>CM045997.1:85670793-88170793 GCA_025175895.1 Wurfbainia villosa
GCAAGACTCGCATGTCTCATATGATTCAAAATCAAATGAGTCCAACAGCCCATCCTTATGGAGCTGGGATAAGCGACTCTCATTTATGTGACCTAAGCGACAATGCCAGAGATAGGTTTGGTTCAACTCATTTGACTTGAACCTTTTGGCACTTATGTTATAGATGGGGCTCTCTAAGTATAGAATGTAGAGTCCGTTCATTAGAGGTGCACTACAATAGAACATATCATTTAAATAAACTGAACAACATTTGTTCTTTATTATAAATGAAAATCCTTTCTTGTCCAAACAAGAAACCGAAATTATGTTCTTAGTTAAAGCAGGCACATAAGAACATTCATCTAGTTCTAGTACAAGCCCAGAGGGCAGAGATAGATCATAAGTTCCTACAGCAACAGCAGCAACTCTTGCTCTATTGCCTACTCATAGGTCCACCTCGCCCTTTGTCAATGCCCTGCTATTTCTCAATGCTTGCACATTGGTACAAATGTGAGATGCACATCTGGTATCTAATACCCATGATGAAGAAATAGATAGATTGACTTCTATAACATTTATACCTAAAGTAGAAGTCTCACTTCTCTTCTACTTAAGATCTTCCAGGTATGCTTTGCAGTTACGCTTCTAGTGTCCAGCTTCCTTGCAATGGAAGCAAGTCCTTTCTTTGGCCACCCCTCTTTTCGATTTCAGTTCCTTGCCTTTGCCCTTGGCTTGGGACTTTCCCTTACCTTTAGGCTTGCCCTTGCCTTTCTTCTTTTGCACCATCAAAATGGAGTCAGATTTTCCCTTCTTAAGGTTGAGCTCAGCAGTTCTCAACATGCTGAGCATCTCAGGCAGTGGCTTATCAATTTCATTCATGTTGTAATTCATGACAAATTAATTGTAGCTTTGTGGCAAAGATTGCAAGATCAAGTCAGTGGCTAGCTCTTGGCCAAGTGGGAATCCCAACCTCTGTAGGTTTTCTATGTACCAAATCATCTTGAGTACATATGGATCTACGGGAGTCCCATCTTGCATCTTGGACTGAAACAATGCCTTAGAGATCTCATATCTCTCGTGCCTTGCTTGTCCTTGATATAGTTGACGAAGATATTCAACCATATCATAAGCATTCATGAACTCGTGTTTCTTCTGAAGCTCAGAGTTCATGGTCGCAAGCATGAGCATGACACATCTAATGCATCATATTGATGCTTCTTGTAAGCATCTTTGTTAGTTCGCGAGGTAGTGGCAGGAGGTGCCTCCGAAATGGGCTGCTCCAGGATGTACAATTTCCTTTCTTGGGTGAGAACGATTCTCAGGTTCCTGTACCAGTCCAGGAAATTAGCTCCATTGAGCTTGTCCTTCTCAAGGATAGAACGCAGGGAGAGACTGTTTGTGTTTGTCGACATGGTAATCTACAACATGCACAATGAAGAAAATTAATATCATATTTCATTTATCATTTAATTAGGCCTTTAATCAAATGATGCTCCCACTGAATTATAGGACTTTTGTAGAATTGAATTATGTATGTGGTCAAACCACATTACTAGATTCTTACAAACTAGCTATAATTCTCGTGG
The DNA here is from genome assembly GCA_025175895.1 of Wurfbainia villosa. Lineage (NCBI taxonomy): Eukaryota > Viridiplantae > Streptophyta > Magnoliopsida > Zingiberales > Zingiberaceae > Wurfbainia > Wurfbainia villosa. The sequence goes on from CM045997.1 coordinate 85,672,359, forward strand.
GACAAGATCCACATCATACTACACCTTGAGTTAGCTTTGGCTAAATCGCCCAAGACTTAGTATGATCAGTAGGTAACACATTACCGATTACATCTCTATGCAACTCTTGTTTATAGGATCAAGACCTACATTTACAAAAGACCTTGAGTTAGCTTTGGCTAAATTGCCCAAGATTTAGTGTAAATGCGATCTTATCCTATCTTTCCAACGATTGGAATATACCTATAGTTCTACTCGATCCAATTGAGTTAACTAGTTTTACTCAATCTAATTGAGCTTACTCTCACCCAAGCCGTGATAGGCGGAACCAAGATTGTCCCTCCGCATCCTACCAAGATAATATGCGTTGCCCTACTTTTGTAGATTCAACAACAACAAATGATCGAGGTAGTGATGGACATCAAAACTTGGTAGGCATTTTTGAGTTGATTTGATTAAGATCTAATCTAATTGTGAATGTGTATCATATATGCATCAAGGCCTTTATTATCCTACACTAGCATGCATCACATACATACAAGAAATATACTAGCATGCATCATATACATACAAGCAAAATATCCTAGCATTCATCATATACATACAAGCAAAATTTACTAGCATGCATATATATATATATATAGCAATATATATATATATATATATATATATATATATATATATATATATATATATATATATATATATATATATATATATATATATAAATTGTGATGAGGTCATGACCCTACTACGATCTTCTCAAGCCAATGAGAATATCGGACGGTCAACCTAGGGTTAGCGACTTCTCCAAGCGCCTCCTTTGACCGCCATGTGTCGTCGGCATCCTCCTCGTAACTCCGTCTACTAGTGGACCTTCCACCGCTCCATTTTATACATTACAAACATGAAACTCGAGTTACATTCGAGTCTAAAACTATTTACAACTGGAATTTTAAAGAAGAGGCACGACGCGTAGGTTGCATACCCTATACAACATGCACAACCACAAAAATGGTGCGTAGGCCATATTATGAATTACAACACATTTATCCAATCATATTGGGCTTCATGGGCCATGACCATCACTACATAATTCTAAATTATGTATTTTACAGAAAATTTCTATAATTTTTCCTATTTTTTTTTCAATTTTATTAGTCACCTCTCCGTAACGGTCCCGCTAAGTGGTTTCCGGGCGCGATCGCGGGACAATGCCCCTTTCCGGGTTAGGGGCAGTGCCCCTACTCAAAAAATGAACTTTGTGAGTATCCCATCTTGATCTTACAATGACTTAAGTCACTGTCCAAAAAATCTAAAGCGAGATTTCACCATTCAGGAGAGTTTTTCTCGGTGGTTGAAGCCTACAAGTGTCTCAACACTTGTTGCTTCGACTCTTCTAGAAAAATACCCAAAAAATCTATAAAAATAGAAAATTTATAGAAACTTAAAGATATATAATTTTTATATCTAATATAAAAACTATGAAATTAAAACACATACATGCTTCGCACGTGGCTCTGATACCACTGTTGCACTATCCGAGCCGCAAAAACTGCTTTTTACATTGCGGAAACCCCGAAAATCGGCCACGGATCTGTGCGAAGGTAAATAAAAACTACATGTATGTGTTTAAAACCTTTAGATCTACTATAGACCACATGTTAAGAGTTTACCCTTGAAGCGATGCCCTTCTCTTATCCCGCTTGTCCAAATGGATTGCCGGAACTCGAGAGTGTCAAGTGTACACTCCTCTATTGGTATCCACACAAGCAATAGGTGGAGAAAAGACAATGTTGAGTGTGCTAAAACTCCTTGCAGTCCACGACAAGATGAGGAAGAGAAGGGAGAGAGCTTGAGGGAAGGGCCAAGGCAAAAGATGATGAAGTTACCACATAAAATAACTTCACACACTAAACACCACTTAAGTGGCCGACCACTTCTTTGGGGGGGGGGGGGGGGTTACATGCATGCATGTAACTCCAAGAGCCAATGACTCTTGGTCTCCCTCATGAGGTGGCACCCCATGATAAGTCCATGCTGATGTGGAACATTATCATTGGCCGACCCCCATGTCAAGTCACCATGACATGGCAATTGGTCAAGTCAAAATTGACCATTCATCTTCCCTCTCAAGTCAAGTCAAACTTGACCTCTTATCTCCCATGGTTGATAAAATCTAACCACTTGATTCAAGTCAATTTGATTTAATAAATCTCTATTCATTATTTTAAATTGACTCAATGAATCAAATCTAAATTAGACTCATTCAACACTTGAATCAAATTGAGTCTAACTCAATTAGTCTAATTTGGATTACTCTTAATCTAATTTGGTTCATCCCATGAACCTAATCTTCATGGTTCATCATATGAACCTAATATCTATCTAATTTCCCTTTGTGTGTGACCCTATAGGTTCTTGTAACGTTGACAATGCTCCCAAACCGATTTAGGAACATAAGCAATGAGCGGTATCTAACAACACATCATTGCTACCCAAGTTACAAGAATGTTGAGATCCAACATCGCCTTTGTGACTACTAATTGTGACTCTCACAATATGTGACAAGTTCCCTCTATCCATGACATCTAGATTGACCAATTGAGGCATAGATCGTGTCATCCTAGGTACAATCTATATCTTGAACTCCAAGTAAACTCACTCTAATCAAATGAACTCAATATCTCATATTGACTCATTTGGGCATGGCCATGCACTTCGTGGTCTCACTCTATCAAGAATAATGATGTCACTCCCGTCATATAGGAGGGATAGATCTCATCTACATCACTCACATCCCTCCCCATAATTTGTTACATACCCAGTAATCGCCTTTATAGTCTACCCATTTACGGGTGACGTTTGACGAAGCCAAAGTATGCAACTCCTTATGTAGGGAACCATGGTGACTTCAGGTTCAAAGATTAATAGTCATACTAATAGTCGCATGAGAAAGTATATGACACTCATATAACGATCTATGATACTTTCTTATGGCGGGTCATTCAGTATACATTCTCCAATGCATACCCAAGTGTCAACTTGATATCTCATATCCATGACTTGTGAGATCAAGTCATCGAGTTGACCTACATGCTAGTCTCTACGCATTAACATTGTCCCTGAATGTTAATACTTGACTAGGAATGATTAAGAGTAGTGTTCTCTATATAATCTTATTATCGATTCAACCAATCAATTGATATAGATAAGAACCTTCTACTCAAGGACGTTATTATACTTAGTTATTTGGCACCAATACAAGTAAATATAATAACCATGCCTTTATAAATAGGAATATGATACAATAAAGTCTATACAATAATCATCACATGATTGACTCTAGGGCTTTCACTAACAGTTAGTAGACCTGTGCAGGGCAATATAAAATGATATAAAAATAGACACAATGCAAATGCGAAAGGTTAAATATTCATTGCAAGCATGTTAAAAAAAAACAAAGTTACAAAGGTAATTTTTTCATTACAGCTATTCAGAAATTGTAAAGTGTCAGTTACAAAGACTACTACTCAGAATCTCTATCCGAGTCTGTGTTGAAGGCCTTCGGAGGGAACTTTTTATAAGCTTCTTCTATGCTGAGTTGGTGGTTGGGCAGGCCTGGCATGAAGTAATTTATCTTGTTGGCTGCCTATAAAGCGCCCTAGAAGCCTCTCTGGAAGTATCTACTGTATTTCTTGGCCATTCAGGTTAGGATTCTGGTTTACTCATCTACCCATCTCTCGGCTTTGATCTCTTTTAATTGGGACAATTCATGGTTCAGATGACTGACTCGGATAGTTTGTTCAGTTGCAGTATGGGCCAGTGCATGGAAATGTTTTTGTAATACATCAAAATGAAAGTGGAATTCGTCTAAGCTATTGAAGGTGGTGTTTTGAAGGGCAATATGAGCATCTATGAGATCTTCCATGGGTTGGAAGCATTCACCTGCCTTGAGGTTCTAGTGGCTTTCTTTTTTGTTTCCATTTTTGAATCTCTAATTGTTGGGAGGTGATGGTCAGGGTTGATGCTTTAACCTGCTTCTGCAGCCGCCTTATATGCATATCTTTAAGAGAGAGTTCTTTCTTGTAATTTGCTATTATTTGTTCCTGATCGGCAGAAAAAGTCTACTTGTAGTTGCAGCCATTGTATTTTTCATTGGAGTTATGTTTTTTTTGCTGCTCGGTCAGGAGAAGGGGGAAGGCTGACTTGTGTGCCCAGATTGATTGTAGGAAGTTCTTCAGGGTCAGTTTGGGTGCCCGTTGAAGAGGTTGAAGGGGCAATTGGTGTTGTTGGGGGTAGTAGTGGCTTTGTGGATGAGCTGGAAGGTCTATCCTTTTTATTCTGATGAACATATAGCCACTGTTCGAAGGATTACAACTTAAAGGTACCTTGAAAATATAGGGAAGTATTGTAAAGTTAATTGTTTGTACAGGGAAATAATTAATAGGTAAAGAAACTTACTGTCTGGAGGCTTTCTTATAATTCTTGAATAATGTGAGTATCTGAAGAAAGGGGGAAGTAAGCAGGTTGCGACAGGGGTGAATCTGATATGGGGGAAAAACTATAAGTAGGGGAGATAGGTGAAGGAGGTGTAGGAAGAGGATCTGAGATAGGCATAGCAGGAAGGGATGAGAGAAGATGGTTGGGGTAGGAATATGACACATTTTGTATTAATAGGTCTAAAGGGGAGAAGGTTGTAGGTTCTGGAGTTATGGGGCGAGGAGGAGGTAGAGGTTTTTGTTGCCTGGGGGGGGGGGGAATAGGGAGATTAAGGGAAGATAGTCTGTAGACGAGGAAGAGGAAGGGGATAAGGGGAGTTCTATGGGCTCGTAGAGGGTGTCCAGAGATGGACTATAGATAGTTGTGTCATAGGAGGGTAGAGATTCCGATGGAAGAATTGAAGAAGAAGGTTCTGTGGAGGGTGAAGTGATAAGGAAAGGAAAGAGGTTGGGTATGGGTTCTGGTGGAGGAGGATTTGTTGCTGGTTCTGATGAAGTGGGTATAAGATAAGGGATTATTAGAGTAATAGTTGGTTGGTCTGGTTCAATAATGGTAATGATAGGGACTGAGCAAATTTCGGAGGGAACCTATTGTTGGTGCAATCGGCCCAGGTCACAATTGACTAGACTCGAGTTTGACTCGAGTAATGTTTTGATGTTTGACAAAGTAAGTTGACTTTGATGTTTGACATTAATGTCTGTTGATATTTTGGGGAGATTGTTTATACAATCAACCCGGATTATGTTTAACTGGACTCGAGTTTGACTCGAGGGAGACTTTTATGGTTGACTAGGGTTGACCATGTGATTATGGAAAGTCCAAGTCATGGGTACTTGGCATGGAAAGTCCAAGTGGGACACTTGGCATTTGGGAAAGTCCAAGCATGGGTCTTGGCATGGAAAGTCCAACATGGGTTGGCAAGGGAAAGTCCAAGCTTGAGTCTTGGCATTTGAGAAGTCCAAGGGGTTTGATATTGGCGGCGTAAAGTCCAAGCGGGAGTCTTGGCAGCATAAGTCCAATGGTTGGTGGCGTAAAGTCCAAGCGGAGTCTTGGAGGCGTAAGTCCAATGTGCCTTGGCAGTGTAGATACCGTTAGCATGACATAGACGATGGAAGCACCTTAAGGCTAGCGCGATGGATGAACAAGTCATGAATGACTTGGAGGGATCCGAGAGGCATAAGGCTAATGGAGGTGGCTAGAAGGCTTAGGTCTAGGCTAAGGGTGGTCTAGCAAGTATGGGGGCACCATACTTGGGCTAAAACCTCATGTTTGAGGTGTGCCAGTCGACTGGTGCCATGTGGCAATCGACTGGCATAGTCAACTAGGGTTTGACTGCGGGAATTGCCCTAGAAGTCGACTGCCATAGATGGGAAGTCGACTGATTGGACTAGCAGTCGACTGATGCTCAGATTTTGGGGCACAGAATGGAGTCTCACTTGACCGTTGGGACGAGCAGTCGAGTGATGATTGAACAGTCAATTGATGCTCATGATCAGTCGACTGATGTCCTAGCCGTTAGATTTTTCCAGCGTGAATTACACCGTTGTCTCACAAAGAATCGTGTGATCGATCGGTCGATGATGGTCCCGAAGCGGTATAAAAGGAGCTCGCGATGGAGAAAAATGCATCCGGTTCTTGAGAGCTATTGGGGCGATTTGTTGCTGCAAATCAGGTCTCCAAGTGCAAGCAAGCAACCAAGCATTCAAGCAATCAAAAACAAGTGTTGTAAAGTCCTTTCTTTACTTGTTATCATATTTACATTGTATATTGCTTGTATTTCGTTCTTGCTGTTGTAAGATCATTTGTACGAGGTTTATCCACCTCCGACTTGTGTCGAGAAGGAGTTATTGTGATTAGTAGTGCGTGTTTGCATTGCTAGGGCTTTTAGAGCCCGATCCGTGGAGTAGGAACCGTGCGGTTCCGAACCACGTTACATACTTGTGTTCTTATTGTGTTTGTCATATTTCGTTATTGTATTAATTCTATTTCCGCTGAGCTAATGAAATTGTAGAGACAAACGCAATGAATTCCATTATCGAACGAGCGCGACGCTATTCACCCTCACTCTAGCGGCCTCAAATCCTTTACAATTGGTATCAGAGCCCTGAGCTCTTCTACGGATTAACCGCTAGGAGCTAAAAAGCTAGAGGGAAGATGGAATTCCAAGACAAGCTTGGATGGGACATCAACACTCTACCGCCATATGATCGAGAAGACTTTTCGGCATAGAGAACAAGAATGGAGACATTCTTGATGATGGATATAGAGGATTGGTTCATCCTCGTAGAAGGCTTTGAACCTCCTCGGGATAAGAACGAAAACGTTTTGAAATTGAAGAAGTTGACACAAGGGCAACGTCTCAAGTTCAAGACTGAAGTCAAGGTAATAAAGCTTTTAGAAGATTTGATACCTAATGACATTTTGTCTAGTCTAGGTGAATTTCAAGACGCCAAGGAGCTATGGGACAAATTGGCCAAGTTCCATGAGAAGCCTCACTTGGCACAAGTAGAAGAAGAAGAATCTTCATCGGCTCAAGAAGAGGAAGAAGTCGAGGAAGAATCATCATCATCTTCACAATCGAGTGAGGACTCGAAAGTTGAGAAGGAATCAACTTCCAGATTGGTGGAAGAAGAGGAGACCTCCACCTCTAGGATTGAGGGTGAGGAGATTAGAGCATCTACACCGGAGCCATCTCAAGAAGAATCATCTACATCCAGTAGAGAAGAAGAGCAAGCACAAGAGAACCTCACCACCACCATAGTCAACTCAAGCATGTCAATTAATTAAAAAATTCATATAATATGTTTTGAGTGTAGGGAATCTAGACACTACAAGTGTAAGTGTCCAAAAAGGGTTAAGAAAGCTCCTCCGGCACCAAAAGTCAATGAAAAAGCCAAGAATGCCGGCGTCCCCACCAAGAAGAGCAAGGAGTACGTGGTGTGCTTCAAATGCCGACAACCGGGACACTATAGGAGCCAATGTCCTAGAAGAAAGGAGGGAGCTTCACAAGTAGGGGGAGTCTCTAAGACTAACCATAAGGTATATTTTCATAATACTCATTCTTTAAATTCTAAGCAAAAGCATGCTAGAATTAATTCAAATAATTTTGCTATTACTCATGAATCAAATCATGCTAGAAATAATAATTATGGTTGTCTAGAAGCTAAACATGTTGGTTTTAGGTCTAAGGCGAAATCTAGAAATAATAACTCTAGGTCTACTTCAAAGAAGGAGAAATTTGGGACTAATGTCCCTAGAAATGTCCTTCCTAAGAAAACAATTAAGAAAATCGAAAATCATTTAGGCATCAATCCCAATAAGGGTAGACATATGCCTAAAGTGAATGGTAATGCCCAAAAACCTAATCAAAAATCATTTTGGCAATTAGAGTTAGAAAATCAAGCCTTGAGGTCAAGGCTTGAGAAATTGGAAAAGACTCTTGCAAATATGCAAAATCAATTTAAAGGGTCAAAGTGTCAAACTCTAGGATCTAGAAGTCAACAAAAAGGCTGTAAGAGGCAAGAATCATCTAGGAGACAAGGTTTGGGTCACAAACATATATCTAAGAAAGTAATGCCTACTTATCACAATGTTCCATTTGATTATGAAACTAAACCTAGATCTAAGAAAACCAAGGTCTCTAGGGAAATTATTCCTAAGGCCAACCATAGTGTGTGCTTAGTGGCTAGGGTTTCTAAGAAACCTAAGGAAGCCATTAAGAAGGTTATTAGGGAGGCAATCCCTAAACTAACCATGGCAAGACCATAATGACCAAGGCTAACAAGACTAGAAGGGTCATTAAAAGGGTATCTAGGGAAGTCATCCCTAAGGAATACCTAATTAATCCAATGAGCTCAAATAGATTTTGGGTTCCAAAGAGCGTGATTGATTCACGTTAAATGGGTTAGGATGTGTCAATTTTGATTGGATGGGTAGTTAACTCAACCATAGCAAAGTTGACATTTTAGGTTATTTTTAAGGTTATGGATACCTTGAAAATAGGTTTGATCTTATATTCTAAAAGGTTTTAGGATGTGTCATATATGTTTGGAATAATGAAAAATCAATAAAATTGGCACAATCTAGATTTAGAGGTCATGGTGTGCCATTTTAGGATTTTGACACACTTTAGGAATTAATGTATCAAGAGAAGTGCTTAAAGTTTATAAGTCACATCAAGAGTGATACTTAAGTGCCACACACCTTGATGTCTTACACTTACCATGCTTCATGTGTTTTACCATATGTTTGTATGGAAGGAATGTTTATGGTATATTGCATCTCACAAAACAGGTCATTCATCTTGATTATGTATTTCCACACTTAGAAAGGGTGAGATGTTAGGATTTTAAAATCATTGGATGCTAATGATTATTAAAATGAAATAAAATACCAAAATGCATTAACAAATGCATGAATATAAGCATAACATTAATATATTCGAAATACAAGAGTAAACATAATAAAATGAAACAATTTGAGTGAAGAAATCGAAATTCACTCAATTTCAGAACTGAAAATTAGAGATCGATCGTCGATACATTTATCGATCATTGACACTCATGTAACGATACGATCGTCCAATGATGAGTGCTATTTCCGGGACTCGATTGTTTGTACATCGATCGATCGATCGGATACATCACGTGATGGTCTGTTCATCGAGGTAGAGGATCATCGGTCGAGTGGTCATTGAGCGGTGATGATCGCATCGATCGGCCGATATTCTGTAGTACGATCTGAGAATGCTCGATGGTCAGTCTTTGGCCAGTCGAGCGCGATCAGCTTCGGTTGATAAAACCGCTCATAAGTCGTAATCAATCGACTGATGTTGCACATCAGTCGACTGGAGTCACGATTTTATAATGCCGAACCGCTAGGGTTCGGCGTCTTCACGCTCGATCTCTCGCCTTCTTCCTCCTCTCCGGTCATCGTCTCCTTCTCCGACCAGCTCTTCCGATCGCGCTGACCACCTAAGCCCTAGGTTTGACAGCCAAACTCCTCCATTCACATTCTTAGCATCTCACAACCCTAATCTACTCATCTCTGGCAATTTTTTCTTCTTTGATTAGGGTTCCAGCGAAACCTCTGCTCCGGTGAACTCTCCGGCGCTCTCTTCAGCGGTGTCTGAGTACCCTCTCCTCATCATCCTCAATGGTGCCAAAGTATAACTTTTTACTCCTCTAAAACCCTAATTTTTTCATTATAACTCATTATGATCTAATCGTGCATTTGTGTCTTTGCATTTCATGTCACTGCATTGCATTCATATAGGCGATCCCGTCGAAATGACCCGACTGAGGTTGAACCACGGTTGTACCAAACCATGTTGGTTAGGTACATTGATAGGGATTTCTTTACTCGTTACTGTGGTGATGTCATGGAAATTTTATCATATTATCATCTCATGAAGATAGCATTATGCACTCATGCCATAAATGATGATCTCCTTAAGGAGTTCTATCAAAATCTGAAGAAAGTTGATGATGGTCCGACATACACCACTCGGGTCGCAAAACATGACCTAGAGTTCACTCCTGCAATCCTGCAGGAGTTCCTGGAGTGTAGACCATCAAATGACACTTTCATGTTTTACCCTACCTTCGATGTCCCTCTACCTGAGCCTTTTGATCATATCTCCTTGGACTCCATGCATGAGCATGTCTTTCGCCACCCTCGCCCACCAGCTCAGAACCTATTTCCTATCACTGAGCTATCTGCACCTGACAATGTGCTCTACAAAGTCATTGTTGGGTGCCTTCTCCCGATTATGACTCAGGGTCTGGCCAAGATTCGGCCTCCCCATCTCTTTCTCCTATACGCCATGCATTATAGACTAGATATAAATATTGCATTGAACATGTTTCATTGCATTGTACATTTCATATCCCCTGTGCAAGGGAAAGTGCATATGCCTTTTGGCCATATCATCACTGCATGGTTAGAGTCTTTAGGCATTAACATTAACAGGGGATCTCTGAGGGCACTATCTGAGGTTTACGATCAGATATCACCAGAACTTCTCGTTGGCGAAGCTGCGGATGGGACATGGGCAGATGGAGCTGGAACCTCGACCTCCGCCCAGGGCACGTGGGGAGCCACCTCTAGTGCCTAGAGAGACTGCAGAGGGATATCAGAACCCTAATGTTGCTGATGAGGACGATCAGATACCTGCAGATGCATCAGCAGTAGGTCCTTCAGATAGGATTGTAGACTTGGAGGTCAGATTTCAGGAGTACCAGCAGACAGTGGACTCTCGACTGGATGAGATTACAGCGGCGGGCCGATTGAAGCGCCAGACATATACGAGATGATGCGAGCCTGGACCTTGAGCTAGCAACCTCCTCCACCTCCACCTTCTGCAAATGATTAGAGCTAGAGGATGTTAGGATTTTTGTTTTTAGTTTTTATAGTGAGATTGAGCGTCTCAAATCTCTATTTTGGATGTAAAAAACTGAAGTTTTCTTAAATTGAATGAAATATTCTATTTATAAAAATCATTTGTGTCTGATTATGTTCTTGTATTAATGAATTGGTTTATGGAAAATTTCTATATCATGACATGAAATTTCATCTTATCATATAACATGTCATGCCATTGTTTAGGATTATTTTAGATGTCATGTTTGTTTTTAGATTATATCATATGTCATGACATCATGATCATTGGCCATGTGTTATTATTGTTATCATTTATGCCATGATCATTCATGCATTTAACTTGATTAAAATTGAGTTAAGGACAATGACATGATTTGAAGTCTCATTCATAATGGAATCAAGTAGGGTTGCCTAGAAAATGCATGAGGCCATATTAATTCTAACTCCACATCTCACATCTAAATTGACATGTATGTGTGTGTATACATCTTAGATAACATATGAGATGTTAGGAAAATAAGTTAGGTTCAAGGTGCATAGGTAGTGCATCTAGATGAACTTAACTTATTTCAAACATCACTAAAAATTATGAGGAAAACTAATATACAAGTTATGTATATTTAGCCAATAAATCATGGTTCAAAATAGGTATTCAAAAACATTTTAAAATCACTTTAGAAAACCTTGGTGAAGTCTATCTTTTGATAGCCATCATCATTGTAGAAGTTGATACAAAGTAGATCAAAAACTTTAAAGTTTTAACAATTTTTTAACTTTGTACCAATCTCCTATTTTAATGGTTAAAATATTTTTCCAAGATTTTTCACCGATTGTATGTTTGATAAGTAATATACGTATTGAATTTCGTGATTTTACGATATACGTAGAATTACTTATGAATTTCCAAAAGTCGATTCTGATAATTTAAATTGATGTGATCGTGATGTGATGTGATCATTATTGGTAGTCGACGGAGTTATTTGCCGAAATCTTGATTTCGGATAACTAAGTTTGTTTAGCCCGATTTCAGCTACGGTTAAGGTCCCTAATCACTCTTAACCCTAGGATATGCTTTGGGAAGCATTGTAAAGGGTGAAAATCCATTGGATATGGATTTGGAGAGGTGTTTAGGATTTGTATCAAATTAAAGGTGTTGGAAAGTTCAATGTTGAAATTCTGACCTTATCTTTGATGGTTTAGAGTTCCTATTGGCTTAGGAACTTCCCAAAGACATTGTTGGTGCAATGGTCAAGGGGGAGCAAGCCTTTAGGGGGAGGTATCCATCATGGGATGATGGATGGTAATTTTCCTCATGAGAGGGAAAAATGAGATTTTTACATACCCAATTTGGAAATTGGGAGAGAGTATAGGATTGCTTCTCTTGCGTGATATGAGACTTATCACTAGGAAGATGGTAGGCATCCTAGGTATCTTTGGACCAAGGGGGAGATTGTAAGATCTCATTGGGACATGAGACATTGACCTCCTTGGAGGGTACACATTTTTGATGTATGTCAAAAAGGAGGAGACCATAAGATTACCAATTTATGAAATTGGTAAGGGAATTTGAGTTAGGGGCCTAACTCAAGGTTTGTTTTGTCAAACATCAAAAAGGGGGAGATTGTTGGTGCAATCGGCCCAGGTCACAATTGACCAGACTCGAGTTTGACTCGAGTAATGTTTTGATGTTTGACAAAGTAAGTTGACTTTGATGTTTGACATTAATGTCTGTTGATGTTTTGGGGAGATTGTTTATACAATCAACCCGGGTTATGTTTAACTAGACTCGAGTTTGACTCGAGGGAGACTTTTATGGTTGACTAGGGTTGACCATGTGATTATGGAAAGTCCAAGTCATGGGTACTTGGCATGGAAAGTCCAAGTGGGACACTTGACATTTGGGAAAGTCCAAGCATGGGTCTTGGCATGGAAAGTCCAACATGGGTTGGCAAGGGAAAGTCCAAGCTTGAGTCTTGGCATTTGAGAAGTCCAAGGGGTTTGATATTGGCGGCATAAAGTCGAAGCGGGAGTCTTGGCAGCATAAGTCCAATGGTTGATGGCGTAAAGTCCAAGCAGAGTCTTGGCGGCGTAAGTCCAATGTGCCTTGGCGGTGTAGACACCATTAGCATGACATAGCCGATGGAAGCACCTTAAGACTAGCGCGATGGATGAACAAGTCATGAATGACTTGGAGGGATCCGAGAGGCGTAAGGCTGATGGAGGTGGCTAGAAGGCTTAGGTCTAGGCTAAGGGTGGTCTAGCAAGTATGGGAGCACCATACTTGGGCTAAAACCTCATGTTTGAGGTGTGCTAGTCGATTGGTGCCATGTGGCAGTCGACTGGTGTTGTCAACTAGGGTTTGACTGTGGGAATTTCCCTAGCAGTCGACTGCCATAGATGGGAAGTCGACTGATTGGACTAGCAGTCGACTGATCTTGTGATTGGTCGATTGATGCTTAGATTTTGGGGCACAGAATGGAGTCTCACTCGACCGCTGGGACGAGCTGTCGAGTGATGCTTGAATAGTCGACTGATGCTCATGATTAGTCGATTGATGTCCTAGCCGTTGGATTTTTCCAGCGTGGATTACACCGTTGTCTCACAACAATAGTGTGATCAGTCGGCTGATGGTCCCAAGCAGTCGACTGATCAACATTTTCCAGCATAGGTTGAAGATATAAAAGGAGCTCATTATGGAGAAAAATGCATCCAGTTCTTGAGAGCTATTGGGGCGATTTGCTGCTGCAAATCAGGTCTCCAAGTGCAAGCAAGCAACCAAGCATTCAAGCAATAAAAAACAAGTGTTGTAAAGTCCTTTCTTTACTTGTCTTTCGTATTTGCATTGTATATTGCTTGTATTTCATTCTTGCTGTTGTAAGATCGTTTGTACGAGGTTTCTCCACCTCCGACTTGTGTCGAGAAGGAGTTATTGTGATTAGTTGTGCATGTTTGCATTGCTAGGGCTTTTAGAGCCTGATCCGTGGAGTAGGAACCGTGCGGTTCCGAACCACATTACATACTTGTGTTCTTGTTGTGTTTGTCATATTTCGTTATTGTATTACTTCTATTTCCGCTGCGCTAATGAAATTGTAGAGAAAAACGCAACTAATTCCATTATCGAACGAGCGCGACACTATTCACCCCCCTCTAGCGGCCTCAAATCCCTTACACCTATGATAAAGAAGTATAAGTAATGCTTGGTAAGTTTAAATTGAGATATTCAGAGGAAAATAAATTAGTTAAGTAGGGGTTATTTACTGGAGTAGGGAGTTCAGGGGTGGAAGAGGAGGTAGTTGTTGTTTCAGCTCTCTTTCTTTTCTTCTTTTGTTGTTTGGACAATGTCCGAGCAATAGCTACACTCATCATATCATTTGCAAGATAGAAGGTTGATAAACATTTTTTAGTAAGTGTGCATAATCTGATATTGATATATATAAATAGGTAGGCAGAAATTGTAGCAATTTTGTGTGAGGTGACAGTATCAGTTTAGTTTCTGTGCAGATCAGGTGAATCGTTGGTATACAAAAGTAAGTATAGTGGATATCTAATGCAAGGCATCAAATTTTGTAGAGCTGTATGAGATATTAATATATGTTTTAGATCAATATGGTAAATGAGCAGGGTATGGTGCTAATATGCAGACTACAAGGAGCAAAATATAGTATTGTTACATATATAAAGACAATTGCAGTAAATGAAGCTTACCAATGGGGTGTGCATCTGGTGATGGAAGGGGTGATAGTCCATAATAAGACAAGATAGGCTCTTGAAGTAGTTCATTGATGTTGAAATGTTTGTTCTTAAGTTTGGCTTCGACGGAAGGGAAGTTAATGGAAGCTTTAATAATCTTAAGGTCAGGGAGATCTTTAAGGGTGGTTCTCCAGTGGAGAGAAACTTGAATGGGGAGATCCATGGGGACAAAGAAATATAAATCCTTCCAGCCCTTGTGGGAAGTGGGCATATCGGTCAGGAATTGATAACCTTGGCGTTCCATGAAATAGAACACGCCTGAGTTGACTATTTTTAGTTGATAAAGGTAATGAAATATGTGTGGAATTTGGGGAATGTTGAGGTGTTGAAATATGATGATGGTTCCGACAAGAATGAAGATAGAGTTTGGGGATAATTTGTTGATCGGGAGGCTATAATAGGTGAGGAAGTGAAAGAGAGGTTTTTGGATAGGAAGCTAGAGACCTCCTTCTAATTGTCATGTGAAAAGGGTGCTGGTGTTGGGCGGAGGAAGATGGGGGCGTTGGTCACAATAAGGAATGATGGCGGTGAAGTCCTCAGGGATGTATTTTTGTTCGCGAAGGAAGAAATGATGGTTGAGGGTCAGTAGGTTGTGGGTCATTTCGTTCCAAGGAACGGTGGAGGAGGAAGAGGCCATGGAAAAGAGTTGGTCGCAGAGAGTTGGAAGATGACGGGGAAGGAGGAAGTTAGGGTTTCAATCGCAGGAGGTTGAACGATGTGTTAGAGAAGGCAGGGGTTTGTTAAGATAAAATATGGTTCGAAATTTTTTATAAATCCTAATGTTTTTTTCTTATTGAATTTTTTCTCTGGCAAAAGTTGTAAGTATTATTTCTAAGGCATATTGTGCCTAATACACAAGCCTGGAGTTATTAATGTTGCTAAAGCATTTTATGCTTAAGGGTTTTGGGCTATCTAGTGTTCTTTGGCGAAGGATTGTATGATTTTTTCTAAGGCATTATACATCTCATGCGGAACTTGAAGGATATCTTATCTTCTTTTATGAAAAGAGGGCTATCAAATTTTTCTAAGTTGGTAAGGACATTTATGCTGAAGGTTCCTATGTTTAATCAGAATTTCTTCTTATGGCAGTAGTATTCTTTCTAAGGTATGGCAAGTTGGTTATAATTTTCTTGTAAAATTAATAGTATTTTTTCTAAGTGTTGAAACCCAACTCAGGCTCCTATGCCTCCTATAACGGCCTATGGGATAGATAATTATTTTCCCCCACGGGGAGCTATAATGCCATTATATGGCATATGTAAAATTTTTCAAGGCTTCACGCCTATTATAATAGCCTATGGTCTAGGTAATTATTTTCACCCACGGGGAGCTATAACATCATTATATGACATGTGTAAAGTGTTCTTAAGGCTCCTACGCCTCCTATAACAACTTATGGGCTATGTAAATACCTTCCCCCATGGGGAATTATAATGATAGCTATAATGGGCAGGTAAATTGCTAACAAGGCTCAGCGCCTCATACAGTATTTAAGGCTTAAACGCCCCATATGATATACAAGGCTCAAACGCCTCATACTATAGTCAAGGCTCAACACCTCATACAATGTTCAGGTTCAATATTGCATACAAAATCTAAGGCTCAGTGGTTAATATGTTAGTGTGATAGATCTGGGTATTTTAAAGTTGATATGATAAGTGTCTATGCATTCATGAGAACTTGTAAAACTTTATTCCACTTCGCTCTTAAGTTTGACTAAAGAGAGGGAACTTATGATGGGTGTAGGGTTTTTCAGCTAAGGCAGGAAAATTTTTTGTTATAAGAACTTGTAAAACTTCACTTGACTTCGCTCTTCAGTTTTACTAAAGAGGGGGAACTTATGATGGGGTCAGGGGTTTCAGAGCAGTTAGAAGGTTTCCCAAGATGTTTATATGTTTCTCGAGTAGTCTATATGTTAACAAAGCAATGTGTTTATTTCTCGAGCAGTCTATGTTTTTCCCGATCAGTGTATGTGATTGCTGAAGTGGTAGTAATGAGCAGTGTAGGGTTGATTAGAAAAGGAGTACAGTGATTGATATAGAAGTTCATGTTTATGTTTTTCTGATCCATATATGTGTTTCCTGGACAGTATGTATGATTCCCGAGCACAGTGGGGGCCAGTAGTACAGTATTGTTTAAAGGTAAAGTATGGTATTAACAGAGTAATGAATACTTTTCCCGAGCAGTGTAAGTGTTCCCGAGTAGTATATGGGTTGCCCGAGCAGTATGTATAATTCTCGAGCATAGTATGAGTGAGCAGGATAGTGTTGTTCAATGAATAAGTATAGTGCTAACAGAGCGGTTAGTGTGTTTCCTGAGCAGTGTGTTTATTTCCCGAGAAATATGTATGATTCTCGAGCATAGTAGAGTGAGCAGGGCAATGTTGTTCAATGAATAAGTATGGTGCTAGCAGAGTGGTTAGTGTGTTTCCCGAGCAATATGTTTAGTCCCTGAGCAGTGTGTTTATTTCACGAGCAGTATGTTCATTTCTCAAGCAGTATGTTTATTTCCCATGCAGTATGTGTATTATCCGAGCGGTATGTTCATTTCCCGAACAACTTATGGGTTTTAGGGTTTCTCGCTAAAATATGACGAAATAAGGAGGAAGGGGTTTACCAGAGTACGGAAAGTGGTAGGAGGAGGTTGAAGATAATTAGTTTAATATATTTAATCATTTGTTTTTGTATTTTGTTTAATTAATACATTGCAGGAAAGCATACGGTGTATAAGGCATTTGAATAAGTTATTTTTAATTAAAATGGAAAAAATGATTACAGGGGACAACTTGGCAATGGGGCAGGAAAGTAAATTCATCCCAAGGGGAAGGCGGGGTGAACCATCTATAAAAGTGGCAGAGGTGGAAGGAAGAAGGGGATGATTGTTTCTTCTCTTTTCGGTACCTCAAAGATCTTTTTCTCACTTCTTCATTCTTTCCATATTTTTTCCATACCTTTACTTACTTGAGTGTCGGAGTGGCAGTGCCGGGAAGCCGACCTATTTCTAACATTCATTCTCAGAGTGGCAGATCTACCTCTACTTCTAAGATCCGAGGTGATTCAAAAAGAAGATATCTCTTTATCTCATCTTTAACCCTCTTTAGTGATAGATCCGACGATCCACAAGAAGGGGAGGGAGATCTTGGCAGGCCGAAGAAGTGAACACCATCAAGTTCTTATCTCTTATATAATTTCTTATAATTTATTTCAACCAAATTAAATGTGGATGCACCTTCATACATTTGATAGGGTCAAACCACCGACACAAAAATAAAACAACTCACAATTCTTATCCCAGGTACTCTACCCCTAAAATTGAATCAAGCAAATCATAAAAATCATTTCTTGCATGATGTGAGAAAAATGTATAAGATTTTAGGAGTAGTTTTAGTACACATCTTATTGCATTTTATACTTGTTTCATACATATTCTTCCTTGTTTCACATTCACTTCCTATTTTCTAGTTCGGAGATCTACTTTTGTTAATTTATGCATAGGATGACATTTTTGGAGAAAAAAATGGAGCAATTTGTGGAGAACGGACCTTAGGGAACACACACTGGCCATGTCCCAAGACATTGGCATGTTTCTGAAGAGAAACGGATAAAAAAGGAGGCTCCAGAAATCCACACAGGCGACCGTGTGAAATCCACATGACCATGTTAAAATTCTAGCTAAATTTTCAACCTAAATTTTAGTGGTTTCCAGCCTTGCACACAGCCCCGCCGTGTGAAATTCACACGACCGTGTGGCGGCTCTGCAAATTTGACGAAATAGGGGTTTTCCAAGCATTTATGGAAAGTCGGAGGCACCTCTATATATAGGAAACTTGTCTAAGAAGCTGGGGATGAGGAGGGGAGCCGCCCTAGGGATCCCAAACCCTAAAAGAGGCCCAATGGCTAGAACAACACGATGGTGCCCTAAAAGGCACCGAAGACTCGCAACGGGGAGGAAGGAAGCAGTTAAGAGATCTATCCCGACACTCTGGCATTGTGGAGAACAACCAAGACACACATATTGGCTAGGACAGAAAGTATCTTCTTTATCTACTCATTGTACTTTCATTGTAATGATATTTTCTAAGATGTCTTGTGTTTGTTCTTTCTTGTCTATGGAGTAGATACTTCGATTATAGGATTAGAGAGTAACTTGTGTTTGTGGACATGTTAGTTTAAATAGTTATTCATCTCCTTTGATTCTATTTGCAATTTTGTGTTGTTGAGATTTATGAAGATTGAGTCTTGATTATAATTCTACTATGCATAGCCGATGCAAAAGAGTGACAGCCTTTGTATCAAAAACCTAGGAGAAACAAGGATGAGCCTTGCGGTCATCCTACCTCCCATAATCGTAAAAGATAGTATATGATAGGACAGGATATGAAATAAGATCCGCCTCTATATAGGGATTGTTAGGATGCCTTGGTACCTCAATAACCTATCTTAGCAGAAGGACCAAAGTAGAAGAAATTAACTCTAGAAGGGTTGAGGGACCTTAGTGGCAGAGGGCTCCCAACGGTATTAACCCCCTGAGCTCTGATGATCCGAAAGGTAAATTTGGTTAGGAATAGGTAGCTCTCGGTAGAAGTAAAAGTTCAACGGGCAATTAAATATTGATCCTCCCTCAAGATCATAATAAGAAATGTCAACGCACCTAATTGATAGCATATTCCATGACACACAAGTGAAACCGAAGTCCTAGAATCCTTTTTGAGAACTTCGAACCAACCTTCCCTTCCTCCGAGTGACACCGTACTTAACTACAACTCTTATGATTTTAACTCCGAACAACATCCACTGGACAAACGGTATTCGAATCTCATTCTTTGTGGGATCGATAAACTTTTATTACTTGACGACATTTGTGCACTTGTGGGCATTGAGCGCGAGCGTGCACTTCGAGCCCCTAACAATTCCCATCAGAGTTTTGAGGTCGTGCTCGCGTGCATCAAGTTTTTGGTGCTGTTGCCAGGGACTATTAAATCGATATTGAATCGAAAGTGGATAGTTTAGATCGGACCTAGTTTAGGTTTATTTCCCTAGTTTTTATTACTTTTCATTTTAATTTAGTACTAATTTAGATTTTAGTTTTCTTCTAGCTTTAGTTATTTTCTAGCAGCTTTTCTTTTCAGTTATTTTCTTAGCATTTGTTTCCCTTTTAGTCTCTTGCTAAGACACTGCTTTTGCTTTCCTTGTCTATAATTTCTTGTATATAACGATGCATGCTTTCACTTATGATTATGATCAATTTAATGCTGTGAGTTTTGATAATATTTATTGTGGCCATTGTGGTGAAACATGACATATCATTAACGATTGTCCGGATATATTTGGACCTTCACAATTTGAACAAGAAAACATCACCTACGATTACAACCAGTGGACACAAGATGATTCCTATTCATATGGTTATAACCCTGGCTACTTAAACCCTCAATATTGTCCGCCTAAATCCTGACTTGAGCAGATGATGGAAAATTTCATTCAAACGCAGCAAGCGACGAACACTGAATTCCAGTGGCGACATTTGCAGATCGAGACGATGCGGAGACAATATTGTTTCCCAAGTAAGAATGAGAGCTATGAATCACCATACGAATTTTATCTAGAACCAAGTCCCCACTTAGAAGCCTTGCTAGACAATTTTACTAGGCAATGCGAGGAGCATAGTCGACAATTCATAGAGTTTATGCAACGACAGCTGGCAGAAGAAGAATCCAAACGACTAAAAGGTGGCTTAGATGACTGGATTACACCTAATTGAAAGGTTTTTCCCGGAAGCTTTGATACCAATTGAAGGGATTTCCCTTGTCGAGTCCGTGAGAGGAAACTTCGCTTCCCCTTCACCTCAGTTGCTTAACCATGGTGATCCCTTCGATGTCCCCGGATTAAAAATGTAATCCTAGACAAAAGGGATTCCCAAATCAACCAAGTCATCGTCGTGCTATTCGTTTAGAGAGGTCACTTGAACAAACTAGTTGTTCAAGCGACCATCCTCTATTCTACGAGTAGCCGCGGAATAGACGATGTCCGGATCGCCGGTTTTTGTGTTTATACTCGGGATCCAAGTATTATTTAGCCTATTTACAGAAATATAACATGCTTATATTTTGAAAAACAAACACAAGCAATGAATAAAAGAGATATAAGAATAGTTATACCTCTTGGTCTTCTAATGTATGACCCTCCTCCTTTTGGACGTCGTGTGGGCGACGATCCACCAAAAGTCAAAGCTCCTAGATCGCAAAACTTCCTTCCTTACTTTTCCCAAGCAAGAGGAAGAAGAGAAACAATGTTTTTCTCCTTCAAAAACTCAACCAACAAAGAACTATAGAAGTTCTTGCCGCCGGCCAACTAGAAGGAGAAGAAGATGATGGAAAACTACCAAGACACCAAGGGAAACCCTATATCTTGTTTCCACCACCTAAGGAGAAGAGAGGGGAGTGTTTTGGGAGTTGGCCAAGGGCTGGGAAGGGCTGGAATAGCTGCTGGACGTTGGCCACAAGGCAAGGAAGAAGAAGGAAAACTTGCCTTATTTGGTGCCACCCTTGCTTCCAAACCCTAACCCTAATTCCAATCCTATCTCAACTAGGATTGCCCTATTCTTGCCGCCCAAGCCTTGCTCCCTCTCTATGATGTTCTTCACGCCAACCCCATGCCACCTTTTATAGAGTTTGGGGATAATCCATGAATTAATCTCCTCCATTAGTTCTAGGGATTTAATCTCAACCGTCGGATCTAGAGATTTAATCTCAACCGTCGGATCTTAGAGATTTAATCTCTACCAATGGATCTTAGTGTTTTGTTTCTATCCATTGGATCTAAGCATCTTGAGGTGTTAATGGGCTACATTAGGGACCATGAGGAGGAGTTGGGTCTTGGCCACCCATGGATCAAGCCCACATAAAGTCTGATCCACTAATGATGATCCAATCCACTAAAGGTCCATCATTGATCTACCTCACCAACCCCCATATGACAATATGGGCTCCATATATTATTTGTACATTTTCTCCCCGTGTTTAAGATCTCGAATGTCCGTCGATTAATTAATTTACTAACCATTAATTAATCAACATCTAACTCCTTGAGTAGTACCACTCAACCTTTTCATCATGCCGGACCAAGTCCACCTGCAGGGTTTACATGATGAACCTTATGAGCTCCTCAAGGGGACATCATCATCCTAATATATAGGACACGGTTTCCTCCTATAATCAACGGCACACCATATAAATAATATCATCTCCCAACTTACCGAGTCTATCGATTTAATCTATAAATCTCGCCCATTGGTAAATCAAAGAGATGAGTACCAAGTATATGTGCCCGTTATTATATCGGGATTAAGAGCATGTACTAAATAATATCTGAGGTCCGATTCGATTATGTAGTCAGCAATAAATCGAATCACCTCTGTGTCAGTCCTGCTCAATACACACAAAGTGCACTAGTGTGATTCTATGGTCAAGACAAACCAATACCAAATCACACTACAACCATTCCGATGGTTTGTCCAAAGTCTTCTCGGTTGTGAGCCTTTACTTATACTTTACAAGGAGCCGATAACAAGATCTCCCGTGTGACACCACACACCATGTTATCTACAATGTAACGTATTAGACAATATTGCATAACCATAAAAATATGCAAACAATGATCATGTGATTCTTATTTCAAAATAAAGATGTTCATACAAAAGATAGACTTTTCAGTATACATCCCTACACTAATATGGTGGAGACTCACTTCGAACAAACGGAGGAGGAAGACGTAGATGACATAGGAAGTGAAAAAGGACAATCCATTCAATCACTATTAGAGGGAGAACTTGAGGAGTATATAGTTGATACTTTAATCCAGGAGTTCATTGCTTCAATTAAAATACCTCCTAACCTCAAGGACCCAGAGGAGCCTGCCTTAACCCTCACCGAAACTTTAGTTGCCAATAACAAAGCCCTTTTAGTGATTGGTAATGATAAAATTTCACTCCACATAATAGAATCTACTAATCAATCTTTTGGTGAGGATATTTGTGGTGAATTACATTATTTATAGCATATGGATGAAATGAAATATTATGATCAAACTCTTGTATTGGAGGATCGTGGCCCGGCTAGAAGGGGGGTTGAATAACCCAATTGCGTGCTTGATAGAAATCAATCATTTGTCTAAAATACTCATTAATATATGCAACAAAAATAATAGATACAAATATGAAATGAAGACAAATACAAGCACACACAATAGACACACGATATACGTGGTTCGGAACTTTAGGGTTCCTACTCCACGGGGCGAGCTCAACGAGCTCTAGTCATGCACTCACCACTAATCAAACTCCTTCTCGATAACACGTCGGAGGTGGAAAAACCTCGTACAAGCAGTTACAATACGTAATACAAGAAGTACAAGCAAATAGAAAGACAAAATGAAATACATAAAGAAAACTTTACAACAATGGCTTTGAACACTTTGCTTGTTGCTTGCTTTGGTTTGCTTTTGAAGGTTTGGAATGCAGCAGTAATTCCCCTCCAAAATCTCCCCAAAAGTTGCTGAGAGAATCCTCCCCAAGCTCCTCCTTTTATGCTTGTCTCGGGTTGATTCCGTGCCTAGCAGTCGACTGCTCTTACACATTAGTCGACTGCTCCTGTAGCTGTTCTGAGACAACGACCTAATCCATGCTGGAAAAGTTCCGATGGATACCTAATAGTCAACTAATCAGACCCATCAGTTGACTGCTCATAGCCTTCAGTCGTCTGCCAAACCCTAGTAGTCGACTCAAAAATATTCTGTGCCCATATCCTTGACCAGCAGTTGACTGTCCTCCTTGACAGTCGACTGCCCAAGGCTAGTCGACTACCCAAATTTGGCAGTCGACTGCGAAGGCCATGCGACGTAGTCGGACATTAGTCGACTCCCACCAGTCGACTGGTACATCACCACAGTCGACTGGTAAACCTCAACCATGAGGTTTAACCCAAGTATGATGCCCTCATACTTGCTAGACAACCCTTAGCCTAGACCTAAGCCTTCAAGCCACCTATGCTAGCCTCGCACCTACTGGATCCCTCCAAGTCATCCATGACTTGTTCATCCATGCGCGGATCCCTCTAAGTCATCCATGACTTGTTCATCCATACACTAGCCTCCAGGTGCTTCCTTTGGTTATTGTCATGCTAACTAGGTCTATACTGCCAAGGCACATCCTTGGACTTCCCAAATGTCAAGCCCCATGTTTGGACTTACCAAATACCAAGACTTAAGCTTAGACTGTCACGCCCTGAGAGTATACCGTGCCGAAAAGCAAACGGACGACATCTCCCATGTACGTGGCAACATATCGGGTTAATACAAGGCCCGTAGGCCCACAACAACAATATAACATAATGATAACAATATATCAAACACAGCGGAAACAAACTACAGATAAAACAAAATATAAGGACCCAACTGTACGCTCCGAAGTGACTTGACACGACAAGAATCATAACAGAAATCGAATCAAAGACCAAATACATACAACACATCCGTATATCACAACTACAGAAACCATACAGGGTAAATACCCCAAAACAACAATCCATAGTAATACAACAATACGGAAAACATATCCATCTATCCGGTGTGAGATGGGATCAGTTGGCGGAGCTCCGAACGTCCAAAGAATCTTCTATCTGTTATCTGGGCGACAAGAAACCCAGGGTCCAGGGGTGGTGAGTATAAACTCAAGTGTAATATATAGAAAGTGCATGAACATATAGGGTAAAGAGATCTACAAGTATACATGTGAAGATCTACAGGTATACAGCATGAGTCCAATAGACATACAGTTCTATCCAACTCTAATAACAAGTAACTACAGTAAATTCATACTCAGTGTATATACTAAACTGATCAACTGAACATGAAGTAATGTACCAACGTACCTAACGGTCTGTAACACCAGATGCTAGATCATCCTGAACAGATTTACAATAACATAACTCATATAGCGTACCAAGTCAATCTCATACCTGACCAATACTCCAACATATGAACAATATATGATCACCTGTAATAACAACCCGGTCCGTACCACACAATGACATGATGCTAATCAAATGCATATAACAGTCTGAATCAACGCATGTATCATGATCAACACATAGCAGTATATAAAATGCAGATGACATGTATCATGATGAACAACCATACGCAACAATCATAGCTCAATCAAATGCAGCGTCTCACAGGCATATGTAAAACATATATCAAATACATGCATACATATATATCATCAATGCATATGCATGGTCACTGTCTGCGGACCCGTCCAACCACGACCCCAGAGTGGCCAGGGTGGCACGACAATGACAACTAGCCCGACTCTAGCTACCACTACTCTCGAGTGGGCGAGATGGGTAGTATGACTGAGTAGCGTATAAGCGTAAATAGCTAACTACTCCTAGGGGCCCCTGCTGCAAGCCACGCCGTCCCTACCCATGAGTAGACAAGTGCCGCACACAGAACAACTGCACGTCACACAACCACCGTCTATAGTGGGCGAGTGCTAACACCACTCTGCTTAGTGGCCAGGTGCGCATCTCCAGCTACCACCATCCATAGTGGTCGAGCGCGGCACATCCAATGCTCTGCCCTCAACCCTGCTACCACTACCCCGAGTGGCCGGGGAGGCAGGATGACTGACGACTTGTCTCAACCACAAGGGAGACCCAGTTAATAGCATGCATGCAAATGTAATGATGCATAGATCCACACAAGTATCCTCGCAACACTCCCTATCTCACGGGGAGTCCTGGTCAACCAAAATTCAACTATGCAAGGACTACAATCCACAAGACTCTCTCTATCGTACAAAGAGTCATACTCATATGACAGTCAACCACGCTAAGACCTCTAGTCAGGAGCGAGATACTATCGACCATCCATATAACCATACTCAGATATATGATCCATAATGGATATACAATCATGCTAGGACCTCTAGTCCGTAACTACATACTGACAACCACACACATTTATCTATGCACAGACAACTAAATCCATCATAGATGCACAACTAATATATGTACGATACAACAATTGACTCCATAACCCAATTCATCAACTAACCCTAGTGATGTAACACAGTAACCCAATTTGAGGTCACAAAGATAACCCTAACCACCTGTACTTACTGAACATCCATCAGCTAATACATAATAGGGTTTATAGTTCCTATCCGAGCTAGATAATCAATGAAGTACCAGAGTATATATCTCAAAGGTCAAGGCAGTACAAGCATATGATTAAATAAGAGTGAATTTAAGGTAAACAAGTATAAACATATATCCAAATTCATTCACTAGAATTTGATCAAAACTACCGGACCAGTTAGATATTACCCACCTGATATGTAGCACGTATCAACCATCCCTAACTACGAGCATCATCACTAATCAAAGTCCTGAAATCAACATCCTACAAACAAAACATATTTGATCCAATTATGCTGTCAATTCTAATATTAGGATCAAATCCTAATACTACATCCACTTTATATATCGATCAACTAGATTGATCCAATTATCCTAATCAAGTATCCACATAAATCCATCAATCGGATCTCTACCAAATAAACAACTTCTTCCAATGACAGTAATCAATAAATCAATGACAAATAATTACAACTATAGTATATCTATCATGATAGATTCAAATCGAAACTTACCTAATTCTGAACCCAAGACAATAGCTCGCAGCTTCCCATTCTCCTGCTTCAGGTATTAGATCTATGATCCAAGCCTAATGCCTCCTTCCTCAGATCATCACCCCAACTGATAGGTTGCCACCAAATCGAAGCCAATCTGAGCTTTGGAGCTCACGATCAGAAATCAGCTACTGTACAACTTCCCTCTTTAATCAACCAATCTCCCATTTCTTCATCCAGCAAAACAGAACAATAACATGACTTCTTCCCACAAATCAAATGAGGAGATTTGTAAACTATAGTGATTGGTAATAATGGAAATGTTGTTCTTACCCTCAGCAATAGGTAGCGGCGACAGATCGCTCGTGTGGGCAGGGACATCGAAATAGTTACCTATCCCTGTGGTAAGGAGCTAGCGATCTGAGATAGAGGTGACGGCGAGCAGGGCCGGCGGCGACAACAAGTAGAGTTCGTGGTGGTGGCTAATTGAGACGACCACAACGATCTGAGCTTGTGCGACGACAACAACCTGAACTCGAGCGACAACGGGACTGCACACGGGAAAGAGAACACCACAGAAAAATAGATCTCGTCCAAGATTGAAAAATTGATTCAACAACTTACCTTGCTCTGATGGCGCCGGTAGATTGCTCCCAAATCCAACAGCGAAAACCTGTTGTCGATCCCTAGCTCCCAACACAATCCCTCACCCGATTCAAACCCGACGAAGCTTGATCGACCTCTTTACCTCATCCGGATCACCCACCAGAGGCGTCGACAGCGACAGCGGCTGGCTCTCGGTGGAAACAAAGTGAAGATCGTCGATTGCGCGAGTGACGGTCGGAGGCAGCTGAGCTCGCAACGACGGCGATGACCGAAGGAGTGGACGACGTCGCGTGCTATTGGGAAGGCTGAGGCGGCGATCTGGACGGCATCGTCAGCGCCGAGCTCGCGTAAGAAAGGGTAAACGGAGAATTGATATCGAGATTTGAGAAGAAAGTCACAGATTAGGGTCGGGTTTTGGGTTCGGAAGGTTTTTTAAAAGCTGACCAATTGACTAAGCTAGCTCAAATCTAACCCAAAACTAACCTAGGTTTAACCCAATCTGATTTGCTTCAGCTCAGTCGATTCAGCCCAAACCCAATTCTAATCCAAACAGATTTAACCCGTTTCCAGCCCAGGCCCATTACAACCCAAGCCCAATTTCAGCCCAACTAGATCAGCCTAATGGACTCAGCCCAACTAGATAATTAACCCCATTAGCCCACTAATTAAGCCCAATTAATCTACTCATTAACTCAATTAATTAAAGGGTTAATTCATAATATTTTTTTTTTCGTATTTTACATTCTCCCCCACTTATAAAAATTTGGTCCTCAAATTTCGGACTCATGTACGAGTACAAGATGTCACAATAACCATCTCAAGTATCCGGAGCAAAGTCACACCTCAAGTGACTAGGTGGGGTACTGAGCTCGAATCTTACCTTCCAGCTCTTATATACACTCTCTATCAACCTATTAAGAGGTCAATAACTGTACCAAAGTGGAGCTCTATATCTATAACCGGTGGGAGACTTTGCCAGAATCGTAAGGTGAATCATGAATCACTATCAGAAATGATACCCAAGGATACTCCATGGATATAATTCCATCAAGCGATCCAACGGAGTCCATCTTACGGATCGAAAGAAAATGAGCAGACCTAGCTAATCGATCATCGACTATCCAAATCCGATCAAGTCCCTTCCGAATTCTAGATAATCTCCCAACACAGTCTAATGTACTAAGCTCTCACTTCATCACGGTATGTAACCCTATCGATCACTAATATTCCATCTTTACCTGTTGGCATCAAATTACGGAATCAACCGTGTCCCATATGTCGTTCCACCAACAAGAACGTCCCAATACTCACTCTTTTCGGATACACTCCGAATAAATCGCCACTCCTGAATGAAGAGTCTCCTAAAACAACTCTTCCTAAATCGAATGCAACTCTGGGAACCACTATCCTTCCCAGAGATGGAGATTTATTCTCACAAGAGAAATTAATCTAATGTCTAAAATTCATTCTGTCACCCAGAACTGAAAGTAACTGGAAGACTATAATGACTAATCTCGCTAGTTTCTCAACTAGCATACACATAATATACGTTTCATTCAACGACATCAGAATCGCTCCTAATCCCTGAAATGATGCCTCTGCGTACAATACCCTTCCATCCATATCGAACGGATTAACTAACACTGACGCGAGAGTCAGTCACCGTCTAGGCCCTGAAACCTAGCTTCACAAACTTTCGACCAGGTGATTTCCATCACCTTCTTGGTCCAACAAGTCGACGGTATAGTATCGCTAGAACATCCTATCCTCATCTATGGTAAATACCAAATCAATCTAGGAAAACCACAACTTCCCTCAAGATTGGGAATATATCCATAAATATATCCTCCACAGATATGATGACAATCGATCTCAAATACTCCAAGAGTACTTGATTCCTCAAGTTCATGAACGACTAAATCGTCACTAAGTCTAACAACATTATCAATCAGCTCTATACACCTGCATCCTTTTACTCTATGCTAATGATAGCTCAATCATCACACCTACAATGATAATTGTATGACACTAAGTCACTACAATATCAAACCTCCAGTCGTAGACCAACCCTAGGATATACACAGGTGTCATTTAGTTGATCTAAACAGATCCTCTATCCACCACGAAGGATACTCATTCACAGCAACTATTGCATTCCATCATCGATAATCGATGCATAACCTCAAAGGTTCATCTCCCTTCTTACAAGAAGTTCTGGATCTTCTCGAGAAAAAAAAACCCTAGGACAAATAAATCTCCCATAGTGTTTAGCAACACTGATACCCATAAAATCATCTCCCGGTATGAGGTCCCCAATATCAGGACTATTCCCGAAATCACCTCAATCGCATATTCCACTTGCCCATGCAGTGACCAGCCCGAGAGTTCATCCGTAACTACATCCGAATACTCTCGGATTATACGTACATCCGAGAGTCCTAGCATACCAATGCTCCAACAATCCAACTATCCGTAAGGATATGTCTATAGTGGAGGTATGTCTAGCAAAGGCTAAGGGTATCCCTTGACTTCTTGATTGTTGATCAACATCTCACCTGACGGTAGAGAAAATCACCAACCCACAAGTCGATAGGAACCCTTCGAACCCTATCCAAGAATGTTCTAGACAAATATACTTGTAAACTACCAGTATCTCTCGATATATCCGCAAATAGGATAACCTAAAGTAATACCACGAAGGACCGATCCTTCGGTCTTCTATACTTCTTCTCGAGTAATCATGTAAACTTGTCCAACATCTGTTCTGGACAGTTGAGCTCAAGTAACTGCAAAAAAAATCTACCATGGAGGAACTGAAATCAACTGCTGAACTGAGGTACAAACTGCAACAACTTCAATGGAGATGGTAAACACTGTTGTACTGGCAAAGGGTACACATCCGGTTGTAAAATACTGAAGAACTGTCAACATCGTAGCACGCTCCAACTCTATAAATGGTATAGTTGCACCCGGAGAATACGGCATAGATACGACCATCGTCGTATACTCTCTCTCCTCTGCACAAATCACAACTACGCCTGGGAAGGTACGATTCATCGTCGTCGAAGGTAACAATTGCTTTAACGTCGAGTCTTACGAGATGTCTTGGCTATCATCCGAGTAACTTACTTCTTCAGGATGAAAGTATCAAAGAGCTCGAGGTAGTAAATCGCTGCTGATGTGATAACCCAATCTTCTGTAATGATCTCAACTTTTGAGGTTGTGGATCGTCCGCTCGAAAGCATCATCCATAGTCTTCAACTGAGTCTTCAAAATACATACTCTCCTCGTAGATACCGGCTGCTTATAGTAGAAACAGATACAATGGTCCATCGGATAATCTGGCTCTGTGTCTCCTCGTAACCCGCACTTCATGCACATAATCTCTTCGGAGTCTTTCCTCTGATTTCACTGATAAACATGAAAAGGTGCTGACGATCCGTAATCGGTCTTCTATGATCGGAAAACTCTACAATAGTAGCTCATGACTCATAACTCTAATCTTGCTCCTTTTATCAAACATTCGGAGACTTCTAATTCCAATAATTTGACTTGCAATATATGCTTATCAAATCTTCAACTCTTAAACACTTGCTACGGAGTCATTTTTATACACATGACTCGGTCTAAGGACTTCCGGTAGGATATGGTAGGAGATCCAAACATCCTGATCAAGATGTCAGCCAGTAAACCATGGGTGGCTTAAGACATGTCGATCACATTCTCAAGCTATTAGGTGGTCGTAACCCTCGCAAGTCTAACGACTCTGCATGGTACTTCCATTACCAAACGATCACCCTACTCGATGCCCAAGAATTTCCTAACAATGAGTCAAAAATGACATGGGGAAATACTATCTCACAACATCACTGAACTGTGACTAAGTGATACGTTATTTCCCGTAGGTTATTTCTTATCTCTTCCACTAAGTACCGGCTAAATCCGGATAATGGTATTCAACTAACACTACTATCTTCGTATAACCCGAGTCAAGTACTCCAAAAGTACTTCCAATGTTATACAACCTAGAACGACCAGTCCGGGGATCAAAATCCCCATGAATATCATCCACTAATTTTCGACTAGCTGCATCAGAAATAGTATACTCACTTGTCCATTACCCACCCAATAGGTAATGATCTAACTAACATAATTAGTGAAAATCTTAGGATCGAAATCCTTGACCTCCACAAGAGATGTGACTACTAACCTCGCTATATCCGACTCATCGGCTCTCAAAGGTAATTACCTTTTCGATAGCAGGTACATGTCTAATAATCTCAATATATCGTTCCTGTTGTCAAGTCAAACCACGGTTACGAATACTAACCAATATCCTACAAGTCATCCCAGTTATAAGCAACTAAATGCGTAGCCAACAGAAGGATATGTAATAACAATTAACATACCTTAAACCTTGTATCTCGGAGATGTCCGCAATAGCCAGATCCCAGAACTCACAAACCAAAACCGAGTAAAGCAAAACTCGATGTCCGAACAAAATAAAATTTGAAAATGGACTTCGCAACCTAGGGCTATGATACCAATAAAATTGTCACGCCCCGAGAGTATACCGTGCCGAAAAGCAAACGGACGACATCTCCACTGTATGTGGCAACATATCGGGTTAATACAAGGCTCGTAGGCCCACAACAACAATATAACATAATGATAACAATATATCAAACACAGCGGAAACATACTACAGATAAAATAAAATACAAGGACCCAACTGTACACTCCGGAGTGACTTGACACGACAAGAATCATAACAGAAATCGAATCAAAGACCAAATACATACAACACATTCGTATATCACAATTACAGAAACCATACAGGGTAAATACCCCAAAACAACAATTCATAGTAATACAACAATATGGAAAACATATCCATCCGTCCGGTGTGAGATGAGATCAGCTGGCGGAGCTCCGAACGTCCAAAGAATCTTCTACCTGTTATCTGGGCGACAGGAAACCCAGGGTCCAGGGGTGGTGAGTATAAACTCAGGGGTAATATATAGAAAGTGCATGAACATATAGGGTAAAGAGATCTACAAGTATACATGTGAAGATCTACAGGTATACAACATGAGTCCAATAGACATATAGTCCTATCCAACTCTAATAACAAGTAACTACAGTAAAGTCATACTCAGTGTATATACTAAACTGATCAACTGAACATGAAGTAATGTACCAACGTACCTGACGGTCTGTAACACCAGATGCTAGATCATCCTGAACAGATTTACAATAACATAACTCATATAACGTACCAAGTCAATCCCATACCTGACCAATACTCCAACATATGAACAATATATGATCACCTGTAATAACAACTCGGTCCGTACCACACAATGACATGATGCTAATCAAATGCATATAACAGTCTGAATCAACGCATGTATCATGCTCAACACATAGCAGTATATAAAATGCAGATGGCATGTATCATAATGAACAACCATACGCAGCAATCATAGCTCAATCAAATGCAGTGTCTCACAGGCATATGTAAAACATATATCAAATACATGCATACATATATATCAGCAATGCATATGCATGGTCACTGTCTGCGGACCCATCCAACCACGACCCCAGAGTGGCCAGGGTGGCACGACAATGACAACTAGCCCGACTCCAGCTACCACTACTCTCGAGTGGCCGAGTTGGGTAGTATGACTGAGTAGCGTATAAGCGTAAAGAGCTAACTACTCCTAGGGGCCCCTACTGCAAGCCACGCCGTCCCTACCCATGAGTAGACAAGCGCCGCACACAGGACAACTGCACGTCACACAACCACCATCTATAGTGGGCGAGTGCTAACACCACTCTGCTTAGTGGCCAGGTGCGCATCTCCAGCTACCACCATCCATAGTGGTCGCGGCGGCATCGATGCTCTGCCCTCAACCACCTGCCACTACCCGAGTGCGGGAGGCGGGATGGTGATGACTTGTCTCAACCACAAGGAGACCAATCAGCGGCATGCATGCAAATGTAATGATGCATAGATCCACACAAGTATCCTCGCAACACTCCCTATCTCACTGGGAGTCTTGGTCAACCAAAAGTCAACTATGCAAGGACTACAATCCACAAGACTCTCTCTATCATACAAAGAGTCATACTCATATGACAGTCAACCACGCTAAGACCTCTAGTCAGTAGCGAGATACTATCGACCATCCATATAACCATACTCAGATATACGATCCATAATGGATATACAATCATGCTAGGACCTCTAGTCCGTAACCACATACTGACAACCACAAACATTTATCTATGCACAGACAACTAAATCCATCATAGATGCACAACTAATATATGTACGATACAACAATCGACTCCATAACCTAATTCATCACCTAACCCTAGTGATGTAACACAGTAACCCAATATGAGGTCACAAAGATAACCCTAACCACCTGTACTTACTGAACATCCATCATCTAATACATAATAGGGTTTATAGTTCCTATCCGAGCTAGATAATCAATGAAGTACCAGAGTATATATCTCAAAGGTCAAGGCAGTACAAGCATATGATTAAATAAGAGTGGATTTAAGGTAAACAGGTATAAACATATATCCAAATTCATGTACTAGAATTTGATCAAAACTACTGGACCAGGTAGATATTACCCACCTGATATGTAGCTCGTATCAGCCATCCCTAACTACGAGCATCATCACTAATAAAAGTCCTGAAATCAACATCCTGCAAACAGAACATATTTGATCCAATTATGCTGTCAATTCTAATATTAGGATCAAATCCTAATCCTATATCCACTTTATATCTCGATCAACTAGATTGATCCAATTATCCTAATCAAGTATCCACATAAATCCATCAATCGAATCTCTACCAAATAAACAACTTCTTTCAATGACAGTAATCAATAAATCAATGACAAATAATTACAACCATAGTATATCTATCACGATAGATTCAAATCGAAACTTACCTAATTCTGAACCCATGACACCAGCTCGCAGCTTCCCATTCTGCTGCTTCAGGTATTAGATCTATGATCCAAGCCTAATGCCTCCTTCCTCAGATCATCACCCCAACTGATAAGTTGCCACCAAATTGAAGCCAATCTGAGCTCTGGAGCTCACGACCAGAAATCAGCTATTGTACAACTTCCCTCTTTAATCAACCAATCTCCCATTTCTTTATCCAGCAAAACAGAACAATAACCTGATTTCTTCCCACAAATCAAATGAGGAAATTTGTAAACTATGGTGATTGGTAATAATGGAACTGTTGGTCTTACCCTCAGCAATAGGTAGCGGCGATAGATGGCTCGTGTGGGCAGGGACATCGAAATAGTAACCTATCCCTGTGGTAAGGAGCTAGCGATCTAAGATAGAGGTGACGGCGAAAGGGCGGCGCGGCGAAGTAGAGTTAGCGGTGGTGGTGAGAGGCAGCGCGATGATCGAGCTTGTGCGGCGGCGACTGAACTCGGCGACAGCGGATGCAGGAAAGAGAACACCACAGAAAAATAGATCCTGTCCAAGATCAAAAAATCGATTCAACAACTTACCTTGCTCCGACGGCAATGGAAGATTGCTCCCAAATCCAACAGCGAAAACCTGTTGTCGATCCCTAGCTCCCAACACAATCCCTCACCCGATTCAAACCCGACGAAGCTTGGTCGACCTCTTTCCCTCAGTCGGATCACCCACCGAAGGTGTCGACAGCGACAGCGGCTGGCTCTCGGTTGAAACAAAGTGAAGATCGCCGATCGCGCAGTGAGCGATGATCGGGCGGTGAGCTGCGACGGCGTGATGAGTGGGCGACGTCGCATGCTATCGGGAAGGCTGCGGCGGCGATCGAGACGGCATCGTCAGCGCCGAGCTGGCATAAGAAAGGGGAAACAGAGAATTGAGATCGAGATTTGAGAAGAAAGTCGCAGATCAGGGTCGGGTTTTGGGTTCGGAAGGTTTTTTTAAAGCTGACCAATTGACTAAGCTAGCTCAAATCTAACCCAAAACTAACCTAGGTTTAACCCAATCTGATTTGGTTCAGCTCAGCCGATTCAGCCCAAACCCAATTCTAATCCAAACAGATTTAACCCGTTTCCAGCCCAGGCCCATTACAACCCAAGCCCAATTTCAGCCCAACTAGATCAGCCTAATGGACTCAGCCCAACTAGATAATTAACCCCATTATCCCACTAATTAAGCCCAATTAATCTACTCATTAACTCAATTAATTAAAGGGTTAATTCATAATAAATTTTTTTTCGTATTTTACATAGACTTTCACCGCTAAGGCTACACACTTGGACTTATGTGGCCAAGACTACACACTTGGTCTTCCCATGACAATCACATGTTATATGTTTTGTCGAACATCAAAATACTGCTCCAGTCAAACTCGAGTCCGGTTAATCATGACTTGGGCCGATTTCACCAACATCTTGATGATTCTTTAAAGATAAGCATGTTCAATCTCGAACCAAGGAAGGAAGTTAATAAATATCTTGCCCCTCCACGAGCAAGATTTAAGAGATATGGTGATGGAGGACCACAAAGTAAGAGGCATAAACTGAGCAGGTATCTTTCCCCTCCACGAGAAAGATTTAAAAGATATGGCGATGAAGAACTAAAAGGCAAGAGGCATAAAGTGAGCAAATATCTTGTTCCCCTACGAGCAAGGTTCAAATGCATCAAGAAAGGGAGGAGGAAAAATCTCCTTGGGCCACCAGAGCCCAGATGAAACGTAGGGGTACGGTCAAGCTAAAGACCTTAAACAAGTGCTTTTTGGGAGGCAACCAAAGTTTAAATTTACATGTTTTAGTCTTTAATTTTCTCTCCATTGAAATCTTCACGAGTGTTTTAGGGTAAGATAGAACTTGCCAAGTAGAGAGGAGATCCCTTGTTAGAACCTCATAAGAAAGCACGGGTGACCGTGTGAATTTCACACGGCTATGCCCAATGGTTAAAAGAGCACATAGCGGGGCATGTGGAAATTCTTGGACTGTGTTACACTCCGAGAGAAATCCAGAGTCGCACATGGTCGACCATGTGAATTTCACACGGTTGTGCCAAATCCTGAACTTTTTCCAAGCACCTAGGTCAGAGCCTAACACAGTCGGCCGTGTAGATTCCACACGGTTGTGTCGTGTCCCTTCAAAAGGGCATAAGCCATACGATTTGCCCTAAACCCGCCATGCAAAATCACCTTCTCACCAACTTTACATCACTCACCCTCTGGTCCACCCATGTATAGGAGCCCTTGAAGTCCACGCCCTGATCCTACACCTGCACTGCATACTATTCATTCTTTTGAGTAGGATATATGTACGTCTGCCTATGACTTCTCGGAGTTGTGATCGTGCCTTGATGACATCTTCCCGGAGTAGCAGACACAGGGGAATCGATAGGAAGAGCATAGGACCTATACACAGGTGAAGTTTCAGGACCTTCGAGAGCATTTTTAGTGGGCTAAGAAGTTCTACGGCCAGACCCATGATTATTTTCAGGAGGAGGTTGTCTACCGCCAGGAAGTACGACAATTCATGCGTGATACACAATCACAGTGGGGCAGGGGAAGGAACACAGAGTTGTCACTACATCCACCAGTTCCCAGGTTAATCACATGTACATATGACACCAGTGGCTGAGCACCCGATTCTCCCAGGCACTCGACATGCCGAGACTGCCAGATTTCCCACCTCGACCGCCATGCTATAGGTACGATTTCATGTAAGTCTAGGGGAGACCCAAATTTTGATATGTTCTTCTACTAGTGTTAGTTTTCTTTGACATCTATGTTTAGTGTTAGATTAGTTGCATTTATTTGTTCATGTATAGGTTCCTTTCAACACTTAGTTTTTGGTCACTTTAAGTTACCACAGTGATATTTTCAAGATTTTTTATGACATGTTTCCATGCCATAGATAGCTTAACTTCATTTATCTTGTGGTATTTTATTTTTGGTTGCTTTGATGGATGTTCTAGATTTGTACTTGTTAGCTTTTATCTTTTACTTACACTTGATGAATATTATGAAAAGAAAAATCTATTACATACATAGTTATGATTCATCCTAGTAGTATAGTACTTTGGAATCCGTAGATGACTTTAGATTTAGCATTTTAGTTACTGGAGATGCTCAGATTGTGTAAGCCCATTTGGAAAAATCAAAAATATCAGTGAGCTAGAGAGGAACAAAGTTCCTTGAAAAAAATAAAAGTAAAAAGATATAAAAAAAAGAGAGATAGAGAAGAAAAAAAGAGAAGGAGAGAGAGAAAAAGAGAGTTAAAAACAGTTGTCGTGGGTGAAAATAGTTAGGTGCCCCTTTGAGACCGAGTTAGGTTACTGAGGAAACACCTACCAATTTCTCTCACTAGTGAGCACGCCTTTGAGACTTTATACTAATTCTAGGGAATGACCCTCGCTTAGGGCAGGTAAGTGCCTAAAAGCCAAAGGCCTTAAGAAAGCTATAGGATGATGACTCAACTCACTGTAGAACAAGTATCCCTTAGGAAAATTCTCTTAGCACATGCACGAAAAGCTAACTTAGTAATCTTTTAGAACATATCTATTTGCTTTGATTGAAAATACTACTTGATAACTTTAGTTAGCATATTAAATATGGAACAATACTTTTAAAATTTCATGGCACTAAGGTTTTCTTGACGACAAGCAAAGATCTAAGTTTGGGAGAATTGATGTGAGCAAAATGTATAGGGTTTTAGGAGTAGTTTTAGTACACATCTCATTACATTTTATACTTGTTTCATACATATTCTTCTTTGTTTTGCATTCATTTCTTATTTTCTAGTTTGGAGATATACTTTTGTTAATTTATGTGTAGGACAACATTTTTGGAGCAAATATGGAGCAATTTGTGGAGCATGGACCTTAGGGAACAAGCACTGACCATGTCCCAAGACATAGGGATTTTTAGGATGCCTTGGAGAATATGATAGGAAAGGATATGAATAAGATCTGCCTCTACATAGGGATTTTTAGGATGCCTTGTCACCTCAAATCCGCCTCTACATAGGGATTGTTAGGACACCTTAGTACCTCAATAACCTATCTTAGCAGAAGGGCCAAAGTAGGAGAAATTAACTCTAGAAGGGTTGCGGGACCTTAGTGATCGAGGGTTCCCAACGGTATCAACCCTCTGAGCTCTGATGATATGAAAGGTAAACTTTGTTATGATTAGGGAGCTCCCGGTATAAGCAAAAGTTCATCGGGCAATTACATATTGATCCTCCCTCAAGATTGTAATTAGAGACCTCAACGCACCTAATTGATTGCATGTTCCATGACACAAAGTGAAACTGAAGTCCTAGAATCCTTTTTGATAACTTCGAATCAACCTTCCCTTCCTCCGAGTGACACCATACTTGAGTTAGGACTAGCGTCAACCTCGCAACCACAACTCTTAGGATTTTACCTCCAAACAACAACATCCTCTGGGCAAACAATATTTGAATCTCAGGCTCTGTGGGATCAAT
The DNA here is from genome assembly GCA_025175895.1 of Wurfbainia villosa. Classification (NCBI taxonomy): domain Eukaryota; kingdom Viridiplantae; phylum Streptophyta; class Magnoliopsida; order Zingiberales; family Zingiberaceae; genus Wurfbainia; species Wurfbainia villosa. The sequence goes on from CM045997.1 coordinate 85,710,761, forward strand.
AATCTTTTATTACTTGACGACATCCATGCACTTGCAGGAGTTGAGCGCGAGTGCATGCTTCAAATCCCTGGCGATTCCCATCGGAGATTTGAGGTCATGCTCGCGTGCATCATTGCATGTCTATTATTAGATGAATGCACACAAAAACCATTATTCATTGTAATATTTCCTATTCCATATTCTTGAGTATGAAACTTATATCCATTTATAAAATATGTTAGCCAAGTTTATAACATTGATTTTGGACCCCATGAGAAATGGATTAGCAATTCTTGCTCAATGTGAGCTTGTTTATTATCAACCTAAAGTTAAATAAATACTAATTAAAGTCAATATTTAAGAAATTGATTATAGACTACTTCATAATTTTTTAACCATGATGCAAATTCTTCATCGCATAAGCGATTAAACTTATGCATCAGAAGATCAGAAAATAAGTTTTGAAAAATCCTACAGAAAAGAATTAGAACATAAATAATTTATGACATAAGAAATACATAATATAGTAAATATATACTAACTCTAAATATGACATTACTTCTGGATAGTTCAGTAAAATATATGAGTGGGTTGCCTACCATTCTTGATCACTTAATTATCTACGTGTACATGGTCCACTCGGTCGACCAAGGTAGTTAAAAATTATGAATGCCCTCAAATTTAGATCAACATGACCTTCATCATTTCTTCCTGCTCTTTGTCTTTTTCACTGGATGTGATACTCAAAATAATATGATGCAAAATTTGGTACTTCCTCCATAATATATGTATTAATAATAGAAGCTTCAACACGTGTCTTATTTTTTACTTTTTTCTTCGAATGATATAGGAATCTAATTGTAATAAAATAAAATGTGTTAGAAAATAATATATAATAAAATTAGTCATTTTATAATGCATTGATAATGAAGTATCGAAGATGAAAAGTTCACCTTTCAAATGGATTCATCCATCGAAATTGGGCTGACCTCTAAATTTGACCTCAATGGCAAGTGAATCAAAAGATGTTCCTTGGAATCAAAAAAAGATGTTAGAAATATTCTTTCTAAATTACACAAGATGATTAGAATGCCTCTCTTTAATATCTCCATGTGTGAATGTCTCAACACTGTCGAACAAATATCATGAACGAAAATACATAACTTTGTAATGACACCCTATACAAAATTTGATAAGGTTTTATTAAAAGTAATAGGAATTATCCTTTCCATAAATATATGATAGTCATGAATTTTCAAACTAATCAATTTGCATTCCTTCACATCGATGCATATTCCAAGATTAGAGACATAACCATCAACAAATCTCAATGATTTCAACCATTCCTAAACAATTTGTCTATAATCCGTATAAACTGCCTTTGCCTTTGTTCCCCTACTACTTTCATCAATATCAATACTGGATCGTTTACAAAGGAGACATATTTTTTTCTTGCATTCAGATTATCTTTCATTTTTCTAGGGACATCCATCACTATATTTATCATATTATAAAAAAAAACATTCTTCTTAATATACAAGATTATGATGAATAAAAAGACTCTGGCAATAGATAAATGTAGGATCGCGACACTCCAAGAGAGGGAGGTGAATCTCGGAGGTTATAATTTTCTTTAAAGTTTGAAAACTTATTTTTATATTTTGAAATTAATTAAGAGTATGTAGCGGTAATAAAATAAAATAAAATGGAGACAATTTTTTTTACTTGGTTCACAACCCTAACTGGGTTGCTACTCTAAGGACCGTAGCTCTTCCGAGAGCTACTTCGATGGGCAATCACTATATACCCTTCGACTTGAGAACTCTCGACTTCGTAGGGTTTCGTTTTTTACAAAAGTAATAGATGGGTAACACACTACCCTCTCTTGACGTAAAGTACACAAGCAAAAATAAGTACAGGAATTAAGAGCTAATTATACCCACACTAGTAAGATCTTTAAAGAAGGCACGGAGTGTCAGAAAAGCATCTTTATGTGGAATGAAAGCTCTTGTGGACGAGAATGAATAGAGGAAGCACTTCAACGTAATCGTTGTATCCTTATCGGAGTTGGTCAAGCATTTGTTTTATAATTCTTTTCCAGACAACTGGAATACCCTCCAGTCGACTCAACATCAGCCCGTCGATATGAAACTTTTGGTCTTCCAGTCGACTGAATACTCTCCAGTTGACTCTAGGTCACCCAACTCCGCATCGGGAAGTTTGCCACTTCAGTCAACTAAAACTCCCTAGTAGACTGAAACTCTTTCCAACTACAGTGCCAGATTTTCGATTGATCATCAACTAATCTTGCCGAGTGTGTATCTAATCGACTGAACCAAACCGAGTCGACTGAACCTCAGTCGACTAGAGTCCATTCAGTCAACTGATCACTGCAAAATGAGATTAGCACAAATAGATAAAATCAAATATGATAGAAATAGTAATACTGTTTGATCTCAAATTCTAAGTCCTACAAGGACTTTCCATTGGATCGATGCCTAGCTTTGTCCCCCTAAAGAGGACTTGATCTCACCTCTCCACTCAAGGCTTACTTGTCGGCTGCCTATCGGACTTACCACTCTTGACATCCGATCTGACCCACCAGGGCTTCCACCAGTTGTCCAGTCTACCTGACCCAGCTGGACTTTTTGTCGATTGTCCGGTCTCTTGACCCAACCGGTCTTCATGTCAAATGTCCTGTCCACTCGACCCATCTAGACTGCATGTCTAGTGTCCGGTCCTCTTGATCTATCAAAATATTTGCCTAGTATCCTGTCAACACGACCTACTAGGACTTCCTGTTAAGCCTGCACACTTAACACTGATATTATAACACAAGTAAGTCCTAACTTTAACTATGGTTCATACATCAAAACCTAGGAGTGATGCTCACTGCATCAACAATTTCCCCCTTTTTGATGTATTACAACACATCAGTTAAAGTTAGGAGATTCAAACAACAATATTCAAATTTTGACATATATAAGAAATGCATTAAGTTAAACATGTATGAGATGCATATATAAATATTTACATCTCCCTTTCAATAAGTCTATTTTATCTAAATTTATATCTCCTTTCTCCCCCTTTGGCATACATCAAAATCAAAATTAAGTTTAAAATGTCACAACTTTAAAGCTGAGAATTAAAGTGTTTCAACCATTAAATATTACGCTAAAAAATGCTTAAGTTTTGAAATCAATCCTCCCCCTATATTCAATAAGGTTTTCTTCATTTAAAAATAGGATCTCTCCCTTTATAAAATTTTCAAATAAAAACATTTTTCAAAAATTTTAAAATTCTAACTCCCCCTAAACATATTTCTAAATTCCAAGATTTTTAAAATTATGCCTCCCCCTAAAAACATATTTTCAAGTTCCAAAGCTTTTCTTACTACCCCTTAATATTTGAAAATTTTCAATAATTTTCAAAATTTTCAAAATTCCCTCTTGAAAATAGCTAAAAAATTCAAATGCATCTTAAAATTTTCAAGATGATGTAAATGTGATAGAAAATATGTCCAAGCATGAATTCTTAGATATTATTTTTATATTTGAAAATACACATCTAAAAATTGTCCTTAAAGAAAATGTCAAACTCTTTACTAGCTCAAATGATATAGAACTTATCATCAAGTTGTAGGGAATCTATGCGCGCTCGGAAATATTTTACAAGCACATAAGAAGCGGAAAAATAGGATCCCTCTAGAGATCCATGCGAAAACCATACTCGTTTGATCGATTCTATCCTATGAGAATCGTAGTACCTTCAATACGAGCCCTTCGCAATCCCATCAGCAACACTTGTGTTCAAGGTGTCCGGATCTCAGCGCGGTCCAGATGTCCATGCCTCCACGGTATCCACACGAACCATGAGATGAAGAGGAACCAAATTGTGGTGCTAGCCACAAGATGTTGGTTCGACCAAGAAGATAGAAGAAGAAGGAGAAGAAGATCATACTCAAGCAACAACAAAACTACAACCTCAACCAAAGTCTCATCCAATCCCCTTTTTATATTCAACAATTGAATATGAAGGGTTTGTGACTCTTGGTTTCCATGGAATTAATATCACATTAATTCCATCTTAATGATCATGCAACCCTTCTTAATGGTGAGTCTCACTAAATCCGAATTTGACTTGAGTCTAACTTGAGTCAGATTCATCGAGTATACCTTGAGTCCTACTCAATATGAATTTGACTTGAGTCTAACTCGAGTCAAATTCATTGGGTATACCTTGAGTCCCAATCAATGAGTCTAATCTAAATTAGACTCAACACGATGGCCCAATGGCTCATCACATGAGACATCTCCAACTCACATGTCCTAAATGTATGACCCAATAGGTTCTCGTAATGTTGGTAATGTTTCTAAAACCCTTTTAGAGACATAAGCAATGAGAGGCATCTAGCAATACATCATTGCTACCCAAGTGATGAGAATTTCGAGATCCGACATAACCTTTATGTGACTACTATCTTGTATGACTAAGTCCTTCTATCCTTGATATTTAGATTGACCAATGAGGCATAGACTGTGTCATCCTCTTATCAATCATGAGTTTATTGATCTCCAAGTAGACTACTCGACCAAATAAGCTCAATATCTCATATTGACTTATTTGAGCATGACTATGCATTTTAGCAGTCCTACTCTATCAAGGGGCCCATAGATATCACTTTTGTTATATGGATGGGATAGATTCTATCTACATGACTCACATCCCTCGGCATAACTTATTGTATACCCAGTGATCGCCTTTATAATCACCTTGTTATTGGTGACGTTTGACGAAGCCAAAGTATACAACTCATTATGTAGGGAACCGTAGTGACTTAAGGTCTAAAGACTATTCATACCAATAGTCACATGAGAATGTTTATGACACTCATATAATGATCCATGAAACATTCTCATGGCGGTTCAATTTAGTACATAGTCTCTAATATTTACCCATGTGTCAACTTGATATCACATATATATGACTTATGAGATTAAGTCATCAATTGACCTACATGCTAGTCTCTACACATTAATATTGTCCTTGCATATTAATACTCGATTAGGAATAGTTAAGAGTAGTATTATATATATATATATAGACTCTCACTATCAATTCAACCAATTGATATGCTGTAAACCTTAACCTACTATTCAAGGACACTATTATATTATTCATATAGCACAGATAAGGAATAATATAAGAAGCAAACCTTGCCCATTATTAATGAAATATGATACATATGATCCCTAATCAATAATCTCATGATTGACACTAAGGGATAACAATAACACAAGCTTTGAATTAGAGTTGGTAGATGGAGGATCGTGGCCCGGCTAGAAGGGGGGTTGAATAGCCCCGATGATCATAGATGGAAATCATTCACGTCTTAATCATCTACAAGAGTAATTAGTGCAGCGGAATATGCTAAAACAAAAACAATTAAGACTAAAAACGAAGATTAAGAGATTCAAACACTAATAAGAGATGTAACGTGGTTCACAACCCTTGCTGCTCATCCACGGACGATTCATAAGGCGAATCACTCCCCAACTCAAATCACTAATCTCGCCTTTAGCTTAAACAAGGTGGAGGTAACCTCTTTACAACAATTCACTCCCTCTTACAATAGAATAGAAGTAAGCACAAGGAAGAGGAGGTGAAAACATTTAGGGCACTTGGGTGTATGAATGGGTGTTAAGCATTAACCTCCCCAAGGCACCCAAGGCCTCCTCTTATAAAGAGGAAGTCATTCTTCCCATTGGGAATGCAACAGTCAACTGATGCATGCCAATAGTTGACTGCTACTGTAGCCATTGTCTCACAATGGCTTCATACACGTTGGCATCTAGCCAATGGATAACTCATTAGTCGACTGCTAGACCCTATCAGTCGACTGATAGAACCGTTAGTCGATTGCTCCAATCAATCAATCGACTCAAAATGGTTTTGTGCCCGTGACACCCTTGAACAGTCGACTGATAGTGCAACAGTCGACTGTCAAACCCTAGCAGTCGACTATTTGGCCAGAAACCCATCAGTCGAACATCAGTCGACTGCTCTCGACTTGGATCAATCGATAGTTATCTATAGAAGTCGACTGGTGTCGGGTGAAACCACAAACAAACACTTGGTTGAGCATCCGATAGTCGGGTAAACCTCAAACCACCTGTTTGAGCATCCGACACTTCCATTCGTCGGGTAGAAACCTCAAACTCATGTTTGAGCATCCGACTTATCCAATTCTCGGGTAAAACCTCAAACACAAGTTTGAGCGTCTGACTTGTCGGGTAAAACCTCAAACCTAAGTTTGAGCGTCCAACACTTGACTTAGCCATTCGGCCAAGTTCACCTATGAGCTACCCCGTCCCGGGTTACAATCGCTCAATCTCTCATCTTCCCATGGAGTCCCTCACCGAAGCTCTCTTCGTCCGACCACATCCCTTGGATGCACTAAGCCCACGGCTCCTCTAGTGCCATCCTTTGCGTCTCACCCTAAAGTTTGTTTCCTTTGGCTTCACTCCAATGCTCCTCATCCGGCGGTCCCTCAGATGCACCAAGCACACGGCTTCTGCAATACCATCCTTCACTGACTCAAGGACCTAAGCCATGAGATGGTGAACTCGCCAATGCTTTCATCAAGTCAACTATGTGTGATTCACTTAAGTCCTGCACAACTTAAACACACACATCAAATCACATAATCAATCTAACTTAAACCCTTTGCCACACACATCAAAACCAAAGCATACTTGGGTTGATTGCCCTAACAATCTCCCCCTTTTTGATGTGTGGCAACATGTTTAAGTTAGGGAAACCATTAACAAAATACTAAGGCAAGGAAAGCATGTAAACATAACATGAGTATCAAAACACTCCCCCTTAATACATGCAACTCCCCCTTAACACATGCTAATTCTCCCCCTAGCATGATTAACTTAAACTCTCACATTTCTCGCCCTTTGACACCATCAAAAATATCATACAAATGTTATACAACAAGGTATCAAAGTCTAAGGGAATAAAATGACAAAAATCTTACTTAAATCCACCTAAAATAGGTTATTGTGCTCGTGCACAGTACATCAGTCGACTGCGTTAGATATCTAGTCGATTGGCACCTAAAACTCAGATTTTTGATTTCTGAACCCAAATTCAGAAATGCCTTAAAAATTCAATAAAATTCGAAAAATCATGAAATTTAGGGAACACATTTATTATGAGTCCCTTTATCAAGAAAAAAAATGATTTTTCATAAAAATACATTCAATTTTTGAAAATTAGGCAAAAACTCAAAAGTTGTAAAAGTGTTCAATTATGTATCAACTTTGAAACCTAATTTTGCCTTAGAATGTTTCAAAACATAACCCTCAATTTTCAAAACATGAAATGGTTTTAAAACATTTAAAATATCCAGCCATAATCTTTGGGCAATATGTCCATGAATTAAACATAAGCTTTCCCCATGGTTGGTCTGTGATTTCTATGTCGTGATACTCTAAGTGACCCATCTAAATGCCATAAGCATTAGTGAAACACTTGTATCAACCTAACATCTCACCCATGCTATGTTTTCAATCAAGTTAACCTTATGCTGAATGTGAGGTGTGACTAATGTATTTATACTTAACCAAAATTTCAAGCAATTCTACCCAAGGTTAAGTATCATCCATAAACACCCATCATGATCATAAAACAAATATCATCCATAATTGCACATCATGATCATAAATCAAGTATTATCCTCAAGTATCACAAATCATGATTCAAACATAATTACCCAAATCATCCACCATGCTCATAATAAGTCAACCATATAATATGATATGAAAAATATTCAAGTATGGTTGACTATCCTAGGTTTCTCTAACCCTTGAGGATTGACTTGGGAACCCAATATAAGTTCTTTCCAATAGGGTTCACCAAGTACTACTTAGGGATCCATTTCCTAGCTACCATTGTATTTTTTGATTGTCCTCTAGCTATTAGACAATGGTAGGGTTTTTCATTTCTAGATCCCTTGTAACCTAAGCCCTTTTTGTTGAAACTAGCTCTTTGGCTCCCAATAATCATGTTTAATGTGTTTGAGCCAATTGTGAATTTTTCAAGGGCCTTAGTAAGAAAATATACCTTTTCCCTTAGAATCCTATTCTCTTCTAAGCATGCATCATTAACACTAGAAGAAATAGCATTATCATGTGAACATGCATTTTTCAATTTTTCTTCTAGATTTTTAATTTCATCAAGCATGCATTTATTTTTCTTTTTCAGTCTAAATAAGTCCTTAGTTAAACTAGTAATCATTGAAATGACATCATGGGAGGGTAGGTTATTTACCTCACTTACCCAATCCCCTTCTTCTGAATCTGAAATAGACCCTCCCCCTTCACTTGAGCTCTCCTCCTCACTTGAGCTTGCTTCTTCTCTTTTGGATGAGGTGGAGACTATGCCATCTATTCCCATTAATGCAAAATGGGAGACAATTTCTTCTTATTCCGATGATGATGGATCGTCCCATGTCACTTTTAGGTTATGCACTTTTGCCTTCCCCTTTTCTTTTGATTTCTTTTCTTCTTTCTTCTTCCCTTCCTTCTTCTTGTCATTCTTTCTCCTTTCTTCCTTGCTTTTGTTCAAGAGAGGACACTCATCTCTCATGTGTCCCTCTCCTTGGCAATTATAACATATCACCTTCCTAGTCCTCCTTCTTCTATCATGATACTTGTTAAATTTAAAATTCTGTAAAGCACGTCTCACCTTCCTTACCATATACGTTTCTTCATTATTATTCATTGATGAGGAATATTCGTCATCGGATGAGGAGGATGGAATCTCCTTCTTCTTCTTTCCTTTGTCGCCCACTAATGCTACTCCCCTTGATTGCTTGATTGGATCTTCAACTATTCCTTCAAGCCTAGTTTCATATAATTCCATGGTAGAAAAGAATTCTTCTAGAGTACTTACCTCTAGATTCTTTGAGATGTAGAATGAATCCACCATGGAACTCCACTTGGATGATCGGGGGAAGGTGCCTATTGCTTTCATTATCATATCCCTATTTGAGAGCTTCTCCCCTACACTAGATAGACCATTAATAATTTCTTTAAAACGAGAGTGTAGAGATAATACCTTCTCCCCTTTATCTAGTTTGATGTTGTTCAATTGCGATCGGAGAAGGTCCCTTCTAGCTAGCTTGGCTTTGGATGTGTCTTCATGAAGCTCCACTATCTTTTCCCACATTTCTTTGCTACTAGAGCACTCACTAATCCTATTAATCCCTTGTTGAGGAAGCACATTGTAGAGATTGTGCTTGGCTTTCGAATTTGCAAGGTGCTCCTCTCTTTGCTTCTTAGTTCATCTTGATTTTTCAATTGCCTTCCCCTCTTCATCCCTAGGTATCTCAAAACCGGTTTCCATAATAATCATAATATCAAAGTCCGTTTCGAAAAATACCACCATATGCTTTTTCCACCAAGTGAAGTCCCCTTCAAATTTAGGAGGATGAATGTTTGAGCTGGCCATTTCGTTATCGTGCTTGTTTTGGCGATAGTCAATCGACAAGCACAAAAAAATGCAGCGGAATATGATAAAACAAAAACAATTAAGACTAAAAAAAAGATTAAGAGATGCAAACGCTAACAAGAGATGTAACGTGGTTCACGAATCTTGCCTCTAATCCATGGATGATTCATAAGGAGAATCACTCCCCAACTCAAATAACTAATCTCTCCTTTAGCTTAAACAAGGTGGAGGTAACCTCTTTACAATAATTCACTCCCTCTTACAATAGAATAGAAGTAAGCACAAGGAAGAGGAGTGGAAAATGTTTAGGGCACTTGGGAGTATGAATGGGAGTTAAGCATTAACCTCCCCAAGGCACCCAAGGCCTCCTCTTATAGAGAGGAAGTCATTCTTCCCGTTGGGAATGCAGCAGTCGAGTGATGCATTCCAGCAGTCAATTGCTGTTGTAGCCGTTGTCTCACAATGAATTCATCCATGTTGGAATCCAGCCAATGGTTAACCTATCAGTCGACTGCTAGACCCTATCAGTTGATTGATCGAACCATCAGTCGATTGCTCCAAGCAATCAGTCGACTGAAAATGGTTTTGTGCTCGCGACACCCTTGAACAGTCAACTTCCTTCCCTTGGCAGTCGACTGATGGTGCAACAGTCAACTACCAAACCCTAGCAGTCGACTGCTGGGCCAGAAACCCATCAGTCGAACACCAGTTGATTTCTCTAGACTTGTATCAGTTGACTGATATCTATAGCAGTCAACTAGTGTCGTGTAAAACCTCAAACAAACACTTGTTTGAGCATCCGACAGTCGGGTAAATGTCAAACCACCAGTTTGAGCATCCACCACTTCCATTCGTCGAGTAGAAACCTCAAACTCATGTTTAAGCATCCGACTTATCCAATTGTCAGGTAAAACCTCAAACACAAGTTTGAGCATCCAATTTGTCAGTTAAAACCTCAAACCTAAGTTTGAGCGTCCGACACTTGACTTAGCCATTCGACTAAATTCACCTATGAACTACCCCGTCCTGGGTTACGATCGCTCAATCTCTAATCTTTCCATGGAGTCCCTCACTGAAACTCTCTTCGTTTGGCCACGCCTCTCGGATGAACTAAGCCTGCGGCTCCTCCAGTGCCATCCTTCGCATCTTGCCCTGAAGTCTTCTTTCTTTGGCTTCACTCTAATGCTCCTCATCCGACGGTCCCTCGGATGCACCAAGCACACGACTTCCGCAATACCATCCTTCACCGACTCAAGGACCCGAGCCATGAGATGATGAACTCGCCATTGCTTTCATCAAGTCAACCATGTGTGATTCACTTAAGTCCTGCATAACTTAAACACACACATCAAATCACATAATCAACCTAACTTAAACCCTTTGCCACACACATCAAAACCAAACCATACTTGCATTGATTGCCCTAACATTGGTCACCGAAGTGATTAATTTGCTCTTGTAAACTCCGTGTTGGTTCATGTCGATGCACTGGATCTACATCGGGAACTAGGGGTACAATCCTAACATCTCATGCCCATCTTTGTGGCTCAATACACAAACAGGTAATCCTAGGTGTTTGTGAGATGTGAAGGCTTGCTTAGATCTATAGGATCATGAAATCTAAATTGACCTAGGCTAGATTTTTTTTAATTTCCTTTAAAAATAATATATTATTACTTTTCAAAATAAATTTTGAGTAATTATCATGAAAACATCCTAGTCTACCAAGAATAATCCTAATTATCTTCTAAGCATACTAAATTAATTTTCTGGAAGTGGTTTAGTGAAGATATCAACAAGGTTAGACTTGGACTCAACATAGTTGAGTTCATACCCTTTGCCATATGATCTCTTACAAAATGATGTTTAACATCAATGTGTTTAGTGCGTAAGTGATGAATTATATTTTTAGTTAAATTTATTGAGCTTATGTTATCAACTAATGTTTTGACTTTTTTGTAATCTAATTCAAAATCCTTAAGTGTGTGCATCATCCATAATAGTTGTGCCACACATTCACCTAATGTTATGTATTCTGCTTTAGTTGTGGAAAGAGCAACACAATGTTGCTTCCTACTGAACCAGCTTACTAAGCATTGACAACCTCCACTAGTACTTTTTCTATCTAGTTTGCATCCTGCATAGTCTAAGTCAGAGTAACCTATTAACTCAAATTTACTAGATCTTGGACACCACATACTTACATTAATTGTTCCTTTAATTTATCTTAGGATTCTTTTGACATGTGTTAAATGTGATTCCCTAGCACAAGTTTGATATCTAGCACACATACTTACTGCAAATAGTGTTGGTGCAATCGGCCCAGGTCACGATTGACCAGGACTCGAGTTTGGCTCGAGTGATGTTTTGATGTGTTTTGATGTTTCGACAAAAACATATGACAATGTAATTGTCATGGTAAAGTCCAAGCATGGGTCTTGGCATGGAAAGTCCAAGTGGGACACTTGGCATTGGGAAAAGTCCAAGCATGGGTCTTGGCAATGTAAAGTCCAACATGGGTTGGCAAGGGAAAGTCCAAGCATGGTCTTGGCATTTGAGAAGTCCAAGCATGGTCTTGGCATGGAAAGTCCAACATGGGTTGGCATTTGAAGTCCAAGGGATTTGATATTGGCGGCGTAAAGTCCAAGCGGTAGTCTTGGCAGCATAAGTCCAATGGTTGGCGGCGTAAAGTCCAAGCAGAGTCTTGGCGGCGTAAGTCCAATGTGCCTTGGCGGTGTAGACACCGTTAGCATGACATAGCCGACAAGCACCAAGGCTAGCGCGATGGATGAACAAGTCATGGATGACTTGGAGGATCCGAGGCGTGAGGCTGATGAAGGTGACTAGAAGGCTTAGGTCTAGGCTAAGGGTGGTCTAGCAAGTATGGGGGAACCATACTTGAGTTAAAACCTCATGTTTGAGGTGTGCGGTCGGGGTGCCATGTGGCGGATCGGACCGGACCGAATCAACTAGGGTTTATTTGCGGGTTATGGCCTAGCGATCGGGCCATAGGTTGGCGCGATCGGCATCGATCGATCGATCGTCGATCGATCGGCCCGGTGCTCGAGAATTGACCCGCAGAATGGAGTCGAGACTCGACTGGTCGAGTGAGGACTCCATCAGTCGACTGATGGTCACAATCAGTCGACTGATGGTAGTTCCATTGGACTTATCCAACGTGGAACTAGCCGTTGTCTCACGACAACAGTGGCATCAGTCGACTGATGGTCTCGATCAGTCGACTGATCGACTTTTTCCAGCACAGGTTGAAGCTATATATGGAGCTCGTGGTGGAAGAAAAGGTATGGTTCTTTGAAGGCGATTTAGGCGAGTTCTTTGCGCAATTCAGGGTCTCCAAGTGCTACTCGATCAACCAAGTGATCAAGCATTCAAAGAGCATTTGTAAAGTGTTTCCTTTACTTGTATTTCTTTGTATTTCACTATATTGCTTGTATTCATTTGATTATTGTTGTAATCATATTGTACGAGGTTTCTCCACCTCCGGATTGTTCCGAGAAGGAGTTATTTGATAGTGGTGTGTGATTGGCATCGCTAGGGCTCATTTGAGCCCGATCCGTGGAGTAGGACCCGTGCGGTTCCGAACCACGTTATATACTCGTGTTAGCGTGTTGTGTTTTCATTATTGTTATTGTATTATCTATATTCCGCTGCGCTAACAAATTTGTAGACACAACCGCGATTAAATTCCATTAACGCTAATCACCCCCCCTCTAGCGTTACAAAGGTCCTAACAAGTGGTATCGAGCCGGGCTCTTCTACCGACTAACCGCCAGAGAGTTGAAGAAGCTAGAGGGAAGAATATGGAATTTCAAGAAAAATTGGGTGGCAGCGTCAACATCCCACCTTCCTTCAACCGTGAACATTTCGCGTATTGGAAAGGTAGAATGCAATATTTTCTAATGACAAATATAGAAAATTGGCTTGCCGTGACTATAGGTTTTGATGCTCGAGAGAGAAAAGCGGCGAAATCCTCAAGATGAAGAGATGGACCGAGAGCAACGGGAAAAATTCAAGACAACCGTTAAGGTAACAAAAATGCTAATTGATTTGATACCTAACGATATTTTGTCTAGATTAGGAAGCTATAGGGATGCCAAGGAATTGTGGAACAAGTTGATCAAGTTCCACGAAAATCTCGAATCGGTCCAAGAAGATTCGGAAGAGGAGGAGACGAAGAAGAGAGCTCATCCTCAAGTGAAAGTGAGGAATCGGGAGGAAGTGAGGAGTCAACTTCCGGATCGGAAGAGGAAATAGAAGAGGAGGAGAGACCATCCTTGATCGAGCACAACCTCAAGAAGAGCCTTCAACATCCGGTCAAGATGAAGAAGCTCAAAGTCCAATTCCGGTCTCCACCACCATCGGTAACTCAAACACCTCAATTCAAAATAAAAATAATATAATGTGTTTTGAGTGTAGGGAGTATGGGCATTATAAGAGCAAATGCCCAAAGAGGATCAAGAAAGCTCCTCCGGCACCTAAAAGTCAAGAAAAGTCAAAGGATGCGGTTCCCAAGTCAAAAGAGCAAGGAGCACGTGGTGTGCTTCAAGTGTCGACAACCGGGACATTTCCGGAGTCAATGCCCAAGGGGAAAGAAGAAAGGGCAAGAAGGAGCAACACGTGTAGGGGGAGCCTCTAAGGCAAACCCTAAGGTAAAATTTGTTAATGCACCTTCAATTTCTAGGCAAAAGCATGCTTTTAATTCTCTTGCTATTTATCATAAAGAGCATGCTAGAAATAACAAACATATTTGTTTAGGAGCTAAGAAGGTACACCTTAATAATAAGGAGAAATTTGGGACTAATGTCCCTAGAAAAACCATACCTAGGGAATCTATTAAGAAAATACAAGAACATCTAGGTATTAACCCTAAATGGACTAGGCATATGCCTAAGAAGTCCAATGCCCAAGATTTAAATCAAAATTCTAAAATTGGGCAATTAGAATTAGAGAACCAAGCCTTGAGGTCAAGGCTTGAGAAATTGGAAAAGACCCTAAACAAGATACAAAATCAATTTCAAGGGTCTAATTGTCAAACTTTTAGGTCAAGAAGTCAAAGTCAACATCTAGGACATAAGAGTCAAAAGTCAACCAAGGGCAAGAAAGGTTTGGGTCACAAACCTAAGCCTAAGGTGGCTTACCATAGTGTTCCATTTGACTATGGAACACTAACAAGGTCTAGGAAAATCAAGGTCAATAGGGAAGTCATCCCTAGAGTTGACCATGGTGTGTGCCTAGTGGCTAAGGTTTCGAAGAAACCTAAGGTGGCCACTAAGAAGGTTGTTAGGGAGGCAATCCCTAAAGTTAACCTAGGCAAGACCAAAATGACCAAGGCTAACAAGCCTAGGAGGGTCATTAGGAAGGTATCTAGGGAGGTTATCCCTAAGGAATACCTAATTAACCCTAGGAGCTCAAATAGGTTTTGGGTTCCTAAGAGCGTGATTGATTCACGCTAGATGGGTTTAGGGTGTGCCAACCTTGATTGGATGGGTAGTTAACTCAACCATAATAAAGGTGGCACTTTAAGGTTACTTTTAAGGTTATGATTACTTTGGAAATATCCTTGAGTTTTAATTTCAAAGAATTTTAGGTTGTGTCAATATATATCTTGAAAACATGAAAATCAATAAAATTGACACTATCTAGATTTAGAGGTCATAGTGTGTACTTTTGATTATTGGCACACTTGGGAAGGTCATGTATCAAGAAATGTGTGGTTAAGATGTAAAGGTAATATCTAGAGTGATACTCAAGTGCCACACAACTTGATGTCTTGTATTCACCATGCTTCATATGTTTTACCATATGTTTGCATGAAATGAATGTCTAGGATAGATTACATCTCACAAAACAAGTCTTTTACCTTGATTGTGTATTTCAACACTTAGAAAGGGTGAGATGTTAGGTTTTGGAAATCGTTGAATGTTAATGTTTGCAAAAATGAAATAAAACATTAAAATACATGAACAAATACATAAATAAAAGTATAACATCAATACATTCAAGATACAAGATCTAACGTGATAAAATGGAACAATTAAGATGATAAAATCGAGATTTTCGATTTTTGAGCGGAAATCGTACATCGGATCGATACGTCTGATTATCGATCGGCGATAACATCTTAGCACCGCGATACGATACGGCCATCGATCAGTGCTAGCTCCATGACTCGTGATCGACCATCACGATCGATGTGGTCCATCGATCGATGATGGGTATCGCTCACCGAGGCCGAAGGCCATCGATGTGCTCGGCGAGCGATCGAGTGATATGCACATCGATCGTGATGCTCGTAGCACGCTTACGAAGGTTCAATAGCGATCAGCCGAAAGCGGGATCGGCGGCTAAACCGATGTTAAACCGCTATCGATCGATGCTCCACATCGATCGGCCGAATCTTTAAAACGCGAACCGCTAGGGTTCGGCATTTCACGCGACGAAAGCTCTTCCTCCTTCGATCTCCGATCACCGTCTCCTTCTCCGACCGGCTCTTCCGGCGTGTCAACCTTCCAAAGTCCTAGGTTTGATAAGCATGTCTCTCCCCTTCCTTTGTTTTTGACCTATCTTGGAGCACTAGTTCAAGGGATTTAGGGTTTATTGTCTTTGTTCCGTTTAGGGTTCCGGCGGCTGAAGCTTTCCGGTGACTTTTCCGGCGATCCTCAGCAACTCTTGAGTCTTCCCTCCGACACAAACATGGCGCCTAAGTAACGATTCTTCTTTCCGAGCCCTAATTTTCATTTCCATTACAATGTAGGTTTATCTAATCGCGTATTGTTGCCATTGCATTGCATATCATCACATTACATTCATAATAGGAGAGCCCGTAGGAATGATCCATCCGAGAATGAATCTCGGTTGTACCAACCTATGTTGGTTAGGTACATAGATAGGAATTTTTCGCTAGGCATTGTCGTGACGTCATGGAACTCAGTGCATACTACAATTTGATGAAGCTCGTCTTGTGCACGCATCCAATCAATGACGACATTATTAAGGAATTCTATCAAAACCATAAAAAGGTAGATGACGGCCCTACATACACTACTCGCGTTGCAAAAACGCGATTTAGAGTTCACTCCTCGCAATCTGCAGAGTTTCTCAGTGTAGGCCGTCAAATGATACCTTTATCTTCTACCCTACCATGGACTTTCCCCTACCTGAGCCTTTTGCCCATATCACTATGGAGTCCATGCATGAGCGCATTTTTGGTTATCCACGTCCACCGGCCCAAAACCTATTTTCTATCACTGAGTTGTCTGCACCTGACAATGTCCTTTATAAGGTCATTGTTGGGTGTTTTCTGCCCATTATCACTCGGGGTCTGGCTAAGATTCGACCTCCCCATCTCTTTCTTCTATATGCCATGCGTCTTGACTAGACATAAACTTTGCATTGAACATCTTCCATTGCATTGTGCACTTCACTTCCCTGTACAAGGGAAAGTGCATATGCCATTGGACATATCATCACAGCATGGCTCGACTCCGTAGGCATTAACATCCATAGGGGCACTCTGCGACAGCTATCGGAAGTGTACGACTGTATATCAGTTCGTAACTTCTCCTTAGCGAAGCTACGGATGGGCGCTGGACAGATGGAGTTGGCGCCACGACCACCCGAAGCGCCAGACGGCCTCCTCCGCCCGAGATGCAAAGAGGGCAGCGAGGATGCGGACACCTCGATGAGATGACCGGATCTTGCGCGAACACATCACGGTTGGTCCATCGATTCGTCGTGGCGTGAGTCCGATTTGAGAGTGTGATCGGTTGACTCGGGCTGAGTTATTGGCGAGCGGCGGCACCGCACGTCTCGATAGGATGGAGGAGACCCAGGGCCGCATAGAGCAGCATCAGCGCGATATGCTAGAGATGATGCGGGCCTGGACTCTGAGTCAGCAGCACCCTCCATCGCCACCTCCTGCGGACGATTAGAGGATATTGTTTTTGTGGTTGTCAATGTTTGTAGTAAGATTGAGCTTAGCCAATCTTCTTTTTGATTGTAAAAGACAAATTTAAGTTTAAATGAAATCCTTATTTCTGAAAAATCTTGTGTGTATGAATAAATATTTGTATAATTGTATTGCTACCACATGCCATGTCATGACATCATGTTTATTCTTAATCATTTTATATGTCATGATTATGCTTTAGAATTAAGGATAAATGTCATGTGTCTTTTAGATCTCATCTTATGCCATGACATCATGATCATTGGCCACGTTTTAATAATACTATTATTTATGCCATGATCATACATTCATGCATTAACTTGATTAAAATTGATTTAAGGACTATGGCATGACTTGGAGTTCCAGTTATAAGGGAATCAAGTAGAGTTGCTTTAGAAAATGCATAAAACTCTAGATTAGGGAGAACAAAACCCACATCTCACATCTAATTGACATGTATGTGTATGTATACACCCTAAATACATGTGAGATGCTAGGATAATAGGTTAGGTTCAAGGTGCATCGGTAGTGCATCTAGATGAACTCAAACTTATTTTAATTATCACCAAAAATCATAAGGAAAGCTAATATACAAGCTATGTATATTTAGCCAATAAATTATGGTCCAAGATAAGGTTTGAAAACATTTTAAAATCATTTTGAAAAACCTTGGTGAAGTCTATCTTTCGATAGCAATCACCATTGATGAAGTTGATACAAAGTAGGGCCAAAACATTGTAAATTTCAATGTTTTTGAACTTTGTACCAATGTCACTATTTAATGGGTAAAATAATTTTCAAACATTTTTCACCCATTGTATTGGTCATAAGTATTATACGTATCAAATTTCGTGATTTTTCGATAAACGTATAATTATTTATGATTTTGAAATTCATTTCGATAATCGAAAATCGGATTTTGATTATCGATCGCTCTTGGGTGGCGATCGGTGATGGCATATGTGATCATTATCTATCGTAGTCGACTGCCAAGGCTGATTTTGGGTTGACAAGGTTTGTTTAACCCGAATTCAGCTACGGTAAAGGTCCCTAACCACTCTTAACCCTAGGATATGCTTTGGGAAGCATTATGAAGGGTGAAAATTCATTGGATATGGATTTGGAGAGGTATTAGGTCAAAGTATCAAATTGAGGTGGTGGAAAGTTCAATGTTGAATTTCCAACCTTAATTTTGATGATTTAGAGTTCCTATTGGCTTAGGGACTCCCCAAGGACATTGTTGGTGCAATGGTCAAGGGGGAGCAAACCTTTAGGGGGAGGTATCCTTCTTGGGATGATGGATGTGTCTTTCTCCTTGAAAAGGAGAAGTTATGGGAATGTATCATCAATTGGCAAATTGATGAGTTTTTGATACCCAATTTGGAAATTGGGAGAGTGAATAGGATTGCCTCTCTTGAGTGATATGGGACTTATCACTAGGAAGATTGTAGGCATCCTAGGTATTTTTGGATCAAGGGGGAGATTGTAAGATCTCATTGGGACATGAGACATTGACCTCCTTGGAGAGATAACCTTTTTGCTATTTGTCAAAAAGGGGAAGAATGTTTGGAGAATGTTTGGGGGAGAACATTTGGGATAATTGGTAAAGGATTTGAGTTAGTATTCTAACTCAATTATTTTGTGGTTTTTGTCAAACATCAAAAGGGAGATTGTTGGTGCAATCGGCCCAGGTCACGATTGACCAGGACTCGAGTTTGGCTCGAGTGATGTTTTGATGTGTTTTGATGTTTCGACAAAAACATATGACAATGTAATTGTCATGGTAAAGTCCAAGCATGGGTCTTGGCATGGAAAGTCCAAGTGGGACACTTGGCATTGGGAAAAGTCCAAGCATGGGTCTTGGCAATGTAAAGTCCAACATGGGTTGGCAAGGGAAAGTCCAAGCATGGTCTTGGCATTTGAGAAGTCCAAGCATGGTCTTGCCATGGAAAGTCCAACATGGGTTGGCATTTGAAGTCCAAGGGATTTGATATTGGCGGCGTAAAGTCCAAGCGGTAGTCTTGGCAGCATAAGTCCAATGGTTGGCGGCGTAAAGTCAAAGCGGAGTCTTGGCGGCGTAAGTCCAATGTGCCTTGGCGGTGTAGACACCGTTAGCATGACATAGCCGACGGAAGCACCTGAAGGCTAGCGCGATGGATGAACAAGTCATGGATGACTTGGAGGGATCCGAGGCGTGAGGTGATGGAGGTGACTAGAAGGCTTAGGTCTAGGCTAAGGGTGGTCTAGCAAGTATGGGAACCATACTTGAGTTAAAACCTCATGTTTGAGGTGTGCCCGTCGGGTGCCATGTGGCGGTCGGACCGACCGAGTCAACTAGGGTTTGAGCGGGTTATATGGCCGCATTGCCATAGGTTAGCGTCGGATGGCTCGATCGATCGATCGATCGTCGATCGATCGGCCCGGTGCTCGAGAATTCGGCCACCGAATGGAGTCGAGACTCGACTGGTCGAGTGAGTACTCCATCAGTCGACTGATGGTCACAATCAGTCGACTGATAGTAGTTCCGTTGGACTTATCCAGCGTGGAACTAGCCGTTGTCTCACGACAACAGTGGCATCAGTCGACTGATGGTCCCGATCAGTCGACTGATCGACTTTTTCCAGCACAGGTTGAAGCTATATATGGAGCTCGTGGTGGAAGAAAAAGGTATGGTTCTTTGAGGCGATTTGGGGCGAGTTGCTGCTGCAATTCAGGGTCTCCAAGTGCTACTCGATCAACCAAGTGATCAAGCATTCAAAGAGCATTTGTAAAGTGTTTCCTTTACTTGTATTGCTTTGTATTTCACTATATTGCTTGTATTC
Organism: Wurfbainia villosa; assembly: GCA_025175895.1. Lineage (NCBI taxonomy): Eukaryota > Viridiplantae > Streptophyta > Magnoliopsida > Zingiberales > Zingiberaceae > Wurfbainia > Wurfbainia villosa. The sequence goes on from CM045997.1 coordinate 85,731,053, forward strand.
ATTTGATTATTGTTGTAATCATATTGTACGAGGTTTCTCCACCTCCGGATTGTTCCGAGAAGGAGTTATTTGATAGTGGTGTGTGATTGGCATCGCTAGGGCTCATTTGAGCCCGATCCGTGGAGTAGGAACCGTGCGGTTCCGAACCACGTTATATACTCGTGTTAGCGTGTTGTGTTTTCATTATTGTTATTGTATTATCTATATTCCGCTGCGCTAACGAATTTGTAGACACAACCGCGATTAAATTCCATTGACGCTAATCACCCCCCCTCTAGAGCCCGGATCGCTTGGAAGATCTCACCATCAACCAAGGCATCAATGGCTCTTCAAGAGGGATATAGCATCGCCAAGCCACCACTCTTCGATGGGAGTCACTTCGCATATTGGAAAGGTAGGATGAAGTACTATTTAATGAGTAATATTGAAATTTGGCATAGTGTTGTAGATGGCTTCGAGGAACCGGTGGATGAGCGTGGAAACCCTATTCCAAGCAAGGATTGGACAAGGGAGATGAACCGCAATTTCGAGTCAAATGCAAAAGCCGTCCTCACCATCCAATGCGGCGTCACAATGGAGCAACTCAACAAGGTGGGGCCTTTTGAATCCGCCAAGGAGCTATGGGAAAAGCTCATTGAGCTAAATGAAGGTTCCAAGGAGTCAAAGAGGGCAAAGAAGGACCTTCTAATTGGACAACTTCAAGCCTTCCAAATGAAGATGCATGAAACCGTAAGCCAAATGCATGGAAGGTTCAAGGAAATTGTGAACGGACTCCATATCATAGGTGAGCGAGTTGACAACCGGGATTTAGTAAGGTATATTTTACAAGCTTTTCCTAGAAATTCTTTATGGACCTCTATAGTTGATGCCATTAAGGTAACTAGGATCTCTCACAAATTAAAATTGATGAACTATTTTGTGAGTTTGAATTGCATGAACAAACTAACATGTCTTCTAAGGAAAAGGGTTTGGCCCTATTTGTTGAAAAGAAAGAAAAGAAGAAGAAAGAAAGGAAAGAGGTGTCATCTTCATCCGAGTCGGAGCAAGAGTCAAGTAGTGATGGAGACTTGGCTAGTGAGGTGGCCCATTTTGTCAAGAAGTTCCTTAGAAAATCAAAGGAATTCAAGAATAGAGAAGCAAGGAAGGGGTTCCACTCATCAAGAGGTAAAAGTAGTGGTAATTCAAATTTTAACAATAATGTGATTTGTCATGCTTGCAATAAGAAGGGGCACATAAAGCCAAATTGCCCGGAGCTAAAGAAGAAGGAGGAAAAGAAAAGAAGAAGAAGGACAAGAAGGAGAAGAAGAAGAAGGAGGCTATGGTGGCTCAAACCACATGGGACACCAAGCGTTGAAGACTCATCTTCCGATGATGAGCTTTGCCACATCACTCGCCATGGGGCACTCATGGCACTAGGAGATGATTCCGGAACGTCAAGCCAAGAAGAAAGCTCCTCAAGTGATGAATCGTCATCTAGTGACGATGAGGTAATAAATTCTCCTAAAGTAGAACTTCTTTATAAATCAATTGCATATCTTCAAGAAGCTCTAGATAAATCTAAATCTAAGGTTAAGAGCATGAAGATAGAGTTAAAAGCCATTAGGGATGAAAAACTTTTACATATTGACTCTTGCATGCTTAGGGAAGAAAATGAAAAACTTAAGGATGAGGTTAGTAAATTGAAAACATGTTTAGAAAAATTTTCAAATGGCTCAAAAGGTCTTGACATGATCCTTAGTAGGCAAAGCGGTTTATAACAAGGTCGGTTTAGGATATAAGCCAAAAGAGAAAGAGGTTGCTTATATTTCATTAATTAATAGGAAAGGAACCATTAAGGGTAAGGTTAAGAAAGCTTGGGTACCTAAGAAGTTTTTAATTAATGTTACCGGTCCAAATGTTTGGGTACCAAAAGCTTGTGTTTTTCATGTGATTTAGGTAGGAGGCGAGGTATGTGGATTGTGGATAGCGGTTGCTCAACACATATGACCGGGGATGTGAGCAAGTTCTCCACAATTAAATATGTGAAGAAGGGATCGGTATCTTTTGGGAATAGTGGAAAACTCAAGATACTAGGTAGAGGTACAATTGAGGTATCCCTAAAATTGTTATTCACAAAGTCTTGCTAGTTGAAAATATGAAGTTTAATTTATTAAGTGTTAGTCAACTTTGTGATGCAAACTATCATGTCTCGTTTGAATCCTCTAAATGCATGATTAAACACAAGGAATTAAATGATTGCATGTTAGTTGGATATAGGAAATCAAACATCTATTATGTTGATCTTTCATATGCTTCTAACATTTCTACTAAGTGTCTTGTGGCAAAAGAAGAAGAATGTTGGCTATGGCATAGAAGATTGGGGCTCAACATGAAAAACATAGCCAAGGTAGCCAAGATGGAGTTGGTCAAAGGGTTACCAAAGATCAAGTATGTCAAGAACAAAATGTGTGATGCATGCCAAGAAGGAAAACAAACAAAAGCATCACACAAAGGTAAAACCTTAACTAATACGTCTTTACCATTAGAATTATTGCATCTTGATTTATTTGATTGCCATAGCACTCCATCTTTAAATGGTAACAAATATTGTTTAGTCATTGTGGATGATTTTTCTAGGTACACTTGGGTTTACTTTATGAAACATAAGGATGATACCTTAGAAATAATCATAGGATTTAGTAAAAGGGTTGAAAATGAAAAGAAACTCAAAATCAACCGGATCCGTAGTGATCATGGTGGTGAATTTGAAAACTTTAAATTTTCACAATTTTGTTTAGAGCAAGGGTACAAGCATGAGTTCTCTTGTCCTAGAACACCCCAACAAAATGGGGTGGTGGAAAGGAGAAATCGTGCCCTACAAGCGGCTAGGACTATGCTAAATGCATATTCTCTACCTAGCTACTTGTGGCGAAGCGGTTAATACGCTTGCTATATCCAAAATAGGGTTCAAATCCATAGGTTTTTAGGAAAGACACCTTTTGAACTATGGAATGGAACTATTCACAATTCACTATTTCAAAGTCTTTGGATGTAAAGTTTATATCTTAAATACCAAAGACAACTTAGGAAATTTGAATCTAAAGCGGATGAGGGAATTCTAGTTGGATACTCATCCACAAGTAAAGGGTATAGAGTCTACAATAAGAGAACCCAAGGGATTGAGGAGTCCTCAAATGTTAAATTTGATGAAACTACAGTACCTACCTAGAAAGTCCTCCATTGATAAGGATATTAATGACAATAATCAAGACATTACCCAAAAACTTCAAAATTTGACTATTAGGGCAATGATCAAGGGGAGGAAAAGAAGATTCCGATGATGAAAGAAGGGTGGAGGATAACAATGATCAATTTGAAACCCCTTCTAGAAACCTAAGAATTCATCAAGATCATCCACTTGACCAAGTAGTAGGAGATCTATCTCAAGGAGTAAGAACTAGGTCATTTCATAGGGCTCCTACTAGTCAAGTTGCTCTCATTTCACAAATTGAGCCTAAATCGATCAATGATGCACTCCATGATCCGGATTGGATTTTGGCAATGCAAGATGAATTGGCTCAATTTGAGAGGAGTCAAGTTTGGGAGTTAGTACCTAGACCCAATGATAGCACCATAATTACTACAAGATGGGTCTTTAGGAATAAGTTAGATGACCAAGGGAATATCACTAGAAATAAGGCTAGGTTGGTTGCTAGGGATTTAATCAAGTTGAGGGCTTGACTATGATGAGACTTATGCCCGGTTGCTAGATTAGAATCTATTAGAATTCTCTTAGGGTATGCTTCCTACATGGGATTTAAACTTTACCAAATGGATGTTAAATCGGCATTTTTAAATGGTTTTATTAAGGAGGAAGTGTATGTAGAGCAACCACCGGGTTTGAGAACATAGATTATCCAAATCATGTATATAAGCTTAGGAAAGCATTATATGGGTTAAAACAAGCTCCTAGGGCATGGTATGAAAGATTGTCATCCTTCTTAATTTCTAAGGATTTTAGAAGAGGACAAGTAGATCAAACCTTATTTATAAAGTCAACATTGAAAGATATATTCATAGCCCAAGTATATGTTGATGATATCATCTTTGGGTCTACAAATGATGATCTACTTCAAGACTTTATAAAAAATATGGAAAATGAATTTGAAATGAGTTTAGTTGGAGAACTCAATTTTTTCCTAGGATTACAAGTAAAACAAACCAATGAAGGTATCCATATTTATCAAACCAAATATGCAAATGAAATGATCAAGAAATTTGGTTTGGAAAATGCCAAAATTGTAAGCACTCCTATGGCCACTAGCACTAGAATAGATAGTGATCATGATGGTAAATCAATCGATCTTAAACTTTATAGGAGTATGATAGGTAGCCTACTATACCTAACCGCTAGTAGACCCGATATTTTATTTGCGGTAGGTATGTGTGCAAGATACCAATCTTGTGCCAAAGAATCACATTTAGTAGCCGTCAAAAGAATTTTAAGATATATTAAAGGTACTCTAAATGTAGGACTTTGGTATCCTAGGACTAGGTCATTTGAATTGCTTGGTTATACCGATTCCGATTATGCCGGGTGCAAATTGGATAGGAAAAGTACTAGTGGTGGATGCCAATTTCTTGGGTCCTCCCTAGTTAGTTGGAGTAATAGGAAGCAACATTGTGTTGCTTTGTCAACCACCGAAGCCGAATATGTGGCTATGGGTGGTTGTGTAGCTCAATTGCTTTGGATGAGACATACTCTTGTGGACTATGAGCTACACTACTCTAACATTAAGGTTTATTGTGACAATGTGAGTACCATCAACTTGACCAAAAATCCGGTACATCACTCTAGGACCAAGCACATTGAAGTGAAACATCACTTCATAAGAGATCACGTGGCAAGAGGGGACATTGAACTTAATTATGTAGAATCTAAGTCCAACCTTGCCGATATATTCACCAAAGTTCTTCCCGAAAATGAATTTTCATCTTTAAGGAGAGAGCTTGGTATGTGCTTTGTGGAGTAAAATTCTAGGCTTGCATAATCCCATGTTTATATGTTATCTTTATACCTTGTTACATCTCACAAAAAGCCTTAAGAACCTTGATTTTTGTATTGAGACACCTAGAACCATGTGAGATAATAGGGAAGGTGTACTTGGCTCATCATGCTTGTTATGATGCATTACTATGAGCCAATGACACACCTAGAGACATAAACACCTTATGGACCAATCATTGGGAAGGCTTGTATTCAAGTAATGGATACATAGCTCAAAGAACATGGTTGGAAATTCCAAATAATATATATTTTAAACTATGTTCATCATATTTTGAAAAACAATTTCCAAATGAACCACAAAAGTGATACAAAGGTTGCAAATTCTTTAGAACTTTTGATAGATTCCAAGGTTGTATCAATCTTGAAATCTGAAAAACATATATTTTTCAAATTATTTTTCCTTCATCAAGTATGATTTCAGAAATGTGTACGCGAAATTTCGTGATTTTTCAAGATTTCTAGAATTTCTACCGCATTTCTAAAGTTAATTTGAAAAATTTGAAATTTCGGGAGTCTAGCAATGAGTTGAAACCAGTCGACTGATACACTGCGTTTTCTGATATTAAGCTCCATTTTCTGATATTTAGTGTATCCTTGATGTCCTAAAACTATGGTATGATAATGTTGCAATAAACAAAGTTTTAGGACAGATTAATGCAGTGTTTTAGGGGGAGTTTCATATATAATATCGTTTTCTTCCCTAAAATCCATTGTTGGTGCAAAGTTAGAACTTCATGTTTAATTCATTGATATGCTTTGCTTCAAATATGGTTTACACATCATATCTTGGATTAAGGGGGAGCTTAATTTCAATCTTATACCTTAGTCCAAGATCCAATACCCTTAACTCTTTCATTTATGAATCCTTCTCTTTTTGATGTCTGTCAAAGGGGGAGAAGGAATGTTTAAGTTAGAATCTATATTGGAAATATGATTATATTTTTTTTAAAAGACCTAACTTAAATGATTGTCAAACATCAAAAAGGGGGAGATTGTTGGTGCAACAATGCTCCAAGCATTTATATGTTTTGATGTTTGGATAATCATTTAAGTTAGGCAATGTGTTGTGATCTAATTGCGAATGTGTTTAAGTGACAGGTAAAAGAGAAGTCCAAGTATGATCTTGGCAAAGGAAGTCCAAGGGATGGACTTGGCAGCATAAGACCAAGCTTGTAGTCTTGGCAGCGTAAAGTCCAAGTGAACCTTGGCAAAGGAAGTCCAAGCTTGTAGTCTTGGCAGCGTAAAGTCCAAGTGAACCTTGGCAAAGGAAGTCCAAAGTAAGGTCTTGGCAGCATAAGTCCAAGCTTGTAGTCTTGGCGGCGTAAAGTCCAAGCATTTGGCAACCCAAGACATGACGAAACCGAAGGAAGCTCTTGGAAGCAAAGCGCAAAGGATGAACAAGTCGCGGACTCGGAGGGATCCTGAAGGCGCAAGGCTTAATACGGAGCTAGAAGGTTGAGTCTAGGTCTAGGGTATAAAAACAAGTATGAATTATCCATACTTAATGAGTATCGTCGATCGATCGATGTATCAATCGGACCGTAAGGCGGTTTACCGAGTCGGTGAAACCACGACCATCGATCGGCTTGTCTTGGGCATGTCGATCGATGATACTATCGATCGGCTTGCTATGAAAGCGATCGGTGATCGAAAGAAATGCCACAGAATCGCGCCTCACTTTCATTGCTGCGTGATCACTCGGTGATCACTCCATCGATCGATCGATGGGAGAGATCGATCGTGATCACCCGCCGTTGGAGATTGCGGCTACGAATCTCCGCGGAGATCGCATTTCAGAAGCCGTTGGCTTCGGCAGCAGTCGACTGATGGCATGCATCAGTCGACTGATCGAGGCCCAACGGGAAAAACAGCCCCTCTTCTATAAAAAGGGGTCATGGGGAGCATGGTTAGGCTAGTGCTCTAACTCCTAACTTCATCCTCGTGCTCACCAAGTTTTCTAAGTGTTTTTAGCAATCCAAAACCTCCTCTTCTCTTGTTCTTCATCATCCATCATTGTAAAGAAGAGGAGTGTATTGTAAGAAAGGTTTCTCCACCTTGGTTCATCCAAAGGAGAAGATAGTGAAGCTTGGCTAGGGCTAATCCACCTTACGGATTGCCGTGGAGTAGGAGCGTCATCTCCGAACCACGTAAATTGGGTGTTAGTGTTTGGTTTCTTATTTCGTATTTGTATTCGTTTTGTATTTGTATTGCTTCCGCTAACTTGATTGTAGAAACGAAGAAACGCTAATCACCCCCCCTCTAGCGTTACAAAGGTCCTAACAAATAGTATGTTGAGTCTACTTGCAGTTAAGTATAGTAAACTACCTATGACACTCCTATAGTACTTTAGATCTATAGACTTTCCTTCTTTGTCTTCATTTAATATAACATTCGTTGCCATGGGTGTTTTAATGTCTTTTGTATTTTCCATACCAAATTTTTTAATTAATTCTCTTGCATACTTATTTTGGTAGATATAGTTACCATCTCTTGTTTGTTTTTTTTGTAAACTTAAGAAGAAGTTTAACTCACCTACTAAACTCATTTCGAATTCTTGTTCCATTAGGTTTATAAATTCTTTTAAAAAGTTTGAATTTGTTGATCTAAAGACTATATCATCTACGTATATTTAAGCAATACAAATGTCTTGGTTCATGATTTTTACGAAAAGTGTTGAGTCAATTTGACCTTGTCTGAAGCCTTTAGAGATTAAGTATGAAGATAGTCTCTCATACCAGGCTCTAGGAGCTTGTTTTAATCCATATAAGGCATTTTTTAATTTGTATACGTGATTAGGACATTCTAAGCTCTCAAAACTTGGGGGTTGACTTACATATACCTCTTCTTTTATTACTCCATTTAAAAAGACAGATTTGACATCCATTTGGTATAACTTGAATATTTTATGTGCTGCATAAGCTAGAAACATCCTAATTGGCTCAAGCCTAGCTACTGGGGCATAAGTTTCATCATAGTCTAACCCTTCTACTTGACTAAACCCCTTAGCTACTAATCGAGCTTTATTCCTTATGATTTCTCCTTGATCATTTAATTTATTTTTGAATACCCATTTAGTGTCTATTATTGATTTATTGGATGGTGAAGGTACAAGTCCCACACTTCATTTCTTTCGAATTGCGCTAGTTCTTCTTGCATGGCTATTATCCAATCACGGTCTGGTAAAGCCTCATCTATTGATTTTGGTCCTATTTTTGATATTAATGCGATTTGACTCAAGTTTCTTAAGGTTGATCTAGTTTGAAACTCCTAGAGTTGGATTTCCTAGAACATGTTCAAGTGGATGATTAGGATTAATTCTAGATGTCTTTAAGGTTTCTTCACATTGGGTTTGTTCCTCTTCATCATGTGTAATTTTATTTAGCTCATTTTGATTATTTTTTAATGTATTTAATTGATTAATGGTAATTTCTTCTTCATCAAACTTTACATTAGTTGTTTCTTCAATTTTTTGGGTTTTCTTATTATAAATCCTATAAGCCCTACTAGTGGTCGAATATCCAAGAAATATCCCTTCATCGGTTTTTGAAGAGAATTTTCCGAGATGATCTTTTGTATTTAAAATAAATACTTTACATCCAAATACTTTTAGATATTTTATTGATGGTATTTTATTATTAAAAATTTCATAAGATGTTTTATTCTGTAATTTATTAATTATTATTCTATTTTGCACATAACATGCAGTGTTTATAGCTTCAGCTCATAAATAACTAGGTAAGTTGTATTCATTTAACATTGATCTAGTAGCTTCTTGTAGGGTTCTATTTTTTCTTTCTACTATTCTGTTTTATTGGGGGGGGGGGAGGGGTTCTAGGGCATGAATATTCATGCCGATATCCATTTTCTAGACACATGTTTGTAAATTTTTCATTTTTAAATTCCCATCCATTGTCACTTCGTATTCTTTTTATCTTGAGGTCTTTTCATTTTCTATTTGTTTACTAAAGTTTTTAAATACTTTAAATGTTTCATCTTTTTATTTTAGGAACTTTACCCATGTAAACCTAGAGTAATTGCCAATTATCACTAAACAATATAAATTTCGACTTAGTGATTTTATCCCATGTGAATCGAACAAGTCTAAGTGAATTAACTCAAGGATTAAACTTGTTCGACATTGATTAGTTAATTTATGTTGGGACTTAGTTTGTTTTCCTTGTTGGCAAGCATTACAAACTTTGTTTTTGCCACACCCGCCCTTTCCTCGTAATCTATAGGGGTTGGAAGGGCGGCGCGACGCGATCATACATACATGCATTTACAGCGAAAGAATTACCTACTTCTTTTTTTTCTTTTTAAAAACACAAAGCATGAAACATGGAGCATGCATAATCATTTCATAAGGACACTACTTAGATCAAGTTCATGATAATCAACATAATGGACACCAAGTAGCAACCATCAACATCAAGTAGAGTTCGACTCTTAACAACTAACATGCAAAACTTAAAGGGAAAACATGCATAAATCTTGGAACATAAACTTAAAGGGAAAACATGCATAAGTCTTGGAACATAAACTTAAAGGGAAAACAAGCATAAGTCTTGGAACATAAAACAGATCTCTTCCACCATGCCACTACCACACACACTTTGCCACTCCTACTGCTCCCTTTAGTTTAGCCATTCTTTACCCTTATCTGCAGTACAAGGGAAACATGAAACTATAAGCACATAGGCTTAGTAAGATCCTTTCCTACTTACAAAAGCCATACATCAAGAATTAGACATAGAGTAGTGACATGATCATTGAAGAACATATAAGCATAGCATTCATATAAGAGTAGTGACATGATCATTCAAGAACATATAAGCATAGCATTCATATAAGAGTAGTGACATGATCATTTAGGAACATATAACTAGAATTCGTAAACATAATAATCACATAGACATGAAAAGGGTATATGCAAGATGTTCTTTGAAAATATATATTTTATAGGTACTTAAACATAATCTCAACATGGAGGGCCCGACATTGTACCACATACATCATCATCTTTACACACATCCCTAAATAGACCCGAGGTAGCTAATCCTAAACCTACTAGGGTACTAGGTCCGTACTACGACCGTCGACCTAGGGGCAACATAGAAGCCCATCCTAGGCCCGTACTATGACCGTCGGCCTAGGGCAACATAGGAGCCCATCCCGTACTAGGTCTGTACTATGACCGTCGACCTAGGGGCACGTAGGAGCCCATCCCTTGGACCTTTCTAGGGTCCGGTACAAGCCATACAAAAGTAAAATAGCATATCATGTTCCTTATCATAACATATCATGTTCCTTATTATAACATATCATATTCCTTATCATAACATATCATGTTCCTTATCATAACATATCATGTTCCTTTTCATAACATAAAGAGTGCTCTTAGTCCCCATTCCTAGGGAAGCATCTCTTAGGCATTTCATCATACATACTTGTACATCATGACGCAATGAGCATAACATAAACATACATTCATACAATTAACATGGACATAAGGTAGTGGCATAAACAAATCATAAACATACATTCATACAATTAACATGAACATAAGGTGGTGGCATAAACAAATCATGCTTTCATAAAGTCTAACATTCAACATGTTAACATCATATATAGATATATCATGGCATGGAAGATCATTGGTGAGCATAAACTTATCATGGCCGAAACATCCAAGGAAGGTTTGTAAGAATTCAACACCCAAACAACTTACACAAAGCCTAACTAACATCATGTTAACATCTTATATACATGTAACATGGCATGGTAGGTCATTAGTAGGCACATACATGATCTTGGCCGAATCCCTAGTGGAGGTTTTAAGGGTTCAAATGCTCAAACAACTTACACAAAGCCTAACTAACATCATATACATATAAAACATGGCAAGGGGAATCATTGGTGAGCATGAACTTGTCTTGGCCGAAACCCTAAGGAAGGGTCTTAGGAAAATCTACACCCAAACAACTTGTACAAAGCCTATCTATCAACATGTTAACATCAAATATATATAGATCATGGCATGGAGAATCATTAGTAGCCCAAACATGGTTTGGCCGAAACCCTAAAGGAGGTTTTTAGGGATTCAAATGCTCAACAACTTGTACAAAGCCTAACCATCAACATGTTAACATCAAATATACATATAAAACATGGCAAAGGGGATCATTGGTGAGCATGAACATATCTTGGCCGAAACATCTAAGGGAGGGATCTTAAGAATTCAAACACTAATACAACTTGTACAAGGTCTATCTAACATCATACTAACATCATATACATATATAGTATGGCATGAAACATCATTAACAAGCATAAACATGGGTTGGCCGAAACTTCATGGGGGCTCTTAAGGATTCAAACCCTAAAACAACTTGTACAAGGCCTAACTATCAACATGTTAACATCAAATAAATATAGATCATGGCATGGAAGGTCATTAGGAGCATAAATAGGGACTTGGCCGAAACTTTCAAAGAGGGGTTTGAAATCAATCACTCAAACAACTTGTTCAAAGCCTATCTATCAACATGTTAACATCTTATACATATAAAACATGGCATGGAAGATCATTAGAAGCATAAAGGGGGTCTTGGCCGAAACTTTCAAAGAGGGTTTTTAAGAAATCAACAATCGAAACAACTTGTACTGCATGTGAGGGGATTACTTATATCCTTTCGCTTGTTTAGTATAAGGATATACCCTAGGTGGTGTCAAGACAAGAGCTCTTTTCTTGCTCCTTGAGTTTTCGGAAATGGGAGAGAGGAGAGGGAGTTTTCGGTGGAGGAAGAAGAAAGGAGAAGAGAATGAGGAATTGTGTTCTCTTGTCTCCTCATTACCCCTATTTATTCAATTGAAGGTGTCGCCTTGCCTCCCCTACCCTTATCTATCATTTTCCTTACCCTTCTCATAGCACAACCCTGCTGGGCTTCTGGTTATCGCATGCATCCTAAGGTTTAGTTTCCTGCTTGGAGGTTCAGGGTTCAAACCCTGGGCCATGCATCCCTTTTTGGCTCTATTTTCCTTTATTTTTTAAAGAGCCCACATAAAAGCCCATTATAATCATGCAAAAATTCTTATAAAATTTGCTAGAAATTTTACGGGTGTTACAGTTTTCAATATTTTTAAGTTTGGGCAAACCTCTAACTAGTTTAGTTTCACTTAACCTTGTTATATTCCTAAAGTTGATGGGAGCAAGTTGCCTATGCCACAATCAACTTTCCTCTTGCTGTGACATGTAACTTAATTGAGGAACTTTATAAATTTATTTAATATATATTTTTATTGCTAACTCCCTTAAGTAATATTTTTGTGTTTTCAATATTGTTAATCAAGCATTTACTCAATAAAAATTTCACTTCATAACCAGCATCACATAATTGACTTATACTAAGCAAGTTAAATTTGAAATTTTCTATAAGCAAGACTTTTTGTATAATAAAATTTGACTCTAATTCAATATTACCTGATCCAATAACCTTAAGTTTGCCATTGTTTCTAAAGGTGACTGAACCTAGATTCTTGTAGCTTAATTTTGAAAACTTTTGACTATCTCTAGTCATATGTCTGGAGCAGCCGCTATCCAGAATCCATTAGTCCATTCTAGAGTCCGACATGAATTAAAATTTTTAAGATAATTCACACCTTGAATAAGATGAATTATCTTGATTTGATTTGTGTTGTAAATTTGTTAAGTTTAGTTTAAATAAGTTTGTTTAGTTTAAGTTAAGTAAATTTGTTAAATTTAGTTTTAAGTAAAGTTATTAATTAAAGTGTCAAGTTAGGTAAATTGTATTAAACTAATTAAGCTTGATTAAATTCTAACTCATCTCACCCAAGCTAGGTTTTCAATACACGTTACTCCAATGAGTTTTGTGAGATGAGGATTTATTTTTGTCTTAATTAATTTAATGAATAATTTCAAAGTTTTTAAACTTGTATTAGATTCAAGCTTGGCTTGATCTAGTCAAGTAAGTTTTTTCAGTATTGACTTCTAGGTCGTGGCGAGGCACACACCCTTCTTGGATATCGGAGCAACGACCACTTCCTAGACAAAGTCAATGAAGGAATCAAGTACTTGATTCACTTTGGACTAAGCCTTGATCTAACTAGTTAAAGACTTTGTGAGTTAGCTTCATCTAGTTCCACTCGACTTAGTGCACCAGGTCGTGGCGAGGCACATGGCATTCTTGGATATCAGAGCAACGACCACTTCCTAGACATGCACTTTGAAGAGCTTCCCTAACTTACTATCAGTTAACTTCATCTTAATACTAAGTTGTTCAAGTTTAAACTACTTTATTTCCTATCTAGTCCATTCTAAATTAAGCAAGTAAAGTAAACTAAAATATGCAAGAGTTTAACTAAATGAGGAAACAAGCAAAGTTTTAGCTCCCCCTAAGTCATAGCTATGTTGAGTTTTGTTCACTAAGTGAACTTGACTCTTGGTAACCCAAAATTGATTTGGTTCAACTTGATTGACTAAGCTAGACTTAGGAACCCATGCTTGGACTCAATTCTTAGCGTTTCAACTAAGTAATGACATGTATGATTTATAGGAGGATCTAGCTTTTTGTTCAAGTCCGGACTTGTTGTAAATGGCTCGCTGAGATCCAAGCATCATATTAAGATACTTGGAACATGAAGTGAACCTTTCCAACGATCCGGTTAGATCTTCTACTTGCCCTTTTAGGATCGAATTCACTTTCTAAAGCTTTGCAACTTGAGTTGAGTCTCTATCCTTAGTTTGACAAGTCGAAGTCTTCAAGTTGACTTGCTCCTTAAGTAGTTGAACTTCCTTAAGAAGTGAGTCGATTCGATTCTCGGACTTAACTAACTTCCTACCTAGGCATGCAATTATATTGTACAACTTATCTTCTAAGGGAGAAGTTTCCTCATCTAGTCATTCGGATATAGATGCGGATCCGTGGCTTCTCTCGGACTCGAAATCGGATTCATACTCAGAACTTGACTCGACTCCGGAGCTTGAATCAGCCATGAACGCCACAAAGCTTCTCTTTGTCTCTTCTGCATCCAACTCATCTGAGGATGATTCATTCCAAGTTGCCTTAAGTTCTTTCTTCTTCTTTTCCTTATTTGTTTTTTTTCCTTTTTTAGATTTGTACACTCAAATTTATAGTGTCCTTTTCTATTGCACTCGTAGCAGGTAACTTTCGATCGGGTTCTCGGTTTGTTTTCAATGACTCTCTTAGCATCCTTCTTTGTAAACCTCTTTCTCTGGTTGAACATCTTCCAGACCATGTTTACGATTTCTTCTTTTCCATTTGGGTCTGACTCCGACTCATCTTCGGACTCACTTCTCGCTTTTCTTTCCTTTTTGGTCGAACCTGCCACTAAAGCAATACCATTCTCGGTTTGACCTGAGTTAGCTTGTTCGTGTAGTTCAAGTTCACAAAATAATTCGTCTAGTCTAATTGTGGAAAGATCCCTGGAAACCTTGTAGGTATTGACAATGGATGTCAATAAGGCATTCCTCGGGAATGTCTTAAGTGTATACCTAATTATGTCTCTATTTTTTATTTGGTGTTCTATTAAATGTAATCCATTTAAAATGTCTTTTATTCTCGTATGAATTTGACTAGCATTTTAATTTTCATTCATTTTACAATTAAATAATTTATTTAGTAACATGTCCCATTTAGCTATCCTAGTGTCATTTGTACCTTCATACAATTCAATTAATTTGTCCTATAATTCCTTAGAGTTTTTGAATGGACCCACCCTATTGAGCTCTTCTTTTGTAAGTTCGTATTGCAATGTGTTAAGCGCCTTGTAATCGACCTAAGCCATTTTTTAAGGTCCGCGGTAACATTTTCCGATTCTAACAACTCACCCGAGTCGTCTACCAGGGCTACGAACCCTTTCTAAATCAAAAACCAAACCTCTAGGTCGGTTTTCAAGTAACACTCCATTCGTCTTTTCCAATAGGAAAAGTCCTCTCCGTTGAAGAGAGGAGAGCGAACGGTGTTATACCCTTCTAAGTGTGACATTCCTAAATAAATATTTTAATAATAGATTTTTAATTAAAGTTGAGAATTATTCCTAGAGTTATTTAAATTAAATAATATTATGCAAGAATTAAATTCATACTAAGTCCACAAATTAATGGAAAATTTATTCTAAGTTAACAGCAAAAATTATTCTAGAATAAAAATTAATCTATTTGCAGAAATTAATTAAAAATTAATCTAATGAAGAAAATTAATTAAATTAAATCTAAATGCAGAAAATTAATTTGATTATTCTAAAATATGCAAAATTAATTTAATTATTCTAAAATATAAAAAATTAATTTAATTATTCTAAAATGCAGAAAATTAATTTAATTATTATAAAATACAGAAAATTATTCAATTATTCTAAAATACAAAAAATTTATTTAATTATTCTAATCCGTAGAAAATTATTTAATTATTCTAAAATACAAAAAATTAATTTAATTATTCTAGAATGCAGAAAATTAATTTAATATTCTAAAATGGAGATTTTTTTTAATTATTCTAAAATGAAGAAAATAAATTTAATTATTGTAAAATATAGAAAATTAATATATTTTTTCTAAAATGCAGAAAATTATTTTAATTATTCTAAAATATATAAAATTAATGAATTATTCTAAAATGTAGAAAATTAATTTAATTATTCTAGAGCTGGAAAAATATTTAAAAATTATTCTAGTGCTGGAAAAATATTTAAAAATTATTCTAGGGCTAAAAAAATAAAGAAAATTATTCTAATATGCTCGATGGTGGTTGCAGTAAATTCGAAGCACCCCCGCTCTGTTACCAATTGTAGGATCGCAACACTCTCAGAGAGGGGGTGAATCTTGGAGGTTACAATTTTCTTTAAATTTTGAAAACTTATTTTTATATTTTGAAATTAATAAGAGTATGTAGCGGTAATAAAATAAAATAAAATAGAGACAATTTCTTTTACTTGGTTTACAACCCTAACTGGGTTACTACTCCAATGCCCGTAGCTCTTTCGAGAGCTACTTCGATGGGCAATCACTATATACACTCCGATTTGAGAACTCTCAACTTCGGAGGATTTTGCTTTTTACAAAAGTAATAGATGGGTAACACACTACCCTCTCTTGACATTAAGTACACAAGAAAAAATAAGTACAGGAATTAAGAGCTAATTATACTGACACTAGTAGGATCTTTGAAGAAGGCACGTGATGCACACAAACGCGACCTCAAATCTCGCGATGGAGACCGTCGATGACTCGAAGCACGCACTCGCGCTCAACGCCCAGAAGTGCATGAATGTCATCAAGTAATAAAAAGATTATCGATCCCACAGAGACTGAGATTCGAGTACCGATTTGTTCAGTGGATGTTATTGTTCAGGACTAGACTCTAAAGGTAGCAATTAGGAGGGTTGTTGACGGTCCTAACTCTAATACGGTGTCACACGGAGGAAAAGAAGGGTCACTATGGGCCTTTAGATGGATTCTAGGATTTCGGTTTCGTTTGTGTGTCGCAGAACACGTTGTCAATTGGGTTTGATTAGGTTTCTAGTTATGGTTTTGTGGAAAGGACATCATACACTCCCTCGATGAGCCTTTGCGTCTATCGGAAGCTACCTTTGCCATACCAGGTCAACCCCTGGCTTTAGGACGGGATAGTCGGTACGAGGATGGTGAATCGATCCCTGCAACGAGTCAAAAACGAGGCGCATTTCCTACTCTATTGCATCCTTCTACCCACAATTATTGGCGATGAGGCCAACCCTTAGGTCCCTCTTTAATTCCCCTAAATCTTTGATACGAGGGTTGTCACCCCTTGTATCGGCTAAGCACAGTGACTAGAAAACCAAAACGATAACTATAGATATAAACCAAAACACTAATTGCAAATATAAATTCAAGAACGAAAAGATATTTGAATTAACATGTTCCGACTCAACACAAACTACTCTCTAATCCTAGAATCAGAGAGTCTACTCCATAGATACGAGAGAAGAAACACAAGGCATGATCATATCTGTATAAACAATAGAATTTACGCAAAGAATAGCATTTACAATGCAATGTAGGTCTTCTCCTCGGCATCAAAGTCCAGAATCTTGGCCTCCGACGGCGTTCTTCCTCCCCATTGTGAGTTCCCGAAGCTTTTCAGGGCTTCAGAGTGTCGTCCCAACCGTCATGCCTCCCCCTAGCATTTGGGCGGAGCTTTCCTTATATAGACATCAAGCCGGATCACTGGGAAATCTAGAAAAAAATCCCTAGTCACATCAATTTGCTGGGCCACCACATGGTCGTGTGAAAACACATGGCCTGGCCGTGTGTCAGGCTGTGGTGGCTATTTTCTCCCTTCCAACACGGTCGTGTGTGGGCACATGCCCTGACCATGTTCCCTTCTGCGTCCAGTTGCCAAATGTCTTCTTTTGATCCAAAATTGCACCGTTTTCCCTATAAAATGCTATCTTGCACACAAAAGTAAACAGAGTAGATCTCTGAACCAGAAAATAGGAAATGCATGCAACATAATGTAAAATATGCATGAAACGAACATAAAATGCTATGAGATGTGAGCGAAAACTACTCCTAAAATTTTATATGTTTTGCTCATATCAATTCCCCCAGACTTAAATCTTTGCTTGTCCTCAAGCAAACCTCAGTGCCATGAAATTTTAAAAGGTATTGTTCCATGCTTAGCATGTTAACTAGATTTATCAAGTGGTATTTACAATCAAAGCAAAATAGATATGTTCTAGAAATTCACTAAGTTAGCTCCTCGTGCTCGTGCTAAGCGAATCTTCTTAGGGGATACTCGTTCCATGGTGAGTTAAGTCGTCATCCTATAGCTTTCCTATGGTCTCTGGCTCTTAGGCACTTACCTGCCCAAAGCGAGGGTCGTTCCCTAGATCTAGCATAAAGTCTCAAAGGTGTGCTCAATATTGAGAGAAATTGGTAGGTGTTTCCCTAGTAACCTAACTCGGTATCAAAGGGGAACCTAACCATTTCCACCCACGACAATTATTTTTTATCCCTCAATTTTTTTAGCTCACTAGGATTTTGATTTTTTCGAATGGGCTTACACAATCCAAGCATCTCCAGTAACTAAAATGCTAAACTTAGGGTCACCTGTAGATTCCAAAGTATTAGACTACTGAGATGAATCATAACTAGGTATGTACTAGACTCTCCCTTTCAAAAAGTTCATCATGTGTATGTGTAAAATAAAGGCTAACTAGTGTAAGTCTAAAATATTCATTCGAAGCCAATGAAATAAAATACCACGAGATAAATGAAGTTACACTACTCATGGAAACAACTCATGAAGAAGACTTTTAAAAATACTACTGAGACAGCTTATAGGTAGCAAAAACTAAGTGTTGAAAGAAACTAAACAACTAATGCATGAATAAATGAATGCTAACCAAAATGCAAACATTAGAAAAGAAACTACTACTAGAAATAAAATAAAACAAAACTTGGGGTCCCCCCAGACTTAAGTGAAGCATACCTCTAGTATGGTGGATGAGGTGGAAAGTCTGGTAGCCTCGGCATCTCGGCGTCCTGGGAGAACCTACTACTGAGCCGCTGATGCCACATGTACATGTGGTCAATCTGAGAGCTGATGGATGCAGCGGTTGCTTGGTGCTCCTCCTCCCTAGCCCCAATGTGCCTGTTGGGCTCGCATATGTTATCGCATCTCCTGGTGGTAGCCAGCCTCCACCTGGCGATGGATAGCCTCCTCCTGCTAGTAGATGCGGGCCTCGTCGTAGAACTCCTCAGCGCACTAGAAGTGCTCCCAAAAGCCCTGAAACTTTGCCTGAGTGTTGGTGCTCTGCTCCTCCCATCACTGCCTCTGCGTCTGCTACTTAGTATATATGTCATCGAGGCGTGATCGGAACTCCAAAAAATCATAGGCAGATGTACCTGCATCCTGCTCAAAAGTAGAAAAAGGTGGTGGTGCAGGTACAGGCTCATATCGACGTGGACTAGGTGGGCTCCTATACATGTGTGGATTGGAGGGAGAGTGATGTACATGGGTGAAATGCACGGTGCGATGCCCCTTTATCCCTTGCGCAACACGGCCATGTGCGCTGCTGGAATGTGGGGCAAGACCATGTGAAAACACATGGCTGGGCCGTGTGAAAACACACGACTAGGCCGTGTGCCCCCATTTCTCTCTCATGATGTACAACGATCCGAATTCTCCTTACACGCTCAGTCGTGTAGGTTCAAAATGATTTTTGTTTCTACTTATCAAGTCCTAATTCAAATGCAACACGCTAAATGAATATAAATCAAAGTTCAAAACAAACGAATGCAACAAACTAATAAGAAATAAACACAAAATCTAAACTTGGGTTGCCTCCCAAGAAGCGCTTTGTTTAAGGTCTTTTAGCTCGACCTTATTCTTACGTTTCATTTGAGGCATTTGAATCTTGCTCGTGGGGGAGCAAGATATTTGCTCACCTTATGCCTCCTCCCTTATGGTCCCTTATCACCATATCTCTTAAATCTTTCTCATGGAGGGGCAAGATATTTATTGACTACCTTCCTTGGTTCAAGAGTGAACATGCTTATCTTTAAAGAATCATCAGGAATTTGATCATGATATTCTGTTTCATCCATATGCTGTAAATAATGTAACTCACCACAAATATTCTCACCAAAAGATTGATTAGTAGATGCTATTAGGTCGAATGAAATTTTATCATCAAAAATCACTAGATGAAATTTTATCATCAAAAATCACTAGATGAAATTTTATCCTTCTAGTGGTGATTGAATGGATTGTCCTTCTTCACTTCCTAGTAATCGACTCAGAGTTCTAGCAAACTAACTGGCCATCTGTGCTATCTGAATCTCCATCTTATTTTGTCGGCTAGCAATGTCATTCACAGATGACCTTAATTCTTCAATCATTGTTTCTGTATATGAATGTCGCTGCTGAAATTCAGCGTTTGCCTCTTGTTGCGTCTGAATAAATCTTTCTATCATCTGCCCTAGTCGAGATTTAGGCGGACAATATTGAGGGTTTAAGTAGCCAGGGTCATAACTATATGAATAGGAATCATCTTGTGGCCACTAGTTGTAATTGTAGGTGACATCATCTTGTTCAAATTGTGAAGGTTCAAATATATTCGGACAATCATTCATGGTATGCCATGTTTAACCACAATGCTCACAATAAATGTTACCAAAACTCACAACATTAAAATGACCAAAATCATGAGTAAAATCATGCATCATTATATGCAGGAAATTATAAATAAGGAAAGAGAAACTGAATAAACAAAACTGAAATAAAATAAAATAAAATAAAACAAGAAAAGTAAATCTAGCCTAGGTTCGATCCAATTATCTACTTCTCAATTCGATATCGAATCAATCAGTCCCCAGCAATGGTGCCAAAAACTTGATGCACACAAAGGCGACTTCAAATCTCGCAACGGAGACCGTCGAGGACTCGAAGCACGCGCTCGTGCTCAACGCCCACAAGTGCACGGATGTCAAGTAATAAAAAGATTATCGATCCCACAGGGACTGAGATTCGAGTATCGATTTGTTCAGTGGATGTTATTGTTCAAAACTAGACTCTAAAAGTTGCAATTATAAGGGTTATCGGCGGTCCTAATCTAATACGGTGTCACACGGAGGAAAAGAAGGGTCGCTACGAGTCTTTAGATGGATTCTAGGATTTCGGTTTTGTTTGTGTATTGCGGAACACATTGTCAATTGGGTTTGCTTAGGTTTCTAGTTATGGTTTTGTGGAAAGGACATTATACACTCCCCCAATGAGTCTTCACGTCTATCAGTAGCAACCACTACCATACAAGGTCAACCCCTGGCTTTAGGATGGGATAGTCGGTACGAGGATACCGAATCTGTAAAATATCAGAAAAAAAATATATAAATAAAATAAAATAAAATAAAAATATTCCTTGTTAATTAATAAATTATCTTGTGGAATTTTTTAAAAATTTTTAGAATATTTTCTGAAATTAAATGGAGTTTCTACGGTATTTTTAGGGAAAGATTTAATAGGCTTTGGGAAAGCCTGTTTGGGTTATCTGCTTATAGGGTCTAAAAATCCTACCCGTTATCCCAAAAAACCCGACCCTCTTCCCTTCTACCGTTTTCTCTGTGGTTCCTCTTTACTTACGTTTCGCGATTTCTCTCCTTCCCATTTGCGCCGACCAATCCACTTCCTTTCCTTTCGATTTCTCTAGCTGCCATCCCTCCCGAGACTCTCTCTCACGATTCCTCACCGCGGCTGCATCTCCGTCGTCGCCTTCTCCCTCACGTGCACCGACCACGATAGTTGCTGTCGCCATACTGCTGCCCCAGGGCTGCCTCCACAAGCCCCTCGCTGCGCGGCCACCGAACCGCCCATCGTTGAGCCCTCTTGTCGTGCCCTAACGCATCGCGGCCGCGAGTTTGAAGAGGCTGGCATCACAGCTCCTCCGACCCTCTGTTCTATTGAGCAGCAAGTGTCGCCGCCCAAATCGTGATCTTCCCCTCCCTTCACCATCGTGGATTTGGGTTCTTTCCTCCACGCCAGCAATGCCGACGCCTCTACCTCAGCCGCCAATGTCTCCTCTTTCTCCGTTGCAGCCACAGCTTCATGGTCAGCATTGATTGAGGTCGATGACGCCCTATTCTACGATGTTACTATTGGTTGACGATCACTTGATCGACTAGCCACCACTTTACCCCACATGTGGTAGGGTTGGGGATCGAGACCAATAGTACCTTTGCGACCTTGATTTAGACGTGAGCAGCATGGTGGTAGGATTACCTTCATTGTGGCCGGCGGTCTTCTTTGTTATGGAGCCAGTTTTCTTCATCATGGTTAATTTGGGATTAGGTTGTTGTTGCCATTGGAGAAGGGAGGTAAGACTGTTGAAATTTTTATGCGGCTATGAATAGGGGAGACGAGAACGTGGCTGCCGTTTCTATGGATGGTGCTGTCGGTGATCACCGGAGATAGTGGTTTTGTGCGGTGAACAAGGGAGAAGGAAAGGTTACTGTTGAGGGATTTTTCTAGTGTTGGTAAGCAGTGATTTATTCCTTTTTCATTTCATCTGAAATTTGATGTTTGTTGATCACAACAAGATTAGGTGTTCGGATTTTATTTTGCAACAAGGCTAGGAGGTGAAATCTTTGCTCTGGCGCTCTGTTTGGGGTGGTGGCCAATTTGTGAGTGAGACGAGAAGGTGAGCTGCATTTACAATGTTGATTTAGGTGCTGTTCAGTTTTCTGTTATTGTTTCAGTTGATTTGGATACAATACTATGAACCGCAGATCTGATACTTTGAATTGAAGCAGGAAGCTGTGCAAAAGAAGTTAAGGATTGGTAAATCAGAGTTGGAATTGATTTCCAATTTGATTGTTGGATTCAGATCTGATGAGGATTAAGAGGTTGAGAAGATGAAAACAAGGCTTGGTAAGTATAGATTTAGTTGTTCATAGTATTGTATCCATTCTATTTAGTAAACTGATCTGGATATGCTATAATTATGTAGTGATGATAGTACCTGTTCATTACATGATAATGTTTGATTTATTTAGATTAAATTGAAACCAGACTCTTTAAACAGATTAAGAAGTGGTTGAGATAAAAACAGCGTGAGGACTTTGATATGAGACAGGTTCACGGATGTGAATATAACTTGGATTCTCAGACAAGTCGTCAAAACAGGTAGGTAATTCCTACCCTAGTCAAGTAGTTTTAAATGCATACAGATTTAGATACATGATCATCTTATATGATCATGTTACCTTAACTCTGTTCTTATTTACTCTTGAGCTTGATACCTTACCTTTGGCTGTTAACTCCATTGTTGCTATCATGTTACATGTTATCATGATTAGGAGTTATGTATATATAGGTGATGTAAGTAACCTAGAATTTGTTTAGTTAAGTATAAATAGTAAAGTCCGGATGACAATCTGATTGTAAATTGGGCAAAGAGGTCATCTGTGGGTAGGTAATGTTTTGAACGTAGGGTTAATTCTAATACCCTTAGGTTGCATGTTTACCACCGACAATGTATTGTGTAAATGGTTTGGTGAATGATACTTAGTGTGTCGCTACGGACCGGTGGTCCTAGCTTGTTATAATCAGTTGAGTATGACTCTCTTCAGGATAGAGAGTACGTCCATCAGTTGTGTACGACTCTCAGCAGGATAGAGAGTGTGTCGATTAGATTGGTATGACTCTATACAAAATAGAGAGTGTTATGATCAGTTGAGTATGACTCTCTGCAGGATAGAGAGTGCGTTGATCTGATTAGTATGACTCTCATCAGAGAATAGAGAGTCCGAGTGGATGTCTCAGATGTGGACATTGCATTCATGTCATTTGCATGCACGCTGGCGACGTGGTCTCCCTTGTGGTTGAGAGGGTCGTTAGTCATCCTGCCTCCATGGTTACTCATAGGAGGAGTAACCAGTGTGAGGGCAGAGCATTGTGGTGCCGCACTCTACCACTATAGATGGTGGTAGTGGGATTTGTGTGCTGTAGTCCTGCGTGTGTGGCACTCAACCACTCATGGGTAGTGACTGTCGGAGTGGCCAACAGTAGGGACCCCCATCGTATAGCTTGCTCTTCACGCTTATATGCTACTCGATCATACTGCCCACTCGGCCACTCGAGAGTAGTGGTTAGTGTTGAGTTGAGACAGTTGTCATGCTCGAGCCACCGAGGTCACACTGGGGTCGTGGTAGCTTTAGGATGAGCCGATATGACCATGCATGCTGCATTGTCGTGACTTATGGCATTTTTACATATTGCCATATATATACATATATGCATGTATATATATATATATATATATATATGGATGATTGTGATTAGTATATATATATATATATATATATATATATATGCTTATTGTGATGTTGCATTTGATTGTACTATGCTTGTTGCATTTGGTTGTACATCATATGCATGAATGTTTCTTGCATCTGTTATACGATTGTGTCGGATACTTGTATATTTGTTGGACAGACCATTAGATACCTTGACCTGTATCATGAGTATATTGTGAGTTAGTACTACCCTTCCTGTTATATATGTTGGATATATTCTCAGGTTGGATCAGAGTAGTGTAGAAGACTTTCAGGTATGTCTGTATTATATGTTTATATTTGGTTAGACAGTTTATGCATGTATATTTTTATCATGCTAGTGTTTACCTTATGTACCTGTAGATTTTTTCTGTTGAATTACATGTGATATTTGATATATACATGTTTTTCCTATTACCTGCTGAGTTTTACTCACCACCACGGACCCTGGGTTTTTCTATCGCCCAGGTAACAGGTAGCCGACTTCGTGATGGACTTGGAGCACGACTGGCTGACATCGTCTCATCTCAAATCCGAGAGTCCGGGTTTTTGGGTTTTCATTGGTGTTCTGATATGGATTTGGTTTATGTGATATTTTGTAGTGATTGGATGTTGTAAATGTTGTACCTTTGTTTTTCTGGTGTTGTTATGGTGTTTCTGAGTTGGTGTTAGTCATACCGGTATGCATGTGTGTAGTTTGTGATGTTGTTGTATTATGTTTTCGTTGTGTTTTGTGTATTTGTTGTATTTATCTTTATGTATTATGTTTATTGTGGGCCCAAGGGCCTTGTATTAACACGAGATGTTGCCACATACAGGGGAGATGCCGTCCGTTTGATTTTCGACACGGCATACTCTCGGGGCATGACAACTTTAGTGGTTATCAGAGCCCTAGGTTTTGCGATGTCATACAATGTTGTTTTTGTGTCGAGTCTTGGATTGTCGGGAGTTGATTTGTTCGGTTTTGGTTTTTTGAGATGAGATGGACAGCGGCCTGAACTCCAAGCAGCACGAGGTAAGTTTTCCTGATGACTTATTTGTTGGGATGTATACTGAAAGCCTAGCTCTTTTGTATGAACATCTTTATTTTGAAATAAGAATCACATGATCATTTTTTGCACTTTATATTTATTATATGTGTGCATATTGTCTAATATTTTACATTGTAGATAACATGGTGCTTGGTGTGGCACAGAAGATCATGTTATCAGTCCCTTGTAGAATATAAGTAGAGGCTCACAACCAAGATGGTTTTGGACAAACCATTGGCATGGTTGTAGTGTAGCTTGGTATTGTTTTGTCTTGAACATAGAGTTACACTAGTACACCTCGGTGTATTGAGCAGGACCGACATAGAGATGATTCAATTTATTGCTGACTACATAATTGAATCGGACCTCGGATATTATGTTGTACATGCTCTTAATCCCGATATAATAACGGGCACATGTACTTAGTATTTATTTCTTTGATTTACCAAAGGGTGAGATTTCTATGGATTAAATCAATATGCCCGGTAGGTTGGGAAATATAATTATTTACATGGTGTACCATTGATTATAGGAGGAAACCGTGTCCTATATATTAGGTTGATGATGTCCCCTTGAGGAGCTCATAAGGTTCATCATGTAAACCCTGCAGGTTGACTTAGTCAACATGATGATAAGGTTGAGTGGTACTACTCGAGGAGTTAGATGTTAATTAATTGATGGTTAGTAAATCAATTAATTGACGGACATTCGATATCTTAAACACGGGGAGATGGATGTACAAATAATATATGGAGCCCATATTAATTTATGGAGGTTGGTGAGGTAGTTCAATGATGATCCTCTAGTGGAATGGAACATCATTGATGGATCAAGTTTGTGTGGTTCCGATCCATCAGGTGGCCAAGATCCAACTCCTCCTCATGGTCCCTATCGTAGCCTAATATAAACCTCATGAAGTCTAGATCAAATGATGGAAAACAAATCTCTAGAACCGACGGTTGAGATTAAATCTCTAGATCCGACGGTTGGGATTAAATCCCTAGAACCGATGGTGGAGATTAAATATCTAGAACCGACGGTTGAGATTAAATCTCTAGATCCGACGGTTGGGATTAAATCCCTAGAACCGATGGTTGAGATTAAATCCCTAGATCCGACAGTTGGGATTAAATCCCTAGAACCGATGGTGGAGATTAAATCTCTAGAACCGACGGTTGAGATTAAATCTCTAGATCCGATGGTTGGGATTAAATCCCTAGAACCGATGGTTGAGATTAAATCCCTAGATCCGACGGTTGAGATTAAAACCCTAGAACTGACGGTGGAGATTAAAACAAGGTTTAAGCCTAACTCTATAAATAGATCTTCTTGGCTTGGGTGGCAAAAAAAGAAAATGGCCAAGGATTAGGGTTTTGGAGAGACCATGGGCGGCAAGAATTAGGGTGGAGAACCCTAATGCTTGGACGGCAAGATTGGGGTTGAGAACCCTAATGCATTGGCGGCAACCATTAGGGTTTAGAACCCTAATGGTTGGGCGGCGCCCATGGCCTATGGGATGTGGCCGGCGGCAAGGAGGGAAGGGAGAAGCTTCTCATCTTCCTCTCATGGCTGGAGCATCCTCTCCTCTTCTCTTGGCCGGCGGCAACCTTCTTCAAGGTTGGTCGGCAATCCTTTTGCTCTCTTTGGGCCGGCGGCAAACATCATGCTTGGAGCTTGATGGTTGGTTCTAGATAAGAGATGAGTTTTGTTTCCATTTTGTTCTCTCTATTCTTGGGGCCGACGGCATCAATCCTTTGAGGATTGGTGGTTGGCTCAAGCAAGAAGGGAAAGAGAGTTCTTCTTTCTTTGGATTGAAGAAGATCTAGGAAGCTTCAACTTGTGCAGGATCTTCGCCCACACGAAGTCTACAAGGAGGTTAGGACATACGATAGAAGATCAAGAGGTATAAAAGTTTTACAACTTTTATTATTGTTCTTTGCATGTTCTTATTGATATGCTAGCTTATGTTCTTTATGTTAGTATGTGTTGATTATACTAGTTTACATTTGTATGTATTTGTATAATCATGGACCCCGAAGATAAACATAAAAACCGGCGATCCGTCCGTCGTCTCTTCTGCGGCTAACCGACTAGAAGAGTTGATTGCTTGAACAACAAGTTTGTTCAAGTGATCGCTCGAGTCGTTGGCACGACGATGAATTGGTTGTGCTAAGGAAACTCATCCCATCCGGATTAGTTTTCATTAGTGAAAATTTTAATCCGGGGACAATAGAGCCGACGAGCATTCCGAGGAATAGCACATGATTGCCAACAATTGGTATCAGAGCCACGGTTTCCGGTTTTGTGTGTTTTGGATTCGGTTACTTTCATGCACTTATCATATATTGTGTATGCCGGATAATAGTAGGATGTGCGTTGGCTAACTTTTTGGTTGCAGGCATAAGATCCAACTATTATGGCTATATATGAGTGTATGTGATTGCATGTGTGTGTGATTGTATATTATTTGAATCCTCGGGGTTGACGAGGCTAAATTAGTATTTAATTTTTGTAATTGAATACGGCATTGTTTAGCCACTCTTTATTTTATTTTACTTTCGATCTAGATTTCATGTACACTCCCTCGTGGAGTATAGGATCGATGGATGTAAAATAAAATAGGTTTTATTCTCGGCTCGGATCTCTGGATGGCTCGTACATGGCGTAGGAGGAGCGGACGAGGTGGCGACACGACGGGATGCATATTGGAGAACAATGCCATAATAGTTGGAAAAATTCTGATTTTTCCATATTTATTGCTGATTTGTTTTATATGCATGTTGTGTGTGCTTGAAAATTCCTCATTTTCAATTTACTAAGTGGGAGAGGGACATTTTAATTAATTCCCGCGGCCTCCATTACAATTTGATATGTGATGCAACAAACTTGCGCGTCGGCTCTGAGTGCCTTCCTCCCCATCGAATGAGTTTGTTTGCGGATCACTAGGTCAAATAATGGTTATAGAAAATTATCTAGGAGCGTGTGTACTTCCACAGCGGTAAGACACATAATCCGAAATAATTCCCTTAGTACTGTGTAATGGTGCACACTTAGATACAAATAAAAAGTATCCTCCCCATCGGAGTCACTGCTTTTATTTGTAGGGCCAAAGAGGAACCAACTATTAATTTTATTTGTCAAAAGGTAAGGTTGACAAGATAATAAAATTAATGGGTAAAACCTCCTCTTACAAATGTAGAATTCGTATACGTCCACACTATCGTGGCATGCGATATTCTCGGTGTTTTGAGGTGTTGGTTGATTTCGAAATTTTATTGTTTGAGGAATCAATAATTTTTTTGAAATCTAAAGTAATGATCTATGTGATTCTTAGGATTTTCAAAATTGACTTTCAGTCCACTTATTGTGATACTAAAGGAAATAAACTTACTGTACCCAAATAATGATGATTGGAAAAGAATCCAAATATTGTCTTATCTGCAAGGAAGTACATGTATGCACTCTTCGAAGAGTATCCTCAAGCCATGGTTGCACAAAAAGGTTTCTACTTCTAAGCCGAAAGGCAAGAAGAAGGAGAAACAAGGTGGAGCAAATGTGGTGGGAGGATCTCAGGGAGGAGTGAAGAAGCCGAAAGGCAAGTACTTCACTTACAAGCAGGATGGACATTGGAAGGAGTACTGTCCCAATCCAAAATAGAACAAAAGTATATCCTTTGGTCTAGTCATTGAAACATGGTTAGCGGTGTTATCTACCGGCACCTGGTGTGTAGATACGAGGGCCGCTAATCATGTCTGCAATACTTTGCAGGGGTTCCAGGAAACCCTACAACTAGCTAAAGGGGATACTACCATTTACTTGGGCAATGCCATGAAGATGGCGGCTATTGCAGTGGGAGATGTTTTATTTATCTTTTGAGAAAAATAAAGGTTTTAGTTCTTAAGAATTTCCTTTATGTACCCTTATTTAGAAAAAAATTGATTTCGGTTTCTAAATTGTTTATGGATGGATAATCTATTTCTTTTTATGACAGATTTGTTATAAAAGGAATAGGGACATTATCTATTCAGGTACATAGATAGAAAATTTATAACTTGAACCACAAGCTCTCACGGTGCAAATAGAAGTTATTAACTCATCTTCTAATTTCGATAAGAGAAAAGAACCTTCGAAAATGAACCAAACATATCTTTTGGCATCTTAGGTTTGGTCACATTAACCTAAGCAGAATTCAATAGGTTGATAGCTGATGGACCTTTGGGTTCATTAGTGGTGGAGGATCTCCTAACCTGTGAATCTTGCTTGGAGGGTAAGATGACCAAGAGGCCTCTCAAGGCCAAGGGGTATAGATACAAAGATGTGTTGGAAATGGTTCATTCTGATTTGTGAGGTCCTATGACTATCTAGGCAAGAGGTAATCTTGAATATTTCATCTCTTTTTTAGATGATTATTCAAGATATGGATGACACTACGATCTGATTGTGGTGGTGACAACCTCTTTGGAGAGTTTAGGAACTAATTATCAGAGGTTGGGATTCAATCCCAATTGACTGCACCTGGCACACCCCAGCAGAACGGTGTAGCAGAGCGAAGGAATAGGACTCTTATGGAGATGGTTAGATCGATGATGAGTTATTCTGACTTGTTTTATAGTCCTAGATATCAGAGGGTGATCGTTAACACGAACACCACATTTCTAGAGGAAGACTATGTGATAAAGCCACAAGCCCAAGAGTAAAATTGTTCTGGAAGAGTTAAAAAGGGAAGTCACTTCTTTAGTACCATCGGTACAAAAGGATATACCACATGTCACTGCACCGCGTGTCACAAAGGATACACAGATGATACCTCGTCGTAGTGGGAGGGTTGTTAGACAGCCTCTTAGATTCATGTTTTTGGGTGAATCTTCTGATTTGGTCCCTAGCAAACATGAACCTGATCCCTAGACATACGACGAGAAAATCCAAGATATAAATACGGCATCTTGGCAAAGTGCAAAGAATACTGAGATTGAATCTATGGATTCAAGTCAGGTCTGGGAGCTCTTATGCATAGCAGCTCATATGGATTATGAGGTGTGGCAGATGGATGTTAAGACAACTTTCCTTAGTGGAAGTCTTGAGGAAAACATCTATATGAAGCAACCAGAGGGATTCATTGCTAAGGGCAAAGAGCGTATTGTATGTAAGCTTAATCGGTCCATTTATGGACTGAAGCAAGCTTTGAGGTCTTGGAACATTCGCTTTGATGAGGTAAATCCAGACTTATGGATTTATTCAAAGTTCGGATGAGTCTTGTGTATACAAGAGATGTGACGGAAACGTAGTGGTATTTCTTGTACTATACGTAGATAATATTTTGGTAGTTGGCAACAATATCAGAGTGTTATCAGACGTAAGGGTATGGTTGTCCAAACAGTTTTGAAGGACTTGGGAGAAGTGGGTCACAACCTTAGGATCAAGGTTGTTGTGCTTATCCCAAGCTTCATACATAGACATGATTTTGGATCGTTTTAGCATGCAGAACTCCAAGAAGGGTTTTCTACCTTTCAGGTATGGAGTTCCTTTATCTAAGGAGATGTGTCCTAGATCATCTGAGGTGATAAAGGAGCTGAAGGCGATTCCTTATGCTTCAGCAGTAGGAAGCCTCATGTATGCTATGTACGAGACAAGATATCTGCTTTGCCGTGGGCATGGTTAGCAGATATCAGAGTAATCTAGAACAGGGACATTGGACTGCGGTAAAAACATATATTGTAGTGCCTGAGAAGGACTAGGGATTATATGCAAGTTTATCGGGCAGACCAATTCTTCCCTGTGGGTTGTATGGATTACGATTTCCAATCATATAGGGATAACAATAAGTCTACCTCAGGTTTTGTGTTTACTTAGGGAGGTGGAGCCATTGTATGGAGGAGTGTCCAGCAGAAATGCGTGGCGGACTCCACCATGGAAGCTAAGTATGTGGCAGCCTAAAAGACGGCCAAAGAAGTTGTGTGGCTCAGGAACTTTCTGATGGACTTGGATGTGATTCCTGGTTTACCGAGAAATATCACAATTTATTGTGATAATAATGGTGCAGTTGCAAACTCGAAGGAACCACGAGCCCATAAGGCTAGTAAACACATAGAGTGCAAGTACCACCTGATACGAGAAATCGTAAAGGAGGTAGAAGTTGCTGTCGCCTAGATTGCATCAGAGGATGACCTGGTAGACCCTTTCACTAAGGCCCTTCTGGCGAGAGCTTTGATAGGCATGGGGAAGGAAGGGGAATCAGATGTATGGCAGTATAAGGACAGCATAGTCTTTTAGTATAAGTGGGAGATTGTTGGGATGTATACTGAAACCTAGCTCTTTTGTATGAACATCTTTATTTTGAAATAAGAATCACATGATCATTGTTTGCACTTTATATTTATTATATGTGTGCATATTGTCTAATATTTTACATTGTAGATAACATGGTGCTTGGTGTGGCACAGAAGATCATGTTATCAGTCCCTTGTAGAATATAAGTAGAGGCTCACAACCAAGATGGTTTTGGATAAACCATTGGCATGGTTGTAGTGTAGCTTGGTATTATTTTGTCTTGAACATAGAGTTACACTAGTACACCTCAGTGTATTGAGCAGGACCGACATAGAGGTGATTCAATTTAGTACTGACTACATAATTGAATCGGACCTCGAATATTATGTTGTACATGCTCTTAATCCCGATATAATAACGGGCACATGTACTTAGTATTTATTTCTTTGATTTACCAAAGGGTGAGATTTCTATGGATTAAATCAATATGCCCAGTAGGTTGGGAAATAATATTATTTACATGGTGTATCGTTGATTATAGGAGGAAATCGTGTCCTATATATTAGGTTGATGATGTCCCCTTGAGGAGCTCATAAGGTTCATCATGTAAACCTTGCAGGTTGACTTAGTCAACATGATGATAAGGTTGAGTGGTACTACTCGAGGAGTTAGATGTTAATTAATTGATGGTTAGTAAATCAATTAATTGACGAACATTCAATATCTTAAACACGGGGAGATGGATGTACAAATAATATATGGAGCCCATATTAATTTATGGGGGTTGGTGAGGTAGTTCAATGATGATCCTCTAGTGGAATGGAACATCATTGATGGATCAAGTTTGTGTGGTTCCGATCCATCGGGTGGCCAATATCCAACTCCTCCTCATGGTCCCTATCGTAGCCTAATATAAACCTCATGAAGTCTAGATCAAATGATGGAAAAAAAATCTCTAGAACTGACGGTTGAGATTAAATCTCTAGATCCGACGGTTGGGATTAAATCCCTAGAACCGACAGTGGAGATTAAATCTCTAGAACCGACGGTTGAGATTAAATCTCTAGATCCGACAGTTGGGATTAAATCTCTAGAACCGATGGTTGAGATTAAATCCCTAGATCCGACGGTTGGGATTAAATCCCTAGAACCGACGGTGGAGATTAAATCTCTAGAACCGACGGATGAGATTAAATCTCTAGATCCGACGGTTGGGATTAAATCCCTAGAACCAATGGTTGATATTAAATTCCTAGATCCGACGGTTGAGATTAAAACCCTAGAACCGACGGTGGAGATTAAAACAAGTCTTAAGCCTAACTCTATAAATAGACCTTCTTGGCTTGGGCGGCAAAAAAAGAAAATGGCCAAGGATTAGGGTTTTGGAGAGACCATGGGCGGCAAGAATTAGGGTGGAGAACCCTAATGCTTGGACGGCAAGATTGGGGTTGAGAACCCTAATGCATGGGCGGCAACCATTAGGGTTTAGAACCCTAATGGTTGGGCGGCGCCCATGGCCTATGGGATGTGGCCGGCGGCAAGGAGGGAAGGGAGAAGCTTCTCATCTTCCTCACATGGCCGGAGCATCCTCTCCTCTTCTCTTGGCCGGCAGCAACCTTCTTCAAGGTTGGTCGGCAATCCTTTTGCTCTCTTTGGGCCGGCGGCAAACATCATGCTTGTAGCTTGATGGTTAGTTCTAGATAAGTGATGAGTTTTGTTTCCATTTTGTTCTCTCTATTCTTGGGGCCGGCGGCATCAATCCTTTGAGGATTGGTGGTTGGCTCAAGCATGAAGGGAAAAAGAGTTCTTCTTTCTTTGGATTGAAGAAGATCTAGGAAGCTTCAACTTGTGGAGGATCTTCGCCCACACGAAGTCTACAAGGAGGTTAGGACATACGATAGAAGATCAAGAGGTATAAAAGTTTTACAACTTTTATTATTGTTCTTTGCATGTTCTTATTGATATGCTAGCTTATGTTCTTTATGTTAGTATGTGTTGATTATACTAGTTTACATTTGTATGTATTTGTATAATCATGGACCCCGAAGATAAACACAAAAACCAACGATCCGTCCGTCGTCTCTTCCGCGGCTAACCGACTAGAAGAGTTGATTGCTTGAACAACAAGTTTGTTCAAGCGATCGCTTGAGTCGTTGGCACAACGACGAATTGGTTGTGCTAAGGAAACTCATCCCATCCGGATTAGTTTTCATTAGTGAAAATTTTAATCCGGGGACAATAGAGCCGATGAGCATTTCGAGGAATAGCACATGATTGCCAACATTATTTTCTAGTCAGATACTTATCTGGACTTGATTAACAAGTGTATACTGTTAGAGTTATTATACCTATACAGACTGGTAGTGGAAGTCGCCCACCGTGGCGACCAACCGGAGTTGCCGTTAGGGTTTACACTTCTGGCTTTGTTGGCTATGCGTTTAGTGTATATAACAGGGAATAACCTGTAGTAGGTTGGTTATTCTTCCTAATCGTGGTTTGAGTTGACCACGGGCACGACCTGTTGAGTCTATGAGTCTTGAACCTGTGTCAAAAAGGTGATTTAGCTTTGAGAGCCGATTGATACCGAGGCAGAAAACAGGGGTCAAGTCGTCACATTTCTTGTGAAAAAAATCAAAGACTATAGTCTTAGGGATTTTCACTAACGGTACTAGTCAGAGCATTACCTATAAGACAAGTAGACTATTATTGATGCAGATAGTGGAAGGCTAGTTTATGGTGTTTCATAGGGATTTTTATCCCTGAGTTGTGCATACTGGGTTGTATAACTATGAAGGTACTTTTGAGTACTTAACTCAGGTTATACAGAGAAGGTAGAGTTATTTGCATACCATTATCGGGATCAAGCCGGTATTTGATGGTAAATGCAGAAAATAATCTTCGAAAAATAATATATAACTTGATCATGTTCTAGTGATGTAGAAAGAGAGTATTTCCCCATGTCACTTTCAGTGACACATTGTAGGGAATTCTTGAGCTTCAAGTAGGGTGATCGTCGATAACGGGAATACCATGCAGAGTCATTAGACTTGCAGAGTTACCCTCACCTAATAGCTCAAGAATGTGAATGGATATTTTAAGCCACCCACGATTGTTGGCTTACTTTTAGATTAAGATGACTAGATCTTCAATCAGATCCAGCCGGAAGACACTGGATCGAGTCATGAGTTTAGAAATGACTCCGTACAAGTGTTTAAGAGTGGGAGACTGATAAGCAGATATTTCAGGTCAACTTATTAGAGTCAGAAGTCTCCGATTGTTGGATAAAAGGAGCAAGATCAGAGTCATAGTCCTTGAGCTACTTTCCGAGTATAGAAGACTAATCGCAGATCATCGGGATGTTTTTATGCACATCAGCAAAATCAGAACAAAGACACCGAAGGGATTATTTGCGTGCGGTGCAGATCACGAAGACACGTGAAGTCAGATTATTTGTTGGATCAGTTCATCTGTTGCTATTGTAAGCAACCAGTACATTTGAGGAGCTATACTTTAAAGACTCATTTGAAGACTACCAATGGTGTTCCGGAAGGATGATGCACCATCTCGATAGCAAAGATCAGCACAGAAGACTTGGGTTATCTCATCAACAGTGATCTACTACCTCAGGCATGGTTGGAGTTCCATGATACTTCCCTTCAAGGGAAGTGATTTACGCAGCAATATCAGTAGAAGACATCATAGAAGATTAAGACAGACAACAACTACAGTTACCCCCAGATGTGGATTGGCTTAGTACAGAGGAGAGAGTATACGATGATGGTCATATTTATTCTGTATTCTACAGTTGCAGCTAGAAGGATTAAGTGATGGGATCAGACAATTCGGGAAAATCCTCAGGTCATTCGTCGTAGAAATGCAATCGCTTTATCGCGGACTATTGGATCTGATCTTCTTCTCTTCGGAAGAAGGTCGAGACTTACGAGGAGCCTTTGGATCGGATCGATAGATAATTGATTGTTTAGGGCATTACTTTAGTTTTACCTCTGGCACTGGCAGGTGTTCATAATGTATTTCATGTTTATATGTTGAGGAAATACGTTCCGCATTCAGATCATGTTCTGAAAGAGGTTCTGATTCTACCTCAGTCTAATGCGATCTATGAGGAGATTCCAGTGCGAATTCTTGGTCGCAAGGAGCGACAGTTGCGGAGCAAAACCATCTGACTTGTAAAGGTTAGATGACATCATCATACGGATGAAAAGGCTATGTGGGAGCTAGAAGATACTATTCGAGCTCGATACCCTCACCTGTTTACCAGAGGTATGTGGTCATTTGAGAAATTTCTGGTATTGGTTCTTACATTTAAGTAGGAAATTTGGGGACAAAATTTTTATTAGTGGGGGAGAATGTAAAATATCGGAAAAATATATAAATAAAATAAAATAAAATAAAAATATTCCTTATTAATTAATAAATTAACTTGTGGAATTTTTCAGGAATTTTTAGAATTTTTTCTGAAATTAAATGGAGTTTCTACGGTATTTTTAGGGAAAGATTTAATAGGCTTTGGGAAAGCCTATTTGGGTTATCTTCTTATAGGGTCTACAAATTCTACCCGTTATCCCCAAAAACCCGACCCTCTTCCCTTCTACCGTTTTCTCTGCGGTTTCCTCTTTACTTCCGTTTCGCGATTTCTCTCCTTCCCATTTGTGCCAGCCGATCCACTTCCTTTCCTTTCGATTTCTCCGGCTGCCATCCCTCCCGAGCCTCTCTCTCGCGATTCCTCACTGTGGCTGCATCTCCACCGCCGCCTTCTCCCTCGTGCGCACCGACCACGATAGTCGTTGTTGCCATACCGCTTCCCCAGGGCTGCCTCCACTAGCGCCTCGCTGCGCAGCCGCCGAATCGCCCATTGCCGAGCCCACTTGTCGTGCCCTAACGCATCATTGCCGCGAGTTTGAAGAGGCTGTCATCACAACTCCTTCGGCCCTCTGTTATGTAGAGCAGCAAGTGTCACCGCGCAATTCGCGATCTTCCCCTCCCTTCACCGTCGTGGATTTGGGTTCTTTCCTCCATGCCAGCAATGCCGACGCCTCTGCCTCAGCCGCCAATGTCTCCTCTTCCTTCGTTGTAGCCACAACTTCGTGGTCAGCATTGATTGAGGTCGATGACGCCCTATTCCGCGATGTTGCTGCCGGTCGACGATCACTTGATCGGCTAGCCACCACTTTCCCCCACATGTGGAAGGGTTGGGGATCGAGACCAATTGTACCTTTGCGACCTTGATTTGGACGCGAGCAGCATGGTGGTTGGATTACTTTCATTATGCCCGACGGTCTTCTTTGTTACAGAGCCAGTTTTCTTCATCGTGGTTAATTTGGGATTAGGTTGTTGCTGCCTTTGGAGAAGGGAGGTAAGACTGTTGAAATTTTTATGCGGCTGTGAATAGGGGAGACGAGAACGTGGCTGCCAGTTCTGTGGATGGTGCTGCCAGTGGTCGTCGGAGATAGTGGTTTTGTACGGTGAACAAGGGAGAAGGAAAGGTTACTGTTGAGGGATTTTTCTAGTGTCGATAAGCAGTGATTTATTCCTTTTTCGTTTCATCTGATATTTGATGTATGTTGATCACAGCAAGATTAGGTGTGCGGATTTTATTTTGCAACAGGGCTAGAAGCTGAAATCTTCGCTCTGGAGCTCTGTTTGGGGTGGTGGCCGATTTGTGAGTGAGACGAGAAAGTGAGCTGCATTTACAACGTTGATTTAGGTGCTGTTTAGTTTTCTATTATTGTTTCAGTTGATTTGGATTGGCTTTTCGGACGCAGATCCGATACTTTGAATTGAAGCAGGAAGCTTTGCAAAAGAAGTTAAGGATTGGTAAACCAGAGTTGGAATTGATTTCCAATTTGATTGTTGGATTTAGATCTGATAAGGATTAAGAAGTTGAGTAGATGAAAACAAGGCATGGTAAGTATAGATTTGGTTGTTCATAGTTGTGTATCCGTTCTATTTAGTAAACTGATCTGGATATGCTATAATTATGTAGTGATGATAGTACTTGTTCATTACATGATGATGTTTAATTTATTTAGATTAAATTGAAACCAGACTCTTTAAACAGATTAAGAAGTGGTTGAGATGAAAACAGCATGAGGACTTTGATATGAGGCAGGTTCACGGATGTGAAGACAACTTGGATTCTCAGACAAGTCGTCAAAACAGGTAGGTAATTCCTACCCTGGTCAAGTAGTTTTAAATGCATACAGATTTAGATACATGATCATCTTATATGATCATATTACCTTGACTCTGTTCTTATTTACTCTTGCACTTGATACCTTACCTTTGGCTGTTAACTCCATTGCTGCTATCATGTTACATGTTATCATGATTAGGAGTTATATATATATATATATATATATATATATATATATATATATAGGTGATGTAAGTAACCTAGAATTTATTTAGTTAAGTGCAAATAGTAAAGTCCGGATGACAACTTGATTGTAAATTGGGCAAAGAGGTCATCTGTGGGTAGGTAATGTTTTGAACGTAGGGTTAATTCTAATACCCTTAGGTTGCATATTTACCACCGACCATGTATTATGTAAATGGTAAGGTGAATGGTACATAGTGTGTCGCTATGGACCGGTGGTCCTAGCTTGTTATAATCAGTTGATTATGACTCTCTATAGGATAGAGAGTGCGTCGATCAGATGAGTACGACTCTCTACAAGATAGAGAGTGCGTCCATCAGTTGAGTATGACTCTCTGTAAGAGAGAGAGTGTTGGTGCAGGGGCACTAGATAATCGAACCTGTGTTTTGATTATGGCAAAGACACAAAGTTAAGTCTACATTGTTATCTCACGAGCTAAATCAAGTGTGCAGAAAAGTGTTAAAGCTGGAGTTGAAGGCTAGCGACACCCGGAGGAAGCCACGGTGGTCGGGCGACACTCGAGTGACTTCGGAGGGAGCCGAAAGAATCGAGTGGAAGGCCGGAAGCGAGAGCTACTATCGAGGTAAGCTCGTGTGAGTGAGAGATTGTAAGGTCGTGTCCTCTTTACGGGGATGACCGTAGGCGGCGATCCGACTAAGACTTCCTGTGGAAGGTCTAGGTCGAGATCGGACGGTTAGAAACCGTCGAATTTATCATTTTCTGAGCTAACCTCTTATTGCAGGGAAGTGGCCAAGCTGGCAGTCGACTGCTGGAAAATGGAGCAGTCGACTGATGCTCATCAGTTGACTGATGGGAGGCATCAGTCGACTGATGGCGACGTTTCAGCTTTTGCGCTAGGTCAAAATGGATAACGTTTGACGCAGCCACTTTGCGATAAAATTTGGACAACTTCATGATCCGTTCCGAAATAAGAGGAGACAAATTCAGAGGCCAAAGTCTATAAAAGGAGGGGAGGATTCCATCTCCAAATCACATCAAATTTATTCATCAAGTGCTCCTACAACGCCAACGCTCCAACATCGTCATAACGCCGACGCGACGTCAAGTTTCGATCTTCTTCGTCGGCAGCAGAATCAAGTAATATTTTTGATATTGTATTCTTTGTTTTTCTTCATAACGTGGTGAGGTAGGGTTGTTGCCTCATCCTCATATATTCGGTTTTGTGATCGTTGTCTCCTACCTCCAACGAGGAGGAGAGGTTATAGTGCTTTGCCCTCCGTACGCGGTCTAGGACCGATAGGGCCTTGGAGTAGCAACCGCTAGGTTGTGAACCAAGTAAAATAAACGTGTTCATTTATTTTCCACTGTGCTTACTTTGCGTATTGAACGAATGAAAAAGAAAAGATTTACGATCGCTATTCACCCCCCCTCTAGCGACGCTTCTCGATCCAACAGAGAGTGCGTCAATTAGATTGATATAACTCTCTATAGGATAGAGAGTGTTATGATCAGTTGAGTACGACTCTCTTCAGGATAGAGAGTGCGTTGATCTGATTAGTATGACTCTCTGTAGAATAGAGAGTCTGTGGTAGATGTCTGTATGTGGGACATTGCATTCATGTCATTTGCATGCATGTTGGCGACATGGTCTCCCATGTGGTTGAGAGGGTCGCCAGTCATCCTGCCTCCATGGTTACTCATAGGAAGAGTAACTGGTGTAAGGGCAGAGCATTTTGGTGCCGCAATCTACCACTATAGACGGTGGTAGTGGGATTTGCGTGTTGTAGTCCTGCGTGTGTGGCACTCGACCACTCATGGATAGTGACTGTCTGAGTGGCCAATAGCAGGGACCCCCATCGTATAACTTGCTCTTCACGCTTATATGCTACTCGATCATATTGACCACTCGGCCACTCGAGAGTAGTGGTTGGTGTTGAGTTGGGATAGTTGTCATGCTCGAGCCACCGAGGCCACACTGGGGTCGTGGTAGTTTTAGGGTGAGCTGACATGACAATGCTTGATGCATTGCCGTGACTTATGACATTTTTGCATATTGCCATATATATACATATATGCATGTATATATATATATATATATATAGATATATATATATGGTTGATTGTGATTCGTATATATATATATATAGATGCAGTATATATATATATATGTTTATTGTGATTTTGCATTTGATTATACTATGCTTGCTGTATTTGATTGTACATTATATTCATGCATGTTTCTTGCATTTGTTATACGGTTGTGTCGGATACTTGTATATTTGTTGGACAGACCATTAGATACCTTGACCTGTATCATGAGTATATTGTGAGTTAGTATTTCCCTTCCTGTTATATATGTTGGATATATGCTCAGGTTGGATCAGAGTAGCGTAGCAGACTTTCAGGTATGTCTGCATTATATGTTGTTTATTTGGTTAGACGGTTTATGCATGTATATGTTTATCATGCTAGTGTTTACCTGATGTACCTGTAGATTTTTCTGTTGAATTACATGTGATATTTGATATATACATGTTTTCCCTATTACCTGCTGAGTTTTACTCACCACCACGGACCTTGGGTTTTTCTGTCGCCCAGGTAATAGGTAGCCGACTTCGTGATGAACTTGGAGCACGGCTGGCTGACATCGTCTCATCTCAACTCCGAGAGTCCGAGTGTTTGGGTTTTCATTGGTGTTCCGATATGGATTTGGTTTATGTGATGTTTTGTAGTGATTAGACATTGTAAATGTTGTACGTTTCTTTTTCTGGTGTTGTTATGGTGTTTCTAAGTTGGTGTTAGTCATACCAGTATGCATGTGTGTAGTTTGTGATGTTGTTGTATTATGTTTCCGCTGTGTTTTGTGTATTTGTTGTATTTACCTTTATGTATTATGTTTATCGTGGGCCCAAGGGTCTTGTATTAACACGAGATGTTACCACATACAGATGTTACCCCTTTAAAATCTCCCCAAAAATTTATGCAAAATCCTCCATCTCGAGCTCCTCTTATAACCTGCATCGAGCTGATTTTGCACCTAGAAGTCGACTGCCAAAAGGCTCCAATTGATAGTCCACAGTGTCGTTGTCTCACAACAGCTCAATCCACGCAAGAAAAACTCCAATGGATCAACAGTCGACTATTGCCTCGAAAGTTGACTACGATCGCTCGATGGCGGGCCGATGGCGGACAAGTCAACTGTTAAACCCTAGCAGTCGACTGCCAAGGCCACAGAATAGCAGTCGAGCATCTATCGACTCTCGACCAGTCGCCTATTCGTAATCCCAGTTGACTAATCCTAGTTGACTAGGCTGCCAAGTGTCAAACACCCGGCTAGACGATTGATCCAAAACCCAGTCAACTGATAAACCTCAAACATGAGGTTTAACTCAAGTATGATCCCTTTATACGTGATAGACCACCCTTAGCCTAGACCTAAGCCTTCTAGCCACCTCCATCAGCCTCATGCCTATCGGATCCCTCTAAGTCATCCATGACTTGTTCATCCATACGCTAGCCTTCAGGTGCTTCCATCGTCTATTGTCATGCTAATTGGGTCTACTTTACCAAGGTACATTTGGATTTATGTCGCCGAGACAAACATTTGGACTTTATGTCTCCAAACATTGGACT
This sequence comes from Wurfbainia villosa, assembly GCA_025175895.1. Lineage (NCBI taxonomy): Eukaryota > Viridiplantae > Streptophyta > Magnoliopsida > Zingiberales > Zingiberaceae > Wurfbainia > Wurfbainia villosa. The sequence goes on from CM045997.1 coordinate 85,772,243, forward strand.
TATGCCACCAAGACTATAACTTGGACTTTATGCGGGTAATATCACAATCTTGGACTTCCTAAATGCCAAGTATCTATACTTGGACTTTCACTGCCAAAGTTCACTTGGACTTTATGCCACGAAGACTACATCTTGGACTTATACTGCCAAGACTATACTTTTGTACTTTCCTTGCCAAGTACCCATGACTTGGACTTTTCCTTTGCCAAGACCCATGCTTGGACTTTCCAATTGCCAAGTACCTATGTCTTGGACTTTCCATTGCCAAGTACACATGACTTGGACTTATCAAATGCCAAGAACATTCTTGGACTTCCCATGATAATCGCATTGTCAATTGTTTTGTTGAACATCAAAATACTACTCGAGTCAGGTCAATCGTGACCTGGGCCGATTGCACCAACAATCTCTCCCTTTTTGATGTTTGACAAAACCTTTGAGTTAGGCTACCTAACTCAAGCCATCAATTCTCTCCCTTTTTGAAATACATCAAAAAGTCTCTCCCCAAGGGTATCATTGTCTCATATACTAATGAGATCTTACATCCTCCCCCTTGGTCCAAAAATATTTAGGATGCCTTCACTCTTCCTAGTGATAAATCACATATCACTAAATGAGAGGCAATCCTCACTATTCTCCAATTCTCCCCGTACGAGGAAAAAATCCATCCATCATCCCTTGATGAATAACCTCCCCTTAAAGGCTTACTCCCCCTTGACCATTGCACCAACAATGTCCTTGGAGAGTTCATAAGCAAATAGGAAACTTAAACCTTCGAAATTAGGGGTAAAGATTCAACATTGAATTTTCACCACCCTTAAAATTCGATTTTCACCCTAAACATCTCCCCTAATTCATTTCCAATGAATTTTCACTCTTCCAATGCTTTCCAAAGCATATCCTAGGGTTAGGAGACGTTAGGATACCTAGGGATGGCTAAAAACGGGCTAAACAAATCTTGTTTACCTGAAATCAACCCAGCAATCAACTTGATCAACAATCAATCGACTGCCAACAACATCAGTCGACTTCCAGACTAAGGCAATCAACTGCTATCTGATTTTCAGAAATCAGATTATCAGAATTTTTTTTTGAAAAAGCATAAGTAAAAATATGTATTTCAAAAAATCTTGAAAATTCATACGTATATTACTTACATAAAATACAATGGGTGAAAAATAGTTTTAAATTAAAATACTAATTAAATTGTGAGATTGATACAAAGTTCAAAACCATTGAAACTTTTAATGTTTTTGACCTACTTTGTATCAACTTCTTCAATGGTGATTTCTATTAAAAGATAGACTTCACTAAGGGTTTCTAAAATGATTTAATTTTTTTTTAAAACCTATTTTGGACCATGGACTATGGGCTAGATGTACATGACATGTACATTAGCTTTTCTCATGATTCATCATTATCATTTAATGAGTTCTAAGTTCAATATGATGTACTAAATAAGAACATGAACTTAACTCATTTTCTAACATCTCACATGTGTCTAAGGTGTATGAAAACACACACAAGTCAATCTAATATTCTTGTGAGATGTGGGTTTAGGGTCTTAGGGTTTCATGCATTCTTTTAGACAACTCTATTTGATTTCCTTATACTTAGGACTTCAAATCATGTCATTTTCCTTAAATCAATTTGATTAACCAAAATGCATGAAATTGATCATGACATAAAATAATAGCATAATTAAAGCATGTGCCAAAGATACATGATGTCATGGCATAAAGATATACCATGACATATACAAAAATATACTCATGACATATTAAAATAACCATAAGAAATATGATGTCATTATATATATGGATTTCATGGTTGAAATAGAAGTTATGGCTTATACATGATGACATGACATAATAGTAATAAATGAACATACACATCAACACATGTAATAAGCAAAACAACACACGTTATCACAACCAAGCAATATAGGGTAAATAACACACAATTTTGTAAAAGAAAATATTTCATTCATCTTAAAAGTCATCCCTACAATTGAAAGACAGATGTTTGGACCCTCAACCTAACTATAAAAATAAAAGAAAAATACATAATTGTAGTCCTAATTACCATCCACCAGTATTGTCGGCCGGAGGTGGAGACTGTTGACTTAGAGTCCAGCTCCGCATCATCTCGTACATCTCGAGTTGACGCTGCTCCATCTGACTCGGCTGCTAAGCCATGGAGGACTACTCTCATTGAATCGAGTGAAAGGACCGGTATATGTAGGAGGAGGGGGAGAACCCTTTTTAAAAATTGAACGAGAAAGCGTAGTGGAAATTCGACTTTACGAGATACTTAGCAAGGACACAGAAAACACACTTATTTTGATCTAGCCTATACTTTAATAGAAATTCGATGGATACAAACATATATAAACCAAAAACCCGTGCAGGATAAACTGTAAGGAAAAAGAGATGCAATAAATTTTTTTACTTGGTTCACAACTCTCTCCTAGAGCTGCTAGTCCAAGGCCTACCACTATCTTTCTCCTTTTTGAAGCTAAGCTTCGAGGGTGGAGAAATCTCTTAAAGCTTTACAGTTTACAGAAATCTTATGCAATAAAAACAAGCAATAAAGAAGCTTTTACAGAGATAGTAAATTTTACTGCCTTCGTCGTTGTGATTAGATCGTCCGCAACTTTAACCTCGGAAAGATGAGGATGAGGCACGGCATAGAAATCATGGACGATTGCAATGGATGCAGAAGCACCACTTGTAGTAATGGAGGCAGAAGATGGATTCTCTATTCATTGTGAGTTCAGGAAGGCACCTAGATTCTTGTCACGATAGCAACACAGAAACAATGAGGTTGAGCATAGGGGAGACAGAAGCAGAAGATGCAGAGCCAAAAATTCCTCTGTTGCAATGGGAGCAGAAAACCTAAGGATGAAGATGAGTCGCAGCAGTATCACAGTGAATGAGCGCAGAGAGAGCACCACATGAGTGCTTCGACGTGTGAGCCTTATAGGTCTCCGCCTATCCAACTTTTTCTCTCAACCGACCATGTAAGGCTGGATGCCCTCTTCCTCAGACAAAACCCTGCTCGATCATTAGAATTTGAATTCTTACAATTTGCGCTCGTCCACGCATCGAAACAGAGAAGATTTCTCAATGAAATTGCACTCTGAATCCCACCAGTCGAGGTGGCAATCGAGCATGCCTTGTGTCTGAGCATTGTTTCTGAAGACTGGTCAAGGTGCCGACTCAAGTGATCAGGTTAAGTGTCGAGACTTCCTCTTGTGCAGTCAAGGTGCCAGTCGAAGCTCCCTTGCTTTTGATCACTGCTACCAACGATCAGTCAAGACGCTGGCTCGACTGCTCCAGCTATACTGCCGATCGAGTCATCTGCCAAAAGGCTAGTTGAGGAGCCATCGTAGTCGAACTATCGGTCGAGTGAGGATTTCATTTGTCCACTCCAGCCTAGTATCAGTCGAGGCACTGCCTCAACTGCTACCTCTTCAGCAGCTTGTTGAGTGTTATTTGTTTGTGTTGGTTGTAGGTTGTTATTAGCCGAATCACTTCCTCGACTACCCTAAGGCCAGTTGAAGCTCTGACTCGACTGTTACTTGATGTCGGTAACCTCGTCGACTAATGCATGCAGTAAGGGTAACAGTTGAGGTGTCAACTCATTGTTGTTCTTATGACCTGTTGTTTTAGTTAGCTCTAAGACTAAAACACGCTAGTAAATACTCTACCCAAAGTTCCCTTTACTTGACAAGACTTCGGCCTTCAGCCATTCTTGGACTTTTCACCATGGTTCCCCCTTGGATTTCCCATCTGCCAAGGAATTACCCATCTTGGACTTTTCACCAAGGTTCCACCCTTGGATTTCTGATGCGTATGATCACAACCTTAAATCCCGCGACGGAGACCGTCGAAGACTCAAAGTACGCACTCGCGCTCAACGCTCGCAAGTGCATGGATGTTGTCAAGTAATAAATAGATTATCGATCCCACAGGGACTGGGATTCGAGTACCAATCCACTAAATGGTTGCGGTTGTTCGGACAAAATCTCAGTGGGAGTCGGTTGGTGAGGACTATCGGAGGACCCTACTCAGTGCGGTGTCACACGGAGGAGGAAAAGAGGGTGACGAGGTCTTAAAAAGGCAATTCTAGGACTTCGATTTCACTTGTGTACCACAGAACAACGTTGTCAATTGGCATCGTATAAACTTCTACTTACAACTTTGGGGAAGGGACATCATACGCTCTCCCGCAGAGCCACCGCATTCATCGGGAGCTATCCTCACCCAAAAGGATGGGATAGAGGATACGAGATGCCAAATCAATCCTTGCGGTGGATCATTTCCGATTCTACCTCTCCCTTCTCCCCGTAGTTACGGGAGGTCAGGTTTACCCCTAGGTTCCTTGATCAAACCTTCTAAATCTAGATTGCGAGGGCTATCACCACCTTGTATCGCCTAAGCACAGTGGAAAGAAAGCCAAATAAACATAGGTATAAGAAAGACCAACATCCAATTGTCAAATCAAACTTTTGGCCAGAATTTAATATGAACCAACATTGTCTATGAACACAAGCTACTCCCTATTCCTAGAATCAAAAGTTCTACTCCATAAATGCGAAGGAAAAATCACAACATATGTTTAAGTTCAATTACAATAGAAAGAGAGTGCAGAAATAGAGATTACAATGCATTATGACCTTCTATCCGGTGTTGTATTGCAAGTGGTTAACCTCCAGCGGCGTTCCTCCTCCCTGCTGTGAGTTACCGAAGCTTTTTAGGGCTTCGGCGTGCCGTCCTAGCCGTCGTGCCTCTTCCGGGTTTGGGAGCCCTAGGGCGGCTCCCTCGTGATCCCTCGCCTCTTGGATGAGTTTCCTATATATAGAAATGGCTCTGGTGTTCCATAAATGCTTGAAAAACCCTATTTCTTTGAATTCGCGGTGCCGCCACATGGCCGTGTGCAAGGCTGGAAAATAGGTGATATCTCGGCAGGAAATTGAGCTAGAAAAAAGACACGGTCGTGTGTTTTCACACGGCCTAGCCGTGTGTTTTTCTGGAGCCTCCGTTTTGATCTGTTTCGCTTCGGAAACATACCCAAGTCTTGGGACATGGCCAATGCATGTTCCCTAAGGTCCGTGCTCCACAAATTACTCCATTTTTGCTCCAAAAATGCGTCGTTTTCCCATGAAATGCTATCCTGCACACAAAAGTACAAAGACCAGAACTCCAAACTAGAAAATAGGAAATGCATGCAAAATAAAGTGACATATGCATGAAACTAACACAAAATGTAACAAGATATGAGCGAAAACTACTCCTAAAACCCTATTTGTTTTGCTCACATCACTTCCCCCAGACTTAAATCTTTGCTTGTCCTCAAGCAAATCTTAGTGCCATAAAATTTCAAAAAGATATTTGTTCCATAATTAGCATGCTAACTAAATTTATCAGGTGATATTTGCAATCAAAGCAAAACATATATGTTCTAAAAATTCACTAAGTTAGCTCCTCGTGCTCGTTCTAGGCGAACCATTCTTAGGGGATGCCCATTCCGTGGTGAGTTAAGTTGTCACCCCATAGCTTTCCTAACGTTTCTGGCTCTTAGGCACTTACCTGCCCAAGTGAGGGTCATTCCCTAGATCTAGCATAAAGTCTCAAAGGCGTGCTCGATATTGAGATAAATTGGTAGGTGTTTCTCCGGTAATCTAACTCAGTCTCAAAGGGGCACCTAGCCATTTCTACCAACGACAACTGTTTTTTCATCCCTCATAATCTCTCTTTTTTTTTCTCTTTTTTTTTCTTTTTTTCTTTTTTTTTCAGCTCACAGGGATTTTGATTTTTCTGAATGAGCTTACACAATCCGAGCATCTTCAGTATCTAAAATGCTAAACCTAGAGTCACCTATGGATTCCAAAGTACTAGACTACTGAAGTGAATCATAACTAGGTATGTACTAGATTCTCCCTTTTAGACTGTTTGACATGTGTAAGTACAAAAAAAAAGCTAACCAGTGTAAGTCTAGAACATTTAATAGAGCGAATAAAATAAAATACCATAAGATAAATGGAGTTAAGCTATCTATGGGAACAACTCATGCAAGCAACTTTCAAAAATACTACTGAGGTAGCTTTACAGACACCAAAAATTAAGTACTAAAAGAAACTCAACAACTCATGCATGCATGAACAAATGAATGAAAATACTAGAAAGGAAACTACTGCTAAGAAATAAAACTAAATAAATCTTGGGGGTCCCCCCCCCATATTTAAATGAAAATATACCTCTAATATGGTGGACGAGGTGGAAAGTCTGGGAGCCTCGGCATCTCTGGATCCTAGGAGAACCTGCTGTTGAGCCACTGATGCCACATATACATGTGGTCGATTCGAGAGCTGGTGGATGCAGTGGATGCTCGGTGCTCCTTCTCCCTAGCCCACTATGCCTACTGGGTGTGCATATGCTGTCACATCTCCTTGCAGTAGGTGGCCTCTCCTGGCGTCAGGCATCCTCCTCCTGAAAGTAAATACGAGCCTCGTCGTAGAAGTCCTCGGCCCACTGGAAATGCTCTCGGTATCCCTGAAACTCCGCCTGCTGGTAGGCGCTCTGCTCCTCCCATTGCTACCTCTGCATCTGCTACTCAGTGTATATGTCATCGAGGCACGATCAGAACTCTGAGAAATCATAGGTAGAAGTACCTGCATTCTGCTCAAAAGTAGAAAAAGAAATCGGTGTAGGTGTAGGCTTTTCACATGGACTAGGGGGCACAACACGACCGTGTGAAATCACACGTCTTGATCATGTGCGCCTCTGGAAGTCAGGGCATGGCCGTGTGAAAACACACAGTTTGATCGTGTGCAACTCTGGAAGTCAAGGCATGGCCGTGTGAAAACACACGGCCTAGCCGTGCACCCTTTGTTTCTTTTCTTATGGTGCACAATGATCTGATTCTCTCACTCCACCTCATAAACTTAAAATGACTTTTTTTTTACCTAGCAAGTTCTTTCCTTACCTACAAATGCTAAATACCATAAATCAAAGTTCGAATTAACTAAATGCATGCAATACAATCAAAGGGAAATCTAAAGACTAAACTTGGGTTGCCTCACAAGAAGTGCTTTGTTTAAGGTCTTTTAGCTTGACCTTATTCCTACGTTTCATTTGAGGCATTTGAATCTTGCTCGTGGGGGAGCAAGATACTTGCTCACTTTATACCTCTTACCTGGTGGTCCTCCATCGCTATATCCCTTAAATCTTGCTCGTGGAGGGGCCAGATATTTTCTCACCTTTCGTTTCTTGCCTTGTGGTCCTCCATTACTATATCTTTTAAATCTTCCTCATGGAGGGGCAAGATACTTGGGTGCTGCTTTCCTTGACTCGAGGTTTAACATGCTTAGTCTCAACGAATCATTAATAGTTTGATCATTATATTCTAAATGCTGTAAATAATTTAACTCACCACAAATATTCTCACCAAAAGATTTATTAGCAGATTCTATCATGTCGAATGAAATTTTATCATTACAAATCACTAAGTGGGCTTTGTTATTGGTAACTAAAGTTTTGGTGAGGGTTAAGGCAAGCTCTTCTAGACCCTTGAGGTTAGGAGGTGTTTTGATTGAAGCAATGCACTCCTTGATTAAAGTATCAATTATATAATCCTCAAGTTCTCCTTCTAGTGGTGATTGAATGGATTGTCCTTCTCTACTTCCAATGTCATCTACGTCCTCCTCATCCATTCACTCAAGGTGAGTCCCTATCATATTACGTTTAATCCAGTCATCAAAGCCACCTTCTAGTCGTTTGGTTTCTATCCTAGCTAGATACTGTTCCATCATCTCTGCAAATTGTTGACTATTCTCTTTGCATTCCCTAGTAAAATTATCTAGCGGGGCTTCTATGTGGGGGCTTGGTTCTGGATAAAATTTGCATGGTGACTCATATTTCTCGTTCTCATTTTGGAAATGATATTGGGTCTCTATTTGTGAATGCCTCCATCGGAATTCATCGTTCATCGCTTGTTCTGTTCGAATGAAATCTTCCATCATCTACTCAAGTCGGGATTTAGGCGGACAATATTGAGGGTTTAAGTACCCGGGGTCATAACTATATGAATAGAAATCATCTTGTGGCCACTGGTTGTAATTGTAGGTGACATCTTCTTATTCAAATTGCGAAGGTTCTAATATATCCGGACAATCATTAATGGTATGCCAAATTTCACCGCAATGTTCACAATAAATATTACCAAAACTTATAGCATTCAATTGATCATAATTATGAGTAAAAGCATGCATCATTATACATAGGAAATTATAGATAAGGAAAGAGCAACTGAATAAAAAAAACTGAACTAAAATAAAATAAAATAAAACAAAACAAGAAAAGTAAATCTATGCTAGGTCCGATCTAATTTACCACCGTTCGATTTGATATCGAATCAACAGTCCCCGGTAATGGCGCCAAGAACTTGATGCGCACGGTCGCAACCTTAAATCCCGCGACGGAGACCGTCGAAGACTCAAAGCACACACTCGCGCTCAACTCCTGCAAGTGTACGGATGTCGTCAAGTAATAAATAGATTATCGATCCCACAGGGAATGGGATTCGAGTACCAATCCACTAAATGATTGCGGTTGTTCGAACGAAATCTCAATGAGAGTCAGTTGGTGAGGACTATTAGAGAACCCTACTCAGTGTGGTGTCACATGGAGGAGGAAAAGAGGGTGCTGAGGTCTTAAAAAGGCGATTCTAGGATTTCGGTTTCACTTGTGTACCACAGAATAACGTTGTCAATTGGCATCGTCTAAACTTCTACTTATGGCTTTGGGGAAGGGACATCATACACTCTCCCACAGAGCCGCCGCATTCACCGAGAGCTATCCTCGGCCAAAAGGACGGGATAGAGGGTACAAGGATGCCAAATCAATCCTTGCGGTGGACCGTTTCGATTCCACCGCTCCCTTCTCCCCGCAATTACGGGAGGTCAGGTTTACCCCTAGGTTCCTTGATCAAACCTCCTAAATCTAGATTACGAGGGCTGTCACTACCTCGTATCGCCTAAGCACAGCAGAAAGAATGCCAAATACACGTAGGTATAATAAAGACCAATATCCTGTTGGATCAATGCGGTTCGCTAGAGGGGGGGTGAATAGCGAAAGAAAAAACTTTTTCGAATTCGTTTCAAGACAAATATACGCAGCGGAAAGATAAGTAAAACAAAAAGTAAAGGAGACAATAGAAACAAGATATTTACTTGGTTCGTAGCCGAAGGCTACTACTCCAAGGCCCTAGTGGTCCTTGACCACGCACGGAGGGCAAATCACTAAACAAACTCCTCCTCGTTGGAGGTAGGAGTTAATCGATACAAAAAAACTTGAGGTAGAGGGACACTCCCCCTCTCCTCGTTACGATAGAAAAATAGCTTCGAAGAATGTAAATGAGCAACGACACTAAAATTAAAACCGACGTACAAAAATAAAGGAAATGAAACCTAGACGTCGGTGAAGAAGAAGCACGTTGTTGTCGGTAGCTTTGCGGAGACTTTTTGGAAGCTTAGAATTGTTGTTAAAACCCTAGGTTTGGCCCTCCTTTTATAGCCTTTGAACCCCTTTTCGAGTGGGTCTTCAACCAATCACAAATGGACACCAAACCGCTTTGAGGTGGAGTGATAAGCCTTGACTCCTCGAATCTGATCATTGACCATCACCGATCGATGGCCATCCATCGCCGATCGATGGCATCATCGATCGATCGATGATACACGACGACCGAGTCCTCCAAGCCGGGCAATGATCGATGCTTGCTGCAAGTCAAAGTTAGCTCAATAAAAACATAATTTCGATGGTCGTCGACCATCCGATCTCGACCTAGAACATCTATAAGATGCCTTTAGTCGGATCTACGCTTAAGATCATCCCCGTAAAGAGGATACGACCTTACTTACTCTCGCACACACGAGCTTACCTCGATACTTACGTGTCACTTTTGCTTCCGGCCTTCCACTCGATTCCTTCGGCTCCCTCCGAAGTAACTCGAGTATCGCCCGACCACCGCGGCTTCCTCCGGGTGTCGCTAGCCTTCAGCTCCAGCTATATCAATCTTCTGCACACTCGATTTAGCTCGTGAGAAAACAAAATAGACTTAACTTTTGTGTCTTTGCTATAATCAAAACACAGGTTCGATTTCGGTGCCTCACTGCACCAACATATCCAATTGTCAAATCAAACTTTTGGCCAGAATTTAATATGAACCAACATTGTCTACGAACACAAGCTACTCCCTATTCCTAGAATCAAAAGTTCTACTCCATAAACGCGAAGGAAAAATCACAACACATGTTTAAGTTCAATTACAATAGAAAGAGAGTGCAGAAATAGAGATTACAATGTGTTATGACCTTCTCTCCGGCGTTGTATTGCAAGTGGTTGACCTTCGGCGGCGTTCCTCCTCCCCGCTGCGAGTTACCGAAGCTTTTTAGGGCTTCGGCGTGCCGTCCTAGCCATCGTGCCTCTTCCGGGTTTGGGAGCCCTAGGGCGGCTCCCTCGTGATCCCTCGCCTCTTGGATGAGTTTCCTATATATAAAGACGTCTCTGATGTTCCATAAATGCTTGAAAAACCCTATTTCTTTGAATTCACGGCGCCGCCACACGATCATGTGAATTTCACACAGCCTGGCCGTGTGCAAGGCTAGAAAACAGGTGATATCCAGGCTGGAAATTGAGCTGGAAAAAAGACACAACCATGTGTTTTCACACGGCCTGGCCGTGTGTTTTTTTAGAGTCTCCGTTTTGATCCGTTTCGCTTCGGAAACATGCCCAAGTCTTGGGACATAACCAGTGCATGTTCCCTAAGGTCCGTACTCCTCAAATTACTCCATTTTTCCTCCAAAAATGCACCATTTTCCCATGAAATATTATCCTGCACACAAAAGTACAAAGAGAAGAACTCCGAACCAAAAAATAGGAAATGCATGCAAAATAGAGTGACATTTGCATGAAACTAACACAAAATGTAACCAGATGTGAGCAAAAACTACTCCTAAAAACCTATATGTTTTGCTCACATTAATTTCCCATCTGCCAAGGAATTACCCATCTTGGACTTTTCACCAAGGTTCCACCCTTTGATTTCCCATCTGCCAAGGAATTACCCATCTTGGACTTTTCACCAAGGTTCCACCCTTGGATTTCCCATCTGCCTAACCCTTTATCTTCTTAAACTTCTATTTACTTAAACGTTTGTCAAACACCAAAACATAGTTTAGAGCATCAACCCTAACAGTCTCCCCCTTTTTAATATTTGACAACCCGTTTAAGTTTAGGTTACCCTTTTCCGATTTAAGTTACAGTCAGACCAAATCAAGTAGTAGTTACAGAATGAATGATCATTAAGCATGTGACTAATACATGCATGTGATTAACAAGTATGTGATAAGCATGATTTCAAAACAGGGAACACATGGACTAAAAATGGAAATAAATAATAACCTAACTTCTCCTCCCTCTTTGGCAAACACCTAAAAGGGGTTATAGAGATATTGAAAGCTTAAGGAATACGATAACCTAGCAAGGATTAAAGTATCCTCCTCCTGAGTCCTTACTTCCAGTTATCCATTGTACCAACACTGAAACTCATCAAAATGTAATGGCAAACAGAAAACAATGTAATGAATTAACAAAAACAAAAGTTTGACAGTGTCCCCTCATGGCCCTGTCAAATAGTGCTTGGGATTTCAAGCTGTTCCGAGCAGTTTTCGAGCAGTTTCAGAGAAGTCTGGTTTATAGACTAGTTTGGGTTTAAGACTGGTCTGGCTTACAGACTGGTTGGACTTCCAAACAGTGCTTGGGATTTCATACCGATCTAAAATTTTGAAATCGGCCTGAATTTAAATCAGTCTAAAATATAAACAGACCTGAATTTAAACTAGTCTGAAATTTAAACCACCCTAAAATTAAACCAGTCTGAAATTTTAAACCGCCTTGAAATTAAATCAGTCTGAATTTTAAACCACCCTGAAATTAAACCAATCTGAAAATTTAAACCGCCTAAAATTAAACCAGTCTGAAATTTTATACCACCCTGAAATTAAACCACTGGTCAAGATTTTGGAAAACTAGTCTAGATTTTCAAAAACTGGTCTAGATTTTTAAAAATTGGTCTGAATTTTTGAAAAACTGGTCTGGATTTTGAAAAACTGGTCTGGATTTTTGAAAACTGGTTTGGATTTTCAAAAAACTATTTTGGATTTTCGAAACACTGGTCTGGATTTTTGAAAGGTTGCTCTGTTTGAACCTTTAGAAATCTGGTGACAGAAACCACTAAAAGAACCCAATAGTGCTTGGCTAGCAAAGAGTGCTTAGCCAACATTAATAGTGGTCAGCTAGTACTTTAGGTGCTCGGGTTTCATTTCTTATAAACAACAAAAGTTATAATATCAAAACCACACTAAACCTCATTAAATAAACATACTTCAACCATATGCATTTTAAAAGAGCCTACCCTGTCGATACACAAGCAAGTCAATTTTACAATGTGTTTAGTTGGCAAATTTGCTAAATCTCTGAACCCATCCAGACTTTAGCTTTACTACAGTTCAGTTACAAATGAACTATCAAAACTAAAAGGCTGATGATGAGGGGCCCGATGATCAGTTGTCAAGGAGCGTAGGAGTCTAAGCATTTCAGCCTGCTGATCTAGAATTTGCATTTGTCGGGTTGTGACTTCCGAGAAAAGTGTATCTATGGTCTGTTGGTGCAATAATGCCCCAAGAATTTATATGTTTTGATGTTTGGATAATCATCTAAGTTAGGCAATATATGTGATCTAATTGTGAACATGTTTAAGTGACAGAAAAATACAAGTATGAAGACTTGGTAAAAGAAAAGTCCAAGTGTGATTTTGGCAAGAGAAGTCCAAGGAAAGGTTTTGGTGGCATAAGTCCAAGCATGGAGTCTTGGTGGCGTAAAGTCCAAGTGGACCTTGGCAAAGGAAGTCCAAAGGCAAGTCTTGGTAGCATAAGTCTAAGCATATAGTCTTGGCGGCGTAAAGTCCAAGCATACTTTGGCAAAGGGAAACCCAAGACATGCCGAAACTGAAGGAAGCTCTTGGAAGCAAGCGCAAAGGATGAACAAGTCACGGACTCAGAGGGATCCATGAGGTGCAAGGCTAAAGGAAGAGCTAGAAGGTTAATTCTAGGTCTAGGGAGTCAATTCAAGTATGAATTACTCATACTTGACTAGTATCAGTCGATTGATACTCCATAGCAAATGATCGATAGGATACTGACCGATGCAATCGAATCACCGATCGCCTAGAGTTGGCAAATAAATGATGGTAAGATCACGATCGCCAACTCTAGGCAAATGACTAATCAAAGGTTGCATCGGCAGACGTGCACGGAGTCGACTGACTCCTCACGGGATCACTCAATCGATCATTTCCATCACCGATCGATGGAGTGATCACCGATCGATGGAGTGATCATCCTGCCATTGGAAATGGCGGTTGCGAATCCTCACGGATCTGCCTCGTCATAAGCTATTAGCTACGGTGACAATCGACTAATGGAGACCATCAGTCGACTGATCGAGGCTCAATGGGAAAACAATCCTCTCTCTATAAAAAGAGGGCATGGGGTGCTTGAAGAGGCTAGTGCTTATCTTCCAACTTTGCTCTCAAGCTCCCCACGAATTTCTAAGCTTTCTAAGAGTCTTAAATCCTCCACTTCTCTAAACTTCATCTTCATCAATTGTAAAGAAGAGGAGAGTGTTTGTAAGGGAAACTTTCTTAGTGGAGATTCATTAGATTGATCCACCTTAAGGATCGACATGGAGTAGGAGCTTAATCTCCGAACCACGTAAAAGCTCTCTTGTTAGCGATTGTTTGTTTGCTTCTTAATTTCTTTTAGTTTCTTGTTTTGCTTCTGCTAACCTTACTTGTAGAAATGAAAGAGGCTATTCACCCCCCTCTAGCCTTCCAAGGATCCCCAACAAGTGGTATTAGAGCTTGGATCATGTCGGAAGATCTAATAATCAATCGGAGCATGACGGCATTTCTAGAGGGATATATCATGGCGAGGCCTCCATTCTTCGACAGCAATGACTTTGGATATTGGAAAGGTAGGATGGAATACTACCTTATGAATGATATTGACAATTGGTTTAGTGTTGTAGATGGGTTCGAGAAGTCGGTCGACGAGTTTGGAGCGCCACTACCACCCAAGGATTGGACAAGGGAAATGGCAAAGAAGGCACAAGAAAATGCAAAAGCAACGACCACACTCCAATTTGGTCTATCAAAGGAGCAACTATGTTAAATACGGCAAAAAATTTAAATAGTAAATTAAATGGCCAAATAATTAAGGAAATAATATTGGAAAGTTTTCGGGAATTTTAGGGAATTTTAGGAATTTTTCCGGAATTTTTCTGGATTTAAACGGACTCTATACGAGATTTTTTCGGGGATAAAATAGATAGGCCTTATTTAAGGGGGGTATTAACCTATACCGGTAACCCTAAGTTTTATTTCTTTTTCTATTTCCTTTTTCCCCAAGGCCACAACCATTCCGCCTCGCGAGTCCTTCCACGACGCCTCCTTTGCTTCTTCGCGCCTCTTTCCTCCGCCGACGATCTCGTCCCGACCACCGACGCTGCGTCTTGGCCGCAAAGGATTGCCGCGAGCCGGTTGTCTTTCGCCGCCACGGCCGCTAACCCTCTTCTCCGCGACTGCCTTTTCTTTCCTCCGGCTGACGCCGCGCCGACGCGAGCACCGCCGCTCGACGCGCGTCGCCCTTCGCCGCCTCGACGCCTCTTTTCTTTCTTCCACGCGTCTGCTTGCGCGTGTCTTGCGGTCACCATCCCTCCGCAACCGCTTGCCTCACATGAGCTCCCTTGGTGTCGCCGGTGAGAGTGGAGATTTCGGTAAGTACTTAGTTTTATTTTTCGGCTGGTTGATTTTGGGCAATGATCGGTGAGTGTTGATGGTGCCGGTGAGTAGGGCAGTAGGGAAGGAATTGGGGACGGCTGTGAGAGAGGTTGTAAGGGTTTGATTTGGAGGGTGTCGTGGTTAGCTGTGAATAATGTGTGAGCCACTGTAAATTGAGTTGGAGAACTAATTTGGGAAAGGATTGGTTGTCAGTGGAATTTCTAGGGCGGGTGAGCTTGATTGGTCGGTTTAGGTTGATTCGAGTATTATTCGGTTGATCGGTATGATATTTGGAGGATTAGGAATTAATTGGATTGATAGGGTTATGAAGGAAATCGATTAATTATTCGATTTGTTGTTGAATTGTATATTTTGTGCTTGACTATAATTATGCTATATGCAGGTTTCGGTCACGAGGCAGGTCCCCAGTCGTGACGATTCGGTTCTTCTTGCGGATATATATTCAGGCGGGTATTTTGACTTAACGTTTAGATTAAGTCAAATTGATATGCTAGTAGGATAGCTTACAATAATTTTTTCATGTTTATATGCCTGATATACTTTTGGTGCCTACTAGATACATGCATGTGATAGGATATGATTATATTTTCCTGTTTGATTTGGATCATAGTACATGGATTAGGGATATGTATATATGGTTGTACATATCATTCGGATAGGTATATTATGAGTAGGATTTACATGCTTTAGTATCATGCACCATTTTCGCATGATTGCATGCTAGCTGGACGGGGTTCCATTATTGTTGAGCCCGCAGCTAGTTACATGGCCTGCACACACTGCCACTCATGGGTTAGTGGTACATCAGGAGGGTGTGTGCAGTTGCTCTGTCAGTTCACCGACCGCCATGGGTAGCGAGCGAGGCGGCGGGTAGCGGGCAGGATCCTCCTCCGGTCTATGACACGGAGATGAGAGCTTAGCTCCCCACTATGTTTGGGGGGGAGGATAGGTGTACTCGACAAAGATCCTCGTCCACTTGGCCACTCAGAGCGATGATGGCAGAGTGCACATTGTCATAGCCCTACCCACTCGGCTTCACCATTGCAGGAGGCTACCGATCAGCGTCAGGTGACCATGTCATTGGCACGACATGCATTTTGCACTGATTGCATTTTGTATTGTGTTTGCTGCATTATTGTATTGATGCCTTGGATGTGCATATGATTGTCATGCATACGATACATGTTTATATATGGTCGACTCTATTACTTCTAGTCGTGCACATGCTCCTATATCGGGTAGAGATTGATTCGTAAGTCTGATCATTTTGTATTTCTTGCTTGCATACCCTTTTTATATGAGACTGTACTGGCATGATATTTTTTATTGTTAGCTATACCTGATTTTGCATATCTACTATACCCGCAGAGTTCTTTGAACTCACCCCGTTGATTTATATCTATTTCAGGATGAAGCTGTCAGGAGAGTGCAGCTGCCGGATCCCCCACTCGTCGTAGATGTTTTATTTTTGGATATTTGCTTTATGGTTGGATATTTTGGTTAGAGGATATGTATAGGTTTGGAGATTGATTTTTGTATTTGGATTTTTGGTGTCCTTATAGACCTTATTCGGATTTTGGTTTGATTGATTTTGGTGAGTATTCCTGCCCAGTTGGCAGAAGGGGTAAGTCGATTTATGGTAGACTGCTTATCCTTTATTTTGGTTGATGGCCTGAGGCCAATCTATATAACTGCGTGTGAGTATGGATTCCGGTCGTGTTGACCGATGTATAGCGGCCGTGTAGGCCTTGTATGTAAATTGGGATTGTCACCCGTACAGGGGAGATGCTGCCGGATTTTCGTCTGGTGGGGTCTCCTTCGGGGCGTGACAATTTATTTGGTATCAGAGCGCCTAGGTTTTCGAGTTCCTAGGGGTTTTTGGATTTTTCGGAGTTCGCCATGTATTGGCAGGTTTTGCGAGGTAATTTGGAAATTTTGGATTGGTATGGATTTCCGACGATTTTATGTTTCGGAAATTCGAGGATTTTGACGAGATTAATATGGGGTTTTGGCGGCTACTGGACCTCTCCTGACGGTGAAATAGGTATGATGATAAATTTGATATGTTTTTATTTATGGTAATATCTGTATTCATTTAACAGATATGAGACGAGGTGGGCGTACTTCTGCGCCGAGACGTGGTGTGGGACGGCCACGCCAGAGGACCCAGAGATCTTTGGTGAATGACTTGCCAGAGAGATCTACTGAGGGTGAGCATATTGATCAGGGTCAGATTCCACAGGGTGCTACGGGAGTTGTGGATCCTCGCCCCGGATCCTCCTCCCGAGATACCCATCGGGCATCCGATGTACCAATGAGATCCCATCGCTACACATCGAAACCCCGCCAAGAGGGACCTTCTACTACAGACCGACAGCCCATCATGAGCCGACTCATTCAAGATCGCCCCTACTTATCTTATGATGTATGCACGAGCTCTGATTCCGTGATTGGCTAAGTCGATGAAGAGCGGGTTCACTTTATTCACGAGAGACCGATCCGATCGTGGCTCGCCTTGGATCGAGACGATGGAGCGTACCTTCTACTATATGGTCCGCCCGAGTGGGAGAAGGTAGAGTTAGCGGCCTTCCATTTACGCAGGCGAGGCCGAGATCCGTGGGATATGCAATTCGATTATTGGGCGGCAAAGAGTTACATGGGCGAAATTTAGAGAGGCTTTTGAGAGTCAGTATTTCCCCCGGGCATATCAGATGATGAGACGTCAGGATTTTCTGAGTCTAAGACAGAATAATCGCTCAGTGATGGAGTATAATACGGAATTTAATCGGTTAGCCAGGTTTTGCCCAGAGTTAGTTGCTGAGGATAGGTCACGGATGATGCAGTTTGTACAGGGACTGGATGGGCATCTACAGGTCAGGATGGCAGGATTTGGTAGTTCTTCCTACCGAGAGGCGTTGGATAGAGCTTTGTTGATCGAGTCGGCTCAACAGAGGGTCAATACGGCATGTGAAGAGGAAACAGACCGAAGATCTACAGTGTCGACCCATCACCACTGATCATCCGGACATCGCCAGAGTGGCCGCAGCCACGGCCGAGTCATTCTGGGGGCATCTAGCCGCCTCGTAAATCGTGACGATCTTCACCGGGCCTCGCGGCTTTTTCAGAGCGAGACCGCCCATCGGGCGACACCCACTCATCGCCAGTGGATCGAAAGAGCATATCATCTCACCGCACCTTGGGACACCAATTTGTTATTATTGCAAGTATTCGACACATGAGCCGAGATTGTTCGTCAAGGCTCAAAGCATGTGGCTTCCGGGTTTCTATTCAGTGGAGGATCGTTGCATCACCGACTCAGAGAGGGGGCCGATACTAGACCTTCGCAACGCCTGCAGAGGACAGCCTCGCAGGAGTCGCTATGGCATTCATGGACGGGGAGTACACCGGTTCCGACGGTGTCACAGGGTTTAGTTTCAGACCGCAGCATTGATGCGCCTCACCCACTAGTAAAGATTATTCGCAGCAGCAGCCCATCGCATAAGATCACCGCAGCCTTCGCCACTAGTTCAGGATCAGCCACTGCAACCGCATGATCCGCAAATTGCTATACCACCTTTCCTATCACCTTCGCACTCAGACCTCGTGCTCAGGCACATCCCCCTTTGGCAGTGATACCACCTCCACCGCCACCGGAGACTGGGCGGATTCATGCGATTACCAGAGAGGATGCGCAGCGAGCCAACGAATCCGTATTTCGCGGTACGGTTTCACTATATGCATTTTCAGCTATTATGCTAGTTGATACTGGTAGTTCGCATTCATTTATTTCTCGTACTTTTATGAGAGAGATCGGTAGATTACCTGTAAGTAGATCACAGAGATTAGTCGTCTCCCTACCGTCTGGCGATACAATGGATGTCACCCAAGAGGTTCGAGGTTGTCCCTTAGATTTTGGTAACATCATTCTTACGGTAGATTTATTGGTACTGGACATAGTCGAGTTCGACATTATTCTTGGCATGGATTGGCTGTCAGTATATCACGCCACAGTAGATTGCCAGACGAGGGTGGTCACATTTCGACCTCCGAACCAACCCTCGTGGGATTTCACTGGCATCCGGGACGACGGTATAGCGACCATATCTGCGATTCAGGCTCAGAAGCTTTTATTGCACGGTTGTCAGGGTTTTCTATTATCTATGATCAATGTAGAAGATAGTGGTGACTCTCAGATCGCGGACATCCCTATTGTCCGAGAGTATCCAGATGTCTTTCCAGAGGAGTTACCGGGTCTGCCTCCCAGAAGGCAAGTGGAGTTCATGATTGAGTTAATACCTGGGACGGCGCCGGCATCGAAAGCTCCTTATCGTATGGCCCCGAGAGAGTTGGATGAGTTAAAGGTTCAGCTCCAGGAACTTTTGGACAGAGGTTTTATTCGTCCTAGTGCATCACCCGGGTTCTCCTTCTCTTCGTGAAGAAGAAAGATGGGATGAGACGTGCATCGACTACGTGCAAGTGAACGCCGTCACTATCAAGAATAAATATCCCCTGCCACGTATTGAGGACTTGTTTGATCAGCTCAGAGGTACATCAGTCTATTCTAAGATTGATCTGCGGTCTGGATATCATCAATTAAGGGTTAGAGATTCTGACATTCAGAAGACAGCGTTCCGTACCAGATATGGACACTATGAGTTTTTGGTAATGCCATTTGGGCTTACCAATGCTCCAGCGGTATTCATGGACTTAATGAACCGTGAATTTATGGATTTTCTAGATCGGTTCGTCATTGTTTTTATCGATGACATTCTGGTTTATTCTCGTTCCGAGGAGGAACACGCGCAGCATCTTCGACTTGTTCTAGATAGGCTCCGACAGAAGCGGCTATATGCGAAGATCAATAAATGCGCGTTTTGGTTACACTCAGTCGGTTTTCTGGGACATGTGGTTTCGAGTAGAGGTATTTCAGTTGATCCCGTAAGATCGAGGTCATACTAGTTGGGGAGCACCAAATCCGCCTCAGAGGTTCACAGTTTCCTAGGCTTGGCCGGGTATTACAGACGGTTCGTTGAGGGTTTCTCGAGCATTTCTATGCCATTGACACGCCTTACCAGGAAGGGCGTGAAGTTCACGTGGACAGAGGCGTGCGAGACTAGTTTTCAGGAGTTGAAGAGGAGATTGGTGTCAGCACCGATTCTGGTATTGCCATCAGGGGACGATGGTTTCGTTCTATACACCGATGCGTCTCTACAGGGTTTAGGCGCAGTGTTGATGCAGCACGGCAGGGTAGTTTCTTATGCATCTCGCCAGTTGAAGGAGCATGAGAAAAACTACCCAGTTCATGATTTAGAGTTTGCCGCTATTATTTATGCCTTGAAGATTTGGAGGCATCATTTATATGGTATTACGTTTGAGATTCTTACTGATCATAAGAGTCTCAAATATCTGTTTACACAGAAGGAACTCAATCTCCGACAGAGGAGATGGATGGAGTTCCTGAAGGATTATGACTGTACCATCAGCTACCACCCAGGGAAAGCCAATGTGGTTGCTGACGCACTTAGCCGGAAGTCCCGAGGGACTTTAGCTTCCTTCCGAGTTTTGGTCACAGATTTGATTCAGGGTTTCTCTGAGTTGAGCTTAGAGGAGCAGGGACCGACGGAGCAGGGCGTTCTAGTTACCATGGTTGCTCAGTCGTCTATCCGGACGAGAGTCCGGGAGGCTCAGGCCAGTGATCAGCATTTACAGTTCATTGGTAGTCAGATCACTTCTGGACAGCAGACTGAGTTCACCCGAGATAATGAGGGTATTATATATTTTCGAGGCAGATTATGTGTACCTCAGCCTCACCCGGTTATGGAGGAGTTACTACAGGAGGCACATCGCTCTCGATTTGCGATCCACCCAGGCGGAACCCGTATGTATC
This sequence comes from Wurfbainia villosa, assembly GCA_025175895.1. NCBI lineage: Eukaryota > Viridiplantae > Streptophyta > Magnoliopsida > Zingiberales > Zingiberaceae > Wurfbainia > Wurfbainia villosa. Next base: position 85,793,055 of record CM045997.1, read on the forward strand.
GAGATTTAAAGCGTTTGTATTGGTGGAACGGTATGAAGAAAGACATTGCGGATTTTGTAGCTAGATGTCTGATTTGTCAGCAGGTCAAGGCTGAGCACCAGAGACCAGCTGGATTACTTCAGAGGATTCCTATTCCTGAGTGGAAGTGGGATCATATTACTATGGATTTTGTGATGGGTTTGCCTAGGACACGCGGTCATGTGACGCGATTTGGGTAGTCGAGACCGACTAACCAAATCGCGACTTCTTATCTATTCGGAATACCTACTCACTGGATCGGTTGGCAGAGCTATATTGTCGTGAGATCATCAGATTGCATGGTGTTCCGTTGAGCATTATATCGATAGAGATCCCGTTTCACGTCTAGGTTACGCAAAGTCTGCAGCAGTTTTTTAGGCAGCCTTGTTTAGATCGCATTCCATCCGCAGACAGATGGACAGTCTGAGCGGACCATTCAGACACTAGAGGATTTCTTTGAGGTCTGTGTTATAGATTTGGAGGCAAGCTGGGAGGATCATTTACGTTAGTGGAATTCGCCTACAATACTTGATTATCATTCGGCTATCCAAATGGCCCGTATGAGGCATTGTATGGTAGGCGGTGTCGCACACCCACCCTCTGGGAGGAGGTTGGGGAGGCCCAGTTGCTAGGACCCCAGAGAGCTCAGCATGAGGTAGAGTTGGTCCGTACTATCAGACGTAGGATGACAGAGGCGCAGGATCGCCAGAAGAGTTATGCAGATCGTAGACAGAGACTTTTGGAGTTCTCTGTTGGTGATCATGTATTCTTGCGAGTTTCACCCACGAAAGGGGTGAAGAGGTTTGACTCGTGGTAAGCTTGCTCCTAGATATATCGGTCCGTTTGAGATTTTGGAGAGGATCGGGCGGTTGCTTATCGTCTAGCGCTACCCCATCTTTTTATACATGATGTATTCCATGTGTCTATCTTTGAGGAAGTATGTGCGGATTCTACACATATTCTATCGGATGTATCAGTTCCATTCAACTGATGCTACGACGCTGTGAGAGGTTCGATGCAGTTTTGGATTTCAAGGAACGACAGTTGCGGAACAAGGTTGTGCGACTTGTCAAGGTCGGGTGGAGTCACCACACCGACGAGGAGGCTACTTGGGAGCTCGAGGAAACGATCAGAGCTCAATACCCCCACTTGTTTACTTGAGGTACGTGAGGTGTATTTTCAGTACTTGTGGTATTTCTTACTCGTTGTTCATCTAAGTAGGAAATTTGGGGACCAAATTTTTATTAGTGGGGGAGAATGTTAAATACGGCAAAAAATTTAAATAGTAAATTAAATGGCCAAATAATTAAGGAAATAATCTTGGAATGTTTTCGGGATTTTTAGGGAATTTTAGGAATTTTTCCGGAATTTTTCTGGATTTAAACGGACTCTATACGAGATTTTTTCGGGGATAAAATAGATAGGCCTTATTTAAGGGGGGTATTAACCTAAACCGGTAACCCTAAGTTTTATTTCTTTTTCTATTTCCTTTTTCCCCGCCGCGCCGCAACCATTCCCCTCGGCAGTTCCTCGCGCGAGTCCTTCCGCCGACGCCCTCCTTTGCTTCTTCGCCAGCGCCCTTTCCTCCGTCGACGATCTCCGCTTCGCCGACCACCGACGCGTGCCGGCCGCCGCTGCTAAAGGATTGCCGCGAGCCGGCTGTCTTTCGCCGCCGCGCCGGTCGCCAACCCTCTTCTCCGGCGACCAAGCCTTTTCTTTTCCCCTCCGCTGCCCGACGCCGCCCGACGCGAGCACCGCCGTCGCCCGACGTCTGTCGCCCTTCGCCCGACGCCTCTTTTCTTTCCTCCACGCGTCCGTTTGCGCTTTGTGTGTCTTCGCGTCGGCCATCCCTCCGGCAACCGCTTGCCTTCCGCCGCCGCGAGCTCCCTTGGTGTCGCCGGTGAGAGTGGAGATTTCGGTAAGTACTTAGTTTTATTTTTCGGCTGGTTGATTTTGGGCAATGATCGGTGAGTGTTGATGGTGCCGGTGAGTAGAGGCGATGAGGGAAGGAATTGGGGGCCAGTGTGAGAGAGGTTGTAAGGGTTTGATTTGGAGGGTGTTAGTTAGGAGTTGGATGTGTGTATGAATAATGTTTGAGCCCTTTGTAAATTGAGTTGGAGAACTAATTTGGGAAAGGATTGGTTGTCGTGGAATTTCTAGGCGGTGAGCTTGATTGGTCGTTTAGGTTGATTAGTATTATTCGGTTGATCGGTATGATATTTGGAGGATTAGGAATTAATTGGATTGATAGGGTTATGAAGAAAATCGATTAATTATTCGATTTGTTGTTGAATTGTATATTTTGTGCTTGACTATAATTATGCTATATGCAGGTTTCGGTCACGAGGCAGGTCCCCAGTCGTGACGATTCGGTTCTTCTTGCGGATATATATTCAGGCGGGTATTTTGACTTAACGTTTAGATTAAGTCAAATTGATATGCTAGTAGGATAGCTTACAATAATTTTTTCATGTTTATATGCCTGATATACTTTTGGTGCCTACTAGATACATGCATGTGATAGGATATGATTATATTTTCCTGTTTGATTTGGATCATAGTACATGGATTAGGGATATGTATATATGGTTGTACATATCATTCGGATAGGTATATTATGAGTAGGATTTACATGCTTTAGTATCATGCACCATTTTTGCATGATTGCATGCTAGCTGGACGGGGTTCCATTATTGTTGAGCATGACTAGTTACATAACTGCACACACTGCCACTCATGGGTTAGTGGTACATCAGGAGGGTGTGTGCAGTTGCTCTGTCAGGCTCAGCTGGTCCGCTCATGGGTAGCGATGAGGCAGCGTGGTAGCGGGCAGGGATCCCTCCTCTGGCCTATGACAGGAGATGAGAGCTTAGCTCCCCACTATGTTTAGGCAGGAGGATAGGTGTACTCCGACAGCATCCTGTCCACTCGGTCACTCAGGAGCAGTGATGGCAGAGTGCACAGTTGTCATAGCCCTACCCACTCGGCTTCACCATTGCGTGTGAGGCGGCTGACTGGCGTCAGGGGTGACCATGTCATTGGCACGACATGCATTTTGCACTGATTGCATTTTGTATTGTGTTTCTTTGCATTATTGTATTGATGCCTTGGATGTGCATATGATTGTCATGCATCTGAGGATACATGTTTATATATGGTCGGGACTCTATTACTTCTAGTCGAGCACATGCTCCTATATCGAGTAGGAGATTGAGTAAATCATTTTATATTTCTTGCTTGCATACCCTATTTATGTGAGGTATCTTGACATGATATTTTATTATTAGCTATACGATTTTGCATATCTACTATACCCTGAGTTCTTTGAACTCACCCGTTGATTTATATCTATTTCGGGATGAAGTCGGAGAGTCACATTGGGATCCCCACTCGTAGATGTTTTATTTTTGGATATTTGCTTTATGGTTGGATATTTTGGTTAGAGGATATGTATAGGTTTGGAGATTGATTTTTGTATTTGGATTTTTGGTGTCCTTATAGACCTTATTCGGATTTTGGTTTGATTGATTTTGGTGAGTATTCCTGCCCAGTTGGCAGAAGGGGTAAGTCGATTTATGGTAGACTGCTTATCCTTTATTTTGGTTGATGGCCTGAGGCCAATCTATATAACTGCGTGTGAGTATGTATTCCGATCGTGTTGACCGATGTATAGCGGCCGTGTAGGCCTTGTATGTAAATTGGGATTGTCACCCGTACAGGGGAGATGCTGCCGGATTTTCGTCTAGTGGGGTCTCCTTCGGGGCGTGACAAACTATCCAAGGTACGACCCTTCGAATCCGTAAAGGAGCTTTGGGAGAAGCTCATCGAACTAAATGAAGGGTCAAAGGAGACAAGAAGAGCAAAGAGGGACCTTTTGATAGGTCAACTCCAAAGTTTCAATATAAAGACTAATGAGACCGTGAGCCAAATGCATGGTCACTTTAAGGAGGTAGTCAACGGACTACATGTAATAAGTGAGAAGGTCGACAATCGAGACCTTGTGAGGTATGTACTTCAAGCTTTCCCTAGAACAACTTTATGGGTCAATGGTAGATGCCTATAAGGTCTCTAGGGATCTTTCTCTAGTTAAGATAGATGAACTTTTTTGTGAATTTGAGCTACATGAGCATGCTAACACTTCTTCGAAAGAAAAAGGTATAGCTCTTGTTATATGTAAGAAGGACAAGAAGAAGAAGGAGAAGAAGGAGGTTTCCTCTTCATCCGAGTCGGAGGAGGAATCTTCAAGTAGCGATGAGGAGCTATCGGCTAGTGAGGTGGCTCACTACGTAAAGAAGTTTGGTGGGAGGTCAAGGAAACTCACCGAGAAGGATGTGAGGAGGATGTTCCAATCCTCTAAAGGTAAAACCTCTAGTAATTTAACTTCTACATCTAATGTAACTTGTTATGGTTGCAACAAGAAAGGGCACATCAAGACGAATTGCCCGGACCTAAAGAAGAAACAGAAGGAAAAGAAGAAGAAAGAAAAAAGGAGAAGAAGAAGGAGGTCATGGTGGCACAAACATGGGATACACAAAGCCTAGAAGACTCATCGGATGAGGAGGAGCTTTGCCATGTCACCCGCAATTTTGCACTCATGGCCATGGAGGATGAAGCCGAAAGCTCAAGTGAAGAGTCATCATCCTCCTCAAGTGATGAATCTTCCTCTAGTGATGATGAGGTAAAAGACTCCCCTAGGATAGAATTACTTTATAAAACTATTGCATGTCTTCAAAATGCTTTAAATAGATCAAAAACTAGGATTAAGGACTTAAAAGTAGAAATTAGGAAAATTAGAGATGTAGAACCTTCTTGTAATGATGTATGTTCACTTAGAGATGAAAATGATGAACTAAGAAAAGAAATAGGTGAACTAAGAGCATGCTTAGAAAAATATACAAATGACTCTAAATACCTAGATATGATAATTAAGGATCGAAGGGCTATTTACAACAAGGCCGGAATAGGATATAGGCCTAAGGAGAAGGAAATAGCTTTTACCTCCCTTGTTAGTAGAAAATCAACCATTAGGAGCAAGGTTAGAAAGGCATGGGTTCCTAAGAGCTATGTAGTTAATGCTATCGGTCCTAAGATTTGGGTGCCTAAGACTTGTATTTTTCATCTTGTATAGGTAGGAGGGCCAAGCTTGTGGATTGTTGATAGTGATTGCTCAAAACACATGACCGGTGATGAGAGAAAATTTTCAACAGTCAACCACATTAGCAAGGGGAAAGTGTCTTTTGAAAATAGTGGAAAACTTAAAATTCTAGGAAAAGGCACAATTGAGGTATCCCCAAATCTTGCCATTCATAAAGTACTATTGGTTGAAAACATGAAGTTTAACTTGCTTAGTGTAAGTCAATTATGTGATGCAAATTTCGATGTTTAATTTGACTCTTCTAAATGCCTTATAAGACATAAGAAATTAAATGATTTCATATTAGTTGGATATAGAAAATCAAATATTTATTATGTTGATTTATCATATGCCGCTAACATTTCCCCTAAGTGTCTTATGGCAAAAGAAGAAGAGAGTTGGCTATGACATAGGAGATTAGGGCATATCAACATGAAGAACATAGCCAAAGTATCAAAATTGAAGCTAGTGAAGGGATTGCCAAAAGTGAAGTACATGAAGAATAAGATGTGTGATGCATGCCAAGAAGGGAAACAATCAAGGTCATCACACAAGGGTAAAAATTTAATTAGTACTTCATTACCTTTAGAACTCATTCATTTAGATTTATTTGATTGTCATAGTACTCCTTCATTAAATGGTAGCAAATATTGCATAGTTATAGTAGATGATTTTTCTAGATATACTTGGGTGTATTTCATGAAACATAAGGACAATACCCTAGAAATAATCATAGGCTTTAGCAAAAGAGTAGAGAATAAGAGAAGTCTCAAAATCAATCGGATCTGTAGTGATCACGGTGGAGAATTTGAGAATTTTAATTTCTCCAAATTTTTCTTGCACAAGGGTACAAACATGAATTTTCTTGTCCTAGAACACCTCAACGAAATGGGATAGTGGAATGGAAAAATCGTGCCCTACAAGAAGCTGCTAGGACTATGCTTAATGCATACTCATTACCTAGCTACTTGTGGGTGGAAGCAGTTAATACCTCTCGCTATATCCAAAATAGAGTTCAAATCCATAGGATTTTAGGAAAAACTCCATTTGAATTATGGAATGGCTTAATTCCAACAATTCACTACTTTAGGGTCTTTGGATGTAAAACCTATATCTTAAACACCAAAGACAAATTGGGGAAATTTGAGTCCAAAGCGGATGAGGGAATCCTAGTTGGATACTCATCCACTAGTAGGGGCTATAGAGTATATAACAAAAGAACCCAAATAGTTGAGGAGTCTTCAAATGTTCAATTTGATGAAATCTCTACTACTTACCCTAGGAAATCATTAATTGATGATGATATCAATGACAAAAATCAAGAAATTACCAAAAAAATTCAAAACATGGCCTTAGGGGGTAATAATCAAGGGGGAGAATTAGAGAGTAATAATCAAGGGGGAGAATTAGAGAGTAATAATCAAGGGGGAGCAAGAGGAGATTCGGATGATGAAAGGAGGATTGAGGATAATCATGATCAAAATCAATTTAATACACCTCCTAGAACAATAAGAGTTCATCAAATCACCCTCTAGATCAAGTTGTAGGGGAATTATCTTAAGGTGTTAGAACTAGGTCATTCCATAGAGTTTCCTATAGTCATATGTCCCTCATCTCCCAAATTGAGCCCCAAACAATCAATGATGCATTACTTGATCCGGATTGGATCTTAGCAAAGCAAGATGAATTGGCTCAATTTGAAATGAGTCAAGTATGAGAGTTAGTTCCTAGACCTAATGATAGTACCATCATTACTACAAGATGGGTTTTTAGCAATAAACTAGATGATCAAGGCAATATAACTAGGAATATGGCATGGTTAGTTGCAAGGGGCTTCAATCGAGTTGAAGGACTTGATTATGATGAAACATATGCCTCGGTTGCTAGATTAGAGTCCATCAGAATCCTATTAGGATATGCCTCCTACATGGGTTTTAAACTCCATCAAATGGATGTAAAATCGACATTCCTAAATGGGTTCATTAAGGAAGAGGTATATGTAGAACAACCTCCCGGGTTTAAAAATATAGATTACCCTAACCATCTATACAAGCTTAGAAAAGCCTTATACAGGTTAAAACAAGCTCCTCGGGCTTGGTATGAAAGATTGTCATTTTTCTTAGTGTCTAAAGGATTTAGAAGGGGTAAAATAGATCCAACTCTCTTTATTAAATCAAAATCAAAGGATATATTTATAGCCCAAGTAGTAGAGATCCAACTCCTTCAAGATTTCATCAAAAATATGGAAAATGAATTTGAAATGAGTCTAGTTGGAGAATTAAAATTCTTCTTAGGTTTACAAGTCAAACAAACAAATGAAGGAAACTATGTATACCAAACCAAATATGCTAAAGAAATGATCAAGAAATTTGGTTTGAAAAATGCTAAGGTAGTTTTAACTCCTATGGCAACCAATGCAAAAATAGATAATGATCATGAAGGAAAATCAATTGACCTTAAGATATATAGGAGCATGATTGGTGGTCTTTTATACTTAACCACTAGTAGACCTGACATTTTATTTGCGGTAGGTATGTGTGCAAGATAGCAATCTTGTGTCAAAGAGTCCCATTTAGTGGTCATTAAGAGAATTCTAAGATATATCAAAGGCACACTAAATGTAGGACTTTGGTACCCTAGGACTAAGTCTTTTGATTTGGTTGGGTACACCGACTCCGACTATGCAGGTTGCAAGTTGGATCGGAAGAGTACTAGCGGTGGATGCCAATTTCTTGGATCCTCCCTAGTGAGTTGGAGTAGTAGAAAGCAACTTTATGTTGCTTTGTCAACCACCGAGGCCGAATATGTGGCTATGGGTGGTTGTGTGGCTCAATTACTTTGGATGAGACACACTTTAGAAGATTATGAGCTACACTACTCCAATGTCAAAGTTTATTGTGATAATGTAAGTACCATAAATTTGACTGAAAATCCGATACATCACTCTAGGACTAAGCACATTGAAGTGAAGCATCACTTCATTAGAGATCATGTGGCTAAGGGGGACATTGAACTAAATTACATAGAATCCAAGTCAAACCTAGCCAACATTTTCACCAAGGATCTCCCCAAAGTGGAGTATTCATCACTAAGGAGAGAACTTGGGATGTGCTTAGTCGAATAGAGGTTTAGTCTTGCATGATCCTATAGAAACTCTAGGACTATACCTTTAAGCATCTCACAAAATACTTAAGAAACCATGATTTTTGTAATGAACCACTTAGATAATATGTGAGATGTTAGGAAGATGCACTTGGTTCATCATACTTGTTATGATGCATTACTATGAACCAAAGTGCCATCTAGAGACATTAATCCTTCATTGGACCAATCATTGGGACTGCTTATGCACAATTGATGTGCATATAGCTCTAAGAATGTGATTGGAAATGTCAAACAAAATATATTTTAAACTATGTTTATCATACTTTGAAAAATAGTTTTACCCTTTTAATTAGGACATAGTTTCATACCATGTTGGTGCAAAATTAGGACATAGTTTCATACTTCTTGTTTATGCTTTGCTCCACATGCTATTCACACATAAGAACCATGTCTTGGATTAAAGTTTAGGATTGGGAGCTTAAATGTACCGCTCGTGGCCTTTGAAATTAAGCAGCCAAAAGCCCTAGTGAAGCTAGCAAAAGCCCTTAACCTAGCAAGACATAATCAATTCAATTCTTTCATGAATATGAATCCTTCTCTTTTTGATGCATGTCAAAGGGGGAGAAGGAAGATTTAAGTTAGAATTCACATTGATATATGATGTTTATTTCTGAGAATATTTGAAGACCTAACTTAAATGATTGTCAAACATCAAAAAGGGGGAGATTGTTGGTGCAACAATGCCCTAAGCATTTATATGTTTTGATGTTTGGATAATCATCCAAGTTAGGCAATATTTGTGTTCTAATTGTGAACATGTTTAAGTGACAGGAAAATCCAAGTATGAAGACTTGGTAAAAGAAAAGTCCAAGTGTGATCTTGGCAAGAGAAGTCCAAGGAAAGGTCTTGGCGGCATAAGTCCAAGCATGGAGTCTTGGCGACATAAAGTCCAAGCGGACCTTGGCAAAGAAAGTCCAAAGGCAAGTCTTGACGCGTAAGTCCAAGCATGTAGTCTTGGCGGCGTAAAGTCCAAGCGTACTTCGGCAAAGGGAAACCCAAGATATGATGAAACCGAAGGAAGCTCTTGGAAGCAAGCGCAAAGGATGAAAAGGCACAGACTCGGAAGGATTCTGGAGAAGTAAGGCTAAAGGAAGAGCTAGAAGGTTGAGTCTAGGTCTAGGGAGTCAATTCAAGTATGAATTACTCATACTTGACTAGTATAAGTCGATTGATATGCTGTAGCAGTCGACTGATAGGATACTCGACTGATGTAGCTGAGAAAGCAAGCTATGATTCGACTGATGGTGGAATCAGTCGACTGCCAACTTTAGGCAGTCGACTGATCAAAGGTTGCATCGGCATAGAATGGAGTCGGACTCGACTCCTCACGGGGATCACTTGACTAATCATTTCATCAGTCGACTGATAGGATACTCGACTGATGTAGCTGAGAAAGCAAGCTATCAGTCGACTGATGGTGGAATCAGTCGACTGCCAACTTTAGGCAGTCGACTGATCAAAGGTTGCATCGGCATAGAATGGAGTCGGACTCGACTCCTCACGGGAATCACTCGACTAATCACTTCATCAGTCGACTGATGGAGTGATCAGTCGACTGATCAGCCTGCCGTTGGAAATGGCGGCTACAAATCCCCGTGGAACCGCCTCGTCAGAAGCCGTTAGCTGCGGCAGCAGTCGATTGATCGAGGCTCAACGGGAAAAACAACCCTCTCTCTATAAAAAGGGGTCATGGGGTGCTTGAAGAGGCTAGTGCTTATCTTCCAACTTTGCTCTCAAGCTGCCACGAATTTCTAAGCTTTATAAGAGTCTTAAACCCTCCTCTTCTCTAAACTTCATCTTCATCAATTGTAAAGAAGAGGAGAGTGTTTGTAAGGGAAGCTTTCTTAGTGGAGATTCATTGGATTGATCCACCTTAAGGATCGTCGTGGAGTAGGAGTTTAATCTCTGAACCACATAAAAGCTCTCTTGTTAGCGATTGTTTGTATACTTTTTAATTTCATTTATTTTCTTAATTTGCTTCCGCTAACCTTACTTGTAGAAACAAAAGAGGCTATTCACCCCCTCTAGCCTTCCAAGGATCCCCAACATGGTCATCTCTAGATCCAAGAACATGGCAAGGGGAATCATTGGTGAGCATGAACTTGTCTTGGCTGAAACCCTAAGGAAGGGTCTTAGGAAAATATACACCCAAACAACTTGTACAAAGCCTATCTATCAACATGTTAACATCAAATATATATAGATAATGGCATGGAGAATCATTAGTAGCCCAAACATGGTTTGGCCGAAACCCTAAAGGAGGTTTTTAGGGATTCAAATGCTCAACAACTTGTACAAAGCCTTACCATCAACATGTTAACATCAAATATACATATAAAACATGGCAAGGGGGATCATTGGTGAGCATGAACATATCTTGGCCGAAACATCCAAGGGAGGGATCTTAAGAATTCAAACACTAATACAACTTGTACTGTTGGGTTTCCGGCACCGCGACGTGTGTGTGTTCGATCATGTTTCGTAAACATGAGCACAGCGGAAGCAATAAAAAATAATAAATACTCCTATTTATTACAACACACACAACACACGCATGCTATTACAACAAGTGTAGACATAACCGTAAATTAAAATTGCAATAAAAGGAAATTAAACTACGTTATACCTTCCGTATGACGTGTAGCGGGAACGGCATCAACCGGAACGATCATCGTAAGAATCGTCTCTATCCGTATCCACGCCGAGCTCCTCGGGATGACTTCGCTAAGTCACGAGCTTCGTCTTCGTACGGGTTACTAGCCTCGTGTTGAAGACGACGTGATCGAGAGATGATCACGATCCGAATCCAAATTCGGATCCAAAACGAGTTCTCAAAACTCGCTTCTCCGGAGAGGTATTCGTCAACCATTTGACGAATCCTTCGTCCTCCACCTCAGAGGATTACCGGAGATCAAATCCCCGGTATGTTAGCCGCTGTCGGAGCACTAACCGTCGTCCAAACGACGCTCCGACGAGAGGAGGAGAAGCTGTCCAGAAAACTGGACAGCTTGGTGGAGGAGTAGGCGCCGGCCAAAACAAGGAGAGAAAAACCTCACCTTGATGCCAAACCTATAGGAGATCACCGGAGGGTCGCCGGAGGTTCACCGGCTGAAGCTTGGTCGCCGGCAAGGAGCTAGACGGCAGCACAATCAAGCTGGGCGGCAAGGAGGTTGGGCGGCACAACCAGGTTGGGCGGCAACTCCTTGGAGGCTAGGGTTTTTGATTTTGGATTAGTTTGGGTTTAACAATCCCTTAAGCCCACTTTTATAGAGAACTAATTCTCTTAATGGTTAATGGATCATATCCATAAAGCCCGTTAACCCGCTCCATTAAGATAAGTTAAAATAAACCAAACCATGATGGTTTATTTTAAGTTAAAACGAACCGAACCAACCTTTGGTTCATTCGTTTAATATAAACCAAACCCTTTGGTTTATTCTCATCCATTGGATTAGAACCAAACCATTTTGGTCCATCCATTATGTCTTCATAAGACACTGCCCATCCACGCTTCCATTGCGACTGAAACAATTTCATGCTCGCTTTATGTTTGGTCCAACCAAACATAGTTTCTCTCAGTCTGAGAATCCCATTCTCAAGCTCGTTTTAAATCCTTTGGATTACACTCGTTGTGCGTGTGACCAAATAGGTTCTCGGTTTATGTTGGCCGTCTATAATTAACCATTAATTATAGAACGATCATGAGTGGCACCTAGTAGTACATCATGATCCCCAATTAAGAAAAGATCAACAGTTGATCCGTAACTATTTCTCAAACCCTTCAAGAGCTTCGAATGAATCGTGCCCCATTCCCTTCACTCATCTTATACCCACTTGGTTCAGGACATGGTCTATTGTGTCAGTCCCCACTAGGCTGACTACGTCACACCTAGCCCAAGTATCATTTCCTCGTCCTACGGATTCTAGTTACTTCACATGTATTGAAGAGTACCTTACTCTAAACATGTAATGCTTTGGCCAAAGACTTTAGTAACAATCCGACGAGAGGCCATGGGTATACATCTCCTCGCAAGGAGTGGTGAATCCTTTATAGGCTATTCAAACACCTTCGATCACTTCGACTTATACCCAATCATCCCGGGTCCACATCTCCTCGGAGATGTTTGCTTAAGATGTCAAAGCATAAGTCTCCATGATCAAGATGACTTGAATACCGCAAGTCAAAGGAACATCGCACTTAAGCCACAGTAAGAACTTCATTGACATATCTATATATGCAGAGAACCATATGAAGTCTTATGGCTGGTCACTCCAATGAACTAGTTACCATAACTAGCATCCACGATTAACTCCGGACATCACAATGTCTCCAGCCAGTGAGAATCAGCTGCTTGGATACACCAAGGAGTATACCTCGTGTTAGTCTCGACAGAATTGATGGTGTCCAAATCCATCAATTCATCGACTAGGGATAATTCCGATACATCACAATTACACATGTAGAGATACTCACTAGTTGTGATCCAATCACAAATTCTCTCATGCTGTGAATCGTATCGTGGACATTCAGTAAATGAGTTTAAGATCCAATCAAATACATTAAACATGTACACTCAAATAGTGAATCTTCATTTATCATATAAATGGTTCATACATAAGGCGATTGCCTTAGGACATCTCTCATATATTACTAACAGACTCCCACTTGGCCTAATGCCAATCGCTACGGTATCCAATACCATAAGCTCTAACATGACCCTCAAACTTACTTTGAGGTAATGCCTTAGTCAAAGGATCCGCTAAGTTCCTTTCAGTGGGGTTTTTCTCGATTTGTATTTCCTTCCTACTAATGATCTCTCTGATCAAATGATAGCGGCGAAGCCCATGTTTGGATCATTGATGAGACCACATCAAGTTCATAGATGAACTTCTTGATCCAAACCGCTTCCTTTGCTGCTTCCAAAGCTGCAACGTATTCTGCCTTAGTGGCAGAATCCGCTATAGTGTCAAGTTTGGAACCTTTCCAACTTATTGCGCCTCCATTTTAGGTGAATACATACCCAGACTGAGACATGGAATCATCCTTGTCTGTCTGGAGCTGGCATCCGTATACCCACGTATCACCATGTACCCTTCTCCATATATTAGGAACGCATCCTTAGTTCTTCTCAAGCACTTAAGGATCGTCTTAACAGCCACCCAATGATCCATTCCTGGATCAGACTGGTATCTGCTCGTGACACTCAGAGCATACGATACATCGGGCCTTGTACATAACATAGCATACATGATAGATCCTATTGCGGATGCATAGGGAATCTTACTCATGCAAATCCTCTCGTCTTCTGTGCGCGGACACATAGACTTCGAAAGGTGTACCCCATGCCTGATGGGTAAGAAACCTTTCTTGGATTCCGACATGCTAAACCTCTTTAGCACTCGGTCTATATATGTAGACTGCGAAAGACCAAGCAACCGTTTCGATCTATCTCTATAGATCTTAATCCCGAGGATGTAGGTTGCTTCTCCCTGGTCTTTCATGGAGAATGTCTTGGATAACCAAACCTTAATCGATCAGTAAGATTGACACATCGCTTTCCTATAAGTAGTATGTCATCGACATACAATACTAGGAACACGACTGCACTCCCACTAACCTTCTTGTACACACAAGGTTCGTCTGGATTTTGTGAGAAATCAAACTTTTTGATTGTCTCATCAAAATGGATATTCCAGCTCCTGGATGCTTGCTTCAATCCATAAATGGACCGTCGCAATTTGCATACCTTGGTTTTATCAACCGATGTGAAACCCTCGGTGTATCATATACCGTCCTCGGCGGGTTTCCATTAAGGAAAGCTATTTTCACATCCATACGCCATATCTCATAATCATAATGAGCGCTATGGCGGGAGCATCGAATGGATTTAAGCATAGCTACAGGCGAATAGGTTTTGTCATAATCAACACCTTGTTTTTGACGATATCCTTTCGCACCAATCTAGCCTTATAGGTAATCACATTACCATCCATGTCGGTTTTCTTCTTGAAAACCCACTTGCACCCTATAGGCTTTATGCCTTCAGGTGGGTCAACCAAGTTCTAAACTTGGTTTTTCGTACATGGAATCCATTTCCGACTTCATGGCACCAAGCCACTTATCCCTTTCTGAACTTGTCAGCACTTCTTCATAACTGGTAGGCTCCTCATCATCAATGAGTAACACGTCGTTCGATTCACTTACGAGAAATCCATATCTCTCGGGAATATTGCGTGTTCTACGGATCTGAAGATGTGGTGTTACAATAGGTCAGTCCGATTGCTCATCACTATGAGTTGTCATGTTGTGCTTCACCAGTATCTCATCTAATGTCTATTTGAGTCTCTCGAGCCTCCTCAAGCTCGCGACACTCCCTTGTTTTCTTGCAAGAGAAACTCTTTCTCTAGAAACAGCATGCCTTGAAACAAACACCTTTTGTTCCACAGGATGATAGAATTAGTAACCCCTTGTTTCCTTAGGGTATCAACAAATAGACATTTATCGGACTTAGCATCGGTTTATGCGATCTGATCCAGCTTCACATAAGCGAGACAACCCCATATCTTCAAGTAAGATACATGAGGTTTCTTACCATTCCATATCTCATATGGAGTAGTTGAGACTACCTTGGTAGGCATTACATTTAACAAATAAGCGGTATGCGAAGTGCATAACCCCAAAAGGACTTGGGAAGAGTTGCATGATTCATCATTGACGACCATGTCCAACAAGGTCGATTCGCCTCTCGGATACACCATTATCTTTGTGGTGTATAGGGCGGAGTCCATTGAGACAATATGCCATTGTCTCTTAGATAATCAAGAAACTCTTGACTTAAGTATTCACCACCTCGATCCGATCAGTATTTTAATACTCTTGTCATGTTGTTTCTCTACTTCATTTCTGAATTCTTTGAACCTTTCAAAGGCTTGGACTTGTGTTTCATCAAGAACACATACCCAAACCGTGAGTGATCATCGGTGAAGGTAATGAAGTAGCTATAGCCTCCTAATGCTTGAGTTGACATAGGTCCACATACATCGGTATGTACTAAACCTAGTAACTCTCCCACTCGTTCACCTTTTCGGTAAAGGTAACTTAGTCATCTTGCCTTTTAAGCATGATTCACATGTATCATATGAATCCAATTCAAGCGATTCGAATTCCACATCGGTGTAATTAGGACATGCGTTCTTGCTTATATGGCCAAGACGACAATGCCACATATAGGAGTCCATTTGATTATCCTTTGAGCAGCGTGTTGCTCGCTTGATATTGAAGATGTCCTTTGGATCGTCAGCGTATAAATGCCATTACTCAAAGTTCCGGTTCCATAAAGTCGCCATTCAAAGTTATATAACAACAATTGTTACTAAGCGTTAAATGGAAACCATTTCTATTTAAGCGAGAAATAGAAACAATGTTCTTTATTAGAGAAGGAACATAATAGCAATTGTCGATTCAAGACTAGTCCACTAGGAGCTTGACAAATAAGTTCCGATGGCGGCGCAACCTTTGCTCCATTGCCCAACTGAATTTGACTCCCCTCGACAAGTCTTCTTCTATTCCTTAGCCCCTGTATGTCATTACATATATGTGAGCTACACCCAGTATCCAATACCCAAGTGTCTAAGGAAATAGAATGACAATCAATAAGAAGATACGAAGAGGATGGGGCATCGGATGCCTTCTTCTTCTTCATGGACTCAAGATAAATCTTGCAGTTTCTTCGCGATGGCCTTCCTTGCCATAATGATGGCAAGTGCCCTTTCTTGCTAGTTCGCCTTCTTTGCCTTTTTCTTTCCTTTCTTACATTCTTTTGCCTTCCTCTTAGAACCTTTCTTTGAGGAATCAACTAACAGAACCGCCTTCTCCTCATGCTTTACAGAAGGCTCCACAGTCTTCAGCATATTAAGGAGCTCGGGAATGGTGGATTCCAATTTGTTCATCCGATAGTTCATCACAAATTGCGAGAAGCTCTTGGGCAAACAATGCAGAATTAAGTCAATACTTAACTCATGATCCATCACAAAACCGAGGGTAGCTAGCCGCTCGATGTACCCGTTCATCTTTAGCACAAACTGCACTACAGACGAACCTTCTTGCATCTTCGTAGTGAAGAGGAGCCTAGAGACCTCGAACCTTTCGGATCTCGCTTGCTCATCGAACAACTCATGAAGATGGAAGACCATAGTATTAGCATCCATATGCTCATGCTTTGCTGCGGCTCGGTACCATCGCGCTAGCATGATGCAACTCGCCCATTCGAATGCCACATGTTTCGATAGACCAACATTTGATGCAGGTTGCATCGTCCTTAGAGGCAGTCGGAAGAGGCTCTTCAAGGACATATGCAAGCTTTTCCGCCTTGAGAACAATTCTCGAGTTTCTAAGCGATCCAGGAAGTTAGGCCCGGTCGGTTTGTTCGAATCAAAATAGTGCAAATTGAATTGAAAGGCGTCATGATCAATTTATTGACCTAGAAATACAAAGCGAGCATATATGAGAAAATGATTTTAAAATGCATCAATATACATTTATAAATCCCATTCATTTTTAATTTCAAAACCCTTAAAATCACTTGGAGATCATAGGTCCATCTCAGAATGGGTGATATCCATCATAGATAAGAACAACCTTGGAGTGAGTCCAACAAGCCATTCTTAGCTATGATGGTGGGTATCAAATACCGATTACATATCATGTATATGTAACTATCACAATGTGCTATCAACTAATTGAATGTTTACACATACATTGGGTTGTTAACACATTAACAAGTATGCATCATATGCATAGCACCCAATCACCTCTCTTACATCGACCTTGGAGTGAGTCCAACAAATCGATGCTCCAAGTTAAAGCCGACCCATTAATTGCGAAATAGTTTTAATATGGTTAGAGCGCATTCAACCAATTAGCCAGGCTTGGAGTGAGTCCAACAACCCAAACTAACGATTGACCTCTGACTCTTACCATATTAGAGTTAAACTATTCCAATGATTTGAACATGTTGAGGTTGTAGGGCTTGGAGTGAGTCCAACAACCCAAACAAGCAGAACTCGGTTCTAACCAGATTAATGGAAGGTGTAGGCTTTAATATTGAGTTAGGGTTTTATGTCTCATCCTCTTTGCATGCAAATAACTATTATCTACATGGCATGACATACATGGCATACATCTACATGTCACGACACGCATGGCATAATGTTATGCATCTAATGCAATTACATGGCATACAATTATGTCATGTATATATTTCCTTATATGTCATAACTATTTATGGAAATAAAATATGTTTAAGATTTGATTCTCCAAATCAAATCATAATTAAATTAGGAAACAAATTTCCAAATCTAATCACATATTTTATTCATGGAATTATTTGATTAAGGAAAATCTATTTAGAAACCAATTTCCTAAATCATTAAAACTACTTATGGAAATAAAATATTTTAAGATTTGATTTCCCAAATCAAATCATGATTAAATTAGGAAACAAATTTCCAGAATCTAATCAAATATTTTATTTATGGAAAATATCAATTTCCATAAATACTTCCAACTTTCCAAAAGTGGAAGATTTCCATAAATACTTCTAGACTTTCCAAAATTAAAAAATTTCCATAAATACTTCTAAATTTCCAAAATTAGAAAATTTCTAGAAATACATTATGACTATCGCAAAACCATTTTACGATTATGTCGAAACACAACCTGGGCTCTGATACCACTGTTGGGTTTCCAGCACCGCGGCGTGTGTGTGTTCGATCATGTTTCGTAAACATGAGCACAGCGGAAGCAATTAAAAATAATAAATCTATATTTATTACAACACACACAACACACGCATGCTATTACAACAAGTGTAGACATAACCGTAAATTAAATTTTGCAATAAAAGGAAATTAAACTACGTTATACCTTCCGTATGACGTGTAGCGGGAACGGCATCAACCGGAACGATCCTCGTAAGAATCGTCTCTATCCGTATCCACGCCGAGCTCCTCGGGATGACTTCGCTAAGTCACGAGCTTCGTCTTCGTACGGGTTACTAGCCTCGTGTTGAAGACGACGTGATCGAGAGATGATCACGATCCGAATCCAAATTCGGATCCAAAACGAGTTCTCAAAACTCGCTTCTCCGGAGAGGTATTCGTCAACCATTTGGCCAGAATCGCCGTCCTCCACCTCAGAGGATTACGGAGATCAAATCCCGGTATGTTAGCCGCTGTCGGAGCACTAACCGTCGTCCAAAGCGACGCTCCGGCGAAGGAGGAGAAGCTGTCCAGAAAACTGGACAGCTTGGTGGAGGAGTAGGCGCCGGCCAAAACAAGGAGAGAAAAGCCTCACCTTGATGCCAAACCTATAGGAGATCACCGGAGGGTCGCCGGAGGTTCACCGGCTGAAGCTTGGTCGCCGCAAGGAGCTAGACGGCGCACAATCAATGGTGGGCGCAAGGAGGTTGCGGCACAACCAGGTTGGGCGGCAACTCCTTGGAGGCTAGGGTTTTTGATTTTGGATTAGTTTGGGTTTAACAATCCCTTAAGCCCACTTTTATAGAGAACTAATTCTCTTAATGGTTAATGGATCATATCCATAAATCCCGTTAACCCGCTCCATTAAGATAAGTTAAAATAAACCAAACCATGATGGTTTATTTTAAGTTAAAACGAACCGAACCAACCTTTGGTTCATTCGTTTAATATAAACCAAACCCTTTGGTTTATTCTCATCCATTGGATTAGAACCACACCATTTTGGTCCATCCATTATGTCTTCATAAGACACGGCCCATCCACGCTTCCATTGCGACTGAAACAATTTCATGCTCGCTTTATGTTTGGTCCAACCAAACATAGTTTCTCTCGGTCTGAGAATCCCATTCTCAAGCTCGTTTTAAATCCTTTGGATTACACTCGTTGTGCGTGTGACCAAATAGGTTCTCAGTTTATGTTGGCCGTCTATAATTAACCATTAATTATAGAACGATCATGAGTGGCACCTAGTAGTACATCATGATCCCCAATTAACCGAAAAGATCAACGGTTGATCCAGAACTATTTCTGAAACCCTTGATGGCTCGAATGAATCGTGCCCCATTCCCTTCACTCATCTTATACCCACTTGGTTCAGGACATGGTCTATTGTGTCAGTCCCCACTAGGCTGACTACGTCACACCTAGCCCAAGTATCATTTCCTCGTCCTACGGATTCTAGTTACTCCACATGTATTGAAGAGTACCTTACTCTAAACATGTAATGCTTTGGCCAAAGACTTTAGTAACAATCCGACGAGAGGCCATGGGTATACATCTCCTCGCAAGGAGTGGTGAATCCTTTATAGGCTATTCAAACACCTTCGATCACTTCGACTTATACCCAATCATCCCGGGTCCACATCTCCTAGGAGATGTTTGCTTAAGATGTCAAAGCATAAGTCTCCATGATCAAGATGACTTGAATACCGCAAGTCAAAGGAACATCGCACTTAAGCCACAGTAAGAACTTCATTGACATATCTATATATGTAGAGAACCATATGAAGTCTTACGGCTGGTCACTCCAATGAACTAGTTACCATAACTAGCATCCACGATTAACTCCGGACATCACAATGTCTCCAGCCAGTGAGAATCAGCTGCTTGGATACACCAAGGAGTATACCTCGTGTTAGTCTCGACAGAATTGATGGTGTCCAAATCCATCAATTCATCGACTAGGGATAATTCCGATACATCACAATTACACATGTAGAGATACTCACTAGTTGTGATCCAATCACAAATTCTCTCATGCTGTGAATCGTATCGTGGACATTCAGTAAATGAGTTTAAGATCCAATCAAATACATTAAACATGTACACTCAAATAGTGAATCTTCATTTATCATATAAATGGTTCATACATAAGGCGATTGCCTTAGGACATCTCTCATATATTACTAACATGTACAAGGTCTATCTAACATCATACTAACATCATATACATATATAGTATGGCATGAAACATCATTAATAAGCATAAACATGGGTTGGCTGAAACTTCATGGGGGCTCTTAAGAATTCAAACCCTAAAACAACTTGTACAAGGCTTAACTATCAACATGTTAACATCAAATACATATAGATCATGGCATGGAAGGTCATTAGGAGCATAAATAGGGACTTGGCCGAAACTTTCAAAGAGGGGTTTGAAATCAATCACTCAAACAACTTGTTCAAAGCCTATCAATCAACATGTTAACATCTTATACATATAAAACATGGCATGGAAGATCATTAGAAGCATAAAGGGGGTCTTGGCCGAAACTTTCAAAGAGGGTTTTTAAGAAATCAACAATCGAAACAACTTGTACTGCAGGTGAGGGGATTACTTACATCCTTTCACTTGTTTAGTATAAGGATATACCCTAGGTGGTGTCAAGACAAGAGCTCTTTTCTTGCTCCTTGAGTTTTCAGAAATGGGAGAATGGAGAGGGAGTTTTCGGTGGAGGAAGAAGAAAGGAGAAGAGAATGAGGAATGGTGTTCTCTTGTCTCCTCATTACCCCTATTTATTCAATTGAAGGTGTCCCCTTGCCTCCCCTACCCTTATCTATCATTTCCCTTACCCTTCTCATAGTACACCCCTGCTGGGCTTCTGGTTATCGCATGCATCCTAAGGTTTAGTTTCCTTCTTGGAGGTTCAGGGTTCAAACCCTGAGCCATGCATCTCTTTTTTGCTCTATTTTCTTTTATTTTTGAAAGAGCCCACATAAAAGCCCATTATAATCATGCAAAAATTCTTATAAAATTTACTAGAAATTTTATGGGCATTACACAACATAAATCGGGAACTTATTTGGTCACACGCACAATGAGCGTAATCCGAAGGATTTAAAATGAGTTTGAGAATAGGATTCTCAGATCGAGAGAGACTAGGTTTAGTTGGACCAAACAAAGAGCGAGTATGAAATGGTTTCAGTCACATCAGAAGCATGGATGGGTCATGTCTTTTGAAGACATGATGGATGAATAAAATTTGTTTGGTTCTAATCCAATGGTGGAAAATAAACAAAAATGGTTTGGTTTGTTTTAAACGAATGAACCAAAGTTGGTTCGATTCATTTTAACTTAAAATAGACCAACGCGGTTTGGTTTATTTTAACTTAAGTTATTGGAGTGGGTTAACGGGTTTTGGTTATGAACCAATAACCGTTAGGAGAACGTGTTCTCTATAAAATACGGCTTAGGGGTTTTGGAAACCCTAATGAAGCCCTAAGAGTTGTCGTCCACTTCTCTTCTCCACTTCCTCTTCTTGCCACCCAACCTTGCTATAGCAGCTCCTCCTCCTTGCCGCCGGTGACTCCTCTGGGCATCCTCCCTTGGCCACCGGCGACCAAGGAGCAACTTGCCATTGATTGGCCGGCCATCTTCTCCACCAACACAAGCTGTCCAATTTTGGACAGCTTGTTTCTCTCTTCGTAGAGAGGTCGTTTGGTCGGTGTTTTGCACTCCGACAGTGATCTACTTGCCGGGGATTGGATCTTCGGCCATCCTCATAGGTGGAGGACCAATGTTTCCTCAATTGATTGACGAAAACCACTTTCGTGGAGCTCGTTTATAGATTCAAATTTTGATTCGAATTATGATCGTCTCTTGGATCACGTCTTTGACACGAGGCTAGTAACTATTGCGAAGATGGGGCTCGTGGCTTTGTGAAGCTATCCCGAAGATACTCGGCGTGGATATGGATAGAGGCGATTCTAGCGATGGTCGCTACGGTTGATGTCATTCCCGCTACACGTGATACGTCAGGTATACCTAGTATAAGTTTTCTTTTATTGCAAAATTTTAAATAGCGATTATGTCTACACATGTTGTATCCTTCATGCGTATGATGTGTGTGTTGTAATAAATTAGATTTATCGCTTTTATTGCTTCCACTGTGTGCATGTTTTCGAAATGTGTTCGAACACATATTCGTCGCGGTGCCGGGGAAACCCAACATAGGCGACTTGGACACATCAATATGAAGAACATAACCAAAGTATCCAAATTGGAGCTAGTGAAAGGGTTACCAAAAATCAAGTATATCAAAGACAAGATGTTTGATGCATGCCAAGAAGGAAAACAATCAAAGTCATCACAAAGAGTAAAACTCTAACTAGTACTTCATTACCTTTAGAACTATTGCATCTAGATCTTTTTGATTGTTATAGTTGAAGGTAGGAAACTTCGCTTCCCACTTCAACTCGGTTGCTTGTTCATGGCGATCCCGTCTTTGTCCCCAGATTAAAAAAAAATTAATCCATGACAATTAGGGATTAGCCAAGCTACAGTTTCATAGTTGTGCTATTCGATTAGAGTAGTAACTTGAACAAACTTGTTGTTCAAGCAACCAACTTCTATTATTCAAATCGCCGGTTTTTGCGTTTGTATTCGGGGTCTAAGTAAATTTAGCAACATAACAAAACATAGAACATGTATAAAATAAGAAAAGATCATAAGCAAGCATTATACCTCTCGATCTTCTATTGTATGTCCTTCCTCCTTTTGGACGTCGTGTGGGCGACGATCTTCCAAAAATCGAAGCCTCCTAGATCACCAATCTTCCTTTCCTTGTTCACTCCGAACAAAGGAAGATCATAAAACAAAACTCTTCTTCTCCTTACTTATGCCAACCACCAAGCACCAACTTGGTGTTCGCCAGCCAAAGGAGTGGGAAAGGATTTACCGACCAAAGGATGAAGGAGAAAAGAGATGGGGCATCGCTCAAACTTAAGGAAGAGGATGCCCTAGAGCCAGCCAAGAGGAAGGAGGAGAAAAACAAAAGCCTTACCTCTTGTTGCCGCAACCCAAACCCTAATCCCCTTGAGTTTCTTACCGCCCAAGCCAAGGAGAGCAAACCCTAGAATCTCTCCAACTCTTGTACCGCCCAAGCCTTGCTCTCTTTTTATAGATTTCATCCATACCTCCTTTTAATCTCCACCGTCGGATCTAGGGATTTAATCTCAACCGCCGTAGGGATTTAATCTCCACCGTCACATCTAAAGATTTAATCTCCACCTTTGGATCTAGAGATTTGATCTCCACCATCGGATCTAGAGTTTCATTTTCATCATCGGATCTAGGCTCCATCAGGGTTTTAATAGGCTACAATAGGGACCATGAGGAGGAGTTGGATCTTGGCAACCCAATGGATCAAGCCCACATAAAGTCCGATCCATTAATGATAATCCATTCCACTAGAGAATTATCAATGATCTACCTCACCAACCCCCATAAGTTAATATGGGCTCTATATATTATTTTTACATATATCTCCCCATGTTTAAGATCTCGAATGTCCGTCGATTAATTAATTTATTGAAAATTAATTAATCAACATCTAACTCTATGAGTAGTACCACTCAACTTTATCATCATGTCGGACCAAGTCCACCTGCAGGGTTTACATGATGAACCTTATGAGCTCCTCAAGGGGACATCATCATCCTAATATATAGGACACAGTTTCCTCCTATAATCAACGACACACCATATAAATAATACCATTTCCCTGTTAGTAATATATGAGAGATGTCCTAAGGCAATCGTCTTATGTTTGAACCATTTATATGATAAATGAAGATTCACTATTTGAGTATATATGTTTTCATGTATTTGATTAGATCTTAAACTCATTTACTGAATGTCCATGATACGATTCATAGCATGAGAGAATTTGTGATTGGATCACAACTAGTGAGTATCTCTACATGTGTAATTGTGATGTATCAGAATTATCCCTAGTCGATGAATTGATGGATTTGGACACCATCGATTCTGTCGAGACTAGCACGAGGTATACTCCTTGGTGTATCCAAGCAGCTGATTCTCACTGGCTAGAAATATTGTGATGTCCGGAGTTAATCGTGGATGCTAGTTATGGTAACTAGTTCATTGGAGTGACCAGCTGTAAGACATCATATGGTTCTCTGCATATATAGATATGTCAATGAAGTTCTTACTACAGCTTAAGTGTGATGTTCCTTTGACTTGTGGTATTCAAGCCATCTTGATCATAAAGACTTATGCTTTGACATCTTAAGTAAGCATCTCTGAGGAGATGTAGACCCGGGATGATTGGGTATAAGTCGAAGTGATCGAAGGTGTTTGAATAGCTTATAAAGGATTCACCACTCCTTGCGAGGAGATGTATACCCATGGCCTCTCGTCGGAATGTTACTAAAGTCTTTGGCCAAAGCATTACATGTTTAGAGTAAGGTACTCTTGGATACATGTGCAGTAACTAGAATACGTAGGAAGAGAAAATGATACTTGGGCTAGGTGTGACGTAGTCAAACTAGTGGGGATTGACACTATAGACCATGTCCTGAACCAAGTGGGTAAAAGATGAGTGAAGGGAATGAGGCACGATTCAGTGTAGTTGCTGAAGAGTTTCAGAAATAGTTCTGGATCAACCGTTGATCTTTTCGATTAATTGGGGATCATGATGTACTACTAGGTGCCACTCATGATCATTCTATAATTAATGGTTAATTATAGATGACCAACATAAACCGAGAACCTATTTGGTCACACGCACAATGAGCGTAATCCAAGGATTTAAAACCGGCTTGATAATGAGATTCTCAGACCGAGAGAAACTAGGTTTGGTTGGACCAAACAAGGAGCGAACATGAAATTGTTTCAACCGCAATGGAAGCGTGGATGGGCCATGTCTTATGAAGACATGATGGATGAACCAAATTGGTTTGGTTTTAATCCAATGGAGGAGAATAAATCAAAGGGGTTTGGTTTGTTTTAAACGAATGAACCAAAAGTTGGTTTGGTTTATTTTAACTTAAATTAATGTAGCGGATTAACGGGATTTTGGTTATAATCTGATAACAATTAGGAGAATTTGTTCTCTATAAAAATAGGGCTTAAGGGTTTTTATTAAGCCCTAATCCAAGCAATCCCTAGTTGCCGCCCACCCCTCCTCTCCTCTAGTGGTCGGCGCCCAACCCTAGCTGCCGCCCAGCTTTGTGTCGCCGTCCAAGCTAGTTGCCGGCGTCCAAGCTTCAGCCGGTGATCCTCCGGTGACCCTCCGATAATCTTCCTTGGGTCTGGCGACAAGGAGAGCATCTAGCTTCCTTATTTGGCCGACCCTAATCCTCCACCAAAGCTGTCTAGTTTATCTAGACAACTTGTTTATTTCGTGTAGGAGCATCGTTTGGATGACGTTTGGAGCTCCGACAGCGGCTTCCTTTCCGGGGATTCAATCTCCGGTAATCCTCATAGGTGGAGGACGAAGGATTCGTCAAACGGTTGACGAATACCTCTCCGGAGAAGCAAGTTTTTGAGGACTCATTTTGGATCCGAATTTTGATTCGGATTGTGATATTCTCTCGATCACATCGTCTTCAACACGAGGCTAGTAACTCGTACGAAGATGAGGCTCGTGACTTTGTGATGTCATCCCCAAGATACTCGGCGTGGATACGGATAGAGGTGATTCTAGCGAGGATCGCTCCGGTTGATGTCTTTCCCGCTACACGTGATACGTCAGGTATACGTAGTATAAATTTCCTTTTTATTGCAAAATTAGAAATTGTGGTTATGTCTACACATGTTGTACTATGCATGCGTGTAGTGTGTGTGTTGTAATAAATTAGATTTATTATTTTTATTTCTTCCGCTGTGCACATGTTTACGAAACTTGTTCGAACACACACTCGCCGCGGTGCCGGAAAACCAACAGTGGTATCAAAGCCCAGGTTATGTTTCGACATAGTCGTAAAATTATTTTGCGATAGTCATAATGGTATTTATGCAAATTTTCTACTTTTGGAAAGTTAGAAGTATTTATGGAAATTTTCTACTTTTGGAAAGTTAGAAGTATTTATGGAAATTTTTAATTTTGGAAAGTCTAGAAGTATTTATGGAAATTTTCTACTTTTGGAAAGTTAGAAGTATTTATGGAAATTGATATTTTCCATAAATAAAATATTTGATTAGATTTGGAAATTAGTTTCCTAATGTAATCATGATTTGATATGGGAAATCAAATCTTAAAATATTTTATTTCCCTAAGTAGTTTTGATGATTTAGGAAATTTGTTTCCTAAATTGACTTTCCTTAATCAACACTTTCCACAAATAAAATATGTGATTATATTTGGAAATTTATTTCTTAATTTAATCATGATTTGATTTGGAGAATCAAATCTCAAACATATTTTATTTCCATAAATAGTTATGACATATAAGAAAATTTTGTACATGTCATAATTGTATGCCATGTAATTGCATTAGTTGCATATCATTATGTCATGCGTGTCATGACATGTAGATGTATGCCATGCCATGTAGATAATAGTTATTTGCATGCAAAGAGGATGAGACATAAAAGGCCTTACTCAATATTAAAGCCTACACCTTCCATTAATATGGTTAGAACCAGAGTTCCATTTCTTATTTGGGTTGTTGGACTCTCTCCAAGCCCGGCTCAAACTCGAACATGTTCAAACCATGAAATAGTTTAATACTAATATAGTAAGATTCAGAGGTCAATCATTAGCTTTGGTTGTTGGACTCTCTCCAAGTCGGGCTAATTGATTGAATGCGCTCTAACCATATTAAAACTATTTCTTGATTAATGGGTTGGCTTTAACTTGGAGCATCGGCTTGTTGGACTCTCTCCAAGGTCGATGTGAAGGGAGGTGAAGTTGGGTGTTATGCATATGATGCATACTTATTAATGAGTTAACAACCCGATGTATGTGTGAACATTCAATTAGTTGATAGCACATTGTGATAGTTGCATATATGTGATATGCAATCGGTATATTTGATACCTACCATCGTAGCTATGAATGACTTGTTGGACTCTCTCCAAGGTTATTCATATCTATGATGGATATCATCCCATTCGGAGATGGACCTACGATCTCCCGAAGTGATTTTGGGGTTTTTGAAATTCGAAAAATGAATGGGATTTATGAATGTATATTGATACATTTTAAATCATCTTTCTCATATATGCTCGTTTTATATTTCTAAGTTAATCTATTGTTCATGATGTCTTTGAATTTGTGTTCCATTTTGGATTCGAATAAATTGACTGGGCCGAACTTCTTGGACTAGCTTAGAAACTTGAGAATTATTCTCAAGATTGAAAAGCTTGCAAATGTCCTCAAAGCGCCTCTTCTCGCCCGTCCTAGTGACAATGCAACTCCGGACCAATTGTTGGTCTATCAGAAACATGTGACTGATTATGAACTGGCAAGTTGCATCATGCTAGTCGCGATGGTACCTAAGTTACGGAAGCAGCATGAGCATATGGATGATCATACCATAGTCTTTCATATTTATGAGTTGGTTGATCAGCAAGTGAGATTCAAAAGGTTTGAAGTCTTCAAACTCCTCTTCACCTCTGAGATACAAGAAGGTTATCTGTGATACTGCTCAACATGTTGAAGACTGTGGAGTCTTCTGTGAAGCATGAGCAGGGGACGGTGCTGTAAGTTGATTCCTCGAAGAAAGGTTCTAAGAGGAAGTCAAAGGAATAGCAGAAGGGGAAAAAAAGGTTAAAAAGGCAGAATCAGCTCAAAAGGGCACTTGCCATCATTATGGCAAGAAGGTCTATTGGCGAAGAAATTGTAAGATTTATCTTGAGTTCGTGAAGAAGAATAAGGCATCGGATGCCCCATCTTCTTCAGATATCTTCGTTATTGATTGTCATTCTATTACCTCAAATACTTGGGTATTGGATACTGGGTGTGGCTCACATATATGTAATGACATACATGGGCTAAGGAATAGAAGAAGACTCGTCAAGGGAGAGTCAAATTTATGTGTTGGGAATGGAGCAAAGGTTGTTGCACTCGCCATCGGAACGTATTTGTTGAAACTCCATGCAGGACTTGTCTTAGAACAGAACAATTGCTTTTATGTTCCTTCGTTGATAAAGAACATCATTTCTATTTCTTATTTAAATAGAAATGGGTACCATTTGACTTTTAATAACAATTATTGTTACATAACTTTGAATGGAGTTCTTTATGGGACTGGAACTTTAAGCAATGGTATTTATACGTTGGACGTATCCAGTGACGTTTTCAATATCGAAGCGAGCAACAAGCATGCTCGAAAGGATAATCAATTAGACTACTACATGTGACATTGTCGTCTTGGCCATGCAAGCAAGAAACGCATGTTCGAATTACATCGATGTGGAATTCTGGAATAGTTTGAATTGGATTCATATGATACATGCGAATCATGCTTAAAAGGCAAGATGACTAAGTTACCTTTTATAGGAAAAGGTGAATGAGTGGGAGAGTTGCTAGGTCTAATACATACTGATGTATGTGGACCTATGTCAACTCAAGCTTTAGGAGGCTATAACTACTTCATTACCTTCACCGATGATCACTCACGGTTTGGGTATGTGTTCTTGATGAAACACAAGTCTGAAGCCTTTGAAAAATTCAAAGAATTCAGAAATGAAGTAGAGAAACAACATGACAAGAGTATTAAAATACTTTGATCGGATCGAGGTGGTGAATACTTAAGTCAAGAGTTTCTTGATTATCTAAGAGACAATGGTATATTGTCTCAATGTACTCCGCCATATACACCACAGCATAATGGTGTATCTGAGAGGCATAACTAGACCTTGTTGGACATGGTCAGGTCAATGATGAATCATGAGAATCTTCCTAAGTCCTTTTGGGGCTATGCACTTCAGACAGTTGTTTACTTATTAAACAGAATGCCAACCAAGGTAGTCTCTACTACACCATATGAGATATGGAATAGTAAGAAACCTCATGTATCTTAATTGAGTTGTCCTGCTTATGTGAAGCGGACTGTATCATACAAATTGGATGCTAAGTCTGATAAATGTCTATTTATTGGATACCCTAAGGAAATAAGGGATTACCAATTCTATCATCCTGTGGAACAAAAGGTGTTTGTTTCAAGGCATGTTGTGTTGCTAGAGAAAGAGTTTCTCTTGCAAGAAAATGGTGGGAGTGTCGTCGAGCTTGAGGAGGCTCGAGAGACTCAAATAGACATTGATGAGATACCTAGTGAAGCACAACAGCCGATAACTCATAGTGATGAGCAATCGGCTGGACTTATTGAAACACCACATCTTCGTAGATCTGGTAGAGCACGCAATATTCCTGAGAGATATGAATTTCTCGTAAGTGAATCGAACGACGTGTTACTCATTGATGATGAGGAGCCTACTAGTTATAAAGAAGTTCTGACAAGTTCAGAAAGGGATAAGTGGCTTGACGCCATGAAGTCGGAAATGGATTCCATGTATGAAAACCAAGTTTGAAACTTGGTTGACCCACCTGAAGGCATAAAGCCTATAGGGTGCAAGTGGGTTTTCAAGAAGAAAACCGACAAGGATGGTAATGTGATTACCTATAAGGCTAGATTAGTGGCGAAAGGATATCGTCAAAAGCAAGGTGTTGATTATGACGAAACCTATTCGCCTGTAACTATGCTTAAATCCATTCGGATGCTCCTGCCCATAGCGGCTCATTATGATTATGAGATATGGAAAATGGATGTGAAAACATCTTTCCTTAATGGAAACCTGCTCGTGGACGTGTATATGATACAGCCTGAGAGTTTCACATCGGTTGATAAAACCAAGGTATGCAAATTGTGACGGTCCATATATGGATTGAAGCTAGCATCCAGGAGCTAGAATATCCGTTTTGATGAGACAATCAAAAAGTTTGATTTCTCACAAAATCCAAACGAACCTTGTGTGTACAAGAAGGTTAGTGGGAGTGCAGTCGTGTTCCTAGTATTGTATGTCGATGACATATTACTTATAGGAAATGATGTTTCAGTCTTACAGTCAGTTAAGATTTAGTTGTCCAAGACATTCTTCATGAAAGACCTGGGAGAAGCAACCTACATCCTCGGGATTAAGATCTATAGAGATAGATCGAAGTGGTTGCTTGGCCTTTCGCAACCTACATATATAGACTGAGTGTTAAATGTTAGTGCATATAAGATCCACATATCTCCACAATGGTATGATATTGTCCACTTTGGGCCCAAGCCCTCATGGTTTTTGTTTTTGGGCTTTACCCAAAAGGCCTCATACCAATGGAGATATCTTTTTTCTTATAAGCACATGATCTTTTCCATGTCTTACCAATGTGGGACTTTGATTGTATTCCCCATACTCTCAACAATCCCCCCCTCAAACGAAGGACCACATTGGGCCCCCCCTCAAGCCTATCCCTCCTCGAAGGATTTTCTCTGCTTGATGTCCGATCTTCAACCCACCAGGACTTCCTGCCAGTTGTTCGGTCCCCCCGACCCAACTAGACTTCCTTCCTGATGTCTGGTTCTCTTGATCCGGACGTGGGAGCTCAACTTCCTTCGTTCGAGGTTCATGGCTTGACATGGACCATGGCTCTGATACCAATTGTTAGTGCATATAAGATCCACATATCTCCACAATGGTATGATATTGTCCACTTTGGGCCCAAGCCCTCATGGTTTTTGTTTTTGGGCTTTACCCAAAAGGCCTCATACCAATGGAGATATCTTTTTTCTTATAAGCACATGATCTTTTCCATGTCTTACCAATGTGGGACTTTGATTGTATTCCCCATACTCTCAACATTAAAGAGGTTTAGCATATTAGAATCCAAGAAAGGTTTCCTACCCATCAGGCATGGGATACACCTTTCGAAGTTTATGTGTCCGCGCACAGAAGACGAGAGGATTTGCATGAGTAAGATTCCCTATGCATCCGCAATAAAATCTATCATGTATGCTATGTTATGTACGAGGCCCGATGTATCGTATGCTCTGAGTGTCACGAGTAGATACCAGTCTGATCCAGGAATGGATCATTGGGTGGCTGTTAAGACAATCCTTAAGTACTTGAGAAGAACTAAGGATGTGTTCCTAATATATGGAGAAGGGGACATGGTGATACGCGGGTATATGGATGTCAGCTTCCAGATAGACAAGGATGATTCCAGGTCTCAGTCTGGATACATGTTCACCTTGAATGGGGGAGCAGTGAGTTGGAAAAGTTCCAAACAAGACACTGTAGTGGATTCTACCACTGAGGCAGAATACATTGCAGCTTCAGAAGCAGCAAAGGAAGCGGTTTGGATCAAGAAGTTCATTTATAAACTTGGTGTAGTTCCAGCCATTGTTGAAGCAATACCGGTCTACTACGACAACAATGGAGCAATTGCACAGGCGAAAGAGCCATGGTCTCATCAACGATCCAAACATGTGCTTCGCCGCTATCATCTGATCAGAGAGATCATTAGTAGGAAGGAAATACAAATCGAGAAAATCTCCACTGAAAGGAACTTAGCGGATCCTTTGACTAAGTCATTACCTCAAAGTAAGTTTGAGGGTCATGTTAGAGCTTATGGTATTGGATACCGTAGCGATTAGCATTAGGCCAAGTGGGAGTTTGTTAGTAATATATGAGAGATGTCCTAAGGCAATCATCTTATGTTTGAACCATTTATATGAAAAATGAAGTTTCACTATTTGAGTTTATATGTTTTCATGTATTTGATTAGATCTTAAACTCATTTACTGAATGTCCACGATACGATTCATAGCATGAGAGAATTTGTGATTGGATCCCAACTAGTGAGTATCTCTACATGTGTAATTGTGATGTATCGGAATTATCCCTAGTCGATGAATTGATGGATTTGGACACCATCGATTCTGTCGAGACTAGCACGAGGTATACTCCTTGGTGTATCCAAGCAGCTGATTCTCACTGACTGGAGACATTGTGATGTCCGGAGTTAATCGTGGATGCTAATTATGGTAACTAGTTAATTGGAGTGACCAGCCATAAGACTTTATATGGTTCTCTGCATATATAGATATGTCAATGAAGTTCTTATTGCAGCTTAAGTGTGATGTTCCTTTGACTTGCGGTATTCAAGTCATCTTGATCATAAAGACTTATGCTTTGACATCTTAAGTAAGCATCTCTGAGGAGATGTGGACCCGGGATGATTGGGTATAAGTCGAAGTGATCAAAGGTGTTTGAATAGCCTATAAAGGATTCACCACTCCTTGCGAGGAGATGTATACCCATGGCCTCTCGTCGGATTGTTACTAAAGTCTTTGGCCAAAGAATTACATGTTTAGAGTAAGGTACTCTTGGATACATGTGTAGTAACTAGAATCCGTAGGATGAGGAAATGATACTTGGGCTAGGTGTCACGTAGTCAACCTAGTGGGGACTGACACTATAGATCATGTTCTGAACCAAGTGGGTATAAGATGAGTGAAGGGAATGAGGCACGATTCAGTGTAGCTGCTGAAGAGTTTCAGAAATAGTTCTGGATCAACCGTTTGGGGATCATGATGTACTACTAGGTACCACTCATGATGATTCTATAATTAATGGTTAATTATAGACGGCTAACATAAACCGAGAACCTATTTGGTCACACGCACAATGAGCGTAATCCAAGGATTTAAAATGGGCTTGAGAATGAGATTCTCAAACCGAGAGAAACTAGGTTTGGTTGGACCAAACAAGGAGCGAGCATGAAATCGTTTCAGCCGCAATGGAAGCGTGGATGGGTCGTGTCTTATGAAGACATGATGGATGAACCAAATTGGTTTGGTTTTAATCCAATGGAGGAGAATAAACCAAAGGGGTTATGTTTGTTTTAAACGAATGAACTAAAAGTTGGTTCGGTTTGTTTTAACTTAAAATAGACCAACATGGTTTGGTTTATTTTAACTTAAATTAATGGAGCGGGTTAACGGGCTTTTGGTTATGATCCGATAACCATTAGGTGAATTTGTTCTCTATAAAAATAGGGCTTAAGGGTTTTTGTTAAGCCCTAATCCAAGCAATCCCTAGTTGCCGCCCACCCCTCCTCTCCTCTAGTGGTCGGCGCCCAACCCTAGCCGCCGCCCAGCTTTGTGCCACCGTCCAAGCTAGTTGCCGGCGTCCAAGCTTCAGCCGGTGATCCTCCGGCGACCCTCTGGTAATCTTCCTTGGGTATGGCAACAAGGAGAGCATCTAGCTTCCTTATTTGGCCGGCCCTAATCCTCCACCAAAGCTGTCCAGTTTTGATGGACAGCTTGTTTATTTCGTGTCGGAGCATCGTTTGGACGACGTTTGGAGCTCCGACAGTGGCTTCCTTTCCTGGGATTCGATCTCCGGTAATCCTCATAGGTGGAGGACGAAGGATTCGTCAAACGGTTGACGAATACCTCTCCGGAGAAGCGAGTTTTTGAGGACTCGTTTTGGATCCGAATTTTGATTCGGATTGTGATATTCTCTCGATCATATCGTCTTCAACACGAGGCTAGTAACTCATACGAAGATGAGGCTCGTGACTTTGGGAAGTCATCCCGAAGATACTCGGCATGGATACGGATAGAGGCGATTCTAGCGAGGATCGCTCCGGTTGATGTCTTTCCTGCTACACGTGATACGTAAGGTATACGTAGTATAAATTTCCTTTTATTGCAAAATTTGAAATTGCCATTATGTCTACACATGTTGTACTATGCATGCGTGTGGTGTGTGTGTTGTAATAAATTAGATTTATTATTTTTATTTCTTCCATTGTGCACATGTTTACGAAACATGTTCGAACACACACTCGCCGCGGTGCCAGAAACCCAACATTCCCAACTTACCGAGCCTATCGATTTACTCTATAAATCTCGCCCTTTGGTAAATCAAAGAAATGAATTCTAAGTATATGTGCCCGTTATTATATCAGGATTAAGAGCATGTACAACATAATATCTGAGGTCCGATTCGATTATGTAGTCAGCAATAAATTGAATCACCTCTAAGTCGGTCCTGCTCAATACACACAAAGTGTACTAGTGTTATTCTATGGTCAAGACAAACCATTACCAAATCACACTACAACCATGCCAATGGTTTGTCCAAAACTATCTCGGTTGTGAGCCTTTACTTATACTTTACAAAGAACTGATAACATGATCTTCCGTGTGACACTACATACCATGTTATCTACAATGTAATGTATTAGACAATATGCATAACCATAAATATGCAAACAATGATCATGTGATTTTTATTTCAAGATAAAGATGTTCATATAAAAGATAGACTTTTCAGTATACATCCCAACAATAGTACTCCCTCATTAGATGGTAATAAATATTTCTTAGTAATAGTTCATGATTTTTCTGGGTATACTTGGGTTTACTTTATGAAACAAAAGGATGATATTGTTAGGATCGATGGCCTGGCTAGAGGGGGGATGAATAGCCTTTTGATGCTCAATGGAAATCGTTCGTGCTTAATTGTCTACAATGCTTGTTAGCACAGAGGAGCGATAATAAAACTAATGCAAAGACAATTAAAGCTAAAAACAAAGTAAAGAAAGAACACCGCTAACACAATTCGTTTAACGTGGTTCACGACCTCTCGCCACTAGTCCACGATAATCCGTTAGGCGGATCACTCTCTCAACCTTTCCACTAAACTTCTCCTTTAGCTCAACACAAGATGGAGAAAAAAACCTTCTTACACAAACTCTCCCTCTTACAATATGATAGAGATAGAATTAGGGAAGAGGAGAGTAAAAACGTTTAGGAGGCTTGGAGCAATGTTAGGAGTGAAAGCATTAGCCTCTCCAAGGCTCCTATGACCTCCTTTTATAGAGAGGAGGCCTTTATTCCTATTGGGCATGTAGCAGTCGACTATTGTATGCCAGCAGTCGACTGTCATTGTAACAGACCGACTCCAACATCTTCTGCCCAAGCCTGATCCGCCGTCATCATAGCTCTACGGTAACATGAGTAGTTGACTGATCAGCCATCAGTTCGTCTGCTCAGGTGGCTACAAGAAGTTCAGTGCTTGAGTCCACTTATAACAGTCGACTGCCTTCCATGGGAGTTGATTGATGATGGACCAGTCGACTGCCAACCCTTTGCAGTCGATTGATAGGATATAAACCCTAGTTGAACACAAATCAACTACTAGCCGATTTGGAGCGGTCGAATGATACCTAAATCGGTCGACTGTCGTCGGGTAAAATCTAAAACAACAAGATGTTTGAGAATTCGACCATCGGGTAAAACCTCAAACATAGATGTTTGAGCATCTGACACTTGATCTTAGCCATCCGGGCAAGTTCACCTAAATTGGGCTACCCCGATCCAGGTTACAATCGCTCAACTCTCATCTCCCACGGAGTCTCCTATTGAAGTTATCTTCCTTCGGCTTATGTCCCTCGGATGCACTAAGCTCATGGCTTCTCCCGTGCCATCCTTCGCGTCTTGCCCTGAAGTCTGCTTCCTTTAGCTCAACTCCATTGCTCCTCATCCGGCGGTCCCTCGGATGCACCAAGCTCACGATTTCTCCTCGTGCCATCCTTCACTGACTCAAGGACCTGAGTCATGAGATGATGAACTTGCCAATGCTTCATCAAGAAACTCATGTGTGATTCACCAAATCCTGCACAACTTGAACACACACATCAAAAGCATAACATCCTAACTTAAATTCTTTGACACACACATCAAAACCAAGATCATACTTGGGTTGATTTCCCTAACAATCTCCCCCTTTTTGATATGTGTCAATATATTTAAGTTAGGTAAAAACACTTAAGAAAAGTAAAGCATGAATATCAAACATGGATATCAAAACTCCCCCATAACACATGCAAACTCCCCCTTAACATTCTCCCCCTATGACATTCTCAAGGTGTTTAACTTAAACCTTAACAATTCTGCCCCTTTGACACCATCGAAAAGATCATACAAACTGTATACAATGTGGTATCAAGTATTAAAGGAATTAAAACACCAAAAATAGACTTGAAAAGCTCAAAATTGACCTGTTGTGCCCATGCACAGTGTCATAAGTCAACTGGTAAAATTCTCAAATTTTGTATCAACTTTGAAACCTTGTTTTGCCTTAAAATGTTTCAGAACATAAACTCACAGTTTTCAAAACATGAAGTGTTTTCAAATTTTTAGGAATATCCAACTATGATGATTTTCAAAGTATTTGAGCCTATGGTGAATTTTTCAAGGGCTTTACTAAGGTATTCTACCTTTTCCCTTAACATCCTATTTTCTTCTAAGCATGCATCATTTGAACTAGAAGAAACAATATCATTATGTGAACGTGCAATTTTAAGCTTTTCTTCTAGATTCCTAATTTCATTTTGCATGGATTTATTTTTCTTTTTAGTTCTAAATAAGTCCCTAGTTAAACTTAAAATTATATGAATTACATCTTGGATAGAAAGATTCTTTACCTCACTTACCCATTCTTCCTCTGAATCTGAGGTTTGTGCTCCCCCTACACTTGAGCTCTCCTCCTCACTTGTGCTTCCTTCTTCTTGTTCGAATGAGGTGGAGGCTATATCATCTACTCCCATGAGTGCAAAGTGTGAGATGACATCTATTTCTTCTACTGATGTGGATGAGTCCCATGTAGCTTTTAGATTTTGCGAATTTGCCTTACCCTTTTCCATTTATTTCTACTCTTCCTTCTTCTTGCCTTCTTTCTTCTTGTCATTTTTCTTCTTTTCTTCCTTGTTCTTGTTCAATAAAGGGCACTCATCCCTCATGTGTCCTTCTCCTTGATAATTGTAGCAAATGATCTTCCTTGCTCTTCTCCTATCATTAGATTTGTTAAATTTAAAACCTTTCAAAGCACGTCTTACCCATCTTACCATATAAGCCTCTTCATCGATATCCATTGAAGAGTGTGAATCATCATCAGATGAAGAGGGTGAGGGCTTCTTCTTCTTTCCTTTGCTTTCTATAAGTGCTACTCCCCTTGGTTGTTTGATTGGTTCTTCAATTATTCCTTCAAGGCGAGTTTTGTGAAGTTCCATAGTCGAGAAAAATTCTTCTAAAGTACTAACCTCTAGATTCCTTGAGATATAGAAGGAATCTAGCATGGAGCTCCATTTTGAAGATCGGGGGAATGCATCAATGGCTTTCATTATCATGTCTCGATTTGATAGCCTTTTTGTTGGTGCAGTGGCACAAGATAATCGAACCTAGGTTTTGATTATGACAAAGACTCAAAGTTAAGGTCTAATTGTTATTTCATATGCTCGGTTAAGTGTGCATAAATGATTAAGCTAAGTCGAAGGTCAGCGACACTCAGAGAATCTCGAGTCGAGAAACCGTGGTGGTTGGGCGACACCGGGAGAAGTTCGAATGGAGTCTATGAACCCAAGTGAAGACCGAAAGCTAAACTACAAGTCACAAAGGACCAGAGGTAAGCTCGAGTGTGAGTAAAGGTGAGGTCGGGTCCTCCGTACGGGGACGACTTTAGGCAGCGATCCTACTAAGACTTCCAGTGGAAGGTCTAGGTCAAGATCAGATGGTAAGTAGCCATCGAATTTATCTTTACTCATGTGTTTTTTTAACTAACTCCTTGTTGCAGTTGAATAACCTAGCTGGCAAGATCGATGAAAGTGGCTATTAGCGATCATTGCTAGCATCGATCGTGATATTCAAACCTGGCTTTCGATGAAGGTCAAACAAGATCCCCTTATCTTGGGGTGAGGTGGCCTTGTTGATAGGATCTAGATCTCAACATCTAGGGGGTTAGAAGATTGTAAAAGAAGAGGGGGGGGGGGTTTCACCCCTTTAGGTCATCTTAAATGCTCTCAAAGTGCTCCTGTAATGTCGAAGTTCTACACCGTCGTAACACCATCGCAACGTCAACGTGAAGCCAAATATGTTGGTGCAATCGACCTAGGTCACGATTGACCAGACTCGAGTTTGACTCGAGTAATGTTTCGATGTTTGACATTGATGTCTGACAATGTGTTGGGGTGATTGTTGGTACAATTGATCCAGGTCATACTTGATGTTTGACGATGGTTTGATCATTGTCATGGGAGAAGTCCAAGTCTTGTGTACTTGGCATGGAAAGTCCAAGCTTGAGTCTTGTCATGGAAAGTCCAACATGGGTTGGCAAGGAAAGTCCAAGCATGGGTCTTGGCAAGGAAAATTCCAAGCATGAGTCTTGGCATGGAAAGTCCAAAATGGGTTGGCAAGGTAAAGTCCAAGCTTGAGTCTTGGCAATTGAGAAGTCCAAGGGTGGAGTCTTGGCAGCATAAGTCCAATGGTTGGCATCATAATGTCCAAGCGAAGTCTTGGCAGCATAAGCCTAATGTGTCTTGGCGGTGTAGACCACATTAGCATGACAATAGCTGATGGAAGCACCTGAAGGCTAGCGTGTGGATGAACAAGTCATGGATGACTTGGAGGGATCCGATAGGCGTGAGGCTGATGGAGGTGGCTAGAAGTCTTAGGTCTAGGCTAAGGGTGGTCTAGCAAGTATAGGGGAACCATACTTGGGTTAAAACTTCATGTTTGAGGTGTATCAATCGACTGATGGGAATCGACTAGGGTTCGACTGCGGGAAGATGGCCTAGCAATGATCGCCAAAGACGATAGACGGTCGATTAATTATGCCATCGATCATCGCTAGGGTATGGCGATCGTGATGCACCACGAGCACAGTAAGCTCTCCAGTCGAGTGATCGGCCCGAACACTCGACTAATTGAGACATCAGTCGACTGATGGTCTATCCATTGGAACTTATCCAATGTGGCTCATACCGTAGTCTCACAATGGCTACAGGGGCAACCGACTGATGGTTCCGATCAGTCAACTGCTAGGCGGAATTCAGCCCAAGGATAAACTTTAAAGGGAGCTCAAGGAGGAGGTTTTCGCCATCAGTTTCTTGGACATTCTTGAGGCAATTTGCTAGTGCAAATCAGGGTCTTTAACCACGGTCCAAGCAATCAACAAGAAAGCATCTAAAAGCTCTTTGTAAAGTTTTCTTTACTTGCATTCTATTGTATTTGATTGTATTCTTATTGTATTACTGTTGTAATCTTTCTATGAGGTTTCTCCGCCTTTGACTTATTGTCGAGAAGGAGTATTATTGTTATAGTGGTGTGTGTTGGCATTGCTAAGGCTTTTAGAGCCCAATCTGTGGAGTATGAACCATTCGGTTCCGAACCACGTTACATCGTATTATTGTGTTAGTGAAAGCCCTAGAGCCAATCATGTGATGATTGTTGTATGGACTTTATTGTATCATATTCCTATTTATAAAGTCATAGTTATTATATTTACTTGTATTGGTGCCAAATAACTAAGTATAATAACGTCCTTGAGTAGAAGGTTCTTATCTATATTAATCGATTGGTTGAATCGATAATGAGATGATATAGAGAACACTACTCTTAATCATTCCTAGTCAAGTATTAACATTCAGGGACAATGTTAATGCAAAGAAACTAGCATGTAGGTCAACTCGATGACTTGATCTCACAAGTCATGGATATGTGATATCAAGTTGACACATGGGTATCCATTGAAGAATGTATACTGAATGACCTGCCATGAGAAAGTATCATGGATCGTTATATGAGTGTCATATACTTTCTCATGTGACTATTAGTCCTTGGACCTGAAGTCACCATGATTCTCTACATAAAGAGTTGCATACTTTGGCTTCGTTAAATGTCACCCATAAATCGGTAGACTATAAAGGTGATTACTAGGTATGTAATAAATTATGCGGAGGGATGTGAGTGATGTAGATTGGATCTATCCCTCCTATATGACGGGAGTGACATCGTTATTCTTGATAGAGTGAGATCACTAAGTGCATGGCCATGCCCATATGAGTCAATATGAGATATTGAGCTCATTTGATTAGAGTGAGTCTACTTGGAGTTCAAGATATAGATTGTACCGAGGATGACACGGTCTATGCCTTAATTGGTCAATCTAGATGTGAAGGATAAAGGAACATTGTCACATATTGTGAGAGTCACAATTAATAGTCACAAAGGTGTTATTGGATCTCAACATTCTTGTAACTTGGGTAGCAATGATGTGTTGCTAGATACAACTCATTGTTTATGTTCCTAAATCGGTTTAGGAGCATTGCCAACGTTACAAGAACCTATAGGGTCACACACAAAGAGCAATTAGATGGAGATTAGGTTCATATGATGAACCATGAGTATTAGGTTCGTGGGATGAACCAAATTAGATTAAGAGTAATTCAAATTAGACTAATTGAGTTGGACTCAAGTTGATTCAAGTATTGAATGAGTCTAATTTAGATTTGATTCATCGAGTCAATTTAAACTAATGAATTGAGATTCATTAAATCAAATTTAATTGAATCAAATGGTTGGATTTGATCAACCATGGTAGATAAGAGGTTAAGTTTAACTTGACTTGAGAGGGAAGATGAATGATCAATTTTGACTTGACCAATTGCCATGTCATGGTGACTTGGCATGGGGCCGGCCAATGATGATGTTCCACATCATCATGGACACATCATGGGGTGCCACCTCATGAGCGAGACCAAGAGCCATTGGCTCTTGGAATTATATACATGCATGTAACCCCCTCCATGAAGTGGCCGGGCACTTAAGTTTTGATTAGTGTGAAGTTAAGGGTGTAACTTCATCTTCTTCCTCATCTCTTCCCTCAAGCTCTCCATCCTCTCTTCTTGTCGTGCACTTCAAGGAGTGCTAGCACACTCTTAGTTGTCTTTTCTCCACCTATTGCTTGTGTGGATACCGATAGAGGAGTGTACACTTGACACTCTCGAGTTCCGGCAAGCCATTTGGACGAGCGGGATAAGCGAAGGGCGTCACATCAAGGGTAAAACTCTTAACATGTAGATCTAGAGTAGATCTAAGGTTTTTAAACACATAAATGTATTTTATTTACCTTCGCATGGATCCGTGGCCGACTTTCAGGGTTTTCGCAACGTAAAAAGCTATTTTTGTGGCTCAGATAGTCCAACATGTTGTGCTTGTGTTTGTGTTGTATTTGTTTTATTATTTCTATGTTCGCTCTGTATAACACTTTTTGTAGTAAGCACATGATCGCAAACAAAATCCATCGCACGACGATGACGATGCTATTCACTCCCCCTCTAACGGCCACCGAGGTCCCAACAAAAGATATCCACTCTAGTTCGTCGGTAGATTCATTTAGTTCTTTCATTTGTACTTATTTTTGTACTAAGAGCTTTTATCGTACGAGGTGAGGTAGACTTGTTGCCTCATCCTCGAGTTTTGTTTTTGTTGTGTAATAGTTGTCTCCTACCTCCAACGAGGAGGAGACTCTATAGTGCATTGTGTTAGTATGAGCCCTTAGTGCCAATTATGAGATGATAGGTGAGGAAAACTTTTATATCATATCTTATATTAATATAGGCAAACATTGGTTATTATATTTACTTTATGCGTGTACCAGCTAAATAAATATAATAATGCCCTTGAATAGTAGGTTCTTACTCATAGTATATCAATTGGTAGAATTGATTATGAGAAGCTGTAGAGAACACTATTCTTAATATTCCTAGTCAAGTATTAATAGACAAGGGCAATATTAATA
Organism: Wurfbainia villosa; assembly: GCA_025175895.1. Taxonomy (NCBI): domain Eukaryota; kingdom Viridiplantae; phylum Streptophyta; class Magnoliopsida; order Zingiberales; family Zingiberaceae; genus Wurfbainia; species Wurfbainia villosa. The sequence continues at coordinate 85,834,793 of CM045997.1, forward strand.
CATTGAGACTAGCATGTAGGTCAATGGATGACTTGATCTCACAAGTCATGGGTATGAGATATCACATTGACACATGGGTATATATATTGGATAATATATATACTGAATTGACCCGTTATGAGAAAGTGTCATGGATCATTATATGAGTGTCATATACTTTCTCATGTGACTATTGGTATGAATAGACCTTAGACTTGAAGTCAATACGGTTCCCTACATAAGGAATTATGTACTTTGGTATCGTCTAACGTCACACTGTAACAGGGTGCACTATAACGGTGATTACTGGGTAAGTAATGAATTATGCAGAGGGATGTGAGTGATGTAGATGGGATCTATCCCTCTTGTATGACAGGAGTGATATCTTTGGCCTCTTGATAGAGTAGGACCACGAAATGCATGACCATGCTCAAATAAGACAATATGAGATATTGAGCTCATTTTTTTGAGTGTGTCTACTTGGGGATCAAGAAACATAAAGATCGATAAGGGGATGACACGGTCTATGCCTCAATGATCGATCTAAGATATCAGAGATGGAAGGACACTATCATACATGATAATTTCCACGAAAAGGTTGTCGAATCTCGATGAACTTGTAACTTGGGTAACAATAATGTATTGCTAGATGCCACTAATTACTTATGTTTCTAAAAGGGGTTTTAGACACATTTCCAACGTTACAAGAGCCTATAGGGTCACACACAAATGACATTCTATTTTGGAAATGGGTTCCTTTAGTTTGACTAAAAGAACAATGAGAATAATGGATGGTCAAGGCTAGAGTCAAAATCAAGTTGGTTGAGTTAGACTCAAGCGGGTTACTTTTGAGTTAGACTCAAACTAAATTGGATGGATGAAGACTACATTTGAGTTAGAATCAAGTGAGACTTGAATTAAACTCAATTCGCATGCAAAACTCAAGTTAGACTTGAGTTAAACTCAAGTCACATGCAAAATTCAAGTTAGACTTGAGTTAAACCCAAATCACATGGAAAACTCAAGTTAGACTTGAGTTAAACCCAAATCACATGCAAAACTCAAGTTAGACTTGAGTTAAACCCAAGTCACATGCAAAAAGTTTTAATGCATGCATCATGCATTAAAAATTGAATTGGATTTCCGTTGGGCCAGTGCGTACCTAAGTTGAACCTAAATTTTGATTATAGCTAAGGATACAAAGTTAAGCTCATATCGTTATCTTACGAGCTAAATCAAGTGTGCAGAAAAGTGCTAAAGCTGAAGCTGAAGGCTAGCGACACCTGGAAGAAGCTGCAGTGGTCGAGCGACACTCTAGTGATTTCAGAGGGAGTCGAAGGAATCGAGTAGAAGGCCAAAAGCAAGAGCTACAAAGTAAATATCGAGGTAAGCTCGTGTGTGTAGGGAGATCGATCGGCCGACTAGATGGGGGTGAATAGACCTCTTTCGTTGGATAATGGTATTTGCTCGTATACAAACAAGATTAGCGCAAGCGGAATATGCAAATACAAATAGATAAAGACAAAGCCAAAGATAAGCAAGAGTACAAACAAAGCAAACACCGAGATGTAACGTGGGTCACGGCTACGCCGCTAATTCACGATTCGATTCGTCTAAGGTGAATCACTCCTTAATCTTTCACTAGATCTCTCCTTTTCACAAAGCTAGGTGGAGGTAACCTCTTTTACACAAAAACACTCCTCTTAAAAATATAACGGAAATAAGCTCATGTAAGAGGATGGAAAGCTTTAGGGCACTTTGGGAGAAGATTAGAGTATAAGCATTAGGTTCCCAAAGCCCCACACCATTCCTCATTATAGAGGAAGAGGGTTTCTTCCCGTTGACACAGGAGCAGTCGACTGATGTCCCTATCAGTCGACTGGTCCTGTAGCCATTGCCCAATAATGGCTACTTTCCATGTTGGATTCCATCCAACGGCACTGGCATCAGTCGACTGATATTGCCATCAGTCGAGTGCTTCACGAGCTCGACTCCATTCTGTTCCCATGCACAGTACTGTCAGTCGACTGCCATCCCTCGACAATCGACTAATGTCGACATCAGTTGACTGTCAGTCCATGGAAGTCGACTGCTTGGGTCAAAACCCTAGTCTTATACCAGTCGAACTCCGTTTGACTCAGAGAAGTCGACTGCTATTGCATGGCAGTCGACTGATGTCGGGAAATCTCATTCGATACTTAGCCATATGGCCAAGTTTCACTTAAGAGCTACTACCCCTTCCCGGGTTACATTCGCTCACACTCATCCCTCGGAGTCCCTCGCCTTTGAAGTTATCTTCGTCCAGCCACGTCCCTCGGATGCGCCAAGCGCACGGCTCTGCAGCGCTATCCTTCGTGTCTCGCCCTGAAGTCTACTTCCTCCGGCTTCACTCTAAGCTCCTCGTCCAGCGGTCCCTCGGATGCTCCAAGCGCACGACTTCCGCAAAGTCATCCTTCACCAACTCAAGGACCGAGTCATGAGAGGTGAAACTCGCCAAGACTCCATGTGCGAATTACTAAGTCCTGCAAGACTCCAACGCACATATCAAATCATAATAACAACCTAACTTAAACCCTTTGCCACACACATCAAAACCTTATCATGGCAAGAGATTGCCCTAACAATCTCCCCCTTTTTGATGTGTGGCAATCCGTTTAAGTTAGGTAAAAATATTTGATAAAACATTAAGGAAAGAAAGCATGTGAATAAACATGATTAGCAACTCTCCCCCTTAATACATGAAACTCCCCTAAATATATTTCCCCTTACTTAAACATAATATTTCTCCCCCTTTGACACCATCAAAAATACTTTAACAAAGTTTATACAGCAAGGCATCAATTATAGAGAAAAACCTAAACCAAAACATCCCTAATAATTGGATAAAAGAAATTACAGGGCATGTTATCAGGCTACCAGTCCACTGGTTCAGACTACCAGTTGACTGGCACAAGGATTTCAGGAATTCTGATTTTCGAGGTGAATTTCAGAAATGCACTAGAAAATATATAAAAATCAAAAAATCATGAAACTTGGGGAACACATTTTTTTTAAGTATATTTATCAATGAAAAATAGTTTTCCATGAAAAATCATTAGATTTTCTTGTTTTTGCCAAAAATCCAAAAACTTTAAAAAACACTAGGTTTTTGATCATTCTAGTATCAAGTTTACCACCTAGTTTTGCATCCAATTGTTTCAAAACATGAACACATAGATTTTAAAGTAAGAAATTGTTTTGAAAACATATGAAATATCCAACCATAATCTTTGGGTAATATGTCTATGAATTAAACATAAGCCTTCCCCATGATTGGTCTATTATTGCTATTTTGATACTTTAAATGACCATCTAAATGCCATAGGCACTAGTGGACATTTGTATCATCCTATCATCTCACCCATGCTAAGTTTTCAATCATGGTAGCCTATGGTGAGTGTGAGATGCATCCTAAAGGTATTTGTATGTAGTTAACCATTATTTTCATGCAATTCTATCAAGGTTAAGTATCATCCTAACAATCCACATGATCATAAAGATGTATATGACTTAATTTTACATTATGATCATGAAACACATGTATTCATCAATTTGTTATCATGCATTAGGTATTTCATAATGGTAATAAGGTAAACATTACCTAAAGCATGATTTATCTATTTTTAGGTGCATTATCATCACCTAACACTATTTCAAAAAAAATATTGTTCCGCCATCCTAAGTCAACCAAAAATATGATATAGGTAAAGTCCTTATGGTTGACTATCCTAGGGTTTTCCTAACCCTTAAGGATGGATTTTGGAATACAAAATAAGTTCTTTCCTATTGGGTTCACAAAAAATTCCTTAGGGATCCATTTTCTAGCAATTACCTTCTTCTTATCTTGACCCCTAGCTATTAGGCATTTATAGGCCTTTTCATTTTTCTTTTCTTTATATCCTAGGCCCTTTTTGTTAAAACTTGCCCTTTGGATCCCTATGATCATGTTCAAGGTGTTGGAGCCTATAGTAAACTTTGCTAGGGCCTTGGTCAAATAGTCTACCTTTTCTCTTAGAGCCCTATTTTCTTCAATGCATGCATCATTAACATCCAAAGGCATATAGTTATCATGTGAGCATGCATCATCATTATTATCATTAAAAAATGCTTTTTCTAATTTTTTCTCTAAATCTTTAATTTGATCAAGCATGGTTTTATTTTTCTTCTTTGCTCTAAATAAATCCCTAGTGAGGCTAGAAATCATAGACATAATTTGCTTAGGGGGTAGATTTGTTACCTCACTTACCAAGTCCTCTTCCGATGATGAGGATGTAGAGGAGGCTCCCCCTTCACTTGAGCTCTCTCCACTTGAGCTTGCTTCTTCATTTTCTTGCTTGGAGGAGGAAGTGTCTAGGTCGTCAAATGCCTTTAATGCCAAGTTGGTGACAAAGGCATTCTCCTCTTCCGATGATGATGAAGATGATGAGGAGGGGTCATCCCAAGTTCTTTCCTTTAGTGCCTTTGTCTTTCCCTTTTCTTTGGCTTTCTTCTCTTCTTCTTTCCTCTTGCTACCCTTCTTCTTTCTTCTTCCTCTCTTCTTTGCTCTTGTTTAGTAGAGGACAATTGTCCCTTATGTATCCCTCTCCTTGGAAATTGTAGCAAATAATTTTCCCCCTTAGTCTTCTATTCCTATCATTTGATTTATTAAATCTAAAACCTTTTAATGCACACCTTACCCTCCTTACCATATAGGCTTCTTCCGTGCTATCCATGGAGGAGGATGTTGGAATGTATACTGAAAGCCTAGCTCTTTTTGTATGAACATTTTATTTTGAAATAAGAATCACATGATCATTGTTTGCATTTTATATATTCATTATGTATGTGTGCATATTGTCTAATATTTTACATTGTAGATAACATGGTGCTTGGTGTGGCACAGAAGATCATGTTATCAGTACCTTGTAAAATATAAGTAAAGGCTCACGACCAAGATGGTTTTGGATAAACCATTGGCATGGTTGTAGTGTAGCTTGGTATTGTTTTATCTTGAACTTAGAGTTACACTAGTACACTTAGGTGTATTGAGTAGGACCGACATAGAGGTGATTCAATTTAGTACTGACTACATAATTGAATCGGACCTCGGATATTATGTTGTACATGCTCTTAATCCCGATATAATAACGGGCACATGTACTTAGTATTTATTTCTTTGATTTACCAGTGGGTGAGATTTAGATGGATTAAATCAATATGCCCGGTAAGTTGGGAAATAATATTATTTACATGGTGTGTCGTTGATTATAGGAGGAAACCGTGTCTTATATATTAGGTTGATGATGTCCCCTTGAGGAGCTCATAAGGTTCATCATGTAAACCCAGCTGGTTGACTTAGTCAACATGATGATAAGGTTGAGTGGTACTACTCGAGGATTTAGATGTTAATTAATTGATGGTCAGTAAATCAATTAATTGACGGATATTCGATATCTTAAACACGGGGAGATAAATGTACAAATAATATATGGAGCCCATATTAATTTATGGGGGTTGGTGAGGTAGTTCAATGATGATCCTCTAGTGGAATGGAACATCATTGATGGATCAAGTTTGTGTGGTTCCGATCCATCGGGTGGCCAAGACCCAACTCCTCCTTATGGTCCCTATCGTAGCCTAATATAATCCTTGTGAAGTTTAGATCCAAGAATGTAAAACAAAACCTAGAACCAACGGTTGGATTAAATCCATAGATCCGATGGTTGGGATGAAACCCTAGAACCAACGGTTGGATTAAATCCATAGATCCGATGGTTAGGATGAAACCCTAGAATCGACGGTTGGGATTAAATCCCTAGATCCGACGGTTGGGATAAAATCCTAGATCCGACGGTTGGGATTAAATCCCTAGATCCGACGGTGGAGGATAGAGGAGGCTTAAGCCTAAATTCTAGAATTAGGGTTTGGCTCATCCATGTGTTGGGCGGCAACAAATCTTAAAGGAGTTAGGGGTTGGGCGGCAAGAAAATAGGAGTTAGTTCCTATAATTTTGGCTAACCAACTTTCTCCTAAATTCTATAAATAAGGGCTTAGGGTTGGGCGGCAACTAATTGATTTTTGGTGATAGGGATTAGGGTTTGGAAAGAAGTTGGGCGGCTAGGGTTTGGAGCTTGGTTGGGCGGCAACCATATTCATCCAACATTGTTGCCGACGCCCAATTCATTCAAGCTTTCCTTGGCCGGCGCCCTTCATCTTAGCCACTCTCTTCTTCCTTTGCCGGCGGTTCTCCTCCCATTGGTGGCCGGCAAGATCATCTTCCTCCAATCCCCAAAGGTGGCCGGCGGCTCCCTTTGTTTTGGTGGCCGACGCATCTCCATCCATTCTTTGGCTGGCAGTTGCATCAAAGTTCCTAGCTTGGTGGCCGGTTCTAGATAGGAAAGGTATTTGTGGTTTTTCTCTTTGTTCGCAGCGGACAAGGTAGAGGAGAACTCGATCTAGAAGACTTCTACTCGTGGAGGATCTTCGTCCACACGTCGTCCACGAGAAGGATAGGACATACGATAGAAGATCGTAAGGTATAAAGTTATTTTAACTTTATGTACAGATCTGAGCATGTTCTTATTTGTTTTGATTATGCATGTGCGTGTATGAATGTATATTGTATAATCATGGACCCCGAAGACAAACACAAAAACCGGCGATCCATCCGTCGTCTCTTCCGCGGCTAATCAACTAGAAGAGTAGAGTTGCTTGAACAACTAGTTTGTTCGAGCGACCACTCGAGTTGTTAGCACGACGACGAAATGGTGTTACTAAGGAAGCTCATCCTATCCGGATTAATCCTTTCATTAGTGAAAATTTTAATCCGGGGACATGGGAGCCAATGAGCCTCCGAAGCGACATCCCATCAATTTGGTATCAGAGCCACGGTTTCCGGTTTTGTGTGTTTTGGATTCGGTTAATTTTTTATGCATTTTTCATATATTATATGTGCCAGATAATAGTAGGATATGCGTAGTTTAAATCTTTTGTTGCAGGCATAAGATCCGACTATTATGGCCATGTGTGTGTATGTGAATGGATTTGTGTAAAAATTTATTATTTGAATCCTCGGGGTTGACGAGGCTAGATTAGTATTTAATTGTTGTAATTAAATACGACATTGTTTAGCCGCTCATTTTAGTTTACTTTCGATCTAGATTATTTGTACACTCCTTCGTGGAGTATAGGATCGATGGATGTAAATTGAAATGTTTTATCTCGGCTCGGAACTCTTTGGTGACTTGCGCACGGGAAAAGATGGAGCGGACGAGGTGGCCACACGACGGGATGCATATTGGAGGACAATGCCATAATAGTTGGAAAAATTCTATTTTTTCCATATTTATTGCTTATTTGTTTTATATGCATGTTGTGTGCGATTTAAAATTCCTCATTTGCAATTTACTAAGTGGGAGAGGGATATTTTAATTAATTCCCGCGGCCTCCATTACAATTTGACGTGTGATGCGAACAAACTTGTGTGTTGGCTCTGAGTGCCTTCCTCCCTGCGGACGGGTTTGTTTGCACATCACTAGGTCAAATAATGGTTATAGGAAATTATCTAGGAGCATGTGTACTTCCACAGCGGTAAGACACATAATCCGAAATAATTCCCTTAGTATCGTGTAATGGTGCACACTTAGATGCGAATGAAAGTATCCTCCCCATCGGAGTCACTGCTTTTATTTGTAGGGCCAAAGAGGAACCAACTATTAATTTTATTTGTCAAAAAGTAAGGTTGACAAGATAATAAAATTAATGGGTAAAACCTCCTCTTACAAATGTAGGTTTCGTATACGTCCACACAGCGTGGCATACGAAATTCTCGGTGTTTTGAGGTGTTGGTTGATTTCGGGATTTTATTGTTTTGAGGAATCAATAATATTTGAAATCTAATATTTTTTATCATTGTGATTTTTAGGAATTTCAAATGACTTTCAACCCACTTGCTGTGATTTTAAAAGAAAATAAACATACTGGTCCAAACTACATTGATTGGAAAAGAAACCTGGATATTGTCTTAACTGCGGAAGAGTACAAATTTGTACTCTTCGAGGTCTGTCCTCCTAAGCCCTCAGATGACTCTGATGAAAAGGAGATGGAACGTTATAATAAATGGGTTAAGGCAGATGAGATGGCGCGGTGTTACATTTTGGCATCAATGTCAAATGTGCTGCAACATCAGCATCAGGCCATAGCCACAGCTTATGACATGATGTTCAATCTCAAGGAACTTTTCGGACATCAGAGTAGGGCGGCTAGGCAGGAGGCTATGAGAAACTTGATGACGACCTCCATGATCAAGGGAACACCCGTTAGGGATCATGTTCTCAAGATGATGGCTCATCTTAATGAGATGGAAGTCCTAGGAGCTGAGATCGATGGGGAAACCCAGGTCGATATCATTCTCCAGTCTTTGCCTAGGAGTTTTGAGCAGTTCCGCCTCAACTACAACATGAACAAGAGGTTGTATTCGTTGGCGGAGCTTCTGACAGAACTCCAGGCGGTAGAGGGGCTTTTTCGTCAGAGTTCTCAAGCCATGGTCGCTCAGAAGGTTTCTTCCTCTAAACCAAAAGGTAAGAAGAAGAAGAAGCAAGGTGGAGCGAAGAAAGTGGCAGGAGGACCTCAGGCAGGAGTGAAGAAGCCGAAAGGCAAGTGCTTCACTTGCAAGCAGACTGGACATTGGAAGGCGGACTGTCCTCGCCGAAAGAACAAAGGTATATCTTCTTGTTTAGTTGTTGAAACATGTTTAGCGGTGTTATCTACGATTGCACGGTGTGTGTAGATACAGGAGCCACTGACCATGTCTGCAATTCCTTGCAGGGGTTCCAGGAAACCCGACGACTAGCTGAGGGAGAGATTACCGTCTTCATGGGCAATGCTTCAAAGGTGGCGTCTATTGCAGTGGGAGATGTTTATTTATCTTTTGATAGGAATAAATTTTTGGTTTTAAGAAATTGTCTTTATGTACCTACTTTTAGAAAGAATTTAATTTCAGTTTCTAAATTGTTTTTGGATGGATATTCTGTTTCTTTTAATGACAAGGTGGTTATAAAAAGGAATAGGGAGATTATCTGTTCTGGTACATTGGTTGGCAATTTATATTCTATTGAACCAAAAACTCCCACGATGCAAATAGAAGTAAATAACTCATCTTCTAAGTCTAATAAGAGAAAAGAACCTTCATGAATGAACCAAACATATCTTTGGCATCTAAGGCTTGGTCATATTAACCTAAGCGAATTCAAAGGTTGATAGGTGATGGACCTTTGGGTTCATTAGTGGTGGAGGATCTCCCAACTGTGAATCTTGCTTGGAAGGTAAAATGACCAAGAGGCCTTTAAGGCCAAGGGTATAGAGCCAAAGATGTGTTAGAATTGGTTCATTGATTTGTGCGGTCCTATGTCTATCCAGTAAGAGGTGGCTTTGAATACTTCGTCCTCATTTATAGACGATTATTCAAGGTATGGATACATTTACTTGATGCGTAAGAAGATGCTTTGACAAGTTCAAAGAATTCAAGGCTGATGTGGAGAACCGTCAAGGTAAAAGTATCAAGACATTACGATCTGATCGTGGTGGCGAGTACCTCTTGGGAGAGTTTAGGAGTTACTTATCAGAGGCTGGAATTCAATCCCAATTGTCTGCACCTGGCACACCCCAGCAGAATGGTGTAGCGGAGCGAAGGAATAGGACTCTTATGGAGATGGTCAGATCGATGATGAGTTATTCTGAGTTACCTGTTTCGTTCTGGGGGTATGCACTTGATACGACAATGTATACTCTGAACTTGATTCCATCTAAATCAGTACCTTCTACCCCTATAGAATTGTGGACTGGGCAAAAGCCTAGTCTGAGACATATTCGGATATGGGGGAGTCTAGCACATGTGCTGAAGGCTGATGTTGGTAAGTTGGAACCTCGTACAGAAGTATGCATGTTTGTTGGCTACCCTAAGGGAACGAAAGGTGGTTTATTTTATAATCCTAGAGATCAGAGGCTGATCGTTAGCACGAACGCTAGATTTCTAGAGGAGGATTATGTAATGAACCACAAGCCCAAGAGTAGGATTGTTCTTGAGGAGTTGGCAGGGGAAGTTCCGACTTCAGTACCACCGGTACAAGAGGATACCCCACAAGTCACTGCACCGCGTGTCACAGAGCATACACGGGAGGTACCTCATAGTAGTGGGAGGGTTGTTAGACAACCCGACAGATTCATGTTTTTGGGAGAGTCTTAGGACTTAGTCCCTGGTGAACATGAACCTGATCCCTGGACATATGACGAGGCAATCCAAGATAGAGATGCGGTATCTTGGCAAAGAGCGATGAATTCAGAGATAGAATCTATGGATTCTAATCTGGTCTGGGAGCTAGTAGAGCCACCCGATGGTATAAAAACTATTGGATGCAAGTGGATCTACAAGAGAAAGAGAGGGGTAGACGGGAAGGTTGAAACCTTCAAAGCTAGGCTTGTTGCGAAAGGGTATACTCAAAAAGAGGGTATCGATTATGAGGAGACCTTTTCGCCGGTAGCTATGCTTAAGTCTATCCGGATTCTCTTATCTATAGTTGCTCATATGGATTATGAGATATGGCAGATGGATGTCAAGACAGCTTTCCTTAACGGAAGTCTTGAGGAGAACATCTATATGCGGCAACCAGAGGGATTCATTGCTAAAGGCAAAGAGCATCTTGTATGTAAGCTTAATCGGTCCATTTATGGATTGAAGCAAGCTTCTATATCTTGGAACATCTGCTTTGATGAGGTAATCCAGTCATATGGATTTATTCAAAGTTCGGATGAACCTTGTGTATACAAGAGATGTGACGGAAACGTAGTGGTGTTTCTTGTACTATACGTAGATGACATTTTGTTAGTTGGCAACAATATCAAAGTGTTATCAGACGTAAGGGTATGGTTGTCTAAACAGTTTGACATGAAGGACTTGGGAGAAGTGGGACACATCCTTGGGATCAAAGTTATAAGGGATCACAAGAAAAGGATGTTGTGCTTATCTCAAGCTTCATATATTGACACTATCCTTGCTCGTTTTAGCATGCAAAACTCCAAGAAAGGTTTTCTACCTTTTAGGCATGGAGTTCCTTTATCTAAAGAGATGTGTCCCAAAACATCAAAGGAGATAGAGGACATGAAGGCGGTTCCTTATGCTTCGGCAGTAGGAAGTCTTATGTATGCTACGCTATGTACGAGACCGGATATATGCTTTGCCGTGGGCATGGTTAGCAGATATCAGAGTAATCCTGGACAGGGACATTGGACTGCGGTAAAGCATATATTGAAGTACCTGAGAAGGACTAGGGATTATATGCTGGTTTACCGGGCAGATCAATTAGTCCCTGTGGGTTACACGGATTCGGATTTCCAATCAGATAGGGACAAGAGTAAGTCTACCTCGGGGTTTGTGTTTACTTTTGGAGGTGGAGCCATAGCATGGAGTGTCAAGCAGAAATACGTGGCGGACTCTACCATGGAAGCTGAGTATGTGGCAGCCTCTGAGGCAGCCAAGGAAGCTGTATGGCTCAGGAACTTCTTGATGGACTTGGATGTGATTCCTGGTTTGCCCAGAACTATCATAATTTATTGTGATAATAGTGGTGCAGTTGCAAACTCGAAGGAACCACGAGCCCATAAGGCGAGTAAACACATAGAGCGCAAGTACCACCTCATACGAGAGATCGTAAAGCGAGGAGAAGTTGCTGTCGCCAAGATTGCATCAGAGGATAACCTGGCGGATCCATTCACTAAGGCCCTTCTAGCGAAAGCATTTGATAGGCATGTGGAGGACAAGGGGATCAGATGTATGGCAGAGTGATGACGGCATAGTCTTTTAGTATAAGTGGGAGATTGTTGAAATGTATACTGAAAGCCTAGCTCTTTTTGTATGAACATTTTATTTTGAAATAAGAATCACATGATCATTGTTTGCATTTTATATATTCATTATGTATGTGTGCATATTGTCTAATATTTTACATTGTAGATAACATGGTGCTTGGTGTGGCACAGAAGATCATGTTATCAGTACCTTGTAAAATATAAGTAAAGGCTCACAACCAAGATGGTTTTGGACAAACCATTGGCATGGTTGTAGTGTAGCTTGGTATTGTTTTATCTTGAACTTAGAGTTACACTAGTACACTTAGGTGTATTGAGTAGGACCGACATAGAGGTGATTCAATTTAGTACTGACTACATAATTGAATCGGACCTCGGATATTATGTTGTACATGCTCTTAAGCCCGATATAATAACGGGCACATGTACTTAGTATTTATTTCTTTGATTTACCAGTGGGTGAGATTTAGATGGATTAAATCAATATGCCCGGTAAGTTGGGAAATAATATTATTTACATGGTGTACCGTTGATTATAGGAGGAAACCATGTCCTATATATTAGGTTGATGATGTCCCCTTGAGGAGCTCATAAGGTTCATCATGTAAACCCAGCTGGTTGACTTAGTCAACATGATGATAAGGTTAAGTGGTACTACTCGAAGATTTAGATGTTAATTAATTGATGGTCAGTAAATCAATTAATTGACGAACATTCGATATCTTAAACACGGGGAGATAAATGTACAAATAATATATGGAGCCCATATTAATTTATGGGGGTTGGTGAGGTAGTTCAATGATGATCCTCTAGTGGAATGGAACATCATTGATGGATCAAGTTTGTGTGGTTCCGATCCATGGGGTGGCCAAGACCCAACTCCTCCTTATGGTCCCTATCGTAGCCTAATATATGTTGGGTTTCCGGCACCGCGGCGTGTGTGTGTTCGATCATGTTTCGTAAACATGAGCACAGCGGAAGCAATAAAAATAATAAATACTCCTATTTATTACAACACACACAACACACGCATGCTATTACAACAAGTGTAGACATAACCGTAAATTAAAATTGCAATAAAGGAAATTAAACTACGTTATACCTTCCGTATGACGTGTAGCGGGAACGGCATCAACCGGAACGATTCTCGTAAGAATCGTCTCTATCCGTATCCACGCCGAGCTCCTCGGGATGACTTCGCTAAGTCACGAGCTTCGTCTTCGTACGGGTTACTAGCCTCGTGTTGAAGACGACGTGATCGAGAGATGATCACGATCCGAATCCAAATTCGGATCCAAAACGAGTTCTCAAAACTCGCTTCTCCGGAGAGGTATTCGTCAACCGTTTGACGAATCCTTCGTTCTCCACCTCAGAGGATTACCGGAGATCAAATCCCCGGTATGTTATCCGCTGTCGGAACACTAACCGTCGTCCAAACGACGCTCCGACGAGAGGAGAAGAAGCTGTCCAGAAAACTGGACAGCTTGGTGGAGGAGATAGGCGCCGGCCAACAAAGGAAGCCAAGTGCTTACCTTGATGCCAAACCTAAGGAGGATCGCCGAAACTCTTCCGGCAGCAGCTCGGCCGCGAGGAGGAAGGAAGTCGCCTTCTGACGCGGTTGGAGGAGCTAGGGTCGGCGGCAACAACACAAGCTGGGCGGCAACTTTGTGTTGGGCGGCTAGGGTTTGGATGATTGGATTAGTTAGGGTTTAACAATCCCTTAAGCCCACTTTTATAGAGAACTAATTCTCTTAATGGTTAATGGATCATATCCATAAAGCCCGTTAACCCGCTCCATTAAGATAAGTTAAAATAAACCAAACCATGATGGTTTATTTTAAGTTAAAACGAACCGAACCAACCTTTGGTTCATTCGTTTAATATAAACCAAACCCTTTGGTTTATTCTCATCCATTGGATTAGGACCAAACCATTTTGGTCCATCCATTATGTCTTCATAAGACACTGCCCATCCACGCTTCCATTGCGACTGAAACAATTTCATGCTCGCTTTATGTTTGGTCCAACCAAACATAGTTTCTCTCGGTCTGAGAATCCCATTCTCAAGCTCGCTTTAAATCCTTTGGATTACACTCGTTGTGCGTGTGACCAAATAGGTTCTCGGTTTATGTTGGCCGTCTATAATTAACCATTAATTATAGAACGATCATGAGTGGCACCTAGTAGTACATCATGATCCCCAATTAACCGAAAAGATCAACGGTTGATCCAGAACTATTTCTGAAATCCTTCAGCAGCTCGAATGAATCGTGCCCCATTCCCTTCACTCATCTTATACCCACTTGGTTCAGGACATGGTCTATTGTGTCAGTCCCCACTAGGCTGACTACGTCACACCTAGCCCAAGTATCATTTCCTCGTCCTACGGATTCTAGTTACTCCACATGTATCGAAGAGTACCTTACTCTAAACATGTAATGCTTTGGCCAAAGACTTTAGTAACAATCCGACGAGAGGCCATGTGTATACATCTCCTCGCAAGGAGTGGTGAATCCTTTATAGGCTATTCAAACACCTTCGATCACTTCGACTTATACCCAATCATCCCGGGTCCACATCTCCTTAGAGATGTTTGCTTAAGATGTCAAAGCATAAGTCTCCATGATCAAGATGACTTGAATACCGCAAGTCAAAGGAACATCGCACTTAAGCCACAGTAAGAACTTCATTGACATATCTATATATGCAGAGAACCATATGAAGTCTTACGGCTAGTCACTCCAATGAACTAGTTACCATAACTAGCATCCACGATCAACTCCGGACATCACTATGTCTCCAGCCAGTGAGAATCAGCTGCTTGGATACACCAAGGAGTATACCTCGTGCTAGTCTCGACAGAATTGATGGTGTCCAAATCCATCAATTCATTGACTAGGGATAATTCCGATACATCACAATTACACATGTAGAGATACTCACTAGTTGTGATCCAATCACAAATTCTCTCATGCTGTGAATCGTATCGTGGACATTCAGTAAATGAGTTTAAGATCCAATCAAATACATTAAACATGTATACTCAAATAGTGAATCTTCATTTATCATATAAATGGTTCATACATAAGGCGATTGCCTTAGGACATCTCTCATATATTACTAACAGACTCCCACTTGGCCTAATGCCAATCGCTACGGTATCCAATACCATAAGCACCAACATGACCCTCAAACTTACTTTGAGGTAATGCTTTAGTCAAAGGATCCGCTAAGTTCCTTTCAGTGGGAATTTTCTCGATTTGTATTTCATTCCTACTGATGATCTCTCTGATAAGATGATAGCGGCGAAGCACATGTTTGGATCGTTGATGAGACCTTGGCTCTTTCGCCTGTGCAATTGCTCCATTGTTGTCGCAGTAGACCGGTATTGCTTCAACAATGGCAGGAATCACACCAAGTTCATGAACGAACTTCTTGATCCAAACCGCCTCCTTTCTCGCTCGGCCCGCAATATATTCTGCCTCGATGGTAGAATCCGCTACTGATCTCTTGTTTGGAACTTTTCCAACTCATGCGCCCCATTCAAGGTGAACACGTATCCGCATCGAGACCGAATCATCCTTGTCCGTCGAAGCCGCATCCGTGATACCCGCCGTATCACCATGTCCCCTTCTCCATATATTAGGAACACATCCTTAGTTCTTCTCAAGTACTTAAGGATCGCCTTAATACCGCCCAATGATCCATTCCTCGGATCGGGATCCGGTATCTGCCGTGACACTGAGCATACGATACATCGGGCCTCGTACATAACATAGCATACATGATAGATCCTATTGCGGATGCATAGGGAATCTTACTCATGCAAATCCTCTCGTCTTCTGTGCGCGGACACATAGACTTCGAAAGGTGTACCCCATGCCTGATGGGCAGATAACCTTTCTTGGATTTCGACATGCTAAACCTCTTTAGCACTCGGTCTATATATGTAGACTGCGAAAGACCAAGCAACCGTTTCGATCTATCTCTATAGATCTTAATCCCAAGGATGTAGGTTGCTTCTCCTAGGTCTTTCATGGAGAATGTCTTGGATAACCAAACCTTAACTGACTGTAAGATGGACACATCGTTTCCTATAAGTAATATGTCATCGACATACAATACTAGGAACACGACTGCACTCCCACTAACCTTCTTGTACACACAAGGTTCGTCTGGATTTTGTGAGAAATCAAACTTTTTGATAGTCTCATCAAAACGGATATTCCAGCTCCTGGATGCTTGCTTCAATCCATAAATGGATCGTCGCAATTTGCATACCTTGGTTTTATCAACCGATGTGAAACCCTCAGGCTGTATCATATACACGTCCTCGAGCAGGTTTCCATTAAGGAAAGCTGTTTTCACATCCATCTGCCATATCTCATAATCATAATGAGCTGCTATGGCCAGGAGCATCCGAATGGATTTAAGCATAGCTACAGGCGAATAGGTTTCGTCATAATCAACACCTTGCTTTTGACGATATCCTTTCGCCACCAATCTAGCCTTATAGGTAATCACATTACCATCCATGTCGGTTTTCTTCTTGAAAACCCACTTGCACCCTATAGGCTTTATGCTTTCAGGTGGGTCAACCAAGTTCCAAACTTGGTTTTCGTACATGGAATCCATTTCCGACTTCATGGCACCAAGCCACTTATCCCTTTCTGAACTTGTCAGCACTTCTTCATAACTGGTAGGCTCCTCATCATCAATGAGTAACACATCGTTCGATTCACTTACGAGAAATCCATATCTCTCAGGAATGTTGCGTGTTCTACCAGATCTACGAAGATGTGGTGTTACAATAGGTCCAGCCGATTGCTCATCACTATGAGTTGTCGGCTGTTGTGCTTCACCAGGTATCTCATTAATGTCTATTTGAGTCTCTCGAGCCTCCTCAATCTCGACGACACTCCCACTGTTTTCTTGCAAGAGAAACTCTTTCTCTAGAAACACAGCATGCCTTGAAACAAACACCTTTTGTTCCACAGGATGATAGAATTGGTAACCCCTTGTTTCCTTAGGGTATCCAATAAATAGACATTTATCGACTTAGCATCCAATTGTCTGATGATACCGCTTCACATAAGCGTGACAACCCCATATCTTCAAGTAAGATACATGAGGTTTCTTACCATTCCATATCTCATATGGAGTAGTTGAGACTACCTTGGTAGGCATTACATTTAACAAGTAAACAATGGTATGCAAGTGCATAACCCCAAAAGGACTTGGGAAGAGTTGCATGATTCATCATTGACCTGACCATGTCCAACAAGGTCCGGTTACGCCTCTCAGATACACCATTATGCTGTGGTGTATAGGGCGGAGTCCATTGAGACAATATGCCATTGTCTCTTAGATAATCAAGAAACTCTTGACTTAAGTATTCACCACCTCGATCCGATCAAGTATTTTAATACTCTTGTCATGTTGTTTCTCTACTTTCTGAATTCTTTGAACCTTTCAAAGGCTTCAGACTTGTGTTTCATCAAGAACACATACCCAAACCGTGAGTGATCATCGGTGAAGGTAATGAAGTAGCTATAGCCTCCTAATGCTTGAGTTGACATAGGTCCACATACATCAGTATGTACTAAACCTAGTAACTCTCCCACTCGTTCACCTTTTCCAGTAAAAGTTAACTTAGTCATCTTGCCTTTTAAGCATGATTCGCATGTATCGTATGAATCCAATTCAAACGATTCCAGAATTCCACATCGGTGTAATTCGGACATGCGTTTCTTGCTTATATGGCCAAGACGACAATGCCACATATAGGAGTCTATGTGATTATCCTTCGAACGCGCGTGTTGCTCGCTTCGATATTGAAAATGTCACCGGATACGCCCAACGATAAATGCCATTACTCAAAGTTCCATTCCATAAAGTATGCCATTCAAAGTTATATAACAACAATTGTTACTAAACGTTAAATGGAAACCATTTCTATTTAAGCAGAAATAGAAACAATGTTCTTTTAGAGAAGGAACATAATAGCAATTGTCAGTTCAAGACTAGTCCACTAGGGAGCTTCAAAGAAATAAGTTCGATGGCGACGCGAACCTTTGCTCTCCATTGCCAACTCGCAAATTTGACTCCCCTCGACAAGTCTTCTTCTATTCCTTAGCCCTGTATGTCATTACATATATGTGAGCCACACCCAGTATCCAATACCCAAGTGTCTAAGGAAATAGAATGACAATCAATAACGAAGATACCTGAAGAGGATGGGGCATCGGATGCCTTCTTCTTCTTCATGGACTCAAGATAAATCTAGCTTTCTTCGGTGGCCTTCCTTGCCCAGTGATGGCAAGTGCCCTTTACTGTAGTTCCGCCTTCTTTGCCTTTTTCTTTCCTTTCTTCTGTTTCTTTTGCCTTCCTCTTAGAACCTTTCTTTGAGGAATCAACTATGAACCGCCTTCTCCTCATGCTTCATGTAAGGCTCCACGGTCTTCAAAGATATTGAGGAGCTCGGGAATGGTGGATTCCAATTTGTTCATCCGATAGTTCATCACAAATTGCGAGAAACTCTTGGGCAAACAATGCAAATTAAGTCAATACTTAACTCATGATCCATCACAAAACCAAGGTAGCTAGCCGCTCGATGTACCCGCTCATCTTTAGCACAAAGCGTACTCTGACGAACCTTCTTGCATCTTCGTGGTGAAGAGGAGCCTAGAGACCTCGAACCTTCGGATCTCGCTTGCTCATCGAACAACTCATGAAGATGGAAGACCATAGTGTTAGCATCCACGCTTCGCGGCTCGGTACCATCGCCGCTAGCATGATGCAACTCGACTCGAGAATCGCCACATGCTTCGATAGACCAACATTTGGTGCAGGTTGCATTGTCCTTAGGACGCGGTCAGGAAGAGGCTCTTCAAGGACATATGCAAGCTTTTCCGCCTTGAGAACAATTCTCAGGTTTCTAAGCCAGTCCAGGAAGTTAGGCCCAGTCAGTTTGTTCGAATCCAAAATAGTGCGCAAATTCAAAGACGTCATGATCAATTTATTGACCTAGAAATACAAAACGAGCATATATGAGAAAATGATTTTAAAATGCATCAATATACATTTATAAATCCCATTCATTTTTCGAATTTCAAAAACCCCAAAATCACTTCGGGAGATTGTAGGTCCATCTCCGAATGGGCTGATATCCATCATAGTTATGAACAACCTTGGAGAGAGTCCAACAAGCCATTCATAACTACGACGGTAGGTATCATCTATACCGATTGCATATCACGTATATGCAACTATCACAATGTGCTATCAACTAATTGAATGTTCACACATACATCGGGTTGTTAACACATTAACAAGTATGCATCATATGCATAGCACCCAACTTCACCTCCCTTTACATCGACCTTGGAGAGAGTCCAACAAGCCGATGCTCCAGGTTAAAGCCAACCCATTAATCAGAACATAGTTTTAATATGGTTAGAGCGCATTCAACCAATTAGCCCAGCTTGGAGAGAGTCCAACAACCAAAGCTAACGATTGACCTCTGACTCTTACCATATTAGTATTAAACTATTCCATGGTTTGAACATATTCAGGTTCGAGCCGGGCTTGGAGAGAGTCCAACAACCCAAACAAGAAATAGAACTCTGGTTCTAACCATATTAATGGAAGGTGTAGGCTTTAATATTGATTAAGGGTTTTTAATGTCTCATCCTCTTTGCATGCAAATAACTATTATCTACATGGCATGGCATACATGGCATACATCTACATGTCACGACACGCATGGCATAATGTTATGCATCTAATGCAATTACAAGGCATACAATTATGTCATGTCTATATTTCCTTATATGTCATAACTATTTATGGAAATAAAATATGTTTAAGATTTGATTCTCCAAATCAAATCATAATTAAATTAGGAAACAAATTTCCAAATCTAATCACATATTTTATTCATGGAATTATTTGATTAAGGAAAATCTATTTAGGAAACCAATTTCCTAAATCATTAAAACTACTTATGGAAATAAAATATTTTAAGATTTGAATTCCCAAATCAAATCATGATTAAATTAGGAAACAAATTTCCAGAATCTAATCAAATATTTTATTTATGGAAAATATCAATTTCCATAAATACTTCCAACTTTCCAAAAGTGGAAGATTTCCATAAATACTTCTAGACTTTCCAAAATTGAAAAATTTCCATAAATACTTCTAAATTTCCAAAATTAGAAAATTTCCAGAAATACATTATGACTATCGCAAAACCATTTTACGATTATGTCGAAACACAACCTGGGCTCTGATACCACTGTTGGGTTTCCGGCACCGCGGCGTGTGTGTGTTCGATCATGTTTCGTAAACATGAGCACAGCGGAAGCAATAAAATAATAAATACTCCTATTTATTACAACACACACAACACACGCATGCTATTACAACAAGTGTAGACATAACCGTAAATTAAAATTGCAATAAAAGGAAATTAAACTACGTTATACCTTCCGTATGACGTGTAGCGGGAACGGCATCAACCGGAACGATCCTCGTAAGAATCGTCTCTATCCGTATCCACGCCGAGCTCCTCGGGATGACTTCGCTAAGTCACGAGCTTCGTCTTCGTACGGGTTACTAGCCTCGTGTTGAAGACGACGTGATCGAGAGATGATCACGATCCGAATCCAAATTCGGATCCAAAACGAGTTCTCAAAACTCGCTTCTCCGGAGAGGTATTCGTCAACCGTTTGACGAATCCTTCGTCCTCCACCTCAGAGGATTACCGGAGATCAAATCCCCGGTATGTTAGCCGCTGTCGGAGCACTAACCGTCGTCCAAACGACGCTCCGACGAGAGGAGAAGAAGCTGTCCAGAAAACGGGACAGCTTGGTGGAGGAGATAGGCGCCGGCCAACAAAGGAAGCCAAGTGCTTACCTTGATGCCAAACCTAAGGAGGATCGCCGGAACTCTTCCGCAGCAGCTCGGCGCCGAGGAGGAAGGAAGTCGCCTTCTGACGCTGGTTGGAGGAGCTAGGGGCTGGGCGGCAACACAAGCTGGGCGGCAACTTTGTGTTGGGCGGCTAGGGTTTGGATGATTGGATTAGTTAGGGTTTAACAATCCCTTAAGCCCACTTTTATAGAGAACTAATTCTCTTAATGGTTAATGGATCATATCCATAAAGCCCGTTAACCCGCTCCATTAAGATAAGTTAAAATAAACCAAACCATGATGGTTTATTTTAAGTTAAAACGAACCGAACCAACCTTTGGTTCATTCGTTTAATATAAACCAAACCCTTTGGTTTATTCTCATCCATTGGATTAGGACCAAACCATTTTGGTCCATCCATTATGTCTTCATAAGACACGGCCCATCCACGCTTCCATTGCGACTGAAACAATTTCATGCTCGCTTTATGTTTGGTCCAACCAAACATAGTTTCTCCTGATGCGAGAATCCCATTCTCAAGCTCGCTTTAAATCCTTTGGATTACACTCGTTGCAGCGTGTGACCAAATAGGTTCTCGGTTTATGTTGGCCGTCTATAATTAACCATTAATTATAGAACGATCATGAGTGGCACCTAGTAGTACATCATGATCCCCAATTAACCGAAAAGATCAACGGTTGATCCAGAACTAGTTCTGAAACCCTTCAGTAGCTCGAATGAATCGTGCCCCATTCCCTTCACTCATCTTATACCCACTTGGTTCAGGACATGGTCTATTGTGTCAGTCCCCACTAGGCTGACTACGTCACACCTAGCCCAAGTATCATTTCCTCGTCCTACGGATTCTAGTTACTCCACATGTATCGAAGAGTACTTTACTCTAAACATGTAATGCTTTGGCCAAAGACTTTAGTAACAATCCGACGAGAGGCCATGGGTATACATCTCCTCGCAAGGAGTGGTGAATCCTTTATAGGCTATTCAAACACCTTCGATCACTTCGACTTATACCCAATCATCTCGGGTCCACATCTCCTTAGAGATGTTTGCTTAAGATGTCAAAGCATAAGTCTCCATGATCAAGATGACTTGAATACCGCAAGTCAAAGGAACATCGCACTTAAGCCACAGTAAGAACTTCATTGACATATCTATATATGCAGAGAACCATATGAAGTCTTACGGCTGGTCACTCCAATGAACTAGTTACCATAACTAGCATCCACGATCAACTCCGGACATCACTATGTCTCCAGCCAGTGAGAATCAGCTGCTTGGATACACCAAGGAGTATACCTCGTGCTAGTCTCGACAGAATTGATGGTGTCCAAATCCATCAATTCATCGACTAGGGATAATTCCGATACATCACAATTACACATGTAGAGATACTCACTAGTTGTGATCCAATCACAAATTCTCTCATGCCGTGAATCGTATCGTGGACATTCAGTAAATGAGTTTAAGATCCAATCAAATACATTAAACATGTATACTCAAATAGTGAATCTTCATTTATCATATAAATGGTTCATACATAAGGCGATTGCCTTAGGACATCTCTCATATATTACTAACAATATAATCCTTGTGAAGTTTAGATCCAAGAATTTAAAACAAAACCTAGAACCAACGGTTGGATTAAATCCATAGATCTGATGGTTGGGATGAAACCCTAGAACCAACGGTTGGATTAAATCCATAGATCCGATGGTTAGGATGAAACCCTAGAATCGACGGTTGGGATTAAATCCCTAGATCCGACGGTTGGGATAAAATCCTAGATCCGACGGTTGGGATTAAATCCCTAGATCCGACGGTGGAGGATAGAGGAGGCTTAAGCCTAAATTCTAGAATTAGGGTTTGGCTCATCCATGTGTTGGGCGGCAACAAATCTTAAAGGAGTTAGGGGTTGGGCGGCAAGAAAATAGGAGTTAGTTCCTATAATTTTGGCTAACCAACTTTCTCCTAAATTCTATAAATAAGGGCTTAGGGTTGGGCGGCAACTAATTGATTTTTGGTGATAGGGATTAGGGTTTGGAAAGAAGTTGGGCGGCTAGGGTTTGGAGCTTGGTTGGGTGGAAACCATATTCATCCAACATTGTTGTCGGCGCCCAATTCATTCAAGCTTTCCTTGGCCGGCACCCTTCATCTTAGCCACTCTCTTCTTCCTTTGCCGGCGGTTCTCCTCCCATTGGTGGCCGGCAAGATCATCTTCCTCCGATCCCCAAAGGTGGCCGGCGGCTCCCTTTGTTTTGGTGGCCGGCGCATCTCCATCCATTCCTTGGCCGGCGGTTGCATCAAAGTTCCTAGCTTGGTGGCCGGTTCTAGATAGGAAAGGTATTTGTGGTTTTTCTCTTTGTTCGCAGCGGACAAGGTAGAGGAGAACTCGATCTAGAAGACTTCTACTCATGGAGGATCTTCGTCCACACGTCGTCCACGAGAAGGATAGGACATACGATAGAAGATCGTAAGGTATAAAGTTATTTTAAATTTATGTACAGATCTGAGCATGTTCTTATTTGTTTTGATTATGCATGTGCGTGTATGAATGTATATTGTATAATCATGGACCCCGAAGACAAACACAAAAACCGGCGATCCATTCGTCGTCTCTTCCGTGGCTAATCAACAAGAAGAGTAGAGTTGCTTGAACAACTAGTTTGTTCGAGCGACCACTCGAGTTGTTAGCACGACGACGAAATGGTGTTACTAAGGAAGCTCATCCTATCCGGATTAATCCTTTCATTAGTGAAAATTTTAATTCGGGGACATGGGAGCCAATGAGCCTCCGAAGCGACATCCCATCAGAGGAGGAGGAGGATGCTTCATCGGATGAGGAGGGGATCTCCATCTTCTTCTTCCCCTTGTGTGCCATCAAGGCTACTCCACTTGAAGGTTGAAACTTTGGCTCTTCTTGTATTCCTTCAAGCCTCGTTTCGTGGAGCTCCATTGTTGAGAAGAACTCCTCCAAGGTGCTCACTTCCAAGTTCTTGGACATGTAGAAGGAGTCCACCATTGAACTCCATTTTGATGACCGGGGAAAATCATCAATTGCTTTCATGAGCATGTCCCGATTTGAAAGCCTTTCTCCTACACTTATTAGTCCAATCAAAATTTTCTTAAACCTAGAATGCAATAATGTTACCTTTTCTCCCTTTTCTAATTTTATGTTGGATAGTTGGGAGCGGAGGAGGTCTCTCCTTGCAAGTTTGGCTTTCGAGGTGCCTTCATGAAGCTCTACTAGCTTCTCCCACATCTCCTTAGCACTAGAGTATTCCCCTATCCTATTCACCTCTTGTTGGGGGAGTACATTGTAGAGATGGTGCTTGGCCTTAGAATTTGCCAAGTATCCTTCCCTTTGCCTCTTGTTCCACCTTGATTTCTCCAATGGCTCCCCATCTTCATTCCTAGGCATCTCGAAATCGTTTTCCATTATTAATAAAATTTCAAAGTCGGTTTCAAAGAATACCTCCATTCTCTTTTTCCACCAAGAGAATTCGCCTTCGAATTTTGGTGGGTTAATGTTTGAGCCGGCCATCCTTGAATGTGCTTGTTGTGGCAGTGAGTCTTCGACAAGCTTTCCTTGGCTCTGATACCACTTGTAGGGAGATCGATCGGCAGGCTAGAGGGGGGTGAATAGCCCTCTTTCGTTGGATAATGGTATTTGCTCGTCTACAAACAAGATTAGCGCAAGCGGAATATGCAAATATAAATAGATAAAGACAAAGAAAAAGATAAGAAAGAATACAAACAATGCAAAAACCGAGATGTAACATGGTTCATGGCTACGCCGCTAATCCACGGTCCGATTCGTCAAAGGTGAATCACTCCTTAATCTTTCACTAGATCTCTCATTTGCACAAAGCTAGGTGAAGGTAACCTCTTTTACACAAAAACACTCCTCTTACAAATATAATGGAAATAAGCTCAAGTAAGAGGATGGAAAGCTTTAGGGCACTTTGGGAGAAGATTAGAGCATAAGCATTAGGTTCCCAAAGCCCCACACCATTCCTCTTTATAGAGGAAGAGGGTTTCTTCCCGTTGACACAGGAGCAGTCGACTGATCTCCCTATCAGTCGACTGGTCCTGTAGCCATTGCCCAATAATGACTACTTTCCACGTTGGATTCCATCCAACGACACTGGCATCAGTCGATTGATATTGCCATCAGTCGACTAACGCTCGATCAGTCGAGTACTCCGCGAGCTTGACTCCATTCTGTGCCCGTGCACAGTGCTGTCAATCGACTGCCATCCCTCGGCAGTCGACTGATGTCTGTTGGTGCAGCAGGCACCTAAGTCGAACCTGAGTTTTGATTATAGCAAACGATACAAAGTTAAGATCATATCGTTTTCTCACGAGCTGAATCGAGTGTGCAGAAGATTGCTATAGCTGGAGCTGAAGGCTAGCGACACCCGGAGGAAGCCGCGGTGGTCGGGCGACACTTGAGTTACTTCGGAGGGAGCCGAAGGAATCAAGTGGAAGGCCGGAAGCAAAAGCGACACGTAAGTATCGAGGTAAGCTCGTGTGTGCGAGCATAAGTGAGGTCGTATCCTCGTTACGGGGAAAGACTTAAAAGTAGATCCGACCCAAGACATCTCATAGGTGGTCTAGGTCAAGATCGGACGGTCGACGACCATCGAAATAATGTTTTCTTGAAGCTAACATTGCCTTGCGGCGATCATTGCCAACTGAAGGACTCATTGCAGTCCATCGGAGTGACTCACGGCTAGCACTCGGCCCGATCGCCAGTGACCGGTGATGGCCATCGGTCATTCTGGTCATAGGATCAGCCTCGAGGAGTCAAGGTTTATCACCAAGTTTCAAGGGGAGTTGTGCTCAAATTTGATTGGCTAGGGTTCCTCTCGAAAAGGGGCTCAAAGGCTATAAAAGGAGGGCTAAACCTAGGGTTTCATCAACAATTCTAAGTGCTCAAAAGCCTCCGTTACGCTGCAACTCTCCGACGACTCTACAACAATGAAGTGCTGCCAACAACCATTGCTTAAAGTTTCTTTTGTTTAGTTGTTGGTATAATCTTAATTTGTTATTGCTTTCAATATTGCAATTCTTTTCAATCGAGGTTTTTCGTTGCATTTTACTTTAATAGAAGAGAGGGTTTGTCTCTCTATCTTTTTGCTTCGAAGGCTTTTGTAATCGTAAAACTCCTACCTCCAACGAGGAGGAGTGTTTTAGTGAATTGCCCTCCGTACACGGTCTAGGACCGTTAGGGCCTTGGAGTAGTAGCCGAAGGCTACGAACCAAGTAAAAAAACTATTTGTCTCATTTAGGTTTTATTTACATTTCCGCTGCGTTTAATTGTCTATCGAACGTTTTAAAAGAAAAGTTTTTATCGCTATTCACCCCCCCCTCTAGCGCTTATATCGATCCAACAATTTGTATCAGAGCCGGGGGTTGCTATGATTTGGTGAAACCACCAATCTAGCCATTTTTACAGATTTATTGTTCTTTTAATTCTGTTTATTTCTATTTATTTCGCTTTGTTAAGTTTTCTCCCGCACTACTAATCCAAGACGCGAGTCTTGGTACTCTTCTTTGTGTTTTTGTCGTTGCTAGTTTCTTTGTCTTCGTCTCCTTGTGTCTTTTGTTCTAATGGCCCATCTCGAGGGTTTTAGCACCGTCCGACCTCCGTTTTACAATGGAGATGACTTCCGTTATTGGAAGGGTCGGATGGAATGCTTTCTCAAAACCCAAATCGAGATGTGGATCATAATCCAAACGGGTTTCACACTTCCGACTAATGAAGTGGGTGACTCCTTGGATTATGATCAATGGACCATTGCGACAAAACGACAAGTCGAAGCCGACGCCAAGGCAACACAAATCCTCCAATGCGGCCTATCCAAGGAGTAGCTAAATCGCGTCGGCCCCTTCATAAGCGCAAAGGATCTTTGGACAAAAATAATCGAGTTACACGAAGGATCGGATCAAGCTAAGGTTTGCAAATGCGATTTGTTGTTCAATAAATTGTACACACTAAAAATGCAGGAACACGAGTCCGCGACGCAACTCCACGCCCGTGTCCAAGACATAGTCAACAACCTACACGCAATCGGGCAAAAGGTCGAAAACCGCGACCTTATAAGGTATGTTCTAAACTCGTTTCCGAGGACTACCTTGTGGGCATCCATGGTCGATGCCTACAAGGTCTCCAAGGATCTTTCTAAAATTAGATTAGATGAACTCTTTTCCGATTTCAAATTACATGAGCAGTCCAACTCGGAACCCGAGAGGGGTATAGCCTTGTTTGCAGGTTCAAAGAAGAAAATCGCAAGCAAGCCACCACCATCCGAGGAGGAAGACGAGTCCCAAGAAGAAGTTGACCCGGAATTGACTGCCGAACTAATGAACCTAGCTCGAAGAATAGCCAAGGGACGAAAGCGAACCACGACTCGACCCAACCAAGGTAAGCCTAAAAGTTCTAATATTAGGTGTTATGAGTGTAACAGGTTTGGACATATCAAGTCCGAGTGCCCCAAGCTCAACCACCGAGCACCTAAGAACAAGAAGGCCCTCAACGCGACATGGGAAGAAGCGTCATCCGAAGAAGACGAAGACCACGTCTTCATGGCGAAATCGATTGAGTCAGACACGGAGACCGAACCTGAACTTGAGTCAGAACCTGAGGATGACTCGGACTACGAAGCTATCTTCAAGTCAAGCCACGGATACGCATCTGGTTCAAAAGATACCCTTAAAGTAAGTCGAACTTTATTTAATACTTTACAAAATACGGTTAGGTTTTTGTCTAGGAAATTAGTTAAATCCGAGTCCAAGGTCGAGACCCTGGTTGAGGAGGTCAAACTCCTCAAACACAAGGTCTCCCTAACCTCTTCGACTAGTCGAGTTCAAGAGAAGGACTCAACTCAGGTTGAAAAACTCGAAGTTGAGAACTCACTCTTGAAAAGTCAAGTCGAAGATCTTAGGAACAAGTTGGAAAGGTTCACTTCGGGATCCAAAGGACTTGACCTCCTACTTGGATCTCAAAGGGCTGTGTACAACAAGGCTGGACTAGGGTTTAACTCAAACACCACTAATAGGTCGTATATGTCGATTGTAAGTCGACATAGGAAACATGTCCAAGCATGGGTCCCTAAGAAGCTTTTGATTTCAACTCTAGGATCCAACCTGTACTGGATTCCCAAGGACCAAATCCACTATGTGGATAAACCGAACCGATTCAACCGTCTAGGGGGAGCCAGTACAAAACATATTTGTGCTTTAACTTAGAAATTGCATGCTTTAACTTAGAAAGTTTGTGCTTTAACTTAGAAATTACATGTTTTAACTTAGAAAGTTTGTGCTTTAACTTAGAAATTGCATGCTTTAACTTAGAAAGTTTGTGCTTGTGAACTCACTTAGAACATGAACATAACCAACTAAAATTCTTCGAAAAGATTGAGCCTCAGGGAGCCTCTTTTCAAAAACATAACCAACTAAAATTTTTCTAAAAGATTGAGCCTCGGGGAGCCTCTTTTCAAAAACATAACCAACTAAAATTCTTCGAAAAGATTGAGCCTCGGGGAGCCTCTTTTCAAAATAACCAGTTAGACTAGGAAATAATCTTAGGTGAGTCAAGTCATCATTTTCTTGAACATGGCTTTGTCTAAGGAAGTGGTC
The DNA here is from genome assembly GCA_025175895.1 of Wurfbainia villosa. NCBI lineage: Eukaryota > Viridiplantae > Streptophyta > Magnoliopsida > Zingiberales > Zingiberaceae > Wurfbainia > Wurfbainia villosa. Next base: position 85,863,227 of record CM045997.1, read on the forward strand.
GATGATCCGATAAAAGAAGGCCCCTGTGCCTCGCCACGACCTGGAAGCCATGATCTTGAAAAGGTAAACTCGATAAGCCTAGGGTCAAATCCAAATCTAACATAAAATTACTTGAACCTAAATCCACTTAATCAACTTAATTGGAAGTCATCTAAAAAAAAAACACATAAGTATAACATGCTTGATCATATAGTCACAGGTGAGATGACCTAGGTTTAACAATTTACAACCAATTTTAAAAAAAAAATTATTATCTAACATCCAATCCAACCACCTTGTGTGTAGGATCAATGGATGTTGGATAGTGGTTGCTCCCGACACATGACCGGGGATCAACTCAAATTCACGAAGCTTCGATTCAAACGACAAGGATCGGTAGCCTTTGGGAATAACGACAAGCTCAAAATCATCGGATCAGGTGATATCGAGCTTAACTCGAATTTTGTTATTAAAAATGTATTACTTGTAGAGAATTTTGAATATAACCTGCTTAGCGTAAGCCAATTATGTAACAATAACTATAAGGTCGTATTTTTAGAAAATGAATGTATAATTAAAACAAATAAAACAGCTAAAACCATACTCAATCCAGTTACATGTGCTCTCGGTGTCCTCGACTATTCGTCAGATTAGATGTCGCCGCGACTCACCTTAAAATGTAAATAGCAGTACGGGTGGCCTGCAAGTTGTTATATTAGAAATCTAGTGCTTGCACATCATTATTTAGTTCATGAGATACCGTCGTTAAGAGGGTTAATAAAATCTGTAATGCTTGTCAACAAGGAAAATAACCTAGGACACAACACAAGTTAACTAACCAAGAACGAACCTCAAGTGTACTTGAGCTCCTGCATATGGATCTATTCGATTCACATGGAGCCAAGTCACTCAATAGAAGTCAATATTGCTTAGTCATAATTGACGACTACTCTAGGTTTACCTGGGTTAGGTTCATCAAACATAAAAATGATACCCTAGATCAATTAATCAATCTATTCAAATTAATCGAGAATCAAAAAGACCTTAAGGTTAAAAGACTTAGAAGCGATCATGGTGGTGAATTCGAAAATCAAAGGTTCACCACTTACGTAACCTAAGCGGATACCACCATGAATTCTCTTGCCCTAGGACCCCTCAACAAAATGGCCTAGTGGAGCGGAAAAACCGAACTCTACAAGAAGCCGCTAGGACCATGTTGAGCGAATCGACCTACGATAGGTTTTGGGGCAAAGTCGTTAGCACGCTATGTCCGAGAATAGGATCCTTATGGTAAAAAGGCACCTTAAGACCTCGCATCTAAATTTATCACGATAAAATACCTAACATCAAGTACTTTAGGGTATTTGGGTGTAAGGTACATATCCTAAACACTAAGGATTACCTAGGAAATTTACATCCAAAACCACGGAATCTTTCTAGGATACTCATACAAGTCGAGCTTATAGAGTATATAACCACGACACCCTTAGAGTCGAGGAGACTATCAATGTAGTATTTGATGAAGTACCCGAACCTATAAAACCCTTAATGACCCCAAGTGTTGAGCCCACTGATACCAAACTCGTCTCCGACCCTGAGATCGAGTCTAATCCACATCAACCAACTTCTCTTGTCGACCAAGTGACAAGTGATCCGAGTCAAACTAGTGTTCAACCAAGTCACCCCATTGATCAAGCATTAGGTGACACAAACCCAACCCAATCTAGGATTCAGACTAACCACCCTATCGATCAAGTGATAGGAGATCCTAATCTAGGAGTTCGAACTAGAGCATCCTATAGGAACCTTAGTCAAATTTCCTTAATTTCAAAAATAGAACCCAAATCAATTGAACAAGCTCTTCTTGATCCCGATTGGATTATTGCAATGCAAGAAGAGTTAGCTCAATTTACTAGGAATGAAGTGTGGGAATTAGTACCACCACCTAAAGATAAAACGATAATTGGAACAAGGTGGGTGTTTCGAAATAAGCTTGATGATAAAGGTGAAGTAGTTAGAAACAAGGCTAGGTTAGTCGCCAAAGGGTTTAGTCAAGTCAAAGGCTTAGATTACGACGAAACCTATGCCCCAGTAGCTAGACTCAAATCCATTCGAATGTTGCTAGCTTATGCCGCACATCGAGAATTTAAGCTGTTTCAAATGGATGTTAAGTCAACATTCCTAAATGGATACATTAAAGAAGAAGTTTATGTTAGCCAACCCCCCGGATTCAAAAATCTAGATAAACCCGACCATGTTCTAAAACTTAAGAAAGCGCTTTATGGACTTAAACAAGCTCCTCGAGCTTGGTACGAGAGACTTTCAATCCATCTTAAGTCAAAAGGGGTTAACCAAGGCTTAGTTGACCCAACTCTCTTCGTAAAAACCTTAGGTAAAGAAATATTCATAGCTCAAATTTATGTAGACGATATAATTTTTGGAACCTCTAACTCAGCCTTACTAAACGAGTTCGTTTCCCTCATGGAAAGTGAGTTCGAAATGAACTTGGTAGGCGAGTTAAGTTTCTTTTTAGGTCTACAAATTAAACAAACTAAGGATGGTATATACCTATATCAACAGAAATACACTAAGGAGTTAATTAAAAGATTTGGAATGCAAGACGCTAAGATAATAAACACCCCAATGGCGATTAATGTTAACATAGGAGAAGACCTAGAAAGTAAGTCCATTGACTTAAAGTACTATAGGAGCGCGATAGGAAGTCTCCTATACTTAACTGCGAGTCGACCCAACATCCTATTCGCAGTAAGTATGTGCGCCAGGTTTCAAACCTGTGCCAAGGAGTCTCACCTAATTCTAGTTAAGCGTATCCTTAGATATCTAAAGGGTACACTTAATATCGGTATTTGGTATCCTAGATCTACCGAGTTCAAACTAATTGGCTACTCCGATTCAGATTATGCCGGTAGTAAACTCGATAGAAAGAGTACGAGTGGTTGTTGTCAACTTCTCGGCTCGAGTCTAGTAAGTTGGTGCAGTAGGAAGCAACATTGTGTTGCCTTATCTACCACCGAAGCCGAATACGTTGCGATGGGTGAGTGTGTAACTCAGCTTCTTTGGATGAAGCACACTCTCCGAGACTTTAGGTTGGACTTCACCAAAACTAAAATTTTTGTAGACAACATAAGTTCGATAAATCTAACTAAGAACCCTATATGCCATTCAAGGACAAAGCATATAGAGGTAAAACACCATTTCATTCGAGAACATGTAGCCAACGGCTCCATACAACTCGAATATGTTGACTCGAAGTCTAACCTAGCAGACCTGTTTACTAAACCACTACCCGAAGCTGAATTTAGTCTCTTGAGACGAAAATTGGGCATGTGCGTAGTAGAATGTGGAACATGCTTGGACCTTAAAAGTAAAACTTATTTTTCCACACACACTCTCACTCTTTTCGATATATGGCAAAAGGGGGAGAAAAAGGCCAAAGTTAAGGGATCAATATTTTTTCTTGCCAAGACTTACAAACTTTAGTTAACTTGTTAACAGAAAGTAATTTACTTAAACTTTAAGTTAACTTGTTAACAAAATGGAAGTAAAGGCCAAGGTTAAGAAATCAATTTTTTGATTTCTTAACTTAAAACTAATTTTAAATACTATGGCCGATATTAAGTAATTTCGGTTACTTAATTCTTTTTTTTAGTAGCAAATATCAAGGGGGAGAGTTAAAACTCTTTCTCAAGTACTCACCCTCGGTCAAGGGGGAGCACTTGAAAAAGAGTTTTTATATACTCCTGCTCATTCATGCATATCTCTTACTCATTTTACTTAATGCACTTAATTTATTTTTCTTAACTTTGTATGCGGGTGCATATCTCTTACTCATTTTACTTAATGCACTTAATTTATTTTTCTTAACTTTGTATGTGGGTTTGCCATAAATCAAAAAGGGGGAGATTGTTGGTGCAAAGAGCACCTAAGTCTAAATCGAGTTTTGATTATAGCAAACGATACAAAGTTAAGATCATATCGCTTTCTCACGAGCTGAATCGAGTGTGCGTAAGATTGCTATAGCCGAGTCAAGGCTAGCGACACCCGGAGGAAGCCGCGGTGGTCGGGCGACACTTGAGTTACTTCGGAGGGAGCCGAAGGAATCAAGTGGAAGGCCGGAAGCAAAAGCGACACGTAAGTATCGAGGTAAGCTCATGTGTGCGAGCGTAAGTGAGGTCGTATCCTCATTACGGGGAAAGACTTAAGTGTAGATCCGACCCAAGACATCTCATAGGTGGTCTAGGTCGAGATCGGACGGTCGACGACCGTCGAAATAATGTTTTCTTGAAGCTAACATTGCCTCAGTAGCGAGATCACGACCGCTAACTGAAGGACTCGACTGCCGTCCATCAGTCGAGTGACTATGGCTAGCACTCGACTGATGCTGCCAGCAGTCGACTGGTGATGGCCATCAGTGGACTGCTGGTCAAAGGATCAGCCTCGAGGAGTCAAGGTTTATCAACAAGTTTCAAGGGGAGTTGTGCTCAAATTTGATTGGCTAGGGTTCCTCTCGAAAAGGGGCTCAAAGGCTATAAAAGGAGGGCCAAACCTAGGATTTCATCAACAATTCTAAGTGCTCAAAAGCCTCCGTTACACTGCAACTCTCCGACGACTCTACAACAACGAAGTGCTGCCAACAACCATAGCTTAAAGTTTCTTTTGTTTAGTTGTTGGTATAATCTTAATTTGTTATTGCTTTCAATATTGCAATTATTTTCAATAGAGGTTTTTCGTTGCATTTTACTTTAATAGAAGAGAGGGTTTGTCTCTCTATCTTTTTGCTTCGAAGGCTTTTGTAATCGTAAAACTCCTACCTCCAACGAGGAGGAGTGTTTTAGTGAATTGCCCTCCGTACACGGTCTAGGACCGTTAGGGCCTTGGAGTAGTAGCCGAAGGCTACGAACCAAGTAAAAAAACTATTTGTCTCATTTAGGTTTTATTTACATTTCCGCTGCGTTTAATTGTCTATCGAACGTTTTAAAAGAAAAGTTTTTATCGCTATTCACCCCCCCTCTAGCGCTCATATCGATCCAACAATGTCAACATCAGTCGACTGCCAGTTCATGGCAGTCGACTGCTTGGGTCAAAACCCTAGTCTTATACCAGTCGAACTCCGTTCGACTCAGAGCAGTCGACTTCTATTGCATGGCAGTCGACTGATGTCAGGAAATCTCATCCGACACTTAGCCAAATGCCCATGTTTCACCTAAGAGCTACTACCCCTTCTCGGATTACAATCGCTCACACTCATCCCTCGGAGTCCCTCGCCTTTGAAGTTATCTTCGTTTGGCCACGTCCCTCGGATGCGCCAAGCGCACGGCTCTACAGCGCCATCCTTCGCGTCTCACCCTGAAGTCTACTTCCTCCGGCTTCACTCCAAGCTCCTCATCCGGCGGTCCCTCGGATGCTCCAAGCGCACAACTTCCGCAAAGCCATCCTTCACCAACTCAAGGACCGAGTCATGAGAGGTGAAACTCACCAAGGCTTTATGTGCGAATTACTAAGTCGTGCAAGACTCCAACGCACATATCAAATCATAATAACAACCTAACTTAAACCCTTTGCCACACACATCAAAACCTTATCATGGCAAGAGATTGCCCTAACAGTGTGTGTGAGCGTAAGTGAGGTCGTATCCTCTTTACGGGGATGGTCTTAAGCGTAGATCTGACCAAAGACATCCCATGGATGGTCTAGGTCGAGATTGGACGGTCGGCGATCGTCGAAATTATGTTTTTGTTAAGCTAACTTGTGATTTCAGCAAGCATTAGTTGATTGCCCACAAGAACCACTCGACTTCCTGAAATCAGTCGACTGCTAAGTGTTGCGACTCGACTGACATTGCCATCAGTCAACTAATGATGGCCATCAGTTGATTGATGGTCAAGGATCAGCTTCGAGGAGTCAAGCCTTATCACCTCATTCCAAGGAGCTTGGTGGCTAAATTTGATTGGCTGAAGATCCCCTCAAGGAGGGGCTCAAAAACTATAAAAGGAGGGGTTGTCTAAGTGTTTGTGATCAATTATAAAAGCCTCTAAGTGCTTCCGATATGGTACGAGTCTCCGACATGCCTACGACGAAGCGCTGTAGACACGACTACTAGAGCTCCATCTTTTTCATATACGAGACGTCCGTAAAAGTTTTTTTTAGTTTCAATTTGTACTTAAGTTCTTTTTATTGTTCTTTTATCGTAACGAGAAGAGGGGGAGTGTCCCTCTATCTCGATCCTTTTCGTGGTTTTTGTATCTGATTAAATCCTACCTTCAATGAGGAGGAGTTCGTTAGTGATTTGTCGTTCGTGCATGGTTAAAGACCACTAGGGCCTTGGAGTAGTAGCCGAAGGCTACGAACCAAGTAAAAAACTCTCGTGTCTTCTTTATATTTATTATTTTATTCTTTCCGCTGCGTATCTCAAAAATCAAAACGAACAAAATTTTTTATCGCTATTCACCCCCCCCCCCCCTCTAGTGATCCGCTCGATCCAACAATTGGTATCAGAGCTGGGGGTGCTAAGATTTGGTGAAACCACCAATCTAGCTTTTCTACAGATTTTTTTTTCTTTTTATTTCTGTTTATTTTGAATTATTTTTCTCTTTCATTCGTTTAGTTTTTTCTCCTGCACTACTAATCCAAGACGCGTGTCTTGGTACATTTTCGTCGTTTGTGTGGTTGCTAGGTTTTTCTTCTTCATTCTCTTGTTTTTTTTGTATGAATGGCCCATTTTGAGGGTTTTAGCACCGTCTGACCTCCGTTTTACAATGGAGATGACTTCCGTTATTGGAAGGGTCGGATGGAGTGCTTCCTTAAGACCCAAATCAAGATGTGGATCATAATCCAAACGGGATTCACACTTCCAACTAACGAAGTGGGTGAATCTTTGGATTATGACCAATGGACCAATGCTACAAAAAGACAACTAGAAGCCGACGCTAAGGTGAGTCAAATCCTCCAATGCGTCTTGTCCAAGGAGGAGCTTAATTGGGTAGGCCCATTCATCAGTGCCAAAGACTTATGGACAAAGTTGGTCGAATTACACGAAGGGACCGATGAAGCCAAGGTATGTAAGTGTGATCTCCTGTTTAATAGGTTATATAATCTAAAAATGTAGAAACACGAGATGGTGATGCAACTACACGCTCAGGTTCAAGATATCGTCAACAACCTACACGCAATCGGACAAAAGGTCGGAAATCGCGACCTTATTAGGTATGTACTAAACTCATTTCCTAGGACTACCTTGTGGGCATCCATGGTCGATGCCTACAAGGTCTCCAAGGATCTTTCAAAACTTAGATTAGATGAGTTGTTTTTGGATTTCGAACTCCATGAACAGTCTAACTTAGAACCCGAGAAGGGTATAACACTTTTTGCAGGTTCGAAGAAGAAAACCACGAGCAAGCCACCCCCGAAGGAGGAAGAAGATGAGTCTGATTCGGAGGTTGACCCGGAAATGGAGGCCGAACTAGTCAACCTAGTTCGAAGGATGGTCAAGGGTCGAAAGTGAACCATCACTCGTCCCAACGAAGGTAAGTCTAAAAGTTCTAATGTTAGGTGTTACGAATGCAACAAGTTTGGACATATCAAGTCCGAATGTACGAAGCTCAAGAGCAAAGCACCTAAACTCAAGAAGGCACTCAACGCTACATGGTAAGAAGCATTAGAGGAAGAAGATAATGATCCCATCTTCATGGCTAATCCGACTGAATCAGAGATAGAGTCAGAACCAGAGCACGAGTCTGAACCCGAAGATGAATCGGACTACGAAGCTCTATTCAAGACAAGCCACGGATCTGTATCCGGTTCAAGAGATACACTTAAGGTAAGTCGATCCATTATTAGTACTCTTTACAATGCGATTAAATTCTTAACTAGGAAATTAGCTAAGTCCAAGTCCAAGGTCGAGACCCTGGTTGAGGAGGTTAAACTCCTCAAACATGAGGTCTCCCTAACCTCTTCGACTAGTCAAGTTCGAGAGGATGACTCAACTTGGGTTGAAAAGCTCGAAGTTGAGAACTCACTCTTGAAGAGTCAAGTCGAAGATCTTAGGAACATGTTGGAAAGGTTTACTTTGGGATCCAAGGGACTTGACCTCCTACTTGGATCGCAAAGGACCATGTACAACAAGGTCGGACTAGGGTTTAGCTCAAATACGACCAACAAGTAGTATATGTCGATTGTAAGTCGACATAAAAAATGTGTCCAAGCATGGGTCCCTAAGACCGCTTTGATTTCAAACTTAGGATCCAACCAGTACTGGATTCCCAAGGACCAAATCCACTATGTGGAGAGACTGAACCGATTCAACGGTCCAGAGGGAGCCAGTACAAAACTCGTTTGTGCTTTAACTTAGAAATTACATGCTTAGGTCCTTTATTTATTTTTATTTTTATTTTTAGAATAGCTAGATAGGACTATAACTCGTCAATACTTGGTAACATAGTACTAGGACGCGGCGAGATGATAGTACGCTAGGAAAGTGGAGTCTCGTGTATTCGAGCTAGATAAGGCGTATCTAGTTCTGTGCACTTGACCGAGTGGAACTAGCTGAAGCTACCTCACCGTATCCTAGACTAGTTAGACCAGGAAGTGGTCTTAGGTGAGTCAAGTCTCTATTTTCTTGAAAATGGCTTTGTCTAAAGAAGTGGTCATTTTTCCGATCAAAGAAGGCCTCTGTGCCTCGCCACGATTTGGAAGCCATGATCTTGAAAAGGTGACATGATGAGCTTAAGGTCAAATCCGAATCTAACGCAAGGTTGACAAGTGTTTAAATCATTAAATTTAAATCAAGTAAAATTGGAAGTCATCTCACAAGAACATATAAGGTTAACATGCTTGATCATGTAGACATGGGTGAGATGATTTAGGTTTAATTTACAACCAACCTTAAGGAATTCCAATATCCAATCAAACTAACTTGTGTGCAGGATCAATGGATGTTGGACAGTGGTTGCTCCCGACACATGACCAGGGATCAACTCAAGTTTTCGAAGCTTCGATTCAAATGACAAGGATCGGTAGCCTTTGGAAACAACGGCAAGCTCAAAATCATCAGATCAGGTGATATTGAGCTCAACTCAAACTTTATTATTCAAAATGTCTTATTGGTAGAAATTTTCCAATATAATTTACTTAGTGTAAGCCAATTGTGTGATAATAACTATAAGGTTATATTTCTAGAAAATGAATGCATAATTAATACAAATGAAACCTCTATAACAATTCTTAAAGGAAGCAGAAATAACAATATTTATAGTATTAATTTAACTAACTCCTCAACTAAGTGTCTTATGACACGGCAAGAGGAATCTTGGTTGTGGCACCGACGACTTGGTCACTCGCACCCAAGACTCATCCACAAGATGAGTCAGAGTGACTTAGTCAGAGGTTTGCCTAACCTCAACAACTTGGATAATAAAATATGTAATGCTTGTCAACAAATTAAACAATCTAAGACACAACATCAACTAACTAATCAAAAACAAACCAAAAGTGTTCTTGAGATCCTACACATGGATCTATTTGATTCACACGGAGCTAAGTCACTTAATGGGAGTCAATTCTGCTTAGTCATAATTGACGACTATTCTAGATTTACTTGGGTTAGGTTCATCAAACACAAAAGTTATACCCTAGATCAATTAACCAACCTATTTAAACTAATAAAAAATCAATAAAACCATAAAATCAAAAGACTTAGGAGTGATCATGGTGGTGAATTCGAGAACCACAGGTTTATAGAATTTTGTAACCTAAATGGATACTACCATGTGTTCTCATACCCTAGAACCCCACAACAGAATGGCCTAGTAGAACGTAAAAATAGAACCCTACAAGAAGCAGTTAGGACAATGTTAAACGAGTATAACCTACCCGATAGGTTTTGGACGGAAGCCGTTAGTACGACATGCTATGTCCAAAATAGGATCCTTATGGTAAAGAGGCACTATAAGACCTCATACGAGATTTATAATGATAAAATACCTAACATCAAGTACTTTAGAGTATTTGGATGCAAGGTAAATATCCTAAACACTAAGGATTACCTAGGGAAATTCACATCCAAAACCTCGATCGGAATCTTTTTAGGATACTCGACTATGAGTAGAGCTTATAGAGTATATAACCATGACACCCTTAGAGTCGAGGAAACTATTAATGTAGTGTTTGATGAAGGACACAAACCGACAAAACCCCTAGCAACCCCAATTAACGAGTCAATTCATACCAGACTCAACTCCGATCTTCAGATCAATCCTAACCAAAATCAACCAAGTCATCCTATCGACCAAGTGATAGGTGACTCTAACCCAAATCAAACTAGGACACAAACTAGTCATCCTATCGACCAAGTGATAGGTGACTCTAATCCAAATCAAAATAGGACTCAAACGAATCATCCTATCGACCAAGTGATAGGTGATCCAAGCCTAGGAGTTTGAACTAGAGCTTCAAACCAGAACCTTAGTCAAATCTCCTTGATTTCCAAAATTGAACCCAAAACTATTAACCAAGCTCTTCTTGATCCCGATTGGATTATTGTAATGCAAGAAGAGCTTGCTCAATTCACTAGGAAGGAAGTATGGGAATTAGTACCACCACCTAAAGATAAAACAATCATTGGAATAAGGTGGGTGTTTCGAAATAAACTTGATGATAAAGGTGAAGTAGTTAAGAATAAAGTTAGATTAATCGCTAAAGGGTTTAGTCAAGTCGAAGGCTTAGATTATGACGAGAACTATGCTCCAATAGCTAGATTAGAGTCCATGTGAATGTTATTAGCATATGCTGCACATCGAGAGTTTAAGTTGTTTCAAATGGATGTAAAGTCAGCATTCTTGAATGGATATATTAAGGAGGAGGTTTATGTTAGTCAACCCCTCAGTTTTGAAAGCCTAGATAAACCCGACCATGTCCATAGATTGAAGATAGCTCTCTATGGACTCCAACAAACTCCTTGAGCTTGGTATGAGAGGCTTTCGATTTATCTTAAGTCCAAAGGATTTAACCAAGGCCTAGTCGATCCAACCCTCTTCATAAAAACAGTAGGGAAAGACATAATCATAGCCCAAATCTACGTAGATGATATCATCTTCGGAACCACCAACTCGATCCTACTAAACGAATTCATTTCACTTATGGAAAGTGAATTTGAAATGAATTTAGTAGGTGAGTTGAGTTTCTTCTTAGGTCTACAAATTAAACAAACTAAAGATGGAATATACCTACACCAACGCAGATATACTAGGGAATTAATTAAACGTTTTGGAATGCAAGACGCTAAAATTATTAATACCCCAATGGCAACAAATGTAAATATAGAAGAAGATGTAACCGGAAATTCAATTGGCTAAAAATACTATAGGAGTGTGATAGGGAGTCTCCTTTACTTAACTACAAACCGACCTGATATCTTATTTGCAGTAAGTATGTTCTCAAGGTTCGAAACCTGTGCCAAGAATTCTCACCTAACTCTAGTCAAGCGTATCCTTAGATATCTTAAGGGAACACTTAATGACGGTATTTGGTACCCTAGATCTACCGAGTTCAAACTAAATGACTACTCTGACTTGGACTATGCCTATAGTAAGCTCGATAGAAAGAGTACGAGTGGTTGCTATCAACTTCTCGGCTCGAGTCTAGTGAGTTGGTGCAGTAGGAAGTAACACTATGTTACCTTATCTACCACCGAAGTCGAATACATCGCGATGGGTGAGTGTGCCACTCAACTTCTTTGGATGAAGCACACTCTCTGAGATTTTAAGTTAGACTTTACAAACACTAAAATTCACATAGATAACATTAGCTCAATTAACCTAACTAAAAATCCAAAATGTCACTCAAGCACCAAACATATAGAAGTCAAACACCATTTCATTCGAGAACATGTGCCCAACGGAGCAATACAACTCGAATACGTTGAATCGAAGTCCAATTTGGCAGATCTATTTACTAAAGACCTACCCGAAGCCGAATTCAGTCTATTAAGATGAAAATTGGGCATGTGCATAGTAGAATAGGAATTTACAAATTACATTTTCTTATTACTATATTTACTTTTTCATGGAACTAGCATAGGACATACCTTAGATATCATGCACCTATATATTTAAGGAGCCAATACATCTCACAATACATAGGACTAATGTGTTTGTGTACTTAGCCACGTAGATGGGCATGAGATGTTAGGACCTTACTCCTGGTTCTAGATGTAGAGCTAGTGCATCGCCATGAACCACGGAGTATAATCATATATATTAACCGACTCTGACTAGGATTTGTTGATCTTTTATATCAATCAAGTCAAATAAGAGTTGAACATTCAATAGATGAGCTTATTTCCAGTATATTATTTTCAAAATAATATGGAACATGCTTGGACTTGAAACTTAAACTTAATACATATATTTTCTTCTTTTTCAAAACCCCCCCCCCCCCACTCTTTTCGATATGTGACAAAAGGGGGAGAAAAAGGGCAAAGTTAAGGGATCAAATTTTTGTGATAACTTAACTTAATACTTCATACTTATTCTCATGGCTAAATGTTAAGTAAATGTTTTCTTTTACTTAACTTTAATTTTTTCAAATTTACTTAAACTTAACTATTTTAAAAAGGGAGAAAGGGCCAAGTTAAGAAGTCTTCTTAACTTAAATTTTTCTTACTAAGGCCAATTTTAAGTAATTGTTAATTACTTAAACTCTTCCTAAATAGCAAACATCAAGGGGGAGGATTAAGATTTTCTTTCAAGACTCACCCTCAGTCAAGGGGCAGGTTTCCTCAAGGGGGAGACTTGGAAGAAAATCTCTACTACTCCTACTTAATCTTCATTATTCTTTGTGCATATTATTTCCTTAACTTTGTATGTGGGTTTGCCATAGATAAAAAAGGGGGAGATTGTTGGTGCAGTGGCCACCTAAGTCGAACCTAAGTTTTGATTATAGCAAACGATACAAAGTTAAGCTCATATCATTATCTTACGAGCTAAATCGAGTGTGCAGAAAAGTGCTAAAGTTGGAGTCGAAGGCTAGCACACCCGGAGGAAGCCGCGGTGGTCGGGCGACACTCGAGTGACTTCGAATGGAGCCGAAGGAATCAAATAGAAGGCCAGAAGCAAGAGCTACAAAGTAAGTATCAAGGTAATTTCGTGTATGTGAGCATAAGTGAGGTCGTATCCTCCTTACGTGGATGGTCTTAAGCTTAGATCCGACCAAAGACATCCCATGGATGGTCTAGGTCAAGATCGGACGGTTGGCAACTGTCGAAATTATGTTTTTGATAAGTTAACTTGTGATTTTAGCAAGCATCAGTCGACTGCCCAAAAGAGCCCCTCGAGTGCCTGATGTCAGTCGACTGCTGAGTGTTGCGACTCGACTGACGCTTCCATTAGTCGACTGAAGATGCCCATCAGTCGACTGATGATCAAGGATCAGCTTCGAGGAGTCAAGCCTTATCACCTCATTTCAAGAATCTTGGTGCCTAAATTTGATTGGCTGAAGATCTCCTCGAGGAGTGGCTCAAAAACTATAAAAGGAGGGGTTTTCTAAGGGTTTTTGATCAATTCTAAAAGCCTCCAAGTGCTTCCGATGCGCTACGAGTCTCCGACATCCCTACGACGAAACGCTGCAAACACGACGACTAGAGCTCCATCTTTTTCATATATGAGTCATCGGTAAAAGTTTTTTTTAGTTTAAATCTGTACTTAAGTTCTTTTTATCGTAATGAGAAGAGGGGGAGTGTCCCTCTATCTCGATCCTTTTCGTGGTTTTTGTATCCGATTAACTCCTACCTTCAACAAGGAGGATTTCGTTAGTGATTTGCCCTCTGTGCATGGTCAAGGACCACTAGGGCCTTGGAGTAGTAGTCGAAGGCTACAAACCAAGTAAAAAACTCTCGTGTCTTCTTTATTTTTATTATTTTGTTCTTTTCGCTGCGTAACTCAAGAATCGAAACGAATGAAAGTTTTTATCGCTATTCACCATCCTCTAGCTATCCGCTCGATCCAACAATTTCAACGTGAAGAATTGGAAGAGGCTAGTGGCTTTTCAATAATGCATTTGATTACAATTCAATGCATTTGATGCATTGGATTTTCAACATGTAGAATGGGAAGAGGCTAGTGGATTTTCAATGATGCATTTGATGCATTTATTTTGGAATTCAAGCATGATAATATAAAATGGACTTTGACATTGAGATATTGTTTTTGGGTGAGAGAAAAGAAAAGGGTGAGAAGGTTTTGGCTTGTGTGTGCAAGTGTTGCCTTGGGGAAAAGAGAGATCCAAGAGTTGGGTGTTCTTTCTTCTTCTTCACTTCTTCATCCTCCTAATTTTGGCTAGTTGTTCTACAAAGGTTGCTAGCACAACCATATTTCTAAAAGGGCTGAGTGTCAGTGTGGATACCTTAGATATACGATTATCTTTACCGTATTTAGATCCAAAAACTTTGGACTAGCGGGATTGCGAAGGGCTCGCTTCAAAGGTATTATACTTCTTCTAGATAGGATCTAGATGGTTAAAAGAAATTTATATGTTTTCTCTTATATCTCTGGTGGGATCCAAAAATATTGTTTCCGCTGCGGTTTTGCGAATCGGTTCGCATGCATAGTAGGATCCCAACAGTGGTATCAAAGCCACTTATGAAATATACATTTTGTTGTTTATATAATTTATATGTGATATAAATCTATATTTTCGTGTTTTATATGAGATATAAAATGTGTGATTATGGGTACACGAATTTTAGGCTTTCAATTGTCCTAAAGAGGCAAAACAGGGATTATACGACATAGCTGTGGATGCCACTATTCACCCTAGCGGGACCGTCGTGGCGTTGTGGCATATCGACGAAGTGGCTTTAAAATTCGTGTATGTATAATCAATTTTATAAAATCACATCATTATGAATGACATGATGCATGGTGCATGGTTATGGCCTAGGACCCAATATGATTGTAGTTGTGTTGTGTGTGCATGTTGTAATTCATTATGTGACTTGCATGTCGCACCTTCATCTCTATTTTTCCTGTTGTAAAATAGATTTAGAATCGAATGTAACTCGAGTGTTCTTATTTTGTAATGTACAAAATGAAGAAATGGAAAGTCAACTGAAGGATGAAGTTACAAGGAGGATGCCGACAACACAGGGTGACCGAAGGAAGCACTTGGAGAAGATGTCATCCCTAGGTTCACCATTCGCTCTTCTCATTGGCTTGAGAAGATCGTAGATTAAGGCCATAACCATGTCACGTTTAAGATTATTTTCTATGTGTGTATGTGATACATGTATGTGCTATGTGTGTATGTGATGCTAAATAATAATCTTATTTTAAATTAAGTCAATTTAATATGCCTACCAAAGTTTGGTACTCATAAACTACCTCGATCATTTGTTGTTGGGTTTGCCAAAGAAAAGCAACGCATTTTATCTTGGTAGAGTATGAGAGGACAATTGTGATGTCCCGCTATCAAACTTTGGATGAGACTTAACTAAATGTCTCAATTAGATTGAGAAACACCTAGAGGCATATCCTAATAGTTAGGAAACATGGGTTAGAGATCATCTACACTAAGTCTTGGGCGATTAGCCAAAGCTAACTCAAGATGATGTGTAATATGGATCTTGGCCCCTCTTTATGCAAGAATTGCATGTGATGTAATTGGTAAATTGTTACCTACCTAGTCATACTAAATCTTGGGTGATTAGCCAAATCTAACTCAAGGTGAAGTATGATATAGATTTTGCCCCAGATGCATCTATGATTCAGTGGAAATCTCATTTAATCAAAGGACTAATTAAATAATTTAAAGATATGATACTCATTTTATGCATATTATTTCTGTTGTAGATCACTATGTCTTCAAATACGTCAAATACCCTATCTCTGCGATTCATCCTTGAGAAGGACAAGCTCAATGGAGCAAACTTTATTGACTGGTATAGGAATTTGAGAATAGTTCTCAAATAAGAGCGGAAACTCTATGTCCTAGAGTAACCCATTCCTGAACCACCCACCAACAATACCACTCGTGCTGATAAAAATGCTTATAAGAAGCATCAAGATGATGCATTAGATGCATCATGCCTTATGATTTCAACCATGAACTCTGAGCTTCAGAAGCAACATGAGAACATGGATGCCTTTGCTATGGTTGCACACCTGAAGCAACTATATCAAGGGCAAGCGAGGCACAAGAGATCTGAGGTATCTAAGGCATTGTTTCAATGCAAGATACAAGAAGGAACACCCGTAGGAACTCATGCACTCAAGATGATTGGGTACGTGGAGAACCTTGATAAATTGGGATTTTCTTTAGGCCAAGAGTTGTCCACTGACCTTATTCTACAGTCATTGCCTAGAGGCTTTAGTCAATTTGTCATGAATTATTACATGAGTGAAATTGACAAATCGTTGCCTGAGCTCTTAAGCATGTTAAGAACTGTTGAGAGCAATCTTAAGAAGATACAACCTAGTACTAGTGATGTACTTATGGTTAAAAAGGGTAAAGGTAAGAAGAAGTTTAAAGGCAAGACCCAAGAAAAGGGCAAGAAAGCATTGAAGACCAAAGGTGGGGTGGCCAAGGAAGGGACTTGCTTCCACTATAAGGAAGCTAGACATTGGAAGAGGAACTGTAAAATGTATCTTGAGGAAGTCAAGAAGAAGCAAAGTGAGACTTCTACTTCAGGTATATATGTTATAGAAGTCAATCTATCTATTTCTTCTTCCTGGGCAATGGATACCAGTTGTGCTTCTCACATTTGCACTAATGGGCAAGGCCTGAGAAGAAGTAGATCATTGACGCAAGGAGAAGTGCACCTTGTTGGACTTTCCGAGCCGCAAAAACCACTTTTTGCGTTGCGAAAACCGCGGAAGTCCGGCCACGGATCCGTGTGAAGATGTATTAAAACTAAAACATGTATGTGTTTGTATAAAACCCTAGATCTACCTTAGATCTATATGATAAGGATGTTACCCTCGATGCGACGCCCTTCGCAAATCCCGCTCGTCCAAAAGGTTCGCCGGAACTAAAGAGTGTCAAGTGTACACTCCTCTACAAGTATCCACACAAACAAATGGTGGAGAAAAACACCTTAGAGTGTGCTAGCACCCCTTGGACGTTCATGGCTAGATAGGGAAGAGAGAACTTGAGGGAAGTGAAGAGGAAGAAGATGAAGTTACACAACTTAACTTCACATCATCCATAACCCACTATAATGGGGTTACATGCATGCATGTAACTCCAAGAGTCAATGGCTCTTGGTCTCCCTCATGAGGTGGCACCCCATAATGTGTCCATGATGATGTGGAACTTGACCTTTCATCTTTCCTCTCAAGTCAAGTCAAACTTGACCTCTTATCTCCCATGGTTGATCAAATCCAACCATTTGATTCTAGTCAATTTAATTTAATGAATCTCTATTCATTTAATCTAAATTGATTTGATGAATCAAATCTAAATTAGACTCATTCAACACTTGAATCAACTTGAGTCTAACTCAATTAGTCTAATTTGGATTACTCTTAATCCAATTTGGTTCATCCCATGAACCTAATCCTCATGGTTCATCATATGAACCTAATCTCCATCTAATTGCCCTTATGTGTGTGACCCTATAGGTTCTTGTAACGTTGGCAATGTCCCTAACCCGATTTAGGAACATAAGCAATGAGCGGTATCTAGCAACACATCATTGCTACCCAAGTTACAAGAATGTTGAGCTCCAACATCACCTTTGTGACTACTAATTGTGACTCTCACAATATGTGACAATGTTCCTCTATCCTTGACATCTAGATTGACCAATCAAAGCATAGACCGTGTCATCCTCGGTACAATCTAAATCTTGAACTCCTAGTAGACTCACTCTAATCAAATGAGCTCAATATCTCATATTGACTCATTTGGGCATGACCATGCATTTAGTGGTCTCACTCTATCAAGAATATCGATGTCACTCCCGTCATATAGGAGGGATAGATCCCATCTACATCACTCACATCCCTCCACATAATTTGTTACATACCCAGTAATCGCCTTTATAGTCCACCCATTTACGGGTGACGTTTGACGAAGCCAAAGTATGCAACGCCTTATGTAGGGAAGCATGGTGACTTCAGGTATAAGGACTAATAGTCATACTAATAGCCACATGAGAAAGTATATGACACTCATATAACGATCCATGATACTTTCTCATGGCGGGTCATTCAGTATTCATTCTCCAATGCATACCCATGTGTCAACTTGATATCTCATATCCATGACTTGTGAGATCAAGTCATCATGTTGACCTACATGCTAGTCTCTATGCATTAACGTTGTCCCTGAATGTTAATACTCGACTAGGAATGATTAAGAGTAGTGTTCTCTATATCATCTCATTATCGATTCAACCAATCGATTGATATAGATAAGAACCTACTACTCAAGGACATTATTATATTTAGTTATTTGGCACCAATACAAGTAAATATAATAACCATTCCTTTATAAATAGGAATATGATACAATAAAGTCCATACAACAATGATCACATGATTGTCTCTAGGGCTTTCACTAATAATCTCCCACTAGCACTAGTGCCAATCACCGTAGTATCTAATACCCAATGACCTAGTGTGACCATCATGCTTATTCTGTGCCAAAGCCTTGGTCAAGAGATCTGCGATGTTAGCCTCTGTGGGTACTCTGCAAATCTTCACATCTCCTCTATCGATAATCTCTCGAATGAGATGGAAGCACCGATATACTCGACCTCTTGTTGTAGAATCAACAACTGTGTCTTGCTTGGAACTCTTCTAGCTCACAGCACCACCATTCAAGAAAAACACAAACCCTGACTGCGATCTATAATCATCCTGGTCTGTTTGGAAGCTGGCATCGCTGTAACCCTTTAAAGCTAGCTCCTCATCACCTCCAAATATCAAGAAATATTCTTTAGTCCTTCTCAAGTACTTAAGAATATTCTTGACTGCTATCCAGTGACGCTCACTTGGATCTGACTAGTATCTACTCGTCATGCTCAAAGCATACGAGACATCAGGATGAGTACACAGCATGGCGTACATAATAGATCCTATAGCAGATGCGTAAGGGATTTTATCCATGCAGTCTCTCTCCTCTCTAGAAGAGGGACTTTGAGTCTTCGAAAGACTCACACCATGTGACATCGGCCGAAGTCCCTTCTTGGAATTCTGCATGGCAAACCGTAGTAATACCGTGTCAATGTATGTACTTTGACTTAGGCCAAGCAATCTCTTAGATCTATCTCTATAGATCTTGATGCCTAGAATACATGCTACTTCACCTAAGTCCTTCATTGAGAAGCACGTCCCCAGCCAAGTCTTCACAGACTGTAGCGAAAGGATGTCATTCCCAATGAGTAGTATGTCATCCACATACAATATAAGGAAGACAACTGTGTTCCCATTAACCCTCTTGTAGACACAGGGTTCATCTTCATTCTTGATGAAACCAAACTGTTTGATAGCATCATCGAATCAAAGATTCCAGCTCCGAGAGGCTTGCTTTAGCCCATAAATGGACCTTTGCAGCTTGCATACTTTCCCAGTATGCTGTGGATCTACAAAACTCTCAGGTTGTGTCATGTACACATCCTCGAGTAAGTTTCCATCAGAAACGTAGTTTTGACATCCATCTGCCAGATCTCATAATCGTGGTATGCTGCAATAGCAAGCAAGATCAGAATGGACAAACATCGCCACTGGAGAA
This sequence comes from Wurfbainia villosa, assembly GCA_025175895.1. Taxonomy (NCBI): domain Eukaryota; kingdom Viridiplantae; phylum Streptophyta; class Magnoliopsida; order Zingiberales; family Zingiberaceae; genus Wurfbainia; species Wurfbainia villosa. Next base: position 85,882,952 of record CM045997.1, read on the forward strand.
AAGGTTTCATCATAGTCAATACCATGAATTTGCTTGAAACCTTTAGCCACCAATCGGCCCTTATAGGTATGCGTAAGTCCATCCATGTCAGTCTTTCTCCTAAAGACCCACTTACACCCAATGGGTTTGACCCCTTCGGGTGGATCAACCAAAGTCCATACTTGGTTGGTGTACATGGATTCCATCTTGAATCTCATGGCCTCTAGCCATTTCTCAGAATCTGGGCTCATCACAGCTTCCTGATAGGAGGTAGGCTCATTCTCAATGAGCATTACATCATCATGGTCAGACAAGAGAAATAAGTATCTCTCAGGCTGACGACGTACCCTATCAGATCTGCGAAGAGGTAGGTCTACCTGAATAGGTGGTTGTTCCACAACCCTTTGTGCAACAACCTCATCACCCACAACACTTTGTGGTTCCTGTTCAACCTCTATCAAGGCCTCAGTGCTATGGTCCTTATCTTGAATTTCTTCAAGATCGAACGTACTCCCACTGGTTCTTCTAGAAAAAAAATCCCTTTCTAGAAAAACCCCAGTCTTTGCCATAAACACTTTGTACTGACTGGGAATGTAGAAGTAATATCCCTTGATATCCTTGGGATATCCAACAAAATAGCACCTATCGGATTTGGGTCCCAGTTTGTCTGAGACTTGACGTCGAACGTAAGCCTCACAACCCCAAATCCTCATGAAAGACATCTTGGGATTTCTCCCTGTCCATATCGTATATGGTGTCTTTATCACAACCTTGAATGGTACACGGTTAAGGTTAAAGGCTGCTATGTCTAGAGCATATCCCCAAAAGGATATAGAAAGATCTATGTGACTCATCATAGATCATACCATATCTAATAGGGTACGATTCCTCCTTTCAGATACACCATTCCACTGTGGTGTTCCAAGAGGAGTGAGTTGGGATAGAATCCCACACTCATCTAGATAGTCACGAAACTCATGGCTAAGGTATTCACCACCTCGATCTGATCGAAGTATCTTAATACTCTTGCCAAGCTGGTTTTGTACTTCATTCTTGAATTCTTTGAACTTTTCAACGGATTCTGATTTATGTGTCATGAGATACACATAACCATATCTACTGAAGTCATCAGTAAATGTAATGAAGTACCTGTAACCACCTCTAGCAGCAACATTGAAAGGGCCACATACATCACTATGTATAAGTCCTAACAAATCTGTTGCTCTTTCGCTTTGTCCACTAAAGGGAGTCTTGGTCATCTTGCCTAAAAGGCAAGACTCGCATGTCTCATATGATTCAAAATCAAATGAGTCTAGCAGCCCATCCTTATGGAGCTGAGATAAGCGACTCTTATTTATGTGACCTAAGCGACAATGCCAGAGATAGGTTTGGTTCAACTCATTTGACTTGAACCTTTTGGTACTTATGTTTAGATAGGGCTCTCTAAGTCTAGAAAGTAGAGTCCGTTCATTAGAGGTGCACTACAATAGAACATATCATTTAAATAAACTGAACAACATTTGTTCTTTATTATAAATGTAAATCCTTTCTTGTCCAAACAAGAAACTGAAATTATGTTCTTAGTTAAGGCAGGCACATAACAACATTCATCTAATTCTAGTACAAGCTCAGAGGGCAGAGATAGATCATAAGTTCCTACAACAACAGCATCAACTCTTGCTCCATTGCCTACTCGTAGGTCCACCTCGCCCTTTGTCAATGCCCTGCTATTTCTCAGCACCTGCACATTGGTATAAATGTGAGATGCACATCCGATATCTAATACCCAAGATGAAGAAATAGATAGATTGTCTTCTATAACATTTATACCTGAAGTAGAGGTCTCACTTCTCTTCTTCTTAAGATCTTACAGGTATGCTTTGCAGTTACGCTTCCAGTGTCCAGCTTCCTTGCAGTGGAAGCAAGCCCCTGCCTTAGCCACCCCTCCTTTGGGTTTAAGTTCCTTGCCTTTGCCCTTGGCTTGGGACTTTCCCTTACCTTTAGGCTTGCCCTTGCCTTTCTTCTTTTGCACCATCAAAATGGCGTCAGATTTTCCCTTCTTAAGGTTAAGCTCAACAGTTCTCAACATGCTGAGCATCTCAGGCAGTGGCTTATCAATTTCGTTCATGTTATAATTCATGACAAATTGATTGTAGGCTTGTGGCAAAGATTGCAAGATTAGGTCAGTGGTCAGCTTTTAGCCAAGTGGGAATCCCAGCCTTTGTAGGTTTTCTACATACCCAATCATCTTGAGTACATATGGACCTACGGGAGTCTCATCTTGGATTTTGGACCCAAACAATGCCTTAGAGACTTCATATCTCTCATGCCTTACTTGTCCTTGATATAGTTGACGAAGATGTCCAACCATATCATAAGCATTCATGAACTCGTGTTGCTTCTGAAGCTCAGAGTTCATGGTCGCGAGCATTAGACATGACACATCTAATGCATCATCTTGATGCTTCTTGTAAGCATCTTTATCAGCTCGCGAGGCAGTGGCAGGAGGTGCCTCCGGAATAGGCTGCTCCAGGACGTACAAATTCCTTTCTTGGGTGAGAACAATTCTCAGGTTCCTGTACCAGTACAGGAAATTTGCTCCATTATGCTTGTCCTTCTCAAGGACAGAACGCAGAGAGAGAGAGTGTTCGTGTTTGTCGATATAGTTATCTACAACATACAATGCAAAGAATTAATATCATATTCCTTTTATCATTTAATTAGGCCTTTAATCAAATGATGCTCCCACTGAATTATAGGAATTTTATAGAATCGAGTTATGGATGTGGTCAAACCACATTTACTAGATTCATACAAACTAGCTATAATTCTTGCGGGACAAGATTCACATCATACTAAGCCTTGAGTTAGCTTTGGCTAAATCGCCCAAGACTTAGTACGATTGGTGGGTAACATATTACCGATTACATCTCTATGTAACTCTTGTTTATAGGATCAAGACCCACATTTACAAAAGACCTTGAGTTAGCTTTGGCTAAATCGCCCAAGATTTAGTGTAAATGCGATCTTAACCTATCTTTCCAACGATTGGAATATGCCTATAGTTCTACTCGATCCAATTGAGTTAACTAGTTTTGCTCAATCTAATTGAGCTTACTCTAACCCAAGCGTGATAGGCGGGACTAAGATTGTCCCTCGACACCCTACCAAGATAATATGCATTGCTCTGCTTTGGCAGATTCAACAACAACAAATGATCGAGGTAGTGATGGGTATCAAGGCTCGGTAGGCATTTTCGAGTTGATTCGATTATGATCTAATCTAATCAAAATGTGTATCTTATACGCATTTAGGTTTTTATTATCCTATATTAGCATGCATCACATACATACAATCATTATTCTAGCATGCATCATATACATACAAGCATTATTCTACTAGCATGCATCACATACATACAAGCAAAATCAATTAAATATATATATATATATATATATATATATATACAGATATATATATATATATATATATATATATATATATATATATATATATATATATATATATATATATATAATTAAATGTGATGTAGTCATGGCCCTACTACGATCTTCTCAAGCCAAAGCCAATGAGAAGATCGGACGGTCAACCTAAGGCTAGCGGCTTCTCCAAGCGCTTCCTTTGACCGCCATGTGTCGTCGTCACCCTTCTCGTAACCTCGTCTTCAAGTTGACTTTCCACCGCTCCATTTTGTACATTACAAATATGAAACTCGAGTTACATTCAAGTCTAAAACTATTTACAACTAGAATATCAAAAGAAGAGGTACGACGTGCAGGTCGCATACACTATACAACACGCACAACCACAAAATGGTACGCAGGCCGTATTATGAATTATAACACATCACATCCAATCATATTAGGGTTATTGGGCCATGAATATCATAGAATTATACATAATTCTAAATTATGTATTTTTACAGAAAATTTCTATAAATTTTTCTATTTTTTTTTTCAATTTTATGAGTCACCTCTCCGTAACGGTCCCGCTAAGTGGTTTCCGGGCGCGATCGCGGGACAAGGCCCCTTTCGGGGATAGGGGAAGCGCCCCTACTCACAAAATAAACTTTGCGAGTATCCCTACAATGATCTTACAGTAACTTAAGTCACTATCCCAAAAACTTAAAGCGAGAACTCGCCGTTTCGGAGTGTTTTTCTCGACGGTTGAAGCCTACAAGTGTCCCAACACTCATTGCTTCGATTCTTCGAGAAAAATACCCAAATATTCTATAAAAATAGGAAATTTACAAAAACATATAAATATGTAATTTTTTATATCTAATAAAAAAATTACAAAAACGAAACACATACATGCTTCGCACGTGGCTCTGATACCACTCTTGGACTTTCCGAGCCGTAAAAATAGCTTTTTGCGTTGCGGAAACCCCGGAAGTCCGGCCACGGATCCGTGCGAAGATGTATTAAAACTAAAACACGTATGTGTTTGTATAAAATCCTAGATCTACCTTAGATCTACATGATAAGGATGTTACCCTCGATGCGACACCCTTCGCAAATCCCGCTCGTCCAAAAGGTTCGCCGGAACTAGAGAGTGTCAAGTGTACACTCCTCTACAAGTATCCACACGGACAAATGGTGGAGAAAAACACCTTAGAGTGTGCTAGCACCCCTTGGACGTTCATGGCTAGATGAGGAAGAGAGAACTTGAGGGAAGAGAAGAGGAAGAAGATGAAGTTACACAACTTAACTTCACATCATCCATAACCCACTATAAGGGGGTTACATGCATGCATGTAACTCCAAGAGTCAATGGCTCTTGGTCTCCCTCATGAGGTGGCACCCCATAATGTGTCCATGATGATGTGGAACATCATCATTGGCCGGCCATGCCAAGTCATCATCATGACATGGCATTTGGTAAAGTCAAACTTGACCTTTCATCTTCCCTCTCAAGTCAAGTCAAACTTGACCTCTTATCTCCCATGGTTGATCAAATCCAACCATTTGATTCAAGTCAATTTAATTTAATGAATCTCTATTCATTTAATCTAAATTGATTTGATGAATCAAATCTAAATTAGACTCATTCAACACTTGAATCAACTTGAGTCTAACTCAATTAGTCTAATTTGGATTACTCTTAATCCAATTTGGTTCATCCCATGAACCTAATCCTCATGGTTCATCATATGAACCTAATCTCCATCTAATTTCCCTTATGTGTGTGACCCTATAGGTTCTTGTAATGTTGGCAATGTCCCTAAACCGATTTAGGAACATAAGCAATGAACGGTATCTAGCAACACATCATTGCTACCCAAGTTACAAGAATGTTGAGCTCCAACATCACCTTTGTGACTACTAATTGTGACTCTCACAATATGTGACAATGTTCCTCTATCCTTGACATCTAGATTGACCAATCGAGGCATAGACTGTGTCATCCTCGGTACAATCTAAATCTTGAACTCCTAGTAGACTCACTCTAATCAAATGAGCTCAATATCTCATATTGACTCATTTGGGCCTGGCCATGCACTTCGTGGTCTCACTCTATCAAGAATATCGATGTCACTCCCGTCATATAGGAGGGATAGATACCATCTACATCACTCACATCCCTCCACTTAATTTGTTACATACCCAGTAATCGCCTTTATAGTCCACCCATTTACGGGTGACGTTTGACGAAGCCAAAGTATGCAACGCCTTATGTAGGGAACCATGGTGACTTCAGGTCTAAGGACTAATAATCATACTAATAGCCACATGAGAAAGTATATGACACTCATATAACGATCCATGATACTTTCTCATGGAGGGTCATTCAGTATTCATTCTCCAATGCATACCCAAGTGTCAACTTGATATCTCATATCCATGACTTGTGAGATCAAGTCATCATGTTGACCTACATGCTTGTCTCTACGCATTAACATTGTCCTTGAATGTTAATACTCGACTAGGAATGATTAAGAGTAGTGTTCTCTATATCATCTCATTATCGATTCAACCAATCGATTGATATATATAAGAACCTACTACTCAAGGACATTATTATATTTAGTTATTTGGCACCAATATAAGTAAATATAATAACCATGCCTTTATAAATAGGAATATGATATAATAAAGTTCATACAACAATCATCACATGATTGGCTCTAGGGCTTTCACTAACACACCTGTGTGTGGGCAATGGCGCAAGAGTTGCTGCTATAGCTGTAGGAACATGTTCCTTATTGTTGCCGAGTGGTTTGATTTTAGAACTTGATGAGTGCTATTTTGTACCTGTAATGACTAAGAACATTATGTCTGTTTCTTGTTTGGACAAGAAAGGTTTTTCATTTACTATAAAAGACAAATGTTGTTATATTTATTTAAATGAAATGTTCTATCGTAGTGCACATTTGATGAATGGACTCTATATTCTAGATCTAGAAAACTAAGTCTATAACATAAATACCAAACGATTCAAATCTAATGATTTAAATCAGACATATCTTTGGCATTGTCGCTTGGGTCACATAAATGAGAGTCGCATATCCCAGCTCCATAGAGATGGATTACTAGACTCATTTGATTTTAAATCATATGAGACATGTGAATAATGTCTTTTAGGCAAGATGACCAAGACTCCATTTAGTGAACAAGGAGAACGAGCGACAGATTTGTTAGGCCTTATACATAGTGATATTTGTGGTCCTTTCAAAGTCACAGCCAGAGGTGGTTATCAGTACTTCATTACATTTATTGATGATTTAAGTAGATATGGATATGTGTATCTTATGAGGTACAAATCAGAATCCTTTGAAAAGTTCAAAGAATTTAAGAATGAAGTACATAACCAACTTGGAAAGAGTATTAAGATGCTTCGATCAGATCGAGGTGGGGGAATACCTTAGCCAAGATTTTTATGACTATCTAATTGAGTGTGGGATACGATCTCAACTCACTCCACCTGGAACACCTCAGTTTAATTGTGTATCCAAGAGGAGAAATCGTACTCTATTAGACATGGTACGATCAATGATGAGTCATACAGATCTTCCTCCTTCCTTCTGGGGATATGCTCTAGAGACAACTGCTTTCACACTTAACCGCGTCCCATCTAAGGCAGTCATAAAGATACCATATGCGATATGGACTGGGAAGAGTCCCAAAATATCTTTTATGATGATTTGGGGTTGTGAGGCTTATGTTCGATGTTAAGTCTCCGATAAACTAGGCCCCAAATTAGACAAGTGCTATTTTGTAGGATATTCTAAGGAAATGAAAGGATATTACTTTTACAACCCCATGCTAGGCAAAGTGTTTGTCGCCAGAAATGATGTTTTTCTAGAAAGGGAATTTATTTCTAGAAAGCTAGTGGGAGTAAAATTGATCTTGAAGAAGTTCACGATACACAAAATAGCACTGATGCCTTAATGCAACAAGAACAAGCACCACAATGTGATGACCATTATGAATCAAGGTCATCACAAGGAGTTGTGGTACAACATGTTTAGGTAGACCAAGCTCTGTGCAGGTCTGATAAGATACGTCATCAACCTGAGAGATATTCTTTTCTCTTGGATGATAATGATGGTGTCATGCTTGATGAGCAAACATCCTATCAAGAAGCTATAATGAGCCCAGATTCTAAGAAATGGCTTGAGGCCATGAGATTCAAAATGGAATCCATGTACACTAACCAAGTATGGACTTTGGTTGATCCACCTGAAGGGGTCAAACCCATTGGGTGTAAGTGGGTCTTTAGAAGAAAGACTGACATGGATGGCAATGTGCATACCTATAAAGGGTGATTGGTAGCAAAAGGATTCTAGCAGATTCATGGTATTGACTATGATGAAACCTTTTCTTCAGTTGCGATGCTCAAATCCATTCGGATCATGCTTGCTATTGCTGCTTACTATGACTATGAAATATGGCAGATGGATGTCAAAACTGCATTTCTTAATTGAAATCTACTCGAGGATGTGTATATGACATAGCTTGAGGGTTTTGTCAATCCAAAGGATGTTGAAAAGTTCTGTAAGTTGCATAGCTCCATTTATGGTTTAAAGCAAGCTTCTAGAAGCTTGAATCTTCTATTCGATGATGTGATCAAAACGTTTGATTTCATTAAGAATGAAGATGAACATTGTGTCTACAAGAAGGCTAGTGGGAGCAAAGTTGTTTTTTTCTTTTTATATGTAGATGACATCCTACTCATCTGAAATGATATCCCTATGCTAGAGTCTGTGAAAACTTGGCTTGGGAATTGTTTCTCAATGAAGGACTTAGGTGAAGCAGCCTATATTCTTGGCATCAAGATCTATAGGGATAGATCTAGGAGATTGCTTGGCCTAAGTCAGAGTACATATATTGACAAGGTGCTTAAGTGTTTTGCCATGCAGAATTCCAAGAATTGTTTTCTGCCAATGTCACATGGTGTATGTCTTTCGAAGACTCAATGTCCCTCTTCTGCGGAAAAGAAGCAACACATTGATCAGATCCCTTCTGCATATGCTATAAGATCTATCATATACACCATGATTTGTACTCGCCTCGATGTCTCGTATGCTTTGAGCATGATGAGTAGGTACCAGTCAGATCCCGGTGAGTGTCACTAGACATCAGTCAAGAATATTCTTAAGTACTTGAGAAGGACAAAAGAATATTTCTTGATCTTTGGAGATGATGAGGAGCTAGTTGTAAAGGGTTACAATGATGCAAGCTTCCAAATCGATAGAGATGATTCGCGATCGTAGTCAGGGTATGTATTTTGTCTGAATGGTGGTGTTGTGAGCTGGAAGAGTTCAAAACAGGGCACAGTCGCAGATTCCACAATAGAAGCCGAGTACATTGCTGCATCTGATGCAACAAAGAAGGTTGTTTGGATCAGGAAGTTCATTGTTGAACTTGGGGTAGTTCCTAGCATACCAGATCCTATAGCCCTCTATTGTGACAACAATGGGGCAATTGCTCAGGCTAAGGAACCTCGCTCTCATCAGAAGACCAAACACATACTACGGCGGTTTCATCTCATTCGGGAGATCATCGATCGAGGAGATATGAGAATATGCAAAGTAGATTCTGATGCTAACATTGCGGATCCCTTAACCAAGGCTTTGGCACAGAGAAAGCATGATGGTCATACCAGATCACTGGGTATGAGATATTACAGTGATTGACACTAGTGCTAGTGAGAGATTGTTAGTATGAGTCCTTAGTGCCAATTATGAGATGATTGGTGAGGGAAACTTTTGTATCATATCTTATATTAATATAGGCAAACATTGGTTATTATATTTACTTTATGCGTGTGTCAGCTAAATAAATATAATAATGCCCTTGAATAGTAGGTTCTTACTCATAGTATATCAATTGGTAGAATTAATTATGAGAAGTTGTAGAGAATACTATTCTTAATATTCCTAGTCAAGTATTAATAGACAAGGGCAATATTAATACATTGAGACTAACATGTAGGTCAATGGATGACTTGATCTCACAAGTCATGGGTATGAGATATCACATTGACACATGGGTATATATATTGGATAATATATATACTGAATTAACCCACAATGAGAAAGTGTCATGGATTGTTATATGAGTGTCATATACTTTCTCAAGTGACTATTGGTATGAATAGTCCTTAGACATGAAGTCAATACGGTTCCCTACATAAGAATTATGTACTTTGGTATCGTCTAACGTCACACCGTAATAGGGTGCACTATAACAGTGATTACCAGGTAAGTAATGAATTATGCGAAGAGATGTGAGTGATGTAGATAGGATCTATCCCTTTTATATGACAAGAGTGATATCTTTGGTCTCTTGATAGAGTAGGACCTGAAGGTAGGAAACTTCGCTTCCCACTTCAACTCGGTCGCTTGTTGATGGTGATCCCTTCTACGTCCCGGGATTAAAAAAAAATTAATCCTAGACGAAAGGGATTACCCAAGCAACTGTTTCATCGTCGTGTTATTCGATTAGAGTAGTCACTTGAACAAACTTGTTGTTCAAGCCACCAACCTCTATTCTACGAATAGCCGCAGAATAGACGATATACGGATCGCTGGCTTTTGTGTTTATATTGGGGGTCCAAGTATATTTAGCCATAAAATAGAATATATCATGCATATAGAATTGAAAACAATTATAACCATGCTACATAAGAAAATAGACAAGTATTATACCTCTCGATCTTCTATCGTATGTCCTTCCTCCTTTTGGACGTCGTGTGGGCGACGATCTACCAAAAGTCGAAGCTCCTAGATCACTAATCTTCCTTCCTTGCTCGCTCCAAACAAGAGGAAAACTAAGAAACAAAACCCTTCTCCTTCCTTTAGCCAACTAACAAACACCAACCTAGGTGCTTGCCGCCGGCCAACAAGGAGAAGATGATGGAGATAGTTGCCGGCCAAGAGCTCCAAGGGAAGATCCTAAGCCTTGTTTCCACCAGCCAAGGAGAGGAGAAGGAGTAGGTTTGGACACCGGCCAAGGGAGGGAAGGGCTTGTATGGGCGCTAGCCACCAAGGAAGAAGAAGAAGAAAAGGAAAACCTTTCCTTATTTGGTGCCACCAACACCCAAACCCGAATCCCAAATGCTTGCTTCCCCTTACCCTAATCCAATCTCTATTGGAATTCTCTTTGCCGCCCACCCCATGCTCTCCTTTTATAGAGTTAGGGATATGCCTTGTTTTAATCTCCACCATTGGTTCCAGGGATTTAATCTCAACCGTCGGATCTAGAGATTTAATCTCAACCGTCAGTTCTAGAGATTTAATCTCTACCTTTGGATCTATAGTTCTGTTTTCATCCATTGGTTTTAGGCTTCATGAGGTTTTAATAGGCTACAATAGGGACCATGAGGAGGAGTTGGATCTTGGCCACCCAATGGATCAAGCCCACATAAAGTCCGATCCATTAATGATAATCCAATCAACTAAAGAATTATCATTGATCTACCTCACCAACCCCCATAAGTTAATATGGGCTCCATATATTATTTGTATATTTTTCTCCCCGTGTTTAAGATCTCGAATGTTCGTCGATTAATTAATTTACTGACCATTAATTAATCAACATCTAACTCCATGAGTAGTACCACTCAACCTTATCATCATGCCAGACCAAGTCCACCTGCAGGGTTTACATGAAGAACCTTATGAGCTCCTCAAGGGGACATCATCATCCTAATATATAGGACACAGTTTCCTCCTATAATCATTGACACACCATATAAATAATATCATTTCACAACTTACTGAGCCTATCGATTTAATCTATAAATCTCGCCCATTGGCAAATCAAAGAAATGAATACTAAGTATATGTGTCCGTTATTATATCAGGATTAAGAGTATGTACAATATAATATCTGAGGTCCGATTCGATTATGTAGTCAGTAATAAATCGAATCACCTCTAAGTCGGTCCTGCTCAATACACACAAAGTGTATTAGTGTGATTCTTTGGTCAAGACAAACCAATATCAAATCATACTACAACCAAACCAATGGTTTGTCCAAAGCCATCTTTGTTGTGAGCCTTTACTTATACTTTACAAGGAGCCGATAACATGATCCCCCGTGTGACACCACACACCATGTTATCTACAATATAATGTATTAGACAATATGCATCACCATAAATATGCAAACAATGATCATGTGATTCTTATTTCAAAATAAAGATGTTCATACAAAAGATAGATTTTTCAGTATACATCCCAACAATCTCTCACTTATACTAAATGACTATGCTGTCCTCAAACTGTCATACATCTGATTCCTATTCCCTCCACATGCCTACCAAAAGCTCTCGCCGGAAGGGCCTTAGTGAAAAGATCTGCTAGGTTATCCTCCGATGCAATCTTGGCTACAGCAACTTCTCCTCTCTTTACGATTTCTCGTATCAGGTGGTACTTGCGCTCTATGTCTTTACTTGCCTTATGGGCTCGTGGTTCCTTCGAGTTTGCAACTGCACCACTATTATCATAATAAATTGTGATAGTTCTGGGCAAACCAAGAATCACATCCAACTCCATCAGGAAGTTCCTGAGCCACACAGCTTCTTTGGCTGTCTCAGAGGCCGCCACATACTCAGCTTCCATGGTAGAGTCTGCCACGCATTTCTTCTTGACACTCTTCCATACAATGGCTCCACCTCCCAAAGTAAACACAAAACCTGAGATAGACTTACTGTTATCCCTATATAATTGGAAGTCAGAATCTGTATAACCCACAGGGAGTAATTGGTCTGTCTGGTAAACTAGCATATAATCCCTAGTCCTTCTCAGGTACTTCAATATATGCTTTACCACAGTCCAATGTCCCTATCCTGGGTTACTCTGATATCTGCTGACCATGCCCACGACAAAGCAGATATCTGGTCTCGTACATAGCATCGCATACATGAGGCTTCCTACTGCCGAAGCATAAGGAACCGCCTTCATCTCCTCTATCTCCTCAGATGTTCTAGGACACATCTCCTTAGATAAAGGAACTCCATGCCTGAAAGGTAGAAAACCTTTCTTGGAGTTTTTCATGCTAAAACGATCCATAATAGTGTCTATGTATGAAGCTTGGGATAAGCACAACATCCTTTTCTTACGAGCCCTTATAACCTTGATCCCAAGGATATGTCCCACTTCTCCCAAGTCCTTCATATCAAACTGTTGGGACAACCATACCCTTACGTCCGATAACACCTTGATATTGTTGCCAATTAACAAAATGTCATCTACGTATAGTACAAGAAATACCACTACGTTTCCATCACATCTCTTGTATACACAAGACTCATCCGGACTTTGAATAAATCCATAAGACTAGATTACCTCATCAAAGAAGATGTTCCAAGACCTCAAAGCTTGCTTCAATCCATAAATGGACTGATTAAGCTTACACACAAGATGCTCTTTGCCCTTTGCAATGAATCCCTCTGGTTGCTTCATATAGATGTTTTCCTCAATACTTCCATTAAGGAAAGCTATCTTGACATCCATCTGCCACACCTCATAATCCATATGAGCTGCAATGCATAAGAGAATCCGGATAGACTTAAGCATGGCTACCAGCGAAAAGGTCTCCTCATAATCAATACCCTCTTTCTGAGTATACCCCTTCGCAACAAACCTCGCTTTGAAGGTCTCATCCTTCCTATCTATTCCTCTCTTTCTTTTGTAGATCCACTTGCATCCAATGGTTTTTACACCATCGGGTGGCTCTACTAGCTCCCAGACCTGATTCGAATCCATAGATTCAATCTTAGTACTCATTGCATTTTGCCAAGATACTGCATCTTTATCTTGGATTACCTCGTCATATGTCCAGGGATCAGGTTCAAGTTCGCCAGGGACCAAATCAAAAGATTCTCTCAAGAACATGAATCTATCAGGGTGTCTCACAACCCTCCCACTACGACGAGGTATCACCTGTGTATCCTCTGTGACACGCGATGTAGTGACTTGTGGTATATCCTCTTGTACCAGTGGTACTGAAGAAGTGACTTCCCCTTTCAATTCCTCCAGAACAATCTTACTCATGGGCTTGTGGTTCATCACATAGTCTTCCTCTAGAAATCTGGCGTTCGTGTTAACGATCACCCTCTGATCACTAGGACTATAGAACAAACCACCTTTCGTTCCTCTAGGATAGCCAACGAACATGCGTACTTATGTACGAGGTTTGAACTTACCAGCATCTGCCTTCAGCACATGTGCTAGACTCTCCCAAATCCGAATATGTCTTAGACTAGGCTTTCACCCAGTCCACAATTCTGTGGGAGTAGAAGGCACTGATTTAGATTTTACCAAGTTCAGAATGTACACTTCCGTATCTAGAGCATATCCCTAGAACGAATCTAGCAACTCAGAATAACTCATCATCGATCTAACCATCTCCATAAGAGTCCTATTCCTTCGCTCTACTACACCATTCTGCTGGGGTGTGCCAGGTGCAGACAATTGGGATTGAATCTCAGCCTTTGATAAGTAATTCCTAAACTCTCCCAAGAGGTACTCACCACCACGATCAGATCGTAGTGTCTTGATACTTTTACCATGACATTTCTCCACATCAACCTTGAATTCTTTGAACTTGTCAAAGCATTCAGACTTGCTGCGTATCAAGTAAATGTATTCATATCTCAAATAATCGTCTATAAAAGAGACGAAATACTCAAAATCACCTCTTGCTTGAATAGACATAGGACCACACAAATCAGAATGAACCAATTCTAACACATCTTTGGCTCTATACACCTTGGCCTTAAAAGTCCTCTTGGTCATTTTACCCTACAAGCAGGATTTGCAGGTTGGGAAATCTTCCACGACTAATGAACCCAGAGGTTCATCAGCTATCAACCTTTGAATTCTGCTTAGGTTAATATGACCAAGCCTAAGATACCAAAGATATGTTTGGTTCATCTTCGAAGGTTCTTTTCTCTTATTGGAATTAGAAGATGAGTTATTAGCTTTTATTTGCATCGTGGGAGCTTTTGGTTAAAGTGTGTATAAATTTCCGTTCAATGCACCCGAACAGATAATGTCCCTATTCCTTTTTATAACAACTCTGTCATTAAAAGAAATAGAATATCCATCCATAAACAATTTAGAAATTGAAATTAAATTCTTTCTAAATAAAAGTACATAAAGGTAATTCTTAAGAACCAAAACTTATTTTTTCTCAAAAGATAAATAAACATCTCCCACTGCAATAGCCGCCACCTTCGTGGCATCTCCCAAGTATACTAGAATTTCTCCTCACCAATTGGTCTGATTTCCTCGAACCCTGAAAGTATTGCGTACATGATCGCTGGTTCTATATCTACACACCAGGTGTCGGTAGATAACACCGCTAAATATGTTTCAATGACTAGACCAAAAGATATACCTTTGTTCTACTTGCGGTTGGGGCAGTCCTTCTTCCAGTGTCCAGTCTACTTACAAGTGAAGCACTTGCCTTTTGGCTTCTTCACTCCTCCTTGAGTTCCTCCCACCGCCTTTGCCCCAGCTTGTTTCTTCTTCTTCTTGCCTTTCGGCTTAGAAGTAGAAACTGTTGGTGCAGTAGGCACCTAAGTCGAACCTGAGTTTTGATTATTGCAAATGACACAAAGTTAAGCTCATGTCGTTATCTCACGAGCTAAATCGAGTGTGCAGAAGATTGCTATAGCTAGAGCTGAAGGCTAGCGACATCCGGAGGAAGCCGCGGTGGTCGGACGACACTCGAGTGACTTCGGAGGGAGCCGAAGGAATCGAGTGGAAGGCCGGAAGAAAAAGCGACATGGTAAGTATCGAGGTAAGCTCGTGTGTGCGAGCGTAAGTGAGGTCGTATCCTCCTTACGGGGATGTTCTTAAGCATAGATCCGACCAAAGACATCCCATCGATG
The DNA here is from genome assembly GCA_025175895.1 of Wurfbainia villosa. Lineage (NCBI taxonomy): Eukaryota > Viridiplantae > Streptophyta > Magnoliopsida > Zingiberales > Zingiberaceae > Wurfbainia > Wurfbainia villosa. The sequence goes on from CM045997.1 coordinate 85,898,300, forward strand.
GTCTAGGTCGAGATCGAACGATCGAAGGCCGTCGAAATAATGTTTTCTTTGAGATGACTTTGACTTGCAGCAAGCATCAGTTGACTGCCAGCTTGGAGGACTCGACTGTCGTTAATCAGTCGACTGCCGGAGGTCAGCACTCGACTGATGTTGCCATCAGTCGACTGGTGATGGCCATCAGTCGACCGATGGTCAATGATCAGCTTCGAGGAGTCAAGGCTTATCACCCCATTTCAAGAAGATTGATGCTCAATTGTGATTAGCTAGGGTTCCTCTTGAAAAGGGGCTCAAAGGCTATAAAAGGAGGGCTAATCCTAGGGTTTCTTTATCAATTCCAAGCTTCCAAAAGCCTCCGCAAAGCTACAACTCTCCGACAACGAAGTCTTTCTTCTCCGACATCTAGGGTTAATTTTCTTTATTTTTTGTACGTCGGTATTAGCTTTATATCAGTTGTTTATTTACTTGTTTCGGAGCTTTTATCGTAAACGAGGATTGGGGGAGTGTCCCTCTACCTCAAGTTTTGTTCTTTCTTGTATCGATTAACTCCTACCTCCAACGAGGAAGAGTTCGTTTAGTGTTTTGCCCTCCGTGCATGGTCAAGGACCACTAGGGCCTTGGAGTAGTAGCCAAAGGCTACGAACCAAGTAAAATATTTGTCTTCTCTTTTTATTGCTTATCTTTTCCGCTGCAAATTAATTATCTACTCGGTTTTTAAACGAATGAACAAAAAGAAAGTTTTAATGCTATTCACCCCCCTCTAGCGTTTCAAATCGATCCAACAATTGGTATCAGAGCCGAGGGTTGCTAAGATTTGGTGAAACCACCAATCTAGCCATTTTACAAATTTTTTTATTTTTTTAATTCTGTTTTATCTCTTTTTGTTAGATTTTCTTCCGCACTACTAATCCAAGACGCAAGTCTTGGTACTTTCGTGTGTTTTTGTCGTTGCTAGGTTTTCATTTTAGTCTCCTTGTTTTTTTTTGTTCCAATGGCCCATCTCGAGGGTTTTAGCAGCGTCCGACCTCCATTTTACAATGGAGATGATTTCCGTTACTGGAAAGGTCGGATGGAATGCTTTCTCAAAACCCAAATCGAGATGTGGATCATAATCCAAACGGGTTTCACACTTCCGACTAACGAAGTGGGTGAATCCTTGGGTTATGATCAATGGACCATTGCGACAAAATGACAAGTCGAAGCCGATGCCAAGGCAACACAAATCCTCCAATGCGGCTTGTCCAAGGTGGAGTTAAATCGCGTCGGCCCCTTCATCAGCGCAAAGGACCTATGGACAAAGCTAGTGGAGCTACACGAAGGGACCGATGAAGCCAAGGTATGTAAGCGCAACCTTATATTTAATAAATTATATAATCTAAAAATGCAGGAACATGAAACGGAAACGCAACTCCACGCTCACGTCTAGGACATAGTCAACAATCTACACGCAATCGGGCAAAAGGTCGAAAACCGCGACCTTATAAGGTATGTCCTAAACTCCTTTCCGAGGACTACCTTGTGGGCATCCATGGTCGATGCCTACAAGGTCTCCAAGGATATCTCTAAACTTAGATTAGATGAACTTTTTTCTGATTTAGAACTTCATGAGCAGTCTAACTCGGAACCCGAGAAAGGTATAGCACTATTTGCAGGTTCAAAGAAGAAAACCGCCAGCAAGCCACCCCCGAAGGAAGAAGAGGATGAGTCCGATTCGGAGGTCGACTCGGAAATGGAGGCCGAACTAGTCAACCTAGTTCGGAGGATAGTCAAGGGCCGAAAATGAGCCGTCACTCGACCCAACGAAGGTAAGCCTAAAAGTTCAAACATAAGATGTTATGAATGCAACAGGTTTGGACACATTAAGTCCGAATGCCCAAAACTCAAGAGCAAGGCACCAAAACACAAAAAGGCACTTAACGCTACTTGGGAAGAAGCTTCCGAGGAAGAAGATAACGATCGAGTTCTCATGGACAAACCGGTGGAATCGGAAACGGAGTCGAAACTGAAACTTGAATCGGAAACCGAAGACGAGTCGGACTGCGAAGCACTATTCAAGACAAGCCACGAATACGCATCCGGTTCAAAAGATACACTCAAGGTAAGTCGGTCTCTTATTACTACACTTTATAGTTCAATTAAGTTTTTAAATAAAAAGTTAGCTAAGTCCGAGTCCAAGGTCGATACCCTGGTTGAGGAAGTTAAACTCCTCAAACACGAGGTCTCCCTAACCTCTTCGACTAGTCGAGTTCAAGAGAATGACTCAACTCGAGTTGAAAAACTCGAAGTTGAGAACTCACTCTTGAAGAGTCAAGTCGAAGATCTTAGGAATACGTTGGAAAGGTTTACTTTGGGATCCAAAGGACTTGACCTCCTACTTGGATTTGTGTACAACAAGGTCGGGCTAGGGTTTAGCTCAAACACGACCAATAAGTCGTATATGTCAATCGTAAGTCGACATAAAAAATGTGTCCAAGCATGGGTCCCTAAGACCACCTTGATTTCAAACTTAGGATCAAACCAGTACTGGGTTCCCAAGGACCAAATCCACTATGTGGAGAGACCGAATCGAATCAACGGTCCAGGGAGAGCTAGTACGAAATTTGTTTGTGTTTTAACTTAGAAATTACATGCTTAGGTTTTTATTTAGTTTGATTTTTCTTTTTAGAATGGTTAGATAGGACTATAACTCGTCAATACTTGATAACATAGTACTAGGACGCGGCGAGATGATAGTATGCTAGGAAAGCGGAGTCTTGTGTATTCGGACTAGATAAGGCATATCTAGTTCGGTGCACTTGACCGAGCGGAAATAGATGAAGCTACCTCGCCGTATCCTAGATTAGTTAGACCAGGAAGTGGTCTTAGGTGAGTCAAGTCTCTATTTTCTTGAAAATGGCTTTCTCTAAGGAAGTGGTCATTGTTCCGATCAAAGAAGGCCTCTGTGCCTCGCCACGACCTGGAAGCCATGATCTTGAAAAGGTGACTTGATGAGCCTAAGGTCAAATCTGAATCTAATGCAAGGTTGACAAATGTTTAAGTCATTAAATTTAATTCAACTAAAATTGGAAGTCATCTCACAAGAACATATAGGATTAACATGTTTGATCATGTAGACATGGGTGAGATGATTTAGGTTAATAATTTTCAACCAATTTTTAATAAATCCAATATCCGATCCAACTACCTTGCGTGTAAGATCAATGGATGTCGGACAGTGGTTGCTCCCGACACATGACCGGGGATCAACTCAAGTTTTTGAAGCTTCGATTCAAACGACAAGGGTCGATAGCCTTCGGAAATAATGGCAAGCTCAAAATCATCGGATCAGGTGATATTGAGCTCAACTCAAATTTTGTCATTCAAAACGTTTTATTAGTAGAAAATTTTCAATATATCTTCTCAGTGTAAGCCAATTGTGTGATAATAACTATAAGGTCATATTTCTAGAAAATGAATGTGTAATTAATACAAACGAAACCTCTAAAACAATTCTTAAAGGGACTAGAAATAACAACATTTACACTATCAACTTAATTAACTCCTCAACTAAGTGTCTTATTACACGGCAAGAGGAATCATGGTTGTGGCACCGATGACTCGGTCACTCACACCCAAGACTCATCCACAAGATAAGTCAGAGTGATTTAGTCAGAGGTTTACCTAACCTCAACAACTTGGATAATAAAATATGTAATGCTTGTCAACAAGGTAAACAATCTAGGACACAACATCAACTAACTAGTCAAGAACGAACCAAAAGTGTGCTTGAGCTCCTACACATGGATCTATTTGATTCACACGGAGCTAAGTCACTTAACGAAAGTAAATTCTGTTTAGTCATTATTGATGACTACTCTAGATTTACTTGTGTTAGGTTCATCAAACACAAAAGTGATACCCTAGATCAATTAATCAACCTATTTAAGTTAATAGAAAATCAACAAAGCATTAAAATCAAAAGACTTAGGACTGATCATGGTGGTGAATTCGAAAACCATAGGTTTACAGAATTCTGTAACCTAAATGGATACCACCATGAGTTCTCGTGCCCTAGAACTCCACAACAAAATGGCCTAGTAGAATGCAAAAATAGAACCCTACAAGAAGCCGCTAGGACAATGCTTAATGAGTATAACCTACCCGATAGGTTTTGGGTGAAAGCCGTGAGTACGACATGCTATGTCCAGAATAGGATCCTTATGGTAAAGAGGAACCTTAAGACCTCATACGAGATTTATCCTGATAAAATACCTAACATCAAGTACTTTAGGGTATTTGGGTGTAAGGTACATATTCTAAACACTAAAGATTACCTAGGGAAATTTACATCCAAAACCACGACCGGAATCTTTCTAGGATACTCGACTACAAGTAGAGCTTATAGAGTATATAACCATGACACCCTTAGAGTCGAGGAGACCATCAATGTAGTATTTGATGAAGGACACAAACCTACAAAGCCCCCGGCAACCCCAATTAGCGAGCCGACTCATACTAGACCTAACTCTGATCCGGAGATCAGGTCTAGTGTTAATCCTAACCTAAGTCAACCAAGTCACTCTATCGACCAAGTGTTAGATGACTCCAACCAAACTAGAACTCAAACAAGCCATCCTATGGATCAAGTTGTAGACTCAAATCCAAATCCAACTAGGACTCAAACGAATCATCCTATCGACCAAGTGATAGGTGATCCAAGTCTAGGAGTTCGAACTAGAGATTCATACAGAAACCTTAGTCAAATATCTTTGATTTCTAAAATTGAACCCAAAACTATTGACCAAGCTCTTCTTGATCCCGATTGGATTATTGCAATGCAAGAAGAGTTGGCTCAATTCACTAGGAACGAAGTATGGGAATTAGTACCACCACCAAAGATAAAACAATCATTGGAACAAGGTGGGTGTTTAGAAATAAAATTGATGATAAAGGTGAAGTAGTTAGAAATAAAGTTAAACTAGTTGCTAAAGGGTTTAGTCAAGTCGAATGTTTAGATTACGACGAGACCTATGCCCCAGTAGCTAGATTAGAGTCCATTCGAATGCTATTAGCATATGTAACACATCGAGGATTTAAGTTGTTTCAAATGGATGTGAAATCTGCATTCTTAAATGGATACATTAAAGAAGAAGTTTATGTTAGTCAACCCCCCGGTTTTGAAAGTTTAGACAAACCCGATCATGTCCTTAGGTTAAAAAAAGCTCTTTATGGACTTAAACAAGCTCCGCGAGCTTGGTACGAGAGACTTTCGATTTATATTAAGTCCAAAGGCTTTAACCAAGGTGTAGTTGACCCAACCCTTTTCGTAAAAACCTTAGGTAAAGACATATTCATAGCCCAAATCTACGTAGATGATATTATTTTTGGAACCACCAAATCAATCCTACTAAATGAGTTTATTTCACTTATGGAAAGTGAATTTGAAATGAATTTAGTAGGCGAATTAAGTTTCTTCTTAGGATTACAAATTAAACAAACTAAAGATGGAATATACCTACATCAACGCAAATATACTAGGGAATTAATTAAACGCTTTGGAATGCAAGACGCTAAAATTATTAATACCCCAATGGCAACTAATGTTAATATAGAAGAAGATGTAATTGGAAACCCAATTGATTTAAAATACTATAGGAGCATAATAGGGAGTCTCCTTTACTTAATTGCAAGCCGACCTGATATCTTATTTACAGTGAGTATGTGCGCAAGGTTTCAAACCTGTGCCAAGGAGTCTCACCTAACTCTAGTCAAGCGTATCCTTAGATATCTAAAGGGTACACTTAATGTCGGTATTTAGTATCCTAGATCTACCGAGTTCGAACTAACCGGCTACTCCGATTCGGACTATGTTGGTAGTAAGCTCGATAGAAAGAGCACGAGTGGTTGTTATCAACTTCTCGGCTCGAGTCTAGTGAGTTGGTGCAGTAGGAAGCAACACTGTGTTGCCTTATCTACCACCGAAGCCGAATACATCACGATGGGTGAGTGTGTCACTCAACTTCTTTGGATGAAGCACACTCTCCGCGACTTAAGTTAGACTTTACGAATACTAAACTTCACGTAGATAACATTAGTTCAATTAATCTTACTAAGAATCTGATATGTCACTCTAGGACCAAACATATAGAGGTCAAACACCATTTCATTCGAGAACATGTGGCCAACGGAGCCATACAACTCGAATACGTTGAATCGAAGTCTAACTTAGTAGACCTATTTACTAAACCCCTACCCGAATCCGAATTTAGTCTATTAAGACGAAAATTGGGCATGTGCGTAGTAGAATAGGAACTTGCAAATTATATTTTCTTACTACTATTTCTTAAATTTCATTTTTATGGAACTAGCATAGGGCATACCTTAGATATCATGCACCTATAGATTTAAGGAGCCAATACATCTCACAACACATAGGACTAATGTGTTTGTGTACTTAGCCACGTAGATGGGCGTGAGATGTTAGGACCTTACTCCTGGTTCCAGATGTAGAGATAGTGCATCGCCATGAACCACGGAGTATAATCATACATACTAACCGACTCTGACCAGGACTGGTTGATCTTTTATATCAATCAAGCCAAATATGAGTCAAACATTCTATAGATGAACTTATTTTCAGTATATTATTTTCAAAATAATGTGGAACATGCTTGGACTTTAAATTTAACACTTATTTTTTTTTTCCACACACACCCTCACTCTTTTCGATATATGACAAAAGGGGGAGAAAAAGGCCAAAGTTAAGGGGTCAAAATTTTTTTTGATAACTTAACTCTTACTTTATATTTAAACCAAAAGTTAACTTTAAGTTTTGAAAACTTATTAAAGGCCAAGTTAAGAGAATTCTTAACTTAAACTTATTTGGGGTCAAAAATTTTTTTTTTTTTTGTTGATAACTTAACTCTTACTTTATATTTAAACCAAAAGTTAACTTTAAGTTTTGAAAACTTATTAAAGGCCAAGTTAAGAGAATTCTTAACTTTAACTTATTTGTGCCATCAATGTTTTACTTATTTTTAAACATTATGCCCTTAATGTTTTACTCAAGGGGGAGAAAGGGCCAAGTTAAGAAGAACTCTTAACTTAAACATTTTACTAAGGCCAACTTTAAGTTATGTTAATTACTTAAAGCAACCCTCAAAGGGGAGGATTAAGGTCTTTCTTCAAGACTCACCCTCGGTCAAGGGGGAGGTTTCCTCAAGGGGGAGTACTTGAAGAAAATTCTTACTACTCCAACTTAATCTTCTTTATTTTTTGTTTGTTTCTAATGTACATTATTCTTCATGCTTGCTATTTACTTAACTTTGTATGTGGGTTTGCCATAAATCAAAAAGGGGGAGATTGTTGGTGCAGTAGGCACCTAAGTCGAACCTGAGTTTTGATTATAGCAAACGATACAAAGTTAAGCTCATGTCGTTATCTCACGAGCTGAATCGAGTGTGCAGAAGATTGCTATAGCTAGAGTTGAAGGCTAGTGACACCCGGAGGAAGCCACGGTGGTCGGGCAACACTCGAGTGACTTCGGAGGGAGCCGAAGGAATCGAGTGGAAGGCCGGAAGAAAAAGAGACATGGTAAGTATCGAGGTAAGCTCGTGTGTGAGAGCGTAAGTGAGGTCGTATCCTCCTTACGGGGATGGTCTTAAGCGTAGATCCGACCAAAGACATCCCATCGATGGTCTAGGTCGAGATCGGACGGTCGAAGGTCGTCGAAATAATGTTTTCTTTGAGCTAACTTTGACTTGCAGCAAGCATCAATCGACTTCGGCTTGAGGACTCGATCGCCGTCAATCGCCGACCGGTCGGAGGTTAGCACTGACCGATCGCCATCGATCGATCGATGATGGCCATCACCGGTGATGGTCAATGATCAGCTTCGAGGAGTCAAGGCTTATCACCCCATTTCAAGGAGATTGCTGCTCAATTGTGATTGACTAAGGTTCCTCTCGAAAAGGGACTCAAAGGCTATAAAAGGAGGGCTAATCCTAGGGTTTCTTTATCAATTCCAAGCTTCCAAAAGCCTCCGCAAAGCTACAACTCTCCGACAACGAAGTCTTTTTTCTCCGACGTCTAGGGTTAATTTTCTTTATTTTTTGTACGTCGGTATTAGCTTTATATCAGTTGTTTATTAACTTGTTTCGGAGCTTTTATCGTAAACGAGGAGAGGGGGAGTGTCCCTCTACCTCAAGTTTTGTTCTTTCTTGTATCGATTAACTCCTACCTCCAACGAGGAGGAGTTCGTTTAGTGTTTTGCCCTCCATGCGTAGTCAAGGACCACTAGGGCCTTGGAGTAGTAGCCGAAGGCTACGAACCAAGTAAAATATGTGTCTTCTCTTTTTATTGCTTATCTTTTCCGCTGCAAATTAATTATCTACTCGGGTTTTAAACGAACGAACAAAAAGAAAGTTTTAACGCTATTCACCCCCCCCCTCTAGCGTTTCAAATTGATCCAACAGAAACCTTTTGGGTAACCATAGCATGTGCATGAACACTCTGACGAAATAGCCCCTCTGTCACCTGGAGTTCTGTCAGAAGCTCCGCCAACGAATACAACTTCTTGTTCATGTTGTAGTTTAGGCGAAACTGCTCAAAACTCCTAGGTAGAGACTGGAGAATGATATCGACCTAGGTTTCACCATCGATCTCAGCTCCAAGGACCTCTAGCTCATTCAAATGAGCCATCATCTTGAGAACATGATCCCTCATGGGTGTTCCCTCGATCATGGTGGTCGTCATCAAGTTCCTCATGGCTTCCTGTCTTGCAGCCCGATTCTGGTGTTCGAAAAGCTCTTTGAGATTGAGCATCATGTCATACACAGTGGGCATGGCTTGATGCTGATGTTGCAGTACATTTGACATAGATGCGAAAATGTAACACCGCGCCATCTCATCGGCCTTGATCCACTTCTTATAACTCTCCTTCTCCTTTTCCCCAGAATCATCCGCAGCCTTAGGAGGCCACTCTTCGAGGAGTACATATTTGTATTCCTCAGCAGTCAAGACAATGTCAAGATTCCTCTTCCAATCAACATAGTTGGGTCAAGTAAGTTTATTCTCTTTCAGTATCACAACAAGTGGGTTGAAAGTCATTTTGAAAGAAAACCTAAGAATCACATAGATCAAAACATTAGATTTCAAAAAATTATTGATTCCTCAAACAATAAAATTTTAAAATCAACCAACACCTCAAAACACCGAGAATATCGTATCCCACGATAGTGTGGACGTATATGAATTCTACATTTGTAAGAGGAGGTTTTACCCATTAATTTTACTATCTTGTCAACCTAACTTTTTGACAAGTAAAATTAATAGTTGGTTCCTCTTTGGCCCTACAAATAAAAGTAGTGACTCCGATGGGGAGGATACTTATATTTGTATCTAAGTGTTCACCATTACTCGATACCAAGGTAATTATCTCGGGTTATGTGCCTTCCGATGGGGGAGTACACACACTCCTTAATAATTTTCTATAACCATATTCGACCTTGTGATCTGCAAACAAACTCATCCGATGGGGAGGAAGGCACTCAGAGTCGACGCGCAAGTTTGTTTGCATCACATATTAAATCGTAATGGAGGCCGTGGGAATTTATAAAAATATCCCTCTCCCACTTAGTAATTTGAAATTGAGGAATTTTCTAGCCTACGACATGCATATCAAACAATAATCATTAAATATGAAAAATAAAAAAATTTCCAACTATTATGGCTTTTGTCTTCAATATGTGTCTCGTCGTATCGCCATCTCGTCTCATCCTCCCTACGCCATGTACAAGCCATCCGGAGATCTGAGTCGAGAAAAAATATTTTAATTTACATCCATCGAACCTATACTCCACGAGGGAGTGTACATGAAATCTAGATCAAAAGTAAACTAAAATAAAAAGAGTGGCTAAACAATGTCATATCTAATTTACAAAAATTAAATACTAGCCTCGTCAACCCCGAGGATTCATCAAAATATACAATTACACACATACAATCACATACACACATATGGCCATAATAGTTGGATCCTATGCCTACAACAAAAGAGTTAACCTACGCATATCCTACTATTATTCGACACATATAATATATGAAAAGTGCATAAAAGTAACCGAATCCTAAACAAACAAAACCGGAAACCGTGGCTCTGATGCCACTTGAAGGTAGGAAACTTCACTTCCCACTTCAACTCGGTCGCTTGTTCATGGCGATCCCTTCTATGTCCCCAGATAAAAAAAAATAATCCTAGATGAAAGGGATTACCCAAGCAACCGTTTCATCGTCGTGCTATTCGATTAGAGTAGTCACTTGAACAAACTTGTTGTTGAAGCCACCAACCTCTATTCTACGAATAGCCGCGGAATAGACGATGTACGGATCGCCGACTTTTGTGTTTATATTCGGGGTCCAAGTATATTTAGCCACAAAACAGAATATATCATGCATAAATAATTGAAAACAATTATAAACATGTTACATAAGAAAATAGACAAGTATTATACCTCTCGATCTTCTATCGTATGTCCTTCCTCCTTTTGGACGTCGTGTGGGCGATGATCTACCAAAAGTCGAAGCTCCTAGATCACCAATCTTCCTTCCTTGCTCGCTCTGAACAAGAGGAAGACTAAGAAACAAAACCCTTCTCCTTCCTTTAGCCAACTAACAAACACCAACCTAGGTGCTTGCTGCCGGCCAACAAAGAGAAGATAATGGAGATAGTTGTAGGTCAAGAGCTCCAAGGGAAGACCCTAAGCCTTGTTTCCACTGGCCAAGGAGAGGAGAAGGATTAGGTTTGGACGCCGGCCAAGGGAGGGAAGGGCTTGTATGGGCGCCGGCCACCAAGGAAGAAGAAGAAGAAAAGGAAAACCTTTCCTTATTTGGTGCCGCCAACACCCAACCCTAATCCCCAATGCTTTCCGCCCTTTACCCTAATCCTATCTCTATTGGAATTCTCCTTGCTGCCCACCCCATGCTCTCCTTTTATAGAGTTAGAGATATGCCTTGTTTTAATCTCCACCATTGGTTCTAGGGATTTAATCTTAACCGTCGGATCTCGAGATTTAATCTCAACCGTCGGTTCTAGAGATTTAATCTCTACCTTTGGATCTATAGTTTTGTTTTCATCCATTGGTTCTAGGCTTCATGAAGTTTTAATAGGCTACAATAGGGACCATGAGGAGGAGTTGTACTTGTCCACCCAATGGATCAAGCCCACATAAAGTCCGATCCATTAATGATAATCCAATCCACTAAAGGATTATGATTGATCTACCTCACCAACCCCCATAAGTTAATATGGGCTCCATATATTATATGTATATTTTTCTCCCCGTATTTAAGATTTCGAATGTCCATCGATTAATTAATTTACTGACCATTAATTAATCAACATCTAACTCCATGAGTAGTACCACTCAACCTTATCATCATGCCGGACCAAGTCCACCTGCAGGGTTTACATGATGAACCTTATGAGCTCCTCAAGGGGACATCATCATCCTAATATATAGGACATGGTTTCCTCCTATAATCAATGGCACAGCATATAAATAATATTATTTCCCAACTTACTGAGCCTATCGATTTAATCTATAAATCTCGCCCATTGGTAAATCAAAAAAATGAATACTAAATATATGTGCCAGTTATTATATCGGGATTAAGAGTATGTACAATATAATATCTGAGGTCCGATTCGATTATGTAGTCAGCAATAAATCGAATCACCTCTAAGTCGGTCCTGCTCAATACACACAAAGTGTACTAGTGTGATTCTATGGTCAAGACAAACCAATACCAAATCATACTACAACCATACCAATGGTTTGTCCAAAGTCATCTCGGTTGTGAGCCTTTACTTATACTTTACAAGGAGCCGATAACATGATCTCCCGTGTGACACCACACACCATGTTATCTACAATGTAATGTATTAGATAATATGCATCACCATAAATATGCAAACAATGATCATGTGATTCTTATTTCAAAATAAAGATGTTCATACAAAAGATAGACTTTTCAGTATACATCCCAACATGACCACGAAATTCATGTCCATGCTCAAATGAGTCAATATGAGATATTGAGCTCATTTGTTTGAGTGTGTCTTCTTGGGGATCAAGAAACATAAAGATCGATAAGGGGATGACACGGTCTATGCCTCATTGATCGATTTAAGATATCAGAGATAGAAAGACACCGTCATACATGATAATAGCCACAGAAAGGTTGTCAGATCTAGACGATCTTGTAACTTGGGTAGCAATGATGTATTGCTAGATGTCGCTCATTGCTTATGTGTCTAAAAGGGGTTTTAGACACATTGCCAACGTTACAAGAGTCTATAGGGTCACACACAAATGACATTCTATTTTGGAAATGGGTTCTTTTAGTTTTACTAAAAGAACAATGAGAATAATGGATGGACAAGGCTCGAGTCAAAATCAAGTGGGTTGCTTTTGAGTTAGACTCAAACTAAATTGGATGGATGAAGACTAGATTTGAGTTAGAATCAAGTGAGACTTGAATTAAACTCAATTCACATGCAAAACTCAAGTTAGACTTGAGTTAAACCCAAGTCACTTGCAAAACTCATGTTAGACTTGAGTTAAACCCAAATCACATGCAAAACTCAAGTTAGACTTGAGTTAAACCCAAGTCACATGCAAAAAGTTTTAATGCATGCATGATGCATTAAAAATTGCATTGGATTTCAACATGAAAAATTGGAAGAGGCTAGTGGCTTTTCAATAATGCATTCGATTACAATTCAATCCATTTGATGCATTGGATTTTCAACATGTAGAATGGGAAGAGGCTAGCATTTGATGCATTGATTTTGGAATTCAAGCATGATAATATAAAATGGACTTCAACATTGAGATTTTGTTTTTGGGTGAGAGAAAAGAAAAGGGTGAGAAGGTTTTTGGCTTGTGTGTGCAAGTGTTGCCTTAGGGAAAAGAGAGATCCAAGAGTTGGGTGTTCTTTCTTCTTCTTCACTTCTTCATCCTCCTAATTTTTGCTAGTTGTTCTATAAAGGTTGCTAGCACAACCATATTTCTAAAAGGGCTGAGTGTCAGTGTGGATACCTTAGAGATACGGTTATCCTTACCGTATTTAGATCCGAAAACTTTGGACTAGCGGGATTGCGAAGGGATCGCTTCAGAGGTATTATACTTCTTATAGATAGGATCTAGAGGGTTAAAAGAAATTTATATGTTTTCTCTTGGATCTCTGGTAGGATCTAAAAAAAAAATTTCCACTGCGGTTTTGCGAATCGGTTCGCACGCATAGTTGGATCCCAACACATTGCCCCTTCGTACGCAGTCTAGGATCGTGGGGCCTTGGAATAGCAACCATTTGGTTGTGAACCAAGTAAAAAACAAAGTGTGAATTTTATTTTATCTTTTATTATTCCACTGTGTTTATTATCATGTTTTTTCGATGAATGAAAAGAAAATTTTACGCTCGCTATTCACCCCCCCCCCCTAGCATGCTTTCGATCAAACAATTGGTATCAGAGCGGGGTGCTAAGATTTGATGAAACCACCAATCTAGAATTGTTTTTGATTTTCTTTTCGTATTTATTTTAATTTTTATTTTCATAGTGTTTTTTGTTTCATTAAATTTTCTTTACTATTTTTCCCGCACTACTAATCCAAGGCGAAGTCTTGGAACTTTTTTTCGTGTCTTTTTGTTTTTGTGCAAGATTTGGTTTAGATGGCCCATCTCTAAGGGTTTAGCACCATCCGATCTCTATTTTATAATGGAGATGTCTTCCGTTACTAGAAGGGTCGGATGGAGTGATAATTAAAATCCCAAGTAGAGATGTGGATCGTGATTCAAACCGGATTCATGCTACCTACCAACGAAGATGGCGAGTTGCCAGACTACAACAAGTGGTCCAATGCCATGAAGCGTGAAGTGGAGGTTGATGCAAAGGCAACCCAATTCCTACAATGCAATCTTTCCAAGGAGGAGCTCAACCGGGTCGAACCATTCATAAGCGCGAAGGACTTATGGAACAAGCTCATTGAGCAACACAAAGGAACGACCACCACAAATGTATGTAAGCGTGATTTATTATTAAATAAATTGTTTAATTTGAAAATGCAGGAACACTAGACTGCCACTCAATTGCACTCAAGGATCTAGGAGATCATGAATGGACTCCACTCGATCAGAAAAAAGGTGGATAATCGAGACATAATAAGGTACACATTAAACGCATTTCCTAGGACCACCTTGTGGCCATCCATGGTTGATGCCTACAAAGTATCTAGAGATCTATCTAAGATTAGGTTAGACGAGTTTTTTTTAGAATTTGAATTACACTAACAATCAAACGCGGTCTCGACCGAGAAAGGAATTTCTTTGGTTGCAGGTCAGAAGAAGAAGGCGAAGAGCAAACCACCTCCGAAGAAGAAGAAGAGGAGTACGAATCCGAGGTGAATGACGAGATGGAGACCGAACTAATGAATCTAGTTCGGAAGATGATCAAGAGTCGAAAATGCCTGATCAAGCAATCCAAGGAGAGTCAAAGTTTCAACTATCGATGCTATGAATGCAACAAGATGGGCCACATCAAATCGGATTGCCCAAGAATAAAGAACAAACCATCTCAATTCAAGAAGAAGGCGCTCAATGCAACATGGGAGGAGTCGTCGAAGGAGGAAAATGAGCTCAATAATCTCGTGTTCATGGCCAAACCAATTGAGCCCGAAGATGAGTCTGAACCCAAAGCAACCGACAAGCCCGAGACCGAGTCTGACTCCAGATCCGAAGATGAACTTCAATTCAAGACAAGCCACAGATCCGTATCCAATTCAAGAGATTCGATCAAGGTAATGTTGGTGCAATAATGCCCCAAGCATTTATGTGTTTTGATGTTTGGATAATCATTTATAGTTAGACAATATTTGCGATCTAATCGTGAATGTGTTAAGTGACAGAAAAAACCAAGCGTGAAGACTTGGTAGAAGAAAGTCCAAGTGTGATCTTGGCAAGGGAAGTCTAAGGGAAGGTCATGGCAGTGTAAGTCCAAGCATATAGTCTTGGCGGCGTAAAGTCCAAGCGGACTTTGGCAAGAAAGTCCAAAGGCAAGGTCTTGGCAGTGTAAGTCCAAGCATGTAGTCTTAGCAGCATAAAGTCTAAGCGGACTTTGCCAAAAAGAGAAACCCAAGACATGAAAAAATCGAGGGAAGCTCTTGGAAGCAAGCGCAAGGATGAAGGAGTCGCGAACTCAAAGGGATCCTGAAGGCGCAAGGCTGAAGGAAGAGCTAGAAGGTTGAGACTAGGTCTAGGGAGTTGATTTCAAGTATGATTTGATCATACTTGAAGTGTATCAGTTGACTGGTGCTTTGTCCCAGTCGACTGAGCAATTAGTCAACTAAAGACGGCTGAGTTCTGTGGCCTACAATCTACTATTAGGGTTTGACAGTCAACTGGTCCACCATCAATCAATTGCTATACTCTAACAGTCGACTATTATAAGTGGACATAGGCACAGAAATGTTTTGAGTCGATTGATGACTCAATCAATCGACTGATGGTATGATCAGTCAAAGGTCAGAGTTTCATTGGGCAGTGACAAATCGAGATCGAGCTTCGTTAGAAGCTGTTGGATTCAGTCAACAGTGACATCAATCAATTGAAGGTCTCCATCAGTCGATTTCTACAACCCCAATGGTAAAATCAACCTCTTCTCTATAAAAAAAAAGAGCCTTTAGGGTGCTTGAGAAGGCTAGTGCTCTCATTCCTAAGTATACTCTCAAGCTCTCCAAGCCTTCTTAAGCTTTCTATTGTGTTTTAACCTCCTCTTCCCTAATCTTTATTTCCATCATTTGTAAGAAGAGGAGTTCTTTGTGTAGGAGATCGATTGGCCGGCTAGAGGGGGGTGAATAGCCCTTTTCGTTTGGATGCCGGTATTTGCTCGTCTACAAAACTAATTAGCGCAAGCGGAAGACTAATAAAGACAAGCAAATAGAAATACAAGAAAACAAACGCTAACAAAGAATGTAACGTGGTTCACGGCTACGCCGCTAATCCACGGTCCCCGATTCGTCCTCGGTGAATCACTCCGCTAAACCAATCCACTAAATGGTCTCTCCTTTGCACCAAGCTAGGTGGAGGTAACCTTTACAATCAAGATCACTCTTCTTACAAATAGAATGGAGTAAAAGCGAGTAAGAAGAGTTTAGAGCTTGTGGGGCACTAGGAAGATCACTTGGAGCATAAGCATTAGCCTCTCAAAGGCTTACACCCTCTCTTTTTATAGAGAGGGCTGTTTTTCTTCGAGTCGCCACCGATCGCCGCCCTTGGCAATGACGTCCACTACAACGCCTCCGAACACGCCGGGATCCCGACCGAAGTCCAACGAACTCTTGGTAGTCGATCGATGGATCCTCATCACGATCGTCCCGTAGAAGTCGACTTCCCAATGACTACGAACGGCTGCGGGTCGAAACCCTATTGATCACCGATCGCCGCTTTCAGCAATGATCGATGGTCTGGCAATGACGCCCATATGGGCAATGATCGGCCGCCACAATCCGGGCCATCAGATACCAATGAACTCACTGATTAGAGCGCCGATGGCGCCATGACATGGCAATGACCGGTGTCGGAAAACCCATCCGACACTTGGCCAAATGGCCAAGTTTCACCTAAGAGCTACCCTTCCTCGGGTTACAATCGCCACTCATCTCCTGAGTCCTCGCCCGAGTTCTCTTTGTTCTCACCACGCCCCTAAGATCAGCGCAGACGGCTCGCAATGCTCCTTCGCGTCTCTTGCCTCGAAGTCTACTTCCTCCGGCTTCACTCCAAGCTTCTCGTCCGGCGGTCCCTCGGATGCTCCAAGCGCACGGCTTCCGCAAAGCTATCCTTCACCGACTCAAGGCACGAGTCATGAGATGTGAAACTCGCCACGGCTCTATGTGCGAATTACTAAGTCCTGCACGACTTCAACGCACATATCAAATCAACATATCAAACTAACTTAAACCCTTTGCCATACCATCAAAACCATATTACGGCAAGAGATTGCCCTAACAATCTCCCCCTTTTTGATGTGTGGCAATCCGTTTAAGTTAGGTAAAAACATTTGATATAAATTCTAAGGTAAGAAAGCATGTAAAGATAAACATGATATAGCAACATGCCACTCCCCCTTAATCCATGAAACTCTATATTGCAAATTTTCTCCCCCTATCATATATTTCTCCCCCTATCATATATTTCTCCCCCCTAAAATAATTAACTTAAACATAATTATTTCTCCCCCTTTGACACCATCAAAAAGATTAACACTAAGTTATAAGCTCATGGCATCAAGTATAATGGAGGGAAAAAAAACCAAAAACATGAATAAAATCTGAAATCAGAAAATTGCAGGCTGATTTTCAGGTGAGCAGTCGACTGCTATCAGTATGGCAGTCGACTGGCACAAAGAAATCCGAATTTCTATTTTTCTGGATGAATTTCAGAAATGCATTATTAATTCCAGAAAATTCGAAAAATCATGAAATTTGGGGAACATATTTCTTTTAAGTATATCTATCAGTGAAAAATATGTTTTCGTGAAAAATCATTATATTTCCACATATTTGCCAAAAATCCAAAAGCTTTAAAAAACTACTAGGTTTTTGATCATAAGAGTATCCATTTTAACACCTAGTCTTGCATTGAATTGTCCCAAAACATGAATACATAGATTTTAGATTAAGGAATTGTTTTGAAAACATATGAAATATCCAACCATGATCTTTGGGCAATATGTCTATGAATTAAACATAAGCCTTCCCCATGATTGGTCTATTATTGCTATGTTGATACTTTAAATGACCATCTAAATGCCATAGGCATTAGTGGACATTTGTATCATCCTAACATCTCACCCATGCTAAGTTTGCAATCAAGTTAGCCTATAGTGAGTGTGAGATGCATCCTAGGGGGTATTTGTATATACTTAACCAATATATTCATGCAATTCTATCATGGTTAAGTATCAACCTAACAATTAACATGATCATAATGACATATATGAATGAATTCTACATTATGATCATGAAATACATGTATTCATTAAATAATAGTCATGCATTAGGTATTATATGATGATAATAACCAAAGTGTCACCTAAAGCATGATTCAACCCTATTTCTCATGATAACATGCCAAATATCAAAATCATAAATCATGATTTAAAACATACATAGCAATTACATTAATCATCATGATTTAAGCATTATTACCTATTTATGGGCACGTTATCATCACCCAACACTATCTAAAAAATGTTGTCCCGTCATCCTAAGTCAACCAAAATATGATATAGGTCAAGTTCATATGGTTGACTACCCTAGGGGTTTTCTAACCCTTAAGGATGGATTTTGGAACCCAAAATAGATTCTTTCCTATTGGGTTCACTAAATACTCCTTGGGGATCCATTTCCTAGCAATTACTTTCTTTTTATCTTGTCCCCTAGCTATTAGGCATTTATAGGCCTTTTCATTTTTCTTTTCTTTGTATCCTAGACCTTTCTTGTTGAAACTAGCTCTTTGGCTCCCTAAGATCATGTTCAATGTGTTGGAGCCAATAGTGAATTTTTCTAGGGCTTTTGTTAAATAATCTACTTTTTCCCTTAAGGCCCTATTTTCATTTATACATGCATCACTAACATCTAATGGCACATAAAGGTCATGTGAGCATGCTTCATTTAAGCTAGAAGAAATATTATCATTTAAGCATGCATTTTATAGTTTATTTTCTAGGTCCTTAATTTGATCTAGCATGCTTTTTTTTTTCTTCTTAGCTCTAAATAAATCTCTAGTTAAGCTAGAAACCATGGAAACTATTTTCTTAGGAGTTAGATTTGTTACCATAGTTTCCATGTCCTCTTCTTCTTCGGATGAGGAGGATGTGGAGGCTCCCCCTTCATTTGAGCTCTCCCCACTTGAGCTTGATCTTTCATTTTCGGATGAAGAGCAATCCAAGTCATCAAAGGCCATCAAGGCCAAATTGGTGACAAAAGCATTCTCCTCTTCCGATAATGAGGAGGAGGATGAGGAAGGATCATCCCATGTCTTGGCCTTGAATGCTTTGGCCTTCCCCTTTTCTTTTGCCTTCTTCTCCTCTTCCTTTTTCTTCTTGCTCCCCTTTTTCTTCTTCTTTTCTTCTTTCTTTTTCTTCTCTTCCTTGCTCTTGTTTAGGAGAGGACAATTGTCCCTTATGTGCCCTTCTCCTTGGCAATTGTAGCATATGACCTTCCCCCTTGGTATTCTATTCCTATCATTAGATTTATCAAATCTAAAATTCTTAAATGCACGTCTTACCCTCCTTACCATATAGGCTTCTTCGGTGCTATCCATGGAGGAGGAGGAAGACGCTTCATCATCGGAGGAGGAGGGGATTTCCATCTTCTTCTTCCCCTTATTTGCCAACAATGCTACTCCTCTTGAGGGTTGAATTCTAGGCTCCTCTTGTATTCCTTCAAGCCTAGTTTCGTGGAGCTCCATTGTTGAGAAAAATTCCTCCAAGGTACTTACTTCCAAGTTCTTGGAGATGTAGAACGAATCCACCATGGAGCTCCACTTTGAGGACCGGGGAAAGGCATCTATAGTCTTCATGAGCATGTCCCAGTTTGATAGCTTCTCACCTACACTTGTTAGCCCAATTAAAATTTCTTTAAACCTAGAGTGTAGTGAGGTTACCTTTTCTCCCTTTTCTAGTTTTATATTGGATAGTTGGGAGCGGAGGAGGTCTCTCCTTGCTAGCTTGGCCTCGGATGTGCCTTCATAGAGTTCTATAAGCTTCTCCCACATCTCTTTGGCGCTAGCACATTCTCCGATCCGGTTGATCTCTTGTTGGGGGAGCACATTGAAAAGATGATGTTTTGCCTTTGAGTTCGCAAGGTGCTCCTCTCTTTGCTTCTTAGTCCATCGTGATTTTTCGATTGGCTTCCCCTCTTCATCCCTAGGCAAAATGAAACCGGATTCCATTGTAATCATAATGTCAAAATCCGTTTCGAAAAAATACCTCCATTCGCTTCTTCCACCAAGCGAATTCTCCTTCAAATTTCGGAGGATGGATGTTTGAGCCGGCCATTTTTGAATGTTGCTTGTTGTGGCGGTTAGTCCTCGACAAGCTTTCCCTGGCTCTGATACCACTTGTAGGAGATCGATTGGCCGGCTAAAGGGGGGTGAATAGCCCTTTTCGTTTGGATGCCAGTATTTTCTCGTCTACAAAACTAATTAGCGCAAGCGGAAGACTAATAAGGACAAGCAAATAGAAATACAAGAAAACAAACGCTAACAAAGAATGTAACGTGGTTCACGGCTACACCGCTAATCCACGGTCCCCGATTCGTCCTCGGTGAATCACTCCGCTAAACCAATCCACTAAATGGTCTCTCCTTTGCACCAAGCTAGGTGGAGGTAACCTTTAGAATCAAGATCACTCTTCTTAGAAATAGAATGGAGTAAAAGCGAGTAAGAAGAGTTTAGAGCTTGTGGGGCACTAGGAAGATCACTTGGAGCATAAGCATTAGCCTCTCAAAGGCTTACACCCTCTCTTTTTATAGAGAGGGATGTTTTCTTCCCGTTGGCTGCCACCAGTCGACTGCCGCCCTTGGCAGTCGACTGCCGTCACTACAACGGCCTCCGAACACGTCGGATCCCGACCGTTGAAGTCCAACGGAACTCTTGGAAGTCGACTGATGGACCTCATCGGCCGATCGCGCCTCGTAGTCGACGCGGCCGGCTACGAACGGTTCTGGTCGAAACCCTATTGACTACCGATCGCCGCTTTCAGTGATCGATGGTCTTGGCGCCGATCGCCCATGTATGGTAGTCCATCACGCCACAATCCGGCCAACAGATACCCCGAACTCACTCGACTCAGAGTAGTCGACTGCCATGACATGGCAGTCGACTGGTGTCGGGAAAACCCATCCGACACTTGGCCAAATGGACAAGTTTCACCTAAGAGCTACCCTTCCCCGGGTTACAATCGCTCACTCTCATCTCTCGGAGTCCCTCGCCTTCGAAGTTCTCTTCGTTCTCGGCCACGTCCCTCGGCAGCATCAAGCGCACGGCTCTGCAATGCTCCTTCGCGTCTCTTGCCTCGAAGTCTACTTCCTCCGGCTTCACTCCAAGCTTCTCGTCCGGCGGTCCCTCGGATGCTCCAAGCGCACGGCTTCCGCAAAGCTATCCTTCACCGACTCAGGGCACGAGTCATGAGATGTGAAACTCGCCACAGTTCTATATGCGAATTACTAAGTCTTGCACGACTTCAACGCACATATCAAATCAACATATCAAACTAACTTAAACCCTTTGCCATACCATCAAAACCTTATTACGGCAAGAGATTGCCCTAACACTTTGTAAAAGAAGGTTTTTAGTGAAATATTTGCAAGGATTGATCCACCTTACGGATCACTGTGGAGTAGGAGCATAATCTCCGAACTACGTTAAACAATCTTGTTAGCGCTTGTGTTATTTTGTCTCTTGTTTTCATTTCATATTTGTTTTGCTTCTGCTAATTTTAATTGTAGAAACGAAAAGAGTTTATTCACCCCCTCTATCCTTCCAAGGATCCCCAACAAGTGTTATCAGAGCCTGGATCTCATCGGAAGATCTAACAATCAATTGGAGCACAATGGCATTTCAAGAGGGATATAACACGGCGCGGCTTCCTTTCTTCGACGACAATGACTTCGGCTATTGGAAAGGTAGGATGGAATACTATCTTATGAATGATATTGAAAATTGGTTTAGTATTGTAGATGGGTTCAAGAAGTTGGTCGACGAATTCGGAGCGCTAATACCAACGAAGGATTGGACAAGGGAAATGGCGAAGAAGGCTCAAGCTAACGCAAAAGCAGCGACCACACTTCAATGTGGTCTATCCAAGGAGCAACTATCCAAGGTCGGCCCCTTCAACTCCACAAAAGAGCTTTGGGAGAAGCTCATCGAACTAAATGAAGGGTCAAAGGAGACAAGAAGAGCCAAGAGGGACCAATTGATAGGTAAACTCCAAAGCTTTAGCATGAAGACTGTTGTGAGCAAAACATATAGGGTTTTAGGAAGAGTTTTCGCTCACATCTCATTACATTTTATGTTAGTTTCATGCATATGTCACTTTGTTTTACATGCATTTCTTATTTTTTGGTTCGGAGGTCTGCTCTTTGTACTTTTGTGTGCAGGATAGCATTTCATAGGAAAAAGGTGCACTTTCGGAGCAAAAGAAGGGCATTTTGCAGCTAGACGCAAAAGGGGACATGACCATGGTGTGTGGCTACACACGACCATGTCTAAGGGGCGAAATTGGCCACCCCAGCGCCACACACAGCCTGGCCGTGTGGAAACACACGGCTGTGTAGCGCTGCACGATTCCGACGCGTGTCGATTATTTTCCAGATTTCAGAGCAATCCGACATGATGTCTATATAAGGAAAGCTCCGCCCAAACCCTATGGGGAGGTAAGATGGCTGGGACGGCACCTCGAAGCCCTAAAAAGCTTCGGGAACTCGCAACAGGGAGGAAGAACGCCGCCAGTGGTCAAGATTCTGCATTTCAACGCTAGAGAGAAGGCCACATTGGCATTGTAAATTTTTGTTCTTGCACTTTATCTTTTATTTATTCGAACATGAACATGTCTTGTGTTTCTCCTATCCTATCTATGGAGTAGTTACTTCGATTGTAGGATTAGGGAGTAGTTTGTGTGCGTAGGATATGTTGCTTCAAATTGAATTCTAGTATTGAGTTTGAATTTGCAATTGGAATTAGTTTAGACTGATATCTATGTGTATTTTGTTTTCTATCTGTTGTGATTAGCTGAAACGAGGGGTGACAGCCCTCGTATCTAAGATTTTGGGGATTTATACGAGGAACCTAGGGGTTGGCCTCATCTCCTGTAACCTGGGTAGAATGATGCAATAGAAATGGAAACAGTTCGTCACAGGGATCGATTCAGCATCCTCGTACTGCCTATCCTGTCCTTGTAAGGGAGAGATAACTCCTAATAGATGCGATGGCTCATCGGGAGAGTGTATGATGTCCCTTCCACAAGACCATAGTTAGATGTTTAGACAATGCCTAGTTGATAGCATGTTTTATGACACACAAGCGAAATCAAAATCCTAGAATCCCTTTAAAAAGATCTCATGGAAAACTCTTTTCTTCCTCTGTGTGACACCGTATTTAGTAGGACCATCGATAACCCTCACATTCACAATCCTTAGAGTCTAGTCATGAACAATTACATCCACCGAAAAAATCGATACTCGAATCTCAGTCCCTGTGGGATTGATAATCTTTTTATTACTTGACAACATCTGTGCACTTGCGGGCGTTGAGCACGAGCGCGCGCTTCGAGTCCTCAACGATCTCCGTCGCGAGATTTGAGGTCGCATTCGCGTGCATCAAGTTTTTAGTGTTGTTGCCGGAGACTGATCGATTTGATATCAAATCAAGAAGTGGATAATTGGATCGGACTTAGGATAGATTTACTTTTCTTGTTTTATTTTATTTTTATTTCAGTTTTGTTCATTCTAGTGATCTTTCCTTATTTATAAGTTTCTACATATAACGATGCATTTTTTTACTCATGATTATGGTCAATTTAATGTTTTATGTTTTGGTAACATTTATTGTGAGCATTGTGGTGAAACATGGCATACCATTAACGATTGTCTGGATATATTCGAACCTTCACAATTTGAACAAGAATATGTCACCTACAATTACAACCAGTGGCCACAAGATGATTCCTATTCATATAGTTATGACGCTGGGTACTTAAACCCTCAATATTGTCCGCCTAAATCCAGACTTGAGTAGATGATGGAAGATTTCATTCGAACTGAACAAGCGGCGAACACTGAATTCCAACGGCGACATTCGTAGACAAAGACCAAATATTGTTTTCCCAGTGAGAGTGAGAGCTATGAATCACCATGCAAATTTTATCCAGAATCAAGTCCCCACTTAAAATCCTTGCTAGACAATTCTACTAGAGAATGCAAGGAGCATGGTCTAAAATTCGTGAAGATTATACAATGGAAAGAAGAAAGCAAACAACTAGAAGGTGCCTTCGATGACTGGATTACAACTAATATGGCAGAAACTCACTTTGAGTGAATGGATGAGGAAGACGTAGATGACATAGGAAGTAAAGAAAGACAATCCATTCAATCACCACTTGAAGAATAACTTGAGGATTATTTAATGAATACTTTAATCGAGGAGTGCATTGCTTCAATCAAAACACCTCCTAACCTCAAGGATCTAGAAGAGCCTACCCTAACCCTCACTGAAACTTTAATTACTATCAACAAAACCCTTTTGGTGATGGATAATGATAAAATTTCATTCGACATAATAGAATCTACTAATCAATCTTTTGGTGAGGATATCTATGGTGAGTTAAATTATTTACAACATTTAGAATATAATGATCATACTATTGATGATTCGTTGAGACTAAGCATGTTCAACCTCGAGTCAAGGAAAGCAGTGCACAAGTATCTTGCCCCTCCACAAAGAAGATTTAAACGATATAGCAATGGAGGACAAAAAGGCAGGAAGCGAATGGTGAGAAAGTATCTGGCCCCTCCACGAGCAAGATTTAAGGGATATAGTGATGGAGGACCACTAGGCAAGAGGCATAAAGTGAGCAAATATCTTGCTCCCCCACTAGCAAGATTCAAACATATCAAATGAAACATAGGAGTGTGGTCGTGCTAAACGACCTTAAACAAAGCTCTTCTTGGGAGGCAACCCAAGTTTAGTTTTTAGGTTTTCCTTTGATTGTATTGCATGCAATTAGGTTAATTTAAACTTTGATTTCCATTTCATTTAGCATTAGGATCAGAAAAGAACTTTGCTAAGTAAAAAAAACATTTTTAGCTTACACGACGAAGCGTGTGAGAAAATTTGGACCGTTGTGCACAAAAGGAGAGAAAAAGGGGACACACGACCTGGCCATGTGTTTTCCCATGGTCATGCCCGACCAACCCAAGGTGCACATGGCCTGGCTGTGTGTTTCCACACGGCCGTGTCGTGTGAGGTTAAAAAGGGCACGCCATGCGTTTTCACCCCATTTGCGTTGTGTGTTTTGATTTTTCTTGCCCTAGCCGTGTGGATCCTTCATCCCCACCACCTAGAAGCTTTTCCAACCTTCAAAGAAGCCAAAAGAATCAAGGATGAGGAGGACGAAGCAAGTGGTATCTCGATCCGGTGTTTCGGAGCAGCGAGCAAGGAGAACCGACACCCATTAAGCTACGGAGGAAGGTAACACTCCTCCAACCCTTCTTTTTCGCAACAATGAGCATAGGGATAGATATAACATTCTTTCTACTCATAAAATCACTGCAACAAGGTATCTTGATGAAGACTTACTAGAATCCCTAGGGTTGTTGGGTGACATTCAAGCCCTATTTGCAAAAATAGGGTGGGGAGAGATAATGGGGATAAGACACTCGACCTACCCTACGATAGTTTTAGATTTTTTAAGTTCCTTAGAAGCAGAAATTTTAACGGGTAGAGAGAGCGAAGAGGGTAGGATTACCTTTAGAATATTTAACATTGAGCATGAATGGACATTACACCAATGGAACTCATGTTTTGGCTTGCCAAGTGTGGGAGAGAAAAGAACCCCTATTGGGTTCAACTCTCGAATCTTTTGGACTAAATTGATGGGAGAGCACGCTTACAACCCTTCTAGGGCTAAAGCATCGCGCCTCCAAAACCCCATTTTCTAATACCTCCACTGAATCATGGCAACTACTATATTTAGTCGTGGGGAGAGTGATGGTGTAGTGAGAGCTAGCGAGCTGCTTTGCCTCTGGGACATGCTACAAGAAAGGAGTAGCATCGATGTAGGGTCCTATTTCATTAGACACTTAGTGAAGATGGGAAAAGCAGTGAGAGGAGAGATTAATATGGGAGGCCTACTTACCCACATTTGCAATCGGATGGGGTACGACTACACTGCGCTAGATAGTATAGAGGGGAGCCCTAGGATTGACCTATGTGTGTGTATGGCCATGAAGATGATTGTAAGAGAGGAACACTCCTTATGCTTTGTAAGGAAAAACCTGATGGCCCTCAGGCTCCCCGACCCTGATCGTACCACCATCACCACACGCGCCAACTGGCACTTAGACCTGATAGTGGAGTCCCCGCCATGTGAGGGACCATCCACAATGGCACCCATCTCTCCCCCTTTACATCACTCTCCCTCTAGTCCACGCATACATAGGAGCCCACCTAGTCCACATAGACATGAGCTTGCACCTGCACCACTACTTTTTTCTACTTTTGAGCAGGATGCAGGTACATCGGCTTATGATTTCTCAGAGTTCTGATCGTGCCTCGACAATATATACGCCGAGCAGCAGACACAGAGGCAGCGATGGGAGGAGCAAAGCGCATACACGCAGGCGGAGTTTTAGGGCTTCCGAAAGTACTTCTAGTGGGCTGAAGAGTTCTACGACAAGGCCCGCATCTACTTCCAGGAGGAGGCTACCCGTCGCCAGGATGAGGCCACCTACTGCCAGGAGATGCGGCAGCACATGCATGCTCAACATGCACAGTGGGCTAGGGAGGAGGAGTATCGAGCAGCCACTGCATCCACCAGCTCTTAGATTGACCACATGTACATGTGGCATCAGCGGCTGAGCAACAAGTTCTCCCAGGATCCCGAGATGGCGAGGCTTTTGGACTTTCCACCTCGTCCACCATACTAGAGGTATACCTTCAATTAAGTTTAGGGGGGACCCCAAATTTTATTTTGTTTCTAGCAGAAGTTTCTTTTTTGATAGTTGCATTATTGTTAGCATTCATTTGTTCATGCATAGGTTGTTGAGTTTCATTCAACACTTAATTTTTGTTATCTGTAAAGCTGCCTCAGTAGTATTTTTAGAGTTCTCTTCATGAGTTGTTTCCATGAGTAGTATAACTTCATTTACCTCATGGTATTTTATTTTATTGGCTTTGAATGGATATTCTAGACTTACATTGGTTAGCTTCTATTTTTACACCTACACATGTCAAACATTCTGAAAGGGAGAGTGTAGTACATACCTAGTTATGATTCATCTCAATAGTCTAGTACTTTGGAATCCACAGGTGACCCTAAGACTAGCATTTAAGTTACTGGAGATGCTCAGATTTTGTAAGCCCATTCGAAAAAATCAAAATCCCAGTAAGCCAAAAAATAAAAGAGAAAAAGGAAAAGAAAAGAGAAATAAGAGAGAGAGAACAAGAAATGAAAAAAAAAAGAGATTATGAGGGATAAAAAAACAGTTGTCGTGGGTGGAAATGGCTAGGTGCCCATTTGAGACCAAGTTAGGTTACTCGGGAAACTCCTACCAATTTCTCTCAATACCGAGCACACCTTTGAGACTTTGTGCTAGATCTAGAGAACGACCCTCGCTTTGGGCAAGTAAGTGCCTAAGAGCCGGAGACCTTAGGAAAGCTATAGAATGACGACTTAACTCACCATGGAATGAGTATCCCCTAAGAATGATCTGCTCAGCACGAGCATGAGGAGCTAATTTAGTGAATTTCTAGAATATATATTTTTTGCTTTGATTGCAAATACCACTTGATAAATTTAGTTAACATTCTAAGTATAGAACAATATCTTCTTAAAATTTCATGGCACTGAGGTTTGCTTGAGGACAAGCAAAGACTTAAGTCTGGGGGAATTGATGTGAGCAAAACATATAGGGTTTTAGGAGTAGATTTCAATCACATCTCATTACATTTTATTTTAGTTTCATGCATATATCACTTTGTTTTTCATGCATTTCCAATTTTCTTGTTCGGAGGTCTGCTCTTTTTACTTTTGTGTGCAGGATAGCATTTTGTAAGAAAAGGCACACTTTTAGAGCAAAAGAAGGGCATTTTGCAGCTAGACGCAGAAGGGGACACGGCTAGGGCATGTGTCTACAAATGGCCAGGGCATTTGGCTACACATGGTCGTGTCCAAGGGGCGAAATCGTCCATCCCAATGCCACACATGGCCTGGCAGTGTGGAAACACACGATCGTGTGGCACTACATGATTTCAATGTGAGTCGGTTATTTTCTA
This sequence comes from Wurfbainia villosa, assembly GCA_025175895.1. Classification (NCBI taxonomy): domain Eukaryota; kingdom Viridiplantae; phylum Streptophyta; class Magnoliopsida; order Zingiberales; family Zingiberaceae; genus Wurfbainia; species Wurfbainia villosa. The sequence continues at coordinate 85,926,386 of CM045997.1, forward strand.
GGTTTCAGAGTGATCCGGCATGATTTCTATATAAGGAAAGCTCCGCCCAAACCCTATGGGGAGACAAGACGGCTAGGACGGCACCCCGAAGCCCTAAAAAGCTTCGGGAACTCACAACGGGGAGGAAGAATGTCGTCCGAGATCAAGATTCTGCACTTCAACGCCAGAGAGAAGGCCACATTGGCATTATAAATTTCTGTTCTTGCACTTTATCTTTTATTTATTCGAGCATAAACATGCCTTGTGTTTCTCCTCTCCTATCTATGGAGTAGTTACTTCGATTCTAGGATTAGAGAGTAGTTTGTGTGCATAGGATATGTTGCTTCAAATTGAATTCTGGTATTGAGTTTGAATTTGCAATTCAAATTAGTTTAGATCGATATCTATGTGTATTTGGTTTTCTATCTACTGTGCTTAGCCAATACGAGGGGCAGCAACCCTCGTATCTAAGATTTAGGGGATTTATACGAGGAACCTAGGGGTTGGCCTCATCTCCTGTAACCGTGGGTAGAAGGATGTAATAGAACTAGAAATGGTTCATCACAGGGATCGATTTGGCATCCTCGTACTGCCTATCCAGTCCTTGTAAGACTGAGATAGCTCCTGATAGATGCGATGGCTCATCGAGAGAGTGTATGATGTCCCTTCCACAAGACCATAGTTAGACGTTTAGAAAATGCCTAGTTGATAGCATGTTTTACGACACATAAGCGAAACCAAAATCCTAGAATCCCTTTAAAAAGATCTCGTGGCAAACTCTTTTCTTCCTCCGTGTGACACTGTATTGAGTAGGTTCACCGATAACCCTCACATTCACTACTTTTAGAGTCTAGTCCCGAATAATTACATCCACCGAACAAATCGGTACTCGAATCTCAGTCCCTGTGGGATAAATAATCTTTTTATTACTTGACGACATCCGTGCACTTGCGGCTTTGAGCGTGAGCATGCACTTCAAGTTCTCGACGTTCTCCGTTGTGAGATTTGAGGTTGCGTTCTCGTGCATCAAAGACCAAAGAGATCGTGAGCCAAATGCATAATCGATTCAAGGAGGTAGTCAATGGACTACATGTAATAGGTGAGAAGGTTGAAAACCGAGACCTAGTAAGGTATGTGCTTCAAGCTTCCCTAGAACAACTCTATGGGCATCAATGGTAGATGCTTATAAGGTTTCTAGGGACCTTTCTTTAGTTAAGTTAGATGAATTATTTTGTGAGTTTGAACTACATGAGCAAGCTAACACTTCATCGAAGGAGAAAGGTTTAGCTCTTGTTGTAGGTAAAAAGGAGAAGAAGAAGAATAAAAAGGAGGTCTCCTCATCATCTGAGTCGGAGGATGAACCATCTAGTAGCGACAAAGAATTATCGGCTAGCGAGGTGGCTCATTATGTGAAGAAATTTCGAGGAAGATCAAGGAAGCTCACCAAGAAGGACATGAGGAGGATGTTTCAATCCTCAAAAGGTAAATCCACTAGTAGTTCGGTTTCTAATACTAACGTTACTTGCTATGGTTGTAATAAGAAAGGGCATATCAAGCCAAATTGCCCTAACCTAAAGAAGAAGGAGGAGAAGGAAAAGAAGAAAAAGGATAAGAAAGAAAAGAATAAGAAGAAGGCCATGGTAGCACAAACTTGGGATACACAAAGTCTATAAGATTCATCCAATGACAAGGAGTTGTGCCACATTACAAGACATGTAGCACTTATGGCTTTGGAAGATAAAGCCGGAAGCTCAAGTGAGGAGTCATCATCATCATCAAGTGACGAATCATCCTCTAGTGATGATGAGGTAAGAGACTCCCCTAGGGTAGAATTACTTTACAAGACTATTGCATATTTTAAGAATGCCTTAGATAAATCTAAAACTAGGATTAAGGATTTGAAAGTAGAAATTAAGGCAATTAGGAATGTAGAACTTTCATGTAATGATGTATGCTCACTTAAGGATAAAAATGATGAACTTAAAAAGGAAATAGGCGAATTAAGAGCATGTTTAGAAAAACTCACAAATTGTTCTAAATACATAGACATAATCCTTAGGGACTAAAGGGCTATTTACAACAAGGTCGGAATAAGATATAGACTTAAGCAGAAGGAAGTAGCCTTTACCTCCCTCATTAGTAGAAAATCAACACTTAGGAGCAAGGTTAAAAAGGCATGGGTTCCCAAGAGTTTTGTAGTTGATGCTACCGGTCCAAAAATTTGGGTGCCTAAGGCTTGTGTTTTTCATGTTGTTTAGGTATAAGGACCAAGCATGTGGATTGTGGATAGTGGTTGCTCAAGATATATGACTGGAGATGTGAGAAAATTTTCCACAATCAACCACCTTAGCAAGGAAACCGTGTCCTTTGGAAATAGTGGTAAACTCAAAATTCTAGGTAAAGGCACAATTGAGGTATCCCCAAAACTTTCTATTCATAAAGTTTTCTTAGTCAAAAATATGAAATTCAACTTGCTTAGTGTTAGCCAACTATGTGATGCCGATTTTAATGTTGAATTTAATTCTACTAAATGCTTTATAAGACACAAGAAAATGAATGATTACATTTTAGTAGGATATAGGAAATCAAATATTTACTATGTTGATTTATCCTATGCTTCTAACATTTCCCCTAAGTGTCTTATGGCAAATGAAGAAGAAAGTTGGTTATGGCATAGGAGGCTTGGGCATATCAACATGAAGAATATTGCCAAGATAGCCAAGAAGGATCTAGTAAAAAGATTGCCAAAAGTGAGGTACATCAAGGACAAGATGTGTGATGCATGCTAAGAAGAAAAACAATCAAAATCATCACACAAGGGTAAAACTTTAAATAGTACTTGTTTACCTTTAGAGCTTTTACATTAAGATTTGTTTGATTGTCATAGTATTCCGACTTTGAATGATAGTAAATATTGCTTAGTTATAGTTAATGATTTTTCTAGATACACATGGGTTTATTTTATGAAACATAAGGATGATACCCTAGTAATAATCATAGGTTTTAGCAAAAGAGTAGAGAATGAAAGAAATCTCAAAAACAACCATATCCATAGTGATCATGGTGGAGAATTTGAGAATTTTAATTTCTCAAAATTTTGCTTAGAACAAGGGTACAAGCATGAGTTCTTTTGTCCTAGAACACCCCAACAAAATGAGGTGGTGGAAAGGAGAAATCGTGCCCTACAAGAGGCGGTTAGGACTATGCTTAATACATATTCACTTTCTAACTACTTGTGGGCGGAAGTGGTTAATACCAGTTGCTATATCCAAAATAGGATCTTAATCCATAGGTTTTTAGGGAAAACACCATTTGAATTATGGAATGACACAATTCCAACAATTCATTATTTCAAAGTTTTTGGATGCAAAGTCTACATCTTAAACACCAAAGACAATTTAGGAAAATTTGTGTCTAAAGCGGATGAGGGAATCCTAGTTGGATACTCATCCACTAGTGGAGGATATAGAGTCTACAACAAGAGGACCCAAAAGATTAAGGAATCCTCAAATGTTCAATTTGATGAGACCTCTAACACTTACCCTAGAAAATCCCCCATTGATAATCATATCAATGAAAAAAATCAAGATATTACCCAAAAACTTTAAAACTTGATCTTAGGGGGTAATGACCAAGGGGGAGGATTAGACCAAGGGGCAGGAAGAGGAGATCTCGATGATAAGAGGGAGAAGGAGGATAACTATTATCTAACTCAATTTGATACACCTTCTAGAACATTAAGGATTCATCAAAATCATCCTTTAGACCACGTTGTAGGAGAATTATCTTAAGGTGTTAGAACTAGGTCGTTTCATAGAACTCCCACTAGTCAAATAGCTCTCATCTGGCAATTTGAGCCCAAATCAATCAATGATGCATTACTTGATCCGGATTGGATCCTAGCAATGCAAGAAGAATTGGCTCAATTTGAAAGGAGTCAAGTATGGGAGCTAGTTCCTAGACCCAATGATAGTACTAGTGTTACCACAAGATGGGTCTTTAGGAGCAAATTAGATGATCAAGGAAACATAACTAGAAACAAAGCTAGGTTAGTTACAAGAGGTTTCAATCAAGTTGAGGGACTTAACTATGATGAAACTTATGCCCCGGTTGCTAGGTTAGAATCAATTAGAATCCTATTAGGATATGTCTCTTACATGGGATTTAAACTTTATCAAATAGATTTAAAATCGACATTCCTAAATGGATTTATTAAGGAAGAAGTATATGTATAACAACCTCCCGGGTTTGAGAGTGTAGACTATCCAAACCATGTATATAAGCTTAAAAAAGCTTTATATGGGTTAAAACAAGCTCTCCGGGCTTGGTATGAAAGATTATCTTCTTTCTTATTCTCTAAAGACTTTGGAAGAGGCCAAGTAGATCAAACTCTCTTCATTAAGTCAAAGTCAAAAGATATCTTTGTGGCCCAAATATATGTTTGTAACGCCCGTAAAATTCCTAGCAATTTTACAAGAATTTTTGGCTTGATGATAATGGGCTTTATGTGGGCTTTTTCAAAAATAAAAGAAAATAAGCCAAAAAGGGGTGCAAGGCCTAGGAATTGAACCCCAAACCTCTAGAGATAGCCAAGCCCTATAGATGCACCCACTAACCAGAAGCCCAATAGGATTATATCATTAGAGGAATGAGGGAAATTATGGTTAAGTGTAAGGGAGATTAAGGGACTCTTTAGGTGAATAAATAGGGGATGAGGAGGCATGAGTTAGCAACTTCACTTTCTCCTCTTCTCTTCTTCTTCTCACCGAATTCTAGAGACTCTCCCTCTCCATTTCCACCCCTTGGCCGAACCTCATCCAAGCAAGCAAGAAAGCAAAGGCTAGGCTTGGTTCCTTAGGTTATCTTCACACTACAAGCAAAGCGAAGGATGTAAGTATCCCTCACCTTCATACGAGTAGCTTCGATTGCTATTTTGTGAAAGAAACCTATAATATATATTCGGCCAACCTATGTTTTTTGGTGACTAAATGAAGTTTTAATCCATGTTTTTGTAGGATTATGATGTTGTTGTTATGTTAAAAGAATTAGGTTAAAGGTTAACCCTAAAGACTTACATGGACCATTCGGCCACCCCTAGATCTTGATGATTCAATGAAGTTTAATCCATATTTTTGTAGGCTTATGATGTTGTTGTTATGTTAAAATGAATTAGGTTAAAAGTTAACCCTAATAGCCCCTTATGGACCATTCGGCCACCCCTAGATCTTGATGATTCAATGAAGTTTAATCCATATTTTTGTAGGCTTATGATGTTGTTGTTATGTTAAAATGAATGAGGTTAAAGGTTAACCCTAAAGACTTACATGGACCATTCGGCCACCCCTAGATCTTGATGATTCAATGAAGTTTAATCCATATTTTTGTAGGCTTATGATGTTGTTGTTATGTTAAAATGAATGAGGTTAAAGGTTAACCCTAATAGCCACCAAGCCACCAAGATCCATTCGGCCAAGCCATGTTTTAGGGTTTCAATGAAGTTCTATGCTATGTTTTTGTAACTATATGATGATGTTAGGATTTAAGATGGATTAGGACAAAAGCTAACCCTAATAGCCCCTATGGACCATTCGGCCATCATGTATTTTTGGGGTGATTAAATGAAGTCTAATTCATGTTTTATATGCAAATGAAGTTGTTGTTATGTTAAATGAATTAGGTTAAAAGATAACCCTAGAAAACCCTATGGACTATTCGGCCACCATGAATTTGGGGTGATTAAATGAAGTCTAATTCATGTTCTATATGCAAATGAAGTTGTTGTTATGCTAAATGAATTAGGTTAAAAGATAACCCTAGAAAACCCTATGGACCATTCGGCCATCATGTATTTTTGGGGATTAAATGAAGTTTTAATTCAAGTCTTATGTGCATATGAAGTTGTAGTTGTTGTTAAGTTAAATGAATAGGTTAACATGTGTTTTATGTTGGGTGAATTCATGTTGACTTGTGATATTAAATAATGCTAGATTCAGATAACATGCCTTAGGTTAGTGTTTACTTACTTTTGATGCCATGCCTTATGCCATGTCTATGTGTATGTGATATTTAAAATATGTCTATGTGTATGCGATATTTAAAATATGTTATGAAATGGAAAAAGATAAGATTATGAAATGAAACAAAACGATATGTCCACGACATGAATATGACATGATGATGAAATGAAGAATGATATGTTATGAAATGAAGAATGGTATGTTACGAAATGAAAGATGATATGTTCATGAAGGGAAGCATGATGTGTTATGAAATGAAGTATGCTATGTTTGCAAAATGAAATAAGCTATGTTATAAAATAAGCATATAAGTATTTTACCTTCTGCATGGCTTGTACCAAGACCCTAACAGGGTCCAAGAAGGGATGGGCTCCTAAGATGCCCTAGGTCGATGGAATAAGACTCGGGCCTAGGATGGGCTCCAAGATGCCTTAGGTCGATGGAGTAAGACTCGGGCCTAGGATGGGCTTCTACGCTATGACGATTGCCCTAGGTCGACGGACTAAGATCGGGCCTAGTAACCTAGTAGGTTCGAGATTTGCTACCTCGGGTTTATTTAGGGATGCGCGCTATGATGATGAAGAAGTGGTACAATGCCGGGCCCAAATATGTTGAGAAGTATGTTTACGTACCTATAATATATGTTTTCAAAAGCATCTTGCATATGTTACATGATTAGATTGTTATGTTACATGCTATGTTGATATGTCACATATGAAGTATGTTATGTTTGATATGCCACTATGTCACATATGAAGTATGTTATGTTTGATATGCCACTATGCTACATATGATGTATGTTATGTTTGATATGCCATGTTTATGCCACTATGTTACATATGATGTAAGTTATGTTGGATATGCCATGTTTATGCCACTATGTTACATATGATGTAAGTTATGTTTGATATGCCATGTTTATGCCACTATGTTACATATGATGTAAGTTATGTTTGATATGCCATGTTTATGCCACTATGTTACATATGATGTATGTTATGTTGATATGTCATACATATATGTTGTATGTTATGTTGATTTGCTATGTTACGTATGTTATATGTTATGTTTAATTAAGTCATATATTTACATGATATGCTGCTATGTTATAGATGATACATTTTATGCTGTCATGTTATGGATGATACATGTTATGTTTACTCACGTTACTTATGCTACATGTTAAGTTGATTACGCCATGTATGTTACATGTTATATTGCTTATATGTTATGAATGTTACATGCCATGATTAATGACGATATATGGTTTTGTGAGTAGGACTGGATCTTACTAAGCCTATGTGCTTATAGTTTATCTTTCCCTCGTACTGCAGATAAGGGTAAGGGATGGATAAACTAAAGGGAGCAGCAGGAGGGGCCAAATGTGTGTGGCAGTGGCATGGTGGAGAAGATCCGTTAGGTTTATATATATATGTTTACCTATGATGATGACGTTTATGGATGTCCTTACTTATGTCTCCGTATGACGACGATGTTTATGAACCTGAACTAAGCACTAGGTATCTATATATGTTATGATGCATGCTCTATGTTAATAAGAAGAAGTAAAGAAGAAGTATCTATACATGTTATGATGCATACTCTATGTTAAGAAGAAGAAGTATATATATATATATATATATATATATATATATATATATATATATATATATATATATATATATATATATATGTCAATGCATGTTTATGTTTTAAAAGAAAAAAAAAATAGGTATAAAGTCTTCCGCTGTAAGAATTAAGAAGTATATATAAAGCCTTCCGCTGTATGTAATGTATGTATGTACGGTCGCGTCGCGCGCCGCCCCTTCCGGATTCTAGGTCTGAAAAGGGTGAGCGTGACAGATGACATCATCTTTTGGTCAACAAATGATGAAGTCCTTCAATACTTTATCAAAAATATGGAAAATGAGTTTGAAATTAGTCTAGTTGGAGAATTGAATTTCTTCATAGGTTTACAAGTTAAACAAACTAATGAAGGAATACACATATACCAAACCAAATATGGCAAAGAAATGATTAAGAAATTTGGTTTGAAAAATGCTAAGGTAGTATCAACCTCAATGGCAACTAACACCAAAGTAGACAATGATAATGAAGGTAAATCAATTGATCTAAAACTTTATAGGAGTATGATTGGTAGCCTACTCTACCTTACCGCTAGTAGACCCGATATCTTATTTGCAGTAGGTATGTGTGTTAGATACCAATCATGTGCCAAAGAGTCTCATTTAGTGGTCGTTAAAATTTTTTTAAGATATATTAAAGGCACACTAAATTCATGACTTTGGTACCCTAGGACTAGGTCTTTTGACTTGATTGGGTACACCGATTCTGATTATGCGGGTTGCAAATTGGATTGGAAGAGTACTAATAGTGGATGTCAATTTCTTGGATCCTCCCTAGTTAGTAGGAGTAGTAGGAAGCAACCTTGTGTTGCTCTATCCACCATCGAGGCCGAGTATGTAGCTATGGGTGGTTGTGTAGATTAATTACTTTGGATGAGAACCACTCTAGAGGATTATGAGCTACAATATTCTAACATTAAAGTTTATTGTGACAATGTGAGTACCATTAATTTGACCAATAATCTAGTACATCACTCTAGGACAAAGCACATTGAAGTGAAGCATCACTTCATTAGAGATCATGTGGCAAAGGACATTGAACTCAACTACATAGAATCTAAGTCCAACCTTGGCGACATTTTCACCAAGTCCTTCCCCGAAGCGGATTTTTCATCACTTAGGAGAGAACTTGGAATGTGCTTAGTAGAATAGAGGTTTAATTTTACATGATCCTATAGAAAATCTAGGACGATAACTCTAAGCATCTCACAAAAACACCTAAGAAACCATGATTTTTGTATTGAGCCACTTAGAAATCATGTGAGATGTTAGGAAGATGCATTTGGTTCATCATGTTTGTTATGATGCATTACTATGAACCAAAGTGTCATCTAGAGACATTGATCCTTAATTGGACCAATCATTGGGAAGACTTGTGTACAATCGATGTGCATATAGCTCTAAGAACATGATTGGAAATGTCAAATAAATATATTTTAAACTATAATTATCATATTTTTGAAAACCAGTTTTCACTTGGTAAGCAAAAGTGACACAAAGTTAAGCTTTTGCTAGTTCTCAAATTTTTTTCAATTTCGAAATCTAGAAAATATATATTTTTCAAATTATTTTTCCTTGATATAGAATAACTTTAGAAATGTGTCCAGAAAATTTCATGATTTTTCGACGTTTTTGGAATTATTAATGCATTTCTGAAGTTAAGCTGAAAATATAAAATTGGCATTTCAGGATTGATAGTTGATTGCTTCAGTATTCAGTCGACTGCCACACTCAGTTTCTACAAAATCATCCATATTCTCTTGTCTTGAGTCAAATGTTAAGTGTCCTAACCCTATGGTATGATAAGGGCAATCAATAAGGGGGAGTAGGACTGATTAATGCATTGATTTAGGAGGAGTTTTATTATGCATTTTTTTTCAACCCCAAAATCTATATTGTTTGTGCAATGTTAGGACATATTTTCATATTATGTTTTACTCAACATGTTGTTTACACATCATGAATCATGTCTTGGATTAAGGGGGAGCTCTATATCTATATTACACCTTAATTCAAGGTTTAACAAATTACATTCATTCATGAATTTATTTTTCATAAGTCCTTCTCTTTTTTATGTGTGTCAAAGTGGGAGAAGGAGAATTTAAGTTAGAATTCATATTGATATATGATGTTTATTTCTGAGCACATTTCAAGACCTAACTTAAATGATTGCCAAACATCAAAAAGGGGGAGATTGTTGGTGCAACAATGCCCCAAGCATTTATGTGTTCTGATGTTTGGATAATCATTTATAGTTAGACAATATTTGTGATCTAATCGTGAATGTGTTAAGTGACAGAAAAAACCAAGTGTGAAGACTTGGTAGAAGAAAGTCCAAGTGTGATCTTGGCAAGGGAAGTCCAAGGGAAGGTCTTGGCAGCATAAGTCCAAGCATATAGTCTTAGCGGTGTAAAGTCCAAGCGGACTTTGGAAAGGAAGTCCAAAGGCAAGGCCTTGGCAGTGTAAGTCTAAGCATGTAGTCTTAGCAGCGTAAAGTCCAAGTGGACTTTGGCAAAAAGAGAAACCCAAGACTGTTGGGATGTATACTGAAAGCCTAGCCTTTGTATGAACATCTTCATTTTGAAATAAGAATGACATGATCATTGTTTGCATTTTTATCTATGCATATTGTTTGATATTTTACATTGTAGATAATATGGTGTGTGGTGTCACACAGAAGATCATGTTATCAGTTCCTTGTAGAATACATGTAGAGGCTCACAACCAAGATGGGTTTGGACAAACCATTGGCATGGTTGTAGTGTAATTTGGTATTGATTTATCTTGACTATAGAATTACACTAGTACACTTTGTTTGTATTGAGTAGGACTGATTCAGAGGTGATTCAATTTATACTGACTACATGATTGAATCAGGCCTCGGATATTATGGTGTACATGCTCTTAATCCCGATATAATAACGGGCACATGTACTTAGTATTTATTTCTTTGATTTACTAATGGGCTAGATTTATGTGTTAAATCGATAGGCCTGGTAAGTTGGAAAATAATATTATTTACATGGTTTGCGATTGATTATAGGGGGAAACCGTGTCCTATGCATTAGGATGATAATGTCCCCTTGAGGAGCTCATAAAGTTCATCATGTAAATCCTACAGGTGGACTTGGTCCATCATCATGATAAGGATGAGTGGTACTACTCATGGAGTTCGATATTAATTAATTAAATTGTCAGTAATTTAATTAATTAATGGGCATTCGATATCTTAAACACGGAGAGATATTTTGTACAAATAATATGTGGAGCCCATATTTAATTATGGGGTTGGTGAGGTAGATCAACGATGATCCTCAGTGGAATGGATCATCATTAATGGATCGGGTTTTATGTGGTTTGGATCCATTAGGTGGCAAAGATCCAACTCCTTCTCATGGTCCCTATTGTAGCCTATTATAAATACCTCATAAAGCCTAGATCTATAAGAGGGAGGAAGAGGCTTGGGCGGCAACAAGAGTGGTGCTAGGGTTTGTTGGTTGGCATTGGAGGCTTGGGCAGAAACCTAGGGTTTGGCTTCTCTATTGGGCGATGGCAACCTAGGGTTTGCTCTCTTTTGGCCGGCGGCAACAAAGGGTTTCCTTCTCTTCTTTCTCCTTTGGCCGGCACCACCATCTGCATCTCCTTAGGGTCGGCGGCAACACAACAAAGGAGAGGGTTTTCCTTCTTCCTTGGTACAAGGCCGGCACTCTCTCCTCCTCTCCCTCTCCTAGGGCCGGCGGCAACCAAAGTTGGTGTTTGGTGGTCGGCACAAGCAAGGAGAAGAAAGGAGGGTTATCTTCCCTTGTTCGGAGCGAGCAAGGAAGAGAAGATACGTGGTCTAGGTGGTTTCGATTCTTGGAAGATTGTCGCCCACACAACATCCAAGAAGAGGATAGGAATACAATAGAAGATCAAGAGGTAAAACAAGAGGTATAATCTTCTTTAATATTGATTCTAGTTCTTTTGTATTTGTATGTGGTTAGTTGACATGGCCCCCGATGATAAACACAAAAATTGACGATCCGTACATCATATATTCTGCGGCTAATCGAGGAAAAGAGTTAGGTTGCTTGAACCACAAGTTTGTTCAAGCGATCACTCAAGTCGAATAGCATGATGATGAATCGGTTGTTTGGGTAATCCATCTCTGTCCGGATTAGTTTTAATTGATAAAATTTGAATCCAGGGATGTGAGATAGGATTGTCATGCACAAGCGACCGAAGCGAAGAAGAGAAACACATCGTTTTCCCTTCAAGGGGTATCAGAGCCACGATTTTCAATTTTGTGTATTTTGGATTCGGTTACTTTCATGCATTTATCATATATTATTTATGCCAGGTAATAGTAGGATGTGCGAAGGCTAATTTTTTGCTTGCAGGCATAAGATCCAACTATTATGGCTATGTGATTGTGTATGTGTGATTGTATTTAATTATTTGAATCCTCAGGGGTTGACGAGACTAATTAGTATTTAATTTTTATAATTAAATATGACACTACTTAGCCACTCATTTTAATTTACTTTTGATCTAGATATGTTGTACACTCCTTCGTGGAGTATAGGATCAATGGATGTAAATTAAAATAGTTTATCTCAGCTCATATCCTTTTGTGACTTGCACATGGTAAAGGGAGGAGCAAACGAGGTGGCGACAGGACGGGAAGCATATTGGAAAACAAAAGTCATAATAGTTGGAAAGTTTTTTTTCATATTTATTGCTTATTGTTTGATATGCATGTTGTGTGAAAATTCCTCAATTTTAAATTACTAAGTGGGAGAGGAATATTTTTTAATTCTCGCGGCCTCTATTACAATTTGACATGTGATGTGAACAAACTTGCGCATTGGCTCTGGATGCCTTCCTCCATATCGGATGAGTTTGTTTTGCGGATCACTAGGTCATATATGGTTATAGTAAATTATTTAGGAGAATATGTACTTTCCTATCGAAAGGCACATAATCCGAAATAATTACCTTAGTATCGGGTAATGGTAAACACTTAAATGCAAATAAAAGTATCCTCCCCATCAGAGTCACTGCTTTTATTTGTAGGGACGAAGAGGAACCAACTATTAATTTTATTTGTCAAAAAGTAAGGTTAACAGTATAATAAAATTAATGGATAAAACCTCCTCTTACAAATGCAGAATTTGTATACGTCCACACTATCATGGCATACGATATTCTCGATGTTTTGAGGTGTTGGTTGATTTTAAAATTTTATTGTTTGAGGAATGAATAAATTTTGAAATCAAATGTTTTGATCACTGTGATTCTTAGGTTTTAAAAAATGACTTTCAATCCACTTGCTGTGATTCTAAAAGAAAATAAACTTACTGGACCTAATTATGTGGATTGGAAAAGGAATCTTGACATTGTCTTGACTGCTGAGGAGTACAAATATGTGCTCTTGGAAGAGTGTCCTCCTAAGCCTATGGATGATTATAGTGAAAACGAGAAAGAGAGTTATAGGAAGTGGATCAAGGCTGATGAGATGGTGCGGTGTTACATTTTGTCTTCTATGTCAAATATATTCTAACATCAGCATCATGTCATGACTACTTCCTATGACATGATGCTCAATCTCAAAGAACTTTTTGGACACCAAAATCGAGCTGCTAGGTAAAAAGCTATGAGGAACTTGATGACGATCACCATGATTGAGGGAACACCCGTGAGGGATCATGTTTGTAGGGGATCGATCGACCAGCTAGAGGGGGGTGAATAGCCCTCTTTCATTGGAGAACGGAATTTGCTCATTCTCATTGCGTTGCTTGTCTACGATTTTTGTTAGCGCAGTGGAATAACAACAATAATAATAATACTAACAACACATAACAATTACAAGTAATACACAAGTGTATACGTGGCTCGGAACCGAATGGTTCCAACTCCATGGGCGAGCTCTAGTTATGCGCACGACACTAACTAAACTCCTTCTCGAATACACGTCGGAGGTGGAGAAACCTCTGACAAGTTATTATAGCAAGTAATATGAAATACAACAAGAAATACAAAGACAATACAAAAGAGAACTTTTACACAATTGTTTTGATCGCTTTCTTGTTGCTTGCTTTTGCTTGCTCTTGAAGGTCTGGAATGCAACAACAATTCTCCTCTAAAGTCACCTCAAAAACCTTGGTGAAATCCTCCCACTTGAGCTCCATTTATAACCTACATCAAGCTATTTTTGTGCCCATCAGTCGACTGATCCTGTAGTCGTTGTCTCACAACGGCCAGATCCACATTGGTTAAGTTCCAACGGATCACACATCAGTCGACTGATGTTACCCATCAGTCGACTGGTCCTCATCAGTCGAGTGATGGTGAGCTCGACTCCATTCTGTGCCCGTGCATAGTGTGATCAGTCGACTGCTACCCATTAGCAGTCGACTGATAGTGTCAATAGTCGACTGCCCTCTCATGGCAGTCGACTAATCAGCCAGACTTCTATTCAGTCGAACACTGATCGAACCCATACGACCTAGAGCAGTTGACTGACATCTATGACAGTCGACTGATGTCAGGCAAAACCTCAAATACCAAGTTGTTTAAGCATCCGACCGTTGGGTAAACCCTCAAACATCAAGTTTGAGCCTCCGACACTCAGTCTTAGCCACTTGGCCGAGTCCACATCATCCCTCATGGAGTTCCCCACCGAAGTCTCTTCCCTCGGCCTACGTCCCTCGGATACACCAAGTGCACGGCTTCGCAATGCCATCCTTCTCATCTCTTGCCCTCGAAGTATGCTTCCCTTGGGCCTCACTCCATTCGCTCCCCGTCCGGCGGTCCCTCGGATGCACCAAGCACACGGCTTCGCAATGCCATCCTTCACCGACTCAAGGACCCCGAGCCTAGTGAACTTACCAAGTCCTCAAGACTTTCCACATGCACCAAGCGCAAGGCTTCGTAATGCATTTCTCACCAAGCACCAAGCGCACGACTTTGTAATGCTTTGGACTTTTCCACACCAAGCTCCATGCTTGGATTTTGCTTTCCCACACCAAGCTCCATGTTTGGATTTTCCATGCCAACACCATGTTGGACTTTCCCATGACAATCCCATGTCATGAGTTTTGTCTATCATCAAAATACTATCAAGGTACTGCTCAAGACAAACTCGAGTCAACCTGGGCCGATTGCACCAACAATCTCCCCCTTTTTGATGATTGACAAAACTACCATGTCAAGTCTACCAATTCTCCCATATTGGCAATTCTCACATCCCAAATGAGAATTCCAAACCTAATTGGTAACTTGGTAACTTCTCCCCCTTTTTGACACTACATCAAAAAGGTCCTCCCCAAGGGTATGAATGTCTCATATCCCAATGAGATCTTACAATCTCTCCCTTAGAGGAACACATGCCTACAATCTTACTAGTGATCCCATATCACTTAAAGAGAGGCAACCCAAATTTTCCTCCCATGAGGAAATACACATCCATCTTCCCATGATGGATACCTCCCCCTACAGGCTTGCTCCCCCTTGACCATTGCACCAACAATGTCCTTGGAGAGTCCCTAAGTCAATAGGAACATTTAACCAATCAAAATTAAGGCAAAGTTCAACAATGAACTTTCATCTACCTTAAAATTGATACTCTCCCTAAACCCTTCTCCTAATCCATATCCAATGGATTTACACCCTCTCTAATGCTCTCCCAAGCATATCCTAGGGTTAGGAGTGGTTAGGGGACCTTAACCTAGCTGAACATGGGCCTAACCAACAAGATTTTCCCAGGATACTCATTGGACTTACCATCGATGGGTAGCATACTGGCGATCAGCGATAGCTACATTCTGATTTTCATCATTTTTAGAAATGAATTTCTGAAATCCATAAGTAAATATACGTAATATTAAAAATCTTGAAAATGCATACGTATAATACTTATCCTAAACTCTATGGGTGAAAAATATTAGAAAATTATTTTACCTATTAAATTAGGAGATTGATACAAAGTCTAAAAGTTAAGAAAAGCTTCAATAAAGAGCCCTCTTTGTATCATCTCATTCAATGGTGATAGCTATCAAAAGATAGACTTCACCAAGGTTTTTCAAAATGTTTTTGAAACCTTTAATTCATTTTTTCTAAACATCTCACTTATATCTAGATGTGTAAAACACATACAAGTCACATATCTTAGTGAGATGTGGGTTTTTGTTCTTTTATTGGTCTCATGCATATTTCTAGGCTATATTATTTGATTCCCATCAAATCATGCCATAGTCCTTAATTTCATTTTAGTTATATGCATGATGATGATTATGGCATAAATATGATATAGATAAAAGCATATACCAAAATCATGATGCCATGGCATGTAAATGAGATCTAGGCATACATGACATCTAAAAGTAAATCTAAATATGATCATGACATTTCTATAGATAAAAATGAGAATGATGTCATGACTGTTGGTGATCGATTTGAAGCTAGAGGGGGGGGTAAATAGCTTGTTTTTCGTCTCTACAAAAATATTAACAGAAGCACAACAAAAATAATAATAACACAAATGAAAAACATGCTAACACAATTCTTTTATGTGGTTTGGAGATAGCGCTCCTACTCCACGGTGATCCTTGAGGTGGATCAATCCTAATCAAATCACTATGAAACTTTCCTTTACAACAATCCTCCTCTTCTTACAAAGAATGAAACTTAAGCTTAGAGAGAGGAGGAGGGGATTTAAAATCACTAGAAAGCTTGAAAACTCATGGAGGCTTGAGAGTATTATCAGAGAATAAGCATTAACCCCAAAAACCTCCACCAGCCCTCTTTTTATAGAGAGAAGGCTGATTTTCCCGTTGGAGCACCATCAATCGACTGATGCACAACATCAGTCGACTGCTGGTGCGATTAACGACTTCTGAATAGCTGGTGCGATTAACGACTTCTGAATAGTCGGATTCATAGGATTCAGAGTCGTTTCCTCCAACGACACTCTTATCAGTCGACTGATCCCTCCATCAGTTGACTGATGGAGTGATCAGTCGAGTGATCACAGGCCGCAGTCGAGTATGACTCTATTCTGTGCCCGTGTTTAACTTGATCAGTCGACTGCCACTGTTGGCCGTCGACTGATCACAACATCAGTTGATTGCCACAACCAAAGCAGTCGACTGATGGTTAGGGTTTCATCCTGACTCAGTCGAGCACCTGACCAGTCGACTGATACATCGTATCAGTCGACTGATACTCATCAAGTATGAGTAATTCATACATGATTTCACCCCTAGACCTAGACTCAACCTTCTAGCTCTTCCTTAAGCCTTGCGCCTCCAGGATCCCTCCGAGTCCGCGACTTGTTCATCCTTTGCGCTTTGCTTCCAAGAGCTTCCTTCAATTTTGTCATGTCTTGGGTGTTCCTTTGCCAAATCGTGATTGGACTTTACGCCGCCAAGTCTACATGCTTGGACTTACGCTGCCAAGACTTGCCTTTAGACTTCCTTTGCCAAGGTCCGTTTGGACTTAATGCCGTCAAGACAACATGCTTGGTCTTATGTCGCCAAACCTTTACCTTGGACTTCTCTTGCCAAGATTGTTAGGGATCGAAATGGCCGGCTAGAGGGGTGTGAATAGCCCTCAATCGATGGATGTCGGAATTCGTTCGTTCTCGTGTGCTTGTCTACAATTGTCGTTAATATACGTAGCGGAATAACAATAGAAATAACAACAATACAAGCACAATCAATACACAAGCATATACGTGGTTCGGAACCGAATGGTTCCTACTCCACGGGGTGAGCTCAACAAGCTCGTGTTATGCGCACGACACTAACAACACTCCTTATCAACAACACGTTGGAGGTGGAGAAACCTCACACAAGCTATTCCAACAAGTAATATGAAATACAAGAAGAAATACAAAGACAATACAAAAGAGAACTTTTACACAATTGCTTTGATCGCTTTCTTGTTGCTTTCTTTAGATGGCTCTTGAAGGTCTAGAATGCAGCAACAATTCCCCTCGAATAGCTTCACAAAAACCATGGCAAAATCCTCCAACTCGAGCTCCTTTTATAACCTACATCAAGCTATTTTTGCGCCCATCAGTCGACTGATCGTGACCATCAGTCGACTGGTCCCGTAGCCGTTGTCTCACAACGGCCAAATCCACATTGGTTAAGTTCCAACGGATCACACATCAGTCGACTGATGGCACCCATCAGTCGACTGATCATCTATCAGTCGAGTGCTGGCGAGCTCGACTCCATTCTGCCGCTCACGGTGTCACCGATGGTTGTTGCCATCCCTGGCGATCGGTAGTCCTCGATCATTGCCTCTCGGCGATCGGTGATCAACCGAACTTGTTGATTGGAACCCCAGTCGAACCCATACGACCTAAACGGTCGGTGACCTATGCGATCGGCCGATGTCGGCTAAAACCTCACACGTTGTTTGAGCGTCAGGCCTCGATCTTAGCCACTTGGCTAAGTGCACATTATCCCTCATGGAGTTCCCCACGAAGCTCTCTTCCCTCGGCCTCGTCCTCGGATCGCCAGCGCGTCACGCCGCGCCATCCTTCGCGTCTCATGCCTAGAAGTATGCTTCCCTTTGGGCTCACTCCATTCGCTCCCGTCCGTGCGGTCCCTCGGATGCACCAAGCGCCGCGACTTGCAATGCCATCCTTCAGACTCAAGGACCCGAGCCTAGTGAACTTGCCAAGTTCTCAAGACTTCCCAAATGCACCAAGCGGCCGCAATGCTTTGGATTTCCCATGCACCAAGCAACTTTCCCATGACAATCCCATTTCATGAGTTTTGTCTATCATCAAAATACTATCAAGGTACTTCTCAAGTCAAACTCGAGTCAACCTGGGCCAATTGCACCAACAATCTCCCCCTTTTTGATGATTGACAAAACTACCATCTCAAGTCTACCAATTCTCCCATATTGGCAATTCTCATATCCCAATGAGAATTCCAACGAACCCTAATTGGTAACTTGATAACTTCTCCCCCTTTTTGACAATACATCAAAAAGGTCCTCCCCAAGGGTATGAATGTCTCATATCCCAATAAGATCTTACAATCTCTCCCTTGGAGGAACACATGCCTACAATCTTTCTAGTTATCCCATATCACTTAAAGAGAGGCAACCCAATTTTCCTCCCATGAGGAAATACACATCCATCTTCCCATGATGGATACCTCCCCCTAGAGGCTTGCTCTCCCTTGACCATTGCACCAACAATGTCTTTGGAGAGTCCCTAAGCTAATAGGAACATTAAACCAAACAAAATTAAGGCAAAGTTCAACAATAAATTCTCATCCACCTTAAAATTGATACTCACCCTCAACCCAACTCCTAATCCATATCCAATTGATTTCCACCCTCTCTTATGCTCTCCCAAGCATATCCTAGGGTTAAAAGTGGTTAGGGGACCAAAACATAGCTGAACATGGGCCTAACCAACAAGGTTTACCCGAAATCAGCATTTTCAATCGATCATTGCGTGAAACCGGCCGATCGACATTTCATCATCGATGCCTCTGGCAATGATCGATAATCTTTTGAATTTCAAAAATGACTTTCCGAAATTCATAAGTAAATATACATAAGTAGATAAATCTTGAAATTTGGTATGTATACTACTTATCACAAACATTATGGGTGAAAAATATTAGAAAATTATTTTACCCATTAAACTAGGAGATTGATACAAAGTTCAAAATTTAAGAAAAGCTTCAATAAAGAGCCCTCTTTGTATCATCTCATTCAATGGTGATAGCTATCAAAAGATAGGCTTCACCAAGGTTTTTCAAAATGTTTTCAAAATGTTTTTCAAACCTCTATTTCCTTTTTCCTAAACATCTCACTAATATCTAGATGTGTAAAACACATACAAGTCAAATTTTTGTGAGATGTGGGTTTTGTTTTGTTTATGTTCTCATGCATATTTCTAGGCAACATTAATTTGATTCCCTTCAAGTTGTACCATAGTCCTTAACTCCATTTTAAACTATGCATGATATGATTATGGCATAAATATGATTTAGATAAAAACATATGCCAATATCATGATGTCATGGCATGTAAATGAGATCTAGGCATTCATGACATCTAAACATAAATCTAAACATGATCATGACATTTTTATAGATAAAAATGAAAATGATGTCATGACATGGTAAGGCAAACAAATCTTGGCAAGTAAAATATACTAAGGTATAGAATACCTAAGTGTGAAAATCAATTTGCCATTTTTAGGGATTAAATACATTATGCCTTAATGCCATTATTTCCTTAGTGTGCCAAAAACCCAAAATAGCACACCACGACCTCTATGACTTAATTGTGCCAATTTAAATCATTTTTAACTTCTCAAATCATATTGGCACGCCCTAATGAGTCAACTCACAATGGCTAGGTTAACCACCCATCCACTTAGGGTTGACACACCATAACCCATTTAGCGTGAATCAATCACGCTCTTAGGTGTTGGATCGATGCGGTTCATTAGAGGGGGTGGTGAATAGCGAAAAGCCTTTTTCTTTCGAATTCGTTTCAAGACAAATATACGCAGCAAAAATGTAAATGAAACAAAAAGAGACAAGTTTATTTTTTACTTGGTTCGTAGCCTTCGGCTACTACTCCAAGGCCCTAACGGTCCTAGACCGTGTACGGAGGGCAATTCACTAAAACACTCCTCCTCGTTGGAGGTAGGAGTTTGACGATTACAAAAAACTTTCGAAGCAAAATGATAGAGAGACAAACCCTCTCTTCTATTAAAGTAAAATGCAAGGATAGAAAAACCTCGAGTAAAAGAGTTGCAATATTGAAAACAATAACAAGGATTATACCAACAACTAAAAAGAAAGACCTTAAGCTAGGGTTGTTGGCAGCACTTCGTTGTCGTAGAGTCGTCGGAGAGTCGCAACGTTGCGGAAGCATTTGAGCACTTAGAATTATATGAAAACCCTAGGTTAGGACCTCCTTTTATAGCCTTTGAGCCCCTTTTCGAGAGGAACCCTAACCAATCATATTTGAGCACCACTCCTCTTGAAATTTGGTGATAAACCTTGACTCCTCGAGGCTGATCGTTTGACCAACAGTCGACTGATGGCCATCACCGATCCACGCAAGATCGATCGAGTGCTAGCCGTAATCACCCAACCGATGGACGGCGAGTCCTTGAGTTGGCGATCGGACGATGTTGGCTGCAAGGCAATGTTAGCTTAAAGAAAATATTATTTCGACGGTCGTCGACCGTCCGATCTTGACCTAGACCACCTATGAGATGTCTTGGGTCGGATCTACGCTTAAGTCTTTCCCCGTAACAAGGATACGACCTTACTTACATTCGCACACACGAGCTTACCTCGATACTTACGTGTTGCTTTTGCTTCCGGCCTTCCACTCAATTCCTTCGGCTCCCTCCGAAGTCACTTGAGTGTCGCCCGACCACCGCGGCTTCCTCCGGGTGTCGCTAGCCTTCAGCTCTAGCTATAACAATTTTCTGCACACTCGATTCAGCTCGTGAGATAACAACATGAGCTTAACTTTGTATCGTTTGCTATAATCAAAACTCAGGTTCGACTTAGGTGCCTACTGCACCAACAATCTCCCCCTTTTTGATTTAAGGCAAACCCACATACAAAGTTAAGTGCATTAAGAAAAGATATGCATGAATGAGCAGGAGTGTTAAGAGCATGAATGAACAGGAGTATAAAAACTCTTTTTCAAGTGCTCCCCCTTGAGGGATCCTCCCCCTTGACCGAGGGTGAGTACTTGAGAAAGAGTTTTAACTCTCCCCCTTGACGTTTGCTACTAAAAAAGAATTAAGTAACCGAAATTACTTAATATTGGCCATAGTATTTAAAAAAAATAAGTTCAAGTGCCGTATATCGAAAAAATTTGACCCCTTAACTTTGACCATTTAACTTAGGCCTTTATCCCTTAACTTTAACCTTTTAACTTTGGCCTTTTTCTCCCCCTTTTGTCGTATATCGAAAAGAGTAAGGGGTGTGTGGAAAACAAAATAAGTGTTAAATTTAAAGTCCAAGCATGTTCCCCATTTTTTATTTTTAAAAAAAATATACTGAAAATAAGCTCATCTATAAAATGTTCGACTCATATTTGTCTTGATTGATATAAAAGATCAACCAATCCTGGTCAGAGTTGGTTAGTATGTATGATTATACTCCGTGGTTCATAGTGATGCACTAGCTCTACATCTGGAACCAGGAGTAAGGTCCTAACATCTCACGCCCATCTACATGGCTAAGTACACAAACACATTAGTCCTATGTGTTGTGAGATGTACTGGCTCCTTAAATATATAGGTGCATGATATCTAAGGTATGTCCTATGCTAGTTCCATGAAATTAAAGAAATAGTAGTAAGAACATATAATTTGCAAGTACCTATTCTATTACGCACATGCCCAATTTCGTCTTAATAGACTAAATTCGGCTTCGGGTTGGGGTTTAGTAAATAGGTCTGCTAAGTTAGACTTCGATTCGATGTATTCGAGTTGTATTGCTCCGTTGGCCACATGTTCTCTATATGTTTGGTCCTAGAGTGACATATCGGATTCTTAGTAAGATTAATTGAACTAATGTTGTCTACGTGAAGTTTAGTATTCGTAAAGTCTAACTTAAAGTCGCGGAGAGTGTGCTTCATCCAAAGAAGTTGAGTGACACACTCACCCATCGCGATGTATTCAGCTTCGGTGGTAGATAAAGCGACACAGTGTTGCTTCCTACTGCACCAACTTACTAGACTCGAGCCGAGAAGTTGACAACAACCACTCGTGCTCTTTCTATCGAGCTTACTACCGGCATAATCCGAATCGGAGTAGCCGATTAGTTCGAACTCCGTAGATCTAGGGTACCAAATACCAACATTAAGTGTACTCTTAAGATATCTAAGGATACGCTTAACTAGGGTTAGGTGAGACTCCTTAGCACAGGTTTGAAACCTGGCGCACATACTTACTGCAAATAGGATGTCGAATTAGGCTATGATTAAGTATAGGAGACTTCCTATCGCGCTCCTATAGTACTTTAAGTCAATGGACTTACTTTCTAGGTCTTCTCCTATGTTAACATTAATCGCCATTGGGGTGTTTATTATCTTAGCGTCTTGCATTCCAAATCTTTTAATTAACTCCTTAGTGTATTTTTGTTGATATAGGTATATACCATCCTTAGTTTGTTTAATTTGTAGACCTAAAAAGAAACTTAACTCGCCTACCAAGTTCATTTCGAACTCACTTTCCATGAGTGAAACGAACTCGTTTAGTAAGGCTGAGTTAGAGGTTCCAAAAATTATATCGTCTACGTAAATTTGAGCTATGAATATTTCTTTACCTAAGGTTTTCTGAGAGTTGGGTCAACTAAGCCTTGGTTAAACCCTTTTGACTTAAGATGGATTGAAAGTCTCTCGTACCAAGCTCGAGGAGCTTGTTTAAGTCCATAGAGAGCTTTCTTAAGTTTTAGAACATGGTCGGGTTTATCTAGATTTTTGAATCCGGGGGGGTTGGCTAACATAAACTTCTTCTTTAATGTATCCATTTAGGAATGCCGACTTAACATCCATTTGAAACAGCTTAAATCCTCGATGTGCGGCATAAGATAGCAACATTCGAATGGATTCGAGTCTAGCTACTGGGGCATAGGTTTCGTCGTAATCTAAGCCTTTGACTTGACTAAACCCTTTGGAGACCAACCTAGCCTTGTTTCTAACTACTTCACCTTTATCATCAAGCTTATTTCGAAACACCCACTTTGTTCCAATTATCGTTTTGTCTTTAGGTGGTGGTACTAATTCCCACACTTCATTTCTAGTAAATTGAGCTAGCTCTTCTTGCATTGCAATAATCCAATCGGGATCAAGAAGAGCTTGTTCAATTGATTTGGGTTCTATCTTTGAAATTAAGGAAATTTGACTAAGGTTTCTATAGGATGCTCTAGTTCGAACTCCTAGATTAGGATCTCCTATCACTTGATCGATAGGGTGGTTAGTTTGAATCCTAGATTGGGTTGGGTTTGTGTCACCTAATGCTTGATCAATGGGGTGACTTGGTTGAACACTAGTTTGACTCGGATCACTTGTCACTTGGTCGACAAGAGAAGTTGGTTGATGTGGATTAGACTCGATCTCAGGGTCGGAGACGAGTTTGGTATCAGTGGGCTCAACACTTGAGGTCATTAAGGGTTTTGTAGGTTCGGGTACTTCATCGAACACTACATTAATAGTCTCTTCGACTTTAAGGGTATCGTGGTTATATACCCTATAGGCCCTACTCGTGGTTGAGTATCCTAAGAAGATTCCGGTGGAGGTTTTGGATTCGAATGTCCCTAGGTGGTTCTTAGTGTTTAAGATATGTACTTTACATCCAAATACCCTAAAGTACTTGATGTTGGGTACTTTATTGTGATAAATCTCGTACGAGGTCTTAAGGTGCCTCTTTACCATAAGGATCCTATTCTGGACATAGCAAGCGTAGTGCTAGCAATACCTAAAACCTATCGGGTAGGTCGTATTAGTTCAACATGGTCCTAGCGGCTTCTTGTAGAGTTCGGTTTTTCGCTCCACTAGGCCATTTTGTTGAGGGTCCTAGGGCAAGAGAATTCATGGTGGTATCTGTTTAGATTCTGAGTCGGTGAACCTTTGATTTTGAATTCACCACCATGATCTTCTAAGTCTTTTAACCTTAAGGTTTTTGATTCTCGATTAATTTGAATAGATTGATTAATTGATCTAGGGTATCATTTTTATGTTTGATGAACCTAACCGTAAACTGGAGTAGTAATTATGACTAAGCAATATTGACTTCTATTGAGTGACTTGGCTCCATGTGAATCGAATAGATCCATATGCAGGAGCTCAAGTACACTTGAGGTTCGTTCTTGGTTAGTTAACTTGTGTTGTGTCCTAGGTTGTTTTCCTTGTTGACAAGCATTATAGATTTTATTAACCAAGTTGTTGAGGTTGGGTAAGCCTCTGACTAAGCCACTCTGACTCATCTTGTGGACGAGTCTTGGGTGCGAGTGACCGAGTCGTCGGTGCCACAACCATGATTCCTCTTCCTATGTCATAAGACATTTGGCTGAGGATTTGATTAAGTTAATTATATAAATGTTATTTGTCCTAGTTCCTTTGAGTATTGTTTTAGCTGTTTTATTTGTTTTAATTACACATACATTTTCTAAAAATACGACCTTATAGTTATTGTCACATAATTGGCTTACGCTAAGCAGGTTATATTCAAAATTCTCTACAAGTAATACATTTTTAATAACAAAATTTGAGTTAAGCTCGATATCACTTGATTCGATGATTTTGAGCTTGACGTTATTCCCAAAGGCTACCGATCCTTGTCGTTTGAATCGAAGCTTTGTGAATTTGAGTTGATCCCCGGTCATGTGTCGGGAGCAACCGCTGTCCAACATCCTTTGATCCTACACACAAGGTGGTTGGATTGGATGTTAGATTTTTTTTTAAAAAAAAAAAAATTGGTTGTAAGTTATTAAACCTAGGTCATCTCACCTGTGTCTATATGATCAAGCATGTTATACTTATGTGGTTTTTGTGAGATGACTTCCAATTAAGTTGATTAAGTGCATTTAGGTTCAAGTAATTTTATGTTAGATTTGGATTTGACCCTAGGCTTATCAAGTTTACCTTTTCAAGATCATGGCTTCCAGGTCGTGGCGAGACATAGGGGCCTTCTTTTATCGGATCATCGACCACTTCCTTAGACAAAGCCATTTTCAAGAAAATGATGACTTGACTCACCTAAGATTATTTCCTAGTCTAACTGGTTATTTTTGAAAAGAGGCTCCCCGAGGCTCAATCTTTTCGAAGAATTTTAGTTGGTTATGTTTTTGAAAAGAGGCTCCCTGAGGCTCAATCTTTTCGAAGAATTTTAGTTGGTTATGTTCGTGTTCTAAGTGAGTTCACAAGTTTTGAAGCACAAACTTTCTAAGTTAAAGCATGCAATTTCTAAGTTAAAGCACAAACTTTCTAAGTTAAAACATGCAATTTCTAAGTTAAAGCACAAACTTTCTAAGTTAAAACATGCAATTTCTAAGTTAAAGAACAAACATGTTTTGTACTGGCTCCCCCTAGACCGTTGAATCGGTTCGGTCTATCCACATAGTGGATTTGGTCCTTGGGAATACAGAGAGTTGAAATCAAAAGGTTCTTAGGGACCCATGCTTGGACATGTTTCCTATGTCAACTTACAATCGACATATACGACCTATTAGTCGTGTTTGAGTTAAACCCTAGTCCAGCCTTGTTGTACACGTCCCTTTGAGATCCAAGTAGGAAGTCAAGTCCTTTGAATCCCGAAGTGAACCTTTCCAACGTGTTCCTAAGATCTTCGACTTGACTTTTCAAGAGTGAGTTCTCAACTTCGAGTTTTTCAACCCGAGTTGAGTCCTTCTCTTGAACTCGACTAGTCGAAGAGGTTAGGGAGACCTTGTGTTTGAGGAGTTTGACCTCCTCAACCAGGGTCTCGACCTTGGACTCGGATTTAACTAATTTCCTAGATAAAAACCTAACCGTATTTTGTAAAGTATTAAATAAAGTTCGACTTACTTTAAGGGTATATTTTGAACCGGATGCGTATCCGTGGCTTGACTTGAAGGTAGCTTCATAGTCCGAGTCATCCTCAGGTTCTGACTCAAGTTCAGGTTCGGTCTCCATGTCTGACTCAATTGATTTCGCCATGAAGACGTGGTCTTCGTCTTCTTCGGATGACGCTTCTTCCTCGGTTGGTGGTGGCTTGCTTGCGATTTTCTTCTTCTTTGAACCTGCAAACAAGGCTATACCCCTCTTGGGTTCCGAGTTGGACTGCTCATGTAATTCAAAATCGGAAAAGAGTTCATCTAATATAAGTTTAGAGAGGTCCTTGGAGACCTTGTAAGCATCGACCATGGATGCCCACAAGGTAGTCCTTGGAAAAGAGTTTAGAACATACCTTATAAGGTCACGGTTTTCGACCTTTTGCCCGATTGCGTGTAGGTTGTTGACTATGTCTTGGATACGGGCGTGGAGTTGCGTCGCGGACTCGTGTTCCTGCATTTTTAGATTATATAATTTATTGAACAAGAGGTCGCGCTTACATACCTTGGCTTCATCGGTCCCTTCGTGTAGCTCCACTAGTTTTGTCCAAAGATCTTTTGCGCTTATGAAGGGGCCAACGCGATTTAGCTCCTCTTTGGATAGGCCGCATTGGAGGATTTGTGTTTCCTTGGCATCGGCTTCGACTTGTCGTTTTGTCGCAATAGTCCATTGATTGTAATCCAAGGATTCACCTTCTTCATTAGTAGGAAGGGTGAACCCGGTTTGGATCACAATCCACATCTCTATTTGGGTTTTTAGGAAGCATTCCATCCGACCCTTCCAATAACGGAAGTCATCTCCGTTGTAAAACGGAGGTCGGACGGTGCTAAAACCCTCGAGATGGGCCATTAGAACAAAAGACACAAGGAGACGACGATGAAGAAACTAGCAACGACAAAAACACAAAAACAAGTGCCAAGACTCGCGTCTTGGATTAGTAGTGCGGGAGAATACTTAAAAAAGCGAAATAAATCCAAAAAAAACAAAATTAAAAAAAATAAATCTATAAAAATGGCTAGATTGGTGGTTTCACCAAATCATAGCAACCCCCGGCTCTGATACCAATTGTTGGATCGATGCGGTTCGCTAGAGGGGGGGGTGAATAGCGAAAAGCCTTTTTCTTTCGAATTCGTTTCAAGACAAATATACGCAGTGGAAATGTAAATGAAACAAAAAGAGACAAGTTTATTTTTTACTTGGTTCGTAGCCTTCGGCTACTACTCCAAGGCCCTAACGGTCCTAGACCGTGTACGGAGGGCAATTCCCTAAAACACTCCTCCTCGTTGGAGGTAGGAGTTTGACGATTACAAAAAACTTTCGAAGCAAAATGATAGAGAGACAAACCCTCTCTTCTATTAAAGTAAAATGCAAGGATAGAAAAACCTCGAGTAAAAGAGTTGCAATATTGAAAACAATAACAAAGATTATACCAACAACTAAAAAGAAAGACCTTAAGCTAGGGTTGTTGGGCGCCGTTCTGTCGAGAGTCGTGAGAGTCGCAACGCGTTGAAGCTTTTGAGCACTTAGAATTATATGAAAACCCTAGGTTAGGACCTCCTTTTATAGCCTTTGAGCCCCTTTTCGAGAGGAACCCTAACCAATCATATTTGAGCACCACTCCCCTTGAAATTTGGTGATAAACCTTGACTCCTCGAGGCTGATCCTTTGACGTGATCGATGGCCATCACCGCCCATCGCTTGCAGCATCAGTCGAGTGCTAGCCGTAGTCACCCGACTGATGGATGACAGTCGAGTCCTTTAGGTTGGCAATCGACTGATGCTGGCTGCAAGGCAATGTTAGCTTAAAGAAAATATTATTTCGACAGTCGTCGACCATCCAATCTCGACCTAGACCACCTATGAGATGTCTTGGGTCGGATCTACGCTTAAGTCTTTCCCCGTAACGAGGATACAACCTTACTTACACTCGCACACACGAGCTTACCTCGATACTTACGTGTTGCTTTTGCTTCCGGCCTTCCACTCAATTCCTTCGGCTCCCTCCGAAGTCACTTGAGTGTCGCCCGACCACCGCGGCTTCCTCCGGGTGTCGCTAGCCTTCAGCTCCAGCTATAGCAATTTTCTGCACACTCGATTCAGCTCATGAGATAACAACATGAGCTTAACTTTGTATCGTTTGTTATAATCAAAACTCAGGTTCGACTTAGGTGCCTACTGCACCAACATTAGGAACCCAATATCTATTGGAGCTCCTTGGGTTAACAAGGTATTCCCTAGGGATAACTTCCCTAGATACCTTCCTAATGACCCTTTTTGGCTTTGAAGCCTTAGTCAAATGGGTCTTACTTGGGTCAACTCTAGAGGTGACTCCTCCATTGACCTTCTTAGTGGCTACATTTGATTTCTTTGAGGTGTTAGCCACTAAACACATACCATGGCTAGACTTAGAGATGGCTTCCCTATTAGCCTTGGTTTTCCTAGACCTAGATGTGGTTCCATAATTAAATGGAACATTATGGTAGGACATAGGTTTGTGACCCAAACCCTTCTTGCCCTTAGACATTTCTTGTTTTCTAGGTCTTGACTTTTGTACATTAGACCCCTTAACCGAATTTGATATTATTTCTAGGGTCTTCTCCAATTTTTCTAGCCTTGACCTCAAGGTTTGGTTTTCTAACTCTAATTTTCCCAATTTTGAATTTTCATTTATCTTTTGGGAAATGTTTTTCTTTTTAGGCATATGCCTAGATTTCTTGGGATTGACACCTAAGTTTTCTTCAATTCTCCTAATTGACTCCCTAGGTAAAATAGATCTAGTGTTTTGAGTCCTAGGTTTGTCCTTAGAGAAACTAACATGCTTAGCACCTAAGCAATAAACCTTATTGTTTCTCCTAGAATGCTTTTCATTAATAATGGCAATAGAACTAAAATAATTCTTAGCATGCTTTTTAATTCTAGAAATTGAAGGTGCATTATTTAAATGTACCTTAGGGTTAGCTTTAGAAGCTCCCCCTACATGAGTTACACCTTCTTGCCCTTTCTTCCTCCCCCTAGGGCATTAGCTTCGGTAGTGTCCCCGTTGGTTGCACTTGAAGCACACAATGTGCTCTTTGCTCTTAATTGAGGAAACACTGGCATCGTTTGACTTTGGGTTGACTTTTGGTTTCGATGCCTTCTTCTTAGCCAATTTAGGGCATTTTCTCTTGTAATGCCCTTTCTCCCTACACTCAAAGCATAATATGTGATTTTTATTTAA
The DNA here is from genome assembly GCA_025175895.1 of Wurfbainia villosa. Lineage (NCBI taxonomy): Eukaryota > Viridiplantae > Streptophyta > Magnoliopsida > Zingiberales > Zingiberaceae > Wurfbainia > Wurfbainia villosa. The sequence goes on from CM045997.1 coordinate 85,955,833, forward strand.
AATAATAACACTTGAGTTACCTAGGGAGGTGGTGGAGGCCTCTTCTTGATCTTCACTTCTCCCGGATGTCGATGCTTCTTGTTCTTGCTCCGGGATGGAAGATTGCCTCTCCTCCCCCTCAATGCTAGAGGTGGAGGTCTCCACCAAGTCATCCACATCTTCGAAAGTGAATGGTCTTTCTTCCACGGCATCTTCCTCTACTTGTGCCGATTGGGAATTTTCTTGGAATTTCATTACTTTATCCCATAATTCTTTTGCATCCCTAAAATTTCCCAACCTAGACCAAATGTTGTTCGGAATCAAATCACTAAGCAATTCGATTACCTTGTGATTTGTCTCAAAGTCTTTGATTTGGTCTTGGGTCCACCTTGACTTTTCAATTGGCTTGTTGTATTTGTCCCTAGGCATCTCAAAACCATTTTCTACAATAATCATATAATCAAAATTGGTTTCGAGATATACCTCCATCCATTTCCTCCACCAAGCAAAATCTCCATCAAATTTCGGTGGATGGATGAAGTCGGCCATTTTGTAGTGCTCTCGCGGCAGTTAGTCCTTGAAGAGCGACCTCGGCTCTGATACCACTTGTTGGAGATCGAAACGGCCGGCTAGAGGGGGGTGAATAGCCCACAATCGATGGATGTCGGAATTCGTTCGTTCTCGTGTACTTGTCTACAATTGTCGTTAATATACGCAGCGGAATAACAATAGAAATAACAACAATACAAGCACAATCAATACACAAGCATATATGTGGTTCGGAACCGAATGGTTCCTACTCCACGGGGTGAGCTCAACGAGCTCGTGTTATGCGCACGACACTAACAACACTCCTTATCGACTACACGTCGGAGGTGGAGAAACCTCTAACAAGCTATTACAACAAGTAATATGAAATATAAGAAGAAATACAAAGACAATACAAAAGAGAACTTTTACATAATTGCTTTGATCGCTTTCTTGTTTCTTGCTTTATATGGCTCTTGAAGGTCTGAAATGCAGCAGCAATTCCCCTCCAATAGCTTCACAAAAACCATGGCAAAATCCTCCAACTCGAGCTCCTTTTATAACCTGCATCAAGCTATTTTTTGGTCCGTGTAGTTGTCTCACAGCGGCGGATCCACGTTAGTTAAGTTGATCAGTGATGGCACCCATCGATCTGAACTTTCACATCATCGATCGGTGATGGCACCCATCGATCGATTGATCATCCATCGATCAGTCTTTGTGAGCTTCGACTCCATTCTGCGTGCCCATGCAGGTGTCATCGCTGATTATTTGTCATCCCTCGGCCGGTCGGCCGATCCTCCCAACGATCGCCCTCCCTCGGCGATCGGTGATTAGCGAACTTAGTTGGTCGAACACTGGTCGAACCCATACGACCTAGAGCAGTCGACTGGCACATATGCCAGTCGACTAATGTCAGCTAAAACCTCAAACACAAAGTTGTTTGAGCGTCCGACACTCAGTCTTAGCCACATGGCCAAGTGCACCTTATCCCTCATGGAGTTCCCCACCAAATCTCTCTTCCCTCGGCCTACGTCCCTTGGATGCGCCAAGTGCACGGCTTCGCAACTCCATCCTTCACGTCTCATGCCCTAGAAGTATGCTTCCCTTTAGGCTCACTCCATTCGATCCTCGTCCGACGGTCCCTCGGATGCACCAAGCGCACGGCTTCGCAATACCATCCTTCACCGACTCAAGGACCCGAGCCTAGTGAACTTGCCAATTTCTCAAGACTTCTCAAATGCACCAAGCGCACGGCTTCGCAATGCTTTGGATTTCCCATGCCAAGCACCAAGCGCACGGCTTCGCAATGCTTTGGACTTTCCCATGACAATCCCATGTCATGAGTTTTGTCTATCATCAAAATACTATCAAGGTACTGCTCGAGTCAAACTCGAGTCAACCTGGGCTGATTGCACCAACAAAGATCATACTTGGACTTTGCCTTTACCAAGTCTTCATACTTGGATTTCCCTGTCACTTGAACATTGTAACAATTAGATCACAAATTGTTGCCTAACTTAGATGATTATCCAAACATCAAAACATATAAATGCTTGGGGCATTGTTGCACCAACAATCTCCCCCTTTTTGATATTTGGCAATCATTTAAGTTAGGTGTTTCAAGGATACACACATAATCATACATCCAATTTTAACTTAAACATTTCTTCTCCCCCTTTGACATACATCAAAAAGAGAAGAAAGAAAAAAAATCATATATTTCATAAAGGAATCGAATGTGTTATAATCTTGAACTAAGGTATAGAATTGACATTTAGCTCCCCCTTAATTCAAGATATAGTTCATGATGAGCAAAAGACATGTGGAGCAAAAGCCTAACAAAAAATTTAAAGATTAAATTCTAACTTTGCACCAACAATGTAAATCTTGGGATGAAAAAGATATATCTTATGAAACTCCCCCTAAAGCATGCATTAAACAGTCTTAACAATTTGTTCATACTCAATATTATCATCCTATAGTTTTAGGACATCAAAGATACACTAAATATCAGAAAATGGAGCTATTTATCAGAAAACACAGTGTATCAGTCGACTGGTTTCTGAACCAGTTGACTGCTACGCCTGAAACTCGAATTTCAGCCTTTTCAGTCTAAATTCAGAAATGCGTTAGAAATTACAGAAACCTCGAAAAATCACAAAATTTTGTGTACACATTTCTGAAATCATACTTTATCAAGGAAAAATATTTTGAAAAATATATATTTTCCAGATTTCAAGATTGATACAAACTTGAAAACCAACAAAAGTTCTAATGTTTTAGCAAACTTTGTATCACTTTTGTGTTTCACTTGAAAACTATTTTTCAAAATGTGATAAATATAGTTTAAAATATGTTTTATTTGACATTTTCAATCGTGTTCTTGGAGCTATATACACATCAATTGTGTATAAGCCTTCCCAATGATTGGTCCAATGAAGAATCAATGTCTCTAGATGACACTTTGGTCCATAGTAATGCATCATAACAAGCATGATGAACCAAGTGCATCTTCCTAACATCTCACATGTTGTCTAAGTGGCTCAATACAAAAATCATAGTTTCTTAGGTATTTTGTGAGATGCTTAAAGGTATAAATCCTAGTATTTCTATAGGATCATGCAAACCTACACCTTTACTCAACCAAGCACATTCCAAGTTCTCTCCTAAGTGATGAAAATTCTACCTCGAGGAGAGCCTTGGTAAATATGTCGGCTAGGTTGGACTTGGATTCAATGTAATTAAGCTCAATGTCCCCCTTAGCCACATGATCTCTAATGAAGTGATGTTTCACTTCAATGTGCTTGGTCCTATAGTGATGCACCGGATTTTTGGTCAAGTTTATGGTGCTCACATTATCACAAAATACTTTCATGTTTGAGTAAGATAGCTCATAATCTTCTAAGGTATGTTTCATCCATAGTAATTGAGCTACACAACCACCCATTGCCACATACTCGGCCTCGGTGGTGGATAGGGCAACACAAGGTTACTTCCTACTACTCCAACTAACTAGGGAGGACCCAAGGAATTGGCATCCACCACTAGTACTCTTCCGATCCAATTTGCAACCGGCATAATCGGAATCGGTGTAACCAACCAAATCAAAAGACCTAGTCCTAGGGTACCATAGTCCTACATTTAGTGTGCCTTTAATATATCTTAAGATTCTTTTAACGGCAACTAAATGAGATTCTTTTGCACAAGATTGATACCTAGCAGACATATCAACCGCAAATAATATATCGGGTCTACTAGCGGTTAAGTACAAAAGGCTACCAATCATGCTCCTATAGAGTGTAAGATCAATTTGTTTTCCTTCATTATCACTATCTATTTTAGTATTGGTTGCCATTGGAGTTGAAACTACCTTAGCATTTTCCAAACCAAATTTCTTAATAATTTCCTTAGCATATTTGGTTTGATAAATATAAATTCCTTCACTTGTTTGTTTAACTTATAATCCTAGGAAGAAATTTAATTCCCCAACTAGACTCATTTCAAACTCTTTTTCCATATTCTTAATAAAGTCTTGGAGAAGTTCATCATTTGTTGACCCAAAGATAATGTCATCAACATATACTTGGGCTACAAAGATGTCCGTTGATATTGACTTTATAAATAGAGTTTGATCTACACTACCCCTTTTAAAGTCCTTAGAAATTAAGAAAGATTATAATCTTTCATACCAAGCCCGGGGAGCTTGTTTCAAACCATACAAAGCTTTCCTAAGCTTGTATAAATGGTTTGGATAGTCCATATTCTCAAACCCGGGAGGTTGTTCTACATATACTTCTTCCTTAATAAACCCATTTAGGAATGCCGATTTAACATCCATTTGATGGAGTTTGAAACCCATATAGGAGGCATACCCTAATAGTATTCTAATAGACTCTAACCTAGCAATCGGGGCATATGTTTCATCATAGTCAAGTCCTTCAACTTGATTAAAGCCCCTTGCAACTAATCTTGCCTTATTCCTAGTAATATTCCCTTGGTCATCTAGTTTGTTCCTAAAGACCCATCTTGTAGTAATGATGGTGTTTTCATTAGGTCTAGGAACTAACTCCCATACTTAACTCCTTTCAAATTGAGCCAATTCATCTTGCATTGCTAAGTTCCAATCCGGATCAAGTAATGCATCTTTGATTGTTTTGGGCCCAATTTGAGAAATTAGAGCTATATGACTAGTGGGATCCCTATGAAATGATCTAGTCCTAACACCTTGAGATAATTCACCCACAATTTGATCTAAGGGGTGATTTTGATGAACTCTTATGGTTCTAGGAGGTGTATTAATTTGAGGTTGATCATAATTAATCTCAATTCTTTGCTCATCATCGGAATCACCTCTTACTCCCCCTAGATTTAATCCTCCCCCTTGATCATTATCCCCTAAGGTTAAATCTTGAAATTGTTGGGTAATTTCTTGATTTTCATTATTAATATCATCATCAATAGGGGATTTCCTAGGGCATGTATTGGAAGTTTCATCAAATTGGACATTTGAAGATTCTTCAATATTTTTGAGTCCTTTTATTGTAAACTCTATACCCTACACTAGTGGATGAGTATCCAACTAGGATTCTCTCATCCGCTTTGGACTCAAACTTACCTAGGTTGTCTTTGGTATTTAAAATATAGACTTTGCATCCAAAGACCTTAAAATAATGAATTGTTGGAATTGTACCATTCCACAATTCAAATGGAGTTTTTCTTAAAAACCTATGAATTAATACCCTATTTTGGATATAGCAAGCGGTGTTAACCGCTTCCGCCCACAAGTAGCTAGGTAAGGAGTATGCATTAAGCATTGTCCTAGCCGCTTCTTGTAGGGCACGATTTTTTCTTTCCACAACCCTATTTTGTTGGGGTGTTCTAGGACAAGAAAACTCATGCTTGTACCCTTGTTCTAAGCAAAAGGTTGAGAAATTATAATTCTCAAATTCTCCACCATGATCACTACGGATCCGGTTGATTTTGAATTTTCTTTCATTTTCTACTCTTTTGCTAAATCCTATGATTATTCCTAGGGTTCATCTTTATTTTTCAAGAAAAATATCCAAGTAAACCTAGAGAAATCATCTACTATTCCTAGGCAATATCTACTACCAATCATAGTAGGGGTACTATGACAATCAAATAAGTCCATATGTAAAAGTTCTAAAGGTAAAGCGGTACTAAGTAAATTTTTACCTTTGTGTGATGTTTTTGATTGTTTCCCTTCTTGGCATGCATCACACATTTTGTCCTTGAGAAATTTGACTTTAGGCAACCCTTTGACTAACTTCATTTTTGCTATTTTGGCTATGTTCTTCATGTTTATGTGTCCTAGTCTTTTATGCCAAAGCCAACTTTCTTCCTCTTTTGCAATAAGACACTTAGTAGAAGCATTAGTAGCATAGGATAAATCAACATAATATATATTTGATTTCCTAAAACCTACTAACATGCAATCATTTAGAGTTTTGTGTCTTATAAAACATTTTGAGGAATCAAATTTAACATCAAAATTTGCATCACATAGTTGGATTACACTAAGTAAGTTAAATTTTATATTTTTAACTAATAGCACTTTATGAATGGCAAGATTGGGGGATACCTCAATTGTGCCCTTTTCTAGAATCTTAAGTTTGCTGCTATTACCAAAAGATACCTTTCCCTTGCTAGTGTGGTTGATAGTGGAGAATTTTCTCTCATCACCGGTCATGTGTTTTGAGCACCCACTATCAACGATCCACAAGCTTGGTTCTTCTACCTATATCACATGAAAAATACAATCCTTAGGTACCCAAATCTTAGGACCACTAGCATCAATTAGAAATTTCTTAGGAACCCAAGACTTTCTACCCTTGCTTTTAATAATGGTTTTTCTACTAACAAGGGATGTAAATGCTACCTCCTTTTCCTTAAGTCTATATCCTATTCCGGCCTTGTTGTAAATAGCCCTTTGATCCTTAATTATCATGTCTAGGTATTTAGAGCCATTAGTGAATTTTTCTAAGCATGCTCTTAAGTTACCTACTTCTTTTCTTAATTCTCCATTTTCATCCCTAAGGGTACATGCATCATCATCACAATATAATTTACTACAAGAAGGTTCTACACTCTTAAGTGATTTCATCTCTACTTTTAAATCCTTAATCCTAGTTTTTGATCTATTCAATGCATTTTGAAGACATGCAATTATCTTGTAAAGTAAATCTACCCTAGGGGAGTTGTTTACCTCATCATCATCACTTGATGATGATTCGTCGCTTGAAGAGGAAGATGAGGACTCCTCACTTGAGCTCCCAACTTCTTCCTCCAATGCCATGAGGGCTAGATTCCGGGTGGCATGACATACTTCTTCATCGTCGGAAGAATCCTCCATGCTTAGGGTGTCCCATGTTTGTTCCACCATTGCCTCCTTCTTCTTCTTCTCCTTCTTTTCCTTCTTTTTCTTTTCCTTCTCTTCCTTCTTCTTTAGTTCCGGGCAATTTGGCTTTATATGCCCTTTCTTGTTGCAACCAAAGCAAGTTATGTTAGGTATAGAATTTGAACTATTTGAAGACTTACCTCTTGAGGATTGGAACATCCTCCTCACATCTTTCTTGGTGAGTTTCCTTGACTTCCCACCAAATTTATTGACGTAATGAGCCACCTCGCTTGCCGATAGCTCATCTTCACTACTTGATGAGTCTTCCTCGGATTCGGATGAGGAGGACACTTCTTTCTTCTCCTTCTTCTTCTTGTCCTTCTTTCCTACAAAAAGAGATATACCCTTCTCTTTAGATGAAGTGTTAGCTTGTTCATGTAATTGAAATTCACAAAATAGCTCATCTAACTTAACCAAAGAGAGATCCCTAGTGACCTTATAGGCATCTACCATTAAAGCCCATAAGGTTGTTCTAGGGAAAGCTTAGAGCACATACCTTACAAGGTCTCGGTTGTCGACCTTCTCACCTATAACATGTAGTCCGTTGACTACTTCTTTGAAGCGACCGTGCATTTGGCTCACAGTCTCATTGGTCTTCATGGAGAAGCTTTGAAGTTGGCCAATTAGGAGATCTCTCTTGGCCCTTCTTGTTTCCTTGGATCCTTCGTTGAGCTCTATCAACTTCTCCCAAAGCTCCTTCGCCAATTCAAATGGCCCCATTTTGCTTAATTGCTCTTTTAACAAACCACATTGAAGTGTGGTTGTTGCCTTGGCGTTGGCTTGAGCCTTCTTGGTCATGTCTCTCGTCCAATCCTTCGTCAGTATGGGTGCTCCGTGTTCATCGACCGGCTTCTCGAAACCATCTACAACACTAAACAAATTCTCAATATCATTCATTAAGTAATACTCTATCCTACCTTTCCAATAGCCGAAGTCGTTGCCGTCGAAGAACGGAGGCCTTGCCGTGCTATACCGCTCTTGGAAAGCCATTTTTGCTCCGGTTGATTGTTAGATCTTCCGATGCGATTCAGGCTCTGATACCACTTGTTGGTGATCGATTCGAAGCTAGAGGGGGGGGGTGAATAGCTTGTTTTTCGTCTCTACAAAAATATTAGCAGAAGCACAACAAAAATAATAATAACACAAATGAAAAACAAGCTAACACGATTCTTTTACGTGGTTCGGAGATAGCGCTCCTACTACACGGTGATCCTTGAGGTGGATCAACCCTAATCAAACCACTATGAAGCTTTCCTTTACAACAATCCTCCTCTTCTTACAAAGAATGAAACTTAAGCTTAGAGAGAGGAGGAGGGGATTTAAAATCACTAGAAAGCTTGAAAAATCGTGGAGGCTTGAGAGTATTATCAGAGAATAAGAATTAACCCCAAAAACCTCCACCAGCCCTCTTTTTATAGAGAGAAGGCTGATTTTCCCGTTGGAGCACCATCAGTCGACTGATGCACAACATCAGTCGACTGTCGACGCAGTTAACGACTTCTGAATAGCTGGATTTGCGGGATTCAAAGTCGTTTCCTCCAACGACACTCTCATCAGTCGACTAATCCCTCCATCAGTCGACTGATGGAGTGATCAGTCGAGTGATCATAGGTCACAGTCGAGTAAGACTCCATTCTGTGCCCGTGTTTAACCGATCGATCGGCCCGCCATGTTGTGATCGGATCGCAACATCGATCATTGCCATGACCAGCGATCGTGATGGTCGAGGTTTCATCGGTTCGATTGAGCACTGACCGGTCGGTGATACATCGTATCAGTCGACTGATACTCATCAAGTATGAGTAATTCATACTTGATTTCACCCCCTAGACCTATACTGACTGATACTCATCAAGTATGAGTAATTCATACTTGATTTCACCCCCTAGACCTATACTCAACCTTCAAGCTCTTCCTTAAGCCTTGGGCCTCCAGGATCCCTTCGAGTCCACGACTTGTTCATACTTTGCGCTTTGCTTCCAAGAGCTTCCTTCGGTTTTGTCATGTCTTGGGTTTTCCTTTTCCAAATCGTGCATGGACTTTACACCGCCAAGTCTACATGCTTGGACTTACGCTGTCAAGACTTGCCTTTGGACTTCCTTTGCCAAGGTCCGTTTGGACTTACTGCCGTCAAGACAACATGCTTGGTCTTATGCCGCCAAACCTTTACCTTGGACTTCTCTTGCCAAGATCATACTTGGATTTCCCTGTCACTTGAACATTGTAACAATTAGATCACAAATTGTTGCCTAACTTAGATGATTATCCAAACATCAAAACATATAAATGCTTGGGGCATTGTTGCACCAACAATGACATGGCAAGGCAAATACATCATGGCAAATAAAAGTATACTAAGGTATGGAATACCTAAGTGTTAAATTCAATTTGTCATTTCTAGGATTAAGTCCATTTTTTCCTTAATGCCATTCATTTCCCTAGCGTGCCAAAACCCCAAAATGGCGCACCATGACCTCTATGACCTAATTGTGCCAATTTAATCATTTTTTAACTTCTCAAGGCATATTGGCACATCCTAATGTGTCAACTCATCATGGCTAGGTTAACTACCCATCCACTTAGGGTTGACACACCCTAACCCATCTAGCGTGAATCGATCACGCTCCTAGGAACCCAATACCTATTGGATCTCCTTGGGTTAACAAGGTATTCACTAGGGATAACTTCCCTAGATACCTTCCTAATGACCCTTTTAGGCTTTGAAGCCTTAGTCAAATGGGTCTTACTTGGGTCAACTCTAGAGGTGACTCCTCCATTAACCTTCTTAGTGGCTTTCTTGGTTTTCCTTAGGTCCTTAGCCACTAAGCAAACACCATGGCTAGACTTAGGGATAGCTTCCCTATTAGCCTTGATTTTTCTAGACCTAGATGTTGTTCCATAATTAAATGGAACATTTTGATAGGACATAGGTTTGTGACCCAAACCCTTCTTGCCCTTTGACCATTCTTGTTTCCTAGGTCTTGACTTTTGAACATTATACCCCTTAACTGAATTTGAGATAATTGCTAGGGTATTTTCCAATTTTTCTAGCCTTGACCTCAAGGCTTGGTTTTCTAGCTCTAATTTTCCCAATTTTGAATTTTCATTTTTTCTTTGGGAAGGACTCTTTCTAGGCATGTGCCTAGATTTCTTGGGGTTGACACCTAGGTGGTTTTCAATTCTTCTAATGGACTCTTTAGGTAAAATAGGTCTAGTGTTTTGAGTCCTTGGTTGGTCCTTAGAGAAACTAACATGCTTAGCACCTAAGCAATAAACCTTATTGTTTCTCCTAGCATGCTTTTCATTGATAACATCAAGAGAACTAAAATAATTTTTGGCATGCTTTTTGACTTTAGGAATTAAAGGTGCATTAAATAAATTTACCTTAGGGTTAGCTTTAGGAGCTCCCCCTACATGAGATACACCTTCTTGCCCTTTCTTCCTCCCCCTAGGGCATTGGCTTCGGTAGTGTCCCTTTTGATTGCATTTAAAGCACACAATGTGCTCTTTGCTTCTAGTTGTGAGGACTTCGGCATCCTTTGACTTTGAATTGACTTTTGATGTCGGTCTCTTCTTCTTAGCCAATTTAGGGCATTTGCTCTTGTAATGCCCTTTCTCCCTACACTCAAAGCATATTATGTGTTTTTTATTTAAAATAATAACACTTGAGTTACCTAGGGAGGTGGTGGAGGCCTCTTCACTTTTTCCAGAGGTAGAAGCTTCATTTTGATCTTGCTCCGGAATGGAAATCCTTTCCTCCCCCTCAATGCTAGAGGTGGAGGTCTCCACCAAATCATCCACATCTTCGAATGTGGATGCCAATTCTTCCACGGCATTTTCCTCTACTTGTGTCGGTTGGGAATTTTCTTGGAATTTCATTATTTTCTCCCATAATTCCTTTGCATCCCTAAAATTACCCAACCTAGACCAAATGTTGTTAGGAATCAAATCACTAAGTAATTCGATTACCTTGCGATTTGTCTCGAAGTCCTTTATTTGGTCTTGGGTCCACCTTGACTTCTCAATTTGCCTATCTCTTTCATCCCTAGGCAATTTGAAACCGTTTTCTAAGATTAGCATAAAATCAAAATCGGTTTCTAGGTATACCTCCAATTTTCTTCTCCACCATAGGAAATCTCCTTCGAATTTTGGTGGTTAGAGGTTGTAGCCGGCCATCTTATAGTGCTCTCATGGCGGTTAGTCCTTAAAGAGTGACCTCGGCTCTGATACCACTTGTAGGGGATCGATCGGCCAGCTAGAGAGGGGTGAATAGCCCTCTTTCATTGGATAACGAAATTTGCTCGTTCTCATTGCGTTGCTTGTCTACGATTGTTGTTAGCGCAGCGGAATAACAATAATAATAATAATACTAACAACACATAATAATCACAAGCAATACACAAGCATATACGTGGTTTGACACCGAATGGTTTCTACACCACGGGCGAGCTCACCGAGCTCTAGTAATACGCACGACACTAACTAAACTCCTTCTCGACTACACGTCGGAGGTGGAGAAACCTCTCACAAGCTATTACAACAAGTAATATGAAATACAACAAGAAATACAAACACAATACAAAAGAGAACTTTTACACAATTGTTTTGATCGCTTTCTTGTTGCTTGCTTTTGCTTGCTCTTAAAGGTCTGAAATGCAACAGCAATTCCCCTCCAAAGTCACCTCAATAACCTTGGCGAAATCCTCCCACTTGAGCTCCATTTATAACCTACATCAAGCTGTTTTCGCGCCCATCAGTCGACTGATCGTGACAATCAGTCGACTGGTCCTATAGCAGTTGTCTCACAACGGCCAGATCCGCGTTGGTTAAGTTCCAACGGATCACACATCAGTCGACTGATGATACCCATCAGTCGTCTGGTCCTCATCAGTCGAGTACTGGCAAGCTCGACTCCATTCTGTGCCCGTGCACAGTGTGATCAGTCGACTGCTACCCATTAGCAGTCGACTAATAGTGTCAATAGTCGACTGCCCTCCCATGTGTTGGAATCATGCTTCGGAGGCTCGTCGGCTCCCATGTCCCCGGATTAAAATTTACACTAATGAAAACTAATCCGGATGGGATGAGTTTCCTTAAGCACAACCAATTCGTCGTCGTGCTAATGGATCGAGCAATCGCTTGAACAAACTTGTTGTTCAAGCAATCAACTCTTCTAGTCGGTTAGCCACGGAAGAGACGACGGACGGATCGCCGGTTTTTGTGTTTATCTTCGGGGTCCATGATTATACAAATACATACAAATGTAAACTAGTATAATCAACCCATACTAAGATAAGGAACATAATAATAAGAACATGCAAAGATCAATAATAAAAGTTGTAAAACTTTTATACCTCTCGATCTTCTACCGTATGTCCTAACCTCCTTGTAGACTTCGTGTGGGCAAAGATCCTCCACAAGTTGAAGCCTCTTAGATCACGTTCTTCCCTTCCTTGCTCGCTCCGAACAAAGAGAAGAACCAAACAAAACTCCTTCTCCTATCTAGAACTGACCACCAAGCCAAGGAGCTTGATATAGCCGCCGGCCAAGGAGAAGAGGAGAAATAGGTTGAGCGCCGGCCAAGGTAGAGGGGAAGAAGGAGTGGGCGCCGGCTACACCTTAGAAAGAGAAAGGAAGCAAACCCTAATCTCCCACCTTGTTGCCGCCCAAGCCAAAACCCTAACCTTAAACCTTTGGGCGCCGACCAAAGAAAGGAGGAAGATGGAGTGGGCACCGGCTACACCTTAGGAAGAGAAAGGAAGCAAACCCTAATCTCCCACCTTGTTGCCGCCCAAGCCACAAGCCAAACCCTAGCCACCCAAGGGACAAACCCTAATCCCTCCTTGGATTTCTTGCCGCCCAAACTCTTTAGAGGCAAAACCCTAATCTTCCAAGCATTGGGTTGCCGCCCAAGCCTTAGCCCTCTATTTATAGAGTTGGACTTAATCCTCCTTTAATCTCCACCATCAGATCTAGGGATTTAATCTCCACCGTCGGATCTAGGGTTTCATTCCAACCGTCGGATCTAGGGCTTCATCCCAACTGTTGGATCTAGAGATTTAATCTCAACCGTCGAATCTAGAGTTTTATGTTCCGTCATTGGATCTAGGCTCCATGAGGTTTATGTTAGGCTACGATAGGAACCATGAGGAGGAGTTGGATCTTGGCCACCCGATGGATCGGAACCACACAAACTTGATCCATCAATGATATTCCATTCCACTAGAGGATCATCATTGAATTACCTCACCAACCCCCATAAATTAATATGGGCTCCATATATTATTTGTACATCCATCTCCCCGTATTTAAGATATCGAATGTCCGTCAATTAATTGATTTACTGACAATCAATCAATTAACATCTAACTCCTCGAGTAGTACCACTCAACCTTATCATCATGTTGACTAAGTCAACCTGCAGGGTTTACATGATGAACCTTATGAGCTCCTCAAGGGGACATCATCAACCTAATATATAGGACAAAGTTTCCTCCTATAACTAACGGCACACCATGTAAATAATATCATTTCCCAACTTACCGGGCATATTGATTTAATCCACAGAAATATCACCCTTTGGTAAATCAAAGAAATAAATACTAAGTACATGTGCCCATTATTATATCGGGATTAAGAGCATGTACAACATAATATCCGAGGTCCGATTCAATTATGTAGTCAGCAATAAATTGAATCACCTCTATGTCGGTCCTGCTCAATACACCTAAGTGTACTAGTGTAACTCTATGGTCAAGACAAACCAATACCAAGCTACACTACAACCATGCCAATAGTTTGTCCAAAACCATCTTGGTTGTGAGCCTCTACTTATATTCTACAAGGGACTGATAACATGATCTTCTGTGCCACACCAAGAACCATGTTATCTATAATGTAGAGTATTAGAAAATATGCACACATATAATAAATATAAAGTGCAAACAATGATCATGTGATTCTTATTTCAAAATAAAAATATTAATACAAAAAGAGCTAGGCTTTTAGTATACATCCCAACAATCTCCCACTTATACTAAAAGACTATGCTGTCATCACACTGCCATATATCTGATTCCCTTTCCCTCCACATGCCTATCAAAGCTCTCGCTAGAAGGGCCTTAGTGAAAGGGTCTACCAGGTCATCCTCTGATGCAATCTAGGCGACAGCAACTTCTACCTCCTTTACGATTTCTCGTATCAGGTGGTACTTGCGCTCTATGAATTTAGTTACCTTATGGGCTCGTGGTTCCTTCGAGTTTGCAACTGCACCAATATTATCACGATAAATTGTGATATTTCTGGGCAAACCAAGAATCACATCCAAGTCCATAAGGAAGTTCCTTAGCCACACAACTTCTTTGGCCGCCTAAGAGGCTGCCACATAATCATCTTCCATGGTGGAGTCCGCCACGCATTTCTACTGGACACTCCTCCATACAATGGCTCCACCTCCCAAAGTAAACACAAAACCTAAGGTAGACTTACTGTTATCCCTATCAGATTGAAAAATTGAAATCCGTGTAACCGACAGGGAGTAATTGGTCTGCCCAGTAAACTAGCATATAATCCCTAGTCCTTCTCAGGCACTATAATATATGCTTTACCTCAGTCCAATGTCCCTGTCCTGGATTACTCTGATATCTGCTGACCATGCCCATGGCAAAATAGATATCTGGTCTCGTACATAGCATAACATACATGAGGCTTCCTATTGCCGAAGCATAAGGAACCACCTTCATCTCCTCTATCTCCTTTGATGATCTAGGACACATCTCCTTAGATAATGGAACTCCATGCCTGAAAGGTAGAAAACCCTTCTTGGAGTTTTGCATGATAAAACGATCCATTATCGTGTCTATGTATGAAGCTTGGGATTAGCACAATAACCTTGATCCCAAGGATGTGTCCCACTTCTCCCAAGTCCTTCATATCAAACTGTTTGGACAACCATACCCTTACGCCTGATAACACTCTGATATTGTTGCCAACTATCAAAATGTCATCTACGTATAGTACAAGAAATCTCACTACGCTTCCGTCACATCTCTAGTATACACAAGACTCATCCGGACATTGAATAAATCCATAAGTCTGGATTTACCTCATCAAAGTGGATGTTCCAAGACCTCGAAGCTTGCTTCAATCCATAAATGGACCGATTAAGCTTACATACAATACGCTCTTTTCCCTTAGCAATGAATCCCTCTGGTTGCTTCATATAGATGTTTTCCTCAAGACTTCTTTTAAGGAAAGCTGTCTTGACATCCATCTGCCACACCTCATAATCCATATGAGCTGCTATGCTTAAGAGCTCCTATACCTGACTTGAATCCATAGATTTAATCTCAATATTCATTGCACTTTGCCAAGATGTTGTATCTATATCTTGGATTGCCTTGTCGTATGTCTAGGTTTCAGGTTCATGTTTGCCAGGGACCAAATCAGAAGATTCACCCAAAAACATGAATCTAAGAGGCTGTCTCACAACCCTCCCACTACGACAAGGTATCATCTGTGTATCCTTTGTGACACGCGGTGCAGTGACATGTGATATATCCTCTTGTATCGGTGGTACTAAAGAAGTGACTTCCCCTTTCAACTCCTCCAGAACAATTTTACTCTTGGGCTTGTGACTCATCACATAGTCTTCCTCTAGAAATCTGGCATTCGTGCTAACGATCACCCTCTGATCTCTAGGACTATAAAACAAACCATCCTTCGTTCCCCTAGGATAGCCAACAAACAAGCGCACTTCTGTATGAGGTTCCAACTTACCAGCATTAGCCTTCATCACATGTGCTGGACTCCCCTATATCCAAATATGTCTTAGACTAGGCTTTCTCCCAGTCCACAACTCTGTGGGAGTAGAAGACACTCATTTAGATGGAACTAAGTTCAGAATGTACACCGCCGTATCTAGAGCATATCCCCAGAACAAATTTGGCAAGTCAGAATAACTCATCATCGATCTAACCATCTCCATAAGAGTCCTTTTCCTTCGCTCTGCTACACCGTTCTGCTGGGGTGTGCCAGGTGCAGATAATTGGGATTGAATCCCAACCTCTGATAAGTAGTTCCTAAACTCTCCCAAGAGGTACTTACCACCACGATCAGATCGTGGTGTCATCCATATCTTGAATAATCACCTACGAAAGAGACGAAATATTCGAGACTACCTCTTGCCTAGATAGTCATAGGACCACACAAATCAGAATGAACTATTTCTAACACATCTTTGTCTCTATACCCCTTGGCCTTAAAAAGGCCTCTTGGTCATCTTACCCTCCAAGCAAGATTCGTAGGTTGGGAGATCCTCCACCACTAATGAACCCAAAGGTCCATCAGTTATCAACCTTTGAATTCTTCTTAGGTTAATGTGACCAAGCCTAAGAAGCCAAAGATATGTTTGGTTCATCTTCGAAGGTTCTTTTCTCTCATTGGAATTAGAAGATGAGTTATTAACTTCAATTTGCATCGTGGGAGGCTTTGTGTACAAATTTCCTTTCAATGTAGCTGAACAGATATTCTCCCTATTCCTTTTTATAACAACTCTGTCATTAAAAGAAATAGAATATCCATCCATAATAATTTAGAAATTGAAACTATATTCTTTCTAAATAAAGGTACATAAAGGGAATTTTTCCAGAACCTAAGTTTTATTTTTCTGAAGAGATAAATAAAACTTCTCCCACTGCAATAGCCACCATCTTAGTGGTATTGCCCAAGTAAATGGTAATCTCTCCCTCTGCTTGTCGTCGGGTTTCCTGAAACCCCTGCAAAGTATTGCAGACATGATCAGTGGCTCCCGTATCTACACTCCAGGTGCTGGTAGATAACACCGTTAATCATGTTTCAACGACTAGTCCAAAGGGTATACCTTTGTTCTATTTTGGATTGGGAGAGTCCTTCTTCCAATGTCCATCCTGCTTGTAAGTGAAGTACTTGTCTTTCGGCTTCTTCACTCCTCCCTGAGATCCTCCCACCACCTTTGCTCCACCTTGTTTCTTCTTCTTCTTGCCTTTCGGCTTAGAAGTAGAAACCTTTTTGAGCAACAATGGCTTGAGGACACTAATCGAAGAGTGCATACTTATACTCCTTAGTGTTAGTAATATATGAGAGATGTCCTAAGGCAATCGCCTTATGTATGAACCATTTATATGATAAATGAAGATTCACTATTTGAGTATACATATTTTATGTATTTGATTGGATCTTAAACTCATTTACTGAATGTCCACGATACGATTCACAGCATGAGAGAATTTGTGATTGGATCACAACTAGTGAGTATCTCTACATGTGTAATTGTGATGTATCGGAATTATCCCTAGTCAATGAATTGATGGATTTGGACACCATCAATTCTGTCGAGACTAGCACGAGGTATACTCCTTGGTGTATCCAAGCAGCTGATTCTCACTGGCTGGAGACATAGTGATGTCCGGAGTTAATCGTGGATGCTAGTTATGGTAACTAGTTCATTGGAGTGACCAACCGTAAAACTTCATATGGTTTTCTGCATATATAGATATGTCAATGAAGTTCTTACTGTGGCTTAAGTGCGATGTTCCTTTGACTTGCGGTATTCAAGTCATCTTGATCATGGAGACTTATGCTTTGACATCTTAAGCAAACATCTCTAAGGAGATGTGGACCCGGGATGATTGGGTATAAGTCGAAGTGATCGAAGGTGTTTGAATAGCCTATAAAGGATTCACCACTCCTTGCGAGGAGATGTATACCCATGGCCTCTCGTCGGATTGTTACTAAAGTCTTTGGCCAAAGCAATACATGTTTAGAGTAAGGTACTCTTCGATACATGTGGAGTAACTAGAATCCGTAGGACGAGGAAATGATACTTGGGCTAGGTGTGACATAGTCAGCCTAGTGGGGACTGACACAATAGACCATGTCCTGAACCAAGTGGGTATAAGATGAGTGACGGGAATGGGGCACGATTCATTCGAGCTACTGAAGGGTTTCAGAAATAGTTCTGGATCAACCGTTGATCTTTTCGGTTAATTGGGGATCATGATGTACTACTAGGTGCCACTCATGATCGTTCTATAATTAATGGTTAATTATAGACGGCCAACATAAACCGAGAACCTATTTGGTCACACGCAGTGTAATCCAAAGGTTTTAAACGAGCTTGAGAATGGGATTCTCGCATCGAGAGAAACTATGTTTGGTTGGACCAAACATAAAGCGAGCATGAAATTGTTTCAGTCGCAATGGAAGCGTGGATGGGCCGTGTCTTATGAAGACATAATGGATGGACCAAAATGGTTTGGTTCTAATCCAATGGATGAGAATAAACCAAAGGGTTTGGTTTTTATTAAACGAATGAACCAAAGGTTGGTTCGGTTCGTTTTAACTTAAAATAAACCATCATGGTTTGGTTTATTTTAACTTATCTTAATGGAGCGGGTTAACGGGCTTTATGGATATGATCCATTAACCATTAAGAGAATTAGTTCTCTATAAAATAGGGATTAAACCCTAACCCTAAACCTAATCCAAATTGTGGCCGCCCAACATCAAGAAGTTGCCGCCCACCCTTGTTGAAGGATTTGGCGCCAACTCAAAGAGCCACCGCCCAGCTTGTGTGCAGCCGTCAAGTCGTTGTCGGCCCAAGCTCCAGCCGGTGAACCTCGGCGACCCTCCGCGATCCCTATAGGTTTGGCATCAAGGTGAGTTCTTCTCTCCTTGTTTTGGCCGGCGCCTATCTCCTCCACCAAGCTGTCCAGTTTTCTGGACAGCTTTTCTCCTTCCGCCGGAGCGCCGCTTTGGACGACGGTTAGTGCTCCGACAGCGGCTAACATACCGGGATTTGATCTCCGGTAATCCTCTGAGGTGGAGGGGCGGCGATTCGTCAATCGGTTGACGAATACCTCTCCGGAGAAGCAAGTCTTGAGGACTTGTTTTTAGGTCCGAATTTGGATTCGGATCGTGATCATCTCTCGATCACGTCGTCTTCAACACGAGGCTAGTAACCCGTACGAAGACGAAGCTCGTGGCTTGGCGAAGTCATCCCGAGGAGCTCGGCGTGGATACGGATAGAGACGATTCTTACGAGGATCGTTCCGGTTGATGCCGTTCCCGCTACACGTCATACGGAAGGTATAACGTAGTTTAATTTCCTTTTATTGCAATTTTAATTTACGGTTATGTCTACACTTGTTGTAATAGCATGCGTGTGTTGTGTGTGTTGTAATAAATAGGAGTATTTATTATTTTTATTGCTTCCGTTGTGCTCATGTTTACGAAACATGATCGAACACACACACGCCGCGGTGCCGGAAACCCAACAGTGGTATCAGAGCCCAGGTTGTGTTTCGACATAATCGTAAAATGGTTTTGCGATAGTCATAATGTATTTCTGGAAATTTTCTAAATTTTGGAAATTTAGAAGTATTTATGGAAATTTTTCAATTTTGGAAAGTCTAGAAGTATTTATGGAAATCTTCCACTTTTGGAAAGTTGGAAGTATTTATGGAAATTGATATTTTCCATAAATAAAATATTTGATTAGATTCTGGAAATTTGTTTCCTAATTTAATCATGATTTGATTTGGGAAATCAAATCTTAAAATATTTTATTTCCATAAGTAGTTTTAATGATTTAGGAAATTGGTTTCCTAAATAGATTTTCCTTAATCAAATAATTCCATGAATAAAATATGTGATTAGATTTGGAAATTTGTTTCCTAATTTAATTATGATTTGATTTGGAGAATCAAATCTTAAACATATTTTATTTCCATAAATAGTTATGACATATAAGGAAATATAGACATGACATAATTGTATGCCATGTAATTGCATTAGATGCATAACATTATGCCATGCGTGTCGTGACATGTAGATGTATGTCATGTATGCCATGCCATGTAGATAATAGTTATTTGCATGCAAAGAGGATGAGACATAAAAACCCTTAATCAATATTAAAGTCTACACCTTCCATTAATATGGTTAGAACCAGAGTTCTGTTTCTTGTTTGGGTTGTTGGACTCTCTCCAAGCCCGGCTCGAACCTGAATATGTTCAAACCATGGAATAGTTTAATACTAATATGGTAAGAGTCAGAGGTCAATCGTTAGCTTTGGTTGTTGGACTCTCTCCAAGCTGGGCTAATTGGTTGAATGCGCTCTAACCATATTAAAACTATGTCCTGATTAATGGGTTGGCTTTAACCTGGAGCATCGGCTTGTTGGACTCTCTCCAAGGTCGATGTAAAGGGAGGTGGAGTTGGGTGCTATGCATATGATGCATACTTGTTAATGTGTTAACAACCCGATGTATGTGTGAACATTCAAATAGTTGATAGCACATTGTGATAGTTGCATATACGTGATATGCAATCGGTATAGATGATACCTACCGTCGTAGTTATGAATGGCTTGTTGGACTCTCTCCAAGGTTGTTCATAACTATGATGGATATCAGCCCATTCGGAGATGGACCTACAATCTCCCGAAGTGATTTTGGGGTTTTTGAAATTCGAAAATGAATGGGATTTATAAATGTATATTGATGCATTTTAAAATCATTTTCTCATATATGCTCGTTTTGTATTTCTAGGTCAATAAATTGATCATGACGTCTTTGAATTTGCGTCCCATTTTGGATTCAAATAAATTGACTGGGCCGGACTTCTTGGACTAGCTTAGAAACTTGAGAATTGTTCTCAAGGTGGAAAAGCTTGCGAATGTCCTCGAAGCGCCTCTTCCCGCCCGTCCTAGTAACGATGCAACTCTGGACCAATTGTTGGCCTATCAGAAACATGTGAGTGATTCTGAACAAATAAGTTGCATCATGCTAGCCGCGATGGAACCCAAGCTACGAAAGCAGCATGAGCATATGGATGCTCATATCGTAGTCCTTCATCTTTGTGAGTTGGTTGATGAGCAAGTGAGATTCGAAAGGTTCGAAGTCTCAAAGCTCCTCTTCACCTCTGAGATGCTAGGAGGTTCATCTGTGGTACTGCTCAATATGCTGAAGACTGTGGAGTCTTCTGAGAAGCATGAGCAGGGGACGGTGATGTTAGTTGATTCCTCGAAGAAAGGTTCTAAGAGGAAGTCAAAGGAACAGCAGAAGGGAAAGAAGAGAAAGGCTAAGAAGGTAGAACTAGCACAAAAGGAAAACTTGCCATCATTATGGCAAGGAGAGCCATTTGTGAAGAAAGTGCAAGATTTATCTTGAGTTCGTGAAGAAGGATAAGGCATCGGATGCCCCATCTTCTTCAGAAATCTTCTTTATTGATTGTCATTCTATTTCCTCAGACACTTGGGTATTTGATACTGGGTGTGGCTCACATATATGTAATGACATACATGGGCTAAGGAATAGAAGAAGACTCGTCAAAGGGGAGAGTCAAATTTACGTGTTGGGAATGGAGCAACGGTTGCAGCACTCGCCATCGGAACGTATTTGTTGGAACTCCCTGTAGGACTTGTCTTAGAACTGGACAATTGCTTGTATGTTCCTTCGTTGATAAAGAACATCATTTCTATTTCTTGTCTAAATAGAAATGGGTTCCATTTGACTTTTAGTAACAATTGTTGTTACATAACTTTGAATGGGGTTCTTTATGGGACTGGAACTTTAAGCAATGGTGTATATCGTTGGGCGTATCGGTGACATTTGTCAATATCGAAGCGAGCAACACAGCGTGCTCGAAAGGATAATCAAATAGACTCTATATGTGGCATTGTCGTCTTGGCCATATAAGCAAGAAAGCGCGTGTCGAATTACACCGATGTGGAATTCGGAATCGTTTGAATTGGATTCATACGATACATGCTGAATCATGCTTAAAAGGCAAGATGACTAAGTTACCTTCTTTGGAAAAGGTGAGCAGTGGGAGAGTTACTAGGTCTAAGTACATCTTGATGTATGTGGACCTATGTCAACTCAAGCTTTAGGAGGCTATAGCTACTTCATTACCTTCACCGATGATCACTCACGGTTTGGGTATGTGTTCTTGATGAAACACAAGTCTGAAGCCTTTGAAAGGTTCAAAGAATTCAGAAATGAAGTAGAGAAACAACATGACAAAAGTACTTCGATCGGATCGAGGTGGTGAATACTTAAGTCAAGAGTTTCTTGATTATCTAAGAGACAATGACATATTGTCTCAATGGACTCCGCCCTATACACCACAGCATAATGGTGTATCTGAGAGGCGTAACCGGACCTTGTTGGACATGGTCAGGTCAATGATGAATCATGCAACTCTTCCCAAGTCCTTTTGGGGTTATGCACTTCAGACAGCTGTTTACTTATTAAACAGAATGCCTACCAAGGTAATCTTTACTACTCCATATGAGATATGGGCTAGTAAGAAACCTCATGTATCTTACTTGAAGATATGGGGTTGTCCTGCTTATGTGAAGCGGACTGTATCAGACAAACTAGATGCTAAGTCTGATAAATGTCTATTTATTGGATACCCTAAGGAAACAAGGGGTTACCAATTCTATCATCCTGTGGAACAAAAGGTGTTTGTTTCAAGGCATGCTGTGTTTCTAGAGAAAGAGTTTCTCTTGCAAGAAAAGCGTGGGAGTGTCGTCGAGCTTGAGGAGGCTCGAGAGACTCAAATAGACATTGATGAGATACACGGTGAAGCCACAACGGTGACAACTCATAGTGATGAGCAATCAATTTGGACCTATTCTAACACCGCATCTTCGTAGATCCTGGTAGAACACGCAATATTCACGAGAGATATGGATTCTCGTAAGTGAATCGAACGACGTGTTACTCATTGATGATGAGGAGCCTACCAGTTATGAAGAAGTGCTGACAAGTTCAGAAAGGGATAAGTGGCTTGGTGCCATGAAGTCGGAAATGGATTCCATGTACGAAAACCAAGTTTGGAACTTGGTTGACCCACCTAAAGGCATAAAGCCTATAGGGTGCAAGTGGGTTTTCAAGAAGAAAACCGACATGGATGGTAACGTGATTACCTATAAGGCTAGATTGGTGGGGAAAGGATATCGTCAAAAGCAAGGTGTTGATTATGACGAAACCTATTCGCCTGTAGCTATGCTTAAATCCATTCGGATGCTCCTGGCCATAGCGGCTCATTATGATTATGAGATATGGCAGATGGATGTGAAAACAGCTTTCCTTTATGGAAACCTGCTCGAGGACGTGTATATGATACAGCCTGAGGGCTTCACATCGGTTGATAAAACCAAGGTATGCAAATTGCGACGGTCCATTTATGGATTGAAGCAAGCATCCAGGAGCTGGAATATCCGTTTTGATGAGACAATCAAAAGGTTTGATTTCTCACAAAATCCAGACGAACCTTGTGTGTACAAGAAGGTTAGTGGGAGTGCAGTCGTGTTCCTAGTATTGTATGTCGATGACATATTACTTATAGGAAACGATGTATCAATCTTACAGTCAGTTAAGGTTTGGTTATCCAAGACATTCTCCATGAAAGACCTGGGAGAAGCAACCTACATCCTTGGGATTAAAATCTATAGAGATAGATCGAAACGGTTGCTTGGTCTTTCGCAGTCTACATATATAGACCGAGTGCTAAAGAGGTTTAGCATGTCGGAATCCAAGAAAGGTTTCTTACCCATCAGGCATGGGGTACACCTTTCGAAGTCTATGTGTCCGCGCACAGAAGACGAGAGGATTTGCATGAGTAAGATTCCCTATGCATCCGCAATAGGATCTATCATGTATGCTATGTTATGTACAAGGCCCGATGTATCGTATGCTCTGAGTGTCACGGCGGATACGATCGATCTAGGAATGGATCATTGGGCGGCTGTTAAGACGATCCTTAAGTACTTGAGAAGAACTAAGGATGCGTTCCTAATATATGGAGAAGGGTACATGGTGATACGTGGGTATACGGATGCCAGCTCCAGACAGACAAGGATGATTCCATGTCTCGATGCAGGTATGTATTCACCTAAAATGGGCGCAATAAGTTGGAAAGGTTCCAAACTTGACACTATAGCGGATTACGCCACTAAGGCGAGAATCGTTGCGGCTTTAGGCGACAAAGGAAGCGGTTTGGATCAAGAAGTTCGTCTCTGAACTTGATGTGGTCTCATCAATGATCCAAACATGTGCTTCGCCGCTATCATCTTATCAGAGAGATCATCAGTAGGAACGAAATACAAATCGAAAAAATTCCCACTGAAAGGAACTTAGCGGATCCTTGACTAAAGCATTACCTCAAAGCAAGTTTGAGGGTCATGTTAGAGACTATGGTATTGGATACCGTAGCGATTGGCATTAGGCCAAGTGGGAGTCTGTTAGTAATATATGAGAGATGTCCTAAGGCAATCGCCTTATGTATGAACCATTTATATGATAAATGAAGATTCACTATTTGAGTATACATATTTTATGTATTTGATTGGATCTTAAACTCATTTACTGAATGTCCACGATACGATTCACAGCATGAGAGAATTTGTGATTGGATCACAACTAGTGAGTATCTCTACATGTGTAATTGTGATGTATCGGAATTATCCCTAGTCGATGAATTGATGGATTTGGACACCATCAATTCTGTCGAGACTAGCACGAGGTATACTCCTTGGTGTATCCAAGCAGCTGATTCTCACTGGCTGGAGACATAGTGATGTCCGGAGTTAATCGTGGATGCTAGTTATGGTAACTAGTTCATTGGAGTGACCAACCGTAAGACTTCATATGGTTTTCTGCATATATAGATATGTCAATGAAGTTCTTACTGTGGCTTAAGTGCGATGTTCCTTTGACTTGCGGTATTCAAGTCATCTTGATCATGGAGACTTATGCTTTGACATCTTAAGCAAACATCTCTAAGGAGATGTGGACCCGGGATGATTGGGTATAAGTCGAAGTGATCGAAGGTGTTTGAATAGCCTATAAAGGATTCACCACTCCTTGCGAGGAGATGTATACCCATGGCCTCTCGTCGGATTGTTACTAAAGTCTTTGGCCAAAGCAATACATGTTTAGAGTAAGGTACTCTTCGATACATGTGGAGTAACTAGAATCCGTAGGACGAGGAAATGATACTTTGGCTAGGTGTGACATAGTCAGCCTAGTGGGGACTGACACAATAGACCATGTCCTGAACCAAGTGGGTATAAGATGAGTGACGGGAATGGGGCACGATTCATTCGAGCTACTGAAGGGTTTCAGAAATAGTTCTGGATCAACCGTTGATCTTTTCGGTTAATTGGGGATCATGATGTACTACTAGGTGCCACTCATGATCGTTCTATAATTAATGGTTAATTATAGACGGCCAATATAAACCGAGAACCTATTTGGTCACACGCACAACGAGTGTAATCCAAAGGATTTAAAACGAGCTTGAGAATGGGATTCTCAGACCGAGAGAAACTATGTTTGGTTGGACCAAACATAAAGCGAGCATGAAATTGTTTCAGTCGCAATGGAAGCGTGGATGGGCAGTGTCTTATGAAGACATAATGGATGGACCAAAATGGTTTGGTCCTAATCCAATGGATGAGAATAAACCAAAGGGTTTGGTTTATATTAAACGAATGAACCAAAGGTTGGTTCGGTTCGTTTTAACTTAAAATAAACCATCATGGTTTGGTTTATTTTAACTTATCTTAATGGAGCGGGTTAGCGGGCTTTATGGATATGATCCATTAACCATTAAGAGAATTAGTTCTCTATAAAATAGGATTAAACCCTAACCCTAAACCTAATCCAAATTGTGGCCGCCCAACATCAAGAAGTTGCCGCCCACCCTTGTTGAAGGATTTCGGCGCCAACTCAAAGAGCAGCCACCGCCCAGCTTGTGTGCAGCCGTCCAAGTCGTTGTCGGCGTCCAAGCTCCAGCCGGTGAACCTCCGGCGACCCTCGGCGATCCTATAGGTTTGGCATCAAGGTGAGTTCTTCTCTCCTTGCTTTGGCCGGCGCCTATCTCCTCCCCCACTCTGTCCAGTTTTCTGGACAGCTTCTTCTCCTCTCGTCGGAGCGTCGTTTGGACGACGGTTAGTGCTCCGACAGCGGCTAACATACCGGGGATTTGATCTCCGGTAATCCTCTGAGGTGGAGGACGAAGGATTCGTCAATCGGTTGACGAATACCTCTCCGGAGAAGCAAGTCTTGAGGACTTGTTTTAGGTCCGAATTTGGATTCGGACCGTGATCATCTCTCGATCACGTCGTCTTCAACACGAGGCTAGTAACCCGTACGAAGACGAAGCTCGTGGCTTGGCGAAGTCATCCCGAGGAGCTCGGCGTGGATACGGATAGAGACGATTCTTACGAGGATCGTTCCGGTTGATGCCGTTCCCGCTACACGTCATACGGAAGGTATAACGTAGTTTAATTTCCTTTTATTGCAATTTTAATTTACGGTTATGTCTACACTTGTTGTAATAGCATGCGTGTGTTGTGTGTGTTGTAATAAATAGGAGTATTTATTATTTTTATTGCTTCCGCTGTGCTCATGTTTACGAAACATGATCGAACACACACACGCCGCGGTGCCGGAAACCCAACACTTAGCATATAAGACAATATCTAGATTCTTTTCCAATCAACATTATTTGGGTACAGTAAGTTTATTTCCTTTAGTATCATTATAAGTGGACTGAATGTCATTTTTGAAAATCCTAAGAATCACAATGATCAAAATATTAGATTTCAAATATTATTGATTCCTCAAAACAATAAAATTCTGAAATCAACCAACACCTCAAAACATCGAGAATATCGCATGCCATGATAGTGTGGACGTATATGAATTATACATTTCTAAGAGGTGGTTTTACCCATTAATTTTATTATCTTGTCAACCTTACTTTTTGACAAATAAAATTAATAGTTGGTTCCTCTTTGGCCCTACAAATAAAAGCAGTGACTCCGATGGGGAGGATACTTTTTATTTGCATCTAAGTGTGCACCATTACACGATACTAAGGGAATTATCTCGGATTATGTGCCTTACCGATGTGGAAGTACACACGCTCCTAAATAATTTCCTATAACCATTATTTGACCTAGTGATCCGCAAACAAACTCATCCGATGGGGAGGAAGGCACTCAGAGCTGACATGCAAGTTTGTTGCATCACACGTCAAATTGTAATGGAGGCCGCGGGAATTAATTAAAATATCCCTCTCCCACTTAGTGAATTGAAAATGAGGAATTTTCAAGCACACACAACATGCATATAAAACAAATCAGCAATAAATATGGAAAAAATCAGAATTTTCCCAACTATTATGGCATTGTTCTCCAATATGCGTCCCATCGTGTCGCCACCTTGTCCGCTCCACCTTTTCCCGTGCGCAAGTCACCAAAGAGATCCGAGCCAAGATAAACTATTTTAATTTACATCCATCGATCCTATACTCCACGAAGGAGTGTACAAATAATCTAGATCGAAAGTAAACTAAAATGAGTGGCTAAACAATGTCGTATTTAATTACAAAAATTAAATACTAATTTAGCCTCGTCAACCCCGAGGATTCAAATAATATACAATCACACACACATGCAATCACATACACACATATATAGCCATAATAGTTGGAACTTATGCCTGCAACCAAAAAGTTATCCTACGTACATCCTACTATCATCCGGCATATACAATATATGATAAGTGCATGAAAGTAACCGAATCCAAAACAAACAAAATCGGAAATCGTGGCTCTGATACTATTTTTGATGGCATTGCTCGGAGGCTCGTCGGCTCCCATGTCCCCGGATTAAAATTTACACTAATGAAAACTAATCCGGATGGGATGAGTTTCCTTAAGCACATCTAATTTGTCGTCGTGCTAATGGCTCGAGCAATCGCTTGAACAAAATTGTTGTTCAAGCAATCAACTCTTCTAGTCGGTTAGCCACAGAAGAGACGATGGACGGATTGCCGGTTTTTGTGTTTATCTTCGGGGTCCATGATTATACAAATACATACAAATGTAAACTAGTATAATCAACCCATACTAAGATAAGGAAC
This sequence comes from Wurfbainia villosa, assembly GCA_025175895.1. NCBI lineage: Eukaryota > Viridiplantae > Streptophyta > Magnoliopsida > Zingiberales > Zingiberaceae > Wurfbainia > Wurfbainia villosa. The sequence goes on from CM045997.1 coordinate 85,983,745, forward strand.
ATAATAATAAGAACATGCAATGATCAATAATAAAAGTTGTAAAACTTTTATACCTCTCGATCTTCTACCGTATGTCCTAACCTCCTTGTAGACTTCGTGTGGGCAAAGATCCTCCACAAGTTGAAGCCTCCTAGATCACTTTCTTCCCTTCATTGCTCGCTCCGAACAAAGAGAAGAACCAAACAAAACTCCTTCTCCTATCTAGAACCGACCACCAAGCCAAGGAGCTTGATATAGCTGCCGGCCAAGGAGAAGAGGAGGAATAGGTTGAGCGCCGGCCAAGGTAGAGGGGAAGATGGACTGGGCGCCGGCTACACCTTAGGAAGAGAAAGGAAGCAAACCCTAATCTCCCACCTTGTTGCCGCCCAAGCCAAAACCCTAACCTTAATCCTTTGGGCGCCGGCCAAAGCAAGGAGGAAGATGGAGTGGGCACCGGCTACACCTTAGGAAGAGAAAGGAAGCAAACCCTAATCTCCCACCTTGTTGCCGCCCAAGCCACAAGCCAAACCCTAGCCGCCCAAGGGACAAACCCTAATCCCTCCTTGGATTTCTTGCCGCCCAAACTCTTGAGAGGCAAAATCCTAATCTTCCAAGCATTAGGTTGCCACCCAAGCCATAGCCCTCTATTTATAGAGTTGGTCTTAAGCCTCCTTTAATCTCCACCGTCGGATATAGGGATTTAATCTCCACCGTCGGATCTAGGGTTTCATCCCAACCGTCGGATCTAGGGTTTCATCCCAACCGTCGGATCTAGAGATTTAATCTCAACCGTCGAATCTAGATTTTTATGTTCTGTCATTGGATCTAGGCTCCATGATGTTTATGTTAGGCTACGATAGGGACCATGAGGAGGAGTTGGATCTTGGCCACCCGATGGATCGGAACCACACAAACTTGATCCATCAATGATGTTCCATTCCACTAGAGGATCATCATTGAATTACCTCACCAACCCCCATAAATTAATATGGGTTCCATATATTATTTGTACATCCATCTCCCCGTGTTTAAGATATCGAATGTCCGTCAATTAATTGATTTACTGACCATCAATCAATTAACATCTAACTCCTCGAGTAGTACCACTCAACCTTATCATCATGTTGACTAAGTCAACCTGCAGGGTTTACATGATGAACCTTATGAGCTCCTCAAGGGGACATCATCAACCTAATATATAGGACACGGTTTCCTCCTATAATTAACGACACACCATGTAAATAATATCATTTCCCAACTTACCGGGCATATTGATTTAATCCATAGAAATCTCACCCTTTGGTAAATCAAAGAAATAAATACTAAGTACATGTGCCCGTTATTATATCGGGATTAAGAGCATGTACAACATAATATCCAAGGTCCGATTCAATTATGTAGTCAGCAATAAATTTAATCACCTCTATGTCGGTCCTGCTCAATATACCTAGGTGTACTAGTGTAACTCTATGGTCAAGACAAACCAATACCAAGCTACACTACAACCATGCCAATGGTTTGTCCAAAATTATCTTGGTTGTGAGCCTCTACTTATATTCTACAAGGGAATGATAACATGATCTTCTGTGCCACACCAAGTGTTAGTAATATATGAGAGATGTCCTAAGGCAATCGCCTTATGTATGAACCATTTATATGATAAATGAAGATTCACTATTTGAGTATACATGTTTTATGTATTTGATTGGATCTTAAACTCATTTACTGAATGTCCACGATACGATTCACAGCATGAGAGAATTTGTGATTGGATCACAACTAGTGAGTATCTCTACATGTGTAATTGTGATATATCGAAATTCTCCCTAGTCGATGAATTGATGGATTTGGACACCATCAATTCTGTCGAGACTAGCACGAGGTATACTCCTTGGTGTATCCAAGCAGCTGATTCTCACTGGCTGGAGACATAGTGATGTCCGGAGTTAATCGTGGATGCTAGTTATGGTAACTAGTTCATTGGAGTGACCAGCCGTAAGACTTCATATGGTTCTATGCATATATAGATATGTCAATGAAGTTCTTACTGTGGCTTAAGTGCGATGTTCCTTTTACTTGCGGTATTCAAGTCATCTTGATCATGGAGACTTATGCTTTGACATCTTAAGCAAACATCTCTAAGGAGATGTGGACCCGGGATGATTGGGTATAAGTCGAAGTGATCGAAGGTGTTTGAATAGCCTATAAAGGATTCACCACTCCTTGCGAGGAGATGTATACCCATGGCCTCTCGTCGGATTGTTACTAAAGTCTTTGGCCAAAGCATTACCTGTTTAGAGTAAGGTACTCTTCGATACATGTGGAGTAACTAGAATCCGTAGGACGAGGAAATGATACTTGGGCTAGGTGTGACGTAGTCAGCCTAGTGGGGACTGACACAATAGACCATGTCCTGAACCAAGTGGGTATAAGATGAGTGAAGGGAATGGGGCACGAATCATTCGAAGCTCGAAGGGTTTGAAATAGTTCGGATCAACCGTTGATCTTTTGGTTAATTGGGGATCATGATGTACTACTAGGTGCCACTCATGATCGTTCTATAATTAATGGTTAATTATAGACGGCCAACATAAACCGAGAACCTATTTGGTCACACGCACAACGAGCGTAATCCAAAGGATTTAAAACGAGCTTGAGAATGGGATTCTCAGACCGAGAGAAACTAAGTTTGGTTGGACCAAACTTAAAGCGAGCATGAAATCGTTTCAGTCGCAATGGAAGCGTGGATGAGCCGTGTCTTATGAAGACATAATGGATGGACCAAAATAGTTTGGTTCTAATCCAATGGAGGAGAATAAACCAAAGGATTTGGTTTATTTTAAACGAATGAACCAAAAGTTGGTTCGGTTCGTTTTAACTTAAAATAAACCATCATGGTTTGGTTTATTTTAACTTATCTTAATGGAGCGGGTTAACGGGCCTAATGGTTATGATCCAAAAACCATTAAGAGAATTAGTTCTCTATAAAAAAGGGTTTTAGGGTTTGTTAAGCACTAATGAAGAGGCAACCCTAGTTTGGCCGCCCACCTCATCTCCCCTTTTGAGTTGGCGCCAACTTCTCTTGCCGCCCAGCCCATAGCTCCTCCAACCGGCGTCCAGAAGGCTGCTTCCTTCCTCCTCGCCAGCGTCGAGCTACTGCCGGAAGAGTTCCGGCGATCCTCCTTAGGTTTGGCATCAAGGTGAGCACTTGGCTTCCTTGTTTTGGCCAGCGCCTACTCCTCCACTAAGCTGTCCAGTTTTCTGGACACCTTCTTCTCCTCTCATCGGAGCGTCGTTTGGACGACGGTTAGAGCTCCGACAGTGGCTAAATTACCGGGGATTCGATCTCCGGTAATCGTCTGAGGTGGAGGACGAAGGATTCGTCAATCGGTTGACGAATACCTCTCCGGAGAAGCGAGTTTTGAGGACTCGTCTTAGGATCCGAATTTGGATTCGGATCGTGATCATCTCTCGATCACGTCGTCTTCAACACGAGGCTAGTAACCCGTATGAAGACGAAGCTCGTGGCTTAGCGAAGTCATCCCGAGGAACTCGGCGTGGATACGGATAGAGACGATTCTAGCGAGGATCGTTCCGGTTGATGCCGTTCCCGCTACACGTCATACGAAAGGTATAACGTAGATAAATTTCCTTTTATTGCGAATATAAATTTACGGTTATGTCTACACTTGTTGTAATATGCATGCGTGTGTTGTGTGTGTTGTAATAAATAGGAGTATTTATTATTTTATTGCTTCCGCTGTGTTCATGTTTACGAAACATGATCGAACACACACACGCCGTGGTGCCGGAAACCCAACAGTGGTATAAGAGCCCAGGTTGTGTTTCGACATAATCATAAAATGGTTTTGCGATAGTCATAATGTATTTCTGGAAATTTTCTAATTTTGGAAATTTAGAAGTATTTATGGAAATTTTTCAATTTTGGAAAGTCTAAAAGTATTTATGGAAATCTTCCACTTTTGGAAAGTTGGAAGTATTTATGGAAATTGATATTTTCCATAAATAAAATATTTGATTAGATTCTGGAAATTTGTTTCCTAATTTAATCATGATTTGATTTAGGAAATCAAATCTTAAAATATTTTATTTCCATAAGTAGTTTTAATGATTTAGGAAATTGGTTTCCTAAATAGATTTTCCTTAATCAAATAATTCCATGAATAAAATATGTGATTAGATTTGGAAATTTGTTTCCTAATTTAATTATGATTTGATTTGGAGAATCAAATCTTAAACATATTTTATTTCCATAAATAGTTATGACATATAAGGAAATATATACATGACATAATTGTATGTCATGTAATTGCATTAGATGCATAACATTATGCCATGCGTGTCGTGACATGTAGATGTATGCCATGTATGCCATGCCATGTAGATAATAGTTATTTGCATGCAAAGAGGATGAGACATAAAACCCTAACTCAATATTAAAGCCTACACCTTCCATTAATATGGTTAGAACCAGAGTTCTGTTTCTTGTTTGGGTTGTTGGACTCACTCCAAGCCCGGCTCGAACCTGAACATGTTCAAATCATTGGAATAGTTTAACTCTAATATGGTAAGAGTCAGAGGTCAATCATTAGTTTGGCTTGTTGGACTCACTCCAAGCCTGGCTAATTGGTTGAATGCGCTCTAACCATATTAAAACTATTTTGCGATTAATGGGTCGGCTTTAACTTGGAGCATCGATTTGTTGGACTCACTCCAAGGTCGATGTGAAGAGAGGTGAAGTTGGGTGCTATGCATATGATGCATACTTGTTAATGTGTTAACAACCCAATGTATGTGTAAACATTCAATTAGTTGATAGCACATTGTGATAGTTACATATACATGATATGTAATCGGTATACTTGATACCCACCATCATAGCTAAGAATGGCTTGTTGGACTCACTCCAAGGTTGTTCTTATCTAAGATGGATATCAGCCCATTCGGAGATGGACCTACGATCTCCCGAAGTGATTTTAAGGGTTTTTGAAATTCGAAAAATGAATGGGATTTATAAATGTATATTGATGCATTTTAAAAATCATCTTTCTCATATATGCTCGTTTTGTATTTCTAAGTTAATATATTGATCATGATGTGTTTGAATTTGCGTTCCATTTTGGATTCAAATAAATTGACTGGGCCGAACTTCTTGGACTGGCTTAGAAACTTGAGAATTGTTCTCAAGGTGAAAAGCTTGTGTATGTCCTCGAAGCGCTTCTTCCCATCCTAGTGGCGATGCAACTTTGGACCAATTGTTGGCCTATCGAAACATGTGAGTGATTACGAACAAATGAGTTGCATCATGCTAGCCCGATGGAACCCAAGCTATGATATGGATGCTCATATCGTAGTCCTTCATCTCTGTGAGTTAGTTGATGAGCAAGTGAGATTCGAAGGTTCGAAGTCTCCAAGCTCCTCTTCACCTCTCGAGATGCAAGGAGGTTCATCGTGATGCTTGCTCAACATCAAGGCTGTGGAGCCTTATGAGAAGCATGAGTAGGGGAGTGTTGTTAGTTGATTCCTCGAAGAAAGGTTCTAAGAGGGTCAAAGGAACAAGGAAGAAGAAGAAAAAGGCTAAAAGGCCATCATTATGGCAAGGAGGGTCGATTAGCGAAGAAATTGCAAGGTTTATCAAGAGTCCGTGAAGAAGGATAAAGCGTCGGATGCCCCATCTTCTTGAAATCTTCTTTATTGATTGTCATTCTATTTCCTTAGACACTTGGGTATTGGATCTTGGGTGTGGCTCACATATATGTAATGACATACATGGGCTAAGGAATAGAAGAAGACTCGTCGAGGAGAGTCAAATTTACGTGTTGGGAATGGAGCAAAGGTTCTTTGCACTTTTCGCCATCGGAGCGTATTTGTTGGAAACTCCTGTAGGACTTGTCTTAGAAGCTGGACAATTGCTTTTATATTCCTTTGTTGATAAAGAACATCATTTCTATTTCTTGTTTAAATAGAAATGGTTTCCATTGACTTTAGTAACAATTGTTGTTACATAACTTTGAATGGAGTTCTTTATGGGAATTTGGAACTTTAAGCAATGGTGTTTATCGTTGGGCGTATCCGATGACATTTGCAATATCGAGCGAGCAACAAGAGTGCTCGAAAGGATAATCAAATAGACTACATGTGGCATTGTCGTCTTGGCCATGTAAGCAAAAGCGCGTGTCAGAATTACAGATGTGGAATTGCGGAATCGTTGAATTGGATTCATCGATACATGCGAATCATGCTTAAAGGCAAGATGACTAAGTTACCTTTTGGAAAGGTGAGCAGTGGGAGAGTTACTAGGTCTAATACATCTTGATGTATGTGGACCTATGTCAACTCAAGCTTTAGGAGGCTATAGCTACTTCATTACCTTCACCGATGATCACTCACGGTTTGGGTATGTGTTCTTGATGAAACACAAGTCTGAAGCCTTTGAAAGGTTCAAAGAATTCAGAAATGAAGTAGAGAAACAACATGACAAAAGTATTAAAATACTTCGATCGGATCGAGGTGGTAAATACTTAAGTCAAGAGTTTCTTGATTATCTAAGAGACAATGGCATATTGTCTCAATGGACTCCACCCTATACACCACAGCATAATGGTGTATCTAAGAGGCGTAACCGGACCTTGTTGGACATGGTCAGGTCAATGATGAATCATGCGACTCTTCCCAAGTCCTTTTGGGGTTATGCACTTCAGACAGCTGTTTACTTGTTAAACAGAATGCCTACCAAGGTAGTCTCAACTACTCCATATGAGATATGGAATAGTAAGAAACCTCATGTATCTTACTTGAAGATATGGGGTTGTCCTGCTTATGTGAAGCGGACGGTATCAGACAAACTGGATGCTAAGTCTGATAAATGTGTATTTATTGGATACCCTAAGGAAACAAGGGGTTACCAATTCTAACATCCTGTGGAACAAAAGGTGTTTGTTTCAAGGCATACTGTGTTTCTAGAGAAAGAGTTTCTCTTGCAAGAAAACAGTGGGAGTGTCATCGAGCTTGAGGAGGCTCGAGAGACTCAAATAGACATTGATGAGATACCTGGTGAAGCACAACAGCCGACAACTCATAGTGATGAGCAATCGGCTGGACCTATTGTAACACCACATCTTCGTAGATCTGGTAGAACACGCAATATTCCTGAGAGATATGGATTTCTCGTAAGCAAATCGAACGACGTGTTACTCATTGATGATGAGGAGCCTACTAGTTATGAAGAAGTGCTGACAAGTTCAAAAGGGGATAAGTGGCTTGGTGTCATGAAGTCGGAAATGGATTCCATGTATGAAAACCAAGTTTGGAACTTGGTTGACCCACCTGAAGGGATAAAGCCTATAGGGTGCAAGTGGGTTTTCAAGAAGAAAACCGACATGGATGGTAATGTGATTACCTATAAGGCTAGATTGGTGGCGAAAGGATATCGTCAAAAACAAGGTGTTGATTATGACGAAACCTATTCGCCTGTAGCTATGCTTAAATCCATTTGGATGCTCCTGGCCATAGCGGCTCATTATGATTATGAGATATGGCAGATGGATGTGAAAACAACTTTCCTTAATGGAAACCTGCTCGAGGACGTGTATATGATACAGCCTGAGGGTTTCACATCGGTTGATAAAACCAAGGTATGCAAATTGCGACGGTCCATTTATGGATTGAAGCAAGCATCCAGGAGCTGGAATATCCATTTTGTGAGACCATCAAAAGTTTGATTTCTCACAAAATCCAGACGAACCTTGTGTGTACAAGAAGGTTAGTGGGAGTGCGATCGTGTTCTAGTATTGTATGTCGATGACATACTACTTATAGGAAGCGATGTTTCAATCTTCTGATCAGTGAAGGTTTGGTTATCCAAGACATTCTCCATGAAAGACCTGGGAGAAGCAACCTACATCCTCGGGATTAAGATCTATAGAGATAGATCGAAACGGTTGCTTGGTCTTTCGCAGTCTACATATATAGACCGAGTGCTAAAGAGGTTTAGCATGTCGAAATCCAAGAAAGGTTTCTTACCCATCATGCATGGGGTACACCTTTCGAAGTCTATGTGTCCGCGCACAGAAGATGAGAGGATTTGCATGAGTAAGATTCCCTATGCATCCGCAATAGGATCTATCATGTATGCTATGTTATGTACAAGGCCCGATGTATCGTATGCTCTGAGTGTCACGAGCAGATACCAGTCTGATCCAGGAATTGATCATTAGGTGACTGTTAAGACGATCCTTAAGTACTTAAGAAGAACTAAGGATGCGTTCCTAATATATGGAGAAGGGTACATGGTGATACGTGGGTATACGGATGCCAGCTCCAGACAGACAAGGATGATTCCATGTCTTAGTCTGGGTATGTATTCACCTAGAATGGAGCCGCAATAAGCTGGAAAGGTTCCAAGCTTGACACTATAGCGGATTCTGCCACTAAGGCAGAATACATTGCCGCTTTGGAAGTAGCAAAGGAAGCGGTTTGGATCAAGAAGTTCATCTCTGAACTTGATGTGGTCTCATCAATGATCCAAACATGTGCTTCGCCGCTATTATCAGAGAGATCATCAGTAGGAACGAAATACAAATCGAGAAAATTCCCACTGAAAGGAACTTAGTGGATCCCTTGACTAAGGCATTACCTCAAAATAAGTTTGAGGGTCATGTTCGAGCTTATGGTATTGGATACCATAGCGATTGGCATTAGGCCAAGTGGGAGTCTGTTAGTAATATATGAGAGATGTCCTAAGGCAATCGCCTTATGTATGAACCATTTATATGATAAATGAAGATTCACTATTTGAGTATACATGTTTTTATGTATTTGATTGGATCTTAAACTCATTTACTGAATGTCCACGATACGATTCACAGCATGAGAGAATTTGTGATTGGATCACAACTAGTGAGTATCTCTACATGTGTAATTGTGATATATCGAAATTATCCCTAGTCGATGAATTGATGGATTTGGACACCATCAATTCTGTCGAGACTAGCACGAGGTATACTCCTTGGTGTATCCAAGCAGCTGATTCTCACTGGCTGGAGACATAGTGATGTCCGGAGTTAATCGTGGATGCTAGTTATGGTAACTAGTTCATTGGAGTGACCAGCCGTAAGACTTCATATGGTTCTATGCATATATAGATATGTCAATGAAGTTCTTACTGTGGCTTAAGTGCGATGTTCCTTTGACTTGCGGTATTCAAGTCATCTTGATCATGGAGACTTATGCTTTGACATCTTAAGCAAACATCTCTAAGGAGATGTGGACCCGGGATGATTGGGTATAAGTCGAAGTGATCGAAGGTGTTTGAATAGCCTATAAAGGATTCACCACTCCTTGCGAGGAGATGTATACCTATGGCCTCTCGTCGGATTGTTACTAAAGTCTTTGGCCAAAGCATTACATGTTTAGAGTAAGATACTCTTCAATACATGTGGAGTAATTAGAATCCGTAGGACGAGGAAATGATACTTGGGCTAGGTGTGACGTAGTCAGCCTAGTGGGGACTGACACAATAGACCATGTCCTGAACCAAGTGGGTATAAGATGAGTGAAGGGAATGGGGCACGAATCATTCGAGCTACTGAAGGGTTTCAGAAATAGTTCTGGATCAACCGTTGATCTTTTCGGTTAATTGGGGATCATGATGTACTACTAGGTGCCACTCATGATCGTTCTATAATTAATGGTTAATTATAGACGACCAACATAAACCGAGAACCTATTTGGTCACACGCACAACGAGCGTAATCCAAAGGATTTAAAACGAGCTTGAGAATGGGATTCTCAGACCGAGAGAAACTAAGTTTGGTTGGACCAAACATAAAGCGAGCATGAAATTGTTTCAGTCGCAATGGAAGCGTGGATGGGCCGTGTCTTATGAAGACATAATGGATGGACCACAATGGTTTGGTTCTAATCCAATGGAGGAGAATAAACCAAAGGGTTTGGTTTATTTTAAACGAATGAACCAAAAGTTGGTTCGGTTCGTTTTAACTTAAAATAAACCATCATGGTTTGGTTTATTTTAACTTATCTTAATGGAGCGGGTTAACAGGCCTAATGGTTATGATCCAATAACCATTAAGAGAATTAGTTCTCTATAAAAAAGGGTTTTAGGGTTTGTTAAGCACTAATGAAGAGGCAACCCTAGTTTGGCCGCCCACCTCATCTCCCCTTTTGAGTTGGCGCCAACTTCTCTTGCCGCCCAGCCCATAGCTCCTCCAACCGGCGTCCAGAAGGCTGCTTCCTTCCTCCTCGCCGGCGTCGAGCTGCTGCCGGAAGAGTTCCGGCGATCCTCCTTAGGTTTGGCATCAAGGTGAGCACTTGGCTTCCTTGTTTTGGCCGGCGCCTACTCCTCCACTAAGCTGTCCAGTTTTCTGGACAGCTTCTTCTCCTCTCGTCGGAGCGTCGTTTGGACGACGGTTAGAGCTCCGACAGCGGCTAAATTACCGGGGATTCGATCTCCGGTAATCGTCTGAGGTGGAGGACGAAGGATTCGTCAATCGGTTGACGAATACCTCTCCGGAGAAGCGAGTTTTGAGGACTCGTCTTAGGATCCGAATTTGGATTCGGATCGTGATCATCTCTCGATCACGTCGTCTTCAACACGAGGCTAGTAACCCGTACGAAGACGAAGCTCATGGCTTAGCGAAGTCATCCCGAGGAACTCGGCGTGGTAACGGATAGAGACGATTCTAGCGAGGATCATTCCGGTTGATGCCGTTCCCGCTACACGTCATACGAAAGGTATAACGTAGATAAATTTCCTTTTATTGCAAATATAAATTTACGGTTATGTCTACACTTGTTGTAATATGCATGCGTGTGTTGTAATAAATAGGAGTATTTATTATTTTATTGCTTCCGCTGTGTTCATGTTTACGAAACATGATCGAACACACACACGCCGCGGTGCCGGAAACCCAACACCAAGCACCATGTTATCTACAATGTAGAGTATTAGACAATATGCACACATATAATAAATATAAAGTGCAAACAATGATCATGTGATTCTTATTTCAAAATAAAAATGTTCATACAAAAAGAGCTAGGCTTTCAGTATACATCCCAACACCATGGCAGTCGACTGATCAGCCAAACTTCTATTCAGTCGAACACTGGTAGAACCTATATGACCTAGAGCAGTCGACTGGCATCTATGTCAATCGACTAATGTTAGGCAAAACCTCAAACACCAAGTTGTTTGAGCATCCGACTGTCGGGTAAACCCTCAAACATCAAGTCTGAGCCTCTGACACTCAGTCTTAGCCACTTGGCCAAGTCCACATCATCCCTCATGGAGTTCCCCACCGAAGCTCTCTTCACTCGGCCTACGTCCCTCGGATGCGCCAAGCGCATGGCTTTGTAATGTCATCCTTCTCGTCTCTTGCCCTCAAAGTATGCTTCCCTTGGGCCTCACTCCATTCGCTCCCCGTCCGGCGGTCCCTCGGATGCACCAAGCACACGACTTTGCAATGCCATCCTTCACCGACTCAAGGACCTCGAGCCTAGTGAACTTTCCAAGTCCTCAAGACTTCCCACATGCACCAAGCGCACGGCTTCGCAATGCATTTCTCACCAAGCACCAAGCGCACGGCTTCGCAATGCTTTGGACTTTTCCACACCAAGCTCCATGCTTGGATTTTCCATTCCAACACCATGTTGGACTTTCCCATGACAATCCCATGTCATGAGTTTTGTCTATCATCAAAATACAGTCAAGGTACTGCTCGAGTCAAACTCGAGTCAACCTGGGTCGATTGCACCAACAATGTTCTCAAGATGATGGCTCATTTGAATGAGCTGGAAGTCCTTGGAGTAGAGATCGATGGGAAAACCCAGGTCGATATCATTCTCCAATCTCTACCTAAAAGTTTTGAGCAATTTCACATGAACTACAACATGAATAAAAGGTTGTATTCATTGGCGGAGCTTCTGACAGAACTCTAGGTGGCAGAGGATTTTTTTCGTCAAAGTGCTCAGGCCATGGTTGCTCAAAAGGTTTCTACTTCTAAACCGAAAGGCAAGAAGAAGAAGAAACAAGGTGTAGCAAAGGTGGCGGGAGGATCTCATGGAGGAGTGTAGAAGCTGAAAGGCAAGTGCTTCACTTGCAAGCAGACTGGACATTGGAAGGCGGATTATCCCAACCAAAAATACAATAAAGGTATATCTTTTAGTTTAGTCATTGAAACATGCTTAGCGGTGTTATCTACTGGTACCTGATGTGTAGATACGGGAGCCACTGATCATGTCTATAACTTTTTTATAAGGGTTCCAGGAAACCAGACGATTAGTTGAGGGAGAGATTACCGTCTACATGGGCAATTCTACGAAGGTGGCGGCTATTTCATTGTGAGATGTTTATTTATCTTTTGATAGAAATAAAACTTTTGTTCTGAGAAATTGCCTTTATGTACCTTCATTTAGAAAGAATTTGATTTCAGTTTCTAAATTGTTTATGGATGAGTATTATATTTCTTTTAATGACAGAGTTGTTATAAAAAGAAATAGGGAGATTATCTGTTCTAGTGCATTGGTAGGAAATTTATAAACTCTTGAACAAAAAACTCCCACGATGCAAATAGAAATAAATAACTCAACTTCTAAATCTAATAAGAGAAAAAAACCTTCAAAAATGAACCGAATGTATCTTAGGAATCTAAGGTTAGGTCATATTAACTTGAGTAGAATTCAAAGGTTGATAGCTGATGGACCTTTAGATTGATTAGTGGTGGAAGATTTCCTAACCTACGAATCTTGCTTGGAAGGTAAAATGACCAAGAGGTCTTTTAAGGCCAAGGGGTATAGAGCCAAATATGTGTTGGAATTGGTTCATTCTGATTTGTGTGGTCCTATGTCTATTCAGGATAGAGGTGGTTTTGAATATTTCATCTCTTTTATAGACAATTATTCAAGATATGGATACATTTACTTGATGCGTCGCAAGTCTGAATGCTTTGATAGGTTAAAAAAATTCAAGGCTGATGTGGAGAAACGTCAAGGTAAAAGTATCAAGACACTACAATCTGATCGTGGTGGTGAGTACTGTTGGGTGGATGCTTCGGAGGCTCATTGGCTCTCATGTCCCCGGATTAAAATTTTCACTAATGAAAGACTTAATCCGGATGGGATGAGCTTCCTTGGAACAACCTATTCGTCGTCGTGCTAACAACTTGAGTGGTCACTTGAACAAACTAGTTGTTCAAGCAACACAACTCTTCTAGTTGGTTAGCTGCGGAAAAGACGACGGATGGATCGCCGGTTTTTTTGTTTGTCTTCGGGGTCCATGATTATACAATATATATCCATTCATACACATGCATAATCAAAATATTAAAGAACATATTCAGATCTGTAAATAAAGTTAAAAACAACTTTATACCTTATGATCTTCTATCGTATGTCCTATCCTTCTCGTGGACGACGTGTGGACGAAGATCCTCCACGAGTTGAAGCCTTCTTGATCACTTACTTCTCTACCTTGTCCGCTGCAAACAAAGAGAAGCAATCACAAATACCTTTCCTATCTAGAACCGACCACCAAATTAGGGAATTTGGTGCAACCGCCGGCCAAGGAGCAAGTGGATGATGCGCCGGCCACCAAATGAATGGAAACCGCCGGCCACCTTGGAGAGATTGGAGGAAGATGATTGCCGGCCACCAATGGATGGAGAACCACCGGCCAAGGAGCAAGGAAAAGGGAAGAGTGCCGCCCAAAACCAAGGAGGAGAAGAGAGGGATGACCGGCCAAACCCTAGCTTGCCGCCCAAGCTTGTAGCCGCCCAAACCCTAGCCGCCCAATGGAAGATGAGCCAAACCCTAACCCTAATTCGAAAACCAATCTCCTTATCTTATCCTTGCCGCCCAACCCTAAGCACCTATTTATAGAATAGGGCTTAAGCCTCCTTTAATCTCATCCGTCGGATCTAGGGATTTAACCTCCACCGTCGGATCTAGGGTTTTATCCCAAACGTCGGATCTAGGGTTTCATCTCAACCGTCGGATCTAGGATTTCATCCTAATCGTCGGATCTAGGATTTCATCCCAACCGTCGGATCTAGGGTTTTATCCCAACCGTCGGATCTAGGGATTTAATCTCAACCGTCGATTCTAGGGTTTCATCCTAACCATCGGATCTTAGGGATTTAATCCCAACCGTTGGTTCTAGGGTTTCATCCTAACCATCGGATCTTAGGGATTTAATCCTAACCGTTGGTTCTAGGTTTTGTTTTACATTCTTGGATCTAGACTTCACAAGGATTATATTAGGCTACGATAGGGACCATAAGGAGGAGTTGGGTCTTGGCCACCCGATGGATCGGAACCACACAAACTTGATCCATCAATGATGTTCCATTCCACTAGAGGATCATCATTGAACTACCTCACCAACCCCCATAAATAAATATGGGCTCCATATATTATTTGTACATCCATCTCCCCGTGTTTAAGATATCGAATGTCCGTCAATTAATTGATTTACTGACCATCAATTAATTAACATCTAACTCCTCGAGTAGTACCACTCAACCTTATCATCATGTTGACTAAGTCAACCACCGGTTTACATGATGAACCTTATGAGCTCCTCAAGGGGACATCATCAACCTAATATATAGGACACGGTTTCCTCCTATAATCAACGGCACACCATGTAAATAATATTATTTCCCAACTTACCGGGCATATTGATTTAATCCATCTAAATCACACCCACTGGTAAATTAAAGAAATAAATACTAAGTATATGTGCCCGTTATTATATCGGGATTAAGAGCATGTACAACATAATATCCGAGGTCCGATTCAATTATGTAGTCAGTACTAAATTGAATCACCTCTATGTCGGTCCTACTCAATACACCTAAGTGTACTAGTGTAACTCTATGTTCAAGATAAAACAATACCAAGCTACACTACAACCATGCCAATGGTTTGTCCAAAACCATCTTGGTTGTGAGCCTCTACTTATATTTTACAAGGGACTGATAACATGATCTTCTGTGCCACACCAAGCACCATGTTATCTACAATGTAGAATATTAGACAATATGCACACATATATAATGAATATATAAAATGCAAACAAAGATCATGTGATTCTTATTTCAAAATAAAATGTTCATACAGAAAAGAGCTAGGCTTTCAGTATACATTCTAACAAGTACCTCTTGGGATAGTTTAGAAGTTACTTATCAAAGGCTAGAATTCAATCCCAACTGTCTGCATCTGGTACACCCCGGTAGAATGGTATGGCGGAGCGAAGGAATAGGACTCTTATGGAGTTGGTTAGATCGATGATGAGTTATTCTGTGTTACTAGATTCATTCTGGGGGTATGCTTTGGAAATGACAGTGTATATTCTGAATTTGGTACCGTCTAAATTAGTACCTTCTACTCCCATAGAATTATGGACCGAGTGAAAGCCTAGTCTGAGACATATTCAGATTTGGGGTAGTCCAGCACATGTGCTGAAGGGAGATGCTGGTAAGTTGGAATCTCGTACAGAAGTGCACCTGTTCGTAGGATATCCTAAAGGAACGAAAGGTGGTTTGTTCTATAGTCCTAGAGATTAGAGGGTGATCGTTAGCATGAACATCTAATTTTTAGAGGAAGACTATATGATGAACCACAAGCCCATGAGCAAGATTGTTTTGAAGGAATTAAGAGGCGAAGTCACTACTTCAGTACCAATGGTTCAAGAGGACATACCATAAGTGACTGCACCGCATGTCACAGAGGATACATATGTAATACCTCGTCGTAGTGGGAGGGTTGTTAGACAACCTGATAGATTTATGTTCTTTGGAGAATCTTCTGATTTGGTCCCTGGTGAACATGAATCTGATCCTTGGACATATTAAAAGACAATTCAAGATAAAGTTACGATATCTTGGCAAAGGGCAATGAATTCTGAGATAGAATCTATGGATTCAAATCATGTCTTGGAGCTAGTAAAACCACCCAAAGGTGTAAAAGTCATTGGATGCAAGTGGATCTACAAAAGAAAGAGAGGATCAGATGGGAAGGTATAGACCTTCAAAGCAAGACTTGTTGCGAAAGGGTATACTACGAAAGAGGGTATCGATTATGAGGAGACTTTTTCACCGGTAGCCATGCTTAAGTGTATCCAGATTCTCTTGTCTATTACTGCTCATATGGATTATGAGGTTTGGAAAATGGATGTGAAGACAACTTTCCTTAATGGAAGTCTTGAAGAAAACATCTATATGGAGCAACCACAGAGATTCATTGCAAAGGGCAAAGAGAATCTTGTGTGCAAGCTTAATAGGCCCATTTATGGATTGAAGCAAGCTTCGAGATCTTAGAACATCCACTTTGATGAGGTAATCTAGTCATATGGATTTATTCAAAGTCCAGATGAGTCTTGTGTATACAAGAGATGTGACAGAAACAGAGTGGTATTTCTTGTACTATGCGTAGATGACATTCTGCTCATTGGGAACAATGTAAAAGTGTTATCAAACGTAAGGGTTGAAGGTAGGAAACTTCGCTTCCCACTTCAACTCGGTCGCTTGTTCATGGCGATCCCATCGACGTCCCTGGATTAAAAAATTTAATCCTAGACAAAAGGGATCACCCAAGCAACCGTTTCATCGTCGTGCTATTCGATTAGAGTGGTCACTTGAACAAACTTGTTATTTAAGCCACCAACCTCTATTCTACGAATAGCCGCGGAATACACGATGTACGAATCGCCGGCTTTTGTGTTTATATTCGGGGTCCAAGTTATATTAGCCACAAAATAGAATATATAACATACATATGATTGAAGAACAAATATAGACAACTTACAAAAGAATATAAACAAACGTTATACCTCTTGATCTTCTATTGTATGTCCTTCCTCCTTTTGGACGTCGTGTGGGCGATGATCTACCAAAAGTCGAAGCTCCTAGATCACCTATCTTTCTTCCTTGCTCGCTCCAAACAAGAGGAAGAATAAGAAACAAAGTACTTCTCCTTCTTTCAACCAACCACCAAGCTCCAAGCTTGGTGCTTGCCGCCGGCCAAGAAGGATTGGATGAAGAAGATGGATGTCGGCCAAGAGCTCCAAGGGAAGACCCTAAGCTTTGTTTCCACCGGCCAAGGAGAAGAGAAGGAGGGCTTGAATGCCGTCCAAGGAGAGGAGAAGTCTTGTTTGGGCACCGACCAACAAGAAGAAGAAGAGAAAAGGAAAATCTTTCCTTAATTGTGGCCGCCCAACACCCTTGCTCCTTGCCGCCCAAAACCCTAGCTCCTCCCTTGATTCTTATTCTCCATGCCAACCCAAATCATCTCCTTTTATAGAGTTAGGGATAAGCCTTGTTTTAATCTCCACCATTGGTTCTAGGGATTTAATCTCAACCGTCGGATCTAGAGAATTAATCTCAACCGTCGGATCTAGAGATTTAATCTCTACCGTTGGATCAAGAGTTTTGTTTTCATCCATTAGATCTAGGCTTCATGAGGTTTTAATAGGATACAATAGTGACCATGAGGAGGAGTTGGATCTTGGCCACCCAATGGATCAAGCCCACATAAAGTTCGATCCATTAATGATAATCCAATCCACTAAAGGATTATCATTGATCTACCTCACCAACCCCCATAAGTTATTATGGGCTCTATATATTATTTGTACATTTATCTCTCCGTGTTTAAGATCTTGAATGTCCATCGATTAATTAATTTACTGACCATTAATTAATCAACATCTAACTCCATGAGTAGTACTACTCATCCTTATCATCATGCCAGACCAAGTCCACCTACAGGGTTTACATGATGAACCTTATGAGCTCCTCAAGGGGACATCATCATCTTAATATATAGGACACAGTTTCTTCCTATAATCAACGACATACCATATAAATAATATCATTTCCCAACTTACTGAGCCTATCGATTTAATCTATAAATCATGCCCATTAGTAAATCAAATAAATGAATACTAAGTATATGTGCCCGTTATTATATCGAGATTAAGAGCATGTACAATATAATGTCTGAGGTCCGATTCGATTATGTAGTCAGCAATAAATCGAATCACCTCTAAGGCGGTCCTGCTCAATACACACAAAGTGTACTAGTGTGATTCTATGGTCAAGACAAACCAATACCAAATCGCACTACAACCATACCAATGGTTTGTCCAAAGCCATCTCGGTTGTGAGTCTTTACTTATACTTTACAAGGAGCCGATAACATGATCTCCCGTGTGACACCACACACCATGTTATCTACAATATAATGTATTAGACAATATGCATAACCATAAATATGCAAACAATGATCATGCGATTCTTATTTCAAAATAAAGATGTTCATACAAAAGATAGACTTTTCAGTATACATCCCAACAATCTCCCACTTATACTAAAATACTATGCTGTCCTTAAACTGCCATACATCTGATTCCCATTCCCTCCACATGCCTATCAAAAGCTCTCGCCGGAAGGGCCTTAGTGAAAGGATCTACCAGGTTATCCTCCGATGTAATCTTGGCCACAGTAACTTCTCCTCTCTTTACAATTTCTCATATCAGGTGGTACTTGTGCTCTATGTGTTTACTTGCCTTATAGGCTCATGGTTCCTTCGAGTTTGCAACTGCACCACTATTATCACAATAAATTGTGATAGTTCTGGACAAACCAGGAATCACATCCAAGTCTATCAAGAAGTTGTTGAGCCACACAACTTCTTTGGCCGCCTCAGAGGCCGCCACATACACAGCTTCCATGGTAGAGTCCACCACGCATTTCTGCTTGACACTCCTCCATACAATGGCTCCACCTCCCAAAGTAAACACAAAACCTGAGGTAGACTTACTGTTATCCCTGTCTGATTGGAAGTCATAATCTGTATTACCCATAGGGAGTAATTGGTCTGCCTGGTAAACTAGCATATAATCCCTTGTCTTTCTCAGGTACTTCAATATATGCTTTATCGCAGTCCAATGTCCCTGTCCTGGATTACTCTGATATCTGCTGACCATGCCCATGACAAAGCAGATATCTGGTCTCGTACATAGCATAGTATACAGAAGGCTTCCTACTGCCGAAGCATAAGGAACCGACTTCATCTCCTCTATCTTCTCAGATGTTCTAGGACACATCTCCTTAGATAAAGGAACTCCATGTCTGAAAGGTAGAAAACCCTTCTTGGAGTTCTGCATGCTAAAACGATCCATAATTGTGTCTATGTATGAAGCTTGAGATAAGCACAACATCCTTATCTTGCGATCCCTTATAACCTTGATTCCAAGGATGTGTCCCACTTCTCCCAAGTCTTTCATATCAAACTGTTTGGACAACCATACCCTTACGTACGATAACACCTTGACATTATTGCCAATTAACAAAATGTCATTTACGTATAATACAAGAAATACCACTACATTTCCATCACATCTCTTGTATACACAAGACTCATCCGGAATTTGAATAAATCCATAAGACTAGATTACCTCATCAAAGCATATGTTCCAAGACCTCGAAGCTTGCTTCAATTCATAAATGGACCGATTAAACTTACTTACAAGATGCTCTTTGCCCTTTGCAATGAATTCCTCTGGTTGCTTCATATAGATGTTTTCCTCAAGACTTCCATTAAGGAAAGCTGTCTTGACATCCATCTGCAATACCTCATAATTCATATGAGCAACAATGCATAAGAGAATCCGGATAGACTTAAGCATGGCTACCGGCGAAACGGTCTCCTCATAATCGATACCCTCTTTCTGAGTATACCCCTTCACAACAAGCCTCGCTTTGAAGGTCTCAATCTTCCCATCTATTCCTCTCTTTATTTTGTAGATCCACTTGCATCCAATGGTTTTTACACCATCGGGTGGTTCTACTAGCTCCCAGACTTGATTTGAATCCATAGATTCAATCTCAGCATTCATTGCACTTTGCCAAGATAATGTATCTTTATCTTGGATTGCCTCATCATATGTCCAGGGATCAGGTTCATTTTTTTCAAGGACCAAATCAGAAGATTCTCCCAAGAACATGAATCTATTAGGCTATCTCACAACCCTCCCACTACGACGAGGTATCACCTGTGTATCCTCTGTGACATGCGGTGCTGTGACTTGGGTATATCCTCTTGTACCGGTGGTACTGAAGAAGTGACTTCCCCTTTCAATTCCTCCGGAACAATCTTACTCATGGACTTGTGGTTCATCACATAGTCTTCCTCTAGAAATCTGGCATTCGTGCTAACGATTACCTTCTGATCTCTAGGACTATAAAATAAACCACCTTTCATTCCTCTAGGATAGCCAACGAACATGCGCACTTCTATACGGGGATCCAACTTACTAGCATCTGCCTTCAACACATGTGCTGGACTCCCCCAAATCCGAAAATGTCTTAGACTAGGCTTTCGCCCAGTCCACAATTCTGTGGGAGTAGAAGACACTCATTTAGATGGGACCAAGATCAGAATATACACTTCCGTATCTATAGCATATCCCCAGAATGAATCTGGCAACTCAGAATAACTCATCATCGATCTAGCCATCTCTATAAGAGTCCTATTCCTTCACTCTGCTACACCATTCTGCTGGGGTGTGCCAGGTGCATACAATTGGGATTGAATCCCACCCTCTGATAAGTAATTCCTAAACTCTCCCAAGAGGTACTCACCACCACGTTCATATTGTAGTGTATTGATAATTTACCTTGACGTTTCTCCGCATTTGCCTTGAATTCTTTGAACTTGTCAAAGCATTCAGACTTGCATCGCATCAAGTAAATGTATCCATATCTCGAATAATCATCTATAAAAGAGACGAAATACTCAAAACCACCTATAGCCTAGATAGACATAGGACCACACAAATCAGAATGATCCAGTTCTAACACATCTTTGGCTCTATAACCCTTGGCCTTAAAAGGCCTCTTGGTCATTTTACCCTCCAAGCAAGATTCGAAGGTTGGGAAATCTTTCACCACTAATGAACCCAAAGGTCCATCAGCTATCAACCTTTGAATTCTGCTTAGGTTAATATGACCAAGTCTTAGATGCCAAAGATATGTTTGGTTCATCTTCAAAAGTTCTTTTCTCTTATTGGAATTAGAAGATGAGTTATTAACTTCAATTTGCATTGTGGGAGCTTTTGGTTCAAGTGTGTATAAATTTCCTATCAATGCACCCGAACAGATAATCTCCCTATTCCTTTTTATAACAACTCTATCATTAAAAGAAATAGAATATCCATCCATAAATAATTTAGAAACTGAAATTAAATTCTTTCTAAATAAAGGTACATAAAGGCAATTCTTAAGAACTAAAACTTTATTTTTCTCAAAAGATAAATAAACATCTCCCACTGGAACAGCCGCCAGCTTCGTGGCATCACCCAAGTATACAGTAATCTCCCCCTCAGCCAGTCGTCTGATTTCCTGGAACCCCTTCAAAATATTGAAGACATGATCAGTGGCTCCCGTATCTACACACCAGGTGCTGGTAGATAACTCTGCTAAACATGTTTCAACGACTAGACCAAAAGATATACCTTTGTTCTGCTTGCAGTTGGGGCAGTCCTTCTTCTAGTGTCCAGTCTACTTACAAGTGAAGCACTTGCCTTTCGGCTTCTTCACTCCTCCTTGAGTTCCTCCCACCGCCTTTTCCCCAGCTTATTTCTTCTTCTTCTTGCCTTTCGTCTTAGAAGTAAAAACCTTTTGGGCAACCATGGCTTGTGCCTGAGCACTCTGACGAAAAAGCCCCTCTTCCGCCTGGAGTTCTGTCAAAAGCTCTGCCAATGAATACAACCTCTTGTTCATGTTGTAGTTCAGGCGAAACTACTCAAAACTCTTAGGTAGACTCTGGAGAATGATATCGACCTGGGTTTCCCCATCGATCTCAGCTCTGAGGACTTCCAGCTCATTCAAATGAGCCATCATCTTGAGAACATGATACCTCACGGGTGTTCCCTCGATCTTGGTGGTCATCATCATGTTCCTCATGGCTTCCTTCCTAGCAGCCCGATTCTGGTGTCTGAAAAGCTCTTTGAGATTGAGCACCATGTCATAAGCAGTGGGCATGGCTTTATGCTGATGTTGTAGTACATTTGACATAGATTCCAAAAAGTAACACCGCGCCATCTCATAGGCCTTGATACACTTCTTATAACTCTCCTTCTCCTTTTCCCCAGAATCATCCGCCGGCTTAGGAGGGCACTGTTCGAGGAGTACATATTTGTATTCCTCAGCAGTCAAGGCAATGTCAAGATTCCTCTTCCAATCAACATAATTGGGTCCAGTAAGTTTATTTTCTTTCAGTATCATAGCAAGCGGGTTGAAAGTCATTTTGAAAGAAAACCTAAGAATCACATAGATCAAAAACATTAGATTTAAAAAAATTATTGATTCCTCAAACAATACAATTTTAAAATCAACCAACACCTCAAAACACCGAGAATATTGTACGCCACGATAGTGTGGACATATACGAATTCTACATTTGTAAGAGGAGGTTTTACCCATTAATTTTACTATCTTGTCAACCTAACCTTTTGACAAGTAAAATTAATAGTTGGTTCCTCTTCTGCCCTACAAATAAAAGTAGTGACTCCGATGGGGAGGATACTTATATTTGTATCTAAGTGTTCACCATTACTCGGTACCAAGGTAATTATCTCGGGTTATGTGGCTTCCGATGGGGAAGTACACACACTCCTTAATAATTTCCTATAACCATATTTGACCTTGTGATTCGCAAACAAACTCATCCGATGGGGAGGAAGGCACTCAGAGTCGACGCGCAAGTTTTTTTGCATCACATGTCAAATCGTAATGGAGGTCGTGGGAATTTATAAAAATATTCCTCTCCCATTTAGTAATTTGAAATAGAGGAATTTTCTAGCCTACGACATGCATATCAAACAATAAGCAATAAATATGAAAAATAAAAATTTTCCAACTATTATGGCTTTTGTCTTCAATATGTCTCCCGTCGTATCACCATCTCGTCCGCTCCTCCCTATGCCATGTACAAGCCATCCGGAGATCTGAGCCGAGAAAAAATATTTTAATTTACATCCATCGATCCTATACTCCACGAGGGAGTGTACATGAAATCTAGATCGAAAGTAAATTAAAATAAAAAGAGTGGCTAAACAATGTTGTATCTAATTACAAAAATTAAATACTAGCCTCGTCAACCCCGAGGATTCAACAAATATACAATTACACAAATACAATCACATACACACATATGGCCATAATAGTTGGATCCTATTCCTGCAACCAAAAAGTTAACCTACACATATCCTACTATTATCCGGCACATATAATATATGAAAAGTACATAAAAGTAACTAAATCCTAAACACACAAAATCGGAAACCGTGACTCTGATATCACTTGAAGGTAGGAATCTTCGCTTCCCACTTCAACTCGGTCGCTTGTTCATGGCGATCCCATCAACGTCCCCAGATTAAAAAAATTTAATCCTAGACAAAAGGGATCACCCAAGCAACCATTTCATCATCGTGCTATTCGATTAGAGTGTTCACTTGAACAAACTTGTTGTTTAAGCCACCAACCTCTATTCTACGAATAGCCACGAAATAGACGATGTACGGATCGCTGGCTTTTGTGTTTATATTCGGGGTCCAAGTTATATTATCCACAAAACAGATTATATAACATACATATGATTGAAGAACAAATATTGACAACTTACAAAAGAATATAAACAAATGTTATACCTCTTGATCTTCTATTGTATGTCCTTCCTCCTTTTGGACGTCATGTGGGCGACGATCTACCAAACGTCGAGGCTCCTAGATCACCAATCTTCCTTCCTTGCTCGCTCCGAACAAGGGGAAGAATAAGAAACAAAGTACTTCTCC
Source organism: Wurfbainia villosa (assembly GCA_025175895.1). Lineage (NCBI taxonomy): Eukaryota > Viridiplantae > Streptophyta > Magnoliopsida > Zingiberales > Zingiberaceae > Wurfbainia > Wurfbainia villosa. The sequence continues at coordinate 86,007,620 of CM045997.1, forward strand.
TTCTTTCAACCAGCTACCAAGCTTGGTGCTTGCTGTCGGCCAAGAAGGATTGGATGAAGAAGATGGATGCCGGCATAGAGCTCCAAGGGAAGACCTTAAGCTTTGTTTCCATCGGCCAAGGAGAAGAGAAGGAGAGCTTGAACACTGGCCAAGGAGAGGAGAAGGCTTGTTTGGACATCGGCCAACAAGAAGAAGAAGAGAAAAGGAAAATCTTTCCTTAATTGTGGCCGCCCAACACCCTTGTTGTAGGGTTTTTGTGATCAATCCGTGAGGGGAAACTTCGCTTCCCACTTCACCTCGGTTACTTGTTCATGGCGATCCCATCAATGTCCTCGGATTAAAAAAATAATCCTAGATAAAAGGGATTGCCCAAACAACCAAGTCATCGTCATGTTATTCGTTTAGAGAGGTTACTTGAACAAACTCGTTGTTCAAGCGACCAACCTCTATTCTACGAGTAGCCGCAGAATAGACCATGTACGGATCGTCGGCTTTCGTGTTTATGTTCGGGATCCAAGTATTATTTAGCCACAAATAGAATATATCATGCTCATAATTGGAAAAACAAATACTAGCAAGTAACAAAAGAGAATAGAGAATAGATATGCCTCTCGATCTTCTAATGTATGACCTTCCTCCTTTCGGACGTCGTGTGGGTGATGATCTACCAAAAGTTGAAGCTCCTAGATCGCCAATCTTCCTTCCTTGCTCGTTCCGAGCAAGAGGAAGAATAGAAACAAAGCTCTATTCCTTCTTTCAACCAACCAACAACCTCCAAGGATGGAGCTTACTGCCGGCCAAGAAGGAGGAGGAGATTATGGTGGAAACCGGCCAAGAAACCAAGGGAAAGCCCTATATCTTGTTTCCACCACCTAAGGAGAAGGGGAAGAGAATCTTTGGCCACCGACCAATGGCTGGAAAGGGCTGGAGGGGCACCGACAGCTTGAGGAAGGAGAAGAAGGCAAGGAAATCTTTCCTTATTAGGTGCCGCCCAAGGCCAAGCCCAAACCCTAGCTCCTATCTCTTGCCGCCAACCTCCAAAACCCTACCTTCTCTTGATTAAACCTCCACGCCAACCCCTTGTCCTCCTTTTATAGAGTTAGGGATAAGCCTCCTTTTAATCTCCACCATTGGTTCTAGGGATTTAATCTCAACCGTCGGATCTAGAGATTTAATCTCAACCGTCGGATCTTAGAGATTTAATCTCTACCTTTGGATCTAGAGTTTTGTTTCTATCCATTGGATCTAAGCTTCATGAGGTGTTAATAGGCTACATTAGGGACCATGAGGAGGAGTTGGATCTTGTCCACCCATGGATCAAGCCCACATAAAGTCCGATCCATTAATGATAATCAAATCCACTAAAGGATTATCATTGATCTACCTCACCAACCCTCATAAGATAATATGGGCTCCATATATTATATGTACATTTTATCCTATTGTTTAAGATCTCGAATGTTCGTCAATTAATTAATTTACTGACCATTAATTAATCAACATCTAACTCCATGAGTAGTACCACTCAACCTTTTCATCATGCCGGACCAAGTCCACATGCAGGGTTTACATGATGAACCTTATGAGCTGCTCAAGGGGACATCATCATCCTAATATATAGGACATGATTTCCTCCTATAATCAACGACACACCATATAAATAATATTATCTCCCAACTTACCGAGCCTATCGATTTAATCTATAAATCTTGCCCATTGGTAAATCAAAGAGATAAATACTAAGTATAAGTGCCCGTTATTATATCGAGATTAAGAGCATGTACAAAATAATATCTGAGGTCCGATTCGATTATGTAGTCAGCAATAAATCGAATCACCTCTAAGTCGGTCTTGCTCAATACACACAAAGTGCACTAGTGTGATTCTATGGTCAAGACAAACCAATACCAAATCACACTACAACCATTCTGATGGTTTGTCCAAAGTCATCTCGGTTGTGAGCCTTTACTTATACTTTACAAGGAGTCGATAACATGATCTTCAGTGTGACACCACACACCATGTTATCTACAATGTAATGTATTAGATAATATTGCATAACCATAAAAATACAAACAATGATCATGTGATTCTTATTTCAAAATAAAGATGTTCATACAAAAGATAGACTTTTAAGTATACATCCTTAAACTTGCTCCTTGCCGCCCAAAACTCTAGCTCCTCCCTTAATTCTTATTCTCCACGCCATACCTAATCATCTCCTTTTATAGAGTCAAGGATAAGCCTTGTTTTAATCTCCACCATTGGTTCTAGGGAAATCTCAACTGTCGGATCTAGAGATTTAATCTCAACCGTCGGATCTAGAGATTTAATCTCTACCGTTGGATCTAGAGTTTTGTTTTCATCCTTTGGATCTAGGCTTCATGAGGTTTTAATAGGCTACAATAGGGACCATGAGGAGGAGTTGGATCTTGGCCACCCAATGGATCAAGCCCACATAAAGTCCGATCCATTAATGATAATCCAATCCACTAAAGGATTATCATTGATCTACCTCACCAACCCCCATAAGTTAATATGGGCTCCATATATTATTTGTACATTTATCTCCCCGTGTTTAAGATCTTGAATGTCCGTCGATTAATTAATTTACTGACCATTAATTAATCAACATCTAACTCCATGAGTAGTACCACTCATCCTTATCATCATGCCGGACCAAGTCCACTTGCAGGGTTTACATGATGAACCTTATGAGCTCCTGAAGGGGACATCATCATCCTAATATATAGTACACGATTTCCTCCTATAATCAACAACACACCATATAAATAATATCATTTCCCAACTTACCAAGCCTATCGATTTAATCTATAAATCTCACCCATTGGTAAATCAAAGAAATGAATACAAAGTATATGTGCCCGTTATTATATCGGGATTAAGAGCATGTACAATATAATATCAGAGGTCCGATTTGATTATGTAGTCAGCAATAAATCGAATCACCTCTAAGTCGATCCTGCTCAATACACACAAAGTGTACTAGTGTGATTCTATGGTCAAGAAAAAACAATACCAAATCACACTACAACCATACCAATGGTTTGTCCAAAGCCATCTTGGTTGTGAGCCTTTACTTATACTTTACAAGGAGCCGATAACATGATCTCCCGTGTGACACCACACACCATGTTATCTACAATGTAATGTATTAGACAATATGCATAACCATAAATATGCAAATAATGATCATGTGATTCTTATTTCAAAATAAAGATGTTCATACAAAAGATAAACTTTTCAGTATACATCGCAACAAGGGTATGATTGTCCAAACAATTTTATATGAAGGCCTTGGGAGAAGTGGGACACATCCTTGGGATCAAGGTTATAAGGGATCACAAGAAAAGGATGTTGTGTTTATGTCAAGCTTTATACATAGACACTATTTTAGCTCATTTTAGCATGCAGAACTCCAAGAAAGGTTTTCTCCCTTTTAGGCATGGAGTACCTTTATCTAAAGAGATGTGTCCTAGAACATCAAAGGAGATAGAGTAGATGAAGGTGGTTCCTTATGCTTCGGCGGTAGGAAGCCTCATGTATGCTATGTTATGTATGAGGGCAAATATCTGCTTTGCCGTGGTCATGGTTAGTAGATATCAGAGTAATCAAGGATAGGGACATTAGCTTGCGGTAAAGCATATATTGAAGTACCTGAGAAGGACTAGGGATTTTATGTTGGTATACTAGGCAGATCAATTACTCCGTATGGGTTACATAAATTCTGACTTTTAATCAGATAGGGATAATAGTAAGTCTACCTCGGGTTTTGTGTTTACTTTGGGAGGTGGAGCCATTATATGGAGGAGTGTCCAACAGAAATGCATGGCGGACTCCACCATGGAAGCTGAGTATATAGCAGCCTCTGAGGGAGCCAAAGAAGTTGTATGGATCAGGAACTTCTTAATGTACTTGGATGTGATTCCTGGTTTGCCCAGAACTATCATAATTTATCGTGATAACAGTGGTGCAGTTCCAAACTCGAAGGAACCATGAGCCCATAAGGCAAGTAAACACATAGAGCGCAAGTACCACCTGATACGAGAGATAGTAAAGCGAGGAGAAGTTGCCGCCGCAAAGATTGCATCAGAGGATAACCTGGCAGATCCTTTCACAAGGCCCTTCCAGTGAGAGCTTTTGATAGACATGTAGAGGAAATGGGAATCAGATGTATGGCAGTTTGATGGCAACATAGTCTTTTAGTATAAGTGGGAGATTGTTGGGATGTATATTGAAAGCCTAGCATTTGTATGAACATCTTCATTATGAAATAAGAATCACATGATCATTTTTTGCATTTTTATTTATGCATATTGTCTGATACATTACATTGTAGATAACATGGTGTGTGGTGTCACACTGAAGATCATGTTATCAGTTCCTTGTAGAATATAAGTAGAGGCTCACAACCAAGATGGTTTTGGAAAAACCATTGGCATGGTTGTAGTGTAATTTGGTATTGGTTTATCTTGATCATAGAATTACACTAGTACACTTTGTGTGTATTGAGCATGACCGATTTAGAAGTGATTCAATTTATACTGACTATATAATTGAATGAGACATCGGATATTATGGTGTATATGCTCTTAATCCCGATATAATAACGAGCACATGTACTTAGTATTTATTTCTTTGATTTACCAATGGGCAAGATTTATGTGTTAAATCGATAGGCCTAGTAAGTTGATAAATAATATTATTTACATGATTTACCATTGATTATAGGAGGAAACCGTGTCCTATGCATTAAAATGATGATGTCCCCTTGAAGAGGTCATAAAGTTCATCATGTAAATCCTATAGGTGGACTTGGTCCAACATGATGATAAGGATGAGTGGTACTACTCATGGAGTTAGATATTAATTAATTAAATTGTCAGTAATTTAATTAATTAATGGACATTCGATATCTTAAACATGGAATGATATTTTGTACAAATAATATGTAGAACCCATATTTAATTATGGGGTTGGTGAGGTAGATCAATGATGATCCTCTAGTGGAATAGATCATCATTAATGGAATGGGTTTTATGTGGTTCGGATCCATTGAGTGGCCAAGATCCAACTCCTCCTCATGATCCCTATTGTAGCCTATTATAAATACCTCATGAAGCCTATATCTATAAGAGGGAGGAAGAGGCTTGGGCGGCAACAAGAGTGGTGCTAGGGTTTGTTTGCTGGCATTGGAGGCTTGGGCGACAACCTAGGGTTTGGCTCTCTTTTGGCCGGCGGCAACAAAGGGTTTCCTTCTCTTCTTTCTCCTATGGCTGGCGCCACCATCTCCATCTCCTTAGGGCCAGAGGCAACACAACAAAGGAGAGGGTTTTCCTTCTTCCTTGGTATAAGGCCGGCGCTCTCTCCTTCTCTCCCTCTCCTAGGGCCAGCGGCAACCAAAGTTGGTGTTTGGTGGTAGGCACATGAAAGGAGAAGAAGGGAGGGTTATCTTCCCTTGTTCGTAGTGAGCAAGGAAGGGAAGATACATGGTCTAGGAGGCTTCTATTTTTGAAAGATCGTCGCTCACACAACGTCCAAGAAGAGGATAAGAATAAAATAAAAGATCAAGAGGTAAAACAAGAGGTATAATCTTGTTTAATATTGATTCTAGTTCTTTGTATTTGTATGTGGTTAGTTGACATGGACCCCAATGATAAACACAAAAATCGGTGATCTGTACATCATCTATTCTGCGGCTAATCGAGGAAAAGAGTTAGGTTGCTTGAACTACAAGTTTGTTCAAGCGATCACTCAAGTCGAATAGCACGATGATGAATCAGTTGTTTGGGTAATCCATCTCTGTCCAGATTAGTTTTAATTGATAAAATTTGAATCCGGGGATGTGAGATAGGATTGCCATGCACAAGCGACCGAAGTGAAGAAGAGAAACACATTGTTTTCCCTTTAAAGACATGACAAAACCATGGGAAGCTCTTGGAAGCAAGCGCAAGGATGAAGGAGTCATGGACTCAGAGGGATCCTAGAGGCGCAAGGCTGAAGGAAGAGTTATAAAGTTGAGTCTAGATCTAGGTAGTTGATTTCAAGTATGATTTGATCATACTTGAAGTGTATCAGTCGACTGGTGCTTTGTCCCAGTTGACTCAGCAGTCAGTCAACTGAAGACGACTGAGTTATGTGGCCAATAGTCGATTGCTAGGGTTTGGCAGTCGATTGGTCCACCATCAGTCGATTGTTATAAGTGGACACTATTGGTGCAATCGGCCTAGGTCACGATTGACCTGACTCGAGTTTGACTCGAGCGATGTTTTGTTGTTTGACATTGATGTCTGATAATATTTTGGGGAGATTGTTGGTGAAATCGACCCGGGTCATGATTGACCAGACTCGAGGGGATTTTGATGGTTGACTAGGGTTGACCATGTGATGAAGAAAGTCCAAGCATGGGTCTTGGCATGGAAAGTCCAACATGGGTTGGCAAGGGAAAGTCCCAGCTTGAGTCTTGACATTTGGAAAGTCCAAGGGTGTAGTCTTGGCCACGTAAGTCCAAGGGTGTAGTCTTGGCGGTGAAAGTCCAAGTCATGAGTACTTGGAATTTGAGAAGTCCAAGGGGTTTGATATTGACAGCGTAAAGTCCAAGCGGGAGTCTTAGCAGCATAAGTCCAATGGTTGTCGACGTAAAGTCCAAGCGGAGTCTTGGCAGCATAAGTCCAATGTGCCTTGGCGGTGTAGACACCATTAGCATGACATAGCTGATGGAAGCATCTAAAGGCTAGCATATTGATGAACAAGTCATGGATGACTTGGAGGGATCCGATAGGTGCGAGGCCGACATAGGTGGCTAGAATGCTTAGGTATAGGCTAAGGGTGGTCTTGCAAGTATGGGGGCACCATACTTGAGGTTAAAACCACATGTTTGAGGTTGACAGTCGACTGACATTATGGCCCGTTCAACTGCCTGAGTCAACTAAAGTTCGACTGTCGTTTAGGGGCTGAAAAGGCTCTGATATTTGACTGCTCATTGGAGTAGTCTACTAATGGGTTGATCAGTCATCTGCCATGGACGACAGTCGACTGATGGTTCGGCCACGAGCATAGAACGTGTTAGTTATATATGAGAGATGTCCTAAGGCAATCGCCTTATGTTTAAACCATTTATATAATAAATGAATATTCACTATTTGAGTATACATGTTTGCTTGTATTTGATTAGATATTAAACTCATTTACTGAATGTCCGCAATACGATTCATAGCATGAGAGAATTTGTGATTGGATCACAACTAGTGAGTATCTCTACATGTGTAATTATGATGTATTGGAATTATCCCAAGTCAATGAATTGATGGATTTGGACACCATCAATTTTGTTGAGACTAGCACGAGATATACTCCTTGGTGTATCCAAGCAGTTGATTCTCACTAGCTCGAGACATTGTGATGTCCGGAGTTAATCGTGGATGGTAGTTATGGTAACTATTGGAGTGATCAGCTGTAAGACTTCATATGGTTCTCTGCATATATGGATATGTCAATGAAGTTCTTACTGCAGCTTAAGTGTGATGTTCCTTTAACTTGCGGTATTCAAGTCATCTTTGTCATGAAGACTTATGCTTTGATATCTTAAGCAAGCATCTCTAAGGAGATGTGGACCAAGGATTATTGGGTATAAGTCAAAGTGATCGAAGGTGTTTGAATAGCCTATAAAGGATTCACCACTCCTTGCGAGGACGTAGTCAAACTAGTGGGGACTGACACTATAGACTATGTCATGAACCAAGTGGGTATAAGATGCGTGAGGGGAATAGGGCACGATTCATTATAGCTGCTGAAGGGTTTCAGAAATAGTTTTGGATCAACCGTTGATCTTTTCGGTTAATTGGAGATCATGATGTACTACTAGGTGTCACTCATGATCATTCTATAATTAATGGTTAATTATAGATGACTAACATAAATCGGGAACCTATTTGGTCACACGCACAACGAGCGTAATCCGAAGGATTTAAAACGAGCTTGAGAATAAGATTCTTAGACTGAGAAAAACTAGATTTTGTTGAACCAAACAAGGAGCGAGCATGAAATTGTTTTAGTCGCAATAGAAGCATGGATGGGCCATGTCTTATGAAGACATGATGGATGAACCAAATTGGTTTGGTTCTAATCCAATGGTGAAGAATAAACCAAAGGGGTTTGGTTTATTTTAAACGAATGAACCAAAGTTGGTTAAGTTCATTTTAACTTAAAATAGACAAACGTGGTTTGGTTTATTTTAACTTAAGTTATTTGAGCAAGTTAACGGGTTTTGGTTATGAACCAATGACAATTAGGAGAATGTGTTCTCTATAAAAACGTGGCTTAAGGGTTTTTCGTGGATAACTTTTGGTGTTGGAAAAACCTAGCCGCCCAACCCCTCTCCCTCTCTTCTCCTTGCGGTCGCCCAACAAGGTTAACGCCCAACTTTGTTGCCGCCCAGCTCTTGTGCCATCGTCCAAGCTATTGTCGGCGTCCAAGCTATTGTCGGCGTCCAAGCTTCTGCCGGTGACCCTCCGGAGACTTCCCTTGCCTCAGGTGACCAAGGAACAGCCGACCATCCTCCTTGGGCCGACACAACCCCTCCACCAATCTGTTGGGTTTCCGGCACCGCGGCGAGTGTGTGTTCGAACATGTTTCGCAAACATGTGCACAGTGGAAGAAATAAAAATAATAAATCTATATTTATTACAACACACATCACACGCATGCATAGTACAACATGTGTAGACATAATCGTAAATTTAAATTTGCAATAAAAGGAAATTTAACTACGTATACCTTTCGTGTCACGTGTAGCGGGAACGGCATCAACCGGAACGATCCTCTCTAGAATCGTCTCTATCCGTATGTTAGTTATAGCCCTAGAACCGATCATGTGATGGTTGAATAGGGAACATTTTGTATCATATTCTATAAAGGCAAAGGATTAGTTATTATATTTACGTCTTGCTTGTGCCAGCTAACTTAAATATAATAATGCCCTAGAAAAGTAGGTTCTTATCTACAGCACATCAATTGGCAGAATTGATTATGAGAGGCTGTAGAGAACACTTTCCTAAATGTTCCTAGTCAAGTATTAATATGCAAGGGCAATATTAATACATAAAGACTAGCATGTAGGTCAATTGATGACTTGATATCACAAGTCATGGATATATGATATCAAGTTGACACATGGGTATATATTAGAGAATATATACTGAACTGACCCACCATGAGAAAGTTTCATGGATCGTCATATTAGTGTCATAAACTTTCTCATGTGACTATTGGTATGAATAGTCCTCAAACCTGAAGTCACTACGGTTCCCTACATAAGGAGTTATGTACTTTGGTATCGTCAAACGTCACCCGTAACAGGGTGGACCATAAAGGCGATTACTGGGTATATAACAAATTATGCGGAGGGATGTGAGTGATGTAGATGAGATCTATCCCTCCCATATGACGGGAGTGATATCTGTGGGCCCCTTGATTGAGTAGAACTACTAAAACACATGGCCATGCTCGAATGAGTCAATATGAGATATTGAGCTCATTTGTTTGAGTTAGATTACTTAGGGATCAAGAAACACATAGATTAATCGAGGATGACACGGTCTATGCCTCATTGGTCAATATGATATCAAGGATAGAAGGACACGGTCATACATTATAGATCCACTGCTGACGTTATGAGAGCCTATAGGGTCACACACAAAGAGCATAATGATTAGAAGTATTAGTGCATTCTAGTTTGACTAGAATAATTTGGGAATGAGCTTAAGTACAAAATGGTTTTTGGACTTTAAGCTTAATGAGAATTTTAGCTTATTGATTTAATGAGATTAATTCAATATGCTAAGCTTATTAATTTAATAAGATTAAATAAATATGTTATCATGATAGCCTAAGCTTAATTGATTTAATAAGATTAATTCAATATGTTACCTTATTGATTTAATGAGATTAATTCAATATGATAACATAAGCTTATTGAATTAATAAGATTAATTCAACATGCATGAATGCCACATAAGCATGCCACCTAAGCTTGATGAGGTGGAAGGAGACAAAGGGTTTTGACCTTTGGAATTTCTCCACATGTAGCCGGCCTGATTATTTTTCAATGCAATTGATTGCATTGAATGTGATAGGAGGTGAAAAGTTTTTTTCAATCCTATAAAACACTCCATGGGGTGGCCGGCCAAGGTTGGTGAAGCTTGAGGCTTGGAGAGAGCTTGGTGGTGAGAGGCTTTGGTTGTGTGGTTTTTGTGAGTGTAGGCTAGCAAGAAGAGTGGTCTTCTTCTTCCTTTCTCTTTTTCCCTACCTTCCTCTCCTTTAGGGACTTCTCTAGAAAGAAGTAAAGGAGAGCTCTTCTAGTTTCTTTTGTGAGACAAGAGCTTGCTCGTGTGGATACATATAGAGGCACGGACATTTGAACGTGCTAAAAGATCCAACAAACCCAAGGAGAAGCGGGATTAAAAAGGGCACGCAACAAAGGTAATATTCTCCTATAAGAAAGGTTTTGAGAAATTTATTTTTTTGTACGAGGGTTTCTTTCGCAAGGATCACTTGGAAGGGATCCTATTTTTTTGTTGCGCATATGCTATTTTGCATAAGAGAACCTTACAGTGGTATCAGAGCCACTTGCGAAAGATTGTATAAAAAATAGGTTTTCTCTATTTTATATATGATATAGAAGTAGGATAAATTTTATTATGAGTTGATAATTTCATTAGCAATTTTTTCAAACATAATAAATATCCCATGTCTTTTAAAAGTTAAAATTGACATGGTGCATGGTTATGGCCTAGTCCCAAAAAGGTTGTGAATGTGTGTGTTGTAATTCTTAATACGACCTGCGTGTCGTGCCTTTCTCCTAAAATTCTTGTTGTAAAAGTAGTTTTAGACTCGAATGTAACTCGAGTATTTCTCCTTTTGTAATATACAAAATAAAGATGGAGGGTCCATTGGAAGATGACGTTACAAGGAGGAAGTCAACAACACAAGACAACCAAAAGGAAGCACTTGGGAGAAGATGCTATCCCTAGGTTGACCAATCAATCTTTTCATTGGCTTGAGAAGATTGTAGAATAAGGGTCATAACCATGACACGCTTAGTTTAATATGTATGTGATGCATGTTAATTTAGCTTATATGTGATGTATGCTAATATGTATGTGATGCATGTTTAAGTTTATTTCTTAATAAGTCAAAAACGATATGCCTACCAAAGTTTGGTACTCACTACTTCCTCGATCATTTGTTGTTGGGTTTGCCAAAGCAAAGCAATGCATTTTATCTTGGAAGAGTGCGAGTGGACAATCGTGATGTCCCGCTATCAAACTTGGTTAAGACTTAATTAAGTTTTTCTTAATTAATTAAGAAAGTAGAGGCATATATTAGCTTTGAACATAAGTTTTAAAAATTAGTTTTGTGTGATTTCCGAACATCAGCTTTGTCTTAGAAAGTGGTCGTTGCTCCGATATCAAAGAAGGCCTCTGTGCCTCGCCACGGCCTGGAAGCTGGTTTAGGAATAAGCACTAAACTAATCTAAACTTAACCAAAGCTATTAAAGAGTTACATCAGATGTAATTGGCAAAAGATTGCCTACCTAATCATACTACGTCTTGGGCGATTAGCCAAAGCTAACTCAAGACGAAGTATGATGTGGATCTTTATCCCATATAAATTTATAGCTAAATAGAAGCTAATGATGTAAGCAAAATGTGTTTGCCTACATCAATGATTAGCTCATATCAAAGCTATGAGAATTTAGTGGGAACCTCATTTAATTAAAGGCCTAATTAAATGACTTAGGTATGATACTTAATTTTGCATTTTAATGTTGTAGATCACCATGTCATCTAACACGACACACCCCCTCAACTTGCGATCTGTCCTTGAGAAAGACAAGCTCAATGGAGCTAACTTTCTAGACTGGTATAGGAACTTGAGGATTATCCTCAAGCAAGAACGTAAATTGTATGTCCTAGAGCAGTCTATCCCTGAAACACCCGCCCCTGCGGCCACTCATGCTGAAAAGGATGCTTATAAGAAGCATCAAGATGACGCATTAGATGTGTCATGTCTTATGCTTGCCACCATGAACTCTGAGCTTCAGAAGCAACATGAGAACATGGATGCCTATGGTATGGTTGAGCATTTGAAACAACTATATCAAGGACAAGCTAGGCACGAGTGTTTTGAAGTGTCTAAGGCTCTTTTTGCATGCAAGATGCAAGAAGGAACACCTGTAAGAACTCACGTAATTAAAATGATAGGGTACGTTGAGAACCTTGAAAAACTAGGTTTTCCACTGAGCCAAGAATTGGCAACCGATGTTATCCTGCAATCGTTGCCGGAAGCATATAATCAATTCGTCATGAATTATAACATGAATGAAATTGATAAGCCTTTGCTTGAGATTCTTAGCATGTTAAGAACTGTTGAACCGAATCTCAAGAAGAAAGTTAGTAACGTACTAATGGTCAAAAAGGGCAAAGGTAAGCGCAAAGGCAAGGGTAAGACCCAAGCCAAAGGCAAGGCCAATTCATCCACTTCAAAGGGTAAAGGCAAAGTACCTAAGGAAGGGGACTGTTTCCATTGCGGTGAGACTGGACACTGGAAGCGGAACTGCAAAGTCTACCTTGAGGAAGTAAATAAGAAAAGAAGTGGGACTTCTTCCTCAGGTATACACGTTATAGAAGTTAATCTATCTATTTCTTCTACATGGGTATTAGATACCGGATGTGCATCTCACATTTGTACTAATGTGCAGGGACTGAGAAATAGTAGACTAATGGTAAAGGGCGAAGTGGACCTACGAGTAGGCAATGGCGCAAAAGTTGCTGCTGTAGCTGTAGGAACATATTCTTTGTCTTTGCCCATTGGGCTTATCTTAGAACTAGAGGAGTTCTTTTATGTACTTGCATTAACGAAGAACATAATTTCTGTATCTTGTTTAGACAAGAAAAACTTTTCTTTTATAATAAAGGACAAATGTTGTTCCATTTATTTGAATGAAATTTTCTATTGTAATGCACCACTTATGAATGGTCTCTATGTTCTAGATTTAGAAAACCCAATTTATAACGTAAATACCAAATGGTTCAAATCGAATAATTTGAACCAAACATATCTCTGGCACTGTCGCCTAGGTCACATAAATGAAAAACGCATATCCCAACTCCAAAAAGATGGATTATTGGACTCATTTGATTTTGAATCATATGAGGTATGCGAATCTTGTCTTTTAGGAAAGATGACTTAAACTCCATTTAGTGGACATGGCGAGAGAGTGACGGACTTGTTAGGACTCATACATACTGATGTATGTGGCCCTTTCAATGTCGAAGCCAGAGGAGGCTATAAGTACTTTATTACTTTCACTGATGATATGAGTAGATTTGGCTACTTATATTTGATGAGACATAAGTCAGAATCCTTTGAAAAGTTCAAAGAATTCAAGAATGAAGTACAAAACCAACTTGGTAAGCGTATTAAGCTACTTCGATCAGATCGAGGTGGTGAATACCTTAGTCAAGAGTTTCGTGATCACCTGGCTGAGTGTGGGATAATATCCCAACTCACTCCACCTGGAACACCACAATGGAATGGTGTATCTGAGAGGAGAAATCGTACTCTATTAGATATGGTACGATCAATGATGAGCCAGACTGATCTACCTACTTCCTTTTGGGGTTTAGCTCTAGAGATAGCCGCTTTCACACTTAATCGCGTCCCATCAAAAGCCGTAGAAAAGACACCATATACGTTATGGACTGGGAAGAGTCCCAAAATGTCTTTTATAAGGATTTGGGGTTGTGAAGCTTATGTTAGACGTCAAGTATCAGATAAACTAGGACCCAAATCAGATAAGTGTTATTTTGTAGGATATCCCAAGGAAACTAAGGGATATTAATTTTACAATCCCACACTTGGCAAGGTGTTTGTTGCCAGAAATGTTGTCTTTCTAGAAAGAGAATTTATTTCTAGAAAAACTAGTGGGAGTAAAATTCATCTTGAAGAAATTCAAGATGAAGATAACACTAAGGCTTCGATGGAAAATGAACAGGCACCACAAAGTGTTGTGGATGAGGAAATTGTTGCCCAAAGAGTTGTGGAGCAAACACCTGCTCAAGTAGACCAACCTCTTCATAGATCTGATAGGATCCGTCGTCAACCCGAGAGATATTCTTTTCTCTTGACTGACAACGGTGATGTATTGCTTGTCGATCTTGACGAGCCTACATCCTATCAAGAAGCTATGATGAGCCCAGATTCCGAGAAATGGCTAGAGGCCATGAGATCCGAAATGGAATCCATGTACACTAACCAAGTATGGACTTTGGTTGATCCACCTGAAGGGGTAAAACCCATTGGGTGTAAGTGGGTCTTTAAAGTAAAGGCTGACATGGATGGTAATAAGCGTACCTATAAAGGTAGATTGGTGGCTAAAGGATTCAAACAAATTCATGGTATTGACTATGATGAAACCTTTTCACCAGTTGCGATGCTTAAATCCATTCGGATCATACTTGCTATTGTAGCCTACCACGATTATGAGATCTGGCAGATGGATGTCAAAACCGCTTTTCTGAATGGAAAGCTACTCGAGGATGTGTACATGACACAGCTTGAGGGTTTTGAAGATCCAAAGCATCCTGGAAAGGTATGCAAACTGCAAAGGTCCATTTATGGACTAAAGCAAGCCTCTCGAAGCTGGAATCTTCGATTTGTAGGGATGTCTACTTAAAAGTCTATTTTTTGTATGAACATCTTTATTTTGAAATAAGAATCACATGATCATTGTTTGCATATTTTTTATGCAATATTGTCTAATATGTTACATTATAGATAACATGGTGTGTGGTGTCACACGGGAGATCATGTTATCGGCTCCTTGTAATGTATAAGTAAAGGCTCACAACCGAGATGGCTTTGGACAAACCATCGGAATGGTTGTAGTGTGATTTGGTATTGGTTTGTCTTGACCATAGAATCACACTAGTGCACTTTGTGTGTATTGAGCAGGACCGACACAGAGGTGATTCGATTTATTGCTGACTACATAATCGAATCGGACCTCAGATATTATTTAGTACATGCTCTTAATCCCGATATAATAACGGGCACATATACTTGGTACTCATCTCTTTGATTTACCAATGGGCGAGATTTATAGATTAAATCGATAGACTCGGTAAGTTGGGAGATGATATTATTTATATGGTGTGTCGTTGATTATAGGACGAAACCGTGTCCTATATATTAGGATGATGATGTCCCCTTGAGGAGCTCATAAGGTTCATCATGTAAACCCTGCAGGTGGACTTGGTCCGGCATGATGAAAAGGTTGAGTGGTACTACTCAAGGAGTTAGATGTTGATTAATTAATGGTTAGTAAATTAATTAATCGACGAACATTCAAGATCTTAAACACGGGGAGAAAATGTACAAATAATATATGGAGCCCATATTATCATATGGGGGTTGGTGAGGTAGATCAATGATGGACCTTTAGTGGATTGGATCATCATTAGTGGATCGGACTTTATGTGGGCTTGATCCATGGGTGGCCAAGACCCAACTCCTCCTCATGGTCCCTAATGTAGCCTATTAACACCTCATGATGCTTAGATCCAAAGGATAGAAACAAATCTCGAGATCCAAAGGTAGAGATTAAATCTCTAGATCCGACGGTTGAGATTAAAACTCTAGATTCGACGGTTGAGATTAAATCCCTAGAACCAATGGATGAGATTAATTCATGGCTTATCCCTAACTCTATAAAAGGATGGCATGGAGTTGGCGTGGAGGACAATTGAAGAGATCTAGGGTTTTTGGAGTTGGCGGCAAGGTTAGGAATTAGGGTTTGGAGCTTGGGCGGCACCTATTAAGGAAAGTCTTTCCTTAGTTGTTCTTCTTCCCCAAGCTGCCGGCGCCCATCTTCTTCCTTCCAGACCTTGGCCAGCGTCCAAAACAAGCCTTCTCCTTCTCCTTAGCCGGTGGAACAAAGGTTTAGGGTCTTCCCTTGGAGCTTTTGGCCGGCCACACCCAAAACTCCTTCTCTTTCCTTCTTTTGTTGGCCGGCGGCAAGGATACTCCTTGCTTCTTGTTGGCTGGTTTTAGGGAGGTAAATATCCTTGTTTCTATTCTTTCTCTTGCTTTGGAAGAGCAAGGAAGGAAGTGTTGCGATCTAGGAGCTTCAACTTTTGGTGGATCGTCGCCCACACGACGTCCAAAAGGAGGAAGGTCATACATTAGAAGACTAGGAGGTATACCTATTCTTCTTTCTCATTTATTCATTGCTTGTATTTATTTTTGATTTATGAGCATGTTATATTTCTGTAAATGGCTAAATAATACTTGGATCCCGAGTATAAACATAAAAACCGGCGATCCGGACATCGTCTATTCCGCGGCTACTCGTAGAATAGAGGATGGTCGCTTGAACAACTAGTTTGTTCAAGTGACATCTCTAAAACGAATAGCACGACGATGACTTGGTTGCTTTGGGAATCCCTTTTGTCTAGGATTAAATTTTAATCCGGGGACATCGAAGGGATCACCATGGTCAAGCAACCGAGGCGAAGGGGAAGCGAAGTTTCCCCTCACGGATCAACCCCAACATTTGGTATCAGAGCAAAGGTTTCCGGTTTTGTGTGTTTAGGATTCGGTTAATTTTTATGCACTTTTTCATATATTAAATGTGTCGGATAATAGTAGGATATGCGTAGTTTAACTCTTTGGTTGCAGGCATAAGATCCGACTATTATGGCATGTGTGTGTAAGTGATTGTATGTGTGTAAATGTTTATTTTGTTGAATCCTCGGGGTTGACGAGGCTAGTATTTAGTTTTTGTAAATTAAATACGACATTGTTTAGCCGCTCTTTATTTTATTTTACTTTCGATCTAGATTTCATGTACACTCCCTCGTGGAGTATAGGATCGATGGATGTAAATTAAAATAGGATTTAGTCTCGGCTCGGATCTCCGGATGGCTCGTACATGGCGTAGGAGGAGCGGACGAGATGGCGATGCGACGGGAGTCATATTGAAGACAAAAGCCATAATAGTTGGAAAATAATTTATTTTTCATATTTATTGTTTTTTGTTAGATATGCATGTCGTAGGCTAGGAAAATTCCTCAATTTTAAATTACTAAGTGGGAGAGGGATATTTTTATAAATTCCCGCGGCCTCCATTACAATTTGACAAGTGATGCAAACAAACTTGCGCGTCGGCTCTGAGTGCCTTCCTCCCCATCGGATGGGTTTGTTTGCGGATCACAAGGTCGAATATGGTTATAGGAAATTATCAAGGAGCGTGTGTACTTGCCCATCGTAAGGCACATAACCCAAGATAATTACCTTGGTACCGAGTAATGGTGAACACTTAGATACAAATATAAGTATCCTCCCCATCGGAGTCACTGCCTTTATTTGAAGGGCCAAAGAGGAACCAACTATTAATTTTACTTGTCAAAAGTTAGGTTGACAAGATAGTAAAATTAATGGCTAAAAACCTCCTCTTACAAATGTAGAATTTGTATACGTCGACACTATCGTGGCATACGATATTCTCGGTGTCTTGAGGTGTTGGTTGATTTTAAAAATTTTATTGTTTGAGGAATCAATAATTTTTTTGAAATCTAATGTTTTGATTTATGTGATTCTTAGGTTTTCTTTCAAAATGACTTTCAACCCACTTGCTGTGATACTGAAAGAGAACAAACTTACTGGACCCAACTATGTAGATTGGAAGAGGAATCTAGATATTGTCTTGACTGCTGAGGAATGCAAATATGTACTCCTCGAAGAGTGCCCTCCCAAGCCTGCAGATAATTCTGGGGAAAAGGAGAGAGAGAGCTATAGGAAGTGGAACAAGGCCGATGAGATGGCACGGTGTTACATTTTGGCATCTATGTCAAATGTACTCCAACATCAGCATCAAGCCATGCCCACTGCCTATGAGATGATGCTCAATCTCAAGGAGCTTTTCGGACACCAGAATCGGGCTGCGAGGCAAGAAGCCATGAGAAACTTGATGACGACCACCATGATCGAGGGAACACCCGTGAGGGATCATGTTCTCAAGATGATGGCTCATTTGAATGAGCTGGAGGTCCTAGGAGCTGAGATCGATGGGGAAACCCAGGTCGATATCATACTCCAGTCTCTGCCTAGGAGTTTTGAGCAGTTTCGCCTCAACTACAACATGAACAAGAGGTTGTATTCATTGGCGGAACTTCTGACAGAACTCCAGGCGGCAGAGGGACTATTTTGTCAGAGTGCTCAGGCGCATGCTGTGATGACCCAGAAGGTTTCTGCTTCTAAACCGAAAGGCAAGAAGAAGAAGAAACAAACCGGGGCAAAGGCGATGGGAAGTACTCAGGGAGCAGTGAAGAAGCCGAAAGGCAAGTGCTTCACTTGTAAGCAGACTGGACACTGGAAGAAGGACTGCCCCAACCGCAAGAACAAAGGTATATCTTTTGGTCTAGTCGTTGAAACATGTTTAGCGGTGTTATCTACCGCAGGTGTGTAGATACGGGAGCCATCGATCATGTCCGCAATACTTTGCAGGGTTCCAGAAACCGTGACAGAGGGGAGATTACTGTGTACTTAGGCGATGCCACGAAGGTGGCGGTACATTGCTGATGGGAGATGTTCATTTATCTTTTGAGAAAAATAAACTTTTGGTTCTTAAGAATTGCCTTTATGTACCCTTATTTAGAAAGAATTTAATTTCAGTTTCTAAATTATTTATGGATGGATATTCTATTTCTTTCAATGAGAGTTGTTATAAAAAGAGATAGGGACATTATCTGTTCGGGTACATTGATAGGAAATTTGTACACACTGGAACCAAAACCTCCCACGATGCAAATTGAAGTTAATAACTCATCTTCTAATTCTAATAAGAGAAAAGAACCTTCGAAGATGAACCAAACATATCTTTGGCATCTTAGGCTTGGTCACATTAACCTAAGAAGAATTCAAAGGTTGATAGCTGATGGACCTTTGGGTTCATTAGTGGTGGAGGATCTCCCAACCTGTGAATCTTGCTTGGAGGGTAAGATGACCAAGAGGCCTTTTAAGGCCAAGGGGTATAGAGCCAAAGATGTGTTAGAATTGGTTCATTCTGATTTGTGTGGTCCTATGTCTATCCAGGCTAGAGGTGGTTTTGAGTATTTCTCTCTTTATAGACGACATTCAAGATATGGATACATTTACCGTGATGCGCCAAGTAAGTCCGAATGCTTTGACAAGTTCAAAGAAATAAAGTCTCATGTGGAGAAACGTCAAGGTAAAAGTATCAAGACACTACGATCTGATCGTGGTGGTGAGTACCTCTTGGGAGAGTTTAGGAACTACTTATCAGAGGCTGGGATTCAATCCCAATTGACTGCACCTGGCACACCCCAGCAGAATGGTGTAGCAGAGCGAAGGAATAGGACTCTTATGGAGATGGTTAGATCGATGATGAGTTATTCTGACTTGCCAGATTCGTTCTGGGGATATGCTCTAGATACGGCGGTATACATTCTGAACTTGGTTCCATCTAAATCAGTGCCTTCTACTCCCACAGAGTTGTGGACTGGGCGAAAGCCTAGTCTAAGACATATTCGGATATGGGGGAGTCCAAAGACATGTCAAGGCGCAAGATGTCGGGTAAGTTGGAACCTCGCATGTATACGATTGTTCGTTGGCTATCCCAGAGGAATGAAGGGTGGATTGTTTTATAGTCCTAGAGATCAGAGGGTGATCGTTAGCACGAACGCCAGATTTTTAGAGGAAGACTATATGATGAGCCACAAGCCCAAGAGTAAAATTGTTCTGGAGGAGCTAAAAGGGGAAGTCACTTCTTTAGTACCACCGGTACAAGAGGATATACCACATGTCACTGCACCGCGTGTCACAGAGGATACACAGGTGATACCTCGTCGTAGTGGGAGGGTTGTGAGACAGCCTAATAGATTCATGTTCTTGGGAGAATCTTCTGATTTGGTCCCTGGCGAACATGAACCTGATCCCTGGACATATGATGAGGCAATCCAAGATAAAGATGCAGTATCTTGGCAGAGTGCAATGAATGCTGAGATTGAATCCATGGATTCAAATCAGGTCTGGGAGCTAGTAGAACCACCCGATGGTGTAAAAACCATTGGATGCAAGTGGATCTACAAAAGACTGGACACTGGAAGAAGGACTGCCCCAACCACAAGAACAAAGGTATATCTTTTGGTCTAGTCGTTGAAACATGTTTAGCAGTGTTATCTACCGGCACCTGGTGTGTAGATACGGGAGCCACTGATCATGTCTGCAATACTTTGCAGGGGTTCCAGGAAACCAGACGACTGGCTGAGGGGGAGATTACCGTGTACTTGGGCGATGCCACGAAGGTGGCGGCTGTTGCAGTGGGAGATGTTCATTTATCTTTTGAGAAAAATAAACTTTTGGTTCTTAAGAATTGCCTTTATGTACCCTTATTTAGAAAGAATTTAATTTCAGTTTCTAAATTATTTATGGATGGATATTCTATTTCTTTCAATGACAGAGTTGTTATAAAAAGAGATAGGGACATTATCTGTTCGGGTACATTGATAGGAAATTTGTACACACTGGAACCAAAACCTCCCACGATGCAAATTGAAGTTAATAACTCATCTTCTAATTCTAATAAGAGAAAAGAACCTTCGAAGATGAACCAAACATATCTTTGGCATCTTAGGCTTGGTCACATTAACCTAAGAAGAATTCAAAGGTTGATAGCTGATGGACCTTTGGGTTCATTAGTGGTGGAGGATCTCCCAACCTGTGAATCTTGCTTGGAGGGTAAGATGACCAAGAGGCCTTTTAAGGCCAAGGGGTATAGAGCCAAAGATGTGTTAGAATTGGTTCATTCTGATTTGTGTGGTCCTATGTCTATCCAGGCTAGAGGTGGTTTTGAGTATTTCGTCTCTTTTATAGACGATTACTCAAGATATGGATACATTTACCTGATGCGCCGCAAGTCTGAATGCTTTGACAAGTTCAAAGAATTCAAGGCTGATGTGGAGAAATGTCAAGGTAAAAGTATCAAAATACTACGATCTGATCGTGGTGGTGAGTACCTCTTGGGAGAGTTTAGGAACTACTTATCAGAGGCAGGGATTCAATCCCAATTGACTGCACCTGGCACACCCCAGCAGAATGGTGTAGCAGAGCGAAGGAATAGGACTCTTATGGAGATGGTTAGATCGATGATGAGTTATTCTGACTTGCCAGATTCGTTCTGGGGATATGCTCTAGATACGGCGGTATACATTCTGAACTTGGTTCCATCTAAATCAGTGCCTTCTACTCCCACAGAGTTGTGGACTGGGCGAAAGCCTAGTCTAAGACATATTCGGATATGGGGGAGTCCAGCACATGTGCTGAAGGCAGATGCTGGCAAGTTGGAACCTCGTACAGAAGTACGATTGTTCGTTGGCTATCCCAGAGGAATGAAGGGTGGATTGTTTTATAGTCCTAGAGATCAGAGGGTGATCGTTAGCACGAACGCCAGATTTTTAGAGGAAGACTATATGATGAGCCACAAGCCCAAGAGTAAAATTGTTCTGGAGGAGCTAAAAGGGGAAGTCACTTCTTTAGTACCACCGGTACAAGAGGATATACCACATGTCACAGAGGATACACAGGTGATACCTCGTCGTAGTGGGAGGGTTGTGAGACAGCCTAATAGATTCATGTTCTTGGGAGAATCTTCTGATTTGGTCCCTGGCGAACATGAACCTGATCCCTGGACATATGATGAGGCAATCCAAGATAAAGATGCAGTATCTTGGCAGAGTGCAATGAATGCTGAGATTGAATCCATGGATTCAAATCAGGTCTGGGAGCTAGTAGAACCACCCGATGGTGTAAAAACCATTGGATGCAAGTGGATCTACAAAAGAAAGAGAGGAATAGATGGGAAGGTTGAGACCTTCAAAGCAAGGCTTGTTGCGAAGGGGTATACTCAGAAAGAGGGTATCAATTATGAGGAGACCTTTTCACCGGTAACCATGCTTAAATCTATCCGGATTCTCTTATGCATAGCAGCTCATATGGATTATGAGGTGTGGCAGATGGATGTCAAGACAGCTTTCCTTAATGGAAGTCTTGAGGAAAACATCTACATGAAGCAACCAGAGGGATTCATTGCTAAAGGCAAAGAGCATCTTGTATGTAAGCTTAATCGGTCCATTTATGGATTGAAGCAAGCTTCGAGATCTTGGAACATCCGGTTTGATGAAGTGATCCAGTCTTATGGATTTATTCAAAGTCCGGATGAGTCTTGTGTATACAAGAGATGTGACGGAAACGTAGTGGTATTTCTTGTACTATACGTAGATGACATTTTGTTGATTGGCAACAATATCAAGGTGTTATCGGACGTAAGGGTATGGTTGTCCAAACAGTTTGATATGAAGGACTTAGGAGAGGTGGGACACATCCTTGGGATCAAGGTTATAAGGGATCGCAGGAAAAGGATGTTGTGCTTATCCCAAGCTTCATACATAGACACGATTATAGAGCGTTTTAGCATGCAGAACTCCAAGAAGGGTTTTCTACCTTTCAGGCATGGAGTACCTCTATCTAAGGAGATGTGTCCTAGATCATCTGAGGAGATAGAGGAGATGAAGGCGGTTCCTTATGCTTCGGCAGTAGGAAGCCTCATGTATGCGATGCTCTGTACGAGACCAGATATCTGCTTTGCCGTGGGCATGGTCAGCAGATATCAAAGTAATCCAGGACAAAGACATTGGACTGCGGTAAAGCATATATTGAAGTACCTGAGAAGGACTAGGGATTATATGCTGATCTACCGGGCAGACCAATTACTCCCTGTGGGTTACACGGATTCCGACTTCCAATCTGATAGGGATAACAGTAAGTCTACCTCAGGTTTTGTGTTTACTTTGGGAGGTGGAGCCATTGTATGGAGGAGTGTCAAGCAAAAGTGCGTGGCAGACTCCACCATGGAAGCTGAGTATGTGGCGGCCTCTGAGGCGGCCAAAGAAGCTGTATGGCTCAGGAACTTCCTGATGGACTTGGATGTGATTCCTGGTTTGCCCAGAACTATCACGATTTATTGTGATAATTGTGGTGCAGTTGCAAACTCGAAGGAACCACGAGCCCATAAGGATAGTAAACACATAGAGCGCAAGTACCACCTGATACGAGAAATCGTAAAGCGAGGAGAAGTTGCTGTGGCCAAGATTGCATCGAAGGATAACCTGGCAGATCCTTTCACTAAGGGCCTTCCGGAGAGAACTTTTGATAGGCATGTGGAGGGAATGGGGATCAGATGTATGGCACTTTGAGGACAGGATAGTCTTTTAGTATAAGTGGGAGATTGTAGGGATGTATACTTAAAAGTCTATTTTTTGTATGAACATCTTTATTTTGAAATAAGAATCACATGATCATTGTTTGCATATTTTTTATGCAATATTGTCTAATACGTTACATTATAGATAACATGGTGTGTGGTGTCACACGGGAGATCATGTTATCGGCTCCTTGTAAAGTATAAGTAAAGGCTCACAACCGAAATGGCTTTGGACAAACCATCGGAATGGTTGTAGTGTGATTTGGTATTGGTTTTTCTTGACCATAGAATCACACTAGTGCACTTTGTGTGTATTGAGCAGGACCGACACAGAGGTGATTTGATTTATTGCTGACTACATAATCGAATCGGACCTCAGATATTATTTAGTACATGCTCTTAATCCCGATATAATAACGGGCACATATACTTGGTACTCATCTCTTTGATTTACCAATGGGCGAGATTTATAGATTAAATCGATAGACTCGGTCAGTTGGGAGATGATATTATTTATATGGTGTGTCGTTGATTATAGGAGGAAACCGTGTCCTATATATTAGGATGATGATGTCCCCTTGAGGAGCTCATAAGGTTCATCATGTAAACCCTGCAGGTGGACTTGGTCCGGCATGATGAAAAGGTTGAGTGGTACTACTCAAGGAGTTAGATGTTGATTAATTAATGGTTAGTAAATTAATTAATCGACGAACATTCAAGATCTTAAACACGGGGAGAAAATGTACAAATAATATATGGAGCCCATATTATCATATGGGGGTTGGTGAGGTAGATCAATGATGGACCTTTAGTGGATTGGATCATCATTAGTGGATCGGACTTTATGTGGGCTTGATCCATGGGTGGCCAAGACCCAACTCCTCCTCATGGTCCCTAATGTAGCCTATTAACACCTCATGATGCTTAGATCCAAAGGATAGAAACAAATCTCGAGATCCAAAGGTAGAGATTAAATCTCTAGATCCGACGGTTGAGATTAAATCCCTAGAACCAATGGATGAGATTAATTCATGGCTTATCCCTAACTCTATAAAAGGATGGCATGGAGTTGGCGTGGAGGACAATTGAAGAGAGCTAGGGTTTTTGGAGTTGGCGGCAAGGTTAGGAATTAGGGTTTGGAGCTTGGGCGACACCTATTAAGGAAAGTCTTTCCTTAGTTGTTCTTCTTCCCAAGCACGCCCATCTTCTTCCTTCTAGACCTTGGCCAGCGTCCAAAACAAGCCTTCTCCTTCTCCTTGGCCGGTGGAACAAAGGTTTAGGGTCTTCCCTTGGAGCTTTTGGCCGGCCACACCCAAAACTCCTTCTCTTTCCTTCTTTTGTTGGCCGGCGGCAAGGATACTCCTTGCTTCTTGTTGGCTGGTTTTAGGGAGGTAAATATCCTTGTTTCTATTCTTTCTCTTGCTTTGGAAGAGCAAGGAAGGAAGTGTTGCGATCTAGGAGCTTCAACTTTTGGTGGATCATCGCCCACACGACGTCCAAAAGGAGGAAGGTCATACATTAGAAGACTAGGAGGTATACCTATTCTTCTTTCTCATTTATTCATTGCTTGTATTTATTTTTGATTTATTAGCATGTTATATTTCTGTAAATGGATAAATAATACCTGGATCCCGAGTATAAACACAAAAACTGGCGATCCGGACATCGTCTATTCCGCGGCTACTCGTAGAATAGAGGATGGTCGCTTGAACAACTAGTTTGTTCAAGTGACCTCTCTAAAACGAATAGCACGACGATGACTTGGTTGCTTTGGGAATCCCTTTTGTCTAGGATTAAATTTTAATCCGGGGACATCAAAGGGATCACCATGGTCAAGCAACCGAGGCGAAGGGGAAGCGAAGTTTCCTCTCACGGATCAACCCCAACACGATTCGATGATGCAATCAAGGAGTTTGGTTTCATCAAGAATGAAGATGAACCTTGTGTCTACAAGAGAAATAGTGGGAGCACAGTTGTATTTCTTATCTTGTATGTAGATGACATACTTCTCATCAGAAATGATATTCCCTCAATCCAGTCTATGAAGATGTGGTTAGGGAATTGTTTCTCGATGAAAGACTTAGGTGAAGCTGCCTATATTCTAGGCATCAAGATCTATAGAGATAGATCTAAAAGATTACTTGGCCTAAGTCAGAGTACATACATTGATAAAGTGCTAGATCATTTTTCCATGCAAAATTCCAAGAAAGGATTTCTGCCTTTATCACATGGTATGAGTCTTTTGAAGACTCAATGTCCCTCTTCTAAGGAGGAGAGAGATCGCATGGATAAGATCCCTTATGCATCTGCTATAGGGTCTATCATGTACGCCATGCTTTGTACTCGTCCTGACGTCTCGTATGCTTTGAGCATGACGAGTAGATACCAGTCGGATCCAGGTGAAAGTTACTGGATAACAGTCAAAAATATTCTTAAATACTTACGAAGAACGAAAGAATATTTCCTGATATTTGAAGGCAATGAGGAGCTAACTGTAAAGGGTTACAGTGATGCAAGCTTCCAAACAGACAAGGATGACTATAGATCGCAATCGGGGTACGTGTTTTGCCTGAATGGTGGAGCTGTGAGTTGGACCAAACAGTTGCTAATTCTACAACAGAAGCCGAGTATATTGCTGCGTCTGATGCAGCAAAGGAGGGTGTTTGGCTCCGCAAGTTCATCGGTGAACTTGGGGTAGTTCCTAGCATTGCAGATCCAATAGACCTCTATTGTGACAACAATAGGTCTATTGCACAGGCTAAGGAACCTCTATCACATCAGCGGACCAAACACATACTACGGTGCTTCCATCTCATTCGAGAGATCATCGATAGAGGAGATGTGAGGATATGCAGAGTACCGACAGAAGCTAACATCGCAGATCCATTGACCAAGGCTTTGGCACAGAGGAAGCATGATGGTCACACTAGGTCACTAGGTATCAGATATTATAGTGATTGGTACTAGTGCTAATGGGAGATTGTTAGTTATAGCCCTAGAACGGATCATGTGATGGTTGAATAGGGAACATTTTGTATCATATTCTATAAAGGCAAAGGATTGGTTATTATATTTATGTCTTGCTTGTGCCAGCTAACTTAAATATAATAATGCCCTAGAAAAGTAGGTTCTTATCTATAGCACATCAATTGGCAGAATTGATTATGAGAGGCTGTAGAGAACACTTTCCTAAATGTTCCTAGTCAAGTATTAATATGCAAGAGCAATATTAATACATAAAGACTAGCATGTAGGTCAATTGATGACTTGATCTCACAAGTCATGGATATATGATATCAAGTTGACACATGGGTATATATTAAAGAATATATATTGAACTGACCCGCCATGAGAAAGTTTCATGGATCGTCATATGAGTGTCATAAACTTTCTCATGTGACTATTGGTATGAATAGTCCTCAAACCTGAAGTCACTACGGTTCCCTACATAAGGAGTTATGTACTTTGGTATCACAAACGCCACCCGAATAGGTGGACCATAAAGGCGACATTTACGTATTGCTAAATTATGCGGAGGGATGTGAGTGATGTAGATGAGATCTATCCCTCCCATATGACGGGAGTGATATCTGTGGGCCCCTTGATTGAGTAGAACTACTAAAATGCATGGCCATGCTCGAATGAGTCAATATGAGATATTGAGCTCATTTATTTGAGTTAGTTTACTAAGGGATCAAGAAACACATAGATTGATCGAGGATGACACGGTCTATGCCTCATTGGTCAATCTGATATCAAGGATAGAAGGACACGGTCATACATTATAGTAGTCACGGAAAGGTTAGTCGGATCTTGACTTATTTCGTAACTTGGGTAGCAATGATGTATTGCTAGATGCCGCTTATTGCTTGTGTATCTAAAAGAGTTTAGATCCACTGCTAACGTTATGAGAGCCTATAGGGTCACACACAAAGAGCATGATGATTAGAAGTATTAGTGCATTCTAGTTTGACTAGAATAATTTGGGAATGAGCTTAAGTACAAAATGGTTTTTGGACTTTAAGCTTAATGAGAATTTTAGCTTATTGATTTAATGAGATTAATTCAATATGCTAAGCTTATTAATTTAATAAGATTAAATAAATATGTTATCATGATAGCCTAATCTTAATTGATTTAATAAGATTAATTCAATATGTTACCATATTGATTTAATGAGATTAATTCAATATGATAACATAAGCTTATTGAATTAATAAGATTAATTCAACATGCATGAATGCCACATAAGCATGCCACCTAAGCTTGATGAGGTGGAAGGAGACAAAGGGTTTTGACCTTTGGAATTTCTCCACATGTGGCCGGCCAAACAAGGAGTGTTTGATTATTTTTTAATGAAATTGATTGCATTGAATGTGATAGGAGGTGAAAAGTTTTTTTCAATCCTATATAACACTCCATGGGGTGGCCGGCCAAGGTTGGTGAAGCTTGAGGCTTGGAGAGAGCATGGTGGTGAGAGGCTTTGGTTGTGTGGTTTTTGTGAGTGTAGGCTAGCAAGAAGAGTGGTCTTCTTCTTCCTTTCTCTTTTTCCCTACCTTCCTCTCCTTTAGGGACTTCTCTAGCAAGAAGTAAAGGAGAGCTCTTATTGTTTCTTTTGCGAGACAAGAGCTTGCTCGTGTGGATACATATAGAGGCACGGACATTTGAACATGCTAAAAGATCCAACAAACCCAAGGAGAAGCGGGATTAAAAAGGGAACGCAACAAAGGTAATATTCTCCTATAAGATAGGTTTTGAGAAATTTATTTTTTTGTACGAGGTTTTCTTTCGCAAGGATCACTTGGAAGGGATCCTATTTTTCTGTTGCGCATATGCTATTTTGCATAAGAGAACCCTACACCGTATCCACGCCGAGTATCCTCGGGATGATTTCGCTAAGTCACGAGCCTCGTCTTCGTACGGGTTACAAGCCTCGTGTTGAAGACGATGTGATCGAGAGATGATCACAATCCGAATCCAAATTCGGATCCAAAAACAAGTCCTCAAGACTCGCTTCTCCGGAGAGGTATTCGTCAACCGTTTGACGAATCCTTCATCCTCCATCTCAGAGGATTACCGGAGATCAAATCCCCGGTAAGTTAGGCGTTGTCGGAGCTCTAACCGTCGTCCAAACGAAGCTCTGACGAGAGGGAAACAAGCAGTCTAGAAAACTGGACAGCTTTGGTGGAGGAATTAGAGCCGGCCAAAAAGGTAGGATGAAGCTCACCTTGATGCGAAACCCAAAGGAGATCACCGGAGAGTTGCTGGAGGATCACCAGCCGAAGCTTGGACGCCGACAACAATTTGGATGGCGGCACAAAGAGCTTGGCGGCGGCAATGGGTGTTGGCGCCGAATAGATGAAGAGGAGGGAGAGGTGGGCGGCCAAAACTTGGTTAGCATTTTGGATTAGGGTTTAAGCCCTCTTTTATAGAGAACTAATTCTCTTAATGGTTATTGGATCATAACCATAAGGCCCGCTAACCCGCTCCATTAATATAAGTTAAAATAAACCAAACCATGATGGTTTATTTTAAGTTAAAACGAACCGAACCAACTTTTGGTTCATTCGTTTAAAATAAACCAAACCCTTTGGTTTATTCTCCTCCATCGGATTAGAATCAAACCATTTTGGTTCATCCATTATGTCTTCATAAGACACGGCCCATCCACGCTTCCATTGCGACTGAAATGATTTCATGATCGCTTCTTGTTTGGTCCAACCAAACCTAGTTTCTCTCGGTCTGAAAATCCCATTCTCAAGCTCGTTTTAAATCCTTCGGATTACGCTCGTTGTGCGTGTGACCAAATAGGTTCTCGGTTTATGTTGGCCGTCTATAATTAACCATTAATTATAGAACGATCATGAATGGCACCTAGTAGTACATCATGATCCCCAATTAACCGAAAAGATCAACGGTTGATCCAGAACAATTTCTGAAACCCTTCAGCAACTCGAATGATTCTTGCCCCATTTCCTTCACTCATCTTATACCCACTTGGTTCAGGACATGGTCTATAGTGTCAGTCCCGACTAGGCTGACTACGTCACACCTAGCCCAAGTATCATTTCCTCGTCCTACAGATTCTAGTTACTGCACATGTATCGAAGAGTACCTTACTCTAAACATGTAATGCTTTGGCCAAAGACTTTAGTAACAATCCGACGAGAGACCATGGGTATACATCTCCTCGCAAGGAGTGGTGAATCCTTTATAGGCTATTCAAAGACCTTCGATCACTTCGACTTATACCCAATCATCCCGGGTCCACATCTCCTTAGAGATGCTTGCTTAATATGTCAAAGCATAAGTCTCCATGATCAAGATGACTTGAATACCACAAGTCAAAGGAACATCGCACTTAAGCTACAGTAAGAACTTCATTGACATATCTATATATGCAGAGAACCATATGAAGTCTTACGGCTGGTCACTCCGATGAACTAGTTATCATTACTAGCATCCACGATCAACTCCGGACATCACAATGTCTCCAGCCAGTGAGAATCAGCTGCTTGGATACACCAACGAGTATACCTCGTGCTAGTCTCGACAGAATTGATGGTGTCCAAATCCATCAATTCATCGACTAGGGATAATTCTGATACATCACAATTACACATGTAGAGATACTCACTAGTTGTGATCCAATCACAAATTCTCTCATGCTGTGAATCGTATCGTGGACATTCAGTAAATGAGTTTAAGATCCAATCAAATACATGAAACATGTATACTCAAATAATGAATCTTCATTTATCATATAAATGGTTCATACATAAGGCGATTGCCTTAGGACATCTCTCATATATTACTAACAGACTCCCACTTGGCCTAATGCCAATCGCTACGGTATCCAATACCATAAGCACTAACATGACCCTCAAACTTACTTTGAGGTAATGCTTTAGTCAAAGGATCAGTTAAGTTCCTTTCAGTGGGAATTTTCTCGATTTGTATTTCCTTCCTACTAATGATCTCTCTGATCAGATGATAGCGGCGAAGCACATGTTTGGATCATTGATGAGACCACATCAAGTTCAAAGATGAATTTCTTGATCCAAACCGCTTCCTTTGCTGCTTCTAAAGCTGTAATGTATTCTGCCTTAGTGGTAGAATCCGCTATAGTGTCAAGCTTGGAACCTTTCCAACTTATTGCGCCTCCATTCCAGGTGAATACATACCCAGACTGAGACATGGAATCATCCTTGTCTGTCTGGAGCTGGCATCCGTATACCCACGTATCACCATGTACCCTTCTCCATATATTAGGAACGTATCCTTAGTTCTTCTTAAGTACTGAAGGATCATCTTAACAGCCACCCAATGATCCATTCCTGGATCAGATTGGTATCTGCTCATGACACTCAGAGCATACGATACATCGGGCCTCGTACATAACATAGCATACATGATAGATCCTATTGCGGATGCATAGGGAATCTTACTCATGCAAATCCTCTCGTCCTCTGTGCGCGGACACATAGACTTCGAAAGGTGTATCCCATGCCTGATGGGTAGAAAACCTTTCTTGGATTTCGACATGCTAAACCTCTTTAGCACTCGGTCTATATATGTAGACTGCGAAAGACCAAGCAACCGTTTCGATCTATCTCTATAGATCTTAATCCCGAGGATGTAGGTTGCTTCTCCTAGGTCTTTCATGGAGAATGTCTTGGATAACCAAACCTTAACTGACTGTAAGATTGATACATCATTTCCTATAAGTAATATGTCATCGACATATAATACTAGGAACACGACTGCACTCCCACTAACCTTCTTGTACACACAAGGTTCGTCTGGATTTTGTGAGAAATCAAACTTTTTGATTGTCTCATCAAAACGGATATTCCAGCTCCTGGATACTTGCTTCAATCCATATATGGACCGTCGCAATTTGCATACATTGGTTTTATCAACTGATGTGAAACCCTCAGGTTGTATCATATACACGTCCTCGAGCAGATTTCCATTAAGGAAAGTTGTTTTCACATCCGTCTACCATATCTCATAATCATAATGAGCTGCTATGGCCAGGAGCATCCGAATGGATTTAAGCATAGCTACAGGCGAATAGGTTTCGTCACAATCAACACCTTATTTTTGACGATATCTTTTCGCCACTATTCTAGCTTTATAGGTAATCACATTACCATCCATGTCGGTTTTCTTCTTGAAAATCCACTTGCACCCTATAGGCTTGATGCCTTCAGGTGGGTCAATCAAGTTCCAAACTTGGTTTTCATACATGGAATCCATTTCCGACTTCATGGCTTCAAGCCACTTATCCCTTTCTGAACTTGTCAGCACTTCTTCATAACTGGTAGGCTCCTCATCATCAATGAGTAACACGTCGTTCGATTCACTTACGAGAAATTCATATCTCTCAGGAATGTTGCGTGTTCTACCAGATCTACGAAGATGTGGTGTTACAGTAGGTCCAGCCGATTGCTCATCACTATGAGTTATCCACTGTTTTGCTTCACCAGGTATCTCATCAATGTCTATTTGAGTCTCTCGAGCCTCCTCAAGCTCAACGACACTCCCACTGTTTTCTTGCAAGAGAAACTCTTTCTCTAGAAACACAACATGCCTTGAAACAAACACCTTTTGTTCCACAGGATGATAGAATTGGTAACCCCTTGTTTCCTTAGGGTATCAAATAAATAGACATTTATCAGACTTAGCATCCAAATTTCCTGATACAGTCCGCTTCACATAAGCAGGACAACCCCATATCTTCAAGTAAGATACATGAGGTTTCTTACCATTCCATATCTCATATGGAGTAGTAGAGACTACCTATGTTGGCATTCTGTTTAACAAGTAAATAACTGTCTGAAGTGCATAGCCCCAAAAGGACTTGGAAAGATTCGCATGATTCATCATTGACCTGACCATGTCCAACAAGGTCCGGTTACACCTCTCAGATACACAATTATGTTGTGGTGTATATGGCGGAGTCCATTGAGACAATATGCCATTGTCTCTTAGATAATCAATAAACTCTTGACTTAAGTATTCACCACCTCGATCCGATTGATGTATTTTAATACTCTTGTCATGTTGTTTCTCTACTTCATTTCTGAATTCTTTGAACCTTTCAAAGGCTTCAGACTTGTGTTTCATCAAGAACACATACCCAAATCGTGAGTGATCATCGGTGAAGGTAATGAAGTAGCTATAGCCTCCTAAAGCTTGAGTTGACATAGGTCCACATACATCAGTATGTATTAGACCTAGTAACTCTCCCACTCATTCACCTTTTCCTGTAAAAGGTAACTTAGTCATCTTGCCTTTTAAGCATGATTCGCATGTATCGTATGAATCCAATTCAAACGATTCCAGAATTCCACATCGATGTAATTCGAACATACGTTTCTGCTTACATGGCCAAGAGACAATGCCACATGTAGGAGTCTAATTGATTATCCTTTCGAGCATGTTTGTTGCTCTCTTCGATATTGAAAACATCACTGGATACGTCCAATGTATAAACACAATTGCTTAAAGTTCCAGTCCCATGAAGAACTCCATTCAAAGTTATGTAACAACAATTGTTACTAAAAGTCAAATGGTACCCATTTCTATTTAAACAAGAAATAGAAATGATGTTCTTTATCAACGAAAGAACATAAAAGCAATTGTCCAGTTCTAAGACAAGTCCTGTATAGAGTTTCAACAAATACGTTTCGATGGCGAGTGCAGCAACCTTTGCTCCATTCCCAACACGTAGATTTGACTCTCCCTTGACGAGTCTTCTTCTATTCCTTAGCCCATGTATGTCATTACATATATGTGAGCCACACCCAGTATCCAATACCCAAGTGTTTGAGGAAATAGAATGAAAATCAATAACGAAGATATCTAAAGAAGATGGGGCATCCGATGCCTTATTCTTCTTCACGAACTCAAGATAAATCTTGCAATTTCTTCGCCAGTGGCCTTCCTTGCCACAATGATGGCAAGTGCCCTTTTGTGCTAGTTCTGCCTTCTTTGCCTTTTTGTTCTTCCCTTTCTTCTGTTCTTTTGCCTTCCTCTTAGAACCTTTCTTTGAGGAATCAACTAACAGAACCGCCTTCTCCTCATGCTTCACAGAAGGCTCCACAATCTTCAGCATATTGAGGAGCTCAGGAATAGTGGATTCCAATTTGTTCATCCGATAGTTCATCACAAATTGTGAGAAACTCTTGGGAAAACAATGAAGAATTAAGTCAATACTTAATTCGTGATCCATCACAAACCCGAGGGTAGCTAGCCGCTCGATGTACCCATTCATCTTTAGCACAAACTGCACTACAGACGAACCTTCTTGCATCTTCGTGGTGAAGAGGAGCCTAGAGACCTCGAACCTTTCAGATCTCGCTTGCTCATCGAACAACTCATGAAGATGGAAGACAATAGTATTAGCATCCATATGCTCATGCTGCTTTTGCAGCTCAGGTACCATCGCCGCTAGCATGATGCAACTCGCCAGCTTAGAATCTGCCACATGCTTCTGATAGACCAA
This sequence comes from Wurfbainia villosa, assembly GCA_025175895.1. Classification (NCBI taxonomy): domain Eukaryota; kingdom Viridiplantae; phylum Streptophyta; class Magnoliopsida; order Zingiberales; family Zingiberaceae; genus Wurfbainia; species Wurfbainia villosa. Next base: position 86,041,495 of record CM045997.1, read on the forward strand.
CATTTGGTCTGGAGTTGCATCGTCCTTAGGACGGTTAGGAAGAGGCTCTTCAAGGACATTTGCAAGCTTTTCAACCTTGAGAACAATTCTCAAGTTTCTAAGCCAGTCCAAGAAGTTCGGCTCAGTCAATTTATCCGAATCCAAAATGGAACGCAAATTCAAAGACATCATGATCAATCTTAGAAATACAAAACGAGCATATATGAGAAAGATGATTTTAAAATGCATCATTATACATTCATAAATCCCATTCATTTTTCGAATTTCAAAAACCCCAAAATCACTTCGGGAGATCGTAGGTCCATCTCCGAATGGGATGATATCCATCATAGATATGAACAACCTTGGAGAGAGTCCAACAAGCCATTCATAACTACGACGGTAGGTATCAACTATACCGATTGCATATCACATATATGCAACTATCACAATGTGCTATCAACTAATTGAATGTTCACACATACATCGGATTGTTAACACATTAACAAGTATGCATCATATGCATAACACCCAACTTCACCTCCCTTTACATCGACCTTGGAGAGAGTCCAACAAGCCGATGCTCCAGGTTAAAGCCGACCCATTAATCGAGAAATAGTTTTTATATGGTTAGAGCACATTCAACCAATTAGCCCATCTTGGAGAGAGTCCAACAACCAAAGCTAACGATTGACCTCTGACTCTTACCATATTAGTATTAAACTATTCCATGGTTTGAACATGTTCGGGTTCAAGCCGGGCTTGGAGAGAGTCCAACAACCCAAACAAGAAACGGAACTCTGGTTCTAACCATATTAATGGAAGGTGTAGGCTTTAATATTGAGTAAGGGTTTTTATGTCTCATCCTCTTTGCATGCAAATAACTATTATCTACAAGGCATGACATACATGGCACACATCTACATGTCATGACACGCATGGCATAATGATATGCATCTAATGCAATTACATGGCATACAATTATGTCATGTACATAATTTCCTTATTTGTCATAACTATTTATGGAAATAAAATATGTTTAAGATTTGATTCTCCAAATCAAATCATGATTAAATTAGGAAACAAATTTCCAAATCTAATGACATATTTTATTTATGGAAATAGTTGATTAAGGAAAGTCAATTTAGGAAACCAATTTCCTAAATCATCAAAACTACTTATGGAAATAAAATATTTTAAGATTTGATTTCCCCAAATCAAATCATGATTAAATTAGGAAACAAATTTCCAGAATCTAATCAAATATTTTATTTATGGAAAATATCAATTTCCATAAATACTTTCAACTTTCCAAAAGTGGAAGATTTCCATAAATACTTCTAGACTTTCCAAAATTGAAAAATTTCCACAAATACTTCTAAATTTCCAAAATTAGAAAATTTCCAGAAATAACATTATAACTATCGCAAAACCATTTTATGATTATGTCGAAACACAACTTGGGCTATGATACCACTGTTGGGTTTCCGGCACCGCGGCGAGTGTGTGTTCGAACATGTTTCGCAAACATGTGCACAGCGGAAGAAATAAAAATAATAAATCTACATTTATTACAACACATATCACACACATTCATAGTACAACATGTGTAGACATAACCATAAATTTAAATTTGCAATAAAAGGAAATTTAACTACGTATACCTTTCGTATCACGTGTAGCGGGAACGGCATCAACCGGAATGATCCTCGCTAGAATCGTCTCTATCTGTATCCATGCCGAGTATCCTCGGGATGACTTCGCTAAGTCACGAGCCTCATCTTCGTATGGGTTACTAGCCTCGTGTTGAAAACGATGTGATCGAGAGATGATCACGATCCGAATCCAAATTCGGATCAAAAAACAAGTCATCAAGACTCGCTTCTCCGGAGAGGTATTCGTCAACCGTTTGATGAATCCTTCATCCTCCACCTCAGAGGATTACCGGAGATCAAATCCCCGGCAAGTTAGGCACTATCAGAGCTCCAACCGTCATCCAAACGACGCTCCGACGAGAGAGAAACAAGCTGTCCAGAAAACTGGACAGCTTTGGTGGAGGAAATAGAGCCGGCCAAAAAGGTAGGATAAAGCTCACCTTGATGCCAAACCCAAAGGAGATCACCGGAGAGTTGCTGGAGGATCACCGGCCGAAGCTTGGACGCCGACAACAATTTGGACGGCAGCACAAGGAGCTGGGCGGCGGCAATGGGTGTTGGCGCCGAATAGATGAAGAGGAGGGAGAGGTGGGCGGCCAAAACTTGGTTAGCATTTTGGATTAGGGTTTAAGCCCTCTTTTATTGAGAACTAATTCTCTTAATGGTTATTGGATCATAACCATAAGGCCCGCTAACCCGCTCCATTAATATAAGTTAAAATAAACCAAACCATGATGGTTTATTTTAAGTTAAAACGAACCGAACCAACTTTTGGTTCATTCGTTTAAAATAAACCAAACCCTTTGGTTTATTCTCCTCCATAGGATTATAACCAAACCATTTTGGTTCATCCATTATGTCTTCATAAGACACGGCCCATCCACGCTTCCATTGCGACTGAAACGATTTCATGCTCACTTCTTGTTTGGTCCAACCAAACCAAGTTTCTCTCGGTCTGAGAATTCCATTTTCAAGCTCGTTTTAAATCCTTCGGATTACGCTCATTGTGCGTGTGACCAAATAGGTTCTCAATTTATGTTGGCCGTCTATAATTAACCATTAATTATAGAACGATCATGAGTGGCACCTAGTAGTACATCATGATCCCCAATTAACCGAAAAGATCAACGGTTGATCTAGAACTATTTTTGAAACCCTTCAGTAGCTCGAATGATTCGTGCCCCATTCCCTTCACTCATCTTATACCCACTTGGTTCAGGACATGGTCTATAGTGTCAGTCACCACTAGGTTGACTACGTCACACCTAGCCCAAGTAACATTTCCTCGTCCTACGGATTCTAGTTACTGCACATGTATCGAAGAGTACCTTACTCTAAACATGTAATGCTTTGGCCAAAGACTTTAGTAACAATCCGACGAAAGGCCATGTGTATACATCTCCTCGCAAGGAGTGGTGAATCCTTTATAGGTTATTCAAACACCTTCGATCACTTCGACTTACACCCAATCATCCCAGGTCCACATCTCCTTAGAGATGCTTGCTTAAGATGTCAAAGCATAAGTCTCCATGATCAAGATGACTTGAATATCGCAAGTCAAAGGAACATAGCACTTAAGCTACAGTAAGAACTTCATTGACATATCTATATATGCAGAGAAGAGAACCATATGAAGTCTTATGGCTGGTCATTCCGATGAACTAGTTACCATAACTAGCATCCACGATCAACTCCGGACATCACAATGTCTCCAACCAGTGAGAATCAACTGCTTGGATACACCAAGGAGTATACCTCATGCTAGTCTCGACAGAATTGATGGTGTCCAAATCCATCAATTCATCGACTAGGGATAATTCTGATACATCACAATTACACATGTAGAGATACTCACTAGTTGTGATCCAATCACAAATTCTCTCATGATGTGAATCGTATCGTGGATATTCAGTAAATGAGTTTAAGATCCAATCAAATACATGAAACATGTATACTCAAATAGTGAATCTTCATTTATCATATAAATGGTTCATACATAAGGCGATTGCCTTAGGACATCTCTCATATATTACTAACACAATCTGTCTAGAATTTTGAACAGCTTCCTCCCTTCGTGTCGAAGCATCATTTGGACGATGTTTGGATCTCCAATAGCAGCTACCTTGTAGGGGATTCGATCTCCGGTAAACCTCATAGGTGGAGGACAAAGGATTTGTCAAACGGTTGACGAATACCTCTCCGAAGAAGCGAGTTTTTGGGACTCGTTTTTGAATCCGAATTTTGATTTGGATTGTGATCTTCTCTCGATCACATCTTCTTCGACACGAGGCTAGTGACTCGTACGAAGATGAGGCTCGTGGCCTTGTGAAGTCATCTCGACGATACTCAGCGTGGATACGGATAGAGGCGATTCTAGCGAGAGTCGCTCCGGTTGATGTCTTTCCCGCTACACTTGATACGTCAGGTATACGTAGAGTAATTTCCTTTTATTGCAAAATTTGAAACTACGATTATGTCTACACATGTTGTACTATGCATGTGTGTGGTGTGTATGTTGTAATAAATTAGATTTATTCCTTATTATTTCTTCCGCTGCGCATATATTTATAAAACATGTTCGAACACACACTCGTCGCGGTGCCGGAAATCCAACAGTGGTATCAGAGCCCAGGTTGTGTTTTGACATAATCATAAAATTGTTTTGCGATTTTCATAATTGTATTTATAAAAATTTTCTATTTTTGGAAGTTTAGAAGTATTTATGGAAATTTTCTAATTTTGGAAATCTAGAAGTATTTATTGAAATCTTCTACTTTTTGAAAATCTAGAAGTATTTTTGGAAATTAACACTTTCCATAAATAAAATATTTGATTAGATTTGGAAATTTGTTTCATAATTTAATCATGATTTGATATGGAGTATCAAATCTAAAAAATATATTTTAATTCCATAAATAGTTTTGACAATTTAGGAAATTTATTTCCTAAATTAAATTTAGCTTTCCTTAATTAACACTTTCCAAACATAAAATATGTTATCAGATTTGGAAATTTTTTTCCTAATTTAATCATGATTTGATTTGGAGAATCAAATCACAAACATATTTTATTTCCATAAATAGTTATGACATATAAGGAAATTTTTGTACATGCCATAATTGTATGTCATGTAATTGCATTAGATGCATATCATTATGTCATGCATGTCGTGACATGTAGATGTATGTCATGTATGTCATGCCATGTAGATAATAGTTATTTGCATGCAAAGAGGATGAGACATAAAAATCCTTACTCAATATTAAAGCCTACATCTTCCATTAATATGGTTAGAACCAGAGTTCTATTTCCTGTTTGGGTTGTTGGACTCTATTTAAGCCTGGCTCAAACCTGAACATGTTCAAACCATGGAATAGTTTAATACTAATATGGTAAGAGTCAGAGGTCAATCGTTAGCTTTGGTTGTTGGACTCTCTCCAAGCCAGGCTAATTGGTTGAATGAGCTCTGACCATATTAAAACTATTTCTCGATTAATGGGTCGGCTTTAACCTGGAGCATTAGCTTGTTGGACTCTCTCCATGGTCGATGTGAAGCGAGGTGAAGTTGGGTGCTATGCATATGATGCATTCTTGTTAATGAGTTAACATCCCAATGTATGTGTGAACATTCAATTAGTTGATAGCACATTGTGATAGTTGCATGTATGTGATATGCAATCGGTATATTTGATACCTACCATCGTAGCTATGAATGACTTGTTAGACTCTCTCCAAGGTTGTTCATATCTATGTTGGATATCAGTCCATTCGGAGATGGACCTACGATCTCTCGAAGTGATTTTGGGGGTTTAAAATTCAAAAAAATTAATGGAATTTATAAATTTATGTTGATGCATTTTAAAATCATTTTCTCATATATGCTTGATTTGTATTTCTAGATTAATCGTTTGATCATGATGTCTTTGAATTTGCGCTCTATTTTGAATTCAAATAAATTAACTGGACTGAACTTCTTGGACGGGCTTAGAAACTTGAGAATTGTTCTCAAGGTGGAAAAGCATGCATATGTCCTCGAAGAGCCTCTTCTCACCTGTCCTAGTGATAACTCAAATCTAGACCAATTGTTGTCTTATCAAAAAAATGTGAGTGATTCTGAACAAGTGAGTTGCATCATTCTAGCCGCAATGGTACCTGAGCTATGGAAGCAGCATGAGCATATGGATGCTCACACCATAGTCCTTCATCTTTATGAGTTGTCTAATGAGCAAGTGAGATTCGAAAGGTTCGAAGTCTCCAAGCTCCTCTTCACCTCTGAGATGCAAGAAGGTTCATCTGTGGTACTGCTCAACATGCTTAAGACTGTGGAATCTTCTGAGATGCATACGCAGGGGGCGGTGCTATTAGTTGATTCCTCAAAGAAAGGTTCTAAGAGGAAGTCAAAGGAATAGCAGAAGGGGAAGAAGAAAAAGGCTAAAAAGGAAGAACCAGCTCAAAAGGTCACTTGCCATCATTATGGAAATGAGGGCCATTGGCAAAGAAAATGCAAGATTTATCTTGAGTCCGTGATGAAAATAAGGCATCAGATGCCCCATCTTCTTCAGATATCTTCGTTATTTATTGTCATTCTATTTCCTCAAACACTTGGGTATTGGATACTGGGTGTGGCTCTCATATATGTAATGACATACATGGGCTAAGGAATAGAAGAAGACTCGTCAAGGGAGAGTCAAATTTACATGTTGAGAATGGACCAAAGGTTGCTGCACTCGCCATTGGAACGTCTTTGTTGAAACTCCCTACAGGACTTGTCTTAGAACTGGACAATTGCTTTTATGTTCCTTCATTGATAAAGAACATTATTTCTATTACTTGTTTAAATAGAAATAGTTACCATTTGACATTTAGTAACAATTATTGTTATATAACCTTGAATGACGTTCTTTATGGGACTGGAACCTTAAGCAATGGAATTTATATGTTGGACGTATCCAGTGACATTCTCAATATCGAAGCAAGCAACAAGCGTGCTCAAAAAGATAATCAATTAGCCTCCTACATGTGGCATTGTCATCTTGGCCATGCAAGCAAGAAATACATGTCCGAATTACACCGATGTGGAATTCTGGAATAGTTTAAATTGGATTCATACGATACATGTGAATCATACTTAAAAGGCAAGATGACTAAGTTACCTTTTACAGGAAAAGGTGAACCGGTGGGAGAGTTACTTGGTCTAATACATATGGATGTATACAGACCTATGACAACTCATTCTCTAGGAGGCTATAGCTAGTTCATTACCTTAATCGATGATCACTCATGGTTTGGGTATGTGTTCTTGATGAAACACAAGTCTGAAGTCTTTTAAAGTTTCAAAGAATTCAGAAATGAAGTAGAGAAATAACTTGGCAAGAGTATTAAAATACTTCGATCGGATCGAGGTGGTGAATACTTGAGTCAAGAGTCTCTAGATTATCTAAGGGACAATGGTATATTGTCTTAATGGACTCCGCCATATACACCGCAACATAATGGTATATCTAAGAGGGGTAATCAGACCTTGTTGGATATGGTCACGTCAATGATGAATCATGCAAATCTTCCCAAGTCCTTTTGGGACTATGCACTTCAGACAGTTGTTTACTTGTTAAACAGAATGCCAACCAAGGTAGTCTCAACTACTCCATATGAGATATGGAATAGTAAGAAATCTCATGTATCTTACTTGAAGATATGGGGTTGTCCTGCTTATGTGAAGTCGACTGTATCAGACAAATTGGATGCTAAGTCTGATAAATGTCTATTTATTAGATACCCTAAGGAAATAAGGAGTTACCAATTCTATCATTTTGTGGAACAAAAGGTGTTTGTTTCAAGGCATGCTGTGTTTCTAGAGAAAGAGTTTGTCTTGCAAGAAAATAGTGAGAGTGTTGATGAGCTTGAGGAGGCTCGAGAGGCTCAAATAGACATTGATGAGACACCTGGTGAAGCACCACAACCAATAACTCATAGTGATGAGCCATCAGCTGGACCTATTGAGACACAACATCTTCGTAGATATGGTGAAACACGCAATATTCCTGAGAATATGGATTTCTCATAAGTGAATCGAACGACGTGTTACTCATTGATGATAAGGAGCCTACCAGTTATGAAGAAGTTATGAAAAGTTCAGAAAGGGATAAGTGGCTTGACGCCATGAAGTTGAAAATGGATTCCATGTATAAAAATCAAGTTTGGTACTTGGTTGACCCACTTGAAGGCATAAGGCCTATAGGGTGCAAGTGGGTTTTCAAGAAGAAAACCGACATGGATGGTAATGTGATTACCTATAAGGCTAGATTGGTGGCGAAAGGATATCGTCAAAAGCTAGGTGTTGATTATGACGAAACCTATTCGCTTGTTGCTATGCTTAAATCCATTCGGATGCTTCTGGCCATAGCGGCTCATTATGATTATGAGATATGACAGATGGATGTGAAAACAACTTTCCTTAATGGAAACCTACTCGAGGATATGTATAGGATACAACCTGAGGGTTTTACATCGGTTGATAAAACCAAGGTATGCAAATTGCGACGATCCATATATGGACTGAAGCAAGCATCCAGGAGCTGGAAAATTCATTTTGATGAGACAATCAAAAAGTTTGATTTGTCACAAAATCCGGACGAACCTTGTGTGTACAAGAAGGTTAGTGGGAGTGCAATCGTGTTCCTAGTATTGTATGTCGATGATATATTACTTATAGGAAATGATGTTTCTATCTTACAGTCGGTGAAGATTTGGTTGTCCAAGATATTCTCCATGAAAAACCTTGGAGAAGCAAGCTACATCCTTGGGATTAAGATCTATAGAGATAGATCGAAATGGTTGCTTGGTCTTTCGCAGTCTACATATATAGACCGAATGCTAAAGAGGTTTAGCATGTTGGAATACAAGAATGATTTCCTACCCATCAGGCATGAGATACACCTTTTGAAGTCTATGTGTCCGTGCATAGAAGACGAGAGGATTTGCATGAATAAGATTCCTTATGCATCCGCAATAGGATCTATCATGTATTCTATGTTATATATGAGGCTCGATGTATCGTATACTCTGAGTGTCACAAGTAGATACCAGTCTGATCCAGGAATGGATCATTGGGTGACTATTAAGACGATCCTTAAGTACTTAAGAAGAACTAAGGATGTGTTCCTAATATATGGAGATGTCCTACGATAATCGCCTTATATTTAAACCATTTATATGATAAATGAAGATTCACTATTTAAGTATACATGTTTGCATGTATTTGATTAGATCTTAAACTAACTTACTGAATGTCCGCAATACGATTCACAGCATGAGAGAATTTGTGATTGGATCACAACTAGTGAGTATCTCTACATGTGTAATTGTGATGTATTGGAAGTATCCCTAGTCGATGAATTGATGGATTTGGACACCATCAATTCTGTCGAGACTAGCACGAGGTATACTCCTTAGTGTATCCAAGCAATTGATTCTCACTAGCTGGAGACATTGTGATGTCCGGAGTTAATCGTGGATGCTAGTTATGGTAACTAGTTCATTGGAGTGACCAGATTTAAGACTTCTTATGGTTCTCTGCATATATGGATATGTCAATGAAGTTCTTACTGCAGCTTAAGTGCAATGTTCTTCTGACTTGTGGTATTCAAGTCATCTTGGTCATGAAGACTTATGCTTTGACATCTTAAGCAAACATCTCTGAGGAGATGTGGATGCGGGATGATTGGGTATAAGTCGAAGTGATCGAAGGTGTTTGAGTAGCCTATAAAGAATTCACCACTCCTTGCGAGGATATGTATACCCATGGCCTCTCGTCAGATTGTTACTAAAGTGTTTGGCCAAAGCATTACATGTTTAGAGTAAGGTACTCTTGGATGCATGTGCAGTAACTAGAATTTGTAGGACGAGGAAATGATACTTGGGCTAGGTGTGATGTAGTCAACCTAGTAGGGACTGACACTATAGACTATGTTCTGAACCAAGTGGGTATAAGATGTGTGAAGGGAATGAGGCACGATTCATTGTAGCTACTGAAGGGTTTCAGAAATAGTTCTGGATCAACCGTTGATCTTTTCGGTTAATTATGGATCGTGATGTACTACTAGGTGCCACTCATGATCATTCTATAATTAATTGTTAATTATAGATGACCAATATAAATTGGGAACCTATTTAGTCACACGCACAACGAGGGTAATCCGAAGGATTTAAAACGAGCTTGAGAATGAAATTCTCAGACCGAGAGAAAATAGATCTGGTTGGTCCAAACAAGGAGCGAGCATGAAATTGTTTCAATCGCAATGGAAGCATGGATGGGTCGTGTCTTATGAAGACATGATGAATGAACCAAATTAGTTTGGTTCTAATCCAATGGTGAAGAATAAACCAAAGGGGTTTGGTTTGTTTTAAACAAATGAACCAAAGTTGGTTCTGTTCGTTTTAACTTAAAATAGACCAACGCGATTTGGTTTATTTTAACTTGAGTTATTGGAGCGGGTTAACGGGTTTTGGTTATGAACCAATAACCATTAAAAAAATGTGTTATCTATAAAAACATGGCGTAAGGGTTTTTCGTGGATAACTTTTGGTGTTGGAAAACCCTAGTCACCCAACCCCTCTCCCTATCTTCTCCTTGCTGCCGCCCAGCTCTTGTGCCATCGTCCAAGCTGTTGCCGACGTCCAAGCTCCTACCGGCGATCCTCCGGCGCCCCTCCGGTGACATCCCTTGCCTCAGGTGACCAAGGAGTAGTCGGCCATTCTTCTTGGGCCGGCACAACCCCTCCACCAATCTGTTCACAATTCTGAACAACTTCATCCCTTCATGTTGAAGCATCGTTTGGACGACGTTTGGAGCTTCGACAGTGGCTATCTTGCTGGGGATTCGATCTACAGTAAACTTCATAGGTGGAGGACGAAGGATTTGTCAAACGATTGTCGAATACCTCTCCGGAGAAGCGAGTTTTGGGGACTCATTTTTTAATCCGAATTTTTATTCGGATTGTGATCTTCTCTCGATCACATTGTCTTCGACACGAGGCTAGTGACTCGTACGAAGACGAGGCTCATGGTTTTGTGAAGTCATCTCGATGATAATCGGCGTGGATACGGATAGAGCCGATTCTAGCGAGAGTTGCTCAGGTTGATGCCTTTCCCGTTACTCTTGACACGTCAGGTATACATAGAGTAATTTCCTTTTATTACAAAATTTGAAACTACGATTATGTCTACACATGTTGTACTATGCATGCGTATTGTGTGTGTGTTGTAATAAATTAGATTTATTTCTTTTTATTTCATCCGTTGTGCACATATTTACGAAACATGTTCGAACACACACTTGCCGCGGTGCCAGAAACTCAACAGAATGCTCCATAGTCGACTGGGCAATCGGCTACGAACGCTAGCAGTCGACTGGTGATGTCATCAGTCGACTGCCAAGAGATCCGTTGGAATTTTTCCAGCGTGGATCGAGTCGTTGTCTCACGACAACAGTGTTGGCAGTCGACTTGGGCCTTATGGCAGTCGACTGCCATGTGGAAATCAAGCCTGATGCAGGTTAAAAAGAAGAGCTCGAGGAGGATTTCGACATTGGTTCTTTGGGAGCTTTGGTGAGGCGATTTGAAGGTGAATTACATGTGCATTTCAGGGTCCTTCAATCTCATCCATGCAACCAATAAGCAAGCGCTCAAAAACCCTCGATTGTATAGTGCTCTTTACATTTCTTTGTATTTTGCTTGTATTTTCATGTATTGCTTTTGTAATTCATTCTACGAGGTTTCTCCACCTCCGACTTATTGTCGAGAAGGAGTTTATTGGATTAGTAGTACGTGTTTGCATTGCTAGGGCTCTTACAAGGCCAATCCGTGGAGTAGGAACAATTCGGTTCCGAACCATGTTATATGATTGTGTAATTGTGTGATTGTGCTGTTTGTTATTGTTATTATTATTATTTCGCTGCGTGCTAACACAATTTATAGAAACGATCAAATTCCTCCATTAACAAGCCAATGCGCTATTCACCCCCCCCCCTCTAGCGGTCACCGAATCCTCAACAATTGGTATCAGAGCCCGTGGCTCTTCTACAGACTAATCGCCAGGAGCAAACCGCTAGAGGAAGAAGATGGAAGTTGAAGAACAACTTGGATGGGACATCAACACACTGGTCCCATATGCATTATATGGACGAGAAGGCTTCAATTCTTGGAAGACAAGGATTGAAGATTTTTTTATGATGAGGGATTTTGAGGAGTGGTCCATTTTGATGGAAGGATTCGAATATCCAAGAGGACCAAAGGGAGGCTTCCTCAAAAGAAGAGATGGATCGAGGAGAAACTCCAAGTCTTCAAGAAAAATGACAAGGTAATGAAATTTTTGATTGATTTAATACCTAACAATATCTTGTGTATGTTAGGTAATTATATAGATGCCAAGGAGCTATGGAGCCAAGTGGCAAAGCTCCATGAAGATTCATTACCGATCCAAGAAGAGGAGTGTTCATCGGCTCAAGAAGAGGAAGAGGTCAATGAAGCGAGTTCATCATCCTCACAAGCAAGTGAGGATCCTAAAGTTGAAGAGGAGTCAACTTCCAGATCGGTGGAAGAGGAGGTGGAAGAGGTGGAAGAAGTCTCTACCTCTATGACTGAGGGGGAGGAGAGAATTCCCACTCCGAAGCATGATCAAGAGGAAGCATCCACTTCCGGTCAAGAAGATGAACAACCTCAAGAGGCTTCCACCACGGATCTAGGTAACTCGAGCATGTTAATTAAAAGTAAAACCATATAATATGCTTTGAGTGTAGGGAATCCAGACACTACAAGAGTAAGTGTCCGAAAAGAGTAAGGTAAGCTCCACCGGTACCAAAGGTCAAGGATGCCGGTCCCCCAACAATCAAAAGTAAGGAGCACATTATATGCTTCAAATGTAATCAAAGAGGGCATTATAGGAGTCAATGCCCTATGGGGAAGAAGAAGGGGCAAGAAGGAGCAACACATGTAGGGGGAGTCTCTAAGACAATCCCTAAGGTAAAATTAAATAATGCTACTTCTTTAGTTATAAGGCAAAGGCATGCTAGGAATTTCAATTCACTTGCTATTACTCATGAAAAACATGCTAGGAATAACAAATATTTTTTCCTAGAGCTAAAAATATCCACATTTCAAATAAGGAGAAATTTAGGGCTAATGTCCCTAGAAAAACATTACCTAGGACAAGCATTAAGAAAATTGAGGACCATCTAGGTTTTAATTCCAAGAATTCTAGACACATGCCTAGGAAGAGCAAAAATGATCATAGAAACAATGGACCCACAAAATTAGAGAAACTAGAATTAGAGAATCAAGCCTTTAGGTCAAGGCTTGAAAAACTTGAGAAGACACTCAAGATTATGCAAAATCAAATAAAAGGGTCAAATGGTCAAAGTCAAGGGTCTAGGCCCAAGAGTCAAGGCCTAGGGCATAGGAGACAAGAGTCAACCAAGGGCAAGAAAGGTTTGGGTCACAAACCTAAGCATAAGGTGACTTATCATAGTGTTCCTTTTGATTATGGAACACAAACTAGGTCTAGGAAAGCTAAGGTCAATAGGGAAGTCATCCCTAAGGTTGACCAAGGTAGGTGCTTAGTGGCCAAGGTTTCCATGAAACCTAGGAAGACCACTAAGAAGGTTACTAGGGAGGCAATCCCTAAGGTTAACCTAGTCAAGATCCAAATGACAAAGTCTAACAAGCCTAAAAGGGTCATTAGGAAGGTATCTAGGGAGGTTATCCCTAAGGAATACCTAGTAAACCCTGGGAGCTCAAATAGGCTTCGGGTTCCTAAGAGCGTGATCGATTCACGCTAGATGGGTTTAGGTGTGCCAACTTTAAATGGATGGGTAGTTAACCTACCCATGGTGAAGATGGCACTTTAGGTCATTTCCAAGGTTATGGGTATCTTGGAAATAAGTTTGATCTTATGATCCTAAAAGATTTTAGGATGTGCCAATACATTTTTAAGATTATGAAAAATCAATTAAATTAGCACATTTTAGGTTTAGAGGTCATAGTGTGCCATTTTGGGTGTTTGGTACACTTGGGAGAAAAGTGATAATATGGCAAAATATACTTAATTATATCAAATGACAATTAATACTAAGTTTTAGGTATTATTATACCTATACATTTTATGTGTCATGCTTTGTTTGTCATATAACATGTCATGACATCATATTTATTTTTAATCATTTAATATGTCATGATCATGTTTAGGATTATGGTTTAATGTCATGTGTTTTTAGATTATATCATATGTCATGACATCATGATCATTGGCCATGCTTAATTTTGTTATCATTTATGCCATGATCATTCATGCATTTAAATTTGATTAAAATTTATTTAAGGACAATTGCATGACTTGAAGCCCTATTTATAAGAGAATCAAGTAGGGTTGGCTTAGAAAAATGGATAAAACCCTAGATTAAGGAAACAAAACTCACATCTCACATCTAAATTTGATTAAAATGCTTTTTATTTCTTCCTCTACACACATGTTTACGAAACATGTTTGGGCCGAAACCAGAATGCTCCGTAGCCGATCGGGGCTTACTCTGGACACTAGCAATGATCGGTGATGTCATCACGATCGCCAAGAGATCCGTTAATTTTTCCAAAGATGGATCGAGTCCAATGATCGGGGGCCTTATGGCAGTCGACTACAAGGCGGAAATCCAGCCCGATGCAGGTTAAATAGAGGAGCTCGAGGAGGATTTCAGCATTGGTTCTTCGGGAGCTTTGGTGAGGCGATTTGAAGGCGAATTGTATGTGCATTTCAGGGTCCTTCTAGCTCATCCAAGCAACCAACAAGCAAGCGCTCAAAAACCCTAGATTGTAAAGTGCTCTTTACATTTCTTTGTATTTTTCTTGTATTTTCGTGTATTGCTTTTGCAATTCATTGTACGAGATTTCTCCACCTCCGACATGTTGTCGAGAAGGAGTTTATTGGATTAGTAGTGCGTGTTTGCATTGCTAGGGCTCTTACGAGCCCAATCCGTGGAGTATGAACCATTCGGTTCTGAACCATATTAAATGATTGTGTAATTGTGTGATTGTGCTATTTGTTATTGTTATTATCATTATTCTGCTTGCGCTAACACAATTTGTAGAAACGATCAAATTCCTCCATTAAAAAGCCAATGCGCTATTCACTCCCCTCTAGCGGTCACCGAATCCTCAACAGACATAAGCACAAAAAGGTTTTGAGTCAATTGATTACGTAGAGCAGTCGACTGATGGTATGATCAGTCAACTGGTCAGAGTTCCATTGGGCAGTGATAAATCTAGATCAGGCTTTGTTAGAAGTCGTTGGATTAGGTCAACAGTGGCATCAGTCGACTGAATGTCTCTATCAGTTGACTGCTGCAACCCCAACATGAAAATCAACCTCTTCTCTATAAAAAGAGGCCTTAGGGTACTTGAGAAGGCTAGTCCTCTCATTCCTAACTATATTCTCAAGCTCTCCAAGCCTTCTTAAGATTTCTATTGTGTTTTAACCTCCTCTTCCATAATCTTTATTTCCATCATTTGTAAGAAGAGGAGTACTTTATAAAAGAAGGTTTTAAGTGAAAGATTTTGTTGGTGCAGTAGACACCTAAGCCGAACCTGAGTTTTGATTATAGCAAACGATACAAAGTTAAGCTCATTTTGTTATCTCACGAGCTAAATCAAGTGTGTAGAAAAGTACTAAAGCTAGAGATGAAGGTCAGCGACACCCGGAGGGAGTCGTGGTGGTCGGAAGACACCGGGATGACTTTGGAGGGAGCCGAAGGAATCAAGTGGAAGATCGAAAGCAGAAGCTACAAGGTAAATGAAAGAGGTAAGCTCATGTGAGTGAGCACAAAGAAGGTCGTGTCCTCTGAACGGGGACGTTCTTAGGCGATGATCCAACCAAGACCTCCCATGGAAGGTCTATGTCGAGATCGGATGGTGTACGGACATTTAATTTACTTGTATTAACTGTATTTTTGAGCTAACTCTTCATTGCAGCTGGAAAACTGGACATCATTCGACTGAGGACTTGTATCAGTCGACTGATCCATCAACAGTCGACTGGTAAAGGTAGGAGTCGATTGTTGGTCAAGGATCAGCTTCGAGGAGAGTCAAAGTTTATCTCCATTTTTGAAGGGATAGGAGGCTTGCTCTCATTGGTTGAAGAAGTGAACGTCTAGGGTTTCCAAAGCTATAAAAGTAGGGGTTCTCCACGTCATTTTCATCATCAAAAGCTCTCCAAAAAGCCTCCGCTACGATACTCTTCTACGAAGACCTTGTGACGACGAAGTGTTACCGAATCTCCGACGACAAGTGTGTAATTTCTTTTACTTTAATAGTCGTTGGTTTTTTATTATTGTTGTCGTCTTTTATTCTATACTTGTCATGTTTTAACCATAACAAGGAGAGGGGGAGTGCCCCTCTACCTTGAGTTTTTCATCGATTGTATTCGCTTACTCCTTCCTCTAACGAGAAGTTTTTTTAGTGTTTTGCCCTCTGTACGCAGTCTAGGACCGTTAGGGCCTTGGACTAGTAGCCGAAGGCTGTGAACCAAGTAAAAACAAACGAGTATTATTTTCTTTTCGCTGCATTTACTCTTACTCGCACTTTACATCTAACAAACGAACGAAAAGAGTTTTATGCTATTCACACCCCTCTAGCGCTCTAAACAATCCAACAATTGGTATCAGAGTCGGGGGTGCTATGATTTGATGAAACCACCAATCTATCTTTTTTACAGATTTATTTTCATTTTTATTTCTGTTTATTTCGAATTTTTTATAAGCTTTTTCATTCGTTTAGTTTTTCTCCCGCACTACTAATCCAAGACGCGATTCTTGGTACATTCCGCTTGTTTTTGTCATTGCTAGGTTTTTCTCTTCATTTTCTTGCTCTTTTTGTATAAATGGCCCATCTCGAGGGTTTTAGCACCATCCGACCTCCATTTTACAATGGAGATGACTTCCGTTATTGGAAGGGTCGGACGGAGTGCTTCCTTAAGACCCAAATCGAGATGTGGATCATAATCCAAACGGGATTCACACTTCCGACTAACGAAGTGGGTGAATGTTTCGATTATGACCAATGGACCAATGCTACAAAAATACAAGTCGAAGCCGACGCCAAGGCGACTTAAATCATCCAATGTGGCATGTCCAAGGAGGAGCTTAATCGCGTCGACCTCTTCATCAGTGCAAAGGACTTGTGGACCAAATTAATGGAATTGCACGAAGGAACCGACGAAGCAAAGGTATGCAAACAAGACCTTCTTTTTAATAAATTTTATAACTTAAAAATGTAGGAACATGAGACCGCGACTCAACTACATGCCCGGGTACAAGACATCGTCAATAACTTGCACACCTTCGGATAAAAGGTCGAAAACCGCGACCTAATAAGGTATGTCTTGAACTCATTTCTATGATTACCTTGTGGGCATCCATGGTCGATGCCTACAAGGTCTCTAAGGACTTATCAAAAATTAGGTTAGATGAATTATTTTCAGAATTTGAACTCCACGAACAGTCTAACTCGATACCCGAGAAAGGTATAGCTCTCATTGCAGGTCAAAAGAAGAAGCCTGCAAGTAAGCCACCCCCGAAGGAAGAAGAAGACGAGTACGAGTCGGAGGTCGATTCGGAGATAGAGACCGAACTAGTCAACCTAGTTCAGAGGATGATCAAGAGCCGAAGATGACCCGTCACTCAACCCAACGAAGATAAACCTGAAAATAGTTCTAACGTTAGGTGCTATGAATGCAATAGGTTCGGACATGTCAAGTCGGAATGCCTGAAGCTTAAAAATAAAGCACCGAAGTTCAAAAAGGCGCTCAATGCTATGTTGGAAGAGGCATCGGAGGAAGAAGATGATGGCCTCATCTTCATGGCTAAAACAACCGAATCAGAGTCGGAGTCTGAATCTAAACTCAAGGATGAGTCAGACTATAAATCTCTATTCAAGACAAGCCACGAATACACATCCGGTTCAAGAGAAACTCTCAAGGTAAGTCAGTCCCTCATTAGTACCTTATACAATGCAATTAAGTTTCTAACTAGGAAGTTAGCTAAGTCTGAGTCCAAAGTCAAGACCCTGTTCGAGGAGGTTCAACTCCTTAAACACGAGGTCTCCCTAACCTCTTCGGCTAGTCAAGTTCAAGAGGAGGACTCAACTCGAGTTGAAAAGCTCGAAGTTGATAACTCACTTTTGAAAAGTCAAGTCGAAGATCTTAGGAACACGTTGGAAATGTTCACTTTGAGATCCAAGGGACTTGACCTTGTACTTGGATCACAAAGGGTCGTGTACAACAAGGTCGGGTTTGGGTTTTGCTCAAATACGACTAACAAGTTGTATATGTCAATCGTAAGTCGAAATAGAATACATGTCGAAGCATGGGTCTCTAAGACCACTTTGATTTCTCAATTAGGATCCAACCAGTACTGGATTCCCAAGGACCAAATCCACTATGTGGAAAGACCGAACCGATTCAATGGTCCAGGGGGAGCTAATACAAAACTTGTTTGTGCTATTACTTAGAAATTGCATGCTTAGTTTTTTTTCTTTCTTATTAGAATGGTTAGATAGGGACTATAACTTGTCAATACTTAATAACATAGTACCAGGACGCAGCAAGATGATAGTATGCTAGGAAAGCGAAGTCTTGGGTACTCGAGCTAGATAAGGCGTATCTAGTTCGGTTCACTTGACCGAGTGAAACTAGCTGAAGCTACCTCACCGTCTCCTAGACTAGTTAGACCATGAAGTGGTCTTAAGTAAGTCAAGTTACTATTTTCTCGAAATTGGCTTTGTCTAAGGAAGTGGTCATTTTTCTGATCAAAGAAGGCCCCTGTGCCTCGCCATGACCTGGAAGTCAAGATCTTGAAAAGGTGACTTGATGAGCTTAGGGTCAAATCCGAATCTAACGCAAGGTTGACTAGTTTTGATTCATTAAAATTAATCAAGAAAAATTGAATTCATCTCACAAGAACATATAAAGATAACATGTTTGATCATGTAGAAATGGGTGAGATGATCTAGGTCTAATAATTTACAACCAAATTTTAAATTCCAATATCCGATCCAACTACCTTGTATGTAGGATAGTGGTTGCTCCCGACACATGACCAGGGATCAACTTAAGTTTTCAAAGCTTCGATTCAAACAACAAGGATCGGTAGCCTTTGGAAACAATGGCAACCTCAAAATCATCGGATCAGGTGATATTGAGCACAACTCAAACATTATCATTCAAAATGTTTTACTAGTTGAAAATTTCGAATATAATTTACTTAGCATAAGTCAACTGTGTGATAATAACTATAAGGTCATATTCCTAGAAAATGAATGAGCAATTAAAACAAATGAAACCTCTAAAACAATCCTTAAAGGAACTAGGAATAACAACATCTATACTATTAATCTACCTAACTCCTCGACCAAGTGTCTTATGACACAGCAAGAGGAATCATGGTTGTGGCATCGATGATTCGGTCACTCACACCCAAGACTCATCTACAAGATGAGTCAGAGTGGCTTAGTCAGAGGTTTGCCCAACCTTAACAACTTAGACAAAAAACTTTGTAATGCTTGTCAACATGGTAAACAATCTAGGACACAACATCAACTAACTAATCAAGAACAAACCAAAAGTGTTCTTGAGCTCCTACATATGGATCTATTCGATTCACATGGAGCTAAGTCTGTTGGTGCAATCGACCCAGGTCACGATTGACCTTACTCGAGTTTGACTCGAGTGATGTTTTGATGTTTGACAAAGTGGTTTGACATTGATGTTGGACATTGATGTCGATTAATTTGATGGGGAGATTGTTGGAGCAATCGACCCGGGTTATGTTTGACCGAACTCGAGTTTGACTCGAGGGAGACTTTGATGGTTGACTAGGGTTGACCATGTGATTAAGGGAAAGTCCAAGCATGGGTCTTGGCATGGAAAGTCCAAGTCATGGGTACTTGGCATTTGGGAAAGTCCAAGTCTTGAGTACTTGGCACAAAGAAAAGTCCAACATGGGTTGGCAAGGGAAAGTCCAAGCTTGAGTCTTGGCATTTGAGAAGTCCAAGGGGATGGATATTGGCGGCGTAAAGTCCAAGCAGAGTCTTGGCGGCGTAAGTCCAATGTGCTTTGGCGGTGTAGACACTGTTAGCATGACATAGCCGAGGGAAGCACCTGGAGGCTAGCGCGATGGATGAACAAGTCATGGATGACTTGGAGGCATCCGAGAGGCGTGAGGCTGATGGAGGTGGCTAGAAGGCTTAGGTCTAGGCTAAGAGTGGTCTAGCAAGTATGGGGGCACCATACTTGGGTTAAAACCTCATTTTTGAGGTTGGCAGTCGACTGGCATTATGGCCAGTTCAACTGTCGTGAGTCGACTTGAGTTCGACTGACGTTTAAGAGCTGGAATTGCTCTGGTAGTCGACTGCTAATTGGAGCAGTCGACTGATGTCGATGGCGCGCGAGGGACGACAGATCGTAGCTTGAGTGTCGAGCCGAACGCTCCGTAGTCGATCAAGGCGATTACGATCGCCAATGTTGATACGATCAAGAGTCCCGTTGGAACTTGTCCAACGTGGATTGAGTCGTTGTCTCACGCTCTGATGTTGGCGATCGACTAGGGACTTATAGCGATCACGGCGCGGAAATCCAGCCCGACGCAAGATAAAAAGAGGAGCTCGTGGAGGATTTGATCATCAGTTCTTTGGGAGCTTACTTGAGGCGATTTGAAGGCGATTTGCAAGTGCATTTCAGGGCCCTTCAACCTCATCCAAGCAACCAACAAGCAAAGCGCTCAAACCCTAGTTTGTAAAGTGTTCTTTACATTTCCTTGTATTTTTCTTGTATTTTTTTGTATTGCTTGTTGTAATCCATTGTACGAGGTTTCTCCACCTCTGACTTGTTGTCGAGAAGGTGTTTATTGCTTAGTGGTGTTTGTGACATCGCTAGGGTTCATACGAACCCAATCCGTGGAGTAGGAACTGTTTCGGTTCCGAACCACGTTATATCCTTGTGTTTGTATGCTTGTTATTGTGATTGTTGATTCATTTCTATATTCCGCTGCGTACTAACAATCATAGGCAAGCGAACGCGATCAAATTCCATCTACGTACGGTCAACGCACTATTCACCCCCCTCTAGCGGGTGCACAAGTCCTAACAAGTGGTATCAGAGCCCGGGGCTCTTCTACGGATTAACAATCCGGAGTCAAGACGCTAGAGGGAACGATGGAAATCCAAGGACATTTGGGATGGGATATCAACACACCTATCCCCTATACCTTCTATGGACAAGAAGGGTTTAAACAATGGAAGTCAAGAATTGAAGACTTCCTAATGATGAGGGACTTCGAAGAATGGTCTATCTTGATGAAGGGTTTTAGCTATCAAATAGGACCAAAGGGAGGGTTCCTCAAGAAGAAGAAGTGGAGTGAAGATTGTTAGGGAAATC
Source organism: Wurfbainia villosa (assembly GCA_025175895.1). Lineage (NCBI taxonomy): Eukaryota > Viridiplantae > Streptophyta > Magnoliopsida > Zingiberales > Zingiberaceae > Wurfbainia > Wurfbainia villosa. Next base: position 86,062,602 of record CM045997.1, read on the forward strand.
TCTTGCCGTAATATGGTTTTGATGGTGTGGCAAAGGGTTTAAGTTAGTTTGATATGTTGATTTGATATGTGCGTTGAAGTCGTGCAGGACTTAGTAATTCGCACATGGAGTCATGGCGAGTTTCACATCTCATGACTCGTGCCTTGAGTCGGTGAAGGATAGCTTTGCGGAAGCCGTGCGCTTGGAGCATCCGAGGGACCGCCGGACGAGGAGCTTGGAGTGAAGCCGGAGGAAGTAGACTTCGAGGCAAGAGACGCGAAGGAGCATTGTAGAGTCGTGCGCCTGATGCTGCCGAGGGACGTGGCCGCGAATGAAGAGAACTTCGAAGGCAAGGGACTCCGAGTGTCGGATAAGTTTTCCCGACACCAGTGGACTGCCATGTCATTGCAGTCGACTGCTCTGAGTCGATGGTTCGATCGACTCGTCTAATGTGGCTGAATCAAGTTGATCGATCGCCGATGGGCGATCGTGATAGCTGATCGATCGGCTAAGAGGACGGGATCGTGATGTCACCGCGCAGGGCACGAATGGAGTCGACCTCGTTGAGGACTCGGTACCGTTGACATCGGATCGGTGATGGGTGCCATCACGATCGTGATGCGATCGATTGGATAGTATCCAACGTGGAAAGCGGCCGTTATTGGGCAACGACTACAACACCAGTCGACTGATGGGTGCTATCAGTCGACTGCTCCTGTGTCAACGGGAAGAAACCCTCTTTCTCTATAAAAAGGAAGGGGATGGGGCTTTGGGGGGTCAATGCTTGAACGCCCAACTACTCCCAAAGTGCCCTAAACGATTTTCCACTCTTCTACTTGCTCTAATCTTCATTCCATTGTAGAAGAGTGATCTTTGTGTAAAGAGGTTACCTCCACCTAGCTTTGTGCAAAGGAGAGATCTAGTGGATAGATTGCGGAGTGATTCACCGTGGACGAATCGGACCGTGGATTAGCGGCGTAGCCGTGAACCACATTACATCTCGGTGTTTGTATTGCTTGCTTATATTTTGTTTGTCTTTGTTTGTATTTGTATATTTCGCTTGCGCTAACATTTTGTAGACGAGTAAAATACGACGACCAACAAACGAGGGCTATTCACCCCCCTCTAGTCGGCCAATCGATTCCCAACAAGTGGTATCAGAGCCAGGTTGCTTGTCACCGGACTAACCGCCGCAACAAGCTCTACATCAAAAATGGCCGGCTCAAACATCCACCCACCAAAGTTCGACGGCGAATTCTCTTGGTGGAAAAAGAGAATGGAGGTATTCTTAGAAACCGACTTTGAAATATTGTTAATTATGGAAAACGGTTTCGAGTTGTCTAGGAACGAAGATGGGGAGCCATTGGAAAAATCAAGGTGGAGCAAAAGGCAAAGAGAAGAATATTTGGCAAATTCAAAGGCCAAGCACCACCTATACAATGTCCTCCCTCAACAAGAAGTCAATAGGATAGGAGAATGTGCTAGCGCCAAGGAAATGTGGGAGAAACTAATAGAAATCCATGAAGGCACATCCGAGGCAAAGCTAGAAAGGAGAGACGTTCTTCGCTCCCAATTTTCCAATATCAAACTTGAAAAGGGAGAAAAGGTAAAATCCCTACACTCTAGATTTAAGGAAATACTAACCGGTTTAACAAGTGTAGGTGAAAAACTCTCCAACCGGGATATGGTAATGAAGGCCATAGATGCCTTTCCCCGGTCCTCAAGATGGAGCCCCATGGTGGACTCATTTTACATCTCCAAGAACCTAGAAGTAAGCACCTTGGAGGAATTCTTTTCAACCATGGAGCTTCACGAAACTAGGCTTGAAGGAATACAAGAGGAGCCTAGAATTCAACCCTCAAGAGGAGTTGCCTTGATGGCAAATAAGGGAAAGAAGAAGATCGAAGTCCCCTCCTCCTCATCCGATGAAGCCTCTACCTCCTCCATGGATACCACGGAAGAAGCCTACATGGTAAGGAAGGTAAGGCATGCATTTAAGAATCTTAGATTTGATAAATCTCATGATAGGAATAGAAGACCAAGGGGGAAGGTCATATGCTATAATTGCCAAGGAGAGGGGCACATAAGGGACAATTGTCCCCTCCTAAACAAGAGCAAGGAAGAGAAGAAAAAGAAGGAAGAAAAGAAGAAGAAGAAAGGGAGCAAGAGAAAGGAAGAAGAGAAGAAGGCAAAAGGAAAAGGGAAGGACATGGCACTCAAAGCCAAGACATGGGATGACGTTGCTTCATCCTCCTCATCCGAAGAAGAAGAGCATGTCTACTCCAACCTAGCACTAATGGCTCTTCATGACTCGGATTGCTCCTCCTCCACCGAAAATGAAGGATCAAGCTCAAGTGGAGAGAGCTCAAATGAAGGGGGAGCTTCTACATCCTCATCATCCGAAGAAGAAGAAGAAGACATGGAAACTATGGTAACAAATGCTTCTCCTAAGAAAATAGTTTCCATAATCTCTAGTTTAACTAAGGACTTATTTGGCATGAAAAATAAAAATAAAAGCATGCTTAGTCAAATTAAGGATTTAGAAAATAAACTAGAAAAATCATGCTTAAATGATAATATTTCTTCTGGCCTAAATGATGCATACTCACATGAATATATGTCATTTAATGTTAGTGATGCATGCATGGATGAAAATAGGGCACTAAGGGAAAAGGTAGATTATTTAACAAAAGCCCTAGAGAAATTCACTATTGGCTCCAACACATTAAATATGATCATTGGGAGCCAAAGAGCTAGCTTCAATAAGAAGGTCCTAGGATACAAAGAAAAGAAAAATGAAAAGGCCTATAAATGCCTAATAGCTAGGGGACAAGATAAAAAGAAAGTAATTGCTAGAAAATGGATCCCCAAGGAATATCTAGTGAACCCAATAGGAAAGAACTTATTTTGGGTTCCAAAATCCATCCTTAAGGGTTAGAAAACCCCTAGGGTAGTCAACCATATGGAATTGACCTATATCATATTTTGGTTGACTTAGGATGACGGGACAATATTTTTTAAATAGTGTTGGGTGATGATAACATGCCCATAAATAGATAATATTGCTTAAATCATGATGATTGATGTAATTCCTATGTATGTTTGCAATCATGATTTATGTTTTTGAAATTTGGCACGTTATCATGAGAAATAGGTTTGAATCATGCTTTAGGTGATACATTGTTTATTATCATCATATAATACCTAATGCATGACTATTATTTAATGAATATATGAGTTTCATGATCATAATGTAGAATTCATTCATATATGTCCTTATGATCATGAGGATTATTAGGTTGATACTTAACCCTGATAGAATTGCATGAATATATTGGTTAAGTATGCACAAATACCCCCTAGGATGCATCTCACACTCACCATAGGCTACCTTGATTGAAAACTTAGCATGAGTGAGATGTTAGGATGATACAAATGTCCACTAATGCCTATGGCATTGAGATGGTCATTTAAAGTATCAACATAGAAATAATAGACCAATCATGGGGAAGGCTTATGTTTAATTCATAGACATATTGCCCAAAGATCATGGTTGGATATTTCATATGTTTTCAAAACAATTTCTTAATCTAAAATCTACGTATTCATGTTTTGAAACAATTAGATGCAAGACTAGGTGTTAAAATGGATACTCTTATGATCAAAAACCTAGTAGTTTTTAAAGCTTTTGGATTTTTGGCAAATACGTGAAAATATAATGATTTTTCATGAAAACATATTTTTCACTGATAGAGATACTTAAAAGAAATGTGTTCCCCAAATTTCATGATTTTTTGAAATTTCTGGAATTTTTAATGCATTTTTGAAATTCGGTCTGAAAATCAGAAAATCCACGAAATCCGTGCCTACGACCGGCATCTGAACTAATGATCGATGGCTAATATCGTTCGATTTTAAATCAACTTATGGTATTTTCTTTCTATTAGACTTGATGCCATGTGTTTTTAACTTAGTAATAATCTTTTTGATGGTGTCAAAGGGGGAGAAATGATTATGTTTAAGTTAATTATGATAGGGAGAGAAATTAAGGGAGAAATTAAGGAGGAATTTCATGGATTAAGGGGGAGTTGCATGTTGCTATATCATGATTATGTTTACATGCTTTCTTTCCTTTAAAATTTATATCAAATGTTTTTACCTAACTTAAACAGATTGCCACACATCAAAAAGGGGGAGATTGTTAAGGTAATCTCTTGCCGTAATATGGTTTTGATGGTGTGGCAAAGGGTTTAAGTTAGTTTGATATGTTGATTTGATATGTGCGTTGAAGTCGTGCAGGACTTAGTAATTCGCACATGGAGTCATGGCGAGTTTCACATCTCATGACTCATGCCTTGAGTCGGTGAAGGATAGCTTTGCGGAAGCCGTGCGCTTGGAGCATCCGAGGGACCACTGGACGAGGAGCTTGGAGTGAAGTCGGAGGAAGTAGACTTCGAGGCAAGAGACGCAAAGGAGCATTGCAGAGTCGTGCGCCTGATGCTGCCGAGGGACGTGGCCGCGAACGAAGAGAACTTCGAAGGCAAGGGACTCCAAGGGATGAGATTGAGCGATTGTAACCCGGGAAGGGTAGCTCTTAGGTGAAACTTGGCCATTTGGCCAAGTGTCGGATAAGTTTTCCCGACACCAGTCGACTGCCATGTCATTGCGATCGCCTCTGAAATCGATGGTTCGATCGACCGTCTAATAATTTGAATCAAGTTGATCGATCACCGGCATGGGTAGTCGATCGATAGCTAATCGATCGGCTATGCCAAGGGACGGCGATCGTGATGTCCGTGCGGGCACAGAATGGAGTCGACCTCGTTGAGGACTCGACTGGTTGACATCAGTCAATTGATGGGTGCCATCAGTCGACTGATGCCAGTACCGTTGGATAGTATCCAACGTGGAAAGCGGTCGTTATTGGGCAACGGCTCTGACCGATCGGTGATGGGTGCCATCGGTCGCGCTCGTGTCAAGCGGGAAGAAACCCTCTTCCTCTATAAAAAGGAAGGGGATGGGGCTTTGGGGGGTCAATGCTTGAACGCCCAACTACTCCCAAAGTGCCCTAAACGATTTTCCACTCTTCTACTTGCTCTAATCTTCATTCCATTGTAGAAGAGTGATCTTTGTGTAAAGAGGTTACCTCCACCTAGCTTTGTGCAAAGGAGAGATCTAGTGGATAGATTGCGGAGTGATTCACCGTGGACGAATCGGACCGTGGATTAGCGGCATAGCCGTGAACCACGTTACATCTCGGTGTTTGTATTGCTTGCTTATATTTTGTTTGTCTTTGTTTGTATTTGTATATTCCGCTTGCGCTAACATTTTGTAGACGAGCAAAATACGACGACCAACAAACGAGGGCTATTCACCCCCCTCTAGCCGGCCAATCGATCCCCAACAAAGATCAACTCCAAGCCTTCGAGAAAAACATGAAGGTAGTAAAATTTATTCTTGATTTGGTCCCTAATGAAATTGTGTGTATGGTAGGGGACTATATGGATGCTAAGGAGTTGTGGAGCCAAGTGGCAAAGCTTCATGAAAATCCATCATCAATCCAAGAAGAAGAAGAAGAAGAGGAGTATTCACCCTCTCAAGCTCAAGCAAGTACATCATCATCTAAAGAGCTTGAGGATTCGGAGGTTGATAGGGTGTCAACTTCCGGATCGGTGGAGGAAGTTGAAGAAGCATCCACTTCAAGGACTGAGGGGGAGGAGAGAACTTCCACACCAGAACATCAAGAAGAAGCTTTGACATCGGGTCAAGATGAAGAAGCCCAACGTCCAATTCCGGTCTCCATTGACCTAGGTAACTCAAACATATGTGTTAATAATAAAATGCATATAATATGTTTTGAGTGTAGGGAAACCAGGCACTATAAGAGCAAGTGCCCAAAGAAGGTTAGGAAAGCTCCACCGGCACTAAAAGTCAAGGATGCCGGTGCCCCCAAGTCAAAAGAGCAAGGAGCACATCATATGCTTCAAGTGCAATTCAAAGGGGCATTATCGGAGTAAATGCCCTAGGGGGAAGAAGAAGGGGCAAGGAGGAGCATTACAAGTAGGGGGAGCTTCTATAGCTAACCCTAAGGTATATTTAAATAATGCACCTTCTAAATTTAAAAGTCTAAAGCATGCTAGAAATTTTTATTCTCTTGCAATTCACCATGAAAAGCATGCTAGAGATAAATATATTTGTTTAGGAGCTAAAAGTGTTAACTTCAAAAGTAAGAAGAAATTTGGGACTAATGTCCCTAAAAATAATTTATCTAAGGATAAACCTAGGTCAAATAACTCAAGACCAATTCTACCTAGGGAGACAATTAGGAAGGTACAAGAACATCTAGGTCTAAACCCTAAATGGACTAGGCATATGCCTAGAAAGTCCCATGCCCAAGAATTCAATCAAAAATCAATTGGGCAATTGGAATTAGAAAACCAAGCCTTGAGGTCAAGGCTTGAGAAACTAGAAAAGACCCTTAGGAATATACAAACCCAATTTAAAGGGTCTAATGGTCAAAGTCAAAGGTCCAAAAGTCAATGTCAACACCAAAGACCTAAGAGTCAAAAGTCAACCAAGGGCAAGCAAGGTTTGGATCACAAACCTAAGCCAAAGGTAGCTTACCATAGTGTTCCATTTGATTATGGGACACAAACTAGGTCTAGGAAGACCAAGGTCAATAGGGAAGTCATCCCTAAGGTTGACCAAAGGTTGTGCCTAGTGGCTAGGGTTTCTAGGAAACCTAGGGTGGCCACCAAGAAGGTTGCAAGGGGAGTTACCCCTAGAGTCAACCTAGGCAAGACCCAAGTGACCAAGGCTAATAAGCCTAGAAGGGTCATTAGGAAGGTATCTAGGGAGGTTATCCCTAAGGAATACCTAATTAACCCTAGGAGCTCAAATCGATTTTGGGTTCCTAAGAGCGTGATTGATTCACGCTAAGATGGGTTTAGGGTGTGCCAACCTTGATTGGATGGGTAGTTAACTCAACCATGGCAAAGGTGGCATTTTAGGTCATTTTCAAGGTTATGGTTACCTTGGGATGTGGTTAGATTTGAATTCTAAAGGATTTTAGGATGTGCCAATATTAATTGAGAAGTTTTGATAAAATGATCAAATTGGCACAAGTTGGGTTTAGAGGTTAGTGTGCCATTTTGAGTTTTTGGCACACTAGGGAGGTTAGGTTAATATGGCAAAATATGATTAATCCCAACAAATGGAAATTAATATTAAAATTTAGGTATTATTATACCTATATATTTTATATGTCATGCTTTGTTTGCCATATAACATGCCATGACATCATGCTTACTTTTAATCATTTTATATGTCATGTTCATGTTTTAGGATTAAGGTTTTAAATGTTATGTATTTTTAGATTTCATCTTATGTCATGACATCATGATTATGAGCATATGCTTATTTATATCATCATTAATGCCATAATCATTCATGCATTTAAGAAAATTTCGATTGAAATTGATCTAAGGACTATGACATGACTTGGAGTCCCATTCATAAGGGAATCAAGTAGGGTTGCCTTAGAAGATGCATGAAACCCTAGTTTAAATGAACCAAAACCCACATCTCACATCCAATTGACATGTATGTGTATTTATACACCCTAGATACATGTGAGATGCTAGGATATGAGTTAAGTTCAAGGTGCATAGTTTTTGCATCTAGATGAACTAAAACTCATCTAATTTCAATTGTGGATCATTGGGAGAGCATGTGTACAAGTCATGTACATAGAGCCCAAGGAATATGATCCAAAATAAGGTTTTGAAAACATTTTAAAATCATTTTGAAAAACCTTGGTGAAGTCTATCTTTTGATAGCAATCACCATTGATAGAGTTGATACAAAATAGGGCCAAAACATTGAAAATTTCAATGGTTTTGAGTTTTGTATCAAACTCAGTATTTTATGGGTAAAATAATTTTCAAATATTTTTCACCCATTGTATTGACTATAAGTAATATACGTATCATGTTTCGTGATTTTTCAAAATACGTAGAATTACTTATGACTTTTCAAAACTCGATTCTAATAGTTGAAATTCAGAAATTTCAGCTATCATTCGACTGGCCTTTGTGGCAGTCGACTGATGAGAGTGACAATCGACTGCATACTGATAGGAGTCGACTGTCAGGTCTGATTTTGGGTTTACAAGGTTTGTTTAGCCCATTTTCAGCCATGGTAAAGGTCCCTAACCACTTCTAAGCCTAGGATATGCTTTTGGAAGCATTATAAAGGGTGAAAATCCATTGGATATGGATTAGGAGAAGTGTTAGGTCAAAGTATCAAATTTAGGGTATGGAAAGTTCAAGTTTGAACTTAGAACCTTAATTTTGATGGTTTAGAGTTTCTATTGGCTTAGGGACTTCCCAAGGACATTGTTGGTGCAATGGCCAAGGGGGAGCAAGTCTTTAGGGGGAGTTATCCATCTTGGGATGATGGATGTATTTCTCTTCTTGAAGGGGGAGAAGTTATTGGGAGAATATCATCAATTGGGAAAATTGTTGGGATGTTTGAGAAACACAATTTGGAAATTGGGAGAGAGTATAGGATTGCCTCTTTTGAGTGATATGGGACTTATCACTAGGAAGATGGTAGGCATCCTAGGTATTTATTTTTGGATCAAGGGGGAGATTGTAATATCTCATTAGGACATGAGACATTGACCTCCTTGGAGAGATAACCTTTTTGATGTATGTCAAAAAGGGGGAGAAGATTAAATTACCAATTTGGAAAATTGGTAAGGGAAGTTGAGTTAGGAGCCTAACTCAAGGTTCGTTTTGTCAAACATCAAAAAGGGGGAGATTGTTGGTGCAATCGACCCAGGTCACGATTGACCTTACTCGAGTTTGACTCGAGTGATATTTTGATGTTTGACATAGGATGTTTGACAAAGTGGTTTGACATTGATGTTGGACATTGATGTCGGTTAATTTGATGGGGAGATTATTGGAGCAATCGACCTGGGTTATGTTTGACTGGACTCGAGTTTGACTCGAGGGAGACTTTGATGCTTGACTAGGGTTGACCATGTGATTAAGGGAAAGTCCAAGTCTTGAGTACTTGGCACAAAGAAAAGTCCAACATGGGTTGGCAAGGGAAAGTCCAAGCTTGAGTCTTGGCATTTGATAAGTCCAAGGGGATGGATATTGGCGGCGTAAAGTCCAAGCGGAGTCTTGGCGGCGTAAGTCCAATGTGCCTTGGCGGTGTAGACACCGTTAGCATGACATAGCCGAGGGAAGGACCTGGAGGCTAGCGCGATGGATGAACAAGTCATGGATGACTTGGAGGGATCCGAGAGGTGTGAGGTTGATGGAGGTGGCTAGAAGGCTTAGGTCTTGGCTAAGGGTGGTCTAGCAAGTCTGGGGGCACCATAATTGGGTTAAAACCACATTTTTGAGGTTGGCAGTCGACTGACAGTATGGCCGGTTCGACTGCCGTGAGTCGACTTGAGTTCGACTGACGTTTAAGAGCTGGAATTGCTGCGCGATCATTGCTAATTGGAGCCGATCGATCGCCGACGGCAATGATCGCCAAGGGACGATAGTCGATGCCACCGGTGAGTGTCGAAGGCGCTCCGTAGCCGATGGGAGACTACGAGATCGTCGCCGACCGCCAATGTTGGCAGTCGACTACCAAGAGTCCCGTTGGAACTTGTCCAACGTGGATTGAGTCGTCTCATAGCTACAGTGTTGGCAGTCGACTGGGGACTTATGGTAGTCGACTGTCAGGCGAAAATCTAGCCCGACACAAGATAAAAAGAGGAGCTCGTGGAGGATTTGATCATTAGTTCTTTAGGAGCTTACTTGAGGCGATTTGAAGGCAATTTACAGGTGCATTTCAGGGCCCTTCAACCTCATCCAAGCAACCAACAAGAAAAGCGCTCAAACCCTAGTTTGTAAAGTGTTATTTATATTTCCTTGTATTTTTCTTGTATTTTTGTCTATTACTTGTTGTAATCCATTGTACGAGGTTTCTCCACCTCTGACTTGTTGTCGAGAAGGAGTTTATTGCTTAGTGGTGCTTGTGGCATCGCTAGGGTTCATACGAACCCAATCCGTGGAGTACGAACCGTTTTGGTTCCGAACCACGTTATATCCTTGTGTTTGTATGCTTGTTATTGTGATTGTTGTTTCATTTCTATATTCCGCTGCGTACTAACAATCATAGGCAAGCGAACGCGATCAAATTCTATCTACGTATGATCAACGTGCTATTCACCCCCCCTCTACCGGGCGCACAAGTCCTAACAAAGTCACTTAATGGTAGTCAATTCTACTTAGTCATAATTGATGACTATTCTAGATTTACCTGTGTTAGGTTCATCAAACATAAAAGTGATATCCTAGATCAACTCATCAACTTGTTTAAACTAATCGAAAATCAAAAGAACCTTAAAATCAAAAGACTTAGGAGCGATCACGGTGCTGATTTCAAAAACCACTGGTTTACATATTTCTGTAACCTAAACGGATATCATCATGAATTCTCGTGTCCTAGAACCCCACAACAAAATAGTCTAGTCGAACATAAAAATAGAACCCTACAAGAAGCCACTAGGACAATGCAAAATGAGTATTACCAACATGATAGGTTTTGGGCAGAAGCCATGAGTACGACATGCTATGTTCAAAATAGGATACTTTTGGAAAAGAGGCACCTTAAGACCTCGTAGGAAATCTATCACGACAAAGTACCGAACATCAAGTACTTTAGGGTATTTGGATGTAAGGTACATATCCTGAACACTAAGGATTACTGAGGAAAGTTCACTTCCAAAATCTCTATCGGAATCTTCTTAGGATACTCGACTACAATTAGAGCCTATAGGGTATACAACAATGACACATTTACAGTTGAAGAGACTATTAATGTAGTGTTCGATGAAGGACACGAACCTACAAATCCCATAGTGTTAGGGCAATCAATCCATGATATGGTTTTGATGTGTGTGGCAAAAGGGTTTAAGTTAGGATGTTTGGATTTGATATGTGCGTTGGAGTCTTGCAGGACTTAGTAATTCGCACTTGGAGCATTGGCGAGTTTCACCTCTCATGACTCGGTCCTTGAGTTGGTGAAGGATAACTTTGCGGAAGTCATGCGCTTGGAGCATCCGAGGGACCGTCGGACGAGGAGATTGGAGTGAAGTCGGAGGAAGTAAACTTCAGGGTGAGACGCGAAGGATGGCATTGCAGAGCCATGCGCTCATCCGAGGGATGTGGTTGGACGAAGACAACTTCAAAGGCGAGGGACTCCAAGGGATGAGAGTGAGCGAATGTAACCCAGGAAGGGTTAGTGTGCTTAGGTGGAACTTGGCCAATTGGCTAAGTGTCGGATAGAATTTCCCAACACCAGTCGACTATCTTGTAATGGTAGTCGACTACTCTAAGTCGATTGTGATTGACTAGTGTTCGAGTCCGGTTCATGTGCCAACAATCGACTGTCATGGATTGACAGTCGACTGTGAGACCACCAGTCGACTGATGAAGGCATTAGTCGACTGGTTTCAAGGGTTTCGGCCATAGAATGGAGTGCTCTCTTCCAGCACTCAACTGATAGCTCCATCAGTCGACTGATGGTAAGATCAATCGACTGATGTAGGAGTCGTTGGGTGGAATCCAACGTGGAAGAAGCCGTTATTGGGCAACGGCTATGGGATCAGTCGACTGATCGGGGTATCAGTCGACTGGTCCTGTGTCAACGGAAAGAAACCCTCTTCCTCTATAAAGAGGAGGGGTGAGGGCCTTTGGGAGGCTAATGTTCATGCTCTAAACTCTCCCAAAGTGCCCTAAAGATTTTCCATCCTGTTACTTGAGTTTATTTTACATCATAATTGTAAGAGGAGTGATTCTTGTGTAAATAGGTTACCTCCACCAAGCTTGGTGCAAAGGAGAGAATAGTGAAAGCTTGAGGCGTGATTCACCTTGGACGAATCGGATCGTGGATTAGCGGCAAGACTGTAAACCACATTACATTGTGGTGTTAGCATTTGTGTTTGTTAGGGCAATCTCTTGCCGTAATATGGTTTTGATGGTGTGGCAAAGGGTTTAAGTTAGTTTGATATGTTGATTTGATATGTGCGTTGAAGTCGTGCAGGACTTAGTAATTCGCACATAGAGCCGTGGCGAGTTTCACATCTCATGACTCGTGCCTTGAGTCGGTGAAGGATAGCTTTGCGGAAGCCGTGCGCTTGGAGCATCCGAGGGACTGCCGGACGAGAAGCTTGGAGTGAAGCCGGAGGAAGTAGACTTCGAGGCAAGAGACGCGAAGGAGCATTGCAGAGCCGTGCGTCTGATGCTGCCGAGGGACATGGCCGAGAACGAAGAGAACTTCGAAGGCGAGGGACTCCGAGAGATGAGAGTGAGCGATTGTAACTCGGGGAAGGGTAGCTCTTAGGTGAAACTTGGTCATTTGGCCAAGTGTCAGATGGGTTTTCCCGACACCAGTCGACTGCCATGTCATGGCAGTCGACTGCTCTGAGTCGAGTGTAGTTCGACTGGTATACTGTTGGTGCAGTGAGGCACCGAAATTGAACCTGTGTTTTGATTATAGCAAAGACACAAAAGTTAAGTCTATTTTGTTTTCTCACGAGCTGAATCGAGTGTGCAGAAGATTGATATAGCTGGAGCTGAAGGCTAGCGACACCCGGAGGAAGCCACGGTGGTCGGGCGATACTCGAGTTACTTCGGAGGGAGCCGAAGGAATCGAGTGGAAGGCCGGAAGCAAAAGCGACACGTAAGTATCGAGGTAAGCACATGTGTGCGAGAGTAAGTAAGGTCGTATCCTCTTTACGGGGATGATCTTAAGAGTAGATCCGACCAAAGACATCTTATAGATGGTCTAGGTCGAGATCGGATGGTCGACGACCATCGAAATTATGTTTTTATTGAGCTAACTTTGACTTGCAGCAAGCATCAGTCGACTGCCAGCTTGGAGGACTCGACTGCCGTGTATCAGTCGACTGCCGAAGGTCATCAATCGACTGATGCTGCCATCAGTCGACTGATGATGGCCATTAGTCGACTGATGGTCAATGATCAGATTCGAGGAGTCAAGGCTTATCACTCCACCTCAAAGCGGTTTGGTGTCGATTTGTGATTGGTTGAAGACCCACTCGAAAAGGGGCTCAAAGGCTATAAAAGGAGGGCCAAACCTAGGGTTTCATCAACAATTCTAAGCCTCCAAAAAGTCTCCGTTACGCTGCAACTCTCCGACAACGAAGTCCTTCCATTCCGACGTCTAGGTTTAACTCTTATTATTCTTGTACGTCGGTATTAGTTTTTCTTGTCATTTACATTTCCGGAGCTTTTATCGTATACGAGGAGAGGGGGAGTGTCCCTCTACCTTAAGTTTTTGTGGTTCCTTCTTGTATCGATTAACTCCTACATCTAACGAGGAGGAGTTCCTTTAGTGCTTTTGCCCTCCGTACGTGGTCAAGGACCACTAGGGCCTTGGAGTAGTAGCCTTCGGCTACGAACCAAGTAAAACCCTTGTGTCGATTGTTTTTTTTATTTTTACATTTCCGCTGCAATTAACTAATTATCTCTCGAGTTTTAACGAAAGAAAAAGAAAAGGTTTTTCGCTATTCACCCCCCCCTCTAGCGAACCACATCGATCCAACAATTGGTATCAGAGCCGGGGGCGCTTAGATTTGGTGAAACCACCAATCTAACATTTTTTTTACAGATTTGTTTTTCGTTCGTTTAAATTTTCTCCCGCACTACTAATCCAAGACGAAGTCTTGGTACTCTTCGTTTGATTTTGTTTTGCAAGCATTCGCTTTTGGAGTAGACGACGGTCAAACAGGCATAACTTTTTGTACAAGTTGACCCACGATACGGTCTACCTACCAAATCGAAGCCCTCGCAGAGATCTACACTTCTTATGGGGGGTTTACCCCCGTAACAAGTTGTTTTCATCCTCAAAAATCGACGTTTAGTAGCCTTTCGGGGACATCGAAGGTTGTGAGTACTTACTTTTTATTTAGTTTCTTATTTCGTTGCTTAACTTTCTATTTTTCGTTTGTTTCTTTTTATTTCCCACACTACTAATCCAAGACGCAAGTCTTGGTACTTTCGTGTGTTTTTTTTTCGTTGCTAGGTCGTCTTTTTAGTCTCCTTGTTTTTTGTTCTAATGGCCCATCTCGAGGGTTTTAGCACCGTCCGACCTCCGTTTTACAACGGAGATGATTTCCGTTACTGGAAAGGTCGGATGGAATGCTTTCTCAAAACCCAAATCGAGATGTGGATCATAATCCAAACGGGTTTCACACTTCCGACTAATGAAGTGGGTGACTCCTTGGATTATGATCAATGGACCGTTGCAACAAAACGACAAGTCGAAGCCGATGCCAAGGCAACACAAATCCTCCAATGCGGCTTGTCCAAGGAGGAGCTAAATCGCGTCGGCCCCTTCATAAGCACAAAGGATCTTTGGACAAAACTAATCGAGTTACACGAAGGATCGGATCAAGCTAAGGTTTGCAAACGTGATTTGTTATTCAATAAATTGTACACACTAAAAATGCAGGAACATGAGTCCGCGACGCAACTCCACGCCCGTGTCCAAGACATAGTCAACAACCTACACGCAATCGGGCAAAAGGTCGAAAATCGCGACCTTATTAGGTATGTCCTAAACTCTTTTCCGAGGACTACCTTATGGGCATCCATGGTTGATGCCTATAAGGTCTCCAAGGACCTTTCTAAAATTAGGTTAGATGAACTCTTTTCGGATTTCGAATTACATGAACAATCCAACTCGGAACCCGAGAGGGGTATAGCCTTGTTTGCAGGTTCAAAGAAGAAGAAAATCGCAAGCAAGCCACCACCACCCGAGGAGGAAGATGAGTCCGAAGAAGAAGTTGACCCGGAGTTGACTGCCGAACTAATGAACCTAGCTCGAAGGATAGCCAAGGGACGAAAGCGAACTACGACTCGACCCAACCAAGGTAAACCTAAAAGTTCTAACATTAGGTGTTATGAGTGCAACAGGTTTGGACATATCAAGTCCGAGTGCCCCAAGCTCAACCACCAAGCACCTAAGCATAAGAAGGCCCTCAATGCGACATGGGAAGAAGCGTCATCCGAAGAAGACGAAGATCACGTCTTCATGGCGAAATCAATTGAGTCAGACACGGAGATCGAACTTGAGTCAGAACCTGAGGATGACTCGGACTACAAAGCTACCTTCAAGACAAGCCACGGATACGCATCCGGTTCAAAAGATACCCTTAAGGTGAGTCGAACCTTATTTAATACTTTACATAATACGGTTAGGTTTTTGTCTAGGAAGTTAGCTAAGTCCGAGTCCAAGGTCGAGACCCTGGTTGAGGAAGTTAAACTCCTCAAACACGAGGTCTCCCTAACCTCTTCGACTAGTCGAGTTCAAGAGAAGGACTCAACTCGGGTTGAAAAACTCGAAGTTGAGAACTCACTCTTGAAAAGTCAAGTCGAAGATCTTAGGAATACGTTGGAAAGGTTTACTTTGGGATCCAAAGGACTTGACCTCCTACTTGGATCGCAAAGGGCCGTGTACAACAAGGCCGGACTAGGGTTTAGCTCAAACACGACCAATAAGTCGTATATGTCAATCGTAAGTAGACATAAAAAATGTGTCCAAGCATGGGTCCCTAAGACCACTTTGATTTCAACTCTAGGATCCAACTCGTACTGGGTTCCCAAGGACCAAATCCACTATGTGGATAGACCGAACCGATTCAACGGTCTAGGGGGAGCCAGTACAAAACATGTTTGTGTTTTAACTTAGAAATTGCATGCTTAGATTTTTTTTTGTTTTTCTTTTCGTGAACTCACTTAAAACACATAAATAACCAACTAAAAGCCTTCGAAAAGATTGAGCCTCGGGGAGCCTCTTTTCAAAAACATAACCAACTAAAAGCCTTCGAAAAGATTGAGCCTCGGGGAGCCTCTTTTCAAAAATAACCAGTTAGACTAGGAAATAATCTTGGGTGAGTCAAGTCATCATTTTCTTGAAAATGGCTTTGTCTAAGGAAGTGGTCGATGATCCGATAAAAGAAGACCCCTGTGCCTCGCCACGACCTGGAAGCCATGATCTTGAAAAGGTAAAATTGACAAGCCTAGGATTAAATCCAAATCTAACATAAAATTACTTGTACCTAAATCCACTTAATCAACTTAATTGGAAGTCATCTCAAAAAACACATAAGTATAACATGCTTGATCATATAGACTCCGGTGAGATGACCTAGGGTTAACAACTTACAACCAATTTTCTTAACAAAAAATCTAACATCCAATCCAACCACCTTGTGTGTAGGATCAATGGATGTTGGACAGCGGTTGCTCCCGACACATGACCGGGGATCAACTCAAATTCGCAAAGCTTCGATTCAAACGACAAGGATCGGTAGCCTTTGGGAATAACAGCAAGCTCAAAATCATCGGATCAGGTGATATCGAGCTTAACACGAATTTTGTTATTAAAAATGTATTACTTGTAGAGAATTTTGAATATAACTTACTAAGTGTAAGCCAATTGTGTGATAATAACTATAAGGTTATATTTCTAGAAAATGAATGCATAATTAATACCAACGAAACCTCTAAAACAATTCTTAAAGGAACTAGAAATAACAACATTTATACGATCAACTTAACCAACTCCTCAACTAAGTGTCTTATGACACGGCAAGAGGAATCATGGTTGTGGCACCGACGACTCGGTCACTCGCACCCAAGACTCGTCCACAAGATGAGTCAGAGTGGATTAGTCAGAGGCTTACCCAACCTCAACAACTTGGTTAATAAAATCTGTAATGCTTGTCAACAAGGAAAACAACCTAGGACACAACACAAGTTAACTAACCAAGAACGAACCTCAAATATACTTGAGCTCCTGCATATGGATCTATTCGATTCACATGGAGCCAAGTCACTCAATAGAAGTCAATATTGCTTAGTCATAATTGACGACTACTCCAGTTTACAGGTTAGGTTCATCAAGCATAAAAGTGATACCCTAGATCAATTAATCAATCTATTCAAATTAATCGAGAATCAAAAAGACCTTAAGGTTAAAAGACTTAGAAGCGATCATGGTGGTGAATTCGAAAATCAAAGGTTCACCGACTTCTGTAACCTAAACGGATACCACCATGAATTCTCTTGTCCTAGGACCCTTCAGCAAAATGGCCTAGTGGAGCGGAAAAACCGAACTCTACAAGAAGCCGCTAGGACCATGTTGAACGAATACGACCTACCCGATAGGTTTTGGGCAGAAGCCGTTAGCACGGCTTGCTATGTCCAAAATAGGATCCTTATGGTAAAGAGGCACCTTAAGACCTCGTACGAGATTTATCACGATAAAATACCTAACATCAAGTACTTTAGGGTATTTGGGTGTAAGGTACATATCCTAAACACTAAGGATTACCTAGGGAAATTTACATCCAAAACCACGACCGGAATCTTTCTAGGATACTCGACTACAAGTAGAGCTTATAGAGTATATAACCACGACACCCTTAGAGTCGAGGAGACTATCAATGTAGTATTCGATGAAGGACATGAACCTACAAAACCCCCGGCAATCCCAATTAGCGAGCCGATTCATACTAGACCTTACTGCGATCCGTACGTATTGCTTAGTGTTAATCCTAACCTAAGTCAACCTAGTCACCACAAGTGATAGATGACTCCAACCAAACTAGTGTTCAACCAAGTCACCCCATTGATCAAGCATTAGGTGACACAAACCCAACCCAATCTAGGATTCAGACTAACCACCCTATCGATCAAGTAATAGGAGATCCTAATCTAGGAGTTCGAACTAGAGCATCCTATAGGAACCTTAGTCAAATTTCCTTAATTTCAAAGATAGAACCCAAATCAATTGAACAAGCTCTTCTTGATCCCGATTGGATTATTGCAATGCAAGAAGAGCTAGCTCAATTTACTAGGAACGAAGTGTGGGAATTAGTACCATCACCTAAAGACAAAATGATAATTGGAACAAGGTGGGTGTTTCAAAACAAGCTTGATGATAAAGGTGAAGTAGTTAGAAACAAGGCTAGGTTAGTCGCCAAAGGATTTAGCCAAGTCGAAGGCTTAGATTACGACGAAACCTATGCCCCAGTAGCTAGACTCGAATCCATTCGAATATTGCTAGCTTATGCCGCACATCGAGGATTTAAGCTGTTTCAAATGGATGTTAAGTCGGCATTCCTAAATAGATACATTAAAGAAGAAGTTTATGTTATCCAACCCCCCGGATTCAAAAATCTAGATAAACCCGACCATGTTCTAAAACTTAAGAAAGCTCTCTATGGACTTAAACAAGCTCCTCGAGCTTGGTACGAGAGACTTTCAATCCATCTTAAGTCAAAAGGGTTTAACCAAGGCTTAGTTGACCCAACTCTCTTCATAAAAACCTTAGGTAAAGAAATATTCATAGCTCAAATTTACGTAGACGATATAATTTTTGGAACCTCTAACTCAGCCTTACTAAACGAGTTCGTTTCGCTCATGGAAAGTGAGTTCGAAATGAACTTGGTAGACGAGTTAAGTTTCTTTTTAGGTCTACAAATTAAACAAACTAAGGATGGTATATACCTATATCAACAAAAATACACTAAGGAGTTAATTAAAATATTTGGAATGCAAGACGCTAAGATAATAAACACCCCAATGGCGATTAATGTTAACATAGGAGAAGACCTAGAAAGTAAGCCCATTGACTTAAAATACTATAGGAGTGTAATAGGAGTCAATTCCGACATCTTATTTGCAAGAAGTATGTGCGCCGATTTCAAACTGTGCAAGGAGTCTCACCTAACCCTAGTTAAGCGTATCCTTAGATATCTAAAGGGTACACTTAATGCCTGGTATTGGTATCCTAGATCTACCGAGTTTGAACTAATCGGCTACTCCGATTCGGATTATGCCGGTAGTAAACTCGACAGAAAGAGCACGAGTGGTTGTTGTCAACTACTCGGCTCGAGTCTAGTGAGTTGGTGCAGTAGGAAGCAACATTGTGTTGCCTTGTCTACCACCGAAGACGAATACATCGCGATGGGTGAGTGTGTCACTCAGCTTCTTTGGATGAAGCACACTCTCCGCGACTTTAAGTTAGACTTTACGAATACTAAACTTCTCGTAGATAACATTAGTTCAATTAATCTTACCAAGAATCCAATATGTCACTCTAGGACCAAACATATAGAAGTCAAACACCATTTCATTCGAGAACATGTGGCCAACGGAGCCATACAACTCGAGTACGTCGAATCGAAATCTAACCTAGCAGACCTATTTACTAAACCCCTACCCAAAGCCAAATTTAGCCTATTAAGACGAAAATTGGGCATGTGCGTAATAGAATAAGAACTTGCAAACTATATTTTCTTACTACTATTTCTTATTTTTCATTTTGATGGAACTAGCATAGGACATACCTTAGATATCATGCACCTATAGATTTAAGGAGCCAGTACATCTCACAACACATAGGACTAATGTGTTTGTGTACTTAGCCACGTAGATGGGCGTGAGATGTTAGGACCCTACCTGTGTTCCAAGATGTAGATCAAGTGCGCAATATGAACTCCTGAGTATAAATATGCAACTAATATTAACCAACTCTAATCAGGACTTGTTGATAATATCATTTCAATCAAGTCAAACTAGAGTTGAACATTTAGATGAATTATTTTCACATACTATTTTTAAAATCATCATGCTTGGACTTAGGGTTTTCTTAAACCCCACTTTTCCTTGATTTATGTCAAAAGGGGGAGAAAAGGCCAAAGTTAAGGTTCAAGAAAAGGCCAAAGTTCAATTTCAAATTTTTGAAATTGATAACTTAACTTAAAACTTTGATTCTGGCCTAAGTTAAGGGGGAGTAAGGTTTAGGTTTCAACTCTTCGGAATTGAAAACTTTAAAGGCCCAAGTTAAGTTAAACCTCTTGAATAATTAACCTTTTGACTTAACTTTTGATTACTTAACTTGCACTTATTTTTTACTACAGCTTCCTAAGTTAAGTAATGCCATTTACTTAACTCATTATCTTTTGTGTTTGGAGAACTAAAAGTCTTTTTCAAGTACTCACCCTCGGTCAAGGGGGAGGGTTCCTCTAAGGGGAGAACTTGAGAAATATTTTTACTACTCCTACTTTTGCTTCTTGTCTTTACTGTTTCATGCACTTAATTTCCTTAACTTTGTGTGTTTTTGCCATATATCAAAAAGGGGGAGATTGTTGGTGCAGTGAGGCACCGAAATCGAACCTGTGTTTTGATTATAGCAAAGACACAAAAGTTAAGTCTATTTTGTTTTCTCACGAGCTGAATCGAGTGTGCAAAAGATTGATATAGCTGGAGCTGAAGGCTAGCGACACCCGGAGGAAGCCGCGGTGGTCGGGCGATACTCGAGTTACTTCGGAGGGAGCCGAAGGAATCGAGTGGAAGGCCGGAAGCAAAAGCGACACGTAAGTATCGAGGTAAGCTCGTGTGTGTGAGAGTAAGTAAGGTCGTATCCTCTTTACGGGGATGATCTTAAGCGTAGATCCGACCAAAGACATCTTATAGATGGTCTAGGTCGAGATCGGATGGTCGACGACCATCGAAATTATGTTTTTATTGAGCTAACTTTGACTTGCAGCAAGCATCGATCGCCTTGGAGGACTCGACGCTGTATCACGACTACGAAGGTCATCAATCGATCGCGATCGCCATCACCGATCCGATGGTCAATGATCGATTCGAGGAGTCAAGGCTTATCACTCCACCTCAAAGCGGTTTGGTGTCCATTTGTGATTGGTTGAAGACCCACTCGAAAAGGGGCTCAAAGGCTATAAAAGGAGGGCCAAACCTAGGGTTTCATCAACAATTCTAAGCCTCCAAAAAGTCTCCGTTACGCTGCAACTCTCCGACAATGAAGTCCTTCCATTCCGACATCTAGGTTTAACTCTTATTATTCTTGTACGTCGGTATTAGTTTTTCTTGTCATTTACATTTCCGGAGCTTTTATCGTATACGAGGAGAGGGGGAGTGTCCCTCTACCTCAAGTTTTTGTGGTTCCTTCTTGTATCGATTAACTCCTACCTCTAACGAGGAGGAGTTCCTTTAGTGCTTTTGCCCTCCGTACGTGGTCAAGGACCACTAGGGCCTTGGAGTAGTAGCCTTCGGCTACGAACCAAGTAAAACCCTTGTGTCGATTGTTTTTTTTATTTTTACATTTCCGCTGTAATTAACTAATTATCTCTCGAGTTTTAACGAAAGAAAAAGAAAAGGTTTTTCGCTATTCACCCCCCCCCTCTAGCGAACCACATCGATCCAACATATACGATCGATGGATTAGGCCGCAGCATGATCGCCATACGTGGGCGATGATCCAAGACCATCGATCATCGGCAAAGCGGCGATCGTCGTCAATAGGGTTTCGCCATTAGCCGTTCGTGGCAGGGCGGGCAGTCGACTACGGAGGCAGCAGTCGACTGATGAGGTCCATCAGTCGACTGCCAAGAGTTCCATTGGACTACAACGGTCGGGATCCGACGTGTTCGGAGGTCGTTGTAGTGACGGCAGTCGACTGCCAAGGGCGGCAGTCGACTGATGGCGGCCAACGGGAAGAAATCAACCCTCTCTATAAAAAGAAAGGGTGTAAGCCTTTGAGAGGCTAATGCTTATGCTCCAAGTGATCTTCCTAGTGCCCCACAAGCTCTAAACTCTTCTTACTTGTTTTTACTCCATTCTATTTGTAAGAAGAGTGATCTTGATTGTAAAGGTTACCTCCACCTAGCTTGGTGCAAAGGAGAGACCAATAGTGATTGGCTTTGGAGGAGTGATTCACCTCGGACGAATCGGGATCATGGATTAGCGGCGTAGCCGGGAACCACGTTACATTCTTTGTTAGCAATTGTTTTCTCGTATTTCTATTTGTTTGTCTTTATTAGTCTTCCGCTTGCGCTAATTAGTTTTGTAGACGAGCAAATACTGGCATCCAAACAAAAAGGGCTATTCACCCCCCTCTAGTCGTCCGTACCGATCCCCAACAAGTGGTATCAGAGCCAAGGAAAGCTTGTCGAGGACTAACCGCCACAACAAGCAACATTCAAAATGGCCGGCTCAAACATCCACCCACCGAAGTTCGACGGCGAATTCTCTTGGTGGAAAAAGAGAATGGAGGTATTCTTCGAGACCGATTTTGATATTATGCTAATAATTGAAAATGGGTTCGAGTTGCCTAGGGATGAAAAGGGTGAACAAATCGAAAAATCACGATGGACTAAGAAGCAAAGAGAGGAGCACCTTGCGAACTCAAAGGCAAAACATCATCTTTTCAATGTGCTCCCCCAACAAGAGATCAACCGGATCGGAGAATGTGCTAGCGCCAAAGAGATGTGGGAGAAGCTTATAGAACTCCATGAAGGCACATCCGAGGCCAAGCTAGCAAGGAGAGACCTCCTCCGCTCCCAACTATCCAATATAAAACTAGAAAAGGGAGAAAAGGTAACCTCACTACACTCTAGGTTTAAAGAAATTTTAATTGGGCTAACAAGTGTAGGTGAGAAGCTATCAAACCGGGACATGCTCATGAAGGCTATAGATGCCTTTCCCCGGTCCTCAAAGTGGAGCTCCATGGTGGATTCGGTCTACATCTCCAAGAACTTGGAAGTAAGCACCTTGGAGGAATTTTTCTCAACAATGGAGCTCCACGAAACTAGGCTTGAAGGAATACAAGAGGAGCCTAGAATTCAACCCTCAAGAGGAGTAGCATTGTTGGCAAATAAGGCGAAAAAGAAGATGGAAATCCCCTCCTCCTCCGATGACGAAGCGTCTTCCTCCTCCTCCATGGATAGCACCGAAGAAGCCTATATGGTAAGGAGGGTAAGACGTGCATTTAAGAATTTTAGATTTGATAAATCTAATGATAGGAATAGAAGACCAAGGGGGAAGGTCATATGCTACAATTGCCAAGGAGAAGGGCACATAAGGGATAATTGTCCCCTCCTAAACAAAAGCAAAGAAGAAAAGAAAAAGAAGGAAGAAAAGAAGAAGAAAAAGGGGAGCAAGAAGAAAAAGGAAGAGGAGAAGAAGACAAAGGAAAAGGGAAAGGTCAAAGCCCTAAAGGCAAGGACTTGGGATGACCCATCCTCATCATCTTCATCATCATCGGATGAGGAGAATGCCTTTGTCACCAATTTGGCCTTGATGGCCTTTGATGACTTGGATTGCTCTTCCTCCGAAAATGAAGGATCAAGCTCAAGAGGAGAGAGCTCAAGTGAAGGGGGAGCTTCTACATCCTCCTCATCCGAAGAAGAAGAAGAAGATATTGAAACTATGGTAACGAAAGCTTCTCCTAAGAAAATAGTTTCCATAATTTCTAGTTTAACTAAGGTCTTATTTGGAATGAAAAAGAAAAATAAAAGCATGCTTAATCAAATTAAGGCTTTGGAATATAAGCTAGAAAATGCATGTTTAAATAATAATGATACCTCTTCTTGCCATGATGATGCATGCTCACATGATTATATGTCTTTGGATGTTAATGATGCATGCATAGAGGAAAATAGGACATTAAGGGAAAAGGTAGATTATTTAACCAAAGCCCTAGAGAAATTCACAATTGGCTCCAACACCTTAAATATGATCTTAGGGAGCCAAAGAGCTAGTTTTAACAAAAAGGGCCTAGGCTACAAGGAAAAGAAAAATGAAAAGGCCTACAAATGCCTAATAGCTAGGGGACAAGATAAGAAGAAGATAATAGCTAGAAAATGGATCCCCAAGGAATAATTAGTGAACCCAATAGGAAAGAACTTATTTTGGGTTCCAAAATCCATCCTTAAGGGTTAGAAAACCCCTAGGGTAGTCAACCATATGAACTTGACCTATATCATATTTTGGTTGACTTAGGATGACGGGACAACATTTTTTAGATAGTGTTGGGTGATGATAACGTGCCCATAAATAGATAATATTGCTTAAATCATGATGATTAATGTAATTGCTATGTATGTTTGAAATCATGATTTATGATTTTGATATTTGGCACGTTATCATGAGAAATAGGTTTGAATCATGCTTTAGGTGACACTTTGTTTATTATCATCATATAATACCTAATGCATGGTTATAAATTGATGAAAACATGCATTTTATGATCATAATGTGAAATTAAATCATATATGTCATTATGATCATGTAGGTTGTTAGGTTGATACTTAACCATGATAGAATTGCATGAATATATTGGTTAAGTATATACAAATACCCCCTAGGATGCATCTCACACTCACTATAGGCTAACTTGATTGCAAACTTAGCATGGGTGAGATGTTAGGATGATACAAATGTCCACTAATGCCTATGGCATTTAGATGGTCATTTAAAGTATCAACATAGCAATAATAGACCAATCATGGGGAAGGCTTATGTTTAATTCATAGACATATTGCCCAAAGATCATGGTTGGATATTTCATATGTTTTCAAAACAATTCCTTAATCTAAAATCTATGTATTCATGTCTTGGATCAATTCAAAGCAAGACTAGGTGTTAAAATGGATACTAACATGCTCAAAAACTAGTGGTTTTTCAAGTGTTTGGATTTTTGGAAAATCTCAGAAAATATAATGATTTTTCATGAAAAACTATTTTTCATTGATAGATATACTTAATAGAAATATGCTCCTCAAATTTCATGATTTTTCGAATTTTATGGAATTTTTAATGCATTTAAATTACTTGTAAAATCAAAATTTCGAATCAATTGTGCGATCATATACCATGATAGCTGATCAGCCACCTGAAAATCAGCCTGCAATTTTCTGATTTCAGATTTTAATCATATTTTTGGTATTTTCCCTCCATTATACTTGATGCCATGAGCTTATAACTTAGTGTTAATCTTTTTGATGGTGTCAAAGGGGGAGAAATAATTTATGTTTAAGTTAATTATTTTAGGGGGAGAAATATATGATAGGGGGAGAGAAAATTTGCAATATAGAGTTTCATGGATTAAGGGGGAGTGGCATGTTGCTATATCATGTTTATCTTTATATGCTTTCTTACCTTAGAATTTATATCAAATGTTTTTACCTAACTTAAACGGATTGCCACACATCAAAAAGGGGGAGATTGTTAGGGCAATCTCTTGCCGTAATATGGTTTTGATGGTGTGGCAAAGGGTTTAAGTTAATTTGATATGTTGATTTGATATGTGCGTTGAAGTCGTGCAGGACTTAGTAATTCGCACATAGAGCCGTGGCGAGTTTCACATCTCATGACTCGTGCCTTGAGTCGGTGAAGGATAGCTTTGCGGAAGCCGTGCGCTTGGAGCATCCGAGGGACTGCCGGACGAGAAGCTTGGAGTGAAGCCGGAGGAAGTAGACTTCGAGGCAAGAGACGCGAAGGAGCATTACTGAGCCGCGCGCTCGATGCCGCGAGGACGTGGCCGAGAACGAAGAGAACTTCGAAGGCGAGGGACTCCGAGAGATGAGAGTGAGCGATTGTAACCCGGGGAAGGGTAGCTCTTAGGTGAAACTTGGCGATTTGGCCAAATGTCGGATGGGTTTTCCCGACACCGCCGATCGCCATGTCATGACAATGATCGCTTCCGAGTCGAGTGTAGTTCGACCGTATACGATCGATCGGATTGTGGCAATGATCGCCATATCGCATACGTAAGCGATCGCTAAGACCATCACCAACCGCTGAAGCGGCAAAGATGATTGGTCAATAGGGTTTCGTTGCGAGCCGATCGGCGCCGATTACGAGGAGGCATCACCAACCGATGAGGTCCATCGCCGATCGCCAAGAGTTCCGCTGGACTACAACGGCCGATCCGACGTGTTCGAGGCCGCTAGGAGATACGACCGCCAAGGGCTGATCGACTGATGGCGGCCAACGGGAAGAAATCAGCCCTCTCTATAAAAAGAGAGGGTGTAAGCCTTTGAGAGGCTAATGCTTATGCTCCAAGTGATCTTCCTAGTGCCCCACAAGCTCTAAACTTTTCTTACTTGTTTTTACTCCATTCTATTTGTAAGAAGAGTGATCTTGATTGTAAAGGTTACCTCCACCTAGCTTGGTGCAAAGGAGAGACCAATAGTGATTGGCTTTGGAGGAGTGATTCACCTCGGACGAATCGGGATCGTGGATTAGCGGCGTAGCCGTGAACCACGTTACATTCTTTGTTAGCGATTGTTTTCTCGTATTTCTATTTGTTTGTCTTTATTAGTCTTCCGCTTGCGCTAATTAGTTTTGTAGACGAGCAAATACCGGCATCCAAACAAAAAGGGCTATTCACCCCCCTCTAGCCGGCCGTACCGATCCCCAACAGTGTTTCTATTCTTCCTTTGCTTTGTCTTTAATTGTCTATATTAGTATATTCTGCTTGCGCTAATAGTGTTTGTAGATGAGCAACGAACGAATGACTTCCACTGTCTACGATAAAGGGTATTCACCCCCTCTAGCTGGCCACCATCAACCCTACAAGTGGTATCAGAGCCAAGTCACTTGTCGAGGACTAACCGCCACAACAAGCACTTCATCAAGAGATGGTCGGCTCTAATATTCATCCACCGAAGTTCGAGGGGGAATTCGCTAGGTGGAAGAAGCGAATGGAGGTATTTTTTGAAACCGACTTCGAAATTTTGTTAATAATGGAAAATGGTTTCGAGATACCTAGGGATGAAGAAGGGAAGGCAATCGAGAAGGCTAGATGGACAAAAAGACAAAGAGATGAGTACTTGGCGAATTTGAAGGCCAAGCATCACTTGTACAACGTACTCCCCCAAGAAGAAGTGAATTGGATCGGGGAGTGTGCAAGTGCCAAGGAGATGTGGGAGAAGATAGTAGAGCTTCATGAAGGTACCTCGGAGGCCAAGCTTGCAAGGGGAGACCTCCTCCGCTCCCAAATAACGAATATCATACTTGAAAAGGGAGAATAGTTAACCTCACTACACTCTCGATTTAAGGAAATTTTAATTGGGCTAACAAGTGTAGGAGAAAGACTTTCGAACCGGGATATGCTTATGAAAGCAATCGATGCTTTTCCCCGGTCTTCGAAATGGAGTTCAATGGTGGACTCCTTCTATATGTCAAAGAACTTAGAAGTGAGCACCTTGGAGGAGTTCTTCTCAACCATGGAGCTCCATGAAACAAGGCTTGAGGGAGTAATTGAAGAATCAAGTATCAAGTCATCAAGAGGAGTAGCCCTAGTAGCAAATAAAGGGAAAATGAAGAAGATGGAGACTCCCTCCCTCCTCCGATGAAGCATCCTCCTCCTCCTCCATGGATAGCAGTGAAGAAGCATATATGGTAAGGAAGGTAAGACGTGCTTTGAAAATTTTTAAATTTAATAAATCTAATGATAGGAGGAGAAGACCAAGGGGGAAGGTAATTTGCTATAATTGCCAAGGAGAGAAACACATAAGGGATAATTGTCCCCTCTTGAACAAGAGCAAAGAAGAGAGGAGAAAGAAAGAAGAAAAGAAGAAGAAGGGGAGCAAGAAGAAGGAAGAGGAGAAGAAGGCCAAAGAAAAGGTGAAGGCCAAGGCACTAAAGGCAAGGACATGGGATGACCCCTCTTCATCATCATCATCATCGGAAGAGGTGAATGATTTTGTCACCAACCTTGCTTTGATGGCGTTTGATGATCTAGACACCTCCTCCTCCGAAAATGAAGAAGCAAGTTCAAGTGAGGAGAGCTCTAGTGAAGGGGGAGGCTCTTCATGATCCTCCTCATCCGAAGAAGAAGACATGAATACTATGGTAACGAATCTCTCACCAAAGAAAATAGTTTTCATGATTTCTAGTCTTACTAAGGATTTATTTAGAGCCAAGAAAAAGAACAAAAGCATGCTTGATCAAATTAAGGACTTAGAAGAAAAATTAGAAAAAGCATGCTTAACTATTAATGATAATATTTCTTCTAGTCATGATGATGCATGCTCACATGATCTTTATATGCCATTTGATGTTAATGATGCATGCATAGAGGAAAATAGGGCTTTAAGAGAGAAAGTAGATCATTTAACCAAGACCCTAGAAAAATTCACTATTGGCTCCAACACCCTTAACATGATCATAGGGAGCCAAAGGGCAAGTTTCAATAAGAAAGGCCTAGGATATAAGTAAAATAAAAATGAAAAGGCCTATAAATGTCTAATTGCTACGGGTCAAGATAGAAAGAAAACAATAGCTAGAAAATGGATTCCTAAGGAATTTTTAGTGAACCCCATAGGAAAGAATTTTTTTTGGGTTCCTAAATCCATCCTTAAGGGTTAGGAAAGCCCTAGGATAGTCAACCATAAGGATTTTACCTATATGATATTTTTGGTTAACTTAGGATGATGGAACAAAATTTTTGAAATAGTGTTGGGTGATGATAATGCACCCCATAAATAGTTTAAATCATGCTCAACACTTAGTGTTATTTGATACTCATGACCTATACATTTTTAGCATAGTGTTGGGTAATGATAATGTGCCCATAAATTGATAATAATGCTTAAATCATGATAGTTAATGTAATTGTTATACATGTTTGCAATCATGATTTATTATCTTGATTTTTGGCACATATTCATGGGCAATAAGGTTTTAAATCATGCCTTGGGTGATACTTTACTTATTATCATAATTCATACCTAATGCATGATCACAAATTGATGAATACAATTGTTTCATGATCATAATGTGAAATTAATTCATATATGTCTTTATGATCATGTGGATTGTTAGGATGATACTTAACCTTGTATAGAATTGCATGAAATTGAAGGTTAAGTATATACAAATACCTTTAGGATACATCTCACACTCACTATAGGCTACCTTGATTGAAAACTTAGCATGAGTGAGATGATAGGATGATACAAATGGTTCACTAATGCCTATGGCATTTAGATGGTCATTTAAAGTATCAAAATAGCAATAATAGACCAATCATGGGGAAGACTTATATTTAATTCATAGACATATTGCCCAAAGATCATGGTTGGATATTTCATATGTTTTAAAAACATTTTCTTACTTTAAAATCTGTGTGTTTATGTTTTGAAACAATCTAAAGCAAAACTAGGTGTTAAAATTGATACAATCTTGATCAAAAACCTAGTTGATTTTGAAACTTTTGGATTTTTGGCAAAATCATGGGAATACAAGTATTTTTCATGAAAAACTATTTTTCACTGATAAAGGACCTTAAAAGAAATGTGTTCCACTAATTTTATGATTTTTTGAATTTTGTAAAATTTTAAATATATTTCTGAAATTCACCCTGAAAATAAAAAAAATTCAAAATCAGAGTGACAGTCGACTGGTAGTCTGAACCAGTCGACTGATCGACTGAAAACATGCCCAGTAACCTCTTTTATCAGATTTTAAGGAATGTTTTAGAAATTTTTGTTCCCTAGATTTGATGTCATGCTTATATAAACTTTGTTTAAATATTTTTGATGGTATCAAAGGGGAAGAAATATGCATGTTTAAGTAAGGGGAGAATTGCATTTAGGGGGAGTTTCATGTATTAAGGGGGAGAGTTGATAATCATGTTTATTTACATGCTTTCTTACCTTAATATTTTTATCAAATGTTTACCCAACATAAACGGATTGCCACAAAAAGGGGGAGATTGTTAGGGCAATCAACCCGTGATATGGTTTTGATGTGTGTGGCAAAGGGTTTAAGTTAGGATGTTTGGATTTGATATGTGCGTTGGAGTCTTGCAGGACTTAGTAATTTGCACATGGAGCATTGGCGAGTTTCACCTCTCATGACTCGGTCCTTGAGTCGGTGAAGGATAGCTTTGTGGAAGTCATGTGCTTGGAGCATCCGAGGGATCACCGAACGAGGAGATTGGAGTGAAGCCGGAGGAAGTAGACTTCAGGGCAAGACGCGAAGGATGGCGCTACAGAGCCGTGCACTTAGCACATCCGAGGGACATGGCCGGACGAAGACAACTTCAAAGGCGAGGGACTCCAAGGGATGAGAGTAAGCGAATGTAACCCAGGAAGGGGTAGTGTGCTTAGGTGGAACTTGGCCAATTGGCTAAGTGTCGGATGGGATTTTCCGACACCAGTCGACTGCCATGTAATTGTAGTTGACTACTCTAAGTCGACTGTGACTCGACTAGTGTTCAAGTTCGGTTCATGTGCCAATAGTCGACTTCCATCGATTGGCAATCGACTGCGAGACCACCAGTCGACTGATGAAGGCATCAGTCGACTGGTCGCAAGGGTTTCAGGCACAGAATGGAGTGCTCGCTTCCGGCACTCGACTGATAGATCCATAAGTTGACTGATCGTTAGATCAATCGTCTGATGTGGGAGTCGTTGGGTGGAATCCAACGTGGAAGAAGCCGTTATTGGGCAACGACTACGGGATCAGTGGACTGATCGGGCCATCAGTCGACTGGTCATGTGTCAACGGGAAGAAACCCTCTTCCTCTATAAAGAGGAGGGGTGAGGGCCTTTGAGAGGCTAATGTTCATGCTCTAAACTCTCCCAAAGTGCCCTAAAGGTTTTCCATCCTCTTACTTGAGTTTATTTACATCATAATTGTAAGAGGAGTGATTCTTATGTAAAGAGGTTACCTCCATCTAGCTTGGTGCAAAGGAGAGAATAGTGAAAGCTTGAGGCGTGATTCACCTTGGACGAATTGGACCGTAGATTAGCGGCGAGGCCATGAACCACATTACATTGTGGTGTTAGCATTTGTGTTTCTATTCTTTCATTGCTTTGTCTTTAATTGTCTATATTAGTATATTCCGCTTGCGCTAATAGTGTTTATAGATGAGCAATGAACGAACGACTTCCACCGTCTACGATAAAGGCTATTCACCCCCCTCTAGCCGGCCACCATCGACCCTACACATAGCAATACCAACTAACAAACCGACTCATACCAGACTCGACTCCGACCCTGAGATCGAGTCTCGTATTAATCCTAACCCAAGTCCAACGAGTCATCCAATCAACCAAGTGGTAGGTGACCCTAACCCAAGTCAAATTAGGATTCACACGAATCATCCTATCGACCAAGTGATATGTGATCCTAGGTTAGGGGTTCGAACTAGATCATCTTATAGAAACCTTAGCCAAATCTCCTTGATTTCGAAAATCGAACTCAAAACCATTGAACAAGCTCTTCTTGATCCCGATTGGATTATTGCAATGCAAGAAGACCTAGCTCAATTTACTAGGAATGAGGTTTGGGAATTAGTACCACCACCTAAATATAAATCGATTATTGGAACAAGGTGGGTCTTCTGAAACAAACTTGATGACAAAGGTGAAGTAGTTAGGAATAAAGCAAGGTTAGTCGCCAAAGGTTTTAGTCAAGTCGAAGGATTAGATTACAATGAACCCTATGCCCCCATAGCTAGACTAGAATCCATCCGAATGTTGTTAGCCTACGTTGCACATCGAGGATTTAAGTTATTTCAAATGGATGTCAAGTCAGCGTTTTTGAATGGACTTATTAAGGAAGAGGTATATGTTAGTCAACCCCCCGGATTCGTAAGCCTAGATAAGCCCGACCATGTCCTTAAACTAAAGAAAGCTCTCTATGGACTCAAACAAGCTCCTCGAGCCTAGTACGAGAGACTTTCAATTTATCTTAAGTCTAAAGGATTTAACCAAGGCCTAGTCGATCGAACCCTCTTCATAAAAACCGTAGGTAAGGAAATATTTATAGCCCAAATTTACGTAGACGATATCATTTTCGGAACAACCAATTCAATCCTATTAAACGAATTCATTTCACTTATGGAAAGTGAATTTTAAATGAATTTAATAGGTGAATTGTGTTTCTTTCTAGGACTACAAATTAAACAAATTAAGGATGGAATATATTTACATCAACAAAAATATACTAGGGAATTAATCAAACGGTTTGGAATGCAAGACGCTAAATCCTTCAATACACCCATGGCAACTAATGTCAATATAGGAAGGAAAACCCATCGACCTAAAATACTATAGGAGTGCGATAGGGAGTCTTCTATACTTAACTGCAAGTCGACTCGACATTTTATTCGTGGTAAGTATGTACGCAAAGTTTCAAACCTATGCCAAGGAGTCTCACCTAACTTTAGTTAAGCGTATCCTTAGGTATCTAAAGGGCATGCTGAGCGTAGGTATTTGGTACCCTAGATCTACCGAGTTCGAACTAATTAGCTACTCCTACTCGGACTATGTCGGTAATAAACTCAATAGAAAGAGCACGAGTGGTTGTTGTCAACTTCTCGGCTCGAGTCTAGTGAGTTGGTGCAGTAGGAAGCAACACTGTGTTGCTTTATCTACCACCGAAGCCGAATACGTCACGATGGGTGAGTGTGTAGCTCAGCTTCTTTGGATGAAGCACGCTCTCCAAGACTTTAATTTAAACTTCAACAATATTAAAACTCACATAGATAATATTAGCTCCATCAACCTAACCAAAAATCCTATTTGTCATTCTAGGACCAAACATATAGAAGTTAAACACCACTTTATTCGAGAACATGTAGCAAATGGAACCATTAAACTCGAATATGTGGAATCCAAGTCAAACCTAGCCGATCTTTTTACCAAGCCACTACCCGAAGCCGAATTTAGTCTACTAAGACGAAAATTAGGCATGAGCGTAATAGAGTAGGACTTATATTCTTCTTATATACTCTAGTATTTACTTCTCTTGTCATGTTAATAGAACTAGCTTAGGGCTTACCCTAGATATCATGCACCTATAGATTTAAGGAGTCAATACATCTCACAACTCATAGGACTAATGTGTTTGTATACATAGCCACGTAGATGGGTGTGAAATGTTAGTACCTTACTCCTGGTTCCAGATGTAGAGATAGTGCATCGCCATGAACCATGGAGTATAATTATACATATTAACCGACTCTAACCATGACTTATTGATCTTTCATATCAATCAAGTCAAATAAGAGTCGAACATTTAATAGATGAGTTTATTTTTATTATATTATTTTCAAAATAATATGGAACATGCTTGGACTTGGAACTTAAACTTAATACTTATATTTTTTTTTTCAAAACCCCTCTTTCCGATTTATGGAAAAAGGGGGAGAAAAGGCCAAAGTTAAGGGATCATTTTTTTTATAACTTAACTTAGTAAGTTAATTCTATATTCTTATGGCCAAACATTAATGTTTTACTTAAGAAAGGGGGAGAAAGGCCAAGTTAAGAAATCTTCTTAACTTAAAATTTTTTACTAAGGCCAACTTTAAGTAATTGTTAATTACTTAAACACTTCCTATCCTAAATAGCAAACATCAAGGGGGAGGATTAAGATCTTCTTTCAAGACTCACCCTCGGTCAAGGGGGAGGTTTTCTCAAGGGGGAGTACTTGGAAGAAAGTCTCTATAACTCTTACTTAATCTTTGATTCTTCATGCATATTATTATTCTTCATATTATTTTCTTAACTTTGTATGGATTTGTCATAGATCAAAAAGGGGGAGATTGTTGGTGCAGTAGGCACCTAAGTCGAACCAGAGTTTTGATTATAGCAAGCGATACAAAGTTAAGCTCATTTTGTTATCTCACGAGTTAAATCAAGTGTGCAGAAAAGTACTAAAGATAGAGCTGAAGGTCAGCGACACCCAGAGGGAGCCGTGGTAGTCAGACAACACCGGGATTACTTCAGAGGAAGCCGAAGGAATCAGGAGGAAGATCGGAAGTAAAAGCTACAAGGTAAATGAAAGAGGTAAGCTCATGTGAGTGAGCGCAAGGAAGACCGTATCCTCTATACGAAGACATTCTTAGGCGATGATCCGACCAAGACCTCCCATGGAAGGTCTAAGTTGAGATCGGATGGTGTATGGCCATTTAATTTACTTGTATTAACTATATTTTCGAGCTAACTCTTCGTTGCAGTTGGGAAACCTGCCATCAGTCGACTTTGGACTTGTATCAGTCGACTGATCCATCAGCAATTGACTGGTAAGGGTAGCAGTCAACTATTGGTCAAGGATCAACTTCGAGAAGAGTCAAAGCT
This sequence comes from Wurfbainia villosa, assembly GCA_025175895.1. Taxonomy (NCBI): domain Eukaryota; kingdom Viridiplantae; phylum Streptophyta; class Magnoliopsida; order Zingiberales; family Zingiberaceae; genus Wurfbainia; species Wurfbainia villosa. The sequence continues at coordinate 86,096,587 of CM045997.1, forward strand.
TATCTCTATTTTTGAAGGGATAGGAGGCTTGCTCTCATTGGTTGAAGAAGTGAACGTCTAGGGTTTCCAAGGTTATAAAAGTAGGGGTTCTCCACCCCATTTTCATCATCAAAATCTCTCCAAAAAGCCTCCGCTACGATACTCTTCTACGATGACCTTGCGATGACGAAGTGCTACCGAATCCCCGATGACAAGTGTCTAATTTCTTTTACTTTAATAGTCGTTGGTTTTTTATTATTGTTGTTGTCTTTTATTCTATACTTGTTGTGTTTTAATCGTAACAAGGAGAGGGGGAGTGTTCCTCTACCTTGAGCTTTTCATCGATTGTATTCGCTTACTTCTTCCTCTAACGAGGAGGAGTGTTTTTAGTGTTTTGCCCTCCATACATAGTCTAGGACCGTTAGGGCCTTGGACTAGAAGCCGAAGGCTGTCAACAAAGTAAAAACAAATGAGTATTATTTTCTTTCCGCTGCATTTACTCTTACTCGCACTTTACATCGAACAAATGAATGAAAAGACTTTTGCGCTATTCACCCCCCCCCCTCTAGCGCTCTAAACGATCCAATAGATTTGCTTGGATTGATCCTCCTTACATATCACTGTGGAGTAGCAGCATAATCTTCGAACCACGTTAAACAATCTTGTTAGCACTTGTGTTATTTTGTCTCTTGTTTTCATTTCATATTTGTTTTGCTTCCGCTAATCTTAATTGTAGAAATGAAATGAGGCTATTCACCCACTCTAGCCTTCCAAGGTTCCCCAACAGCTAAGTCGGTCTTTAATTGATACATTTTACAATGCAATTAAATATTTAACTAAAAAGTTAGATAAGTCTGAGTCTAAGGTTGAGACTGTTAGGGCAATCTCTTGCCGTGATATGGTTTTGATGGTGTGGCAAAGGGTTTAAGTTAGTTTGATATGTTGATGTGATATGTGCGTTGAAGTCGTGCAGGACTTAGTAATTCGCACATGGAGCCGTGGCGAGTTTCACATCTCATGACTCGTGCCTTGAGTCGGTGAAGGATAGCTTTGCGGAAGCCGTGCGCTTGGAGCATCCGAGGGACCGCCGGACGAGAAGCTTGGAGTGAAGCCGGAGGAAGTAGACTTCGAGGCAAGAGACGCGAAGGAGCATTGCAGAGTCGTGCGCCTGATGCTGCCGAGGGACGTGGCCGAGAACGAAGAGAACTTCGAAGGCGAGGGACTCCGAGAAATGAGAGTGAGCGATTGTAACCCAGGGAAGGGTAGCTCTTAGGTGAAACTTGGCCATTTATACGATGGGCGATCGGCCAAGACCTGATCATTCGGCTGAAGGAAGCGATCGGCGGTAGATAAGGATTCAACCGTTACCGTCGAGCCGATCGCGGGCCGACTACGGCGAGCGAGGAAGCCGATCGTGATGAGGTCCATCAGTCGACTGCCAAGAGTTCCGTTGGACTACAACGGTCGGGATCCGACGTGTTCGGAGGCCGTTAGTGGCGAATGCCAAGGCGGCTGATCGTGATGGCGCAAACGGAAGAAGTTAGCCCTCTCTATAAAAAGAGAGGGTGTAAGCCTTTGAGAGGCTAATGCTCATACTCCAAACAATCTTCCTAGTGCCCCACAAGCTCTAAACTCTTCTTACTTGTCTTTACTTCAATCCTATTGTAAGGAGAGTGATCTTGGTTGTAAAGGTTACCTCCACCTAGCTTTGTGCAAAGGAGAGACCGATAGTGATTGGTTTTGGCGGAGTGATTCACCGTGGATGAATCGGACCGTGGATTAGCGGCGTAGCCGTGAACCACGTTATATCTCGGTGTTTGTATTGCTTGTTTATATTTTGCTTGTCTTTACTTATAGTTGTATATTCCGCTTGCGCTAACGTTTTGTAGACGAGCAATTTACGACGTCCAACATACGAGGGCTATTCACCCCCCTCTAGCCGGCCATATCGATCTCTTACAAGTGGTATCAGAGCCGAGGTTGCTTGTCACCGGACTAACCACCGCAACAAGCCCTACATAAAAAATGGCCGGCTCCAACATCCATCCTCCGAAGTTTGAAGGAGAATTCGCTTGGTGGAAGAAGCGAATGGAGGTATTTTTCGAAACGGATTTTGATATAATGATTACAATGGAATCCGGTTTCGTTTTGCCTAGGGATGAAGAGGGGAAACCAATCGAAAAATCAAGGTGGACCAAAAGGCAAAGGGAAGAGCACCTTGCAAATTCAAAAGCCAAACATCATCTCTTCAATGTGCTCCCTCAACAAGAGATCAACCGAATAGGAGAATGCCTAAGCGCCAAGGAGATGTGGGAGAAGCTAATTGAGCTTCATGAAGGCACATCCGAGGCAAAGCTAGCAAGGAGAGATCTCCTCCGCTCCCAACTATCCAACATCAAATTAGAAAAGGGAGAAAAGGTAATTTCTTTGCATTCTAGATTCAAAGAAATTTTAAATGGACTAACAAGTGTAGGTGAGAAGCTATCAAACCGGGATATGGTAATGAAGGCCATAGATGCCTTTCCCCGGTCCTCAAAGTGGAGCTCCATGGTGGACTCATTCTATATCTCAAAGAATTTAGAAGTGAGCACCTTGGAGGAGTTCTTCTCAACAATGGAACTCCACGAAACTAGGCTTGAGGGAATACAAGAGGAGCCTAAAATTCAACCCTCAAGAGGAGTAGCATTATTGGCAAGTAAGGGGAAGAAGAAGATTGAAATCCCCTCCTCCTCCGATGACGAAGCATCTTCCTCCTCCTCCATGGATAGCACCGAAGAAGCCTACATGGTAAGGAGGGTAAGACGTGCATTTAAGAATTTTAGATTTGATAAATCTAATGATAGGATGAGAAGACCAAGGGGGAAGGTTATATGCTACAATTGCCAAGGAGAGGGACACATAAGGGACAATTGTCCCCTCCTAAACAAAAGCAAAGAAGAGAAGAAAAAGAAAGAAGAGAAGAGGAAGAAGAAGAAGGGGAGCAAGAGAAAGGAAGAGGAGAAGAAAACAAAGGAGAAGGGAAAGGCTAAGGCTCTCAAGGCAAGGACTTGGGATGACCCATCATCATCCTCCTCCTCATCATCGGATGAGGAGAATGCCTTTGTCACCAATTTGGCCTTGATGGCCTTTGATGACTTGGATTGCTCTTCATCCGAAAATGAAGAATCAAGCTCAAATGGGGAGAGCTCAAATGAAGGGGGAGATTCCACATCCTCATCATCCGAAGAAGAAGAGGACATGGAAACTATGGTAACGAATCTCTCACCCCATAAGATAGTTTCCATGATTTCTAGTTTAACTAAGGATTTATTTAGGGCAAAGAAGAAAAATAAATGCATGCTTGAACAAATTAAGGACCTAGAACAAAAATTAGAAAAAGCATGCTTAAATGATAATATTTCTTCTAGCTTAGATGATGCATGCTCACATGATTATATGCCTTTTAATGTTAGTGATGCATGCATAAATGAAAATAGGGCTTTAAGGGAAAAGGTAGATTATTTAACAAAAGCCCTAGAAAAATTCACTATTGGCTCCAACACATTGAACATGATCTTAGGGAGCCAAAGAGCTAGTTTTAACAAGAAGGGCCTAGGATATAAAGAGAAGAAAAATGAAAAGGCCTATAAATGCCTAATAGCTAGGGGACAAGATAAAAAGAAAGTAATTGCTAAGAAATGGATCCCCAAGGAATTTTTAGTGAACCCAATAGGAAAGAATCTATTTTGGGTTCCAAAATCCATCCTTAAGGGTTAGAAAAACCCCTAGGGTAGTCAACCATATGAACTTGACCTATATCATAATTTGGTTGACTTAGGATGACGGGACAACATTTTTTAGATAGTGTTGGGTGATGATAACGTACCCATAAATAGGTAATAATGCTTAAATCATGATGATTGTTGTAATTCCTATGTATGTTTTAAATCATGATTTATGATTTTGAAATTTGGCACGTTATCACTAGAAATAGGTTTAAATCATGCTTTAGGTGATAACTTGTTTATTATCATCGTATAATACCTAATGCATGACTATTATTTGATGGATACATGAGTTTCATGATCATAATGTAGAATTAATTGATATATGTCATTATGATCATGTAGGATGTTAGGTTGATACTTAGCCATGATAGAATTGCATGAATATATGGGTTAAGTATATACAAATATCCCCTAGGATACATCTCACACTCACTATAGGCTAACTTGATTGCAAACTTAGCATGGGTGAGATGGTAGGATGATACAAATGTCCACTAATGCCTATGGCATTTAGATGGTCATTTAAAGTATCAAAATAGCAATAATAGACCAATCATGGGGAAGACTTATGTTTAATTCATAGACATATTGCCCAAAGATCATGGTTGGATATTTCATATGTTTTCAAAACAATTTCTTACCTTAAAATACATGTATTCATGTTTTGAAACAATTGGATGCAAAACTAGGTAGCTAACTTGATACTAGAATGATCAAAAACCTAGTGGTTTTTAGAACTTTTGGATTTTTGGCAAAAACAAGAAAATATAATGAGTTTTCATGAAAAACTATTTTTCATTGATAGATATACTTAAAAGAAATATCTTCCCCAAATTTCATGATTTTTCAAAATTTCTGGAATTTATAATGCATTTCTGAAATTCGTCCAGAAAATCAGAAATATGGATTCATTTGTGCCAGTCGACTGCCATACTGATAGCAGTCGACTGGTGGCCTGTAAATCAGAATATTGAAGGCCGAATTCAGTTTGTAAACCTCCTACAAGTGGTAGAAATATACTTGATGCCACTAACAAGTGGTAAAAATATACTTGATGCCATCAACAAATGGTACCCAATTTTTAAATCAACTTGACATATTTTTCCTCCATTATACTTGATGCCATGAGCTTATAACTTAGTGTTAATCTTTTTGATGGTGTCAAAGGGGGAGAAATAAGTATGTTTAAGTTAATCACATTAGGGGGAGAAATATATTGTAGGGGGAGAAATATATGATAGGGGGAGAAATATATTGTAGGGGGAGAAATATATGATAGGGGGAGAAAATTTGCATAGAAAATTTCATGGATTAAGGGGGAGTTGCATGTTGCTATATCATGTTTATCTTTACATGCTTTCTTACCTTAGAATTTATATCAAATGTTTTTACCTAACTTAAACGGATTGCCACACATCAAAAAGGGGGAGATTGTTAGGGCAATCTCTTGCCGTGATATGGTTTTGATGGTGTGGCAAAGGGTTTAAGTTAGTTTGATATGTTGATGTGATATGTGCGTTGAAGTCATGCAGGACTTAGTAATTCGCACATGGAGCCGTGGCGAGTTTCACATCTCATGACTCGTGCCTTGAGTCGGTGAAGGATAGCTTTGCGGAAGCCGTGCGCTTGGAGCATCCGAGGGACCGCCGGACGAGAAGCTTGGAGTGAAGCCGGAGGAAGTAGACTTCGAGGCAAGAGACGCGAAGGAGCATTGCAGAGCCGTGCGCCTGATGCTGCCGAGGGACGTGGCCGAGAACGAAGAGAACTTCGAAGGCGAGGGACTCCGAGAAATGAGAGTGAGCGATTGTAACCCGGGGAAGGGTAGCTCTTAGGTGAAACTTGGCCATTTGGCCAAGTGTCGGATGGGTTTTTCCCGACACGGTCATTGCCATGACATGGCGATCGCTTCAAGTCGAGTAAGTTCGAGGTATACGATCCCGGATTGGCCAGCTGATCGCGCCATCGTTAGCCGATCGCCCAAGACCTGATCACCGATGAAGGCGATCGGGTAGTAGATAAGGGTTCGACCTGACCGTTCGTAGCCAGTGAGCGGTCGACTACGGAGGCGTGATCGTGATGAGGTCCATCAGTCGACTGCCAAGAGTTCCGTTGGACTACAACGGTCGGGATCCGACGTGTTCGGAGGCCGTTGTAGTAGTGATCGCGCAAGGGCGATCGGTGATGGCAAACGGGAAGAAGTTAGCCCTCTCTATAAAAAGAGAGGGTGTAAGCCTTTGAGAGGCTAATGCTCATACTCCAAACAATCTTCCTAGTGCCCCACAAGCTCTAAACTCTTCTTACTTGTCTTTACTTCAATCCTATTGTAAGAAGAGTGATCTTGGTTGTAAAGGTTACCTCCACCTAGCTTTGTGCAAAGGAGAGACCGATAGTGATTGGTTTTGGCGGAGTGATTCACCGTGGACGAATCGGACCGTGGATTAGCGGCGTAGCCGTGAACCACGTTATATCTCGGTGTTTGTATTGCTTGTTTATATTTTGCTTGTCTTTACTTATAGTTGTATATTCCGCTTGCGCTAACGTTTTGTAGACGAGCAATTTACGACGTCCAACGTACGAGGGCTATTCACCCCCCTCTAGCCGGCCATATCGATCTCTTACAGAGACCTTAGTTGAGGAGGTTAAACTCCTTAAATATAAGGTCTCCCTAACCTCTTCGACTAGTCGAGTTCAAGAGGAGAACTCAACTCGAGTTGAAAAACTCGAAGAAGAGAACTCTCTCTTGAAAGGACAAGTCCAAGATCTTAGGCAAACATTGGAAAGGTTTACTTTGTGATCCAAGGGGATTGACCTACTACTTGGATCACAAAGGGACGTGTACAACAAGATCGGACTAGGATTTAGATCAACCATGACCAATAAATTGTATATGTCAATCATAAATTGAAATAGACAAATAGTCCAAGCATGGGTCCCTAAGACTGCTTTAATTTCACAATTAGGATCCAATAAGTACTGGGTTCCCAAGGACCAAATCCACAATGTGGAAAGCCAGAATCGATTCAATGGTCCAGGGGAAGCTAGTACTAAACTTGTTTATTTTATTTTTTGAATTAGACTTGCATGCTTAGTTAGTTTTTGTTTTAATTTCTAGAATAGCTAGATAGGGTTAATAACCAATCAATCTTGACAACATAGTATCAGGACGTGGCAAGATGATATTACGTTAGGGAAACAAAGTCCTGTGTGTCCAAGTTAGATAAGGCATATCTAGCTTGGTACACTCGACTAAGTTGAACTAGTTGAAGCTACCTCGTCGTATCCTAAACTAGTTAGACCAGGAAGTAATCTTAAGTGACTCAAGTAATCAATTTCTTGAATTTGGCTTTGTCTAAGGAAGTGGTCGTTGTTCTGATCAAAGGTCTCTGTGCCTCGCCATGACCTGGAAGCTAATTTCTTGAAAAGTTTACTTGACGAGCTAAGAGTTAAATCCAAATCTAACCCAAGGTTGATTAGTTTCAAAACACTAAATTTAATCAAGTAAAATTGAAGTCATCTCAAAAACATATAAGGTTAATATGTTTGATAATGTAGAGAGGGTGAGATGACTATTAGGCTAAAATAAGCACCCAACATTAAAATTCCAATGTCTGATCCAACTACTATATGTGTAAGATCAATGGATGTTGGATAGTGGGTGCTCCCGACATATGACCGAAGACCAACTAAAATTTTCAAAGCTTAGATTCAAAAGTCAAGGATCTGTAGCCTTCCGAAACAACGGGAAGCTCAAAATTATCGGTTTAGGTGATATTGAGCTGAACTCCAACTTTATAATTCGTAATGTACTTTTAGTTGAGAATTTCAATTTTAATTTACTTAGTGTAAATCAATTGCGTGATAACAACTATAAAATTACCTTCTTACAAATTGAATGCCTAATAAAAAATAATGATACTTCAAAAATTATACTTAAGGGAACTAGGAATAGCAACATTTATAAAATTAACTTACCCAACTCCTCAACCAAGTGTCTAATGACACAACAAGAGGAATCTTGGTTGTGGCACCGACGACTCGGCCACTCTCACCCAAGACTCGTACATAAAATGAGCTCTCACCCAAGACTCGTACATAAAATGAGAGTGGTTTAGTTAGAGGTCTGCCCAATCTTAATCACTTGGAAAATAAAATTTGTAATTCTCGTCAACAAGGTAAACAAACTAGGACCTCACATCAACTAACCAACCAAGAAAGAACCAAAAGTGTACTTGAGCTCCTACACTTAGACCTATTTGATTCTCATGGAGCCAAGTCACTAAATGGAAGTAAATATTGTCTAATTATAGTCGATGACTTTTCTAGGCTTACTTGAGTTAGGTTTCTAAAACATAAAAGTGAAACCTTAGAGCAACTCACCAACTTATGTAAATTAATAGAAAATGAAAAGAATCTTAAGGTAAAAAGACTTAGAAGTGATCATGGTGGTGAATTCAAAAACCATAAGTTTATCGATTTTTGTAACCAAAACGGATACCACATTAGTTTTCCTACCCTAGGACTCCTCAACAAAACGTTCTAGTTGAACGTAAAAATCGAACATTACAAGAAGCCGCTAGAACCATGTTGAGTGAGTATAACTTACCTAATAGATTTTGGGCAGAAGCGGTCAATACGACCTGCTATGTTCAAAATAGGATCCTCCTAGTTAGAAGACACCTTAAAACCTCTTACGAAATTTATTACAAAAAATTACCAAACATTAAGTATTTTAGGGTCTTTGTTTGTAAGGTGGACATATTAAACACTAAGGATTAGCTAGGGAAATTCACCCCTAAAACAACTACTGGAACATTCCTAGGATACTCAACCACTAGTAAAGCTTATAGAGTGTATAAGAATGAAACCCTAAAAATCAAAGAAACAATTAATGTAGTATTTGATGAAGGAAACGAAACTACAAAACCCGGATTAGAGATGTTTAATGAACCTAACTCTAGAACTGAACATAACTCTAGACCTGAACTTAACTCTAGCCCTGAACCTAATTCTAGACCCGAATCTAACTCACAAAACGAGTCTATTATAAATCTTAACCCAAATCAATCTAAGGTACAATCAAACCACCTGATTGAAAAAGTAATAGGTGATCCCAATTTAGGAGTTCGAACTAGAGCATCATATAGGAACCTAAGCGAAATTTCACTCATCTCAAAAATTGAACCTAAAACAATTGAACAAGCTCTTCTTGATCTCGATTGGATTATAGCTATGCAAGAGGAATTAGCTCAATTTACTAGGAGTCAAGTTTGGGAATTAGTACCCCCACCTAAGGGAAAAACGATAATTGGAACAAGGTGGGTATTTCGAAATAAACTTGATGACAAAGGAGAAGTTAGGAATAAGGCTAGGTTAGTTGCTAAGGGATTCAGTCAAGTAGAGGGGTTAGACTACGATGAAACATATGCTCCCAGAGCTAGACTTGAATAAATTAGAATGTTATTAGCCTATGTTGCACATCGAGGATTCAAGCGATTTCAAATGGATGTCAAGTCTACATTTTTAAATGGATTCATTAAGGAAGAAGTTTACGTTAGCAAACCACCCGGATTTGAAAGTCTAGACAAACCCGACCACGTCTTTAGACTTAGAAAAGCCTTATATGGACTAAAACAAGTTCCTAGAGCTTGGTATGAAAGGCTTTCGATTTACCTTAAGTCTAAGGGGTTTAGTTGACCCAAATTTATTTTTAAAATCCATAAGAAAAAAGAATTTCATTGCCCAAATAAATGTAGATGGCATAATCTTTGGAACAACTAATACAATATTACTAAATGAGTTCATTTCACTAATGGAAAGTTAATTTGAAATGAACTTAGTAGGCGAATTGACTTTTTTCTTAGTCCTGCAAATTAAACAAACTAGAGAAGGTATCTACCTACACCAACGAAAATATGCTAAGGAATTAATTAATATATTTGGAATTCAAAATACTAAGGAAATTAACACACCAATGACAACTAATGTGAATATAGGAGAAGACTTAGAAGGAAAATCAATTGATTTAAAATACTATAGAAGCGCGATAGGTAGCCTCCTTTACTTAACTGCGAGTCGACCCGATATACTCTTCACAATAAGTATGTGTGCGAGATTTTAATCTTGCGCTAAGGAGTCACAACTAATGCTAGTCAAACGCATCTTTCGATACCTTAAAGGAACACTAAATGTAAGAATTTGTTACCCTAGGTTTAATCAATTCGAACTAATCGACTACTCTTATTCGGATTATGCTGGTAGTAAACTCGATAGGAAGAGCATGAGCGATTGTTACCAACTCCTCGACTCAAGTCTAGTTAGCTGGTGCAATAGAAAGCAATATTGTGTTGCCTTATCTTCCACTGAAGTCGAGTATGTTGTGATGGGTGAGTGTCTGGCTCAACTTCTTTGGATGAAGAACACTCTCCAAGATTTTCAATTAAACTTTAATTACACTAAACTTTTCATCGACAACATTAGTTCCATTAACCTAACTAAGAACCCAATTTGTCACTCTAGAACTAAACACATAGAGGTTAAACACCATTTCATTCGAGAACACGTAGCAAATGGAACAATACAACCCGAATATGTTGAGTCTAAATCAAACCTAGCAGATATCTTCACCAAACACTTACCCGAAGCAGAGTTTAGTCTGCTTAGACGAAAATTAGGGATGTGCAGAATAGAGTAGGGCTCAACTCTTATATTTTTTATATACTCTATTTTTTGTTTTTCATGCTATATGGAACTAGCTTAGGATTTACCTTAGAAAGCATGCACCTATAGATTTGAAGGAGCCAACACATCTCACAACACATAGGATCAATGTGTTTGTGTACTTAGCCACGTAGATGGGCATGAGATATTAGGACCTTACACCTGGTTCTAGATGTAGGTCCAGTGCATTGATATGAACCATAGAGTATAATTATTTAAAATAACCAACTCTATACAAGACTTATTGATCATTTTATATCAATTAAGTCACAAAGAGTTGAACATACTACTAGTTAAGATTATTTTAAAATTATTTATTTTCAAAATCTATACGGGACATGCTCAGACTTACAAATTATAATCACTTATTTTATAAAAAAAAATTACAAACCCCCATACTTTTCGATTTATGGCAAAAGGCGGAGACAAAGGCAAAAGTTAAGTGATCAAAATTTATTTTTTGATAACTTAACTTGAAACGTTCAAGCCAAAGTTAAGTAATCGTGTTTACTTAACTTGCTTAACCTTTTTAGTGGCAAACGTTAAGGGGGAGAGCTAAGCTTTCTTTTTCAAGTACTCACCTAAGGTCAAGGGGGAGATTACCTCAAGGAGGAGGACTTGAAAAAGAAATTTTTCTCTTACTTATGCTAACTTACTAAGTTACTCATACTAACTTACTAAGTTATGCACTCTTTCATATTCATGCTTCTTTTATACTCATGAAAATTGTGTTTCACATTTACTACTCGTCTTATTTTACACTTAATTTTCCCTTAACTTTGTGTCGGTTTGCCATAGATCAAAAAGGGGAAGATTGTTGGTGCAGTGGCACCAGATAATCGAACCTGGGTTTTGATTTAGGTTTTGATCATGGCAAAGACCCAAAGTTAAGGTCTTATCATTATCTCATATGCTCGATTAAGTGTGCAGAAATGATTAAGCTAAGTCGAAGGTTAGCGACACTTGGAGAAATTCTGATGGAGTCGAAGAACCCAAGTGATGATCGGAAGCTAAGGTACAAGTCACAAAGGACCAGAGGTAAGCTCGAGTGTGAGTAAAGGTGAGGTCGGGTCCTCTGTATGAGAAGAACTTTTAGCGGCGATCCGATTAAGACTTTCAGTGGAAGGTCTAGGTCGAGATCAGATGGTAAGTAGCCGTTGAATTTATCTTTACTAATGTGTTTTCGAACTAACTCCTTGTTGTAGTTGAATAACCTAGCTGACAGTTGATTGCTGGCTATTGGTAGTCGACTGATGAAGGTATTCAGTTGATTGCTATTCAAACTGTCTAGCTCAATGAAGGTCAAACAAGATCCACTTATCTTGGGGTGAGGTGGTCATTTTGATAGAATCTGGATCTCAACGTCTAGGGGGTTGGAAGGCTATAAAAGAAGAGGGGTTTCACCCCTTTAGGTCATCTTAAATGCTCTCAAAGTGCTCCCCCTAAGTTCTACACTGCCGTAATGCCGATGCAAAGCCAAAGATCTCCACTCTACTTCATCGGTAGATTCATTTAGTTCTTTCATTTGTACTTATTTTTGTATTCGTAATTTTTATCATACGAGGTGAGGTATGCTTGTTGCCTCATCCTCGAGTTTTGTTTTTGTTGTGTAATCGTTGTCTCTTGCCTCCAACAAGGAGGAGACTCTATAGTGAATTGTCCCTTCGTACGCGGTCTAGGATTGCAGTGCCTTGGAGTAGCAACCGTTTGGCTATGAAGTAAGTAAAAACAAAGTGTGCATTTTATTTTATCTTTTATTATTCCGCTGCATTTATTACTCGTGTTTTATTGACGAACGAAAAGAAAATTTTACGCTCGCTTTTCACCCCCCCCCCCTCTAGCATGCTTTCGATCCAACATTTTCCCCTACACTTGACAAGCCATTAATAATTTCCTTAAATCTAGAATGTAAAGACAATACCTTTTCTCCTTTATCTAATTTGATGTTATTGAGTTGAGATCGGAGAAGGTCTCGTCTTGCTAATTTTGCTTCAGATGTGCCCTTATGAAGCTAAATTAGATTCTCCCACATCTCCTTGGCACTTTAGCATTCTCCTATTCAATTTATATTTTGTTGAAGAAGCACATTGAAGAGATAATGCTTGGCTTTTGAATTTGCTAGATGCTCCTCCTTTCTCTTCTTCCACCAAAAAATACCTCCATTCTCTTCTTCCACCAAAAAAAATCTCCTTTGAGTTTCGGTGGATGGATGTTCATGTCGGCCATGGTTGATTTTCTTGTTGTGGCAATATGTCCGGTGACAAGCTCCTTGCTATAATACCACTTATTAGGATGGATGGCCCGGCTAGAAGGGGGGAATGAATAGCCTTTCAATGCTCGATGGAAATCGTTCGTGCTTAATTGTCTACAATGCTCATTAGTGCAGCAGAATGATAATAAAAGAAATGCAAAGACAATTAAAGCTAAAAACAAATTAAAGAAATAACACCTCTAACACAATTCGTATAATGTGATTCATGACCTCTCACCACAAGTCTACGATAATCTTGTTGGATCGAAGCGGATCGCTAGAGGGGGGGGTGAATAGCGATAAAACCTTTTTTTTCGAGTTCGTATCAAAAACCGAGTAGATAATTAATTGCAGCGAAAATGTAAATGTAAAGTAAAAAGAGACAAAGGAGGTTTACTTGGTTCGTAGCCTTCGGCTACTACTCCAAGGCCCTAGCGGTCCTCGACCACGTACGGAGGGCAAAAACACTAAAGAACTCCTCCCTGTTAGAGGTAGGGGTTTAATCGATACAAGTAAAGCACAAAGCTTGAGGTAGAGGGACACTCCCCCTCTCCTCGTTACGATAAAAGCTCCGAAAATGAAAGTACTAAACTGAAATAAAACACTAATCAACGTAATAAGATGAAAACAAATAAACCTAGACGTCGGAGAAGAAGCACTTCGTTTTCGGAGAAGTTGTAGCTTTGCGGAGGCTTTTGGAAGCTTAGAATTGATAAATAAACCCTAGGATTGACACTCCTTTTATAGCCTTTGAGCCCCTTTTAGAGAGGAACCCTAGCCAATCAAAATTGAGCACCAATCTTCTTGAAATGGGGTGATAAGCCTTGACTCCTCGAAGCTGATCATTGACCATCAGTCGACTGATGGCCATCATCAGTCGACTGATGGCAGCATCAGTCGAATGCTGACCTCAGGCAGTCGACTGTTTGATGGCAGTCGAGTCCTCCAAGCTGGCAGTCGACTGATACTAGCTGCAAGGCAAAGTTAGCTCAAAGAAAACATTATTTCGATGGCCTTCGACCGTCCGATCTCGACCTAGACCATCGATGGGATGTCTTTGGTCGGATCTACGCTTAAGACCATCCCCGTAAGGAGGATACGACCTCACTTACGCTCGCACACATGAGCTTACCTCGATACTTACCATGTCGCTTTTGCTTCCGGCCTTCCACTCGATTCCTTCGGCTCCCTCCGAAGTCACTCGAGTGTCGCCCGACCACCCGGCTTCTTCCGGGTGTCGCTAGCCTTCAGCTCCAGCTTTAGCAATCTTCTGTACACTCGATTCAGCTCGTGAGATAACGACATGAGCTTAACTTTGTATCGTTTGTTATAATCAAAACTCAGGTTCGACCTAGGTGCCTACTGCACCAACAATCTCCCCCTTTTTGATTTATGGCAAACCCACATACAAAGTTAAGTAAATAGCAAGCATGAAGAATAATGTGCATTAGAAACAAACAAAAAATAAAGAAGATTGAGTTGGAGTAGTAAGGATTTTCTTCAAGTACTCCCCCTTGAGGAAACCTCCCCCTTCACCGAGGGTGAGTCTTGAAGAAAGACCTTAATCCTCCCCTTGAGGGTTGCTTTAAGTAATTACTTAAAGTTGGCCTTAGTAAAACGTTTAAGTTAAGAGTTCTTCTTAACTTGGCCCTTTCTCCCTCTTAAGTAAAACATTAAAAATAAGTAAAACGTTGATGGCACAAATAAGTTTAAGTTAAGAATTCTCTTAACTTGGCCTTTAATAAGTTTTCAAAACTTAAAGTTAACTTTTAGTTTAAATATAAAGTAAGAGTTAAACCAAAAAATTTAAAAAAAAAAATTGACCCCTTAACTTTGGCCTTTTTCTCCCCCTTTTGCCATATATCGAAAAGAGTGAGGGTGTGTGTGGAAAACAAAAATAAGTGTTAAATTTAAAGTCCAAGCATGTTTCACATTATTTTGAAAATAATATACTGAAAATAAGTTCATCTATAAAATGTTCGACTCATATTTGGCTTGATTGATATAAAAGATCAACCAGTCCTGGTCAGAGTCGGTTAGTATGTATGATTATACTCCGTGGTTCATGGCGATGCACTAGCTTTACATCTGGAACCAAGAGTATGGTCCTAACATCTCACGCCCATCTACGTGGCTAAGTACACAAACACATTAGTCCTATGTGTTGTGAGATGTATTGGCTTCTTAAATCTATAGGTGCATGATATCTAAGGTATGTCCTATGCTAGTTCCATGAAAATGAAATTTAAGAAATAGTAGTAAGAAAATATAATCTGCAAGTTCCTATTCTATTACGCACATGCTCAATTTTTGTCTTAATAGACTAAATTCGGCTTCGGGTAGGGGTTTAGTAAATAGGTTTGCTAAGTTAGACTTTGATTCGGCGTATTCGAGTTGTATGGCTCCATTGGCCACATGTTCTCGAATGAAATGATGTTTGACTTCTATATGTTTGGTCCTAGAGTGACATATCGGATTCTTAGTAAGATTAATTGAACTAATGTTATCTACGTGAAGTTTAGTATTCGTAAAGTCTAACTTAAAGTCGCGGAGAGTGTGTTTCATCCAATGAAGTTGAGTGACACACTCACCCATCGCGATGTATTCGGCTTCGGTGGTAGATAAGGCAACACAGTGTTGCTTCCTACTGCACCAACTCACTAGACTCGAGCCGAGAAGTTGACAACAACCACTCGTGCTCTTTCTATGGAGCATACTACCGGCATAGTTCGAATCGGAGTAGCTGGTTAGTTCGAACTCGGTAGATCTAGGATAACAAATATCAACATTAATTGTACCCTTTAGATATCTAAGGATATGCTTGACTAGAGTTAGGTGAGACTCCTTGGCACAGGTTTGAAACCTTGCGCACATACTCACTGCAAATAAGATATCAGGTCGACTTGCAGTTAAGTAAAGGAGACTCCCTATTATGCTCCTATAGTATTTTAAATCAATTTGGTTTCCAATTACTTCTTCTATATTAATATTAGTTACCATTGGGGTATTAATAATTTTAGCGTCTTGCATTCCAAAGCGTTTAATTAATTCCCTAGTTTATTTGCGTTGATGTAGGTATATTCCATCTTTAGTTTGTTTAATTTGTAATCCTAAGAAGAAACTTAATTCGCCTACTAGATTCATTTCAAATTCACTTTCCATAAGTGAAATAAACTCATTTAGTAGGATTGAGTTGGTGGTTCCGAAAATAATATCATCTATGTAGATTTGGGCTATGAATATGTCTTTACCTAAGGTTTTTACGAAAAGGGTTGGGTCAACTACACCTTGGTTAAAGCCTTTGGACTTAAGATAAATCGAAAGTCTCTCGTACCAAGCTCGTGGAGCTTGTTTAAGTCCATAAAGTGCTTTCCTTAATCTAAGGACATGATCGGGTTTGTCTAAACTTTCAAAACCGGGGGGTTGACTAACGTAAACTTCTTCTTTAATGTATCTATTTAAGAATGCAGATTTCACATCAATTTGAAACAATTTAAATCCTCGATGTGCTGCATATGCTAATAGCATTCGAATGAAATCTAATCTAGCTACTGGGGCATAGGTCTCGTCGTAATCTAAACCTTCGACTTGACTAAACCCTTTAGCAACTAGTCTAGCTTTATTTCTAACTACTTCACCTTTATCATCAATTTTATTTCTAAACACCCACCTTGTTCCAATGATTGTTTTATCTTTAGGTGGTGGTACTAATTCCCACACTTCGTTCCTAGTGAATTGAGTCAACTCTTCTTGCATTGCAATAATCCAATCGGGATCAAGAAGAGCTTGGTCAATAGTTTTGGGTTCAATTTTAGAAATCAAGGATATTTGACTAAGGTTTCTATATGAGGCTCTAGTTCGAACTCCTAGACTTGGATCACCTATCACTTGGTCGATAGGATGATTCGTTTGAGTCCTAGTTGGATTTGGGTTTGAGTCTACAACTTGATCCATAGGATGGCTTGTTTGAGTTCTAGTTTGGTTGGAGTCATCTATCACTTGATCAATAGAGTGACTTGGTTGACTTAGGTTAGGATTAACACTAGACCTGATCTCAGGATCAGAGTTATGTCTAGTATGAATCGGCTCGCTAATTGGGGTTGCCGGGGGTTTTGTAGGTTCGTGTCCTTCATCGAATACTACATTGATAGTTTCCTCGACTCTAAGGGTGTCATGGTTATATACTCTATAAGCTCTACTTGTAGTCGAGTATCCTAAAAAGATTCCGGTCGTAGTTTTGGATATAAATTTCCCTAGGTAATCTTTAATGTTTAGGATATGTACCTTACACCCAAATACCCTAAAGTACTTGATGTTAGGTATTTTATCGTGATAAATTTCGTATGAGGTCTTAAGGTGCCTCTTTACCATAAGGATCCTATTCTGGACATAGCATGCCGTACTCACGGCTTCGGCCCAAAACCTATCGGGTAGGTTATACTCATTAAGCATTGTCCTAGCGGCTTCTCGTAGGGTTCTATTTTTGCGTTCTACTAGGCCATTTTGTTGTGGAGTTCTAGGGTAGGAGAACTCATGGTGGTATCCATTTAGGTTATAGAATTCTGTAAACCAATGGTTTTCGAATTCACCGCCATGATCAGTCCTAAGTCTTTTGATTTTAATGCTTTGTTGATTTTCTATTAACTTAAATAGGTTGATTAATTGATCTAGGGTATCACTTTTGTGTTTGATGAACCTAACCCAAGTAAATCTAGAGTAGTCATCAATAATGACTAAACAGAATTTACTTCCGTTAAGTGACTTAGCTCCATGTGAATCAAATAGATCCATGTGTAGGAGCTCAAGCACACTTTTGGTTCGTTCTTGACTAGTTAGTTGATGTTGTGTCCTAGATTGTTTACCTTGTTGACAAGCATTACATATTTTATTATCCAAGTTGTTGAGGTTAGGCAAACCTCTGACTAAATCACTCTGACTCATCTTGTGGATGAGTCTTGGGTGTAAGTGACCGAGTCGTCGGTGCCATAACCATGATTCCTCTTACCGTGTCATAAGACACTTAGTTGAGGAGTTAATTAAGTTGATAGTGTAAATGTTGTTATTTCTAGTTCCTTTAAGAATTGTTTTAGAGGTTTCGTTTGTATTAATTACGCATTCATTTTCTAGAAATATGACCTTATAGTTATTATCACACAATTGGCTTACACTAAGAAGATTATATTGAAAATTTTCTACTAATAAAATGTTTTGAATGACAAAGTTTGAGTTAAGCTCAATATCACCTAATCTGATGATTTTGAGCTTGTCATTGTTTCCGAAGCCTACCGATCCTTGTCGTTTGAATCGAAGCTTCGAAAACTTGAGTTGATCCCCGGTCATGTGTCGGGAGCAACCACTGTCCAACATCCATTGATCCTACACACAAGGTAGTTGGATCGGATATTGGATTTAAAAAAAAATTGGTTGAAAATTATTAACCTAAATCATCTCACCCATGTCTACATGATCAAACATGTTAATCCTATATGTTCTTGTGAGATGACTTCCAATTTTAGTTGAATTAAATTTAATGACTTAAACACTTGTCAACCTTGCGTTAGATTCGGATTTGACCTTAGGCTCATCAAGTCACCTTTTCAAGATCATGGCTTCCAGGTCGTGGCGAGGCACAGAGGCCTTCTTTGATCGGAACAACGACCACTTCCTTAGAAAAAGCCATTTTCAAGAAAATAGAGACTTGACTCACCTAAGACCACTTCCTGGTCTAACTATTCTAGGATACGGCGAGGTAGCTTCAGCTAGTTCCGCTCGGTCAAGTGCACCGAACTAGATATGCCTTATTTAGCCCGAATACACAAGACTCCGCTTTCCTAGTGCACTATCATCTCGCCGCGTCCTGGTACTATGTTATCAAGTATTGATGAGTTATAGTCCTATCTAACCATTCTAAGAAGTAAAATTAAACTAAATAAAAACCTAAGCATGCAATTTCTAAGTTAAAACACAAACAAATTTCGTACTAGCTCCCCCTGGACCATTGAATCGATTCGGTCTCTCCACATAGTGGATTTGGTCCTTGAGAACCCAGTACTGGTTTGATCCTAAGTTTGAAATCAAGGTGGTCTTAGGGACCCATGCTTGGACATGTTTTTTATGTCGATTTACAATCGACATATACGACTTATTGGTCGTGTTTGAGCTAAAACCTAGTCCGGCCTTGTTGTACACGGCCCTTTGCGATCCAAGTAGGAGGTCAAGTCCTTTGGATCCCAAAGTAAACCTTTCCAACGTATTCCTAAGATCTTCGACTTGACTTTTCAAGAGTGAGTTCTCAACTTCGAGTTTTTCAACCCGAGTTGAGTCCTTCTCTTGAACTCGACTAGTCGAAGAGGTTAGGGAGACCTCGTGTTTGAGGAGTTTAACTTCCTCAACCAGGGTCTCGACCTTGGACTCGGACTTAGCTAACTTTTTATTTAAAAACTTAATTGCACTATAAAGAGTAGTAATAAGAGACCGACTTACCTTGAGTGTATCTTTTGAACCGGATGTGTATCCGTGGCTTGTCTTGAATAGTGTTTCGCAGTCCGACTCGTCTTCGGTTTCCGATTCCGTCTCCGATTCCACCGATTTAGCCATAAGGACTCAATCATTGTCTTCTTCATCGGAAGCTTCTTCCCAAGTAGCGTTGAGTTCCTTTTTATGTTTTGGTGCCTTTCTCTTGAGTTTTGGGCATTCGGACTTAATGTGTCCAAACTTGTTGCATTCATAACATCTTATGTTTGAACTTTTAGGCTTACCTTCGTTGGGTCGAGTGACGACTCATTTTCGGCCCTTGACTATCCTCCTAACTAGGTTGACTAGTTCAGCTTCCATTTCCGAGTCGACCTCCGAATCCAACTCATCCTCTTCTTCCTTCGGGGGTGGCTTGCTTGCGGTTTTCTTCCTCGAATCTGCAAAAAGTGTTATACCCTTCTCGGGTTCCGAGTTAGACTGCTCATGAAGTTCGAAATCAGAAAAGAGTTCATCTAACCTAAGTTTAGAAAGATCCTTGGAGACCTTGTAGGCATCGACCATGGATTCCCACAAGGTAGTCCTCGGAAAAGAGTTTAGAACATACCATATAAGGTCAGGGTTTTCGACCTTTTACCCGATTGCATGTAGGTTGTTGACTAAGTCTTGGACACGGGCGTGGAGTTGCATCGCGGACTCGTGTTCCTGCATTTTTAGGTTATATAGTTTATTGAATAGAAGATCACGCTTACATACCTTGGCTTCATCGGTCCCTTCGTGTAGCTCCACTAGTTTTGTCCAAAGGTCCTTTGCGCTTATGAAGGGGCCGACGCGATTTAACTCCTCCTTGGACAAGCCGCATTGGAGGATTTGTGTTGCCTTGGTGTCGGCTTCGACTTGTCATTTTGTCGCAATGGTCCATTGATCATAATCCAAGGAGTCACCCACTTCATTAGTCGGAAGTGTGAAACCCGTTTGGATTATGATCCACATCTCGATTTGGGTTTTGAGAAAGCATTCCATCAAACCCTTCCAATAACGGAAGTCATCTCCATTGTAAAACGGAGGTCGGACGGTGCTAAAACCCTCGAGATGGGCCATTATAACAAAAGAAACAAGTAGACAAAAAAACTAGCAATGACAAAAACACACAAGAAAGTACCAAGACTCGCGTCTTGGATTAGTAGTGCGGTAGAAAAACTAAGCGAACAAATTAAATTCGAAATAAACAGAAAAAATAAAAAAAAAATCTGTGAAAATACTAGATTGGTTGTTTCACCAAATCTTAGCACCCCCGGCTCTGATACCAATTGTTGGATCGAAGCGGATCGCTAGAGGGGGGGGTGAATAGCGATAAAACCTTTTTTTTTTCGAGTTCGTATCAAAAACTGAGTAGATAATTAATTGCAGCGGAAATGTAAATGTAAAGTAAAAAGAGACAAAGGAGTTTTACTTGGTTCGTAGCCTTCGGCTGCTACTCCAAGGCCCTAGCGGTCCTCGACCACATACGGAGGGCAAAAACACTAAAGAACTTCTTCCCATTAGAGGTAGGAGTTTAATCAATACAAGTAAAGCACAAAGCTTGAGGTAGAGGGACACTCCCCCTCTCCTCGTTACGATAAAAGCTCCAAAAATGAAAGTACTAAACTGAAATAAAACTCTAACCGACGTAATAAGATGAAAACAAATAAACTTAGACGTCGGAGAAGAAGCACTTCGTTATCGGAGAAGTTGTAGCTTTGCGGAGGCTTTTGGAAGCTTAGAATTGATAAATAAACCCTAGGATTGGCCCTCCTTTTATAGCCTTTGAGCCCCTTTTCGAGAGGAACCCTAGCCAATCAAAATTGAGCACCAATCTCCTTGAAATGGGGTGATAAGCCTTGACTCCTTGAAGCTGATCATTGACCATCAGTCGACTGATGGCCATCATCAGTCGACAGATAGCGGCAATGTCGAATCCTCGAATCGATCGTTTGACGGCGATCGAGTTCTCAAGCCGGGCAATGATCGATACTAGCTGCAAGGCAAAGTTAGCTCAAAGAAAACATTATTTTGATGGCCTTCGACCGTCCGATCTCGACCTAGACCATCGATGGGATGTCTTTGGTCGGATCTATGCTTAAGATCATCCCCGTAAGGAGGATACGACCTCACTTACGCTCGACCACACGAGCTTACTGTTGGTTATCCAGCACCGCGGCGTGTGTGTGTTCGATCATGTTTCGTAAACATGAGCACAACGGAAGCAATTAAAAAATAATAAATCTATATTTATTACAACACACACAACACACGCATGCTATTACAACAAGTGTAGACATAACCGTAAATTAAAATTTGCAATAAAGAAAATTATCTACGTTATACCTTTCGTATGACGTGTAGCGGGAACGGTATCAACCGGAACGATCCTCGTAAGAATCGTCTCTATCTGTATCCACGCCGAGCTCCTCGGGATGACTTCGCTAAGTCACGAGCTTCGTCTTCGTACGGGTTACTAGCCTCGTGTTGAAGACGACGTGATAGAGAGATGATCACGATCCGAATCCAAATTCGGATCCTAAAACGAGTTCTCAAAACTCGCTTCTCCGGAGAGGTATTCGTCAACCAATTGACGAATCCTTCGTCCTCCACCTCAGAGGATTACCGGAGATCAAATCCCCGGTAAGTTAGGTGCTATCGGAGCACTAACCGTCGTCCAAACGACGCTCCGACAACAAAGAAACAAGCTGTCAAGAAAAACTGGACAGCTTTTGGTGGAGGAATAGAGGCCGGCAAAGGAGAGATGGAAGCTCACCTTATCACCGAACCTAGAGGAGATCACCGGAGGGTCGCCGGAGGTTCACCGGCTGAAGGTTGGTCGCCGGCAAGGAGCTGGACGGCGGCACCACAAGCAGGGCGGCAACAATATGTTGGGCGGCAACAATATGTTGGGCGGCAACTATATGTTGGGCGGCAACTAGGTTTAGGGTTTTGGATGATTAGGGTTTAACAATCCCTTAAGCCCTCTTTTATAGAGAACTAATTCTCTTAATGGTTAATGGATCATATCCATAAAGCCCGTTAACCCGCTCCATTAGGATAAGTTAAAATAAACCAAACCATGATGGTTTATTTTAAGTTAAAACGAACTGAACCAACCTTTGGTTCATTCGTTTAATATAAACCAAACCCTTTGGTTTATTCTCATCCATTGGATTAGAACCAAACCATTTTGGTCCATCCATTATGTCTTCATAAGACACTGCCCATCCACGCTTCCATTGCGACTGAAATAATTTCATGCTCGCTTTATGTTTGGTCCAACCAAACATAGTTTCTCTCGGTCTGAGAATCCCATTCTCAAGCTCGTTTTAAATCCTTTGGATTACACTCGTTGTGCGTGTGACAAAATAGGTTCTCGGTTTATGTTGGCCGTCTATAATTAACCATTAATTATAGAACGATCATGAGTGGCACCTAGTAGTACATCATGATCCCCAATTAACCGAAAAGATCAACGGTTGATCCAGAACTATTTCTGAAACCCTTCAGTAGCTCGAATGAATCCTGCCCCATTCCCTTCACTCATCTTATACCCACTTGGTTCAGGACATGATCTATTGTGTCAGTCCCCACTAGGCTGACTACGTCACACCTAGCCCAAGTATCATTTCCTCGTCCTACGGATTCTAGTTACTCCACATGTATCGAAGAGTACCTTACTCTAAACATGTAATGCTTTGGCCAAAGACTTTAGTAACAATCCGACGAGAGGCCATGGGTATACATCTCCTCGCAAGGAGTGGTGAATCCTTTATAAGCTATTCAAACACCTTCGATCACTTCGACTTATACCCAATCATCCCGGGTCCACATCTCCTTAGAGATGTTTGCTTAAGATGTCAAAGCATAAGTCTCCATGATCAAGATGACTTGAATACCGCAAGTCAAAGGAACATCGCACTTAAGCCACAGTAAGAACTTCATTGACATATCTATATATGCAGAGAACCATATGAAGTCTTAGGTCACTCCAATGAACTAGTTACCATAACTAGCATCCACGATTAACTCCGGACATCACAATGTCTCGGCCCGGTGAGAATCACCGCTTGGATACACCAAGGAGTATACCTCGTGCTAGTCTCGGTGAATTGATGGTGTCCAAATCCATCAATTCATCGACTAGGGATAATTCCGATACATCACAATTACACATGTAGAGATACTCACTAGTTGTGATCCAATCACAAATTCTCTCATGCTGTGAATCGTATCGTGGACATTCAGTAAATGAGTTTAAGATCCAATCAAATACATAAAACATGTATACTCAAATAGTGAATCTTCATTTATCATATAAATGGTTCATACATAAGGCGATTGCCTTAGGACATCTCTCATATATTACTAACAGACTCCCACTTGGCCTAATGCCAATCGCTACGGTATCCAATACCATAAGCTCAAACATGACCCTCAAACTTATTTTGAGGTAATGCCTTAGTCAAGGGATCCGCTAAGTTCCTTTCAGTGGGAATTTTCTCGATTTGTATTTCGTTCCTACTGATGATCTCTCTGATAAGATGATAGCGGCGAAGCACATGTTTGGATCATTGATGAGACCACATCAAGTTCATAGATGAACTTATTGATCCAAACCGCTTCCTTTGCTGCTTCCAAAGCTGCAACGTATTCTGCCTTAGTGGCAGAATCCGCTATAGTGTCAAGCTTGGAACCTTTCCAACTTATTGCGCCTCCATTTTAGGTGAATACATACCCAGACTGAGACATGGAATCATCCTTGTCTGTCTGGAGCTGGCATCCGTATACCCACGTATCACCATGTACCCTTCTCCATATATTAGGAACACATCCTTAGTTCTTCTCAAGTACTTAAGGATCATCTTAACAGCCACCCAATGATCCATTCCTGGATCGGACTGGTATCTGCTCGTGACACTCAGAGCATACGATACATCGGGCCTCGTACATAACATAGCATACATGATAGATCCTATTGCGGATGCATAGGGAATCTTACTCATGCAAATCCTCTCGTCTTCTGTGCGCGGACACATAGACTTCGAAAGGTGTACCCCATGCCTGATGGGTAGGAAACCTTTCTTGGATTCCGACATGCTAAACCCCTTTAGCACTCGGTCTATATATGTAGACTGCGAAAGACCAAGCAACCGTTTCGATCTATCTCTATAGATCTTAATCCCAAGGATGTAGGTTGCTTCTCCCAGGTCTTTCATGGAGAATGTCTTGGATAACCAAACCTTAACTGACTGTAAGATTGACACATTGTTTCCTATAAGTAATATGTCATCGACATACAATACTAGGAACACGACTACACTCCCACTAACCTTCTTGTACACACAAGGTTCGTCTGGATTTTGTGAGAAATCAAACTTTTTGATCGTCTCATCAAAATGGATATTCCAGCTCCTGGATGCTTGCTTCAATCCATAAATGGATCGTCGCAATTTGCATACCTTGGTTTTATCAACCGATGTGAAACCCTCAGGCTGTATCATATACACGTCCTCGAGCAGGTTTCCATTAAGGAAAGCTGTTTTCACATCCATCTGCCATATCTCATAATCATAATGAGCCGCTATGGCCAGGAGCATCCGAATGGATTTAAGCATAGCTACAGGCGAATAGGTTTCATCATAATCAACACCTTGTTTTTGACGATATCCTTTCGCCACCAATCTAGCCTTATAGGTAATCACATTACCATCCATGTCGGTTTTCTTCTTGAAAACCCACATGCACCCTATAGGCTTTATGCCTTCATGTGGGTCAACCAAGTTCCAAACTTGGTTTTCGTACATGGAATCCATTTTCGACTTCATGGCACCAAGCCACTTATCCCTTTCTGAACTTGTCAACACTTCTTCATAACTGGTAGGCTCCTCATCATCAATGAGTAACTCGTCGTTCGATTCACTTACGAGAAATCCATATCTCTTAGGAATATTGCGTGTTCTACCAGATCTACGAAGATGTGGTGTTACAATAGGTCCAGTCGATTGCTCATCACTATGAGTTATCGGCTGTTGTGCTTCACCAGGTATCTCATCAATGTCTATTTGAGTCTCTCGAGCCTCCTAAAGCTCGACGACACTCCCACTGTTTTCTTGCAAGAGAAACTCTTTCTCTAGAAACACAACATGCCTTGAAACAAACACCTTTTGTTCCACAGGATGATAGAATTGGTAACCCCTTGTTTCCTTAGGGTATCCAATAAATAGACATTTATCAGACTTAGCATCCAGTTTGTCTGATACAGTCCGCTTCACATAAGCAGGACAACCCCATATCTTCAAGTAAGATACATGAGGTTTCTTACTAGCCCATATCTCATATGGAGTAGTAGAGACTACCTTGGTAGGCATTCTGTTTAACAAGTAAACAGCTGTCTGAAGTGCATAACCCCAAAAGGACTTGGGAAGAGTCGCATGATTCATCATTGACCTGACCATGTCCAACAAGGTCCGGTTACGCCTCTCAGATACACCATTATGTTGTGGTGTATAGGGCGGAGTCCATTGAGACAATATGTCATTGTCTCTTAGATAATCAAGAAACTCTTGACTTAAGTATTCACCACCTCGATCCGATCGAAGTATTTTAATACTTTTGTCATGTTGTTTCTCTACTTCATTTCTGAATTCTTTGAACCTTTCAAAGGCTTCAGACTTGTGTTTCATCAAGAACACATACCCAAACCGTGAGTGATCATCGGTGAAGGTAATGAAGTAACTATAACCTCCTAAAGCTTGAGTTGACATAGGTCCACATACATCAGTATGTACTAGACCTAGTAACTCTCCCACTCGTTCACCTTTTCCAGTAAAAGGTAACTTAGTCATCTTGCCTTTTAAGCATGATTCGCATGTATCGTATGAATCCAATTCAAACGATTCCAGAATTCCACATCGGTGTAATTCGGACATGCATTTCTTGCTTATATGGCCAAGACGACAATGCCACATATAGGAGTCTATGTGATTATCCTTTCGAGCACGCGTGTTGCTCGCTTCGATATTGAAAATGTCACTGGATACGTCCAACGTATAAATGCCATTACTCAAAGTTCCAGTTCCATAAAGTACGCCATTCAAAGTTATATAACAACAATTGTTACTAAACGTTAAATGGAAACCATTTCTATTTAAGCAGGAAATAGAAACAATGTTCTTTATTAGAGAAGGAACATAATAGCAATTGTCAGTTCAAGACTAGTCCACTAGGGAGCTTCAAAGAATAAGTTCACGATGGCATGAAAGAACCTTTGCTCCATTGCCAACTCGCAAATTTGACTCCCCTCTGACAAGTCTTCTTCTATTCCTTAGCCCCTGTATGTCATTACATATATGTGAGCTACACCTAGTATCCAATACCCAAGTGTCTAAGGAAATAGAATGACAATCAATAACGAAGATACCTGAAGAGGATGGGGAATCGGATGCCTTCTTCTTCTTCATGGACTCAAGATAAGTGTTTCTTCGCCAAGGGCCTTCCTTGCCACAAAGGATGGCAAGTGCCCTTTTCACTGGGTTCCGCCTTCTTTTCCTTTTCTTTCCTTTCTTCTCGCTTCTTTTGCCTTCCTCTTAGAACCTTTCTTTGAGGAATCAACTAATGAACCGCCTTCTCCTCATGCTTTACGTAAGGCTCCACAGCCTTCAAAGATATTAAGGAGCTCGGGAATGGTGGATTCCAATTTGTTCATCCGATAGTTCATCACAAATTGCGAGAAGCTCTTGGGCAAACAATGCAGAATTAAGTCAATACTTAACTCATGATCCATCACAAAACCGAGGGTAGCTAGCCGCTCGATGTACCCGTTCATCTTTAGCACAAACTGCACTACATTTAACCTTCTTGCATCTTCGTAGTGAAGAGGAGCCTAGAGACCTCGAACCTTTCGGATCTCGCTTTCTCATCGAACAACTCATGAAGATGGAAGACCATAGTATTAGCATCCATATGCTCATGCAGCTTTTGCAGCTCAGGTACCATCGCCGCTAGCATGATGCAACTCGCCAGCTCAGAATCTGCCACATGTTTCTGATAGACCAATATTTGGTCTGGAGTTGCATCGTCCTTAGGACGGTCAGGAAGAGGCTCTTCAAGGACATATGCAAGCTTTTCCGCCTTGAGAACAATTCTCAGGTTTCTAAGCAAGTCTAGGAAGTTAGGCCCAGTCCGTTTGTTCGAATCCAAAATAGTGCGCAAATTCAAAGACGTCATGATCAATTTATTGACCTAGAAATACAAAACGAGCATATATGAGAAAGATGATTTTAAAATGCATCAATATACATTTATAAATCCCATTCATTTTTCGAATTTCAAAAAAAAAAAACCCTTAAAATCACTTCGGGAGATCGTAGGTCCATCTCCGAATGGACTGATATCCATCATAGATAAGAACAACCTTGGAGTGAGTCCAACAAGCCATTCTTAGCTATGATGGTGGGTATCAAGTATACCGATTACATATCATGTATATGTAACTATCACAATGTGCTATCAACTAATTGAATGTTTACACATACATTGGGTTGTTAACACATTAACAAGTATGCATCATATGCATAGCACCCAACTTCACCTCTCTTCACATCGACCTTGGAGTGAGTCCAACAAATCGATGCTCCAAGTTAAAGCCGACCCATTAATCGCGAAATAGTTTTAATATGGTTAGAGCGCATTCAACCAATTAGCCAGGCTTGGAGTGAGTCCAACAACCCAAACTAACGATTGACCTCTGACTGAGTGAGTCCAACAACCCAAACAAGAAACAGAACTCTGGTTCTAACCATATTAATGGAAGGTGTAGGCTTTAATATTGAGTTAGGGTTTTATGTCTCATCCTCTTTGCATGCAAATAACTATTATCTACATGGCATGGCATACATGGCATACATGGCATACATCTACATGTCACGACACGCATGGCATAATGTTATGCATCTAATGCAATTACATGGCATACAATTATGTCATGTATATTATTTCCTTATATGTCATAACTATTTATGGAAATAAAATATGTTTAAGATTTGATTCTCCAAATCAAATCATAATTAAATTAGGAAACAAATTTCCAAATCTAATCACATATTTTATTCATGGAATTATTTGATTAAGGAAAATCTATTTAGGAAACCAATTTCCTAAATCATTAAAACTACTTATGGAAATAAAATATTTTAAGATTTGATTTCCCAAATCAAATCATGATTAAATTAGAAACAAATTTCCAGAATCTAATCAAATATTTTATTTATGGAAAATATCAATTTCCATAAATACTTCCAACTTTCCAAAAGTGGAAGATTTCCATAAATACTTCTAGACTTTCCAAAATTGAAAAATTTCCATAAATACTTCTAAATTTCCAAAATTCAGAAAATTTCCAGAAATACATTATGACTATCGCAAAACCATTTTACGATTATGTCGAAACACAACCTGGGCTCTGATACCACTGTTGGTTATCCGGCACCGCGGCGTGTGTGTGTTCGATCATGTTTCGTAAACATGAGCACAGCGGAAGCAATTAAAAAATAATAAATCTATATTTATTACAACACACACATGCTATTACAACAATTGTAGACATAACCGTAAATTAAAATTTTCAATAAAGAAAATTATCTACGTTATACCTTTTGTATGACGTGTAGCGGGAACGGCATCAACCGGAACGATCCTCGTAAGAATCGTCTCTATCCGTATCCACGCCGAGCTCCTAGGGATGACTTCGCTAAGTCACGAGCTTCGTCTTCGTACGGGTTACTAGCCTCGTGTTGAAGACGACGTGATCGAGAGATGATCACGATCCGAATCCAAATTCGGATCCTAAAACGAGTTCTCAAAACTCGCTTCTCCGGAGAGGTATTCGTCAACCAATTGACGAATCCTTCGTCCTCCACCTCAGAGGATTACCGGAGATCAAATCCCCGGTAAGTTAGGCGCTATCAGAGCACTAACCGTCGTCCAAACGATGCTCCGACAACAAAGAAACAAGCTGTCCAGAAAAACTGGACAGCTTTTGGTGGAAGAATAGAGGCCGGCAAAGGAGAGATGGAAGCTCACCTTATCACCGAACCTAGAGGAGATAGGTTCACCGGCTGAAGGTTGGTCGCCGGCAAGGAGCTGGACGGCGGCACCACAAGCTGGGCGGCAACAATATGTTGGGCGGCAACTATATGTTGGGCGGCAACTAGGTTTAGGGTTTTGGATGATTAGGGTTTAACAATCCCTTAAGCCCTCTTTTATAGAGAACTAATTCTCTTAATGGTTAATGGATCATATCCATAAAGCCCGTTAACCCGCTCCATTAGGATAAGTTAAAATAAACCAAACCATGATGGTTTATTTTGAGTTAAAACGAACCGAACCAACCTTTGGTTCATTCGTTTAATATAAACCAAACCCTTTGGTTTATTCTCATCCATTGGATTAGAACCAAACCATTTTGGTCCATCCATTATGTCTTCATAAGACACGGCCCATCCACGCTTCCAGTGCGACTGAAACAATTTCATGCTCGCTTTATGTTTGGTCCAACCAAACATAGTTTCTCTCGGTCTGAGAATCTCATTCTCAAGCTCGTTTTAAATCCTTTGGATTACACTCGTTGTGCGTGTGACCAAATAGGTTCTCGGTTTATGTTGGCCGTCTATAATTAACCATTAATTATAGAACGATCATGAGTGACACCTAGTAGTACATCATGATCCCCAATTAACCGAAAAGATCAACGGTTGATCCAGAACTATTTCTGAAACCCTTAAGTAGCTCAAATGAATCGTGCCCCATTCCCTTCACTCATCTTATACCCACTTGGTTCAGGACATGGTCTATTGTGTCAGTCCCCACTAGGCTGACTACGTCACACCTAGCCCAAGTATCATTTCCTCGTCCTACGGATTCTAGTTACTCCACATGTATCGAAGAGTACTTTACTCTAAACATGTAATGCTTTGGCCAAAGACTTTAGTAACAATCCGACGAGAGGCCATGGGTATACATCTCCTCGCAAGGAGTGGTGAATCCTTTATAGGCTATTCAAACACCTTCGATCACTTCGACTTATACCCAATCATCCCGGGTCCACATCTCCTTAGAGATGTTTGCTTAAGATGTCAAAGCATAAGTCTCCATGATCAAGATGACTTGAATACCACAAGTCAAAGGAACATCGCACTTAAGCCACAGTAAGAACTTCATTGACATATCTATATATGTAGAGAACCATATGAAGTCTTACGGCTGGTCACTCCAATGAACTAGTTACCATAACTAGCATCCACGATTAACTCCAGACATCACAATGTCTCCAGCCAATGAGAATCAGCTGCTTGGATACACCAAGTAGTATACCTCGTGCTAGTCTCGATAGAATTGATGGTGTCCAAATCCATCAATTCATCGACTAGGGATAATTCTGATACATCACAATTACACATGTAGAGATACTCACTAGTTGTGATCCAATCACAAATTCTCTCATGCTGTGAATCGTATCGTGAACATTCAGTAAATGAGTTTAAGATCCAATCAAATACATAAAACATGTATACTCAAATAGTGAATCTTCATTTATCATATAAATGGTTCATACATAAGGCGATTGCCTTAGGACATCTCTCATATATTACTAACACTTACCTCGATACTTACCATGTCGCTTTTGCTTCCGGCCTTCCACTCGATTCCTTCGGCTCCCTCCGAAGTCACTCGAGTGTCGCCCGACCACCCGGCTTCTTCCGGGTGTCGCTAGCCTTCAGCTCCAGCTTTAGCAATCTTCTGCACACTCGATTCAGCTCGTGAGATAACGACATGAGCTTAACTTTGTATCGTTTGCTATAATCAAAACTCAGGTTCGTCCTAGGTGCCTACTGCACCAACAAATCTGTTAGGCAGATTACTCCCTCAACCTTTCCACTAAACTTCTCCTTTACCTCAACACAAGGTGGAGAAAAAAAACCTTCTTATTCAAACTCTCCCTCTTACAATATGATAGAGATATAATTAGGGAATAGGAGAGTAATAATGTTTAGGAGGCTTGGAGCAATGTTAGGAGTTAAAGCATTAGCTTCTCCAAGGCTCCCATGGTCGTCTTTTATAGAGAGGAGTCCTTCAGAATAAATCGACTCCAATGACTTTTGCCCAAGCCTGATCCGCAGTCTGTTAGAGATTCTGAGATCATACACAGTGGAATAAAGTGAATAAAATAATTTTTATTGCATCCCAGACATCCCCTGGGGGCTGGGAAAACTTACTTTGGCATAATCACATGAAAACACACACAAGGAGAAGGAGAAGTTATACCTTCGAGATTCTTTTGAATCCGTCGAAACTACAAGCAAGACCAACGGGCCTTGCCTCTATCAGTATCCATGCCAGGATCACCTGAGACAACTCTTAGATAAGTAAGCCTTTGTCTCTGATTGGTGCTAGCCAACTAGTGGAGACAAGAGAAGAGGAGAGAGCGAAGATGACTACTAAGGGAGAAACCTAAAACCACCCCCCTCCAAAGATTATCAAGGGATCTATTTATAGATCTCTTGGTTAGGTCATCTTAGGAGGCTTAAATAGAACATATCTTATCATAATTATACCCTAATTAATATAAGAACAACCCAGGAAATTTTCATAAGAGAAATCACCAAAATCGACGGAACCGCGACATGACCGTGTGTCTTACACTTTGTTGGTTGTGCCAGGACACAAGGCCGGCTGTGTGTCCTTCTGGGCACAACCCAGTTTTTGTTGTTTTTGGCCAGAGCCAGGCACGACCCATGCCAAGTTAGGCACAACCGTGTGAGGCTTTGTATGGTTCGTTTAACTTTGTTTAGGTGCGATATGGTCATGCTAAGTCTAACAAGGCCATAGGAGGTTCCATATCCTCCGTTTCACACCCCCTTGGTCTGGTTCAACCAAATATATCCTCTCTCAATGAGAATCTCATTCTCAAACTTGTTTTACATCTCGAGATCACCCATAGTGCGTGTGACCCAATAGGTTCCTGGTTATGTTGGTCACTCATAATTAACTCCTTAATTATGAATAGATCATGAGTGACACCTAGTAGTACATCATGACCCCCAATTGACGTGAAAGTCTAAATCGACTCCAGAACATTTTCTGAATCCTTTAGCAGCTTCAGTTGTTCGTGTCTTGTTCCTTTCACTCATCGTATACCCACTTGGTTCAGGACATGGTCTATGTGTTCGTCCCCACTATGTTGACTACGTCACACCTAGCACAAGTTAGTTTCCTTGCCTTGTGGATTCAAGTTACTCCTACATGTTCCCAAGAAGACCATCTTCTTAACATACTTACTTTGGCCAGAGACTTCTGAGTAACAATCCTGACAAGAGGCCTAAGGTATACATCTCCTTTATCAAGAGTGGTGAATCCTCTATGAGTTATTCAAACACCTTCAATCACTTTGGTTTATACCCAATCATCCGGGAGTTACACCTACTATGTAAATGGTTGTGAAGAAGTCAAAGTATAAGGCGCCATGATCAAGGTGACTTGAATACCTCAAGTCTAAGGAAGCTTGCACTCAAGTTGCAATGAGATCTTCAACGATATATTGAACCATATGAAGTCTCATAGCAAGTCACTCCAATGAACTAGTTACCATAACTAGCATCCACATGTTCACTCTCAGCATCCCTATGCTTCCATTCAGTGAGTACCGAATGCATAGATAACCCAAGGAGCATAACATGTGTTAGTCTCATAGAATTGATGATATCTAATCTCATCAATTCATCAACTATGGATAGTTTCAATACTTACATATTTACACATGATGAGATACCCACTAATTTTGATCCAATCATAATTTCTCTCATGTTATGCATCGTATTGTGGACTTCAGTACATGAGTTTAAGATCTAATCAAATACATAGATAATGTATACTGAAATAGTGAATTAATAACTTCTAAGGCGATTTTCATAGGACACATCTCAATTACATCAAACTCCCACTTGGCCTACATCCAATTGCCTCGATATCTAATATCATAGGCCTCTATATGTCTCTCAAACTTTTCTTGGGGAAGAAGCTTTGTCAAGAAACCTCTGCTAGATTCCTATCAGTGGGAACTTTCTCTATTTGTACATCTCTTCTACCTATGATCTCTCTGATCAGGTGGTAACGGCGTAGTACGTGCTTGGATCATTGATGAGATTGTGGTTCCTTCGCTTGTACAATGGTGCCATTGTTGTAGCAATAAACTAGTAATGCTTCAACAATGCTCGATACTACTCCAAGTTCAGTAATGAACTTCTTGATCCAGACCGCCTTCTTTGCTGCTTCAGAAGCTGCAATGTACTCTGCCTCCGTAGTAAAATCAACAACGGTATCTTGTTTAAAACTTTTCCAACTCACCGCACCTCCATTCATGATGAATATGTATTCAGACTGAGATTTGGAATCATCCTTATCTATCTGGAAGCTAACATCAGTATACCCGCTTACTACCATATCACCTCCTCCATATACCAAGAACAAATCCTTAGTCCTTCTCAAGTACTTAAGGATTATCTTAACAACCACCCAATGGTCCATACTAGGATCTGACTGGTATCAACTCGTAACGTTCAAGAGTACGATACATCAGGCCTCATACATAACATAGCATACATGATCGATCCTATAGCTGACGCATATGAGATTTGACACATGTGAATCCTTTCGTCTTCAGTGCGTGGGCACATAGACTTCGAAAGGTGAATTCCATGCCTCATGGGAATAAAACCTTTCTTGGATTCTTCCATGTTAAACCATTTTAGCACTTTGTCTATGTATGTAGACTGTGAAAGACCAAGCAAAAGATTCAATTTATCTCTATAGGTCTTAATCTCTCAAATATAGGTTGCTTCTCCTATATCTTTCATAGAGAACATTCTAGACAACCAGACCTTGACTGTTTACAAAACAGGAATATCATTTCCTATAATTAATATGTCATCAACAAACAATACTAGGAACATGACCACACTCCCACTAACCTTCTTATACACACAGGGCTCCTCAGAATTTGGTGAGAAATCAAACTGTTTGATTGCCTCATTAAAATAGATATTCTAACTCCTAGATGCTTGCTTCAATCCATAAATGGAACGTTGAATCTTGCATACTTTTTTCTTGTCAATGGATGTGAACTCCTCAGGTTGTATCATATATACATCCTCAAACATGTTTCTGTTAAGGAAAGCTATTTTCACATCCATCAGCCATATCTCATAATCAAAATGAGCCACCATGGCTAAGAGAATCTGAATGGATTTAAGCATAGCTATTGGTGAAAAGGTTTCGTCATAGTCAACACCTTTTCTTTGACGATAGTCTTTTGCCACTAATCTAGCTTTATAGGTAATAATATTACCATCCATGTCAGTTTTATGCCTTCGAGTGGGTCTACCAAGTTCCAAACCTGATCTTCATAGATGGAATCCATTTTTGATTTCATGGCTATTAGCCATCTATCCCTTTCCGAACTATTCAGTGCCTCTTCGTAACTAGTAGGTTCCTCATCATCTATGAGCAACACGTTATTAGATTCACTTATGAGAAATCTATACCTCTCAGGAATCCTACGTGTCCTACTAGATCTACGAGGAGGTGGTTTATTATCAGGTTCAGCTAATACCTCATCCGAATGAGTAATCAACTGTGGTACTTGACTAGGAATCTCTTTTGTGTCTATCGGAGCCTCTTGAACTACACTCAGTTCAACCTCAATCCCACTATTTTCCTGTAAGAGAAACTCCTTTTCTAGGAATACAACATGCCTTGAAATAAACACTATTTGTTCCAAGGGATGATAGAATTGATAACCCCTGATTTCCTTAGGGTAACCAATAAATAGACACTTATCAGACTTAGCCTCCAACTTGTCTGATAGTGTCCTCTTCACATAAGCAGGACAACCCCATATCTTCAAATAAGATAAATGAGGTTTTTTACTATTCCACATCTCATATGGAGTAGTAGAAATTTCCTTAGTCGGGACTCTATTTAGAGGTCTCAAGTGCATAACTCCAAAATATTTTTGGAAGACTTGCATGTTGCATCATTGACCTAACCATGTCCAACAAGGTCCGATTTCGCCTTTCAGCCACACCATTATGTTGTGGCATGTAAGGTGGAGTCCTTTGGGACAAGATCCCATTGTCCCTTAGATAATCTTGAAACTCTTAGGTTAAGTATTCACCACCTCGATCTCATCGAAGTACTTTAATACTTTTGCCAAGTTGTTTCTCTACTTCCTTTTTAAAATCTTTAAACCTTTCAAAGACTTCAAATTTGTATTTTAAGATAAACAAATACCCATATCATGAATAATCATCAATAAAGTTAATGAAGTAGCTATAACCTCCTATGACATGAGTTGACATTGGTTCGCATACATTGGTATGTATAAGGTCTAATACCTCAACTGCTCGTTCACCTTTTCATCTAAAAAGTAGTTTAGTCATTTTTCCTTTTACGCATGAAACACATGTGTCTAATGAATCTGATTCATAACACTCTAAAATTCCAAGCTTATGCAGTTTAGACATGCGTTCATTGCTTATATGGCCAAGACAACAATGCCATAATTGTGAGGTTAATTGATTATCTAACTTAGTGTGTTTGCTATTTGATTCGATATTGAATATCTTGTTGGATGTATCTAACATGTAGATTCCATTATTTAACATCCCAGTAGCATAAAGAATACCATTTAATGTAATGTAACAACAATTATTACTAAATGTCAAATGATAACCTTTCTTATTCAAACATGAAATAGAAACAATGTTCTTTATTAACGCAGGAATATAAAAACAATCATCCAACTCTAAAACTAGTCCCGTAATAAGTCACAACATATAAGTACCCTTGGCTACAGTAGCAACTTTTGCTCCATTGCCAACCTTTAGATCTGCTTCTCCCTTGACCAATCTTCTTCTATTCTTAAGGCCCTATATGTCATTACATATATGTGAGTCACACCTGGTATCCAATACCCAAGTGCTAGAAGAAACATTATGGCATTCAATAACAAATATACTTGAAGTAGATTGGGCATCAAATGCCTTTTTCTGCTTCAGTGACTCCATATATTGTTTGCAGTTTCTCTTCCAATGCTCATCCTTGCCACAATGATGGTAGGACCCTTGGGAGTTATTTCTTCGTTCTTTGCCTTCTTCTTCCCTTTAGCTTGGTTTTTAACTTCCTCTTAAAACCTTTCTTTGAGGAGTTAACCAGCATCACTGTCTTCTATTCTTTAACAAAAGATGACTCCACTGCATTGAGCATATTGATCAATTCAAGAATCGTGGGCTCAATCTTATTCATTCGATAGTTCATCACAAATTGTGAATAGCAACCAGTCAGATTGTGAAAAATTAAGACAATACTTAATTCATGGTCGATGAAAAACCCTAATCATCCTAATCGCTCAATATAGCTATTCATCCTTAGTGCAAACTGCACTACAGATGAACCCTCCTACATCTTCGAGCGAAAGAGGAGCAGGTTGACCTTGAACCTTTCAGATCATGTCTACTCATCGAACAACTCTCAAAGATGAAAGAAAATTATATTAGCATCTATATGCTCATGTTGCTTCTGTAACTCAAGAGACATCGACGCTAGCATAATGCAACTCGTCATCTCAAAGTCAGCAAAATATTTTTGGTAAGCCAACTTTTGGTCACCATATGCATTGTCTGCAAGAGGTTGGGGAAGAACCTCTTCAAGGACATAAGCTAGCTTTTCAGCCTTGAGAACAATACTCAGGTTGTGAAGCCAATCCAAGAAGTTTTGCCCAGTCAATTTGTTGTTGTCCAAAATCGAACGTAAATTAATGGAGGTTGACATGTTGTTCTAATTAGTACCTAGACATACAAAAAGAGGTGTATAAGAGAGATGAATTTATAGTAATGTAAACAATTTACATTAACATGAAACTCCCACTATTTTTTATCAAATTCAATAGCCCTTACTTTAAATTCGAGAGATGGTAGGTGATCTCCTAGTGGGTTGATATCCATTATGACAAAGAACATCCTTGGAAAGAGTTCAATAAGTCATTCATAGTCATAATGTTAGGTATCAATAGTACACATTATATATCAAATATATAACTATCACTTTATGCTATCAACTAATTAAATGTTCACATATGCATTAGGTTGTTAACTCATTAACATATATACTGTTGGTGCAATCGGCCCAGGTTGACTCGAGTTTGACTCGAGCAATACCTTGATAGTATTTTGATGATAGACAAAACTCATGACATGGGATTGTCATGTCAAAGTCCAACATGGGGTTGACATGGAAAATCCAAGCATGGAGCTTGGTGTGGAAGTCCAAGGGGGAAGCCTTGGAATGGGAAAGTCCAAAGCATTGCGAAGCCATGCGCTTGGTGCTTGGTGAGAAATGCATTGCGAAGACGTGTGCTTGGTGCATTTGGGAAGTCTTGAGAACTTGGCAAGTTCACTAGGCTCGGGTCCTTGAGTCGGTGAAGGATGACATTGCGAAGTCGTGCGCTTGGTGCATCCGAGGGACTGCCGGACGGGGAACGAATGGAGTGAGCCCAAAGGGAAGCATACTTCTAGGGCATGAGACACGAAGGATGGCGTTGCGAAGCCGTGCGCTTGGCGCATCCGAGGGACGTAGGCCGAGGGAAGAGAACTTCGATGGTGAACTCCATGAGGGATAAGGTGGATTTGGCCAAGTGGCTAAGACTGAGTGTCAGAGGCTCAAACTTGATGTTTGAGGGTTTACCCGACAGTCGGATGCTCAAACAACTTTGTGTTTGAGGTTTTGCCCGACATTAGTTGACTGGCATAGGTGCCGATTTGACTGATCCAAGTCGACTAGGGTTCGACTGGTGTAAGGCTAGGGTTTTGTGTTTGGCAGTCGACTGATGTCGACGGTAGTCGACTGCCGAGGGATGGCAGTCGACTTATGGGAGTGTCGCGAGCACAGAACGCTCCGTAGCCGACTGGGCAGTCGACTACTAGGTCACCAGTCGACTGATGTGCTTCATCAGTCGACTGGTAGGTGATCCGTTGGAACTTATCTGACGTGGATCTGGCCGTTGTGAGACAACGGCTACAGGGGCAGTCGACTGGGGCCTTTTGGCAGTCAACTGCTAGGCGCGAAAATAGCTCGATGCAGGTTATAAAAGGAGCTCGATATGGAGGTTTTTGCTAATGGTTTTTGTGGAGATATTGGAGAGGAATTGCTGCTGCATTCCAGTCCTTCAAGAGCCAATCAAAGCAAGCAACAAACAAGTAATCAAAAGCAATCGGTGAAAAGTGTTTCTTTTGTATTGTATTTTTATATTACTGTTGTAATTGCTTGTGAGAGGTTTCTCCACCTCCGACGTGTAGTCGAGAAGGAGTTTCGTTAGTGTCGTGCGCATAACTAGAGCTCGGTGAGCTCGCCCGTGGAGTAGGAACCATTTGGTTCCGAACCACGTATATCTTGTGTTGTGTGATTGTGTATTGTTGTTAGTTTCATTATTATTGTTATTCCGCTGCACTAACAACAATCGTAGACAAGCAACGCAACGAGAATGAGCGAATTCTGCCACCAAACGATTGAGGGCTATTCACCCCCCTCTAGCCGACCGTTTCGATCCCCAACAAGTGGTATCAGAGCCGAGGTCACTCTTCAAGGACTAACCGCCACGAGAGCACTACAAAATGGCCAGCTTCATCCAACCACCGAAATTCGATGGAGATTTTGCTTGGTGGAGGAAACGGATGGAGGTATATCTCGAAACCAATTTTGATTATATGATTATTGTAGAAAATGGTTTTGAGATGCCTAGAGACAAATACAACAAGCCAATTGAAAAGTCAAGGTGGACCCAAGACCAAATTAAGGACTTCAAGACAAATCTCGAGGTAATAAAATTATTTAGCGATTTGTTACCTAACAAAATTTGGTCTAGTTTGGGTGACTATAGGGATGCAAAGGAATTATGGGAGAAGATAATGAAATTTCAAGAAAGTTACCAATCGGCACAAGTAGAGGAAGATGTTGTGGAAGAAAGCCCATCCACATTTGAAGATGTTGATGATTTGGTGGAGACTTCCACCTCTAGCATTGAGGGGGAGGAAAGGATTTCCACTCCGGAGCCAAGCCAAAATGAAGCATCTACCTCCGGAAGAAATGACCAAGAGGCTTCCACCAACTCCCTAGGTGACTCATGTATTATAATTAATCGTAAAGATTATATTATTTGTTTTGAGTGTAGGGAGGAAGGGCATTACAAGAGCAAATGCCCAAAATTGGCTAAGGAAAAGGCATCAACACCAAAAGTCAACCTAAAGTCAAAGGATGCCGGTGTTCCCAAAACTAGAAGCAAAGAGCACATTGTGTGCTTCAAGTGCAACCAACGGGGACACTACCGAAGCCAATGCCCTAGGGGGAGGAAGAAATGGCAAGAAGGTGTGACTCATGTAGGGGGAGCTTCTAAAGCTAACCCTAAGGTACATTTAAATAATGCACCTTCAATTTCTAGAATTAAAAAGCATGCTACGAAATATTTTAGTTCTCTTGCCATTATTAATGAAAAGCATGCTAGGAGAAACAATAAGGTTTATTGCTTAGGTGCTAAGCATGTTAGTTTCTCTAAGGACAAACCTAGGACTCAAAATTCTAGACCTATTTTACCTAAAGAGTCCATTAGGAGAGTTGAAAACCATCTAGGCATTAACCCTAAGAAGGGTAGACACATGCCTAAGAAGAAGAACATTTCCCAAAAGATAAATGAAAATTCAAAATTGGGAAAATTAGAGTTAGAAAACCAAGCCTTGAGGTCAAGGCTAGAAAAATTGGAGAAGACCCTAGCAATAATATCAAATTCAGTTAAGGGGTCTAATGTACAAAAGTCAAGACCTAGAAAACAAGAAGTGTCTAAGGGCAAGAAGAGTTTGGGTCACAAACCTATGTCCTACCATAATGTTCCATTTAATTATGGAACCACATCTAGGTCTAGGAAAACCAAGGCTAATAGGGAAGCCATCCCTAAGTCTAGCCATGGTATGTGTTTAGTGGCTAACACCTCAAAGAAATCAAATGTAGCCACTAAGAAGGTCAATGGAGGAGTCACCTCTAGAGTTGACCTAGGAAAGACCCAATTGACTAATGTGTCAAAACAAAAAAGAGTCATTAGGACGGTATCTAGGGAAGTCATGCCTAGAGAATACCTTGTTAACCCAAGGAGTTCCAATAGATATTGGGTTCCTAAAAGCGTGATCGATTCACGCTAAATGGGTTAGGGTGTGTCAACCCTAAGTGGAAGGGTAGTTAACCTAACCATAGTAGAGTTGACACATTATGGTGTGCCAATGTGTTTGAGAAGTTTAAAATAATTTAAATTGGCACAATTAGGTCATAGAGGTCGTGGTGTGCTATTTTGGGTTTTTAGCACACTAAGGAAATAATGGCATCAAGGAAAAATGTATTTAATCCCTAAAAATGAAAAATTGATTTTCACACTTAGGTATTCTATACCTTAGTATATTTTACTTGCCATGATTTGTTTGTCTTACCATGTCATGACATCATTTTCATTTTTATCTATAAAATGTCATGATCATGTTTAGAATTATTTTTAGATGTCATGTATGCTTAGTTCTCATTCACATGCCATGACATCATGATATTGGCATATGTTTTTATCTAAATCACATTTATGCCATAATCATATCATGCATAGTTTAAAATGGAGTTAAGGACTATGGCACAACTTGAAGGGAATCAAATTAATGTTGCCTAGAAATATGCATGAGAACATAAACAAAACAAAACCCACATCTCACAAAAATTTGACTTGTATGTGTTTTACACATCTAGATATTGGTGAGATGTTTAGGAAAAAGAAAATAAAGGTTCGAAAAACCTTGGTGAAGCCTATCTTTTGATAGCTATCACCATTGAATGAGATGATACAAAGAGGGCTCTTTATTGAAGCTTTTCTTAAATTTTGAACTTTGTATCAATCTCCTAGTTTAATGGGTAAAATAATTTTCTAATATTTTTCACCCATAATGTTTGTGATAAGTAGTATACATACCAAATTTCAAGATTTATCTACTTATGTATATTTACTTATGAATTTTGGAAAGTCATTTCTGAAATTCAGAAAACAAATCAGATTATCGATCAGCCGACCGCCAGGAGGCGGTCGATGATGAGTGTGTCGATCGACTAGTTTACTCGCGTAAATGATCAAAATGCTGTAAACCTTGTTGGTTAGGCCCATGTTCAGCTGTGTTTTGGTCCCCTAACCACTCCTAACCCTAGGATATGCTTGGGAGTGCATTAGAGAGGGTGGAAATCCATTGGATATGGATTAGGAGTTGGGTTGAGGGTGAGTATCAATTTTAAGGTGGATGAGAGTTCATTGTTGAACTTTGCCTTAATTTTGTTTGGTTTAATGTTCCTATTGGCTTAGGGACTCTTCAAGGACATTGTTGGTGCAATGGTCAAGGGGGAGCAAGCCTCTAGGGGGAGGTATCCATCATGGGAAGATGGATGTGTATTTCCTCATGGGAGGAAAATTGGGTTACCTCTCTTTAAGTGATATGGGATCACTAGAAAGATTGTAGGCATGTGTTCCTCAAAGGGAGATATTGTAAGATCTCATTGGGATATGAGACATTCATACCCTTGGGGAGGACCTTTTTGATGTAACGTCAAAAAGGGGGAGAAGTTACCAAGTTACCAATTAGGGTTCGTTGGAATTCTCATTGGGATATGAGAATTGCCAATATGGGAGAATTGGTAGACTTGAGATGGTAGTTTTCTCAATCATCAAAAAGGGGGAGATTGTTGGTGCAATCGGCCCAGGTTGACTCGAGTTTGACTCGAGCAGTAACTTGATAGTATTTTGATGATAGACAAAACTCATGACATGGGATTGTCATGGGAAAGTCCAACATGGGGTTGGCATGGAAAATCCAAGCATGGAGCTTGGTGTAGAAGTCCAAGGGGGAAGCCTTGGCATGGGAAAGTCCAAAGCATTGCGAAGCCGTGTGCTTGGTGCTTGGTGAGAAATGCATTGCGAAGCCGTGCGCTTGGTGCATTTGGGAAGTCTTGAGAACTTGGCAAGTTCACTAGGCTCAGGTCCTTGAGTCGGTGAAGGATGGCATTTCGAAGTCGTGTGCTTGGTGCATCCGAGGGACCGCCGGACGAGGAGCGAGTGGAGTGAGCCCAAAGGGAAGCATACTTCTAGGGCATGAGACACGAAGGATGGCGTTGCGAAGCTGTGCGCTTGGCGCATCCGAGGGATGTAGGCTGAGGGAAGAGAACTTCGGTGGGGAACTCCATGAGGGATAAGGTGGACTTGGCCAAGTGGCTAAGACTGAGTGTCGGAGGCTCAAACTTGATGTTTGAGGGCTTACCCGACGGTCGGATGCTCAAACAACTTTGTGTTTGAGGTTTTGCCCGACATCAGTCGACTGGCATAGGTGTAGGTTCGACTGATCCAAGTCGACTAGGGTTCGACTGGTGTAAGGCTAGGGTTTTTGTTTAGCGGTCAGCCATGAATGATCGGGATGTCAACGGTAATCGATCACCGAGGGATGGCGATCGTGATGGGAGTGTCGCGAGCATAGACGCTCTGTGGCCCAGGCGATTGACTACTTGGTCACCAGTCGACTGATGGGCATCATCAGTCGACTGGTAGGTGATCCGTTGGAACTTGTCTGACGTGGATCTGGCCGTTGTGAGACAACGACTACAGGGACAGTCGACTGGGGCCTTTTGGCAGTCGACTGTTAGGCGCGAAAACAGCTCGATGCAGGTTATAAAAGGAGCTCGAGATGGAGGTTTTTGCTAATGGTTTTTGTGGAGCTATTGGAGAGAAATTGCTGCTGCATTCCAGTCCGTCAAGAGCCAATCAAAGCAGGCAACAAATAAGTGATCAAAAGCAATCGGTGAAAAGTGTTTCTTTTGTATTGTATTTGTATTCTTGTTTGTATTTGTATATTACTGTTGTAATTGCTTGTGAGAGGTTTCTCCACCTCCGACGTGTAGTCGAGAAGGAGTTTAGTTAGTGTCATGCGCATAACTAGAGCCCGTGGAGCAGGAACCATTTGGTTCCGAACCACGTATATCTTGTGTTGTGTGATTGTATATTGTTGTTATTTTCATTATTATTGTTATTCCGCTGCGCTAACAACAATCGTAGACAAGCAACGCAACGAGAACGAGCGAATTCCGCCACCAAACGATTGAGGGCTATTCACCCCCCTCTAGCTGGCCGTTTCGATCCCCAACATATACATCCAATGCATATCACCTAATTGCACATCTGTCCACATTGACCTTGGAGAGAGTCCAACAAATTAACGCTTTCAGTTAGGCTCGACCCATTAATCATGAGATCGAATTTAAATGATTTGAACACATCCAATTTATAAGCTAGGCTTGGAGAGAGTCCAACAACCCAAACTTGAAATTGACCTCTGGTCGATACCATTTAAAATAAACATCGAATCTCATATGAATTGAACATGCTCGATGTCATCTCAAGCTTAGAGAGAGTCCAACAATCGAAACACGAAAAAGAACTCTAGTTCAACCATATTAATGGAAGATGTTAGCCCTAATATTTGCACAAGGGATTTCAGGTTATTATGGGTCTCATATATAGAAGAAAATAAATCTAAATATGAAAAAAACAAGGTCATATTAGAAAATAAATTTCCCGATGTGAACATGAGTCTATGCTTAGGCTCTAACGATGCGGGCAACACCTTCAGTGTTTCTAGGCGCATACTTGGTATTCCCTTTTAGGTTACAAACATATCCTATATGTAAAATCAAGCATACTCTAATCTATCATATATATAAACATGGCATAGGTATATTAAAACATCAAACATACTTTAAATATTCTCCTACAACATGCAATCTATGCCAAACAAACAAGGTGGCTCTGATACCACTTGTTGGATATTCCAGAATCATGCACAGTGGAAATAAGCGAATAAAATAATTTTTATTTAATCCCAGACATCCCCTGGGGGCTAGGAAAACTTGCTTTGCCATAATCACATGAAAACACACATAAGGAGAAGGAGAAGTTATACCTTCGAGATTCTTTTGAATCCGTCGAAACTACAAGCAAGACCAACGGGCCTTGCCTCTATCAGTATCCACACCGGGATCACCTGAGACAACTCCTAGATAAGTAAGCCTTTGTCTCTGATTGGTGCTAGCCAACTAGTGGAGACAAGAGAAGAGGAGAGAGGGAAGATGACTACTAAGGGAGAAACCTAAAACCACCCC
Organism: Wurfbainia villosa; assembly: GCA_025175895.1. Classification (NCBI taxonomy): domain Eukaryota; kingdom Viridiplantae; phylum Streptophyta; class Magnoliopsida; order Zingiberales; family Zingiberaceae; genus Wurfbainia; species Wurfbainia villosa. Next base: position 86,141,122 of record CM045997.1, read on the forward strand.
CCTCCAAAGATTATCAAGGGATCTATTTATAGATCACTTGATTAGGTCACATTAGGAGGCTTAAATAGAACATATCTTAAAATAATTATCCCATAATTAAGGTAAGAACAACCCAGGAAATTTCAATAAGAAAAATCTCCAAAATCGACAGAACCGTGACACGGTCGTGTGTCTTACACATGGTCGTCTATGCCAAAAAGGCACCGTCGTGCCAGGATACACGGTCGCCCGTGTGTCCTTCTGGGCACAACCCAGTTTTTGTAGTTTTTCGGGTAGAACCAGGTACACCCCGTGCCAAGTTAGGCACGGTCATGTAAGGCTCTGTATTGTCCATTTGACTTCGTTTAGGTGTGATATGGTCGTGCTAAGTGTAACAAGGCCATAGGAGGTTCCATAGCCTCCAATTCACACCCCCTTGGTCTAGTTCAACAAAATATATCCTCTCTCAATGAGAATCTCATTCTCAGACTTGTTTTACATCTCGAGATCACCCGTAGTGTGTGTGACCCAATAGGTTCCCGATTATATTGGTCATTCATAATTAACCCCTTAATTATGAATAGATCATGAATGACACCTAGCAGTACATCATAACCCCCAATTGACCAGAAAGTCTAAATCGACTCCAGAACATTTTATGAACCCTTCAGCAGCTTTAGTTGTCGTGCCTTGTTCCTTTTACTTATCCTATACCCACTTGGTTCAGGACATGATCAAGGTGACTTGAATACCTCAAGTCTAAGGAAGCTTGCACTCAAGCTGCAATGAGATCTTCAACGACATATATTACCATATAAAGTCTCATAGCAGGTCACTCCAATGAACTAGTTACCATAACTAGCATCCACATGTTCACTCTCAGCATCCCTATGCTTCCATTCAGTGAGTACCGAATGCTTAGATAACCCAAGGAGCATAACATGTGCTAGTCTCACAGAATTGATGATGTCCAATCTCATAAATTCATCGACTAGGGATAGTTTCAATACTTGCATATTTACACATGATAATATTCCCACTAATTGTGATCCAATCACAATTTCTCTCATGCTATGCATCGTATTGTGGACTTCAGTACATGAGTTTAAGATCCAATCAAATACATAGATAATGTATACTCAAATAGTGAATTAATAACTTCTAAGGCGATTGCCTTAGGACACCTCTCAATTACATCATGGTCGTCACAACTCAATGGTAACCTAAGCAATCGACTACTCATACTATCAGTCGACTAATCAGTCATCAGTCCGACAACTTAGTTGGCTACAAGAAGTTCTGTGCCCAAGTCCACTTATAACAGTCGACTACCTTCCATGGAAGTCGACTGATGGTGGACCAGTCGACTGCCAACCCTTGGTAGTCGACTAATAGGCTACAAACCCCAACCGAAACCTAGTTGATTTGGACTAGTCTATTGATACCTATATCAGTCGACTGTCATCAGGTAAAACCTCAAACAACAAGATGTTTGAGCATTCGACCGTCAGGTAAAACCTCAAACACATATGTTTGAGCGTCCGACACTTGATCTTAGGCATCCGGACAAGTTCACCTAAATTAAGCTACCCCGACCTAGGTTACACTCGCTCAACTCTCATCTCCCACGGAGTCTCTCATTGAAGCTATCTTCCTTTGGCCTGCGTCCCTTGGATGCACTAAGCTCACAGCTTCTCCCGTGTCATCCTTCGCGTCTTTCCTTGAAGTCTACTTCCTTTAGCTCAACTCCATTGCTCCTCGTCCGGCGATCCCTCGGATGCACCAAGCTCATGGCTTCTCCCCGTACCATCCTTCACCGACTCAAGGACCCGAGCCATGAGATGATGAACTTGCCAATGCTTCATCAAGTAACTCATGTGTGATTCACCAAGTCCTGCACAACTTGAACACACACATCAAAAGCATAACATCCTAACTTAAACTCTTTGACACACACATCAAAACCAAGATCATACTATTTCCGTAATAGATACCCTAGAAATAACCATATGATTTAGCAAAAGGGTAGAAAATGAAAAGAATCTCAAAATCAACCAGATATGAAGTGATTGTGGTGGAGAATTTGAGAATTCTAACTTTTCAAATTTTGCTTAGAACAAGAGTATAAGCATGAATTCTCTTGTCCTAGAACACCACAACAAAATGGGATGGTGGAAAAGAGAAATCTTGTCCTACAAGAAGCGGCTAAGACTATGTTTAATGCATATTCTTTACCTAGCTACTTGTAGGTTGAAACGGTTAACACCGCTTGTTATATCCAAAAGCATGTCTTAATCCATAAGTTTTTAGGCAAAACACCTTTTGAATTATGGATTGACACAATTCCTACAATTTACTATTTTATCTTTGGTTGCAAAGTTTATATTTTAATTTTATATTTTAAATACCAAAGACAATTTAAGGAAATTTGAGTCTAAAGTGGATGAAGGAATCCTAATTAGATATTTAACTACTAGTAGAGGGTATAGAGTATACAACAAGAGAACTTAAAAGGTTGAGAAATCCTCTAATATTGAATTTGATGAATCTACTAGCACCTACCCTAGGAAATCGTCCATTGATAAAGATATCAATGTCAAAAATCAATGTTAGGGATCGTATGACTGCTAGAGAGGATGAATAGCTTTGTGCTACGTCGATGATGGAATTCGCTCTTGTTTGTCTACAAGGCTTGTTATGCACAGCAGAAATAATAATAAATCAATAACAAAATGCTACAAACACAAACACGAATACACAACACAAAGACACGATGATATAACGTGGTCCAGAACCTTAGGGTTCCTACTCCATGGGTCGCGCTCAATGAGCTTTAGTGATGCAAACCACCACTAATACACTCCTTCTCGGAATAATACGGAGGTGGAGAAACCCCGTACAATGTTTACAACAATAAACAAGATAACTAAAAGAAATACAATAAAAAACAAGTAAAGAAAACTTTACAAAGAATGCTTTGAATGCTTGCTTGTTTGATTGCTTGAGCCGCACTTGAAGACCCTGACTTGCACTGGCAAATCACCTCAAATAACGCAAGAAATCGCTGCAAAAATCATCCCCTTCGAGCTCCTTATAAAGATGCAACTTGGACTAATTTCCACCTAGCAGTCGACTGCTCATACTCATCAATCGATTGCTCTTGTAGCCGTTGTCTCACAATAACTCGATCTACGCTAGAAAAATATAGGGGATCCTTGGAAGCTAGAGGGGGGTGAATAGATTCTTTTCGTTTCGTGATGGAAATCATTCGCATTCGTCTACAATTCAAGTTATGCACGACAGAATATAGATAATAGCAATAACAAGAAACAAGACAAACACGAACACAAGAATATAATGTGGTTTGGAACTGAATGGTTCCTACTCCACAGATCAAGCTCTAAAGAGCTCTAGTGATGCACACACAACCATTAATCACAAATAACTCCTTCTCGACACAAGTCGGAGGTGGAAAAACCTCGTAGAAGTTATCTTACAATAGTAAGGAATGAATACAAGCAATTACAATACAAATACGAAAGACAAGTAAAGAAAACTTTACAACATTTTGCTTTTGATTGCTTGAATGCTTGGTTGCTTGACTTGCACTTGGAGACCCTGATTTGCAGGAACAAATCACCCCTAAAGCTCTCAAGAAACACTGGTGAAATCCTCCTCCACGAGCTCCATTTAAAGCTTCAACTTGGGCCAAAAATCGCCTATCAGTCGACTGCTCGGGACCATCAGTCGACTGATTCCACTGTTGTCATGAGACAACGGCTAGATCCACACTGGAAAAATCCAACGGATCCATCATCAGTCGCTTGATCATGACCATCAGTCGACAGATCTAGCCTCCACTCGACTGCTAACCCCAGTAGTCGAGTCAGACTCCATTCTGTGCCCGAAAAACTGAGCACCAATCGACTGATCACACGATCAGTCGACTACTCGACCAATTCCCACAGTCAAACCCTAGTTGACTCATGCCAGTCGACTGCCACATGGCACCAGTCGACTGACACACCTCAAATATGAGGTTTTAACCCAAGTATGGTTCCCCCATACTTTCTAGACCACCCTTAGCATAAACTTAAGCCTTCTAGCCACCCCCGTCAGTCTCACGCCTCTCGGATCCCTCCAAGTCATCCATTACTTGTTCGTCCATTGCGCTAGCCTTCAAGTGCTTCCATTGGCTATGTCATGCTAACGGTGTCTACACCGCCAAGGCACATTGGACTTAAGCTGTCAAGACTCCGCTTGGACTTTACATTGCCAACCATTGGACTTATGCTGCCAAGACTCCCGCTTGGACTTTACATTGCCAATACCAAACCCCTTGGACTTCTCAAATGCCAAGACTCAAGCTTGGACTTTCCCTTTCCAACCCATGTTGGACATTCCATGCCAAGACTCATGCTTGGACTTTTCCTTGCCAAGACCCAAGCTTGGACTTTGTATGCTAAGTACTCAAGACTTGGACTTTCCATGACATGGTCAACTCCAGTCAACCATCAAAATCCCCTCGAGTCAAACTCGAGTCTGGTTAATCATAACCCAGATCGATTGTTCCAACAATCTCCCAAAGATATTATTAGACATCAATGTCAACTTACTGTGTCAAACATCAAAACATCACTCGAGTCAAACTCGAGTCCGGTCAATCATGACCTAGGTCGATTGCACCAACAATCTCCCCCTTTTTGATGTTTGACAAAAACCAAACAAACCATTGAGTTAGACCATCTAACTCAAATCAATCATCCCCATTAATTTTCCCAATTGATGTCATTCTTCCAATAAGTTCTCCCCCTTTTTGACTAACATCAAAAAGGTTCTCTCCAAAAAGATCAATGTCTCATATCCCAATGAGATCTTACAATCTCTCCCTTGGTCTAAAAATACCTAGGATGCCTACCATCTTCCTAGTGATAAGTCCCATATCACTCCAGAGAGGCAATTCTATACACTCTCCCAATTTCCAAATTGGGTCTCTCAAGATCTCATTTCCCCCCTCATGAGAAAAAAATATCATCCATCATCCCATGAAGGATATCTCCCCCTAAAGGCTTACTCCCCCTTGACCATTGCACCAACAATGTCCTTGGGAAGTCCCTAAGCCAATAGGAACTCTAACCCATCAAAAATAAGGTTCAAAGTTCAAACATAAACTCTCCCCACCTTAAATTTGATACATTACTCTAACACCTCTCCTAATCCATTTCCAATGGATTTTCACCCTTTATAATGCTTTCCAAAGCATATTCTTGGGTTAGGAGTGGTTAGGAACCTTTATCGTAGCTGAACACGGGCTAAACATCCTTTTTTTTCCCGAAATCAGCCTGGTAATCGACTTTATCAGAGATCAGTCGACTGCCATCTCCATCAGTCCATTGCCACCAAGGACAGTCGACTGATAACTGAAATTTCTGAATTTCAGTTATCAGAAATAGAATTTAAAAATTCATATATAATTATACGTATATCGAAAAATCACAAAAATTCATAAGTATAATACTTATGACTAATACAATGGGTGAAAAATGATAGAAAAATATTTTACCCATAAAATATCGAAATTGATACAAAATTCAAAAGTGAAGAAAAACTTCTAAGTTTTGCCTCACTTTGTATCAACTTCATCAATGGTGATTGCTATCAAAAGATAGACTTCACCAAGGTTTTCTAAAATGATTTTAAAATATTTTTGAAAACCTATATTGGATCATGTTCCTTGGGCTCAATGTACATGACTTGTACACAAGCTTTCCCAATGATCCACCAATAGTTAAAGATGAGTTTTAGTTCATCTAGGTGCAAAAACTATGCACCTTGAACTTAACTCTTATCCTAGCATCTCACATGTATCTATGGTATATAAATACACATACATGTCAATGTAATGTGAGATGTGGGTTTTGTTCTCCTAATCTAGGGTTTCATGCATTCTCTAAGGCAACTCTACTTGATTCCCTTATAAATAGGACTTCAAGTCATGTCATTGTCCTTAAATCAATTTTGATCAAATTAAATGCATGAATGATCATGGCATAAATGATAACAATAATTAACCATGGCCAATGATCATGATGTCATGACATATGATATAATCTGAAAACACATGACATTTATCCTTAATCCTAAACATGATCATGACATATAAATGATAAAAATAAATATGATGTCATGGCATATTATATGGCAATCAAGGCATGGCAAATAAAAGGTATAGGTATAAGAATACCTAAATTTTAATATTTGTTGCCATTTGATATAAATAAGTATATTTTGCCATATTGATACTTTTCTCCCAAGTGTGCCAAAAACCCAAAATGGCACACAGACACCTCTAAACCTAATTTGTGCCAATTTAAATTATTTTTTACAATCCCAAAAATGTATTGGCACATCCTAAAATCTTTTAGGATCATAATATCAAATCTATTTCCAAGGTATCCATAACCTTGAAAATTACCTAAAGTGCCACCTTTACCATGGTTGAGTTAACTACCCATCCAATTAAAGTTAGCACACCCTAAACCCATCTAGCGTGAATCAATCACGCTCTTAGAAACCCAAAATCTATTCGAGCTCCTAGGGTTTACTAGGTATTCCTTAGGGATAACCTCCCTAGATACCTTCCTAATGACCCTTCTAGGCTTGTTAGCCTTGGTCATTGTGGTCTTACCTAGGTTGACTCTAGGGGTAACTCCCCTTGCAACCTTCTTAGTGGTCACCCTAGGTTTCCTTGAAACCCTAGCCACTAGGCACATACCTTGATCAACTCTAGGGATGACTTCCCTATTGACCATGGTGTTTCTAGACCTAATTTGAGTTCCATAATCAAATGGAACATTATGGTAGGTCTTTTTGGTCTTAGGCTTACCCTTGGATGGTCCTTGTTTCCTAGGTCTTTGACTTTGACTTTTAGATCCTAGGCTTTGACCATTTGACCCTTTAATTAAATTTTGCATCTTTGCAAGGGTCTTTTCAAGTTTCTCAAGCCTTGACCTCAAGACTTGATTTTCAACCTCTAATTGCCCAATTTTAGAATTTTGATTTAATCCTTGGGCATTATTCTTCCTAGGCATATGCCTAGTCCATTTAGGATTAAGACCTAGGTGGTCTTGTATTTTCTTAATAGACTCCTTAGGAAGGGTTTTTCTAGGGACATTAGTCCCAAATTTCTCCTTATTTCCTAAGTGAACATTTTTAGCTCCTAAACAAAAATATTTGTTATTTCTAGCATGTTTTTCATGATGAATAGTAAGATTACTCTTAACATGCTTTTGTCTATTAATTAATGAAGGAGCAAAATTAGAAGTTACCTTAGGGTTTGCCTTAGAGGCTCCCCCTACATGTGTAGCTCCTTTTTGGGTTTTCTTCTCCCCCTTTGGGCATTGATTCCGGTAGTGTCCCGGTTGTCGGCATTTGAAGCACACAACGTGCTCCTTGCTCTTCTTGGTGGGAATACCGACATCCTTTGACTTTTCTTGACTTTTAGGTGTCGGAGAAGCTTTCCTTACTCTCTTTGGGCACTTGCTCTTATAATGCCCACTTTCCCTACACTCAAAGTAAATTATATGTTTTTTATTTAAAACCAAATTGCTTGAGTTACCTAGTTCGGTGGTTACGGTCTCTTGAGCTTTTTCTTCCTCTTGACCGGATGTGGATGCCTCCTCTTGTTGCTCCAGTGTTGAGGATGCTCTAATCTCCTCCCCCTCAATCCTAGAGGTGGAGGTCTCCTCTTCTTCCACCAATCCGGAAGTTGATTCCTTCTTAACTTTTGAACCCTCACTTGCTTGTGAGGATGAGGATTCATCTTCGCCCTCCTCTTCTTGAGCCGGTGATGGGTCTTCATGAAGCTTGGCCAATTCTCTCCAAAGCTCCTTGGCATTTATGCAATCACCTAGGCAACACAAGAAGTCATTAGGTATCAAATCAAAAATGAATTTTACTACCTTCTTATTTTTCTCAAATTGTTGGAGTTGCTCTTCACTCCATCTCTTTTTTTTTTAGGAAGTCACCTTTTGATCCTCTTGGATATTCAAATCCATCCATTAAGATGGACCACTCCTCAAAGTCTCTCATCATCAAAAAATCTTCAATTCTTCTCTTCCAAGAATTGAAGCCTTCTCATCCATATAGGGTGTAGGGAACCAGTGTGTTGATGTCACAACCTAGTTGTTCTTCCAACTCCATCTTCACCCCTTAGCATCTTTGTCTTATCTCCTGGCGGTTAGTCCATAGAAGAGCCCCGAGCTTTAATACCACTTGTACGGGATCCTAGGAAGCTAGGGGGGGGTGAATAGCTTCTTTTCGTTTCATGATGGAAATCGTTCGCGTTCGTCTACAATTCATGTTATGCGTAGTGGAATATAGATAATAGCAATAACAAGAAACAAGATAAACATGAACACAAGAATATAATGTGGTTCGAAACCGAACGGTTCCTACTCCACGGATCGAGCTGTAAAGAGCTCTAGTTATGTACACACAACCACTAATCAAAAATAACTCCTTCTCGACACAAGTCGGAGGTCGAGAAACCTCATACAAGTTATCATACAATAGTAAGGAATGAATACAAGCAATGACAATATAAATACGAAAGACAAGTAAAGAAAACTTTACAACACTTTGCTTTTGATTGCTTGAATGCTTGGTTGCTTGACTTGCACTTGGAGACCCTGATTTGCACCAGCAAATCGGCCCTAAAGCTCTCAAGAAATGCTGGTGAAATTCTCTTCCACGGGTTCCATATAAAGCTTTAACCTGGGCTGGAAATCGCTTATCAGTCGATTGCTCGGGACCATCAGTCGACTGATCCCACTGTTTTCATGAGACAACGGCTAGATCAAGGCTGGAAAAATCCAACGGATCCATCATCAGTCGACTGATCTAGCCTCCACTCGACTGCTAACCCCAGCAGTCGAGTCAGACTCCATTATGTGCCCGAAAAACCGAGCACCAATCGACTGATCACACGATTAGTCTACTGCTCAGCCAATTTCTCGTAGTCAAACCCTAGTTGACTCATGTCAGTTGATTGCCACATGGCACCAGTCGACTGACACACCTCAAATATGAGGTTTTAACCCAAGTATGGTTTCCCCATACTTGCTAGACCACCCTTAGCATAAACTTAAGCCTTCTAGCTATCCTCGTCAGTCTCACGCCTCTCGGATCCCTCTAAGTCATCCATTACTTGTTCGTCCATTGCGCTAGCCTTTAGGTGCTTCCATCGGCTATGTCATGCTAACGGTGTCTACACCGCCAAGGCACGTTGGACTTACGTTGCGAAGACTCAGCTTTGACTTTACGCCGCCAACCATTGGACTTATGCTACCAAGACTCCCCTTGGACTTTACGCTACAAATACCAAACCCCTTAGACTTCTCAAATGCCAAGACTCAAGCTTGGACTTTCCCTTGCCAACCCATGTTGGACTTTCCATGCCAAGACCTAGGACTTTTCCTTACCAAGCCCCATGCTTGGACTTTTTGTGCCAAGTACTCAAGACTTAGACTTTCCATGACATGGTCAACTCCAGTAAACCATCAAAATCTCCTCGAGTCAAACTCGAGTCCGGTTAATCATAACTCCGGTCGATTGTTCCAACAATCTCCCAAAGATATTATTAGACATCAATGTCAACTTACTGTCTCAAACATCAAAATATCACTCGAGTCAAACTCGAGTCCGGTCAATCGTGACCTGGGTCGATTGCACCAACAAAAAACTCCAACAGTTACCTTAGCAATCGACTACCCTTACCAGCAGTCAACTGCTACTTCGGTAGCTGACTAATCAATCATATACCGAAGGTTCTGAGCCCGTGACCACAACCATTAGTCGACTGCCCCTCCATGGCAGTCGACTACTCAAGGGTGTTGGTTCGGATCGGTTGGCTGGCTAGAGGGGGTGAATAGCCCTCGTTCGTTGGATGTCGTATTTTGCTCGTCTACGAAAACGTTAGCGCAAGCGGAAGCAATAAACTAAGACAAGCAAATAGAAGTAAAACAAAGACAATACAAACACGGAGATATAACGTGGTTCACGGCTACGCCGCTAATCCACGGTCCGATTCGTCCACGGTGAATCACTCCGAAACCCAATCACTATTGGTCTCTCCTTTGCACCAAGCTAGGTGGAGGTAACCTTTACAAACACTCCTCTTACAAATAGAATGGAAATAAGCTTGAGTAAGAGGATGGAAAGCTTTAGGGAACTTTGGGAGAGTATTAGAGCATAAGCATTAGCCTCCCAAACCCTTACCCCCTTCCTTTTTATAGAGGAAGAGGGTTTCTTCCCGTTGACACAGGATCAGTCGACTGATGCCCTCGATCAGTCGACTGATCCTGTAGCCGTTGCCCAATAACGGCCGCTTTCCACGTTGGATTCCATCCAACGGTATTGGCATCAGTCGACTGATGGGACCATCAGTCGACTGATGCTCGATCAGTCGAGTGCTCAGTCGAGTCAACTCCATTCTGTGCCCGTGCATAGTTCCATCAGTCGACTGCCTTCCCTGGCAATTCGCTGTCGACATCGATCGACTACGATTCCATGGCGATCATTCGCCAAGCCCTAAACCGATCTTATACCCGGTCGATCAACCCATCGACTCGGAGCGATCACCGCCATGACATGGCAGTCGACTGGTGTCGGGAAAACCCATCCGACACTTGGCCAAATGGCCAAGTTTCACCTAAGAGCTACCCTTCCCGGGTTACAATGCTCACTCTCATCTCTCGGAGTCTCTCGCCTTCGAAGTTCTCTTCGTTCTCGGCCACGTCCCTCGGCAGCATCAGGCGCATGGCTCTGCAATGCTCCTTCGCGTCTCTTGCCTCGAAGTCTACTTCCTCCGGCTTAACTCCAAGCTTCTCGTCCGGCGGTCCCTCGGATGCTCCAAGCGCACGGCTTCCGCAAAGCAATCCTTCACCGACTCAAGGCCCGAGTGATGAGTTGGTGAAACTCGCCATGGCTCCATGTGCGAATTACTAAGTCCTGCATGACTTCAACGCAGATATCAAATCAACAATACCAACCTAACTTAAACCCTTTGCCACACAATCAAAATCATATCACGGCAAGAGATTGCCCTAACAATCTCCCCCTTTTTGATGTGTGGCAATCCGTTTAAGTTAGGTAAAAACATTTGATATAAATTTTTAAGGAAAGAAAGCATGTAAACATAAACATTTGATAGCAACATGCAACTCCCACTTAATCCATGAAACTCCCCCTTAATCTCTCCCACTATCATAAATAACTTAAACATATTCATTTCTCCCCCTTTGACACCATCAAAAATATGAATACTAAGTTATAAACATATGGCATCAAGTCTAATAGAAAGAAAATACCACAAGTTGATAAAAAAAATGGAATTCAGCCGTTACTGGTCTCAAATGCAGGCCATCAGTCGACTGGCACGTGATTTTCGGAATTTCTGATTTTTCTGGCCGAATTTCAGAAATGCATAAAAAATTCCAGAAAATTTGAAAAATCATGAAATTTGGGAAACACATTTCATTTAAGTATATCTATCAGGGAAAAATAGTTTTTCATGAAAAATCAATATATTGTCACGTTTTTGCCAAAAATCCAAAAGCTTTAAAAACTACTAGGTTTTGGATCATGATAGTATCAAGTTTAACACCTAGTTTTGGGTCCAATTGTTTAAAAACATGAATACATGTATTTAAAGGTAAGAAATTGTTTTGAAAACATATGAAATATCCAACCATGATCTTTGGGCAATATGTCTATGAATTAAACATAAGCCTTCCCCATGATTGGTCTATTATTGCTATGTTGATACTTTAAATGACCATCTAAATGCCATAGGCATTAGTGGACATTTGTATCATCCAAACATCTCACCCATGCTAAGTTTGCAATCAAGTTAGCCTATAGTGAGTGTGAGATGCATCCTAGGGGGTATTTGTATATACTTAACCAATATATTCATGCAATTCTATCATGGTTAAGTATCAACCTAACAATTAACATGATCATAATGACATATATGAATGAATTCTACATTATGATCATGAAACTCATGTATTCATCAAATAATAGTCATGCATTAGGTATTATATGATGATAATAAACAAAGTATCACCTAAAGCATGATTCAAACCTATTTCTTATGATAACGTGCCAAATTTCAAAAACATAAATCATGATTGCAAATATACATAGAGATTACATTAATCATCATGATTTAAGCATTATTACCTATTTATGGGTACGTTATCATCACCCAACACTATCTAAAAAATGTTGTCCCATCATCCTAAGTCAACCAAAATATGATATAGATTAGATCCATGTGGTTGACTACCCTAGGGTTATCCTAACCCTTAAGGATGGATTTTGGAACCCAAAATAGATTTTTGCCTATGGGGTTCACTAGAAATTCCTTGGGGATCCATTTCTTAGCTATTACTTTGTTTTTGTCTTGTCCCCTAGCTATTAAGCATTTGTAGGCCTTTTCATTTTTCTTTTCCTTATATCCTAGGCCCTTTTTGTTAAAGCTTGCCCTTTGGCTTCCTATGATCATATTTAATGTGTTGGAGCCTATTGTGAATTTTTCCAGGGCTTTGGTTAAATAATCTACCTTTTCCCTTAATGCCCTATTTTCCTCTATGCATGCATCATTAACATCCAATGGCATATAAAGGTCATGTGAGCATGCATCATCATGGCAAGAAGAAACATTATCATTTAAGCATGCATTTTCTAGCTTTTGTTCTAATTCCCTAATTTGACTAAGCATGCTTTTACTTTTCTTTTTCATGCCAAATAACTCCTTAGTTAAACTAGAAATTATGGAAACTATTTTCTTAGGAGAAGCATTCGTTACCATAGTTTCCATATCCTCTTCTTCTTCTTCGGATGAAGAGGATGTAGAAGCTCCCCCTTCATTTGAGCTTTCCCCACGTGAGCTTGATTCTTCATTTGAGGAGGAGGAGGAGCAATCCGAGTCATGGAGAGCCATAAGTGCTAGGTTGGAGTAGACATGATCTTCTTCTTCGGATGAGGAGGCGGGGGCAACGTCATCCCATGTCTTGGCTTTGAGTGCCATGGCCTTCCCTTTTCCTTTTGCCTTCTTTTCTTCTTCCTTTTTCTTGCTCCCCTTCTTCTTCTTTTCTTCTTTCTTGCTCTTATTTAGGAGGGGACAATTATCCCTTATATGTCCCTCTCCTTGGCAATTATAGCATATGACCTTCCCCCTTGGTCTTCTATTCCTATCATTAGATTTATGAAAATGAAAACCTTTTAAAGCCCGTCTTACCCTTCTTACCATATAGGCTTCTTCGGTGCTATCCATGGAGGAGGAGGAAGATGCTTCATCATCGGAAGAGGAGGGGACTTCCATCTTCTTCTTCCCCTTGTTTGCCATCAAGGCTACTCCTCATGAATTTTGGACTCTAGGCTCTTCTTGTATACCTTCAAGCCTTGTCTCATGAAGCTCCATGGTTGAAAAGAATTCCTCCAAGGTGCTTACTTCTAAGTTCTTGGAGATGTAAAATGAGTCCACCATGGAGCTCCATCTTGAGGACCGGGGAAAGGCATCTATGGCCTTCATTACCATATCCCGGTTTGATAGCTTCTCACCTACACTTGTTAGCCCAATTAATATTTCTTTAATTCTAGAATGTAGGGAAGTTACCTTTTCTCCCTTTTCAAGCTTGATACTTGATAATTGGGAGCGGAGGAGGTCTCTTCTTGCTAGCTTTACCTCCGAAGTGCCTTCATGAAGTTCAACCAACTTCTCCCACATCTCCTTGGCACTTGAGCACTCCCCTATTCTATTTACTTCTTGTTGAGGGAGCACATTGTATAGGTGGTGCTTGGCCTTTGAATTTGCAAAGTATTCTTCTCTTTGCCTTTTGCTCCACCTAGATTTCTCCAATGGCTCCCTATTCTCGTTCCTAGGCAACTCGAAACCGTTTTCCATTATTAAAAGGATTTCAAAGTTGGTTTCGAAGAATACCTCCATTCTCTTTTTCCACCAAGAGAATTCGCCGTCGAACTTCGGAGGGTGGATGTTTGAGCCGGCCATTTACTTGTTGAAGTGCTCTCGCGGCGGTTAGTCCTTGAAGAGCGACCTTGCTCTGATACCACTTGTTGGTTCGGATCGGTTGGCCGGCTAGAGGGGGGTGAATAGCCCTCGTTCGTTGGATGTCATATTTTGCTCGTCTACGAAAACGTTAGCGCAAGCGGAAGCAATAAACTAAGACAAGCAAATAGAAGTAAAACAAAGACAATACAAACACGGAGATATAACGTGGTTCACGGCTATGCCGCTAATCCACGGTCCGATTCGTCCACGGTGAATCACTCCGAAACCCAATCACTATTGGTCTCTCCTTTGCACCAAGCTAGGTGGAGGTAACCTTTACAAACACTCCTCTTACAAATAGAATGGAAATAAGCTTGAGTAAGAGGATGGAAAGCTTTAGGGAACTTTGGGAGAGTATTAGAGCATAAGCATTAGCCTCCCAAACCCTTACCCCCTTCCTTTTTATAGAGGAAGAGGGTTTCTTCCCGTTGACACAGGATCAGTCGACTGATCCTGTAGCCGTTGCCCAATAACGGTCGCTTTCCACGTTGGATTCCATCCAACGGTATTGGCATCAGTCGACTGATGGGACCATCAGTCGACTGATGCTCGATCAGTCGAGTGCTCAGTCGAGTCGACTCCATTCTGTGCCGCAAGTTCCATCACCGATCGCTTTCCCGGCAATCGACTACATCGCCGATATCACCGATTGCCGGGCCCATGGCAATCGCCAAGCCCTAAACCGGTCTTATACCACCGATCAACCCATCGACTTGAGTAGTCGATCGCCATGACATGGCAATGACCGTGCTCGAAAACCCATCCGACACTTGGCCAAATGGCCAAGTTTCACCTAAGAGCTACCCTTCCCGGGTTACAATCGCTCACTCTCATCTCTCGGAGTCTCTCGCCTTCGAAGTTCTCTTCGTTCTCGGCCACGTCCCTCGGCAGCATCAGGCGCACGGCTCTGCAATGCTCCTTCGCGTCTCTTGCCTCGAAGTCTACTTCCTCCGGCTTCACTCCAAGCTTCTCGTCCGGCGGTCCCTCGGATGCTCCAAGCGCACGGCTTCGCAAAGCAATCCTTCACCGTTCGTTCCAGTTGCGTATTGCTGTGAAACTCGCCTAATTCTGTGTCGCGAATTACTAGTCTGCCGACTTTAAACATTAATCAACAATACCAACCTAACTTAAACCCTTTGCCACACAATCAAAATCATATCACAGCAAGAGATTGCCCTAACAAAGGGCAGTCGAGGTTCTGCCTTGACTGGGACTCTAGTCGAGGTGCCTTGCATCTGTGGCTGTAACTCGATCGCAATTGAGGCAAGTCGAGTCGCCTTTCATCTTTAGCCGCAACTCATCCGTAGTCGATCGCCAGTCGACTCCCATCAGTCAACTAGTCATAATCCCAATTGACTGCTTAGTGTCAACTCGGCTACCAAGTGGCAAAACACTTGACCAGTCGACTGGTCCATGACCCCAGTCGACTAAAACATCTCAACCATGAGGTTTAATCCAAGTATAATTCCCTCATACTTGGTAGACCACCCTTAGCCTAGACCTAAGCCTTCTAGCCCCCTCTATTAATCTTATGCCTATTGGATTGCTCTAAGTCATCCATGACTTGTTCATCCATACGCTAGCCTCCACGTGCTTCCATGGTATTGTCATGCTAACCGAGTCTACACCGGAAAAGCATATTGGGCTTACACTGCCAAGACCAATACTTGGACTTTACGTCGCTAACCATTGAACTTATGTTGCCAAGACTCCACCCTTGGACTTTACGCTAGCAATATCATACCCTTGGACTTCCCAAATGCAAGTACCCATGACTTGGACATTCACCGCCAAGACTACATGCTTGGACTTACGTGGCCAAGACAACACCCTTGGATTTTTCATGCCAACTCCATGTTGGACTTTCCAAATACCAAGACTCATTCTTGGACTTTCTATGCCAAATACTCAAGACTTGGACTTTTCCATTGCCAAGAACCATGCTTGGACTTTCCATGCCAAGTACTCAAGACTTGGGCTTTCCCATTACCAAGACCCATGCTTGGAATTTCCATGCCAAGTACTCAAGACTTGGACTTCCCCATGACAATCACATTGTCATTCGTTTTGTCGAACATCAAAATACGGCTCGAGTCAAACTTGAGTCTGGTCAATCGTGACCTGGGTCTATTGCACCAACAATCTCCCCCTTTTTGATGGTTGACAACAACCAAACACCTTTGAGTTAGACCACTAACTCAATCCAATCCTCCCAATTGTCCAAATTGGGAATTCCAAATTCTCACTCAAATTCTCTCCCTTTTTGACATACATCAAAAAGGCTCTCCCCAAGGGTATCAATGTCTCATATCCAATGAGATCTTACAATCTCTCTCTTGGTCCAGAAACATCTAGAATGCCTTCACTCTTCCCAGTGATAAGTCCAATATCACTAAAGAGAGACAATCCTTCAATTTCTTCCAATTCTCTAAATTCTCCCCTTTATGAAGAAGAACACATCCATCATCCCATGATGGATAACCTCCCTCTAAAGGCTTACTCTCCCTTAACCATTGCACTAACAATGTCCTTGGAGAGTCCCTAAGCCTATAAAAACACTAACCAATCGAAATTAAGGGCAAAGATTCAACATTGAACTTTCACCTCCATTAAAATTCGATACACACCCTAAACAATTCTCCTAATTCATATCTGTCAGGGATCGATATGGCCGGCTAGAGGGGGGTGAATAGCCCTCGTACGTTGGACGTCGTAAATTGCTCGTCTACAAGAACGTTAGCGCAAGCGGAAGCAATAAACTAAGACAAGCAATAAAATGAACAAGCAATACAAACACCGAGATATAACGTGGTTCACGGCTACGCCGCTAATCCACGGTCCGATTCGTCCACGGTGAATCACTCCGCCAAAACCAATCACTATCGGTCTCTCCTTTGCACAAAGCTAGGTGGAGGTAACCTTTACAACCAAGATCACTCTTCTTACAATAGGATTGAAGTAAAGACAAGTAAGAAGAGTTTAGAGCTTGTGGGGCACTAGGAAGATTGTTTGGAACTTGAGCATTGGCCTCTCAAAGGCTTACACCCTCTCTTTTTATAGAGAGGGCTAACTTCTTCCCGTTTGCCGCCATCGGGTCACGCCGCCCATGGCGATCGGCTGCCGTCTACTACGGCCTCGAACACGTCGGATCCCGACCGCTGTAGTCCAACGGAACTCTTGGCGATCGGCGATGGACCTCGATCGATCGGCCTCCGTAGTCGGCCCCGATCGGCTACGAAGTAATGGCGAACCCTTATTGACTATCGATTGCGCCTTGCGCCTTGATCGATGGTCTGGCGCTGATCGCCCACGTATGGCGTGGCACATGGAACTCTTGGCGATCGTATACCGGTCGAACTCACTCGACTTAGCGATCGCCATGACATGGCGGTCGGCGTAAATGGCCAAGTTTAACCTAAGAGCTACCCTTCCTGGGTTACAATCGCTCACTCTCATTTCTGAGTCCTCGCCTTTGAAGTTCTCTTCGTTCTAGCCACGTCCTCGGCGAGATCGGTGCGGCTCTGCAATGCTCCTTCGCGTCTCTTGCCTCGAAGTCTACTTCCTCCGGCTTCACTCCAAGCTTCTCGTCCGGCGGTCCCTCGGATGCTCCAAGTGCACGGCTTCCGCAAAGCTATCCTTCACCGACTCAAGGGACGAGTCATGAGATGTGAAACTCGCCACGGCTCCATGTGCGAATTACTAAGTCCTGCACGACTTCAACGCACATATCAAACTAACTTAAACCCTTTGCCACACCATCAAAACCATATCACGGCAAGAGATTGCCCTAACAATCTCCCCCTTTTTGATGTGTGGCAATCCGTTTAAGTTAGCTAAAAACATTTGATATAAGTTCTAAGGTAAGAAAGCATGTAAAGATAAAACATGATATAGCAACATGCAACTCCCCCTTAATCCATGAAACTCTCCATGTAAATTTTCTCCCCTTATCATATATTTCTCCCCCTACAATATATTTCTCCCCCTAATGTGATTAACTTAAACCTACTTATTTCTCCCCCTTTGACACCATCAAAAAGATTAACACTAAGTTATAAGCTCATGGCATCAAGTATATTTCTACCACTTGTTGGTGGCATCAAGTATATTTCTACCACTTGTAGGAGGTTTTATAAACTGAATTCGGCCTTCAATATTCTGATTTATACCAATGATCGCTATCGATGGCGATGACCGCACAATGAATCCATATTTCGATTTTCGACAATTTAAATGCATTATAAATTCAGAAAATTCTAAAAATCATGAAATTTGGGAACATATTTCTTTTAAGTATATCTATCAAGGAAAAATAGGTTTTCATGAAAACTCATTATATTTTCTTGTTTTTGCCAAAAATCCAAAAGTTCTAAAAACCACTAGGTTTTTGATCATTCTAGTATCCATTTTAGCACCTAGTTTTGCATCCAATTGTTTCAAAACATGAATACATGTATTTTAGGATAAGAAATTGTTTTGAAAACATATTAAATATCCAACCATGATCTTTGGGCAATATGTCTATGAATTAAACATAAGCCTTCCCCATGATTGGTCTATTATTGCTATGTTGATACTTTAAATGACCATCTAAATGCCATAGGCATTAGTGGACATTTGTATCATCCTAATATCTCACCCATGCTAAGTTTGCAATCAAGTTAGCCTATAGTGAGTGTGAGATGTATCCTAGGGGGTATTTGTATATACTTAACCCATATATTCATGCAATTCTATCATGGTTAAGTATCAACCTAACATCCTACATGATCATAATGACATATATGAATGAATTCTACATTATGATCATGAAACTCATGTATCCATCAAATAATAGTCATGCATTAGGTATTATACGATGATAATAAACAAATTATCACCTAAAGCATGATTTAACCCTATTTCTCATGATAACGTGCCAAATTTCAAAATCATAAATCATGATTTAAAACATACATAGGAATTACATCAATCATCATGATTTAAGCATTATTACCTATTTATGGGTACGTTATCATCACCCAACACTATCTAAAAAAAATGTTGTCCCGTCATCCTAAGTCAACCAAATTATGATATAGGTCAAGTTCATATGGTTGACTACCCTAGGGTTATTCTAACCCTTAAGGATGGATTTTGGAACCCAAAATAGATTCTTTCCTATTGGGTTCACTAAATATTCCTTGGGGATCCATTTTCTAGCTATTGCTTTCTTTTTATCTTGTCCCCTAGCTATTAGGCATTTATAGGCCTTTTCATTTTTCTTTTCCTTGTAGCCTAGGCCCTTTTTGTTAAAACTTGCCCTTTGGCTCCCAATTATCATGTTAAGGGTGTTGGAGCCTATAGTGAATTTTTCTAGGGCTTTGGTTAAGTAATCTACCTTTTCCCTTAATGCCCTATTTTCATTTATACATGCATCACTAACATCCAAAGGCATATAATCATGTGAGCATGCATCATCTAAGCTAGAAGAAATATTATCATTTAAGCATGCTTTTTCTAATTTTTGTTCTAGGTCCTTAATTTGTTCAAGCATGCATTTATTTTTCTTCTTTGCCCTAAATAAATCCTTAGTTAAACTAGAAATCATAGAAACTATTTTACTAGGTGAGAGATTAGTTACCATAGTTTCCATGTCCTCTTCTTCGGATGAGGAGGATGTGGAAGCTCCCCCTTCATTTGAGCTCTCCCCATTTGAGCTTGATTCTTCATTTTCGGATGAAGAGCAATCCAAGTCATCAAAGGCCATCAAGGCCAAATTGGTGACAAAGGCATTCTCCTCATCCGATGATGATGAGGAGGATGAGGATGGGTCATCCCAAGTCCTTGCCTTGAGAGCCTTAGCCTTTCCCTTCTCCTTTGTCTTCTTCTCCTCTTCCTTCTTTTTCTTGCTCCCCTTCTTCTTCTTCTTTTCTTCTTTCTTTTTCCTTTCTTCCTTGCTTTTGTTTAGGAGGGGACAATTGTCCCTTATGTGCCCTTCTCCTTGGCAATTATAGCATATGACCTTCCCCCTTGGTCTTCTCATCCTATCATTAGATTTATCAAATCCAAAATTCTTAAATGCACGTCTTACCCTCCTTACCATATAGGCTTCTTCGGTGCTATCCATGGAGGAGGAGGAAGACGCTTCGTCATCGGAGGAGGAGGGGATTTCCATCTTCTTCTTCCCCTTACTTGCCAATAATGCTACTCCTCTTGAGGGTTGAATTCTAGGCTCCTCTTGTATTCCCTCAAGCCTAGTTTCGTGAAGCTCCATGGTTGAAAAGAATTCCTCCAAGGTGCTCACTTCTAGGTTCTTGGAGATATAAAATGAGTCCACCATGGAGCTCCATTTTGAGGACCGGGGAAAGGCATCTATGGCCTTCATTACCATATCCCGGTTTGATAGCTTCTCCCCTACACTTGTTAGTCCATTTAAAATTTCTTTGAATCTAGAATGCAAAGAAATTACCTTTTCTCCCTTTTCTAATTTGATGTTGGATAGTTGGGAGCGGAGGAGATCTCTCCTTGCTAGCTTTGCCTCGGATGTGCCTTCATGAAGCTCAATTACCTTCTCCCACATCTCCTTGGCGCTTAGGCATTCTCCTATTCGGTTGATTTCTTGTTGGGGGAGCACATTGAAGAGATGATGTTTGGCTTTTGAATTTGCAAGGTGCTCTTCCCTTTGCCTTTTGGTCCACCTTGATTTTTCGATTGGTTTCCCCTCTTCATCCCTAGGCAAAACGAAATCGGATTCCATTGTAATCATTATATCAAAATCCGTTTCGAAAAATACCTCCATTCGCTTCTTCCACCAAGCGAATTCTCCTTCAAACTTCGGAGGATGAATGTTGGAGCCGGCCATTTTTGATGTAGGGCTTGTTGCGGCGGTTAGTCCGGTGACAAGCAATCTCGGCTCTGATACCACTTGTCAGGGATCGATATGGCCGGCTAGAGGGGGGTGAATAGCCCTCGTACGTTGGACGTCGTAAATTGCTCGTCTACAAGAACGTTAGCGCAAGCGGAAGCAATAAACTAAGACAAGCAATAAAATGAACAAGCAATACAAACACCGAGATATAACGTGGTTCACGGCTACGCCGCTAATCCACGGTCCGATTCGTCCACGGTGAATCACTCCGCCAAAACCAATCACTATCGGTCTCTCCTTTGCACAAAGCTAGGTGGAGGTAACCTTTACAACCAAGATCACTCTTCTTACAATAGGATTGAAGTAAAGACAAGTAAGAAGAGTTTAGAGCTTGTGGGGCACTAGGAAGATTGTTTGGAACTTGAGCATTAGCCTCTCAAAGGCTTACACCCTCTCTTTTTATAGAGAGGGCTAACTTCTTCCGTTTGCGCCATCACCGACCGCCACCCATGGTAGCCGATCATGCCACCCTCGAACACGTCGGATCCCGGCCGTTGTAGTCAACGGAACTCTTAGCGATCGTGATGGACCTCGATCATTGCTTTGCACCGTAATCGGCCCGGTCGGCTCGAAGCGATTACAATGGCCGAACCCTTATTGACCCGATCATTGCTGGCCGATCGGCCCATATCTTAGCGATCATTGCCCCGTATGCGATCATTCGCGGCCACTCTTGGCGATCGTATACGGTCGAACTCACTCGGCTTCGGAGCGATCGGCGCCATGACATGGCGATCGGCGGTGTCGAAAACCATCGACACTTGGCCAAATGGCCAAGTTTCACCTAAACTACCCCTTCCGGGTTACAATCGCTCACTCTCATCTCTCGAGTCCTGCGCGCGAAGTTCTCTTCGTTCGGCCCGTCCTCTCGCGACATCGCGCCGCGGCTCTGCGTGCTCGCCGGCGTCTCTTGCCTCGAAGTCTACTTCCTCGGCTTCACTCCAAGCTTCTCGTCCGGTCCTCGGATGCTCAGCGCCTGGCTTCATAAGCTATCCTTCACCGACTCAAGGCACGAGTCATGAGATGTGAAACTCGCCACGGCTCCATGTGCGAATTACTAAGTCCTGCACGACTTCAACGCACATATCAAACTAACTTAAACCCTTTGCCACACCATCAAAACCATATCACGGCAAGAGATTGCCCTAACAATATCCAATGGATTTTCACCCTTCTAATATTTTCCTAAGCATATCCTAGGGTTAGGAGCAGTTAGGAAACCTAGAAATAGCTGAGGATGGGCTAAACACACCTTGTTTACCCAAAATCAACACTTGTCAGTCGACTCTGTTAGCTACCAATGATTTGCTTATAAACTAGTCATTTGCCATCTATGGCGGTCATTGTTTCTACATTGTGCGAAATCGAGTTAATGAATTTGTGAAAAGCATAAGTAATTATATGTAATATGAAAAATAATGAAACTTCATACGTATAATACTTATATCAATCATAATGGGTGAAAAATATTTGAAAAATAAAATACCCATAAAATAATTAGATTGACACAAAATTCAAAACCATTGAAAATTTTAATATTTGGACCTTACTTTGTATCACTTCCTTTAATGGTGATTGTTATCAAAAGATAGACTTCACCAAAATTTTTAATGGTTTTGAGATGATTTTTAAAACTTTAATCCATTTTCCTAACATCTCACTTGTATCTAAGGTGTATGAAGACACATACAAGTCAAGTGTTCTTGTGAGATGTGGGTTTTGGTTATTTAGGGTTCATGCATTTTCTAGGCAACTCTATTTGATTCCCTTATACATGTGACTTCAAATCATTTCATTGTCCTTAACTCAATTTTAATTAATGCATGAATAATTATTATGGCATAAATGATTACATAAATAAGATATGTTCCAATAATCATGATGTCATGACATATAATATAAACCTAAGCATAACATGACATTAAAAATTAACCCTAAGCATGATCATGACATTTTATATGATTAAAATGAAATATGATGTCACGACATGACAATGGCAAATAAGGTATGGCAAATAAAGGATAAAGGTATAAAAATACCTAAATTTTAGTATTAATTGTCATTTGTTATGATTAAATTCATTTTGTCATATTACTACTTATGTCCCAAATGTGCCAAAAATCCTAAATGGTACACTATGACCTCTAAACCTATTTTATCCCAATTTGATCAATTTTTCATAGTGCTCAAAATATATTGGCACATCCTAAAATCTTTTAGGATAAAATTCTAACCACATTTCTATTGTATCACAAAACCTTGAAAATGTCCTAAAGTGTCACTCTACCATGATTAGGTTAACTACCCATCAACTTAGGGTTAACACACCCTAACCCATCTAGCGTGAAGGAATCATGCTCGTAGGAATCTAATACCTATTGGAGCTCCTTGGGTTAATTAGGTATTCACTAAGGATGAGCTCCCTCGATACCTTCCTAATGACCCTTTTAGGCCTTGAAGCCATGGTCATTTTGGTATTGTCATGGTTAATCTTAGGGATTGCCTCCCTAGTAACTTCTTAGTGGTCTTCCTAGATTTCATGGAAACCTTGGCCACTAGACACCTACCTTGGTTACCCTTAGGGATAACTTCCCTAGTATCCTTGGCTTTCCTAGGCCTAAACCTTGTTCCATAGTCAAATGGAACATTTGGTAGGTTTGTATGATCTTCTTGTGCTTAGGCTTATGACCCAAACCTTCATTGCCCTTGAATTGAATTTTCCTACCAACACTTAGGTTTTTCCCGTTAGAACGTCATTTTTTATCATTTGACCCTTTAATTTGATTTTTCATCTTCCTAAGGGTCTTCTCCAATTTCTCAAGCCTTGACCTCAAGACTTGGTTCTCTAACTCCAATTGCCCAATTTTTAATTTTTCATCTATTCTTTGGGCATTGTTTTTCCCCTTAGGCATATGCCTACCCTTCTTAGGGTTAATGCCTAAATGGTGTTCTATCTTTCTAATTTTCTCCCTAGGTAGAATTGGTCTAGAGTTATTGTTTCTAGATTTGTCCTTAGGTAAAGTAGGCCTAGTATGATCCTTAGACCTAAAATTACAAATCTTAGCACCTAAACAATAGAATTTGTTATTTCTAGCATGCTTTTCATGAACAATAGCAAGATTACTCCTAACATGCTTATTTTTATAATGAAAACTAGTAGGTGCATAACTAAAATATACCTTAGGGTTTGCTTTAGAAGCTCCTCCTACATGTGATACTCCTTCTTAGCCCTTGGTTGTCTTCCTCCCCCTAGGGCATTGAATCCTATAATGCCCCTTTTGATTGCATTTGAAGCACACCATGTGCTCCTTGCTCTTATGTGTTGGGGCACTGGCATCCTTGACCTTTGGAACCGGTTGAGCCTTCTTGACTTTCTTAGGACACTCGTACTTGTAGTGTCCATTTTCCCTACACTCAAAGCATACAATATGATTTTTATTTTTGATTGAAATGCTTGAGTTACCTTCCATGGTAGTGTTAGTAATATATGAGAGATGTCCTAAGGCAATCGCCTTATGTATGAACCATTTATATGATAAATGAAGATTCACTATTTGAGTATACATGTTTTATGTATTTGATTGGATCTTAAACTTATTTACTGAATGTCCACGATACAATTCACAGCATGAGAGAATTTGTGATTGGATCACAACTAGTGAGTATCTCTACATGTGTAATTGTGATGTATCGGAATTATCCCTAGTCGATGAATTGATGGATTTGGACACCATCAGTTACGCCGAGACTAGCACGAGGTATACTCCTTGGTGTATCCAAGCAGCTGATTCTCACTGGCTGGAGACATTGTGATGTCCGGAGTTAATCGTGGATGCTAGTTATGGTAACTAGTTCATTGGAGTGACCAGTCGTAAGACTTCATATGGTTCTCTGCATATATAGATATGTCAATGAAGTTCTTACTGTGGCTTAAGTGCGATGTTCCTTAGACTTGCGGTATTCAAGTCATCTTGATCATGGAGACTTATGCTTTGACATCTTAAGCAAACATCTCTAAGGAGATGTGGACCCGGGATGATTGGGTATAAGTCAAAGTGATCGAAGGTGTTTGAATAGTCTATAAAGGATTCACCACTCCTTGCGAGGAGATGTATACCCATGGCCTCTCGTCGGATTGTTACTAAAGTCTTTGGCCAAAGCATTACATGTTTAGAGTAAGGTACTCTTCGATACATGTGGAGTAACTAGAATCCGTAGGACGAGGAAATGATACTTGGGCTAGGTGTTACGTAGTCAGCCTAGTGGGGACTGACACAATAGACCATGTCCTGAACCAAGTGGGTATAAGATGAGTGAAGGGAATGGGGCACGAATCATTCATGCTGCTGAAGGGTTTCAGAAATAGTTCTGGATCAACCGATGATCTTTTCGGTTAATTAGGGATCATGATGTACTACTAGGTGCCACTCATGATCGTTCTATAATTAATGGTTAATTATAGACGGCCAACATAAACCTAGAACCTATTTGGTCACACGCACAACGAGCGTAATCCAAAAGATTTAAAACGAGCTTGAGAATGGGATTCTCAGACCGAGAGAAACAAGGTTTGGTTGGACCAAACATGAAGCGAGCATGAAATCGTTTCAGTCGCAATGGAAGCGTGGATGGGCCGTGTCTTATGAAGATATAATGGATGAACCAAAATGGTTTGATTCTAATCCAATGGAGGAGAATAAACCAAAGGGTTTGGTTTATTTTAAACGAATGAACCAAAAGTTGGTTCGGTTCGTTTTAACTTAAAATAAACCATCATGGTTTGGTTTATTTTTACTTATCTTAATGAAGCGGGTTAACAGGCCTAATGGTTATGATCCAATAACCATTAAGAGAATTAGTTCTCTATAAAAGAGGGCTTAAGGGATAATTAAGCCCTAATCCAAAACCCTAGCTTGGAATTGCCGCCCAACCTTCATTGCCGCCCAACCTCCATTGCCGCCCAGCTTGTTGTGCCGCCGTCCAGCTCCTTGCCGGCGACCAAGCTTCAGCCGGTGATCCTCCGGCGACCCTCCGGTGATCTCCTATAGGTTTGGCATCAAGGTGAGCCTTTTCTTCCCTTGGTTGGCTGGCGCCTATCTCCTCCACCAAAGCTGTCCAGTTTTTCTGGACAGCTTGTTCTCCTCTCGTCGGACCGTCGTTTGGACGACGGTTAGAGCTCCGACAGTAGCTAACTTACCGGGGATTCGATCTCCGGTAATCCTCTGAGATGGAGGATGAAGGATTCGTCAATTGGTTGACGAATACCTCTCCGGAGAAGCGAGTTTTGAGAACTCGTATTAGGATCCGAATTTGGATTCGGATCGTGATCATCTCTCGATCACGTCGTCTTCAATATGAGGCTAGTAACTCGTACGAAGACGAAGCTCGTGTCTTAGCGAAGTCATCCCGAGGAACTCGGCGTGGATACGGATAGAGACGATTCTAGCGAGGATCGTTCCGGTTGATGCCGTTCCCGCTACACGTCATACGAAAGGTATAACGTAGATAAATTTCCTTTTATTGAAAATTTAAATTTACGGTTATGTCTACACTTGTTGTAATATGCATGCGTGTGTTGTGTGTGTTGTAATAAATGTAGATTTATTATTTTTATTGCTTCCGCTGTGTTCATGTTTACGAAACGTGATCGAACACACACACGCCGCGGTGCCAGAAACCCAACAGTGGTATCAGAGCCCAGGTTGTGTTTCGACATAATCGTAAAAATGATTTTGCGATAGTCATAATGTATTTCTGGAAATTTTCTAATTTTGGAAATTTAGAAGTATTTATGGAAATTTTTCAATTTTGGAAAGTCTAGAAGTATTTATGGAAATCTTCCACTTTTTGAAAGTTGGAAGTATTTATGGAAATTGATATTTTCCATAAATAAAATATTTGATTAGATTCTGGAAATTTGTTTTCTAATTTAATCATGATTTGATTTGGGAAATCAAATCTTAAAATATTTTATTTCCATAAGTAGTTTTAATGATTTAGGAAATTGGTTTCCTAAATAGATTTTCCTTAATCAAATAATTCAATGAATAAAATATGTGATTAGATTTGGAAATTTGTTTCCTAATTTAATTATGATTTGATTTGGAGAATCAAATCTTAAACATATTTTATTTCCATAAATAGTTATGACATATAAGGAAATTATATACATGACATAATTGTATGCCATGTAATTGCATTAGATGCATAACATTATGCCATGCGTGTCATGACATGTAGATGTATGCCATGTATGCCATGCCATGTAGATAATAGTTATTTGCATGAAAAGAGGATGAGACATAAAAACCCTTAAACAATATTAAAGCCTACACCTTCCATTAATATGGTTAGAACCAGAGTTCCATTTCTTGTTTGGGTTGTTGGACTCTCTCCAAGCCCGGCTTGAACCCGAACATGTTCAAACCATGGAATAGTTTAATACTAATATGGTAAGAGTCAGAGGTCAATCGTTAGCTTTGGTTGTTGGACTCTCTCCAAGCTGAGCTAATTGGTTGAATGCGCTCTAACCATATTAAAACTATTTCCCGATTAATGGGTTGGCTTTAACCTGGAGCATCGGCTTGTTGGACTCTCTCCAAGGTCGATGTAAAGGGAGGTGAAGTTGGGTGCTATGTATATGATGCATACTTGTTAATGTGTTAACAACCCGATGTATGTGTGAACATTCAATTAGTTGATAACACATTGTGATAGTTGCATATACGTGATATGCAATCGGTATAGTTGATATCTACCATCGTAGTTATGAATGACTTGTTGGACTCTCTCCAAGGTTGTTCATAACTATGATGGATATCAGCCCATTCGGAGATGGACCTACGATCTCCCGAAGTGATTTTAGGGTTTTTGAAATTCGAAAAAATGAATGGGATTTATAAATGTATATTGATGCATTTTAAAAAATCATTTTCTCATATATGCTCGTTTTGTATTTCTAAGATTGATCATGATGTCTTTGAATTTGCGTTCCATTTTGGATTCGAATAAATTGACTGGGCCGAGCTTCTTGGACTGGCTTAGAAGCTTGAGAATTGTTCTCAAGGTTGAAAAGCTTGCAAATGTCCTCGAAGCGCCTCTTCCCGCCCGTCCTAGTGACGATGCAACTCTGGACCAAGTGTTGGCCTATCAGAAACATGTGAGTGATTCTGAACAAATGAGTTGCATCATGCTAGCCGCGATGGAACCCAAGCTACGAAAGCAGCATGAGCATATGGATGCTCATATCGTAGTCCTTCATCTTTGTGAGTTGGTTGATGAGCAAGTGAGATTCAAAAGGTTCGAAATCTCAAATATCCTCTTCACCTCTGAGATGCTAGAAGGTTCATCTGTGGTACCGCTCAATATGCTGAAGACTGTGGAGTCTTCTGAGAAGCATGAGCAGGGGACGGTGCTATTAGTTGATTCCTTGAAGAAAGGTTCTAAGAGGAAGTCAAAGGAACAGCAGAAGGGAAAAAAGAGAAAGGCTAAGAAGGTAGAACTAGCACAAAAGGAAACTTGCCATCATTATGGCAAGGAGAGCCATTTGCGAAGAAAGTGCAAGATTTATCTTGAGTCCGTGAAGAAGAATAAGGCATCGGATGCCCCATCTTCTTCAGATATCTTCGTTATTGATTGTCATTCTATTTCCTCAAACATTTGAGTATTGGATACTGGGTGTGGCTCACATATATGTAATGACATACATGGGCTAAGGAATAGAAGAAGACTCATCAAGGGAGAGTCAAATTTGCGTGTTGGGAATGGAGCAAAGGTTGCTGTAGTCGCCATTGGAACGCATTTGTTGAAACTCCCTACAGGACTTGTCTTAGAACTGGACAATTGCTTTTATGTTCCTTCGTTGATAAAGAACATCATTTCTATTTCTTGTTTAAATAGAAATGGGTACCATTTGACTTTTAGTAACAATTGTTGTTACATAACTTTGAATGGAGTTCTTTATGAGACTGGAACTTTAAGAAATGGTGTTTATACGTTGGACGTATCCAGTGACATCTTCAATATCGAAGTGAGCAACACGCGTGCTCAAAAGGATAATCAAATAGACTTCTATATGTGGCATTGTCGTCTTGGCCATGTAAGCAAGAAACGCATGTCCGAATTACACAAATGTGGAATTCTGGAATCGTTTGAATTGGATTCATACGATACATGCGAATCATGCTTAAAAGGCAAGATGACTAAGTTACCTTTTACTGGAAAAGGTGAACGAGTGGGAGAGTTACTAGGACTAATACATACTGATGTATGTGGACCTATGTCAACTCAAGCATTAGGAGGCTATAGCTACTTCATTACCTTCACCGATGATCACTCACGGTTTGGGTATGTGTTCTTGATGAAACACAAGTCTGAAGCCTTTGAAAGGTTCAAAGAATTCAGAAATGAAGTAGAGAAACAACATGATAAGAGTATTAAAATACTTCGATCGGATCGAGGTGGTGAATACTTAAGTCAAGAGTTTCTTGATTATCTAAGAGACAATGGTATATTGTCTCAATGGACTCCGCCATATACACCACAGCATAATGGTGTATCTGAGAGGCGTAACCGGACCTTGTTGGACATGGTCAGGTCAATGATGAATCATGCGACTCTTCCCAAGTCCTTTTGGGGCTATGCACTTCAGACAGCTGTTTACTTGTTAAACAGAATGCCTACCAAGGTAGTCTCAACTACTCCATATGAGATATGGAATGGTAAGAAACCTCATGTATCTTACTTGAAGATATGGGGTTGTCCTGCTTATGTGAAGCGGACTGTATCAGACAAATTGGATGCTAAGTCTGATAAATGTCTATTTGTTGGATACCCTAAGGAAACAAGGGGTTACCAATTCTATCATCCTGTGGAACAAAAGGTGTTTGTTTCAAGGCATGCTGTGTTTCTAGAGAAAGAGTTTCTCTTGCAAGAAAATAGTGGGAGTGTCGTCGAGCTTGAGGAGGCTCGAGAGACTCAAATAGACATTAATGAGATACCTGGTGAAGCACAATAGCCGACAACTCATAGTGATGAGCAATCGACTGGACCTATTGTAACACCACATCTTCGTAGATCTGGCAGAACACGCAATATTCCTGAGAGATATGGATTTCTCGTAAGTGAATCGAACGACGTGTTACTCATTGATGATGAGGAGCCTACTAGTTATGAAGAAGTGCTGACAAGTTCAGAAAGGGATAAGTGGCTTGGTGCCATGAAGTCGGAAATGGATTCCATGTATGAAAACCAAGTTTGGAACTTGGTTGACCCACCTGAAGGGATAAAGCCTATAGGGTTCAAGTGGGTTTTCAAGAAGAAAACCGACATGGATGGTAATTTGATTACCTATAAGGCTAGATTGGTGGCGAAAGGATATCGTCAAAAACAAGGTGTTGATTATGACGAAACCTATTCGCCTGTAGCTATGCTTAAATCCATTCGGATGCTCCTGGCCATAGCGGCTCATTATGATTATGAGATATGGCAGATGGATGTGAAAACAACTTTCCTTAATGGAAACTTGCTCGAGGATGTGTATATGATACAGCCTAAGGGTTTCACATCGGTTGATAAAACCAAGGTATGCAAATTGCGACGGTCCATTTATGGATTGAAGCAAGCATCCAGGAGCTGGAATATCCGTTTTGATGAGACAATCAAAAAGTTTGATTTCTCACAAAATCCAGACGAACCTTGTGTGTACAAGAAGGTTAGTGGGAGTGCAGTCATGTTCCTAGTATTGTATGTCGATGACATATTACTTATAGGAAACGATGTTTTAGTCTTACAGTCAGTTAAGGTTTGGTTATCCAAGACATTCTCCATGAAAGACCTGGGAGAAGCAACCTACATCCTCGGGATTAAGATCTATAGAAATGTTTGCTTGGTCTTTCGCAGTCTACATATATAGACCGAGTGCTAAAGAGGTTTAGCATGTCGGAATCCAAGAAAGGTTTCCTACCCATCAGGCATGGGATACACCTTTCGAAGTCTATGTGTCCGTGCACAGAAGATGAGAATATTTGCATGAGTAAGATTCCCTATGCATCCGCAATAAGATCTATCATGTATGCTATGTTATGTACGAGTCCCGATGTATCGTATGCTCTGAGTGTCACGAGCAGATACCAGTCTGATCCAGGAATGGATTATTGGGTGGTTGTTAAGACGATCCTTAAGTACTTGAGAAGAACTAAGGATGTGTTCCTAATATATGGAGAAGGATACATGGTGATACGTGGGTATACGGATGTCAGCTCCAGACAAACAAGGATGATTCCATGTCTCAGTCTGGGTATGTATTCACCTAGAATGGAGGCGCAATAAGTTGGAAAGGTTCCAAGCTTGACGCTATAGCGGATTCTGCCACTAAGGAAGAATACATTGCAGCTTTGGAAGCAGCATAGGAAGCGGTTTGGATCAAGAAGTTCATCTCTGAACTTGATGTGGTCTCATCAATGATCCAAACATGTGCTTCGCCGCTATCATCTTATCAGAGAGATCATCAGTAGAAACGAAATACAAATCGAGAAAATTCCCACTGAAAGGAACTTAGCGGATCATTTAACTAAGGCATTACCTCAAAATAAGTTTGAGGGTCATGTTAGAGCTTATGGTATTGGATACCATAGCGATTGGCATTAGGCCAAGTGGGAGTCTGTTAGTAATATATGAGAGATGTCCTAAGGCA
Source organism: Wurfbainia villosa (assembly GCA_025175895.1). Lineage (NCBI taxonomy): Eukaryota > Viridiplantae > Streptophyta > Magnoliopsida > Zingiberales > Zingiberaceae > Wurfbainia > Wurfbainia villosa. Next base: position 86,172,841 of record CM045997.1, read on the forward strand.
ATTGCCTTATATATGAACCATTTATATGATAAATGAAGATTCACTATTTGAGTATACATGTTTTATGTATTTGATTGGATCTTAAACTCATTTACTGAATGTCCACGATATGATTCACAGCATGAGAGAATTTATGATTGGATCACAACTAGTGAGTATCTCTACATGTGTAATTGTGATGTATCGGAATTATCCCTAGTCGATGAATTGATGGATTTGGACACCATCAATTCTGTCGAGACTAGCACGAGGTATACTCCTTGGTGTATCCAAGCAGCTGATTCTCATTGGCTGGAAACATTATGATGTCCGGAGTTAATCGTGGATGCTAGTTATGGTAACTAGTTCATTGGAGTGACCAGCCATAAGACTTCATATGGTTCTCTGCATATATAGATATGTCAATGAAGTTCTTACTGTGGCTTAAGTGCGATGTTCCTTAGACTTGCGGTATTCAAGTCATCTTGATCATGGAGACTTATGCTTTGACATCTTAAGCAAACATCTCTAAAGAGATGTGGACCCGGGATGATTGGGTATAAGTCGAAGTGATCGAAGGTGTTCGAATAGCCTATAAAGGATTTACCACTCCTTGCGAGGAGATGTATACCCGTGGCCTCTCGTCGGATTGTTACTAAAGTCTTTGGCCAAAGCATTACATGTTTAGAGTAAGGTACTCTTCGATACATGTGGAGTAACTAGAATCCATAGGACGAGGAAATGATACTTGGGCTAGGTGTGACGTAGTCAGCCTAGTGGGGACTGACACAATAGACCATGTCCTGAACCAAGTGGGTATAAGATGAGTGAAGGGAATGGGGCACGAATCATTCGAGCTGCTGAAGGGTTTCAGAAATAGTTCTGGATCAACCGTTGATCTTTTTTGGTTAATTGGGGATCATGATGTACTACTAGGTGCCACTCATGATCATTCTATAATTAATGATTAATTATAGACGGCCAACATAAACCGAGAACCTATTTGGTCACACGCACAACGAGCGTAATCCAAAGGATTTAAAACGAGCTTGAGAATGGGATTCTCAGACCGAGAGAAACAAGGTTTGGTTGGACCAAACATGAAGCGAGCATGAAATCGTTTCAGTCGCAATGGAAGCATGGATGGGCCGTGTCTTATGAAGACATAATGGATGAACCAAAATGGTTTGGTTCTAATTCAATGGAGGAGAATAAACCAAAGGGTTTGGTTTATTTTAAACGAATGAACCAAAAGTTGGTTCGGTTCGTTTTAACTTAAAATAAACCATCATGGTTTGGTTTATTTTAACTTATCTTAATGGAGCGGGTTAACGGGCCTAATGGTTATGATCTAATAACCATTAGGAGAATTAGTTCTCTATAAAAGAGGGCTTAAGGGATAATTAAGCCCTAATCCAAAACCCTAGCTTGGAGTTGCCGCCCAACCTTCATTGCCGCCCAACCTCCATTGCCGCCCAGCTTGTTGTGCCGCCGTCCAGCTCCTTGCCGGCGACAAAGCTTCAGCCGGTGATCCTCCGGCGACCCTCCGGTGATGTCCTATAGGTTTGGCATCAAGGTGAGCCTTTTCTTCCCTTGGTTGGCCGGCGCCTATCTCCTCCACCAAAGCTGTCCAGTTTTTCTGGACAGCTTGTTCTCCTCTCGTCGGAGCGTCGTTTGGACAACGGTTAGAGCTCCGACAGCGGCTAACTTACCGGGGATTCGATCTCTGGTAATCCTCTGAGGTGGAGGACGAAGGATTCCTCAATTGGTTGACGAATACCTCTCCGTAGAAGCGAGTTTTGAGAACTCGTATTAGGATCCGAATTTGGATTCGGATCGTGATCATCTCTCGATCACGTCGTCTTCAACACGAGGCTAGTAACCCGTACGAAGATGAAGCTCATGGCTTAGCAAAGTCATCCCGAGGAACTCGGCGTGGATACGGATAGAGACGATTCTAGCGAGGATCGTTCCGGTTGATGCCGTTCCCGCTACACGTCATACGAAAGGTATAACGTAGATAAATTTCCTTTTATTGCAAATTTAAATTTACGGTTATGTCTACACTTGTTGTAATATGCATGCGTGTATTGTGTGTGTTGTAATAAATGTAGATTTATTATTTTTATTGCTTCCGCTGTGTTCATGTTTACGAAACGTGATCGAACACACACACGCTGCGGTGCCGGAAACCCAACAGGTAGGGGAATCTTGAACTTCCTCTTCTTCTCGATCGGAGGTAGATGGTTCCTTTTGAGTTTGCTTCGGTGTAGAAATTCTCTCCTCCCCCTCAATCCTAGAGGTGGAGGCTTCTCCTACTTCTTCCACCTCTTCTACCAATCTAGATGTTGAACACCTCTCGACCTCCAAATCCTCACTTTCTTGTGAGGATGAGCAATTCTCTTCAGGCTCTCTCTCTACTTGAGCCACGGATGGTTCTTCATGGAGCTTGGCCAATTTATCCCATAGCTCCTTGGCATCTTGAAATTCACCTAACCTAGACACAATATCGCTAGGTAACGTATTTAATATCATTTGTGTTACCTTATCATATCTTTCAAAGGCTTGAACTTGCTCTTCGGTCCATCTCTTCTTCTTGAGATATCCACCTTTTGGACCTCTTGGAAGTTCAAATCCCTTCACTAGGATCATTCAATATTCAATTTAGAAGTTCTCCATCAGTGCCCTCCATTGCTCAAACCTTTCTCATCCATAGAAGGTGTATGGAATTGGCGTGTTGATGCCCCATCCCAATTTGAGACTTGGCTACTCCATGTTCCCTCTCCCCCCTAGAATGTTCCCTTAGCTGTTAAACCTTGAAGAGCAGCTTCACTCTGATACCACTTGTTGGGGATCGTATGACTGCTAGAGGAAGGGTGAATAGTGTTGTGCTACGTCGATGATGGAATTCGCTCGCGTTTGCCTACAAGGCTTGTTATGTGCAGTGGAAATAATAATAAAGCAATAACAAAATGCTACAAACACAAACACGAATACACAACACAAAGACACGACGATATAACATGGTTCGGAACCTTAGAGTTCCTACTCCACGAGTCGAGCTCAATGAGCTCTAGTGATGCAAACCACCACTAATACACTCCTCCTCGGAACAATTTGGAGCTGGAGAAATCTCATACAATGTTTACAACAATAAACAAGATAAGTACAAGTAAATACAAGGGAAAACAAGTAAAGAAAACTTTACAAAGAATGCTTTGAGTGCTTACTTGTTTGATTGCTTGAGCCATACTTGAAAACCCTGACTTGCACTAGCAAATCACCTCAAATCGCCCAAGAAATCCCTGCAAAAATCTTCTCCTTCGAGCTCCTTATAAAGATGCAACTCAGGCTAATTTCCACTTAGTAGTCGACTACTCCTATAGTCGTTGTCTCACAACAACTCGGTCCACGCTGGAAAAACTCCAACGGATACCTCAGCAGTCGACTGCCCTTACCAGCAATCGACTACTACTTTGGTAGCCGACTGACTAATCGTCTACCGAAGGCTCTAAGACCATGACCATAACTAGTAGTCGACTACCCCTCCATGGCAATCGACTTCTCAAGGGTAGTCGAGGCGCCAGTCGAGACGCCTTGTTCATGGCTATAACTTCGGCCGATCAGTCGTCTTGCATTTGTATCGCAACTTGTCGCGATGGATCACCGATCGACTTTCATCGATGATTGGTCATAATCTCGATCAAGCTTCGGTGTTGACTTGGCTATCAAGTGTTAAAACACTTGACCAGTCGACTGATCCATGACCCCAGTTGACTAATACACCTCAACCATGAGGTTTAATCCAAGTATGATGCCCTCATACTTACTAGACCACCCTTAGCCAAGACATAATCCTTTTAGCCATCTTTATCAGCCTCATGCTTATTGGATCTCTCCAAGTCATCCATGACTTGTTCATCTATATGCTAGCCTTCAGGTGCTTCCATCAACTATTGTCATGTTAATTGGGTCTACACCCCCAAGGCACATTGGGCTTACGCTGCCAAGACCAACGCTTGGACTTTACACCGCCAACCATTGAACTTATGCTACCAAGACTCCACCCTTGGACTTTATGCCGCCAATATCATACCCTTGAACTTCCCAAATGCCAAGTACCCAAGACTTGGGCTTTCACCATGAAGACTACACACTTGGACTTACGTGGCCAAGACTACACCCTTGGACTTTCCATGTCAACTCCATGTTGACGTTTTCAAATGCCAAGACCCATGCTTGGACTTTCCTTTTCCAAGACCCATGCTGACTTTCCTTTGCTAAGACTCATGCTTGGACTTTCCATGCCAAATACACAGAACTTGGACTTTACCATTGCCAAGTACCCATGACTTGGACTTTCCATGCCAAGTACTCATGACTTGAACTTTCCCATGCCAAGTGTCCCACTTGGACTTCCAATGACAATGACATTGTCATTGAAAGGAATTGCTTCTCACTTCGGTTGCTTGTGCATGGCCATCCTATCACACGTCCTTGGATTAAAATTTTATCAACCAAAACTAATCCGGATAGAGATGGATTACCCAAGCAACTGATCCATCATCGTGCTATTCGATTTGAGTAGTCGCTTGAACAAACTAGTTGTTCAAGCAACCTAACTCTTTTCCTCGATTAGCCACAGAATAGATGATGAATGGATCATTAGTTTTTGTATTTATCATCGGGGTCCATGTTAATCAATAACATACAAAATACAAAAGAACTAGAATCAAAACTAAAGAAGATTATACCTCTTATTTTACCTCTTGATCTTCTATTGTATTCCTATCCTCTTCTTGGACATCATGTGGGCCACAATCTTCCAAGAGTCGAAGCCTCCTAGATCACGTGTCTTCCCTTCCTTTCTCACTACGAACAAGGGAAGTACAAACTCCCTTCTTCACCTTGCTTGTGTCGACCACCAACCACTAAGCTTGGTGTCTGCCAACCCTAAGGAGAGGGAAGGATGGGCCGGCCAAGAGAGCTCTCTTGTTGCCGCCGGCCAGAAGAGAGGCAGAAGGTGGTGCCGCCGACCCTAGGAAAAGAAGAGGGTGTGCCGGCCAAGAGAGAAAAGAAGGAAAAAGAAACCCTAGACCCTCTTGTGCCACCGGCCAAAGAGACAAAACCCTAGCACTGTTAGTGAAAGCCCTAGAGTCAATCATGTGATGATTATTGTATGGACTTTGTTGTATCATATTTCTATTTATAAAGGCATGGTTATTATATTTATTTGTATTGATGCCAAATAACTAAGTATAATAACGTCTTTGAGTAGAAGGTTCTTATCTATATCAATCGATTAGTTGAATCGATAATGAGATGATATAGAGAACACTACTCTTAATCATTTCTAGTCAAGTATTAACATTCAGGGACAATTTTAATGCAAAGAGACTAGCATGTAGGTCAACTCGATGACTTGATCTCACAAGTCATGGATATGTGATATCAAGTTGACACATGGGTATGCATTAGAGAATGTATACTGAATGACCCGCCATGAGAAAATATCATGGATCGTTATATGAGTGTCATACTTTCTCATGTGACTATTAGTATGACTATTAGTCCTTGGACATGAAGTCACCATGGTTCCCTACATAAGGAGTTGTATACTTTGGCTTTGTCAAACATCACCAGTAAATGGGTGGACTATACAGGCGATTAATGGGTATGTAACAAATTATGCAGAGGGATGTGAGTGATGTAGATGAGATCTATCCCTCCTATATGACGGGAGTGACATCGTTATTCTTGATAGAGTCAGATCACTAAGTGCATGACCATGCCCAAATGAGTCAATATGAGATATTGAGCTCATTTGATTAGAGTGAGTCTACTTAGAGTTCAAGATATGATTGTACCGAGTGTTAGTTATAGCCCTAGAGCCAATCATGTGATGGTTGAAAAGGGAACATTTTGTATCATATTCAATAAAGGCAAAGGATTGGTTATTATATTCACATCTTGCTTGTGCCAGCTAAATTAAATATAATAATGCCCTAGAAAAGTAGGTTCTTATCTACAGCACATCAATTGGCAGAATTGATTATGAGAGGCTGTAGAGAACACTTTCCTAAATGTTCCTAGTCAAGTATTAATATGCAAGGGCAATATTAATACATAAAGACTAGCATGTAGGTCGATTGATGACTTGATCTCACAAGTCATGGATATATGATATCAAGTTGACACATGGGTATATATTAGAGAATTACTGGGTATATAACAAATTATGCGGAGGGATGTGAGTGATGTAGATGGGATCTATCCCTCTCATATGACGAGAGTGATATCGGTGGGCCCCTTGATTGAGTAGAACTACTAAAACGCATGGCCATGCTCAAATGAGTCAATATGAGATATTGAGCTCATTTGTTTGAGTTAGTTTACTCAGGGATCAAGAAACACATAGATTGATCGAGGATGACACGGTCTATGCCTCATTGGTCAATCTGATATCAAGGATAGAAGGACAAGGTCATACATTATAGTAGTCACGGAAAGGTTAGTCAGATCTTGACTTATTTCGTAACTTGGGTAGCAATGATGTATTGCTAGATGCCGCTCATTGCTTGTGTATCTAAAAGAGTTTAGATCCACTGCCAACGTTATGAGAGCCTATAGGGTCACACACAAAGAGCATGATGATTAGAAGAATTAGTGCATTCTAGTTTGACTAGAATAATTTGGGAATAAGCTTAAGTACAAAATGGTTTTTGGACTTTAAGCTTAATGAGAATTTTAGCTTATTGATTTAATGAGATTAATTCAATATGTTACCTTATTGATTAAATGAGATTAATTCAATATGATAACATAAGCTTATTGAATTAATAAGATTAATTCAACATGCATGAATGCCACACAAGCATGCCACATAAGCATGCCACCTAAGCTAGATAAGGTGGGCTTATTGAATTAATAAGATTAATTCAACATGCATGAATGCCACACAAGCATGCCACATAATCATGCCACCTAAGCTAGATAAGGTGGAAGGAGACAAAGTGGTTTTTGTCTCCTTAAAGTGGCCGGCCAAACAAGGTGTCTCAATGCAATGGATTGCATTGAATGGTAGGAGGTGAAAGGGTTTTTCCAACCCTATAAAAGACTCCATGGAGTGGCCGGCCAAAGTAAGATTGTGGTTGTGTGAGAGCTTGAGAGCTTGGTGGAAGCTTTGGTTGTGTGGTTTTGTGAGTGTAGGCTAGCAAGAAGAGTAGTCTTCTTCTTCCCTTCTCTTTTTCCCTAGCTTCCTCTCCTTTAGGGACTTCTCTAGCAAGAAGTAAAGGAGAGCCCTTCTAGTTTTTCTTTTGTGAGACAAGAGCTTGCTCGTGTGGATACGTATAGAGGCACGGACATTTGAACGTGCTAAAGATCCAACAAACCAAAAGGAAAACCGGGATTAACAAGGGCACGCAACAAAGGTAATCCTCTCCTATAAGATAGGTTTGGTTTTAGAGAAATTTATTTTGTACGAGGTTTTCTTTCGCAAGGATCACTAGGAAGGGATCCTAATTTTTCCGTTGCGCATATGCTATTTGGCATATAGAAATCCCTACAGTGGTATCAGAGCCACTTACGAAAGATCGTATAAAAAAAGTTTTTCTCTATTTTATATATGATATAGAAGTAGGATGAATTTTATTATGAGTTGATAATTGCATTAGCAAATTTTCAAACATAATAAAATATCCGATGTCTTTTAAAAGTTAAAATTGACATGGTGCATGGTTATGGCCTAGTCCCAAAAAGTTTGTGATTGTGTGTTGTAATTCTTAATACTGCATGTATGCCTTTCTCCTAAAATTCTTGTTGTAAAATTAGCTTTAGACTCGAATGTAACTCGAGTATTTCTCCTTTTGTAATATACAACAAAGATGGAGGGTCCATTGGAAGATAATGTTTCAAGGAGGAAGTCAACAACACAAGACAACCAAAAGGAAGCACTTGGGAGAAGATGCTATCCCTAGGTTGACCAATCAATCTTCTCATTGGCTTGACAAGATTGTAGAATAAGGGCCATAACCATGACACACTTAGTTTAACTTGTATTAGCTTATATGTGATGTATGCTAATATGTATATGATGCATGTTTTTATATCTTAATAAGTCAAATACGATATGCCTACCAAAGTTTGGTACTCACTACTTCCTCGATCATTTGTTATTGGGTTTGCCAAAGCAAAGCAATGCATTTTATCTTGGAAGAGTACGAGTGGACAAACGTGATGTCCCGCTATCAAACTTGGTTAAGACTTAATTAAGTTTTTCTTAATTAGTTAAGAAAGTAGAGGCATATATTAGCTTTGAACATAAGTTTTAAAATTAGTTTTGTGTGATTTCCGAACATCAGCTTTGTCTTAGAAGTGGTCGTTGCTCCGATATCCAAGAAGGCCTCTGTGCCTCGCCACAGCCTGGAAGCTAGTTTAGGAATAAGCACTAAACTAATCTAAACTTAACCAAAGCTATTAAAGAGTTACATCAGATGTAATTGGCAAAATATTGCCTACCTAATCATACTACGTCTTGGGCGATTAGCCAAAGATAACTCAAGACGAATTATGATGTGGATCTTTATCCCATATAAATTTATAGCTAAATAGTAGCTAATGATGTAAGCGAAAAGTGTTTTGCCTACATCAATGATTAGCTCATATCAAAGCTATGAGAATTTAGTGGGAGCCTCATTTAATTAAAGGCCTAATTAAATGACTTAGGTATGATACTTAATTTTGCATTTTATTGTTGTAGATCACCATGTCATCTAACACGACACACCCCCTCAACTTGCGATCTGTCCTTGAGAAGGACAAGCTCAATGGAGCGAACTTTCTTGACTGGTATAGGAACTTGAGGATTATCCTCAAGCAAGAACGCAAACTGTATGTCCTAGAGCAGTCTACCCCTGAAATACCTGCCTCGCGCCACTCGTGCTGAAAAAGATGCTTATAAGAAGCATCAAGATGACGCATTAGATGTGTCATGCCTCATGCTTGCAACCATGAACTCTAAGCTTCAGAAGCACCATGAGAACATGGATGCCTATGATATGGTTGAGCATTTTAAACAACTATATCAAGGACAAGCCAGGTACGAGCGTTTTGAAGTGTCTAAGGCTCTTTTTGCATGCAAGATGCAAGAAGGAACACCTGTAGGAACTCACGTACTTAAAATGATTGGGTACGTTGAGAACCTTGAAAGACTAGGTTTTCCACTGAGCCAAGAATTGGCAACCGATGTTATCCTGCAATCGTTGCCGGAAACATATAATCAATTCGTCATGAATTATAACATGAATGAAATTGATAAGCCTTTGCCTGAGATTCTCAAAGATGTTAAGAATCACAACCAATCTCAAGAAGAAAGTTAGTAACGTACTAATGGTCAAGAAGGGCAAAGGTAAGCGCAAAGGCAAGGGTAAGACCCAAGCCAAAGTAAAAGCCAATTCATCCACTTAAAAGGGAAAAGTTAAAGTAACTAATGAAGGGACTGCTTCCATTGCGGTGAGATCGACACCGGAAGCGAACCGCAAAGTCTACCTTGAGGAAGTAAAGAAGAAAAGAAGTGGGACTTCTGCCTCAGGTATACACGTTATAGAAGTTAATCTATCTATTTCTTCTACATGGGTATTAGATACCGGATGTGCATCTCACATTTGTACTAATGTGCAGGGACTGAGAAATAGTAGACTAATGGCAAAAGGCGAAGTGGACCTACGAGTAGGCAATGGCGCAAAAGTTGCTGCTGTAGCTGTAGGAACATATTCTTTGTCTTTGCCCACTGGGCTTATCTTAGAACTAGAGGAGTGCTTATATGTACCTGCATTGACAAAGAACATAATTTCTGTATCTTGTTTAGACAAGAAAAACTTTTCTTTTATAATAAAGGACAAATGTTGTTCCATTTATTTGAATGAAATGTTCTATTGTAATGCACCACTTATGAATGGTCTCTATGTTCTAGATTTAGAAAACCCAATATATAACGTAAATATCAAACGGTTCAAATCGAATGATTTGAACCAAACATATCTCTGGCACTGTCGCCTAGGTCACATAAATGAAAAATACATATCCCAACTCCATAAAGATGGATTATTGGACTCATTTGATTTTGAATCATATGAGGTATGCGAATCTTGTCTTTTAGGAAAGATGACTAAAACTCCATTTAGTGGACATGGCGAGAGAGCGAAGGACTTGTTAGGACTCATACATACTGATGTATGTGGCCTTTTCAATGTCGAAGCCAAAGGAGGCTATAAGTACTTTATTACTTTCACTGATGATATGAGTAGATTTGGCTACTTATATTTGATGAGACATAAGTCAGAATCCTTTGAAAAGTTCAAAGAATTCAAGAATGAAGTACAAAACCAACTTGGTAAGCGTATTAAGCTACTTCGATCAGATCGAGGTGGTGAATACCTTAGTCAAGAGTTTCGTGATCACCTGGCTGAGTGTGGGATAATATCCCAACTCACTCCACCTAGAACACCACAATGGAATGGTGTATCTGAGAGGAGAAATCGTACTCTATTAGATATGGTACGATCAATGATGAGCCAGACTGATCTACCTACTTCCTTTTGGGGACTAGCTCTAGAGACAACCGCTTTCACACTTAATCGCGTCCCATCAAAAGCCGTAGAAAAGACACCATATACGATATGGACCGGGAAGAGTCCCAAAATGTCTTTTATAAAGATTTGGGGTTGTGAAGCTTATGTAAGACGTCAAGTCTCAGATAAACTAGGACCCAAATCAGATAAGTGTTATTTTGTAGGATATCCCAAGGAAACTAAGGGATATTACTTTTACAATCCCACACTTGGCAAGGTGTTTGTTGCAAATCTTTGTCTTTCTAGAAAGAGAATTTATTTCTAGAAAAACTAGTGGGAGTAAAATTCATCTTGAAGAAGTTCAAGATGACGATAACACTAAGGCTTCGATGGAAAATGAACAGGAACCACAAAGTGTTGTGGATGAGGAAAGTGTTGCCCAAAGAGTTGTGGAGCAGACACCTGTTCAAGTAGACCAACCTCTTCGTAGATCTGATAGGATCAGTCGTCAACCCGAGAGATATTCTTTTCTCTTGGTGACAAGCGGTGACGTGTATTGTCGATCTTGGCGAGCCTACATCCTATCAAGAAGCTATGAAGAGCCCAGATTAGAAATGGCTAGAGGCCATGAGATCCAAATGGAATCCATGTACACTAATCAAGTATGGACTTTGGTTGATCCACCTGAAGGGGTAAAACCCATTGGGTGTAAGTGGGTCTTTAAAGTAAAGACTGACATGGATGGTAATAAGCATACCTATAAAGGTAGATTGGTGGCTAAAGGAGTCAAACAAATTCATGGTATTGACTATGATGAAACCTTTTCACCAGTTGCGATGCTTAAATCCATTCGGATCATACTTGCTATTGCAGCCTACCACGATTATGAGATCTGGCAGATGGATGTCAAAACCGCTCGAATGGAAAGCTACTCGAGGATGTGTACATGACACACCGAGGGTTTTGAAGATCCAAAGCATCCTGGAAAGGTATGCAAACTGCAAAGGTCCATTTATGGACTAAAGCAAGCCTCTCGAAGCTGGAATCTTCGATTCGATGATGCAATCAAGGAGTTTGGTTTCATCAAGAATGAAGATGAACCTTGTGTCTACAAGAGAAATTGTGGGAGCACAGTTGTATTTCTTGTCTTGTATGTAGATGACATACTTCTCATCGGAAATGATATTCCCTCACTCCAGTCTGTGAAGATGTGGTTAGGGAAATGTTTCTCGATGAAAGACTTAGGTGAAGCTGCCTATATTCTAGGCATCAAGATCTATAGAGATAGATCTAAAAGATTAATTGGCCTAAGTCAGAGTACATACATTGATAAAGTGCTAGATCGTTTTGCTATGCAAAATTCCAAGAAAGGATTTCTGCCTTTATCACATGGTGTGAGTCTTTCGAAGACTCAATGTCCCTCTTCTAAGGAGGAGAGAGATCGCATGGATAAGATCCCTTATGCATTTGCCATAGGGTCTATCATGTACGCCATGCTTTGTACTCGACCTGACGTCTCGTATGCTTTGAGCATGACGAGTAGATACCAGTCGGATCCAGGTGAAAGTAACTGGATAGCAGTCAAAAATATTCTTAAATACTTACGAAGAACAAAAGAATATTTCCTGATATTTGGAGGCAATGAGGAGCTAGCTGTAAAGGGTTACAGTGATGCAAGCTTCCAAACAGACAAGGATGACTATAGATCGCAATAATCGTGTTTTGCTGAATGGTGGAGCCGTGAGCCGGAAGAGTTCAAAGCAGACACGATTGCGGATTCTACAATAGAAAGTATATTGCTGCGTCGATGCAAAGAAAGGAGGTCGCTTTGGCTCCATAAGTTCATCAGTGAACTTGGGGTAGTTCCTAGCATTACAGATCCAATAGACCTCTATTGTGACAACAATGGGGCTATTGCACAGGCTAAGGAACCTCAATCACATCAGCGGACCAAACACATACTGCGGCGCTTCCATCTCATTCGAGAGATCATCGATAGAGGAGATGTGAGGATATGCAGAGTACCGACAGAAGCTAACATCGCAGATCCATTGACCAAGGCTGTGGCACAGAGGAAGCATGATGGTCACACTAGGTCACTAGGTATTAGATATCATAGTGATTGGTACTCGTGCTAGTGGGAGATTGTTAGTTATAGCCCTAGAGCCAATCATGTGATGGTTGAAAAGGGAACATTTTGTATCATATTCAATAAAGGCAAAGGATTGGTTATTATATTTACATCTTGCTTGTGCCAGCTAAATTAAATATAATAATGCCCTAGAAAAGTAGGTTCTTATCTACAGCACATCAATTGGCAGAATTGATTATGAGAGGCTGTAGAGAACACTTTCCTAAATGTTCCTAGTCAAGTATTAATATGCAAGGGCAATATTAATACATAAAGACTAGCATGTAGGTCGATTGATGACTTGATCTCACAAGTCATGGATATATGATATCAAGTTGACACATGGGTATATATTAGAGAATATATACTGAACTGACCCGCCATGAGAAAGTTTCATGGATCGTTATATGAGTGTCATAAACTTTCTCATGTGACTATTGGTATGAATAGTCCTCGAACATGAAGTCACTACGGTTCCCTACATAAGGAATTATGTACTTTGGTATCGTCAAACGTCACCCGTAACAGGGTGGACCATAAAGGCGATTACTGGGTATATAACAAATTATGCGGAGGGATGTGAGTGATGTAGATGGGATCTATCCCTCTCATATGACGAGAGTGATATCGGTGGGCCCCTTGATTGAGTAGAACTACTAAAACGCATGGCCATGCTCAAATGAGTCAATATGAGATATTGAGCTCATTTGTTTGAGTTAGTTTACTCAGGGATCAAGAAACACATAGATTGATCGAGGATGACACAGTCTATGCCTCATTGGTCAATCTGATATCAAGGATAGAAGGACAAGGTCATACATTATAGTAGTCACGGAAAGGTTAGTCAGATCTTGACTTATTTCGTAACTTGGGTAGCAATGATGTATTGCTAGATGCCGCTCATTGCTTGTGTATCTAAAAGAGTTTAGATCCACTGCCAACGTTATGAGAGCCTATAGGGTCACACAAAGAGCATGATGATTAGAAGAATTAGTGCATTCTAGTTTGACTAGAATAATTTGGGAATAAGCTTAAGTACAAAATGGTTTTTGGACTTTAAGCTTAATGAGAATTTTAGCTTATTGATTTAATGAGATTAATTCAATATGTTACCTTATTGATTAAATGAGATTAATTCAATATGATAACATAAGCTTATTGAATTAATAAGATTAATTCAACATGCATGAATGCCACACAAGCATGCCACATAAGCATGCCACCTAAGCTAGATAAGGTGGGCTTATTGAATTAATAAGATTAATTCAACATGCATGAATGCCACACAAGCATGCCACATAATCATGCCACCTAAGCTAGATAAGGTGGAAGGAGACAAAGTGGTTTTTGTCTCCTTAAAGTGGCCGGCCAAACAAGGTGTCTCAATGCAATGGATTGCATTGAATGGTAGGAGGTGAAAGGGTTTTTCCAACCCTATAAAAGACTCCATGGAGTGGCCGGCCAAAGTAAGATTGTGGTTGTGTGAGAGCTTGAGAGCTTGGTGGAAGCTTTGGTTGTGTGGTTTTGTGAGTGTAGGCTAGCAAGAAGAGTAGTCTTCTTCTTCCCTTCTCTTTTTCCCTAGCTTCCTCTCCTTTAGGGACTTCTCTAGCAAGAAGTAAAGGAGAGCCCTTCTAGTTTTTCTTTTGTGAGACAAGAGCTTGCTCGTGTGGATACGTATAGAGGCACGGACATTTGAACGTGCTAAAGATCCAACAAACCAAAAGGAAAAGCGGGATTAACAAGGGCACGCAACAAAGGTAATCCTCTCCTATAAGATAGGTTTGGTTTTAGAGAAATTTATTTTGTACGAGGTTTTCTTTTGCAAGGATCACTAGGAAGGGATCCTAATTTTTCCGTTGCGCATATGCTATTTGGCATATAGAAATCCCTACACCGAGGATGACATAGTCTATGCCTCAATTGGTCAATCTAGATGTCAAGGATAGAGAGAAATTGTCACATATTGTTGTTGGTAATCGTGCTCGCTCGGAGGCTCATTGGCTCCCATGTCCCTGGATTAAAATTTTCACTAATGAAAACTAATCCGGATGGGATGAGTTTCCTAAGCACAACCAATTCGTCATCGTGCTAACAACTTGAGCGATCGCTTGAACAAACTAGTTGTTCAAGCAACACAACTCTTCTAGTTGGTTAGCCGCGGAAGAGACAACGGACGGATCGCCGGTTTTTGTGTTTGTCTTTGGGGTCCATGATTATACAAATACATACAAATGCAAACTAGTATAATTAACACATACTAATCAAAATAATAAGATCATGCAAAGATCAATAATAAAAGTTATAAAACTTTTATACCTCTTGATCTTCTATCGTATGTCCTAACCTCCTTGTAGACTTCGTGTGGGCGAAGATCCTCCACAAGTTGAAGCTTCCTAGATCTTCTTCTATCCAAGAAAGAAGAACTCTCCTTCCCTTCTTGCTTGAGCCAACCACCAATTCACAAAGGATTGATGCCGCTGGCCCCAAGAATAGAGAGAACTAAATGGAAACCACCAAGGAACCAAACTAGGGACAAACCCTAGCTTCTAGTGCCGCCGGCCAAGATGGAGTGAAGAGGAGAAAGGGAATATGTTCGGCGCCGGTCAAGGTGGAGGGAATAGAGGTAGGAGCCGGCCACACCCTAGGAAGAAGAAGAGCTCTTCTCCTATAGTTGCCGCCCAACTTCTTGCAAACCCTAGCCGCCCAACCATAGGAGCCAAACCCTAATTAGGGTTTCCACCTTAGGCTTTCTTGCCGCCCAACCAAGGTGGAAGGAAGAGATCTAGGAACCGGCCACCTTCCCTAGGAAGAAGAAGAGATCTTCTCCTATAGTTGCCGCCCCTCTCCTTCCAAACCTTGCCGCCCAACCAAAGAAGCCAAACCCTAATTAGGGTTTCCTCCTTAGGGTTTCTAGCCGCCCAAGCCATTGATGGGCAAAACCCTAATCTCCAAAACATCCAACTCCATCAATAAAAAAAAACTTAGTTGCCGCCCAACCCATTCTCCCATATATATAGAGTTAGGTTTAGGCCTTGGTTTAATCTCCACCGTCGGTTCTAGGGTTTTAATCTCAACCGTCGGATCTAGAGATTTAATCCCAACCGTCGGTTCTAGGGTTTTAATCCCAACCGTCGGTTCTAGGGTTTTAATCCCAACCGTCGGATCTAGAGATTTAATCTCAACCGTCGGTTCTAGGGTTTTAATCCCAACCGTCGGATCTAGAGATTTAATCTCCACCGTCGGTTCTAGGGATTTAATCCCAACCGTCGGATCTAGAGATTTAATCTCCACCGTCGGTTCTAGGGATTTAATCCCAACCGTCAGATCTAGAGATTTGTTTTCCATCATTTGATCTAGACTTCATGAGGTTTATATTAGGCTACGATAGGGACCATGAGGAGGAGTTGGATCTTGGCCACCCGATGGATCGGAACCACACAAACTTGATCCATCAATGATGTTCCATTCCACTAGAGGATCATCATTGAACTACCTCACCAACCCCCATAATTTAATATGGGCTCCATATATTATTTGTACATCCATCTCCCCATGTTTAAGATATCGAATGTCCGTCAATTGATTGATTTACTGACCATCAATCAATTAACATCTAACTCCTCGAGTAGTACCACTCAACCTTATCATCATGTTGACTAAGTCAACCTGCAGGATTTACATGATGAACCTTATGAGCTCCTCAAGGGGACATCAACAACCTAATATATAGGACACGGTTACCTCCTATAATCAACGACACACCATGTAAATAATATCATTTCCCAACTTACCGGGCATATTGATTTAATCCATCTAAATCTCACCCTTTGGTAAATCAAAGAAATAAATACTAAGTACATGTGCCCGTTATTATATCGGGATTAAGAGCATGTACAACATAATATCCGAGGTCCAATTCAATTATGTAGTCAATAATAAATTGAATCACCTCTATATCGGTCCTGCTCAATACACCTAAGTGTACTAGTGTAACTCTATGTTCAAGAAAAAACAATACCAAGCTACACTACAACCATGCCAATGGTTTGTCCAAAACCATCTTGGTTGTGAGCCTCTCACTTATATTCTACAAGGGACTAATAACATGATCTTCTGTGCCACACCAAGCACCATGTTATCTACAATGTAAAATATTAGACAATATGCACACATATAATAAATATAAAGTGAAAACAATGATCATGTGATTCTTATTTCAAAATAAAAATATTCATACAAAAAGAGCTAGGCTTTCAGTATACATTCCAACAATTGTGAGAGTCACAATTAGTCGTCACAAAGGCGATGTTGGATCTCAATATTCTTGTAACTTGGGTAGCAATGATGTGTTACTAGATACCGCTCAATGCTTATGTTCCTAAATCAGTTTAGAAGCATTGCCAACATTACAAGAACCTATAGGGTCACACACAAAGGGCAATTAGATGGAGATTAGGTTCATATGATGAACCATGAGGATTAGGCTCATGGGATGAACCAAATTGGATTAAGAGTAATCCAAATTTGACTAATTGAGTTGGACTCAAGTTGATTCAAGTGTTGAATGAGTCTAATTTAGATTTGATTCATCGAGTCAATTTAAAATAATGAATTGAGATTCATTAAATCAAATTGACTTGAATCAAATGGTTGGATTTGATCAACCATGGGAGATAAGAGGTCAAGTTTGACTTGACTTGAGAGGGAAGATGAATGACCAATTTTGACTTGACCAATTGCCAAGTCATGGTGACTTGGCATGGGGCCGGCCAATGATGATGCTCCACATTATCATGGACACATCTTGGGGTGCCAATTCATGAGGGAGACCAAGAGCCATTGGCTCTTGGAGTTACATGCATGCATGTAACCCCCACTATTGATGGGTTATGAAAGTGTGAAGTTAAGTTGTGTGACTTCATCTTCTTCCTCCTCTCTTCCCTCAAGCTCTCTCTTCCTCATCTTTCCGTGAGCCTCTAAGGGGTGCTATCACACTCTAGGTTGCTTTTCTCCACCTATTTCTTTGTGTGGATACAAATAGAGGAGTGTACACTTGACACTCTCGAGTTCTTGCAAGTCGTTTGGACGAGCGGGATAAGCGAAGGGCATCACATCAAGGGTAAAACACTTAACATATATATCTAGAGTAGATCTAAGGTTTTTAAACACGTATATGTAGTTTTATTTATCTTCGCACGGATCCATTGCCAACTTTCGGGGTTTCCGCAACGTAAAAAATGATTTTTGCGGCTTGAATAGTCAAATAGTGGTATCAGAGCCACGTGCGAAGCATGTATGTGGTTTAGTTTTATAGTTTTTGTATTAGATATAAAAATTATAGATCTGTAAGTTTATGTAAATTTCCTATTTTTATAGATTTTTTGGGTATTTTTCTTGAAGAGTCGAAGCAACAAGTGTTGGGACACTTGTAGGCTTCAACCATCGAGAAAAACTCTCCGTAACGGCAAATTCTCGCTTTAGGTTTTTGGGACAGTGACTTAAGTCACTGTATTATCAAGATGGGACACTTGCAAGGTTGATTTTTCAAGTAGGGCGCTGCCCCTAACCCCGAAAGGGGCATTGTCCTACGATCGCGCCGGAAAATCGCTTAGCGGGACCGTTACGGAGATGTGACTCATAAAATTGAAAAAAATAGGAAATATTATAGAAATTTCTGTAAAATACATAATTTAGAATTATGTATAATACTGTGATGGTCATGGCCCAATAACCCCAATGTGATTAGATAAATGTGTTGTAATTCATAATACAGCTTGCGCGTCGTTTTTGTGGTTGTGCATGTTGTATAATGTATGCGACCTGTGCGTCATGCCTCTTCTTTTAATATTCCAGTTGTAAATAGTCTTAGACTCAAATTTAACTCGAGTTTCATGATTGTAATATACAAAAATAGAGCGGTGGAAGGTCCACTAGTAGACGGAGTTACGAGAAGGGTGCTGACGACACATGGCGGTCAAAGGAGGCGCTTGGAGAAGCCGCTAACCCTAGGTTGATCGTCCGATCTTCTCATTAGCTTGAGAAGATCATAGTAGGCCCATGACCTCATCAAAATTTGTATATATATATATATATATATATATATCATTTGTTGTTGTTGAATCTGCCAAAGCAGAGCAACGCATATAATCTTGATAGGGTGAGGACGGACAATCTTGATCCCGCCTATCATGGCTTGGGTGAGAATAAGCTCAATTAGATTGAGTAAAACTAGTTAACTCAATTTGATCGAGTAAAACTATAGGCATATTCCAAACGTTGAAAAGATACGATAAGATCGCATTTACACTAAATCTTGGGCGATTTAGCTAAAGCTAACTCAAGGTCTTTTGTAAATGTGGATCATGATCCTATAAACAAGAGTTGCATAGAGATGTAATTGGTAATTTGTTACCTACCGATCATACTAAGTCTTGGGCGATTTAGCCAAAGCTAACTCAAGGCGTAGTATGATGTGGATCTTGTCCTGCGAGAATTATAGCTAGTATGTATGAATCTAGTAATGTGGTTTGACCACATCCATGACTCAATTCTGTAAAAGTCCTATAATTCAATGGGAGCATCATTTGATTAAAGGCCTAATTAAATGATAAATGGAATATGATATTAATTTTTTGCATTGTGTATGTTGTAGATTACCATGTCGACAAACACAAACACTCACTCCCTGCGTTTTGTCCTTGAGAAGGACAAGCTCAATGGAGCTAATTTCTTAGACTGGTACAGGAATTTGAGAATCGTTCTCACCCAAGAAAGAAAATTGTACGTCTTAGAGCAGCCCATTCCGGAGGCACCTCCTGCCACTGCCTCACGAGCTGACCGAGATGCTTACAAGAAGAATCAAGATGATGCATTAGATGTGTCATACCTCATGCTCGCGACCATGAACTTTGAGCTTCAGAAGCAACATGAGTTCATGAATGCTTTTGATATGGTTGAACATCTTCGTCAACTGTATCAAGGACAAGCAAGGCATGAGAGATATGAGATCTCTAAGGCACTGTTTCAGTCCAAGATGCAAGATGAGACTCCCATAGGTCCATATGTACTCAAGATGATTGGGTACATAGAGAACCTAAAGAGGTTGGGATTCCCACTTGGCCAAGAGTTGGCCACTGACTTGATCTTGCAATCTTTGCCACAAAGCTACAATCAATTTGTCATGAATTACAACATGAATGAAATTGATAAGCCACTGCCTAAGATGCTTAGCATGTTGAGAACTGTTGAGCTCAACCTTAAGAAGGAAAAACCTGACTCCATTTTGATGGTGTAAAAGAAGAAAGGCAAGGGCAAGCCAAAAGATAAGGGAAAGTCCCAAGCCAAGGGCAAAGGCAAGGCACCGAAATCGAAAGGAGGGGTGGCCAAGGAAGGGACTTGCTTCCACTATAAGGAAGCTGGACACTAGAAGCGTAACTACAAAGCATACCTGGAAAATCTTAAGAAGAAGAGAAGCGAGACTTATACTTCAGGTATAAATGTTATAGAAGTCAATCTATCTATTTCTTCATCATGGGTATTAGATACCGGATGTGCATCTCACATTTGTACCAATGTGCAAGCGTTGAGAAATAGCAAGGCATTGACGAAGGGGGAGGTGAACCTACGAGTAGGCAATGGAGCAAGAGTTGCTGTTGTTGCTATACGAACTTATTTTCTATCTCTGCCCTCTGGGCTTGTACTAGAACTAGATGAATGTTGTTATGTGTCTGCTTTGACTATGAACATAATTTCAGTTTCTTGTTTGGACAAAAAAGGCTTTTCATTTATAATAAATAACAAATGTTGTTCAGTTTATTTAAATGATATGTTCTATTGTAGTGCACCTCTAATGAATGGACTCTACATTCTAGACTTAGAGAGCCCCATTTATAACATAAGTACCAAAAGGTTCAAGTCAAATGAGTTGAACCAAACCTATCTATGACATTGTCGCTTAAGTCACAAAAATGAGAGTCGCTTATCCCAGCTCCATAAGGATGGGCTGCTGGACTCATTTGATTTTGAATCATATGAGACATGCAAGTCTTGCCTTTTAGGCAAGATGACCAAGACTCCCTTTAGTGGACATAGCGAGAGAGCAATAGACTTGTTAGGACTTATACGTAGTGATGTATGCATCCCTTTCAATGTTGCTGCTAGAGGTGGTTACACGTACTTCATTACATTTACTGATGACTTCAGTAGATATGGTTGTGTATCTGATTACACATAAGTCGAAATTCTTTGAAAAGTTCAAAGAATTCAAAAATGAAGTACAAAACCAACTTGGCAAGAGTATTAAGATACTTCGATCAGATCGATGTGGTGAATACCTTAGCCATGAGTTTCGTGACTATCTTGCTGAGTGTGGGATTATATCCCAACTCACTCCTCCTCGAACACCACAGTGGAATGGTGTATCCGAAAGGAGGAATCGTACCCTATTAGATATGGTATAATCTATGATGTGTCACACAGATCTTCCTATATCCTTTTGGGGATATACCCTAGACACAGCAACCTTCACATTTAACCGTGTACCATCCAAGGTTGTGATAAAGACACCATATACAATATGGATAGGGAGAAATCCCAAGATGTCTTTCAAGAGGATTTGGGGTTGTAAGGCTTACGTTCGACGTCAAGTCTCAGACAAATTGAGACCCAAATCCGATAAGTGCTATTTTGTTGCATATCCCAAGGAAACGAAGGGATATTACTTCTACATTCCCAGTCAGGACAAAGTATTTGTGGCAAAGACTGGGGTATTTCTAGAAAGAGACTTTGTTTCTAGAAAAACTAGTGGGAGTACATTCAATCTTGAAGAAATTCAAGATAAGGACCATAACATTGAGGCCTTGATGGAGGTTGAACAGGAACCACAAAGTGTTGTGGGTGATGAGATTGTTGAACAAAGAGTTGTGGAACAACAACTTGTTAAGCACAAAGTGTTCAGGAACCACAGGTCTGATAGGGTACGTCATCAGCCTAAGAGATACTCATTTCTCTTGTCTAACCATGATGACGTTATGCTAATTGTGAATGAGCCTACCTCCTATCAGGAAGCTGTGATGATCCAAATTCTGAGAAATTGCTAGAGGCCATGAGATCCAAGATGGAATCCATGTACACCAACCAAGTATGGACTTTGGTTGATCCACCTGAAGGCGTCAAACCCATTGGGTGTAAGTGGGTCTTTAAGAGAAAGACTGACATGGATGGACTTACACATACCTATAAGGGCCGATTGGTGGCTAATGGTTTCAAGCAAATTCATGGTATTAACTATGATGAAACCTTTTCTCCAATGGCAATGTTTAAGTCCATTTGGATCATGCTTGCTATTGCAGCATACCACGATTATGAGATTTGGCAGATGGATGTCAAAATAACATTTCTGAATGGAAACTTACTCGAGGATGTGTACATGACACAACCTGAGGGTTTTGTGGATCCATAGCATACTAGGAAGGTATGTAAGATGCAAAGGTCCATATATGGGCTAAAGCAAGCTTCTCGGAGCTGAAATATTCGATTCGATGATGCGATCAAATAGTTTGGTTTCATCAAGAATGAAGATGAACCCTGTGTCTATAAGAGGGTTAATGGAAACACAGTTGTCTTCCTTGTATTGTATGTGGATAACATACTACTCATTGGGAATTACATCCCTTCACTACAGTATGTGAAGACTTGGTTGGGGATGTGCTTCTCAATGAAAGACTTAGGTGAAACAGCCTGTATTCTAGGCATCAAGATCTATAGAGATAGATCTAAGAGATTGCTTGGCCTAAGTCAGAGTATATATATTGACACAGTATTACTACGGTTTGCCATGCAGAATTCTAAGAAGGGACTTCTACCGATGTCACATGGTGTGAGTCTTTCGAAGACTCAAAATCTCTCTTCTAGAGAGGAGAGAGACCGCATGGATAAGATCCCTTATGCATCTGCCATAGGATCTATCATGTACACCATACTATGTACTCGTCCTGATGTCTCGTATGCTTTGAGCATGACGAGTAGATACCAGTCAGATCTAGGTGAGTGTCACTAGATAGCAGTCAAGAATATTCTTATGTACTTGAGAAGGACTAAAGAATATTTCTTGATATTTGAAGGCGATGAGGAGCGACCTGTAAAGGGTTATAGTGATGCCAGCTTTCAAACTGACCAGGATGATTATAGATCATAGTCAGGGTTCGTGTTTTGTTTGAATGGTGGCGCTGTGAGCTGGAAGAGTTAGAAGTAGGACACAGTTGCTAATTCTATAACAGAGGTCGAGTATATCGCTGCATCAGAGGCAGCAAAGGAGGAAGTTTGTATCCGCAAGTTTATTACTGAGCTTGGGATGGTTCCTAGCATAGCAGATCCGATAGAGCTCTATTGTGACAATAGTGGAGCGATTGCGCAAGCTAAGGAACCTCACTCACACTAGCGGACCAAACATATACTACGATGCTTCCATCTCATTCGAGAGATTATCGATAGTGGAGATGTGAAGATTTGTAGAGTACCCATAGAGGCTAACATCGCAAATCCCTTGACTAAGGCTTTGGCACAGAAAAATCATGATGGTCACACTAGGTCATTGGGTATTAGATACTACAGTGATTGGCGCTAGTGCTAGTGGGAGATTGTTAGTGAAAGCCAAAGAGACAATCATGTGATGATTGTTGTATGGACTTTGTTGTATCATATTCCTATTTATAAAGGCATGGTTATTATATTTACTTGTAATGGTGTCAAATAACTAAGTATAATAACGTCCTTGAGTAGAAAGTTCTTATCTATATCAATTGATTAGTTGAATCGATAATGAGATGATATACAGAACACTACTCTTAATCATTCCTAGTCAAGTATAAACATTCATAGACAATGATATTGCCAAGAGACTAGCATGTAGGTCAACTCGATGACTTGATCTCACAAGTCATGGATATGTGATATCAAGTTGACACATGGGTATGCATTGAAGAATGTATACTGAATGACCCACCATGAGAAAGTATCATGAATTATTATATGAGTGTCATATACTTTCTCATGTGACTATTAGTATGACTATTAGTCCTTGGATCAGAAGTCACCATGGTTCCCTACATATGGAGTTGTATACTTTGACTTTGTCAAACATCACCCGTAAATGGGTGGACTATAAAGGCGATTGCTGGGTATGTAACAAATTATGCGGAGGGATGTGAGTGATGTAGATGAGATATATCCCTCCTATATGATGCGAGTGACATCATTATTCTTGATAGAGTGAGATCACTAAGTGTATGGCCATGCCCAAATGAGTCAATATGAGATATTAAGCTTATTTGATTAGAGTGAGTGTACTTGGAGTTCAAAATATAGATTGTACCGACGATGACATGATCTATGTCTCAATTGGTCAATCTAGATGTCAAGGATAGAGGGACATTGTCACATATTGTGAGAGTCACAATTAATTCTCACAAAGGTGATGTTGGATCTCAACATTCTTGTAACTTGGGTAGCAATGATGTGTTGCTAGATACCGCTCATTGCTTATGTTCCTAAATCAGTTTAGGAGCATTGCCAACGTTACAAGAACCTATAGGGTCACACACAAAGGGCAATTAGATGGAGATTAGGTTCATATAATGAACCATGAGGATTAGGTTCATGGGATGAACCAAATTGGATTAAGAGTAATCTAAATTAGATTAATTGAGTTGGACTCAAGTTGATTCAAGTGTTGAATGAGTCTAATTTGGATTTGATTCATCGAGTAAATTTAAACTAATGAATTGATATTCATTAAATCAAATTGACTTGAATCAAATGGTTGGATTTGATCAACCATGGGAGATAAGAGGTCAAGTTTGACTTGACTTGAGAGGGAAGATGAATGGTCAATTTTGACTTGACCAATTGCCATGTCATGGTGACTTGGCATAGGGTCGGCCAATGATGATGCTCCACATCATCATGGACACATCATGGGGTGCCACCTCATGAGGGAGACCAAGAGCCATTGGCTCTTGGAGTTACATGCATACATGTAACCTGCACTATTGATGGGTTATGAAAGTGTGAAGTTAAGTTGTGTAACTTCATCTTCTTCCTCCTCTCTTCCCTCAAGCTCTCTCTTCCTCATCTTGCCGTGAGCCTCTAAGGGGTGCTATCACACTCTAGGTTGCTTTTCTCCACCTATTGCTTGTGTGGATACCAATAGAGAAGTGTACACTTGACACTCTCGAGTTCCGGCAAGTCATTTGGACGAGCGGGATAAGCGAAGGGCGTCGCATCAAGGGTAAAACTCTTAACATGTAGATCTAGAGTAGATCTAAGGTTTTTAAACATGTACATGTAGTTTTCTTTATCTTCGCACAGATCCGTGGCCGACTTCTGGGGTTTCCGCAACCCAAAAATGGTTTTTGCGGCTCAGATAGTCCAACAAGCACACTTCCTATCTCCTTGCCTTTCCAATGCCAACTCCAAACCCTAGCCAAAACTCTGTTTCTCCCAAGCCTCTATACATCCTTATATAGATCTAGGCTTCATGAGGTATTTATAATAGGCTACAATAGGGACCATGAGGTGGAGTTAGATTTTGGCAACCCAATGGATTCGACCCATATAAAACCCGATCCATTAATGATGATCCATTCCATTAGAGGATCATCATTGATCTACCTCACCAAGCCCTATAAATAAATATGGGCTCCACATATTATTTGTACAAAATATCACCCCATATTTAAGATATCGAATGTCCATTAATTAATTAAATTATTGACAATTTAATTAATAAATATCTCCATGAGTAGTATCACTCATCTTTATCATCATGTTGGACCAAGTCCACCAGCAGGATTTACATGATGAATCTTATGAGCTCCTTAAGGGGACATCATCACCCTAGTATATAAGACATGGTTTCCTCCTATAATCAACAACACACCATGTAAATAATATTATTTCCCAACTTACTAGGCCTATCGATTTAACACATAAATCTCGTTCATTGGTAGATCAAAGAAATAAATACTAAGTACATGTGTCTGTTATTATATCAGGATTAAGAGCATGTACATCATAATATATGAGATCTGATTCAATTATATAGTCAGTATAAATTGAATCACCTCTAAATCGGTCCTGCTCAATACACACAAAGTGTACTAGTGTAATTCTATGGTCAAGATAAACCAATACCAAATCACACTACAACCATGCCAATGGTTTGTCCAAAACTATCTTGGTTGTGAGCCTCTACTTATACTCTACAAGGAACTGATAACATGATCTTCTGTTCGACACCACACACCATGTTATCTACAATGTAAAGTATCAGACAATATGCAAAAATGCAAACAATGATCATGTGATTCTTATTTCAAAATGAAATAGTTCATACAAAGGCTAGACTTTCAGTGTGCATCCCAACAATCTTCCACTTATACTAAAAGACTATACTATCATCAAACTGTCATTCATCCGATTCTCATTCCCTTCACATGTCTATCAAAAGCTCTCGCTGGAAGGGCCTTAGTGAACGGATCTGCCAGGTTATCCTCTGATGCAATCTTGGCGATAGCAACTTCTCCTCGCTTTACCATCTCTTGTATTAGGTGGTACTTACGCTCTATGTATTACTTGCCTTATGGGCTCGTGGTTCCTTTAAGTTTGCAACTGCACCACTATTATCACAATAAATTATGATAATTCTGGGCAAACCAGGAATCACATCCAAGTCCATTAAGAAGTTCCTGAGTCATACAACTTCTTTGGCTGCCTCAGAGGCTGCCACATACTCAGCTTCTATGGTTGTGTCCCCCACACATTTCTGCTTGACACTCCTCTATACAATGGCTCCACCTCCATAAGTAAACACATAACCCGAGGTAGACTTACTGTTATCCCTATCTGATTGGAAGTCAGAATATGTGTAATGCCAATATATAATTGATCTCCTTGGTATACCAGTATATAATCCCTAGTCCTTCTTAGGTACTTCAATATATGCTTTACCATAGTCCAATATCCCTATCCTGGATCACTTTGATATCTGCTAACCATGCCCACGGCAAAGCAGATATCTGGTCTCATACAAAACATAGCATACATGAGGCTTCTTACCGCCGAAGCATAAGAAACCGCCTTCATCTCCTCTATCTCCTTTGATGTTCTAGGACACATCTCTTTAGACAAAGTTACTCCATGCTGAAAAGGTAGAATACCTTTCTTGGAGTTCTGCATGCTAAAACGAGCTAAAATAGTGTCTATGTATGAAGCTTGAGATAAGAACAACATCCTTTTCTTGTGATCCCTTATAACCTTGATCCCAAGGATGTGTCCCACTTCTCCTAAGTCCTTCATATCAAATTGTTTGGACAATCATACCCTTACATCTGATAACACTTTGACATCATTGCCAATGAGCAAAATGTCATCTACGTATAGTACAAGAAATACTACTACGTTTCTGTCACATCTCTTGTATACACAAGACTCATCCAGACTTTGAATAAATCCATATGACTGGATTACCTTATCAAAGTAGATGTTCCAAGATCTCGAAGCTTACTTCAATCTATAAATGGATCGATTAAGCTTGCACACAAGATGCTCTTTTCCCTTTGCAATGAATCCCTCTGGTTGCTCCATATAGATGTTTTATTCAAGACTTCCATTAAGGAAAGTTGTCTTGACATCCATCTGCCAAACCTCATAATCCATATGAGTAGCAATCGATAAGAGAATCTGGATAGACTTAAGCATGACTACCAGAGAAAAGGTCTCCTCATAATCGATACCTTCTTTCTGAATATACCCTTTTGCAACAAGCCTTGCTTTGAAGGTCTCTACCTTCCCATCTGATCCTCTCTTTCTTTTGTAGATCCACTTGCATCCAATGACTTTTACACCATTGGGTGGTTCTACTCGCTCCCATACCTGATTTGAATCCATTGATTCTATCTCTAAATTCATTGCCCTTTGCCAAGATACCACATCTTTATCTTGGATTGCCTCGTCATATGTCCAAGGATTAGATTCATGTTCACCAGGGACCAAATCAGAAGATTATCCCATGAACATAAATCTATCAGGTTGTCTAACAACCCTCCCACTATGACGAGGTATCACTTGTGTATCCTCTGTGACACGCAGTGCAGTCACTTGTGGTATGCCCTCTTGTATCGTTGGTACTAAAGTAGTAACTTCCCCTCTTAATTTCTCCAGAACAATCTTGCTCATGGGCTTGTGGTTCATCACATAGTCTTCCTCTATAAATCAGGAATTCGTGCTAACGATCACCCTCTGATCTCTAGGACTATAGAACAAACCACCTTTTGTTCCTCTAGGATAGCCTACGAACAAGCGCACTTTTGTACGAGATTCTAACTTACCAGCATCACCCTTCAGCACATGTGCTGGACTACCCCAAATCCGAATATGTCTCAGACTAGGCTTTCACCCAGTCCACATTTCTATGGGAGTAGAAGGTACTGATTTAGATGGTACCAAGTTCAGAATATACACTATCGTATCTAGAGCATACCCCCAGAATGAATCTGGTAATTCAAAATAACTCATCATCGATCTAACAATCTCCATAAGAGTCCTATTCTTTTGCTTCGCCACACCATTTTGCTGGGGTGTACCAGGTGCAGACAGTTGAAATTGAATCACAACCTCTGATAAGTAACTCCTAAACTCTCCCAAGAGATACTCACCACTACGATCAGATCATAGTGTATTGATACTTTTACCTTGACGTTTCTCCACATCAGCCTTGAATTCTTTGAACCTGTCAAAGCATTTAGACTTGCGGCGCATCAAATAAATGTATCCATATCTTGAATAATCATTTATAAAAAAGATGAAATATTTAAAACCACCCCTAGCATGGATAGATATAGGACCACACAAATCAGAATGAACCAATTCCAACACATCTTTGACTCTATACCCCTTGGCCTTAAAAGGCCTCTTGGTCATTTTACCTTCCAAGCAAGATTCACAGGTTGGGAAATCTTCCACCACTAATGAACCCAAAGGTCCATCAGCTATCAACCTTTGAATTCTACTCAGGTTAATATGACCTAACCTTAGATGCCAAAGATATGTTTGGTTCATTTTCAAAGGTTCTTTTCTTTTATTAGATTTAGAATATGAGTTATTTATTTCTATTTGCATCGTGGGAGTTTTTGGTTCAAGAGTGTATAAATTTCCTACCAATGCACCAGAATAGATAATCTCCCTATTCCTTTTTATAACAACTCTGTCATTAAAAGAAATAGAATGTCTATCCAAAAATAATTTAGAAATTGAAATCAAGTTCTTTATAAATGAAGGCACATAAAGGCAATTTCTAAGAACCAAAGTTTTATTTCTATCAAAAGATAAATAAACATCTCTCACTGCAATAATCACCACCTTCATAGCATTGCCCATGTAGACGATAATCTCTCCCTCAGCTAGTCGTTTGGTTTCCTGGAACCCCTATAAAGAGTTGCAAACATGATAAGTGGCTCTCGTATCTACATACCAGGTACTGGTAGATAACACTGCAAAACATGTTCAATGACTAAACCAAAAGATATACCTTTGTTCTGCTTCCAGTTAGGGTAGTCCGCCTTTTAATGTCCAGTCTGCTTGCAAGTGAAGCACTTGCCTTTCTGCTTCTTCACTCCTGCCTGAGGTCCTGCCACCATCTTTGCTACACCTTGTTTCTTCTTCTTCTTGCCTTTCGGCTTAGAAGTAGAAACCTTCTGAACAACCAAAGCCTGAGACCTCTGACGAAAAAGTCCCTCTGTCACCTGGAGTTCTATCAAAAGCTCCGCCAACAAATACAACCTTTTATTCATGTTGTAGTTTAGGGGAAACTGCTCAAAACTTCTAGGTAGAGATTGGAGAATGATATCGACCTGGGTTTCCCCATCGATCTCCGCTCCAAGAACTTCCATCTCATTCAAATGAGCTATCATCTTGAGAACATGATCCCTCATGGGTGTTCCCTCAACCATGGTGGTTATCATCAAGTTCCTCATAGATTCTTGCCTAGCAACCCGATTCTGGTGTCCAAAAGTTCCTTGAGATTGAGCATCATGTCATAGGCAGTAGTCATGGCCTGATGCTGATGTTGCAATACATTTGACATAGAAGCCAAAATGTAACACCACACCATCTCATCAGCCTTGATCCATTTCTTATAACTCTCTTTCTCCTTTTCACCAGAATCATCTGTAGGCTTATGAGGACACTCTTCGAAGAGTACATATTTGTACTCCTCAGCAGTTAAGACAATATCCAGATTTCTTTTCCAATCAACATAGTTAGGTCCAGTAAGTTTGTTTTCTTTTAGAATCATAGCAAGTGGGTTAAAAGTCATTTTGAAAAACCTAAGAATCACATAAATCAAAACATTAGATTTCAAAAATTTATTGATTCCTCAAACAATAAAATTTTAAAATCAACCAACACCTCAAAACACCGAGAATATCATATGCCACGATAGTATGGACGTATACGAATTCTACATTTGTTAGATGAGGTTTTACCCATTAATTTTATTATCCTGTCAACCTTAATTTTTGACAAATAAAATTAATAGTTGGTTCCTCTTCGACCCTACAAATAAAAGAAGTGACTCGGATGGGGAGGATACTTTTATTCACATCTAATTGTTTACCATTATCCGATACTAAGGCAATTATCTTGGATTATGTGTCTTCCGATGGGGAAGTACACATGCTGCTAAATAATTTCCTATAACCATATTTGACCTAGTGATCCGCAAAACAAACTCATCCGATATGGAGGAAGGCACTCAGAGCAAACACACAAGTTTGTTCGCATCACATGTCAAATTGTAATGGAGGCTGCGGGAATTAAAAAATATCCCTCTCCCATTTAGTAATTTAAAATTGAGGAATTTTCTCACAACACACAACATGCATATCAAACAATAAGCAATAAATATGAAAAAAATATTTTCCAACTATTATGGCTTTTGTTTACCAATATGCTTCCCGTCGTGTTCCCACCTCATCCGCTCCTCCCTTTACCATGTTCTAGCCATAAGAGGATCCGAGCCGAGATAAACTATTTTAATCTACATCCATCAATCCTATACTCCACGAAGGAGTTTACAACATATCTAGATCGAATGTAAATTAAAATGAGCGACTAAACAGTGTCGTATTTAAT
The DNA here is from genome assembly GCA_025175895.1 of Wurfbainia villosa. Lineage (NCBI taxonomy): Eukaryota > Viridiplantae > Streptophyta > Magnoliopsida > Zingiberales > Zingiberaceae > Wurfbainia > Wurfbainia villosa. Next base: position 86,203,708 of record CM045997.1, read on the forward strand.
TACAAAAATTAAATACTAATTAGCCTCGTCAACCCCGAGGATTCAAATAAATAATTACAATCACACACATACAATCACATACATCCATATAGCCATAATAGTTGGATCTTATGCATGCAATCAAAAAGTTAGCCTATGGAAATCCTGCTATTATCCGGCATAAAATATATGATAAATGCAAGAAAGTAATTAAATCCAAAATACACAAAACTGGAAACCGTGGCTCTGATAGCACTTGAAGGGAATTGCTTCTCACTTCGGTCACTTGTGCATGGCCATATTATCACACTTCCCCAGATTAAAATTTTATCAACTAAAACTAATCCGAACGGAGATGGATTACCCAAGCAACCAATCCATCATCGTTCTATTCGATTTGAGTAGTCGCTTGAACAAACTAGTTGTTCAAGCAACCTAACTCTTTTTCTCAATTAGTCACGGAATATATGATGAACGGATCGCCGGTTTTTATGTTTATCATGGGGGTCCATGTTAATCAATAACATACAAAATACAAAAGAACTAGAATCAAAACTAAACAAGATTATACCTCTTGTTTTACCTCTTGATCTTCTATTGCATTCCTATCCTTCTCTTGGACGTCGTGTGGGCGACGATCTTCCAAGAGTCGAAGCCTCCTAGATCACGTGTCTTCCCTTCCTTGCTCGCTCCGAACAAGGGAAGAACAAACTCCCTTCTTCTCCTTACTTGTGTTGACCACCAACCACCAAGCTTGGTGTCCGCTGGCCCTAAGGAGAGGGAAGGATGGGTTGGCCAAGAGAGCTCTCTTATTGTCGTCGACAAAAATGTTGGATCGATCGGATCGCTAGAGAGGGGGGGATGAATAGCGATAGAAATTTTTCGTTAAAACGCGAGTAGACACAGCGGAAGATAAAAACAAAAATAGAGACAATAGACACAAAGGTTTTACTTGGTTCGTAGCCGAAGGCTACTACTCCAAGGCCCTAGTGGTCCTTGACCACGTAGGGAGGGAAAACTACTAAAAAGCTCCTCCTCGTTGGAGGTAGGAGTTAGACGGATACACAAGATGATAAAAGCTCAAGGTAGAGGGACACTCCCCCTCTCCTTGATATGATTTAAAGCTCGAAATAAGAACAACTTATAAACTAAAATATGATTAAAACTTTCATTACCGACGACTTCAAAGGATGGAGGTTGAAGCTCTAGTCGTCGTCTCGGCAGTGCTTCGTCGTAGGGATGTCGGAGAGTCGGAGCATATCGGAAGCACTTGGAAGCTTTTTAATTGATGAAAAACCCTAAGACAAACCCTCCTTTTATAACCTTTGAGCCCCTCATCGAATGGGTCTTCAACCAATCACAAATGGACACAAAAACTCCTTGAAATGGGGTGATAAGATCATTGACCATCGGATGGCCATCATCGATCGATGGCAACATCACGAAAGTCCCGACCTTCGATACGACGATCGATTGACGGCAATGAGTCCTCCAAGCCGCAATGATCGATGCTTGCTGCAAGTCAAAGTTAGCTCAATAAAAACATAATTTCGATGGTCGTCGACCGTCCGATCTCGACCTAGACCATCTATAGAATGTTTCTGGTCGGATCTACGCTTAAGATCATCCCCGTAACGAGGATACGACCTCACTTACGCTCGCACACACGAGCTTACCTCGATACTTACTTGTTGCTTTTGCTTCCGGCCTTCCACTCGATTCCTTCGGCTCCCTCCGAAGTCACTCGAGTGTCGCCCGACCACCGCGGCTTCCTCCGGGTGTCGCTAGCCTTCAGCTCCAGCTATAGCAATCTTCTGCACACTCGATTCAGCTCGTGAGATAATGACATGAGCTTAACTTTGTATCGTTTGCTATAATCAAAACTCAGGTTCGACTTAGGTGCTTACTGCACCAACATCCTTGATATAGTTGACAAAGATGTCCAACCATATCATAAGCATTCATGAACTCTTGTTGCTTCTGAAGCTCAGAGTTCATGGTCGCGAGCATTAGACATGGCACATCTAATGCATCATCTTGATGCTTCTTGTAAGCATCTTTGTCAGCTCACGAGGCAGTGGCAGGAGGTGCCTCCGGAATGGGCTGCTCTAGGACGTACAACTTCTTTTCTTGGGTGAGAACAATTCTCAGGTTCCTGTACCAATTTAGGAAATTTGCTCCATTGAGCTTGTCCTTCTCAAGGACAGAACGCAGAGAGAGAGTGTTCGTGTTTGTCGACATAGTAATCTACAACATACAATGCAGAGAATTAATATCATATTCCTTTTATCATTTAATTAGGCCTTTAATCAAATGATGCTCCCACTGAATTATAGAAATTTTGTAGAATCGAGTTATGGATGTGGTCAAACCACATTACTAGATTCATACAAGCTAGCTATAATTCTTGCGGGACAAGATCCACATCATACTAAGCCTTGAGTTAGCTTTGGCTAAATCGCCCAAGACTTAGTACGATCGGTGGGTAACACATTACCGATTACATCTCTATGCAACTCTTGTTTATAGGATCAAGACCCACATATACAAAAGACCTTGAGTTAGCTTTGGCTAAATCGCCCAAGATTTAGTGTAAATGCAATCTTATCCTATCTTTCCAACGATTGGAATATGCCTATAGTTCTACTTGATCCAATTGAGTTAACTAGTTTTACTCAATCTAATTGAGCTTACTCTAACCCAAGCCATGATAGGCGGGACCAAGATTGTCCCTCCGCACCCTACCAAGATAATATGCATTGCTCTGCTTTGGCAGATTCAACAACTACAAATGATCGAGGTAGTGATGGGTATCAAGGGCCTGGTAGGCATTTACGAGTTGATTCGATTAAGATCTAATCTAATCGTAATGTTTATCATATACGCATTAAGGCCTTTATTATCCTATATTAGCATGCATCACATACATACATACATTATTCTAGCATGCATCATATACATACAAGAAAATTATCCTAGCATACACCATATACATACAAGCATTATTCTACTAGCATGCATCACATAAATACAAGAAAAATCAAATATATATATATATATATATATATATAATTAACTGTGATTTAGTCATGACCCTACTACGATCTTCTCAAGCCAATGAGAAGATCGGACGGTCAACCTAAGGCTAGCGGCTTCTCCAAGCGCTTCCTTTGACCGCCATGTGTCGTCGGCACCCTTCTCGTAACTTTGTCTACAAGTGGACTTTCCACCGCTCCATTTTGTACATTAGAAATATGAAACTCGAGTTACATTTGAGTCTAAAATTATTTACAACAAGAATTTCAAAAGAAGAGGTACGACGCGCAGGTCGCATATACTATACAACACGCACAACCACAAAAATGACACGCAGGCCATATTATGAATTACAACACATCATAATCCAATCAAATTGGGGTCATTGGGCCATGAAAATCATAGAATTATACATAATTATAAATTATGTATTTTTACAGAAAATTTCTATAATTTTTCCTATTTTTTTTTCAATTTTATGAGTCACCTATTTGTAACGGTTCCGCTAAGCAGTTTCCGGGCGCGATCGCGGGACAAGGCCCCTTTCGGGGATAGGGGCAGCACCCCTACTCGCAAAATAAACTTTGCGAGTGTCCCTACTACGATCTTACAGTGACTTAAGTCACTGTCCCAAAAATCTAAAGTGATAACTCGCCGTTTCGGAGAGTTTTTCTCGGTGGTTGAAGCCAACAAGTGTCCCAACACTCGTTGCTTCGACTATTCGAGAAAAATACCTAAAAATTCAATAAAAATAGGAAATTTACAGAAACATAAAATTCTGTAATTTATTTTATATCTAATATAAAAAACACAAAAATGAAACACATAAAAGCTTCGCACGTGGCTCGGATACCACTGTTGGGTTTTCCAAGCTGCAAAAACCGCTTTTTGCGTTGCGGAAACCTCGGAAGTCCCGGCCACGTATCCGTGCGAAGTATAAAATATAAAACTAATATTTATGTGTTTAATAACTTTAGATCTACTCTAGATCTACATGATAAGAAGTTACCCTCGATACGACGCCCTTTCCAAATCCCGCTCGTCCAAAAGGTTCGCCGGAACTCGAGAGTGTCAAGTGCACACTCCTCTATTGGTATCCACACAAGCAATAGGTGGAGAAAAATACCTTAGAGTGTGCTAGAACCCTTTAGGAATTTCGGTTAAGGTGGTTGGGAGAGCTTGAGAGGGTGATCCATGGAAGAAGATGAAGTTGTGTAACTCACAAAAATGAATTCCCATCAAATGGTAATAGTGGCCGACCACTTTTCTTAGGGGGGGGGGGTTACATGCATGCATGTAACTCCTCCAAGAGCCAATGGCTCTTGGTCTCCCTCATGAGGTGGCACCACATGCTAAGTCAATGATGATGTGGAGCATCATCATTGGCTGGCCATGCCAAGTCATCATCATGACATGACATTTGGTCAAGTCAAACCTGACCTTTCATCTTCCCTCTCAAGTCAAGTCAAACTTGACCTCTTATCTCCCATTGTTGATCAAATCCAACCATTTGATTCAATTCAATTTAATTTAATGAATCTCTATTCATTAATTTAAATTTATTTGATGAATCAAATCTAAATTAGACTCATTCAACACTTGAATCAAATTGAGTCCAACTCAATTAGTCTAATTAGGATTACTCTTAATCCAATTTGGTTCATCCCATGAACCTAATCCTCATGGTTCATCATATGAACCTAATCTCCATCTAATTGCCCTTAGTGTGTGACCCTATAGGTTCTTGTAACGTTACAATGTCCCCAAACCTATTTAGGAACATAAGCAATGAGCGGTATCTAGCAACACATCCTTGCTACCCAAGTTACAAGAATGTTGAGCTCCAACGTCACCTTTGTGACTACTAATTGTGACTCTCACAATATGTGACAATGTCCCTCTATCCATGACATCTAGATTGACCAATCGAGGCATAGACTGTGTCATCCTTGGTACAATCTATATCTTGAACTCCAAGTAGACTCACTCTAATCAAATGAGCTCAATATCTCATATTTACTCATTTGGGCATGGCCATGCACTTTGTGGTCTCACTCTTTCAAGAATATCGATGTCACTCCCGTCATATAGGAGGGATAGATCCCATCTACATCACTCACATCCCTCCGCATAATTTGTTACACACCCAGTAATCGCCTTTATAGTCCACCCATTTACGGGTGATGTTTGACGAAGCCAAAGTATGCAACTCCTTATGTAGGGAACTATGGTTACTTTAGGTCTAAGGACTAATAGTCATACTAATAGCCACATGAGAAAGTATATGATACTCATATAATGATCCATGATACTTTCTCATGGTGGGTCATTCAGTATACATTCTCCAATGCATACCCATGTGTCAACATGATATCTCATATCCATGACTTGTGAGATCAAGTCATCGTGTTGACCTACATGCTAGTCTCTACACATTAACATTGTCCCTGAATGTTAATACTCAACTAGGAATGATTAAGAGTAGTGTTCTCTATATCATCTCATTATCGATTCAACCAATCGATTGATATAGATAAGAACCTACTACTCAAGGACATTATTATATTTAGTTATTTGGCACCAATACAAGTAAATATAATAACCATGCCTTTATAAATAGGAATATGATATAATAAAGTCCATACAACAATCATCACATGATTGGGTCTAGGGCTTTCACTAACAGTCTTGACCATAGAATCACACTAGTACACTTTGTGTGTAATGAGTAGGACCAACTTAGAGGTGATTCGATTTATTACTGACTACATAATCGAATCGGACCTCAGATATTATATTGTACATGCTTTTAATCCCGATATAATAACGACACATATACTTAGTATTCATTTCTTTGATTTACCAATGGGCTAGATTTATAGATTAAATCGATAGGCTCGGTAAGTTGGGAAATGATATTATTTATATGATCTACCATTGGTTATAGGAGGAAACTGTGTCCTATATATTAGGATGATGATGTCTCCTTGAGGAGCTCATAAGGTTCATCATGTAAACCCTGCAGGTGGACTTGGACCGGCATGATGAAAAGGTTGAGTGGTACTACTCATGAAGTTAGATGTTGATTAATTAATGGTCAGTAAATTAATTAATCGACGAATATTCGAGATCTTAAATACGGGAAAAAAATGTACAAATAATATATGGAGCCCATATTAACTTATGGGGGTTGGTGAGGTAGATCAATGATAATCCTTTAGTGGATTAGATTATCATTAATGGATCGGACTTTATGTGGGCTTGATCCATTGGGTGGCCAAGATCCAACTCCTCCTCATGGTCCCTATTGTAGCCTATTAAAACCTCATGAAGCCTAGATCCAATGGTTGAAAACAAAACTCTAGATCCAACGGTAGAGATTAAATCTCTAGATCCGACGGTTGAGATTAAATCTCTAGATCCGACGGTTGAGATTAAATCCCTAGAACCGATGGTGGAGATTAAAGGAGGCTTAGGCCTAACTCTATATAAGGGTGCTTAAGGGTGGACGGCAAAGAATATAGAAGAAGGATTAGGGTTAAGGGGCGGCAAGCTTGGGCGATTAGGGTTTGGGGTGTAGACTTATAGAAGAAGTATGCATATATGTTATGATGCATACCCTATGTTAAGAAGAAGAAGTATATATATATATATATATATATATATATATGTCAATGCTTGTTTATGTTGTAAAAGAAAAAAAAAATATAAGTCTAAAGTCTTCCGCTGTAAGAAGTACGAAATATGAATAAAGTCTTCCGCTGTAAGTAATGTATGTATGTATGGTCGCGTCACGCGCCGCCCCTCCGGATTCTGGTTCAAAAAGGGCGGGCGTGATACCAGCCAAGAGAGAAAAGAAGGAAAAAGAAACCCTAGACCCTCTTGTGTCGTCGGCCAAAGAGACAAAACCCTAGCACACCTCTTATCTCCTTGCCTTTCCAACGCCAACTCCAAACCCTAGCCAAAACTCTTTTTCTCCCAAGCCTCTCCACATCCTTATATAAATCTAGGCTTCATGAGGTATTTATAATAGGATACAATGGAGACCATGAGAAGGAGTTGGATCTTGGCCACCCAATTGATCCGACCCACATAAAACTCGATCCATTAACGATGATCCATTCTACTAGAGGATCATCATTGATCTACCTCACCAACCCCCATAAATAAATATGGGCTCCACATATTATTTGTACAAAATATCTCCCCGTGTTTAAGATATCGAATGTTCATTAATTAATTAAATTACTGACAATTTAATTAATTAATATCTAACTCTATGAGTAGTACCACTCAACCTTATCATCATGTTGGACCAGTCCACCTGCAGGATTTACATGATGAACCTTATGAGATCTTCAAGGGGACATCATCATCCTGTATATAGGACACGATTTCCTCCTATAATCAATGACATACCATGTAAATAATATTATTTCTCAACTTACCAGGCCTATCGATTTAACACATAAATCTATCTCATTAGTAGATCAAAGAAATAAATACTAAGTACATGTGTCCATTATTATATCGGGATTAAGAGCATGTACATCATAATATCTAAGGTCCATTCAATTATATAGTCAGTATAAATTGAATCACCTCTAAATCGGTCTTGCTCAATACACACAAAGTGTACTAGTGTAATTCTATGGTCAAGATAAACCAATACCAAATCACACTACAACCATGCCAATGGTTTGTCCAAAACCATCTTGGTTGTGAGGCTCTACTTATACTCTACAAGGAACTGATAACATGATCTTCTTTGCGACAATACACACCATGTTATCTACAATGTAAAGTATCATACAATTTGCAAAAATGCAAACAACGATCATGTGATTTTTATTTCAAAATGAAGATGTTCATACAAAGGCTAGACTTTCAGTATACATCCCAACAGTCATACGTTTTGTCAAACATCAAAATACTGCTAGATTCAAACTCGAGTCTGGTCAATCTTGACCTAGGCCGATTGCACAACAAATCAAGACATTATCTAAGGAATCTAAAATTTAAACTTATGGGGTAATAAACAAGGGGGGGAGGAAGAGGTGATTTTGATGATGAAAGGAGAAAGGATACTTGATGGTACCTAGGAGTTCTGGTAGAGCATAAGGCTTATTCCTGATCATTGGGCTTATGATGCACGCGAACGCGACCTCAAATCTTGCGACAGAGGTCATCAAGGACTCGAAGCATGCACTCGCACTCAACTCCCGCAAGTGCACGGATGTCGTCAAGCAATAAAAAGATTATCGATCCCAAAGGGATTGAGATTTGAGTACCGATCTATTCGGTGGACGTTGTTGTTTGGAATTCAGATTTATTGGTTTTGAATGTGAGGGTTGACGACGGTCCCAACTCAATACGGTGTCACACGGAGGAAGAATAGGGTTTCTATGAGTCTTTAGATGGATTCTAGGATTTCGGTTTCGTTTGTGTGTTGCAGAACACGTTGTCTATTGGGTTTGTCTATGTTTCTAGCTACGGTTTTGTCGAAAAGACATCATACACTCTATCGATGAGCCTTCGCATCTATCAAAAGATACCTCGGCCATACCAAGTCAACCCCTGGCTTTAGGATGGGATAGGCAGTATGAGGATGCCGAATCGATCCCTACGACGAGTGGAAAATGAGGCGTGTTTCCTACTCTATCGCATCCTTCTACCCATAGTTACCGGTGATAAGACCAACCCCTAGGTTCCACTTTAATTCCCCTAAATATTTGATACGAGGGTTGTCACCCCTCGTATCGGCTAAGCACAGTGACTAGAAAACCAAAACAATAGCCATAGATCTAAAACAAACACCAATTGCAAATATATATTCAAGAACGAAAAGATATTTGAACCAACATGTTCTAACGCAACACAAACTACTCCCTAGTCCTAGAATCATAGAATCTACTCCATGAATGTCAGAAAGGAAACACAAGGCATTGTCAAATTCAAATATAAAAGATAAAGCATGGAAAGAATATAGATTACAATGCGTTGAGGCCCTTCTCTCTGGCGTTGAGCTACAGAACTTGGATCTTGAGCGGCATCCTTTCTCCCCATTGCGAGGTTCCGATGCTTTTTAGGGCACCGGTGTGCCGTCTCGGCCGTTGGGCCCCCCTTAGGGTTTGGGCGTAGCTTTCCTTTTATAGACATCACGCCGGATCCTCGCAAAATCTAGAAAAACCCCTGGTCATGTCAAGTTGCCTAGTCACCACATGGTCGTGTGAAAAGACACGGCCAGGCTGTGTGTAAGGATGTGACAACCATTTTTGAACCCTGGACACGGTCGTGTGTAGCCACACATCCAGGCCATGTCCCACTCTGTGTCCAGTTGCCAAATGCCTCCTTTTTGCTTCGAAAGCGCACTGTTTTCCCCATGGAATGCTATCCTACACACAAAAGTACAAAGAGTAGATCTTCGAACCAGAAAATAGGAAATGCATGCAAAATAAAGTAGAATATGCATGAAACAAACATAAAATGAAATGAGATGTGAGAAACAATTACTCCTAAAACCCTATATGTTTCGCTCACATCAATTCCCCCAGACTTAGATCTTTGCTTGTCCTCAAGCAAACCTCAGTGCCATGAAATGTTAAAAAGGTATTGTTCTATACATATCATGTTAACTAAATTTTACAAGTGGTATTTGCAATCAAAGAAAAATAGATATGTTCTAGAAATTCACTAAGTTAGCTCCTCGTGCTCGTGCCAAGTGAATCTTCTTAGAGGATACTCATTCCATGATAAGTTAAGTCATCATCCTATATCTTTCCTAAGGTCTCCGGCTCTTAGGCACTTACCTGCCCAAAGCGAGGGGCATTCCCTAGATCTAGCACAAAGTCTCAAAGGCATTCTCGGTATTGAGAGAAATTGGTAGGTGTTTTTCCAGTAACCTAACTCGGTCTCAAAGGGGCACCTAACCTTTTCCACCCACGACAACTATTTTTTATCCCTCATAATTTTTTTTCTTCTCTCTCTCTTGGGATTTTAATTTTTCTGAATGGGATTCCATAATCCGAGCATCTCCAGTAACTAAAATGCTAAATCTAGAATCACCTATGGATTCCAAAGTACTAGACTACTGAGTAGAACCATAACTAGGTACGTACTAGATTTTCCCTTTCAAAATGTTCGTCATGTGTAGGTGTAAAAATAAAAGCTAACCAGTGTAAGTCTAGAACATTCATTAGAGCAAATAAAATAAAATACCATGAGGTAAGTAAAGTTAAGCTACCCATGGAAACAACTCATAAAAGAAAACTCTAAAAGCACTACTGAGGTAGCTTAAATATAGAAAAAATTAAGTACTGACGAAACTAAAAACTTTATGTATGAACAAATGAATGCTAATTAAAACAAATGCAAATGACAGGAAAGAAACTACTGCTAGAAACAAAATAAATCAAAATTTGGGCCCCCCTAAACTTAAACGAAGCATACCTATAGTATGGTGGACGAGGTGAAAAGTCTGGTAGCCTCGGCATCTCATGATCCTAGGAGAACCTCCTGTTGAGTCGCTGATGCCACATGTACATTTGGACGATCTGAGAGCTGGTGGATGCAGTGGATGCTCGGTGCTCCTCCTCCCTAGCCCACTGTGCCTGCTGGGCTCTCATATGCTACCGCATCTCCTGATGGTAGGTGGCCTCCGCCTGGCAACGGATAGCCTCCTCCTGGAAGTAGATGCGAGCCTTGTCGTAGAACTCCTCGGGTCACTGGAAGTGCTCTCGGAAACCCTGAAACTCTGCCTGTGTAGGTGCTCTACTCCTCCCATCGCTGCCTTTGTGTGTGCTACTCGGCGTATATGTTGTCAAGGCACGATCAGAACTCCAAAAAATCATAGGTAGATGTACCTGCATCCTGCTCAAAAGTAGAAAAAGGTGGTTGTGCAGGTGCAGGCTCATGTCTACGTGGACTAGGTGGGCTCCTATGAATGTGTGGACTGGAGGGAGAGTGATGCATAGGGGTGAAATGCACGGTGCAGTGCCCTTTATCCCTTGCACAACACAACCGTGTGAAAACACACAGTTAGGCCGTGTGAGCTGGTGGAATGGGCACGACCGTGTGAAAACACACAGCTAGGTCGTGTGCCCCCCGTTTCTCTCTCATGGTGCACAACTATTTGAATTCTCCTTACATGCTCAGTCGTGTATGTTGAAAATGATTTTTGTTTCTACCTAGCAAGTCCTTTCTAGTCCTAATTTATTTGCAAAATGCTAAATGTTATAAATTAAAGTTCAAATTACACAAACAAATGCAATAAAATAAAAAGAGAACATAAAAACTAAACTTGGATTGCCTCCAAAGAAACGCTTTGTTTAAGGTCTTTTAGCTCGACCTTATTCCTACGTTTCATTTGATGTGTTTGAATATTGCTCGTGGGGGAGAAAGATATTTTCTCACCTTATGCCTCCTCCCTTGTGGTCCCTTATCACCATATCTTTTAAATCTTGCTCGTGGAGGGGCAAGATATTTATTAGCTGCCTTCCTTGGTTCGAGATTGAACATGCTTATCTTTAAAGAATCATCAGGAGTTTGATCATGATATTCTGTTTCATCCATATGCTGTGAAAAATGTAACTCACCACAAATATCCTCACCAAAAGATTGATCAGTCGATTCTATTATGTCAAATGAAATTTTATCATTACAAATCACTAAATGGGCTTCGTTATTGGTAGCTAAAGTTTTGGTGAGGGTTAAGGTAGGCTCTTCTAGACCCTTGAGGTTAGGAGGTATTTGGATTGAAGCAATGTATTCCTCGATTAAAGTATCAATTATATAATCCTCAAGTTCTTCTTCCAGTGGTGATTGAATGGATTGTCCTTCTTCACTTCCTATGTCATCTACGTCCTCCTCATTCATTTTCTCAAAGTGAGTCTCTGCCATATTTGGTGTAATCCAGTCATTGAAGCCACCTTCTAGTCGTTTGGTTTCTTCATCTACTAGATTTTATCGCGTAAACTCCGTGAATTGTTGACTATGCTCCTTGCATTCCCTAGTAACTTTATCTTGCAAGGCTTCTTGGTGGAGACTTGGTTCTGGATAAAATTTGCTTGGTGATTCATAGCACTTGTTCTCGCTTGGGAAACAATATTATGTCTTTGTTTGCAAATGTTGCCATCGGAATTCATCGTTCGTCGCTTGTTGCATTTGAATGAAATCATCCATCATCTGCTCAAGTCAGGATTTAGGCGGATAGTATTGAGAGTTTAAGTAGCCAGGGTCATCACTATATGAATAGGAATCATCTTGTGGCCATTGGTTGTAATTGTAGGTGACATCTTCTTATTCAAATTGTGAAGGTTCGAATATATCCGGACAATCATTAATGGTATGCCATGTTTCACCACAATGCTCACAATAAATGTTACCAAAACTTACAGCATTAAATTTACCATAATCATGAGTAAAAGCATGCAGCGTTATACATAGGAAATTATAGGTAAGGAAAGGAATAACAGTGGGTTGGCAAGAGTCTCCCTTTTTTGCTTTTTTTTTATTTAACTAGAGCACTACTAAAAATTGAAAGAAAGAAAGATGTAATTAATCTAAACTGAAAATTGAATAGAAAAAATTTAAAATGAAATAAAACTGAAATAATATAAAATAAAACAAGAAAATAAATCTAGCCTAAGTCCGATCCAACTGTCCACTTTCGATTGATATCGAATCAATCAGTCCCCGACAACAGCACCAAAAACTTGATGCACACGAATGCGACCTAAAATCTCTCGACGGAGACTGTCAAGGACTCGAAGCGCGTGCTCACTCTCAACTCACACAAGTGCACGGATGTCGTCAAGTAATAAAAAGATTATCGATCCCACAGGGGCTGAGATTCAAGTATCGATCTATTTGGTGGACGTTGTTGTTCGGAATTCAGATTTAATGGTTGTGAATGCAAGGGTTAACGGTGGTCCCAACTCAATACAGTGTCACATGGAGGAAGAGAAGGGTTGCTACGAGTCTTTAGATGGATTCTAGGATTTTAGTTTAATTTGTGTGTTGCAGAACACGTTGTCAATTGGGTTTGTATAGGTTTCTAGCTACAATTTTGTGGAAAGGACATCATACACTCCCCCGATGAACCTTCACATCTATCAGAAGCTACCTCTTCCATACCAGGTCAACCCTGACTTTAGGACGGAATAGTCAGTACGAGGATGCCAAATCAATCCCTACGACGAGTCAAAAACGAGGCACATTTCCTACTCTATCGCATTCTTCTACCCATAGTTACCGGCAATGAGGCCAACCACTAGATTCCTCTTTATTTCCCCTAAATCTTTGATACGAGGGTTGTCACCCCTCGTATCAGCTAAGCATAGTGACTAGAAAACTAAAACAATAGCCATAGATCTAAACCAAACACCAATTGCAAATATAGATTCAAGAACAAAAAGATATTTGAACCAACATGTTCTAACACAACACAAACTACTCCCTAGTCCTAGAATCAGAGAATCTACTTCATGAATGCGAGAAAGAAAACACAAGGCATTGTCAAATTCAAATATAAAAGATAAAGCATGGAAAGAATATAGATTACAATGTGTTGAGGCCCTTCTCTCTAGCATTGAGGTGCAGAATTTAGATCTCAAGCGGTTTCCTTCCTCCCCGTTGAAAGTTCCCAGTGCTTTTTAGGGCACCAGTGTGTCATCTCGGCCGTCGAGCCTCCCCCCTAGGGTTTGGATGTAGCTTTCCTTATATAGACATCATGTCGGATCCTCGTGAAATCTGGAAAAAGCCATTTTCTAGCTACACGTGTGTAGCCATTTTCCAGCTGCGGGCGGCCATTTTCGAACCCTGGACACGGTCGTGTGTAGCCACACATCCAGGCCATGTCCCACTCTATGTCCAACTGCCAAATGCCTTCTTTTTGCTCTAAAAGTGCATCGTTTTCCCCATGGAATGCTAACCTACACACAAAAGTACAAAGAGCATATCTTCGAACCAGAAAATAGGAAATGCATGCAAAATAAAGTAGAATATGCATGAAACAAACATAAAACGAAATGAGATGTGAGTGAAAACTACTCCTAAAACCCTATATGTTTCACTCACATCAGCTTATTTCTAAGCACTCTATGTATTTCTAAACTGGTCGATGTAATTCCTGATTGTCCTATGTAATTCCATAGCTATCTATGTAATTACCGACTGACCTATGTAATTCCAGAGTTGTCTATGTAATTCTTGACTGACCTATGTAATTCCAGAGTTGTCTATGTAATTCTTGACTGACCTATGTGATTCCAGAGTTGTCTATGTAATTCCTGACTAACCTATGTAATTCCAGAGTTATCTATGTAATTTTCAACTGACCTATGTAATTTTAGAGTTGTCTATGAAATTTCTGACTGACCTATATAATTCCAGTGCTACCTATGTAATTCTCGACTGACCTATGTATTTCCCAACTAACCTCATTACAGACCTCGTACTCAGACTTTCTCAATCGCCCGATTACCAATTTCTTCCTCATTATGTATAATGGTTTTTTCTTAATCTCTCAAAGGGCATTATAGTCAATTAAGGTGGAGAGAAAGGCGGTGGCTATGGTGGGAATTGATCGTCGCTAGAGGGGGGGTGAATAGCGTGTTCATATGTCTTGATGGATAACGATCGCGTTCTTGCTAGAATTGTAGGGGAATCTCGTATGCCAAATGGCATATGCGCAACGGAAAATAGGATCCCTTCCAAGTGATCCATGCGAAAGCAAACTCGTATAAAATAAATTTCTCTAAACCAAACCTATCTTATAGGAGAGGATTACCTTTGTTGCGTGCCCTTGTTAATCCCGCTTATCCCTTTAGTTTGTTGGATCTTTAGCACGTTCAAGTGTCCGTGCCTCTATACGTATCCACACGAGCACGCTCTTGTCTCACAAAAGAAAACTAGAGGAGCTCTCCTTTACTTCTTGCTAGAGAAGTCCCTAAAGGAGAGGAAGCTAGGGAAAAGAGAAGGGAAGAAGAAGACTACTCTTCTTGCTACTCACAAAAAGCCACACAACAATAAGCTCTCAAGCTCTCTCCAAGCCTCAAGCTCCCAACAACCACACTCCACAACCATAACAACAATTGCTATGGAATGGCCGGCCACTTCATGGTCTTTTATAGGGTTGGAAAAACCCTTTCACCTCCTACCATTCAATGCAATCCATTGCATTGGGACATTTGTTTGGCCGGCCACTTAAGGAGACAAAACCATTTTGTTTCCTTCCACCTTATCTAGCTTAGGTGGATGCTTAGGTGGCATGCTTATGTGGCATGCTTATGTGGCATTCTTATGTGGCATTCATGCATGTTGATTTAATCTTATTAATTCAATTAAGCTTATGTTATCATATTGAATTAATCTTATTAATTCAATTAAGCTTATGTTATCATATTGAATTAATCTTATTAAATCGATAAGGTAACATATTGAATTAATCTCATTAAATCAATTAGCTAAAATTCTCATTAAGCTTAAAGTCCAAAACCCATTTTGTACTTAAGCTTATTCCCATATTATTCTAGTCAAACTAGAATACTCTAATTCCTCTAATTATCATGCTCTTTGTGTGTGACCCTATAGGCTCTCATAACGTTGGCAGTGGACCTAAACTCTTTTAGATACACAAGCAATGAGCGGCATCTAGCAATACATCATTGCTACCCAAGTTACGAGATAAGTCAAGATCCGACTAACCTTTCCGTGACTACTATAATATATGACCGTGTCCTTCTATCCTTGATATCAGATTGATCAATGAGGCATAGACCGTGTCATCCTCGATCAATCTATGTGTTTCTTGATCCCTGAGTAAACTAACTCAAACAAATGAGCTCAATATCTCATATTGACTCATTCGAGCATGGCCATGCGTTTTAGTAGTTCTTCTCAATCAAGGGGCCCACCGATATCACTCCCGTCATATGGAAGGGATAGATCCCATCTACATCACTCACATCCCTCCGCATAATTTGTTACATACCCAGTAATCGCCTTTATGGTCCACCCTGTTACGGGTGACGTTTGACGATACCAAAGTACATAACTCCTTATGTAGGGAACCGTAGTGACTTCAGGTCTAAGGACTATTCATACCAATAGTCACATGAGAAAGTTTATGACACTCATATAACGATCCATGAAACTTTCTCATGGCGGGTCAGTTCAGTATATATTCTCCAATATATACCCATGTGTCAACTTGATATCATATATCCATGACTTGTGAGATCAAGTCATCAATTGACCTACATGCTAGTCTTTATGTACTAATATTGCCCTTGCATATTAATACTTGACTAGGAACATTTAGAAAAGTGTTCTCTACAGCCTCTCATAATCAATTCTGCCAATTGATGTGCTGTAGATAAGAACCTACTTTTCTAGGGCATTATTATATTTACTATAGCTGGCACAAACAAGACATAAATATAATAACCAATCCTTTTGCCTTTATAGAATATGATACAAAATGTTCCCTATACAACCATCACATGATTGGTTCTTAGGGCTATAACTAACAATCTCCCACTAGCACTAGTACCAATCACTATGATATCTAATACCTAGTGACCTAGTGTGACCATCATGCTTCCTCTGTGCCAAAGCCTTGGTCAATGGATCTGCGATGTTAGCTTCTGTCGGTACTCTGCATATCCTCACATCTCCTCTATCGATGATCTCTCGAATGAGATGGAAGCGCCGCAGTATGTGTTTGGTCCGCTGATGTGATCGAGGTTCCTTAGCCTGTGCAATAGCCCCATTGTTGTCACAATAGAGGTCTATTGGATCTGCAATGCTAGGAACTACCCCAAGTTCACTGATGAACTTGCGGAGCCAAACAGCCTCCTTTGCTGCATCAGATGCTGCAATATACTCGGCTTCTGTTGTAGAATCAGCAACTGTGTCCTGCTTCGAACTCTTCCAGCTCACAGCTCCACCATTCAGGCAAAACACGTACCCCGATTGCGATCTAAAGTCATCCTTGTCAGTTTGGAAGCTTGCATCACTGTAACCCTTTACAGTTAGCTCCTCATTGCCTCCAAATATTAGGAAATATTCTTTCGTTCTTCGTAAGTACTTAAGAATATTTTTGACTGCTATCCAGTGACTTTCACCTGGATCTGACTGGTATCTACTCGTCATGCTCAAAGCATACGAGACGCCGTGAGACGAGTACAAAGCATGGCGTACATGATAGACCCTATAGCAGATGCATAAGGGATCTTATCCATGCGATCTCTCTCCTCCTTAGAAGAGGGACATTGAGTCTTCGAAAGACTTACACCATGTGATAAAGGCAGAAATCCTTTCTTGGAATTTTGCATAGCAAAACGTTCTAGCACTTTATCAATGTATGTACTCTGACTTAGGCCAAGTAATCTTCTAGATCTATCTCTATAGATCTTGATGCCTAGAATATAGGCAGCTTCACCTAAGTCCTTCATCGAGAAACAATTCCCTAACCACATCTTCACAGACTGGAGTGAGGGAATATCATTTCCGATGAGAAGTATGTCATCTACATACAAGACAAGAAATACAACTGTTCTCCCACTATTTCTCTTGTAGACACAAGGCTCATCTTCATTCTTGATGAAACCAAACTCTTTGATTGCATCATCGAATCGAAGATTCCAGCTTCGAGAGGCTTGCTTTAGTCCATAAATGGACCTTTGCAGTTTGCATACCTTTCAGGATGCTTTGGATCTTCAAAACCCTCAGGTTGTGTCATGTACACATCCTCGAGTAGCTTTCCATTCAGAAAAGCGGTTTTGACATCCATCCGCCAGATCTCATAATCATGGTAGGCGCGATATAGCAAGTATGATCCGAATGGATTTAAGCATCGCATCGGTGAAAAGGTTTCTTCATAGTCAATACCATGAATTTGTTTGAATCCTTTAGCCACCAATCTACCTTTATAGGTATGCTTATTACCATCCATGTCTTTACTTTAAAGACCCACTTACACCCAATGGGTTTTACCCCTTCGTGGATCAACCAAAGTCCATACTTGGTTAGTGTACATGGATTCCATTTTGATCTCATGGCCTCTAGCCATTTCTGGAATCTGGGCTCATCATAGCTTCTTGATAGGATGTAGGCTCGCCAAGATCGATAAGCAATACTTCACCGCTGTCACCAAGAGAAAAGAATATCTCTCGGGTTGACGACGGATCCTATCAGATCTACGAAGAGGTTGGTCTACTTGAACAGGTGTTTGCTCCACAACTCTTTGGGCAACAATTTCCTCATCCACAACACTTTGTGGTTCCTGTTCATTTTCCATCGAAGCCTTAGTGTTATCATCATCTTGAACTTCTTCAAGATGAATTTTACTTCCACTAGTATTTCTAGAAATAAATTCTCTTTCTAGAAAGACAGCATTTCTGGCAACAAACACCTTGCCAAGTGTGGGATTGTAAAAGTAATATCCCTTAGTTTCCTTGGGATATCCTACAAAATAACACTTATCTGATTTGGGTCCTAGTTTATCTGAGACTTGACGTCTAACGTAAGCTTCACAACCCCAAATCTTTATAAAAGACATTTTGGGACTCTTCCCGGTCCATATCGTATATGGTGTCTTTTCTACGGCTTTTGATGGAACGCGATTAAGTGTGAAAGCGGCTGTCTCTAGAGCTAAACCCCAAAAGGAAGTAGGTAGATCAGTCTGGCTCATCATTGATCGTACCATATCTAATAGAGTATGATTTCTCCTCTCAGATACACCATTCCATTGTGGTGTTCCAGGGGGAGTGAGTTGGGATATTATCCCACACTCAGTGTGATCACGAAACTCGACTAAGGTATTCACCACCTCGATCTGATCGAAGTAGCTTAATACGCTTACCAAGTTGGTTTTGTACTTCATTCTTGAATTCTTTGAACTTTTCAAAGGATTCTGACTTATGTCTCATCAAATATAAGTAGCCAAATCTACTCATATCATCAGTGAAAGTAATAAAGTACTTATAGCCTCCTCTGGCTTCGACATTGAAAAGGGCCACATACATCAGTATGTATGAGTCCTAACAAGTCCGCCGCTTCTCGCCATGTCCACTAAATGGAGTTTTAGTCATCTTTCCTAAAGACAAGACTTCGTGATACCTCATATGATTCAAAATCAAATGAGTCCAATAATCCATCTTTATGGAGTTGGGATATGCGTTTTTCATTTATGTGACCTAGGCGACAGTGCCAGAGATATGTCTGGTTCAAATCATTCGATTTGAACCGTTTGGTATTTACGTTATAAATTGGGTTATCTAAATCTAGAACATAGAGACCATTCATAAGTGGTGCATTACAATAGAACATTTCATTTAAATAAATGGAACAACATTTGTCCTTTATTATAAAAGAAAAGTTTTTCTTGTCTAAACAAGATACGTAAATTATGTTCTTTGTCAATGGTACATAAAAGCACTCCTCTAGTTCTAAGATAAGCTGGCAAAGACAAAGAATATGTTCCTACACTACAAGAACAACTTTTGCGCCATTGCCTACTCGTAGGTCCACTTCAGCCCTTTGCCATTATTCTACTATTTCTCAATCACTGCACATTAGTACAAATGTGAGATGAACATCTGGTATCTAATACCCATGTAGAAGAAATAGATAGATTATCTTCTATAACGTGTATACCTGAGGCAGAAGTCCCACTTCTCTTGTTCTTTACTTCCTCAAGGTAGACTTCATAGCCCGCCTAAAGGTCCACCTCACCGAATGGAAGCACCCCTTCCTTAGGTACTTTACCTTTACCCTTTGAAGTGGATGAATTGGCCTTGCCTTTGTCTTGGGTCTTACCCTTGCCTTTGCGATTACCTTTGCCCTTTTTGACCATTAGTACATTACTAACTTTCTTCTTGAGATTTGGTTGTGATTTCTAACATGCCGAGAATCTCAGTGCAAAGGTTTATCAATTTCATTCATGTTATAATTCATGACGAATTGATTGTATGCTTCCGCAACGATTGCAGGATAACATCGTTGCCAATTCTTGGCTCTGGAAAACCTAGTCTTTCAAGGTTCTCAACGCATCTCCAATCATTTTGAGTACGTGAGTTCCTACAGGTGTTCCTTCTTGCATCTTGCATGCAAAAAGAGCTTTAGACACTTCAAAACGCTCGTGCCTAGCTTGTCCTTGATATAGTTGTTTCAAATGCTCAACCATATCATAGGCATCCATGTTCTCATGTTGCTTCTGAAGCTCAGAGTTCATGGTGGCAAGCATAAGACATGACACATCTAATGCGCCATCTTGATGCTTCTTATAAGCATCCTTTTCAAAGACGAGTGCATGGGCGGGTATTTTGTGATTGACCGCTCTAGGACATACAGTTTACGCCTTGTTTGAGGATAATCCTTAAGTTCCTATACCACCAAGAAAATTTGCTCCATTGAGCTTGTCCTTCTCAAGGATGATCGCAAGTTGAGGGGTGTGTCGTGTTAGATGACATGGTGATCTACAACATTAAAAATGCAAAGTTAAGTATCATACCTAAATCATTTAATTAGGCCTTTAATTAAATGAGGCCCTACTAAATTCTCATAGCTACTATTTAGCTATAAATTTATATGGGATAAAGATCCACATCATAATTGCCTTGAGTTAGCTTTGGCTAATCGCCCAAGACGTAGTATAATTAGGTAGGCAATCTTTTGCCAATTACATCTGATGTAACTCTTTAATAGCTTTGGTTAAGTTTTAGATTAGTTTAGTGTTTATTCCTAAATTCAGTCATGGCGAGAGGCACAGGGCCTTCTTGGATATCGGAGCAACGACCACTTCTAAGACAAAGCTGATGTTCGGAAATCACACAAAACTAATGTTAACACTTATGTTCAAAGCTAATATATGCCTCTACTTTCTTAACCAATTAAGAAAACACTTAATTAAGTCTTAACCAAGACTGATAGCGGGACATCACGATTGTCCACTCGCACCCCTCCAAGATAAAATGCATTGCTTTGCTTTGGCAAACCCAATAACAAATGATCGAGGAAGTAGTGAGTACCAACTTTGGTAGGCATATCGTTTAGACTTATTAAGAAATAAACATGTATCATATACATATTAGCATATATCACATATAAGCTAAACTAATCATGCATCACATACAAGTTAAACTAACGTGTCATGGTTATGGCCCTTATTCTACAATCTTCTCAAGCCAATGAAAAGATTGATTGGTCAACCTAGGGATAGCATCTTCTCCTAAGTGCTTCCTTTTGGTTGTCTTGTGTGTTGACTTTCTCCTTGTAACCTCATCTTCCAATGGACCCTCCATCCTTGTTTTGTACATTACAAAAGGAGAAATACTCGAGTTACATTCGAGTCTAAAACTAATTTTACAACAAGAATATTAGGAGAAAGGCACCTACACGCAGCCGTATTAAGAATTACAACACACAATCACAAACTTTTTGGGACTAGGCCATAACCATGCACCATGTCATTTTAACTTTTAAAAGACATTGGATATTTTATTATGTTTGAAAATTTGCTAATGCAATTATCAACTCATAATAAAATTTATCCTACTTCTATATCACATATAAAATAGAGAAAACCTATTTTTATACGATCTTTCGCAAGTGGCTCTGATACCACTGTAGGGGAATCTCGTATGCCAAATGGCATATGCGCAACGGAAAATAGGATCCCTTCCAAGTGATCATGCGAAAGCAAACTCGTATAAAATAAATTTCTCTAAACCAAACCTATCTTATAGGAGAGAATTACCTTTGTTGCGTGCCCTTGTTAATCCCGCTTATCCCTTTAGTTTGTTGGATCTTTAGCACGTTCAAGTGTCCGTGCCTCTATACGTATCCACACGAGCACGCTCTTGTCTCACAAAAGAAAACTAGAGGAGCTCTCCTTTACTTCTTGCTAGAGAAGTCCCTAAAGGAGAGGAAGCTAGGGAAAAGAGAAGGGAAGAAGAAGACTACTCTTCTTGCTACTCACAAAAAGCCACACAACAATAAGCTCTCAAGCTCTCTCCAAGCCTCAAGCTCCCAACAACCACACTCCACAACCACAACAACAATTGCTATGGAATGGCCGGCCACTTCATGGTCTTTTATAGGGTTGGAAAAACCCTTTCACCTCCTACCATTCAATGCAATCCATTGCATTGGGACATTTGTTTGGCCGGCCACTTAAGGAGACAAAACCATTTTGTTTCCTTCCACCTTATCTAGCTTAGGTGGATGCTTAGGTGGATGCTTAGGTGGCATGCTTATGTGGCATGCTTATGTGGCATTCTTATGTGGCATTCATGCATGTTGATTTAATCTTATTAATTCAATTAAGCTTATGTTATCATATTGAATTAATCTTATTAATTCAATTAAGCTTATGTTATCATATTGAATTAATCTTATTAAATCAATAAGGTAACATATTGAATTAATCTCATTAAATCAATTAGCTAAAATTCTCATTAAGCTTAAAGTCCAAAACCCATTTTGTACTTAAGCTTATTCCCATATTATTCTAGTCAAACTAGAATACTCTAATTCCTCTAATTATCATGCTCTTTGTGTGTGACCCTATAGGCTCTCATAACGTTGGCAGTGGACCTAAACTCTTTTAGATACACAAGCAATGAGCGGCATCTAGCAATACATCATTGCTACCCAAGTTACTGAGATAAGTCAAGATCCGACTAACCTTTCCGTGACTACTATAATATATGACCGTGTCCTTCTATCCTTGATATCAGATTGATCAATGAGGCATAGACCGTGTCATCCTCGATCAATCTATGTGTTTCTTGATCCCTGAGTAAACTAACTCAAACAAATGAGCTCAATATCTCATATTGACTCATTCGAGCATGGCCATGCATTTTAGTAGTTCTACTCAATCAAGGGGCCCACCGATATCACTCCAGTCAAATCGAAGGGATAGATCCCATCTACATCACTCACATCCCTCCGCATAATTTGTTACATACCCAGTAATCGCCTTTATGGTCCACCCTGTTACGGGTGACGTTTGACGATACCAAAGTACATAACTCCTTATGTAGGGAACCGTAGTGACTTCGTGTCTAAGGACTATTCATACCAATAGTCACATGAGAAAGTTTATGACACTCATATAACGATCCATGAAACTTTCTCATGGCGGGTCAGTTCAGTATATATTCTCCAATATATACCCATGTGTCAACTTGATATCATATATCCATGACTTGTGAGATCAAGTCATCAATTGACCTACATGCTAGTCTTTATGTACTAATATTGCCCTTGCATATTAATACTTGACTAGGAACATTTAGAAAAGTGTTCTCTACAGCCTCTCATAATCAATTCTGCCAATTGATGTGCTGTAGATAAGAACCTACTTTTCTAGGGCATTATTATATTTACTATAGCTGGCACAAACAAGACATAAATATAATAACCAATCCTTTTGCCTTTATAGAATATGATACAAAATGTTCCCTATACAACCATCACATGATTGGTTCTTAGGGCTATAACTAACAAGAATGTCGTTAGCACAACAGAATATAGAATAATAAAAATAAAACATGACACAAGCACACAATACACAAGATATAACATGGTTCGAAATCTTAGGGTTCCTACTCCACAGATTGGGCTCGAATGAGCCCTAGCGATGCAAACAACACCACTAAGAAATAATACTCCTTCTCGACAATAAGTCAGAGGTGGAGAAATCTTTTACAATGATTACAATAGTAATACAAAACAAATACACTAAAATGCAAGTAAATATAACTTTACAATGAGCTTTTAATTGCTTGATCTTTTGTTGCTTGAGAAGAGCCTTGAAGGTCTGGATGCAGCAGCAAATCCCCTCCAAATTGCCTCAAAGAACCTTGGCTAAATCCTCCTCCACGAGCTCCTTTTAAAGCATCACCTTGAGCTGGATTCTACCTAGCAGTCGACTGATCAAGACCATCAGTCGACTGCTCTTGTAGCTATTGTGAGACAACAACTTAATCCACATTGGATAAGTTCCAATGGATACACTGGCAATGGACTTTTAGGGTCATAGCCGACTGACCTGTTATCTACCAAGCATTTTTGCTTTTGTAACCCTGACCATCAATCGACTGCCATTCATGGCAGTTGACCACTCAAGCCATCAGTCGACTATCCAATGCTGGCAGTCGACTACCAGGCTATTTCCTGCAGTCGAACACCAATCAACTCTGAGCAGTTCGACTGACAATAATTCCAATCGACTGCCACGAGTCAACTCGGCTGCCAAGTGTTAAAACGCTTGACCAATCGACTGGTCTAAAGGCCCAATCGATTAATAACCACAAACATGAGGTTTAACCCAAAGTATGATGCCCTCATACTGTTAGGGCAATCAACTCATGATATGGTTTTGATGTGTGTGGCAAAGGGTTTAAGTTAGGGTGATTGGATTTGATATGTGCGTTGGAGTCTTGTAGGACTTAGTAATTCGCACATGATGTTTTGGCGAGTTTCACCTCTCATGACTCGGTCCTTGAGTCGGTGAAGGATAGCTTCGCGGAAGCCATGTGCTTGGGGCATCCGAGGAACTGCCGGACGAGGAGCATTGGAGTGAAGCCGGAGGAAGTATACTTCAGGGCGAGACGCAAAGGATGACACTGCAGAGCCGTGCACTTAGCGCATCCGAGGGACATGGCTGGACGAAGACAACTTCAAAGGCGAGGGACTCCAAGGGATAAGAGTGAGCGAATGTAACCCGGGATGGGGTAGTACGCTTAGGTGAAACTTGGCCAATTGGCTAAGTGTCGAATGGGATTTCCCGACATCAGTCGACTTCCATGTCATGCTGATAATGTCCAACGGGAAGATTTGCTTTCTCTCTATAAAAAGAATGGGTGGGGGCTTTTAGAAGGTGAATGTTCATGCTCTAAACATCCTACTAAGTGCCCCACAAAGCTCAAACTCCTAGTTTTCTTTCACATCTATTGTAAAAGGAGTGATCTCATTGGTGTAAAGGTTTACCTCCACCTTTCTTGGGCTAAAGGGAGAGACCAATAGTGGATTGGTTTCGGAGTGATTCACCGGAGATGAATCGGACCGTGGATTAGCGGTGAGGTCGTGAACCACATTATATCATTTGTTAGCATTGATTTTTCTTTGCTTATCATTATTGCTTGTTTAGTTTTGTTTCCGTTGCGCTAATATTCTTTGTAGACAAGCAATTCCATTCATACGACAAAAGAGGGCTATTCACCCCCCCTCTAACCGGCCACCCCTCTAACCGGCCACTGACGATCCTACAAGTGGTATCAGAGCCAAGGAAGCTTATCGAGGACTAACCGCAACATCAAGCACTACATCAAGGATGGTCGGCTCTAACATTCACCCACCGAAGTTCGAGGGAGAATTTGCGTGGTGGAAGAAACACATGGAGGTATTCTTTGAAACCGATTTTTAAATTTTATTAATAATGGAAAATGGTTTCGAGATACCTAGGGATGAAGAAGGGAAGTCAATTGAGAAGGCTAGATGGACTAAAAGGCAAAGGGAGGAGTACTTGGCAAACTCAAAGGCAAAGCACCACCTCTACAATGTACTCCCCCAACAAGAAGTAAATTGGATAGGGGAATGTGCAAGCACCAAGGAAATGTGGGAGAAACTCATAGAACTCCATGAAGGCACTTCCGAGGCCAAGCTTGTAAGGAGAGGCCTTCTTCGCTCCCAATTAACAAATATCAAACTTAAAAAGGGAAAAAAAGGTAACCTCATTACATTCTAGGTTTAAAGATATTTTAATTGGACTAACAAGTGTAGGAGAAAAGCTATCAAACTGGGACATGATAATGAAGGCTATAGATGCCTTTCCCTGGTCCTCGAAGTGGAGCTCAATGGTGGACTCCTACATCTCCAAAAATTTAGAAGTTAGCACCTTGGAGGAGTATTTCTCAACCATGGAGCTCCATGAAACAAGGAATAAGTGAAGAATCAAGTATCAAGCCATCAAGAGGAGTAGCCTTGGTATCCAACAAGGGGAAGAAAAAGAAGATAGAGTCTTCCTCCTCATCCGATGAAGCATCTTCCTCATCCTCCATGAATAGCAATGAAGATGCTTATATGGTAAGGAAGATAAGGCATGCCTTAAAAAATTTAAAATTCAACAAATCTTATGATAGGAGAAGGCAAAAGAGGAAGATCATATGCTACAATTGCCAACAAGAGGGACATATAAGAGATGATTGATCCCTCTTGAACAAGAGTAAAGAAGAAAGGAGGAGAAAAGAAGAAAAGAAAAAGGGGAGCGAGAAAAAGAAAGAAGAGAAGAAGGCCAAAGAAAAAGGGAAGGCCAAGACACTAAAAGTAAGGACATGGGATGATCCCTCTTCATCATCATCGGAAACGGAAAATGCTTTTGTCACAAACCTTGCATTGATGGCGTTTGATGATCTAGACTCTACCTCCTCCGAAGATGAAAAATCAAGCACAAGTGAGAAGAGCTATAGTGAAGGGGGAGGTGTTAGTGAAAGCCCTAGAGCCAATCATGTGATGATTGTTGTATGCACTTTATTGTATCATATTCCAATTAATAAAGGCATGATTATTATATTTACTTGTATTGATGCCAAATAACTAAATATAATAATGTCCTTGAGTAGTAGGTTCTTATCTATATCAATCGATTGGTTGAATCGATAATGAGATGATATAGAGAACACTACTCTTAATCATTCCTAGTCGAGTATTAACATTCAGGGACAATGTTAATGCGTAGAGACTAGCATGTAGGTCAACACGATGACTTGATCTCACAAGTCATGGATATGAGATATCAAGTTAACACATGGGTATGCATTGGAGAATGTATACTGAATGACCCACCATGAGAAAGTATCATGGATCGTTATATGAGTGTCATATACTTTCTCATGTGGCTATTAGTATGACTATTAGTCCTTAGACCTGAAGTCACCATGGTTCCCTACATAAGGAGTTGCATACTTTGGCTTCGTCAAACGTCACCCCTAAATGGGTGGACTATAAAGGCGATTACTGGGTATGTAACAAATTATGCGGAGGGATGTGAGTGATGTAGATGGGATATATCCCTTCTATATGACGGGGGTGAGATCGATATTCTTGATAGAGTGAGACCATGAAGTGCATGGCCATACCCAAATGAGTCAATATGAAATATTGAGCTCATTTGATTAGAGTGAGTCTACTTAGAGTTCAAGATATAGATTGTACCGAGGATGACATGGTCTATGCCTCAATTGGTCAATCTAGATGTCAAGGATAGAGGGACATTGTCACATATTGTGAGAGTCACAATTAGTAGTCACAAAGGTGATGTTGGAGCTCAACATTCTTGTAACTTGGGTAGCAATGATGTGTTGCTAGATACCGCTCATTGCTTATGTTCCTAAATCGGTTTAGAGACATTGCCAATGTTACAAGAACCTATAGGGTCACACACATAAGGGCAATTAGATGGAGATTAGGTTCATATGATGAACCATGAGGATTAGGTTCATGGGATGAACCAAATTGGATTAAGAGTAATCCTAATTAGACTAATTGAGTTGGACTCAATTTGATTCAAGTGTTGAATAAGTCTAATTTAGATTTGATTCATCAAATCAATTTAAATTAATGAATAGAGATTCATTAAATTAAATTGACTTGAATCAAATGGTTGGATTTGATCAACCCTGG
Organism: Wurfbainia villosa; assembly: GCA_025175895.1. Taxonomy (NCBI): domain Eukaryota; kingdom Viridiplantae; phylum Streptophyta; class Magnoliopsida; order Zingiberales; family Zingiberaceae; genus Wurfbainia; species Wurfbainia villosa. Next base: position 86,231,416 of record CM045997.1, read on the forward strand.
GAGATAAGATGTCAAGTTTGACTTGACTTGAGAGGGAAGATGAAAGGTCAAGTTTGACTTGACCAAATGCCATGTCATGATGATGACTTGGCATGGTCGGCCAATGATGATGCTCCACATCATCATTGACTTATCATGTGGTGCCACCTCATGAGGGAGACCAAGAGCCATGGGAGTTACATGCATGCATGTAACCTCCCAAGCCTTGAAGTGGTCGGCCACTTTAGGAGTTTTGATGGTTGAATTCTTTTGGTGAGTTACACACAACTTCATCTTCTTCCTTGGATCAACTTCCCTCAAGCTCTTCCTCTCTCCTTCCTCATCTTGCCGAGCATCTAAGGAGTGCTAGCACACTCAAGATTGCTTTTCTCCACCTTTTGCTTGTGTGGATACCAATAGAGGAGTGTGCACTTGACGCTCTTGAGTTCCGACGAAGCTTTTGGACGAGCAAGATTTGCGAAGGGCATCACATCGAGGGTAATGATCTCACCTTCTAGATCTAAGGTAGATCTATGATTTTTAGTAAACACATACATGTTTTAGTTTTAATACATCTTCATACAGATCCGTGGCCAGACTTCCGGGGTTACATCATAACATACTTCTTCTTCTTCATATATATATACTTCTTCTTCTTCACATAGGGCATGCATCATAACATATATAGATACTTCTTCTTACATCTTCTTTACTTCTTCTTATTAACATAGAGCATGCATTATAACTTAGATAGTTACTTAGTGCTTAGTTCAGGTTCATAACCATCGTTGTCATACGGAGACATAAGTAAGGACATCCATACACATCATCATCATAAGTAAACATATATATATAAACCTAACGGATCTTCTCCACCATGCCACTGCCACACACATTTGGCCCCTCCTGCTGCTCCCTTTAGCTTATCCATCCCTTACCCTTATCTGCAGTACGAGGGAAAGATAAACTATAAGCACATAGGCTTAGTAAGATCCAGTCCTACTCACAAAAACCATATATCGACATTAATCATAGCATGTACCATTCATAACATATAAGCATGTAACATTCATAACATATAAGCATGTAACATTCATAACATATAAGCCACATAACATGTTACATACATGGCGTAATTAACTTAACATGTAGCATAAATAACGTGAGTAAACATAACATATCTCATCCATAGCATGGCAGCATAACATGTATCATCTATAACATAGCATCATGTCATGTACGTCTAGGACTTATTTAAACATAACATATAACATATGTAACGTAGCAAATCAACATAACATAAAACATATAGGTATGACCTATCAGACATAACATACATCATATGTAGCATAGTGACAGAACATGGCATATCAAACATAACATACTTCATATGTAACATATCAACAAGGCATATCAAACATAACATACTTCATATGTAACATATCAACATGGCATATCAAACATAACATACTTCATATGTAACATATCAACATGGCATATCAAACATAACATACTTCATATGTAACATATCAACATGGCATATCAAACATAACATACTTCATATGTAACATATCAACATGGCATATCAAACATAACATCTAATCATGTAACATATGCGAGATGCTTTTGAAAACATATTTTATAGGTACGTAAATATAAATCTCAACATATTTGGGTCCGGCATTGTACCACTTCTTCATTATCATAGCGCGCATCCCTAAATAGGCCCGAGGTAGCAAGTCTCGAACCTAATAGGTTACTAGGCCCGATCTTAGTCCGTCGACCTAGGGCAATCGTCATAGCGTAGAAGCCCATCCTAGGCCCGAGTCTTACTCCATCGACTTAAGGCATCTTGGAGCCCATCCCGTACTAGGCCCGAGTCTTATTCCATCGACCTAGGGGCAATCATACATAGAAGCCCATCCTAGGCCCGAGTCTTATTCCATCGACCTAGGGCATCTTAGGAGCCCATCCCTTCTTGGACCCTGTTAGGGTCTTGGTACAAGCCATGCAAAAGGTAAAATACTTATATGCTTATTTTATAACATAGCTTACATTTTGCAAACATAGCATACTTCATTTCATAACACATCATGCTTCCCTTCATGGACATATCATCTTCATTTCAAAACATGCCATTCTTCATTTCATAACATATCATTCTTCATTTCATCATCATGTCATATTCATGTCGTGTACATATCGTTTTGTTTCATTTCATAATCCTATCTTCTTCCATTTCATAACATATTTCCAACATAGCATACACATAGACATGGCAAAGAGGCATGGCATCAAATGTAAGTAAACACTAACCTAAGGCATGTTATCATCATCTAGCATTATTTAATATCACAAGTCAACATGAATTCACCCAACATAAAACACATGTTAACCTATTCATTTAACTTAACAACAAATTCATATGCACATAAGACTTATATTAAGACTTCATCTAATCCCCAAAATGCATGATGGCCGAATGGTGTTAGTGAAAGCCCTAGAGCCAATCATATGATGATTGTTGTATGGACTTTATTGTATCATATTCCTATTTATAAAGGCATGGTTATTATATTTACTTGTATTGGTGCCAAATAACTAAATATAATAATGTCCTTGGGTAGTAGGTTCTTATCTATGTCAATCGATTGGATGAATCGATAATGAGATGATATAGAGAACACTACTCTTAATCATTCCTAGTCGAGTATTAACATTCAGGGACAATGTTAATGCGTAGAGACTAGCATGTAGGTCAACAAGATGACTTGATCTCACAAGTCATGGATATGAGATATCAAGTTGACACATGGGTATGCATTGGAGAATGTATACTGAATGACCCGCCATGAGAAAGTATCATGGATCGTTATATGAGTGTCATATACTTTCTCATGTGGCTATTAGTATGACTATTAGTCCTTAGACCTGAAGTCACCATGGTTCCCTACATAAGGAGTTGCATACTTTGTCTTCGTCAAACGTCACCCGTAAATGGGTGGACTATAAAGGCGATTACTGGGTATGTAACGAATTATGCAGAGGGATGTGAGTGATGTAGATGGGATCTATCCCTCCTATATGACGGGGGTGACATCGATATTCTTGATAGAGTGAGACCACGAAGTGCATGGCCATGCCCAAATGAGTCAATATGAGATATTGAGCTCATTTGATTAGAGTGAGTCTACTTGGAGTTCAAGATTTAGATTGTACCGAGGATGACACGGTCTATGCCTCGATTGGTCAATCTAGATGTCAAGGATAGAGGACATTGTCACATATTGTGAGAGTCACAATTAGTAGTCACAAAGGTGATGTTGGAGCTCAACATTCTTGTAACTTGGGTAGCAATGATGTGTTGCTAGATACCGCTCATTGCTTATGTTCCTAAATCGGTTTAGGGACATTGCCAACGTTACAAGAACCTATAGGGTCACACACATAAGAGCAATTAGATGGAGATTAGGTTCATATGATGAACCATGAGGATTAGTTTCATGGGATGAACCAAATTGGATTAAGAGTAATCCAAATTAGACTAATTGAGTTAGACTCAAGTTGATTCAAGTGTTGAATGAGTCTAATTGAGATTTGATTCATCAAATCAATTTAAATTAATGAATAGAGATTCATTATATTAAATTGACTTGAGTCAAGTGGTTAGATTTGATCAACCATGGGAGATTAGAGGTCAAGTTTGACTTGACTTGAGAGAGAAGATGAAAGGTCAAGTTTGACTTGACCAAATGCCATGTCATGATGATGACTAGGCATGGCCAATGATGATGCTCCAGATCATCTTTGACTTGGTCAATTAGTGCCACATGTTGAGGGAGACCAAGGGTCATGGGAGTTACATGCATGCATGTAACTCCCCCTCCATGAAGTGGCCCGCCCCCAATTGGGGGTTATGTTATTTAAAAATAATTTTGTGAGTAATAACTCATTACTTAATATTATTACTTTGGAATTTTACTCTCAAGCCTCCCTCTCCTTCCTCTCTTGGCCGAACCAACCAAGGAGTGCTAGCACACTCAAGGTTGAGTTTTCTTCCACCTATTGCTTGTGTGGATACCATAGAGGAGTGTGCACTTGACACTCTCGAGTTCCGGCGGACTTTGGACGAGCGGGATTTGCGAAGGGCATCGCATCAAGGGTAACATCCTTATCTCTTAGTTCTAAGGTAGATCTAGAGGATTTTGTAAGCACATACATGTAATTAGTTTTAATACTTCTTCTCACGGATCCGTGGGCGGGACTTCCGGTTTCTCGCAACGCAAAGCGGTTTTTGCGGCCCTAAAAGCCCAACAAAGGGTATCGTGAGCCACGCAAGCATGTATGTGTTTCATTTTTGTATTTTTTATATTAGATATAAAAATTACAGATTTTTATGTTTCTGTAAATTTCCTAATTTTATAGAATTTTTGGGTATTTTTCTCGTAGAGTCGAAGCAACGAGTGTTGGGACACTCGTAGGCTTCAACCGTCGAGAAAAACTCTCCGAATCGGCGAGTTCTCGCTTTAGGTTGTTGGGACAGCGACTTAAGTCGCTGTAGGATCGTTGTAGGGACACTCGCGAAGTTTATTTTACAGTAGGGCGCTGCCCTATCCCCGAAAGGGGCCATGTCCCGCGATCGCTTGAAACCGCTTAAGCGGGACCTTTTCGGAGAGATGACTCATAAATTCGAAATAAATTAGGAAAAATTATAGAAATTTTCTGTAAAAATACATAATTTTGAATTATGTATGATTCTGTGATTGTCATGGCCCAATAACCCAATAGGATTGGATTATGTGTGTTGTAATTCATAATACGGCCTGCGTGCCGTTTTGTGGTTGTGCGTGTTGTAAAATGTTTGCGACCTGCGCGTCGCACCTCTTCTTTTAATATTCTAGTTGTAAATAGTTTAAGACTCGAATGTAACTCGAGTTTCATATTTGTAATGTACAAAAATGGAGCGGTGGAAAGTCCACTTGAAGACGAGCTTACGAGAAGGGTGACGACGACACATGGCGGTCAAAGGAAGCGCTTGGAGAAGCCGCTAGCCTTAGGTTGACCGTCCGATCTTCTCATTGGCTTGAGAAGATCGTAGTAGGGCCATGACTATATCACATTTAATTATATATATATATATGTTGATATATATATATTTAATTGATTTATGCTTGTATGTATGTGATGCTAGTGAAAAAAATGCTTGTATGTATATGATGCATGCTAGGTTAATTTTCTTGTATGTATATGATGCATGCTAGAATAATGAATGTATGTATATGATGCATGCTAATATAGGATAATAAAGGCCTAAATGCGTATAAGATATACATTACGATTAGATTAGATCATAATCGAATCAACTCGAAAATGCCTACCGAGCCTTGATACCCATCACTACCTCGATCATTTGTTGTTGTTGAATCTGCCAAAGCAGAGCAACGCATATTATCTTGGTAGGGTGCGGAGGGACAATCTTGGTCCCGCCTATCACGACTCGGGTTAGAGTAAGCTCAATTAGATTGAGCAAAACTAGTTAACTCAATTGGATCGAGTAGAACTATAGGCATATTCCAATCGTTGGAAAGATAGGTTAAGATCGCATTTACACTAAATCTTGGGCGATTTAGCCAAAGCTAACTCAAGGTCTTTTGTAAATGTGGGTCTTAATCCTATAAACAAGAGTTGCATAGAGATGTAATCGGTAATGTGTTACCCACCGATCATACTAAGTCTTGGGCGATTTAGCCAAAGCTAACTCAAGGCTTAGTATGATGTGGATCTTGTCCCACAAGAATTATAGCTAGTTTGTATGAATCAAGTAAATGTGGTTTGACCACATCCATAACTCGATTCTATAAAATTCCTATAATTCAGTGGGAGCATCATTTGATTAAAGGCCTAATTAAATGATAAAAGGAATATGATATTAATTCTCTGCATTGTATGTTGTAGATTACTATGTCAAACAACACGAACACTCTCTCTCTGCGATCCGCCCTCGAGAAGGACAAGCTCAATGGAGCAAATTTCGACTGCACAGAACTCGAGAATTGTTCTCACCCAAGAAAGGAAGTCAGACGTCCCGGAGCAGCCCATTCGAGGCACCTCTCGCCGCCATCGCCGGAATGGTGACAAAGATGCTTACAAGAAGCATCAAGATGATGCATTAGATGTGTCATGTCTAATGCTCGCGACCATGAACTCGAGCCGTATAGCAACATGAGTTCATGAATGCTTATGATATGGTTGGACATCTTCGTCAACTATATCAAGGACAAGCTAGGCATGAGAGATATGAAGTCTCTAAAGCACTATTTGGGTCTAAAATGCAAGAAGGGACTCTCAGAGTTCATATGTACTCAAGATGATTGGGTACGTAGAAACCTACAAAGGTCAGATTCCCACTTGGCCAAGAGCCGCCACTGACCTAATCTTGCAATCTTTGCCAAAGAGCCTTCGATCAATTTGTCATGAATTATAACATGAATGAAATTGATAAGCCATAAATGCTCAAAGATGTTGAGAATCGCGAGCTTAACCTTAAGAAGGGTAAATCTGACACCATTTTGATGGTGCAGAAGAAGAAAGGCAAGGGCAAGCCTAAAGGTAAGGGAAAGTCCAAAGCCAAGGGCAAAGGCAAAGAACTTAAACCCAAAGGAGGGGTAGCCAAGGAAGGGGCTTGCTTCCACTGCAAGGAAGCAGGACATTGGAAGCGTAACTGCAAGGCATACCTGGAAGATCTTAAGAAGAAGAGAAGTGAGACTTCTACTTCAGGTATAAATGTTATAGAAGTCAATCTATCTATTTCTTCATCATGGGTATTAGATACCGGATGTGCATCTCACATTTGTACCAATGTGCAGGGGCTGAGAAATAGCAGGGCATTGACAAAGGGCGAGGTGGACCTACGAGTAGGCAATGGAGCAAGGGTTGCTGCTGTTGCTGTAGGAACTTATGATCTATCTCTGCCCTCTGGGCTTGTACTAGAATTAGATGAATGTTGTTATGTGCCTGCCTTAACTAAGAACATCATTTCAGTTTCTTGTTTGGACAAGAAAGGATTTTCATTTATAATAAAGAACAAATGTTGTTCAGTTTATTTAAATGATATGTTCTATTGTAGTGCACCTCTAATGAACGGACTCTACTTTCTAGACTTAGAGAGCCCTATCTATAACATAAGTACCAAGAGGTTCAAGTCAAATGAGTTGAACAAAACCTATCTCTGGCATTGTCGCTTAGGTCATATAAATGAGAGTCGCTTATCTCAGCTCCATAAGGATGGGCTGTTAGACTCATTTGATTTTGAATCATATGAGACATGCGAGTCTTGCCTTTTAGGCAAGATGACCAAGACTCCCTTTAGTGGACATAGCGAAAGAGCAACAGATTTGTTAGGACTTATACATAGTGATGTATGTGGTCCTTTCAATGTTGCTGCTAGAGGTGGTTACAGGTACTTCATTACATTTACTGATGACTTCAGTAGATATGGTTATGTGTATCTTATGACACATAAATCTGAATCCTTTGAAAAGTTCAAAGAATACAAGAATGAAGTACAAAACCAGCTTGGCAAGAGTATTAAGATACTTCGATCAGATCGAGGTGGTGAATACCTTAGCCATGAGTTTCGTGACTATCTAGCTGAGTGTGGGATTCTATCCCAACTCACTCCTCCCGGAACACCACAAAGGGAATGGTGTATCCGAAAGGAGGAATCGTACTTATTGGATATGGTACGATCTATGATGAGTCACATGATCTTCCTATATCCTTTTGGGGATATGCTCGACACAAGCAGCCTTTACCCTTAACCGTGTACCATCCAAGGTCAGGTAAAGACACCATATACGATATGGACAGGGAAAAATCCCAAGATGTCTTTTATGAGGATTTGGGGTTGTGAGGCTTACGTTCGACGTCAAGTCTCAGACAAACTGGGACCCAAATCCGATAGGTGCTATTTTGTTGGATATCCCAAGGATACAAAGGGATATTACTTCTACATTCCCAACAAGACAAAGTGTTTGTGGTAAAAGACCGGGTTTTTCTAGAAAGGGATTTTGTTTCTAGAAAATCTAGTGGAGTACCTTCGATCTTGAAGAAATTCAAGATAAGGACCATAGCACTGAGGCCTTGATGGAGGTTGAACAGGAACCACAAAGTGTTGTGGGTGAAGAGGTTGTTGCACAAAGAGTTGTGGAACAACCACCTGTTCAAGTAGACCTACCTCTTCGCAGGTCTGATAGGGTACGTCGTCAGCCTGAGAGATACTCATTTCTCTTGTCTGACCATGATGACGTTATGCTCATTGAGAATGAGCCTACCTCCTATCAGGAAGCTGTGATGAGCCCAGATTCTGAGAAATGGCTAGACGCCATGAGATCCGAGATGGAATCCATGTACACTAACCAAGTATGGACTTTGGTTGATCCACCTGAAGGGGTCAAACCCATTGGGTGTAAGTGGGTCTTTAGGAGAAAGACTGACATGGATGGACTTACGCATACCTATAAGGGCCGATTGGTGGCTAAAGGTTTCAAGCAAATTCATGGTATTGACTATGATGAAACCTTTTCTCCAGTGGCGATGTTTAAGTCCATTCGGATCTTGCTTGCTATTGCAGCATACCACGATTATGAGATCTGGCAGATGGATGTCAAAACCGCGTTTCTGAATGGAAACTTACTCGAGGATGTGTACATGACACAACCTGAGGGTTTTGTAGATCCACAGCATACTGGGAAGGTATGCAAGCTGCAAAGGTCCATTTATGGGCTAAAGCAAGCTTCTCGGAGCTGGAATCTTCGATTCGATGATGCGATCAAACAGTTTGGTTTCATCAAGAATGAAGATGAACCCTGTGTCTACAAGAGGGTTAATGGGAATACAGTTGTCTTCCTTGTACTGTATGTGGATGACATACTACTCATTGGGAATGACATCCCTTCGCTACAGTCTGTGAAGACTTGGCTGGGGACGTGCTTCTCAATGAAGGACTTAGGTGAAGCAGCCTGTATTCTAGGCATCAAGATCTATAGAGATAGATCTAAGAGATTGCTTGGCCTAAGTCAGAGTACATACATTGACACGGTATTACTTCGGTTTGACATGCAGAATTCCAAGAAAGGACTTCTGCCGATGTCACATGGTGTGAGTCTTTCGAAGACTCAAAGTCCCTCTTCTAGAGAGGAGAGAGACCGCATGGATAAGATCCCTTACGATCCGCTATAGGATCTATCATGTACGCCATGCTGTGTACTCGTCCTGATGTCTCGTATGCTTTGAGCATGACGAGTAGATACCAGTCAGATCCAGGTGAGCGTCACTGGATAGCAGTCAAGAATATTCTTAAGTACTTAAGAAGGACTAAAGAATATTTCTTGATATTTGGAGGCAATGAGGAGCTAGTCAGAAGGGTTCTGTGATGCGCTTCCAAACCCACCGGGATGATTACAGATCGCAATCGTGGTTCGTGTTTTGCTTGAATGGTGGCGTGGAGTGGAAGAGTTCAAGCAGACACGCTGCGATTCTACAGACGAGTATATCAGCATCCGAGGCAAGAAGGAGGCGCTTTGGATCCGCAAGTTCATTGAGCTTGGGGTGGTTCCTAGCATTGCAGATCCTATAGAGCTCTATTGTGACAACAATGGAGCGACAGACAGCTAAGGAACCTCGCCACACCGGACCAAACACATACTACGGCGCTTCCATCTCATTCGAGAGATCATCGATAGAGGAGATGTGAAGATTTGCAGAGTACCCACAGAGGCTAACATCGCAGATCCCTTGACCAAGGCTTCGCACGTAAAAAGCATGATGGTCACACTAGGTCATTGGGTATTAGATACTACGGTGATTGGCACTAGTGCTAGTGGGAGATTGTTAGTGAAAGCCCTAGAGCCAATCATATGATGATTGTTGTATGGACTTTATTGTATCATATTCCTATTTATAAAGGCATGGTTATTATATTTACTTGTATTGGTGCCAAATAACTAAATATAATAATGTCCTTGGGTAGTAGGTTCTTATCTATGTCAATTGATTGGATGAATCGATAATGAGATGATATAGAGAACACTACTCTTAATCATTCCTAGTCGAGTATTAACATTCAGGGACAATGTTAATGCGTAGAGACTAGCATGTAGGTCAACAAGATGACTTGATCTCACAAGTCATGGATATGAGATATCAAGTTGACACATGGATATGCATTGGAGAATGTATACTGAATGACCCGCCATGAGAAAGTATCATGGATCGTTATATGAGTGTCATATACTTTCTCATGTGGCTATTAGTATGACTATTAGTCCTTAGACCTGAAGTCACCATGGTTCCCTACATAAGGAGTTGCATACTTTGGTTTTCACAAACGTCACCCGTAAATGGGTGGACTATAAAGGCGACATCGGGTATGTAACAAATTATGCAGAGGGATGTGAGTGATGTAGATGGGATCTATCCCTACTATATAACGGGGTGACATCGATATTCTTGATAGAGTGAGACCACGGGCGTATGGTTATGCCCAAATGAGTCAATATGAGATATTGAGCTCATTTGATTAGAGTGAGTCTACTTGAGTTCAAGATTTAGATTGTACTGAGGATGACACGGTCTATGCCTCGATTGGTCAATCTAGATGTCAAGGATAGAGGGACATTGTCACATATTGTGAGAGTCACAATTAGTAGTCACAAAGGTGATGTTGGAGCTCAACATTCTTGTAACTTGGGTAGCAATGATGTGTTGCTAGATACCGCTCATTGCTTATGTTCCTAAATCGGTTTAGGGACATTGCCAACGTTACAAGAACCTATAGGGTCACACACATGAGAGCAATTAGATGGAGATTAGGTTCATATGATGAACCATGAGGATTAGGTTCATGGGATGAACCAAATTGTTTTAAGAGTAATCCAAATTAGACTAATTGAGTTAGACTCAAGTTGATTCAAGTGTTGAATGAGTCTAATTGAGATTTGATTCATCAAATCAATTTAAATTAATGAATAGAGATTCATTATATTAAATTGACTTGAGTCAAGTGGTTAGATTTGATCAACCATGGGAGATTAGAGGTCAAGTTTGACTTGACTTGATAGGGAAGTTGAAAGGTCAAGTTTGACTTGACCAAATGCCATGTCATGATGATGACTAGGCATGGCCGGCCAATGATGATGCTCCACATCATCATTGACTTGGTCAATTAGTGCCACATCATGAGGGAGACCAAGGGTCATGGGAGTTACATGCATGCATGTAACTCCCCCTCCATGAAGTGGCCGGCCACCATTTGGGGGTTATGTGAGTGAAAATTCATTTGGTGAGTAATCACTCATAACTTCATCTTCTTCCTTGGGAATTTTCCTCTCAAGCTCTCCCTCTCCTTCCTCTCTTTGGCCGAACCAACCAAGGAGTGCTAGCACACTCAAGGTTGAGTTTTCTTCCACCTATTGCTTGTGTGGATACCATAGAGGAGTGTGCACTTGACACTCTCGAGTTCCGGCGGACTTTGGACGAGCGGGATTTGCGAAGGGCATCGCATCAAGGGTAACATCCTTATCTCTTAGTTCTAAGGTAGATCTAGAGGATTTTGTAAGCACATACATGTAATTAGTTTTAATACTTCTTCGCACGGATCCGTGGCCGGGACTTCCGGGGTTTCCGCAACGCAAAAAGCGGTTTTTGCGGCCCGGAAAAGCCCAACAAATGGTCCATAGGGTCTTCTAGGGTTATCCTTTAACCTAATTCATTTCATATAACAACAACCTAATTCATTTCATATAACAACAACTTCATTTTCATATAACATATGGATTAAAACTTCATTTGTTCACCCAAAACCTAGGTTGGCCGAATGGTTCAAGTAGGGTTTTTAGGGTTAACCTTTAACCTAATTCATTTCATATAACAACAACTTCATTTGCATATAACATATGGATTAAAACTTCATTTGTTCACCCAAAACCTAGGTTGGCCGAATGGTCCAAGTAGGGTTTTTAGGGTTAACCTTTAACCTAATTTATTTCATATAACAACAACTTCATTTGCATATAACATATGGATTAAAACTTCATTTGTTCACCCAAAACCTAGGTTGGCCGAATGGTCCAAGTATGGTTTTTAGGGTTAACCTTTAACCTAATTCATTTCATATAACAACAACCTAATTCGTTTCATATAACAACAACTTCATTTGCATATAACATATGGATTAAAACTTCATTTGTTCACCCAAAAACCTAGGTTGGCCGAATGGTCCAAGTAGGGTTTTTAGGGTTAACCTTTAACCTAATTCATTTCATATAACAACAACTTCATTTGCATATAACATATGGATTAAAACTTCATTTGTTCACCCAAAACCTAGGTTGGCCGAATGGTCCAAGTAGGGTTTTTAGGGTTAACCTTTAACCTAATTCATTTCATATAACAACAACTTCATTTGCATATAACATATGGATTAAAACTTCATTTGTTCACCCAAAACCTAGGTTGGCCGAATGGTCCAAGTAGGGTTTTTAGGGTTAACTTTTGCCCTAATCCATCTTAATCCAAACATCATCATATAGTTACAAAAACATGGCATAGAGCTTCATTAGAACCCTAAAATCATGACATGGCCAAATAGGCTCTAGGGGCTACTAGGGTTAGCTTCTAACCTAATCCCCATTTTTTTTTCCATGTTAACATCATCATATACCTCCTAAACTTAGCATACAACTTCATTGATAAACTAAAACATAGCTTAGTTAGATATAACATATAGATTTTCTTTTACAAACATCAAACGAAACTACTCGTATGCAGGTGAGGGATACTTACATCCTTCGCTTTGCTTTGGGTGGGGAAGATAACCTAAAGAACCAACCTAGCCTTTGCTTTCTTGCTTGGATGAGGTTCGGCCAAAAGAGGGAAATGGAGGGGGAGAGAATTCGGTGAGAAGAAGAAGAAGAAGAAGAAGAGAGGAAGTGGCAAATTAGAACCTTCCCTCTTCTTTATAAAGGGAGGAAGAGAAGTTTCTCTTCTCTTCTTCCATGCCTCTTCATTTGCCTTTATCACACTTATCTATAATCCCCCCCCCCCTTCCTCTAATGATGATATCCATCTCCACTAGAGAATTATCATCGATCTACTTCACCAATAAGTATATGGTTTGACCACATCCATAACTTTATATTTGCTACAAAGTCCTATAATCCTTGTTGGGATCATCAGCTGTCTCAGACCAACTAAATCGCATCACCATTAATTAATCAACATTTTCTAACTCCTGTATGTAGTACCGACTACTAAGTGTTTACATCACGCTCGACCAAGTCCACCGTAGGTTTGATACCACAAGAAGGACAAGCTCTCAACGGTAACATCACATTCAATATAGAGTTGACTTCCTAGGAACCCATAATCAATTTACCCATGATATAGGAATATCATTCGCCCTGAGCACCTATCAATTTGAGGTACCATAAATCTCACTATCTGTGAAATCGACAAAGGGATTACTACTAAGTATACTACTCATTATTATGATCGGGATTAAGACGCATGTACTATGTCATACTAATATCTCGAGGTCCGACTACTACGAGTTCAATGAATAAATGCGAATAATTGAAGCTCATCCTCGCAACTAATATCAAGGACAGCAAAGTACTCTAGTGATTCTGGATGGTCTCTAAGGTGCAATACCAAATTACACTACAACCATTCCGATGGTTTGTCCAAAGCTGGGATCTCTAAGCATGGTAGCCTTACTTATACTTTGGATGAAGGAGCCGATAACCTAAGGTGATCTCCGTGATTCCTACTCACACACCATGTTGATCTACAATGTAATGTGGATTAGACAAGGCATTGCATAAATCCATAAAAATGCTACAATGTCGCGTTTATGTGATTTTGTATTTCAAAATAAAGATGTTCATATGAAAATATAGACTTTTCAAAGATACATACCCTGAAGCACTGACTATATAAACCGCCGTAACTCAACAGCCTTTAATCGTCAAGACGGGAAAAACACCTACTTTAATTCTTTTTTTCAGCAAAGAAAAATTTTAAATATTATTACTCAAACCCAAAGGCTAGAGGGTGACGAATGAAGTCGGAGTGGCTTCCATGACAAGGAAAGAGCAGATCGGTCGAAGGGATGTATATCGCAAGGACGCAAACTGAAGATCTTAAGAGCGATGATGGGATGCTCGAGTACCAGCTAGCTGTATAAAGTTACTTGAGCGGCGAAGTCAATGCTATCGATGGATGGCTGCATAACAGCGATGGATATCGATACGATGCTCACGCGTTTGTACTCAGGATGTGTTAAGCTCGTAGAGTAGCAAGGCCACTTTAGTACCAGAGCAGATGAGGTGGACCACGAAAAGCATGGACGACCGGAGTCAGATGGAAGTAGCCAAGAGATGGATCACAATGGTACAGAGAGAAAAAGGAAAGAAATGATGATATACGTGTCTGCTAGGGAATGTTGGAACATAATTTTGGGTTTCTTAGGGAATATAAGAAAAAGAAAAGAATCTATATTTATAATAAACTAAAGCTAATTGTTTAATGAAAATTTAAACGATGTGTTCTATTGTAATGGATATAAATGAAATTATATTTTCTATAATTCCGTACTATAAAGATGGTATTTTTATACATTTTAAAAGTACCAAAAAGGTTCAAGTTTAAAATGAGTGTTTAATCTCTTCATAAAAAATCAAAAAAGTCACATAACGACTGAGATGAAATACCGTCGCTAAAGACATGACGTATCGCTAACGACTCAAAATAAAACCGGCCATATGACAATATGTAATGACTTGGGACAAAATATCATCGCACGTACATATATTAACGATATACACTAACAATAACGTCAGACTATGTTAATTTACTAATAACATAATGTATATGCCCTTCATTGTTGCCATCACAGCACCTGGTTGCTGCTACTAGTAATGGCATTTGCCGCAAAGACTTCAAGATAAAAGGAATGTTGATATCTGATAGTTTTTTTTGATAAATCAACTTTCAAAAAATTTAAAGAATCTGTTCATCTAGTTTACCAGTACAAACCTCTCGGTAAGAAACTGGTCAAATCGAGGGTCAGAAGTTCCTTGTTGGTGAGTATTCGTCGGAGTCTCTCCTTTCATTCATCAATCTGAGATTGTTCGCTGTCACCGTGTACCACTGCATCCATGGTGTATACTACCGAGGTTTTGTTTTTCTTGGGATTCTTCTACAATGCTAATTGTATTTAGCATCTTTCCTATATCCTTCTTAACGCAGTACGGTATTCTAGACACAATTATATGGTCTACACTCTAACCGTTACCATCCAATTTCTAATGCATACCATATATATGCTGACAATTGTTTCTCGCATATGTCTGGTTCATGATTCTTCCCATGTGTTGGCAAAACGTGAGGCTGATTGCTTGAAATAATATGACTTCAAATGGGAGCCAACCATTAATAGAATCCATTTTGAAGCTTCCGATCCAATAGTGAAAACGCAGGGATGATTGTTCCAGCAGTTCTACCATTAGGCTTACAAAGTTCTGCATGGCAAAAACTGGATGGTATTCTCTAAAGCCCAGATTTTGCTCTAGAAAAACTAGTGGGAGTAAGGGCTGTTCAGGTCGCTAGTGAAGAAATTATTTTAAGGACCATATGTCGACTTATCTGATGGATGTTCCCAAAGATGGTGAAGTCCATTCACAGGTAAAGTGTTGTGAGTCATGATGACGTGAACACCACATAGTCCACAAACAATATTCGCTCGTGGATAAATACCTCTTCTTCGCAGGTGTAAAGTGTTCATATTTGTGAGGATAGATACATCTAATTTTTGTAGCTAATAAATCGATGATGGTACTTACCCTCATTGAGAATTAAGCCTTTACTTGGGGTGCGTAGTAGATACTCCCTCTCGCTGAAGCTCACCGGGTGGTGGCATCCGAAGTGCAACTACGCACATCAAGGCTTCATCCAACATTTTCGATCATGAGGGATCATCCTGTAGCTGAATCTAGTGGTCTTATATTGTGGAAAGATCTGCATCTGATAGCTAATCGCTAGAGGTGAGGATGAATAACGTAGCGAATCTTCGCTAGTCTCGACATGTTTGTCTATAATCACGAGTAGTATCACATTGGAAATGGAAAGTAAAGTATAAACTAAATGTCACAAACATAAACACAAGCAACCATGGTATCACTAAGGGAAACCTTTATTGATGGTGATGGTCTGAAGTCCATTCGATCATGTTTGCCTACTTGTCAAGATACCACGCCTAGTGATGCAAACTGGACTAAAATCTTCTCAATAGAATAATTCAGAGGTGGGAAAATGTGTACATGACTTACAATGAGATTATAAGAAGAACCGTAAACTCGAAAGTGCAAAAAGCCGCAAATGAAAGATTTGTGGGCTAAACAAAACACTTTACAAGTGCATCTTTTAATCTGATTCGATTTGGTAGCAAATAGTTTGAGTGCCTGAAGAATGAAGATGTGACCTCGTGTTTCCTTCAAACTCTCTTCATGGGAATAGGCTTGTTCTCCTTCATGCATATTTAAGCTAGAAGCATTTCCTATCATACATGGAAAACAAATTCACAAAATTAGAGAAGACATAGAATTCTTACTTGGGCGGCAGGATTTGGAGCTTGATGTGTGTGTAGTGGAAAGCGGATCCGCTCGATACCAACCTCACACGCCCACCCTTTCCGAACCAGAACCCGGAGGGCGGTGCGTGATGCGATACATACATTCATACATACATACAAATGGAAGACTTTAGACATATTTCTTAATTCTTACAGCTGAAGACTTTAGACATTTTTTTTCTTTTATAACATAAACATGCATTGACATATATATATATATATATATATATATATATATATATATATATATATATATAAGTATATATATATATATATATATATATATATATATATATATATATATACTTCTTCTTCTTCACATAGGGCATGCATCATAACATATATAGATACTTCTTCTTACTTCTTCTTTACTTCTTCTTATTAACATAGAGCATGCATTATAACTTAGATAGTTACTTAGTGCTTAGTTCAGGTTCATAACCATCGTTGTCATACGGAGACATAAGTAAGGACATCCATACACATCATCATCATAGGTAAACATATATATTTAAACCTAACGGGTCTTCTCCACCATGCCACTGCCACACACATTTGGCCCCTCCTGCTGCTCCCTTTAGCTTATCCATCCCTTACCCTTATCTGCAGTACGAGGGAAAGATAAACTATAAGCACATAGGCTTAGTAAGATCCAGTCCTACTCACAAAAACCATATATCGACATTAATCATAGCATGTACCATTCATAACATATAAGCATGTAACATTCATAACATATAAGCCACATAACATGTAACATACATGGCGTAATTAACTTAACATGTAGCATAAATAACGTGAGTAAACATAACATATCTCATCCATAGCATGGCAGCATAACATGTATCATCTATAACATAGCATCATGTCATGTACGTCTAGGACTTATTTAAACATAACATATAACATATGTAACGTAGCAAATCAACATAACATAAAACATATAAGTATGACCTATCAGACATAACATACATCATATGTAGCATAGTGACATAACATGGCATATCAAACATAACATACTTCATATGTAACATATCAACATGGCATATCAAACATAACATACTTCATATGTAACATATCAACATGGCATATCAAACATAACATACTTCATATGTAACATATCAACATGGCATATCAAACATAACATACTTCATATATAACATATCAACATGGCATATCAAACATAACATCTAATCATGTAACATATGCGAGATGCTTTTGAAAACATATTTTATAGGTACGTAAATATAAATCTCAACATATTTGGGCCCGGCATTTTACCACTTCTTCATTATCATAGTGCGCATCCCTAAATAGGCCCGAGGTAGCAAGTCTCGAACCTAGTAGGTTACTAGGCCCGATCTTAGTCCGTCGACCTAGGGCAATCGTCATAGCGTAGAAGCCCATCCTAGGCCCGAGTCTTACTCCATCGACCTAAGGCATCTTGGAGCCCATCCCGTACTAGGCCCGAGTCTTATTCCATCGACCTAGGGGCAATCATACATAGAAGCCCATCCTAGGCCCGAGTCTTATTCCATCGATCTAGGGAATCTTAGGAGCCCATCCCTTCTTGGACCCTGTTAGGGTCTTGGTACAAGCCATGCAAAAGGTAAAATACTTATATGCTTATTTTATAACATAGCTTACATTTTGCAAACATAGCATACTTCATTTCATAACACATCATGCTTCCCTTCATGGACATATCATCTTTCATTTCGTAAACATGCCATTCTTCATTTCATAACATATCATTCTTCATTTCATCATCATGTCATATTCATGTCGTGTACATATCGTTTTGTTTCATTTCATAATCCTATCTTCTTCCATTTCATAACATATTTCAAACATAGCATACACATAGACATGGCAAAAAGGCATGGCATCAAAAGTAAGTAAACACTAACCTAAGGCATGTTATCTTCATCTAGCATTATTTAATATCACAAGTCAACATGAATTCACCCAACATAAAACACATGTTAACCTATTCATTTAACTTAACAACAAATTCATATGCACATAAGACTTATATTAAGACTTCATCTAATCCCCAAAATGCATGATGGCGAATGGTCCATAGGGTCTTCTAGGATTATCCTTTAACCTAATTCATTTCATATAACAACAACCTAATTCGTTTCATATAACAACAACTTCATTTGCATATAACATATGGATTAAAACTTCATTTGTTCACCCAAAACCTAGGTTGGCCGAATGGTCCAAGTAGGGTTTTTAGGGTTAACCTTTAACCTAATTCATTTCATATAACAACAACTTCATTTGCATATAACATATGGATTAAAACTTCATTTGTTCACCCAAAACCTAGGTTGGCCGAATGGTCCAAGTAGGGTTTTTAGGGTTAACCTTTAACCTAATTCATTTCATATAACAACAACTTCATTTGCATATAACATATGGATTAAAACTTCATTTGTTCACCCAAAACCTAGGTTGGCCGAATGGTCCAAGTAGGGTTTTTAGGGTTAACCTTTAACCTAATTCATTTCATATAACAACAACCTAATTCATTTCATATAAGAACAACTTCATTTGCATATAACATATGGATTAAAACTTCATTTGTTCACCCCAAAACCTAGGTTGGCCGAATGGTACAAGTAGGGTTTTTAGGGTTAATCTTTAACCTAATTCATTTCATATAACAACAACTTCATTTGCATATAACATATGGATTAAAACTTCATTTGTTCACCCAAAACCTAGGTTGGCCGAATGGTCCAAGTAGGGTTTTTAGGGTTAACCTTTAACCTAATTCATTTCATATAACAACAACTTCATTTGCATATAACATATGGATTAAAACTTCATTTGTTCACCCAAAACCTAGGTTGGCCGAATGGTCCAAGTAGGGTTTTTAGGGTTAACTTTTGCCCTAATCCATCTTAATCCTAACATCATCATATAGTTACAAAAACATGTCATAGAGCTTCATTAGAACCCTAAAATCATGGCATGGCCGAATAGGCTCTAGGGGCTATTAGGGTTAGCTTCTAACCTAATCCCCCTTTTTTTTTTCCATGTTAACATCATCATATACCTCCTAAACTTAGCATACAACTTCATTGATAAACTAAAACATAGCTTAGTTAGATATAACATATAGATTTTCTTTTACAAACATCAAACGAAACTACTCGTATGCAGGTGAGGGATACTTACATCCTTCGCTTTGCTTTGGGTGGGGAAGATAACCTAAAGAACCAACCTAGCCTTTGCTTTCTTGCTTGGATGAGGTTCGGCCAAAAGAGGGAAATGGAGAGGGAGAGAATTCGGTGAGAAGAAGAAGAAGAAGAAGAGAGGAAGTGGCAAATTAGAACCTTCCCTCTTCTTTATAAAGGGAGGAAGAGAAGTTTCTCTTCTCTTCTTCCATGCCTCTTCATTTGCCTTTATCACACTTATCTATAATCCCCCCCCCTTCCTCTAATGATGATATCCTATTGGGCTTCTGGTTAGTGGGTGCATCTATAGGGTTTGGCTATCTCTAGAGGTTTGGAGTTCAATTCCTAGGTCTTGCATCCATTTTTGGCTTATTTTCTTTTGTTTTGGAAAAAGGCCCACCCAAGGCCCATGATAATCAAGCCAAAAATTCCTGTAAAATTGCTAGGAATTTTACGGGCGTTACATAAGATCCCTTACGCATCTGCTATAGGATCTATCATGTACGCCATGCTGTGTACTCGTCCTGATGTCTCGTATGCTTTGACCATGACAAGTAGATACCAGTCAGATCTAGGTGAGCATCACTGGATAGCAGTCAAGAATATTCTCAAGTACTTGAGAAAAACTAAAGAATATTTCTTGATATTTGGAGGCGATGAGGAGCTAGCTGTAAAGGGTTACAGCGATGCCAGCTTCCAAACTGACCAGGATGATTATAGATCGCAGTCAGGGTTCATGTTTTGCTTGAATGGTGGCGCAGTGAGCTGGAAGAGTTCCAAGCAGGACACAGTTGCTGATTCTACAAAGGCCGAATACTGTGGTGCTTCCATCTCATTCGAGAGATTATCGATGAAGGAGATGTGAAGATTTGCAGAGTACCCACAGAGGCTAACATCGCAGATCCCTTGACTAAGGCTTTGGCACAGAAAAAGCATGATGGACACACTAGGTCATTGGGTATTAGATACTACGGTGATTGACACTAGTGCTAGTGGGAGATTGTTAGTGAAAGCCCTAGAGTCAATCATGTAATGATTGTTGTATGGACTTTATTGTATCATATTCCTATTTATAAAGGCATCATTAATATATTTACTTGTATTGGTGCCAAATAACTAAATATAATAATGTCCTTGAGTAGTAGGTTCTTATCTATATCAATCGATTGGTTGAATCGATAATGAGATGATTTAGAGAACACTACTCTTAATCATTCCTAGTCGAGTATTAACATTCAGGGACAATGTTAATGCGTAGAGACTAGCATGTAGGTCAACACGATGACTTGATCTCACAAGTCATGGATATGAGATATCAAGTTGACACATGGGTATGCATTGGAGAATGTATACTGAATGACCCACCATGAGAAAGTATCATGGATCGTTATATGAGTGTCATATACTTTCTCATGTGGCTATTAGTATGACTATTAGTCCTTAGACCTGAAGTCACCATGGTTCCCTACATAAGGAGTTGCATACTTTGGCTTCGTCAAACGTCACCCGTAAATGGGTGGACTATAAAGGCGATTACTGGGTATGTAACAAATTATGTGGAGAGATGTGAGTGATGTAGATGGGATCTATCCCTCCTATATGAGGGGGTGACATCGATATTCTTGATAGAGTGAGACCACGAAGTGCATGGCCTTGTCCAAATGAGTCAATATGAGATATTGAGCTCATTTGATTAGAGTGAGTCTAGTTGGAGTTCAAGATATAGATTGTACCGAGGATGACACGGTCTATGCCTCAATTGGTCAATCTAGAAGTCAAGGATAGAGGGACATTGTCACATATTGTGAGAGTCACAATTAGTAGTCACAAAGTGTTAGTAATATATGAGAGATGTCCTAAGGCAATCGCTTTATGTATGAACCATTTATATGATAAATGAAGATTCACTATTTGAGTATACATGTTTTCATGTATTTGATAGGATCTTAAACTCATTTACTGAATGTCCACGATACATATTCACAGCATGAGAGAATTTGTGTTTGGATCACAACTAGTGAGTATCTCTACATGTGTTATTGTGATGTATCGGAATTATCCCTAGTTGATGAATTGATGGATTTGGACACCATCAATTCTGTCGAGACTAGCACGAGGTATACTCCTTGGTGTATCCAAGCAGCTGATTCTTACTGGCTGGAGACATTGTGATGTCCTGAGTTAATCGTGGATACTAGTTATGGTAACTAGTTCATTGGAGTGACCAGCCGTAAGACTTCATATGGTTCTCTGCATATATAGATATGTCAACGAAGTTCTTACTGTAGCTTAAGTGCAATGTTCCTTTGACTTGCAGTATTCAAGTCATCTTGATCATGGAGACTTATGCTTTGACATCTTAAGCAAACATCTCTAAGGAAATGTGGACCCGGGATGATTGGGTATAAGTCGAAGTGATCGAAGATGTTTGAATAGCCTATAAAGGATTCACCACTCCTTGCGAGGAGAAGTATACCCATGGCCTCTCGTCGGATTGTTACTAAAGTCTTTGGAAAAAGCATTACATGTTTAGAGTAAGGTACTCTTCGATACATGTGCAGTAACTAGAATCCGTAGGACGAGGAAATAATACTTGGGCTAGGTGTGACGTAGTCAGCCTAGTGGGGACTGACACTATAGACCATGTCCTGAACCAAGTGGGTATAAGATGAGTGAAGAGAATGGGGCACGATTCATTCGAGCTGCTAAAGGGTTTCAGAAATAGTTCTGGATCAACAGTTGATCTTTTTGGTTAATTGGGGAACATGATGTACTACTAGGTGCCACTCATGATCGTTCTATAATTAATGGCTAATTATAGACGACCAACATAAACCGAGAACCTATTTGGTCACACGCACAACGAGCGTAATCCGAAGGATTTAAAACGAGCTTGAGAATGGGATTCTCAGACCGAGAAAAACTAGGTTTGGTTGGACCAAACAAGAAGCGAGCATGAAATCGTTTCAGTCGCAATGGAAGTGTGAATGGGCCGTGTCTTATGAAGACATAATGGATGAACTGAAATGGTTTGGTTCTAATCCAATGGAGGAGAATAAACCAAAGGGTTTGGTTTATTTTAAACGAATGAATCAAAAGTTGGTTCGGTTCGTTTTAACTTAAAATAAACCATCATGGTTTGGTTTATTTTAACTTATATTAATGGAGCGGGTTAACGGGCCTCATGGTTATGATCCAATAACCATTAAGAGAATTAGTTCTCTATAAAAGAGGGCTTAAGGGATAGTTAAGCCCTAATCCAATACCCTAGCTTGTGGTTGTCGCCCACCTCTCCATCCTCTCCTTGGATTTTCAGCACCAACCCTAGGATTGCCGCCCAGCCCCTTGTGCCGCCATCCAACTCCTTGTTGGCGTCCAAGCTTCAGCCGGTCATCCTCCGGTGACCCTCCGGTGATCTTCCTAGGCTTCGGCGATAAGGTGAGCACTTGGCTTCCCTTGGTTGGCCGGCGCCTACTCTTCCACCAAAGCTGTCCAGTTTTTCTGGACAGCTCGTTCTTCTCTCGTCGGAGCGTCATTTGGATGACGGTTAGAGCTCCGACAGCGCCTAACTTACCGGGGATTTGATCTCCGGTAATCATCTAAGGTGGAGGACGAAGGATTCGTCAAACGGTTGACGAATACCTCTCCGGAGAAGCGAGTTTTGAGGACTCGTCTTTGGGTCCGAATTTGGATTCGAATCGTGATCATCTCTCGATCACGTCGTCTTCAACACGAGGCTAGTAACCCATACGAAGACGAAGCTCGTGGCTTAGCGAAGTCATCCTAAGGATACTCGGCGTGGATACGGATAGAGACGATTCTAGCGAGGATCGTTCCTGTTGATGCCGTTCCCGCTACACGTGATACCAAAGATATACGTAGATAAATTTCTTTTATTGCAAAATTTAAATTTATGGTTATGTCTACACATGTTGTACTATGCATGTGTGTGATGTGTGTGTTGTAATAAATGTAGATTTATTATTTTTATTTCTTCCGCTGTGCACATGTTTGTGAAACATGTTCGAACACATACTCGCCGCGGTGCCGGAAACCCAACAGTGGTATCAGAGCCCAAGTTGTGTTTCGACATAATTGTAAAATGATTTTGCGATAGTCATAATGTTATTTCTGGAAATTTTCTAATTTTGGAAATTTAGAAGTATTTATGGAAATTTTTCAATTTTGGAAAGTCTAGAAGTATTTATGGAAATCTTCCACTTTTGGAAAGTTGGAAGTATTTATGGAAATTGATATTTTCCATAAATAAAATATTTGATTAGATTTTGGAAATTTGTTTCCTAATTTAATCATGATTTGATTTGGAAAATCAAATCTTAAAATATTTTATTTCCATAAGTAGTTTTGATGATTTAGGAAATTGGTTTTCTAAATTGATTTTCCTTAATCAAATAATTCCATGAATAAAATATGTGATTAGATTTGGAAATTTGTTTCCTAATTTAATCATGATTTGATTTGGAGAATCAAATCTTAAACATATTTTATTTCCATAAATAGTTATGACAAATAAGGAAATTATGTACATGACATAATTGTATGCCATGTAATTGCATTAGATGCATATCATTATGTCATGCGTGTCGTGACATGTAGATGTATGTCATGTATGTCATGCCATGTAGATAATAGTTATTTCCATGCAAAGAGGACGAGACATAAAAATTCTCACTCAATATTAAAGTATACACCTTCCATTAATATGGTTAGAACCAGAGTTCCATTTCTTGTTTGGGTTGTTGGACTCTCTCCAAGCCCGGCTCGAACCCGAACATGTTCAAACCATGGAATAGTTTAATATTAATATGGTAAGAGTCAGAGGTCAATCGTTAGCTTTGGTTGTTGGACTCTCTCCAAGCTGGGCTAATTGGTTAAATGCGCTCTAACCATATTAAAACTATTTCTCGATTAATGGGTTGGCTTTAACCTGAAGCATCGGCTTGTTGGACTCTCTCCAAGGTCGATGTAAAGGGAGGTGAAGTTGGGTGCTATGCATATGATGCATACTTGTTAATGTGTTAACAACCCGATGTATGTGTGAATTCAATTAGTTGATAGCACATTGTGATAGTTGCATATATGTAATATGCAATCGGTATAGTTGATACCAACTGTCGTAGTTATGAATGGCTTGTTGGACTCTCTCCAAGGTTGTTCATATCTATGATGGATATCAGCCCATTCGGAGATGGACCTACGATCTCCCGAAGTGATTTTGGGGTTTTTGAAATTCGAAAAATGAATGGGATTTATAAATGTATATTGATGCATTTTAAAATCATTTTCTCATATATGCTCATTTTGTATTTCTAGGTCAATAAATTGATCATGACATCTTTGAATTTGCGCACTATTTTGGATTCAAACAAACTGACTGGGCCTAACTTCCTGGACTGGCTTAGAAACCTGAGAATTGTTCTCAAGGCGAAAAAGCTAGCATATGTCCTTGAAGAGCCTCTTCCCAACCGTCCTAAGGACGATGCAACTCCAGACCAAATGTTGGTCTATCAGAAGCATGTGGCAAATTCTGAGCTGGCGAGTTGCATCATGCTAGCGGCGATGGTACCTGAGCTGCAAAAGCAGCATGAGCATATGGATGCTAATACCATGGTCTTCCATCTTCATGAGTTGTTCGATGAGCAAGCGAGATCCGAAAGGTTCGAGGTCTCTAGGCTCCTCTTCACCACGAAGATGCAAGAAGGTTCGTCTGTAGTGCAGTTTGTCTAAAGATGAACAGGTACATCGAGCGGCTAGCTACCCTCGGGTTTGTGATGGATCATGAGTTAAGTATTGACTTAATTCTGCATTGTTTGCCCAAGAGTTTCTCATAATTTGTGATGAACTATTGGATGAACAAATTAGAATCCACCTTTCCCGAGCTCCTTAATATGCTGAAGACTATGGAGCCTTCTGTGAAGCATGAGGAGAAGGTGGTTCTGTTAGTTGATTCCTCAAGGAAAGGTTCTAAGAGGAAGGCAAAAGAACAGAAGAAAGGGAAGAACAAAAGGCTAAGAAAGGCGAGAACGTATAAAGGGCACTTGCCATCATTGTGGCAAGGAAGGCCCTTTGGCGAAGAAAGCTGCAAGATTTATCTTGAGTCCATGAAGAAGAAGAAGGCATCCGATGCCCCATCCTCTTCAGGTATCTTCGTTATTGATTGTCATTCTATTTCCTTAGACACTTGGGTATTGGATACTGGGTGTGGCTCACATATATGTAATGACATACAGGGGCTAAGGAATAGAAGAAGACTTGTCAGAGGGGAGTCAAATTTGCGAGTTGGCAATGGAGCAAAGGTTGCTGCGGTCGCCATTGGAACTTATTTGCTGAAGCTCCCTAGTGGACTAGTCTTGGAACTGGACAATTGCTATTATGTTCCTTCTCTAATAAAGAACATTGTTTCTATTTCCTGTTTAAATAGAAATGGTTTCCATTTGACGTTTAGTAACAATTGTTGTTATATAACTTTGAATGGTGTACTTTATGGAACTGGAACTTTGAGTAATGGCATTTATACGTTGGACGTATCCAATGACATTTTCAATATCGAAGCGAGCAACACGCATGCTCGAAAGGGTAATCAATTAGACTCCTATATGTGGCATTGTCGTCTTGGGCATGTAAGCAAGAAACGCATGTCCGAATTACACCGACGTGGAATTCTAGAATCGTTTGAATTGGATTCATACGATACATGCGAATCATGCTTAAAAGGCAAGATGACTAAGTTACCTTTTACTGGAAAAGGTGAACGAGTGGGAGAGTTACTAGGTCTAATACATACTGATGTATGTGGACCTATGTCAACTCAAGCTTTAGGAGGCTATAGCTACTTCATTACCTTCACCGATGATCACTCACGGTTTGGGTATGTGTTCTTGATGAAACACAAGTCTGAAGCCTTTGAAAGGTTCAAAGAATTCAGAAATGAAGTAGAGAAACAATATGACAAGAGTATTAAAATACTTCGATCGGATCGAGGTGGTGAATACTTGAGTCAGGAGTTTCTTGATCACCTAAGAGACAATGGTATATTGTTTCAATGGACTCCGCCATATACACCACAGCATAATGGTGTATCAGAGAGGCGTAACCGGACCTTGTTGGACATGGTCAGGTCAATGATGAATCATGCAAATCTTCCCAAGTCCATTTGGGGCTATGCACTTCAGACAACTGTTTACTTGCTAAACAGAATGCCTACCAAGGTAGTCTCTACTATGAGATATGGAATAGTAAGAAACCTCATGTATCTTACTTGAAGATATGAGGTTGTACTGCTTATGTGAAGCAGACAGTATCAGACAAATTGGATGCTAAGTCTGATAAATGTCTATTTATTGGATACCCTAAGGAAACAAGGGGTTACCAATTCTATCATCCTGTGGAACAAAAGGTGTTTGTTTCAAGGCATGCTGTGTTTCTAGAGAAAGAGTTTCTCTTGCAAGAAAATAGTGGGAGTGTCGTCGAGCTTGAGGAGGCTCGAGAGACTCAAATAGACATTGATGAGATACCTGGTGAAGCACAACAGCCGACAACTCATAGTGATGAGCAATCGGCTGGACCTATTGAAACACCACATCTTCGTAGATCTTGTAGAACATGTAATATTCCTGAGAGATATGGATTTCTCGTAAGTGAATTGAACGACGTGTTACTCATTGATGATGAGGAGCCTACCAGTTATGAAGAAGTGCTGACAAGTTCAGAAAGGGATAAGTGGCTTGGTGCCATGAAGTCGGAAATGGATTCCATGTATGAAAACCAAGTTTGGAACTTGGTTGACCCACCTGAAGGCATAAAGCCTATAGGGTGCAAGTGGGTTTTCAAGAAGAAAACCGACATGGATGGTAATGTGATTACCTATAAGGCTAGATTGGTGGCAAAAGGATATCGTCAAAAGCAAGGTGTTGATTATGACGAAACCTATTCGCCTATAGCTATGCTTAAATCCATTCGGATGCTCCTGGCCATAGCGGCTCATTATGATTATGAGATATGGCAGATGGATGTGAAAATAGCTTTCCTTAATGGAAACCTGCTCGAGGACGTGTATATGATACAACTTGAGGGTTTCACATCGGTTGATAAAACCAAGGTATGCAAATTGCGACGGTCCATTTATGGATTGAAGCAAGCATCCAGGAGCTGGAATATCTATTTTGATGAGACGATCAAAAAGTTTGATTTCTCATAAAATCCATACGAACCTTGTGTGTACAAGAAGGTTAGTGGGAGTGCAGTCGTGTTCCTAGTATTGTATGTCGATGACATATTACTTATAGGAAACGATGTTTCAATCTTACAGTCAGTTAAGGTTTGGTTATCCAAGACATTCTCCATGAAAGACCTGGGAGAAGCAACCTACATCCTCGGGATTAAGATCTATAGAGATAGATCGAAACGGTTGCTTGGTCTTTCACAGTCTACATATATAGACCGAGTGCTAAAGGGGTTTAGCATGTCGGAATCCAAGAAAGGTTTCCTACCCATCAGGCATGGGATACACCTTTCGAAGTCTATGTGTCAGCGCACAGAAGACGAGAGGATTTGCATGAGTAAGATTCCCTATGCATCCGCAATAGGATCTATCATGTATGCTATGTTATGTACGAGGCCCGATGTATCGTATGCTCTGAGTGTCACGAGTAGATACCAGTCTAATCTAGGAATGGATCATTGGGTGGCTATTAAGATGATCCTTAAGTACTTAAGAAGAACTAAGGATGTGTTCCTAATATATGGAGAAGGGTACATGGTGATACGTGGGTATACGGATGCCAGCTCCAGACAGACAAGGATGTTTCCATGTCTCAGTCTGGGTATGTATTCACTTGGAATGGAGGCGCAATAAGTTGGAAAGGTTCCAAGCTTGACACTATAGCGGATTCTGCCACTAAGGCAGAATACATTGCGACTTTAGGCGACAAAGCGAGCGGTTTGGATCGAAGTTCATCATTGAACTTGATGTGGTCTCATCAATGATCCAAACATGTGCTTGCCGCTATCATCTTATCGAGAGAGATCATCGTAGCGAAATACAAATCGAGAAAATTCCCACGAAAGGAACTTAGCGGATCCTTTGACTAAAGCATTACCTCAAAGTAAGTTTGAGGTCATGTTAGAGCTTATGGTATTGGATACAAGCGATTGGCATTAGGCCAAGTGGGATTTGTTAGTAATATATGAGAGATGTCCTAAGGCAATGCGCCTTATGTATGAACCATTTATATGATAAATGAAGATTCACTATTTGAGTATACATGTTTTCATGTATTTGATTGGATCTTAAACTCATTTACTGAATGTCCACGATACGATTCACAGCATGAGAGAATTTGTGATTGGATCACAACTAGTGAGTATCTCTACATGTGTAATTGTGATGTATCGAATTATCCTAGTCGATGAATTGATGGATTTGGACACCATCAATTTTATCGAGACTAGCACAGGTATACTCCTTGGTATATCAAGCGGTGATTCTCCTTTGGCTAGAGACATTGTGATGTTGAGTTAATCGTGGATGCTAGTTATGGTAACTAGTTCATTGGAGTGACCAGCCGTAAGACTTCATATGGTTCTCTGCATATATAGATATGTCAATGAAGTTCTTACTGTAACTTAAGTGCGATGTTCCTTTGACTTGCGGTATTCAAGTCATCTTGATCATGGAGACTTATGCTTTGACATCTTAAGCAAACATCTCTAAGGAAATGTGGACCCGGGATGATTGGGTATAAGTCGAAGTGATCTAAGATATTTGAATAGACTATAAAGGATTCACCACTCCTTGCGAGGAGAAGTATACCCATGGCCTCTCGTCGGATTGTTACTAAAGTCTTTGTCCACAGCATTACATGTTTAGAGTAAGGTACTCTTCGATACATGTGCAGTAACTAGAATCCGTAGGACGAGGAAATGATACTTGGGCTAGGTGTGACGTAGTCAGCCTAGTGGGGACTGACACTATAGACCATGTCCTGAACCAAGTGGGTATAAGATGAGTGAAGAGAATGGGGCACGATTCATTCGAGCTGCTGAAGGGTTTCAGAAATAGTTCTGGATCAACCGTTGATCTTTTCGGTTAATTGGGGATCATGATGTACTACTAGGTGCCACTCATTATCGTTCTATAATTAATGGTTAATTATAGATGGCCAACATAAACTGAGAACCTATTTGGTCACACGCACAACGAGCGTAATCCGAAGGATTTAAAACGAGCTTGAGAATGTGATTCTCAGACCGTGAGAAACTAGGTTTGGTTGGACCAAACAAGAAGCGAGCATGAAATCGTTTCAGTCGCAATGGAAGCGTGGATGGGCCATGTCTTATGAAGACATAATGTATGAACCGAAATGGTTTGGTTCTAATCCAATGGGGGAGAATAAACCAAAGGGTTTGGTTTATTTTAAACGAATGAACCAAAAGTTAGTTCGGTTCATTTTAACTTAAAATAAACCATCATGGTTTGGTTTATTTTAACTTATATTAATGGAGCGGGTTAACGGGCCTCATGGTTATGATCCAATAACCATTAAGAGAATTAGTTCTCTATAAAAGAGGGCTTAAGGGATAGTTAAGCCCTAATCCAAAACCCTAGCTTGTGGTTGCCGCCCACCTCTCCATCCTCTCCTTGGAT
Organism: Wurfbainia villosa; assembly: GCA_025175895.1. Classification (NCBI taxonomy): domain Eukaryota; kingdom Viridiplantae; phylum Streptophyta; class Magnoliopsida; order Zingiberales; family Zingiberaceae; genus Wurfbainia; species Wurfbainia villosa. The sequence continues at coordinate 86,261,942 of CM045997.1, forward strand.
TTTCGGCGCCAACCCTAGGATTGCCGCCCAGCCCCTTGTGTCGCCGTCCAACTCCTTGCCGGCATCCAAGCTTCAGCCGGTCATCCTCCGGCGACCCTCCGGTGATCTTCCTAGGCTTCGGCGATAAGGTGAGCACTTGGCTTCCCTTGGTTGGCCGGCGCCTACTCCTCCACCAAAGCTGTCCAGTTTTTCTGGACAGCTTGTTCTTCTCTCGTCAGAGCATCATTTATACGACGGTTAGAGCTCCGACAGCGCCTAACTTATCGGGGATTCGATCTCCGGTAATCCTCTGAGGTGGAGGACGAAGGATTCATCAAACGGTTGACGAATACCTCTCCGGAGATGCGAGTTTTGAGGACTCATCTTTGGGTCCGAATTTGGATTCGGATCATGATCATCTCTCGATCACGTCGTCTTCAACACGAGGCTAGTAACCCATACGAAGATGAAGCTCGTGGCTTATCGAAGTCATCCTAAGGATACTCAGCGTGGATACGGATAGAGACGATTCTAGCCAGGATCGTTCCGGTTGATGTCGTTCCCGCTACACGTGATACGAAAGGTATACGTAGATAAATTTCCTTTATTGCAAAATTTAAATTTACGGTTATGTCTACACATGTTGTACTATGCATGTGTGTGATGTATGTGTTGTAATAAATGTAGATTTATTATTTTTATTTCTTCCGCTGTGCACATGTTTGCGAAACATGTTCGAACACACACTCGCCGCAGTGCCGGAAACCCAACACAATGGTGATGTTGGAGCTCAACATTCTTGTAACTTGGGTAGCAATGATGTGTTGCTAGATATCGCTCATTTCTTATGTTCCTAAATCAGTTTAGGGACATTGCCAACGTTACAAGAACCTATAGGGTCACACACATAAGGATAATTAGATGGAGATTAGGTTCATATGATGAACCATGAGGATTAGGATCATGGGATGAACCAAATTGGATTAAGAGTAATCCTAATTAGACTAATTGAGTTGGACTCAATTTGATTCAAGTGTTGAATGAGTTTAATTTAGATTTGATTCATCAAATCAATTTAAATTAATGAATAGAGATTCATTAAATTAAATTGACTTGAATCAAATAGTTGGATTTGATCAACCATGGGAGATAAGAGGTCAAGTTTGACTTGACTTGAGAGGAAAGATGAAAGGTCAAGTTTGACTGGACCAAATGTCATGTCATGATGATGACTTGGCATGGCTGGCCAATGATGATGCTCCACATCATCATTGACTTATCATGTGGTGCCACCTCATGAGGGAGACCAAGAGCCATGGGAGTTACAAGCATGCATGTAACCTCCCAAGCCTTGAAGTGGCCGACCACTTTAGGAGTTTTGATGGTTGAATTCATTTGGTGAGTTTCACACAACTTCGTCTTCTTCCTTGGATCAACTTCCCTCAAGCTCTTCCTCTCTTCTTCCTCATCTTGCCGAGAATCTAAAGAGTGCTAGCACACTCAAGATTGCTTTTCTCCACCTTTTGCTTGTGTGGATACCAATAGAGGAGTGTGCACTTGACGCTCTTGAGTTCCGGCGAAGCTTTTGGACGAGTGGGATTTGCGAAGGGCGTCGCATCAAGGGTAATGATCTCACCTTCTAGATCTAAGGTAGATCTAGGGTTTTTAGTAAACACATACATGTTTTAGTTTTAATACATATTCGCACAGATCCGTGGCCGGACTTCCGGGGTTTTCGCAACGCAAAAAAATGGTTTTTGCGGCTCGCAAAAACCCAACAGGAGGCTCACCGTCATCCTCATCCGAATCTAAAGAAGAACAGATGGAAACTATGGTAACTAATCTAACTCCCAAGAAAATTGTTTCCATGATTTCTAGCTTAACTAGGGATTTATTTAGGGCCAAAAAGAAAAATAAGAGCATGCTAGATCAAATTAAGGCCCTAGAAAATAAACTAGAAAAAGCATGTTTATGTATTAATGATGATGATGCTTGCTCACATGATAACTACATGCTTTTGATGTTAATGATACATGCATTGAGGAAAATAGGATGTTAAGGGAAAAGGTAGACCATTTATTTAACGAAGGCCCTAGAAAAATTCACCATTGGCTCCAACACCCTTAATATGATTATAGAGAGTCAAAGGGCAAGCTTCAATAGAAATGACCTAGGTTATAAGGGAAAGACAAATGAAAAGGCCTATAAATGTTTGATTGCTAGGGGTCAAGCCAAAAACAAGACAATTGCTAGAAAATGGATACCTAAGGGATATTTAGTGAACCCCATAGGAAATAACTTGTTTTGGGTTCCTAAATCCATCCTTAACGGTTAGGAAAACCCTTGGTTAGTCAACCATAGTGGACTTAACTTATATCATATTATTTGGTTGACTTAGGATGGCGGGACTTAATTTTTGAAATAGTGTTGGGTGATGATAATGCACCCATAAATAGTTTAAATCATGTTTGGCATATTATCATGGTTTTATACCTAATGCATGATTAAAAGTTGATTGATACATTTGTTTCATGATCATAATGTGAAATCAATGCATATATGCCTTTATGATCATGTGGTATGTTAGTGTGATATTTAACCATGGGTAGAATTGCATGAATTTGAAGGTTAAGTACATAAATACCTTTAGGAACATCTCACATTCACCATAAGGATAACTTAGATTGAAAACATAGTATGGGTGAGATGATAGGATGATTCAAATGGTCCACTAATGACTATGGCATTTAGATGGTGATTTTGAGTATCAAAATAGCAATAATAGACCAATCATGGGGAAGGTTTATGTTTAATTCATAGACATAATGTCCAAAGATCATGGTTGGATATTTCAAATGTTTTCAAAACAATTTCCTACTTTACAATCTGTGTTTTCATGTTTTGAAACAATCTAATGCAAAACTAGGTGTTAAAATTGATATAAACTTGATCAAAATACTAGTTATTTTTGAAGCTTTTGGATTTTTGGAAAATCATTGAAAATATAAGTAATTTTTATGAAAAACAATTTTCACTAATAAAGGATCTTAAAAGAAATGTGTTTTCAAAATTTTACAATTTTTCAAATTTTCTAAAATTTCTGGTGCATTTCTGAATTTCAATCCAAAAATTTGAAATGGCTGAAATGTTTGTACCAGTCGACTGATGTAGTATGCATGAGCACAGTAACCTGATTTTGTCAGGTTTTTGTTTGTTTTTTGGTATTTTTCTTTATTAGAGATGATGTCATGTGTGTATAACATTTAGAAAATATTTTTGATGGTGTCTAAGGGGGAGAAATAGGGAAGTTTAAGTTAATCATGTTAAAAGGGAAAATTTAGCATGTCTTAAGGGGGTGTTGCATGTTGAAGGGGGAGTTGTTATACTCATGTTTTTTACTTACATGCTTTCCTTGCTTATGTTTATTGTTATTTGTTTACCTAACTTAAACGGATTGTCACACATCAAAAAGGGGGAGATTGTTAGGGAAATCAACCCGTGATATGGTTTTGATGTGTGTGGCAAAGGGTTTAAGTTAGGGTGATTGGATTTGATATGTGCGTTGGAGTCTTGCAGGACTTAGTAATTCACACATGATGTTTTGGCGTGTTTCACCTCTCATGACTCGGTCCTTGAGTCAGTGAAGGATAGCTTTGCGAAAGTCGTGCGCTTGGGGCATCCGAGGGACCGCCGAACGAGGAGCATTGGAGTGAAGCTGGAGGAAGTAGACTTCAGGGCAAGACGGGAACGATAGCACTGCAGAGCTGTGCACTTGGCGCATCTGAGGGACGTGGCCGGACGAAGACAACTTCAAAGGCGAGGAACTCCAAGGGATGAGAGTGAGCGAATGTAACCCAGGACGGGGTAATATGCTTAGGTGAAACTTGGCCAATTGGCTAAGTGTCGGATGGGATTTCCCGACATCAGTCGACTGCCATGTCATGGCAGTCGACTGCTCCAAGTCGAATGGGTTCGACTGGTGTGTGGTTGATGAATCAAGTTGACATCAGTCGACTGATCGCACTCTGCACAGGCACAGAAGCTAGTCATCACTCGACTGGAAGTCGACATCAATCGACTGATGATATCACCAGTCGACTAATCATCCGACTATTGGAGAAGGCGGTCGCGGATCCCATAAATCTTGCCTGGTCAAAAGTCATTGGAGTTGACATCAGTCGAGTGATGAAAGCATCAGTCGACAGATAGTGTCCAACGAAAAGATTTGCTTCCTCTCTATAAAAAGAGAGAGTGGGGCTTTTAGAAGGTGAATGTTCATGCTCCAAACATCCTACTAAGTTCCCCACAAAGCTAAAACTCCTTCTTCTAGTTTTCTTTCACATCTATTGTAAAATAAGGAGTGATCTCATTGGTGTAAAGGTTTACCTCCACCTTGCTTGGGCTAAAGGGAGAGACCAGAAGGGAGGAAACTTCACTTCCCACTTCAATTTAGTTGCTTGACGTGGCGATCCCATCTTCGTCCCTAGATTAAAAAAAATAATCCTTGACAATTAGGGATCACCCAAGCTACCATTCCATCATCGTGTTATTCGATTAGAGTGGTCACTTGAACAAACTTGTTATTCAAGCAACCTATCTCTATTCTTCGAATAGCTGCAGAATAGAAAATGTAAGGATCGCCGATTTTTGTGTTTGTATTCAGGGTCCAAGTAAATTAGCCACATAACAAAACATACAACATGAATAGAATAAGAAAAGATTCATAAATAAACATTATACCTCTCGTTATACCTCTTGATCTTCTATCGTATGTCCTTCCTCCTTTCGGACGTCGTGTGAGCGACGATCTTCCAAAAGTCGAAGCCTCCTAGATCACCAATCTTCCTTTCCTTGTTCACTCCGAACAAAAGAAGATCATAAAACAAAACCCTTCTCCTACCTAGAACAGACCACCAAGCTCCAAGCTTGATCCTTGCCACCGGCCAAGGAGAGGAATAAGGAGTATGGGCGCCGGCCAAAAGCTCCAAGGGAAGAGACCCTAGATCTTACCGCTGGCCAAGGAGGAGAGGATTGTTGGATCGATTTGAAATGCTAGAGGGGGGGGGTGAATAGCGTTAAAACATTCATTTTGTTCGTTCGTTTAAAATCCGAGTAGATAATTAATTTGCAGCGGAAAAGATAAGCAATAAATAAAAGAGACAATTCTTTTTACTTGGTTCGTAGCCTTCGGCTACTACTCCAAGGCCCTAGTGGTCCTTGACCACGCACGGAGGGCAAAACACTAAATGAACTCCTCCTTGTTGGAGGTAGGAGTTAATCGATACAAGAAACTTGAGGTAGAGGGACACTCCCCCTCTCCTCGTTACGATAGAAAAAAGAGCTTCGACAAATGTAAATGAACAACGAATCTAAAACTAAAACCGACTTACAAAAATAAAGGAAATGAAACCTAGACGTCGGAGAAGAAGCACTTCGTTGTCGGTAGCTTTGCGGAGGCTTTTGGAAGCTTGGAATTGATTAAGAAACCCTAGGATTGGCCCTCCTTTTATATCCTTTGAGCCCCTTTTCGAGAGGAACCCTAGCCAATCACAATTGAGCACCAATCTCCTTGAAATGGGGTGATAAGCCTTGACTCCTCGAAGCTGATCATTGACCATTAGTCGACTGATGGCCATCATCGACCGATCGATGATCGACATCGATCAGTGATGACCTCCGAGTCGGTGATTGATGGCGATCAGTACTCCAAGCCGCGATCGTGATGCTTGCTGCAAGTCAAAGTTAGCTCAAAGAAAACATTATTTCGACGGCCTTCGACCGTCCGATCTCGACCTAAACCATCAATGGGATGTCTTTGGTCGGATCTACGCTTAAGACCATCCCCGTAAGGAGGATACGACCTCACTTACTCTCGCACACACAAGCTTACCTCGATACTTACCATGTCGCTTTTGCTTCCGACCTTCCACTCGATTCCTTCGGCTCCCTCTGAAGTCACTCGAGTGTCGCCCGACCACCGCGGCTTCCTCCGGGTGTCGCTAGCCTTCAGCTCTAGCTATAACAATCTTCTGCACACTCGATTCAGCTCGTGAGATAACGACATGAGCTTAACTTTGTATCGTTTGCTATAATCAAAACTCAAGTTCGACTTAGGTGCCTACTGCACCAACAATCTCTCCCTTTTTGATTTATAGCAATGTAACGCCCACCCTTATCTGCTCTCAGGGCGGCGCTACTTTTTTTTTTATATAACATAATATATATGGATCATTTCACCATTTACATACTTAAACATGTTATCATGGCTTAAACCTTCTTTTATACATGCATCACATATCATATTCATAATTAGCATGTTAACATATCTTATCTCATTTTATAACATGCATAACATAAAGATTCATTCATGAGTTCTAACATATCAAACCTTCTTAAGTAATTGAACAGTAACATAACCAAGCAGCATCCAACATGGTACTAATAAATCACAAGTCTTATAAGTGGAAGCAATGTCTTAAGTTATTCATTGAGCATATAAATATAAGCAGATAGTAATAGGGTCTTTTTCCACCATGCCACTATCACACACACTTGGCCCCTCCTGCTACTTCCTCTAGTTCATGTTTCCTGTATCTGCAGTATATGGACAACATAAACTATAAGCATATAGCTTAGTAAGATTCTTGCCTACTCACAAAAGCCACAACTTCATCAAACAATTAGAAGACATGAGCATACTAGCATAAATAGCATAAGTATTTCATAACAACACTAATCATCAACATACCCACGTAATAAAACATAAGCATGGCATGAGATTTACATAAGCATGCTAAACATAATTAAATCTAAGCATGGCATAAATTAAACATAAGCATTCATGACATCATCAATCCTAAACATGCATAAAGGACATAATCATAAGCATTCTTAAACTTGAACATAAGCATTCATAATTTCATAAATCCTAAACATGCATCAAGGACATAATCATAAGCATTCTTAATTTCATACAAGTCCTTTCCTTTCAAAACATACACATATAGGTACTTCAACATAATCATAACTTGAATGGGGGGCCCCAGGTTAAGTACCACATAATGCGTGTTCCCTAATAGGCTGGAGTAGTGAGCCATCAGACCTACTAGAGCAAGACCTCTTACGTCTTACCAGGGCAAGACCTCTTACGTCTTCTTATGTCCCTTTGGATTTGATTAACGACCACCTAACGAGTCGGGTACTTAACCTCTTACAAAGTAAAATACTTAATTCCTTTCTATCTTGTCATATCATAAAGAATGCTCTTAATCCCTAACATAAAAAGGGAAGCATCTCCGTCTTATCTTATCATAAGGAGAGCTCTTAATCCCTACTTAAAAAGGGGAGCATCTCCATCTTATCTTATCATAAGGAGAGCTCTTAATCCCAATATAAAGAGGGGAAGCATCTTTTTAGACATGTCATAGCATATATGCATTCATAACTTAAGAATACCCTAAAGGGGTCTTAAAGCATAATCATGTTCATCACATAAGCATATTTCATGGCATATTAAAATCATCAACTTGTTCATCACATAGGAATATTTCATGGCATATTAAATCATAAACATATTCATCACATAGGCATAATTCATGACATATTAAAATCATAGACATGTTCATCACATAGGCATATTGAAATCAGAAACATGGTCATCACATAGGCATAATCCATGGCATATTAAAATCATAAACATATTCATCACATAGGCATAATTCATGACATATTAAAATCATAGACATGTTCATCACATAGGCATACTAAAATCAGAAACATGGTCATCACATAGGCATAATCCATGGCATATTAAAATCATAAACATATTCATCACATAGGCATAATTCATGACATATTAAAATCATAGACATGTTCATCACATAGGCATATTAAAATCAGAAACATGGTCATCACATAGGCATAATTCATGGCATATTAAAATCATAAACATGTTCATCACATAGGCATATTTCATGACATATGAAAATCATAAACATGTTCATCACATAGGCATACAACATATCCTAATTTCCTAAGGGGTGTTTTCATGCAACCCTAGCCCTAAAACCATTGTTGGCCGAAACTTGGAGGGTACCAAAATTTTATTTTTGGTTACATAAATTCATACATGAAGGCATACAACATAACATAACTTCATAAGGGGTGTTTTCATGAAACCCTAGCCCAAAAACCTTGGTTGGCCGAAACATGTAGGATACCAAAATTTTATTTTTGGTTACATAAATTCATACATGAAGGCATACAACATAACATAACTTCATAAGGGGTGTTTTCATGAAACCCTAGCCCAAAAACCTTGGTTGGCCGAAACATGTAGGGGCACAAAGCTTGGGTTTTTGTCACCTAAAAATTCCTACATGAAGCATACAACCTATAAAAATTTCCTTAGAAGCATTTTCATGCAACCCTAGCCCAAAAACCTTGGTTGGCCGAAACTTATAAGGTATCTAGCATCATATTCCTTTCATGTATCATGTCCTACAAGAACAAATATACTGCAGGTGAGGGAATCTTACTTCCTTCGCTTGGCTTTTAGTTTGAAGATGACCTAATGGAAGCCAACCCTAGCCTTCTTCTTGCTTGGATGAATTTCGGAAAATGGAAAGGGAGAAGGTGAGTTTCGCCGAGGAAGAAGAAGAGAAGAGGGAGGAAGAAGTGGCCAAATGGAACATCCACTCCTATTTATAAAGGGAGGAAGAGATGTGCCTCTTCTCTTTTCATGCCTTTTCATTTTACCCTCCTCACACTCATCTACAATTTCTCCTCTTTCTCCAACAGTAAGCTACTGCTGAGCACTTGGTCATCACATGCATGGTAAGAGTTAACTCTCACCAAGAGGTTTAAGGTTCAAACCCCACCTCTCCACTTTTTTTGTTCTTTTATCATCATTTTCCAGGATCCCATATATAATCTACTAGACAAAAAATTAAATTCTATACCAAAAATTTTGGAGAAAATTTTTGGGGTGTTACAGGCAAACCCACATACAAAGTTAAGTAAATAGCAAGCATGAAGAATAATGTGCATTAGAAACAAACAAACAAAAAAAAATAAAGAAGATTAAGTTGGAGTAGTAAGGATTTTCTTCAAGTACTCCCCCTTGAGGAAACCTCCCCCTTGACCGAGGGTGAGTGTTGAAGAAAGACCTTAATCCTCCCCTTGAAGGTTGCTTTAAGTAATTAACATTACTTAAAGTTGGCCTTAGTAAAACGTTTAAGTTAAGAGTTCTTCTTAACTTGGCCCTTTCTCCCCCTTAAGTAAAACATTAAGGGCATAATGTTTAAAAATAAGTAAAACGTTGATGGAACAAATAAGTTTAAGTTAAGAATTCTCTTAACTTGGCCTTTAATAAGTTTTCAAAACTTAAAGTTAACTTTTGGTTTAAATATAAAGTAAGAGTTAAGTTATCAAAAAAAATTTTGACCCCTTAACTTTGGCCTTTTTCTCCCCCTTTTGCCATATATCGAAAAGAGTGAGGGTGTGTGTGGAAAACAAAAATAAGTGTTAAATTTAAAGTCCAATCATGTTCCACATTATTTTGAAAATAATATACTAAAAATAAGTTCATCTATAAAATGTTCGACTCATATTTGGCTTGATTGATATAAAAGATCAACCAGTCCTGGTCAGAGTCGGTTAGTATGTATGATTATACTCCGTGGTTCATGGTGATGCACTAGCTCTACATCTGGAACCAGGAGTAAGGTCCTAACATCTCATGTCCATCTACGTGGCTAAGTACACAAACACATTAGTCCTATGTGTTGTGAGATGTATTGGCTCCTTAAATCTATGGGTGCATGATATCTAAGGTATGTCCTATGCTAGTCCCATAAAAATGAAATTTAAGAAATAGTAGTAAGAAAATATAATTTGCAAGTTCCTATTCTATTACGCACATGGCCAATTTTCGTCTTAATAGACTAAATTCCATTTCGGGTAGGGGTTTAGTAAATAGGTCTGCTAAGTTAGACTTTGATTCGACGTATTCGAGTTGTATGGCTCCGTTGGCCACATGTTCTCGAATGAAATGGTGTTTGACCTCTATATGTTTGGTCCCAGAGTGACATATCAGATTCTTAGTAAGATTAATTGAACTAATGTTATCTACGTGAAGTTTAGTATTCGTAAAGTCTAACTTAAAGTCGCGGAGAGTGTGCTTCATCCAAAGAAGTTGAGTGACACACTCACCCATCACGATGTATTCGGCTTCGGTGGTAGATAAGGCAACACAGTGTTGCTTCCTACTGCACCAACTCACTAGACTCGAGCCGAGAAGTTGACAACAACCACTCGTGATCTTTCTATCGAGCTTACTACCGGCATAGTCTGAATCGGAGTAGCCGGTTAGTTCGAACTCGGTAGATCTAGGATACCAAATACCAACATTAAGTGTACCCTTTAGATATCTAAGGATACGCTTGACTAGAGTTAGGTGAGACTCCTTGGCACAGGTTTGAAACCTTGCGCACATACTCACTACAAATAAGATATCAGGTCGGCTTGCAATTAAGTAAAGGAGACTCCCTATTATGCTCCTATAGTATTTTAAATCAATTGGGTTTCCAATTACATCTTCTTCTATATTAACATTAGTTACCATTGGGGTATTAATAATTTTAGCGTCTTGCATTCCAAAGTGTTTAATTAATCCCTAGTATATTTGCGTTGATGTAGGTATATTCCATCTTTAGTTTGTTTAATTTGTAATCCTAAGAAGAAACTTAATTCGCCTACTAAATTCATTTCAAATTCACTTTCCATAAGTGAAATAAACTCATTTAGTAGGATTGAGTTGGTGGTTCCGAAAATAATATCATCTACGTAGATTTGGGCTATGAATATGTCTTTACCTAAGGATTTTACAAAAAGGGTTGGGTCAACTACACCTTGGTTAAAGCCTTTGGACTTAAGATAAATCGAAAGTCTCTCGTACCAAGCTCGCGGAGCTTGTTTAAGTCCATAAAGCACTTTCTTTAGTCTAAGGACATGATCGGGTTTGTCTAAACTTTCGAAACTGGGGGGTTGACTAACATAAACTTCTTCTTTAATGTATCCATTTAAGAATGCAGATTTCACATCCATTTGAAACAACTTAAATCCTCGATGTGTTGCATATGCTAATAGCATTCGAATGGACTCTAATCTAGCTACTGGGGCATAGGTCTCGTCGTAATCTAAACCTTCGACTTGACTAAACCCTTTAGCAACTAGTCTAGCTTTATTTCTAACTACTTCACCTTTATCATCAATTTTATTTCTAAACACCCACCTTGTTCCAATGATTGTTTTATCTTTAGGTGGTGGTACTAATTCCCATACTTCATTCCTAGTGAATTGAGCCAACTCTTCTTGCATTGCAATAATTCAATCGGGATCAAGAAGAGCTTGGTCAATAGTTTTGGGTTCAATTTTAGAAATCAAAGATATTTGACTAAGATTTCTGTATGAGGCTCTAGTTCGAACTCCTAGACTTGGATCACCTATCACTTGGTCGATAGGATGATTCGTTTGAGTCCTAGTTGGATTTGGATTTGAGTCTACAACTTGATCCATAGGATATCTTGTTTGAGTTCTAGTTTGGTTGGAGTCATCTATCACTTGGTCGATAGAGTGACTTGGTTGACTTAGGTTATGTTAGTAATATATGAGAGATGTCCTAAGGCAATCGCCTTATGTATGAACCATTTATATGATAAATGAAGATTCACTATTTGAGTATACATGTTTAATGTATTTGATTGGATCTTAAACTCATTTACTGAATGTCCACGATACGATTCACAGCATGAGAGAATTTGTGATTTGATCACAACTAGTGAGTATCTCTACATGTGTAATTGTGATGTATCGGAATTATCCCTAGTCGATGAATTGATGGATTTGGACACCATCAATTCTGTCGAGACTAGCACGAGGTATACTCCTTGGTGTATCCAAGCGGTGATTCTCACCGGGCCGGAGACATAGTGATGTCGGAGTTAATCGTGGATGCTAGTTATGGTAACTAGTTCATTGGAGTGACCTCGTAAGACTTCATATGGTTCTCTGCATATATAGATATGTCAATGAAGTTCTTACTGTGGCTTAAGTGCGATGTTCCTTTGACTTGCGGTATTCAAGTCATCTTGATCATGGAGACTTATGCTTTGACATCTTAAGCAAATATCTCCGAGGAGATGTGGACCCGGGATGATTGGGTATAAGTCGAAGTGATCGAAGGTGTTTGAATAGCCTATAAAGGATTCACCACTCCTTGCGAGGAGATGTATACCCATGGCCTCTCGTCGGATTGTTACTAAAGTCTTTGGCCAAAGCATTACATGTTTAGAGTAAGGTACTCTTCGATACATGTGGAGTAACTAGAATCCGTAGGACGAGGAAATGATACTTGGGCTAGGTGTGACGTAGTCAGCCTAGTGGGGACTGACACAATAGACCATGTCCTGAACCAAGTGGGTATAAGATGAGTGAAGGGAATGGGGCACGATTCATTCGAGCTACTGAAGGGTTTCAGAAATAGTTCTGGATCAACCGTTGATCTTTTCGGTTAATTGGGGATCATGATGTACTACTAGGTGCCACTCATGATCGTTCTATAATTAATGGTTAATTAAAGACGGCCAACATAAACCGAGAACCTATTTGGTCACACGCACAACGAGTGTAATCCAAAGGATTTAAAACGAGCTTGAGAATGGGATTCTCAGACCGAGAGAAACTATGTTTGGTTGGACCAAACATAAAGCGAGCATGACATTGTTTCAGTCGCAATGGAAGCGTGGATGGGCCGTGTCTTATGAAGACATAATGGATGGACCAAAATGGTTTGGTTCTAATCCAATGGATGAGAATAAACCAAAGGGTTTGGTTTATTTTAAACGAATGAACCAAAAGTTGGTTCGGTTCGTTTTAACTTAAAATAAACCATCATTGTTTTGTTTATTTTAACTTATCCTTCTGGAGCGGGTTAACGGGCTTTATGGATATGATCCATTAACCATTTAGAGAATTAGTTATCTATAAAAGAGGTCTTAAGTGATTGTTAAACCCTAATCCAAAATCAAAACCCTAGCCTCCAAGGAGTTGCCGCCCAACCCGTTGTGCCGCAAGCCCTTGCCGCCGCCAGCTTGATTGTGCTGCCAAGACCCTTCTTGCCGGCGACCAAGCTTCAGCCGGTGAACCTCCTCCCTCCGGTGATCTCCTATAGGTTTGGCATCAAGGTGAGGCTTTTCTCTCCTTGTTTTGGCCGGGCGCCTATCTCTTCCACCAAGCTGTCCAGTTTTCTGACAGCTTCTCCTCCTTCGCCGGAGCGCCGCTTGGACGACGGTTAGTGCTCCGACAGCGCTAACATATCGGGATTTGATCTCCGGTAATCCTCTGAGGTGGAGGACGGCGATCTGGCCAAACGGTTGACGAACACCTTCCGAGAAGCGAAGTTTTGAGAACTCGCTTTTGGATCCGAATTTGGATTCGGATCGTGATCATCTCTCGATCACGTCGTCTTCAACACGAGGCTAGTAACCCGTACGAAGACGAAGCTCGTGACTTAGCGAAGTCATCCCGAGGAGCTCGGCGTGGATACGGATAGAGACGATTCTTACGAGGATCGTTCCGGTTGATGCCGTTCCCGCTACACGTCATACGGAAGGTATAACGTAGTTTAATTTCCTTTTATTGCAATTTTAATTTACGATTATGTCTACACTTGTTGTAATAGCATGCGTGTGTTGTGTGTGTTATAATAAATAGGAGTATTTATTATTTTTATTGCTTCCGCTGTGCTCATGTTTGCGAAACATGATCGAACACACACACGCCGCGGTGCCGGAAACCCAACAGGTTAGGATTAACACTAGACCTGATCTCCGGATCAGAGTAAGGTCTAGTATGAGTCAGCTCGCTAATTGGGGTTGTCGGGGGCTTTGTAGGTTCGTGTCCTTCATCAAATACTACATTGATGGTCTCCTCGACTCTAAGGGTGTCGTGGTTATATACTCTATAACCTCTACTTGTAGTTGAGTATCCTAGAAAGATTCCGGTCGTGGTTTTGGATGTAAATTTCCCTAGGTAATCTTTAGTGTTTAGGATATGTACCTTACACCCAAATACCCTAAAGTACTTGATGTTAGGTATTTTATCGTGATAAATATCGTATGAGGTCTTAAGGTGCCTATTTACCATAAGGATCCTATTCTGGACATAGCATGTCGTACTCACGGCTTCGGCCCAAAACCTATCGGGTAGGTTATACTCATTAAGCATTGTCCTAGCGGCTTCTTGTAGGGTTCTATTTTTGCGTTCTACTAGGCCATTTTGTTGTGGAGTTCTAGGGCAAGAGAACTAATGGTGGTATCCATTTAGGTTACAGAATTCTGTAAACCTATGGTTTTCGAATTCACCACCATGATCAGTCCTAAGTCTTTTGATTTTAATGCTTTGTTGATTTTCTATTAACTTAAATAGGTTGATTAATTGATCTAGGGTATCACTTTTGTATTTGATGAACCTAACCCAAGTAAATCTAGAGTAGTCATCAATAATGACTAAACAGAATTTACTTCCGTTAAGTGACTTAGCTCCGTGTGAACCAAATAGATCCATGTGTAGGAGCTCAAGCACACTTTTGGTTGGTTCTTGACTAGTTAGTTGATGTTGTGTCCTAGATTGTTTACCTTGTTGACAAGCATTACATATTTTATTATCCAAGTTGTTGAGGTTAGGCAAACCTCTGACTAAATCACTCTGACTCATCTTGTGGATGAGTCTTGGGTGTGAGTGACCGAGTCATCGGTGCCACAACCATGATTCGTCTTGCCGTGTCATAAGACACTTAGTTGAGGAGTTAATTAAGTTGATAGTGTAAATGTTGTTATTTCTAGTCCCTTTAAGAATTGTTTTAGAGGTTTTGTTTGTATTAATTACGCATTCATTTTCTAGAAATATGACCTTATAGTTATTATCACACAATTGGCTTACACTGAGAAGATTATATTGAAAATTTTCTACTAATAAAACGTTTTGAATGATAAAATTTGAGTTAAGCTCAATATCACCTTATCTGATGATTTTGAGCTTGCCGTTATTTTTGAAGGCTACCGATCCTTGTCGTTTGAATCGAAGCTTCGAAAACTTGAGTTGATCCCCGGTCATGTGTCGGGAGCAACCACTGTCCAACATCCATTGATCCTACACGCAAGGTAGTAGGATCGAATATTGGATTTATTAAAAATTGGTTGAAAATTATTAACCTAAATCATCTCACCCATGTCTACATGATCAAACATGTTAATCCTATATGTTCTTGTGAGATGACTTCCAATTTTATTTGAATTAAATTTAATGACTTAAACACTTGTCAACCTTGCGTTAGATTCGGATTTGACCTTAGGCTCATCATGTCACCTTTTCAAGATCATGGCTTCCAGGTCATGGCGAGGCACAGAGGCCTTCTTTGATCGGAACAACGACCACTTCCTTAGACAAAGCCATTTTCATGAAAATAGAGACTTGACTCACCTAAGACCACTTCCTGGTCTAACTAGTCTAGGATACGGCGAGGTAGCTTCAACTAGTTCCACTCGGTCAAGTGCACCGAACTAGATACGCCTTATCTAGCCCGAATACACAAGACTCCGCTTTCCTAGAGTACTATCATCTCGCCGTGTCCTGGTACTATGTTATCAAGTATTGACGAGTTATAGTCCTATCTAACCATTCTAAAAAGAAAAATCAAACTAACTAAAAACCTAAGCATGCAATTTCTAAGTTAAAACACAAACAAATTTTGTACTAGCTCCCCCTGAACCGTTGATTCGATTCAGTCTCTCCACATAGTGGATTTGGTCCTTGGGAACCTAGTACTGGTTTGATCCTAAGTTTTAAATCAAGGTGGTCTTAAGAACCCATGCTTGGACACGTTTTTTATGTCGACTTACGATTGACATATACGACTTATTGGTCGTGTTTGAGCTAAACCCTAGCCCGACCTTGTTTTACACGGCCCTTTGCGATCCAAGTAGGAGGTCAAGTCCTTTGGATGCCAAAGTAAACATTTCCAACGTATTCCTAAGATCTTCGACTTGACTCTTCAAGAGTGAGTTCTCAACTTCGAGTTTTTCAACCCGTGTTGAGTCCTTCTCTTGAACTCGACTAGTCGAAGAGGTTAGGGAGATCTCGTGTTTGAGGAGTTTAACTTCCTCAACCAGGGTGTCGACCTTGGACTCAGACTTAGCTAACTTTTTATTTAAAAACTTAATTGCACTATAAAGAGTAGTAATAAGAGACCGACTTACCTTGAGTGTATCTTATGAACCGGATGCGTATCTGTGGCTCGTCTTGAATAGTGCTTCGCAGTCCGACTCGTCTTCGGTTTCCGATTCAAGTTCCGGTTCTGACTCCGTCTCCAAATCCACCGGTTTAGCCATGAGGACTCGATCGTTATCTTCTTCCTCGGAAGCTTCTTCCCAAGTAGCGTTAAGTGCCTTTTTGTGTTTTGGTGCCTTGCTCTTGAGTTTTGGGCATTCGGACTTAATATGTCCAAACCTGTTGCATTCATAACATCTTATGTTTGAACATTTAGGCTTACCTTCGTTGGGTCGAGTGACGGCTCATTTTCGGCCCTTGACTATCCTCCGAACTAGGTTGACTAGTTCGGCCTCCATTTCCGAGTCGACCTCCGAATCGGACTCATCCTCTTCTTCCTTCGGGGGTGGCTTGCTGGCGGTTTTCTTCTTTGAACCTGCAAATAGTGCTATACCTTTCTCGGGTTCCGAGTTAGACTGCTCATGAAGATCGAAATAAAAAAAAAGTTCATCTAATCTAAGTTTAGAGAGATCCTTGGAGACTTTGTAGGCATCGACCATGGAAGCCCACAAGGTAGTCCTCGGAAAGGAGTTTAGGACATACCTTATAAGGTCGCGGTTTTCGACCTTTTGCCCGATTGCGTGTAGATTGTTGACTATGTCCTGGACGTGAGCGTGGAGTTGCGTTTCCGTTTCATGTTCCTACATTTTTAGATTATATAATTTATTAAATAGAAGGTCGCGCTTACATACCTTGGCTTCATCGGTCCCTTCGTGTAGCTCCACTAGCTTTGTCCATAGGTCCTTTGCGCTGATGAAGGGGCCGACGCGATTTAACTCCTCCTTGGACAAACCGCATTGGAGGATTTGTGTTGCCTTGGCATCGGCTTCGACTTGTTTTTTTGTCGCAATGGTCCATTGATCATAACCCAAGGATTCACCCACTTCATTAGTTGGAAGTGTGAAACCCGTTTGGATTATGATCCATATCTCGATTTAGGTTTTGAGAAAGCATTCCATCCGACCTTTCCAGTAACGGAAATCATCTCCGTTGTAAAACGGAGGTCGGACGGTGCTAAAACCCTCGAGATGGGCCATTAGAACAAAAAGAACAAGGAGACTAAAATGAAAACCTAGCAACGACAAAAACACACGAAAGTACCAAGACTTGCGTCTTGGATTAGTAGTGCAGAAGAAAATCTAACAAAAAGAAATAAAACAGAATTAAAAAATAAAAAATCTATAAAATGGCTAGATTTGTGGTTTCACCAAATCTTAGCAACCCCCGGCTCTGATACCAATTGTTGGATCGATTTGAAACGCTAGAGGGGGGGTGAATAGCATTAAAACTTTCTTTTTGTTCGTTCATTTAAAATCCGAGTAGATAATTAATTTGCAGTGAAAAAGATAAGCAACAAATAAAAGAGACAATTCTTTTTACTTGGTTTGTAGCCTTCGGCTACTACTCCAAGGCCCTAATGGTCCTTGACCACGCACGGAGGGCAAAACACTAAACGAAGTCCTCCTCGTTGGAGGTAGGAGTTAATCGATACAAGAAACTTGAGGTAGAGGGACACTCCCCCTCTCCTCGTTACGATAGAAAAAAGAGCTTCGACAAATGTAAATGAACAACGAATCTAAAACTAAAACCGATGTACAAAAATAAAGGAAATGAAACTTAGACGTCGGAGAAAAAGCACTTCGTTGTCGGTAGCTTTGCGGAGGCTTTTAGAAGCTTGGAATTGATTAAGAAACCCTAGGTTTGGCCCTCCTTTTATAGCCTTTGAGCCCCTTTTCGAGAGGAACCCTAGCCAATCACAATTGACCACCAATCTCCTTGAAATGGGGTGATAAGCCTTGATTCCTCAAAGCTGATCATTGACCATCCGATGGCCATCATCGATCGTGATGCGACATCGATCAGTCGACCTCTGAGTCGGTCGATTGATCGAGTCCTCCAAGTTGATCGTGATGCTTGCTGCAAGTCAAAGTTAGCTAAAAGAAAACATTATTTTGATGGCCTTCAACTGTCCGATCTCGACCTAGACCATCGATGGGATGCCTTTGGTCAGATCTACGCTTAAGACCATCCCCGTAAGGAGGATACGACCTCACTTACGCTCGCACACACGAGCTTACCTCGATACTTACCATGTCACTTTTACTTCCGGCCTTCCACTCGATTCCTTCGGCTCCCTCTGAAGTCACTCGAGTGTCGCCCGACCACCGCGGCTTCCTCCGGGTGTCGCTAGCCTTCAGCTCTAGCTATAGCAATCTTTTGCACACTCGATTCAGCTCGTGAGATAACGACATGAGCTTAACTTTGTATCGTTTGCTATAATCAAAACTCAGGTTCGAATTAGGTGCCTACTACACCAAGAAGGAAGTGTTGGGTTTCCGGCACCGCGGCGTGTGTGTGTTCGATCATGTTTCGTAAACATGAGCACAGCGGAAGCAATTAAAAATAATAAATCTATATTTATTACAACACACACAACACACGCATGCTATTACAACAAGTGTAGACATAACCGTAAATTAAAATTTGCAATAAAAGGAAATTAAACTACGTTATACCTTCCGTATGACGTGTAGCGGGAACGACATCAACCGGAACGATCCTCGTAAAAATCGTCTCTATCCGTATCCACGCCGAGCTCCTCGGGATGACTTCGCTAAGTCACGAGCTTCGTCTTCGTACGGGTTACTAGCCTCGTGTTGAAGACGACGTGATCGAGAGATGATCACGATCCGAATCCAAATTCGGATCCTAAAACGAGTTCTCAAAACTCGCTTCTCCGGAGAGGTATTCGTCAACCGTTTGACGAATCCTTCGTCCTCCACCTCAGAGGATTACCGTAGATCAAATCCCCCGTAAGTTAGCCACTGTCGGAGCACTAACTGTCGTCCAAAACGACGCTCCGACGAGAGGAGGAGAAGCTGTCCAGAAAATTGGACAGCTTGGTGGAGGATATAGGCGCCGGCCAACCAAGGAAAGAAAAGCCTCACCTTGATGCCAAACCTATAGGAGATCACCGGAGGGTCGCCGGAGGTTCACCGGCTGAAGCTTGGTCGCCGGCAACAAGTTGGAAGGCTGCACCACAAGCTGGGCGGCAACAAGATGTTGGGCGCCGAATAGGAGAGGGAGGGGGTTTGGGCGGCCAAGGTTGATTAGCCTTAGGGTTAGGGTTTAAGCCCTATTTTATAGAGAACTAATTCTCTTAATGGTTAATGGATCATATCCATAAAGCCCGTTAACCCGCTCAATTAAGATAAGTTAAAATAAACCAAACCATGATGGTTTATTTTAAGTTAAAACGAACCGAACCAACCTTTGGTTCATTCGTTTAATATAAACCAAACCCTTTGGTTTATTCTCATCCATTGGATTAGAATCAAACCATTTGGTCCATCCATTATGTCTTCATAAGACACTGCCCATCCACGCTTCCATTGCGACTGAAACAATTTCATGCTCGCTTTATGTTTGGTCCAACCAAACATAGTTTCTCTCGGTCTGAGAATCCCATTCTCAAGCTCGTTTTAAATCCTTCGGATTACACTCGTTGTGCGTGTGACCAAATAGGTTCTCGGTTTATGTTGGCCGTCTATAATTAACCATTAATTATAGAACGATCATGAGTGGCACCTAGTAGTACATCATGATCCCCAATTAACCGAAAAGATCAACGGTTGATCCGTAACTATTTCAAACCCTTCAAGAGCTTCGAATGAATCGTGCCCCATTCCCTTCACTCATCTTATACCCACTTGGTTCAGGACATGGTCTATTGTGTCATCCCCACTAGGTCGACTACGCCACACACCTAGCCCAAGTATCATTTCCTCGTCCTACGGATTCTAGTTACTCCACATGTATCGAAGAGTACTTTACTCTAAACATGTAATGCTTTGGCCAAAGACTTTAGTAACAATCCGACGAGAGGCCATGGGTATACATCTCCTCGCAAGGAGTGGTGAATCCTTTATAGGCTATTCAAACACCTTCGATCACTTCGACTTATACCCAATCATCCCGGGTCCACATCTCCTCGGAGATGTTTGGTTAAGATGTCAAAGCATAAGTCTCCATGATCAAGATGACTTGAATACCGCAAGTCAAAGGAACATCGCACTTAAGCCACAGTAAGAACTTCATTGACATATCTATATATGCAGAGAACCATATGAAGTCTTACGGCTGGTCACTCCAATGAACTAGTTACCATAACTAGCATCCACGATTAACTCCGGACATCACTATGTCTCCGGCCCGGTGGAGAATCACCGCTTGGATACACCAAGGAGTATACCTCGTGCTAGTCTCGGCGTAATTGATGGTGTCCAAATCCATCAATTCATCAACTAGGATAATTATACATCACAATTACACATGTAGAGATACTCACTAGTTGTGATCCAATCACAAATTCTCTCATGCCGTGAATCGTATCGTGGACATTCAGTAAATGAGTTTAAGATCCAATCAAATACATTAAACATGTATACTCAAATAGTGAATCTTCATTTATCATATAAATGGTTCATACATAAGGCGATTGCCTTAGGACATCTCTCATATTTTACTAACAGACTCCCACTTGGCCTAATGCCAATCGCTACGGTATCCAATACCATAAGCTCTAACATCACCCTCAAACTTACTTTGAGGTAATGCTTTAGTCAAAGGATCCGCTAAGTTCCTTTCAGTGGGAATTTTCTCGATTTGTATTTCGTTCCTACTTATGATCTCTCTGATAAGATGATAGCGGCGAAGCACATGTTTGGATCATTAATGAGACCACATCAAGTTCATAGATGAACTACTTGATCCAAACAACTTCCTTTGCTGCTTCCAAAGCTGCAACGTATTCTGCCTTAGTGGCAGAATCCGCTATAGTGTCAAGCTTGGAACCTTTCCAACTTATTGCGCCTCCATTCTAGGTGAATACATACCCAGACTAAGACATGGAATCATCCTTGTCTGTCTGAATCTGGCATCCGTATACCCACGTATCACCATGTACCCTTCTCCATATATTAGGAACGTATCCTTAGTTCTTCTTAAGTACTTAAGGATCGTCTTAACAGTCACCCAATGATCCATTCCCGATCGGATCGTATCCGCCGTGACACTCGTGAGCATACGATACATCGGGCCTCGTACATAACATAGCATACATGATAGATCCTTTTGCGGATGCATAGGGAATCTTACTCATGCAAATCCTCTCGTCTTCTGTGCGCGGACACATAGACTTCGAAAGGTGTACCCCATGCCTGATGGGTAGGAAACCTTTCTTGGATTCCGACATGCTAAACCTCTTTAGCACTCGGCCTATATATGTAGACCGCGAAAGACCAAGCAACTGCTTCGATCTATCTCTATAGATCTTAATCCCGAGGATGTAGGTTGCTTCTCCTGTGTCTTTCATGGAGAATGTCTTGGATAACCAAACCTTAATCGATCGTAAGATTGACACATCGTTTCCTATAAGTAATATGTCATCGACATACAATACTAGGAACACGACTGCACTCCCACTAACCTTCTTGTACACACAAGGTTCGTCTAGATTTTGTGAGAAATCAAACTTTTTGATCGTCTCATCAAAACGGATATTCCAGCTCCTGGATGCTTGCTTCAATCCATAAATGGATCGTCGCAAATTGCATACCTTGGTTTTATCAACCGATGTGAAACCTCAGTCGTATCATATACACGCCCTCGAGCGTGTTTCCATTAAGGAAAGTTGTTTTCACATCCATCCGCCATATCTCATAATCATAATGAGCCGCTATGGCGGAGCATCCGAATGGATTTAAGCATAGCTACAAAGTAATAGGTTTCGGCCATAATCAACAACCTTGTTTTTGACGATATCCTTTCGCCACCAATCTAGCTTATAGGTAATCACATTACCATCCATGTCGGTTTTCTTCTTGAAAACCCACTTGCACCCTATAGGCTTTATGCCTTCAGTGGGTCAACCAAGTTCCAAACTTGGTTTTCATATACATGGAATCCATTTCCGACTTCATGGCACCAAGCCACTTATCCCTTTCTCGAACTTGTCAAGACTTCTTCATAACTGTAGGCTCTCATCATCAATGAGTAACACGTCGTTCGATTCACTTACGAGAAATCCATATCTCTCAGGAATATTGCGTGTTCTACCAGATCTACAAAGATGTGGTGTTACAATAGGTCCAGCCGATTGCTCATCACTATGAGTTGTCGGCTGTTGTGCTTCACCAGGTATCTCATCAATGTCTATTTGAGTCTCTCGAGCCTCTGACACTCCCACATTTTCTTTCTTGCAAGAGAAACTCTTTCTCTAGAAACACAAAGATGCCTTGAAACAAACACCTTTGTTCCACAGATGATAGAATTGGTAACCCTTGTTTCCTTAGGGTATCCAATAAATAGACATTTATCAGACTTAGCATCCAATTTGTCTGATACAGTCCGCTTCACATAAGCAGGACAACCCCATATCTTCAAGTAAGATACATGAGGTGTCTTACCATTCCATATCTCATATGGAGTAGTTGAGACTACCTTGGTAGGCATTCTGTTTAACAAGTAAATGTCAAAGTGCATAACCCCAAAAGGACTTGGGAAGAGTCGCATGATTCATCATTGACTGACCATGTCCAACAAGGTCCTAAGATTCGCCTCTTAGATACACCATTATGTTGTGGTGTATATGGCGGAGTCCATTGAGACAATATGCCATTGTCTCTTAGATAATCAAGAAACTCTTGACTTAAGTATTTACCACCTCGATCTGATCGAAGTATTTTAATACTCTTGTCATGTTGTTTCTCTACTTCATTTCTGAATTCTTTGAACCTTTCAAAGGCTTCAAACTTGTGTTTCATCAAGAACACATACCCAAACCGTGAGTGATCATCGGTGAAGGTAATGAAGTAGCTATAGCCTCCTAAAGCTTGAGTTGACATAGGTCCACATACATCAGTATGTACTAGACCTAGTAACTCTCCCACTCGTTCACCTTTTCCAAAAGGTAACTTAGTCATCTTGCCTTTTAAGCATGATTCGCATGTATCGTATGAATCCAATTTCAACGATTCGTAATTCCACATCGTGTGTAATTCTGACATGCATTTCACACGCTTATCATGGCCAAGACGCATAATGCCACATGTAGGAGTCTATTTGATTATCCTTTCGAGCACGCTTGTTGCTCGCTCGATATTGCAAATGTCACCGGATACGCCCAACGATAAACACCATTGCTTAAAGTTCCAAATTCCATAAAGAACCCCATTCAAAGTTATGTAACAACAATTGTTACTAAACAATGGAAACCATTTCTATTTAAACAAGAAATAGAAATGATGTTCTTTATCAACAAAGGAATATAAAAGCAATTGTCCAGCTTTAAGACAAGTCCCGCAGGAGTTTCAACAAATACGCTCCGATG
This sequence comes from Wurfbainia villosa, assembly GCA_025175895.1. Taxonomy (NCBI): domain Eukaryota; kingdom Viridiplantae; phylum Streptophyta; class Magnoliopsida; order Zingiberales; family Zingiberaceae; genus Wurfbainia; species Wurfbainia villosa. The sequence continues at coordinate 86,285,697 of CM045997.1, forward strand.
GCGAGTGCAAAGAACCTTTGCTTCATTCCCAACACGTAAATTTGACTCTCCTCGAAGTCTTCTTCTATTCCTTAGCCCATGTATGTCATTACATATATGTGAGCCACACCCAAAGATCCAATACCCAAGTGTCTAAGGAAATAGAATGACAATCAATAAAGAAGATTTCAAGAAGATGGGGCATCCGATGCCTTATCCTTCTTCACTGAGATAAACCTTGCAATTTCTTCGCTGACCCTCCTTGCCATAATGATGGCAAGTGCCCTTTGAGCTGGTTCTCGCCTTTTAGCCTTTTTCTTCTTCCCTTCTTGTTCCTTTGACTCTCTTAGAACCTTTCTTCGAGGAATCAACTAACAACACTGCCCCCTACTCATGCTTCTCGTAAGGCTCCACAGCCTTCAAAGATGTTGAGCAAGACTACAGATGAACCTCCTTGCATCTCAGAGGTGAAGAGGAGCTTGAGACTCAACCTTTCAATCTCACTTGTTCATCAACCAACTCACAGAGATGAAGGACTACGATATGAGCATCCATATGCTCATGCCGCCAGAGCTTGGGTTCCATCGCGGCTAGCATGATGCAACTCATTTGTTCGTAATCACTCACATGTTTCGATAGGCCAACAATTGGTCCAAAGTTGCATCGCCACTAGGACGGGCGGAAGAGGCGCCGAGGACATACACAAGCTTTTCACCTTGAGAACAATTCTCAAGTTTCTAAGCCACCCAAGAAGTTCGCCATCAATTTATTTGAATCCAAAATGGAACGCAAAATTCAAACACATCATGATCAATATATTAACTTAGAAATACAAAACGAGCATATATGAGAAAATGATTTTAAAATGCATCAACATATATTTACAAAATTCCATTCATTTTTCAATTTCAAAACCCTTAAAATCACTTCGAGATCGTAGGTCCATCTCCGAATGGGTTGATATCCATCATAGATAAGAACAACCTTGGAGTGAGTCCAACAAGCCATTCTTAGCTATGATGGTGGGTATCATATACCGATTACATATCATGTATATGTAACTATCACAATGTGCTATCAACTAATTGAATGTTTACACATACATTGGGTTGTTAACACATTAACAAGTATGCATCATATGCATAGCACCCAACTTCACCTCTCTTCACATCGACCTTGGAGTGAGTCCAACAAATCGATGCTCCAAGTTAAAGCCAACCCATTAATCGCGAAATAGTTTTAATATGGTTAGAGCATTCAACCAATTAGCCAGTGCTTGGAGTGAGTCCAACAACCCAAACTAATGATTGACCTCGACTCTTAGCCATATTAGAGTTAAACTATTCCAATGATTTGAACATGTTCAGTTCGAGCCGGGCTTGGAGTGAGTCCAACAACCCAAACAAGAAAGAACTCGGGTTCTAACCATATTAATGGAAGGTGTAGGCTTTAATATTGAGTTAGGGTTTTATGTCTCATCCTCTTTGCATGCAAATAACTATTATCTACATGGCATGGCATACATGGCATACATCTACATGTCACGACATGGCATAATGTTATGCATCTAATGCAATTACATGGCATACAATTATGTCATGTATATATTTCCTTATATGTCATAACTATTTATGGAAATAAAATATGTTTAAGATTTGATTCTCCAAATCAAATCATAATTAAATTAGGAAACAAATTTCCAAATCTAATCACATATTTTATTCATGGAATTATTTGATTAAGGAAAATCTATTTAGGAAACCAATTTCCTAAATCATTAAAACTACTTATGGAAATAAAATATTTTAAGATTTGATTTCCCAAATCAAATCATGATTAAATTAGGAAACAAATTTCCAGAATCTAATCAAATATTTTATTTATGGAAAATATCAATTTCCATAAATACTTCCAACTTTCCAAAAGTGGAAGATTTCTATAAATACTTCTAGACTTTCCAAAATTGAAAAATTTCCATAAATACTTCTAAATTTCCAAAATTAGAAAATTTCCAGAAATACATTGTGACTATCGCAAAACCATTTTACGATTATGTCGAAACACAACCTGGGCTCTGATACCACTGTTGGTTTTCCGGCACCGCGGCGTGTGTGTGTTCGATCATGTTTCGTAAACATGAGCACAGCGGAAGCAATTAAAAATAATAAATCTATATTTATTACAACACACACAACACACGCATGCTATTACAACAAGTGTAGACATAACCGTAAATTAAAATTTGCAATAAAAGGAAATTAAACTACGTTATACCTTCCGTATGACGTGTAGCGGGAACGACATCAACCGGAACGATCCTCGTAAGAATCGTCTCTATCCGTATCCACGCCAGCTCCTCGGGATGACTTCGCTAAGTCACAAGCTTCGTCTTCGTACGGGTTACTAGCCTCGTGTTGAAGATGACGTGATCGAGAGATGATCACGATCCGAATCCAAATTCGGATCCTAAAATGAGTTCTCAAAACTCGCTTCTCCGGAGAGGTATTCGTCAACCGTTTGACGAATCCTTCGTCCTCCACCTCAGAGGATTACCATAGATCAAATCCCCGGTAAGTTAGCCGCTGTCGGAGCACTAACCGTCATCCAAAACGACACTCCGACGAGAGGAGGAGAAGCTGTCCAGAAAACTGGACAGCTTGGTGGAGGATATAGGCGCCGGCCAACCAAGGAAAGAAAAGCCTCACCTTGATGCCAAACCTATAGGAGATCACCGGAGGGTCGCCGGAGGTTCGCCGGCTGAAGCTTGGTCGCCGGCAACAAGTTGGAAGGCTGCACCACAAGCTGGGCGGCAACAAGATGTTGGGCGCCGAATAGGAGAGGGAGGGGGTTTGGGCGGCCAAGGTTGATTAGCCTTAGGGTTAGGGTTTAAGCCCTATTTTATAGAGAACTAATTCTCTTAATGGTTAATGGATCATATCCATAAAGCCCGTTAACCCGCTCCATTAAGATAAGTTAAAATAAACCAAACCATGATGGTTTATTTTAAGTTAAAACGAACCGAACCAACCTTTGGTTCATTCGTTTAATATAAACCAAACCCTTTGGTTTATTCTCATCCATTGGATTAGAACCAAACCATTTTGGTCCATCCATTATGTCTTCATAAGACACTGCCCATCCACGCTTCCATTGCGACTGAAACAATTTCATGCTCGCTTTATATTTGGTCCAACCAAACATAGTTTCTCTCGGTCTGAGAATCCCATTCTCAAGCTCGTTTTAAATCCTTTGGATTACACTCGTTGTGCGTGTGACCAAATAGGTTCTCGATTTATGTTGGCCGTCTATAATTAACCATTAATTATAGAACGATCATGAGTGGCACCTAGTAGTACATCATGATCCCCAATTAACCGAAAAGATCAACGGTTGATCCAGAACTATTTCTGAAACCCTTCAGTAGCTCGAATGAATCGTGCCCCATTCCCTTCACTCATCTTATACCCACTTGGTTCAGGACATGGTCTATTGTGTCAGTCCCCACTAGGCTGACTACGTGACACCTAGCCCAAGTATCATTTTCTCGTCCTACGGATTCTAGTTACTCCACATGTATCGAAGAGTACTTTACTCTAAACATGTAATGCTTTGGCCAAAGACTTTAGTAACAATCCGACGAGAGGCCATGGGTATACATCTCCTCGCAAGGAGTGGTGAATCCTTTATAGGCTATTCAAACACCTTCGATCACTTCGACTTATACCCAATCATCCCGGGTCCACATCTCCTCGGAGATATTTGCTTAAGATGTCAAAGCATAAGTCTCCATGATCAAGATGACTTGAATACCGCAAGTCAAAGGAACATCACACTTAAGCCACAGTAAGAACTTCATTGACATATCTTTATATGCAGAGAACCATATGAAGTCTTATGGCTGGTCACTCCAATGAACTAGTTACCATAACTAGCATCCACGATTAACTCCGGACATCACAATGTCTCCAGCCAGTGAGAATCAGCTGCTTGGATACACCAAGGAGTATACCTCGTGCTAGTCTCGACAGAATTGATGGTGTCCAAATCCATCAATTCATCAACTAGGGATAATTCCGATACATCACAATTACACATGTAGAGATACTCACTAGTTGTGATCCAATCACAAATTCTCTCATGCTGTGAATCGTATCGTGGATATTCAGTAAATGAGTTTAAGATCCAATCAAATACATTAAACATGTATACTCAAATAGTGAATCTTCATTTATCATATAAATGGTTCATACATAAGGCGATTGCCTTAGGACATCTCTCATATATTACTAACAGGAAGAGGGTTGGGACACCGGCCAAGGATGAGAGGAAGAAGAGGGGTGCTAGCCAAAACCCTAGGAAGAAGGGAAAGTCTTGCCGCCCAAGGGTTCTCCAAACTCTAGCCGCTCAATGCCTCTCCAAGCCCTTGCCGCCCAAAACCCTAATCTCTCTTGTGTGTTCCACGCCCAAGCCTTGGACATGCTTTTATAGAGGAAGGCTTAAGCCTCCTTTCAATCTCCACCGTCGGATCTAGGGATTTAATCTCAACGGTCGGATCTAGAGATTTAATCTCAACCGTCAGATCTAGATATTTAATCTCCACCGTCGGATCTAAAGATTTAATCTCCATCGTCGAATCTAGAGTTTCATTTTCCATCATCGAATCTAGGCTCCATGAGGGTTTTAATAGGCTACAATAGGGACCATGAGGAGGAGTTGGATCTTGGCCACCCAACGGATCAAGCCCACATAAAGTCTGATTCATTAATGATAATTCATTCCACTAGAGTCTAATTCATTAATGATAAAGTCTGTACATTATTTGTACATATATCTCCCTATGTTTAAGATCTCGAATGTCCGTCGATTAATTAATTTACTGACAATTAATTAATCAACATCTAACTCCATGAGTAGTACCACTCAATCTTATCATCATGTCAGACCAAGTCCACCTGCAGCGTTTACATGATGAACCTTATGAGATCCTCAAGGGGACATCATCATCGTAATATATAGGACATAGTTTCCTCCTATAATCAATGGCATACCATATAAATAATATCATTTCCCAACTTACCGAGCCTATCGATTTACTCTATAAATCTCGCCCATTGGTAAATCAAAGAAATAAATATTAAGTATATGTGCCCGTTATTATATCAGGATTAAGAGCATGTATAACATAATATCTGAGGTCTGATTCAATTATGTAGTCAGCAATAAATTGAATCACCTCTAAGTCGGTCCTGCTAAATACACACAAAGAATACTAGTGTAATTCAATGGCCAAGACAAACCAATACCAAATCGCACTACAACCATTCTAATGGTTTGTCCCTAACTATCTAGGTTGTGAGCCTTTACTTATACTTTACAAGGAACTGATAACATGATCTCCTGTGTGACACTACACACCATGTTATCTACAATGTAATATATTAGACATTATGCATAGCCATAAATATGCAAACAATGATCATGTGATTCTTATTTCAAAAATAATGATGTTCATATAAAAGATAGACTTTTCAGTATACATCCCAATAATCTACCACTTATACCAAAAGACTATGTTGTCCTCATACTACCATACATCTGATTCCCATTCCCTCCACATCGCTATCAAAAGCTCTCGCTGGAAGGGCCTTAGTGAAAGGATCTGCCAAGTTATCCTCTAATGCAATCTTGGCCACAACAACTTCTCCTCGCTTTATGATTTCTCATATCAGGTGGTGCTTGCGCTCTATGTGTTTACTGGCCTTATGGGCTCGTGGTTCCTTTGAGTTTGCAACTGCACCACTATTATCACAATAAATTGTGATAGTTTTGGGCAAACTAGGAATCACATCTAAGTCCATCAAGAAGTTCCCGAGCCATACAACTTCCTTGGCTGCCTCAGAGGCTATCACATACTCAGCTTCCATGGTAGAGTCCACCACGCATTTTTGCTTGACACTCCTTCATACAATGGCTCCACCTCCCAAAGTAAACATAAAACCTGAGGTAGACTTACTGTTATCCCTATCTGATTGGAACTCGGAATTTGTGTAACCCATAGGGAGTAATTGGTCTGCCTGGTTAACTAGCATATAATCCCTAGTCCTTCTCAGGTACTTCAATATATTCTTTACCATAATCCAATGTCCCTGTCCTGGATTACTCTGATATCTGCTAACCATGCCCATGGCAAAGCAGATATCCGGTCTCGTACATAGCATAACATATATAAGGCTTCCTACTGCCGAAGCATAAAAAACCGCCTTCATCTTCTCTATCTCCTTAGATGTTCTAAGACACATCTCCTTAGATAAAGGAACTCCATGCCTAAAAGGTAGAAAACCTTTCTTGGAGTTCTGCATGCTAAAACGATCCATAATGGTGTCTATGTATGAAGCTTGAGATAAGCACAACATCCTTTTCTTGCGATCCCTTATAACCTTGATCCCAAGGATGTGTCTCACTTCTCCCAAGTCCTTCATATCAAACTGTTTGGACAACCATACCCTTACGTCCGATAACACCTTGACATTGTTGCCAATTAACAAAATGTCATCTACGTATAGTATAAGAAATACCACTACATTTTCGTCACATCTCTTGTATACACGAGACTCATCCGGACTTTGAATAAATCCATATGACTGGATTACCTCATCAAAGTGGATGTTCCAAGACCTCGAAACTTGTTTCAATCAATAAATAGACTGATTAAGCTTACACACAAGATGCTCTTTTCCCTTTGCAATGAATCCCTCTGGTTGCTTCATATAGATGTTCTCCTCAAGACTTCCATTAAGGAAAGCTATCTTGACATCCATCTGCCACACCTCATAATCTATATGAGCAGCAATACATAAGAGAATTCGAATAGACTTAAGCATGGCTACCGGCAAAAAGGTCTCCTCATAATCAATGCCCTCTTTCTGAGTATACCCCTTCGCAACAAGCCTCGCTTTGAAGGTCTCAACCTTCCCGTCTATTCCTCTCTTTCTTTTGTAGATCCACTTGCATCCAATGGCTTTTACACCATTGGGTGGTTCTACTAGCTGCCAGACCTGATTTGAATCCATAGATTCTATCTTAGAATTCATTGCACTTTGCCAAGATACTGCATCTTTATCTTGGATCGCCTCGTCATATGTCCAGGGATCAGGTTCATGTTCACCAAGGACCATATCAGAAGATTCTCCCAAGAACATAAATCTATTAGGCTGTCTAACATCACTCCCACTACGATGAGGTATCACCCATGTATCCGTTGTGACACGCGATGCAGTGACTTATGGTATATCCTCTTGTATCGGTGGTACTGAAGCAGTGACTTCCCCTCTCAATTCCTCCAGAACAATCATACTTATGGGCTTGTGGTTCATCACATAGTCTTCCTCTAGAAATCTGGCATTCGTGCTAATGATCACCCTCTTATATCTAGGACTATAAAACAAACAAAATTTCATTCCTCTAGGATAGCCAACGAACATGTGCACTTTTGTACGAGGTTCCAACATACCAGCATCTACCTTTAGCACATGTATTGGACTCCCCCAAATTCGAATATGTCTCAGACTAGGCTTTCGCTTAGTCCACAATTCTGTGGAAATAGAAGACACTGATTTAGATGGTACTAAGTTCAAAATATACACTGTCGTATCTAGAGAAAATCCCCAGAACGAATCTGGAATCTCAGAATAACTCATCATCGATCTAACTATTTCCATAAGAGTCATATTCCTTCGCTCTGCTACACCATTCAGCTGGGGTGTGCTAAGTGCAGACAATTGGGATTGAATCCTAGCTTCTGATAAGTAATTCCTAAACTCTCCCAAGAGGTACTCACCACCACGATCAGATCGTAGTGTCTTGATACTTTTACCTTAACATTTCTCCACATCATCCTTGAATTCTTTGAACTTGTCAAAGCATTCAGACTTGGAGTGCATCAAGTAAACGTATCCATATCTTGAATAATCGTCTATAAAGTGTTAGGGCAATCTCTTGCCATGATAAGGTTTTGATGTGTGTGGCAAAGGGTTTAAGTTAGGGTGTTATGTTGATTTGATATGTGCGTTGAAGTCATGCAGGACTTAGTAATTTGCACATGAAGCCGTGGCGAGTTTCACATCTCATCACTCGGGCCTTGAGTCGGTGAAGGATTGCTTTGCGAAAGCCATGTGCTTGGAGCATCCGAGGGACCGCCAGACGAGAAGCTTGGAGTGAAGCCGGAGGAAGTAGACTTCGAGGCAAGAGATGCGAAGGAGCATTGCAGAGTTGTGCGCTTGATGCTGCCGAGGGACGTGGTCGCGAACGAAGAGAACTTCGAAGGCGAGGAAATCCGAGGGATGAGAGTGAGCGATTGTAACCCGTGAAGGGGTAGCTCTTAGGTGAAACTTTGCCATTTGGCCAAGTGTCGGATGGGTTTTCTAGACCGATCGCCAGGAATGGCAATGATCGCTCTAAGTCGATGGTTCGATCGATCGGGTATAAGACCGCTTTAGTGCTTGGCAATCGATTGCCATGGGATCGCAATGATCGATAAGTCGATGCAGCTGATCGCGGGAATGGCGATCGATGGCAATGCACGGGTACGCGAATGGAGTCGACTTCGGTTGAGCACTGATCGATTGACATCGGGCCGATCGATGGGCGCCATCACGATCGATGTCGATATCGCTGGATGAAGTCCAACGTGGAAAGCGGCCTTTATTGGGCAACTGCTACAGGACCAGTCGACTGATCGAGGGCATCAGTCGACTGCTCCTGTGTCAACGGGAAGAAACCCTCTTCCTCTATAAAAAGGAAGGGGGTAGGGCTTTGGGAAAAAAATGTTTATGCTCTAATATTCTCCCAAAGTTCCTTAAATCTTTCCATCCTCTTACTCAAGCTTATTTCCATTATATTTGTAAGAGGAGTGTTTTTGTGTAAAGAGGTTACCTCCACCTAGCTTTGTGTAAAGGAGAGATCTAGTGGATAGATTTGGAGGAGTGATTCACCTTGGATGAATCGGACCGTGGATTAGCGGCATAGCCGTGAACCACGTTACACCTCGTGTTTGTATTGCTTGTCTATCTTTTGTGTTGTCTTTATTTGTATTTGTATATTCCGCTTGCGCTAATGCTTTGTAGACGAGAGAATTCCGGCATCCATCATAAGAGGGCTATTCACCCCCCTCTAGCCGGCCAATCGATATCCAACATAAAGGAGATGAAATATTCAAAACCACCTCTTTCCTAGATAGAAATAGGACGACACAAATCAGAATGAACCAACTCCAACACATCTTTGGCTCAATACCCCTTGGCCTTAAAAGGCCTCTTGGTCATTTTACCTTCCAAGCAAGATTCGCAGGTTGGGAAATCTTCCACCACTAATGAACCTAGAGGTCCATCAACTATCAACCTTTGAATTATGCTTAGGTTAATATGACCTAGCCTTAGATACCAAAGATATGTTTGGTTCATCTTCGAAGGTTCTTTTCTCTTTTTGGAATTAGAAGATGAGTTATTCACTTCTATTTGCATTGTGGGAGCTTTTGGTTCAAGTGTATATAAATTTCCTATCAATGCACCAGAACAGATAATCTCCCTATTCCTTTTTATAACAACTCTGTCATTAAAAGAAATAGATTATCCATCCACAAACAATTTAGAAATCGAAATCAAATTCTTTCTAAATAAAGGTACATAAAGGTAATTTTTAAGAACAAAAACGTTATTCCTCTCAAAAGACAAATAAACATCTCCCACTGCAACAGCCACAACTTCGTAGCATCACCCAAGTAGACAGTAATCTCCCCTTCCGTCAGTCGTCTGGTTTCCTGGTGTTGGGTTGATCCGTGAGGGGAAACTTCGCTTCCAACTTCAACTCGGTCGCTTGTTCATGACGATCCCATCGATGTCTCCGGATTAAAAATTTAATCCTAGACAAAAGGGAATACCCAAGCAACCTTGTCATCATCGTGCTATTCGTTTAGAGTGGTCACTTAAATAAACTTGTTGATCAAGCGACCAACCTCTATTCTACGAGTAGCCGCGGAATAGACGATGTACGGATCACCGGCTTTTGTGTTTATGTTTGGGATCCAAGTATTATTTAGCCACAAAATAGAATATATCATGCACATAATTGAAAAACAAATATAAACATGATACAAATAAAAATAGAGAATCGATATACCTCTCGATCTTCTATTGTATGACCTTCCTCCTTTCGGACGTCGTGTGGGTGACGATCTACCAAAAGTTGAAGCTCCTAGATCACCAATCTTCCTTCCTTACTCTGTTGGGATGTATACTGAAAGCCTAGCTCTTTTGTATGAACATATTTATTTTGAAATAAGAATCACATGATCATTGTTTGCACTTTATTTATATATGTGCATATTGTCTAATACTTTACATTGTAGATAACATGGTGCTTGGGTGTGGCACAGAAGATCATGTTATCAGTCCCTTGTAGAGTATAAGTAGAGGCTCACAACCAAGATGGTTTTGGACAAACCATTGGCATGGTTGTAGTGTAGCTTGGTATTGTTTTATCTTGAACATAGAGTTACACTAGTACACTTAGGTGTATTAAGCAGGATCGATATAGAGGTGATTCAATTTATTGCTGACTACATAATTGAATCGGACCTCGGATATTATGTTGTACATGCTCTTAATCCCGATATAATAACAGGCACATGTACTTAGTATTTATTTCTTTGATTTACCAAAGGGTGAGATTTCTATGGATTAAATCAATAGGCCCGGTAAGTTAGGAAATGATATTATTTACATGGTGTGCCGTTGATTATAGGAGAAACCGTGTCCTATGTATTAGGTTGATGATGTCCCCTTGAGGAGCTTATAAGGTTCATCATGTAAACCCTGCAGGTTGACTTAGTCAACATGATGATAAGGTTGAGTGGTACTACTCGAGGAGTTAGATGTTAATTAATTCATGGTCAGTAAATTAATTAATTGATGGACATTCGATATCTTAAACACGGGGAGATGGATGTACAAATAATATATGGAACCCATATTGATTTATGGGGGTTGGTGAGGTAATTCAATGATGATCCTCTAGTGGAATGGAACATCATTGATGGATCAAGTTTGTGTGGTTCCGATCCATCGGGTGGCCAAGATCCAACTCCTCCTCATAGTCCCTATCGTAGCCTAATACAAACCTCTTGAAGTCTAGATCAAATGATGGAAAACAAATCTCTAGATCCGACGGTTGAGATTAAATCTCTAAGAACCGACGGTAGAGATCAAATTTCTAGAACCGACGGTTGAGATTAAATCTCTAGAACTGATGGTAGAGATCAAATCTCTAGAACCGACGGTTGAGATTAAATCTCTAGATCCGACTGTTGAGATTAAATCTCTAGATCCGACGGTTGAGATTAAATCTCTAGAACCAATGGAGGAGATTAAACCTGGGCCTAAACCTAACTCTATATATATGGGAGAATGGGTTGGGAGGCAACTAAGATTTGGATGATGGAGATTAGGGTTTAGCCTCTCATTGCTTGGGCGGCAAGAAACCCTAAGGAGGAAACCCTTATTGGATTAGGGTTTGGCTCTTTGGTTGGGCGGCAAGGTTTGGAAGGAAGAGTGGGCGGCAACTTGTGGAAGATCTCTTCTTCTTCCTAGAAGGTGGCTGGCTCCTAGATCTCTTCCCTCCACCTTGGTTGGGCGGCAAGAAACCATAAGGAAGAAACCCTAATTAGATTAGGGTTTGGCTCTTATGGTTGGGCGGCTAGGGTTTGCAAGAAGGTGGGCGGCAACTATAGGAGAGGAGTTCTTCTTCTTCCTAGGGTGTGGCCGATTCCCTCCTCTATTCCCTCCACCTTGGCCGGCGCCCAACATATTCCCTTTCTCCTCTTCACTCCATCTTGGCCGGCGGCACTAGGAGCTAGGGTTTGTCCCTAGTTCGGTTCCTTGGTTGTTTTTATTTTGTTCTCTCTATTCTTGGGGCCGGCGGCATCAATCCTTTGAGGATTGGTGGTTGGCTCAAGCAAGAAGGGAAAGAGAGTTCTTCTTTCTTTGGATTGAAGAAGATCTAGGAAGCTTCAACTTGTGGAGGATCTTCTCCCACACGAAGTCTACAAGGAGGTTAGGACATACGATAGAAGATCGAGAGGTATAAAAGTTTTACAACTTTTATTATTGATCTTTGCATGTTCTTATTGTTATGCTAGCTTATGTTCTTTATGTTAGTATGTGTTGATTATACTAGTTTACATTCGTATGTATTTGTATAATCATGGACCCCGAAAACAAACACAAAAACCGGCGATCCGTCCGTCGTCTCTTCCGCGGCTAACCGACTAGAAGAGTTGATTGCTTGAACAACAAGTTTGTTCAAGCAATTGCTCGAGTCATTAGCACGACGACGAATTGGTTGTGCTTAGGAAACTCATCCCATCCGGATTAGTTTTCATTAGTGAAAATTTTAATCCGGGGACATGGGAGCTGATGAGCATTCCGAGGGCTAGCATGATTTCCAACAAAATGGTATCAGAGCCACGGTTTTCAGTTTTGTGTGTTTTGGATTCGGTTACTTTCATGCGCATATCATATATTGAGTATACCGGATAATAGTAGGATGTGCGTAGGCTAACTTTTTGGTTGTAGGCATAAGATCCGACTATTATGGCTATATGTGTTACGTATTGCTGTTTATGCGGCGGTTGTATATTATTTGAATCCTCGGGGTTGACGAGGCTAGATTAGTATTTAATTTTTTGTAATTAAATACGACATTGTTTAGCCGCTCATTTTAATTTACTTTCGATCTAGATTATTTGTACACTCTTTCGTGGAGTATAGGATTGATGGATGTAAATTAAAATGATATAACTCGGCTCGGATCTCTTTGGTGACTTGTGCACATGAAAAGATGGAGCGGACGAGGTGGCGACATGACGGGACGCATATTGGAGAATAATGTCATAATAGTTGGAAAAAATTCTATTTTTTCCATATTTATTGCTGATTTGTTTTATATGCATGTTGTGTGTGCTTGAAAATTCCTCATTTTCAATTTACTAAGTGGGAGAGGGACATTTTAATTAATTCCCACGGCCTCCATTACAATTTGACGTGTGATGCAACAAACTTGCGCGTCGGCTATGAGTGCCTTCCTCCCCATCGGATGAGTTTGTTTGCGGATCACTAGGTCAAATAATGGTTATAGGAAGTTATCTAGGAGCTTGTGTACTTCCACAGCGGTAAGGCACATAATCCGAAATAATTCCCTTAGTATCGTGTAATGGTGCACACTTAGATACAAATAAAAGGGTATCCTCCCCATCGGAGTCACTGCTTTTATTTGTAGGGCCTATGAGAAACCAACTATTAATTTTATTTGTCAAAAAGTAAGGTTGACAAGATAATAAAATCAATGGGTTAAACCTCCTCTTACAAATGTAGAATTCGTATACGTCCACACTATCGTGGCATGCGATATTCTCGGTGTTTGAGGTGTTGGTTGATTTCAAAATTTGATTGTTTGAGGAATCAATAATTTTTATTGAAATCTACAGTAATAATAAGCATATTGTGTGTGCTTGAAAATTCCTCATTTTCAATTTGCTAAGTGGGAGAGGGACATTTTAATTAATTCCCGTGACCTCCATTACAATTTGACGTGTGATGCAACAAACTTGTGCGTCGGCTCTGAGTGCCTTCCTCCCCATCGGATGGGTTTGTTTGTGGATCACTAGGTCAAATAATGGTTATAGAAAATTATCTAGGAGTGTGTGTACTTCCACAGCGGTAAGGCACATAATCCGAAATAATTCCCTTAGTACCGTGTAATGGTGCACACTTAGATGCAAATAAAAAGTATCCTCCCCATCGGAGTCACTGCTTTTATTTGTAGGGCCAAAGAGGAACCAACTATTAATTTTATTTGTCAAAAAGTAAGGTTGACATGATAATAAAATTAATGGGTAAAACCTCCTCTTACAAATGTAGAATTCGTATACGTCCACACTATCGTGGCATGCGATATTCTCGGTGTTTTGAGGTGTTGGTTTATTTCGAAATTTTATTGTTTGAGGAATCAATAATATTTGAAATCTAATATTTTGATCATTGTGATTCTTAGAATTTTCAAAATTGACTTTTCAGTCCACTTACTATGATACTAAAGGAAATAAACTTACTGTACCCAAATAATGTTGATTGGAAAAGATTCTAGATATTGTCTTATCTGCTAAGGAGTACAAGTATGAACTCTTCATAGAGTGTCCTCAAGCCATCATTGCTCAAAAAGGTTTCTACTTCTAAGCCGAAAGGCAAGAAGAAGAAGAAACATGGTGAAGCAAAGATGGTTGGAGGATCTCAAGGAAGAGTGAAGAAGCCGAAAGGCAAGTACTTCACTTACAAACAGGATAGACATTGGAAGAAGGACTGTCCCAATCCAAAATAGAACAAAGGTATATCTTTTGGACTAGTCATTGAAACATGATTAGCGGTGATATCTACCGACACCTGGTGAGTAGATACGGGAGCCACTAATCATGTCTACAACACTTTGCAAGGGTTCCAGGAAACCCGATGACTAGCTAAAGGGGAGATTACCATTTACTTGGGCAATGCCATGATGGTGGCGGCTATTACAGTGGAAGAAGTTTTATTTATCTCTTGAGAATAATAAAACTTTTGTTCTGGAAAATTCCCTTTATGTACCTTTATTTAGAAAGAATTTAGTTTCAATTTCTAAATTATTATGGATGGATATTCTATTTCTTTTAAAGATAGAGTTGTTATAAAAGGAATAGGGAGAATATCTATTCAGGTACATTGAAAGGAAATTTGAACCAAAACCTTCCACAATGCAAATTGAAGTTAATAACTTATCTTCTAATTCCAATAAGAGAAAAGAACCTTCGAAGATGAACCAAACATATCTTTGGCTTCTTAGGCTTGGTCACATTAACCTAAGCAGAATTCAAAGGTTGATAGCTGATGGACCTTTGGGTTCATTAGTGGTGGAGGACCTCCCAACCTACGAATCTTGCTTGGAGGGTAAGATGACCAAGAGGCCTTTTTAAGGCCAAGGGGTATAGAGCCAAAGATGTGTTAGAAATGGTTCATTCTGATTTGTGAGGTCCTATGACTATCTAGGCAAGAGGTAATTTTGAACATTTCATCTTTTTCATAGATGATTGTTCAAGATATGGATGACACTACGATCTGATCGTGGTGGTAAGTACCTCTTGGGAGAGTTTGGGAACTACTTATCAGAGGCTGGGATTCAAATCCCAATTGACTGCACCTGGCACACCCCAGTAGAACGGTGTGGCAGAGAGAAGGAATAGGACTCTTATGGAGATGGTTAGATCGATGATGAGTTATTCTGACTTGTTTTGTAGTCCTAGAGATCAGAGGGTGATCATTAACATGAATGCCAGATTTCTAGAGGAAGACTATGTGATAAGCCACAAGCCCAAGAGTAAAATTGTTCTAGAGGAGTTAAAAGGGGAAGTCACTTCTTTAGTACCACCGGTACAAGAGGATATACCACATGTCACTGTACCACGTGTCACAAAGGATACACAGATGATACCTCGTCGTAGTGGGAGGGTTGTTAGACAACCTCTTAGATTCATGTTTTTGGACGAATCTTCTGATTTGGTCCCTAGCAAACATGAACCTGATCCCTAGACATACGACGAGAGTATCCAAGATAAAGATACATCATCTTGGCAAAGTGCAATGAACACTGAGATTGAATCTATGGATTCAAGTCAGGTCTGGGAGCTCTTATGCATAGCAGCTCATATGGATTATGAGGTGTGGCAGATGGATGTCAAGACAGCTTTCCTTAATGGAAGTCTTGAGGAAAACATCTATATGGAGCAACCAGAGGGATTCATTGCTAAGGGCAAAGAGCGTATTGTATGTAAGCCTAATCGGTTCGTTTATGGATTGAAGCAAGCTTCGAGGTCTTGGAACATCCGCTTTGATGAGGTAAATCCAGACTTATGGATTTATTCAAAGTCCGGATGAGACTTGTGTATACAAGAGATGTGACGAAAATATAGTGGTATTTCTTATACTATACGTAGATGACATTTTGATAGTTGGCGACAATATCGGAGTGTTATTAGACGTAAGGGTATGGTTGTCCAAACAGTTTTGAAGGACTTGGGAGAAGTGGGACACATCCTTGGGATCAAGGTTAGTGTGCTAATCCCAAACTTCATACATAGACACAATCTTGATTGTTTTAGCATGCAGAACTCCATGAAAGGTTTTCTACCTTTTTGGCATAGAGTACCTTTATCTAAAGAGATGTATCCCAACATCAAAGGAGATAGAGGAGATGAAGGCGGTTCCTTATGCTTCGGCAGTAGAAAGCCTCATGTATGCGATGCTCTATACGAGGCCAGATATCTGCTTTGTCGTGGGCATGGTCAGCAGATATCAAAGTAATCTAGGACAGGGACATTGGACTGCAGTAAAGCATATATTGTAGTGCCTGAGAAGGACTATGGATTATATGCTAGTTTACCGGGCAGACCAATTACTCCCTGTGGGTTGCATGGATTGCGACTTCCAATCAGATAGGGATAACAGTGAGTCTACCTCAGGTTTTGTGTTTACTTTAGGAGGTGGAGCCATTGTATGGAGGAGTGCCCAGCAGAAATGCGTGGCGGACTCCACCATGGAAGCTGAGTATGTGGCAGCCTATGAGGCAGCCAAAGAAGCTATGTGGCTCAGGAACTTCCTGATGGACTTAGATGTGATTCCTGGTTTGCCCAGAACTATCACAATTTATTGTGATAATAATGGTGCAGTTGCAAACTCGAAGGAACCACGAGCCCATAAGGCTAGTAAACACATAGAGCGCGAGTACCACCTGATACGAGAAATCGTAAAGGAG
The DNA here is from genome assembly GCA_025175895.1 of Wurfbainia villosa. Classification (NCBI taxonomy): domain Eukaryota; kingdom Viridiplantae; phylum Streptophyta; class Magnoliopsida; order Zingiberales; family Zingiberaceae; genus Wurfbainia; species Wurfbainia villosa. The sequence goes on from CM045997.1 coordinate 86,302,563, forward strand.
GTAGAAGTTGTTGTCGCCTAGATTGCATCAGAGGATGACCTGGTAGACCCTTTCACTAAGGCCCTTCTAGCGAGAGCTTTGATAGGCATGTGGAGGGAAGGGGAATCAGATGTATGGCAGTATGAGAACAACATAGTCTTTTAGTATAAGTGGGAGATTGTTGGGATGTATACTGAAAGCCTAGCTCTTTTGTATGAACATCTTTATTTTGAAATAAGAATCACATGATCATTGTTTACACTTTATTTATATATGTGCATATTGTCTAATACTTTACATTGTAGATAACATGGTGCTTGGGTGTGGCACAGAAGATCATGTTTTCAGTCCCTTGTAGAGTATAAGTAAAGGCTCACAACCAAGATGGTTTTGGACAAACCATTGGCATGGTTGTAGTGTAGCTTGGTATTGTTTTATCTTGAACATAGAGTTACACTAGTACACTTAGGTGTATTGAGCAGGACCGATATAGAGGTGATTCAATTTATTGCTGACTACATAATTGAATCGGATCTCGGATATTATGTTGTACATGCTCTTAATCTCGATATAATAACGGGCACATGTACTTAGTATTTATTTCTTTGATTTATCAAAGGGTGAGATTTCTATGGATTAAATCAATAGGCCCGGTAAGTTGGGAAATGATATTATTTACATGGTGTGTCGTTGATTATAGGAGGAAACCATGTCCTATGTATTAGGTTGATGATGTCCCCTTGTGGAGCTCATAAGGTTCATCATGTAAACCCTGCAGGTTGACTTAGTCAACATGATGATAAGGTTGAGTGGTACTACTCGAGGAGTTAGATGTTAATTAATTGATGGTCAGTAAATCAATTAATTGACGGACATTCGATATCTTAAACACAGGAGATGGATGTACAAATAATATATGGAGCCCATATTGATTTATGGGGGTTGGTGAGGTAATTCAATGATGATCCTCTAGTGGAATGGAACATCATTGATGGATCAAGTTTGTGTGGTTCCGATCCATCGGGTGGCCAAGATCCAACTCCTCCTCATGGTCCCTATCGTAGCCTAATACAAACCTCTTGATGTCTAGATAAAATGATGGAAAACAAATCTCTAGATCCGACGGTTGAGATTAAATCTCTAAGAACCGATGGTAGAGATCAAATTTCTAGAACCGACGCTTGAGATTAAATCTCTAGAACCGACGGTTGAGATTAAATCTCTAAGAACCGATGGTAGAGATCAAATTTCTAGAACCGACGGTTGAGATTAAATCTCTAGAACCGACGGTAGAGATCAAATCTCTAGAACCGACGGTTGAGATTAAATCTCTAGATCCGACGGTTGAGATTAAATCTCTAGATCCGACGGTTGAGATTAAATCTCTAGAACCAATGGAGGAGATTAAACCTGGGCCTAAACCTAACTCTGTATATATGGAAGAATGGGTTGGCCAGCAACTAAGATTTGGATGATGGAGATTAGGGTTTAGCCTCTCATTGCTTGGGCGGCAAGAAACCCTAAGGAGGAAACCCTAATTGGATTAGGGTTTGGCTCTTTGGTTGGGCGGCAAGGTTTGGAAGGAAGAGTGGGCGGCAACTTGTGGAAGATCTCTTCTTCTTCCTAGAAGGTGGCCGGCTCCTAGATCTCTTCCCTCCACCTTGGTTGGGCGGCAAGAAACCATAAGGAAGAAACCCTAATTAGATTAGGGTTTGCAACAAGGTGGGTGGCAACTATAGGAGAGGAGTTCTTCTTCTTCCTAGGGTGTGGCCGATTCCTTCCTCTATTCCCTCCACCTTGGCCAGCGCCCAACATATTCCCTTTCTCCTCTTCACTCCATCTTGGCCGGCGGCACTAGGAGCTAGGGTTTGTCCCTAGTTCGGTTCCTTGGTTGTTTCCATTTTGTTCTCTCTATTCTTGGGGCCGGCGGCATCAATCCTTTGAGGATTGGTGGTTGGCTCAAGCAAGAAGGGAAAGAGAGTTCTTCTTTCTTTGGATTGAAGAAGATCTTGGAAGCTTCAACTTGTGGAGGATCTTCGCCCACACGAAGTCTACAAGGAGGTTAGGACATACGATAGAAGATCGAGAGGTATAAAAGTTTTACAACTTTTATTATTGATCTTTGCATGTTCTTATTGTTATGCTAGCTTATGTTCTTTATGTTAGTATGTGTTGATTATACTAGTTTACATTCGTATGTATTTGTATAATCATGGACCCCGAAAACAAATACAAAAACCGGCGATCCGTCCGTCGTCTCTTCCGCGGCTAACCGACTAGAAGAGTTGATTGCTTGAACAACAAGTTTGTTCAAGCAATTGCTCGAGTCATTAGCACGACGACGAATTGGTTGCGCTTAGGAAACTCATCTCATCCGGATTAGTTTTCATTAGTGAAAATTTTAATCCGGGGACATGGGAGCCGATGAGCATTCTGAGGGCTAGCATGATTTCCAACATGCTCTTCCAAAGCAAGAGGAAGAATAGAAACAAGATCCTTCTCCTTCCTTTAGCCAACCAACAAGCAACAAGCACCTTGCTTCCCGCCGGCCAACAAGGAGAAGGGAAACAATGGTTGTCGGCCAAAAGCTTCAAGGGAGGACCCTAAGCCTTGGTTCCACCGGCCAAGGAGAAGGAGAGGAGGGAGTTCGGACGCCGGCCAAGGGCTGGAAAAACTTCAATTGGCGCCGGCCACCAATGGAGAAGTAGAAGACAAGGAAAGTCTTTCCTTATTTGGTGCCGCCAAGCCCAAACCCTAGCTCCAACTCCTTGCCGCCAATCCAAGCCTCCCCTTGCTTCTTAATTCTCCTCCATGGCAACCCTAGCCTCTCCTTTTATAGAGTTAGGAATAAGCCTTATTTTAATCTCCACCACTGGTTCTAGGGATTTAATCTCAACCGTCAGATCTAGAGATTTAATCTCAACCGTCGGATCTAGAGATTTAATCTCTACCTTTGGATCTAGAGTTTTGTTTCCATCCATTGGATATAAGCTTCATGAGGTTTTAATAGGCTACAATAGGGACCATGAGGTGGAGATGGGTCTTGGCCACTCAATGGATCAAGCCCACATAAAGTCCGATCCATTAATGATAATCCAATACACTAAAGGTTTATCATTGATCTACCTCACCAACCCCCATAAGTTAATTTGTGCTCCATATATTATTTGTACATTTTCTCCACGTGTTTAAGATCTCGATGTCCGTCGATTAATTAATTTACTGACCATTAATTAATCAACATCTAACTCCATGAGTAGTACCACTCAACCTTTTCATCATGTCGGACCAAGTCCACCTGCAGGGTTAACATGATGAACCTTATGAGCTCCTCAAGGGGACATCATCATCCTAATATATAAGACACGGTTTCCTCCTATAATCAACGGCACACCATATAAATAATATCATCTCCCAACTTACCGAGCCTATCAATTTAATCTATAAATCTCGCCCATTGGTAAATCAAAGAGATGAATACTAAGTATATGTGCCCGTTATTATATCGGGATTAAGAGTATGTACAATATAATATCTGAGGTCTGATTCGATTATGTAGTCAGCAATAAATCGAATCACCTCTAAGTCGGTCCTGCTCAATACATACAAAGTGCACTAGTGTGATTCTATGGTCAAGACAAATCAATCCCAAATCACACTACAACCATTCCAATGGTTTATCCAAATCCATCTCGGTTGTGAGCCTTTACTTATACTTTACAAGGAACCGATAACATGATCTCCCGTGTGACACGACACACCATGTTATCTACAATGTAATGTATTAGACAATATGCATAGCCATAAAAATATGCAAACAATGATCATGTGATTCTTAATTCAAAATAAAGATGTTCATACAAACGATAGACTTTTCAGTATACATCCCAACAATCTCCCACTTATACTAAAAGACTATGTTGTCCTCAAACTGCCATACATCTGATCCCCATTCCCTCCACATGCCTAACAAAAGCTTCTTTGAATTATGGGGTCACAACCGAGGATCTGCCAGGTTATCCTCCGTTGCAATCTTGGCCACAGCAACTTCTCCTCTCTTCATGATTTCTTGTATCAAGTGGTACTTGCGCTCTATGTGCTTACTTGCCTTATGGGCTCGTGGTTCCTTCGAGTTTGCAACTGCATCACTATTATCACAATAAATTGTGATAGTTCTGAGCAAACCAGGAATCACATCCTAGTCCATCAGGAAATTTCTGAGCCACACAACTTCTTTGGCCGCCTCAAAGGCTGCCACATACTCAGCTTCCATGGTAGAGTCCGCCACGCATTTCTGCTTGACACTCCTCCATACAATGGCTCCACCTCCCAAAGTAAACACAAAACCTGAGGTAGACATATTATTATCCCTATCAGATTGGCATCACCCAAGTACACAGTAATCTCCCCCTCAGCCAGTCGTCTGGTTTCCTAAAACCCCTACAAAGTATTGCAGACATGATCAGTGGCTCCCGCATCTACACACCAGGTGCCGGTAGATAACACCGCTAAACATGTTTCAATGACTAGACAAAAAGATATACCTTTGTTCTGCTTGCGGTTGGGGCAGTCTTTCTTCCAGTGTCCAGTCTGCTTACAAGTGAAGCACTTGCCTTTCGGCTTCTTCACTCCTACCTGAGTACCTCCCACCGCCTTTGCCCCAGTTTGTTTCTTCTTCTTCTTGCCTTTCAGCTTAAAAGTAGAAACCTTTTGGGTCACCATGGCATGTGCCTGAGCACTCTGACGAAATAGCCCCTTTGTCGCCTGGAGTTCTGTCAGAAGCTCCGCCAACGAATACAACCTCTTGTTCATATTGTAGTTCAGGCGAAACAACTCAAAACTCCTAGGTAGAGATTGGAGTATGATATCGACCTAGGTTTCCCCATCGATCTCAGCTCCAAGGACCTCCAACTCATTCAAATGAGCCATCTGTAGGGGATCGATACGGCCGACTAGAGGGGGGTGAATAGCCCTCTTACTATGGATGTCGTAATTCATTCGTTCTTCTTGCGTTGCTTGTCTACGATTGTCGTTAGCGCAGTGGAATAACAATAATAATGAAACTAACAACAATACACAATCACACAACACAAGATATACGTGGTTCGGAACCGAATGGTTCCTACTCCACGGGCGAGCTCACCGATCTCTAGTTATGCGCACGACACTAACTATAACACTCCTTCTCGACAACACGTCGGAGGTGGAGAAACCTCTCACAAGCAATTACAATGTAATATAGAAATACAAGCAAATACACAAATACAATACAAAAGAAAACTTTCACCGATTGCTTTGATCGCTTTGCTTGTTGCTTGCTTTGATTGGCTCTTGAAGGACTGGAATGCAGCAGCAATTCCCCTCCAATAGCTCCACAAAAACCATTGCAAAAACCTCCATCTCGAGCTCCTTTTATAACCTGCATCGAGCTATTTTCGCGCCTAGCAGTCGACTGCCAAAAGGCTCCAGTCGACTGCCCCTGTAGCCGTTGTCTCACAACGGCCAGATCCACGTCGGACAAGTTCCAACGGATCACCTACCAGTCGACTGATGATGCCCATCACGATCATTGGTGACTCAAATCGACTACCTGGTCATTTACGGGCGTTACGTGCTCGCGACACTCCCATCACGATGCCATCCCTCGGTCGCCATCCATGGCAATCGACTGCCAAGCACAAAACCCTAGCCTTACACCAGTCGAACTCTAGTCGACTTGGATCAGTCGAACCGGCACCTATGCAAGTCGACTGATGTCGGGCAAAACCTCAAACACCAAGTTGTTTGAGCCTCCGACACTCAGTCTTAGCCACTTGGCCAAGTCCACCTTATCCCTCATGGAGTTCCCCACCAAAGCTCTCTTCCCTCGGCCTACGTCCCTCGGATGCGCCAAGTGCACCGCTTCGCAACGCCACCCTTCGCGTCTCATGCCCTAGAAGTATGCTTCCCTTTTGGGTCACTCCATTCGCTCCACGTCCGGTGGTCCCTCGGATCCACCAAGCGCACGGCTTCACAATGTCATCCTTAACCGACTCAAGGACCCCGAGCCTAGTGAACTTACCAAGTCCTCAAGACTTCCCAAATGCACCAAGTGCACAGCTTCGCAATGCATTTCTCACCAAGCACCAAGCGCATGGCTTCGCAATGCTTTGGATTTCCCATGCCAAGCACCAAGCGCACGGCTTCGCAATGCTTTGGACTTCCCATGCCAACCCCATATTGGACTTTCCCACACCAAGCTCCATGCTTGGATTTTCCATGCCAACTCCATGTTGGACTTTCCCATGACAATCCCATGTCATGAGTTTTGTCTATTATCAAAATACTATCAGGGTACTGCTCGAGTCAAACTCGAGTCAACCTGGGATGATTGCACCAACAATCTCCCCCTTTTTGATGATTGACAAAACTACCATCTCAAGTCTACCAATTCTCCCATATTGGCAATTCTCATATCCCAATGAGAATTCCAAACCTAATTGGTAACTTGGTAATATCTCTCCCTTTTTGACATTACATCAAAAAGGTCCTCCCCAAGGGTATGAATGTCTCATATCCCAATGAGATCTTATATCTCTCCCTTGGAGGAACACATGCCTACCATCTTTCTAGTGATCCCATATCACTTAAAGAGAGGCAACCCAATTTCCTCCCATGAGGAAATACACATCCATCTTCCCATGATGGATATCTCCCCCTAGAGGCTTGCTCTCCCTTGACCATTGCACCAACAATGTCCTTGGAGAGTCCCTAAGCCAATAGGAACATTAAACCAATCAAAATTAAGGTAAAGTTCAACAATGAACTTTCTTCCACCTTAAAATTGATACTCTCCCTAAACTCTTTTCCTAATCCATATCCAATGGATTTCCACCCTCTCTAATGCTCTCCCAAGCATATCCTAGGGTTAGGAGTGGTTAGGGGACCTTAACCTAGCTGAACATGGGCCTAACCAACAAGATTTACCCAAAATCCGCTTGGGCAGTCGATCAAATCGAAATCACATGTCGATCATTTTCATCATCGATCATTGCCATCCATGGCAATGATCGATAATCAGATTCGTAGTTTTCAATTTTAAATGGATTTCCGAAATCCATAAGTAAATATACATAAGTTTAAAATTCGTGAAATTTCATATGCATATTACTTATCCTAAACATTATGGGTGAAAAATATTGGAAAATTATTTTACCCATTAAATTAGGAGATTGATACAAAGTTCAAAATTTTAGAAAAGCTTCAATAATAAGCCTTCTTTGTATCATCCTATTCAATGGTGATAGCTATCACAAGATAGGCTTCACCAAGGTTTTTCAAAATGTTTTCAAAACCTTTATTTTCATTTTCCTAAACATCTCACAAATATCTAGATGTGTAAAACACATTCAAGGCAATTAATCTAGTGAGATGTGGGTTTTTGTTCTTTTAAATTCTCATTCATATTTCTAAGGCAATATTATTTGATTCCCATCAAATCATGCCATAGTCCTTAATTTCATTTTAATTTATGCATGATGATGATTATGGCATAATTATGATATAGATAAAGACATATGCCAAAATCATGATGTCATGACATGTGAATGAAAATTAAGCATACATGACATACAAACATAAGTCTAAACATTATCATGACATTTTTATAAATAAAAATGAGAATGATGTCATGACATGGCAAGGCAAACAAATCATGGCAAGTAAAGTATACTAAGGTATAGAATACCTAAGTGTTAGAATCAATTTGCCATTTCTAGAGATTAATTCAATTTTGCCTTAATGCCATTCATTTCCTAGTGTGCCAAAAACCCAAAATGGCACACCAATATCTCTAAGACCTAATTGTGCCAATTTAATTATTTTTGACTTCTCAAGCATATTGGCACACCCTAATGTGTCAACTCTACTATGGTTAGGTTAACTACCCATCCACTTAGGGTTGACACACCCTAACCCATTTAGCGTGAATCGATCACGCTTTTAGGAACCCAATACCTATTGGAGCTCCTTGGGTTAACAAGGTATTCCCTAGGGATAACTTCCCTAGATACCTTCCTAATGACCCTTTTAGGCTTTAAAGCCATAGTCTTTTGGGTCTTACTTGGGTCAACTCTAGAGGTGACTCCTCCATTGACCTTCCTAGTGGCCTTCTTGGTTTTTCTTAAGTCCTTGGCCACTATACATACACCATGGCTAGACTTAGGGATAACTTCCCTATTAGCCTTGGTTTTTCTAGACCTAGATGTTGTTCCATAATTAAATGGAACATTATGGTAGGACATAGGTTTGTGACCCAAACCCTTCTTGCCCTTAGATATTTCTTGCTTCCTAGGTCTTGATTTTTGGACATTTGACCCCTTAACCGAATTTGATATTATTTCTAGGGTCTTCTCTAATTTTTTTAGCCTTGACCTCAAGGCTTGGTTTTCTAGCTCTAATTTCTTCAATTTTGAATTTTCATTAGATTTTTGAGGAATTATTTTCTTTTAAGGCATGTGCCTAGATTTCTTGGGATTAACACCCAAGTTTTCTTCAATTCTCCTAATTGGCTCCCTAGGTAAAATAGATCTAGTGTTTTGAGTCCTAGGTTTATCCTTAGTTATATGAACATGCTTGGCACCTAGACAATACACCTTATTATTTCTCTTAGCATGCTTTTCATTGATAATAGCAAGAGAACTAAAATAATTTTTATCATGCTTTTTGACTTTAGGAATTAAAGGTGCATTAACTAAATGTACCTTAGGGTTAGCTTTAGGAGCTCCCCCTACATGAATTGCACCTTCTTGCCCTTTCTTCCTCCCCCTAGGGCATTGGCTTCGGTAGTGTCCCTTTTGATTGCATTTGAAGCACACAATGTGCTCTTTGCTCTTGATTTTGGGAACACCGGCATTGTTTGACTTTGGGTTGACTTTTGGTGTCGATGCCTTCTTCTTAGCCAATTTAGGGCATTTGCTCTTGTAATGCCCTTTCTCCCTACACTCAAAACAAATAATATAATCTTTACGATTAATTATAATACATGAGTCACCTAGGGAGTTGGTGGAAGCCTCTTGGTCATTTTTTCCAGAGGTAGATGCTTCATTTTGGCTTGGCTCCGGAGTTGAAATCCTTTCCTCCCCCTCAACGCTAGAGGTGGAGGTCTCCACCAAGTCATCCACATCTTCAAAAGTGGATGGTGATTCTTCTTCGGCATTCTCCTCTACTTGTGCCGATTTGGAATTTTCTTGGAATTTCATTATCTTATTCCATAATTCCCTTGCATCCCTATAATCACCCAATCTAGACCAAATAGTGTTAGGTAACAAATCACTAATCAACTTGATTACCTTGAGATTTGTCTTGAAGTCTTTGATTTGGTCTTGGGTCCATTTTGACTTCTCAATTGGCTTGTTGTACTTGTCCCTAGGCATTTCAAAACCGTTTTCTATAATAATCATAAAATCAAAATCGGTTTCTAGGTATACCTCCATCCGTTTCCTCCACCAAGAAAAATCTCCATCGAATTTCGGTGGATGGATGAAGCCGGCCATTTTGTAGTGCTCTCGCGGCGGTTAGCCCTTGAAGAGCGACCTCTGCTCTGATACCACTTGTAGGGGATCGATACGGCCGGCTAGAGGGGGGTGAATAGCCCTCTTACTATGGATGTCATAATTCGTTCATTCTTCTTGCGTTGCTTGTCTACGATTGTCGTTAGCGCAGCGGAATAACAATAATAATGAAACTAACAACAATACACAATCACACAACACAAGATATACGTGGTTCGGAACCGAATGGTTCCTACTCCACGGGCGAGCTCACCGAGCTCTAGTTATGCGCACGGCACTAACTATAACACTCCTTCTCGACAACACGTCGGAGGTGGAGAAACCTCTCACAAGCAATTACAATGTAATATAGAAATATAAGCAAATACACAAATACAATACAAAAGAAAACTTTAACCGATTGCTTTGATCTCTTTGCTTGTTGCTTGCTTTGATTGGCTCTTGAAGGACTGGAATGCAGCAGCAATTCCCCTCCAATAGCTCCACAAAAACCATTGCAAAAACCTCCATCTCGAGCTCCTTTTATAACCTCGTGATCGAGCTATTTTGCGCCTAGCGATCGCCAAAAGGCCCGATCATTGCTCCTGTAGTCGTTGTCTCACAACGACCAGATCCACGTTGGACAAGTTCCAACGGATCACCTACCAGTTGACTGATGATGCCCATCACGATCATCGTGACCCAATAATCGAGGTCGATTGGCTACGGGCGAGCGCTCGCGACACTCCCATCGATCACCTTGCCATCCTCCCTAGCCGATCGGCCGACTTTCGCCGATCACATGTCCATGGCAATGATCGCCAAGCACAAAACCCTAGCCTTACACCAGTCGAACTCTAGTCGACTTGGATCAGTCGAACCGACACCTATGCCAGTCGACTGATGTCGGGCAAAACCTCAAACACCAAGTTGTTTGAGCATCCGACCGTCGGGTAAACCCTCAAACATCAAGTTTTAGCCTCCGACACTCAGTCTTAGCCACTTGGCCAAGTCCACCTTATCCCTCATGGAGTTCCCCACCAAAGCTCTCTTCCCTCGGCCTACGTCCCTCGGATGCGCCAAGTGTACGGCTTCGCAACGCCATCCTTCGCGTCTCATGCCCTAGAAGTATGCTTCCCTTTGGGCTCACTCCATTCGCTCCCCGTCCGGCGGTCCCTCGGATGCACCAAGCGCACGGCTTCGAAATGCATTTCTCACAAAGCACCAAGCGCACGGCTTCGTAATGCTTTGGATTTCCCATGCCAAGCACCAAGCGCATGGCTTCGCAATGCTTTAGACTTCCCATGCCAACCCCAAGTTGGACTTTCCCACACCAAGCTCCATGCTTGGATTTTCCATGCCAACTCCATGTTGGACTTTCCCATGACAATCCCATGTCATGAGTTTTGTCTATCATCAAAATACTATCAGGGTACTGCTCGAGTCAAACTCGAGTCAACCTGGGACAATTGCACCAACAATCTCCCAACACCATCATCTTGAGAACATGATCCCTTACGGGTGTTCCCTCGATCATGGTGGTCGTCATTAAGTTTCTCATGGCTTCTTGCCTTGCAGCCCGATTCTGGTGTCCGAAAAGCTCTTTGAGATTGAGCATCATGTCATAAGCATGGGCATGGCTTGATGCTGATGTTGCAGTACATTTGACATAAATGCCAAAATGTAACACTGCGCTATCTCATCGGCGTTGATCCACTTCTTATAACTCTGTCTCTCCTTTTCCCCAGAATCATCTGCAGGCTTAGGAGGGCACTCTTCGAGGAGTACATATTTGTATTCCTCAGCAGTCAAGACTATGTCTAGATTCCTCTTCCAATCAACATAGTTTGGTCCAGTAAGTTTATTCTCTTTCAATATCATAACAAGCGGGTTGAAAGTCATTTTGAAAGAAAAACTAAGAATCACATAGATCAAAACATTAGATTTCAAAAAATTATTGATTCCTCAAACAATAAAATTTTAAAATCAACCAACACCTTAAAACACCGAGAATATCATATGCCATGATAGTGTGGACGTATATGAATTCTACATTTGTAAGAGGAGGTTTTACCCATTAATTTTACTATCTTGTCAACCTAACTTTTTGACAAGTAAAATTAATAGTTGGTTCCTCTTTGGCCCTACAAATAAAAGCAGTGACTCTGATGGAGAGGATACTTATATTTGTATCTAAGTGTTCACCATTACTCAGTACCAAGGTAATTATCTCGGGTTATGTGTCTTCTGATGGGGAAGTACACACGCTCCTTAAAATATCCCTCTCCCACTTAGTAATTTGAAATTGATGAATTTTCTAGCCTACGACATGCATATCAAACAATAAGCAATAAATATGAAAAATAAATTATTTTCCAACTATTATGGCTTTTGTCTTCAATATGTCTCCCGTCGCATCGCCTTCTCGTCCGCTCCTCCTATGCCATCTACGAGCCATCCGGAGATCCGAGCCGAGACTAAAATCTATTTTAATTTATATCCATCGATCCTATACTCCACGAGGGAGTGTACATGAAATCTAGATCGAAAGTAAACTAAAATAAAAAGAGTGGCTAAAAATGTCATATCTAATTTACAAAAAATTAAATACCAGCCTCGTCAACTCCGAGGATTCAACAAAATATACAAATACAATCACATACACACATATGGTCATAATAGTCAGATCTTATGCCTGCAACCAAAGAGTTAACCTAAGCATATCCTACTATTATCCGACACATATAATATATGAAAAATGCATAAGAGTAACCGAATCCTAAACACACAAAATCGAAAACCTTGGCTCTGATATCAATTGTTGGGTTGATCCGTGAGGGGAAACTTCGCTTCCAACTTCAACTCGGTCGCTTGTTCATGACATCCCCAGATTAAAAATTTAATCCTAGACAAAAGGGAACACCCAAGCAACCTTGTCATCGTCGTGCTATTCATTTAGAGTGGTCACTTGAACAAACTTGTTGTTCAAGCGACCAACCTCTATTCTACGAGTAGTCATGGAATAGATGATGTACGGATCGTCGGCTTTTGTGTTTATGTTCGAGATCCAACTATTATTTAGCCACAAAACACAATATATCATGCACATAATTGAAAAACAAATATAAACATGATACAAATAAAAATAGAGAATCGATATACCTCTCGATCTTCTATTGTATGACCTTCCTCCTTTCGAACGTCGTGTGGGCGACGATCTACCAAAAGTTGAAGCTCCTAGATCACTAATCTTCCTTCCTTGCTCATCCAAAGAAAGAGGAAGAATAGAAACAAGATCCTTCTCCTTTCTTTAGCCAACCAACAAGCAACAAGCACCTTGCTTGCCGCCGACCAACAAGGAGAAGGGAAACAATGGTTGCCGGCCAAAAGCTTCAAGGGAGGACCCTAAGCCTTGGTTCCATCGGCCAAGGAGAAGGAGAGGAGGGAGTTTGGATGCCGGCCAAGGGCTGGAAAAACTTCAATGGGCGCCCGCCACCAATGGAGAAGAAGAAGACAAGGAAAGTCTTTCCTTATTTGGTGCTGCCAAGCCCAAACCCTAGCTCCAACTCCTTTCCGCCAACTCCAAGCCTCCCCTTGCTTCTTAATTCTCCTCCATGGCAACCCTAGCCTCTCCTTTTATAGAGTTAGGGATAAGCCTTGTTTTAATCTCCACCACTGGTTCTAGGGATTTAATCTCAATCATCGGATCTAGAGATTTAATCTCAACCGTTAGATCTAGAGATTAAATCTCCTATAATCAACGGCACACCATATAAATAATATCATCTCCCAACTTACCGAGCCTATCAATTTAATCTATAAATCTCTCCCATTGGTAAATCAAAGAGATGAATACTAAGTATATGTGCCCGTTATTATATCGGGATTAAGAGTATGTACAATATAATATCTGAGGTCTGATTCGATTATGTTGTCAGCAATAAATCGAATCACCTCTATGTCGGTCCTGCTCAATACCCACAAAGTGCACTGGTGTGATTCTATGGTCAAGACAAACCAATCCCAAATCACACTACAACCATTCCAATGGTTTGTCCAAAGCCATCTCAGTTGTGATCCTTTACTTATACTTTACAAGGAACCGATAACATGATCTCCCGTGTGACACCACACACCATGTTATCTACAATGTAATGTATTAGACAATATGCATAGCCATAAAAATATGCAAACAATGATCATGTGATTCTTAATTCAAAATAAAGATATTCATACAAAAGATAGACTTTTCAGTATACATCGCAACACCTGGAACCCCTACAAAGAATTGTAGACATGATCAGTGGCTCTCGTATCTACACACCAGGTGCCGATAGATAACACCGTAAACATGTTTCAATGACTAGACCAAAAGATATACCTTTGTTCTACTTCTAGTTGGGGCAGTCATTCTTCCAGTGTCCAGTCTGCTTGCAAGTGAAGCACTTGCCTTTCAGCTTCTTCACTCCTCCCTGAGATCCTCCCGCCAATTTCGCCCTAGCTTGTTTCTTCTTCTTCTTGCCTTTCGACTTAGAAGCAGAAACCTCTTGGGCAACCATGGCCTGAGCCTGAGCACTCTGATGAAAAAGCCCCTCTACCGCCTGGAGTTCTGTCAGAAGCTCCGCAAATGAATACAACCTTTTATTCATGTTGTAGTTCAGGCGAAACTTATCAAAACTCCTAGGTAGAGACTGGAGAATGATATCGACCTGGGTTTCCCCATCGATTTCATCTCCGAGGACTTCCATCTCATTCAAATGAGCCATCATCTTGAGAACATGATCCCTCACGGGTGTTCCCTTGATCATAGTGGTCGTCATCAAGTTCCTCATGGCTTCCTGCCTAGTAGCCCGATTCTGGTGTTCGAAAAGCTCTTTGAGATTGAGCATCATGTCATAAGCAGTGGGCATGGCTTGATGTTAATGTTGCAATACATTTGACATAGATTCTAAAATGTAACACCACGCCATCTCATCAGCCTTTATTCACTTCTTATAACTCTCGTTCTCCTTTTCTCCAGAATCATCCATAGGTTTAAGAGGACACTCTTCGAAGAGTACATATTTGTACTCCTCAGCAGTCAAGACAATGTCAAGATTCCTCTTCCAATCAACATAATTGGGTCCAGTAAGTTTATTTTCTTTCAGTATCATAGCAAGCGGGTTGAAAGTCATTTTTGAAAAAACTAAGAATCACATTGATCAAAACATTAAATTTCAAAAAATTATTGATTCCTCAAACAATAAAATTTTAAAATCAACCAACACCTCAAAACACTGAGAATATCGTATACCACGATAGTGTGGACGTATACGAATTCTACATCTGTAAGAGGAGGTTTTACCTATTAATTTTACTATCTTGTCAAACTAACATTTTGACAAATAAAATTAACAATTGGTTCCTCTTCGGCCCCTACAAATAAAAACAGTGACTCCGATGGGGAGGATACTCATATTTGCATCTAAGTGTTCACCATTACTCAGTACTAAGGCAATTATCTCGGGTTATGTGCCTTCCGATGGGGAAGTACATACGCTCCTTAATAATTTCCTATAACCATATTTGACCCTATGATTCACAAACAAACTCATTCGATGGGGAGGAAGGCACTCAGAGCCGACGCATAAGTTTGTTTGCATCACATGTCAAATCGTAATGGAGGCCGTGGGAATTTATAAAAATATCCCTCTCCCACTTAGTAATTTAAAATTGAGGAATTTTCCTAGCCTACGACATGCATATCAAACAAGAAGCAATAAATACAAAAAAAATATATTTTCAAACTATTATGGCTTTTGTTCTCCAATATGCCTCCCATCGTATCGCCATCTCATCCGCTCCTCCCTACGCAATGTACAAGCCATCTGAAGATCCGAGCTGAGAAAAACTATTTTAATTTACATCCATCGATCCTATACTCCATGAAGGAGTGTACATGAAATCTAGATCGAAAGTAAACTAAAATAAAAAGAGTGGCTAAACAATGTCGTACTTAATTACAAAAATTAAATACTAGCCTTGTCAACCCCGAGGATTCAAATAATATACAATTACACACATACAATCACATACACACATATGGCCATAAAAGTTGGATCCTATGCCTGCAACCAAAAAGTTAACCTATGCACATCCTACAATTATCCAGCACATATAATATATGAAAAGTGCTTAAAAGTAACCAAATCCTAAACACACAAAACCGAAAATCGTGGATCTGATACCACTTGAAGGGAGGAAACTTCGCTTCCCACTTCAACTCGGTTGCTTGATGTGGTGATCCCGTCTTCATCCCCGGATTAAAAAATATTAATCCTTGACAAATAGGGATAACCCAAGCTACCATTCCATCATCGTTCTATTCGATTAGAGTGGTCACTTGAACAAACTTTTTGTTCAAGCAACCTACCTATATTCTTCGAATAGCCGCGGAATAGACGATGTACGGATAACAAAACATATAACATGCATAGAATAAGAAAAGATTCATAAACAAGCATTATACCTCTCGTTATACCTCTTCATTTTCTATCGTATGTCCTTCCTTTTTTTGGACATCGTGTGGGCGACGATCTTCCAAAATTCGAAGCCACCTAGATCACCAATCTTCCTTTCCTTGTTCACTCTGAACAAAGGAAGATCATAAAATGAAACTCTTCTCCTCTTTAGAACCGACCACCAAGCTCCAAGCATGATTCTTGCCGCCGGCCAAGGAAAGGAATATGGAGTAAGGCCGCGGGCCAAAAGCTCCGAGGGAAGAGACCCTAGCTCTTGCCACCGGCCAAGGAGGAGAGGAAGAGGGTTGGGACGCTGGCCATGGATGAGAGGAAGAAGAGGGGCACCGGACAAAACCCTAGGAAGAAGGGAAAGTCTTGCCGCCCAAGAGTTCTCCAAACCCTAGATGCCCAATGCCTCTCCAAGCCCTTGCCGCCCAAAACCCTAATCTCCCTTGTGTGTTCCATGCCCAAGCCATGGACATGCTTTTATAGAGCTAGGCTTAAGCCTCCTTTCAATCTCCACCGTTGGATCTAGGGATTTAATCTCCACCATCGAATCTAGAGATTTAATTACAATCGTCGGATCTAGAGATTTAATCTCCACCGTCGGATCTAGACTTTCATTTTCCATCATCGGATCTAGGCTCCATGAGGGTTTTAATAGGCTACAATAGGGACCTTGAGGAGGAGTTGGATCTTGGCCACCCAATGTTAAAAGGCCATCAATATTACCCATCACCAACCTCCATAAGTTAATATGGGCTCCATACATTATTTGTACATATATCTCTCCGTGTTTAAGATCTCGAATGTCCGTCGATTAATTAATTTACTGACAATTAATTAATCAATATCTAACTCTATGAGTAGTACCACTCAACCTTATCATCATGTCGGACCAAGTCCACCTGCAGGGTTTACATGATGAACCTTATGAGCTCCTCAAGGGGACATCATCATCCTAATATATAGGACACGATTTCCTCCTATAATCAATGGCACACCATATAAATAATATCATTATCTAACTTACCGAGCCTATCAATTTACTCTATAAATCTCGCCCATTGGTAAATCAAAGAAATGAATATTAAGTATATGTGCCCGTTATTATATTGGGATTAAGAGCATGTACAACATAATATCTGAGGTCCGATTCAATTATGTAGTCAGCAATAAATTGAATCACCTCTAAGTCGATCCTGCTCAATACACACAAAGTATACTAGTGTAATTCAATGGCCAAGACAAACCAATACCAAATCACACTACAACCATTCCAATGGTTTGTCTATAACCATCTAGGTTGTGAGCCTTTACTTATACTTTACAAAGAACTGATAACATGATCTCCCGTGTGACACTACACACCATGTTATCTACAATGTAATGTATTAGACAATATGCATAGCCATATATATGCAAACAATGATCATGTGATTCTTATTTCAAAAATAAAGATGTTCATACAAAAGATAAACTTTTCAGTATACATCCCAACAAGACCAATAGTAAATTGGTTTCGGAGTTATTCATCGGAGACGAATCGGACCGTGGATTAGCGGTGAGGTCATGAACCATGTTATATCATTTGTTAGCATTGATTTTGCTTTTGCTTATCGTTATTTCTTGTTTAGTTTTGTTTCTATTGTGCTAATATTCTTTGTAGACAAGCAATTCCGTTCATACGATGAAAGAGGGCTATTCACCCCACCTCTAGTCAACCATCGATGATCCTACACATACTTGCTAGACCACCCTTAGCCTAGACCTAAGCCTTCTAGCCACCTCCGTCAGCCTTATGATGTGAGCAAAACATATAGGATTTTAGGAGTAGTTTTCGCTCACATCTCATTATATTTTAAGTTAGTTTCAAGCATATGTCACTTTGTTTTGCAAGCATTTCCTATTTTCTGGTTCAGAGGTCTGCTCTTTGTACTTTTGCGTGCAGGATAGCTTTTTGTGGGAAAAAGGCACACTTTTGGAGCAAAAGAAGGGCATTTTGCAGCTAGACGCAGAAGGGGACATGGCCAGGGCATGTGGCTACACACTGTCGTGTCCAAGGGGCAAAATCTACCACCCCAGGGCCACACACGGCCTGGCCATGTGGAAACACACAGTCGTGTGGTGGCCCAGCAGATTGACGCAGCAATACAGTGTGATGTTTATATAAGGAGAGCTCCGCTCAAACCCTAGGGGGGAGGCAAGACAGCTGGGATGGCACACCGAAGCCCTAAAAAGCTTCGGGAACTCACAACGGGGAGGAAGAACACCGCCGGAGATCCGAGTTCTGCACTTCAACGCTAGAAAGAAGGCCACATTGGCATTGTAAATTCCTATTCTTGCACTTTATCTACTATGTATCAAACATGAACATGCCTTGTGTTTCTTCTTTCCCATCTATGGAGTAGTAACTTCGATTCTAGGATTAGGGAGTAGCTTGTGTGCGTATAACATGCTGCTTCAAATTGAATTCTATTATTGTGTTTGAATTTGCAATTGGAATTTGTTTAGATCGATATCTATGTGTATTTGGTTTTCTATCTCCTGTGCTTAGCCTATACGAGGGGTGACAACCCTCGTATCTAAGATTTAGGGGATTTATACAAGGAACCTAGGGGTTAGCCTCATCTCCTGTAACCGTGGGTAGAATGATGCAATAGAAATGGAAACGGTTCATCACAGGGATTGATTCGGCATCCTCGTACCGCCTATCCAGTCCTTGTAAGGCAAAGATAGCTCCTGATAGATGTGGCAGCTCATCGAGAGAGTGTATGATGTCCCTTCCACAAGACCGTAGTTAGACGTTTAGACAATGCCTAGTTTATAGCATGTCTTGCGATACACAAGCGAAACTGAAGTCCTAGAATTCCTTTAAAAGATCTCACGGCAGCCTCCTCTCTTCCTCCGTGTGACACCGTATTGAGTAGGACCACCAATAACCCTCACATTCACAACCCCTTAGAGTCTAGTCCCGAACAATTACACCCACCGAACAAATCAGTACTCGTATCTCAATCCATGTGGGATCGATAATCTTTTTATTACTTGATGACATCCATGCACTTGCGGGCGTTGAGCGTGAGCACGCGCTTCGAGACCTCGACAGTCTCCGTCGCAAGATTTGAGGTCGCATTCGCGTGCGTCACCTCATGCCTATTGGATCCCTCCAAGTCATCCATGACTTATTCATCCATATGCTAGTCTTTAGGTACTTCTATCAGCTATTGTCATGCTAAGCTAGTCTATCCCGCCAAGGCACAATGGGATTATGCCACCAAGACTTCCGCTTGGACTTGACGCCGCCAACCATTGGACTTATGCTGTCAAAACTCCACTCTTGGACTTTACGCCGCCAATATCACCCCTTGGACTTCCCTTGCCAACCCATGTTGGACTTTCCATTTGCCAAGACTCAAGCTTGGACTTTCCCTTTCCAAGACCCATGCTTGGACTTTCCATGCCAAGTACCCATGACTTAGACTTTCCCATTGCCAAGTGTCCCACTTGGACTTTCCATGCCAAGTACACAAGACTTAGACTTCTCTATCATATGGTCAACCCCATGTCAACCATATTGTCAAACAATGGTCAAACCATCGTCAAACATCAAAATATCACTTGAGTCAAACTCGAGTCCAGTCAATCATGACCCGGATCGATTGCACCAACAATCTTCCCAAAATATTATCAAACATCAAAATACTACTCGAGTCCAACTCGAGTCTGGTCAATCGTGACCTAGGCCGATTGCACCATTATGCTACTCTTATATAAAGGGGTGGAGATGAGGGAGCAGGAGATGGGTTTTTCTAGAATGGTACCATAAGTAGCCCAAGAAAGTGTTGGTTCCTAAAGTTGCTTCCTTTATTCTCCTATCTTTTATTGTAGTCTTCTTATCTCTTTGATGGGCACTGACTTGAACATCAGAGGGGCCATACGGGGAAGCTAGCCCATCCCTAATCATTCACTTCTATTGCAGATCAAGATCCTCAGTAGCATCTTCACAGATCTTATGTATCTTGCCTCTTATCAGCAAAAGAGGAGGAGGGATTCGAGCATGCTGGAAAAAAGAACCCCATCAAATTGGCGTCGTCTATGGGAATCTGAACAAAAAGTTGCTAGATCTTGCTAGAGTTTGACACATCATCCTTTGTTCTAGCTTCAGTGACTCAATTCTTAGAGGTTGGTATCACGAATTTTTGGGATCGTTGTGATTTTTGAATATGTTTGCAATCGTCGGATTTGGTATTCTGTCTTATTATTGGTATTGTTATTCACCAGATCTGATATTCTATCACACTATTGGTATTATCATTCACCAAATTTGATATTCTATCATATTATTAGTGATATCATTCATTAAATCTGATACTATTATATTATTGGTATTATCATTCACCCGATCTAATATTCTGTCATATTGTTGGGGCTATTATTCATCAGAACTGATATTCCCATTGAGGGTTACTTTTCCACTAGAATAGTTTCAGTAGTTTGATAGGTTATTATTAGAATTTTCCCTTTGATATTTCTGGCAAGTCCGTAGTTCGATTGCATGGGTTTCAATCTCTACTTTGGTTCTCTTCATGTTGAATAATTCTAATTATTGTTAGCTGACCAAGAGTTGTCATAATTGGCTCTGAATCAGTTTGGGGAGGTGATGAGACAGTAGGGTGTGTCTTGTTTATCTATATTATTTTGCTAATCAGATTGTGAAATATGCATTTGTTCCTGTCAAGAACTTAATAATCTATCTCTCCGATTAGGATTCTAGGACACCCTTTTTAGTTAATAGACAATATCTATTGAATTGGTAGGTTATCAGGTTTACACTGTTTTGTGCCAAGTTGTGCAGGATGTAGAGTGGTAGGTGTTTTGTTTCATTATTTAATTTAGTGCAGCCTCTGCACTTAATACCAAAATTCATTTCTTATTGGTGATCTCTCTATATATGGGTTGTTTTGATGAAATTTAATAGTATTTCTCAATTTCTAAAACTATTTCTGAACATGAGGATGGTTCTGAAATTAAATGATAGCCCAAAGTTGAATATGCTTAGGTTGTACTTGAAACTGATTTTAGTTGTTACGTGATCACTTTTTTATTTAATTGATTCTTTTCTTTTAATATTTTTTGTTTTAGATAATTTCTATTTTTCTAGCTTGATACAAATTACCATGTTAGCTTCCCCTATCAATATATCTTAGATATTAACTTGTGAGAACTCCTTGAAATATTCATGTTTAGCAGTGATTTTAGATCTAGGAAGGTTAAAAGTAATTTCTTCGGGACATGTGACCTTGCTCATTCATTCAACAATTAAGAAGTTTATGGAGAATGGTTTAGATATCAGTGTGACCAGTATTGAAATAAATCTATATTATGTTTTCCTCAAGTTTTGTTGGGGTTTCTTTCAAGTTCATGCACAGATAAGCCCAGGTCCCTTTATAATTTCCGGTATGGGGGGTTTTCTTACATCACGAGGTGGGTTATCTCAAGGTATATTGTGTATGGTTCTCTTATCTATGTCATGCAGTATTGTTTATGGCTATCTTTGAGAGAAATTTGTATGCTTATCTCTATCGCTCAGCCTATATACAATTATCTTTGGGAAGTTTACATGAGATTGCATCTATATTCCTTCTTTAACATATTTGTACTCTCTTAGAGACTAAAGTGTTCAAGTTCCCCTTTCTCTTTGGCCCCGTGTCAATTATAACATCCCCACAGGCTAGCAAACTACAGAATCACCTGATGAGCCTATAACGCCAGCAATGGCTAAGTAAAAATTGACTCAAGGCTCTACGCCTACTATAACAGCCTATGGACTATGTAGCTACCTTCCCCCACAGAGACTATAATGCCGCTTATATGACATATGTAAAAAGTTCTCAAGGCTCTTACGCCTACTATAATAGCTTATGGGCTAGATAGCTATCTTTCCCGCACAGGGACTATAACGTCACTTAAATGACATATGTAAAATGTTCTCAAAGCTCTTACGCCTCCTATAACAGCCTATAGGCTATGTAGCTACTTTCCCCCACAGGGAACTATAATGCCAACTATAATGGGCAAGTAAATGGCTAACATTCAAGGCCCAGTGCCTCATATAATACTCAAGGCCCTACTCCTAACAACTCAAAGCCTTGTGCCTAGCATGACAACTCAAGGTCCTGCACCTAGCATGAGAGTTTAAGGCTCCACGCTTAGTGTGAGAGTATAAGGCCCTGCACCTAATGTGACAATATAAGGCCCTGTGCCTAGTGGGATAGTCTCAAGATTTGTGTTCAGATTGACATCTTGTGATTTTTGATATGGCAGTGTGAATATCAGTAAATACTTGTAAAATTTCACTCAATTTTGCTCTTCAAGTTTACTAAAGGGGGGGAACTTATTATGATGGGGTCAAGGTTTTCTGATCAATTAGAGGGTTTCCTGAGGAGTTAGTCTTAGGACATCTCTCATATATTACTAAAAGAAATCGCCTTATGTATGAACCATTTATATGATAAATGAAGATTCACTATTTGAGTATACATGTTTTATGTATTTGATTGGATCTTAAACTCATTTACTGAATGTCCACGATACGATTCACAACATGAGAGAATTTGTGATTGGATCACAACTAGTGAGTATCTCTACATGTGTAATTGTGATGTATCGGAATTATCCCTAGTCGATGAATTGATGGATTTGGACACCATCAATTCTGTCGAGACTAGCACGAGGTATACTCCTTGGTGTATCCAAGCAGCTGATTCTCACTGGCTGGAGACATAGTGATGTCCGGAGTTAATCGTGGATGCTAGTTATGGTAACTAATTCATTGGAGTGACCAGCCGTAAGACTTCATATGGTTCTCTGCATATATAGATATGTCAATGAAGTTCTTACTGTGGCTTAAGTGCGATGTTTCTTTGACTTGCGGTATTCAAGTCATCTTGATCATGGAGACTTATGCTTTGACATCTTAAGCAAACATCTCTAAGGAGATGTGGACCCGGGATGATTGGGTATAAGTCGAAGTGATCGAAGGTGTTTGAATAACCTATAAAGGATTCACCACTCCTTGCGAGGAGATGTATACCCATGGCCTCTCGTCGGATTGTTACTAAAGTCTTTGGCCAAAGCATTACATGTTTAGAGTAAGGTACTCTTCGATACATGTGGAGTAACTAGAATCCGTAGGGACGAGGAAATGATACTTGGGCTAGGTGTGGCGTAGTCGACCTAGTGGGGTGACACTATAGACCATGTCCTGAACCAAGTGGGTATAAGATGAGTGAAGGGAATGGGGCACGATTCATTCAGCTGAAGGGTTTGAAATAGTTACGGATCAAGTTGATCTTTTGTTAATTGGGGATCATGATGTACTACTAGGTGCCACTCATGATCGTTCTATAATTAATGGTTAATTATAGGCGGCCAACATAAATCGAGAACCTATTTGGTCACCACAACGAGCGTAATCCAAAGGATTTAAAGCGAGCTTGAGAATGAGATTCTCAGACCGAGAGAAACTAGGTTTGGTTGGACCAAACATAAAGCGAACATGAAATCGTTTCAGTAGAAATGGAAGCGTGGATGGGCCGAGTCTTATGAAGATGTAATGGATGAACCAAAATGGTTTGGTTCTAATCTAATGGAGGAGAATAAACCAAAGGGTTTGGTTTATTTTAAACGAATGAACCAAAAGTTGGTTCGGTTCGTTTTAACTTAAAATAAACCATCATGGTTTGGTTTATTTTAACTTATCTTAATGGAGTGGGTTAACGGGCCTAATGGTTATGATCCAATAACCATTAAGAGAATTAGTTCTCTATAAAAGAGGGCTTAAGGGATAATTAAGTAATAATCCAAAACCCTAGCCCTAAGATTGCCGCCCACCTCCTCCTTGGAGTTCACGGCGCCAACCTCCATTGCCGCCCAGCTCTTGTGCCGCCGTCCAAGTCCTTGCCGGCGTCCAAGCTTCAGCCGGTGATCCTCTGGCGACCCTCCAGTGATCTTCCTAGGCTTCGGCGAAAAGGTGAGCACTTGGCTTCCTTGTTTTCGCCGACGCCTACTCCTCCACCAAAGCTGTCCAGTTTTCTGGACAGCTTGTTCTCCTCTCGTCGGAGCGTCGTTTGGACGACGGTTTGAGCTCCGACAGCGGCTAAACTACCGGGGATTCGATCTCCGGTAATCCTCTGAGGTGGAGGATGAAGGATTCGTCAATCGGTTGACGAATACCTCTCCGGAGAAGCGAATTTTGAGGACTCGTTTTGGATCCGAATTTGGATTCGGATCGTGATCATCTCTCGATCACGTCGTCTTCAACACGAGGCTAGTAACCTGTATGAAGATGAAGCTCGTGGCTTAGCGAAGTCATCCTAAGGATACTCGGCGTGGATACGGATAGAGACGATTCTAGCGAGGATCGTTCCGGTTGATGCCGTTCCCGCTACACAAAATACGAAAGGTATAACGTAGTTAAATTTCCTTTTATTGCAAATTTAAATTTACGGTTATGTCTACACTTGTTGTAATATGCATGCGTGTGTTGTGTGTGTTGTAATAAATGTAGATTTATTATTTTTATTGCTTCCGCTGTGTTCATGTTTACGAAACGTGATCGAACACACACACGCCGCGGTGACGAAAACCCAACAGTGGTATCAGAGCCCAGGTTGTGTTTCAACACAATCGTAAAATGGTTTTGCGATAGTCATAATATTATTTCTAGAAATTTTCTAATTTTGGAAATTTAGAAGTATTTATGGAAATTTTTCAATTTTGGAAAGTCTAGAAGTATTTATGGAAATCTTCCACTTTTGGAAAGTTGGAAGTATTTATGGAAATTGATATTTTCCATAAATAAAATATTTGATTAGATTCTGGAAATTTGTTTCCTAATTTAATCATGATTTGATTTTGGAAATCAAATCTTAAAATATTTTATTTCCATAAGTAGTTTTAATGATTTAGGAAATTGGTTTCCTAAATAGATTTTCCTTAATCAAGTAATTCCATGAATAAAATATGTGATTAGATTTGGAAATTTGTTTCCTAATTTAATTATGATTTGATTTGGAGAATCAAATCTTAAACATATTTTATTTCCATAAATAGTTATGACATATAAGGAAATTATATACATGACATAATTGTATGTCATGTAATTGCATTAGATGCATAACATTATGCCATGCGTGTCGTGACATGTAGATGTATGCCATGTATGTCATGCCATGTGGATAATAGTTATTTGCATGCAAAGAGGATGAGACATAAAAACCCTTAA
Source organism: Wurfbainia villosa (assembly GCA_025175895.1). Lineage (NCBI taxonomy): Eukaryota > Viridiplantae > Streptophyta > Magnoliopsida > Zingiberales > Zingiberaceae > Wurfbainia > Wurfbainia villosa. Next base: position 86,327,861 of record CM045997.1, read on the forward strand.
ACAATATTAAAGCCTACACCTTCCATTAATATGGTTAGAACCAGAGTTCCGTTTCTTGTTTGGGTTGTTGGACTCTCTCCAAGCCTGGCTCGAACCCGAACATGTTCAAACCATGGAATAGTTTAATACTAATATGGTAAGAGTCAGAGGTCAATCGTTAGCTTTGGTTGTTGGACTCTCTCCAAGCTGGGCTAATTGGTTGAATGCGCTCTAACCATATTAAAACTATTTCCCGATTAATGGGTTGGCTTTAACCTGGAGCATCGGCTTGTTGGACTCTCTCCAAGGTCGATGTAAAGGGAGGTGAAGTTGGGTGCTATGCATATGATGCATACTTGTTAATGTTAACAACCCGATGTATGTGTGAACATTCAATTAGTTGATAGCACATTGTGATAGTTGCATATACGTGATATGCAATCGGTATAGATGATACCTACCGTCGTAGTTATGAATGGCTTGTTGGACTCTCTCCAAGGTTGTTCATAACTATGATGGATATCAGCCCTTTCGGAGTTGAACCTACGATCTCCCGAAGTGATTGTGGGGATTTTTGAAATTCGAAAAATGAATGGGATTTATAACTGTCTATTGATGCATTTTTTAAAATCATTTTCTCATATATGCTCGTTTTGTATTTCTAAGATTGATCATGATGTCTTTGAATTTGCGTTCCATTTTGGATTGAATAAATTAGTGGGCGAGCTTCTTGGGTGGCTTAGAAGCTTGAGAATTGTTCTCAAGGTTGAAAAGCTTGCAAATGTCCTCGAAGCACCTCTTCACTTGATCCTAGTAGCGATGCAACTCTGGATCAATTGTTGGCCTATCGAAACATGTGAGTGATTACGAACAAATGAGTTGCATCATGCTAGCGTGATGAAACCCAAGCTCTGGCGACATGAGCATATGGATGCTTATATCGTAGTCCTTCATCTTTGTGAGTTGGTTGATGAGCAAGTGAGATTGAAGGTTCGAGTCTCAGCTCCTCTTCACCTCCGAGATGCTAGAAGGTTCATCTGTGTCTTTGCTCGATATCTTTGAAGACTGTGGAGTCTTCGAGAAGCATGGCGAGGGCGGTTTAGTTGATTAGTTGATTCCTCGAAGAAAGGTTCTAAGAGGAAGTCAAAGGAACAGCAGAAGGGAAAGAAGAGAAGGGCTAAGAAGGTAGAACTAGCACATAAGGAAACTTGCCATCATTATGGCAAGGAGAGCCATTTGCGAAGAAAGTGCAAGATTTATCTTGAGTCCGTGAAGAAGAATAAGGCATCAGATGCCCCATCTTCTTCAGATATCTTCGTTATTGATTGTCATTCTATTTCCTCAAACACTTGGGTATTGGATACTGGGTGTGGCTCACATATATGTAATGACATACATGGGCTAAGGAATAGAAGAAGACTCATTAAGGGAGAGTCAAATTTGCGTGTTGGGAATGGAGCAAAGGTTGCTGCAGTCGCCATTGGAACACATTTGTTGAAACTCCCTACAGGACTTGTCTTAGAACTGGACAATTGCTTTTATGTTCCTTCGTTGATAAAGAACATCATTTCTATTTCTTGTTTAAATAGAAATGGTTTCTATTTGACGTTTAGTAACAATTGTTGTTATATAACTTTGAATGACGTACTTTATGGAACTGGAACTTTGAGTAATGGCATTTATACGTTGGACGTATCCAGTGACATTTTCAATATCGAAGTGAGCAACACACGTGCTCGAAAGGATAATCAAATAGACTCCTATATGTGGCATTGTCGTCTTGGCCATATAAGCAAGAAACGCATGTCTGAATTACACCGATGTGGAATTCAGAAATCGTTTGAATTGGATTCATACGATACATGCGAATCATGCTTAAAAGGCAAGATGACTAATTTACCTTTTACTGGAAAAGGTGAATGAGTGGGAGAGTTACTAGGACTAATACATACTGATGTATGTGGACCTATGTCAACTCAAGCATTAGGAGGCTATAGCTACTTCATTACCTTCATCGATGATCACTCACGGTTTGGGTATGTGTTCTTGATGAAACACAAGTCTGAAGCCTTTGAAAGGTTCAAAGAATTCAGAAATGAAGTAGAGAAACAACATGACAAGAGTATTAAAATACTTCGATCGGATCGAGGTGGTGAATACTTAAGTCAAGAGTTTCTTGATTATCTAAGAGACAATGGCATATTGTCTCAATGGACTCCGCCATATACACCACAGCATAATGGTGTATCTGAGAGGCGTAACCGGACCTTGTTGGGCATGGTCAGGTCAATGATGAATCATGCGACTCTTCCCAAGTCCTTTTGGGGTTATGCACTTCAGACAGCTGTTTACTTGTTAAACAGAATGCCTACCAAGGTAGTCTCAACTACTCCATATGAGATATGGAATAGTAAGAAACCTCATGTATCTTACTTGAAGATATGGGGTTGTCCTGCTTATGTGAAGCGGACAGTATCAGACAAATTGGATGCTAAGTCTGATAAATGTCTATTTATTGGATACCCTAAGGAAACAAGGGGTTACCAATTCTATCATCCTGTGGAACAAAAGGTGTTTGTTTCAAGGCATGCTATGTTTCTAGAGAAAGAGTTTCTCTTGCAAGAAAATAGTGGGAGTGTCGTCGAGCTTGAGGAGGCTCGAGAGACTCAAATAGACATTGATGAGATACCTGGTGAAGCACAACAGCCGACAACTCAAAGTGATGAGCAATCGGCTGGACCTATTGTAACACCACATCTTCATAGATCTGGTAGAACACGCAATATTCCTGAGAGATATGGATTTCTCGTAAGTGAATCGAACGACATGTTACTCATTGATGATGAGGAGCCTACCAGTTATGAAGAAGTGCTGACAAGTTCAGAAAGGGATAAGTGGCTTGGTGCCATGAAGTTGGAAATGGATTCCATGTATGAAAACCAAGTTTGGAACTTGGTTGACCCACCTGAAGGGATAAAGCATATAGGGTGCAAGTGGGTTTTCAAGAAGAAAACCAACATGGATGGTAATGTGATTACCTATAAGGCTAGATTGGTGGCGAAAGGATATCGTCAAAAGCAAGGTGTTGATTATGACGAAACCTATTCGCCTGTAGCTATGCTTAAATCCATTCGGATGCTCCTGGCCATAGTGGTTCATTATGATTATGAGATATGGCAGATGGATGTGAAAACAGCTTTCCTTAATGGAAACCTCCTCGAGGACGTGTATATGATACAGCCTGAGGGTTTCACATCGGTTGATAAAACCAAGGTATGCAAACTGCGACGGTCTATTTATGGATTGAAGCAAGCATCCAGGAGCTGGAATATCCATTTTGATGAGACGATCAAAAAGTTTGATTTCTCACAAAATCCCGACGAACCTTGTGTGTACAAGAAGGTTAGTGGGAGTGCAGTCGTGTTCCTAGTATTATATGTTGATGACATATTACTTATAGGAAACGATGTTTCAATCTTACAGTCAGTTAAGGTTTGGTTATCCAAGACATTCTCCATGAAAGACCTGGGAGAAGCAACCTACATCCTCGGGATTAAGATCTATAGAGATAGATCGAAACGGTTGCTTGGTCTTTCGTAGTCTACATATATAGACCGAGTGCTAAAGAGGTTTAGCATGTCGGAATCCAAGAAAGGTTTCCTACCCATCAGGCATGGGGTACACCTTTCGAAGTCTATGTGTCCTCGCACAGAAGACGAGAGGATTTGCATGAGCAAGATTCCCTATGCATCCGCAATAGGATCTATCATGTATGTTATGTTATGTACGAGGCCCGATGTATCGTATGCTCTGAGTGTCACGAGAAGATACCAGTCTGATCCAGGAATGGATCATTGGGTGGCTGTTAAGACGATCCTTAAGTACTTAAGAAGAACTAAGGATGTGTTCCTAATATATGGAGAAGGGTACATGGTGATACGTGGGTATACGGATGCCAGCTCCAGACAGACAAGGATGATTCCATGTCTCAGTCTGGGTATGTATTCACCTAGAATGGAGGCGCAATAAGTTGGAAAGGTTCCAAGCTTGACACTATAGCGGATTCTGCCACTAAGGCAGAATACGTTGCAACTTTGGAAGCAGCAAAGGAAGCGGTTTGGATCAAGAAGTTCATCTATGAACTTGATGTGGTCTCATCAATGATTCAAACATATGCTTCGCCGCTATCATCTTATCAGAGAGATCATCAGTAGAAACGAAATACAAATCGAGAAAATTCCCACTGAAAGGAACTTAGCGGATCCCTTGACTAAGGCATTATCTCAAAATAAGTTTGAGGGTCATGTTCGAGCTTATGGTATTGGATACCGTAGCGATTGGCATTAGGCCAAGTGGGAGTCTTTTAGTAATATATGAGAGATGTCCTAAGACAATCGCCTTATGTATGAACCATTTATATGATAAATGAAGATTCACTATTTGAGTATACATGTTTTATGTATTTGATTGGATCTTAAACTCATTTATTGAATGTCCATGATACGATTCACAGCATGAGAGAATTTGTGATTGGATCACAACTAGTGAGTATCTCTACATGTGTAATTGTGATGTATCGGAATTATCCCTAGTCGATGAATTGATGGATTTGGACACCATCAATTCTGTCGAGACTAGCACGAGGTATACTCCTTGGTGTATCCAAGCGGTGATTCTCCTTTGGTGGAGACATAGTGATGTCGGAGTTAATCGTGGATGCTAGTTATGGTAACTAGTTCATTGGAGTGACCGGTAGTAAGACTTCATATGGTTCTCTGCATATATAGATATGTCAATGAAGTTCTTACTGTGGCTTAAGTGCGATGTTCCTTTGACTTGCGGTATTCAAGTCATCTTGATCATGGAGACTTATGCTTTGACATCTTAAGCAAACATCTCTAAGGAGATGTGGACCCGAGATGATTGGGTATAAGTCGAAGTGATCGAAGGTGTTTGAATAACCTATAAAGGATTCACCACTCCTTGCGAGGAGATGTATACCCATGGCCTCTCGTCGGATTGTTACTAAAGTCTTTGGCCAAAGCATTACATGTTTAGAGTAAAGTACTCTTCGATACATGTGGAGTAACTAGAATCCGTAGGACGAGGAAATGATACTTGGGCTAGGTGTGACGTAGTCAGCCTAGTGGGGACTGACACAATAGACCATGTCCTGAACCAAGTGGGTATAAGATGAGTGAAGGAATGGGGCACGATACGATCTTCTGAAGGGTTTCAGAAATAGTTCTGGATCAACCGTTGATCTTTTCGGTTAATTGGGGATCATGATGTACTACTAGGTGCCACTCATGATCGTTCTATAATTAATGGTTAATTATAGATGGCCAACATAAACCGAGAACCTATTTGGTCACACGCAAAACGAGCGTAATCCAAAGGATTTAAAACGAGCTTGAGAATGAGATTCTCAGACCGAGAGAAACTAGGTTTGGTTGGACCAAACATAAAGCGAACATGAAATCGTTTCAGTAGCAATGGAAGCGTGGATGGGCCGAGTCTTATGAAGATGTAATGGATGAACCAAAATGGTTTGGTTCTAATCTAATGGAGGAGAATAAACCAAAGGGTTTGGTTTATTTTAAACGAATGAACCAAAAGTTGGTTCGGTTCGTTTTAACTTAAAATAAACCATCATGGTTTGGTTTATTTTAACTTATCTTAATGGAGCGGGTTAACGGGCCTAATGGTTATGATCCAATAACCATTAAGAGAATTAGTTCTCTATAAAAGAGGGCTTAAGGGATAATTAAGTAATAATCCAAAACCCTAGCCCTAAGATTGCCGCCCACCTCCTCCTTGGAGTTCACGGCGCCAACCTCCATTGCCGCCCAGCTCTTGTGCCGCCGTCCAAGTCCTTGTCGGCGTCCAAGCTTCAGCCGGTGATCCTCCGGCGACCCTCCGGTGATCTTCCTAGGCTTCGGCGAAAAGGTGAGCACTTGGCTTCCTTGTTTTGGCTGGCGCCTACTCCTCCACCAAAGCTGTCCAGTTTTCTGGACAGCTTGTTCTCCTCTCGTCAGAGCGTCGTTTATACGACGGTTTGAGCTCCGACAGCGGCTAAACTACCGGGGATTCGATCTCCGGTAATCCTCTGAGGTGGAGGACGAAGGATTCGTCAATCGGTTGACGAATACCTCTCCGGAGAAGCGAGTTTTGAGGACTCGTTTTGGATCCGAATTTTGATTCGGATCGTGATCATCTCTCGATCACGTCGTCTTCAACACGAGGCTAGTAACCCGTATGAAGACGAAGCTCGTGGCTTAGCGAAGTCATCCTAAGGATACTCAGCGTGGATACGGATAGAGACGATTCTAGCGAGGATCGTTCCGGTTGATGCCGTTCCCGCTACACATAATACGAAAGGTATAACGTAGTTAAATTTCCTTTTATTGCAAATTTAAATTTACGGTTATGTCTACACTTGTTGTAATATGCATGCGTGTGTTGTGTGTGTTGTAATAAATGTAGATTTATTATTTTTATTGCTTCCGCTGTGTTCATGTTTATGAAACGTGATCGAACACACACACGCCGCGGTGCCGAAAACCCAACAGTTAGTATAATTCCTGAGCAATATATATGATGCCTGAGTAGAGTAGGGGTAAGCAGAGTAATTGTACTCATAAGTGTTATTGGCAGAGCAATCTATGTGTTTCCCGAGCAGTATATGTGTTGCCCGAGCAGAGTAGGGGCAAGTAGAGTAATTGTATTTAGAAGTGTTGTTGGAAGAGCAGTATATGTATTTCGCGAGCAGTTAGTATAAATCCCAAGCAGTATGTGTGACACTTGAGCAGAGTAGGGGCAAGTAGAGTAGTTGTATTCATAAGTGTTGATGGCAAAGCAATCTATGTGTTTCCCGAGCAATATATGTGACGCCCGAGCGGAGTAGGGGCAAGTAGAGTAATTGTATTCAAAAGTGTCATTGGCAGTGCAGTGTATGTATTTCCTGAGCAGTTAGTATAAATCCCAAGCAATATATGTGACGCCCGAGCAAAGTAGTTCTATTCAGAAGTGTTATTGGCAGAGCAGTCTATGTGTTTCCCGAGTAGTATACATAATTCCCGAGCCCAGTAGGGGTGAGTAGTGCAGTGTTGCTCAATACTAAGTATAAGTGTTGACAGACCAGTTTATGCTTTTCCCGAGCAATCTATATGTTTCCCGAGTAGTATATAAAATTCCCGAGCCAACAGGGGTGAGTAGTGCAGTTTTGCTCAGTGCTGAGTATAATGTTGACATAGTCGTTTATGCTTTTCTCGAGCAGTCTATGTGTCTCCCGAGTAGTATATATAAATCTTGAGACAGTAGGGGTGAGTAGTGCAGTTTTGCTCAGTGTTAAGTATAATGTTGACATAGTCATTTATGCTTTTATTGAGCAGTCTGTGTTTCCCGAGCAGTATATATAAATCCCGAGCCAGTAGGAGTGAGTAGTGCAGTTTTTCTCGGTGCTAAGTATAGTGTTGACATAGCCATTCATGCTTTTCCCGAGCAGTCTATGCATTTTCTGAGCAGTATATTTAAATTTAGAGCCCAGTAGGGGTTTGTAGTGCAGTGTTGCTCAGTGCTAAGTAAAGTGTTGATAGAGCAGTTTATGCTTTTCCCGAGCAGTATATATAATTACCGAGCCCGGTAGGGGTAAGTAGCACAGTGATGTTCAGAGTTAAGTACTGTGTTGGTAGAGTAGTTTATGTAAATCCCAAGCAACATATGTATTTCCCGGGCCCAGTAGGGTGATAGAGGGCAGTAATGCTTAGAGCTAAGTCTTAGCAGAGTGGTGAATGTGGTTCCCGAGTAGTATATGCATCTCCCGAGCACTTTTCCTCTAGCTGAGTTAAGTAATTCTCTTTATATACTTATCAAACTTCATTCGACTTCACTCTTCAATTTGACTCGAAGGGGGGACTTATGATGGTACCTAAGAATTCTTGAAGGTGTGCCTGAGCAGCTAGCTTTGTTCTTAGGCACTTGGGCTTATTCCCAACCTCCCTTTGCATCTCCCGAGCACTTTATTTTTAGCTGAATTAAGTAATTCTCTCTATATACTTATCAAACTTCATTCAACTTTGCTCTTCAGTTTGACTCGAAGGGGAGACTTATGATGGTACCTAGGAGTTCTGGTAGAGCATAAGGCTTATTCCTGATCATAGCGCTTATTTCTGAGCACTCTATCTATTTCTAGACTTGTCTATGTAATTCCCGACTGACCTATGTGTTGGTGTAGTAGGAACCTGAATCGAACTTGAATTTTGATTATAGAAAATGCACAATGTTATGTTCACTTTGTTATCTCACGAGCTGAATCAAGTGTGTAGAATTGCTAAGCTAAGCCGAAGGTCAGTGACACCCGGAGGGAACCGTGGTGGTCGGGCGACACCGGGAGGACTTCGGAGAGAGTCGAGGAACTCAGGTGAAGACCGAAAGTGAGGCTTCAAAGGTAAAGGTTGAGGTAAGCTCGTGTGAGTGAGTGTAAGTAAGGTCGTGTCCTCCGTACGGGGACGTCCTTAGGCGTACTTCGTTTCAGTTACGTATTGCTCTGGCGTTAGGTTCTTTGGAGGCTGCCTCGAGGCCCAGTGAAGACGGTTTTTCGGCCGATGTGTGGCGTCGACCGCGAGGAAGGAAAGAGCCCCATCTCTCGAGTGACGGCGGCGGAGTGAGTTGTAGTGGCTGGAGAAATGTGGCGGGGATGTAAGAAATGAGCTTAGGGCATCGATTATTAAGGCCCATATCACCATTTCTCATGGGCTAGGTGGCATCACCTCATGAAACCTCATCTCAACGATTAGGGTTTTACAAGGCTATAAAAGTAGGGGTTCTCCACCACTTTTCCCTCATTCCAAGTGCTCCAAAATGCTCCCGCAACTCCACTCTCCTATGACAATTCTACTATGCCAAAGTGCTGTCGGAAGGACGACGACTTAACCTTAGCTCAAGATCTTCTTCGTTGTCGGTATAAACATCTTTATTTAGAATCTTAATTGTGCATTCTTTTTGTTTTCAGAGCTTTAATCATAACAAGGAGAGGGGGAGTGTCCCTCTACCTTGAGTTTTATTATTTTCTTGTAATCGTTCACTCCTACCTCTAACTAGGAGGAGTATTTTAGTGTATTTCTCTCCGTACATGGTCTAGGACCGTTAGGGCCTTGGATTAGCAGCCGAAGGCTGTGAACCAAGTAAAAAAGAAATAGTGTTTTTTGGTTTCGTTGTGCATTTCTTTATTGCTCGTATTTTATATCGAACGAACGAAAAGTTTTCACCTGCGCTTTTCACCTCCCCCCCTCTAGCGCTCAAATCGATCCAAAAAATGGTATTAGAGCTGGGGGCGCAATGATTTGGTGAAACCACTACTCTAGCAATTTTTATAGATTTTTTTTTCTTTTTATTTTTGTTTTACGAGTTTTTTCTTTTCATTTAAATCCATTCTCTCGCACTACTAATCCAAGACGAAAGTCTTGGTACATTTCGATTGTTTTTGTTTTGTGAGGTACTTGTTTTCTTTCTTTTGTCTAAATAACCCATCTCAAAGGGTTTAGCACCGTCTGACCTACGTTTTACAACGGAGATGACTTCAGTTATTTGAAGGGTCGGATGGAGTGCTTCCTAAAAACCCAAATCGAGATGTGGATCATAATTCAAACCAGATTCACGCTTCCTAGTAATGAAGTGGGTGAATCGTTGGATTATGTTCAATGGACTAATTCCATGAAAAGACAAGTGGAAGCCGACACCAAGGCAACCCAAATCCTTCAATGCAGCTTGTCCAAAGAGGAGTTAAACTACGTCGACATCTTCATTAGCGTGAAAGATCTATGGACTAAAATCGTAGAGCTACATGAAGTAACTGATGATGCGAAGGTATGTAAACGTGACTTGATTTTCAATAAGTTGTATAACCTTAAGATGTAGGAACACGAAATGGTGACACAACTACATGCTCATATTTAAGACATCGTCAATAGCTTGCACGCCATCGGACAAAAGGTCAAGAACCGAGACCTCAAAAGGTATGCCTTAAACTCTTTTCCTAGGACCACCTTGTGGGCATCCATGGTCAATGCCTATAAGATTTCTAAGGATCTTTATAAACTTAGATTAGATGAGTTATTTTCTGATTTTGAACTTCATGAACAAACTAACGTGGTCCGAGCCGAGAAAGGTATTACCTTAATTGCATATTCGAAGAAGAAGGTTGCGAACAAACCACCCCAAAGGAAGAGGATGATACGAGTATGAGTCGGAGGTAGATCCCAAAATGGAAACTAAACTAGTAAATCTAGTTCAGAAGATGATCAAGAGCCGAAAATGACCCGTCAATCAAGGTAAAACTAAATCTAAGTCTAATTTGAATTTGAGATGTTTTGAATGTAACAGGTTCGGGCACATCAAGTCGGAGTGTCCGAAACTAAAGAACAAATCACCCACGAAAGCGCTTAACGCTACTTGGGAAGAATCGTCCGAGGAGGAAGAAGACGATCTCGTCTTCATGGACAAGTCGACTGAGCCTGAGCAGGACTCCGAACCCAAGGAAGAGTCTGAGTCCGAATCTGACGATGAGTCGCTATTCAAGACAAGCCACGGATACACATCCGGTTCAAAAGAGTCACTAAGGTAAGTCGATCTTTGCTTAGCACTTTATACAATGCAATTAAAATCTTATTCAGTTACATTATTGCTACACTATTTGATTCATATACACTTGGGACTTAGTCATGCTAATATTGAAGGTGATTAGTAGGCTAGAAGTGAATAGCCCTCGTTAGATTAGATATAAGTAGTCGTTCATTCTTATTGTGCTGCTCGTCTACAATTATCGTTAATATACATGGCCCGGAATAACAATAATAATACTAACAAGAAACACAAATACACACAAACAAAAACACAACGATATACGTGGTTCGGAACCGAATGGTTCCTACTCCACGGGTGAGCTCCTCGAGCTCTAGTTATGCTCACGGCACTAACTATAACACTCCTTTTCGACACACGTCGGAGGTGGAGAAACCTCTCACAAGCTATTACACTAAGTAATGAAATACAACAAGAAATACAAAGACAATACAAAAGATAACTTTTACACCGATTGCTTTTGATCGCTTTCTTGTTGCTTGCTTTTGCTTGCTCTTGAAGGTGCAGAATGCAGCAATTCCCCTCGAAAGTCACCCAAAAGCCCCTTGCGAAATCCTCCAACTCGTGCTCCTTTTATAACCTGCATCAAGTGTTTTTCGCCCATCGATCGTGATCGTGACCATCGGTCATTGGTCGTGGCGTTGTCTCAGCGGCGGATCCACGTTAGTTAAGTTCCAACGGATCACACATCAGTCGACTGATGGCACCCATCAGTCGACTGATCATCCATCAGTCGAGTGCCCAGTCGAGTCGACTCCATTTTGTGCCCGTGCAGCGGTGTCATCGATCGAGCCACCCATTGGCGATCGATGATCTCCCATCGATCATCATTGCCCTCCCATGGCGGTCGGTGATCAACAATCTTGGTTGATCGAACCGGTCGAACCCATACGACCTAGAAGCGATCGGCACGCTATGCGATCGGCCCGATGTCGGCTAAAACCTCAAATATAACGATGTTTGAGCCTCGACACTCGTCTTAGCCACTTGGCCAAGTCCACCTTATCCCTCATGGAGTTCCCCACGAAGCTCTCTTCCCTCGGCCTCGTCCCTCGGATCGCGCGCGCGCGCCGCATACGCCATCCTTCGTCTCATGCCTAGAAGTATGCTTCCCTTTGGGCTCACTCCATTCGCTCCCGTCGGCGGTCCCTCGGATGCACCAAGCGCGCGGCCGCAATGCCATCCTTCACCGACTCAAGGACCCCGAGCCTAGTGAACTTACCAAGTCCTCAAGACTTCCCAAATGCACCAAGCGCACGGCTTCGTAATGCATTGGATTTCCCATGCCAAGCACCAAGCGCCGCGGCTTAATGCAATGCTTTGGACTTTCCCATGCCAAGCACCAAGCGCACGGCTTCGCAATGCTTTGGACTTTCCCATGACAATCCCATGTCATGAGTTTTGTAAATCATCAAAATACTATCGTAGTCTCGCTCGGGGCGATTGCACCAACAATCTCCCAACAATCTCCCTTTGATGATTGACAAAACTACCATCTCAAGTCTACCAATTCTCCCATATTGGCAATTCTCATATCCCAATGAGAATTCCAGAACCCTAATTGGTAACTTGGTAACTTCTCCCCCTTTTGACATTACATCAAAAGGTCCTCCCCAAGTATGAATGTCTCATATCCCAATGAGATCTTACAATCTCTCCCTTGGAGGAACACATGCCTACAATCTTTCTAGTAATCCCATATCACTTAAAGAGAGGCAACCCAATTTTCTCCCATGAGGAAATACACATCCATCTTCCCATGATGGATACCTCCCCCTAGAGGCTTGCTCCCCCTTGACCATTGCACCAACAATGTCCTTGGAGAGTCCCTAAGCCAATAGGAACATTAACCAAATCAAAATTAAGGTAAAGTTCAACAATGAACTCTCTTCCACCTTAAAATTGATACTCACCTCAACCCAACTCCTAATCCATATCCAATGGATTTCCACCCTCTCTAATGCTCTCTCAAGCATATCCTAGGGTTAGAGTGGTTAGGGACCAAAACATGGCTAAACATGGGCATAACTATCAAGTTTACGAAATCGGCTCAGGCGATCGACTCACATATCGATCGATCGATCATTGGACTCCATCGATCGTATTGCCAAATCCATAAGTAAATATACATAAGTTTAAAAATCGTGAAATTTCATATGCATACTTCTTATCCTAAACACTATGGGTGAAAAATGTTGGAAAATTATTTTACCCATTAAATTAGGAGATTGATACAAAGTTCAAAATTTTAGAAAAGCTTCAATAAAGAGCCATCTTTGTATCATCCCATTCAATGGTGATAGCTATCAAAAGATAGGCTTCACCAAGGTTTTTCAAAATGTTTTCAAAATGTTTTCAAAACCCTTATTTTCAATTTACTAAACATCTCACCAATATCTAGATGTGTAAAACACATTCAAGCCAAATTTCTAGTGAGATGTGGGTTTTTTCTTTAAATGGTCTCATGCATATTTCTAGGCAATATTATTTGATTCCCATCAAATCATGCCATAGTCCTTAATTTCATTTTAATTTATGCATGATGATGATTATGGCATACATATGATTTAGATGATGTCATGGTATGTGAATGAAAATTAAATATACATGACATACAAACATAAGTCTAAACATTATCATGACATTTTTATAAATAAAAATGAGAATGATGTCATGACATGGCAAGGCAAACAAATCATGGCAAGTAAAGTATACTAAGGTATAGAATACCTAAGTGTTAAAATCAATTTGTCATTTCTAGGAATTAAATTCATTTTGCCTTAATGCCATTCATTTTCCTAGTGTGCCAAAAACCCAAAATGGCACACCAATACCTCTAAGACCTAATTGTGCCAATTTAAATCATTTTAAACTTCTCAAGCATATTGGCACATCCTAATGTGTCAACTCTTCTATGGTTAGGTTAACTACCCATCCAATTAGGGTTGACACACCTAACCCATTTAGCGTGAATCGATCACGCTTTTAGGAACCCAATACCTATTGGAGCTCCTTGGGTTAACAAGGTATTCCCTAGGGATAACTTCCCTAGATACCTTTCTAATGACTCTTTTTGGTTTTAAAACCATAGTCTTTTGGGTCTTACTTGGGTCAACTCTAGAGGTGACTCCTCCATTGACCTTCTTAGTGGCCTTCTTGGTTTTTCTTAAGTCATTGGCAACTAAACACACACCATAGCTAGACTTAGGGATAACTTCCTTATTAGCCTTGGTTTTTCTAGACCTAGATGTGGTTCCATAATTAAATGGAACATTATGATAGGACATAGGTTTGTGACCCAAACCCTTCTTGCCCTTAAATATTTCTTGCTTCCTAGGTCTTGACTTTTGGGAATTTGACCCCTTAACCGAATTTGATATTATTTTAGGGTCTTCTCTAATTTTTCTAGCCTTGACCTCAAGACTTGGTTCTCTATCTCTAATTTCCTCAATTTTGAATTTTCATTTGATTTTTGAGGAATGAATTTCTTTTTAGGCATGTGCCTAGATTTCTTGGGATTAACACCCAAGTTTTCTTGAACTTTCCTAATTGACTCTCTAGGTAAAATAGATCTAGTGTTTTGAGTCCTAGGTTTGTCTTTAGTTATATGAACATGTTTGGCACCTAGACAATATACCTTATTATTTCTCTTAGCATGCTTTTCATTGATAATAGCAAGAGAACTAAAATAATTTTAGCATGCTTTTTAACTTTAGGAATTAAAGGTGCATTAAGTAAATTTACCTTAGGGTTAGCTTTAGGAGCTCCCCCTACATGAGTTGCACCTTCTTGCCCTTTCTTCCTCCCCCTAGGGCATTGGCTTCGGTAGTGTCCCTTTTGATTGCATTTGAAGCACACAATGTGCTCTTTGCTCTTGATTTTGGGAACACCGGCATCCTTTGACTTTGGGTTGACTTTCGGTCTTGATGCCTTTTCCTTAGCCAATTTAGGGCATTTGCTATTGTAATGCCCTTTCTCCCTACACTCAAAGCATATTATGTGTTTTTATTTAAAATAATAACACTTGAGTTACCTAGGAGGTGGTGGAGGCCTCTTCATGATCTTCACTTCTCCGAAAGTGGATGCTTCTTGTTCTTGCTCGGGATGGAAGATTGCCTTTCCTCCCCTCAATGCTAGAGGTGGAGGTCTCCACCAAATCATCAACATCTTCAAATGTTGTGGGTGCTTCTTCTTCGGCATTCTCCTCTACTTGTGCCGATTGGGAATTTTCTTGGAATTTCATTATTTTCTCCCATAATTCCTTAGCATCCCTATAGTTACCCAATCTAGACCAAATAGTGTTAGGTAATAAATCACTAAGTAATTTTATTACCTCAAGATTTGTCTTGAAGTCCTTAATTTGGTCTTGGGTCCACCTTGACTTCTCAATTTGCTTGTTGTTTTTATCCCTAGGCATCTCAAAACCATTTTCTACAATAATCATATAATCAAAATTGGTTTCGAGATATACCTCCATCCGTTTCCTCCACTAAGAAAAATCTCCATCGAATTTTGTTGGATGGATGAAGCCGGCCATTTGTAGTGCTCTCGCGGCGGTTAGTCCTTGAAGAGCGACCTCGGCTCTGATACCACTTGTTAGGAGATCGGTTGGCCGGCTAGAGGGGGGTGAATAGCCCTCGTTCTTTGTCCGTCGTATTTTGTTCGTTCTTGTCTACAATTCTTGTTAGCGCAGCGGAATAACAATAATAATACTAACAAGAAACACAAATACACACAAACAAAACACAACGATATACGTGGTTCGGAACCGAATGGTTCCTACTCCACGGGTGAGCTCCTCGAGCTCTAGTTATGCTCACGGCACTAACTATAACACTCCTTTTCGACACACGTCGGAGGTGGAGAAACCTCTCACAAGCTATTACACTAAGTAATGAAATACAACAAGAAATACAAAGACAATACAAAAGATAACTTTTACACCGATTGCTTTTGATCGCTTTCTTGTTGCTTGCTTTTGCTTGCTCTTGAAGGTCTGGAATGCAACAGCAATTCCCCTCCAAAGTCACCCAAAAAGCCCCTTGCGAAATCCTCCAACTCGTGCTCCTTTTATAACCTGCATCAAGCTGTTTTCGCGCCCATCAGTCGACTGATCGTGACCATCAGTCGACTGGTATCGTAGCCGTTGTCTCACAACGGCCGGATCCACGTTGGTTAAGTTCCAACGGATCACACATCAGTCGACTGATGGCACCCATCAGTCGACTGATCATCCATCAGTCGAGTGCCCAGTCGAGTCGACTCCATTCTGTGCCGTGCGGTGTCATCGATCGCCACCCATTGGCGGTCGATGATCCCATCGATCGGCCTCCCATGGCAGTCGACTGATCAACCAATCTTGGTTCAGTCGAACACTGGTCGAACCCATACGACCTAGAGCAGTCGACTGGCAACTATGCCAGTCGACTGATGTCGGCTAAAACCTCAAATATAACGATGTTTGAGCCTCCGACACTCAGTCTTAGCCACTTGGCCAAGTCCACCTTATCCCTCATGGAGTTCCCCACCGAAGCTCTCTTCCCTCGGCCTACGTCCCTCGGATGCGCCAAGCGCACGGCTTCGCAATGCCATCCTTCGCGTCTCATGCCCTAGAAGTATGCTTCCCTTTGGGCTCACTCCATTCGCTCCCCGTCCGGCGGTCCCTCGGATGCACCAAGCGCACGGCTTCGCAATGCCATCCTTCACCGACTCAAGGACCCCGAGCCTAGTGAACTTACCAAGTCCTCAAGACTTCCCAAATGCACCAAGCGCACGGCTTCGTAATGCATTGGATTTCCCATGCCAAGCACCAAGCGCACGGCTTCGCAATGCTTTGGACTTTCCCATGCCAAGCACCAAGCGCACGGCTTCGTAATGCTTTGGACTTTCCCATGACAATCCAATGTCATGAGTTTTGTCTATCATCAAAATACTATCAGGGTACTGCTCTGGGACGATTGCACCAACAATCTCCCAACAGGTTAAACTCCTTAAACACAAGGTTTCCCTAACCTCTTCGACTAGTCATGTTCAAGAGGAGGACTCAACTCGAGTTGAAAAGCTCGAAGTTGAGAACTCACTTTTGAAAAGTCAAGTCGAAGACCTTAGGCATATGTTGAAAGGTTCACTTTGGGATCCAAGGGACTTGACCTTTTACTTGGACCGCAAAGGGTCGTGTACAACAAGGTCGGGCTTGGGTTTAGCTCAAATACAACTAAAAAGTCATATATGTCAATTGTAAGTAGAAATAAAAAACATATCCAAGCATGGGTCCCTAAGACCATTTTGATTTCTCAATTAGGATCTAACAAGTATTGGGTTCCCAAGGACCAAATCCACTACGTGGAAAGACCGAATCGATTCATTGGTCCAGGGGGAGCTAGTACAAAATTTGTTTGTGCTATTACTTAGATTTTGCATGCTTAGGTATTTTTATTTTTATTTTTAGAACGGTTAGATCGGAATTATAACTTGTCAATTCTTGACAACATAGTACTAGGATGCAGTGAGATGATAGTATGTTAGGAAAGCAAAGTCTCGTGTGTCCGAGTTAGATAAGGCGTATCTGGCTCGGTGGACTCGACTAAGTGGAACTAGCTGAAGCTACCTCGATGTATGCTTCACTAGTTAGACCAAAAAGTGACCTTAGGTGAATCAAGTTACTATTTTCTCGAACTTGGCTTTGTCTAAGGAAGTAGTCATTGTACCGATCAAAGAAGGCCTCTGTGCCTCGCCATGACCTGGAAGCTAATTTCTTGAAAAGGTGACTTGATGAGCTTAAGGTTAAATCCAAATCTAACCCAAGGTTGACTAGTTTCAATTCATTAAAATTAATCAACTAAAATTGAAGTCATCTCACAAGAACACATAAGGATAACGTGTTTGATAATGTAGAAATGGGTGAGATGATCTAGGACTAATAATTTTCAACCAACCCTTAAATTCCAATATCCGATCCAACTTCCTTGTGTGTAGGATCAATGGATGTTAGACATGTTGGGATGTATACTGAAAAATCTATCTTTTGTATGAACATCTTTATTTTGAAATAAGAATCATATGATCATTGTTTGCATATTTATATGGTTATGCATATTGTCTAATACATTACATTGTAGATAACATGGTGTGTAGTGTCACACGGGAGATCATGTTATTGGCTCCTTGTAAAGTATAAGTAAAGGCCCACAACCGAGATGGCTTTGGACAAACCATTGGTATGGTTGTAGTGTGATTTGGTATTGGTTTCTCTTGACCATAGAATCACACTAGTGCACTTTATGTGTATTGAGCATGACCGACTTAGAGGTGATTCGATTTATTGCTGACTACATAATCGAATCAGACCTTAGATATTATATTGTACATGCTCTTAATTCTGATATAATAACGGGCACATATACTTAGTATTCATTTCTTTGATTTACCAATGAGCAAGATTTATAAATTAAATCGATAGGCTTGGTAAGTTGGGAAATGATATTATTTATATGGCGTGTCGTTGATTATAGGAGAAAATCGTGTCCTATATATTAGGATGATGATGTCCCCTTGAGGAGCTCATAAGGTTCATCATGTAAACCCTGCAGGTGGACTTGGTCCGGCATGATGAAAAGGTTGAGTGGTACTACTCATGGAGTTAGATGTTGATTAATTAATGGTCAGTAAATTAATTAATCGACAAACATTCGAGATTTTAAACATGGGGAGATAAATATACAAATAATATATGGAGCCCATATTAACTTATGGGGGTTGGTGAGGTAGAACAATGATAATCTTTTAGTGGAATGGATTATTATTAATGGATCGGACTTTATGTGGGCTTGATCCATTGGGTGGCCAAGATCCAACTCCTCCTCATGGTCCCTATTATAGCCTATTAAAACCTCATGAAGCCTAGATCCAATGATGAAAAAAAACTCTATATCCAACGGTAGAGATTAAATCCCTAGATCCGACGGTTGAGATTAAATCTCTAGATCCAACGGTTGAGATTAAATCCCTAGAACCAATGGTGGAGATTAAAGGAGGCTTAAGCCTAACTCTAAAAATATGGGCTTAAGGGTGGGCGGCAAGAATTAATTAGAGGAAAGGGGGCTAGGGTTTTGGGCGGAAAGGGCAAGGGAGGCTTAGGTTTTTGGGCAGCCACAATTAAGGAAAGTTTTTCCTTCTTCTTCTTCCTAAGTTGGCCGGCATCCAACCTTCTTCCCTTCATCCTTGGCCGGAGCTTAGGGTCTTCCCTTGAAGCTTTTGGCCAGCCCACTTCCTCATCTCTTCTCCTTGATTGGCCGGCGGCAAGCATCTAGGTTGGTGCTTGTTGGTTGGTTAAAGGAAGAAGAAGGGTTTTGTTTCTATACTTCCTCTTGTTCGGAGCGAGCAAGGAAGGAAGATTGGTGATCTAGGATCTTCGACTTTTGGAAGATCGTCGCTCACACAATGTCCAAAAGGGTGAAGGACATACAATAGAAGATCGAGAGGTATAACGTTTATTTATATTCTTTTGTAACATGTCTATATTTTTTCTTCAATCATACATATGTTATATATTCTATTTTGTGGCTAAATTAACTTGGACCCCGAATACAAATGCAAAAACCGGCGATCCGTACATCGTCTATTCCACGGCTAATCGTAGAATAGAGGTTGGTTGCTTGAACAACAAGTTTGTTCAAGTGACCACTCTAATCGAATAGCACGACGATGAAACGGTAGCTTGGGTAATCCCTCTTGTCAAGGATAAATTTTTTTTATCTGGGGGCGTAGAAGGGATCGCCATGAGCAAGCGACTGAGTTGAAGTGGGAAGCAAAGTTTCCTACCTTCAGGACAGTGGGTGTTCTCGACACATGACCAGAGACCGACTTAAATTTTCAAAGCTTAGATTCAAACGACAAGGATCGGTAGCTTTTGGAAACAACGGCAAGGTCCAAATCATCAGATCAGGTGATATTGAGCTAAATTCTAATTTCACAATTCATAATATTTTATTAGTCGAAGATTTTCAATATAATTTACTTAGTGTAATCCAATTGTGTGATAACAACTATAAGGTTATATTCTTAGGAAATGAATGTTTAATTAAAACAAATGAAACCTCTAAAACAATACTTAAAGGAACTAGGAATAGCAACATCTACACAATTAATTTACCCAACTCATCAACCAAGTGTCTTATGACATAGCAAGAGGAATCCTAGTTGTGGCACCGACGACTCGGTCACTCGCACCCAAGACTCATTCACAAGATGAGTCAGAGTGGCTTAGTCAGAGGTTTGCCCAACTTTAACAACTTAGACAATAAAATTTGTAATGCTTGTCAACAAGGTAAACAATCTAGGACACAACATCAACTAACTAACCAAGAATGAACCAAAAGTGTGCTTGAGCTCATTCATTTGGATCTATTCGATTCTCATGGAGCCAAGTCACTTAATGGGAGTCAATTTTGCTTAGTCATAATTGATGACTATTCTAGGTTTACCTGGGTTAGGTTCCTTAAACACAAAAGTGATACCTTAGACCAACTCATCAACTTGTTTAAATTAATCGAAAACCAAAAGAACCTTAAAATTAAAAGATTTCTGTGGTGAATTCGAAAATCACAGGTTCACAGATTTCTGTAACCTAAATGAATACCACCATGAATTCTCATGTCCTAGAACCCCATAACAAAATGGCCTAGTCGAGCGAAAAAATAGAACCCTACAAGAAGTCGCTAGGACCATGTTGAACGAATACAACCTACCCGATAAGTTTTGGGCAGAAGCCGTTAGAACGGCTTGTTATGTCCTAAATTGAATTCTTATGGTAAAGAGGCATCTTAAGACCTTATAAGAAATCTACCATGACAAAGTACCTAATATTAAATACTTTAGAGTATTTGGATGTAAGGTACATATCCTAAACACTAAGGACTACCTAGAAAAGTTCACATCCAAAACCTCCACCGGTATCTTCCTAGGATACTCAATTACAAGTAGAGCATATAGGGTATATAACAATGACACCCTTAAAATTGAGTAAACAATTAATGTAGTATTCGACGAATGACATGAACCCACAAAACCCGTAGTACAACCAACGAGTGAACTGATTCATACCAGACTTGACTCTGACCTTGAAATCGAGTCTACTATTAATCCTAATCCGAACCAGTCTAGAATTCAATCGAGTCATCTTATCGATCAAGTGATAGGTGACCTTAACCCAAGTCTTTCTAGGATTCAATAGAATAATCCTATCGACCAAGTGATAGGTGATCCTAGCCTAGGGGTTCAAACTAGATCATCATATAGAAATGTTAGTCAAATCTTCTTGATTTCGAAAATCGAACCCAAGACCATTTAACAAGTTCTTCCTGATCCCGATTGGATTATTGCAATGCAAGAAATGTTGGGTTTTTGGCACCGCGGCGAGTGTGTGTTTGAACATGTTTCGTAAATATGTATACAATAGAAGAATTAAAAAGCAATAAATCTAATTTATTACATCACACGCATGCATAGTACAACATGTGTAGACATAATCGCAATTTCAAATTTTGCAATAAAAGAAAACTACGCAAGTTATACCTGACGTATCTCATGCAGCGGGAATGACATTAACCGGAGCAACTCTCGCTAGAATTGCCTCTATCCGTATCCACGCCGAGTACCATCGGGATAGCTTCGCCAAGATACAAGCCTCGTCTTCATAAGAGTCTCTAGCCTCGTGTCGAAGACGATATGATCGAGAGAAGATCACAATCTGAATCAAAATTCGGATTCAAAACCGAGTCCCCAAAACTCACTTCTCCGGAGAGGTATTCGTCAACCAATTGATGAATCCTTGATCCTCCACCTATGAGGATTATCGGAGATTGAATCTCCGGCAAGGTAGCCGCTGTCGAAGCTCCAAATGTCGTCCAAATGACTCTCCGACACAAAAGGAAACAAGTTGTCCAGAAAACTAGACAGCTTGGTGGAGGAGTTGCACCGGCCCAAAGGAGGAAGGTGGACTGAACCTTGGTCACCAGAGTCAAGGGATGTTGCCGGAGGGTCACCGGAGAATGACCGATAGCAGCTTGGACGCCGATAGCAAGGTGGATGGTAGCACAATGGCTGGCGGCAGCAAGGTTAGGCGGCAACCTTGTTGGACGGCAAGGAGAGAAGAAGGGCTTGGGTGGCTAGGGTTTCCAAAGCACAAGTTATCCACGAAAAACCTTTAAGCCAAGTTTTATAGAGGACACATTCTCCTAATGGTTATTGGTTCATAACTGAAACCCGTTAACCCGCTCTAATAACTTAAGTTAAAATAAACTGAACTGAGTTGGTCTATTTTAATTTAAAACGAATCGAACCAACTTTGGTTCATTCGTTTAAAACAAACCAAACCCCTTTGGTTTATTCTCCACCATTGGATTAGAACCAAACCAATTTGGTTCATCCATCATGTCTTCATAAGACTCGACCCATCCATGCTTCCGTTGCGACTGAAACGATTTCATGCTCACTCCTTGTTTGGTCCAACCAAACCTAGTTTCTCTCGATCTGAGAATCTCATTCTCAAGCTTGTTTTAAATCCTTAAGATTATGCTCATTGTGCATGGGACCAAATAGGTTCCTGATTTATGTTGGTCGTCTATAATTTAACCATTAATTATAGAACGATGATGAGTGGCACCTAGTAGTACATCATGATCCCAATTAACCAAAAAATCAATGGTTGATTCTAGAACTATTTCTGAAACTCTTCAGCAGCTACAATGTATCGTGCCCCATTCCCTTCACTCATCTTATACCGACTTGGTTCAGAACATGGTTTATAGTGTTAGTCCCCACTAGGCTGACTACGTCACACCTAGCCCAAGTATCATTTCCTTATCCTATGGATTCTAGTTACTGCACATGTATCCAAGAGTACCTTACTCTAAACATGTAATGCTTTAGCTAAAGACTTTAGTAACAATCCGACGAGAGGCCATGGGTATACATCTCCTCGCAAGGAGTGGTGAATCCTTTATAGGCTATTCAAACACCTTCGGGAATTTTGACTCATACCCAATCATCCCATGTCCACATCTCGTTAGAGATGCTTGCTTAAGATGTCAAAGCATAAGTCTTCATGACCAAGATGACTTGAATACCGCTAGTCAAAGGAACATCACACTTAAGCTGCAGTAAGAACTTCATTGAAATATTCATATATGCAGAGAACCATATGAAGTCTTATAGTTGGTCACTCCAATGAACTAGTTACCATAACTAGCATTCACGATTAACTCCAGACATTACAATGTCTCCAGCCAGTGAGAATCAGCTGCTTGGATACACCAAGAAGTATACCTCGTGCTAATCTCGACAGAATTGATGGTGTCCAAATCCATCAATTCATTGACTAGGGATAATTCCAATACATCACATCACAAATTCTCTCATGTTGTGAATCGTATCATGGACATTCAGTAAATGAGTTTAAGATCTAATCAAATACATGAAAACATGTATACTCAAATAGTGAATCTTCATTTATCATATAAATGGTTCAAACATAAGGTGATTGCCTTAGGACACCTCTCATATATCGCTAACAAACTCCCACTTGGCCTAATGTCAATCGCTATGGTATCCAATACCATAAGCTCTAACATGACCCTCAAACTTGCTTTGAGGTAAGGCCTTAGTTAAAGGATCCGCTAAGTTCTTTTCAGTGGGAATCTTCTCGATTTAAATTTCGTTCCTAGTGATAATCTCTCTGATCAGATGATAGTGGCGAAGCACGTGTTTGGAACGTTGATGAGGCCTTGGCTCTTTTTCTTGATCAATTACTCCATTGTTGTCGCAGTAAATCAGTATTGCTTCAACAATGGTTGGAACCACACCAAGTTCATGAATGAACTTCTTGATCCAAACTGCTTCCTTTGCTGCTTCCGAAGCTACAATGTATTCTGCCTCTGTGGTAGAATATGCTACAGTGTCTTGTTTGGAACTTTTCCAACTCACTGCGCCCCCATTCAAGGTGAACACGTACCCAGACTAAGACCTGAAATCATCCTTGTCTGTCTGGAAGCTGGCATCCGTATACCTGCGTATCACCATGTTGTAGGGGATCGGTGCGCCGGCTAGAAGGGGGTAAATAGCCCTTTTTCGTTTGGATGCCGGTATTTGCTCGTCTACAAAACTAATTAGCGCAAGCGGAAGACTAATAAAGACAAGCAAATAGAAATACAAGAAAACAAACGCTAACAAAGAATGTAACGTGGTTCACGGCTACGCCGCTAATCCACGGTCCCCGATTCGTCCTTGGTGAATCACTCCGCTAAACCAATCCACTAAATGGTCTCTCCTTTGCACCAAGCTAGGTGGAGGTAACCTTTACAATCAAGATCACTCTTCTTACAAATAGAATGGAGTAAAAGCGAGTAAGAAGAGTTTAGAGCTTGTGGGGCACTAGGAAGATCACTTGGAGCATAAGCATTAGCCTCTCAAAGGCTTACACCCTCTCTTTTTATAGAGAGGACTGTTTTTCTTCCCGTTGGCCGCCATCGATCATTGCCGCCCTTAGCGATCATTGCCATTCCTAGCGGCCTCCGAACCGTCGGATCCCGGCCGTTGTAGTCAGCGGAACTCTTGGCGATCGGTGATGGACCTCATGATCATTCTCCTCCGTCGATCGCCCGATCGGCTTCGAACAATGGCCGAAACCCTATTGATCGATCATTGCGCCTTCGGCGATCGGTCTTCTTGATCGGCCCACGTATGGCGATCATTGCGCCACAATCCGGATCGATCGTATACCGGTCGAACTCACTCGACTAGGGCGATCGCCATGACATGGCGGTCGGCGGTGTCGAAAACCCATCCGACACTTGGCCAAATGGCCAAGTTTCACCTAAGAGCTACCCTTCCACGGGTTACAATGCGCTCCTCTCATCTCGGAGTCCCTGCGCCTTGAAGTTCTCTTCGTTCTCGGCCCGCGTCCCTCGGCGGCATCGAGCGCCGCGGCTCTGCGATGCTCCTTGGCGTCTCTTGCCTCGAAGTCTACTTCCTCGGCTTCACTCCAAGCTTCTCGTCCGTGGTCCCTCGGATGCTCCAAGCGCCGCGGCTTCCCAAAGCTATCCTTCAGACTCAAGGCCGAGTCATGAGATGTGAAACTTCGCCACGGCTCCATGTGCGAATTACTAAGTCTGCGACTTCAGCGCACATATCAAATCAACATATCAAACTAACTTAAACCCTTTGCCACACCATCAAAACCATATTACGGCAAGAGATTGCCCTAACAATCTCCCCCTTTTTGATGTGTGGCAATCCGTTTAAGTTAGGTAAAAACATTTGATATAGATTCTAAGGTAAGAAAGCATGTAAAGATAAACATGATATAGCAACATCCAACTCCCCCTTAATCCATGAAACTCTCTATGCAAATTTTCTTCCCCTATCATATATTTCTCCCCCTAAAATAATTAACTTAAACATAAATTATTTCTCCCCCTTTGACACCATCAAAAAGATTAACACTAAATCATAAGCTCATGGCATCAAGTATAATAGAGGGAAAAAACCAAAAACATGAATAAGATATGAAATCAGAAAATTACAGGCTGATTTTTAGGTGAGCAGTCAACTGCTATCAGTATGGCAGTCGACTGGCACAATTGATTCCGAAATTCTGATTTTCTGGGTGAATTTCAGAAATGCATTAAAAATTCCAGAAAATTCGAAAAATCATGAAATTTGAGGAGCATATTTCTATTAAGTATATCTATCAAGGAAAAATAGTTTTTCATGAAAAATCATTATATTTTCTGAGATTAACCAAAAATCCAAACATTTGAAAAACCACTAGTTTGTGAGCATGTTAGTATCCATTTTAACACCTAGTCTTGCTTTGAATTGTTCCAAAACATGAATACATAGATTTTAGATTAAGGAATTGTTTTGAAAACATATGAAATATCCAACCATGATCTTTGGGCAATATGTCTATGAATTAAACATAAGCCTTCCCCATGATTGGTCTATTATTGCTTTGTTGATACTTTAAATGACCATCTAAATGTCATAGGCATTAGTGGACATTTGTATCATCCTAACATCTCACCCTTTTTTAAGTTTGCAATCAAGTTAGCCTATAGTGAGTGTGAGATGCATCCTAGGGGGTATTTGTATATACTTAACCAATATATTCATGCAATTCTATCATGGTTAAGTATCAACCTAACAACCTACATGATCATAATGACATATATGAATGAGTTCTACATTATGATCATGAAATACATGTATTCATTGAATAATAATCATGCATTAGGTATTATATGATGATAATAAGCAAAGTATCACCTAAAGCATGATTGAACCCTATTTCTCATGATTACGTGCCAAATATTAAAATCATAAATCATGATTTCAAACATACATAGCAATTACATTAATCATCATGATTTAAGCATTATTATCTATTTATGGGCACGTTATCATCACCCAACACTATCTAAAAAATGTTGTCCCGTCATCCTAAGTCAACCAAAATATGATATAGGTCATGTTCATATGGTTGACTACCCTAGGGTTATTCTAACCCTTAAGGATGGATTTTGGAACCCAAAATAAATTTTTTCCTATTGGGTTCACTAAATACTCCTTGGGGATCCATTTCCTAGCAATTACCTTCTTCTTATCTTGTCCCCTAGCTATAAGGCATTTGTAGGCTTTTTCATTTTTCTTTTCCTTGTAGCCTAGGCCCTTTTTGTTGAAGCTAGCTCTTTGGCTCCCTAAGATCATGTTCAATGTGTTGGAGCCAATAGTGAATTTTTCTAGGGTTTTTGTTAAATAATCTACCTTTTCCCTTAATGCCCTATTTTCCTCTATGCATGCATCATTAACATCCAAAGGCATATAATCATGTGAGCATGCATCATCTAAGCTAGAAGAAATATTATCATTTAAGCATGCATTTTCTAGCTTATTTTCCAATGCCTTAATTCTATCTAGCATGCTCTTATTTTTCTTTTTCATGCCAAATAAGTCCTTAGTTAAACTAGAAATTATGGAAACTATTTTCTTAGGAGAAGCTTTCGTTACCATAGTTTCCATATCCTCTTCTTCTTCTTCGGATGAGGAGGATGTAGAAGCTCCCCCTTCATTTGAGCTCTCCCCATTTGAGCTTGATCCTTCATTTTCGGATGAAGAGCAATCCAAGTCATCAAAGGCCATCAAGGCCAAATTGGTGACAAAGGCATTCTCCTCATCCGATGATGATGAGGAGGATGAAGATGGGTCATCCCAAGTCCTTGCCTTGAGAGCTTTGGCCTTTCCCTTTTCCTTTGTCTTCTTCTCCTCTTCCTTTTTCTTCTTGCTCCCCTTTTTCTTCTTCTTTTCTTCTTTATTTTTCTCTCTCTTCCTTGCTCTTGTTTAGGAGAGGACAATTGTCCCTTATGTGCCCTTCTCCTTGGCAATTGTAGCATATGACCTTCCCCCTTGGTCTTCTATTCCTATCATTAGATTTATCAAATCTAAAATTCTTAAATGCACGTCTTACCCTCCTTACCATATAGGCTTCTTCGGTGCTATCCATGGAGGAGGAGGAAGACGCTTCGTCATCGGAGGAGGAGGAGATTTCCATCTTCTTCTTCCCCTTATTTGCCAACAATGCTACTCCTCTTGAGGGTTGAATTCTAGGCTCCTCTTGTATTCCTTCAAGCCTAGTTTCGTGGAGCTCCATTGTTGAGAAAAATTCCTCCAAGGTACTTACTTCGAAGTTCTTGGAGATGTAGAACGAATCCACCATGGAGCTCCACTTTGAGGACCGGGGAAAGGCATCTATAGCCTTCATGAGCATGTCCCGGTTTGATAGCTTCTCACCTACACTTGTTAGCCCAATTAAAATTTCTTTAAACCTAGAGTGTAGTGAGGTTACCTTTTCTCCCTTTTCTAGTTTTATATTGGATAGTTGGGAGCGGAGGAGGTCTCTCCTTGCTAGCTTGGCCTCGGATGTGCCTTCATGGAGTTCTATAAGCTTCTCCCACATCTCTTTGGCGCTAGCACATTCTCCGATCCGGTTGATCTCTTGTTGGGGGAGCACATTGAAAAGATGATGTTTTGCCTTTGAGTTTGCAAGGTGCTCCTCTCTTTGCTTCTTAGTCCATCGTGATTTTTCGATTTGTTCACCCTTTTCATCCCTAGGCAACTCGAACCCATTTTCCATTATTAGCATAATATCAAAATCGGTCTCGAAGAATACCTCCATTCTCTTTTTCCACCAAGAGAATTCGCCGTCGAACTTCGGTGGGTGGATGTTTGAGCCGGCCATTTTGAATGTTGCTTGTTGTGGCGGTTAGTCCTCGACAAGCTTTCCCTGGCTCTGATACCACTTGTAGGGGATCGGTGCGCCGGCTAGAGGGGGGTGAATAGCCCTTTTTCGTTTGGATGCCGGTATTTGCTCGTCTACAAAACTAATTAGCGCAAGCGGAAGACTAATAAAGACAAGCAAATAGAAATACAAGAAAACAAACGCTAAGAAAGAATGTAACGTGGTTCACGGCTACGCCGCTAATCCACGGTCCCCGATTCGTCCTCGGTGAATCACTCCGCTAAACCAATCCACTAAATGGTCTCTCCTTTGCACCAAGCTAGGTGGAGGTAACCTTTATAATCAAGATCACTCTTCTTACAAATAGAATGGAGTAAAAGCGAGTAAGAAGAGTTTAGAGCTTGTGGGGCACTAGGAAGATCACTTGGAGCATAAGCATTAGCCTCTCAAAGGTTTACACCCTTTCTTTTTATAGAGATGGCTATTTTTCTTCCCGTTGGCCGCCATCGATCATTGCCGCCCTTGGCGATCATTGCCATCTAGCGGCCTCGAACACGTCGGATCCCGGCGTTGTAGTCAACGGAACTCTTGGCGATCGTGATGGACCTCATCGATCGGCTGCTCCTCCGTAATCGGCCCGCGATCGGCTACGAACGGTCTGGCGAAACCCTATTGATCGATCAGCTGCGCCTTGGCCGATCGGTGATAATCTTGCGATCGGCCACGTATAGCGATCATTGCGGCCTAATCCGATCGATCGTATACGGTCGAACTCACTCGACTCGGAAGCGATCAGCCATGACATGGCAGTCGACTGGTGTCGGGAAAACCCATCCGACACTTGGCCAAATGGCCAAGTTTCACCTAAGAACTACCCTTCCCCGGGTTACAATCGCTCACTCTCATCTCTCGGAGTCCCTCGCCTTTGAAGTTCTCTTCGTTCTCGGCCACATCCCTCGGCAGCATCAGGCGCACGGCTCTGCAATGCTCCTTCGCGTCTCTTGCCTCGAAGTCTACTTCCTCCGGCTTCACTCCAAGCTTCTCGTCCGGCGGTCCCTCGGATGCTCCAAGCGCACGACTTCCGCAAAGCTATCCTTCACCAACTCAAGGCATGAGTCATGAGATGTGAAACTCGCCACGGCTCCATGTGCGAATTACTAAGTCCTGGACGACTTCAACGCACATATCAAATCAACATATCGAACTAACTTAAACCCTTTGCCACACCATCAAAACCATATTATGGCAAGAGATTGCCCAAACACATGTCCCCTTCTCCATATATTAGAAACACATCCTTAGTTCTTCTTAAGTAGTTTAGGATCATCTTAACAGCCACCCAATGATCCATTCATGGATAAGACTGGTATATGCTCGTGACACTCAGAGCATACGATACATCGGGCCTCGTACATAACATAGCATACATGATAGATCTTATTGTGGATGCATAGGGAATCTTACTCATGTAAATCCTCTCGTCTTCTATGCACGGACACATAGACTTCGAAAGGTGTATCCCATGCCTGATGGGAAGGTAACTTTTCTTGGATTCCGCATGCTAAACCTCTTTAGCACTCGGTCTATATATGTAGACTACGAAAGACCAAGCAACCGTTTTGATCTATCCCTATAGATCTTAATCCCAAGGATGTAGGTTGCTTCTCCCAGGTCTTTCATGGAGAAGGTCTTGGACAATCAAATTTTAACTGTCTGTAAGACAGTTACATCATTTTCTATAAGTAATATGTCATCGACATACAATACTAGGAACACGACTGCACTCCCACTAACCTTCTTGTACACACAAGGTTCATCCAGATTTTGTGAGAAATCAAAATCTTTTATTGTCTCATCAAAATGGATATTCCAGCTCCTGGATGCTTGCTTCAGTCCATATATAGACTGTCGCAGTTTGCATACCTTGGTTTTATCAACCGATGTGAAACCCTCAGGTTATATCATATACATGTCCTCAAGTAGGTTTCCATTAAGGAAAGTTGTTTTCACATCCATCTGTCATATCTCATAATCATAATGAGCGACTATGGCCAGGAGCATACGAATGGATTTAAGCATAGCTACAGGTGAATAGGTCTCGTCATAATCGACACCTTGCTTTTGACGATACCCTTTCGCAACCAATCTAGCCTTATAGGTAATCACATTACCATCCATGTCGATTTTCTTCTTGAAAACCCATTTGCACCCTATAGGCTTAATGCCTTCAGGTGGGTCCATCAAGTTCCAAACTTGATTTTCATACATGGAATCCATTTTCGACTTCATAGCTTCAAGACATTTGTCTCTTTCTGAAATTTTCAAAACTTCTTCATAATTGGTAGGCTCCTCATCGTCAATGAGTAACATGTCATTCGATTCACTTACGAGAAATCCATATCTATCAGAAATGTTGCATGTCCTACCAGATCTACGAAGATGTGGTGTCACAATAGGTTCAACCGATGCCTCATCACTATGAGTCATCGGTCGAGGTGCTTGACCAGGTATCTCCTCAATGTCTACTGGAGTCTCTTGAACCTCCTCAAGTTCATCGACACTCCCACTATTTTCTTACAAGAGAAACTCTTTCTCTAGAAACATAGCATTCCTTAAAAGAAATACCTTTTGTTCCAAGGGATGATAGAATTGGTAACCCCTCGTTTCCTTAGGGTATCCAATAAATAGACATTTATCAGACTTAGCATCCAATTTGTCTGACACAGTCCACTTCATATAAGCAGGACAACCTCATATCTTCAAGTAAGATAAATGAGATTTCTTACTAGCCCATATCTCATATGGAGTAGTAGAGACTACCTTGGTCGGGACTCTGTTTAACAAGTAAATAGTTGTCTGAAGTGCATAGACCCAAAAGGACTTGGGAAGATTCGCGTGATTCATCATTGACCTGACCATGTCCAATAAGGTTCGGTTTTGCCTCTCAGATACACCATTAAACTGTGGTGTATTTGGCATAGTCCATTGAGACAATATACTATTGTCCCTCAGATAATCAAGAAACTCTTGACTCAAGTATTCACCACCTAGATCTGATCGAAGTATTTTAATACTCTTGCCAAGTTGTTTCTCTACTTCATTTCTGAATTCTTTGAACCTTTCAAAGGCTTCAAACTTGTGTTTCATCAAGAACACATACTCAAATCGTGAGTGATCATTGGTGAAGGTAATGAAGTAGCTATAACCTCCTAGAGCTTGAGTTGACATAGGTCCGCATACATCAGGACCAAGCAACTCACCCACCAGTTCACCTTTTCTAGTAAAAGGTAACTTGGTCATCTTGCCTTTTAAGCATGATTCACATGTATCGTATGAATCTAATTCAAACGATTCCAGAATTCTACATTGGTGTAATTCGGACATGCATTTCTTGCTCACATGACTAAGATGACAATGCAACATGTAAGAGTCTAATTGATTATCTTTTTGAGCATGCTTGTTGCTCGCTTCGATATTGAAAATGTCACTGGATACAACTAACGTATAAATACCATTGCTTAAAGTTCAAGTCCCATAATGAACATCATTTAAAGTTATGTAACAACAATTGTTACTAAAAGTTAAATGGTACCCATTTCTATTTAAACAAGAAATAGAAATGATGTTCTTTATCAACGAAAAAACATAAAAGCAATTGTCCAGTTCTAAGACAAATCCTATAGGGAGTTTCTGTTGGTGCAACAATGCCTCAAGCATTTATATGTGTTGATGTTTGGATAATCATCTAAGTTAGGCAATGCTTTGTGATCTAATTATGAACGTGTTTAAGTGATAGGAAAAATCCATGTATGAAGACTTGGTAAAGACAAAGTCCAAGTGTGATCTTGGCAAAGGAAGTCCAAAGGCAAGTCTTGGCAGCGTAAGTCCAAGCATGTAGTCTTGGCGGCGTAAAGTCCAAGCACGCTTTGGCAAAGGGAAACCCAAGACATGACAAAACCGAAGGAAGCTCTTGGAAGCAAAGTGCAAAGGATGAACAAGTCGCGAACTCGGAGGGATCCTGGAGGTGCAAGGCTTAAGGAAGAGCTAGAAGGTTGAGTCTAGGTCTAGGGGGTAAAATCAAGTATGAATTATTTATACTTGATGAGTATCAGTCGACTTATACGATGTATCACCAACTGGTCAGTACTCGGCCAGTCGTTGAAACCACGATGATCGATCGCCGATTGCCGGTCGGGCGATCGATGATCAGTATCGCGATCGCCAATCCGGTCGGTGATCGTGCCAAAGATGGGCACAGAATGGAGTCTCACTCGACTCCGCGCGGTGATCACTCGACTAATCGCTTCATCAGTCAACTAATAAAGTGATCAATCGACTGATCAGGCAGCCGTTGGAAATTACGGCTGCGTATCTCCACGGATCTGCCCAGCCAGAAGTCGTTGGCTTTGGCGACAGTCGACTGATGTTATACATCAGTCGACTGATGGTAGCCCAATGGGAAAAACAACCCTCTCTCTATAAAAAGAGGGTTGGTGGTGGCTTTTAGGGCTAATGATTATATTCTGATCTCTCTCTCAAGCCCCCACAAGTTTTCTAAAGCATTCAAGTGTTTAGTTCTCCTCCTCCTCTCTAATCTTCATCTACATTCTTTGTAAGAAGAGGAGGGTTTGTAAAAGAGAAAGCTTCTTAGTGGAATCGCTTGGGTTGATCCACCTTTAGGATTGCTGTGAAGTAGGAGTGTTATCTCCGAACCATGTAAAGGCCTTGTTAGTATTGTGCTTTCGTTTTTACTTATATTATTTTTGTTGTGCTTCCACTAATCATTCTTGTAGAAACAAAAACACGTTATTCACCCCCCTCTAGCTTCCAATCGATCCCTAACAAGTGTATCAGAGCCCAGATTCCATCAGAAGATCTAATAATCAACCGGAGCAAGATGGCTTTCCAAAGAGGGTTAAGAAAGCTCCTCCAACACCAAAAGTCAATGAAAAAGTCA
Source organism: Wurfbainia villosa (assembly GCA_025175895.1). Taxonomy (NCBI): domain Eukaryota; kingdom Viridiplantae; phylum Streptophyta; class Magnoliopsida; order Zingiberales; family Zingiberaceae; genus Wurfbainia; species Wurfbainia villosa. The sequence continues at coordinate 86,360,731 of CM045997.1, forward strand.
AGGATGTTGGCGTCCCTACCAAGAAGAGCAAGGAGCACGTGGTGTGTTTCAAATGACGACAATCGGGTCACTATAGGAGCCAATGTCCTAGAAGAAAGAAGTTCCTCCTCATCCGAATCCGAGGAAGACTCATCTAGTAGTGAAGATAAGCTATCGGCAAGCGAGGTGGCCCATTATGTCAAGAAGTTTGGTGGGAAGTCAAGGAAACTCACCAAGAAAGATGTGAGGAGGATGTTCCAATCCTCAAGAGGTAAGTCTTCAAATAGTTCAAATTCTACATCTAACGTAACTTGCTATGGTTGCAACAAGAAAGGGCATATCAAGCCAAATTGCCCGGAACTAAAGAAGAAGGACAAGAAGGAAAAGAAAAAGAAGGAAAAGAAGGAGAAGAAGAAGAAGGACGCAATGGTGGCACAAACATGCGACACCCTAAGTATGGAGGACTCTTCCGATGATGAAGAAGTATGTCATGCCACCCGAAATCTAGCCCTCATGGCCTTAGAGGAAGAAGTCGGGAGCTCAAGTGAGGAGTCTTCATCCTCTTCATCAAGTGATGATGATGAGGTAAACAACTCACCTAGGGTAGATTTACTTTACAAGACAATTGCATGCCTTCAAAATGCATTGAATAGATCAAAAACTAGGATTAAGGACTTAAAAGTAGAAATTAAATCACTTAAGAATGTAGAACCATCTAGTGATAAATTATCTTGTGATGATGCATGTACCCTTAGAGATGAAAATGATGAATTGAGAAAAGAAATAGGTAATCTAAGAGCATGTTTAGAAAAATTTACTAATGACTCTAAATACCTAGACATGATAATTAAGGATCAAAGGGCTATTTACAACAAGGCCGGACTAGGATATATGCCTAAGGAAAAGGAGGTAGCATTTGCATCTCTTGTTAGTAGAAGATCCATAATTAGAAGCAAGGGTAGAAAGGCTTGGGTCCCTAAGAAATTTCTAATTGATGCTAGTGGTCCTAAAATTTGGGTACCTAAGCCTTGTATTTTTCATGTTATATAGGTAGAAGAACCAAGCTTGTGGATTGTTGATAGTGGATGTTCAAAACACATGACCAGTGATGAGAAGAAATTCTCCACTATCAACCACACTAGAAAGGGAAAGGTATCATTTGGTAATAGTGGCAAACTTAAGATTCTAGGAAAGGGCACAATTGAGGTATCCCCCAACCTTGCCATTCATAAAGTGTTATTAGTCATAAATATGAAATTTAATTTACTTAGTGTAAGCCAACTATGTGATGCAAATTTTGATGTTAAATTTGACTCCTCAAAATGTTTTATAAAACATAAAACTCTAAATGATTGCATGTTAGTAGGTTTTAGGAAATCAAATATATATTATGTTGATTTATCCTATGCTACTAATGCTTCTACTAAGTGTCTTATTGCAAAAGAGGAAGGAAGTTGGCTTTGGCATAGGAGGCTAGGACACATAAATATGAAGAACATAGCCAAAATAGCAAAAATGAAGTTAGTCAAAGGGTTGCCTAAAGTAAAATTTCTCAAGGACAAAATGTGTGATGCATGCCAAGAAGTGAAACAATCAAAAATATCACACAAAGGTAAAACTTTACTTAGTACCGCTTTACCTTTAGAACTTTTACATATGGACTTATTTGGTTGTCATAGTACCCCTTCTATGATTGGTAGTAGATATTGCTTAATAATAGTAGATGATTTATCTAGGTTTACTTGGGTATTTTTCATGAAAAATAAAGATGAAATCTTAGGAATAATCATAGGATTTAGCAAGAGAGTAGAGAATGAAAGAAAACTCAAAATCAACAGGATCCGTAGTGATCACGGTGGAGAATTTGAGAATTCAAATTTCTCAAGTTTTTGTCTAGAACAAGGGTACAAGCACGGATTTTCTTGTCCTAGAACACCCCAACAAAATGGGGTTGTGGAAAGGAAGAATCGTGCCCTACAAGAAGCGGCTAGGACAATGCTTAATGCATACTCCTTACCTAGCTACTTGTGGGCAGAAGCGGTTAACACCGCTTGCTATATCCAAAATAGGGTGTTAATTCATAGGTTTTTAGGAAAAACACCTTTTGAATTGTGGAATGGTACAATTCCAACAATTCATTATTTTAAGGTCTTTGGATGCAAAGTCTATATTTTAAATACCAAAGACAACCTAGGTAAGTTTGAGTCCAAAGCGGATGAGGGAATCCTAGTTGGATACTCATCCACTAGTGTAGGGTATAGAATTTACAATAAAAGGACTCAAAAGATTGAGGAATCTTCAAATGTCCAATTTGATGAAACTTCCAATACATACCCTAAGAAATTCCCTATTGATGATGATATTAATAATGAACATGAAAAAATTACCCATCAATTCCAAGATTTAACTTTAAGGGGTAATGATCAAGGGGGAGGATTGAATCAAGGGGGAGTAAGAGGTGATTCCGATGATGAGCAAAGGATTGAGATTAATTATGATCAAACTCAAATTAATACACCTCCTAGAACCATAAGAGTTCATCAAAATCACCCCTTAGATCAAATTGTGAGTGAATTATCTCAAGGTGTTAGGACTAAGACATTTCATAGGGATCCCACTAGTCATATAGCTCTAATTTCTCAAATTGAGTCCAAAACAATCAAAGATGCATTACTTGATCCGGATTGGATCTTAGCAATGCAAGATGAATTGGCTCAATTTGAAAGGAGTCAAGTATGGGAGTTAGTTCCTAGACCAAATGAAAACACCAATATTACTACAAGATGGGTCTTTAGGAAGAAACTAGATGACCAAGGGAATATTACTAGAAATAAAGCAAGATTAGTTGCAATGGGCTTTAATCAAGTTGAAGGACTTGACTATGATGAAACATATGCCCCGGTTGCTAGATTAGAGTCTATTAGGATACTATTAGGGTATGCCTCCTATATGGGTTTCAAACTCCATCAAATGGATGTTAAATTTGCATTCCTAAATGGGTTTATTAAGGAAGAGGTATATGTAGAACAACCTCCTGGGTTTGAGAATATGGACTATCCAAACCATGTATACAAGCTTAGGAAAGCTTTGTATGGTTTGAAACAAGCTCCCCAGGCTTGGTATGAAAGATTATCATCTTTCTTAATCTCTAAGGACTTTAAAAGGGGTAGTGTAGATCAAACTCTATTTATAAAGTCAACATCAAAAGACATCTTTGTAGCCCAAGTATATGTTGATGACATTATCTTTGGGTCAACAAATGATGAACTTCTTCAAGACTTTATTAAGAATATGGAAAAAGAGTTTGAAATGAGTTTAGTTGGGGAATTAAATTTCTTCCTAGGATTACAAGTCAAACAAACAAGTGAAGGAATTTATATTTACCAAACCAAATATGCTAAGGAAATGATTAAGAAATTTGGTTTGAAAAATGCTAAGGTAGTTTCAACTCCAATGGCAACCAATACAAAAATAGATAGTGATAATGAAGGAAAACAAATTGATCTTACACTCTATAGGATCATAATTGGTAGCCTTTTGTACCTAACCGCTAGTAGACCCGACATATTATTTGCAGTTGGTATGTATGCTAGGTATCAATCATGTGCAAAAGAATCTCATTTAGTTGTCGTTAAGAGAATCTTAAGATATATTAAAGGCACACTAAATGTAGGACTATGGTACCCTAGGACTAGGTCTTTTGATTTGGTTGGGTACACCGATTCCGATTATACCGGTTGCAAATTGGATTGGAAGAGTAGTAGTGGTGGATGCCAATTTCTTGGATCCTCCCTAGTTAGTTGGAGTAGTAGGAAGCAACCTTGTGTTGCCCTATCCACCACTGAGGTCGAGTATGTGGCTATGGGTGGTTGTGTAGCTCAACTACTATGGATGAAACATACCTTAGAAGATTATGAGCTATCTTACTCCAACATGAAAGTATTTTGTGATAATGTGAGCACCATAAATTTGACAAAAAATCCGGTGCATCACTCTAGGACCAAACACATTGAGTAAAACATCACTTCATTAGAGATCATGTGGCTAAGGGGGATATTGAGCTTAATTACATTGAATCCAAGTCCAACCTAGCCGACATATTTACCAAGGCTCTCCCCGAGGTAGAATTTTCATCACTAAGGAGAGAACTTGGGATGTGCTTGGTTGAATAAAGGTGTAGGTTTGCATGATCTTATAAAAATTTTAGGATTTATACCTTTAAGCATCTCATAAAATACCTAAGAAACCATGATTTTTGTATTGAGCCACTTAGACAACATGTGAGATGTTAGGAAGATGCACTTGGTTCATCATGTTTGTTATAATGCATTACAATGGACCAAAGTGCTATCTAGAGACATTAATCCTTCATTGGACCAATCATTGGGAAGGCTTATACACAATTAATGTGTATATAGCTCCAAGAATATGATTGAAAATGTCAAATAAAACATAATTTAAACTATGTTTATCATATTTTGAAAAACAGTTTTCAAGTGGAAGACAAAAGTGATACAAAGTTTGCAAAATCATTAGAACTTTTGTTAGTTTCCAAGTTTGTATCAATCTTGCAATATAGAAAACAAATATATTTCAAATTATTTTTCCTTGATAGATAATGATCTCAGAAATGTGTACACAAAATTTCGTAATTTTTCTAGGTTTTTGGAATTTCTAACGCATTTTTGAAGTTGGGCTGAAAAGGCTGAAATTTGGATTTCAGGCGTATCAGCCGACTGCGTCAGAAACCAATCGACTGATACACTGTATTTTCTGATAAGAAGCTCTATTTCTTTCATTTAAGTGTATCTTTGAATACCCTAAAACTATGGTATGACAATATTCGGTATTAACAAGTTTTTAGGACAGTTCTATGCAGTGTTTTAGGGGGAGTTTCCTAATATATATCTTTTCATCCCCAAACTTATATTGTTGCTGCAAAAGTTAAGATTTAACCTTAAATCTTTTTGTTAGGCTTTGCTCCACAAGTTATTTATTCATCATGAACCATATCTTGGATTAAGGGGGAGCTTAATTTCAACTTTATACCTTAGTTCAAGATTACAACAAATTTAATCCTTTTATGATATTCATGAATCCTTCTCTTTTTGATGTATGTCAAAGGGGGAGAAGGAATGTTTAAGTTAGAATTCATATTGAAAATATGATGGAAATATGATTATGTGCATATTTTATGATTATGTGCATGAATGAAGATAACATTCATATTGGAAATATGATTATGTGCATATTTTAAAGACCTACTTAAATGATTGTCAAACATCAAAAAGGAGGAGATTGTTGGTACAACAATGCCCCAAGCATTTATGTGTTGATGTTTGGATAATCATCTAAGTTAGGCAATGCTTTGTGATCTAATTGTGAACGTGTTTAAGTGATAGGAAAAATCCATGTATGAAAACTTGGTAAAGACAAAGTCCAAGTGTGATCTTGGCAAAGGAAGTTCAAAGGCAAGTCTTGGCAGTGTAAGTCCAAGCATGTAGTCTTGGCAGCATAAAGTTCAAGCACGCTTTGGCAAAGGGAAACCCAAGACATGACAAAATCGAAGGAAGCTCTTAGAAGCAAAGCGCAAAGGATGAACAAGTCGCGGACTCGGAGGGATCCTGAAGACGCAAGGCTTAAGGAAGAGCTAGAAGGTTGAGTCTAGGTCTAGGGGGTAAAATCAAGTATGAATTATTTATACTTGATGAGTATCAGTCGACTGATATGATGTATCGATCGGAGTCGGTCTCTCGCCGAGTCGAGTTGAAACCACGATGATCGATCGATTGCCGAGCCAGCGGTCGGATTAGACAATCGATCGTCATAATGGAGTCTCACTCGACTCCGTGCGGCGATCACTCGACTGATCGCTTCATTAGTTGACTGATGAAGTGATCAGTCGACTGATTAGGCAGCTGTTGAAAATTACGGCTACGTATCTCCGTGGATCTGCCCAGCCAGACGTCGTTGGCTTTGGCGGCAGTTGACTGATGGTAGCCCAATGGGAAAAACAACCCTCTCTCTTTAAAACGAGGGTTGGTGGTGGCTTTGAGGGCTAATGCTTATATTCTGATCTCTCTCTCAAGCCCCCACAAGTTTTCTAAAGCTTTCAAGTGTTTAGTTCTCCTCCTCCTCTCTAATCTTCATCTACATTCTTTGTAAGAAGAGGAGGGTTTGTAAAAGAGAAAGCTTCTTAGTGGAATCGCTTGGGTTGATCCACCTTAAGGATTGCCGTGGAGTAGGAGCGTTATCTCCGAACCACGTAAAGGCCTTGTTAGCATTGTGCTTTCGTTTTTACTTATATTATTTTTGCTGTGCTTCCGTTAATCATTCTTGTAGAAACGAAAATGCGCTATTCACCCCCCCCCTCTAGCTTCCAATCGATCCCTAACAGTTTCAACAAATACGTTCCAATGTCGAGTGCAACAACCTTTGCTCCATTCCCAACACGTAAATTTGACTCTCCCTTGACACGTCTTCTTCTATTTCTTAGCCATTGTATGTCATTACATATATGTGAGCCACAACCAATATCCAATACCCAAGTGTCTGAGGAAATAGAATGGCAATCAATAACGAAGATATCTGAAGAAGATGGGGCATCTGATGCCTTATTCTTCTTCACGGACTCAGGATAATTCTTGCATTTTCTTCTCCAATGGCCCTCCTTGCCAAAATGATGGTAAGTGCCCTTTTTAGCTGGTTCTGCATTTTTAGCCTTTTTCTCCTTCCCCTTCTGTTGTTCCTTTGACTTCCTCTTAAAACCTTTCTTCGAGGAATCAACTAATAGCACCGTCCCCTGCTCATGCTTCTCAGAAGGCTCCACAGTCTTCAGCATGTTGAACAGTACCACAGATGAACCTTCTTGCATCTCAGAGGTGAAGAGGGGCTTGGAGACTTCGAACCTTTCGAATCTCACTTGCTTATCAAACAACTAATAAAGATGAAGGACTATGGTATGAGCATTCATATGCTCATGATGCTTCCACAGGTCGGGTACCATCGTAGCTAGCATGATGCAACTCACTTGCTCAGAATCACTCACATGTTTCTGATGGGCCAACAATTGGTCTGGTGTTGCATCATCACTAGGACGGGTGAGAAGAGATTCTTCGAGGACATACTCAAGATTTTCTGCCTTGAGAACAATTCTCAAGTTTCTAAGCCAGTCTAAGAAGTTCGACCTAGTCAATTTATTTGAATCCAAAATAGAGCGCAAATTCAAAGATGTCATGATCAATCGACTAACCTAGAAATACAAATCGAGCATATATGAGAAAGATGATTTAAAATGCATCCACATACATTTACAAAATTCCATTCATTTTTTGAATTCAAAAACCCTCAAAATCAATTCGGGAGATCATAGGTTAATCTCCGAATGGGCTGATATCCAACATAGATAAGAACAACCTTGGAGTGAGTCCAAGAAGCCATTCTTAGCTATGATGGTGGGTATCAAGTATACCGATTACATATCACGTATATGTAACTATAACAATGTGCTATCAACTAATTGAATGTTCACACATACATTGGGTTGTTAACACATTAACAAGTATGCATCATATGAATAGCACCCAACTTCACCTCTCATCACATTGACCTTGGAGTGAGTCCAACAAATCGATGCTCCAAGTTAGAGCCGACCCATTAATCACGAAATAGTTTTAATATGGTTAGAGCGCATTCAACCAATCACCCAGGCTTGGAGTGAGTCCAACAACCCAAACTAACGATTGACCTCTGACTCTTACCATATTAGTGTTAAACTATTCCAATGATTTGAACATGTTCAGGTTCGAGTCGGGCTTGGAGTGAGTCCAACAACCCAAACAAGAAACAGAACTCTAGTTCTAATCATATTAATGGAAGGTGTAGGCTTTAATATTGTATAAGGGTTTTAAAGTCTCATCCTTTTTGCATGCAAATAACTATTATCTACATGGCATGACATACATGACATACATCTACATGTTACGACACGCATGGCATAATGATAAGCATCTAATGCAATTACATGGCATACAATTATGGCATGTACAATAATTTCTTTATATGTCATAACTATTTATAGAAATAAAATATGTTTGAGATTTGATTCCCCAAATCAAATCATGATTAAATTAGGAAATAAATTTTTAAATCTAATCACATATTTTATTTATAGAAAGTCTTAATTAAGGAAAGTCAAATTTAATTTAGGAAACAAATTTCCTAAATTGTCAAAACTATTTATGGAAATAAAATATGTTTTAGATTTGATTCCCAAATCAAATCATGATTAAATTAGGAAACAAATTTTCAAATCTAATCACATATTTTATTTATAGAAAGTGTTAATTTCTATAAATACTTCTAAACTTTCCAAAAGTAGAAAAATTCCATAAATACAAATACGACTATCGCAAAATAATTTTACGATTATGTCAAAACACAACCTGGGCTCTGATACCACTATTGGGTTTCCAGCACCACAACGTGTATGTGTTCGAATATGTTTCGCAAACATGTGCATAGCGGAAGAATTAAAAGAAATAAATCTAATTTATTACATCACACGCATGCATAGTACAACATGTGTAGACATAATCGCAATTTCAAATTTTGTAATAAAAGGAAACTATGCTAGTTATACCTGACGTATCACGTGCAGCAGGAATGACATCAACCAGAGCAACTCTCGCTAGAATTGCCTCTATGTTTATCCATGCCGAGTACCGTCGGGATAGCTACAACAAGCTACAAGCCTCATCTTCGTAAGAGTCACTAGCATCATGTCGAAGATGATGTGATCGAGAGAAGATCACAATCCGAATCAAAATTCGGATTCAAAATCGAGTCCCCAAAACTCGCTTCTCCGGAGAGGTATTCATCGTACAAACGATGCTCCGACATGAAAGAAAACAAGCTATCCAGAAAACTAGACAGCTTGGTGGAGGAGTTGCGTCGACCCAAAGGAGGAAGGTCGGCTATACCTTGGTCATCGAAGCCAAGGGATGTCGCCGGAGGATCGCCAGAGGATCGCTGGAGGATGATCAGCAGTAGCTTGGACGCTGGTAGCAAGGTGGACGATAGCACAATGGCTGGCGGCAACAAGGTTGGGCATCAACCTTGTTGAGCGGTAAGGAGAGGAGAAGGGCTTGGGTGGATAGGGTTTCCAAAACACAAGTTATCCACGAAAAACCCTTAAGCCATGTTTTATAGAGAATACATTCTCCTAACGGTTATTGGTTCATAACAAAAATCCATTAACCCGCTCCAATAACTTAAGTTAAAATAAACCGAACCGAGTTGGTCTATTTTAAGTTAAAACGAACTGAACCAACTTTGGTTCATTCATTTAAAACAAACTAAACCCCTTTGGTTTATTCTCCACCATTGGATTAGAACCAAACCAATATGGTTCATCCATCATGTCTTCATAGGACTCAGCCCTGAAGGGTGGATCCGAAGCTTTGCTTCCCACCTCAGTCGCTAGTACGTCTCTGGATTAAAAAAATAATCCTTGACAATGAGAGATTGCTAAGCAACCAATCCATCGTCGTGATATTCGAATAGAGTGGTCACTTGAACAAACTTGTTGTTCAAGCAACCGACCTCTTATCTTCAATTATCCGTGGAATAGACGATGTACAGATCACCGATTTTTGTGTTTGTCTTCGAGCTCCAAGTAAATTAGCTACATACAGTACATGCAATTTGCATAGAATAAAAAACATACTTAGACAAGAATTATACCTCTTATTTACCTCTAGGTCTTCTATTGTATGTCCTTCCTCCTTTTAGACGTCGTGTGGGCGACAATCTTCCAAAAGTCAAACCCTCCAAGATCACGTTCTTCCCTTCCTTGCTCGCTCCGAACAAAGGGAAGAATAAAACAAAACTTCTTCTCCTATCTAGAACCGACCACCAAGCCAAGGAACTTGATGTTGCCGCCGGCCAAGGAGAGGATGAAGGAGCGCCGACCATCCTTGAAGAAAGGTTGTCGCCGGCCAAAGAGAGAGAGAGAGAGGGAGGAGTTGCAGACCAAACTAGAGAGAGAGGGTGAGGTGCCACCGGCCAAGAAGAGCCAAAACCTAAGGTTGCCCCACCTCTTCTCTCAAGCCAACTCCAAAAACCCAAACCCTAATTGGATATCCCACCACCCAAGCCATTAGCCCTCCTTTTATAGATCTAGGCTTAAGCCTCCTTTCAATCTCCACCGTCGGATCTAGAGATTTAATCTCCACCATCGGATCTAGAGATTTAATCTCCACCGTCGGATCTAGGGATTTAATCTCCACCATCGGATCTAGAGATTTAATTTCCACCGTCGGATCTAGGGATTTAATCTCCACCGTCGGATCTAGGCTTCATGAGGGTTTTAATAGACTACAATAGGGAACATGAGGAGAAGTTGGATCTGGGCCACCCAATGGATATAGCCCACATACACTCCGATCCATTAAAGATAATCCATTCCACTAGAGGATTATCATTGATCTACCTCACCAACCCTATGAATAAATATGGGCTCGATATATTAATTGTACAAATATCTCTCCGTATTTAAGATCTCGAATATCCGTTAATTAAATAATTTACTGACAATTAATTAATCAACATCTAACTTCATGAGTAGTACCACTCAACCTTATCATCATGCCGGACCAAGTCCACCTGCAGGGTTTACATGATGAACCTTATGAGCTCCTCAAGGGGACATCATCATCCTAATATATAGGACACGGTTTCCTCCTATAATAAATGGCACACCATGTAAATAATATCATTTTCCAACTTACCAAGCCTATAAATTTAATCTATAAATCTCGCCCATTGGTAAATCAAAAAAATAAGTACTAAGTATATGTGTCCGTTATTATATCGGGATTAAGAGAATGTACACCATAATATCTGAGGTCTGATTCAATTATGTAGTCAGCAATAAATCAAATCACCTCTAAGTCGGTCCTGCTCAATACACACAAAGTGTACTAGTGTAATTTTATGGTCAAGACAAACCAATACCAAATCACACTACAACCATACAATGGTTTGTCCAAAACCATCTCAGTTGTGAGCCTTTACTTATACTCTACAAGGAACTGATAACATGATCCCCGTGTGACACTACACACCATGTTATCTATAATATAATGTATTAGACAATATGCATAACCATAAATATGCAAACAATGATAATGTGATTCTTATTTCAAAAATAAAGATGTTCATACAAAAGATAGAATTTTCAGTATACATCCCAACAATCTCCCACTTATACTAAAAGACTATGTTATCCTCATACTGTCATACATCTGATTCTCATTCCCTCCACATGCCTATCAAAGGCTCTCGCTAGAAGGGCCTTTGTGAAAGGATCTGCTAGGTTATCCTCTGATGTAATCTTGGACACAACAACTTCTCCTCGCTTTACGATTTCTCGTATCAGGTGGTACTTGCGCTCTATGTGTTTACTTGCCTTATGGACTCGTGGTTCCTTCGAGTTTGCAACTGCACCACTGTTATCACAATAAATTGTGATAGTTCTGGGCAAACTAGGAATCACATCCAAGTCCATAAAGAAGTTCCTGAGCCATACATCTTCTTTGGCCGCCTTAGAGGCTGCGACATACTCAGCTTCCATGGTGGAGTCCGCCACACATTTCTACTTGACACTCCTCCATACAATAGCTCCACCTCCAAAGTAAACACAAAACCTGAGGTAGAATTACTGTTATCCCTATCTGATTAGAAGTCGGAATCTGTGTAACCCATAGGGAGTAATTGATCTGTCTGGTATACTAGTATATAATCCCTAGTCCTTCTCAGGTACTTCAATATATGCTTTACCGCAGTCCAATGTCCCTGTCCTGGATTACTCTGATATCTACTAACCATGTCGACGACAAAGAAGATATCCGATCTCGTACATAACATAGCATACATGAGGGTTCCTACTGCCAAAGCATAAGGAACCGCCTTCATCTCCTCTATCTCCTTAGATGTTCTAGGACACAACTCCTTAGATAAAGGAACTCCATGCCTGAAAGGTAGAAAACCTTTCTTGGAGTTTTTCATGCTAAAACGAGACAAATTGGTGTCTATGTATGAAGCTTGAGATAAGCACAACATCATTTTCCTATGATCCCTTATAACCTTGATCCCAAGGATGTGTCCCACTTCTCCCAAGTCCTTCATATCAAACTGTTTGGACAACCATACCCTTACGTCTGATAACACCTTGACATTGTTGCCAATTAACAAAATGTCATCTACGTATAGTACAAGAAATACCACTACATTTCCGTCACATCTCTTATATAGACAAGACTCATCCGAACTTTGAATAAATCCATAAGACTGGATTACCTCATCAAAGAGGATGTTCCAAGATCTCGAAGCTTGCTTCAATCCATAAATGGACCGATTAAGCTTGCACACAAGATGCTCTTTGCCCTTTGCAATGAATCCCTCTGGTTGCTCCATATAGATGTTTTCCTCAAGACTTCCATTAAGGAAAGTTGTCTTGACATCCATCTGCCACATCTCATAATCCATATGAGTAGCAATACATAAGAGAATCCAGATAGATTTAAGCATAGCTACCGATGAAAAGTTCTCCTCATAATCGATACCCTCTTTCTGATTATACCCTTTCGCAACAAGCCTTGCTTTGAAGGTCTCAACCTTCCCATCTATTCCTCTCTTTTTTTTGTAGATCCACTTGCATCCAATGGTTTTAACACCATTGGGTGGTTCTACTAGCTTCCAGACCTGATTTGAATTCATAGATTATATCTCAGAATTCATCGCACTTTTCCAAGATACCGCATCTTTATCTTTGATTAACTCATCATATGTTCAGGGATTAGGTTCATGTTCGCCATGGACCAAATCAGAAGATTCTCCCAAGAACATAAATCTAGCAGGCTGTCTAACAACCCTCCCGCTACGACGAGATATCACCTGTGTATCCTCTATGACATGTGGTGCAGTCACTTGTGGTATATCCTCTTGTACTGGTGGTTCTGAAATAGTGATTTCCCCTCTCAATTCCTCCAGAACAATCTTACTCATGGGCTTGTGGTTCATCACATAGTCTTCCTCTAGAAATCTAGCATTCGTGCTAATGATCACCCTCTGATCTCTACGACTATAAAACAAACTACCTTTCGTTCCTCTAGGATAGCCAACGAGCATGCACACTTCTGTACTAGGTTCCAACTTACCAGCATCTGCCTTCAGCACATGTGTTGGACTCCCCCAAATCTGAATATGTCTCAGACTAGGCTTTCGCCCCATACACAATTCTGTGGGAGTATAAGGCACTGATTTAGATGGTACCAAGTTCAGAATATACACTTTCATATCTAGAGCATACCCCTAGAACAAATCTGGTAACTCAGAAAAACTCATCATCTACCTAACCATCTCCATAAGAGTCCTATTCCTTCGCTCCTCTACACCATTCTGTTGGGGTGTGCCAGGTGCAGACAATTGGGATTGAATCCCAGCATCTGATAAGTAATTCCTAAACTCTCCCAAGAGGTACTCACCACCACGATCAGATCGTAGTATCTTTATACTTTTACCTTGACATTTCTCCACATCAACCTTGAATTCTTTGAACCTATCAAAACATTCAGACTTGCGGCGCATCAAGTAAATGTATCCATATCTTGAATAATCGTCTATAAAAGAGACAAAATATTCAAAACCACCTCTAGCTTGGATAGACATAGGACCACACAAATTAGAATAAACCAATTCAAACACATCTTTGGCTCTATACCCCTTGGCATTAAAAGACCTCTTGGTCATTTTACCTTCCAAGCAAGATTCGCATGTTGGGAAATCTTCCACCACTAATGAACCCAATGGTCCATCAGTTATCAACCTTTGAATTCTACTCAAGTTAATATGACCTAACCTTAGATGCCAAAGATATGTTTGGTTCATTTTCGAAGGTTCTTTTCTCTTATTAGATTTAGAAGATGAGTTATTTACTTCTATTTGCATCGTGGGAGCTTTTGGTTCAAGTGTATATAAATTGTCTACCAACGCACCAGAACAGATAATCTCCCTATTCCTTTTTATAACAACTCTATCATTAAAAGAAATAGAATATCCATCCAAAAACAATTTAGAAACCGAAATCGAATTCTTTCTAAATAAAGGTACATAAAGGCAATTTCTCAGAACCAAAGTTTTATTTCTATCAAAAGACAAATAAACATCTCCCACTCCAACAGCCGCCACCTTCGTAGCATCGCCCAAGTAAATAGTAATCTCCCCCTCAGCCAGTCTTCTGGTTTCCTGGAACCCCTGTAAAGTATTGCAGACATGATCAGTGGCTCCCGTATCTACACACCAAGTGTCGGTAGATAACACCGCTAAACATGTTTCAACGACTAGACCAAAAGATATACCTTTGTTCTGCCTTCGGTTGGCGCAGTCCTTCTTTTAATGTCCAGTCTGCTTGCAAGTGAAGCACTTGCCTTTCAACTTCTTCACTCCTCCCTGAGATCCTCCCACCACCTTTGCTCCACCTTGTTTCTTCTTCTTCTTGCCTTTCGGCTTAGAAGTTGAAACCTTCTAAGCAACCATGGTCTGAGCCTGAGCACTCTGACGAAAAAGCCCCTCTGTCGCCTGGAGTTCTGTCAGAAGATCCGCCAATGAATACAACCTTTTATTCATGTTGTAGTTCAGGCGAAACTGCTCAAAACTCCTAGGTAGAGACTGGAAAATGATATCGACCTGGATCTCCCCATCGATCTTAACTCCAAGGACTTCTAACTCATTCAAATGAGCAATCATCTTGAGAACATAATCCCTCACGAGTGTTCCCTCGATCATGGTGGTCATCATCAAGTTCCTCATGGCTTCCTGCCTAGCAGCCCAATTCTGGTGTCCGAAAAGCTCCTTGAGATTGGGCATCATGTCATAAGCAGTGGGCATGGCTTGATGCTGATGTTGCAATACATTTGACATAGAAGCCAAAATGTAACACCGCGCCATCTCATCAGCCTTAATCCACTTTTTATAACTCTCTTTCTCCTTTTCCCTAGAATCATCCGCAGGCTTAGGAGGACACTCTTCGAAGAGTACATACTTGTACTCGTTAGCAGTCAAGACAATATCAAGATTCCTTTTCCAATCAACATAATTGAGTCTAGTAAGTTTATTCTCTTTTAGTATCACAATAAGCGGGTTGAAAGTCATTTTTGAAAAACTGAAGAATCACATAGATCAAAACATTAGATTTTAAAAAATTATTGATTCCTAAAATAATAAAATTTTAAAATTAACCAACACCTCAAAACACCGAGAATATCATTTGCCACGATCTTGTGGACGTATACGAATTCTTCATTTGTAAGAGGAGGTTTTACCCATTAATTTAATTATCCTGTCAACCTAACTTTTTGACAAATAAAATTAATAGTTGGTTCCTCTTTGGCCCTACAAATAAAAGCAGTGACTTCGATGGGAAGAATACTTCTATTTGCATCTAAGTGTTCACCATTACTTGGTACCAAGGCAATTATCTCGGGTTATGTGCCTTCCGATGGGGAAGTACACACACTCCTAAATAATTTCCTATAACCATATTCGACCCTGTGATCCGCAAAACAAACTCATCCGATGGGGAGGAAGGTACTTAGAGCCGACGTACAAGTTTGTTTGCATCACATGTCAAATCGTAATGGAGGCTACGGGAATTTATAAAAAATTATCCCTCTCCCACTTAGTAATTTAAAATTGAGGAATTTTCCTAGCACACGACATGCATATCAAACAAGAAGCAATAAATATGAAAAAAAATATTTTCCAACTATTATAGCTTTTGTTCTCCAATATGCCTCTCGTCGTATTGTCATCTCGTCTGCTCCTCCCTACGCCATGTACAAGCCATC
The DNA here is from genome assembly GCA_025175895.1 of Wurfbainia villosa. Taxonomy (NCBI): domain Eukaryota; kingdom Viridiplantae; phylum Streptophyta; class Magnoliopsida; order Zingiberales; family Zingiberaceae; genus Wurfbainia; species Wurfbainia villosa. The sequence goes on from CM045997.1 coordinate 86,376,618, forward strand.
CAGAGATCCAAGCCAAGAATAATTATTTTAATCTACATCCATCGATCCTATACTCCACGAAGGAGTGTACATGAAATCTAGATCGAAAGTAAACTAAAATAAAAGAGTGGCTAAACAAAGTTGTACTTAATTACAAAAATTAAATACTAGCCTCGTCAACCCCGAGGATTCAAATAATAATACAATTTCACACATCCAATCACATACACACACATATGGCCATAATAGTTGGATCTTAGGCCTGCAACCAAAAAGTTAGCCTACGCACATCCTACTATCATCTAGCACATACAATATATGATAAGTGCATAAACGTAACCGAATCCTAAACACACAAAACCAGAAACTGTGGCTCTGATACCACTTGAAGGGTGGATCTGAAGCTTCGCTTCCCACCTCGGTCGCTAGTGCATGGCGATCCCATCTACGTCTCCGGATTAAAAAAATAATCCTTGACAAAGAGAGATTGCCAAGCAACCGATCCATCGTCGTGCTATTCGAATAGAGTGGTCACTTGAACAAACTTGTTATTCAAGCAACCTATCTCTTATCTTCGATTAGCCGTGGAGTAGACGATGTATGGATTGCCGATTTTTGTGTTTGTCTTTGGGGTCCAAGTAAATTAGCCACATACAGTACATGCAATTTGCATAGAATAAGAAAACATACTTAAACAAGAATTATACCTCTTATTTACCTCTAGGTCTTCTATTGTATGTCCTTCCTCCTTTTAGACGTCGTGTGAGCGACGATCTTCCAAAAGTCGAAGCCTCCTAGATCACGTTCTTCCCTTCCTTGTTCGCTCCGAACAAAGGGAAGAACAAAACAAAACTTCTTCTTCTATCTAGAACCGATCACCAAGCCAAGAAACTTGATGTTGCCACCGGCCAAGGAGAGGATGAAGGAGCGCCGGCCAACCTTGAAGAAAGGTTGCCACCGGCCAAAGAGAGAGAGAGCGAGGGAGGATTTGCCGGCCAATCTAGAGAGAGAGAGAGGGTGAGGCACCGTTGGCCAAGAAGACCCAAAACCTAAGGTTGCCGCTGCCCAATAGGAAGAAGAACAACCTAGGGTTGCCGCCCACCTCTTCTCTATAGCCAACTCCAAAAACCTAAACCCTAATTGGATATCCCACCGCCCAAGCCCTTAGCCCTCCTTTTATAGAGCTAGGCTTAAGCCTCCTTTCAATCTCCACCGTGGGATCTAGAGATTTAATCTCCACCGTCGGATCTAGAGATTTAATCTCCACCGTCGGATCTAGGGATTTAATCTCCACCGTCGGATTTAGGGATTTAATCTCCACCGTCGGATCTAGATATTTAATCTCCACCGTCGGATCTAGGGATTTAATCTCCACCGTCGGATCTAGGCTTCATGAGGGTTTTAATAGGCTACAATAGAGACCATGAGGAGGAGTTGGATCTTGTCCACTCAATGGATCTAGCCCACATAAAGTCCGATCCATTAATGATAATCCATTTCACTAGAGGATTATCATTGATCTACCTCACCAACCCCATAAATAAATATGGGCACCATATATTAATTGTACAAATATCTCTCCATGTTTAAGATCTCGAATGTCCATCAATTAATTAATTTACTGAGAAATTAATTAATCAATATCTAACTCCATGAGTAGTACCACTCAACCTTATCATCATGTCGGATCAAGTCCACCTGCAGGGTTTACATGATGAACCTTATGAGCTCCTCAAGGGGACATCATCATCCTAATATATAGGACACGGTTTCCTCCTATAATCAACGGCACACCATGTAAATAATATTATTTCCCAACTTACTAAGCATATCGATTTAATCTCTAAATCTCGCCCATTGGTAAATCAAAGAAATAAATACTAAGTACATGTGCCCGTTATTATATCGGGATTAAGAGCATGTACACCATAATATCTAAGGTCTGATTCAATTATGTAGTCAGCAATAAATCGAATCACCTTTAAGTCGATCCTACTCAATATACACAAAGTGTACTAGTGTAATTTTATGGTCAAGACAAACCAATACCAAATCACACTACAACCATACCAATGGTTTGTCTAAAACCATCTCAGTTGTGAGCCATTACTTATACTCTACAAGAAACTGATAACATGATCTCTTGTGTGACACTACACACCATGTTATCTACAATGTAATGTATTAGACAATATGCATAACCATAAATATGTAAACAATGATTATGTGATTCTTATTTCAAAAATAAAGATGTTCATACAAAAGATAGAATTTTCAGTATACATCCCAATAGGCCCATCCATGCTTCCGTTGCGACTGAAACGATTTCATTCTCACTCCTTGTTTGGTCCAACCAAACCTAGTTTTTCTCAATCTGAGAATCTCATTCTCAAGCTTGTTTTATATCCTTCGAATTACGCTCACTGTGCGTGTGACCAAATAGGTTCCTGATTTATGTTGGTCGTCTATAATTAACCATTAATTATAGAATGATCATAAGTGGCACCTAGTAGTACATCATGATCCCAATTAATCAAAAAAATCAACGGTTGATTCCAGAACCATTTATGAAACCCTTCAGCAGCTACAATGTATCGTGCCCCGTTCACTTCACTCATCTTATACCCACTTGGTTTTGGACAAGGTCTATAGTGTCAGTCCCCACTAGGCTGACTATGTCACACCTAGCCTAAGTATCATTTCCTCGTCCTACAGATTCTAGTTACTGAACATGTATCCAAGAGTACCATACTCTAAACATGTAATGCTTTAGCCAAAGACTTTAGTAACAATCCGACGAGAGGCCATAGGTATACAACTCCTCGCTGAAGGTAGGAAACTTCGCTTCCCACTTCAACTCGCTCGCTTGTTCATGGCGATCCCATCGATTTCTCGGATTAAAAAAATTTAATCCTAGACAAAAGGGATCACCCAAGCAACCATTTCATCGTCGTGCTATTTGATTAGTGTAGTCACTTGAACAAACTTGTTGTTCAAGCCACCAACCTCTATTCTACGAATAGCTGCAGAATAGACGATGTATGGATCGCCGACTTTTGTGTTTATATTGGGTCCAAGTTATTTTAGCCATAGAAATAGAGTACTACATTCATATATAATTGAAAATCAATTATAGACATGTTACAAAAGAAAATAGACAATCAATATACCTCTCGATCGTCTATTGTATGTCCTTCCTCCTTTTGGACGTCGTGTGGGCAACGATCTACCAAAAGTCGAAGCTCCTAGATCACCAATCTTCCTTCCTTGCTCACTCTGAACAAGAGGAAGTATAGAAACAAGACCCTTCTCCTTCCTTTAGCCAACCAACAAGCACCAACCTAGATACTTGCTGCTGGCCAACAAGGAAAAGGGATGAGAAAGATGGATACCAGCCAAAAGCTCCAAGGGAAGACCTTAAGCTATGTTTCCACCGGCCAAGGAGAAGAGGATGAAGGGGTTTGGATGCCAGCAAAGGAGGGGAAAGGCTATTTTGGGCGCCGGCCAACAACAAGAAGAAAAGAAAAAGGAAAACCTTTCCTTATTTGTGGCCGCCTAGACCCCAAACCCTAATCGCCCAAGCTTGTCGCCCCTTAACCCTAATCCTTCTTCTATATCCTTTGTCATCCACCCTTAAGCACCCTTATATAGAGTTAGGACTAAGCCTCCTTTAATCTCCACCATCGGTTCTAGGGATTTAATCTCAACCGTCGGATCTAGAGATTTAATCTCAACCGTAGGATCTAGAGATTTAATCTCTACCGTTGGATCTAGAGTTTTATTTTCAACCATTGGATCTAGGCTTCATGAGGTTTTAATAGGCTACAATAGAGACCATGAGGAGGAGTTGGATCTTGGCCACCCAATGGATCAAGCCCACATAAAGTCCGATCCATTAATGATAATCCAATCCACTAAAGGATTATCATTGGTCTACCTCACCAACCCCCATAAGTTAATATGGGCTCCATATATTATTTGTATATTTTTCTCCCCGTGTTTAAGATCTCGAATGTCCATCGATTAATTAATTTACTGATAATTAATTAATCAACATCTAACTCCATGAGTAGCACCACTCAACCTTTTCATCATGCCGGACCAAGTCCACCTGCAGGGTTTACATGATGAACCTTATGAGCTCCTCAAGGGGACATCATCATCCTAATATATAAGACACGGTTTCTTCCTATAATCAACGACACACCATATAAATAATATCATTTCTCAACTTATTGAGCATATCGATTTAATCTATAAATCTTGCCCATTGGTAAATCAAAGAAATGAATACTAAGTATATGTGCCCATTATTATATCAGGATTAAGAGCATGTACAATATAATATCTGAGGTCTGATTTGATTATATAGTCAGCAATAAATCGAATCACCTCTAAGTCGGTCCTGCTCAATAGACACAAAGTGTACTAGTGTGATTCTATGGTCAAGACAAACCAATATCAAATCACACTACAACCATACCAATGGTTTGTCCAAAGCCATCTCAGTTGTGAGCGTATACTTATACTTTACAAGGAGTCGATAACTTGATCTCCTGTGTGACACCACACACCATGTTATCTACAATGTAATGTATTAGACAATATGCATAACCATAAATATGCAAACAATGATCATGTGATTCTTATTTCAAAATAAAGATGTTCATACAAAAGATAGATTTTTCAGTATACATCCCAACAATCTCTCACTTATACTAAAAGACTATGTTGTCCTCAAATTGTCATACATCTTATTCCCATTCCCTCCACATGCCTATCAAAAGCTCTCGCCGATAGAGCCTTAGTGAAAGGATCTGTCAGGTTATCCTCCGATGCAATTTTGGCCACAACAACTTCTCCTCTCTTTATGATTTCGCGTATTAGGTGGTGCTTGTGCTCTATGTGTTTACTTGCCTTATGTGCTCGTGGTTCCTTCGAGTTTGCAACTTCACCACTATTATCACAATAAATTGTGATAGTTCTGGGCAAACCAAGAATCACATCCAAGTCCATCAAGAAGTTCCTGAGCCACACAGCTTCTTTGGCCGCCTCAGAGGCTGCCACATACTCAGCTTTCATGGTGGAGTCCGCCACGCATTTCTGCTTAACACTCCTCCATACAATGGCTCCACCCCCCAAAGTAAACACAAAACCTGAGGTAGACTTACTGTTATCCCTATCTGATTGGAAGTCGAAATCCGTATAACCCACAGGGAGTAATTGGTCTGCCTGGTAAACTAGCATATAATGTTGGAATGTATACTGAAAGCCTAGCTCTTTTTGTATGAACATTTTTATTTTGAAATAAGAATCACATGATCATTGTTTGCACTTTATATTTATTATATGTGTGCATATTGTCTAATATTTTACATTGTAGATAACATGGTGCTTGGTGTGGCACAGAAGATCATGTTATTAGTCCCTTATAGAATATAAGTAGAGGCTCACAACCAAGATGGTTTTGGACAAACCATTGGCATGGTTGTAGTGTAACTTTGTATTGTTTTATCTTGAACATAGAGTTACACTAGTACACTTAGGTGTATTGAGCAGGACTGACATAGAGGTGATTCAATTAATTGCTGACTACATAATTGAATCGGACCTCGGATATTATGTTGTACATGCTCTTAATCCCGATATAATAACGGGCACATGTACTTAGTATTTATTTCTTTGATTTACCATAGGGTGAGATTTAGATGGATTAAATCAATATGCCCGATAAGTTGGGAAATAATATTATTTACATGGTGTGCCATTGATTATAGGAGGAAACCGTGTCCTATATATTAGGTTGATGATGCCCCCTTGAGGAGCTCATAAGGTTCATCATGTAAACCCAGCTGGTTGACTTAGTCAACATGATGATAAGGTTGAGTGGTACTACTCGAGGAGTTAGATGTTAATTGATTGATGGTCAGTAAATCAATTAATTAACAGACATTCGATATCTTAAACACGGGGAGATGGATGTACAAATAATATATGGAGCCCATATTAATTTATGGGGGTTGGTGAGGTAGTTCAATGATGATCCTCAAGTGGAATGGAACATCATTAATTGATCAAGTTTGTGTGATTCCGATCCATCGGGTGGCCAAGATCCAACTCCTCCTCATGGTCCCTATCATAGCCTAATATAATCCTCAAGAAGTCTAGATCCAAGAATGTAAAACAAAACCCTAGATCCGACGGTTGGGATGAAACCCTAGATCCGATGGTTGGGATGAAACCCTAGATTTGATGGTTGGGATGAAACCCTAGATCCGATGGTTGGGATGAAACCCTAGATCCGACGGTTGGGATGAAACCCTAGATTCGACGGTTGGGATAAAACCCTAGATCCGACGGTGGAGATTAAATCCCTAGATCCGACGGTGGAGATTAAAGGAGGCTTAAGCCCAATTCTATAAATAGAGGGCTAAGGCTTGGGCGGCAAGATATGGTTTTTTGGATTAGGGTTTTGCCTCTCAAGAGTTTAGGCAGCTAGGGTTTGTGGAGATTAGGGTTTCCTCCTTTTCTCCTTGGTGGCCGGTGCTCACTCCATCTTCCTCCTTGCTTTGGCCGGCCCTCTTCCTCCTCCTTTTCTACTTGGTGGTCGGCGGTTCTCCAATCCATTGGTGGCCGGCGCTTCTCCCATTCCTTGGTGGCCGGCGGCAACATTTGAAGGTTGGTGGCGCTCAACCATCTACTCCTTGGCCGGCGGTTATATCAAGCTCCTTGGCTTGGTGGCCGGTTCTAGAAAGGAGAAGGAGTTTTGTTTGGTTCTTCTCTTTGTTCGGAGCGAGAAAGGAAGGGAAGAACGTGACCTAGAAGGCTTCTACTCGTGGAGGATCTTCGCCCACACGACGTCCACGAGGAGGATAGGATATACGGTAGAAGATCAAGAGGTATAAAAGTTTTACAACTTTTTTTTTGATCTGAGCATGTTCTTTATGTGTTGATTATACTAGTTTGCATTTGTATGTATTTTGTATAATCATGGACCCCGAAGACAAACGCAAAAACCGGCGATCCGTCCGTCGTCTCTTCCGCGGCTAACCAACTAGAAGAGTTGGGTTGCTTGAACAACTAGTTTGTTCAAGTGATCGCTCAAGTTGTTAGCACGACGACGAATTGGTTGTGCTAAGGAAACTCATCCCATCCGGATTAGTTTTTTCATTAGTGAAAATTTTAATCCGGGGACATGGGAGCCAATGAGCCTCCGAAGCAATTACCAACAATTGGTATCAGAGCCACGGTTTCCGGTTTTGTGTGTTTTGGATTCGGTTACTTTCATGCACATATCAAATATTGAGTATGCCGGATAATAGTAGGATGTGCGTAGGCTAACTTTTTGGTTGCAGGCATAAGATCCGACTATTATGACTATTTGTGTGTATGTGATTGTTTTGTGTGTGATTATATGTATATTATTTGAATCCTTGGGGTTGACGAGGCTAGATTAGTATTTAATTTTTGTAATTAAATACGACATTGTTTAGCCACTCATTTTAGTTTACTTTCGATCTAGATTATTTGTACACTCCTTCGTGGAGTATAGGATCGATGGATGTAAATTAAAATAGTTTATCTTGGCTCGGATCTCTTTGGTGACTTGCGCACGGGAAAAGATGGAGCGGACGAGGTGACGACACGACGGGATGCGTATTGGAGAACAATGCCATAATAGTTGGGAAAATTCTATTTTTTCCATATTTATTGTTGATTTGTTTTATATGCATGTTGTGTATGCTTGAAAATTTTTCTTTGTCAATTTACTAAGTGGGAGAGGGACATTTTAATTAATTTCCGCGGCCTCCATTACAATTTGACGTGTGATGCAACAAACTTGCACGTTGGCTTTGAGTGCCTTCCTCCCCATCGGATGGGTTTGTTTACGGATCACTAGGTCAAATAATGGTTATAGGAAATTATTTAGGAGCGTGTGTACTTCCCCATCGGTAAGGCACATAATCCGAAATAATTCCCTTAGTATCGTGTAATGGTGCACACTTAGATGCAAATAAAAAGTATCCTCCCCATCGGAGTCACTGCTTTTATTTGTAGGGCCAAAAAGGAACCAACTATTAATTTTATTTGTCAAAAAGTAAGGTTGACAAGATAATAAAATTAATGGGTAAAACCTCCTCTTACAAATGTAGAATTCGTATACGTCCACACTATCGTGGCATGCGATATTCTCGGTGTTTTGAGGTGTTGGTTGATTTCGGAATTTTATTGTTTTTGAGGAATCAATAATATTTGAAATCTAATATTTTGATCATTATGATTCTTAGCTTTTTCAAATGGCTTTCAACCCACTTGCTGTGATATTAAAAGAAAATAAAATTACTGGAACAAACTATATTGATTGGAAAAGAAACTTGGATATTGTCTTAACTGCAGAGGAGTACAAATTTGTACTCTTCGAGGTCTGTCCTCCTAAGCCCACCGATGACTCTGATGAAAAGGAGAAAGAAAGTTATAAGAAATGGATCAAGGCAGATGAGATGGCGCAGTGTTACATTTTGGCATCTATGTCAAATGTGCTGCAACATCAGCATTAGGCCATGGCCACAGCTTATGACATGATGTTCAATCCTAAGGAACTTTTCGGACATCAGAGTAGGGCAGCTAGACAGGAGGCTATGAGAAACTTGATGACGACCACCATGGTTGAGGGAACACCCGTTAGGGATCATGTTCTCAAGATGATGGCTCATCTTAATGAGATGGAAGTCCTCGGAGCTGAGATCGATGGGGAAACCCAGGTCGATATCATTCTTCAGTCTCTGCCTAGAAGTTTTGAGCAGTTCCGCCTCAACTACAACATGAACAAAAGGTTGTATTCGTTGGCGGAGCTTCTGACAGAACTCCAGGCGGCAGAGGGGCTTTTTCGTCAAAGCGCTCAAGCCATGGTTGCTCAGAAGGTTTCTTCTTCTAAATCGAAAGGTAAGAAGAAGAAGAAGCAAGGTGGAGCAAAGAAAGTCGCAGTGGGACCTCAGGCAGGAGTGAAGAAGTCGAAAGGCAAGTGCTTCACTTGCAAGCAGACTGGACATTGGAAGGCGGACTGTCCTCGCCGAAAGAACAAAGGTATATCTTTTTGTTTAGTTGTTGAAACATGTTTAGCGGTGTTATCTATCAGTGCCTGGTGTGTAGATACAGGAGCCACTGATCATGTCTGCAATACTTTGCAGGGGTTCCAGGAAACCCGACGACTAGCTGAGGGAGAGATTACCGTCTTCATGGGAAATGCTTCAAAGGTGGCGGCTATTGCAGTGGGAGACGTTTATTTATCTTTTGATAGGAATAAAGTTTTGGTTTTGAGAAATTGTCTTTATGTACCTACTTTTAGAAAGAATTTAATTTCAATTTCTAAATTGTTTATGGATGGATATTCTATTTCTTTTAATGACAAAGTGGTTATAAAAAGGAATAGAGAGATTATCTGTTCTGGTACATTGGTTGGCAATTTGTATACTCTTGAACCGAAAACTCCAACGATGCATATAGAAGTAAATAACTCATCTTCTAAGTCTAATAAGAGAAAAGAACCTTCGAAAATGAACCAGACATATCTTTGACATCAAGGCTTGGTCATATTAACCTGAGCAGAATGTTAGTTATAGCCCTAAGAACCAATCAAGTGATGGTTGAATAGAGAACATTTTGTATCATATTCTATAAAGGCAAAGGATTGGTTATTATATTTAAGTCTTGCTTGTGCCAGCTAAATTAAATATAGTAATGCCCTAGAAAAGTAGGTTCTTATCTACAGCACATCAATTGGCAGAATTGATTATGAGAGGCTGTAGAGAACACTTTCCTAAATGTTCCTAGTCGAGTATTAATATGCAAGGGCAATATTAATACATAAAGACTAGCATGTAGGTCAATTGATGACTTGATCTCACAAGTCATGGATATATGATATCAAGTTGACACATGGGTATATATTAGAGAATATATACTGAACTGACCCGCCATGAGAAAGTTTCATGGATCGTTATATGAGTGTCATAAACTTTCTCATGTGACTATTGGTATGAATAGTCCTCAGACCTGAAGTCACTACGGTTCCCTACATAAGGAGTTATGTACTTTGGTATCGTCAAACGCCACCCGTAAGCAGGTGGACCATAAAGGCGACATCGGGTATATAACAAATTATGCTGAGGGATGTGAGTGATGTAGATGGGATCTATCCCTCTCATATGACGAGAGTGATATCGGTGGGCCCCTTGATTGAGTAGAACTACTAAAACGCATGGCCATGCTCGAATGAGTCAATATGAGATATTGAGCTCATTTGTTTGAGTTAGTTTACTCAGGGATCAAGAAACACATAGATTGATCGAGGATGACACGGTCTATGCCTCATTGATCAATCTGATATCAAGGATAGAAGGACACGGTCATATATTATAGTAGTCACGGAAAGGTTAGTCGGATCTTGACTTATCTCATAACTTGGGTAGCAATGATGTATTGCTAGATGCCGCTCATTGCTTGTGTATCTAAAAGAGTTTAGGTCCATCGCCAACGCTGTGAGAGCCTATAGGGTCACACACAAAGAGCATGATGATTAGAGGAATTAGAGTATTCTAGTTTGACTAGAATAATTTGGGAATAAGCTTAAGTACAAAATGGTTTTTGGACTTTAAGCTTAATGAGAATTTTAGCTAATTGATTTAATGAGATTAATTCAATATGTTACCTCATTGATTTAATAAGATTAATTCAATATGATAACATAAGCTTAATTGAATTAATAAGATTAATTCAATATGATAACATAAGCTTAATTGAATTAATAAGATTAATTCAATATGATAACATAAGCTTAATTGAATTAATAAGATTAATTCAACATGCATGAATGCCACATAAGAATGCCACATAAGCATGCCACATAAGCATGCCACCTAAGCATCCACCTAAGCTAGATAAGGTGGAAGGAAACAAAATGGTTTTGTCTCCTTAAGTGGCCAAACAAATGTCCCAATGCAATGGATTGCATTGAATGTGTGGAGGTGAAAGGGTTTTTCCAACCCTATAAAAGACCCCATGGAGTGGCCGGCCAAAGCAATGGTTGGTGTGGTTGTTGGGAGCTTGAGGCTTGGAAAGAGCTTGAGAGCTTATTGTTGTGTGGCTTTTGTGAGTGTAGCAAGAAGAGTAGTCTTCTTCTTCCCTTCTCTTTTTCCCTAGCTTCCTCTCCTTTAGGGACTTCTCTAGCAAGAAGTAAAGGAGAGCTCCTCTAGTTTTCTTTTGTGAGACAAGAACTTGCTCGTGTGGATACATATAGAGGCACGGACACTTGAACGTGCTAAAGATCCAACAAACAAAAGGAAGAAGCGGGATTAACAAGGGCACGCAACAAAGGTAATCCTCTCCTATAAGATAGGCTTGGTTTAGAGAAATTTATTTTATACGAGTTTGCTTTCGCATGGATCACTTGGAAGGGATCCTAATTTTTCCGTTGCGCATATGCCATTTGGCATAAAGAATTCCCTACACAGAATTCAAAGGTTGATAGCTGATGGACCTTTGGGTTCATTAGTAGTGGATGATCTCCCAACCTGCGAATCTTGCTTGGAAGGTAAAATGACCAAGAGGCCTTTCAAGGCCAAGGGGTATAGAGCCAAAGATGTGTTAGAATTGGTTCATTCTGATTTGTGTGGTCCTATGTCTATCCAGGCAAGAGGTGGTTTTGAATATTTCGTCTCTTTTATAGATGATTATTCAAGATATGGATACATTTACTTGATGCGCCGCAAGTCTGAATGCTTTGACAGGTTCAAAGAATTTAAGGCTGATGTGGAGAACCGTCAAGGTAAAAGTATCAAGACACTACGATCTGATCGTGGTGGCGAGTACCTCTTGGGAGAGTTTAGGAGTTACTTATCAGAGGCTGGGATTCAATCCCAATTGTCTGCACCTGGCACACCTCAGCAGAATGGTGTGGCGGAGCGAAGGAATAGGACTCTTATAGAGATGGTCAGATCGATGATGAGTTATTCTGAGTTACCTGATTCGTTCTGGGGGTTTGCTCTGGAAACAGCAGCACACATTCTGAACTTGGTTCCATCTAAGTCAGTACCCTCTACTCCCATAGAGTTGTGGACTGGGCGAAAGCCTAGTCTAAGACATATTCAGATTTGGGATAGTCCAGCACATGTGCTGAAGGGAGATGCTGGTAAGTTGGAATCTCATACAGAAGTACGCTTGTTTGTTGGCTACCCTAAGGGAACGAAGGGTGGTTTATTCTATAGTCCTAGAGATCAGAAGGTGATCGTGAGTACGAATGCCAGATTTCTAGAGGAGGACTATGTGATGAACCAAAAGCCCACGAGTAGGATTGTTCTTGAGGAGTTGACAGGGGAAGTCTCGACTTCAGTACCACCGGTACGAGAGGACATACCACAAGTCACTGCACCGTGTGTCACAGAGCATACACAGGAGGCACCTCGTCGTAGTGGGAGGGTTGTTAGACAACCCGAGAGATTCATGTTCTTGGGAGAATCTTCTGATTTGGTCCCTGGCGAACATGAACCTGATCCCTGGACATATGACGAGGCACTCCAAGATAGAGATGCGGTATCTTGGCAAATAGCGATGAATTCAGAGATAGAATCTATGGATTCTAATCATGTCTGGGAGCTAGTAGAACCACCCGATGGTGTGAAAGCCATTGGATGCAAGTGGATCTACAAGAGAAAGAGAGGAGTAGATGGGAAGGTTGAGACCTTCAAAGCTAGGCTTGTTGCGAAAGGGTATACTCAGAAAGAGGGTATCGATTATGAGGAGACTTTTTCGCCAGTAGCTATGCTTAAGTCTATCCAGATTCTCTTATCTATAGCTGCTCATATGGATTATGAGATTTGACAGATGGATGTCAAGACAACTTTCCTTAACGGAAGTCTTGAGGAGAATATCTATATGCGGCAACCAGAGGGATTCATTGCTAAAGGCAAAGAGCATCTAGTGTGTAAGCTTAATCGGTCCATTTATGGATTGAAGCAAGCTTCCAGATCTTGGAACATCCGTTTTGATGAGGTAATCTAGTCATATGGATTTATTCAAAGTCTGGATGAGCCTTGTGTATACAAGAGATGTGATGGAAACGTAGTGGTATTTCTTGTACTATACATAGATGACATTTTGTTAGTTGGCAACAATATCAGAGTGTTATCAGATGTAAGGGTATGGTTATCCAAACAGTTTGACATGAAGGACTTGGGAGAAGTGGGACACATCCTTGGGACCAAAGTAATAAGGGATCGCAAGAAAAGGATGTTGTGCTTATCTCAAGCTTCATACATTGACACTATCCTTGCTCGTTTTAGCATGCAGAACTCCAAGAAAGGTTTTCTACCTTTTAGGCATGGAGTTCCTTTATCTAAAGAGATGTGTCCCAAAACATCAAAGGAGATAGAGGAGATGAAGGCGGTTCATTATGCTTCGGCAGTAGGAAGCCTCATGTATGCTATGCTATGTACGAGACTAGATATCTGCTTTGTCGTGGGCATGGTTAGCAAATATCAGAGTAATCCTGGACAGGGACATTGGACTACGGTAAAGAATATATTGAAGTACCTGAGAAGGACTAGGGATTATATGCTGGTTTACCGGGCAGATCAATTAGTCCCTGTGGGTTACACGGATTCGGATTTCCAATCAGATAGAGACAAAGTAAGTCTACCTCGGGGTTTGTGTTTACTTTTGGAGGTGGAGCCATAGTATGGAGGAGTGTCAAGCAGAAATGCGTGGCGGACTCTACCATGGAAGCTGAGTATGTGGCAACCTCTGAGGTGTTAGTAATATATGAGAGATGTCCTAAGGCAATCGCCTTATGTATGAACCATTTATATGATAAATGAAGATTCACTATTTGAGTATACATGTTTTATGTATTTGATTGGATCTTAAACTCATTTACTGAATGTCCACGATACGATTCACAGCATGAGAGAATTTGTGATTGGATCACAACTAGTGAGTATCTCTACATGTGTAATTGTGATGTATCGAAATTATCCCTAGTCGATGAATTGATGGATTTGGACACCATCAATTCTGTCGAGACTAGCACGAGGTATACTCCTTGGTGTATCCAAGCAGCTAATTCTCACTGGCTGGAGACATTGTGATGTCCGGAGTTAATCGTGGATGCTAGTTATGGTAACTAGTTCATTGGAGTGAGCAGCCGTAAGACTTCATATGGTTCTCTGCATATATAGATATGTCAATGAAGTTCTTACTGTGGCTTAAGTGCGATGTTCCTTTGACTTGCGGTATTCAAGTCATCTTGATCATGGAGACTTATGCTTTGACATCTTAAGCAAACATCTCTAAGGAGATGTGGACCCGGGATGATTTGGAATAAGTCGAAGTGATCGAAGGTGTTTGAATAGCCTATAAAGGATTCACCACTCCTTGCGAGGAGATGTATACCCATGGCCTCTCGTCGGATTGTTACTAAAGTCTTTGGCCAAAGCATTACATGTTAAGAGTAAGGTACTCTTCGATACATGTGCAGTAACTAGAATCCGTAGGACGAGGAAATGATACTTGGGCTAGGTGTGACGTAGTCAGCCTAGTGGGGACTGACACTATAGACCATGTCCTGAACCAAGTGGGTATAAGATGAGTGAAGGGAATGGGGCACGAATCATTCGAGCTTATGAAGGGTTTCAGAAATAGTTCTGGATCAACCGTTGATCTTTTCGGTTAATTGGGGATCATGATGTACTACTAGGTGCCACTCATGATCGTTCTATAATTAATGGTTAATTATAGACGACCAACATAAACCGAGAACCTATTTGGTCACACGCACAATGAGCGTAATCCGAAGGATTTAAAACGAGCTTGAGAATGGGATTCTCAGACCGAGAGAACCTAAGTTTGGTTGGACCAAACATGGAGCGAGCATGAAATCGTTTCAGTCTCAATGGAAGCGTGGATGGGCCATGTCTTATGAAGACATAATGGATGGACCAAAATGGTTTGGTTCTAATCCAATGGAGGAGAATAAACCAAAGGGTTTGGTTTATTTTAAACGAATGAACAAAAAGTTAGTTCGGTTCGTTTTAACTTAAAATAAACCATAATGGTTTGGTTTATTTTAACTTATATTAATGGAGCGGGTTAACGGGCCTCATGGTTATGATCCAATAATCATTAAGAGAATTAGTTCTCTATAAAAGAGGGCTTAAGGGATAATTAAGCCCTAATCCAAAACCCTAGCAAGGAGTTGCCGCCCACCCCATTGAAGGAGTTGCCACCCAACCTCCATTGCCGCCTAGCCCCTTGTGCTGCCGTCCAGCTCCTTGCCGGCGACCAAGCTTTAGCCGGTGATCCTCCGGCGACCCTCCGGTGATCTCCTTTAGGTTTGGCATCAAGGTGAGCTTTATCTTCCCTTGGTTGGCCGGCGCCTATCTCCTCCACCAAAGCTGTCCAGTTTTCTGGACAGCTTGTTCTCCTCTCGTCGGAGCGTCGTTTGGATGACAGTTAGAGCTCCGACAGCGGCTAAACTACCGGGGATTCGATCTTTGGTAATCCTCTGAGGTGGAGGACGAAGGATTCGTCAAACGGTTGACGAATACCTCTCCGGAGAAGCGAGTTTTGAGGACTCGATTTTGGATCCGAATTTGGATTCGAATCGTGATCATCTCTCGATCACGTCGTCTTCAACACGAGGCTAGTAACCTGTACGAAGATGAAGCTCATGACTTAGCGAAATCATCCCGAGGATACTCGGCGTGGATACGGATAGAGACGATTCTAGCGAGGATCGTTCCGGTTGATGCCGTTCCCGCTACACGTCATACGAAAGGTATAACGTAGTTAAATTTCCTTTTATTGAAAATTTAAATTTACGGTTATGTCTACACTTGTTGTAATATGCATGCGTGTGTTGTGTGTGTTGTAATAAATGTAGATTTATTATTTTTATTTCTTCCACTGTGCTCATGTTTACGAAACATGATCGAACACACACACGCCGCGGTGTCGAAAATACGACAGTGGTATCAGAGCCCAGGTTGTGTTTCGACATAATCGTAATAATGGTTTTGTGATAGTCATAATGTATTTCTGGAAATTTTCTAATTTTGGAAATTTAGAAGTATTTATGGAAATTTTTCAATTTTGGAAAGTCTAGAAGTATTTATGGTAATCTTCCACTTTTGGAAAGTTGGAAGTATTTATGGAAATTGATATTTTTCATAAATAAAATATTTGATTAGATTATGTAAATTTGTTTCCTAATTTAATCATGATTTGATTTGGGAAATCAAATCTTAAAATATTTTATTTCCATAAGTAGTTTTAATGATTTAGGAAATTGGTTTCCTAAATAGATTTTCCTTAATCAAATAATTCCATGAATAAAATATGTGATTAGATTTGGAAATTTGTTTCCTAATTTAATTATGATTTGATTTGGAGAATCAAATCTTAAACATATTTTATTTCCATAAATAGTTATGACATATAAGGAAATTATATACATGACATAATTGTATGCCATGTAATTGCATTAGATGCATAACATTATGTCATGCGTGTCGTGACATGTAGATGTATGTCATGTATGTCATGCCATGTAGATAATAGTTATTTGCATGCAAAGAGGATGAGACATAAAAACCCTTAAACAATATTAAAGCCTACACCTTCCATTAATATGGTTAGAACCAGAGTTCTGTTTCTTGTTTGGGTTGTTGGACCCTCTCCAAGCCCGGCTCGAACCCGAACATGTTCAAACCATGGAATAGTTTAATACTAATATGGTAAGAGTCAGAGGTCAATCGTTAGCTTTGGTTGTTGGACTCTCTCCAAGCTGGGCTAATTGGTTGAATGCGCTCTAACCATATTGAAACTATTTCCCGATTAATGGGTTGGCTTTAACCTGGAGCATCGGCTTGTTGGACTCTCTCCAAGGTCGATGTAAAGGGAGGTGAAGTTGGGTGCTATGCATATGATGCATACTTGTTAATGTGTTAACAACCCGATGTATGTGTGAACATTCAATTAGTTGATAGCACATTGTGATAGTTGCATATACGTGATATGCAATCGGTATAGTTGATACCTACCGTCGTAGTTATGAATGACTTATTGGACTCTCTAAGGTTGTTCATAACTATGATGGATATCAGCCCATTCAGAGATGGACCTACGATCTCCCGAAGTGATTTTGGGGTTTTTGAAATTCGAAAAATGAATGGGATTTATAAATGTATATTGATGCATTTTAAAATCATTTTCTCATATATGCTCATTTTGTATTTCTAAAATTGATCATGATGTCTTTGAATTTGCGTTCCATTTTGGTTTCGAATAAATTGACTGGGCCGAGCTTCATGGACTGACTTAGAAGCTTGAGAATTGTTCTCAAGGTTGAAAAGCTTGCAAATGTCCTCGAAGCGCCTCTTCCCGCCCGTCCTAGTGACGATGCAACTCTGGACCAATTGTTGGCCTATCAGAAACATGTGTGTGATTCTGAACAAATGAGTTGCATCATGCTAGCCACGATGGAACCCAAGCTACGAAAGCAGCATGAGCATATGGATGCTCATATCGTAGTCCTTCATCTTTATGAGTTGGTTGATGAGCAAGTGAGATTCGAAAGGTTCGAAGTCTCAAAGCTCCTCTTCACCTCTGAGATGCTAGAAGGTTCATCTGTGGTACTGCTCAATATGCTGAAGACTGTGGAGTCTTTTGAGAAGCATGAGCAGGGGACGGTGCTATTAGTTGATTCCTCGAAGAAAGGTTCTAAGAGGAAGTCAAAGGAACAACAGAAGGGAAAGAAGAGAAAGGCTAAGAAGGTAGAACTAGCACAAAAGGAAACTTGCCATCATTATGGCAAGGAGAGCCATTTGCGAAGAAAGTGCAAGATTTATCTTGAGTCCGTGAAGAAGAATAAGGCATCGGATGCCTCATCTTCTTCAGATATCTTCGTTATTGATTGTCATTCTATTTCCTCAAACACTTGGATATTGGATACTGGGTGTGGCTCACATATATGTAATGACATACATGGGCTAAGGAATAGAAGAAGACTCGTCAAGGGAAAGTCAAATTTGCGTGTTGGGAATGGAGCAAAGGTTGCTGCAGTCGCCATTGGAACGCATTTGTTGAAACTCCCTACAGGACTTGTCTTAGAACTGTACAATTGCTTTTATGTTCCTTCGTTGATAAAGAACATCATTTCTATTTCTTGTTTAAATAGAAATGGGTACCATTTGACTTTTAGTAACAATTGTTGTTACATAACTTTGAATGGAGTTCTTTATGGGACTGGAACTTTAAGCAATGGTTTTTATACGTTTGACGTATCCAGTGACATCTTCAATATCGAAGCAAGCAACAAGCGTGCTCGAAAGGATAATCAATTAGATTCCCATATGTGGCATTATCGTCTTGGCCATATAAGCAAGAAACGCATGTCCGAATTACACCGATGTGGAATTCTGGAATCGTTTGAATTGGATTCATACGATACATGCGAATCATGCTTAAAAGGCAAGATGACTAAGTTACCTTTTACGGGAAAAGGTGAACGAGTGGGAGAGTTACTAGGTCTAATACATACTGATGTATGTGGACCTATGTCAACTCAAGCATTAGGAGGCTATAGCTACTTCATTACCTTCACCGATGATCACTCACGGTTTGGGTATGTATTCTTGATGAAACACAAGCCTGAAGCCTTTGAAAGGTTCAAAGAATTCAGAAATGAAGTAGAAAAACAACATGACAAGAGTATTAAAATACTTCGATCGGATCGAGGTGGTGAATACTTAAATCAAGAGTTTCTTGATTATCTAAGAGACAATGGTATATTGTCTCAATGGACTCCGCCCTATACACCACAGCATAATGGTGTATCTGAGAGGCGTAACCGGACCTTGTTGGACATGGTCAGGTCAATGATGAATCATGCGAACCTTCCCAAGTCCTTTTGGGGCTATGCACTTCAGACAGGTGTTTAATTGTTAAACAGAATGTCAACCAAGGTAGTCTCTACTACTCCATATGAGATATGGAATAGTAAGAAACCTCATGTATCTTACTTGAAGATATGGGGTTGTCCTGCTTATGTGAAGCGGACAGTATCAGACAAATTGGATGCTAAGTCTGATAAATGTCTATTTATTGGATACCCTAAGGAAACAAGGGGTTACCAATTCTATCATCCTGTGGAACAAAAGGTGTTTGTTTCAAGACATGCTGTGTTTCTAGAGAAAGAGTTTCTCTTGCAAGAAAACAGTGGGAGTGTCGTCGAGCTTGAGGAGGCTCGAGAGACTCAAATAGACATTGACGAGATACCTGGTGAAGCACAACAACCGACAACTCATAGTGATGAGCAATCGGCTGGACCTATTGTAACACCACATCTTCGTAGATCTGGCAGAACACGCAATATTCCTGAGAGATATGGATTTCTCGTAAGTGAATCGAACGACGTGTTACTCATTGATGATGAGGAGCCTACCATTTATGAAGAAGTGCTGACAAGTTCAGAAAGGGATAAATGGCTTGGTGCCATGAAGTCGGAAATGGATTCCATGTATGAAAACCAAGTTTGGAACTTGGTTGACCCACCTGAAGGCATAAAGCCTATAGGGTGCAAGTGGGTTTTCAAGAAGAAAACCGACATGGATGGTAATGTGATTACCTATAAGGCTAGATTGGTGGCGAAAGGATATCGTCAAAAGCAAGGTGTTGATTATGACGAAACCTATTCGCCTGTAGCTATGCTTAAATCTATTCGGATGCTCCTGGCCATAGCGGCTCATTATGATTATGAGATATGGCAGATGGATGTGAAAACATCTTTCCTTAATGGAAACCTGCTCGAGGACGTGTATATGATACAGCCTGAGGGTTTCACATTGGTTGATAAAACCAAATTATGCAAATTGCGACGGTCCATTAATGGATTAAAGCAAGCATCCAGGAGCTGGAATATCCATTTTGAGGAGACCATCAAAAAGTTTGATTTCTCACAAAATCCAGACGAACCTTGTGTGTACAAGAAGGTTAGTGGGAGTGCAGTCGTGTTCCTAGTATTATATGTTGATGACATATTACTTATAGGAATCGATGTTTCAATCTTACAGTCAGTTAAGGTTTGGTTATCCAAGACATTCTCCATGAAAGACCTGGGAGAAGCAACCTACATCCTCGGGATTAAGATCTATAGAGATAGATCAAAACGGTTGCTTGGTCTTTCGCAGTCTACATATATAGACCGAGTGCTAAAGAGGTTTAGCATGTCGGAATCCAAGAAAGGTTTCTACCCATCAGGCATGGGGTACACCTTTCGAAGTCTATATGTCCACGCACAGAAGACGAGAGGATTTGCATGAGTAAGATTCCCTATGCATCCGCAATAGGATCTATCATGTATGCTATGTTATGTACGAGACCCGATGTATCATATGCTCTGAGTGTCACGAGCAGATACCAGGATGATCCAGGAATGGATCATTGGGTGGATGTTAAGACGATCCTTAAGTACTTAAGAAGAACTAAGGATGTGTTCCTAATATATGGAGAAGGGTACATGGTGATACGTGGGTATACGGATGCTAGCTCCAGACAGACAAGGATGATTCCATGTCTTAGTCTGGGAATGTATTCACCTAGAATGGAGGCGCAATAAGTTGGAAAGGTTCCAAGCTTGACACTATAGCAGATTCTGCCACTAAGGCAGAATACGTTGCAGCTTTGGAAGCAGCAAAGGAAGCGGTTTGGATCAAGAAGTTCATCTATGAACTTGATGTGGTCTCATCAATGATCCAAACATGTGCTTCGCCGCTATCATCTTATCAGAGAGATCATCAGTAGGAACGAAATACAAATCGAGAAAATTCCCACTGAAAGGAACTTAGCGGATCCTTTGACTAAGGCATTACCTCAAAATAAGTTTGAGGGTCATGTTAGAGCTTATGGTATTGGATACCGTAGCGATTGACATTAGGCCAAGTGGGAGTCTGTTAGTAATATATGAGAGATGTCCTAAGGCAATCGCCTTATGTATGAACCATTTATATGATAAATGAAGATTCACTATTTGAGTATACATGTTTTATGTATTTGATTGGATCTTAAACTCATTTACTGAATGTCCACGATACGATTCACAGCATGAGAGAATTTGTGATTGGATTACAACTAGTGAGTATCTCTACATATGTAATTATGATGTATCGAATTATCCTAGTCGATGAATTGATGGATTTGGACACCATCAGATTACATGTCGAGACTAACAGGTATACTCCTTGGTGTATCAGCGGTGATTCTCCTTTGGAGACATTGTGATGTCGGAGTTAATCGTGGATGCTAGTTATGGTAACTAGTTCATTGGAGTGACCCGGTAGTAAGACTTCATATGGTTCTCTGCATATATAGATATGTCAATGAAGTTCTTACTGTGGCTTAAGTGCGATGTTCCTTTGACTTGCGGTATTCAAGTCATCTTGATCATGGAGACTTATGCTTTGACATCTTAAGCAAACATCTCTAAGGAGATGTGGACACGGGATGATTGGGTATAAGTCGAAGTGATCGAAGGTGTTTGAATAGCCTATAAAGGATTCACCACTCCTTGCGAGGAGATGTATACTCATGGCCTCTCGTCGGATTGTTACTAAAGTCTTTGGCCAAAGCATTACATGTTTAGAGTAAGGTACTCTTCGATACATGTGGAGTAACTAGAATCCGTAGGGACGAAAATGATACTTGGGCTAGGTGTGACGTAGTCAGCCTAGTGGGGACTGACACTATAGACCATGTCCTGAACCAAGTGGGTATAAGATGAGTGAAGGGAATGGGGCACGAATCATTCGAGCTCTTGAAGGGTTTCAGAAATAGTTCTGGATCAACCGTTGATCTTTTCGGTTAATTGGGGATCATGATGTACTACTAGGTGCCACTCATGATCGTTCTATAATTAATGGTTAATTATAGACGACCAACATAAACCGAGAACCTATTTGGTCACACGCACAACGAGCGTAATCCGAAGGATTTAAAACGAGCTTGAGAATGGGATTCTCAGACCGAGAGAAACTAAGTTTGGTTGGACCAAACATGGAGCGAGCATGAAATCGTTTCAGTCGCAATGGAGGCGTGGATGGGCCGTGTCTTATGATGACATAATGGATGGACCAAAATGGTTTGGTTCTGATCCAATGGAGGAGAATAAACCAAAGGGTTTGGTTTATTTTAAACGAATGAACCAAAAGTTAGTTCGGTTCGTTTTAACTTAAAAGAAACCATCATGGTTTGGTTTATTTTAACTTATATTAATGGAGCGGGTTAACGGGCCTCATGGTTATGATTCAATAACCATTAAGAGAATTAGTTCTCTATAAAAGAGGGCTTAAGGGATAATTAAGCCCTAATCCAAAACCCTAGCAAGGAGTTGCCGCCCACCCCATTGAAGGAGTTGCCGCCCAACCTCCATTGCCGCCCAGCCCCTTGTGCCGCCGTCCAGCCCCTTGTGCCGCCATCCAGCTCCTTGCCGGCGACCAAGCTTCAGCCGGTGATCCTCCGGCAACCCTCCGGTGATCTCCTTTAGGTTTGGCATCAAGGTGAGCTTTATCTTCCCTTGGTTGGCCGGCGCCTATCTCCTCCACCAAAGCTGTCCAGTTTTCTGGACAGCTTGTTCTCCGCTCGTCGGAGCGTCGTTTGGATGACGGTTAGAGCTCCGAAAGCGGCTAAACTACCGGGGATTCGATCTTCGGTAATCCTCTGAGGTGGAGGACAAAGGATTCGTCAAACGGTTGACGAATACCTCTCCGGAGAAGCGAGTTTTGAGGACTCGATTTTGGATCCAAATTTGGATTCGGATCGTGATCATCTCTCGATCACGTCGTTTTCAACACGAGGCTAGTAACCCGTACGAAGACGAAGCTCGTGACTTAGGAAAGTCATCCCGAGGATACTCGGCGTGGATACGGATAGAGACGATTCTAGCGAGGATCGTTCCGGTTGATGTCGTTCCCGCTACACGTCATACGAAAGGTATAACGTAGTTAAATTTCCTTTTATTGCAAATTTAAATTTATGGTTATGTCTACACTTGTTGTAATATGCATGCGTGTGTTGTGTGTGTTGTAATAAATATAGATTTATTATTTTTATTTCTTCCGCTGTGCTCATGTTTACGAAACATGATCGAACACACACACACCGCGGTGCCGGAAATACGACATGAGACAGCCAAGGAAGCTGTATGGCTCAGGAACTTCTTGATGGACTTGGATGTGATTCCTGGTTTGCCCAGATCTATCACAATTTATTGTGATAACAGTGGTGCAGTTTCAAACTTGAAGGAACCACGAGCCCATAAGGCAAGTAAACACATAGAGCGCAAGTACCACCTGATACGAGAGATCGTAAAGCGAGGAGAAGTAGCTGTCGCCAAGATTGCATCAGAGGATAACCTGGCGGATCCATTCACTAAGGCCCTTCCAGCGAAAGCGTTTGATAGGCATGTGGAGGACATGGGGATCAGATGTCTGGCAGTGTGATGACGGCATAGTCTTTTAGTATAAGTGGGAGATTGTTGGAATGTATACTGAAAGCCTAGCTCTTTTTGTATGAACATTTTTATTTTGAAATAAGAATCACATGATCATTTTTTGCACTTTATATTTATTATATGTGTGCATATTGTCTAATATTTTACATTGTAGATAACATGGTGCTTGGTGTGGCATAGAAGATCATGTTATCAGTCCCTTGTAAAATATAAGTAGAGGCTCACAACCAAGATGGTTTTGGACAAACCATTGGCATGGTTGTAGTGTAGCTTGGTATTGTTTTGTCTTGAACATAGAGTTACACTAGTACACTTAGGTGTATTGAGCAGGACCGACATAGAGGTGATTCAATTAATTGCTGACTACATAATTGAATCGGACCTCGGATATTATGTTGTACATGCTCTTAATCCCGATATAATAACGGGCACATGTACTTAGTATTTATTTCTTTGATTTACCATAGGGTGAGATTTAGATGGATTAAATCAATATGCCCAGTAAGTTGGGAAATAATATTATTTACATGGTGTGTCGTTGATTATAGGAGGAAACCGTGTCCTATATATTATGTTGATGATGTCCCCTTGAGGAGCTCATAAGATTCATCATGTAAACTCAGCTGGTTGACTTAGTCAACATGATGATAAGGTTGAGTGGTACTACTCGAGGAGTTAGATGTTAATTGATTGATGGTCAGAAAATCAATTAATTAACGGACATTCGATATCTTAAACACGGGGAGATGGATGTACAAATAATATATGGAGCCCATATTAATTTATTGGGGTTGGTGAGGTAGTTCAATGATGATCCTCTAGTGGAATGGAACATCATTGATGGATCATGTTTGTGTGGTTCCGATCCATCGGGTGGCCAAGATTCAACTCCTCCTCATGGTCCCTATCGTAGCCTAATATAATCCTCAAGAAGACTAGATCCAAGAATGTAAAACAAAACCCTAGATCCGACGGTTGGGATGAAACCCTAGATCCGATGGTTGAGATGAAACCCTAGATCCGACGGTTGGGATGAAACCCTAGATCCGACGGTTGGGATGAAACCCTAGATCTGACGGTTGGGATGAAACCCTAGATCCGACGGTTGGGATAAAACCCTAGATCCGACGGTGGAGATTAAATCCCTAGATCCGACGGTGGAGATTAAAGGAGGCTTAAGCCCAATTCTATAAATAGAGGGCTAAGGCTTGGGCGGCAAGATATGGTTTTTTGGATTAGGGTTTTGCCTCTCAAGAGTTTAGGCAGCTAGGGTTTGGTTTGTGGTTTGGGCGGCAACAAAGGTAGGAGATTAGGGTTTCCTCCTTTTCTCCTTGGTGGTCGGCGCTCACTCCATCTTCCTCCTTGCTTTGGCCGACCCTCTTCCTCCTCCTTTTCTCCTTGGTGGCCGGTGGTTCTCCAATCCATTGGTGGCCGGCACTTCTCCCATTCCTTGGTGGTCGGCGGCAACATTGTTACAAAGGTTGGCCGGAGATCAACCATCTACTCCTTGGCCGGCGGTTATATCAAGCTCCTTGGCTTGGTGGCCGGTTCTAGAAAGGAGAAAGAGTTTTGTTTGGTTCTTCTCTTTGTTCAGAGCGAGCAAGGAAGGGAAGAACGTGACCTAGAAGGCTTCTACTCGTGGAGGATCTTCGCCCACACGACGTCCACGAGGAGGATAGGACATACGGTAGAAGATCAAGAGGTATAAAAGTTTTACAACTTTTTTTCTGATCTTAGCATGTTCTTTATGTGTTGATTATACTAGTTTGCATTTGTATGTATTTTTTATAATCATGGATCCCGAAGACAAACGCAAAAACCGGCGATCCATCCATCGTCTCTTCCGCGGCTAACCAACTAGAAGAGTTGGGTTGCTTGAACAACTAGTTTGTTCAAGTGATCGCTCAAGTTGTTAGCACGACGACGAATTGGTTGTGCTAAGGAAACTCATCCCATCCGGATTAGTTTTTTCATTAGTGAAAATTTTAATCCGGGGACATGGGAGTCAATGAGCCTCCGAAGCAATTACCAACATATAATCCCTAGTCCTTCTCAGGTACTTCAATATATGCTTTAACGCAGTCCAATATCCCTGTCCTGGATTACTTTGATATCTGCTGACCATGCCCACGACAAAGAAGATATCTGGTCTCGTACATAGCATCACATACATGAGGCTTCCTACTGCCGAAGCATAAGGAACCGCCTTCATCTCCTCTATCTCCTCAGACGTTCTAGGACACATCTCCTTAGATAAAGGAACTTCATGCCTGAAAGGTAGAAAACCCTTCTTGGAGTTCTGCATGCTAAAACGATCCATAATGGTGTCTATGTATGAAGATTGAGATAAGCACAACATCCTTTTCTTTCGATCCCTTATAACCTTGATCCCAAGGATGTGTCCCACTTCTCCCAAGTCCTTCATATCAAACTGTTTGGACAACCATACCCTTACGTCCGATAACACCTTGACATTGTTGCCAATTAACAAAAAGTCATCTACGTATAGTACAAGAAATATCACTACGTATCTGTCACATCTCTTGTATACACAAGACTCATCCGAACTTTGAATAAATCCATAAGATTGGATTACCTCATCAAAGCGGATGTTCCAAGACCTCGAAGCTTGCTTCAATCCATAAATGGACCGATTAAGCTTACACACAAGATGCTCTTTGCCCTTTGCAATGAATCCCTTTGGTTGCTTCATATAGATATTTTCCTCAAGACTTCCATTAAGGAAAGTTGTCTTGACATCCATCTGCCACACCTCATAATCTATATGAGTTGCAATGCATAAGAGAATCCGGATAGACTTAAGCATGGCCACCGGCGAAAAGGTTTCCTCATAATCGATACCCTCTTTTTGAGTATACCCCTTCTCAACAAGCCTCGCTTTGAAGGTCTCAACCTTCCCGTCTATTCCTCTCTTTCCGTCTATTCCTCTCTTTCTTTTGTAGATCCACTTGCATCCAATGGTTTTTACCATCGGGTGGTTCTACTAGCTCCCAGACCTGATTTGAATCCATAGATTCAATCTCAGCATTCATTGCACTTTGCCAAGATACTACATCTTTATCTTGGATTGACTCTTCATATGTCCAGAGATCAGGTTCATGTTCGCCAGGGACCAAATCAGAAGATTCTCCCAAGAACATGAATCTATCAGGCTGTCTCACAACCCTCCCACTACGACGAGGTATCTCCTGTGTATCCTCTGTGACACGCGGTGTAATGACTTGGGGTTTATCCTCTTGTACCGGTGGTACTGAAGAAGTGACTTCCCCTTTCAATTCCTCCAGAACAACCTTACTCATGGGCTTGTGGTTCATCACATAGTCTTCCTCTAGAAATCTGGCGTTCGTACTAATGATCACCCTATGATCTTTAGGACTATAAAACAAACCACCTTTCGTTCCTCTAGGATAGCCAACGAACATGCGTACTTCTGTACGAGGTCCCAACATACCAGCATCTGCCTTCAGCACATGTGCTGGACTCCCCCAAATTCGAATATGTCTTAGACTAGGCTTTCGCCTAGTCCACAATTCTGTGGGAGTAGAAGACACTGATTTAGACGGAACCAAGTTCAGAATGTACACTGTCGTATCAAGAGCATATCACCAGAACGAATCTGGCAACTCAGAATAACTCATCATCGATCTAACCATCTCCATAAGAGTCATATTCCTTCGCTCTGCTACACCATTCTGCTGGGGTGTACCAGGTGCAGACAATTGGGATTGAATCCCAGCCTCTGATAAGTAATTCCTAAACTCTCCCAAGAGGTACTCACCACCATAATCAGATCATAGTGTCTTGATACTTTTACCTTGATGTTTCTCCGCATCAGCCTTGAATTCTTTGAACTTGTCAAAGCATTCAGACTTGCGGCGCATCAAGTAAATGTATCCATATCTCGAATAATCGTATATAAAAGAGACGAATACTCAAAACCACCTCTAGCCTAGATAGACATAGGACCACACAAATCAGAGTGAACCAATTCTAACACATCTTTGGCTCTATACCCCTTGGCCTTAAAAGGTCTCTTGGTCATTTTTCCCTCCAAGCAAGATTCGCAGGTTGGGAAATCTTCCACCGCTAATGAACCCAGAGGTCCATCAGCTATCAACCTTTGAATTCTGCTTAGGTTAATATGACCAAGTCTTATATGCCAAAGATATGTTTGGTTCATCTTCGAAGGTTCTTTTCTCTTATTGGAATTAGAAGATGAGTTAATAACTTCTATTTTCATCGTGGGAGCTTTTGGTTCAAGTGTATACAAATTTTCTATCAATGCACCTGAACAGATAATCTCCCTATTACTTTTTATAACAACTTTGTCATTAAAAGAAATATAATATCCATCCATAAATAATTTAGAAACCAAAATTAAATTCTTTCTAAATAAAGGTACATAAAGGCAATTCTTAAGAACCAAAACTTTATTTTTCTCAAAAGATAAATAAACATCTCCCACTGCAACAACCGCCACCTTCGTGGCATCGCCCAAGTACACGGTAATCTCCCCCTCAGCTAGTCGTCTGGTTTCCTGGAACCCCTGCAAAGTATTGCAGACATGCTCAGTGGCTCTCGTATCTACACACCATGTGCCGATAGATAACACCGCTAAATATGTTTCAACGACTAGACCAAAAGATATACCTTTGTTCTGCTTGTGGTTGGGGCAGTCCTTCTTCCAGTGTCCAGTCTGCTTACAAGTGAAGCTCTTGTCTTTCGGCTTCTTCACTCCTACCTGAGTTCCTCCCACCGCCTTTGCCCCAGCTTGTTTCTTCTTCTTCTTACCTTTCGGCTTAGAAGTAGAAACATTTTGGGTCACCATGGCTTGCGCCTGAGCACTCTGACGAAATAGCCCCTTTGTCGCCTAGAGTTCTGTCAGAAGCTTCGCCAACGAATACAACCTCTTGTTCATATTGTAGTTCAGGCGAAACTGCTCAAAACTCCTAGGTAGAGACTGGAGGATGATATCGACCTGGGTTTCCCCATCGATCTTAGCTCTGAGGACTTCCAACTCATTCAAATGAGTCATCATCTTGAAAACATGATCCCTCATGGGTGTTCCCTTGATCATGGTGGTCATCATCAAGTTCCTCATGGCTTCCTGCCTAGTAGCCCGATTCTGGTGTCCGAAAAGCTTTTTGAGATTGAGCATCATGTCATAAGCAGTGGGCATGGCTTGATGTTGATGTTGCAGTACATTTGACATAGATGCCAAAATGTAACACCGCGCCATCTCATCGGTCTTAATCCACTTCTTATAACTCTCTTTCTCCTTTTCCTCAGAATCATCCGCAGGCTTAGGAGGGCACTCTTCGAGGAGTACATATTTGTATTCCTCAGCAGTCAAGACAATGTCAAGATTCCTCTTCCAATCAACATAGTTGGGTCCAGTAAGTTTATTTTCTTTCAGTATCACAACAAGCAGGTTGAAAGTCATTTTGAAAGAAAACCTAAGAATCACATAGATCAAAACATTAAATTTCAAAAAATTATTGATTCCTCAAACAATAAAATTTTAAAATCAACCAAGACCTCAAAACACCGAGAATATCGTATGCCATAATAGTGTGGACGTATACGAATTCTATATTTGTATGAGGAGGTTTTACCCATTAATTTTACTATCTTGTCAACCTAACTTTTTGACAAGCAAAATTAATAGTTGGTTCCTCTTTGGCCCTACAAATAAAAGCAGTGACTGCGATGGAGAGGATACTTATATTTGTATCTAAATGTTCACCATTACTCGGTACCAAGGTAATTATCTCGGGTTATGTGCCTTCCGATGGGGAAGTACACATGCTCCTTAATAATTTCCTATAACCATATTTGACCTTATGATCCGCAAACAAACCCTCAGATGGGTAGGAAGACACTCAGAGCCGACGCGCAAGTTTGTTTGCATCACATGTCAAATCATAATGGAGGTCGTGGGAATTTATAAAAATATCCCTCTCCCACTTAGTAATTTGAAATTGAGGAATTTTCTAGCCTACGACATGCATATCAAAAAATAAGCAAAAAACATGAAAAATAAATATTTTCCAACTATTATGGCTTTTGTCTTCAATATGTTTCCCATTGTATCGTCATCTCGTCCACTCCTCCCTACGCCATGTACGAGCCCTCTGGAGATCCAAGCCGAGACTAAAAACTATTTTAATTTACATCCATCAATCCTATACTCCACGAGGGAGTGTACATGAAATCTAGATCGAAAGTAAACTAAAATAAAAGGAGTGGCTAAACAATGTCGTATCTAATTACAAAAATTAAATACTAGCCTCGTCAACCCCGAGAATTCAACAAATATACAATTACACACATACAATCACATACAAACATATGGCCATAATAGTTGGATCCTATGCCTACAACCAAAGAGTTAACCTATGCATATCCTACTATTATCCGACACATATAATATATGAAAAGTCCATAAAAGTAACCGAATGCTAAACACACAAAATCGGAAACCGTGGCTCTGATACCACTTGAAGGTAGGAAACTTCGCTTCCCACTTCAACTCAGTCGCTTGTTCATGGCGATCCCATCGATGTCCCCGGATTAAAAAAATTTAATCCTATACAAAAGGGTTCACCCAAGCAATCATTTCATCGTCGTGCTATTCGATTAGAGTTGTCACTCGAACAAACTTGTTGTTCAAGCCACCAACCTCTATTCTACGAATAGCCACGGAATAGACGATGTACGGATCGCCGAATTTTGTATTTATATTCGGGGTCCAAGTTATTTTAGCCATAAAAATAGAGTACTACATGCATATATAATTGAAAAAAAAATTATAGATATGTTACAAAAGAAAATAGAGAATCGATATACCTCTCGATCTTCTATTGTATGTCCTTCCTCCTTTTGGACGTCGTGTGGGCGACGATCTACCAAAAGTCAAAGATCCTAGATCACCAATTTTCCTTCCTTGCTCGCTCCGAACAAGAGGAAGTATAGAAACAAGACCCTTCTCCTTCCTTTAGCCAACCAACAAGCACCAACCTAGATACTTGTCGCCGGCCAACAAGGAAAAGGGATGAGAAAGATGGATACCGGCTAAAAGCTCCAAGGGAAGACCTTAAGCTATGTTTCCACCGGCCAAGGAGACGAGGATGAAGTGGTTTGGATGCCGGCAAAGGAGGGGAAAGGCTGGTTTGGGCGCCGGCCAACAACAAGAAGAAAAGAAAAAGTAAAACCTTTCCTTATTTGTGGCCGCCTACACCCTAAACCCTAATCGCCCAAGCTTGCCGCCCCTTAACCCTAATCCTTCTTCTATATTCTTTATCGTCCACCCTTAAGCACCCTTATATAGAGTTAGGCCTAAGCCTCCTTTAATCTCCACCATCGGTTCTAGGGATTTAATCTCAACCGTCGGATCTGGAGATTTAATCTCAACCGTCGGATCTAGAGATTTAATCTCTACCGTTGGATCTAGAGTTTTGTTTTCAACCATTGGATCTAGGCTTCATGAGGTTTTAATAGGCTACAATAGAGACCATGAGGAGGAGTTGGATCTTGGCCACCCAATGGATCAAGCCCACATAAAGTCCGATCCATTAATGATAATCCAATCCACTAAAGGATTATCATTGATCTACCTCACAAACCCCCATATGTTAATATGGGCTCCATATATTATTTGTACATTTTTTCCCCCATATTTAAGATCTCGAATATTCGTCAATTAATTAATTTACTGACCATTAATTAATCAACATCTAACTCCATGAGTAGTACCACTCAACCTTTTCATCATGTCGGAACAAGTCCACCTACAGGGTTTACATGATGAACCTTATGAGCTCCTCAAGGAGACATCATCATCCAAATATATAGGACACGGTTTTCTCCTATAACCAATGGTAGACCATATAAATAATATCATTTCTCAACTTACCGAGCCTATCGATTTAATCTATAAATCTAGCCCATTGGTAAATCAAAGAAATGAATACTAAGTATATGTGTCCGTTATTATATCGGGATTAAAAGCATGTACAATATAATATCTGAGGTCCGATTCGATTATGTAGTCAATAATAAATCGAATCACCTCTAAGTCGGTCATGCTCATTACACACAAAGTGTACTAGTGTGATTCTATGGTCAAGACTGTTAGTGAAAGCCCTAGACCCAATCATGTGATGATTGTTGTATGGACTTTATTGTATCATATTCCTATTTATAAAGGTATGGTTATTATATTTACTTATATTGGTGCCAAATAACTAAATATAATAATGTCCTTGAGTAGTTGGTTCTTATCTATATCAATCAATTGGTTGAATCGATAATGAGATGATATAGAGAACACTACTCTTAATCATTCCTAGTTGAGTATTAACATTCAGGGACAATGTTAATGCGTAAACACTAGCATGTAGGTTAACACGATGACTTGATCTCACAAGTCATGGATATGAGATATCATGTTGACACATGGGTATGCATTGGAGAATGTATACTGAATGACTCGCCATGAGAAAGTATCATGGATCATTATATGAGTGTCATATACTTTCTCATGTGGCTATTAGTCTGACTATTAGTCCTTAGACCTGAAGTAACCATGGTTCCCTACATAAGGAGTTGCATACTTTGGCTTCGTCAAACATCACCCGTAAATGGGTGGACTATAAAGGCGATTACTGGGTGTGTAACACATTATGCAGAGGGATGTGAGTGATGTAGATGGGATCTATCCTCCTATATGACGGGAGTGACATCGATATTCTTGATAGAGTGAGACCACAAAGTGCATGGCCATGCCCAAATGAGTCAATATGAGATATTGAGCTCATTTGATTAGAGTGAGTCTACTTGGAGTTCAAGATATAGATTGTACCGAGGATGACACAGTCTATGCCTCGATTGGTCAATCTAGATGTCATGGATAGAGGGACATTGTCACATATTGTGAGAGTCACAATTAGTAGTCACAAAGGTGATGTTGGAGCTCAACATTTTTGACACTTGGGTAGCAATGATGTGTTGCTAGATACCGCTCATTGCTTATGTTCCTAAATAGGTTTTGGGACATTGTAACGTTACAAGAACTTATAGGGTCACACACTAAGGGCAATTAGATGGAGATTAGGTTCATATGATGAACCATGAGGATTAGGTTCATGGGATGAACCAAATTGGATTAAGAGTAATCCTAATTAGACTAATTGAGTTGGACTCAATTTGATTCAAGTGTTGAATGAGTCTAATTTAGATTTGATTCATCAAATCAATTTAAATTAATGAATAGAGATTCATTAAATTAAATTGAATTGAATCAAATGGTTGGATTTGATCAACCATGGGAGATAAGAGGTCAAGTTTGACTTGACTTGAGAGGGAAGATGAAAGGTCAAGTTTGACTTGACCAAATGTCATGTCATGATGATGACTTGGCATGGCCGGCCAATGATGATGCTCCACATCATCATTGACTTAGCATGTGGTGCCACCTCATGAGGGAGACCAAGAGCCATTGGCTCTTGGAGAAGTTACATGCATGCATGTAACCCCCCCCCCCCCCCTAAGAAAAGTGGTCGGCCACTATTACCATTTGATGGGAATTCATTTTTGTGAGTTACACAACTTCATCTTCTTCCATGGATCACCCTCTCAAGCTCTCCCAACCACCTTAACCGAAATTCCTAAAGGGTGCTAGCACACTCTAAGTTATTTTTCTCCACTTATTGCTTGTGTGGATACCAATAGAGAAGTGTGCACTTGACACTCTCGAGTTCCGGCGAACCTTTTGGACGAGCGGGATTTACGAAGGGCATC
This sequence comes from Wurfbainia villosa, assembly GCA_025175895.1. Lineage (NCBI taxonomy): Eukaryota > Viridiplantae > Streptophyta > Magnoliopsida > Zingiberales > Zingiberaceae > Wurfbainia > Wurfbainia villosa. Next base: position 86,409,976 of record CM045997.1, read on the forward strand.
GTATTGAGGGTAACTTCTTATCATGTAGATCTAGAGTAGATCTAAAGGTATTAAACACATACATGTTAGTTTTATATTTTATACTTCGCACAGATACGTGGCCGGGTCTTCCGAGGTTTCCGAAATCAAAAAGCGGTTTTTGCAGCTCGAAAAACCCAACAGTGGTATCCGAGCCACGTGCGAAGCTTTTATGTGTTTCATTTTTGTGGTTTTTATATTATATATAAAAACAATTACAGAATTTTATGTTTCTGTAAATTTCCTATTTTTATAGAATTTTTGGGTATTTTTCTCGAATAGTCGAAGCAACGAGTGTTGGGACACTTGTCGGATTCAACCACTGAGAAAAACTCTCCGAAACGGCGAGTTCTCGCTTTAAGTTTTTGGGACAGCGACTTAAGTCACTGTAAGATCGTAGTAGGGACACTCGCAATGTTTATTTTGTGAGTAGGGGTGCTGCCCCTATCCCCGAAAGGGGCCTTGTCCCGCGATCGTGCCCGGAAACTTCTTAGCGGGACCGTTACAAATAGGTGACTCATCAAATTGAAAAAAAATAGGAAAAATTATAGAAATTTTCTGTAAAAATACATAATTTAGAATTATGTATAATTCTGTTATTGTCATGGCCCAATTCCCCCAATTTGATTGGATTATAATGTGTTGTAATTCATAATATGGCCTGCGTGTCATTTTTATGGTTGTGCGTGTTGTATAGTGTATGCGACCTGCGCGTCGTACCTCTTCTTTTGAAATTCTAGTTGTAAATAATTTTAGACTCGAATGTAACTCAAGTTTCATATTTTTAATGTACAAAATGGAGCGGTGGAAAGTCCACTTGTAGACGAAGTTACGAGAAGGGTGCCGACGACACATGCCGGTCAAAGGAAGCGCTTGGAGAAGCCGCTAGCCTTAATGTGTATATGATAAACATTACGATTAGATTAGATCTTAATCGAATCAACTCATAAATGCCTACCAGGTCCTTGATACCCATCACTACCTCGATCATTTGTAGTTGTTGAATCTGCCAAAGTAGAGCAATGCATATTATCTTGGTAGGGTGCGGAGGGACAATCTTGGTCCCGCCTATCATGGCTTGGGTTAGAGTAAGCTCAATTAGATTGAGTAAAACTAGTTAACTCAATTGGATCAAGTAGAACTATAGGCATATTCCAATCGTTGGAAAGATAGGATAAGATTGCATTTACACTAAATCTTGGGTGATTTAGCCAAAGCTAACTCAAGGTCTTTTGTAAATGTGGGTCTTGATCCTATAAACAAGAGTTGCATAGAGATGTAATCGGTAATGTGTTACCCACCGATCGTACTAAGTCTTGGGAGATTTATCCAAAGCTAACTCAAGGCTTAGTATGATGTGGATCTTGTCCCACAAGAATTATAGCTAGTTTGTATGAATCTAGTAATGTGGTTTGACCACATCCATAACTCGATTCTACAAAATTTCTATAATTCAGTGGGGGTATCATTTGATTAAAGGTCTAATTAAATGATAAAAGGAATATGATATTAATTCTCTGCATTGTATGTTGTAGATTACTATGTCGACAAACACGAACACTCTCTCTCTCTGCGTTCTTGTTGGATCAATGCGGTTCGCTAGAGGGGGGGATGAATAGCGAAAGAAAAAAAACTTTTTTGAATTCGTTTCAAGACAAATATATGCAGCGGAAAGATAAGCAAAACAAAAAGTAAAGGAGACAATAGAAACAAGATATTTACTTGGTTCGTAGCCGAAGGCTACTACTCCAAGGCCCTAGTGGTCCTTGACCACGCACGGAGGGCAAATCACTAAACAAACTCCTCCTCGTTGGAGGTAGGAGTTAATCGATACAAAAAAAAACTTGAGGTAGAGGGACACTCCCCCTCTCCTCGTTACGATAGAAAAATAGCTTTGAAGAATGTAAATGAGAAACGACACTAAAATTAAAACCGACGTACAAAAATAAAGGAAATGAAACCTAGACGTCGGAGAAGAAGAAGCACGTTGTTGTCGGTAGCTTTGCGGAGACTTTTTTGAAGCTTAGAATTGTTGTAAAAACCCTAGGTTTGGCCCTCCTTTTATAGCCTTTGAGCCCCTTTTCGAGTGGGTCTTCAACCAATCACAAATGGACACCAAACTGCTTTGAGGTGGAGTGATAAGCCTTGACTCCTCGAATCTGATCATTGACCATCATGGCCATCATCATCGATGGCAAGATCGCCGATTGATGACCTTCAGCCGATCGATGATGACGGCCGATCGATACACGGCCGATCGATACGGCAGTCGAGTCCTCCAAGCTGGCAGTCGACTGATGCTTGCTGCAAGTCAAAGTTAGCTAAAAAAAAACATAATTTCGATGGTCGTCGACCATCCGATCTCGACCTAGACCATCTATAAGATGTCTTTCGTCGGATCTACGCTTAAGATCATCCCCGTAAAGAGGATACGACTTTACTTACTCTCGCACACACGAGCTTACCTCGATACTTACGTGTCGCTTTTGCTTCCGGCCTTCCACTCGATTCCTTCGGCTCCCTCCGAAGTAACTCGAGTATCGCCCGACCACCGCGGCTTCCTCCGGGTGTCGCTAGCCTTCAGCTCCAGCTATATCAATCTTCTGCACACTCGATTCAGCTCGTGAGAAAACAAAATAGACTTAACTTTTGTGTCTTTGCTATAATCAAAACACAGGTTCGATTTCGGTGCCTCACTGCACCAACAGTTCTGTCCTTGAGAAGGACAAGCTCAATGGAACAAATTTCCTGAACTGGTACAGGAACCTGAGAATTGTTCTCACCCAAGAAAAGAAGTTGTACGTCCTAGAGCAGCCCATTCCGGAGGTACCTCCTGCCACTGCCTCGCGAGCTGACAAAGATGCTTACAACAAGCATCAAGATGATGCATTAGATGTGTCATGTCTAATGCTCGCGACCATGAACTCTGAGCTTCAGAAGCAACACGAGTTCATGAATGCTTATGATATGGTTGGACATCTTTGTCAACTATATCAAGGATGTTGGTGCAGTAGGCACCTAAGTCGAACCTGAGTTTTGATTATAGCAAACGATACAAAGTTAAGCTCATGTCGTTATCTCACGAGCTGAATCGAGTGTGCAGAAGATTGTTATAGCTGGAGCTGAAGGCTAGCGACACCCGGAGGAAGCCGCGGTGGTCGGGCGACACTCGAGTGACTTCGGAGGGAGCCGAAGGAATCGAGTGGAAGGCCGGAAGCAAAAGCAACAAGTAAGTATCGAGGTAAGCTCGTGTGTGCGAGCGTAAGTGAGGTCGTATCCTCGTTACGGGGATGATCTTAAGCGTAGATCCGACCAAAGACATCATATAGATGGTCTAGGTCGAGATCGGACGGTCGACGACCGTCGAAATTATGTTTTTGTTGAGCTAACTTTGACTTGCAGCAAGCATCGCTGATCGCTAACTTGAGGACTCGCCGCCAATCACCGATCGGCGATCAAGACTGATCGATGCTTCCATCGGGCGATCGATGATGGCCATCAGACCGATGGTCAATGATCGATTCGAGAGTCAAGGCTTATCACCCCATTTCAAGGAGTTTTTGTGTCCATTTGTGATTGGTTGAAGACCCATTCGCGAGGGGCTCAAAGGCTATAAAAGGAGGGCTTGTCTTAGGGTTTTTCATCAATTAAAAAGCTTCCAAGTGCTTCCGACACGCCTCGACTCTCCGACATCCCTACGACGGCTGGGGCGAGACGATTTACTAGACCTTCAACCTCCATCCTTTGAAGTCGTCGGTAACGAAAGTTTGAATCATATTTTAGTTTATAAGTTGTTCTTATTTCGAGCTTTAAATCATATCAAGGAGAGGGGGAGTGTCCCTCTACCTTGAGCTTTTATCATCTTGTGTATCCGTTTAACTCCTACCTCCAACGAGGAGGAGCTTTTTAGTAGTTTGCCCTCCGTACGTGGTCAAGGACCACTAGGGTCTTGGAGTAGTAGCCTTCGGCTACGAACCAAGTAAAACCTTTGTGTCTATTGTCTCTATTTTTGTTTTTATCTTCCGCTGTGTCTACTTGCATTTTAACGAAAAATTTTTATCGCTATTCACCCCCCCCCTCTAGCGATCCGATCGATCCAACAATTGGTATCAGAGCCGGGGGCGCTTAGATTTGGTGAAACCACCGATCTAACATTTTTTTTACAGATTTGTTTTTCGTTCATTTAAATTTTTCTTCCGCACTACTAATCCAAGACGAAGTCTTGGTACTCTTCGTTTGGTTTTGTTTTGCAAGTATTGATTGCCTTCGGAGTACCTCACGATCAAACGAACATAACTTTTGCTACAAGTGGACTCACGAAACGATCTACCCACCAAATTGAATCTCTCGCAGAGATCTACACTTCTTACTGGGGGTTACCCCCGTAACAAGCCTTTTTCATCCTCAAAAATCGACGTTTAGTAGCCTTTCGGGGACATCGAAGGTTGTGAGTACTTACTTTTTATTTAGTTTCTTATTTCTTTGCTTAACTTTCTATTTTTCGTTTGTTTCTTTTTATTTCCCGCACTACTAATCCAAGACGCAAGTCTTGGTACTTTCGTGTATTTTTGTTGTTGCTAGGTTTTCGTTTTAGTCTCCTTGTCTTTTTGTTCTAATGGCCCATCTCGAGGGTTTTAGCACCGTCCGACCTCCGTTTTACAACGGAGATGATTTCCGTTACTGGAAAGGTCCGATGGAATGCTTTCTCAAAACCCAAATCGAGATGTGGATCATAATTCAAACGGGTTTCACACTTTTGACTAATGAAGTGGGTGACTCCTTGGATTATGATCAATGGACCATTGCAACAAAATGACAAGTCGAAGCCGATGCCAAGGCAAGACAAATCCTCCAATGCGGCTTGTCCAAGGAGGAGTTAAATCGCGTCGGCCCCTTCATCAGCGCAAAGGACCTATGGACAAAGCTAGTAGAGCTACACGAAGGGACCGATGAAGCCAAGGTATGTAAACGCGACCTTTTGTTCAATAAACTATATAACCTAAAAATGCAGGAACATGAGTCCGCGACGCAACTACGTATTGCTCCAAGACATAGTCGACAACCTACACTCGGGCAAGGTGAAAACCAGCGACCTTATAAGGTATGTCCTAAACTCTTTTCGAGGACTACCTTGTGGGCATCCATGGTCGATGCCTACAAGGTCTCAAGGATCTTTCTAAACTTAGGTTAGATGAACTTTTTCTGATTTTGAACTTCATGAAGCGGTCTAACTCGGAACCCGAGAAGGGTATAGCACTTTTTGCGAGGTTCAGAAGAAAGAAACCGCAAGCAAGCCACCCCCGAAGGAAGAAGAGGATGAGTCGGATTCGGAGGTCGACTCGGAAATGGAAGTCGAACTAGTCAACCTAGTTCGGAGGATAGTCAAGGGCCGAAAATGAGCCGTCACTCGACCCAACGAAGGTAAGCCTAAAAGTTCAAACATAAGATGTTATGAATGCAACAGGTTTGGACACATTAAGTCCGAGTGCCCAAAACTCAAGAGCAAGGCACCAAAACATAAAAAGGCACTCAACGCTACTTGGGAAGAAGCCTCCGAGGAAGAAGACAACGATCGAGTCCTTATGGCTAAACCGGTGGAATCGGAGATGGAGTCGGAACCGGAACCAGAATTAGAAACCGAAGACGAGTCGGACTACAAAACACTATTCAAGACAAGTCACGGATACGCATCCGGTTCAAAAGATACACTCAAGGTAAGTCGGTCTCTTATTACTACTCTTTATAGTGCAATTAAGTTTTTAAATAAAAAGTTAGCTAAGTCTGAGTCCAAGGTCGAGACCCTGGTTGAGGAAGTTAAACTCCTCAAACACGAGGTCTCCCTAACCTCTTTGACTAGTCTAGTTCAAGAGAAGGACTCAACTCGAGTTGAAAAACTCGAAGTTGAGAACTCACTCTTGAAAAGTCAAGTCGAAGATCTTAGGAATACGTTGGAAAGGTTTACTTTGGGATCCAAAGGACTTGACCTCCTACTTGGATCGCAAAGGGCCATGTACAACAAGGCCGGGCTAGGGTTTAGCTCAAACACGACCAATAAGTCGTATATGTCAATCGTAAGTAGACATAGAAAATGTGTCCAAGCATGGGTCCCTAAGACCACCTTGATTTCAAACTTAGGATCAAACTAGTACTGGGTTCCCAAGGACCAAATCCACTATGTGGAGAGACCGAATCGATTCAACGGTCCAGGGGGAGCTAGTACAAAATTTGTTTGTGTCTTAACTTAGAAATTGCATGCTTAGGTTTTTATTTAGTTTGATTTTTCTTTTTAGAATGGTTAGATAGGACTATAACTCGTCAATACTTGATAACATAGTACCAGGACGCGGCGAGATGATAGTACGCTAGGAAAGTGGAGTCTTGTGTATTCGGGCTAGATAAGGCGTATCTAGTTCGGTGCACTTGACCGAGCGGAACTAGCTGAAGCTACCTCGCCGTATCCTAGACTAGTTAGACCAGGAAGTGGTCTTAGGTGAGTCAAGTCTCTATTTTCTTGAAAATGACTTTGTCTAAGGAAGTGGTCATTGTTCTGATCAAAGAAGGCCTCTGTGCCTCACCACGACCTGGAAGCCATGATCTTGAAAAGGTGACTTGATGAGCCCAAGGTCAAATTCGAATCTAACGCAAGGTTGACAAGTGTTTAAGTCATTAAATTTAATTCAACTAAAATTGGAAGTCATCTCACAAGAACATATAGGATTAACATGTTTGATCATGTAGACATGGGTGAGATGATTTAGGTTAATAATTTTTCAACCAATTTTTAATAAATCCAATATCCGATCCAACTACCTTGCGTGTAGGATCAATGGATGTTGGACAGTGGTTGCTCCCGACACATGACCGGGGATCAACTCAAGTTTTCAAAGCTTCGATTCAAACGACAAGGATCGGTAGCCTTCGACAATAACGGCAAGCTCAAAATCATTGGATCAGGTGATATTGAGCTCAATTCAAATTTTGTTATTCAAAATGTTTTATTAGTAGAAAATTTTCAATATAATTTACTTAGTGTAAGCCAATTGTGTGATAATAACTATAAGGTCATATTTCTAGAAAATGAATGCGTAATTAATACCAACGAAACCTCTAAAACAATTCTTAAAGGGACTAGAAATAACAACATTTACACGATCAACTTAACTAAGTCTTCAACTAAGTGTCTTATGACACGGCAAGAGGAATCATGGTTGTGGCACCGACGACTCGGTCACTCACACCCAAGACTCATCCACAAGATGAGTCAGAGTGATTTAGTCAGAGGTTTGCCTAACCTCAACAACTTGGATAATAAAATATGTAATGCTTGTCAACAAGGTAAACAATCTAGGACACAACATCAACTAACTAGTCAAGAACAAACCAAAAGTGTGCTTGAGCTCCTACACATGGATCTATTTGATTCACATGGAGCTAAGTCACTTAACGGAAGTAAATTCTGCTTAGTCATAATTGATGACTATTCTAGATTTACTTGGGTTAGGTTCATCAAACACAAAAATGATACCCTATATCAATTAATCAATCTATTTAAGTTAATAGAAAATCAACAAAGCATTAAAATCAAAAGACTTAGGACTGATCATGGTGGTGAATTCGAAAACCATAGGTTTACAGAATTCTGTAACCTAAATGGATACCACCACGAGTTCTCTTACCCTAGAACTCCACAACAAAATGGCCTAGTAGAATGCAAAAATAGAACCCTACAAGAAGCCGCTAGGACAATGTTAAATGAATATAACCTACCCGATAGGTTTTGGGCGGAAGCCGTGAGTACGGCATGCTATGTCCAAAATAGAATCCTTATGGTAAAGAGGCACCTTAAGACCTCATACGAGATTTATCACGATAAAATACCTAACATCAAGTACTTTACGGTATTTGGATGTAAGGTACATATCCTAAACACTAAGGATTACCTAGGGAAATTTACATCCAAAACCATGACCGGAATCTTTCTAGGATACTCGACTACAAGCAGAGCTTATAGAGTATATAACCACGACACCCTTAGAGTCGAGGAGACTATCAATGTAGTATTTGATGAAGGACATGAACCTACAAAACCCCCGGCAACCCCAATTAGCGAGCCGACTCATACTAGACCTAACTGCATCCAGGAGATCAGGTCTAGTGTTAATCCTAACCTAAGTCAACCAAGTCACTCTATCGACCAAGTGATAGATGACTCCAACCAAATTAGAACTCAAACAAGCCATCCTATGGATCAAGTTGTAGACTCAAACCCAAATCCAACTAGGACCCAAACGAATCATCCTATTGACCAAGTGATAGGTGATCCAAGTCTAGGAGTTCAAACTAGAACCTCATACAGAAACCTTAGTCAAATATCTTTGATTTCTAAAATTGAACCCAAAACTATTGACCAAGCTCTTCTTGATCCCGATTGGATTATTGCAATGCAAGAAGAGTTGGCTCAATTCACTAGGAACGAAGTATGGGAATTAGTACCACCACCTAAAGATAAAACAATCATTGGAACAAGGTGGGTGTTTAGAAATAAAAATGATGATAAAGGTGAAGTAGTTAGAAATAAAGCTAGACTAGTTGCTAAAGGGTTTAGTCAAGTCGAAGGTTTAGATTACGACGAGACCTATGCCCCAGTAGCTAGATTAGAGTCCATTCGAATGCTATTAGCATATGCAGCACATCGAGGATTTAAGTTGTTTCAAATGGATGTGAAATCTGCATTCTTAAATGGATACATTAAAGAAGAAGTTTATGTTAGTCAACCCCCCGGTTTCGAAAGTTTAGACAAACCGGATCATGTCTTTAGATTAAAGAAAGCTCTTTATGGACTTAAACAAGCTCCGCGAGCTTGGTATGAGAGACTTTCAATTTATCTTAAGTCCAAAGGCTTTAACCAAGGTGTAGTTGACCCAACCCTTTTCGTAAAAACCTTAGGTAAAGACATATTCATAGCCCAAATCTACGTAGATGATATTATTTTCGGAACCACCAACTCAATCCTACTAAATGAGTTCATTTCACTTATGGAAAGTGAATTTGAAATGAATTTAGTAGGCGAGTTAAGTTTCTTCTTAGGTCTACAAATTAAACAAACTAAAGATGGAATATACCTACATCAACGCAAATATACTAGGGAATTAATTAAACGCTTTGGAATGCAAGATGCTAAAATTATTAATGCCCCAATGACAACTAATGTGAATATAGAAGAAGATTTAATCGGAAACTCAATTGATTTAAAATACTATAGGAGCATAATAGGGAGTCTCCTTTACCTAACTGCAAGCCGACCTGATATCCTATTTGCAGTAAGTATGTGCGCAAGGTTCCAAACTGGTGCCAAGGAGTCTCACCTAACTCTAGTCAAGCGTATCCTTAGATATCTAAAGGGTACACTTAATGTCGGTATTTGGTACCCTAGATCTACCGAGTTCAAACTAATCGGCTACTCTGATTCAGACTATGCTGACAGTAAGCTTGATAGAAAGATTACGAGTGGTTGTTGTCAACTTCTCGGCTCGAGTCTAGTGAGTTGGTGCAGTAGGAAGCAACACTGTGTTGCCTTATCTACCACTGAAGCCGAATACATCGCGATTGGTGAGTGTGTCATGCAGCTTCTTTGGATGAAGCACACTCTCCGTGATTTTAAGTTAGACTTTACCAACACAAAACTCCACGTAGATAACATTAGTTCAATTAACCTTACTAAGAATCCGATATGTCACTCTAGGACTAAACATATAGAGGTCAAACACCATTTCATTCGAGAACATGTGGCCAACGGAGCCATACAACTCGAATACGTCGAATCGAAGTCTAACTTGGCAGACCTATTTACTAAACCCCTACCCGAAGCTGAATTCAGTCTATTAAGATGAAAATTGGGCATGTGTGTAGTAGAATAGGACTTTGCAAATTATATTACTACTATTTCTTACTTTTCATTTTTCATGGAACTAGTATAGGACATACCTTAGATATCATCCACCTATAGATTTAAGGAGCCAATACATCTCACAACACATAGGACTAATGTGTTTGTGTACTTAGCCACGTAGATGGGCGTGAGATGTTAGGACCTTACTCCTGGTTCCAGATGTAGAGCTAGTGCATCGTTATGAACCACGGAGTATAATCATACATACTAACCGACTCTGACCAGGACTGGTTGATCTTTCATATCAATCAAGCCAAATATGAGTCGAACATTTTATAGATGAACTTATTTTCAGTATATTATTTTCAAAATAATGTGGAACATGCTTGGACTTTAAATTTAACACTTATTTTTGTTTTTCACACACACCCTCACTCTTTTCGATATATGGCAAAAGGGGGAGAAAAAGGTCAAAGTTAAGGGGTCAAAATTTTTTTTATAACTTAACTCTTACTCCACATTTAAACCAAAAGTTAACTCTAAGTTTTTGAAAACTTATTTAACTTTTAACAAAAGGAAGTAAAGGCCAAGTTAAGAGAATTCTTAACTTAAACTTATGTGTGCCATCAACGTAAACATTATGTCGTTAATGCTTTACTTAAAGAGGAGAACTTAACTTAAACATTTTACTAAGGCCAACTTTAAGTAATTACTTAAAGCAACCCTCAAGGGGGAGGATTAAGGTCTTTCTTCAAGACTCACCCTCGGTCAAGGGGGAGGTTTCCTCAAGGGGGAGTACTTGAAGAAAATCCTTACTACTCCAACTTAATCTTCTTTATTTCTTGTTTGTTTCTAATGCACATTATTCTTCATGCTTGCTATTTACTTAACTTTGTATGTGGGTTTGCCATAAATCAAAAAGGGGGAGATTGTTGGTGCAGTAGGCACCTAAGTCGAACCTGAGTTTTGATTATAGCAAACGATACAAAGTTAAGCTCATGTCGTTATCTCACGAGCTGAATCGAGTGTGCAGAAGATTTCTATAGCTGGAGCTGAAGGCTAGCGACACCCAGAGGAAGCCACGGTGGTCGGGCGACACTCGAGTGACTTCGGAGGGAGCCAAAGGAATCGAGTGGAAGGCCAGAAGCAAAAGCAACAAGTAAGTATCGAGGTAAGTTCGTGTGTGCGAGCGTAAGTGAGGTCGTATCCTCGTTATGGAGATTATCTTAAGCATAGATCCGACCAAAGACATCCTATAGATGGTCTAGGTCGAGATCGGACGGTCGATGACCGTCGAAATTATGTTTTTGTTGAGCTAACTTTGACTTGCAAGAGGACTCGATCGCCGCCAATCACCGACCGCCGAAAGGTCGGTCAAGATCGATCGATGTCGCCATCACCGACCGATCGATGGTCAATGATCAGATTCGAGGAGTCAAGGCTTATCACCCCATTTCAAGGAGTTTTTGTGTCCATTTGTGATTGGTTGAAGACCCATTCGATGAGGGGCTCAAAGGCTATAAAAGGAGGGCTTGTCTTAGGGTTTTTCATCAATTAAAAAGCTTCCAAGTGCTTCCGATATGCTCCGACTCTTCGACATCCCTACGACGAAGCACTGCCGAGACGACGACTAGAGCTTCAACCTCCATCCTTTGAAGTCATCGGTAATGAAAGTTTGAATCATATTTCAGTTTATAAGTTGTTCTTATTTCGAGCTTTAAATCATATCAAGGAGAGGGGGAGTGTCCCTCTACCTTGAGCTTTTATCATCTTGTGTATCCATCTAACTCCTACCTCCAACGAGGAGGAGCTTTTTAGTAGTTTGCCCTCCGTACGTGGTCAAGGACCACTAGGGCCTTGGAGTAGTAGCCTTCGGCTACGAACCAAGTAAAACCTTTGTGTCTATTGTCTCTATTTTTGTTTTTATCTTCCGCTGTGTCTACTCGCGTTTTAACGAAAAAATTCTATCGCTATTCACCCCCCCCCCCTCTAGCGATCTGATCGATCCAACAAAGGACAAGCAAGGCATGAGAGATATGAAGTCTCTAAGGCATTGTTTGGGTCCAAAATGCAAGATGGGACTCCCGTAGGTCCATATGTACTCAAGATGATTGGGTACGTAGAAAACCTACAAAGGCTGGAATTCCCACTTGGCCAAGAGCTGGCCACTGACCTGATCTTGCAATCTTTGCCACAAGCCTACAATCAATTTGTCATGAATTATAACATGAATGAAATTGATAAGCCACTACCTGAGATGCTCAGCATGTTGAGAACTGCTAAGCTTAACCTTAAGAAGGGAAAATCTGACACCATTTTGATGGTGCACAAAAAGAAAGGCAAGGGCAAGCCTAAAGGTAAGGGAAAGTCGCAAGCCAAGGGCAAAGGCAAAGAACTTAAACCCAAAGGAGGGGTAACCAAGGAAGGGGCTTGCTTCCACTACAAGGAAGCTGGACACTGGAAGCATAACTGCAAAGCTTACCTGGAAGATCTTAAGAAGAAAAGAAGTGAGACTTCTACTTCAGGTATAAATGTTATAGAAGTCAATCTATCTATTTCTTCATCATGGGTATTAGATACCGGATGTGCATCTCACATTTGTACCAATGTGCAGGCGCTGAAATAGCAGGGCATTGACAAAGGGTGAGGTGGACCTACAAGTAGGCAATGGAGCAAGGGCTGTTGTTGTTGCTGTAGGAACTTATGATCTATCTCTGCCCTCTGGGCTTGTACTAGAATTAGATGAATGTTGTTATGTGCCTGCTTTGACTAAGAACATAATTTCGGTTTCTTGTTTGGACAAGAAAGGATTTACATTTATAATAAAGAACAAATGTTGTTCAGTTTATTTAAATGATATGTTCTATTGTAGTGCACCTCTAATGAACCAACTCTACTTTCTAGACTTAGAGAGCCCTATCTATAACATAAGTACCAAGAGGTTCAAGTCAAATGAGTTGAACAAAACCTATCTCTGGCATTGTCACTTAGGTCACATAAATGAGAGTCGCTTATCTCAGCTCTATAAGGATGGGCTGCTAGACTCATTTGATTTTGAATAATATGAGACATGCGAGTCTTGCCTTTTAAGCAAGATGACCAAGACTCCCTTTAGTGGACACAGCGAAAGAGCAACAGATTTGTTATGACTTATACATAGTGATGTATGTGGCCCTTTCAATGTTGCTGCTAGAGGTGGTTACAAGTACTTCATTGCATTCACTGATGACTTCAGTAGATATGGTTATGTGTATCTCATGACACATAAATCAGAATCCTTTGAAAAGTTCAAAGAATTCAAGAATGAAGTACAAAACCAGCTTGGCAAGAGTATTAAGATACTTTGATCAGATTGAGGTGGAGAATACCTTAGCCATGAGTTTCGTGACTATCTAGCTGAGTGTGAGATTCTATCCCAACTCACTCCTCCTGGAACACCACAGTGGAATGGTGTATCCAAAAGGAGGAATCGTACCCTATTAGATATGGTACGATATATGATGAGTCACACAGATCTTCTTATATCCTTTTGGGGATATGCTCTAGACACAGCAGCCTTTACCCTTAACCGTGTACCATCCATGGTTGTCATAAAGACACCATATTGTTAGAATGTATACTGAAAGCCTAGCTCTTTTTGTATGAACATTTTATTTTGAAATAAGAATCAGATGATCATTGTTTGCACTTTATATATTTATTATATGTGTGTGCATATTGTCTAATATTTTACATTGTAGATAACATGGTGCTTGGTGTGGCACAGAAGATCATGTTATCAGTCCCTTGTAAAATATAAGTAGATGCTCACAACCAAGATGGTTTTGGACAAAACATTGGCATGGTTGTAGTGTAGCTTGGTATTGTTTTATCTTGAACATAGAGTTACACTAGTACACTTAGGTGTATTGAGCAGGACCGACATAGAGGTGATTCAATTTAGTGCTGACTACATAATTGAATCGGACCTCGGATATTATGTTGTACATGCTCTTAATCCCGATATAATAACGGGCACATGTACTTAGTATTTATTTCTTTGATTTACTAGTGGGTGAGATTTAGATGGATTAAATCAATATGCCCCGTAAGTTGGGAAATAATATTATTTACATGGTGTACCGTTGATTATAGGAGGAAACCGTGTCCTATATATTAGGTTGATGATGTCCCCTTGAGGAGCTCATAAGGTTCATCATGTAAACCCAGCTGGTTCACTTAGTCAACATGATGATAAGGTTGAGTGGTACTACTCGAGGAGTTAGATGTTAATTAATTGATGGTCAGTAAATCAATTAATTGACGGACATTCGATATCTTAAACACGGGAAGATACATGTACAAATAATATATGGAGCCCATATTAATTTATGGGGGTTGGTGAGGTAGTTCAATGATGATCCTCTAGTGGAATGGAACATCATTGATGGATCAAGTATGTGTGGTTCCGATCCATCGGGTGGCCAAGACCCAACTCCTCCTTATGGTCCCTATCGTAGCCTAATACAATCCTTGTGAAGTCTAGATCCAAGAATGTAAAAAAAAACCTAGAACCAACGGTTGGGATTAAATCCCTAAGATCCGATGGTTAGGATGAAACCCTAGAACCAACGGTTGGGATTAAATCCCTAAGATCCGATGGTTAGGATGAAACCCTAGAATCGACGGTTAGGATTAAATCCCTAGATCCGACGGTTGGGATAAAACCCTAGATCCGACGGTTGGGATGAAACCCTAGATCCGACGGTTGGGATGAAATCCTAGATCCGACGGTTGGGATTAAACCCTAGATCCGACGGTTGGGATAAAACCCTAGATCCGACGGTGGAGATTAAATCCCTAGATCCGACGGTGGAGATTAAAGGAGGTTTAGGCCCTACTCTATATATAGATGGCTTAGGGTTGGGAGGCAACTAAGTGATTGCAATTGGAGTTAGGGTTTGGAGATTAGTGGGCGGCTAGGGTTTTGGAGAAAAGGCTTGGGTGGCAACTTCCTTTCTTCTAGTTGTTGTCGGCGCCCATATTCCTCCATCCACACTTGGCCGGCGCCCATATTCTAAGCCATTCTCTTCTTCCTCCTCCCTTATTCCTTGGTGGCCGGCGGCTCTCCAAGACTTGGTGGCCGGCACTTCTCCTTTCTCCAAAGGTGGCCGGCGGTTCCCATTGAATTGGTGGCCGGCACTTCATCCTTTTGTTCCTTGGCCGGCGGTTGCATCAAACTCTCTAGCTTGGTGGTCGGTTCTAGATAGGAAAGGTATTGTTGGTTTTTCTCTTTGTTCGCAGCAGACAAGGTAGAGGAGAACTCGATCTAGAAGGCTTCTACTCGTGGAGGATCTTCGTCCACACGTCGTCCACGAGAAGGATAGGACATACGGTAGAAGATCGTAAGGTATAAAGTTGTTTTTAACTTTATTTACAGATCTGAATATGTTCTTTAATATTTTGATTATGCATGTGTATGAATGGATATATATTGTATAATCATGGACCCCGAAGACAAACACAAAAACCGGCGATCCATCCGTCGTCTTTTCCACGGCTAACCAACTAGAAGTGTTGGGTTGCTTGAACAACTAGTTTGTTCAAGTGACCACTCAAGTTGTTAGCATGACGACGAATAGGTTGTGCCAAGGAAGCTCATCCCATCCGGATTAAGTCTTTCATTAGTGAAAATTTTAATCCGGGGACATGGGAGCCAATGAGCCTCCGAAGCATTGTACCCAACAACTGGTATCAGAGCCACGGTTTCCGGTTTTGTGTGTTTTGGATTCGGTTAATTTTTTATGCATTTTTCATATATTATATGTGTCGGATAATAGTAGGATATGCGTAGTTTAACTCTTTGGTTGCAGGCATAAGATCCGACTATTATGGCCATGTGTGTGTATGTGTGTAAAAAAATTTATTATTTGAATCCTCGGGGTTGACGGGGCTAGATTAGTATTTAATTTTTGTAATTAAATACGACATTGTTTAGCCGCTCATTTTAGTTTACTTTCGATCTAGATTATTTGTACACTCCTTCGTGGAGTATAGGATCGATGGATGTAAATTAAAATGTTTTATCTCGGCTCGGAACTCTTTGGTGACTTGCGCACGGGAAAAGATGGAGCGGACGAGGTGGCCACACGACGGGATGCATATTGGAGGACAATGCCATAATAGTTGGAAAAATTCTGTTTTTTCCATATTTATTGCTTATTTGTTTTATATGCATGTTGTGTGTGATTTAAAATTCCTCATTTGCAATTTACTAAGTGGGAGAGGGATATTTTAATTAATTCCCGCGGCCTCCATTACAATTTGACGTGTGATGCGAGCAAACTTGTGTGTTGGCTCTGAGTGCCTTCCTCCCTGCGGACGGGTTTGTTTGCGGATCACTAGGTCAAATAATGGTTATAGGAAATTATCTAGGAGCATGTGTACTTCCACAGCGGTAAGGCACATAATCCGAAATAATTCCCTTAGTATCGTGTAATGGTGCACACTTAGATGCAAATGAAAGTATCTTCCCCATCGGAGTCACTGCTTTTATTTGTAGGGCCAAAGAGGAACCAACTATTAATTTTATTTGTCAAAAAGTAAGGTTGACAAGATAATAAAATTAATGGGTAAAACCTCCTCTTACAAATGTAGGTTTCGTATACGTCCACACAGCGTGGCATACGAAATTCTCGGTGTTTTGAGGTGTTGGTTGATTTCAGGATTTTATTGTTTTGAGGAATCAATAATATTTGAAATCTAATATTTTTAATCATTGTTATTTTTAGGAATTTCAAATGACTTTCAACCCACTTGCTGTGATTTTAAAAGAAAACAAACTTACTGGTCCAAACTACATTGATTGGAAAAGAAACCTGGATATTGTCTTAACTGCGGAGGAGTACAAATTTGTACTCTTCGAGGTCTGTCCTCCTAAGCCCACCGATGACTCTGATGAAAAGGAGAAAGAACATTATAAGAAATGGGTTAAGGCAGATGAGATGGCGCGGTGTTACATTTTGGCATCTATGTCAAATGTGCTGCAACATCGATCGTGCCATATCCACAGCCTTATGACATGATGTTCAATCTCAAGGAACT
Organism: Wurfbainia villosa; assembly: GCA_025175895.1. Lineage (NCBI taxonomy): Eukaryota > Viridiplantae > Streptophyta > Magnoliopsida > Zingiberales > Zingiberaceae > Wurfbainia > Wurfbainia villosa. The sequence continues at coordinate 86,426,966 of CM045997.1, forward strand.
TTTCTGGACATCGAGTAGGCGGCTAAGCAGAGGCTATGAGAAACTTGATGACGACCTCCATGATCGAGGGAACACCCGTTAGGGATCATGTTCTCAAGATGATGGCTCATCTTAATGAGATGGAAGTCCTAGGAGCTGAGATCGATGGGGAAACCCAGGTCGATATCATTCTCCAGTCTTTGCCTAGGAGTTTTGAGCAGTTCCGCTTCAACTACAACATGAAAAAAAGGTTGTATTTGTTGGCGGAGCTTCGTGTAACTCCAGTCAGAGGGCTTTTCGTCGAGTTCTCAAGCCATGGTCGCTGTAAGGTTTCTTCCTCTAAACCGAAGGTAAGAAGAAGAAGAAGCAAGGTGGAGCGAAGAAAGTGGCAGGAGGACCTCAGCAGAGTGAAGAAGCCGAAAGGCAAGTGCTTCACTTGCGGATCGACATTGGAAGGTGGATCTCGCCCGAAAGAATAAAGGTATATCTTCTTGTTTAGTTGTTGAAACATGTTTAGCGGTGTTATCTACGATTGCTGGTGTGTAGATACAGGAGCCACTGATCATGTCTGCAATACTTTGCAGGGGTTCCAGGAAACCCGACGACTAGCTGAGGGAGAAATCACCGTCTTCATGGGCAATGCTTCAAAGGTGGCAGCTATTGCAGTGGGAGACGTTTATTTATCTTTTGATAGGAATAAATTTTTGGTGTTGAGAAATTGTCTTTATGTACCTACTTTTAGAAAGAATTTAATTTCAGTTTCTAAATTGTTTTTGGATGGATATTCTGTTTCTTTTAATGACAAGGTGGTTATAAAAAGGAATAGGGAGATTACCTGTTCTGGTACATTGGTTGACAATTTATATACTCTTGAACCAAAAACTCCCAACATGCAAATAGAAGTAAATAACTCATCTTCTAAGTCTAATAAGAAAAAAGAACCTTCGCAAATGAACCAAACATATCTTTGGCATCTAAGGCTTGGTCATATTAACCTAAGCAGAATTCAAAGGTTGATAGCTGATGGACCTTTGGGTTCATTAGTGGTGGAGGATCTCCCAACCCGCGAATCTTGCTTGGAAGGTAAAATGACCAAGAGGCCTTTTAAGGCCAAGGGGTATAGAGCCAAAGATGTGTTGGAAATGGTTCATTCTGATTTGTGCGGTCCTATGTCTATCCAGGCAAGAGGTGGCTTTGAATACTTCGTCTCTTTTATAGACGATTATTCAAGGTATGGATACATTTACTTGATCGCCATGAATGAATGCTTTGACAAGTTCAAAGAATTCAAGGCTGATGTGGAGAACCGTCAAGGTAAAAGTATCAAGACATTACGATCGATCGTGGTGGCGAGTACCTCTTGGGAGAGTTTAGGAGTTACTTATCGAGGTGGGATTCAATCCCAATTATCACTTTGGCACCCCAGAGAATGGTGTGGCGGGCGAAGGAATAGGACTCTTATGGAGATGGTCGGATCGATGATGAGTTATTACGAGTTACTTGTTTCGTTACGGGGGTATGCGATATGGCAATGTATACTCTGAACTTGGTTCCATCTAAATCGATACCTTCTACCCAGAATTGTGGACTAGGCAAAAGCCTAGTCTAAGACATATTCGGATATGGGGAGTCGGATGTCTTTGAAGGGATCTTTGGTAAGTTGGAACCTCAAATGCAGTATGCTTGTTTGTTGGCTACCCTAAGGGAAGCGAAGGTGGTTTATTTTATAATCCTAGAGATCGGGAGGGTGATCATTATGCGAGCTAGAGATTTCTAGAGGAGGATTATGTAATGAACCACAAGCCCAAGAGTAGGATTGTTCTTGAGGAGTTGGCGGAAGTTCCGACTTGATTACCACTACAGAGGAGACACCACAAGTCAGCACTGCGTGTCAGAGCATACGGGAGGCACCTCATCGTAGTGGGAGGGTTGTTAGACAACTTGAGAGATTCATGTTTGGGAGAGTCTTGGACTTAGTCACAGTGAACATGAACTGATCCTGGACATATGGCGAGGCAATCCAAGATAGAGATCTGGTATCTTGGCAAAAGCGATGGGTCAGAGATAGAATCTATGGATTCTAATCAGGTCTGGGAGCTAGTAGAGCCACCCGATGGTGTAAAAACCATTGGATGCAAGTGGATCTACAAGAGAAAGAGAGGAGTAGGCGGGAAGGTTGAGACCTTCAAAGCTAGGCTTGTTGCGAAAGGGTATACTCGAGAAAGGGTATCGATTATGAGAGACCTTTTAGCGTAATATCTTAAGTCTATCAGGATTCTCTTATCTATAGTTTGCTCATATGGATTATGAGATTTGGCGGATGGATGTCAAGGACGACTTTCCTTAATGGAAGTCTTGAGAGAACATCTACATGCACGGCAACGGAGGATTCATTGCTAAAGGCAAAGAGCATCTTGTATGTAAGCTTAATCGGTCCATTTATGGATTGAAGCAAGCTTCTAGATCTTGGAACATCCGTTTTGATGAGGTAATCCAATCATATGGATTTATTCAAAGTTCGGATGAGCCTTGTGTATACAAGAGATGTGACGGAAACGTAGTGGTGTTTCTTGTACTATACGTAGATGACATTTTGTTAGTTGGCAACAATATCAAAGTGTTATCAGATGTAAGGGTATGGTTGTCCAAACAGTTTGACATGAAGGACTTGGGAGAAGTGGGACACATCCTTGGGATCAAAGTTATAAGGGATCGCAAGAAAAGGATGTTGTGCTTATCTCAAGCTTCATATATTGACACTATCCTTGCTCGTTTTAGCATGCAAAACTCCAAGAAAGGTTTTCTACCTTTTAGGCATGGAGTTCCTTTATCTAAAGAGATGTGTCCCAAAACATCAAAGGAGATAGAGGACATGAAGGCGGTTCCTTATGCTTCGGCAGTAGGAAGCCTTATGTATGCTATGCTATGTACGAGACCGGATATCTGCTTTACCGTGGGCATGGTTAGCAGATATCAGAGTAATCCTGGACAGGGACATTGGACTGCGGTAAAGCATATATTGAAGTACCTGAGAAGGACTAGGGATTATATGCTGGTTTACCGGGCAGATCAATTAGTCCCTGTGGGTTACAGTTGATTTCCAATCAGATAGGGACAAGAGTAAGTCTACCTCGGGGTTTGTGTTTACTTTTGGAGGTGGAGCCATAGTATGGAGGAGTGTCAAGCAGAAATGCGTGGCGGACTCTACCATGGAAGCTGAGTATGTGGCAGCCTCTGAGGCAGCCAAGGAAGCTGTATGGCTCAAAAACTTCTTGATGGACTTGGATGTGATTCCTGGTTTGCCCAGAACTATCACAATTTATTGTGATAACAGTGGTGCAGTTGCAAACTCGAAGGAACCACGAGCCCATAAGGCGAGTAAACACATAGAGCACAAGTACCACCTTATACGAGAGATCGTAAAGCGAGGAGAAGTTGCTGTCGCCAAGATTGCATCAGAGGAGAACCTGGCGGATCCATTCACTAAGGCCCTTCCAGCGAAAGCGTTTGATAGGCATGTGGAGGACATGGGGATCGGTTGTTTTGCAGTGTGATGACGGCATAGTCTTTTAGTATAAGTGGGAGATTGTTAGAATGTATACTGAAAGCCTAGCTCTTTTTGTATGAACATTTTATTTTTAAATAAGAATCACATGATCATTGTTTGCACTTTATATATTTATTATATGTGTGTGCATATTGTCTAATATTTTACTTTGTAGATAACATGGTGCTTGGTGTGGCACAGAAGATCATGTTATCAGTCCCTTGTAAAATATAAGTAGAGGCTCACAACCAAGATGGTTTTGGACAAACCATTGGCATGGTTGTAGTGTAGCTTGGTATTGTTTTATCTTGAACATAGAGTTATACTAGTACACTTAGGTGTATTGAGCAGGACCGACATAGAGGTGATTCAATTTAGTGCTGACTACATAATTGAATCGGACCTCGGATATTATGTTGTACATGCTCTTAATCCCGATATAATAACGGGCACATGTACTTAGTATTTATTTCTTTGATTTACCAGGGGGTGAGATTTAGATGGATTAAATCAATATGGCCGGTAAGTTGGGAAATAATATTATTTACATGGTGTACCGTTGATTATAGGAGGAAACCGTGTCCTATATATTAGGTTGATGATGTCCCCTTGAGGAGCTCATAAGGTTCATCATGTAAACCCAGTTGGTTGACTTAGTCAACATGATGATAAGGTTGAGTGGTACTACTCGAGGAGTTAGATGTTAATTAATTGATGGTCAGTAAATCAATTAATTGATGGACATTCGATATCTTAAACACGGGGAGATACATGTACAAATAATATATGGAGCCCATATTAATTTATGGGGGTTGGTGAGGTAGTTCAATGATGATCCTCTAGTAGAATGGAACATCATTGATGGATCAAGTATGTATGGTTCCGATCCATCGGGTGGCCAAGACCCAACTCCTCCTTATGGTCCCTATCGTAGCCTAATACAATCCTTGTGAAGTCTAGATCCAAGAATGTAAAACAAAACCTAGAACCAACGGTTGGGATTAAATCCCTAAGATCCGATGGTTAGGATGAAACCCTAGAACCAACGGTTGGGATTAAATCCCTAAGATCCGATGGTTAGGATGAAACCCTAGAATCGACGGTTAGGATTAAATCCCTAGATCCGACGGTTGGGATAAAACCCTAGATCCGACGGTTGGGATGAAACCCTAGATCCGACGGTTGGGATGAAATCCTAGATCCGACGGTTGGGATTAAACCCTAGATCCGACAGTTGGGATAAAACCCTAGATCCGACGGTGGAGATTAAATCCCTAGATCCGACGGTGGAGATTAAAGGAGGTTTAGGCCCTACTCTATATATAGATGGCTTAGGGTTGGGCGGCAACTAAGTGATTGCAATTGGAGTTAGGGTTTGGAGATTAGTGGGCGGCTAGGGTTTTGGAGAAAAGGCTTGGGCGGCAACTTCCTTTCTTCTAGTTGTTGCCGGCGCCCATATTCCTCCATCCACACTTGGCTAGCGCCCATCTTCTAAGCCATTCTCTTCTTCCTCCTCCCTTATTCCTTGGTGGCCTGCGGCTCTCCAAGACTTGGTGGCCGGCACTTCTCCTTTCTCCAAAGGTGGCCGGCGGTTCCCATTGAATTGGTGGCCGGCACTTCATCCTTTTGTTCCTTGACCGGCGGTTGCATCAAACTCTCTAGCTTGGTGGCCGGTTCTAGATAGGAAAGGGATTGTTGGTTTTACTCTTTGTTCGCAGCGGGCAAGGTAGAGGAGAACTCGATCTAGAAGGCTTCTACTCGTGGAGGATCTTCGTCCACACGTCGTCCACGAGAAGGATAGGACATACGGTAGAAGATCGTAAGGTATAAAGTTGTTTTTAACTTTATTTACAGATCTGAATATGTTCTTTAATATTTTGATTATGCATGTGTATGAATGGATATATATTGTATAATCATGGACCCCGAAGACAAACACAAAAACCGGCGATCCATCCGTCGTCTTTTCCGCGGCTAACCAACTAGAAGAGTTGGGTTGCTTGAACAACTAGTTTGTTCAAGCGACCACTCAAGTTGTTAGCACGACGACGAATAGGTTGTGCCAAGGAAGCTCATCCCATCCGGATTAAGTCTTTCATTAGTGAAAATTTTAATCCGGGGACATGGGAGCCAATGAGCCTCCGAAGCATTGTACCCAACACATATAGGATATGGACGGGGAGAAATCCCAAGATGTCTTTCATGAGGATTTGGGGTTGTGAGGCTTACGTTCGACGTCAAGTCTCAAACAAACTGGGACCCAAATCCGATAGGTGCTATTTTGTTGGATATCCCAAGCATACAAAGAGATATTACTTATACATTCCCAGTCAGCACAAAGTGTTTGTGTCAAAGACTGGGGTTTTTCTAGAAAGGGATTTTATTTCTAGAAAAACTAGTGGGAGTACGTTCGATCTTGAAGAAATTCAAGATAAGGACCATAGCACTAAGGCCTTGATGGAGGTTGAACAGGAACCACAAAGTGTTGTGGATGATGAGATTGTTGCACAAAGAGTTGTGGAACAACTACCTGTTCAGGTAGACCTACCTCTTCGCAGGTTTGATAGGGTACATCGTCAGCCTGAGAGATACTCATTTCTCTTGTCTGACCATGATGACGTTATACTCATTGAGAATGAGCCTACCTCTTATCAGGAAGCTGTGATGAGCCCAGATTCTGAGAAATGCCTAGAGGCCATGAGATCCGAGATGGAATCCATGTACACCAACCAAGTATGGACTTTGGTTGATCCACGTCAAACCCATTGGGTGTAAGTGGGTCTTTAGGAGAAAGACTGACATGGATGGACTTACGCATACCTATAAGGGTCGATTGGTGGCTAAAGGTTTCAAGCAAATTCATGGTATTGACTATGATGAAACCTTTTCTCCAGTGGTGATGTTTAAGTCGATTCGGATCTTGCTTGCTATTGCAGCATACCACGATTATGAGATCTGGCAAATGGATGTCAAAATCGCATTTCTGAATGGAAATTTACTCGAGGATGTGTACATGACACAACCTGAGGGTTTTGAAGATCCACAGCATACTGGGAAAGTATGCAAGATGCTAAGGTCCATTTATGGGCTAAAGCAAGCCTCTCGGAGCTGGAATCTTTGATTCGATGATGTGATCAAACAGTTTGGTTTCATCAAGAATGAAGATGAACCCTGTGTCTACAAAAGGGTTAATGGGAATACAATTATCTTCCTTGTACTGTATGTGGATGACATACTGCTCATTGGGAATGACATCCCTTCGCTACAGTCTGTGAAGACTTGGCTGGGGATGTGCTTCTCAATGAAGGACTTAGGTGAAGCAGCCTGTATACTAGGCAACAAGATCTATAGAGATAGATCTAAGAGATTGCTTGGCCTAAGTCAGAGTACATATATTGACACGGTATTACTACGGTTTGCCATGCAGAATTCTAAGAAGGGACTTCTACAGATGTCACATGGTGTAAGTCTTTTGAAGACTCAAAGTCCCTCTTCTAGAGAGGAGAGAGACCGCATGGATAAGTGTTGGATCGAAAGTGTCGCTAGAGGGGGGGGTGAATAGCGATACGGTGTCGTTAAAAACTTTTGCAATAAGTAAAAAGCAAGTAGAGAATGCACAGCGGAAATATAAAGTAGACAAGATATTTTTACGTGGTTCACAATCTTTCGATTGCTAATCCACGGCCCTAGTGATCCTTGATCACGTACGGAGGGCAATTCACTAAAACCACTCCTCTTCGTTGGAAGTAGGAGCAACGATTACAAAAAGAAATCAAGGCAAAGGGACACTCCCCCTTTCCTTGTTACGATTAAAGCACAAAGACAATTTAAAGAAGTAGAACTTAAATAAATATACCGACAACTCTTATAAGTAGAAGATGTAGCTTTCGTTGTCGGCGGCACTTCGTCGTAGCAAATGTGAGTAGTAGTAGCGGCGTTACGACGGCGTGTTGAGAGCTCTTGAATTCTTGTCATTTGCTTGGTATTTATGGATATTGATCTATGAATTTAGACATAGGTAGAGTCCAAGGTGAGGTTCTTATCCCAACTCAAGGATGAGGTGTTTCATCCAACCACCTTGTGCCACCTCCAACCTTCTTGTGCGCCAACTCAAGGATGAGGTGTTTCATCCAACCACCTTGTGCCACCTCCAACCTCCTTGCTGAGGATGAGGTGTTTCATCCAACCACCTTGTGCCACCTCCAACCTCCTTGGGCGCCAACTTGAGGATGAGGTGTTTCATCCAACCACCTTGTGCCACCTCCAACCTCCTTGGGCGCCAACTTGTTGGAGCCATTCAACTTGTGCCACATCATGGGAGCCAACCATCTTGTGCCAACTCACCTTATTTTGGGCGTCCACCACAAGGAAGCTTGGTGATGGTTTGGATGTCCACCTTGATGCCACATCACCCTTTGTACCAAAACACGAGTCAAGTCCAAATTCACCCCCTTGAAATTCGAGCTCTTCTCGAGGCTGGAACTTGACTAGCAGTTGACTGTAGTCAAAGGGTTTTGGACTGCAGTACAAGTTAGCTTAAAATATAAAGTACGATGGTTCTAACCATCTGATCTCGACCTAGACCTTCCATTGGAGGTATTGGGTCGGATCTACGCTTAACGACCTTGCTTCGCTTTCACACGAGCTTACCTTGTAGCCTCGCTTCCGGTCTTCACCCGAGTACCTCGGCTTCCTCCGAAGTCCCTCTGGCGTTGCCCGACCACCTCGGTTCCCACCGGGTGTCGCAGACCTTCCGCTCAACTTTAGCATTTCTGCACACTTAATTGAGCTCGTAAGATAACAAATATACCCTTAACTATTGAGCCTTTTGCCATAATCAAAATACCGGTTCGACTTTGGTGCCCACTGCCCACTGCACCAACAATAAGATCCCTTACGTATCTGCTATAGGATCTATCATGTACGTCATGCTGTGTACTCATCCTGATGTCTCGTATGCTTTGAGCATGACGAGTAGATACCAGTCAGATTCAGGTGAGCGTCACTGGATAGCAGTCAAGAATATTCTTAAGTACTTGAGAAGGACTAAAGAATATTTCTTGATATTTGGAGGCGATGAGGAGCTAGATGTAAAGAGTTACAGCGATGCCAGCTTCCAAACTGACCAGGATCGCAGTCAGGGTTCGTGTTTTGCTTGAATGGTGGCGCTGTGAGCTGGAAGAAAGCAGGACAAAGTTGCTGATTCTACAATAGAAGCTGAGTATATCGCTGCATCTGAGGCAGCAAAGGAGGTAGTTTGGATCCGCAAGTTCATTACTGAGCTTGGGGTGGTTCCTAGCATTGCAGATCCTATAGAGCTCTATTGTGACAACAATGGAGCGATTGCATAGGCTAAGGAACCCCGCTCACACCAGCGGACAAAACACATACTATGGCGCTTCCATCTCATTCGAGAGATTATCAATAGAGGAGATATGAAGATTTACAGAGTACCCACAGAGGCTAACATCGCAGATCCCTTGACCAAGGCTTTGGCACAGAAAAAGCATGATGGTCACACTAGGTCATTGGGTATTAGATACTACGGTGATTGGCACTAGTGCTAGTGGGAGATTGTTAGTGAAAGTCCTAGAGCCAATCATGTGATGATTGTTGTATGGACTTTATTGTATCATATTCCTATTTATAAAGGCATGGTTATTATATTTACTTGTATTGGTGCCAAATAACTAAATATAATAATGTCCTTGAGTAGTAGGTTCTTATCTATATCAATCGATTGGTTGAATCGATAATGAGATGATATAGAGAACACTACTCTTAATCATTCCTAGTCGAGTATTAACATTCAGGGACAATGTTAATGCGTAGAGACTAGCATGTAGGTCAACACAATGACTTGATTTCACAAGTCATGGATATGAGATATCAAGTTGACACATGGGTATGCATTGGAGAATGTATACTGAATGACCCGCCATGAGAAAGTATCATGGATCGTTATATGAGTGTCATATACTTTCTCATGTGGTTATTAGTATGACTATTAGTCCTTAGACCTGAAGTCACCATGGTTCCCTACATAAAGGAGTTGCATACTTTGGCTTCGTCAAACGTCACCCGTAAATGGGTGGACTATAAAGGCGATTACTGGGTATGTAACAAATTATGCGGAGTGATGTGAGTGATGTTGATGAGATCTATCCCTCCTATATGACGGGAGTGACATCAAAATTCTTGATAGAGTGAGACCACGAAGTGCATGGCCATGCCCAAATGAGTCAATATGAGATATTGAGCTCATTTGATTAGAGTGAGTCTACTTGGAGTTCAAGATATAGATTGTATCGAGGATGACACGGTCTATGCCTCGATTGGTAAATCTAGATGTCATGGATAGAGGGACATTGCCACATATTGTGAGAGTCACAATTAGTAGTCATAAAGGTGATGTTGGAGCTCAACATTCTTGTAACTTGGGTAGCAATGATTTGTTGCTAGATACCGCTCATTGCTTATGTTCCTAAATCGATTTAGGGACATTGCCAACGTTACAAGAACCTATAGGGTCACACACTAAGGGCAATTAGATGGAGATTAGGTTCATATGATGAACCATGAGGATTAGGTTCATGGGATGAACCAAATTGGATTAAGAGTAATCCTAATTAGACTAATTGAGTTGGACTCAATTTGATTCAAGTGTTGAATGAGTCTAATTTAGATTTGACTCATCAAATCAATTTAAATTAATGAATAGAGATTCATTAAATTAAATTGACTTGAATCAAATGGTTGGATTTTATCAACCTTGAGAGATAAGAGGTCAAGTTTGACTTGACTTGAGAGGGAAGATGAAAGGTCAAGTTTGACTTGACTAAATGTCATGTCATGATGATGACTTGGCATGGCCGGCCAATGATGATGCTCAACATCATCATTGACTTAGCATGTGGTGCCACCTCATGAGGGAGACCAAAAGCCATTGGCTCTTGGAGGAGTTACATGCATGCATGTAACCCCCCCCCCCCCCCCTAAGAAAAGTGGCCGGCCACTATTACCATTTGATGGGAATTCATTTTTGTGAGTTACACAACTTCATCTTCTTCCTTGAATCACCCTCTCAAGCTCTCCCAACCTCCTTGGCCGAAATTCCTAAAGGGTGCTATCACACTCTAAGGTATTTTTCTCCACCTATTGCTTGTGTGGATACCAATAGAGGAGTGTGCACTTGACACTCTCGAGTTCCGGCAAACCTTTTGGACAAGTGGGATTTGCGAAGGGCGTCGCATCGAGGGTAACTTCTTATCATGTAGATCTAGAGTAGATCTAAAGGTATTAAACACATACATGTTAGTTTTATATTTTATACTTCGCACGGATCCGTGGCGGGGGCTTCCGAGGTTTCCGCAATGCAAAAAGCGGTTTTTGTGGCTCGAAAAACCCAACAAAGACAAACCAATACCAAATCACACTACAACCATACCAATGGTTTGTCCAAAGCCATCTCGGTTGTGAGCCTATACTTATACTTTACAAGGAGTCGATAATATGATCTCCCGTGTGACACCACACACCATGTTATCTACAATATAATGTATTAGACAATATGCATAACCATAAATATGCAAACAATGATCATGTTATTCTTATTTCAAAATAAAGATGTTCATACAAAAGATAGACTTTTAAGTATACATCCCAACACTCACAAGGAGTGGTGATTCCTTTATAGGCTATTCAAACACCTTCAGACATTTCGACTCATACCCAATCATCCCGGGTCCACATCTCATTAGAGATGCTTGCTTAAGATGTCAAATCATAAGTCTTCATGACCAAGATGACCTGAATACCACAAGTCAAAGGAACATCGCACTTAAGCTACAGTAAGAACTTCATTAACATATCCATATATATAGAGAACCATATGAAGTCTTACAGCTAGTCACTCCAATGAACTAGTTACCATAACTAGCATCCATTATTAACTCTGGACATCACAATGTCTCCAGCCAGTGAGAATCAGCTGCTTGGATACCCCAAGGAGTATACCTCGTGCTAGTCTCGACAGAATTGATGGTGTCTAAATCCATCAATTCATCGACTAGGGATAATTCCAATACATCACAATTACACATGTAGAGATACTCACTAGTTGTGATCCAATCACAAATTCTCTCATGCTGTGAATCGTATCGTGGACATTCATTAAATGAGTTTAAGATCTAATCAAATACATGAAAATATGTATACTCAAATAGTGAATCTTCATTTATCATATAAATGGTTCAAACATAAGGTGATTGCCTTAGGACATCTCTCATATATCACTAACAAGAAGAACTAGCTCAATTTACTAGGAACGAAGTTTGGGAATTAGTACCACCACTTAATGCTAAATCAATTATTGGAACAAGGTGGGTCTTCCAAAACAATCTTGATGATAAAGGTGAAGTAGTTAGAAACAAAGCTAGATTGGTCGCAAAAGAGTTTAGTTAAATAGAAGGGTTAGATTACGATGAAACCAATGCCCCTGTAGATAGATTAGAATGCATCCGAATGTTGTTGGCATATGATGCACATCAAGGATTTAAATTGTTTCAAATGGATGTCAAATCAGCATTTTTAAATGGACTTATTAAGGAAGAAGTGTACGTTAGTCAACCCCCAGGATTCAAAAGCTTAGATATGTTGGGTACAATGCTTCGGAGCCTCATTGGCTCCCATGTCCCCGGATTAAAATTTTCACTAATGAAAGACTTAATCCGGATGGGATGAGCTTCCTTGGCAGAACCTATTCGTCGTCGTGCTAACAACTTGAGTGGTCGCTTGAACAAACTAGTTGTTCAAGCAACCCAACTCTTCTAGTTGGTTAGCCGCGGAAAAGACGACGGATGGATCGCCGGTTTTTGTGTTTGTCTTCGGGGTCCATGATTATACAATATATATCCATTCATACACATGCATAATCAAAATATTAAAGAACATATTCAGATCTGTAAATAAAGTTAAAAACAACTTTATACCTTACGATCTTCTACCGTATGTCCTATCCTTCTCGTGGACGACGTGTGGACGAAGATCCTCCACGAGTAGAAGCCTTCTAGATCGAGTTCTCCTCTACCTTGTCCGCTGCGAACAAAGAGAAAAACCAACAATACCTTTCCTATCTAGAACCGGCCACCAAGCTAGAGAGTTTGATGCAACCGCCGGCCAAGGAACAAAAGGATGAAGTGTCGGCCACCAATTCAATGGGAATCGCCGGCCACCTTTGGAGAAAGGAGAAGTGCCGGCCACCAAGTCTTGGAGAGCCGCCGGCCACCAAGGAATAAGGGAGGAGGAAGAAGAGAATGGCTTAGAAGATGGGCGCCGGCCAAGTGTGGATGGAGGAATATGGGCGCCGGCAACAACTAGAAGAAAGGAAGTTGCCGCCCAAGCCTTTTCTCCAAAACCCTAGCCGCCCACTAATCTCCAAACCCTAACTCCAATTGCAATCACTTAGTTGCCGCCCAACCCTAAGCCATCTATATATAGAGTAGGGCCTAAACCTCCTTTAATCTCCACCGTCGGATCTAGGGATTTAATCTCCACCGTCGGATCTAGGGTTTTATCCCAACCGTCGGATCTAGGGTTTAATCCCAACCGTCGGATCTAGGATTTCATCCCAACCGTCGGATCTAGGGTTTCATCCCAACCGTCGGATCTAGGGTTTTATCCCAACCGTCGGATCTAGGGATTTAATCCTAACCGTCGATTCTAGGGTTTCATCCTAACCATCGGATCTTAGGGATTTAATCCCAACCGTTGCTTCTAGGGTTTCATCCTAACCATCGGATCATAGGGATTTAATCCCAACCGTTGGTTCTAGGTTTTGTTTTACATTCTTGGATCTAGACTTCACAAGGATTGTATTAGGCTACGATAGGGACCATAAGGAGGAGTTGGGTCTTGGCCACCCGATGGATCGGAACCACACATACTTGATCCATCAATGATGTTCCATTCCACTAGAGGATCATCATTGAACTACCTCACCAACCCCCATAAATTAATATGGGCTCCATATATTATTTGTACATCAATCTCCCCGTGTTTAAAATATCGAATGTCCGTCAATTAACTGATTTACTGACCATCAATTAATCAACATCTAATTCCTCAAGTAGTACCACTCAACCTTATCATCATGTTGACTAAGTCAACCAGCTGGGTTTACATGATGAACCTTATGAGCTCCTCAAGGGGACATCATCAACCTAATATATAGGACACGGTTTCCTCCTATAATCAATGGCACACCATGTAAATAATATTATTTCCCAACTTACCGGGCATATTGATTTAATCCATCTAAATCTCACCCACTGGTAAATCAAAGAAATAAATACTAAGTACATGTGCCTGTTATTATATCGGGATTAAGAGCATATACAACATAATATCCGAGGTCCGATTCAATTATGTAGTCAGTACTAAATTGAATCACCTCTATGTCGGTCCTACTCAATACACCTAAGTGTACTAGTGTAACTCTATGTTCAAGATAAAACAATACCAAGCTACACTACAACCATGCCAATGGTTTGTCCAAAACCATCTTGGTTATGAGCCTTTACTTATATTTTACAAGGTATTGATAACATGATCTTCTATGCCACACCAAGCACCATGTTATCTACAATGTAAAATATTAGACAATATGCACACATATATAATGAATATATAAAATGCAAACAATGATCATGTGATTCTTATTTCAAAATAAAATGTTCATACAAAAAGAGCTAGGCTTTTAGTATACATTCCAACAATCTCCCACTTATACTAAAAGACTATGCCGTCATCACTCTGCCATACATCTGATCCCCATGTCCTCCACATGCCTATCAAACGCTTTCGCTGGAAGGGCCTTAGTGAATGGATCTGCCAGGTTATCCTCTGATGCAATCTTAGCGACAGCAACTTCTCCTCGCTTTACGATCTCTCGTATGAGGTGGTACTTGCGCTCTATGTGTTTACTCGCCTTATGGGCTCGTGGTTCCTTCGAGTTTGCAACTGCACCACTGTTATCACAATAAATTGTGATAGTTCTGGGCAAACCAAGAATCACATCCAAGTCCATCAAGAAGTTCCTAAGCCATACTGACTTCCTTTGGTCGCCTCGAGGTCGCCACATACTCAGCTTCCATGGTAGAGTCCGCCACGCATTTCTGCTTGACACTCCTCCATACTATGGCTCCACCTCCAAAAGTAAACACAATCCCCGAGGTAGACTTACTCTTGTCCCTATCTGATTGGAAATCCGAATCCGTGTAACCCACAGGGACTAATTGATCTGCCCGGTAAACCAGCATATAATCCCTAGTCCTTCTCAGGTACTTCAATATATGCTTTCTTGAGTCAATGTCCGCCCAGATTACTCGAGCATTCGCTAACCATGCCCACGAAAGCAGATATCCTGGCCTCGTGACATAGCATAGCATACATAAGGCTTCCATCACAAGCATAAGGAACCGCCATGTCCTCTATCTCCTTGATGTTTTGGGACACATCTTTAGATAAAGGAACTCCATGCCTAAAAGGTAGAAAACCTTTCTTGGAGTTCTGATGCTAAAACGAGCAAGGATAGTGTCAATGTATGAAGCTCGAGATAAGCACAACATCCTTTTCACATCCTTATAACTTTGATCCCAAGGATGTGTCCTACTTCTCCCAAGTCCTTCATGTCAAACTGCTTGACAACCATACTCCTTACGCTGATAACACTTTGATATTGTTGCCAACTAACAAAATGTCATCTACGATAGTACAAGAAACACCACTACGCTTCACTACATCTCTTGTATACACAAGGCTCATCCGACTTCAATAAATCCATATGACCGGATTACCTCATCAAAGCGGATGTTCCAAGATCTAGAAGCTTGCTTCAATCCATAAATGGACCGATTGCTTACATACAAGATGCTCTTTGCCTTTAGCAATGAATCCTCCGCTGCCGCATATAGATGTTCTCTCAAGACTTCAAGGAAAGTCGCCTTGACATCCATCCGCCAAATCTCATAATCCATATGAGCATATAGATAAGAGAATCCGATAGACTTAAGATATTATCGCTAAAAGGTCTCCTCATAATCGATACCCTCTTTCTGAGTATACCCTTTCGCAACAAGCCTAGCTTTGAAGGTCTCAACCTTCCCGTCTACTCCTCTCTTTCTCTTGTAGATCCACTTGTATCCAATGGTTTTTACACCATCGGGTGGGTCTACTAGCTCCAAGACCTGATTAGAATCCATAGATTCTATCTCTGAATTCATCGCTCTTTGCCAAGACACTGTATCTCTATCTTTGATTGCCTCGTCATATGTCCAGGGATCAGGTTCATGTTCACCAGGGACTAAGTCCGAAGACTCTCCCAAAAACATGAATCTGTCGGGTTGTCTAACAACCCTCCCACTATGACGAGGTGCCTCCTGTGTATGCTCTGTGATACACGGTGCAGTGACTTGTGGTGTCTCCTCTTGTACCGGTGGTACTGAAGTCGGAACTTCCCCTGCCAACTCCTCAAGAACAATTCTACTCTTGGGCTTGTGGTTCATTACATAATCCTCCTCTAGAAATCTGGCGTTCGTGCTAACGATCACCCTCTGATCTCTAGGATTATAAAATAAACCACCTTTCGTTCCCTTAGGGTAGCCAACAAACACGCATACTTCTGTACGAGGTTCCAACTTACCAACATCAGCCTTCAGCACATGTGCTGGACTCCCCCATATCCGAATATGTCTCAGACTAGGCTTTTGCCTAGTCCACAATTCTACAGGGGTAGAAGGTACTGATTTAGATGGAACCAAGTTCAGAGTATACATTGTCGTGATCCAGGCATACCCCCGTAACTAAACAGTAACCTGTAATAACTCATCATCGATCCGACCATCTCCATAAGAGTCCTATTCCTTCGCCTCCGCTACACCATTCTCACTGGGTGTGCCAAAGTGCATAATTGGGATTGAATCCCAGCCTCTGATAAGTAACTCCTAAACTCTCCCAAGAGGTACTCACCACCACGATCAGATCGTAATGTCTTGATACTTTTACCTTGACGGTTCTCCACATCATCCTTGAATTCTTTGAACTTGTCAAAGCATTCAGACTTGCGGCGCATCAAGTAAATGTATCCATACCTTGAATAATCGTCTATAAAAGAGACGAAGTATTCAAAGCCACCTCGTGCCTGGATAGACATAGGACCGCACAAATCAGAATGAACCATTTCCAACACATCTTTGGCTCTATATCCATTGGCCTTGAAAGGCCTCTTGGTCATTTTACCTTCCAAGCAAGATTCGCAGGTTGGGAGATCCTCCACCACTAATGAACCCAAAGGTCCATCAGCTATCAACCTTTGAATTCTACTTAGGTTAATATGACCAAGCCTTAGATGCCAAAGATATGTTTGGTTCATTTCATGAAGGTTCTTTTCTCTTATTAGATTTAGAAGATGAGTTATTTACTTCTATATGCATCGTGGGAGTTTTGGTTCAAGAGTATATAAATTGCCAACCAATGTACTGTATCAGATAATCTCCTATTCCTTTTATAACCACCTTGTCATTAAAAGAAATGTAATATCCATCCAAAAACAATTTAGAAACTCAAATTAAATTCTTTCTAAAAGTAGGTACATAAAGACAATTTCTCAACACCAAAAATTTTTCCTATCAAAAGATAAATAAACGCCTCCCACCGCAATAGCCGCCACCTTGAAGCATTGCCCATGAAGACTGATTTCTCTCTCAAATAGTCGTCGGGTTTCCTAGAACCCTCGCAAAGTATTGCAGACATGATCGCTGGCTCTCAGATCTACACACCGTAATCGTAGATAACACCGCTAAACATGTTTCAACAACTAAACAAGAAGATATACCTTTATTCTTTGGCGAGGACACCGCCTTCCAATGTCCTCTCTCGCTTGCAAGTGAAGCACTTGCCTTTCGGCTTCTTCACTCCTCGCTCGAGGTCCTCCCGCCACTTTCTTCGCTCCACCTTGCTTCTTCTTCTTACCTTTCGCTTAGAGGAAGAAACCTTCGAGCGACCATGGCTTGAGAACTCGAAAAAAGTCTCCGCCACCGAGTTCTCGAAGCTCCGCCAACGAATAATACAACCTTTTGTTCATGTTGTAGTTGAGGCGAATCGCCAAAACTCCTAGGCAGATCGAGAATGATATCGACCTGGTTTCCCCATCGATCTCACCCTAGGACTTCCATCTCATTAAGATGAGCCATCATCTTGAGAACATGATCCTAACGGGTGTTCCTCGATCATGGAGGTCGCCATCAAGTTTCTCATAGCCTCGCTTAGCCACCCTACTCGATGTCCGAAAAGTTCCTCGAGATTGAACATCATGTCATAAGTCGTGGCTATGGCACGATGTCGATGTTGCAAAGACATTTGACATAGATGCCAAAATGTAACACCGCCATCTCATCCGCCTTAACCCATTTCTTATAATGTTCTTTCTCCTTTTCATCGAGTCATCGGTGGGCTTAGGAGGACAGACTCAAGAGTACAAATTTGTACTCCTCCGCAGTTAAGACAATATCCAGGTTTCTTTTCCAATCAATGTAGTTTGGACCAGTAAGTTTGTTTTCTTTTAAAATCACAGCAAGTGGGTTGAAAGCCATTTGAAATTCCTAAAAATCACAATGATAAAAAATATTAGATTTCAAATATTATTGATTCCTCAAAACAATAAAATCCCGAAATCAACCAACACCTCAAAACACCGAGAATTTTGTATGCCACTGTGTGGACGATATAAACCTACATTTGTAAGAGGAGGTTTTACCCATTAATTTTATTATCTTGTCAACCTTACTTTTGACAAATAAAATTAATAGTTGGTTCCTCTTTGGCCCTACAAATAAAAGCAGTGACTCCGATGGGGAGGATACTTTCATTTGCATCTAAGTGTGCACCATTACACGATACTAAGGGAATTATTTCGGATTATGTGCCTTACCGCTGTGGAAGTACATATGCTCCTAGATAATTTCCTATAACCATTATTTGACCTAGTGATCCGCAAACAAACCCGTCCGCAGGGAGGAAGGCACTCAGAGCCAACACACAAGTTTGTTCGCATCACACGTCAAATTGTAATGGAGGCCGCGGGAATTAATTAAAATATCCCTCTCCCACTTAGTAAATTGCAAATGAGGAATTTTAAATCACACACAACATGCATATAAAATAAATAAGCAATAAATATGGAAAAAACAGAATTTTTCCAACTATTATGGCATTGTCCTCCAATATGCATCCCGTCGTGTGGCCACCTCGTCCGCTCCATCTTTTCCCGTGCGCAAGTCACCAAAGAGTTCCGAGCCGAGATAAAACATTTTAATTTACATCCATCGATCCTATACTCCACGAAGGAGTGTACAAATAATCTAGATCGAAAGTAAACTAAAATGAGCGGCTAAACAATGTCGTATTTAATTACAAAAATTAAATACTAATCTAGCCCCGTCAACCCCGAGGATTCAAATAATAAATTTTTTTATACACATCCATTCACATACACACATATGGCCATAATAGTCGGATCTTATGCCTGCAACAAAAGAGTTAAACTACGCATATCCTACTATTATCCGACACATATAATATATGAAAAATGCATAAAAAATTAACCGAATCCAAAACACACAAAACTGGAAACCTGGCTCTGATACCAATTGTTGGGTACAATGCTTCGGAGGCTCATTGGCTCCCATGTCCCCGGATTAAAATTTTCACTAATGAAAGACTTAATCCGGATGGGATGAGCTTCCTTGGCACAACCTATTCGTCGTCGTGCTAACAACTTGAGTGGTCGCTTGAACAAACTAGTTGTTCAAGCAACCCAACTCTTCTAGTTGGTTAGCCGCGGAAAAGACGACGGATGGATCGCCGGTTTTTGTGTTTGTCTTCGGGGTCCATGATTATACAATATATATCCATTCATACACATGCATAATCAAAATATTAAAGAACATATTCAGATCTATAAATAAAGTTAAAAACAACTTTATACCTTACGATCTTCTACCGTATGTCCTATCCTTCTCGTGGACGACATGTGGACGAAGATCCTCCACGAGTAGAAGCCTTCTAGATCGAGTTCTCCTCTACCTTGTCCGCTGCGAACAAAGAGAAAAACCAACAATACCTTTCCTATCTAGAACCGGCCACCAAGCTAGAGAGTTTGATGCAACCGCCGGCCAAGGAACAAAAGGATGAAGTTCCGGCCACCAATTCAATGGGAACCGCCGGCCACCTTTGGAGAAAGGAGAAGTGCCGGCCACCAAGTCTTGGAGAGCCGCCGGCCACCAAGGAATAAGGGAGGAGGAAGAAGAGAATGGCTTAGAAGATGGGCACCGGCCAAGTGTGGATGGAGGAATATGGGCGCTGGCAACAACTAGAAGAAAGGAAGTTGCCGCCCAAGCCTTTTCTCCAAAACCCTACCCGCCCACTAATCTCCAAACCCTAACTCCAATTGCAATCACTTAGTTGCCGCCCAACCCTAAGCCATCTATATATAGAGTAGGGCCTAAACCTCCTTTAATCTCCACCGTCGGATCTAGGGATTTAATCTCCACCGTCGGATCTAGGGTTTTATCCCAACCGTCGGATCTAGGGTTTAATCCCAACCGTCGGATCTAGGATTTCATCCCAACTGTCGGATCTAGGGTTTCATCCCAACCGTCGGATCTAGGGTTTTATCCCAACCGTCGGATCTAGGGATTTAATCCTAACCGTCGATTCTAGGGTTTCATCCTAACCATCGGATCTTAGGGATTTAATCCCAACCGTTGCTTCTAGGGTTTCATCCTAACCATCGGATCATAGGGATTTAATCCCAACCATTGGTTCTAGGTTTTGTTTTACATTCTTGGATCTGGACTTCACAAGGATTGTATTAGGCTACGATAGGGACCATAAGGAGGAGTTGGGTCTTGGCCACCCGATGGATCGGAACCACACATACTTGATCCATCAATGATGTTCCATTCCACTAGAGGATCATCATTGAACTACCTCACCAACCCCCATAAATTAATATGGGCTCCATATATTATTTGTACATTAATCTCCCCGTGTTTAAGATATCGAATGTCCATCAATTAACTGATTTACTGACCATCAATTAATCAACATCTAATTCCTCGAGTAGTACCACTCAACCTTATCATCATGTTGACTAAGTCAACCAGCTGGGTTTACATGATGAACCTTATGAGCTCCTCAAGGGGATATCATCAACCTAATATATAGGACACGGTTTCCTCCTATAATCAACGGCACACCATGTAAATAATATTATTTCCCAACTTACCGGGCATATTGATTTAATCCATCTAAATCTCACTCACTGGTAAATCAAAGAAATAAATACTAAGTACATGTGCCTGTTATTATATCGGGATTAAGAGCATGTACAACATAATATCCGAGGTCCGATTCAATTATGTAGTCAGTACTAAATTGAATCACCTCTATGTCGGTCCTACTCAATACACCTAAGTGTACTAGTGTAACTCTATGTTCAAGATAAAACAATACCAAGCTACACTACAACCATGCCAATGGTTTGTCCAAAACCATCTTGGTTGTGAGCCTTTACTTATATTTTACAAGGTACTGATAACATGATCTTCTGTGCCACACCAAGCACCATGTTATCTACAATGTAAAATATTAGACAATATGCACACATATATAATGAATATATAAAATGCAAACAATGATCATGTGATTCTTATTTCAAAATAAAATGTTCATACAAAAAGAGCTAGGCTTTCAGTATACATTCCAACAAGATAAACCCGACCATGTGTTTAAACTCAAGAAAGACTTATATGAACTAAAATAAGCTCCTGGAGCTTGGTATGAGAGGATTTCTGTATATCTTAAGTCCAAAGGGTTTAGCCAAGGCTTAGTCGACCCAACCCTTTGAAAACCGTAGGCAAAGAAATTTGTATAGCCCAAATCTATGTAGATGACATCATTTTTGGAACCACTAATTCAATCCTACTAAATGAATTCATTTCACTCATGGAAAGTGAGTTTGAAATGAACTTAGTAGGAGAATTAAATTTCTTTCTAGGATTACAAATTAAACAAACTAAGGAAGGAATTTATTTACATCTACAAAAATATGCTAAGGAATTAATTAACCTATTCGGAATGCAAAATGCTAAAATATTTAATAAACCTATGGCAACTAATGTTAATATAGGAGAAGATGTAGACGGAAAGCCTATTGACCTAAAATACTATAGGAGCGCCATAGGGAGTCTCCTTTACTTAACTGCAAACCGACCCGACATCCTATTCACAGTAAGTATGTGCGCAAGGTTCCAAACTTGTGCTAAGGAGTCTCACCTAATTTTAGTTAAGCGTATCCTCAGGTATCTAAAGGGCACGCTAAGCATAGATATTTGGTACCCTAGATCTACCGAGTTTGAACTAATCGGCTACTCCGACTCAGACTATACCGATAGTAAACTTGATAGAAAGAGCATGAGTGGTTGTTGTCAACTTCTCGGCTCAAGTCTAGTGAGTTGGTGAAGTAGGAAGCAACACTGTGTTGCCTTATCTACCACCGAAGACAAATATGTGTCAATGGGTGAGTGTGTGGCTCAGCTTCTTTGGATGAAACATACTCTCCAAGACTTTAACTTAAACTTCAACAATATTAAAACCCACATAGATAATGTTAGCTCAATCAACTTAACCAAAAATCCTATATGCCACTCTAGGACTAAACATATAGAGATAAAACACCACTTTATCCGAGAACATGTAGCTAACAGAACCATACAACTCGAATACGTGGAATCCAAGTCAAACCTAGCCGATCTTTTTACCAAGTCGCTATCCGAAGCCGAATTTAGTCTACTAAGACGAAAATTGGGCATGTGTGTAATAGAGTAGGATTGACCACTTATATTTTTATTTACTCTATTATTTACTTTTCTTTTCATGTTAATGGAACTAGCATAGGGCTTACCCTAGATATCATGTACCTATAGATTTAAGAAACCAATACATCTCACAACACATAGGACTAATGTGTTTGTGTACTTAGCCACGTAGATGGGCGTGAGATGTTAGGACCTTACTCCTGATTTCAGATGTAGACTTAGTACATTGACATGAACCACGGAGTTTAATTACATAAATTAACCAACTCTAATCAGGGCTTGTTTATCATTTCATATCAACCGAGTCAAATAGAGTTGAACATTCAAATAGATGAGCTTATGTTTAAACTACTATTTTCAAAACTTATTTGGAACATGCTTGGACTTAAAAAAAAAATTCCAACTTATGTTTTTCCAAAACCCCCTGTTCTTTTTCGATTTATGGCAAAAGGGGGAGAAAAGCCAAAGTTAAGGGATCAATTATTCGTAAATATTGACTTAACTTTTAGAAACTTAACTTTCTTAATTGAGAAAGGCCAGGGTTAAGGAATCAATTTTTGAAGGAATCCAGTTTTGATCTCTTAACTTAAACTTATTTTAAACACTAAGGCCAATATTAGTAGCACGCATCAAGGGGGATGATTAAAATCCTTTCTCAAGTACTCACCCTCGGTCAAGAGGGAGGATTCCACAAGGGGGAGCAATTGAAAAAGGTATTTTATACTCCTACTTAACTTACTAAACTAAGTATACTCATTCCTTCATATTCATGTTTTATGTTATTCACTTTTTATGTACTTAATTTATTTACTTAACTTTGTGTTGGTTTGTCATAGATCAAAAAGGGAGAGATTGTTGGTGAAGTAGGCACCTGAATCGAACCTGAGTTTTGATTATAGAAAATGCACAAAGTTAAGTTCACTTTGTTATCTCACGAGCTGAATCAAGTGTGCAGAATTGCTAAGCTAAGCCGAAGGTCAGCGACACTCGGAGGGAACCGTGGTGGTCGGGCGACACCGAGAGGACTTCGAAGAGAGCTGAGGAACTCGAGTGAAGACCGGAAGCGAGGCTTCAAATGTAAAGGTTGAGGTAAGCTCGTGTGAGTGAGTGTAAGTAAGATCGTGTTCTCCGTACGGGGATATCATTAGGCATCGATCCGACCAAGACTTCCCATGGAAGGTATAAGTCGAGATCGGATGGTAAATGGCTATCGAGCTTACTTATACTAACTGCATTTTCGAGCTAACTCTTCATTGCAGTTGGTAACCCTACCATTAGTCGACTAATGGCTTGTATCAGTCAACTGATGCCTTAGCAGTCAACTGATAGGGTTGATCAGTCGACTGTTGGTCAAGGATCAGCCTCAAGGAGAGTCAAAGCTTATCACCATTTCTCAAGGGCTAGATGGCATCACCTCATGAAACCTCATCTCAACGATTAGGATTTCACAAGGCTATCAAAGTAGGGGTTCTCCACACCTTTTCCCTCATTCTAAGTTCTCCAAAACATTCCCACAACGCCGCTCTCCTACAATGACTCTACTACGCCAAAGTGCCACTGGAACGACGATGACTTAACCTTAGCTCACGATCTTCTTCATCGTCAGTATAAACATCTTTATTTAGAGTCTTAATTGTGCATTCTTTTGTTTTTGGAGCTTTAATCATAATAAGGGGAGGGGGAGTATCCCTTTACCTTGAGTTTTATTGTTTTCTTGAAATCGTTCACTCCTACCTCTAAAGAGGAGGAGTATTTTAGTGGATTGCCCTCCATACACGGTCTAGGACCATTAGGGCCTTGGATTAGCAGTTGAAGGTTGTGAACCAAGTAAAAAAGAAATAGTGTTTTTTTGTTTCACTGTGCATTTCTTTATTGCTCGTATTTTAAATCAAACGAACGAAAAGTTTTCACGTGCGCTATTCACTCCCCCCCTCTAGCGCTCAAATCGATCCAACACTATGTAATTCTAGAGTTGTTTATGTAATTACCAACTGACCTATGTAATTCCAGAGTTGTGTATGTAATTCTCGATTGATCTATGTGATTCCAGAGTTATCTATGTAATTTTCGATTGACCAATGTAATTTCAGAGTTATCTATGTAATTTTTGACTAACCTATGTAATTCCAGAGTTGTCTATATAATTTCCGACTGACCTATGTAATTCTCGAGCTGCCTATGTAATTCCCGACTGACCTATGTATTTCCCGACTGACCTTATGACAGGCCTCGTACTCAAACTTTCTCAATCGCCCGATTACCAATTTCTTCCTCATTATGTATAATGGTCATTTCTTAATATCTCAAAGGGAATTATAGTCAATTAAGCTGGAGAGAAAGGTGGTGGATACTCCTATATAAAGGGGTGGAAATGAGGGAGCAGGGGATGGGTTTTTCTGGATCTGGTATGCGGAGATAAAACTTCTTCTTCCTTAAGTTGCTTCCTTTATTCTCCTATCTTTTACTGTACTTTTCTTATATCTTCAATGGACACTGACTTGAGTGTGGGAGGGGTCACGCTAGGAAGCTGGCTCATCCCTAATTGGTCACTTCTATTGCAGATCAAGATCCTCAGTAGCATCTTCATAGATCTTATGTATCTCGCCTCTAACCAGCAAAAGAGGAGGGATTCGAGTGTGCCAGAAGAAGGAACCCCATCAATACCCATGATCAATATAATTCATCTCCTAGGACTTTAAGAATTCATCAAAACCACCCTCTAGACAAAGTAGAAGGAGAACTTTCACAAAGAGTAAGGACTAGGTCCTTCTATATAGATCCTACTAGTCAAATTTCCCTAATCTCCCAAATTGAGCCAAAATCAATTAATGATGTCTTGCTTGATCCAGAATGGATATTAGCAATACAAGAAGAGTTAGCTCAATTTGAGATAAGTCAAGTATAGGAACTAGTTCTTAGACCCAATGATGGCACAATTGTTACAACAAGATGGGTCTTTAGGAACAAGTTAGATGATCAAGGGAAAGTCACTAGAAACAAAGCTAGGTTAGTGGCTCGGGGGTTCAATCAAGTTGAGGGACTTGATTATGATAAGACCTATGCTCCGGTAGCTAGGTTAGAGTCTATCTAAATCCTATTAGGATATACTGCTCATATGGATTTCAAACTCTATCAAATGTATGTGAAATTGGCATTTCTAAATGGGTTCATTAAGGAAGAAGCCTATGTGGATTAACCACTCGGGTTTGAAAATGTAGATTACCAAAACCGTGTTTGTAAATTTAAGAAAGTCTTATATGGGTTAAAACAAGCTCCCTGGTTTGGTATGAAAGACTCTCATATTTCTTAATCTCTAAGGACTTTAAAAGAGGCCAAGTTAACCAACCTTTATTTCTAAATTCTACTGAAAAAGACATCTTTATTGCTCAAGTGTATGTTGATGACATCATATTTGGGTCAACAAATGACAAACATCTCTAAGACTTCATCAAACATATGAAAAATAAATTTAAGATGAGTCTAGTAAGAGAATTGACCTTTTTCTTGGGATTAATAGTCAAACAAACTAGTAATGAAACCTGTGTCTATCAAACCAAATACACTAAATAAATTATCAAGAAATTTGATTTTAGAAAATGCTAAGGTAGTGTCTACACCTATGGGAACCAACACTAAGATAGAAAATGATTTAGATGGAACACTAATAGATACAAAATATTATAGGAGTATGATTGGTAGTCTACTATACCTAACCTCTAGTAGACCGGATATACTTTTTACAGTAGGTATATGTGCAAGATCTTGTGACAAAGAGTCTCATTTGGTAATGGATAAGAGATTATTAAGATATATCAAGGGTACTAGAGAATTATGAGCTACACTGCTCCAAAGTCAAATTTTATTGTGATAATGTGAGTTCCATCAATTTGACCAAAAATCTAGTACATCACTCTGGGATAAAGTGCATGGAAGTGAAACATCACTTCATTAGAGATCATGTGGCAAGAGGAGACATTAAAATTAACTATATCGAATCCAAGTCTAACCTTATTGATATTTTCACAAAGGCTCTCTCAAAAGAGGAATTTACATCACTTAGGAGAGCACATGGAATATGCTTTGTAGAGTAGTAGGTATAGTCTTCCGTGATCCCATAGCTAAAATTTAGGATTATACCTTTATACATCTCACAAAAGACTTAAGAAACCTTGATTTTTATATTTATCCACTTAGACATCATGTGAAATGTTAGGAAGATTCATTTGGTTCACCATGCTTGTTATGATGCATTACTTTAAACCAAAATGACATTTAGAGACGTGAATCCTTCATTGAACCAATCATGGGAAAGGCTTGTGTATAATTCATATGCACATAGCCCTTAGAATATGATTGGAAATGTCAAATAAAATGCTCTCTAAATTTTGTTTATCATGTCTAGAAAAATAGTTTTTGTAAGTCAAATAAGATTGATACAAAGTTTGGAAAAGCATTAAATGTTTTATTGGTTTCCAAGTTTGTGTCAATCTAGATATCTAGAAAATATTTATTTTTCAATCATTTTTCCTTGATAGAAAATGGGTTGACAAATGTGTCTGCAAATTTTCATAAATTTTTGACAAACCTAGATTTATTTATGCATTTTGGAATCTCGACTGAAAAATCGGACAACACCTATCAAACAATAGCAGTTGACTGCTACATATACCAGTTGACTGGTCTAGTACCAATTGACTGGTAATCCCCTGAGTTGATTGCTAACCCTATTTTTGGTTACTTAAGCCTGATTTTACCATCGATCCTAGGAAGTCCTAACCCTATGATATGAATAGAGAAACATTTAAAATGACAATTGTTTAAAGATTAAAGGGTACTAGGACTAATTGATGTAATGGTTATAGGGGAGGTTTAATTATGTCAAATATCTAAACCCAAGACCTATGTGCACATGGTTTATTGTTGGTGCAAAGTTTGGCAATATTTCTATATATGTTTTTCATACTTTGCTCAACATGTTAAAGTTAGAATGTGTCTTGGATTAAGGGGGAGCCTTAAGTATATTTTATTCCTTAATTCAAGGCATAAAAACCTTATTCATCATGGTATGCTAATTGTCAACATTAGAATGTTGGAATCTCATCTATCTCTTTTTAATGTGTGTTAAAGGGGGAGAGGGGAAGAATTTAAGTTAGAATTCATATTGTGACATATTGCATTCTTATTTCATATTTAAAGACCTAACTTAAATGATTGTCAAACATCAAAAAGGGAAAGATTGTTGGTGTAAGAATGCTCCAAGTATTAATCTTTTGATGTTTGGATAATCATTTATAGTTAGGCAATGATTGTGATCTAACGTGGATGTTAAGTAACAGGTACAAGAAAAGTCCAAGAATGCAAACTTGGCAAGGAAAGTCCAAAGATGTAGACTTGGCAGTGTAAGTCCAAGTGTGTAGTCTTAGAAGCGTAAGTCCAAGTGAATCTTGACAAGAAAAGTCCAAGGATGAGGTTTGGCAGCATAAGTTCAAGTGTGTAGTCTTGGCAGCATAAGTCGAAATGAACTTTGGCAAAGGAAGACCCTAAAGCATGACAAAGTCAAAGGAAGCTTTTGAAGGCAAGCGCAAGAATGAAGGAGTCTTGGACACAGAGGGATCTTGAAGTCACGAGGCTGATGGAAGATCTTGAAGGTGTTTGTGTTAGAATGTATACTGAAAGCCTAGCTCTTTTCTGTATGAACATTTTATTTTGAAATAAGTATCACATGATCATTGTTTGCATTTTATATATTCATTATATATGTGTGCATATTGTCTAATATTCTACATTATAGATAACATGGTGCTTGGTGTGGCACAGAAGATCGTGTTATCAGTCCCTTGTAAAATATAAGTAGAGGCTCACAACCAAGATGGTTTTGGACAAACCATTGGCATGGTTGTAGTGTAGCTTGGTATTGTTTTATCTTGAACATAGAGTTACACTAGTACACTTAGGTGTATTGAGTAGGACCGACATAGAGGTGATTCAATTTAGTACTGACTACATAATTGAATCAGACCTCGGATATTATGTTGTACATGCTCTTAATCCCGATATAATAACGGGCACATGTACTTAGTATTTATTTCTTTAATTTACCAGTGGGTGAGATTGAGATGGATTAAATCAATATGCTAAGTTGGGAAATAATATTATTTACATGGTGTGCCGTTGATTATAGGAGGAAACCGTGTCCTATATATTAGGTTGATGATGTCCCCTTGAGGAGCTCATAAGGTTCATCATGTAAACCCAGCTGGTTGACTTAGTCAACATGATGATAAGGTTGAGTGGTACTACTCGAGGAAATATATGTTAATTAATTGATGGTCAGTAAATCAATTAATTGACGGACATTCGATATCTTAAACACGGGGAGATTAATGTACAAATAATATATGGAGCCCATATTAATTTATGGGGGTTGGTGAGGTAGTTCAATGATGATTCTCTAGTGGAATGGAACATCATTGATGGATCAAGATTGTGTGGTTCCGATCCATCGGGTGGCCAAGACCCAACTCCTCCTTATGGTCTCTATCGTAGCCTATTATAATCCTTGCGAAGTCTATATCCAAGAATGTAAAACAAAACCAAGAACCAACGGTTGGATTGAATCCATAGATCCGATGGTTGGGATGAAACCCTAGAACCAACGGTTGGGATTAAATCCCTAAGATCCGATGGTTAGGATGAAACCCTAGAATCGACGGTTGAGATCAAATCCCTAGATCCGACGGTTGGGATAAAACCCTAGATCCGACGGTTGGGATGAAATCCTAGATCCGACGATTAGGATGAAATCCTAGATCCGATGGTTGAGATGAAACCCTAGATCCGACGGTTGGGATAAAACCCTAGATCCGACGGTGGAGGTTAAATCCCTAGATCCGACAGATGAGATTAAAGGAGGCTTAAGCCCTATTCTATAAATAGGTGCTTAGGGTTGGGCGGCAAGGATAAGATAAGGAGATTGGTTTTCGAATTAGGGTTAGGGTTTGGCTCATCTTCCATTGGGCGGCTAGGGTTTGGGCGGCTACAAGCTTGGGCGGCAAGCTAGGGTTTGGCCGGTCATCCCTCTCTTCTCCTCCTTGGTTTTGGGCGGCACTCTTCCCTTTTCCTTGCTCCTTGGCCGGCGGTTCTCCATCCATTGGTGGCCGGCAATCATCTTCCTCCAATCTCTCCAAGGTGGCGGCGGTTTCCATTCATTTGGTGGTAGCGATCATCCACTTGCTCCTTGGTCGGCGGTTGCACCAAATTCCCTAATTTGGTGGTCGGTTCTAGATAAGAAAGGTATTTGTGATTGCTTCTCTTTGTTCGCAGCGGACAAGGTAGAGAAGTAAGTGATCAAGAAGGCTTCAACTCGTGGAGGATCTTCTTCCACACGTCGTCCACGAGAAGGATAGGACATACGATAGAAGATCGTAAGGTATAAAGTTGTTTTTAACTTTATTTACAGATCTGAATATGTTCTTTAATATTTTGATTATGCATGTGTATGAATGGATATATATTGTATAATCATGGACCCCGAAGACAAACACAAAAACCGGCGATCCATCCGTCGTCTTTTCCGCGGCTAACCAACTTGAAGAGTTGTGTTGCTTGAACAACTAGTTTGTTCAAGTGACCACTCAAGTTGTTAGCACGACGACGAATAGGTTGTGCCAAGGAAGCTCATCCCATCCGGATTAAGTCTTTCATTAGTGAAAATTTTAATCCGGGGACATGGGAGCCAATGAGCCTCCGAAGCGACATCCCAACAATTGGTATCAGAGCCATCGGTTTCCGGTTTTGTGTGTTTAGGATTCGGTTAATTTTTTATGCATTTTTCATATATTATATGTGCCGGATAATAGTAGGATATGCGTAGTTTAACTCTTTGGTTGCAGGCATAAGATCCGACTATTATGGCCATGTGTGTGTATGTGAATGGATGTGTGTAGAAAAATTTATTATTTGAATCCTCGGGGTTGACGAGGCTAGATTAGTATTTAATTTTTGTAATTAAATACAGCATTGTTTAGCCAATCATTTTAGTTTACTTTCGATCTATATTATTTGTACACTCCTTCGTGGAGTATAGGATCGATGGATGTAAATAAAATGATTTATCTCGGCTCGGATATCTTTGGTGACTTGTGCACAGGAAAAGGTGGAGCGGACGAGGTGGCGACACGACGGGATGCATATTGGAGGACAATGCCATAATAGTTGGAAAAAATTCTGTTTTTCCATATTTATTGCTTATTTGTTTTATATGCATGTTGTGTATGTTTAAAATTCCTCGATCTCAATTTACTAAGTGGGAGAGGGATATTTTAATTAATTCCCGCGACCTCCATTACAATTTGACGTGTGATGCAACAAACTTGCGCGTTGGCTTTGAGTGCCTTCCTCCCCATCGGATGGGTTTGTTTGCGGATCACTAGGTCAAATAAGGGTTCTAGGCAATGATTTAGGAGCGTGTGTACTTCCCCATCGGTAAGGCACATAATCCGAAATAATTCCCTTAGTATCGTGTAATGGTGCACACTTAGATACAAATAAAGGTATCCTCCCCATCGGAGTCACTGCTTTTATTTGTAGGGCTAAAGAGGAACCAACTATTAATTTTATTTGTCAAAAAGTAAGGTTGACAAGATAATAAAATTAATGGGTAAAACCTCCTCTCACAAATGTAGAATTCGTATACGTCCACACTATCGTGGCATGCGATATTCTCTGTTTTGAGGTGTTGGTTGATTTCAGATTTTATTGTTTTGAGGAATCAATAATATTTGAAATCTAATATTTTGATCATTGTGATTTTTAGGATTTTCAAATGGCTTTCAACCCACTTTTGTGATTTTAAAAGAAAACAAACTTCGGGTCCAAACTACATTGATTGGAAAAGAAACTCGATATTGTCCTAATCATGAGGAGTACAAATTTGTACTCTCGAGGTTTGTCCTCCTAAGCCCTCCGATGACTCGATGAAAAGGAGAAAGAACATTATAAGAAATGGGTTAAGGTATGAGATGGCGGTGTTACATTTTGGCATCTATGTCAAATGTGCGCAACATCGATCGTGACATAGCCATCGCTATGACATGATGTTCAATCTCAAGGAACTTTTCGGACATCAGAGTAGGGCGGCTAGGCAGGAGGCAATGAGAAACTTGATGACGACCACCATGGTCGAGGGAACACCCGTTAGGGATCATGTTCTCAAGATGATGGCTCATCTTAATGAGATGGAAGTCCTCGGAGCTGAGATCGATGGGGAAACCCAGGTCGATATCATTCTCCACCGCCAAGGAGTTTTGAGCAGCCTCCAACTACAACATGAACAAGAGGTTGTATTCATTGGCGAGCTTGAGATGTAACTCCAGCGCAGAGGGGCTTTTTCGTCAGAGTTCTCAAGCCATGGTCGCTCAGAAGGTTTCTTCCTCCAAACCGAAAGGTAAGAAGAAGAAGAAGCAAGGTGGAGCGAAGAAGGTGGCAACAGGGCCTCAGGCAGGAGTGAAGAAGCCGAAAGGCAAGTGCTTCACTTGCAAGCAGACTTAACATTGGAAGGCGGACTGTCCTCGCCGAAAGAACAAAGGTATATCCTCTTGTTTAGTTGTTGAAACATATTTAGCGATGTTATCTAGCAGTACCTTGTGTGTAGATACAGGAGCCACTGATCATGTCTGCAATACTTTGCAGGGGTTCCAGGAAACCCGACGACTAGCTGAGGGAGAGATTACCGTCTTCATGGGAAATGCTTCAAAGGTGGCGGCTATTGCAGTGGGAGACGTTTATTTATCTTTTGATAGTAATAAAGTTTTGGTTTTCAGAAATTGCCTTTATGTACCTACTTTTAGAAAGAATTTAATTTCAGTTTCTAAATTGTTTTTGGATGGATATTCTGTTTCTTTTAATGACAAGGTGGTTATAAAAAGGAATAGGGAGATTATCTGTTCTGGTACATTGGTTGGCAATTTATATACTATTGAACCAAAAACTCCCACGATGCAAATAGAAGTAAATAACTCATCTTCTAAATCTAATAAGAGAAAAGAACCTTCGCAAATGAACCAAACATATCTTTGGCATCTAAGGCTTGGTCATATTAACCTAAGCAGAATTCAAAGGTTGATAGCTGATGGACCTTTGGGTTCATTAGTGGTGGAGGATCTCCCAACCTGCGAATCTTGCTTGGAAGGTAAAATGACCAAGAGGCCTTTTAAGGCAAAGGGGTATAGAGCCAAAGATGTGTTAGAATTGGTTCATTCTGATTTGTGTGGTCCTATGTCTATCAAGGCAAGAGGTGGCTTTGAATACTTCGTCTCTTTTATAGACGATTATTCAAGGTATGGATACATTTACTTGATGCGCCGCAAGTCTGAATGCTTTGACAAGTTCAAAGAATTCAAGGATGATGTGGAGAACCGTCAAGGTAAAAGTATCAAGACATTACGATCTGATCGTGGTGGCGAGTACCTCTTGGGAGAGTTTAGGAGTTACTTATCAGAGGTTGGGATTCAATCCCAATTGTCTGCACCTGGCACACCCCAGCAGAATGGTGTAGCGGAGCGAAGGAATAGGACTCTTATGGAGATG
Organism: Wurfbainia villosa; assembly: GCA_025175895.1. Classification (NCBI taxonomy): domain Eukaryota; kingdom Viridiplantae; phylum Streptophyta; class Magnoliopsida; order Zingiberales; family Zingiberaceae; genus Wurfbainia; species Wurfbainia villosa. The sequence goes on from CM045997.1 coordinate 86,460,014, forward strand.
GTCAGATCGATGATGAGTTATTCTGAGTTACCTGATTCGTTCTGGGGGTTTGCTCTGGAAGCAAGAAGACACATTCGAACTTTGGTTCCATCTAAGTCGATTACCCTCTACTCCTGAGTTGTGGTGGCGCCTAGTCTAAGACATATTGGTTGGGGTAGTCGGCACATGTCTTTGAAGGGAGATCTTTGGTAAGTTGGAATCTCGTACAGAAGTGCACTTGTTTGTTGGCTACCCTAAGGGAACGAAAGGTGGTTTATTCTATAGTCCTAGAGATCAGAAGGTGATCGTGAGTACGAATGCCAAATTTCTAGAGGAAGACTATGTGATGAATCACAAGCCCACGAGTAGGATTGTTCTTGAGGAGATGACAGGGGAAGTCCCGACTTCAGTACCACCGGTACAAGAGGAGACACCACAAGTCACTGCACCGCGTGTCACAGAGCATACATAGGAGGCACCTCGTTGTAGTGGGAGGGTTGTTAGACAACCTGACAGATTCATGTTTTTGGGAGAGTCTTTGGACTTAGTCCCTGGTGAACATGAACCTGATCCCTGGACATATGATGAGGCAATCCAGGATAGAGATGCGGTATCTTGGCAAAGTGCGATGAATTCAGAGATAGAATCTATGGATTCTAATCAAGTCTGGGAGCTAGTAGAACCACCCGATGGTGTAAAAACCATTGGATGCAAGTGGATCTACAAGAGAAAGAGAGGAGTAGACGGGAAGGTCGAGACCTTCAAAGCTAGGCTTGTTGCGAAAGGGTATACTCAGAAAGAGGGTATCGATTATGAGGAGACCTTTTCGCCGGTAGCTATGCTTAAGTCTATCCGGATTCTCTTATCTATAGCTGCTCATATGGATTATGAGATTTGGCAGATGGATGTCAAGACAGCTTTCCTTAATGGAAGTCTTGAGGAGAACATCTATATGCGGCAACAAGAGGGATTCATTGCTAAAGGCAAAGAGCATCTTGTATGTAAGCTTAATCGGTCCATTTATGGATTGAAGCAAGCTTCTAGATCTTGGAACATCCACTTTGATGAGGTAATCCAGTCATATGGATTTATTCAAAGTCCGGATGAACCTTGTGTATACAAGAGATGTGACGGAAACGTAGTGGTGTTTCTTGTACTATACGTAGATGACATTTTGTTAGTTGGCAACAATATCAAAGTGTTATCAGACGTAAGGGTATGGTTGTCCAAACAGTTTGACATGAAGGACTTGGGAGAAGTGGGACACATCCTTGGGATCAAAGTTATAAGGGATCGCAAGAAAAGGATGTTATGCTTATCTCAAGCTTCATATATTGACACTATCCTTGCTCGTTTTAGCATGCAGAACTCCAATAAAGGTTTTCTACCTTTTAGGTATGGAGTTCCTTTATCTAAAGAGATGTGTCCCAGAACATCAAAGGAGATAGAGGACATGAAGGCGGTTCCTTATGCTTCGGCAGTAGGAAGCCTTATGTATGCTATGCTATGTACGAGACCGGATATCTGCTTTACCGTGGGCATGGTTAGCAGATATCAGAGTAATCCTGGACAGGGACATTGGACTGCGGTAAAGCATATATTGAAGTACCTGAGAAGGACTAGGAATTATATGCTGGTTTACCGGGCAGATCAATTAGTCCCTGTGGGTTACACAGATTCGGATTTCCAATCAGATAGGGACAAGAGTAAGTCTACCTCGGGGTTTGTGTTTACTTTTGGAGGTGGAGCCATAGCATGGAGGAGTGTCAAGCAGAAATGCGTGGCGGACTCTACCATGGAAGCTGAGTATGTGGCAGCCTCTGAGGCAGCCAAGGAAGCTGTATGGCTCAGGAACTTCTTGATGGACTTGGATGTGATTCCTGGTTTGCCTAGAACTATCACAATTTATTGTGATAATAGTGGTGCAGTTGCAAACTCGAAGGAACCACGAGCCCATAAGGCGAGTAAACACATAGAGCGCAAGTACCACCTCATACGAGAGATCGTAAAGCGAGGAAAAGTTGCTGTCGCCAAGATTGCATCAGAGGATAACTTGGCAGATCCATTCACTAAGGCCCTTCCAGCGAAAGCGTTTGATAGGCATGTGGAGGACATGGGGATCAGATGTATGGCAGAGTGATGACAGCATAGTCTTTTAGTATAAGTGGGAGATTGTTAGAATGTATACTGAAAGCCTAGCTCTTTTCTGTATGAACATTTTATTTTGAAATAAGAATCACATGATCATTGTTTGCATTTTATATATTCATTATATATGTGTGCATATTGTCTAATATTCTACATTGTAGATAACATGGTGCTTGGTGTGGCACAGAAGATCGTGTTATCAGTCCCTTGTAAAATATAAGTAGAGGCTCACAACCAAGATGGTTTTGGACAAACCATTGGCATGGTTGTAGTGTAGCTTGGTATTGTTTTATCTTGAACATAGAGTTACACTAGTACACTTAGGTGTATTGAGTAGGACCGACATAGAGGTGATTCAATTTAGTACTGACTACATAATTGAATCGGACCTCGGATATTATGTTGTACATGCTCTTAATCCCGATATAATAACGGGCACATGTACTTAGTATTTATTTCTTTAATTTACCAGTGGGTGAGATTTAGATGGATTAAATCAATATGCCCGGTAAGTTGGGAAATAATATTATTTACATGGTGTGTCGTTGATTATAGGAGGAAACCGTGTCCTATATATTAGGTTGATGATGTCCCCTTGAGGAGCTCATAAGGTTCATCATGTAAACCCAGCTGGTTGACTTAGTCAACATGATGATAAGGTTGAGTGGTACTACTCGAGGAAATAGATGTTAATTAATTGATGGTCAGTAAATCAATTAATTGACGGACATTCGATATCTTAAACACGGGGAGATTAATGTACAAATAATATATGGAGCCCATATTGATTTATGGGAGTTGGTGAGGTAGTTCAATGATGATCCTCTAGTGGAATGGAACATCATTGATGGATCAAGTATGTGTGGTTCCGATCCATCGGGTGGCCAAGACCCAACTCCTCCTTATGGTCCCTATCGTAGCCTAATATAATCCTTGTGAAGTCTAGATCCAAGAATGTAAAACAAAACCTAGAACCAACGGTTAGGATTAAATCCCTAAGATCCGATAGTTAGGATGAAACCCTAGAACCAACGGTTGGGATTAAATCCCTAATATCCGATGGTTAGGATGAAACCCTAGAATCGACGGTTGAGATCAAATCCCTAGATCCGACGGTTGGGATAAAACCCTAGATCCGACGGTTGGGATGAAATCCTAGATCCGACGATTAGGATGAAATCCTAGATCCGACGGTTGAGATGAAACCCTAGATCCGACGGTTGGGATAAAACCCTAGATCCGACGGTGGAGGTTAAATCCCTAGATCCGACGGATGAGATTAAAGGAGGCTTAAGCCCTATTCTATAAATAGGTGCTTAGGGTTGGGCGGCAAGGATATGATAAGGAGATTGGTTTTCAAATTAGGGTTAGGGTTTGGCTCATCTTCCATTGGGCGGCTAGGGTTTGGGCGGCTACAAGCTTGGGCGGCAAGCTAGGGTTTGGCCGGTCATCCCTCTCTTCTCCTCCTTGGTTTTGGGTGGCACTCTTCCCTTTTCCTTGCTCCTTGGCCGGTGGTTCTCCATCCATTGGTGGCCGGCAATCATCTTCCTCCAATCTCTCCAAGGTGGCCGGCGGTTTCCATTCATTTGGTGGCCGGCGCATCATCCACTTGCTCCTTGGCCGGCGGTTGCACCAAATTCCCTAATTTGGTGGTCGGTTCTAGATAGGAAAGGTATTTGTGATTGATTCTCTTTTTTCGCAGCGGACATGGTAGAGAAGTAAGTGATCAAGAAGGCTTCAACTCGTGGAGGATCTTCGTCCACACGTCGTCCACGAGAAGGATAGGACATACGATAGAAGATCGTAAGGTATAAAGTTGTTTTTGACTTTTTTTACAGATCTGAATATGTTCTTTAATATTTTTATTATGCATGTGTATGAATGGATATATATTGTATAATCATGGACCCCGAAGACAAACACAAAAACCGGCGATCCATCCGTCGTCTTTTCCGCGGCTAACCAACTAGAAGAGTTGTGTTGCTTGAACAACTAGTTTGTTCAAGTTACCACTCAAGTAGTTAGCACGACGACGAATAGGTTGTGCCAAGGAAGCTCATCCCATCCGGATTAAGTCTTTCATTAGTGAAAATTTTAATCCGGGGACATGGGAGCCAATGAGCCTCCGAAGCGACATCCCAACAATAGGATCACTTGGTTACCAGGATTCATAAACTTTAGTACTTAGCCTGGAGGTCTAGAGTTCGAATCCTGGGGAAGGCAAAAACCCACTTCCAGGGGTGGGAAGTCCAGGTGTGTAACGACGGGCCAACAGGGGCGACGGTCGTCGACCAATAGGGGTCGCCGAATTTCGCCAATAGGGGCCAGGTGCCAATAGGGGCCAGGTCGTTACAATAAAAAGGCGCCTTTTTATTGTAACGACAGCCTGTTAGCGAATTAATGACCCCTATTGGTCAGCGATCGTCGCCTGTTGGCGGAATTCGGTGACCCTGTTGGTCAGGCGTCCCCTGTTGGCCGTCGTTACTCACGACTTCACCGAAGTGAGTTTTTGCCTTTCCCAGATTCGAACTCTAGACTTCCAGCATACTAAAGTTTATGAATCCTGGTAACCAAGTGATCCTGGATCACTTGGTTACCAGGATTCATAAACTTTAGTACTTAGCCTGGAGGTCTAGAGTTCGAATCCTGGGAAAGGCAAAAACTCACTTCCAGGGGTGGGAAGTCGAGGTGAGTAACGACGGGCCAACAGGGGCGACGGTCATTGACCAATAGGGGTCACCGAATTCTGCCAACAGGGGCGACAGTCGTTGACCAATAGGAGTCATCGAATTCCGCCAACAGGGGCCCAGTCGTTACAGTTTGGTCTAGGCTTAGGGTTAGGTTTCAAGTATGAATAGTCATACTTGAGATGTACGAGTCAACTGATGTTTGAATCAGTCGACTGGTGAGGTAAAAACAATCGAGTAGATTATTTAACAGTCGACTGGTCTTAGGGTTCGAGCTGCACTCGGGCTCAAGTCAGCACTCGGACTTGGGAAGACGAGATATGATCTAGCAGTTGACTGCTGTTTTGAGCAGTCAACTAGCTGCAAGAGTCAATTAATCGAGTGCTCGGCACTCGAGAAAATAAACTGTGGCTCAGGAAGTCGACTGGTGCTTTGGATCAATCGATTGGCAGTCGATTGCTAGGGTTTAGCAATCGAGAGCATAGAATGTTTTTGAGTCGACTGTCAACTTATGGCAGTCGACTGATCAGGTATCCGTTGAGTGGTGACGATTTCAGAAATAGGCAGAAGCCTGAAAGTTTATTTAAGGAGGGATTTGGGGGCTTGAAGAGGCTAATACTTTCATACGAAATTCTTGTCTTCTAAGCTCCCTAAGCCTTCTCCTAAGTCTTTAAGCTCCAAATCTCTTCTTTCTAAGCTTACCTCCATAATCTTGTAAAAATAAGAGATCATCTTGTAAAGAGGGTTTCTCCACCTTAGTGTGCTCATCATAAGGGAAAGTTTTAGTGAAGGTTTGAAGGAATAATTCACGTTAAGGATTGTCGTGGAGTCGGAGCAGATCTCCAAACTATGTTACATCTATTGTATTAGCCTTGTTCTTATTATTTTTCATTTTTAATTGTGTTTCTGTTTTGCTTCCGCTAACAACTTTTGTAGAAATTTAAGAAGTGTTATTCACCCCCCTTTAGCCTAGTCCAAGTTCTCTAACAGTATCCATACTTGGACTTTTCCTTGCCAATACTACACACTTGGACTTTCCCTTGCCATATATCTATACTTAGACTTTCACTCGAGTCTTACTCAAGCTTGGTCAACCTTGTCCTGAGGTTGATTGCTCTAACAATCTCCTCCTAACAATATCTCTCATATGACATTGGATGTCCCAAACTATCCACTAGTCATACTATCATATATATTGTCAAACGTATTGTCAAATATCAAAACACTACTTGAATCTCACTCGAGCTTGGTCAACATTGACCTGAGGTCGATTGCACTAACAATCTCCCTTTTTTTTATTTTTGACAATACCTTTAAGTTTAGGCTAACCCATTTGCCCAACTTAATTCTTCTTATGTCAAGGAATAATGAAGGTTTCCTAACTTAAACCCTTCATTTCTCCCCCTTTGGCACATATTAAAAAATCTCTCATCTTCCAATGAGATCCTTCATTCTCCCCATTTATTCAAATCTTCATCTTGGATGTCTTCATTCTCCTTAGTGATAAAACCGTTATCAATAAATGAGAGGCAATCCTTCATTCTCCCCCTTCTCAAAGATCATCCATCATACCTAGATGGAAAATCTCCTCCTAAAGTCTTGCTCCCCCTTGATCATTGCATCAACAATGTCCTTGGAGAGTTCCTAATCATATAGGAAATCTAAACAATCAAAAAATAAGTGTAAAAGTTCAAACATGAACTTTAACCTCCCTTAAAATTCAATTCTTATTCTAATTAACTCTCCAATTCATTTTCAATGAACAACTCACCCTTACAATGTTTGTCTAAGTATATCATAGGGTTAGGAGTCGTTAGGGTACTTGGGGTTGCTGATAAATAGCTAAATAGACCTTATTCGACCAAAATCAGCATCATTAGTCGACTCTGTCAATGGCCAGTTGACTGAAACCTCCAACAGTTGACTGGCTACATAAGTAGTCGACTTGTTTCTACATTTGCAGAAATTAAGTTTTCCAAATTGAAATTCAGAAATGCATAAGTAATCCTATGATTTTTGAAAAATCATAAAATTTCATACACACATTACTTATGCCAAATATTATGGGTGAAAAATAGTTTTATATAAAAATATCCATTATTTTCCAAAAATAATACAAAATTCAAAAACCATTAAAACCTTCAATGTTTTTGCCTAAATTGTATCAATATTGTCAATGGTAATTGCTATCAAAAAATAGACTTCACCAAGGCATTCTAAAATAATTTTAAAATTGTTTTTAAAACCTATTTCCAATCATGATCTATGGGCTAAGTGTATATGACTTGTACATTAGCTTTCCTCATGATTTATCCATGTCATATTATGAGTTTGAGTTCATATAAATGCATCATATGAGTGCCTTGAATTTAACTCATTTTCCTAGTATCTCACATGTGTCTAGAGTGTTTCAATACACACCCATGTCTTCCTATAGTCTTTGTGAGATGTGGATTTTATTCTTCCCTAAACTAAGGGTTCATGCATTGCTATCTAGGCATATCCAATTTGACTTCCTTAGTTAAGATGTAAATTAATGTCATTTGTCCTTAATTTCAAATTGATAAAATTAATGCATGAATTATCATGGCATATATGATTTAATAATTTAAACCATTACCAATGATATATGATGTCATGATATGATAAAAATAATCTAAGTATTAGCATGATATTTTGAATAATCATGTGATACATAATGTCATGAAATGGCACAACAAACAAAGCATGGCAGGTTTTATAATATAAGGTATAGAAATACCTAAGTTTTGAATCTGATTGTCATTTGCTAGGATTATAACAAGTACAAAACTTGACATAACAACTATTGGAACGTTGGTGGCCGACTAGAGGGGGGGTGAATAGCCCTCTTGGTAGACGATGATGGTCGTTCGTTGATTACTTGTCTACAAACAATATTAGCGCAACGAAAACAAAACTAAAGAAGAAATTAAGACAAAGTAAAGAAAGAATAGATGCAAATGATAACACCAAGTCGTAACGTGGTTCACGGCCCTTGCCGCTAATCCACGACCCGATTCGTCCAAGGTGAATCACGCCTTAAGCTTCACTATTCTCTCCTTGGCACCAAGCAAGGTGGAGGTAACCTTTTCTTACAAGATCTCTCTTCTTACAATAAGATTGGAATAAATGCAAGTAAGAAGAGTGGAAATCATTTGGACACTTGTGAGGATGTTTAGAAGTTAAGCATTAGGCTCCCCAAGTGGCCAAAGGCTCCTTCTTATAGAGAAGAGCCCAATCTTCCCATTAACACAGCGGCAGTCGACTGATGCCCCAATCAGTCGACTGATGTTGTAACCATTGCCTAATAACGGCTTCATCCACGTTGGTTTCCAACCAACGACTCCCACATCAGTCGACTGATCGTCCCATTAGTCGACTGATGGAGCCAACAGTTGAGTGTCGAAAGTGAGCACTCGACTGATCACCATTCTGTGCCTAAAACCCTTGCAACCAGCTGACTGATTCCATCATCAATCGACTGGTGGTTTCGTCAGTCGACTACCAATCCTTTGTAGTCGACTGATGGGACACAGATCAGACTTGAACACCAGTCGAGTCAACAGTCGACTTGGAGCAGTCGACTGCATGACATGGCAGTTGACTGATGTCGGGAAATCTCATCTGAAACTTAGCCAATTGGCCAAGTTTCATCTAAGCGTTGCCCGTCCCGGGTTACATTCGCTCACACTCATTCCCTTGGAGTCCCTCGCCTTCGAAGTTGTCTTCGTCCAGCCATGTCCCTCGGATGCGCCAAGCGCACGACTTCGCAGTACCATCCTTCGCGTCTCGCTCTGAAGTCTACTTCCTTCGGCTTCACTCCAATGCTCCTCGTTCGGCGATCCCTCGGATGCACCAAGCGCATGGCTTCCGCAATGCATTTTTAACCGAGTCATGAGAGGTGAAACTTGCCAATGCTCCATGTGTGAATTACTAAGTCCTGCATGACTTCAACTCACACATTAAATCCATAACAACCTAACTTAAACCCTTTGCCACACACATCAAAACCATATCACATGGGTTAATTGCCCTAACAATCTCCCCCTTTTTGATGAATGGTAATCCGTTTAAGTTAGGTAAAAATAATAACATAACACATAAGGCAAGAAAGCATGTAATTAAAAACATGAGTATCAAATTCCCCCTTAAGACATGCTGAGTTTTCCCTCTTAGCATGATTAACTTAAACCTATCAATTCTCCCCCTTTGACACCATAAAAAACATTATATAAATATTGTACACACATGACATCAACTCTAATGGAAGAAAATACCAAAAACCAAACCAAAACCTGATAAAATAGGTTACTGTTCTCGTGCACAGTACATCAGTCGACTGAATCAGATGATCAGTCAACTGGCACATAGATTTCAGGTTTTCTGATTTTCGAACTCCAATTTCAGAAATGCATTAAAAATTCTAAAAAATTCAAAAAATCATAAAATTTGAAATACATATTTCTAGTGAGTTCCTTTATCAGTGAAAAATAATTTTTCATGAACATTCATTTTATTTTTGAAAATTAGGCAAAAACTCAAAACTTACAATAATATCTAAAGTTTGTATCAACTTTAAAGCCTAGTCTTGCCTTAAAACTTTTCAAAACATGAACTCACTGTTTGTGAAACATAAAATGGTTTTAAAATCATTTGAAATATCCAACCATGATCTTTAGGTAATATGTCTATGAATTAAACATATGCTTTCCCCATGATTGGTCTATTATTGCTCTATTGATACACTTATTGACCCATCTAAATGCCATAAGCATTAATGGCCCATTTGTATCATCCTATCATCTCACCCATTGTTATGTTCTCAATCAAGTTAGACTTATAGTGGGATGTGAGATGTTCCTAATGGTATTTACATTTAACCAAAATTTTATGCATTTCTACCCATGGTTAAGTATCATCCTAAAAACCCAATCATGAACATGCATAAAAAAATTATCAATCATGATCATAAATTATCAATCATTGCATATCATGATTATACATTATAAAATTAAGCATGAATCATGATTTAAACATTCAATTTATGGGTTATGCATTATCATCACCCAACACTATATTAAAAATTTGTAACCCACACCATCCTAAGTCAACCAAATAATATGATATAGATAAAGTCCACTATGGTTGACTATCGTAGGGTTTTCCTAACCCTTGAGGATGGATTTAGGAACCCAATATAAGTTCTTTCCTATGGGGTTCACTAAAAATTCCTTAGGGATCAATTTTCTAGCTATTGTTTTAATTTTGGCTTGACCCCTAGCAATTAGGCAATTATAGGCCTTTTCATTTTTATTTCCTTTATAACCTAGGCCTTTCTTATTAAAGCTTGCCCTTTGGCTCCCTATGATCATGTTCAATGTGTTGGAGCCTATAGTGAATTTCTCTAGGGCCTAAGTTAAATGGTCTACCATTTCCCTTAAGGCCCTATTTTCCTCAATGCATGCATCATTCACATCAAAAGGCATGTAATTATCATGTGAGCATGCATCATTGATACTAGAAGAAACATTATCATTAATATTTAAACATGATTTTTCTAGCTTTTCTTCTAGGGCCTTAATTTCATTTTTCATGCTTTTGTTTTTAGCCCTAAATAATTCCTTAGTTAACCTAGAAATCATTGACATAATTTTCTTGGGAGGGAGATTTGTTACCTCACTTACCAAATCCTTTTCCGATGATGAGGATGAACATGAGGACGCTCTCCCTTCACTTGAGCTCTCCTCCACGCTAGTGCTTCTTTCTTCTTCCTTAGAGGAGGTGGAGTCCAAATCATTTATCCCCATAAGAGCAAGATATGTGAAGGCCTCTTCTTCTTCGGATGAGGATAAAGGATCATCCCATGTGGCCTTGTGTGCCTTTGCCTTCCCTTTCTCCTTGGCTTTCTTCTCTTCTTCCTTCCCCTTGCTCCCCTTCTTCTTTTCTTCTTTCTTCCTCCTCTCTTCTTTGATCTTGTTCAAGAGGGGACAATCATCCCTTATGTGTCCCTCTCCTTGGCAATTGTAGCATATGATTTTTCGACTCAACCTTCTGCTCCTATAATTTGATTTGTTAAATTTAAAACTTTTTAAAGCACGTCTTACCTTCCTTACCATGTATGCTTCTTCCATGCTATCCATGGAGGAGGAGGAGGAGTCTTCATCCGATGATGAAGGTGGTGTCTCCTTCTTCTTCTTCCCTTTGTTGGCCATTAGTGCTACTCCCCTTGATGGCTTGATGCTTGGTTCTTCAATTACTCCTTCAAGCCTTGTTTCATGTAGCTCCATGGTGGAGAAGAATTCTTCTAGGGTGCTCAGTTCTAAATTCTTCAAAATATAGAAGGATTTCACCAAGGAGCTCCACTTTAAGGACTGGGGAAAGGCATCTATAGCCTTCATGACCATATCCAGGTTGGATAGCTTCTCACCTACACTTGTTAGGCCATTAAGAATTTCCTTAAAGCGATAATGTAGAGATGTTACCTTCTCCCCTTTATCGAGCTTGATGTTATTGAGTTGGGAGCGTAGGACATCTCTTCTTGCAAGCTTCGCCTCAGAAGTGCCTTCATGAAGCTCTACCAATCTTTCCCACATCTCCTTGGCGCTTGCACACTCTCCAATCCGGTTGATCTCTTGTTGGGGGAGCACGATGAAGAGGTGGTGCTTGGCCTTTGAATTTGCAAGGTGCTCCTCCCTTTGCTTCTTAGTCCACCTTGACTTCTCTAGTACTCTCCCCTCTTCATCCCTAGGCATCTCGAAACCATTTTCCATTATCAACTTAATATCGAAGTCTGTTTCAAAAAATACCTCCATTCTCTTCTTCCACCAAGAGAATTCGCCTTCAAATTTTGGTGGGTGAATGTTTGAGCCGACCATCATAGTTGTTGTGCTTGTTGCGGTGGTGAGTCTGGTGACAAGCGACTTGGCTCTGATACCACTTGTTAGAACGTTGGTGGTCGGCTAGAGGAGGGGTGAATAGCCCGCTTGGTAGACGATGATGGTCATTCGTTGATTACTTATCTACAAACAATATTAGCGCAATGGAAACAAAACTAAACAAGCAATTAAGACAAAGTAAAGAAAGAATAGATGCAAACGCTAACACCAAGTCATAACGTGGTTCACGGCCCTTTCCGCTAATCCATGACCTGATTCGTCCAAGGTGAATCATGCCTTAAGCTTCACTATTCTCTCCTTGGCACCAAGAAAGGTGGAGGTAACCTTTTCTTACAAGATCTCTCTTCTTACAATAAGATTCGAATAAATGCAAGTAAGAAGAGTGGAAATCATTTAGGCACTTGTGAGGATGTTTAGGAGTTAAGCATTAGGCTCCCCAGGTGTCCAAAGGCTACTTCTTATAGAGAAGAGCCCAATCTTCCTGTTAACACGGCCGATCAATGATCGATGCCTCGATCGATCATTATTTTCATGTTATGGCTCACAACATAAGATCATGTTATCAGTCCCTTGTAAAATATAAGTAAAGGCTCACAACCAAGATGGTTTTGGACAAACCATTGGCATGGTTGTAGTGTAGCTTGGTATTGTTTTGTCTTGAACATAGAGTTACACTAGTACACTTAGGTGTATTGAGTAGGACCGACATAGAGGTGATTCAATATAGTACTGACTACATAATTGAATCGGACCTCGGATATTATGTTGTACATGCTCTTAATCCCGATATAATAACGGGCACATGTACTTAGTATTTATTTCTTTGATTTACCAGAGGGTGAGATTTAGATGGATTAAATCAATATGCCCGGTAAATTGGGAAATAATATTATTTACATGGTGTGTCGTTGATTATAGAAGGAAACAGTGTCCTATATATTAGGTTGATGATGTCCCCTTGAGGAGCTCATAAGGTTCATCATGTAAACCCAGCTGGTTGACTTAGTCAACATGATGATAAGGTTGAGTGGTACTACTCGAGGAATTAGATGTTAATTAATTGATGGTCAGTGAATCAATTAATTTACGGACATTCGATATCTTAAACACGGGGAGATTAATGTACAAATAATATATGGAGCCCATATTGATTTATGGGGGTTGGTGAGGTAGTTCAATGATGATCCTCTAGTGGAATGGAACATCATTGATGGATCAAGTTTGTGTGGTTCCGATCCATCGGGTGGCCAAGACCCAACTCCTCCTTATGGTCCCTATCGTAGCCTAATATAATCCTTGTGAAGTCTAGATCCAAGAATGTAAAACAAAACCTAGAACCAACGGTTGGGATTAAATCCCTAGATTCGATGGTTGGATGAAACCCTAGAACCAACGGTTGGGATTAAATCCCTAGATCCGATGGTTAGGATGAAATCCTAGAATCGACGATTGGGATTAAACCCTAGATCCGACGGTTGGGATAAAACCCTAGATCCGACGGTGGAGATTAAATCCCTAGATCCGACGGTGGAGATTAAAGGAGGCTTAAGCCCTATTCTATAAATAGATGCTTAGGGTTGGGCGGCAAAGGATCAAGGAATTGGAGTTAGGGTTTGGTTCATCCACAAGTGGGCGGCTAGGGTTCATTGGGCGGCTAGGGTTTTGGAGCAAAGCTTGGGCGGCAAGCTTCTTCCTTCAAGTTGATTGCCGGCGCCCATCCTCCTCTATCATTCCTTGGCCGGCGCCCATCATAGAGCCCTCTACCTTCTTTCTTGGCCGGCGGTTCTCCTCCCATTGGTGGCCGGTTCTCTTCCTCCTCCCCATTCTCCAAAGTGGCCGGCGGCAACACTTATTCAAGTTGGTCGGCGCATCATCCAATAGTTCCTTGGCCAGCAGTTACACCAAGTTCCATAATTTGGTGGCCGGTTCTAGATAGGAAGGTATTTGTGGTTTCTTCTCTTTGTTCGCAGCAGACAAGATAGAGAAGAAAGTGATCTAGATGGCTTCTACTCGTGGAGGATCTTCGTCCACACGTCGTCCATGAGAAGGATAGGACATACGATAGAAGATCGTAAGGTATAAAGTTATTTTAACTTTATGTACAGATCTGAGCATGTTCTTATTTGTTTTGATTATGCATGTGTGTGTATGAATATATATTGTATAATCATGGACCCCGAAGACAAACACAAAAACCAGCGATCCGCCCGTCGTCTCTTCCCCGGCTAACCAACTAGAAGAGTTGTGTTGCTTGAACAACTAGTTTGTTCAAGCGACCACTCAAGTTGTTAGCACGACGATGAATTGGTTGTGCTAAGGAAGCTCATCCCATCCGGATTAATTCTTTCATTAGTGAAAATTTTAATCCGGGGGGACATGGGAGCCAATGAGCCTCCGAAGCAACTCCCTACATTACGCTGTGTATCACTAACTTATTGTAGACAAGAATCAACGCAATCTAATGAGGGAGATCGAAATTGCTATTCACCCCCCTCCCCTCGTTTAGTGCAACATCATCGACCCTACATCGATTGCCGAGCACCAGTCAGTTTTTTGAGTCACATCTGATCGAGCACCAGCTCAGGCCGAGCCGATCAATCAACTGGTCCATTACCCCAATCGACTGCCACAGTCTTTTGAGATCCCAAGTACCAAGCACTCAACTAGTCGACTGGTACACCTCAAAACTAAAGGTTTAACCATCAAGTATGATCCTCTCATACTTGACACGATCTCATAGTCTAGACCTAAACCTTCAAGCTACTTCCATCAGCCTCACGCCTTTGGTTCAAGTCCACGGCTCCTCACCCTTGTGCTAGCCTTCAAGTACTTCCTTCAGCTTTGCATGCTATCGAGTACCCTTAGCCTAGACCTAAGCCTTCAAGCTACTTCCATCAACCTCACACCCTTAGGTTGAGTCCACGACTCCTCACCCTTTGCACTAGCCTTCAAGTACTTTCTTTGCCTTTGTCATGCTAACGGGTCTTCCTTTGTCAAGAGGTTGCACCTCCGGGACTTACACTACCAAGACTACACACTTGGATTTATACGGCCAAGACTACACACTTGGACTTTCCTTTGCCAAGTTATCCATACTTAGACTTTCCCTTACAAAGACTACATACTTAGACTTTTCCCTTGCCAAGTATCCATACTTAGAATTTTCCTTACCAAATATCCAAACTTGGACTTCTCTTGCCAAGAATCCATTATTGGACTTATCCCTTGCCAAGTATTCATACTTGGACTTTTCCTTGTCAAGACTACACACTTGGACATTCCCTTTACCAAGACTCCATACTTAGACTTTCCCTTATCAAGTATCTACACTTAGACTTTCATTCGAATCTTACTCGAGCTTGGTCAATCTTGACCTGAGGTTGATTGTTCCAATAATCTCCTCCTAATAATCTCCCTTATATGACCTTGAATGTCCCAAACCATCCACTAGTTATACTATCATGCATATTGTCAAACATTAAAACACTACTCGAGTACCCCTCGAGCTTGGTTAACATTAACCTAAGGCTGATTGTCCCAACAATGATTGACCAAACACTTGGCATGAGAGTGAAGAACCAAATAGGTCAGAAAGAACTAGATATTTAGTGAGTGAGAAAATCTTAACAAGTCAATAAGACTAAATGTTAAGTGAATAGGAAAGTCCTAATAGGTGAGGAAGGACTAGATATTAGGTGAGTGTAGAAGTTCAAACATGTCAAGATGATATGATGTTAGGCAAATAAAGTTTTAGTAGGTTAAGGGTGATCAGATGCTAGATAGGTAAAGTCCCAATTGGTTAAGGGTGACCAAATGCTAGACAAGTGAAGTCTCGATAGGTTAAGTGTGATCGAATATTAGGTAGGTGAGATCCCATCAAGTCAAAAGTGATCAGATGCTAAGTGAGAAAAGTTCTAATAGATTGAGATCAATCGAATACCAAGTGAAGCAAGACTTAGTCATAGTAAGAGATGAAATTGAAGTATCAATCAACTGATAGGGTGCATCAATCGACTGATAAACCCTGAACTCAGAGTTTGGGAGTTTGAAAGGGTTTAAGGGAGTATAGGTTGCAATCAGTGGATTGATATGTTTCACTAATTCACTGATGGACTTTATCAATCGATTGATATTAATGTATCAGAGTATAAAAGACTCTATAGTCGACTATAGTCCTCAACTGGATAGGTTTCAATCAATTGGTGATGAATAACAGTCGACTTGTGATAATGTGGATAGAGTTGTTAAGTTGATAGATCAAAGTAACATTCGAATCCTTGATAATGGTTCGCATGTCATTTCACCATTTAATCAAATTAAATTTAATTATCGAATACCCTCTATACTAATGTAGCATAGGGAAGACTCGGATCATCTCTTACAAAGAATATAATGGGAGAATGGTAGTCTTAGGATTGATTGTTATTACTTTAAAATTTTCTATTGTAATACGGGGTTTGGATTTGAAATTCTAAACTTACAATTCCAATGAAATTAAAGTAAACATAAAGTAAATTTCAAGCGAACGTTCAAATATAAATGCATTCAAAATGAAAGACACAATTTAAAATTTGAAATGAAATAAAGCTTTGCATGAAATTAAAAAAAACACACATTAAGTGCAGTAAATAAAGTGACATAAATGTAAAAGGAATTAAATACAAAACATGACATTCAGTAGTAAAAGACATAAATAAATCTAAACACTAAAGTGAGGTGGAGATATCTCCCTCCAAGGACGATGAATGATTATGCTACAACAAGGGTGAGGGCTCTCTGACCCTCTAAGGTGGATGATGCATATCAATGCTGCAAATGACGTGGAATGATTTTGAACCCCTAAGCTCATGGTGGCATTGTTCACGACGCCTGAGACCCTGAAGCATGCGAACAATGGATGGATGATTGAGGTGTTGAGTGTGGAACCTTGAAGCTCATGGATGATGATGCAACCACAAGAGCAAATACCTTCTTACCTCCTAAGGTGTCAGTGACGATGGAGATGACCAGAGGGACCACTTCAATGATTGTCAATGATGATGCTAATAACCGCATAATGTATCACGGTTATAAATTCAATTTTAATTACCGAACCCCCTCTATACTATATAGAGATGACTCAGGTCATCTTCCAATGAGTGTAAACTAGTGAATGGTAACTTATGATCGAATATTATTATTTGAGTTTATTTTATGTTATAGTAGGGGGTTTGGATTTGATGCTACGACTAATAAATGGAATTCTAATCTAATCTAAACTATGATTACACAGTAATTAAAGAAAACATAAAATAGCTTTCAAACAAACTAAAGCATTGTAAGAAATTAAACAAATAACTTCAGTGCATGAGGTAAAGTAAAAAAAAGTGTATGAGAAATTATAACAAACACATAGCGAGCATAATTAAAGTTAAACAAAACTAAGCTAACACATATGTAAGAAGCATTTTAACAAATGCATCACATGCACAAAATTAAACTAATCTAATACTAAATCAAAGAAAACAAGTGGAGATCTCCCTCCGATGGCGGATGCGACTAGATGGCGGAAGCACCTCTCCCTAATCCATTAGAGGGTTCATGCTTGTGGAAGAAGATTACCACAGTGAAATTTACGTGTCAATTCTACAAGTGCACGAATGTTATCAAGTAATAAAAAGATTACCGACCCCTAAGATTATAAGTGAATTATTAGACTAAATGCAAATCAATTATGAGAGTCGAGAAGTGCAGAAAACAAGTGAAAGAGTTAGAGAAAACAAATTTAAAAAGGTAGTTCTAGGGTTTCGATTTCACCACGATGATTGTTGACATTCTAAGGATATTTTACTCTTCTATCTCTGTGTTCACACATGAAGGTGGTTTATCGTGAGGTAACCAATATCTTTAGTCAAAATATATTGGAGTGCTTACCCTAACGCAACATCTACTTTATAAGTTAACCTTACTAAGTAACCGCTTTCTCAAGGAAGTTCCTGTCACGATACCCCATAGTCCCTAGGTGTCATCCCCTACTGATGTAATTGAGAGGTATCCTAGCAATTACCTTATATGTTATTAAAATAATTTACTATTTGAGTGTACATTATATATGTATTTGATTGGATCTGAAACACATTTACTAAAGTCCACAATATAATAATAGCATGAGAGAAATAGTGATTGAATAACGATTAGTGAGTATCTCATCATATGTAATTATGTAAGTATTGAAATTATTCCTAATCGATGAATTTATGAGATTAGACATCATCAATTCTATGAGACTATCGCATGTTATTCTCTTTGGTTTATCTAAGCATTTGGTACTCATTGAATGCTGAGAGTGAACATGTGTATGATAGTTAGGCTAACTAATTCATTAGAGTGACCTGCTATGAGACTGTTAGAGTCATCCCTTAGTGTCAATCATGAGATGATTGATTAGAGATCATATGTATTATATTTCATTAATAACAGGCAAAGATTGATTATTATATTTACTTTATGTGTGTCAGTAAATAAATATAATAATGCCCTTGAATAGTGGGTTCTAATCTACAGTATATCAATTGATAGAATTAATTATGAGAAGCTGTAGAGAACACTATTCTTAAACATTCCTAGTCACGTATTAATAGACAAAGGGATATATTGATACATTGAGACTAGCATATAGGTCAATGGATGACTTGATTTCTTAAGTCATGGATATATGATATCACATTGACACATGGGTATATATATTGGAGAATATATGTACTGAATTGACCCGCCATGAGAAAGTGTCATGGATCGTTATATGAGTGTTATATACTTTCTCATGTGACTATTGGTATGAATAGTCCTTAAACCTAAAGTCACTATGGTTCCCTACATAAGGAGTTATATACTTTGGTATCATCTAACGTTACTTGTAATAGGGTACACTATAATGGCGATCACTAGGTATGTAACGAATTATGCGGAGGGATGTAAGTGATGTAGATGGGATCTATCCCTCCCAATTGACGGGAGTGATATCTTTGGCCTCTTGATAGAGTATGACCATGAAATGCATGGCCATGCTCAAATGAGTCAATATGAGATATTGAGCTCATTTGTTTGAGTGAGTCTACTTGAGGATCAAGAAACATAAAGATCGAAAAAGGGATGACATGGTCTATGCCTCATTGGATAGAAAAAAAAAGGGTTTTAAATACATTGGCAATGTCATAAGAGCCTATTGGGTCACACACAAATGGCATTCTTTTTGGAGATGGTTTCTTTTAGTTTGACTAAAAGTACAATTGAAGCATATGGCCAAGACTTGAGTTAGACTCAAATTGGTTAAACTTGAGTTAAACTCAAGTTAAACCATGGAAGATAAATCATTATGCAAGGGTCATCTATCATCATGCATGATTAATGTGATTAATCATGCATGTGAATACCAAGGGTCTTGGTATTCATGATGAGGAGATGAGAGGTTCATGCATTGATGAAGGAAAATACCAAGAGTCATGGTATTCAATAGGAGATACAGGAATTGATGGCAGGGGTCGCTAGTGGCTTAAAAGGCTTTTAACGTGAAAAACAAAGTGGTGGTTTTTGGATTGGATGTGTAAGCCAAGAGAAAAAAACAAGAGAATAGTTCTCTCCTTCCTCTACTTCTTCTTCCAAGGGTTCTCGCGGTTTGCTAGGGTTGCTAACACAACGTGACTCCAAAACTGCTGAGTGTCAGTATGGATACCTTAGAGATACGGTTATCCTTACTGTATTGAGATACGACAGCATTTGGATTAGCGAGATTGTAAAGGGCACGCATCGAAGGTATATCTCTTTTTCTTATAGATAAGTTCTAGATAAGAATAAGAAAACGATTTATATGTTTTGCATGGATCTCTAGAGGGATCCGATTTATTTTTGTTTCCGCTACGGTTGTGCGAAGTAGTCGCTTGCGATATTATGAATGTCACGATCCGATAATTTTTCCCTACAGTAGTACCAGAGCCACTTGTAAAACATATATTTCATTATTATGATTTATATGTGATATAAATTTAGACTTTCGTGTTTTCTATTATATATAAAACATGTGAATTATGGGCACACGAATTTTAGGCTTGGAATGCTGTGAAAGGGGAAAAAAATGGAGTTGAACAGTGTTGGACACGGGCAAGCCGTGTTGGAAAACATAGCCATGGTTTCAGCATGGCCTGGCAAAAGGAGAGACCCACGGCCGTGTTGAAAAACACGGCCTAGCCATGGGAGCCTCTACCCACCCCCAAAATGGTCGTGCCAATAGGCACGGCTCGACCGTGTGGCGTTGCGGCTTATCAACGAAGCGGCTTAAAATTCATATGTGTATTCATAATAAATTTTATAAAATTACATCATTATGAATGATATGTTGCATGGTGCATGGTTATGGCATAGAACCCAATGTGATTGTGGGGTCTGTTGTTTGTGCATGTTGTAATTCATAATACGACCTGCGTGTCGTTTCTTTATCTCTATTTTCCTGGTTGTAAAATAGACTTAGACTTGAATGTAACTCGAGTGTTCTTATTTTGTAATGTATAAAATAAAGAAATGAAAATTCCATTGAAGGTTGAAGTTACAAGGAGGATGCCGACAATACAGGATGACCAAAGGTAGCACTTGGAGAAGATGTCATCCCTAGGTTAACCATTCGCTCTTCTCATTGGCTTGAGAAGATCATAGTTTCGGCCCATAACCATGTCACGTTTATATGTTAATATATATTTTGTGTATGTGATTCATGCGTAGTTAGTTGTCACAAAATTAGGTCACTTATCATAAACCTACCAGAGTTTAATACTTACTATTACCTTGTTCAATCGTAGCACATTTGTCAAAGCAAAGTGACTCGATTTACCTCGGTAAAGTACGACAGGACAATCGTGATGTCCGCCTATTAAACTTGGGTTTGACTTAACTAAGCTCTCTCAATTAGATTGATGAACTTAGAGGCATAGCTCATACGAGACATCTACTTACATTATAAAAATCTTGGGTGATTAGCCAAAGCTAACTCAAGATGAGTAGTAATTTAGAAGGATATCTCATGCGATGGCCACTATGAACAAATGTTGTTCATAATATACAAGAGTTACATTAGATGTAATTGGTACAAGTTACCTACCTAACTTATGTAGGATATTTGAGGCCGCTAGAGGGGGGTGAATATCGTCGCGCTCGTTCGATAATGGAATTCGTTCACATTCGTCTCTACAAAACTCATTATGAGCAGTGGAATAATAATAGTAATAACGAAAATTAAGACAAACACGCAAACACAATTGTTTAACGTGGTTCGAAATCTCAAGGTTCCTACTCCACGGATCGAGCTCTACAAGCTCTAGTGATGCACACGCAACCACTAATAAACACTCCTTCTCGGAACAATCCGGAAGCGGAAAAACCTCGTACAATATGATTACAACAATAATCAAAATGCTACAAGCAAATACAATGAAATACAAAGCAATACAAGTAAAGAAAACACTTTACAAATGCTCTTGAATGCTTGATCGCTTGGTTGCTTGATATCAACTTGGAGACCCTGATTTGCAGCAGCAAATTGCCCCAAAAGCTCTCAAAAACCATATCATTTTCCTCCATCACGAGCTCCTTATAAAGCTTCAACCTGTGCTGGAAAAAAGTTGATCAGTCGACTGATGGGGACCTTCAGTCGAAAGATGCCACTGTTGTCGTGAGACAATGGCTAGATCCACATTGGATAAGTCCAACGAATCCATCATCAGTCGACTGATGATACCCATCAGTCGACTGATGGAGCCTTACTCGACCAGTCGAGTCTCGACTCTATTCTGTGCCCAATTTCATGAGCACCAGTTGACTGATAACAAGATCAGTCGACTGCTGAGCCCATCAGTCGACTGCCCACTTATGGCAGTCGACTGCTAGAGCAATTCTCGCAGTCAAACCCTAGTTGACTCAGTCCAGTCGACTGCCACATGGCACCAGTCGACTGGCACACCTCAACCATGAGGTTTTAGCCCAAGTATGGTTCCCCTATACTTGCTAGACCACCCTTAGCCTAGACCTAAGCCTTCTAGCCACCTCCATCAGGCTCACGCCTCTCAGATCCCTCCAAGTCATCCATGACTTATTCATCCATCACGCTAGACTTCAGGTGCTTCCATCATCTATGTCATGCTAACGGTGTCTACACCGCCAAGGCACATTGGACTTACGCCGCCAAGACTCCGCTTGGACTTTACGCCGCCAACCATTGGACTTATGCTGCCAAGACTCCCGCTTGGACTTTACGCCACCAATATCAAACCCCTTGAACTTCTCAAATACCAAGACTCAAGCTTGGACTTTCCCTTGCCAACCCATGTTGGACTTTCCATGCCAAGACACATGCTTGGACTTCCCTTGTGCCAAGTGTCCCACTTGGACTTTCCATGCCAAGTACCCATGACTTGGACTTTACCTTGACAATTACATTGTCATATGTTTTTGTCTAACATCAAAACATCTCTCGAGCCAAGCTCGAGTCCTGGTCAATCGTGACCTGGGCCGATTGCACCAACAATCTCCCCCTTTTTGATGTTTGACAAAAACTAAACAAACCATTTCAAACCATTTGAGTTAGACCATCTAACTCAAGAACTCCTTACCAATTATCCCAAATTGGTAATTTAACCTTTTCCAAGTTATTCTTCCCCAAACATTCTCCCCCTTTTTGACTAACATCAAAAAGGTCTTCTCCAAGGAGGTCAATGTCTCATGTCCCAATGAGATCTTACAATCCCCCCCTTGTTCCAAAAATACCTAGGATGCCTACCATCTTCCTAGTGATAAGTCTCATATCACTCAAGAGAGGCAATCCTATTCACTCTCCCAATTTCCAAATTGGGTCTTTCAAAAACCCATCAATTTTCCCAATTGATGACATTCTCCCCATAACTTCTCTTCTTCAAGAAGAAAAACACATCCATCATCCCATGATGGATACCTCCCCCTAAAGGCTTGCTCCCCCTTGACCATTGCACCAACAATGTCCTTGGGAAGTCCCTAAGCCAATAGGAACTCTAAACCATCAAAATTAAGGTTCTAAGTTCAAACATGAACTCTCCCCTCCTTAAATATGATACAAACCCTAAACAACTCTCCTAATCCATATCCAATGGATTTTCACCCTTTATAATACTTTCCAAAGCATATCCTAGGGTTAGGAGTGGTTAGGGACCTTAATCACAGCTGAACACGGGCTAAACAAACCTAGTTGAATGGCGGTCGACTCCGTCAATTACCGATCATTGCACACTCATCGATCATTGCCATCAGAGGCTGATAATCAAATTTTCGAATTTCAATTATCAGACTCGAATTTTAGAAATTCATAAATAATTATACGTAATTCAAAAAATCATGAAATTTGATACGTATAATACCTATGACCAATAAAATGGGTGAAAATTATTTTACCCATAAGATACCAAAATTGATACAAAATTCAAAAGTGAAGAAAACTTCTAAGTTTTGGCTCACTTTGTATCAATCTCATCAATGGTGATTGCTATCAAAAGATAGACTTCACCAAGGTTTTTCAAAATGATTTTAAAATATTTTCAAAACCTTATTTTGGATCATATTCCTTGGGCTCAATATACATAACTTGTACACAAGCTTTCCCAATGATCCACTTGTTGGTTAAAGATGAGTTTAAGTTCATCTAGATACAAAAACTATACACCTTGAACTTAACTCATATCCTAGCATCTCACATGTATTTAGGGTGTATAAATATACATACATGTCAATTTAATGTGAGATGTGGGTTTTGGTTCAATTAATCTAGGGTTTCATGCATTTTCTAAGGCAACCCTACTTGATTCCCTTATACATGGGACTTCAAGTCATGCCAATTGTCCTTAACTCAATTTTAATCAAATGCATGAATGATTATGGCATTAATGATGATATAAATAAGCATATGCTCATAATCATGATGTCATGGCATAAAATGAAATCTAAAAACACATGACATTTAAGAACTTAATCCTAAACATGAACATGACATATAAATGATAAAAATAAACATGATGTCATGACATGTTATATGGCAAACAAAACATGGCAAATAAAATACATAGTTATAATGATACCTAAATTTTAATATTAGTTGTCATTTCATATAATTAAGTATATTTTTCCATATTATCACTAATCTCCCTAGTGTGCCAAAAACCCAAAATGGCACAATATGACCTCTAAACCTAAAATGTGCCAATTTGATCATTTTATCAAACTTCTCAAATAATATTGGCACATCCTAAAATCTTTTAGGATTAAAGCTCAAATGTATTTCCAAGGTAACCATAACCTTGAAAATAACCTAAAGTGTCACCTTTACCATGGTTGAGTTAACTACCCATCCAATCAAGGTTGGCACACCCTAACCCATCTAGCGTGAGTCAATCACGCTCTTAGGAACCCAAAACCTATTTGAGCTCCTAGGGTTAATTAGGTATTCCTTAGGGATAACCTCCCTAGATACCTTCTTAATGACCCTCCTAGGCTTGTTAGCCTTGGTCATTTGGGTCTTACTTAGGTTGACTCTAGGGGTAACTCCCCTTGCAACCTTCTTAGTGGCCACCCTAGGTTTCCTAGAAACCTTAGCCACTAGGCACAACCTTTGGTCAACCATAGGGATGACTTCCCTATTGACCTTGGTCTTCCTAGACCTAGTTTGTGTTCCATAATCAAATGGAACACTATGGTAAGCCACCTTAGGCTTAGGTTTGTGACCCAAATCATTCTTGCCCTTGGTTGACTTTTGTTTCTTGGGTCCTAGATGTTGACTTTGAGATTTTGACCCTTGACTTTGACCATTAGACCCTTGCATTTGATGTTGCATAATCTTGAGGGTCTTTTCTAGTTTTTCAAGCCTTGACCTCAAGGCTTGGTTCTCTAATTCTAATTGCCCAATTTTAGAATTTTGATTTGGTCTTTGGGCATGAGACTTCCTTGGCATATGCCTAGTCCACTTGGAATTCAAACCTAGGTGCTCTTGTATTTTCTTGATAGATTCCCTAGGTAAGGTATTTTTAGGGACATTAGTCCCAAATTTATCCTTATTTCCTAAGTGGACACTTTTAGCTCCTAAACACAAATATTTATTTTTAGCATGCTTTTCATGGTGAATTGCAAGAGAATTAAATTTCCTAGCATGCTTTTGACTTTTAACTAAAGAAAAAGTATTATTAACATGATATACCTTAGGGTTTTCCTTAGTAGCTCCCCCTACTTGTGATGCTCCTTCTTGGGTCTTTTTGCTCCCCCTAGGACATTGATTCCTATAATGTCCTTTTGAATTGCACTTGAAGCATATGATGTACTCCTTGCCTTTAGGTGTTGGGGAATCGGCATCCTTGACTTTTGGTGCCGGTGGAGCTTTCCTAATCTTCTTTGGGCACTTGCTCTTATAGTGCCCAAATTCCCTACACTCAAAACACATAATATTATTTTTATTTTGAATTATGGTGTTTGAGTTACCTAGGGTGGTTGTGGTGATTGGAGTGGATTCTTCATTCCTCCCGGAGGTTGAAGTGACTTCTTGCTCTTGCTTCGGTGTTGAGGATGGTCTAATCTCCTCCAATTCTACTTCCTCTTCCTCCTTGGATGTTGATGGTCTCTAAACCTCCAAGTCCTCACTTCCTTGTGAGGATGATGGGCTTGCCTCTTCGGTCCCTTCCTCTTGGACCGGTGATGGACCTTCATGGAGCTTGGCCAGATTGCTCCAAAGCTCTTTAGCATCCATGCACTCACCTAGGCTACACAAGAAGTTATTAGAAATTAAATCAAAAATAAATTTGATTACCTTCTTATTTTTCTCGAATCTTTGGAGTTGATCCTCACTCCATCTCTTCTTTTTGAGGAATCCACCTTTTGGTCCTCTTGGATACTCAAATCCTTCCATTAATATAGACCATTCCTCTAAATCCCTCATCATCAAAAAATCTTCAATTCTTCTCTTCCAAGAATTGAAACCTTCTCGTCCATATAATGAGTATGGGACCGGTGTGTTGATGTCCCAACCGAGTTGTTCTTCCAACTCCATCTTCACCCTCTAGCTTCTTTGTCTTAGCTCCCGGCGGTTAGTCCGTAGAAGAGCCCCGGGCTCTGATACCAAATGTAGGATATTTGAGGCTGCTAGAGGGGGGTGAATAGCATTGTACTCGTTCGATAATGGAATTCGTTCATGTTCGTCTCTACAAAACTCGTTATGCACAGTGGAATAATAATAGTAATAATGAAAAGCAAGACAAACACGCAAACATAATTGTTTAACGTGGTTCATAACCTCAAGGTTCCTACTCCACAGATCGATCTCTACGAGCTCTAGTGATGCACACGCAACCACTAATAAACACTCCTTCTTGGAACAATCTGGAGGCAGAGAAACCTCGTATAATATGATTACAAAAATAATCAAAATGCTACAAGCAAATACAATGAAATACAAAGCAATACAAGTAAAGAAAACACTTTACAAATGCTCTTGAATGCTTGATCGCTTGGTTGCTTGATATCAACTTGGAGACCCTGATTTGCAGCAGCAAATCGCCCCAAAAGCTCTCAAGAAACCATACCATTTTCCTCCATCACGAGCTCCTTATAAAGCTTCAACCTGTGCTGAAAAAAAGTCGATCAGTCGACTGATGGGGACCATCAGTCAATTGATGCCACTGTTGTCGTGAGACAATGGCTAGATCCATGCTGGATAAGTCCAACGGATCCATCATCAGTCGACTGATGATACCCATCAGTCGACTGATGATACCCATCAGTCGACTGATGGAGCCTTACTCAACCAGTCGAGTCTCGACTCCATTCTGTGCCCGATTTCACGAGCACCAGTCGACTGATCACAAGATCAGTTGACTGCTGAGCCCATCAGTCGACTGCCCACTTATGGCAGTCGACTACTAGAGTAATTCTGTAACGCCCGTAAAAAGTCTCCAGCAATTTTACGAGGATTTTTGGCTTTACGATAATGGGCTTTATGGGGGTTTTCCGAAAATAAAAGGAAATAGCCAAAAAGAGATGCAAGGCCTAGGAATTGAACCCCAAACCTCTAGAGATAGCCAAGCCCTATAGATGCACCCACTAACCATAAGCCCAATAGGATTATATCATTAAGAGAAGAGAGGAATTATAGATAAGGGTGATGAGGGTAAATGAAGGGGCATGGAAAAGAAAAGAGGAACTTCCCTTCCTCCCTTTATAAAGAAGAAGGAAGTTCCCATTTGGCCACTTCTTCCTCTCCTCTTCATCCTCACCGAAACCACCTTGCTCCCCCTCTCCATTTGCACCTTTGGCCGAAATTCCTCCAAGCAAGAAGAAGGCTAGGGTTGGCTTCCATTAGGTCATCTTCCAACTAAAAAGCAAAGCGAAGGATGTAAGATTTCCTCACCTGCAGTATATTAGTTTTGTAGGATGAATTACATGAAAGAAATATGAGTTTGGAGCTTCATATGTTTCGGCCAACTAAGTCTTGGGCTAGGTTTCATGAAATATGCTATTAGGGAAACCTTTTATATGTTGTATGCTCCAAGTAGGGATCCTTAGGTAACAAAAGTCCAAGGGTTTTAACCCTATATGTTTCGGCCACCAAGGGTTTAGGGTTAGGGTTTCATGAAGAGCTCCCCCTTATGAAGTTAGGTAATGATATATGCCTACATGAATAGATTTAGGTGATAAAAATCCAAAGATCTTAACCCTACAAGTTTCGGCCAACCCATGAAATTAGGGTTAGGGTTGCATGAAAATATTTCTAAGGATACTATGATAGGTTATAAGGCTTCATGAATGAATTTTAGGGGACAAACCCAAGCTTGAGCCCCTCACAAGTTTCGGCCAACCCATGAAATTGTTGGGGTTGATCCGTGAGGGGAAACTTCGCTTCCCCTTCACCTCGGTTGCTTGACCATGGTGATCCCTTCGATGTCCCCGGATTAAAAAATTTAATCCTAGACAAAAGGGATTCCCAAAGCAACCAAGTCATTGTCGTGCTATTCGTTTAGAGAGGTCACTTGAACAAACTAGTTGTTCAAGCGACCATTCTCTATTCTACGAGTAGCCGCGGAATAGACGATGTCCGGATCGCCGGTTTTTGTATTTATACTCGGGATCCAAGTATTATTTAGCCTATTTACAGAAATATAACATGCTTATATTTTGAAAAACAAACACAAGCAATGAATAAAAGAGATAGAAGAATAGTTATACCTCTTGGTCTTCTAATGTATGACCCTCCTCCTTTTGGACGTCGTGTGGGCGACGATCCACCAAAAGTCGAAGCTCCTAGATCGCAAAACTTCCTTCCTTGCTTTTCCCAAGCAAGAGGAAGAAGAGAAACAATGTTTTTCTCCTTCAAAAACTCAACCAACAAAGAACTATAGAAGTTCTTGCCGCCGGCCAACTAGAAGGAGAAGAAGATGATGGAAAACTACCAAGACACCAAGGGAAACCCTATATCTTGTTTCCACCACCTAAGGAGAAGAGAGGGGAGTGTTTTTGGGCGTGGCCAAGGGCTGGGAAGGGCTGGAATAGCTGCTGGACGTTGGCCACAAGGCAAGGAAGAAGAAGGAAAACTTGCCTTATTTGGTGCCACCCTTGCTTCCAAACCCTAACCCTAATTCCAATCCTATCTCAACTAGGATTGCCCTATTCTTGCCGCCCAAGCCTTGCTCCCTCTCAATGATGTTATCCACGACCACTTCCCATGCCCTCCTATTATAGAGTTAGGGATCAGTCATGAATTAAACTCCTCCATTGGTTCTAGGATTTAATCTCAACCGTCGGATCTAGAGATTTAATCTCAACCGTGATCTTAGAGATTTAATCTCTACCAATGGATCTTAGTGTTTTGTTTCTATCCATTGGATCTAAGCATCTTGAGGTGTTAATGGGCTACATTAGGGACCATGAGGAGGAGTTGGGTCTTGGCCACCCATGGATCAAGCCCACATAAAGTCCGATCCACTAATGATGATCCAATCCACTAAAGGTCCATCATTGATCTACCTCACCAACCCCCATATGATAATATGGGCTCCATATATTATTTGTACATTTTCTCCCCGTGTTTAAGATCTCGAATGTCCGTCGATTAATTAATTTACTAACCATTAATTAATCAACATCTAACTCCATGAGTAGTACAACTCAACCTTTTCATCATGCCGACTAAGTCCACCTGTAGGGTTTACATGATGAACCTTATAAGCTCCTCAAGGGGACATCATCATCCTAATATATAGGACACGGTTTCCTCCTATAATCAACGGCACACCATATAAATAATATCATCTCCCAACTTACCGAGTCTATCGATTTAATCTATAAATCTCGCCCATTGGTAAATCAAAGAGATGAGTACCAAGTATATGTGCCCGTTATTATATCGGGATTAAGAGCATGTACTAAATAATATCTGAGGTCCGATTCGAGTATGTAGTCGTGATAAATCGAATCACCTCGTGGTCGATCCCTCAATACACACAAAGTGCACTAGTGTGATTCTATGGTCAAGACAAATCAATAAATCACACTACAACCATTCCGATGGTTTGTCCAAAGCCATCTCGGTTGTGAGCCTTTACTTATACTTTACAAGGAGCCGATAACATGATCTCCCGTGTGACACCACACACCATGTTATCTACAATGTAACGTATTAGACAATATTGCATAACCATAAAAATATGCAAACAATGATCATGTGATTCTTATTTCAAAATAAAGATGTTCATACAAAAGAGCTAGGCTTTCAGTATACATCCCAACAATCTCCCACTTATACTAAAAGACTATGCTGTCCTTATCTTTGCCATACATCATCGATTCCCCTTCCCTCCACATGCCTATCAAAGCTCTCGCTAGAAGGGCCTTAGTGAAAGGGTCTACCAGGTCATCCTCTGATGCAATCTAGGCGACAACAACTTCTACCTCCTTTACGATTTCTCGTATCAGGTGGTACTTACGCTCTATGTGTTTACTAGCCTTATGGGCTCGTGGTTCCTTCGAGTTTGCAACTGCACCACTATTATCACAATAAATTGTGATAGTTCTGGGCAAACCAGGAATCACATCCAAGTCCATCAGGAAGTTCTGAGCCATACTGACTTCTTTGGCGCCTCATAGGCCACATACTCGGCTTTCATGGTGGAGTCCGCCACGCATTTCTACTTGGGCACTCCTCCATACAATGGCTCCACCTCCCAAAGTAAACACAAAACCCGAGGTAGACTTCTTGTTATCCCTATCAGTTGGAAATCGGAATCGTGTAACCCACGAGGAGTAATTGTACTGCATATAATCCTAGTCCTTCTCGGGCACTACAATATATGCTTTACCAGATCCAATATCCTATCTGGATTACTCGATGTCTGGCGGCCATGCCCAGCAGATATCTGGTCTCGTACAGAGCATCGCATACATGAGGCTTCCTACTGCCGAAGCATAAGGAACCGCCTTCATCTCCTCTATCTACTCAAATGATCTAGGACATATCTCCTTAGATAGAGGTACTCCATGCCTGAAAGGTAGAAAACCCTTCTTGGAGTTCTGCATGCTAAAACGCTCCATAATCGTGTCTATGTATGAAGCTTGGGATAAGCACAACATCCTTTTCCTGCGATCCCTTATAACCTTGATCCCAAGGATGTGTCTCACCTCTCCCAAGTCCTTCATATCAAACTGTTTGGACAACCATACCCTTACGTCTGATAACACTTCGATGTTGTTGCCAACCACCAAAATGTCATCTACGTATAGTACAAGAAATACTACTACGTTTCCGTCACATCTCTTGTATACACAAGACTCATCCAGACTTTGAATAAATCCATAAGACTGGATCACCTCATCAAACCGAATGTTCCAAGACCTCGAAGCTTGTTTCAATCCATAAATGGACCGATTAAGCTTACATACAAGATGCTCTTTTCCCTTAGCAATGAATCCCTCTGGTTGCTTCATGTAGATGTTTTCCTCAAGACTTCCATTAAGGAAAGCTGTCTTGACATCCATCTGCCACACCTCATAATCCATATGAGCTGCTATGCATAAGAGAATCCGGATAGATTTAAGCATGGCTACCGGCGAAAAGGTCTCCTCATAATCGATACCCTCTTTCTGAGTATACCCCTTCGCAACAAGCCTCGCTTTGAAGGTCTCAACCTTCCCCTCTATTCCTCTCTTTCTTTTGTAGATCCACTTGCATCCAATGGTTTTTACACCATCGGGTGGTTCTACTAGCTCCCAGACCTGATTTGAATCCATAGATTCAATCTCAGCATTCATTGCACTCTGCCAAGATACTGCATCTTTATCTTGGATTGCCTCATCATATGTCCAGGGATCAGGTTCATGTTCGTCAGGGACCAAATCACAAGATTCTCCCAAGAACATGAATCTATCAGGCTGTCTCACAACCCTCCCACTACGACGAGGTATCACCTGTGTATCCTCTGTGACACGTGGTGCAGTGACATGTGGTATATCCTCTTGTACCGGTGGTACTAAAGAAGTGACTTCCCCTTTTAACTCCTCCAGAACAATTTTACTCGTGGGCTTGTGGTTCATCACATAGTCCTCCTCTAGAAATCTGGCATTCGTACTCACGATCACCTTCTGATCTCTAGGACTATAGAACAAACCACCCTTCGTTCCCTTAGGGTAGACAACAAACATGCACACTTCTGTACGAGGTTCCAACTTACCAGCATCTGCCTTCAGCACATGTGCTGGACTCCCCCATATCCGAATATGTCTCAGACTAGGCTTTCGCCCAGTCCACAATTCTACGGGAGTAGAAGGCACTGATTTAGATGGAACCAAGTTCAGAATGTATACCGCCGTATCTAGAGCATATCCCTAGAACGAATCTGGCAAGTCAGAATAACTCATCATCGATCTAACCATCTCCATAAGAGTCCTATTCCTTCGCTCTTCTACATCATTCTGCTGGGGTGTGCCAGGTGCAGACAATTGGGATTGAATCCCAACCTCTGATAGGTAATTCCTAAACTCTCCCAAGAGGTACTCGTCACCACGATCAGATCGTAGTGTCATCTTGAATAATTGTCTATGAAAAAGACGAAATATTCAAAACTACCTCTTGCCAGGATAGACATAGGACCATACGAATCAGAATGAACCATTTCTAACATATCTTTGGCTCTATACCCCGTGGCCTTGAAAGGCCTCTTGGTCATCTTACCCTCCAAGCAAGATTCGTAGGTTGGGAGATCCTCCACCACTAATGAACCCAAAGGTCCATCAGCTATCAACCTTTGAATTCTGCTTAGGTCAATGTGACCAAGACTAAGATGGCAAAGATATGTTTGGTTCATCTTCGAAGGTTCTTTTCTCCTTTTGGAATTAGAAGATGAGTTATTAACTTCAATTTGCATCGTGGGAGGTTTTGTATACAAATTTCCTTTCAATGTACCTGAACAGATATTCTCCCTATTCCTTTTTATAACAACTCTGTCATTAAAAGAAATAGAATATCCATCCATAATAATTTAGAAATCAAACTACATTCTTTCTAACTAAAGAGACATAACGGGAATTTTCCAGACCCTTAGTTTTATTTTTCTCAAGAGATAAATAAAACTTCTCCCCCTTGCAATAGCCGCCACCTTCATGGCATTGCCCAAAATGGTAATCTCCTTTAGCTAGTCGTTGGGTTTCAAACCCCTACAAAGTGTTGCGACACATGATTAGTGACTCTCATATCTACACACCAGTGTCTTGGTAGATAACACCGCTAATCATATTTCAACGACTAGTCCAAAGGATATACCTTTGTTCTGCTTTGGATGGGGACAGTCCTTCTTCCAATGTCCATCCCGCTAAAGTACTTGCCTTTCTACTTCTTCACTCCTCCACGAGATCCTCCCACCACCTTTGCTCCACCTTGTTTTTCTTCTTCTTGCCTTTCTTAGAAGTAGAAACCTTTTGAGCAACCATGGCTTGAGGACACTCTTCAAGAGTGCATACTTGTACTCCTTAGCGATAAGACAATATCTAGATTCTTTTCCAATCAACATTATTTGGGTACAGTAAGTTTATTTCTTTTAGTATCACAACAAGTGGTGAAAGTCATTTTGAAAATCCTAAGAATCACATAGATCATTACTTTAGATTTCAAAAATTATTGATTCCTCAAACAATAAAATTTTGATATCAACCAACACCTCAAAACAAGAATATTGCATGCCACGCGATGTGGACGATATCTGAATTCTACATTTTTAAGAGGAGGTTTTACCCATTAATTTTATTATCTTGTCAACCTTACTTTTTGACAAATAAAATTAATAGTTGGTTCCTCTTTGGCCCTACAAATAAAAGCAGTGACTCCGATGGGGAGGATACTTTTTATTTGCATCTAAGTGTGCACCATGACACGATACTAAGGGAATTATTTCGGATTATGTGCCTTACCGCTGTGGAAGTACACACGCTCCTAGATAATTTCCTATAACCATTATTTGACCTAGTGATCCGCAAATAAAATCATCCGCAGGGAGGAATGAACTTTCAGCCGACACGCAAGTTTGTTGCATCACACGTCACAAATTGTAATGGAGGCCGTGGGAATTAATTAAAATATCCTCTCTCCCACTTAGTAAATTGACAAAGTGAGGAATTTTCAAGAATCCCATAGATTATTATTTTGGATTTCAAAAAATTATTGATTCCTCAAAACAATAAAATTTTGAAATCAACCAACACCTCAAAACACCGAGAATATCGCATGCCACGCAGTGTGGACGTATACGAATTCTACATTTGTAAGAGGAGGTTTTACCCATTAATTTTATTATCTTGTCAACCTTACTTTTAGACAAATAAAATTAATAGTTGGTTCCTCTTTGGCCCTACAAATAAAAGCAGTGACTCCGATGGGGAGGATACTTTTAATTTGCATCTAAGTGTGCACCATTACGATACTAAGGAATTATTTGGATTATGTGCCTTCTGCGTGGAAGTACACATGCTCCTAGATAATTTCCTATAACCATTATTTGACCTAGTGATCCGCAAACAAACTCATCCGCAGGAGGAAGGCACTCGAGCCAACACGCAAGTTTGTTGCATCACACGTCAGAATTGTAATGAGGCCGTGGGAATTAATTAAAATATCCCTCTCCCACTTAGTAAATTAAAATTGAGGAATTTTCCTACGACATGCATATCAAACAAAAAGCAATAAATATGAAAAATAAATTATTTTCCAACTATTATGGCCTTTGTCTTCAATATGGCTCCCGTCGCATCGCCATCTCATCCGCTCCTCCTACGCCATGTACGAGCCATCCGGAGATCCGAGTCGAGACTAAATCCTATTTTAATTTACATCCATCGATCCTATATTCCACGAGGGAGTGTACATGAAATCTAGATCGAAAGTAAAATAAAATAAAGAGCGGCTAAACAATGCCGTATTTAATTTACAAAAACTAAATACTAGCCTCGTCAACCCCGAGGATTCAACAAAATAAACATTTACACACATACAATCACATACACACACATGCCATAATAGTCGGATCTTATGCCTGCAACCAAAGAGTTAAACTACGCATATCCTACTATTATCCGACACATATAATATATGAAAAAGTGCATAAAAATTAACCGAATTCTAAACACACAAAACTGGAAACCTTGGCTCTGATACCAATTGTTGGGGTTGATCCGTGAGGGGAAACTTCGCTTCCCCTTCGCCTCGGTTGCTTGACCATGGTGATCCCTTCGATGTCCCCGGATTAAAAATTTAATCCTAGACAAAAGGGATTCCCAAAGCAACCAAGTCATCGTCGTGCTATTCGTTTAGAGAGGTCACTTGAACAAACTAGTTGTTCAAGCGACCATCCTCTATTCTACGAGTAGCCGCGGAATATACGATGTCCGGATCGCCGGTTTTTGTGTTTATACTCGGGATCCAAGTATTATTTAGCCTATTTACAGAAATATAACATGCTTATATTTTGAAAAACAAACACAAGCAATGAATAAAAGAGATAGAAGAATAGTTATACATCTTGGTCTTCTAATGTATGACCCTCCTCCTTTTGGACGTCGTGTGGGCGACGATCCACCAAAAGTCGAAGCTCCTAGATCGCAAAACTTCCTTCCTTGCTTTTCCCAAGCAAGAGGAAGAAGAGAAACAATGCTTTTCTCCTTCAAAAACTCAACCAACAAAGAACTATAGAAGTTCTTGCCGCCGGCCAACTAGAAGGAGAAGAAGATGATGGAAAACTACCAAGACACCAAGGGAAACCCTATATCTTGTTTCCACCACCTAAGGAGAAGAGAGGGGAGTGTTTTTGGGCGTGGCCAAGGGCTGGGAAGGGCTGGAATAGCTGCTGGACGTTGGCCACAAGGCAAGGAAGAAGAAGGAAAACTTGCCTTATTTGGTGCCACCCTTGCTTCCAAACCCTAACCCTAATTCCAATCCTATCTCAACTAGGATTGCCCTATTCTTGCCGCCCAAGCCTTGCTCCCTCTCAATGATGTTATCCACGACCACTTCCCATGCCCTCCTTTTATAGAGTTAGGGATAAGTCATGAATTAATCTCCTCCATTGGTTCTAGGGATTTAATCTCAACCGTCGGATCTAGAGATTTAATCTCAACCGTCGGATCTTAGAGATTTAATCTCTACCAATGGATCTTAGTGTTTTGTTTCTATCCATTGGATCTAAGCATCTTGAGGTGTTAATGGGCTACATTAGGGACCATGAGGAGGAGTTGGGTCTTGGCCACCCATGGATCAAGCCCACATAAAGTCCGATCCACTAATGATGATCCAATCCACTAAAGGTCCATCATTGATCTACCTCACCAACCCCCATATGATAATATGGGCTCCATATATTATTTGTACATTTTCTCCCCGTGTTTAAGATCTCGAATGTCCGTCGATTAATTAATTTACTAACCATTAATTAATCAACATCTAACTCCATGAGTAGTACCACTCAACCTTTTCATCATGCCGGACCAAGTCCACCTGCAGGGTTTACATGATGAACCTTATGAGCTCCTCAAGGGGACATCATCATCCTAATATATAGGACACGGTTTCCTCCTATAATCAACGGCACACCATATAAATAATATCATCTCCCAACTGACCGAGTCTATCGATTTAATCTATAAATCTCGCCCATTGGTAAATCAAAGAGATGAGTACCAAGTATATGTGCCCGTTATTATATCGGGATTAAGAGCATGTACTAAATAATATCTGAGGTCCGATTCGATTATGTAGTCAGCAATAAATCGAATCACCTCTGTGTCGGTCCTGCTCAATACACACAAAGTGCACTAGTGTGATTCTATGGTCAAGACAAACCAATACCAAATCACACTACAACCATTCCGATGGTTTGTCCAAAGCCATCTCGGTTGTGAGCCTTTACTTATACTTTACAAGGAGCCGATAACATGATCTCCCGTGTGACACCACACACCATGTTATCTACAATGTAACGTATTAGACAATATTGCATAACCATAAAAATATGCAAACAATGATCATGTGATTCTTATTTCAAAATAAAGATGTTCATACAAAAGAGCTAGGCTTTCAGTATACATCCCAACAGAAATTAGGGTTAGGGTTGCATGAAAATATTTCTAATGATGCTATGATAGGTTATAAGGCTTCATGAATGAGTTTTAGGGGACAAACCCAAGCTTGAGCCCTTCACAAGTTTCGGCCAACCAAGGAAACTAGGGTTAGGGTTGCAAGAAAAAGGCTTCTAAGGGAACTAGGGGATGTTGTATGCCTCATGTAGGAGTTTTAGGTGATGAACATGCTTTGTGATTAATATGCCATGAATATGCCAAAGAAATAGGCTTCATGTTATGATGTAATGTGCCATGAAATATGCTTAGGTGATGAACATGTTTTTATGATTTAATATGCCTTGAATATGCCTAGGAAACATGCTACATGTTATGATGTAATGTTCCATGAAATATGCTTAGGTGATGAACATGTTTTTATGATTTAATATGCCTTGAATATGCCTAGGAAACATGCTACATGTTTATGATGTAATGTGCCATGAAATATGCTTAGGTGATGAACATGCTTTGTGATTTAATATGCCATGAATATGCCAAAGAAATAGGCTTCATGTTATGATGTAATGTGCCATGAAATATGCTTAGGTGATGAACATGTTTTTGTGATTTAATATGTCATGAATATGCCAAGGAAATATGCTTCATGTTTATGATGTAATGTGCCACGAAATATGCTTGTGTGATGAACATGTTTATACTTTAGGACCCCTTTAGGGTACTCTTATGTTATGAATGCATGTGTCCTTATGATAAGATGGAGATGCTTCCCTTTCAAGTAGGGATCAAGAGCTCTCCTTATGATAAGATGGAGATGCTTCCCTTTCAAGTAGGGATCAAGAGCTCTCCTTAAGATAAGATAAAATGGAGATGCTTCCCTTTCAAGTAGGGATCAAGAGCTCTCCTTATGATAAGATAAGATTAAGATGCTTCCCTTTTTATGTTGGGGATCAAGAGCATTCTTTATACTATGACAAGAAAAGAAAGGAATTAAGTATTTTACTTTGTAAGAGGTTAAGTACCCGACCCGTCAGGTGGTCGTTAATCAAATCCATAGGGACATAAGAAGACGTAAGAGGTCTTGCCCTAGTAAGACGTAAGAGGTCTTGCTCTGGTAGGTCTGGTGGCTCGCTACTGACCTATTAGGAGCAGCGCATTATGTGGTACTTAACACAGGCCCCCCAAACAAGTTATGATGATGTTGAAGTATCTATATGTATATGTTTTGAAAAGAAAAGACCTTTATGAAATTGTGTATGCTTATGTTAAAGATTATGAATGCTTACGAACTCGTCCTTTATGCATTTTAGATGCTATGAAGTTAGGATGCTTACAGTAGTTTAAGAATACTTGTGACTATGTACCTTATGCATGTCTAGGATTTATGTCGTTATAAATGTTTATGCTCAAGTTAAAAATGCTTATGATTATGTCCTTTATGCATGTTAGACTCTATGAAGTTATGATGTTTGCAGTAGTTTAAGAATACTTGTGATTATGTGCCTTATGCATGTTTAGGATTTATGTCATTATAAATGTTTATGCTCAAGTTAAAAAAAATGCTTATGATTATGTCCTTTATGCATTTTAGATGCTATGAAGTTAGGATGCTTACAGTAGTTTAAGAATACTTGTGATTATGTACCTTATGCATGTCTAGGATTGATGTCATTATAAATATTTATGCTCAAGTTAAAAATGCTTATGATCATGTCCTTTATGCATGTTAGACTCTATGAAGTTATGATGCTTGCAGTAGTTTAAGAATACTTGTGATTATGTGCCTTATGCCTGTTTAGGATTTATGTCATTATAAATGTTTATGCTCAAGTTAAAAATGCTTATGATTATGTTCTTTAAGCATGTTAGATTTTACTAAGTTATGATGCTTATAGTAAGAACATTTGGGTTTATGTACTTCCTGCATGTCTAAGATTTATATCATGAATGCTTATGTTTAGATTATGCCCTGCTTGGTTTTAATTATGCTTAGCATGCTGATGTAAACTCTATGCCATGCTTAGGTTTCATTACATGGTATGTTGTTGATTAGTGTTACTATGGAATACTTAGGCCATTTATGCTAGCATGCTTATGTTTCTAATTGCTTGATGAAGTTCATGTTTTTTGTGAGTAGGCAAGAATCTTACTAAGCTTTATGCTTATAGTTTATGTTGTCCATATACTGCAGATCAAGGAAACCTGAACTAGAGAAAGTAGCAGGAAGGGCCCAGTGTGTGTGATAGTGGCATGGTGGAGAAAGACCCTATTACTATCTGCTTATATTTATATGCTCAATTAACAACTTAAGACATTGCTTCTGCTTATA
Source organism: Wurfbainia villosa (assembly GCA_025175895.1). Lineage (NCBI taxonomy): Eukaryota > Viridiplantae > Streptophyta > Magnoliopsida > Zingiberales > Zingiberaceae > Wurfbainia > Wurfbainia villosa. Next base: position 86,498,710 of record CM045997.1, read on the forward strand.
AGACTTGTGAATTATTAGTACCATGTTGGATATTGCTTAGTTATGTTATTGTTCAATTACTTAAGAAAGTTGATATGATAGAACTCACGAATGGATCCTTATGATGGGCATGTTATGAAATGAGATAAGATATGGTAACATGCTAACTATGAATAAGATAGGTGATGCATGTAGAAAAGAAGGTTTATGCCATGATAACATGCTTAAGTAAATGGTGAAATGATCCATGTGTATTATGTTTTAAAAGAAAAAAAAAGAAAGGGGTAAAAGTAGCACCGCCCTGAGAGCAGATAAGGGCGGGCGTTACAAATTCTCGTAGTCAAACCCTAGTTGACTCAGTCCAGTCGACTGCCACATGACACTAGTCGACTGTCACACCTCAACCATGAGGTTTTAGCCCATGTATGGTTCCCCCATACTTGCTAGACCACCCTTAGCCTAGACCTAAGCCTTCTAGTCACCTCCATAAACCTCATGCCTCTCGGATCCCTCCAAGTCATCCATGACTTGTTCATCCATCGTGCTAGCCTTCAGGTGCTTCCATCGGCTATGTCATGCTAATGGTGTCTACACCGCCAAGGCACATTGGACTTACGCCGCCAAGACTCTGTAGGGGATCGATACGGCAGGCTAGAGGGGGGTGAATAGCCCTCGTTCGTTGGATGTCGTAATTCGTTCGTTCTTCTTGCGTTGCTTGTCTACGATTGTCGTTAGCGCAGCGGAATAACAATAATAATGAAGCTAACAATACACAATCACACAACACAAGATATACGTGGTTCGGAACCGAATGGTTCCTACTCCACGGGCGAGCTCACCGAGCTCTAGTTATGTGCACGACACTAACTATAACACTCCTTCTTGACAACACATCGGAGGTGGAGAAACCTCTCACAAGCAATTACAATGTAATATAGAAATACAAGAAGAAATACAAAGACAATACAAAAGAGAACTTTTACACAATTGCTTTGATCGCTTTCTTGTTGCTTGCTTTGATTGGCTCTTGAAGGACTGGAATGCAGCAGCAATTCCCCTCCAATAGCTCCACAAAAATCATGGCAAAAACCTCCATCTCGAGCTTCTTTTATAACCTGCATCGAGCTATTTTCGCGCCTAGCGATCGGCCAAAGGCCCGGTCGATTGCCTTTGTCGTTGTCTCTAGCGGCGGATCCACGTCGGACAAGTTCAGCGGATCACCTACGATCGTGATGATGCCCATCGGTCATTGGTGACTAATAGTCGGCCCGATCGGCTACGGAGCGTTCTGTGCTCGCGACACTCCCATCAGTCGACTGCCATCCCTCGGCGGCATTGCTGTCGACTTTCGATCATTGCCCGATCCATGGCGATCATTGCCCCTAAAACCTAGCCTTACACGGTCGAACTCTAGTCGACTTGGATCGATCGAGCCGGCACCTATGCGGTCGGCTGTCGGGCAAAACCTCAAACACCAAGTTGTTTGAGCATCCGACCGTCGGGTAAACCCTCAAACATCAAGTTTGAGCCTCCGACACTCAGTCTTAGCCACTTGGCCAAGTCCACCGTATCCCTCATGGAGTTCCCCACCAAAGCTCTCTTCCCTCGGCCTACGTCCCTCGGATCGCGCGCCGCGGCCATAGCGCCATCCTTCGTCTCATGCCTAGAAGTATGCTTCCCTTTGGGCTCACTCCATTCGCTCCCGTCGGTCCCTCGGATGCACCAAGCGCGCGGCCGCGCAATGTCATCCTTCACCGACTTAGGACCCGAGCCTAGTGAACTTGCCAAGTTCTCAAGACTTCCTAAATGCACCAAGAGCGCGCCGCAATGCATTTCTCACCAAGCACCAAGCGCGCGGCCAATGCTTTGGATTTCCCATGCCAAGCACCAAGCGCCGCGACCAATGCTTTGGACTTTCCCATGCCAAGGCTTCCCTTGGACTTCCACAGCTCCATGCTTGGATTTTCATGTCAACCCCATGTTGGACTTTCCCATGACAATCCCATGTCATGAGTTTTGTCTATTATCAAAATACCATCAAAGGTCTTCTTTGGGCGATTGCACCAACAATCTCCCCCTTTTGATGATTGACAAAACTACCATCTCAAGTCTACCAATTCTCCCATATTGGCAATTCTCATATCCCAATGAGAATTCCAGCGAACCCTAATTGGTAACTTGGTAACTTCTCCCCCTTTTTGACATTACATCAAAAAGGTCCTCCCCAAGGGTATGAATGTCTCATATCCCAATGAGATCTTACAATCTCTCCCTTGGAGGAACACATGCCTACAATCTTTCTAGTGATCCCATATCACTTAAGAGAGGCAACCCAATTTTCCTCCCATGAGGAAATACACATCGATCTTTCCATGATGGATACCTCCCACTAGAGGCTTGCTCCCCCTTGACCATTGTACCAACAATGTCCTTGGAGAGTCCCTAAGCCAATAAGAACATTTAACCGATCAAAATTAAGGCAAAGTTCAACAATGAACTCTCATCCACCTTAAAATTGATACTCTCCCTAAACCTTTCTCCAAATCCATGTCCAATGGATTTCCACCCTTTCTAATGCTCTCCCAAGCATATCCTAGGGTTAGGAGTGGTTAGGGGACCTTAACCTAGCTGAACATGGGCCTAACCAACAAGATTTACCCGAAATCAGCTTGGGCGGTCAGTGAAATCAATCGTATCGCCACTATCGATCATTGCCAATCCATGACGGTCGGTGATAATACATTCATTTTGACATTTCAATGGATTTCCAAAATCCATAAGTAAATATACGTAATTTTAAAAATCTTGAAAATGCATACGTATAATACTTATCCTAAACACTATGGGTGAAAAATATTGAAAAATTATTTTACCCACTAAATTAGGAGATTGATACAAAGTTCAAAAGTTTAGAAAAGCTTCAATAAAGAGCCCTCTTTGTATCATCCCATTCAATGGTGATAGCTATCAAAAGATAGGCTTCACCAAGGTTTTTCAAAATGTTTTCAAAAAGTTTTCAAAACCTTTAATTTCTTTTCCTTAAACATCTCACTTATATCTAGATGTGTAAAAACACATTCAAGGCAATTAATCTAGTGAGATGTGGGTTTTTGTTCTTTAAAATGGTCTCATGTATATTTCTAGGCAATATTATTTGATTCCCATTAAATCATGCCATAGACCTTAACTCCATTTTAAGCTATGCATGATGATGATTATGGCATAAATATGATATAGATAAAAACATATGCCAATATCATGATGTCATGGCATGTGAATGAAACTTAAGCATACATGACATCTAAACATAAATCTAAACATGATCATGACATTTTTATAGATGAAAATGAAAATGATGTCATGACATGGCAAGGCAAACAAATCATGGCAAGTAAAATAGACTAAGGTATGGAATACCTAAGTGTTAAAATCAATTTGCCATTTCTAGGGATTAAATTCATTTTGCCTTAATGCCATTCATTTCCCTAGTGTGCCAAAAACCTAAAATGGCACACCAATACCTCTAAGACCTAATTGTGCCAATTTAATCATTTTTAGACTTCTCAAACACATTGGCACATCCTAATGTGTCAACTCTACTATGGTTAGGTTAACTACCCATCCATTTAGGGTTGACACACCCTAACCCATCTAGCGTGAATCAATCACGCTCTTAGGAACCCAATATCTATTGGAGCTCCTTGGGTTAATAAGGTATTCCCTAGGGATAACTTCCCTAGATACCTTCCTAATGACCCTTTTAGGCTTTGAAGCCATAGTCTTTTGGGTCTTTCCTAGGTCAACTCTAGAGGTGACTCCTCCATTGACCTTCTTAGTGGCTACATTTGATTTCCTTGAGGTGTTAGCCACTAAACACATACCATGGCTAGACTTAGGGATGACTTCCCTATTAGCCTTGATTTTCCTAGACCTAGAAATAGTTCCATAATTAAATGGAACATTATGATAAGTCTTCTTGGGCTTAGGTTTGTCACCCAAACCTTCCTTGCCCTTAGACCGTTTTTGAACCTTAGGTCTTGACTTTTGGACATTTGACCCTAGAATTGAATTTTCTATGATTCTAAGGGCTTTCTCCATTCTCTCAAGTCTTGACCTCAAGACTTGGTTCTCTAGCTCTAATTTTCCCATTTTTGAATTTTCATTAGGTTTTTGGGAGTTGGTTTTCTTCTTAGGCATATGCTTAGATTTCTTGGGATTAATACCCAAATTCTCTTCAATTCTTCTAATTGATTTCCTAGGTAGGATAGGTCTAGTGTTTTGGGTCCTAGGTTTGTCCTTAGAGAAACTAACACGCTTAGCACCTAAGCACAATATTGTTTCTCCTAGCATGCTTTTCATTTATAATTGCAAGAGAACTAAAATAATTTTTAGCATGTTTTTGACTTTAGAAATTAAAGGTGCATTAACTAAATGTACCTTAGGGTTAGCTTTAGGAGCTCCCCCTACATGAATTGCACCTTCTTGCCCTTTCTTCCTCCCCCTAGGGCATTGGCTTCGGTAGTGTCCCTTTTGATTGCATTTGAAGCACACAATGTGCTCTTTGCTCTTGATTTTGGGAACACCGGCATTGTTTGACTTTGGGTTGACTTTTGGTGTCGATGCCTTCTTCTTAGCCAATTTAGGGCATTTGCTCTTGTAATGTCCTTTCTCCCTACACTCAAAACAAATAATATAATCTTTACGATTAATTCTAATACATGAGTCACCTAGGGAGTTGGTGGAAGCCTCTTGGTCATTTCTTCCAGAGGTAGATGCTTCATTTTGGCTTGGCTCCGGAGTTGAGATTCTTTCCTCCCCCTCAATGCTAGAGGTAGAAGTCTCCACCAAATCATCAACATCTTCAAATGTGGATGGTGATTCTTCTTCGGCATTCTCCTCTACTTGTGCCAATTGAGAATTTTCTTGGAATTTCATTACCTTATTCCATAATTCCCTTGCATCCCTATAATCACCCAATCTAGACCAAATAATATTAGGTAACAAATCACTAATCAATTTAATTACCTCGAGATTTGTCTTGAAGTTCTTGATTTGGTCTTGGGTCCACTTTGATTTTTCAATGGGCTTGTTGTGTTTGTCCCTAGGCATCTCAAAACCATTTTCTATAATAATCATATAATCAAAATCGGTTTCGAGATATACCTCCATCTGTTTCCTCCGCCAAGCAAAATCTCCATCGAATTTTGGTGGATAGATGAAGCCGGCCATTTGTAGTGCTCTCGCGGCGGTTAGTCCTTGAAGAGCGACCTCGGCTCTGATACCACTTGTAGGGGATCGATTACGGCCGACTAGAGGGGGGTGAATAGCCCTCGTTCGTTGGATGTCGTAATTCATTCGTTCTTCTTGCGTTGCTTGTCTATGATTGTCGTTAGCGCAGCGGAATAACAATAATAATGAAGCTAACAATACACAATCACACAACAAAAGATATACGTGGTTCGGAACCGAATGGTTCCTACTCCACGGGCGAGCTCACCGAGCTCTAGTTATGCGCATGGCACTAACTATAACACTCCTTCTCGACAACACGTCGGAGGTGGAGAAACCTCTCACAAGCAATTACAATGTAATATAGAAATACAAGAAGAAATACAAAGACAATACAAAAGAGAACTTTTACACAATTCCTTTGATCGCTTTCTTGTTGCTTGCTTTGATTGGCTCTTGAAGGACTGGAATGCAGCAGCAATTCCCCTCCAATAGCTCCACAAAAACCATGGCAAAAACCTCCATCTCGAGTTCCTTTTATAACCTGCATCGAGCTATTTTCATGCCTAGCAGTCGACTGCCAAAAGGCCCCAGTCGACTGCCCCTGTAGTCGTTGTCTCACAACGGCCAGATCCACAACGGACAAGTTCCAACGGATCACCTACGGTCGGTGATGATGCCCATGATCATTGATAGTGATAGTCGATTGCCCGGTCGGCTCACGGAGCGTCATGCTCGCGACACTCCCATCGATCGCCATCCCTCGGCGTCGATTCTTCGACCGACTGCCAAGCACAACCCTAGCCTTACACCAGTCAAACTCTAGTCGACTTGGATCAGTCGAACCGGCACCTATGCCAGTCGACTGATGTCGGGCAAAACCTCAAACACCAAGTTGTTTGAGCATCCGACCGTCGGGTAAACCCTCAAACATCAAGTTTGAGCCTCCGACACTCAGTCTTAGCCACTTGGCCAAGTCCACCTTATCCCTCATGGAGTTCCCCACCAAAGCTCTCTTCCCTCGGCCTACGTCCCTCGGATGCGCCAAGCACACGGCTTCACAATGCCATCCTTCGCGTCTCATGCCCTAGAAGTATGCTTCCCTTTGGGCTCACTCCATTCGCTCCCCGTCCGGCGGTCCCTCGGATGCACCAAGCGCACGGCTTCGCAATGCCATCCTTCACCGACTCAAGGACCCGAGCCTAGTGAACTTGCCAAGTTCTCAAGACTTCCCAAATGCACCAAGCGCATGGCTTCGCAATGCATTTCTCACCAAGCACTGTTGGGTTTCCGGCACCGCGGCGTGTGTGTGTTCGATCACGTTTCGTAAACATGAACACAGCGGAAGCAATAAAAATAATAAATCTACATTTATTACAACACACACAACGCACGCATGCATATTACAACAAGTGTAGACATAACCGTAAATTTAAATTTGCAATAAAAGGAAATTTAACTACGTTGTACCTTTCGTATGACGTGTAGCGGGAACGGCATCAACCAGAACGATCCTCGCTAGAATCGTCTCTATCCGTATCCACGCCGAGTTCCTCGCGATGACTTCGCTAAGCCACGAGCTTCGACTTCGTACGGGTTACTAGCCTCGTGTTGAAGACGACGTGATCGAGAGATGATCACGATCCGAATCCAAATTCGGATCCTAATATGAGTTCTCAAAACTCGCTTCTCCGGAGAGGTATTCGTCAACCAATTGACGAATCCTTCATCCTCCACCTCAGAGGATTACCGGAGATCGAATCCCCGGTAAGTTAGCCGCTGTCGGAGCTCTAACCGTCGTCCAAACGACGCTCCGACGAGAGGAGAAGAAGCTGTCCAGAAAACTGGACAGCTTGGTGGAGGAGTAGGCGCCGGCCAAAACAAGGAAGCCAAGTGCTCACCTTTTCACCGAGGCCTAGGAATATCACCGGAGGGTCGCCAGAGGATCACCGGCTGAAGCTTGGTCGCCAGCAAGGAGCTGGACGCCGGCACAAGGGGCTGGGCGGCCAAGGAGCTTGGGCGGCAACTCCTTCAATGGGGTTGGGCGACAACTTTTGCTAGGGCTTGGATTAGGGCTTAATTATCCATTAAGCCCTCTTTTATAGAGAACTAATTCTCTTAATGGTTATTGGATCATAACCATTAGGCCCATTAACCCGCTCCATTAAGATAAGTTAAAATAAACCAAACCATGATGGTTTATTTTAAGTTAAAACGAACCAAACCAACTTTTGGTTCATTCGTTTAAAATAAAACAAACCCTTTGGTTTATTCTCCTCCATTGGATTAGAACCAAACCATTTTGGTTCATCCATTATGTCTTCATAAGACACGACCCATCCATGCTTCCATTGCGACTGAAATGATTTCATGCTCGCTTTATGTTTGGTCCAACCAAACCTAGTTTCTCTCGGTCTGAGAATCCCATTCTCAAGCTCGTTTTAAATCCTTTGGATTACGCTCGTTGTGCGTGTGACCAAATAGGTTCTCGGTTTATGTTGGCCGTCTATAATTAACCATTAATTATAGAACGATCATGAGTGGCACCTAGTAGTACATCATGATCCCCAATTAACCGAAAAGATCAACGGTTGATCCAGAACTATTTCTGAAACCCTTCAATAGCTCGAATGATTCGTGCCCCATTCCCTTCACTCATCTTATACCCACTTGGTTCAGGACATGGTCTATTGTGTCAGTCCCCACTAGGCTGACTACGTCACACCTAGCCCAAGTATCATTTCCTCGTCCTACGGATTCTAGTTACTCAACATGTATCGAAGAGTACCTTACTCTAAACATGTAATGCTTTGGCCAAAGACTTTAGTAACAATCCGACGAGAGGCCATGGGTATACATCTCCTCGCAAGGAGTGGTGAATGTTTTATAGGCTATTCAAACATTTTCAATCACTTCGACTTATACCCAATCATCCCGGGTCCACATCTCCTTAGAGATGTTTGCTTAAGATGTCAAAGCATAAGTCTCTATGATCAAGATGACTTGAATACCGCAAGTCAAAGGAACATCGCACTTAAGCCACAGTAAGAACTTCATTGACATATCTATATATGCAGAGAACCATATGAAGTCTTATGGCTGGTCACTCCAATGAACTAGTTACCATAACTAGCATCCACGATTAACTCCGGACATCACAATGTCTCCAGCCAGTGAGAATCAGCTGCTTGGATACACCAAGGAGTATACTGTGCTAGTCTCAGTAATCGATGGTGTCCAAATCCATCAATTCATCGACTAGGATAATTCGATACATCACAATTACACATGTAGAGATACTCACTAGTTGTGATCCAATCACAAATTCTCTCATGCCGTGAATCGATCGTGACATTCAAGAAATGAGTTTAAGATCCAATCAAATACATAAAACATGTATACTCAAATAGTGAATCTTCATTTATCATATAAATGGTTCATACATAAGGCGATTGCCTTAGGACATCTCTCATATATTACTAACAGACTTCACTTGGCCTAATGCCAATCGCTACAGATCCAATACCATAAGCTCTAACATGACCCTCAAACTTATTTGAGGTAATGCTTTAGTCAAAGGATCCGCTAAGTTCCTTTCAAAGGGGAATTTTCTCGATTTGTATTTCGCTCCTATGATGATCTCTCCGATAAGATGATAGCGGTGAAGCACATGTTTGGATCATCGATGAGACCACATCAAGTTCGTAGAGATGAACTTCTTGATCCAAACCGCCTTTCCGCCTCCAAAGTCGCAATGTATTCCGCCTTAGTGGCGTAATCCGCTATAGTGTCAAGCTTGGAACCTTTCCAACTTATTGCGCCCATTCTAGGTGAATACATACCTGCATCGAGACATGGAATCATCCTTGTCCGTCTCGAGTCGCATCCGTGATACCCACGTATCACCATGTACCCTTCTCCATATATTAGGAACACATCCTTAGTTCTTCTCAAGTACTTAAGGATCGCCTTAATACCACCCAATGATCCATTCTCGATCGGATCGGTATCCGCCGTGACACTCGTGAGCATACGATACATCGGGCCTCGTGACATAACATAGCATACATGATAGATCCTATTGCGATGCATAGGGAATCTTACTCATGCAAATCCTCTGCCTTCTCAGGCGCGACACATAGACTTCGAAGGTGTACCCATGCCCGATGGGTAGAAACCTTTCTTGATTCCGACATGCTAAACCTCTTAGCACTCGGCATATATGTAGATCGCGAAAGACCAAGCAACTGCTTCGATCTATCTCTATAGATCTTAATCCCGAGGATGTAGGTTGCTTCTCCTGTGTCTTTCATGGAGAATGTCTTGGATAACCAAACCTTTCACTGATTAAGATTGAAACATCGCTTTCCTATAAGTAGTATGTCATCGACATACAATACTAGGAACACGATCGCACTCCCACTAACCTTCTTGTACACACAAGGTTCGCTCGATTTTGTGAGAAATCAAACTTTTGATTGTCTCATCAAAACGGATATTATAGCTTCGATGTTGGGCTTTCAATCCATAATGGACCGTCGCACTTGCATACCTTGGTTTTATCAACCGATGTGAAACCTCAGTTGTATCATATACACGCCCTGCGGTTTCCATTAAGGAAAGTTGTTTTCACATCCATCCGCCATATCTCATAATCATAATGAGCCGCTATGGCCAGAGCATCCGAATGGATTTAAGATAGCTACAAAGTAATAGGTTTCGCCATCATAATCAACACCTTGTTTTTTGACGCATATCCTTTCGCCACCAATCTAGCCTTATAGGTAATCACATTACCATCCATGTCGGTTTTCTTCTTGAAAACCCACTTGCACCCTATAGGCTTTATCCTTCAGTGGGTCAACCAAGTTCCAAACTTGGTTTTCATACATGGAATCCATTTCCGACTTCATGGCACCAAGCCACTTATCCCTTTCTGAACTTGTCAGCACTTCTTCATAACTGGTAGGCTCTCATCATCAATGAGTAACACGTCGTTCGATTCACTTACGAGAAATCCATATCTCTCAGGAATATTGCGTGTTCTACCAGATCTACGAAGATGTGGTGTTACAATAGGTCCACCGATTGCTCATCACTATGAGTTGTCACCGTCAGGCTTCACCGTGTATCTCATCAATGTCTATTTGAGTCTCTCGAGCCTCCTCAAGCTCGACGACACTCCCACTGCTTTCTGCAAGAGAAACTCTTTCTCTAGAAACACAAAGATGCCTCAAACAAACACCTTTTGTTCCACAGATGATAGAATTGGTAACCCTTGTTTCCTTAGGGTATCCAACAATAGACATTTATCGACTTAGCATCCAATTTGTCCGATATACCGCTTCACATAAGCAGACAACCCCATATCTTCAAGTAAGATACATGAGGTTTCTTACCATTCCATATCTCATATGGAGTAGTTGAGACTACCTTGGTAGGCATTCTGCTTAACAAGTAAACACCGTCTCAAGTGCATAACCCCAAAAGGACTTGGGAAGAGTCGCATGATTCATCATCGACCGACCATGTCCAACAAGGTCCTAAGACGCCTCTCGAGATACACCATTATGCCGTGGTGTATAGGGCGGAGTCCATTGAGACAATATACCATTGTCTTAGATAATCAAGAAACTCGACTTAAGTATTCACCACCTCGATCCGATCGAAGTATTTTAATACTCTTGTCATGTTGTTTCTCTACTTCATTTCTGAACCCTTTGAACCTTTCAAAGGCTTCAGACTTGTGTTTCATCAAGAACACATACCCAAACCGTGAGTGATCATCGGTGAAGGTAATGAAGTAGCTATAGCCTCCTAATGCTTGAGTTGACATAGGTCCACATACATCAAGATGTATTAGACCTAGTAACTCTCCCACTGCTCACCTTTTCCAAAGAAAGGTAACTTAGTCATCTTGCCTTTTAAGCATGATTCGCATGTATCGTATGAATCCAATTCAAACGATTCCGTAATTCCACATCGTGTAATTCGGACATGCGCTTGCTTATATGGCCAAGACGACAATGCCACATATAGGAGTCTATTTGATTATCCTTTCGAGCACGCTGTTGCTCGCTCGATATTGAAAATGTCACCGATACGCCCAACGATAAATGCCATTACTCAAGGTTCCAGTTCCATAAAGTACGCCATTTAAAGTTATATAACAACAATTGTTACTAAACGTCAAATGGAAACCATTTCTATTTAAACAGGAAATAGAAACAATGTTCTTTATTAGAGAAGGAATATAATAGCAATTGTCCGCTTCTAAGACTAGTCCACTAGGAGCTTCAAATAAGTTCCGGCATGCAGCAGAACCTTTGCTCCATTGCCAACTCGCAAATTTGACTCCTCTCGACAAGTCTTCTTCTATTCCTTAGCCTGTATGTCATTACATATATGTGAGCTACACCCAAGATCCAATACCCAAGTGTCCAAGGAAATAGAATGACAATCAATAACGAAGATACCAAGAGGATGGGGCATCGGATGCCTTCTTCTTCTTCATGGACTCAAGATAAATCTTGCTTTTCGCTGGCCTTCCTTGCCACACAGTGATGGCAAGTGCCCTTTGCGTTCCGCCTTCTTTGCCTTTTGTTCTTTCCTTTCTTCTGCTTCTTTTGCCTTCCTCTTAGAACCTTTCTTTGAGGAATCAACTAATGTAACCGCCTTTCTCCTCATGCTTCATGTAAGGCTCCACAGCCTTCAAAGATATTGAGGAGCTCAGAATGGTGGATTCCAATTTGTTCGTCCGATAGTTCATCACAAATTGCGAGAAACTCTTGGGCAAACAATGCAAAATTAAGTCAATACTTAACTCATGATCCATCAAAACCGAGGGTAGCTAGCCGCTGATGTACCCGCTCATCTTTAGCAAACTGCACTACAGATGAACCTTCTTGCATCTTCGTGGTGAAGAGGAGCCTAGAGACCTCGAACCTTCGGATCTCGCTTGCTCATCGAACAACTCATGAAGATGGAAGACCATAGTATTAGCATCCATGGTACCATCGCCGCTTAGCATGATGCAACTCGCCACCGTACCGCCACATGCTTCCGATAGACCAACATTTGGTCTGAGTTGCATCGCCTTAGGACGATCGTGAAGAGGCTCTTCAAGGACATATGCAAGCTTTTCCGCCTTGAGAACAATTCTCGAGTTTCTAAGCGATCCGAAGTTAGGCCCGGTCGGTTTGTTCGAATCAAAAAATAGTGCAAATTCAAAGACGCCATGATCAATTTATTGACCTAGAAATACAAAACGAGCATATATGAGAAAATGATTTTAAAATGCATCAATATACATTTATAAATCCCATTCATTTTTCGAATTTCAAAACCCCAAAATCACTTCGAGATCGAGGTCCATCTCCGAATGGTCGATATCCATCATAGTTATGAACAACCTCGAGAGAGTCCAACAAGCCATTCATAACTACGACGTAGGTATCATCTATACCGATTGCATATCACGATATGCAACTATCACAATGTGCTATCAACTAATTGAATGTTCACACATACATCGGGTTGTTAACACATTAACAAGTATGCATCATATGCATAGCACCCAACTTCACCTCCCTTTACATCGACCTTGAGAGAGTCCAACAAGCCGATGCTGTGTTAAAGCCAACCCATTAATCGGAAATAGTTTTAATATGGTTAGAGCGCATTCAACCAATTAGCCCAGCTTGGAGAGAGTCCAACAACCAAAGCTAACGATTGACCTCTGACTCTTACCATATTAGTATTAAACTATTCCATGGTTTGAACATGTTCGGGTTCGAGTCGGGCTTGGAGAGAGTCCAACAACCCAAACAAGAAACGGAACTCTGGTTCTAACCATATTAATGGAAGGTGTAGGCTTTAATATTGTTTAAGGGTTTTTATGTCTCATCCTCTTTGCATGCAAATAACTATTATCTACATGGCATGGCATACATGGCATACATCTACATGTCACGACACGCATGGCATAATGTTATGCATCTAATGCAATTACATGGCATACAATTATGTCATGTATATGTTTCCTTATATGTCATAACTATTTATGGAAATAAAATATGTTTAAGATTTGATACTCCAAATCAAATCATAATTAAATTAGAAAACAAATTTCCAAATCTAATCACATATTTTTATTCATGGAATTATTTGATTAAGGAAAATCTATTTAGGAAACCAATTTCCTAAATCATTAAAACTACTTATGGAAATAAAATATTTTAAGATTTGATTTTCCAAATCAAATCATGATTAAATTAGGAAACAAATTTCCAGAATCTAATCAAATATTTTATTTATGGAAAATATCAATTTCCATAAATACTTCCAACTTTCCAAAAGTGGAAGATTTCCATAAATACTTCTAGACTTTCCAAAATTGAAAAATTTCCATAAATACTTCTAAATTTCCAAAATTAAAAAATTTCTAGAAATACATTATGACTATCGCAAAACCATTTTTATGATTATGTCGAAACACAACCTTGGCTCTGATACCACTGTTGGGTTTCCGGCACCGCGGCGTGTGTGTGTTCGATCACGTTTCGCAAACATGAACACAGCGGAAGCAATAAAAATAATAAATCTACATTTATTATAACACACACAACGCACGCATGCATATTACAACAAGTGTAGACATAACCGTAAATTTAAATTTGCAATAAAAGGAAATTTAACTACGTTATACCTTTCATATGACGTGTAGCGGGAACGGCATCAACCGGAACGATCCTCGCTAGAATCGTCTCTATCCGTATCCACGCCGAGTTCCTCGGGATGACTTCGCTAAGACACGAGCTTTGTCTTCGTACGGGTTACTAGCCTCGTGTTGAAGACGACATGATCGAGAGATGATCACGATCCGAATCCAAATTCGGATCCTAATACGAGTTCTCAAAACTCGCTTCTCCGGAGAGGTATTCATCAACCAATTGACGAATCCTTCGTCCTCCACCTCAGAGGATTACCGGAGATCGAATCCCCGGTAAGTTAGCCGCTGTCGGAGCTCTAACCGTCGTCCAAACGACGCTCCGACGAGAGGAGAAGAAGCTGTCCAGAAAACTGGACAGCTTGGTGGAGGAGTAGGTGCCGGCCAAAACAAGGAAGCCAAGTGCTCACCTTTTCACCGAGGCCTAGGAAGATCACCGGAGGGTCGCCAGAGGATCACCAGCTGAAGCTTGGTCGCCGGCAAGGAGTTGGACACCGGCACAAGGGGCTGGGCGGCCAAGGAGCTTGGGCGGCAACTCCTTCAATGGGGTTGGGCGGCAACTTTTGCTAGGGCTTGGATTAGGGCTTAATTATCCATTAAGCCCTCTTTTATAGAGAACTAATTCTCTTAATGGTTATTGGATCATAACCATTAGGCCCGTTAACCCGCTCCATTAAGATAAGTTAAAATAAACCAAACCATGATGGTTTATTTTAAGTTAAAACGAACCGAACCAACTTTTGGTTCATTCGCTTAAAATAAACCAAACCCTTTGGTTTATTCTTATCCATTGGATTAGAACCAAACCATTTTGGTTCATCCATTATGTCTTCATAAGACACGGCCCATCCACGCTTCCATTGCGACTGAAACGATTTCATGCTCGCTTTATGTTTGGTCCAACCAAACCTAGTTTCTCTCGGACTGAGAATCCCATTCTCAAGCTCGTTTTAAATCCTTTGGATTACGCTCGTTGTGCGTGTGACCAAATAGGTTCTCGGTTTATGTTGACCGTCTATAATTAACCATTAATTATAGAACGATCATGAGTGGCACCTAGTAGTACATCATGATCCCCAATTAACCGAAAAGATCAACGGTTGATCCAGAACTATTTCTGAAACCCTTCAGTAGCTCGAATGATTCGTGCCCCATTCCCTTCACTCATCTTATACCCACTTGGTTTAGGACATGGTCTATTGTGTCAGTCCCCACTAGGCTGACTACGTCACACCTAGCCCAAATATCATTTCCTCGTCCTACGGATTCTAGTTACTCCACATGTATCGAAGAGTACCTTACTCTAAACATGTAATGCTTTGGCCAAAGACTTTAGTAACAATCCGACGAGAGGCCATGGGTATACATCTCCTCGCAAGGAGTGGTGAATCCTTTATAGGCTATTCAAACACCTTCGATCACTTCGACTTATACCCAATCATCCCGAGTCCACATCTCCTTAGAGATGTTTGCTTAAGATGTCAAAGCATAAGTCTCTATGATCAAGATGACTTGAATACCGCAAGTCAAAGGAACATCGCACTTAAGCCACAGTAAGAACTTCATTGACATATCTATATATGCAGAGAACCATATGAAGTCTTACGTCTGGTCACTCCAATGAACTAGTTACCATAACTAGCATCCACAATTAACTCCGAACATCACTATGTCTCCAGCCAGTGAGAATCAGCTGCTTGGATACACCAAGGAGTATACCTCGTGCTAGTCTTGACAGAATTGATGGTGTCCAAATCCATCAATTCATCGACTAGGGATAATTCCGATACATCACAATTACACATGTAGAGATACTCACTAGTTGTGATCCAATCACAAATTCTCTCATGCTGTGAATCGTATCGTGGACATTCAGTAAATGAGTTTAAGATCCAATCAAATACATAAAACATGTATACTCAAATAGTGAATCTTCATTTATCATATAAATGGTTCATACATAAGGCGATTGCCTTAGGACATCTCTCATATATTACTAACAAGCACCAAGCGCACGGCTTCGCAATGCTTTGGATTTCCCATGCCAATCACCAAGCGCACGGCTTCGCAATGCTTTGGACTTTCCCATGCCAAGGCTTCCCCCTTGGACTTCCACACCAAGCTCCATGCTTGGATTTTCCATGCCAACCCCATGTTGGACTTTCCCATGACAATCCCATGTCATGAGTTTTGTCTATCATCAAAATACCATCAAGGTAATGCTGGGCCGATTGCACCAACATACTCCGCTTGGACTTTACGCCGCCAACCATTGGACTTATGCTGCCAAGACTCCCGCTTGGACTTTATGCCGCCAATATCAAACCCCTTGGACTTCTCAAATGCCAAGACTCAAGCTTGGACTTTCCCTTGCCAACCCATGTTGGACTTTCCATGCCAAGACACATGCTTGGACTTCCCTTGTGCCAAGTGTCCCACTTGGACTTTCCATGCCAAGTACCCATGACTTGGACTTTACCTTGACAATTACATTGTCATATGTTTTTGTCTAACATCAAAACATCTCTCGAGCCAAGCTCGAGTCCTGGTCAATCGTGACCTGGGCCGATTGCACCAACATCTTATATGTGTCTTGGGCGATTAGCCAAAGTTAACTCAAGATGTGGTATAATATGGATCTTGTCCCACTTTGTGACCAATGGGAGAATCATTTAGTTAAAGGCCTAATTAAATGATAAAAAATATGATACATTTCTGCATTTCTGCACTATAGATCACCATGTCATCAAACACACTCTCTCTGCGATCTGTCCTTGATAAGGACAAGCTCACTGGAGCTAACTTCCTGGACTGGTATAGGAACTTGAGGATAGTCCTCAAGCAAGAACGCAAACTATACGTCCAAGAGCAGTCCTTTCCTAAACCACCCGCACCTACGGCCACTCGTGCTGACAAGGATGCTTATAAGAAGCATCAAGATGATGCATTGGATGTGTCATGCCTTATGCTTACCACCATGAACTCTTAGCTTCAGAAGCAACATAAGAACATGGATTCCTATGGTATGGATGAGCATTTAAAACAACTATATCAGGGACAAGCAAGGCACGAGCAATACGAAGTATCAAAAGCCTTATTTCAATGCAAGATGCAAGAGGAAACTCCCGTAGGCACTCATGTACTCAAGATGATTGGGTACGTTGTGAACCTACAGAGATTGGGATTTCCATTGGGCTAAGAGCTGGCCACTGACCTTGTTCTGCAGTCACTGCCAAAAGGCTACAATCAATTTGTCATGAACTATAACATGAATGAAATTGACAAGCCTTCACCTGAGTTGTTGAGCATGTTACTAACTGTCGAACTCAACCTTAAGAAGGCAAATCCTGGTACCATTTTGATGGTGAACAAGAACAAAGGCAAAGGCAAGCAGAAACCTAAAGGTAAGGGTAAGACCCAAGCCAAAGGCAAAGGCAAGGCAAATGCATTGAAACCCAAAGGAAGGGTGTCAAAGGAAGGGTGTCAAAGGAAGGGGAATGCTTCCACTGCGGTGAGACCAGGCATTGGAAGAGAAATTGCAAGCTATACCTGGAAGAGGTGAAAAAGAAGAGAAGTGAGACTTCTGCCTCGGGTATATATGTTATAGAAGTCAATTTATCTATCTCGTCTTCTTGGGTATTAGATATCATTGTGCTTCTCACATTTGTACCAATGTGCAATGCCTTCAAAAGACTAGATCATTGACGAAGAGCGAAGTAGACCTATAAGTAGGCAATGGAGCAAAGGTTGTCGCCATCGCTGTAGGGGCATATTCTTTATTTTTGCCCACTGGGCTTATCTTAGAACTAGAGGATTATTGTTATGTGTCTGCCTTGACAAAAAAACATTATCTCCATTTCTTTTTTAGACAAAAAAGGTTTCTCATTTGTAATAAAGGACAAATGTTGCTCCATTTATTTACATGATATGTTTTTTGTAGTGCACATCTTGTGAATGGTCTCTATCTTCTAGATCTTGAAATCCCAGCCTATAACATAAATACCAAATGGTTCAAATCTAATGATCTGAACTAAACATATCTCTGGCATTGTCGCTTGGGTCACGTAAATGAGAGTCACATATCCTAGCTCCATAAGGATAGATTACTAGACTCATTTGATTTTGAATCATATGAGACATGTGAATCTTGTCTTCTAGGCAAGATGACCAAGAATCCATTTAGTGGACATGACGAACGAGCTACTGATTTGTTAGAACTCATACATATTGATGTATGTGGGTCTTTCAATGTAGTAGCTAGAGGAGGCTATCAGTACTTCATTACTTTTACTGATGATTTCAGTAGATATGGATATGTGTATCTTATGAGACACAAATCTGAATCCTTTGAAAAGTTCAAAGAATTTAAGAATGAAGTACAAAACCAACTTGGTAAGAGTATTAAAGTGCTTCGATTAGATCGAGGTGGGGAATACCTTTGCCAAGCTTTTCGTGACTATCTCATTGAATTTGGGATTAGATCTCAACTCACTCCACTTGGAACACCACAGTGGAATGGTGTATCAGAAAGAAGAAATCGTACATTATTAGATATGGTACGATCCATGATGAGTCACACAAATCTTCCTTCTTTCTTTTAGGGATACGCTTTAGAGATGGCGGCTTTCACACTTAATCGCATTCCATCTAAGGCAGTCATATAGACACCATATGCGATATGGACTGGGAAGAGTCCCAAGATGTCTTTTATGAAGATTTAGGGTTGTGAGGCTTATGTTCGACGTCAAGTCTCTGACAAAATAGGCCCCAAATCAGACAAGTGCTACTTTGTAAGATATCCTAAGGAAATGAAAGGATATTACTTCTACAATCCCACACAAGGCAAAGTGTTTGTCGCTAGAAATGGAGTATTTCTAGAAAGAGAGCTCATCTCTAGAAGAACTAGTGGGAGTAAAGTACATATTGAAGAAATTCAAGATAAAGATAACACTGAGATAGAAATTGAACAGGCACCACAAAATGTTGTGGATGATGAGATTGTTGCACAAGAAGTTGTGGAGCAACAACCTGTTCAAGTAGACCAACCTCTTCGCAGGTCTGATAGGATATGTCGTCTGCATGAGAGATATTCATTTCTCTTGTCTGACAATGATGACATTATGCTTGTTAAGTTAAACAAGCCTACATTTTATCAAGAAGCTGTGATGAGCTCAGATTCTGAGAAATGGCTAGAGGCCATGAGATCCGAAATGGAATCCATGTACACTAACCAAGTATGGACTTTGGTTGATCCACTTGAAGGGGTCAAACCCATTGGGTGTAAGTGGGTCTTTAAGAGAAAGACTGACATGGATGGTCTTATGCATACCTATAAAGGGTGATTGGTAGCTAAGGGTTTCAAACAGATTCATGGTATTGACTATGATGAAACTTTTTCACCAGTTGCGATGCTTAAGTCCATTCGGATCATGCTTGCTATTGTAGCTTACCATGATTATGAGACAAATGGATGTCAAAACTGCATTTCTAAATGGAAACCTCCTCGAGGATGTGTACATGACACAACCTGAGGGTTTTGTAGATTCAAAGCATACTGGTAAGGTATGCAAGCTGCAAAGGTCTATTTATGGTTTAAAGCAAGCATCTAGAAGCTGAAATCTTCGATTCGATGATGCGATCAAATAGTTTGGTTTCATCAAGAATGAAGATGAACCCTATGTCTACAAGAGGGTTAGTGGGAGCATATTTATCTTTCTTATCTTGCATATTGATGACATACTTCTCATGGGAAACGATATTCCTACGCTGCAGTCTGTGAAGACTTGGCTTGGGAATTGTTTCTCAATGAATGACTTAGGTGAAGCAGCCTACATTTTAGGCATTAAGATCTATAGACATAGATCTAAGAGATTGCTTGGCCTAAGTCAGAGTGCATACATTGATAAGGTTCTTAAACATTTTACCATGCAGAATTCCAAGAAGGGATTTCTACCAATGTCACATGGTGTGAGTCTTTCGAAGGCTCAATGCCCTTCTTCTAAGGAAGAAAGGGAGCGCATGGATTAGATCCCTTATGCATCTGCTATAGGGTCTATTATGTACACCATGATATGCACTCGTTCTGATGTCTCGTATGCTTTAAGCATGACGAGTAGGTACCAGTCAGATCCAGGTGGCAATCATTGGATAGCTGTCAAGAATATTCTCAAGTACTTGAGAAGAACTAAAGAATATTTATTGATATTTGGAGGCAATGAGGAGCTCGCTATAAAGGGTTACAGCAATACTAGCTTCCAAACAGACAAGGACGATTACAGATCGTAGTTAGAGTATGTCTTTTGTTTGAATGGTGGTGTTGTGAGCTAGAAGAGTTCAAAGCAAGACACAGTCGCGGATTCTACTACAGAGGCCGAGTATATTACTGTTTTTTATGCGACAAAGGGGGTTGTTTAGATCAGGAAGTTTGTTTCTGAGCTTGGTGTAGTTCGTAGCATCGTGAGCCCTATAGAGCTTTATTGTGACAACAATGCGGCTATAGCACAGGCTAAGGAACCTCGTTCTCACCAGCGTTCCAAACATATACTATGGCGGTATCACCTCATTCGAGAGATCATCGATAGAGGAGATGTACGGATATGAAGAGTAGATATTGATGCTAACATTGCGAATCACTTGACCAAGGCTTTAGCACAGAGAAAGTATGATGGTCATACCAGGTCACTAGGTCTTAGAGATTACAGTTATTGGCAGTATTGCTAGTGGGAGATTGTTAGTGTCAGCCCTTAGTGTCAATCATGAGATGATTGATTAGGGATCATATGTATCATATTTCATTAATAACAGGCAAAGATTGATTATTATATTTACTTTATGTGTGTACCAGTAAATAAATATAATAATGCTCTTGAATAGTAGGTTCTAATCTACAGTATATCAATTGGTAGAATTGATTATGAGAAGCTGTAGAGAATACTATTCTTAAACATTCCTAGTCAAGTATTAATAGACAAAGGGATATATTGATACATTGAGACTAGCATATAGGTCAATGGATGATTTGATCTCATAAGTCATGGATATGTGATATCACATTGACACATGGGTATATATATTGGAGAATATATGTACTGAATTGCCCCGCCATGAGAAAGTGTCATGGATCGTTATATGAGTGTTATATACTTTCTCATGTGACTATTGGTATGAATATTCCTTAAACCTAAAGTCACTATGGTTCCCTACATAAGGAGTTATATACTTTGGTATCATCTAACGTCACCTGTAATAGAGTACACTATAATGGCGATCACTAGGTATGTAACGAATTATGCGGAGGGATGTGAGTGATGTAGATGAGATCTATCCCTCCCAATTGACGGGAGTGATATCTTTGGCCTCTTGATAGAGTATGACCACGTAATGTATGGTCATTCTCAAATGAGTCAATATGAGATATTGAGCTCATTTGTTTGAGTGAGTCTACTTGGGGATCAAGAAACATAAAGATCGATAAGGGGATGGCACGGTCTATGCCTCATTGATCGATCTAATATATCAAGGATAGAAGGACACCATCATACATGATAATAGTCATGGAAAGGTTGTCGGATCTCGACTTTCTTGTAACTTGTGTAGCAATGATGTATTGTTAGATGCCGCTCATTGCTTATGTGTCAAAAAGGGGGTTTTAGACACATTGCCAATGTTACAAGAGCCTATTGGGTCACACACAAATGACATTCTATTTTGGAGATGGTTTCTTTTAGTTTGACTAAAAGTACAATTGAAGCATATGGTCAAGACTTGAGTTAGACTCAAATTGGTTAAACTTGAGTTAGACTCAAGTTAAACCACGGAAGATAAATCATCATGCAAGGGACATCTATCATCATGCATGATTAATGTGATTAATCATGCATGTGAATACCAAGGGTCTTGGTATTCATGATGAGGAGATGAGAGGTTCATGCATTGATGAAGGAAAATACCAAGAGTCATGGTATTCAATAGGAGATAGAGAAATTGATGGCAAGGGTTGCTAGTGGCTTAAAAGGCTTTTAACGTGAAAGGCAAAGTGGTGGTTTTTGGATTGGACGTGTAAACCAAGAGAAAAAATAAGAGAATAGTTCTCTCCTTCCTCTCCTTCTTTTTCCAAGGGTTCTTGGCGTTTGCTAGGGTTCCTAGTACAACGTGACTCAAAAACTGCTGAGTGTCAGTGTGGATACCTTAGAGATATGATTATCCTTACCGTATTGAGATCCGACAGCGTTTGGATTAGTAGGATTATGAAGGGCACACATCGAAGGTATATCTCTTTTCTTCTAGATAAGATCTAAATAAGAATAAGAAAATGATTTATATGTTTTGCATTGATCTCTGGATGGATCTGGTTTATTTTTGTTTCCGCTGCGGTTGTGCGAAGTAGATGCCCGCGATACTATGAATGTCACGATCCGGTAATTTTTCCCTACATAGACTTCATGTGATTATTCATGTTGATGAAGATCTCATTGCAATTTGAGTGCGAGCTTTCTTAGACTTAAGGTATTCAAGTCATCTTGATCATGGTGACTTATGCTTTAATTTCTTCACAATCATCTCCATAGAATGTGTCACTCTGGGTTGATTGAGTGTAAGTCAAATAATCAAAGATGTTTGAATATTCCATAAAGGATTCACAACTCCTATTATAACAAGATGTATACCCTAGTCCTCTTGTCGGGATTATTACTCAGAAGTTTTTGGCCAAAGCCCACGTGTCAAGAAGAATGATCTTCTTGGACACATATAGAGAGTAACTTGAATCCATAGGATAAGGAACTATACTTGGGTTAGATGTGATGGAGTCAGCCTAGTGGGGATAAGCACATTAATCATGTCCATAAGCAAGTGGGTATAGGATGAGTGAAAGGAACAATACGCGAAATAACTATAGCTGCTGAAGTGTTCACAAACATTCTGGAGTCGACTTAGACTTTTTGATCAATTGGGAGTCATGATGTACTGCTAAGTGTCACTTATGATCTATTCATGATTAATGGTTAATCATGAATGGCCAATGTAGCTAGAACCTATTGGGTCACACGCACTACGACTTCTCAAGAGATGTAAAACGAGTTTGAGGATAAGATTCTCAAAGAGGGAGGTTATGTCTGATTGGACCAGATGAAAATGACATGAAATGGGAGTGGAAGAGGCTACCAAGGCCATGCTAAGGCTTAGCATGACCATGCCACTCATTTGGAGACAAAACGGAGATTACAAAACCTAACATGACCATGCTAAATCTTGGCATGGATGTGCCAAACACTGCCCCAGCCGACATGAGCATGCTCGAGCCAACACGGCCTGGCATGAGCCGTGGCAGAGGGCTCCATGACCTAGCTATGGAGGCCTCTCCATGGTTGTGAATGGCTAGCACTGCCAGGCCGTGTCGGCGAGCACGACCATGGTGTGAGGCGACACAAATCGTGGATTAGGATTTTTTTATGATTTTCTTACTTTAATTATATGATAATTTAGGCAAGATTGATCCGGTTTAAAGCTCCTATGATACCCTATTCAAGAGATCTATAGGTTTTGAGATCGAATCTTAGTTTGCTCATTTTCCACCAAAACACTATTGTGTCATCATCTTCTCGTTCGAGCATCCAGGCTTTGCTAGCACCGAATGGAGGCGACACCTCATGGGCTTTGGAAGTTGTCTTGAGGGATTTCAATGTGGATACCGATAGAGGCAAAGTTTGTGAGCCTTGCTCATGGTTTTGACAGATTCAATAGAATCTCGAAGGTATGATCATCTTTCTCTTCATCTCGATTTCTATATAATTATGTTAAAAGCATGTATTCCTTGGCTAAAGGGATCTATGAGATGTGGAATTTTTAATTGTTTTGTATTTCCACCGTGCCACATCCCTTAGATCCTGCTAAAAGGGATCGGAAGCATTGCGAATGACCTCCATAAATCTTAACACCAACTTTGTGACATCAAATTAAGGTAAACCCATTAAGCTCTATGATAGCCAATGGTGCCCTCGTGAGTTTTTGAACTAATTTCGTGGTTATCATACTAGAGAATCATTGGTTTTGATACCCCTGTCACTAGAGCACCCACAATCTCTAGACTTCAACCCTTACTCGTGAACAATCTCTCAAGTTTAGTGTTTATGGTTCAAAGGTGGGAGTCATCGATCAATATTTTCCTCACATCTCTAAGGTATGATAAAATGCTATCTATACAATAACATATAAGCATCATAAAATCAAATCATCCAATGAACACATCATGTAACCAAAGAACTAAATTTATAAAGCATTGATGTAAACAAGTCATTGGTTCCCTTATCCTAGAACTAGAGATTCTATTCCATGGAAATGGAGTTACAAGTTGAAGACAAGAGGAAGAGTATTCTATAATTCATAAAAGAAAGAGAAGAAGGCTTATTTATAGCGTAGGCATCTTCTTTGCTTGAACTCTGGACTCCAATAGAGGACTATTGGTGGCTCCTTGGAACGACTCTCCTAAGGTTCCCTATCACAAGGGAAACCCTTATGCTACGTTTAGGATATTTAGAGCCTCTTTTATAGGCCCCAAGTCGACTAGGTCATTATGAGTTTCCAAAAATACAAGGTTATGGCAGTGCACCACGACCATGCCCGGTGCTAGGAAGCTAGGCATGACATGGTTACTGGGCACTACATCTAGTACGATCGTGTTAGGTGGTACAACCTACCTCTATTGGCCTCTGGAGATTATCCTTCTACTCGGTTGCAAGTTCTATTGGGTTACGGTCGATGTGTAGATGTGCTTTTGTCGCTTCACAAACAAACACAGCGGAAGAAAAATATAATAATTTCCTAAATTATTACAACACTCACACCCACGCATGCAGGATTACAACATGTGCGGACATATCCGCCAAATAAAATTTTACATACAACAAGAATAAAATAAATTTTACTCTAGGCATACCTTCCGGATGATGGCTAGCTGAAAGGGCATCAACCGTACAACACTCGTGGAACTTCATCTCTACTCATATCCACGTCGAATCTTTGGAGGGGCGACTTCTCAAAGCCATGAGTTTGACCTTCTCTTTGCTAATAGATGAAGCAAGAAGGTCGGGTGATCGGAGAGCAATCGACGACTTGTTTTGTGACACAAACGAGTCCTCGAACAACCTTCCCAAGGTTGTCGATTCGTGTCAGAATTAGTTGCTATTTTGAAGCTTCAATAAGAGACAATAACATCACTAAAACCTAGAGTGATCGGCTACTAAAGAGGTGGAAACAACCCTTGTTTCCTTGATGGCCGGCGGAACACCAAACCCTAATTCTCCTAGGTTTGGCTAGGTTGAGGAAGAGGGCCTTAAGGACTTCTCTTTATTAGGTTTAGCCTTTATAACCCTTTATATAGGCACTAATCCTAATGTATTATAGGTTAGTGGATCAAATATCTATGCCCATAACCAATAAGGCTTAATCTCATCCATTAAACCCTAATTGGGCCCTTAACCAAAAGAGGATTCTTTTAATTAAAATCAAACGGGTTTGGTTTATAATTAAACCTTTTAAGGTCCAACCCATCTTCTTAAGATGTACTCCTTTCGCATTTCCGACTTGATAAATATTTCCATATTTTTCATGTGTTTGGTTCAACCAATCTTAATCTCTCTCAATCTTGAGAATCCAATTCTCAAACTCATTTTAAGTCTTTTCGAAGGATTCGTAGTGTGTGTGACTTAATAGGTTCTCGGTTTATGTTGGTCATCCATAATTAACCATTAATTATGGAACAATCATGAGAGGAATCTAGTAGTACATCAAGATCCCCAATTAATCAAAAAATTAACGGTTGATCTCAGAACCATTTCTGAACCCTTCAGTAGCTACAGTGAATCGTGTCTCGTTCCTTTCACTCATCTTATACCCACTTGGTTCAGGACATGGTCTATGTGTCAATCCTTACTAGGTTGACTACGTCACACCTAGCCCAAGTCTTACTTCCTTGTCCATTGGATTCTAATTACTTCGATATGTATCCAATAGTACCATACTCTTGACATGCAATGCTTTGGCCAAAGACTTTGAGTAACAATCCTGACGAGTGGCCATAGGATATACATCTCCTCGCAATGAGTGGTGAATCCTTTGTTGAGTATTCAATCACCTTCGAGCACTTCGACTTATACCCAATCATCCTGTACCCACACCTCCGTAGAGATATATCGACTAAGATGTCAAAGTATAAGTCTCCATGACCAAGATGACTTGAATATCTCAAGTTGAAGGAAACTCGCACTCGAGCTGCAGTAAGAGCTTCACTGACATATCTTATATGCAGAGAACCATATGAAGTCTTACAGCATATCACTCCAATGAACTAGTTACCATAACTAGCATTCACATTTAACTCTCAACATCTCAATGTCTCCAGCTAGTGAGGAGCAGCTGCTTGGAGAAACCGAGTATAACTTGTTCTAGTCTCCCAGAATCGATGATGCCCGAACTCATCAATTCATCGACTAGGGATTATTTCAATACATTCATAATTACACATGTAGAGATACTCACTAGTTGTGATCCAATCACAAGTTCTCTCATACTATGATTCGTATCGCAGACATTCAGTAAATGAGTTTAAGATCCAATCAAACACATATGACATGTGCACTCAAATAGTAAATCTTTATTTATCAACTAAATAGTACAACCATAAGGCGATTGCCTTAGGACACCTCTCAAATATAACAAGTTATATTCTTCATATGAAGCACATTCATGTTCGAGGACATGGCCACGCCGTATTTGCTACTGGAATGATGCTTTAAAGAAGCATTTTAGCTCCATTTTCATTCCAAACTTGCATCCTATGAATTGAAGTACATAAAGAGTAGTTCTCCAAAAAAAAATAGATAAATTAAGTGCAAAAGTAATGAAGGTATGATCATACAATAAAATAAATACATGCTAAATAAGACCAAAAATATGAATATGGTTCAAACATCACACCCCCACACTTAAACTTTTGTTTGGCCTCAAGAAAAACCTACAATCAAAACTTATGTGTGTGAATGATCACCCCTAGAGAATTAATCTAATTCTATCTAGTAATTTTACTAATGAGCAAAGGCATATAAATCATTTCAATGTAGCCTAATATGAAAGTTCTCTATGTGCAGTGCAAAGTGACTCAACTCTAAAGCATCAATTACCAATACTAGTTATGTCATTATCCCATCATGTTCCCTAAAGTTTCTAGCATAAGAAGAACTTACTTGCCAAATGCAAGGATCATCCCCCTTAACCCTACACAAGGTCTCAAAGGAGCACTCAGTATTGAAAGAAACTGATAAGCATTTCTCCACTAAACTTAGGATCTCAAAGGGAACCTATCTCAGTGTTTTTTCAATAATCACTATGCTTCAAAGGGGTACCATATTGTTTCCATTCATAATCAAGTTAAAAGGAAGTTTTACTTTAAAAGCCTTTTTCTAAATCAATTGAAAATCAAATTATATTATTTATATAATGAAAAAATGGTGGGTCCTCTAGAAAACCAAGGTAATAGTCTAACATAATGAATCATAAATATTTTTGGATATATCAACTATCGAGATCAAATATAAAGTGAAAGCAAGATACTAATCAAGTAGGCTAACACTGAAACTTTCCGACTCAACTACGCTCATGTCATACTGCCATAGACAGAAAGAAAGGAATTACTAAAGATATGAGCATATTTTTCACAAAAACAAAGAGTTTATTATGCTAATGTCGTGCTATAAGAAACAAATAAGTGACAAACAAACATGATATGATGAACATGTTAATGTGTTGAGTAGAAATAATAATACATGATAACTATGACTCCCCCACAATTAATGTTGTAATTGAGAGATGTCCTAAAGCAATCGTCATAGATGTTATTAATTAAATTCACTATTTGAGTGTATATTCTTTATGTATATGATTAGATCTTAAACTCATTTACTAAAGTCCACAATACGATGCATAACATGAGAGAAATTGTGATTGGATCACACTAAGTGAGTATCTCATTATGTGCAATTATGTAAGTATTGAAATTTCTCTAGTCGATGAATCGATGAGATTGGACATCATCAATTCTATGAGACTAACACATGTTATGCTCCTTGGTTTAAACAAGCATCTGGTACTCACTGGATGGAAATATAGGGATGTTGAGAGTGAATATGTGGATGCTAGTTAGGATAACTAGTTCATTGGAGTGACCTGCTATGAAATTTCATATGGTTCTTTATGTCAATAAAGATTTCATTACAACTCAAGTGCAAGCTTCCTTAGACTTGAGGTATTCAAGGCATTTTGATTATGGTGACTTATGCTTTGACTTCTTTGCAACCATCTTCATAGGAGGTGTCATTCCTTGTTGATTGGGTATAAGTCAAAGTGATCAAAAATATTTGAATAACCTAAAGAGGATTTACCACTTCTATTAAAAGGAGATATATATCCTAGACCTCTTGTTAGAATTATTACTTAGAAGCCTTTGGCCAAAGCAGACATGTCAAGAAGATGGTTTTCTTGAGCACATGTATCGAGTAACTTGAATCCATAAGACAAAGAACTATCCTTAGGCTAGATGTGATGTACTCAACCTAGTGGGGATTAGCACATAGACCATATACTGAACCAAGTGTGTATATATAGGAAGAGTGAAAGGAGCAGACACGAAACTATAACTATTGAAGAGTTCAAAAATGTTCTAAAGTTGATCTTGACTTTTCGATCAATTAGAGGGCATGATATACTGTAGATGTCACTCATGATCTATTCATGATTAATGGTTAATAATGAATGACCAACATAGTCGGGAATCTATTGGGTCTCATGCACAATGGTGTCTCAAGAGACATAAAAGAAGTTTGAGAATAAGATGCTCAAATTGAGAGGAATGTTTGGTTGGATCGGACATAAAATGACACAAAATGAGAGTAACATGAGTAAGATGGATGGTGGCATGGGTGTGTTTGATGGTGGCACAGGCGTGCCATACTCTATCGAGAAAAATAGAGGAGACAGTGTGCTCCACAACTTAGCCATGGAGCACACCATGACCGTGGAGACAGGTTGTGCTATAAAGCACAATCGTGCTAGATCAACCATGCGAAGGCTTGGGTAGTTACACATGACATAGTCATGTAACCAGGAACGACCACGTCATGTCGTGTCCTAGCATTTCGCCTTCGCCATTTTTGGAAGTTTTGCCAAATTTATAGGATAGATTTGACAGGTATTAATGCTCCAAAGTTTCCCTAAATGAAAGATGTATAAATACATCTCTTCATGGAACCCTAATATAAGGTTTTGAGAACCTTTGGTTTTTGGAACTCCAAAGGGTTGTTGTTGTCGTCTCTTCCTCTTCTCGCTCTTCTTCTCCATGCTCAGCTAGCACTAATCGAAGAGGAAGGCTTGTTTCCTTCGTGAAGTTGTCTCGTGAAGGTATGATATAGATACTAAGGCTCATTATCTTGCTCGTGGTTCCTACATATTCGATAGAATCTCAAAGGTATGATATATGCACTCTCTTTTCCTTATTTCGTATGCTTATATAAAAAACAAGAGATCTTGGCAAGCAAATCTTCGAGATGTATGCCAAAATTTATATTTTTCTACTACACTTGCATCTTGAAGATTCCAACACTTAAAATATGCATTATCCTCAATAAAAGAAAGGAGTTTACGGTATAAAATAATCTTACGAAGGTAGATAGAGATGTCTTGGAGATAGAAGTTTGTTTTTTAGTGTGCAAAGAAGTGCCACGAGTTTGGTTCCTTCCATGTGTTATACATGGTTGGTGTTCCATCCTTCAAAAATATTTGGCCTTGTACTTTGAGTGTCTTGAACATCCCTAAAAGCCAAAAAAAAAAGTACCAAAATATCAAATTGCAAAAGAAAATAGAAAAACTAGAATGCAAAATAAACTTGGATTGCCTCCCAAGAAGCGCTCTTGGTCGAAGCAAGTTATGTTTCTTCTCTCTCTAAAAACTTGTTAAGGGTATCTGTTGGGCAGCCCGATGTGGATGCATGCTCGAATGCATTTCACAAAACGCGTGCAACAGAAATAAACATAATAAATTCCTAATTTATTACAGCACACGCACCACACACATGCAGGATACAACAGTGCCAGACATACATGTAAAATACTATTTTAACTTCGATAAAAAAATTATACCTGATAGATGACACGAAGCGGGAATGACATCCAACAAACTGATGTTGTCAAACATCGTCTCTAATCGTATCCATGCCAAGTTACCGTTGAGACAACTTCGCTAAGTCACAAGCCATGTAACCACTTCAGTACTAACCAAAGGTAGGAGACAATGTGATCTGAGAGAGGGATCAAGGGCTCGATTTGTTTCTGGTGATTGAAGAAACCTGACAACACAAACCGATCAAAAAACTGCCTTCACAAGGCTACTATCTAGCAGCAAAACACCGCTGTCTAGTGGCTTTTTCCGATGGCAATGTGTGCTACTAGTAGGGAACTCGCTGAAGGAGGAAGTGCCAGAGTCAGGAGGGGTTGGAGGTGGCTATTAGCGGCCAAGAGGAGTGTCAACAATAGATTTTTATCAATGATAGAAATCTGGACAAATTTTTGTGTTGGGCGGCAATGAGAGGAGAGGAGAGGAAGGGATTAATTCTCTCATGCCCTAGTATCCCATACAATATATATCCCTTATCGAGTTAGAGGAGCAAGTTCCAAACTTGCATCCATTAACCTGAAGCCCATATCAATTGCCTTAAGTTTGATTCATAACCAAACTACTTTTAATTTAAGCCAAACCAATTTGGTTTAGAATTAAACATAATGGGTTCAACCCGTCTTCATAAGACATTGCCCATCTGTGTTTCCATTTTGACAAAACACTTTCTATATTTGCCCCTTCATCTCTTCCAACCAGACATAGTCTCTCTCAGTCTGAGAATCCAATTCTCAAACTCATTTTAAGTCCTGTGAAAAAACACGTAGTGTGTGTGACCTTATAGGTTCCCAATTTATGTTGGTTGTCCATAATTAACCATTATTATGGAATGATCATGAGTGTCACCTGGTAGTACATCATGATCCTCAATTAATCAAAAAATCAATAGTTGATTTCAGAATTGCTTCTGAACCTCTCGGCAACTACAGTGAGTCTTGTCTCGTTCCTTTCACTCATCTTATACCCGCTTGGTTCAGGACATAGTTTATGTGTTTGTCCCCACTAGGTTGACTACGTCACACCTAGCCCAAGTAATACTTTCTTGTCCTGCGAATTCAAATTACTCAGACACGTATCCAAGAGTACCATATTCTTGACATGTGATGTTTTGGCCAAAGATTTCGAGTAACAATAATAACAAGTGGCCATAGGGTACACATCTCCTTATAGGGAGTGGTGAATCCTTTATTGGCTATTCAAACATCTTTGGACACTTTGACTTATACTCATCCTTCCCAGGGCCACACCTTTAAAAAGATGCTTGCTTAGGATGTCAAAGTATAAGTCTCTATGACCAAGGTGACTTGAATACCTCAAGTCGAAGGAAACTTGCAGTTAAGTTGCAGTAAGAGCTTCATAGACATATCCATATATGTAGAAAATCATATGAAGTCTTCCAACAGATTACTCCAATGAACTAGTTACCATAACTAGCATTGATGTGTGCAAATCAAATAGGATTATAGGAGTAGTTTTAAGCACACATCTCATTGCATTTCATACTTGTTTCATGCATATTCTCCCTTGTTTTGCATTTATTTACTATTTCCTAGTTCAGAGATCTACTTTTGTTATTTTTATGTGTAGAACAGCATTTTGGAGGCAAAATAGCTAAATAAATGGAGCTCAAGGGAGGCAAGCATGCTCTAGCCGTATCCCAGAGTCAAGGGCACACTTTAGACCGAAGGATGATGTTCGTTTGGAGCTCCAAAGGAGGACACGGTCATGTATTTTTCCAATTGCAGATTCCAAGTGTGTTTCCAAACTTCCACACGATTGGCCATGTCGATTCCACACGGTCGTGTGGTGATAATGCAACTTATGCAACTCTAGGTTTCGCAGGCAAATAAGGAAAGTTGACTTCACTAATATAAAAGGGAAGGCACTTCTAAACCCTAGAGAGGAGGCTCGATAGTTGGGATGACAAAAAGGTGCCCTAAAAAGCACCAAAGGCTCACAATGGGGAGGAAGGAAGCAGCTTGAAGACCCAAATCGATGCTCCAACATCTTGAAGAGCGACCAAGACTTCGCATTGGATCCAACAGGGTGTATTATTTCTCTATCAAATTCTGTTTGGATTGTAATATTTTATAAAAAGGTGTCTTGTGTTTGTTCTTCCTTATTCATGGAGTAGATACTTTGATTCTAGGATTAGGGAGTAACTTGTGTATGTTGCACATGCTAGTTCAAATATCTATTCATTGTTTTTGAATTATATTTGCAATTTATGTAGTTTAGATTAATGAAAGTTATGTCTTGATTATATTTCTACCATACGTAGTTGATATAAGGGTGGAAAGCCTTTGTATTGAAATCTAGGAGAACCAAGGAGAAACCTTACGGTCATCCTCTCCCCCATAACCGTAGCAAGTAGGCTGTGAAAGAGTAGGATATGAAATATGATCCACCTGTTAATAGGGATCAATAGGACATCCTAGAACCCCATGAACCTATCCTAGTAGAAGCCCCAAAGCAGGAGAAATCAACTCTAGAAGGGTTGTGGAACCCTAGTGACAGGGAGCTCTCGAAGATATCAACCCCCTAAGCTCTGACGATCCAAAAGGAAAACTTGGCTAGGAATAGGTAGTTCCCAGTAGATGCAAAAGTTCATCAGGATTACACACGATGATCCTCCCACAAGATCATGACTAGAGATCCTAGGAGCATTAAATCGATAGCATGTTCAACAACATACAAGTGAAACCGAAATCTTGAAATCCTTTAAGAAACTTTGAGCCCCCCTTTTCTTTCTCCAAGTGACACCGTATTTGAGTCAGGACCATTGTCGACCCCACTTCTGACTCGCAAGAGAATTACTCCTAGCGATCAGTGTTCACTGGACAAATTGTACTCGAATTACATTCCCTGTAAGATCGATATATAATTTATTACTTCACGACAATCATGCACTTGCAATTGTTGAGCGTGAGTGCGTGCTTCAAGCCCTTGCCAGTCTCAGTCGGAGATTTGGGGTCGTGCTCGCATGCATCAAGTATTTAGCGTCATTGTCGGGGACTGTAGATTCGATATTGGATTGAAAGTGAATAGATTAGATCGGACCTAGAGTAGATTAGTTTTTCTAGTATTATTTTATTTCAGTTTATTTTGTTTTCAATTTTTATCAATTTTTTTTTAGTTTAAATCTTTGATTCCAATTCCTATTTAGATTCATTTTACTAGTAATAGTTGGCCCCCAATTCAAGTTAGTTTTACTTTAGTTTTTATTATTTAGTTCATCACTTTCCTTTTATTTGATTACCTCTTTAGTAAGTAGCATAGATACTCCTACTTGGTTGCGGTAGCTATCTTATGCATAGGCACATAAGATCGAAAAATATGTTTTCGATCGACCTAGAGATAGACCGTACCTATCATCGTCGCAGGGAAGAATAGAAACAGATGGAGGAACACATGGCTCCTCTCGTGAACGTAGGTAACCGCCCCTTGTAGAATTTTGCAGCTCCTAGTGTCAGAGGATATAGACCTAGTTTAGCTGGACCATCCATTACTGCTAATAACTTTGAACTTAAGCCTGCACTCATACAGATGGTCCAGCAGAGTCAATTTGGAGGAGCTACAACCGAAGATCCCAACCGGCACTTGAAGACTTTTTTGGAAATTTGCTCAACGCTGAAATTTAATAGGGTACCCGCAGATGCAATCCATTTGATCCTATTCCCATTCTCACTAAGGAATAAGGCAAAAACATGGCTACACTCATTTCCTTTAGGAAGCATCACCACATGGGAGCAATGTGAGCATCAGTTCTTGAACAAATTTTTCCCTCCAAGTGAAACAGCTCACATGCACCACCTAATCACTAGCCTCTGCCAGAAGAAAAGAGAGTCATTGTTTAAAGCTTGGGATCGCTACAAAGGGTTGCTTCATCAATGCCCCCACCACGGTCTTGAAATGTCACGCCCGCCCTTTCCTCGTAATCTATAGGGGTTGGAAGGATGGCGCGACGCGATCATACATACATGTATTTATAGCGGAAGAATTACAACTTTTTTTCTTTTTTTAAAAACATAAAGCATGAAACATGGAGCATGCATAATTATTTCATAAGGACACTACTTAGTTCAAGTTCATGATAATCAACATAATAGACACCAAGTAGCAACCATCAACATCAAGTAGAGTTTGACTCTTAACAACTAACATGCAAAACTTAAAGGGAAAACATGCATAAGTCTTGGAACATAAACTTAAAGGGAAAACATGCATAAGTCTTGGAACATAAAATAGATCTCTTCCACCATGCCACTACCACACACACTTTGCCCCTCCTACTGCTCCCTTTAGTTTAGCCATTCTTTACCCTTATCTGAAGTACAAGGGAAACATGAAACTATAAGCACATAGGCTTAGTAAGATCCTTTCCTACTCACAAAAGCCATACATCAAGAATTAGACCTAGAGTAGTGACATGATCATTTAAGAACATATAAGCATAGAATTCATATAAAGTAGTGACATGATCATTTATGAACATATAAGCATAGCATTCATATAAGAGTAGTGACATGATCATTCAAGAACATATAAGCATAGCATTCATATAAGAGTAGTGACATGATCATTCAAGAGCATATAAGCATAGCATTCATATAAGAGTAGTGACATAATCATTTAGGAACATATAACTAGAATTCGTAAACATAATAATCACATAGACATGAAAAGGGTATATGCAAGATGTTCTTTGAAAACATATATTTTATAGGTACTTAAACATAATCTCAACATGGAGGGCCCGGCATTGTACCACATACATCATCATCTTTGCGCACATCCCTAAATAGACCCGAGGTAGCTAATCCCAAACCTACTAGGGTACTAGGTCCGTACTATGACCGTCGACCTAGGGGCAACATAGAAGCCCATCCTAGGCCCGTACTATGACCGTCGGCCTAGGGAAACTTAGGAGCCCATCCCGTACTAGATCCGTACTATGACCGTCGACCTAGGGGCACATAGGAGCCCATCCCTTGGACCTTGCTAGGGTCCGGTACAAGCCATACAAAAGTAAAATAGCATATCATGTTCCTTATCATTACATATCATGTTCCTTGTCATAACATATCATATTCCTTATCATAACATATCATGTTTCTTATCATAACATATCATGTTCCTTTTCATAACATAAAGAGTGATCTTAGTCCCCATTCATAGGGAAGCATCTCTTAGGCATTTCATCATACATACTTGTACATCATGACGAAATGAGCATAACATAAACATACATTCATACAATTAACATGGACATACGGTAGTGGCATAAACAAATCATAAACATACATTCATACAATTAACATGAACATAAGGTGGTGGCATAAACAAATCATGCTATCATAAAGTCTAACTATCAACATGTTAACATCATATATAGATATATCATGGCATGGGAGATCCTTGGTGAGCATAAACTTATCATGGCCGAAACATCCAAGGAAGGTTTGTAAGAATTCAACACCCAAACAACTTACACAAAGCCTAACTAACATCATGTTAACATCTTATATACATGTAGCATGGCATGGTAGGTCATTAGTAGGCACATACATGATCTTGGTCGAAACCCTAGTGGAGGTTTTAAGGGTTCAAATGCTCAAACAACTTACACAAAACCTAACTAACATCATATTAACATCATATACATATAAAATATGGCAAGGGGAATCATTGGTGAGCATGAACTTGTCTTGGCCGAAACCCTAAGGAAGGGTCTTAGGAAATTCTACACCCAAACAACTTGTACAAAGCCTATCTATCAACATGTTAACATCAAATATATATAGATCATGGCATGGAGAATCATTAGTAGCCCAAACATGGTTTGGTCGAAACCCTAAAGGAGGTTTTTAGGGATTCAAATGCTCAACAACTTGTACAAAGCCTAACCATCAACATGTTAACATCAAATATACATATAAAACATGGCAAGGGGGATCATTGGTGAGCATGAACATACCTTGGCCGAAACATCCAAGGGAGGGATCTTAAGAATTCAAACACTAATACAACTTGTACAAGGTCTATCTAACATCATACTAACATCATATACATATATAGTATGGCATGAAACATCATTAACAAGCATAAACATGGGTTTGCCAAAACTTCATGGCGGCTCTTAAGAATTCAAACCCTAAAACAACTTGTACAAGGCCTAACTATCAACATGTTAACATCAAATACATATAGATCATGGCATGGAAGGTCATTATGAGCATAAATAGGGACTTGGCTGAAACTTTCAAAAAGGGGATTGAAATCAATCACTCAAACAACTTGTTCAAAGACTATCTATCAACATGTTAACATCATATACATACAAAACATGGCATGGAAAATCATTAGAAGCATGAAGGGGGTCTTGGCCGAAACTTTCAAAGAGGGGCTTTGAAATCAACACTCAAACAACTTGTTTAAAGCCTATCTATCATCATATACATACAAAACATGGCATGGAAAATCATTAGAAGCATGAAGGGGGTCTTGGCCAAAACTTTCAAAGAGGGGCTTTGAAATCAACTCTCAAACAACTTGTTTAAAGCCTATCTATCATCATATACATACAAAACATGGCATGGAAAATCATTAGAAGCATGAAGGGGGTCTTGGCCGAAACTTTCAAAGAGGGTTTTTAAGAAATCAACAATCGAAACAACTTGTACTGCAGGTGAAGGGATTACTTACATCCTTTTGCTTGTTTAGTATAAGGATATGCCCTTGGCGGTGTCAAGACAAGAGCTCTTTTCTTGCTTCTTGAGTTTTCGAAAATGCAAGAAGGGGAGGAGTTGTTTCTTCTAGCATTACTAAGACTTGTGAGGAACTCCTCTTGGAAAACCCCTCTTGAGAATCCCTACACAAGAAGCCCTAGAGCTTGGGATGAAAAAGGGAGGAAGGAGAATAAGGAATTCGGCCAAGGATGAGGAGGAAGGAGAATGAAGAAGGAAAGTGGGGTTTTTCTTCCTCTCTCGTCTTAATTCTCTTCTTTAATACCTAGGGAATGAACACTCTTCATCCTTTCATGGGGGGATGAACCAACTCCTCATCTTCCCATCTATATTCTTTGTATATTCTTTATATATCTTATCCATGAATCATCCTATGGTCTAGTGGTGTCAAGGTTACCTCCCTATTAGGAGGTTCATGGTTCAAATCCTACCTGTTAGGGAAATCTCTTGTCGTGATAAGGTTTTGATGTGTGTGGCAAAGGGTTTAAGTTAGTTTGTTATGTTGATTTGATATGTGCGTTGAAGTCGTGCAGGACTTAGTAATTCACACATGGAGCCGTGGCGAGTTTCACATCTCATGACTCGTGCCTTGAGTCGGTGAAGGATAGCTTTGCGGAAGCCGTGCGCTTGGAGCATCCGAGGGACCGCCGGACGAGAAGCTTGGAGTGAAGTCAGAGGAAGTAGACTTCGAGGCAAGAGACGCAAAGGAGCATTGCAGAGCCGTGCGCCTGATGCTGCCGAGGGACGTGGCCGAGAACGAAGAGAACTTCGAAGGCGAGGGACTCCGAGGGATGAGAGTGAGCGAATGTAACCCGGGAAGGGGTAGTAGCTCGTAGGTGAAACTTAGCCATTTGGCCAAGTGTCAGATGGGTTTTCCCGACACCAGTCAACTGCCATGTCATGGCAGTGGACTGCTCTAAGTTGATGGTTTGATCGACTGGTATAAGACCAATATGGATCGCGCAATGATCGATGTCGATGCAATGATTGTCGTGAATGGCAATGATCGATGGCACTGTGCATTGGCACAGAATGGAGTCGACTCCATTGAGCACTCGACTGATCGAGCATCAGTCGACTGATGCCAATACCGTTGGATGAAATCCAATGTGGAAAGCAGTCGTTATTGGGCAACGGCTACGGGATCAGTCGACTGATCGAGGGCATCAGTCGACTGATCCTGTGTCAACGGAAAGAAACCCTCTTCCTCTATAAAAAGGAAGGGGTGGGGCTTTGGGAGGCTAATGCTTGAGCTCTAAACTTCTCCCAAAGTGTCATACACGATTCCCTACTCTTCTACTTGTTCTAATCTCTATTCTATTATAGAAGAGTGATCCTTGTGTAAAAGAGGTTACCTCCACCTAGCTTTGTGCAAAGGAGAGATCTAGTGGATAGATTTGGAGGAGTGATTCACTTTGGACGAATCGGACCGTGGATTAGCGGCATAGCCGTGAACCACGTTACATCTCGTGTTTGTATTGCTTGTCTATCTTTTGTGTTGTCTTTATTTGTATTTGTATATTCCACTTGCGCTAACGCTTTGTAGATGAGAGAATTCTGACATCCATCGTAAGAGGGCTATTCACCCCCCTCTAGCCGGCCAATCGATCTCCAACAAGTGGTATCAGAGCAAGGTTGCTTGTCACCGGACTAACCGCAGCAGCAAGCTCTACATCAAAAATGGCCGGCTCAAACATCCACCCACCGAAGTTCGACGGTGAATTCTCTTGGTGGAAAAAGAGAATGGAGGTATTCTTCGAAACCGACTTTGAAATATTGTTAATTATGGAAAACAGTTTCGAGTTGCCTAGGAACGAAGATGGGGAGCCATTAGAGAAATCGAGATGGAGCAAAAGACAAAGAGAGGAGTATTTGGCAAATTCAAAGGCCAAGCACCACCTCTATAATGTACTCCCCCAACAAGAAGTCAATAGGATAGGGGAATGTTCTAGTGCTAAGGAGATGTGGGAGAAGCTAGTAGAGCTTCATGAAGGTACCTCGGAGGCTAAGCTAGCAAGAAGAGACCTCCTCTGCTCCTAACTATCAAACATCAAATTAGAAAAGGGAGAAAAGGTAACTTCATTGCATTCTAGGTTTAAAGAGATTTTGATTGGGCTAACAAGTGTAGGTGAAAGGCTCTCCAACCGGGATATGGTAATGAAGGCCATAGATGCCTTTCCCCGGTCCTCAAGATGGAGTTCCATGGTGGACTCATTTTACATCTCCAAGAACCTAGAAGTGAGCACCTTGGAGGAATTCTTCTCAACCATGGAGCTCCACGAAACAAGGCTTGAAGGAATACAAGAAGAGCCAAAGTTTCCCACTTAAAGAGGAGTAGCTTTGATAGCAAACAAGGGTAAGAAGAAGATAGAGATCCCCTCCTCCTCCGATGACGAAGCGTCTTCCTCCTCCTCCATGGATAGCACCGAAGAAGCCTATATGGTAAGGAGGGTAAGACGTGCGTTAAAAGGTTTTCAATTTAATAAATCTCATGATAGGAGAATAAGACCTAGGGGGAAGGTCATATGCTACAATTGCCAAGGAGAGGGACATATTAGGGATAATTGTCCCCTCCTAAACAAGAGCAAGGAGGAAAAGAGAAAGAAGGAAGAAAAGAAGAAGAAAAAGGGGAGTAAAAAGAAGGAAGAAGAAAAGAAGGCCAAAGAAAAAGGAAAGGCCATGGCGTTCAAAGCAAAGACATGGGATGACCTTGCTTCTTCCTCCTCATCCAAAGAAGAGGAACAAGTCTATTCCAACCTTGCATTGATGGCCTTCGATGACTTGGATTGCTCCTCCACCGAAAATGAAGAATCAAGCTCAAGAGGAGAGAGCTCAAGTGAAGGGGGAGCCTCTACATCCTCCTCATCCGAAGAAGAAGAAGAGGACATGGAAACTATGGTAATGAATCTAACTCCTAAGAAAATAGTTTCCATGGTTTCTACCTTAACTAGGGATTTATTTAGAGCTAAGAAGAAGAACAAAAGCATGCTAGATCAAATTAAGGACTTAGAAAATAAACTAGAAAAAGCATGCTTAAATCAAAATGAAAATATTTCTTCTTGCCATGATGATGCATGCTCACATGAATATATGCCATTTAATGTTAGTGATGCATGTATGGATGAAAATAGGGCTCTAAGGGAAAAGGTAGACTATTTGACAAAAGCTCTAGAAAAGTTCACTATTGGCTCCAACACCTTGAACATGATCATAGGGAGTCAAAGAGCTAGCTTTAATAAGAAAGGCCTAGGATACAAAGAAAAGAAAAATGAAAAGGCCTATAAATGCCTAATTGCTAGGGGACAAGATAAGAAGAAGGTAATAGCTAGAAAATGGATCCCCAAGGAGTATCTAGTGAACCTCATAGGCAAGAACTTATTTTGGGTTCCAAAATCCGTCCTTAAGGGTTAGGATAACCCTAGGGTAGTCAACCATATGCAATTGACCTATATCATATTTTGGTTGACTTAGTATGGCGGGACAATATTTTTAAATAGTGTTAGGTGATGATAACGTGCCTATAAATAGTTAATAATGCTTAAATCATGATGATTAATTGCTATGTATGCTTGTAATCATGATTTATGATTTTGATATTTGGCACATAATCATGAGAAATAGGTGTAAATCATGCTTTAGGTGATACTTTGCTTATTATCATCATATTATACCTAATGCATGATTATTGTTTGGCGAACACATGTATATCATGATCATAATGTGAAATTAAGTCATATATGTCTTTATGATCATGAGGATTGTTAGGTTGATACTTAACCTTGATAGAATTGTATGAATATAATGGTTAAGTATATACAAATACTCCCTAGGATGCATCTCACACTCACCATAGGCTACTTTGATTGAAAACTTAGCATGGGTGAGATGTTAGGATGATACAAATGTCCACTAATGCCTATTGCATTTAGATGGTCATTTAAAGTATCAAAATAGCAATAATAGACCAATCATGGGGAAGGCTTATGTTTAATTCATAGACATATTGCCCAAAGATCATGGTTGGATATTTCATATGTTTTCAAAACAATTTCTTAATCTAAAATCTATGTATTCATGTTTTGAAACAATTGGAACCAAAACTAGGTGTTAAACTTGATACTAGAATGGTCAAAAACCTAGTGATGTTTAAACCTTTTGAATTTTTGGCAAAAATGTGAAAATATGATGATTTTTCATGAAAAGTTATTTTTCACTGATAAAGAACCTTACAAGAAATATGTTCCCAAAATTTTATGTTTTTTTGAATTTTCTGGAATTTTTAACGCATTTCTGAAATTCGATTCGAAAATCAAAATTTTCTGAAAACTGCGTGCCAGTCGACTGGTAGTCTGAACCAGTCGACTGGTGGCCTGAAAATCAGAACAGTAAAGGACGAATTCAGGTTTTAGACTAATTTTTGGTATTTTCCTTCTATTAGACTTGATGCCATGAGTTTATAACTTAGTGTTAATCTTTTTGATGGTGTCAAAGGGGGAGAAAATATTATGTTTAAGTTAATTATGATAGGGGGAGAATTTGTAGAGAGAGTTTCATGGATTAAGGGGGAGTTGCATGTTGTTATATCAATGTTTATGTTTACATGATTTCTTACCTTAAAATTTACATCAAATGTTTTTACCTAACTTAAACGAATTGCCACACATCAAAAAGGGGGAGATTGTTAGGGCAATCTCTTGCCGTGATAAGGTTTTGATGTGTGTGGCAAAGGGTTTAAGTTAGTTTGTTATGTTGACTTGATATGTGCGTTGAAGTCGTGCAGGACTTAGTAATTCGCACATGGAGCCGTGGCGAGTTTCACATCTCATGACTCGTGCCTTGAGTCGGTGAAGGATAGCTTTTGCGAAGCCGTGCGCTTGGAGCATCCGAGGGACCGCCGGACGAGAAGCTTGGAGTGAAGTCGGAGGAAGTAGACTTCGAGGCAAGAGACGCGAAGGAGAATTGCAGAGTCGTGCACCTGATGCTTCCGAGGGACGTGGCCGAGAACGAAGAGAACTTCGAAGGTAAGGGCCTCCGAGGGATGAGAGTGAGCGAATGTAACCCGGGAAGGGGTAGTAGCTCGTAGGTGAAACTTGGCCATTTGGCCAAGTGTCGGATGGGTTTTCCTGACACCAGTCGACTACCATGTCATGGCAGTGGACTGCTCTAAGTCGATGGTTCGATCGACTGGTATAAGACCAGTTTAGTGCTGGCGATCGCCATGGATCGGCGGATCGATGTCGGCAATGATCACCGGAGAATGGCAATGATCGATGGCATCGCACGGGCACAGAATGGAGTCGACTCCATTGAGCACTCGACTGATCGAGCATCAGTCGACTGATGGTGCCATCAGTCGACTGATGCCAATACCGTTAGATGAAATCCAATGTGGAAAGCAGCCGTTATTGGGCAACGGCTACGGGATCAGTCGATTGATCGAGGGCATCAGTCGACTGATCCTGTGTCAACGGGAAGAAACCCTCTTCCTCTATAAAAAGGAAGGGGGTGGGGCTTTGGGAGGCTAATGCTTGAGCTCTAAACTTCTCCCAAAGTGCCATACACGATTCCCTACTCTTCTACTTGTTCTAATCTCTATTCTATTGTAGAAGAGTGATCCTTATGTAAAAGAGGTTACCTCCACCTAGCTTTGTGCAAAGGAGAGATCTAGTGGATAGATTTGGAGGAGGGATTCACCTTGGACGAATCGGACCGTGGATTAGCGGCGTAGCCGTGAACCACGTTACATCTCGTGTTTGTATTGCTTGTCTATCTTTTGTGTTGTCTTTATTTGTATTTGTATATTCCGCTTGCGCTAACGCTTTGTAGACGAGAGAATTCCGACATCCATTGTAAGAGGGCTATTCACCCCCCTCTAGCCGGCCAATCAATCTCCAACACTACCTATAACCATCTTTTATTTTATTTTATTTTAAACCTTTTATGGGCGTTAAAACCCATATAATTACTTTGAATAGTTTAGAATTTTACAAGAGTTACATGAAAGGTGGCTTGTGATCCATATATTCTACAATGGGATCACGTATGCCACAAAAGTTTCCCTGGACTCTGTTGCAGGAGGAGCCTTAATGAATAAGACTATCGATGAGGCAGAGGAGCTTATTGAGGAGGTGGCCCAAAACCACCATTGGTGGGCTTTCGAACATAGTCACCCAACACCTGCAGTTGATAAATATCTTGTTAACTCCATCGATCATCTAGCAACAAGGATGGGCACACTGAGCAGATGATTTGATTTATTAACCCCTGCTTCTATATATGCGGCTAATTCTGCTAATGTTGGAGCAACAGGAGATCAGGAGGACTACCAATATGGGGGTAGTACATTTCTGAAGGGCAGGTTGAGCATGTCGATGCAGTGGGTGATTATAATCATAGTCCCAACAATCTGTATTCGAGCACATACAATTCCGGATGGAAGAACCACCTGAACTTTTTGTATAAGAATAATTCAGAAAATTTCCAACAGTTGGGTGGGTACGGATAACAGGGCAATGGGCAACTACAACTATCGAAATTCTGACTTGAGCATATGATGGAGAATTTCATTCAGACGCAACAGAAGGTGATCACTGAACTCCAACATCAGCATTCACAGATAGAAGAGATGCTAAAAAATTAAAATCATTTGTGAGCAACCTTGCTAGCTGACAAAAGGCACTGGAAATTCAGATAGCACAGATCGCCAGCCAATATGCTAGAACACCAGGCCAACTTCCAGGCAAATCTGAAGATAATCCAGTGGAGCAATGCAATGTGATGACACTA
The DNA here is from genome assembly GCA_025175895.1 of Wurfbainia villosa. Taxonomy (NCBI): domain Eukaryota; kingdom Viridiplantae; phylum Streptophyta; class Magnoliopsida; order Zingiberales; family Zingiberaceae; genus Wurfbainia; species Wurfbainia villosa. Next base: position 86,542,396 of record CM045997.1, read on the forward strand.
AGAGTGGGAGGATTATAAAGGAATCACCAAGAAGAGTGGTTGCCGAGCCAGAACAAGGCTCGAAGGAGAAAGAACCTCCTGAGGAGACCATAAGGGAAGGAGCTGATAAAATGGAGCGTAAATCTTGTTGGGCTTTTCCGGGCCGCAAAAACCGCTTTTTGCGTTGCGGAAACCCCGGAAGTCCCGGCCACGGATCCGTGCGAAGAAGTATTAAAACTAATTACATGTATGTGCTTACAAAATCCTCTAGATCTACCTTAGAACTAAGAGATAAGGATGTTACCCTTGATGCGATGCCCTTCGCAAATCCCGCTCGTCCAAAGTCCGCCGGAACTCGAGAGTGTCAAGTGCACACTCCTCTATGGTATCCACACAAGCAATAGGTGGAAGAAAACTCAACCTTGAGTGTGCTAGCACTCCTTGGTTGGTTCGGCCAAAGAGAGGAAGGAGAGGGAGAGCTTGAGAGGAAAATTCCCAAGGAAGAAGATGAAGTAATGAGTGATTACTCACAAAATGAATTTTCACTCACCTAACCCCCAAATGGTGGCCGGCCACTTCATGGAGGGGGAGTTACATGCATGCATGTAACTCCCATGACCCTTGGTCTCCCTCATGATGTGGCACTAATTGACAAGTCAATGATGATGTGGAGCATCATCATTGGCGGCCATGCCTAGTCATCATCATGACATGGCATTTGGTCAAGTCAAACTTGACCTTCAACTTCCTCTCAAGTCAAGTCAAACTTGACCTCTAATCTCCCATGGTTGATCAAATCTAACCACTTGACTCAAGTCAATTTAATATAATGAATCTCTATTCATTAATTTAAATTGATTTGATGAATCAAATCTCAATTAGACTCATTCAACACTTGAATCAACTTGAGTCTAACTCAATTAGTCTAATTTGGATTACTCTTAATCCAATTTGGTTCATCCCATGAACCTAATCCTCATGGTTCATCATATGAACCTAATCTCCATCTAATTGCTCTCATGTGTGTGACTATAGGTTCTTGTAACGCTGGCAATGTCCCTAAACCGATTTAGGAACATAAGCAATGAGCGGTATCTAGCAACACATCATTGCTACCCAAGTTACAAGAATGTTGAGCTCCAACATCACCTTTGTGACTACTAATTGTGACTCTCACAATATGTGACAATGTCCTCTATCCTTGACATCTAGATTGACCAATCGAGGCATAGACCGTGTCATCCTCTGCAAATCTAAATCTTGAACTCCAAGTAGACTCACTCTAATCAAATGAGCTCAATATCTCATATTGACTCATTTGGGCATGGCCATGCACGTGGTCTCACTCTATCAAGAATATCGATGTCACCCCGTCATATAGGAGGGATAGATCCCATCTACATCACTCACATCCCTCCGCATAATCTGCTACATACCCAAGAATCGCCTTTATAGTCCACCCATTTACGGGTGACGTTTGACGGCCAAAGTATGCAACTCCTAGGGAACCATGGTGACTTCAGGTCTAAGGACTAATAGTCATACTAATAGCCACATGAGAAAGTATATGACACTCATATAACGATCCATGATACTTTCTCATGGCGGGTCATTCAAGATACATTCTCCAATGCATACCCATGTGTCAACTTGATATCTCATATCCATGACTTGTGAGATCAAGTCATCTTGTTGACCTACATGTTAGTCTCTACGCATTAACATTGTCCCCGAATGTTAATACTGACTAGGAATGATTAAGAGTAGTGTTCTCTATATCATCTCATTATCGATTCAACCAATCGATTGATATAGATAAGAACCTACTACTCAAGGACATTATTATATTTAGTTATTTGGCACCAATACAAGTAAATATAATAACCATGCCTTTATAAATAGGAATATGATACAATAAAGTCCATACAACAATCATCATATGATTGGCTCTAGGCTTTCACTAACAATCTCCCACTAGCACTAGTGCCAATCACCGTAGTATCTAATACCCAATGACCTAGTGTGACCATCATGCTTTTCGTACAAAGCCTTGGTCAAGGGATCTGCGATGTTAGCCTCTGGGTACTCGCAAATCTTTACATCTCCTCTATCGATGATCTCACGAATGAGATGGAAGCACCGATATATTCGGCCTCGTAGAATCAATAATCGTGGTCCTGCTTGGAACTCTTCCAGCTCACAGTGCTTCCTATTCAAGCAAAACACGAACCCTGACTGCGATCTATAATCATCCTGGTCAGTTTGGAAGCTGGCATCGCTGTAACCCTTTACAGCTAGCTCCTCATTGCCTCCAAATATCAAGAAATATTCTTTAGTCCTTCTCAAGTACTTAAGAATATTCTTGACTGCTATCCAGTGACGCTCACCTGGATCTGACTGGTATCTACTCGTCATGCTCAAAGCATACGACATCGACATCAGACGAGTACACAAAGATGGCGTATGCATGATAGATCCTATAGCAGATGCGTAAGGGATCTTATCCATGCGGTCTCTCTCCTCTCTAGAAGAAGGACTTTGAGTCTTCGAAAGACTCACACCATGTGACATCGGCAGAAGTCCTTTCTTGGAATTCTGCATGGCAAACCGAAGTAATACCGTGTCAATGTATGTACTCTGACTTAGGCCAAGCAATCTCTTAGATCTATCTCTATAGATCTTGATGCCTAGAATACAGGCTGCTTCACTTAAGTCCTTCATTGAGAAGCACGTCCCCAGCCAAGTCTTCACAGACTGTAGCGAAGGGATGTCATTCCCAATGAGTAGTATGTCATCCACATACAGATAAGGAAGACAATCAGTATTCCCATTAACCCTCTTGTAGACACAGTGGTTCATCTTCATTCTTGATGAAACCAAACTGTTTGATCGCATCATCGAATCAAGATTCCAGCCCGAGAAGCTTGCTTTAGCCCATAAATGGACCTTTGCTTGCATACCTTCCCAAAGATGTTGTGGATCTACAAAACCTCGGGTTGTGTCATGTACACATCCTCGAGCAAGTTTCCATTCAGAAACGCGGTTTTGACATCCATCTGTCAGATCTCATAATCGTGGTATGCTGCAATAGCAAGCAAGATCCGAATGGACTTAAACATCGCCACTGGAGAAAAGGTTTCATCATAGTCAATACCATGAATTTGCTTGAAACCTTTAGCCACCAATCGACCCTTATAGGTATGCGTAAGTCCATCCATGTCAGTCTTTCTCCTAAAGACCCACTTACACCCAATGGGTTTGACCCCTTCAGGTGGATCAACCAAAGTCCATACTTGGTTAGTGTACATGGATTCCATCTCGGATCTCATGGCGTCTAGCCATTTCTCAGAATCTGGGCTCATCACAGCTTCCTGATAGGAGGTAGGCTCATTCTCAATGAGCATAACGTCATCATGGTCGACAAGAGAAATGAGTATCTCTCAGCCGCCGACGCATTCTATCAGACCTGCGAAGAGGTAGGTCTACTTGAACAGGTGGTTGTTCCACAACTCTTTGTGCAACAACCTCATCACCCACAACACTTTGTGGTTCCTGTTCAACCTCCATCAAGGCCTCAGTGCTATGGTCCTTATCTTGAATTTCTTCAAGATCGAAGGTACTCCCACTAGTTTTTCTAGAAACAAAATCCCTTTCTAGAAAAACCCTCTTCCTACAAACACTTTAGCCGATCGATTGTAGAAGTAATATCCCTTTGTATCCTTGGGATATCCAACAAAATAGCACCTATCGGATTTGGGTCCCAGTTTGTCTGAGACTTGACGTCGAACGTAAGCCTCACAACCCCAAATCCTCATAAAAGACATCTTGGGATTTTTCCCCCCATATCGATATGGTGTCTTTACCACCTTGGATGGTACACGGTTAAGGGTAAAGGCTGTTGTGTCGAGCATATCCCCAAAAGGATATAGGAAGATCTCGTGTGACTCATCATAGATCGTACCTATATCCAATAGTACGATTCCTCCTTTGGATACACCATTCCACTTTGTGGTGTTCCAGAGGAGTGAGTTGGGATAGAATCCCACACTCACTAGATAGTCACGAAAACTCATGGCTAAGGTATTGTCCACTTCGATCTGATCGAAGTATCTTTATACTCTTGCCATGCTGGTTTTGTACTTCATTCTTGAATTCTTTGAACTTTTCAAAGGATTGATGTGTCATAAGATACACATAACCATATCTATCAAGTCATCAAGAAATGTAATGAAGTACTGTAACCACCTCTAGCAAAGAACATTGAAAGGACCACATACATCACTATGTATAAGTCCTAACAAATCTGCTGCTCTTTCGCTATGTCCACTAAAGGGAGTCTTGGTCATCTTGCCTAAAAGGCAAGACTACGCATGTCTCATATGATTCAAAATCAAATGAGTCTAATGACCCATCCTTATGGAGTCGAGATAAGCGACTCTCATTTATATGAACAATGCCAGAGATAGGTTTGGTTCAACTCATTTGACTTGAACCTCTTGGTACTTATGTTATAGATAGGGCTCTCTAAGTCTAGAAAGTAGAGTCCGCTCATTAGAGGTGCACTACAATAGAACATATCATTTAAATAAACCAACAACATTTGTTCTTTATTATAAATGAAAAACCTTTCTTGTCCAAACAAGAAATGAAATGATGTTCTTAGTTAAAGCAGCACATAACAACATTCATCTAATTCTAGTACAAGCCTGCAGGAGGCGAGAGATAGATCATAAGTTCCTACAAAGAATAAAGAAAGAACCCTTGCTCCATTGCCTACTCGTAGGTCCACCTCGCCTTTGTCAATGCCCCGCTATTTCTCACCGCACATTGGTACAAATGTGAGATGCACATCCTATCTAATACCCATGATGAAGAAATAGATAGATTGACTTCTATAACATTTATACCAAGTAGAAGTCTCACTTCTCTTCTTCTTAAGATCTTCGGTGTATGCCTTGCGATTCTACGCTTCCAATGTCCCGCTTCCTTGCGGAAGAAGCAAGCCCTTCCTCGCTACCCCTCCTTTGGGTTTAAGTTCTTTGCCTTTGCCCTTGGCTTGGGACTTTCCCTTACCTTTAGGCTTGCCCTTGCCTTTCTTCTTCTCGCACCATCAAAATGGTGTCGATTTACCCTTCTTAAGGTTAAGCTCGTGAGCTTCTCAACATGCCGAGCATTTCAGACGATGGCTTATCAATTTCATTCATGTTATAATTCATGACAAATTGATCGAAGGCTCTTGGCAAAGATTGCAAGATTAGGTCAGTGGCCAGCTCTTGGCCAAGTGGGAATCCCAGCCTTTGTAGGTTTTCTACGTACCCAATCATCTTGAGTACATATGAACCTACAGAGTCCCTTCTTGCATTTTAGACCCAAATAGTGCTTTAGAGACTTCATATCTCTCATGCCTAGCTTGTCCTTGATATAGTTGACGAAGATGTCCAACCATATCATAAGCATTCATGAACTCATGTTGCTTCTGAAGCTCAGAGTTCATGGTCGCGAGCATTAGACATGACACATCTAATGCATCATCTTGATACTTCTTGTAAGCATCTTTATCCATCGTGAGCGATGGCGGGAGGTGCCTCGGAATGGGTGCTCCGGGGCGTACAACTTCCTTTCTTGGGTGAGAACAATTCTCGAGTTCTGTACCCGATCGGAAATTTGCTCCATTGAGCTTGTCCTTCTCAGAGGCGAGCGAGAGAGAGTGTTCGTGTTTGTTGACATAGTAATCTACAACATACAATGCAGAGAATTAATATCATATTCCTTTTATCATTTAATTAGGCCTTTAATCAAATGATGCTCCCCTTTGAATTATAGGAATTTTATAGAATCGAGTTATGGATGTGGTCAAACCACATTTACTAGATTCATACAAACTAGCTATAATTCTTGTGGGACAAGATCCACATCATACTAAGCCTTGAGTTAGCTTTGGCTAAATCGCCCAAGACTTAATGATCGGTGGGTAACACATTACCGATTACATCTCTATGCAACTCTTGTTTATAGGATTAAGACCCACATTTACAAAAGACCTTGAGTTAGCTTTGGCTAAATCGCCCAAGATTTAGTGTAAATGCGATCTTAACCTATCTTTCCAAGATTGGAATATGCCTATAGTTCTACTCGATCCAATTGAGTTAACTAGTTTTGCTCAATCTAATTGAGCTTACTCTAACCCAGTCGTGATAGGCGGGACCAAGATTGTCCCTCCGCACCCTACCAAGATAATATGCGTTGCTCTGCTTTGGCAGATTCAACAACAACAAATGATCGAGGTAGTGATGGGTATCAAGGCTCGGCAGGCATTTTCGAGTTGATTCGATTATGATCTAATCTAATCGTAATGTGTATCTTATACGCATTTAGGCCTTTATTATCCTATATTAGCATGCATCATATACATATATTAATTATTCTAGCATGCATCATATACATACAAGAAAATTAACCTAGCATGCATCATATACATACAAACATTTTTTCTACTAGCATGCATCACATACATACAAGCAAAATCAATTAAATATACATATATATATATCAACATATATATATATCATTAAATGTGATATAGTCATGGCCCTACTACGATCTTCTCAAGCCAATGAGAAGATCGGACGGTCAACCTAAGGCTAGCGGCTTCTCCAAGCGCTTCCTTTGACCGCCATGTGTCGTCGTCACCCTTCTCGTAAGCTCGTCTTCAAGTGGACTTTCCACCGCTCCATTTTTGTACATTACAAATACGAAACTCGAGTTACATTCGAGTCTTAAACTATTTACAACTAGAATATTAAAAGAAGAGGTGCGACGCGCAGGTCGCAAACATTTTACAACACGCACAACCACAAACTAAGACGCAGGCCGTATTATGAATTACAACACACATAATCCAATCCTATTGGGTTATTGGGCCATGACAATCACAGAATCATACATAATTCAAAATTATGTATTTTTTACAGAAAATTTCTATAATTTTTCCTAATTTATTTCGAATTTATGAGTCATCTCTCAAAGCGGTCCGCTAAGCGGTTTCGTAGCGATCGCGGGACATGGTCCCTTTCGGGGATAGGGGCAGCGCCCCTACTCGTAAAATAAACTTCGCGAGTGTCCCTACAACGATCCTACAGCGACTTAAGTCGCTGTCCCAAAAACCTAAAGCGAGAACTCGCCGATTGAGAGTTTTTCTCGATTGAAGCCTACGAGTGTCCCAACACTCGTTGCTTCGACTCTACGAGAAAAATACCCAAAAATTCTATAAAATTAGGAAATTTACAGAAACATAAAAATCTGTAATTTTTATATCTAATATAAAAATACAAAAATGAAACACATACATGCTGCGTGGCTCGATACCTGTTGGGCTTTTCCGGCAAAACCGCTTTGCGTTGAAACCCCGGAAGTCCCGACCACGGATCCGCGGCGAAGAAGTATTAAAACTAATTACATGTATGTGCTTACAAAATCCTCTAGATCTACCTTAGAACTAAGAGATAAGGATGTTACCCTTGATGCGATGCCCTTCGCAAATCCCGCTCGTCCAAAGTCCGCCGAAACTCGAGAGTGTCAAGTGCACACTCCTCTATGGTATCCACACAAGCAATAGGTGGAAGAAAACTCAACCTTGAGTGTGCTAGCACTCCTTGGTTGGTTCGGCCAAAGAGAGGAAGGAGAGGGAGAGCTTGAGAGGAAAATTCCCAAGGAAGAAGATGAAGTAATGAGTGATTACTCACAAAATGAATTTTCACTCACCTAACCCCCAAATGGTGGCCGGCCACTTCATGGAGGGGGAGTTACATGCATGCATGTAACTCCCATGACCCTTGGTCTCCCTCATGATGTGGCACCAATTGACCAAGTCAATGATGATGTGGAGCATCATCATTGGCCGGCCATGCCAAGTCATCATCATGACATGGCAGTTGGTCAAGTCAAACTTGACCTTTCATCTTCCCTCTCAAGTCAAGTCAAACTTGACCTCTAATCTCCCATGGTTGATCAAATCTAACCACTTGACTCAAGTCAATTTAATATAATGAATCTCTATTCATTAATTTAAATTGATTTGATGAATCAAATCTCAATTAGACTCATTCAACACTTGAATCAACTTGAGTCTAACTCAATTAGTCTAATTTGGATTACTCTTAATCCAATTTGGTTCATCCCATGAACCTAATCCTCATGGTTCATCATATGAACCTAATCTCCATCTAATTGCTCTCATGTGTGTGACCCTATAGGTTCTTGTAACGTTGGCAATGTCCCTAACCCGATTTAGGAACATAAGCAATGAGCGGTATCTAGCAACACATCATTGCTACCCAAGTTACAAGAATGTTGAGCTCCAACATCACCTTTGTGACTACTAATTGTGACTCTCACAATATGTGACAATGTCCCTCTATCCTTGACATCTAGATTGACCAATCGAGGCATAGACCGTGTCATCCTCGGTACAATCTAAATCTTGAACTCAAGTAGACTCACTCTAATCAAATGAGCTCAATATCTCATATTGACTCATTTGGGCATAACCATGCGCCGTGGTCTCACTCTATCAAGAATATCGATGTCACCCCCGTCATATAGGAGGGATAGATCCCATCTACATCACTCACATCCCTCGCATAATTGTTACATACCCGATGTCGCCTTTATAGTCCACCCATTTACGGGTGGCGTTTGAAGCCAAAGTATGCAACTCCTTATGTAGGGAACCATGGTGACTTCAGGTCTAAGGACTAATAGTCATACTAATAGCCACATGAGAAAGTATATGACACTCATATAACGATCCATGATACTTTCTCATGGCGGGTCATTCAGTATACATTCTTCAATGCATACCCATGTGTCAACTTGATATCTCATATCCATGACTTGTGAGATCAAGTCATCTTGTTGACCTACATGCTAGTCTCTACGCATTAACATTGTCCCTGAATGTTAATACTCGACTAGGAATGATTAAGAGTAGTGTTCTCTATATCATCTCATTATCGATTCAACCAATCGATTGATATAGATAAGAACCTACTACTCAAGGACATTATTATATTTAGTTATTTGGCACCAATACAAGTAAATATAATAACCATGCCTTTATAAATAGGAATATGATACAATAAAGTCCATACAACAATCATCATATGATTGGCTCTAGGGCTTTCACTAACAAATCTCCCACAAGGATGCAACCACCCATGATAGTACCTTTCCCACAATGGCTCATGAATGCTAAGCGAGATGTTCAATTTGGGAAGTTCTTAGTCATGATGAAGGCCATCTTAGTAGAAGTACACATACTCGAATCTTTGCACCATATGTCCCAATTTGCAATGTTCATGAAAGATATTTTGGCACACCGTAGGAAAATCGAGTGGTCAGAGACAATGGCCCTAACAGAAGAATCCAACGCTTATCTCTAGAATGGGACCACTCAGAAACTAAAAGATCCAGGGAGTTTCTATATTCCGTGTCATATAGGAACAACCATGATTAGCAAGGCATTTTGTGATTTAGGCGCCAGTGTAAGCTTGATGTCATACACATTATGCAAGAAATTAGGGCTAAGAAATCTAAAGTTGACAACTATGACGTTACAGCTTGCGAACTACTCATACAGATACCCACTAGGGATTTTGGAAGATGTTCCTATCAGGGTGGGAGATTTTACACTGCCCATGGATTTTGCAGTCTTAGAAATGGAACAAGACTCGAAAATCTCAATAATTCCTGGGTGGCCATTATTAGCCACAGCAGGAATGGTCATCGATGTAAAGAATCATAAGCTGACTCTGACGGTGGGAGACAATAGATTGGAGTTCAAGCTTGCCGGCACAATGGGTTTGCAACCCGCACTAGGCAAGTATGTTATTCGTACAAGGGCTAAGGCATAGAGCGAAGTTGTAAAGTCTAATGAAGATGAATGTATTAGTGTCAGTCCCTAGTGTCAATCATGAGATGATTGATTAGGGATCATATGTATCATATTTCATTAATAATAGGCAAAGATTGATTATTATATTTACTTTATGTGTGTGCCAGTAAATAAATATAATAATGCCCTTGAATAGTAGGTTCTAATCTACATTATATCAATTGGTAGAATTGATTATGAGAAGTTGTAGAGAACACTATTTTTAAATATTCCTAGTCAAGTATTGTATTAATAGAAAAAGGGATATATTTATACATTGAGACTAGAATGTAGGTCAATGGATGACTTGATCTCACAAGTCATGGATATGTGATATCACATTAACACATGGGTATATATATTAGAGAATATATGTACTGAATTGATCCGTCATGAGAAAGTTTTATGGATCATTATATGAGTGTCATATACTTTCTCATGTAACTATTGGTATGAATAGTCCTTAGACATGAAGTCACTACCGTTCCCTACATAAGGAGTTATGTACTTTGGTATCATCTAACGTCACACCGTAATAGGGTGCACTATAACGGCGATCACTGGATATGTAACGAATTATACAGAGGGATGTGAGTGATGTAGATGGGATCTATGCCTCCCATATGACGGGAGTGATATCTTTGGCCTCTTGATAGAGTATGACTACGAAATGCATGGTCATGCTCAAATGAGTCAATATGAGATATTGAGCTCATTTGTTTGAGTGAGTCTACTTGGGGATCAAGAAACCTAAAGATCGATAAGGGGATGACACGGTCTATGCCTCATTGATCAATCTAAGATATCAAGGATAGAAGGACACTATCATACATGATAATAACCACGAAAAGGTTGTCGGATCTCGACCTTCTTGTAACTTGGGTAGTAATGATGTATTGCTAGATGTCGCTCATTGCTTATGTGTCTAAAAGGGGGTTTTAGACACATTGTCAATGTTATAAGAGCCTATTGGGTCACACACAAATGGCATTCTATTTTTGGAGATGGTTTCTTTTCGTTTAACTAAAAGTACAATGAAGCATATGGCCAAGAGTTGAGTTAGACTCAAATTGGTTAAACTTGAGTTAGACTCAAGTCAAACCATGAAAGATAAATCATCATGCATGTGTCATCTGTCATCATGCATGATTAATGTGATTAATCATGCATGTGAATACCAAGGATCTAGGTATTCTTAAGGAGAGGTTCATGCATTTGAATGAAGAAAAAAATACCAAGAGTTATGGTTTTCAAAGAGACTTTAAGATGGAAATAAAAGGCCTTTAGGTTGTGAACGTGAAGGCTAAGGGTGAGTTTTTGTTGTTGAACGTGCAAGCCAAAAAAAGAGAAAGAGTTCTCTCCTACTTCCTCTAAGCAAAGAGAAGAGTTCTCTCCTTCCTCTCCTTCTTCTTCCAAGTGTTCTTGGTGCTTTGCTAGGGTTGCTAGCACAACGTGACTCCAAAACGTTTGAGTGTCAGTGTAGATACCGTAGAGATACTGTTATACTTATCGTATTGAGATCTGACAGCGCTTGGATTTGCAGGATTACGAAGGGCATGCATCGAAGGTATACTTCTCCTTTTAGATAAGATCTAGAAAATGTAGGATACGAAACGATTTATATGTTTTGCATGGATCTCTGGTGGGATCCGGTTATATATTGTTTCTACTGCAGTTGTGCGAAGTATTCGCCCGTGATGTTGTGAACATCACGATCCAGAATTTTCCAACAGGATGGAGGTTCACGGAACCACCGGAGACAAACTGAAACATAAGAGTATGGTCGAGCTAAAGACCTTAAACAAGTGCTTCTTGGGAGGCAACCCAAGTTTAACTTTATGTGTTTTTAGTCTTTTTGCATTCATGCATACTAGGTTTAGGCATTAATTTTTGTCCATTATAATCCTTATGAGTGTTTAGGGTCATATAGAAGTTGCTAGATAGAAGGAAGATTTTTTTAGAACCTCAGAAGGAAACACGAGCGATCGTGTGGATTCCATACGGTCATGCCCAATGGGTAGAAGAGCACATGGCAGGGCATGTGAAAAGTCTATGACCGTGTGGCACTCCAAGAGAATTCTAGAGTCGCACATGACCGGCCATGTGAATTCCACATGGTCGTGCCTATTTTTAGACTTTTCTCGAGCACCCAAAGCAGAGCCACACACGGTCGGCCATGTGGATTTCACACGACCGTGTCACACCCCTTTAAAAGGGGCGTGAGCTGTGTGCTTACCCCAAATTGGTTGTTCTTGCCCTAAGTCTTTATTTCCCTCGTCTCCAACCACCAAACAACCATCTCCAACCTCCAAGAAGCCTTCAAGAGACAAGAATGAAGAGGACAAAGGACACCACAACAAGAGAGGCTTCTTCCACGCCAAGACTGAGGGGAAGAGACACCCAACAAGAACCGGAGGAAGGTAACGCCCCTCTTGGCATAATATTTCAAGATAATGCTCATAAGGATAGATTTAATATGCTCTCTGCTCGAAAGATAGTAGCAACTAGGTATATTGATGAACTCCTCTTAGAAACCCTAGGTTTACTAAATGATGTGCAGCTGTTATTCCACATTGTAGATGGGAAGAATTAATGGGGATTAGATGCCCAACCTACCCTAGGGTTGTGCTTGAATTTTTGTTCTCGGTGGAAGCAGAGATTTTATCTGGTAGGGATAGTGAAGAAGGGAAGGTGACATTTAGGTTGTTTAACATAGAGCATGAATAGACTGTAGGGAAAATTCGGATTGTGACATTCACAATATCATGGGTGAATACTTCGCACAACCGTAGCGGAAATAAAATATAAACCAGATCCCTCCAGAGATCCATGCAAAACATATAAGTCGTTTAGATTATCCTACTTTATCTAGATCTTATCTAAAAGAAGAAGTATACCTTCAATGTGAGCCCTTCGCAATCCCGCTAATCCAAGCGCTCCTGGATCTTAATACGGTAAGAACAACTGTATCTCCACGGTATCCACACTGACACTCAGCAGTTTTGGAGTCACATTGTGCTAGCAACCCTAGCAAAACACCAAGAACACTTGGAAGAAAGTAAGAGAAGAAGGAAAATGCTCTCTTGGCTTACACGCCCAACACTCTTGGCCTCTCTAGCTTTCACGTTGAAAGCATATCAAAAAACCCCCCACAAGCCATCAACTCCCTTATCTCCTAATGAATACCATGACCCTTGGCATTCCCTTTCATCAATGCATAAAACCTATCATCTCCTCATCATGAATACCAAGACCTTTGGTATTCCCTTGCATGATTAATCACATTAATCATGCAAAGTGATAAATGACCCTTGGATTTTCCGCATGATGAATCATCTTCCATGGTTTAACTTGAGTCTAACTCAAGTTCAACCATCTTGAGTCTAACTCAAGTCTTGGCCATTTGCTCAATTGTTCTTTTAGTCAAACTAAAAGAAACCATCTCCAAAACACAATGTCATTTGTGTGTAACCCAATAGGCTTTTGTAATGTTGGCAATGTGTCTAAAATCCCTTTTAGACGCATAAGCAATGAGCGACATCTAGCAATACATCATTGCTACCCAAGTTACAAGAAAGTCGAGATCTGACAACCTTTTCGTGACTATTATCATATATGGCGGTGTCCTATCCTTGATATCTTAGATCGATCAATGAGGCATAGACCGTGTCATTCCCTTATTGATCTTTGTGTTTCTTGATCCCCAAGTAGACTCACTCAAACAAATGAGCTCAATATCTCATATTGACTCATTTGAGTATGGTCATACTCTATCAAGAGGCCAAAGATATCATTCCTGTCATATGGGAGGGATAGATCTCATCTACATCACTCACATCCCTTTGCATAATTCTTTACATACCCAGTAATCGCCGTTATAGTGCACCCTGTTACGGGTGACGTTAGACGATACCAAAGTACATAACTCCTTATGTAGGGAACTGTAGTGACTTCAGGTCTAAGGACTATTCATACCAATAGTCACATGAGAAAGTATATGACACTCATATAACGATCCATGATACTTTCTCATGGCAGGTCAATTCAGTATATATATTCTCCAATATATATACCCATGTGTCAATGTGATATCACATATCCATGACTTGTGAGATCAAGTCATCCATTGACCTACATGCTAGTCTCAATGTATCAATATATCCCTTAGTCTATTGATACAATACTTGACTAGGAATGTTTAAGTATAGGATTTTCTACATCTTCTCATAATCAATTCTACCAATTGATATAATGTAGATTAGAACCTACTATTCAAGGGCATTATTATATTTATTTGGTTGGCACACACATAAAATAAATATAATAATCAACCTTTGCCTATTATTAATGAAATATGATACATATGATCCCTAATTAATCATCTCATGATTGGCACTAAGAGCTGACACTAACATAGACATTACATCAATGAAATCTTTGCTTTGAATTACCTAGTGGGGGACAGAGGAGAACACCCAATGATTTTAATGGATGAACATTTTGGAATGAATTGACTGGAGAAACTTCTTACGACCCTTCTAGAGCCAAAGCATACCAACTTTAGAATCCTATTTTTAGGCACATCTACCATTTTATGGCTAGCATGATTTTTTGAAGGGGAGAGAGTGATGGAGTGATGAGAGTGAGTGAGTTGTTATGCCTTTGGAGCATGTTGCGAGGGAATAATAGTATAGATGTAGGAGTCCACTTTATTAGGCATTTAGTAAAGGTGGGCAAAGCACAAAGAGGAGAAATTATTTTAGAGGGATTGATTACTCATATTTGCAATAACATAGGATATTATTGTAAAGAGTTGGATAGAGTAGATGGGAGCCCTAGCATAGACCTAGAGGTGTGCATGGCAATGAAGATGATAGTGAGAGAGGGTAATTATTTTGTTTTGTAAGGAAGTGATATAATTGAAAGGTTTCCTAAGGAAATTACCTTAGAAGTTATTAATAAAATTCACTATTTTAGTATACATTATCTATGTATTTGATTGGATCTTAAACTCATGTACTGAAGTCCACAATACGATGCATAGCATGAGAGAAATTGTGATTGGATCACAATTAGTGGGTATCTCATCATGTGTAACTATACAAGTATTGAAACATCCCTAATCAATGAATTGATGAGATTGGATATCATCAATTCTATGAAACTAGCACATGTTATGCTTCTTGGTTTATCCAAGCATTTGGTACTCACTAAATAGAAATATAGGGATGTTGAGAGTGAACATGTGGATGCTAGTTATGGTAACTAGTTCATTAGAGTGACCTGCTATGAGACTTTATAAGGTTATATATGTCGTTGAAGATCTCATTGTGGCTCAAGTGTGAGCTTCCTTAGACTTGAGGTATTCAAGTCACCTTGATCATGGCGCCTTATAATTTGACTTCTTTGCAACCATCTCCATAGGAGGTGTAACTCCGGGATGATTGAGTATAAGCCAAAGTGATCAAAGGTGTTTGAATATCCCACAGAGGATTCACCACTCCTGATAAAGGAGATGTATACCCTAGGCCTCTTATCAGGATGGTTATTCAGAAGTCTCTGGCCAGAGCAAATATGTTAAGAAGATGGTCTTCTTGGGAACATGTAGGAGTAACTAACTTGGGCTAGGTGTGACATAGTCAGCCTAGTTGAGATGAACACATAGACCATATCCTGAACCAAGTGGATATAGGATAAGTGAAAGAGAACAAGGCATGAATAACTATAGTTGTTAAAGGGTACAGAAAATTCTAGAGTCGATTTAGACTTTGTGGTCAATTGGGGGTCATGATGCACTGCTAGGTGCCACTCATGATCTATTCATAATTAAGGGGTTAATTATGAATGCCCAACATAATCGGGAACCTAGTGGGTCACACGCACTATGGGTGATCTCGAGATGTAAAACAAGTCTGAGAATGAGATTCTCGATGAGAGAGGATATATCTAGTTGGACCAGGCCAAGAGGGTGCGAAATGGAGGCTATGGAACTTCCTATGCCCTTGTTGGACTTAGCACGACCATATCACACTTAAACGAACTCAAATGGACCATACAGAGTCTCACACGACCGTGCCTAACCAGGCACGGCCGTGTGTCTTGGCATACGGTCGTGTAGCGGCTCCGCCGTTTTTGGAGATTTCTCTTATGAAAATTTTCTAGGTTGTTCTTACCTTAATTATGGAATAATTATGGTAAGATAGGTTCTGTTTAAGCCTCCTATGGTGCCCTAATCAAGAGATCTATAAACAGATCCCTTGATAATCTTTGGAGGAGGTGTTCTAATCTTTTAGGTGTTCTTCCTCAGTAGTCGTCTTTCTCTCTCTTCTTCTCTTGTCTCTGTCGATTAGCTAGCACCAATCGGAGACAAAGGAATTTTGCTCTAGGAGTTGTCTTAGGTGATCTCGGCAAGGCATGTTAGTCTTACTTTTGGTTTCGACATATTCGAAAGAATCTCGAAGCTATAACTTCTCCTTCTCCTTTTGTGTGTTACATGTGATTATGTCAAAGCAAGTATTTCTAGCCCCCAGGGGATGTCTGAGATGTAATAAAAATTATTTTATTCGCTTTATTCTACTATGCATTATCCCGAAATCTCCAACAAGTGGTATCAGAGCCACCTTGTTTGTTGAGCATAGATTGTATGTTATAGGAGAATATTTAAAGCATGTGTGATGTTTTAATATACTTGTGTGATGTTTTCTTATATGATAGATTAGATTATGCATGATTCTACATATAGGATATGTTTGTAACCTGAAAGGAAATACCGAGGATGCGCTTAGAAACACTAAAAGTGTTGGCCGCATCATTAAAGCCTAAGCATAGACTAGCCATGCGTTGAGGAATAGATTGTGCGGTGCACATATCTAATTCTTAAAACAGCATGTGCGTCAATTGTTGGCTCATGTTCACATTAAAAAATTTATTTCCTAATATGACCTTGGTTTTTCCATATTTAGGTGTATTTCCTATTATAGATGAGACTCATAATAACCTAAAATCGCTCGTGCAAATATTAGGGTTAACACCTTCCATTAATATGGTTGAACCAGAGTTCTTTTTTGTGTTTGGGTTGTTGGACTCTCTCCAAGCTTGGTATGACATCGAGCATGTTCAATTCATATGAGATTCGATATTTATTTTAAATGTTAAGAACCATAGGTCAATTTCATGTTTGGGTTGTTGGACTCTCTCCAAGTCTAGCTTGTAAATTGGATGTGTTCAAACCATTTAAATTCGATCTTACGATTAATGGGATGACCCTAATTGAAAGCATTGATTTGTTGGACTCTCTCCAAGGTCAATGTGGGTAGAGGTGCATTTAAATTCTAGGTACTAATTAGAATAGCATGTCAACCTCCATTAATTTATGTTCGATTTTGGACAACAACAAATTGACTGGGCCAAACTTCTTAGACTGGCTTCGCAACCTGAGAATTATTCTCAAGGTTGAAAAGCTAGCTTATGTCCTTGAAGAGGTTCTTCCCCAACCTCCTGCAAGCATCTAGTGACCAAAAGTTGGCTTATCAGAAACATGTTGTTGACTCTGAGATAGCGAGTTGCATTATGCTAGTGTCGATGTCTCCTGAGTTGCAGAACCAACATTAGCATATGAATGCTAATACAATTGTCTTCCATCTTCGAGAGTTGTTTGATGAGCAGACGCGATCTGAAAGGTTCGAGGTTGCCCAACTCCTCTTTCGATCAAAGATATAGGAGGGTTCATCTGCAATGCAGCGATTGGAATCATTAGGGTTTTTCATGGACCATGAATTAAGTATTGACTTAATTCTTCACAATCTGACAGGTAGCTATTCACAATTTATGATGAACTATCGGATGAATAAGATTGAGTCCACTATTTCTGAATTGATCAATATGCTCAAAACAGTTGAGCCATCTGTCGCTAAAGAACAGAAGGCGGTGATGTTGGTTAATTCCTCAAAGAAAGGTTCTAAGAAGAAGTCAAAAAACCAAAGTCAAAGGGAAGAAAAAATCAAAAAAGGAAAAATTAACTCCCAAGGGCACCTGCTATCATTGTGGCAAGGATGGACATTGGAAGAGAAACTACAAGCAGTATATGGAGTCACTAAAGCAGAAAAAGGCATCTGATGCCCAATCTACTTCAGGTATATTTGTTATTGAATGTCATATTATTTCTTCTAGCACTTGGGTATTGGATACCACGTGTGGCTCACATATATGTAATGACATACATGGGCTTAGGAATAGAAGAAGACTGGTTAAGGAAGAAGCAGATTTAAGGGTTAGCAATGGAGCAAAAGTTGTTTCTATAGCCAAGAAAACTTATATGTTGTGACTTCCTATAGGACTTGTTTTAGAGTTGAATGATTGTTTTTATATTCCTACATTAATAAAGAACAATTTTTCTATTTCATGTTTGAATAAGAAAGGTTATTATCATTTGACGTTTAGTAATAATTGTTGTTACATTATGGTAAATGATGTTATTTATGCTACTGGAATATTAAATAATGGAATCTACACATTAGATACATCCAACGAAATATCCAATATCGAATCAAATAGTAAATGCACTAAGTTAGATAATCAGTTAACCTCGCAATTATGGCATTGTCGTCTTGGCCATATAAGCAATGAACGCATGTCCAAACTGCATAAACTTGGCATTTTGGAGTCTTATGAATCAGATTCATTAGACACATGTGTTTCATGCTTAAAAGGAAAGATGACTAAGTTACCTTTTAGTGGAAAAGGTGAACGAGCAGTTGAGGTATTGAGCCTTATACATACTGATGTATGTGGACCAATGTCAGCTCATGCCATAGGAGGTTATAGCTACTTCATTACCTTTATTGAGGATTATTCACAATATGGGTATTTGTATCTGTTAAGATACAAATCTAAAGATTTTGAAAAGTTTAAAGATTTCAAAAAAGAAGTAGAGAAACAACTTGGGAATGATATTAAAGTTCTTTGATCAGATTGAGGTCGTAAATACTTAAGCCAAGAGTTTCAAGATTATCTAAGAGGCAATGGCATCATGTGTTGGAATGTATACTGAAAGCCTAGCTCTTTTTGTATGAACATTTTATTTTGAAATAAGAATCACATGATCATTATTTGCATTTTATATATTCATTATATATGTGTGCATATTGTCTAATATTTTACGTTGTAGATAACATGGTGCTTGGTGTGGCACAGAAGATCATGTTATCAGTACCTTGTAAAATATAAGTAAAGGCTCACAACCAAGATGGTTTTGGACAAACCATTGGCATGGTTGTAGTGTAGCTTGGTATTGTTTTATCTTGAACATAGAGTTACACTAGTACACTTAGGTGTATTGAGTAGGACCGACATAGAGGTGATTCAATTTAGTACTGACTACATAATTGAATCGGACCTCGGATATTATGTTGTACATGCTCTTAATCCCGATATAATAACGGGCACATGTACTTAGTATTTATTTCTTTGATTTACCAGTGGGTGAGATTTAGATGGATTAAATCAATATGCCCGGTAAGTTGGGAAATAATATTATTTACATGGTGTGCCGTTGATTATAGGAGGAAATTGTGTCCTATATATTAGGTTGATGATGTCCCCTTGAGGAGCTCATAAGGTTCATCATGTAAACCCAGCTGGTTGACTAAGTCAACATGATGATAAGGTTGAGTGGTACTACTCGAGGAAATAGATGTTAATTAATTGATGGTCAGTAAATCAATTAATTGATGGACATTCGATATCTTAAACACGGGGAGATTAATGTACAAATAATATATGGAGCCCATATTGATTTATGGGGGTTGGTGAGGTAGTTCAATGATGATCCTCTAGTGGAATGGAACATCATTGATGGATCAAGTTTGTGTGGTTCCGATCCATCGGGTGGCCAAGACCCAACTCCTCCTTATGGTCCCTATCGTAGCCTAAAATAATCCTTAAGAAGTCTAGATCCAAGAATGTAAAACAAAACCTAGAACCAACGGTTGGGATTAAATCCCTAGATCCGATGGTTGGATGAAACCCTAGAACCAACGGTTGGGATTAAATCCCTAGATCCGATGGTTAGGATGAAATCCTAGAACCGACGGTTGGGATGAAACCTTAGATCCGACGGTTGGGATGAAATCCTAGATCCGATGGTTGGGATTAAACCCTAGATCCGACGGTTGGGATAAAACCCTAGATCCGACGGTGGAGATTAAATCCCTAGATCCGACGGTGGAGATTAAAGGAGGCTTAAGCCCTATTCTATAAATAGATGGCTAGGGTTGGGCGGCAACATGAATAAAGGAATTGGAGTTAGGGTTTGGTTAATCCACAAGTGGGCGGCTAGGGTTCATTGGGCGGCTAGGGTTTTGGAGCAAAGTTTGGGCGGCAAGCTTCTTCCTTCAAGTTGATTGTCGGCACCCATCCTCTACCTTCTTCCTTGGCCGGCACCCATCTTAGAGCCCTCTACCTTCTTCCTTGGCCGGCGGTTCTCCTTCCATTGGTGGCCGGTGGTCTTCCTCCTTCCTTTCTCCTTGGTGGCCGGCGGCAACTCCTCTTCAAGTTGGCCGGTGCTTCATCCAATTGTTTCCTTGGCCGGCGGTTGCACCAAGTTCCATAATTTCGTGGCCGGTTCTAGATAGGAAGGTATTTGTGGTTTCTTCTCTTTGTTCGCAGCGGACAAGGTAGAGAAGAAAGTGATCTAGAAGGCTTCTACTTGTGGAGGATCTTCGTCCACACGTCGTCCACAAGAAGGATAGGACATACGGTAGAAGATCGTGAGGTATAAAGTTATTTTAACTTTATGTACAGATCTGAGCATGTTCTTATTTGTTTTGATTATGCATGTGTGTGTATGAATATATATTGTATAATCATGGACCCCGAAGACAAACACAAAAACCGGCGATCCATCCGTCGTCTCTTCCGCGGCTAACCAACTAGAAGAGTTGTGTTGCTTGAACAACTAGTTTGTTCAAGCGACCACTCGAGTTGTTAGCACGACGACGAAATGGTGTTGTTAAGGAAGCTCATCCCATCCTGATTAATCCTTTCATTAGTGAAAATTTTAATCCGGGGACATGGGAGCCAATGAGCCTCCGAAGCATTCGCCCTACAATTGGTATCAGAGCCATCGGATTCCGGTTTTGTGTGTTTAGGATTCGGTTAATTTTTTATGCATTTTTCATATATTATATGTGCCGGATAATAGTAGGATATGCGTAGTTTAACTCTTTGGTTGCAGGCATAAGATCCGACTATTATGGCCATGTGTGTGTATGTGAATGGATGTGTGTAAAAATTTATTATTTGAATCCTCGGGGTTGACAAGGCTAGATTAGTATTTAATTTTTGTAATTAAATACGACATTGTTTAGCCGATCATTTTAGTTTACTTTCGATCTAGACTATTTGTACACTCCTTCGTGGAGTATAGGATCGATGGATGTAAATAAAATGATTTATCTCGGCTCGGATATCTTTGGTGACTTGCGCACGGGAAAAGGTGGAGCGGACGAGGTGGCAACACGACGGGATGCATATTGGAGGACAATGCCATAATAGTTGGAAAAAATTCTGTTTTTCCATATTTATTGCTTATTTGTTTTATATGCATGTTGTGTATGTTTAAAAATTCCTCGATTGCAATTTACTAAGTGGGAGAGGGATATTTTAATTAATTCCCGCGGCCTCCATTACAATTTGACATGTGATGCAAACAAACTTGTGTGTTGGCTCTGAGTGCCTTCCTCCCTACGGACGGGTTTGTTTGCGGATCACTAGGTCAAATAATGGTTATAGGAAATTATCTAGGAGCATGTGTACTTCCACAGCGGTAAGGCACATAATCCGAAATAATTTCCTCAGTATCGTGTAATGGTGCACACTTAGATACAAATAAAGGTATCCTCCCCATCGGAGTCACTGCTTTTATTTGTAGGGCCAAAGAAGAACCAACTATTAATTTTATTTGTCAAAAAATAAGGTTGACAAGATAATAAAATTAATGGGTAAAACCTCCTCTTACAAATGTAGAATTCGTATACGTCCACACTGCGTGGCATGCGACATTCTCGGTGATTTGAGGTGTTGGTTGATTTCGGGATTTTATTGTTTTGAGGAATCAATAATATTTGAAATCTAATATTTTTATCATTGTGATTTTTAGGATTTTCAAATGGCTTTCAACCCACTTGCTGTGATTTTAAAAGAAAACAAACTTACTAGTCCAAACTACATTGATTGGAAAAGAAACCTGGATATTGTCTTAACTGTGGAAGAGTACAAATTTGTACTCTTCGAGGTCTGTCCTCCTAAGCCCTCAGATGACTCTGATGAAAAGGAGATAGAACGTTATAAGAAATGGGTTAAGGCAGATGAGATGACGCGGTGTTACATTTTGGCATCTATGTCAAATGTCTTTGCAACATCGACATCGTGCCATAGCCATCGCTATGACATGATGTTCAATCTCAAGGAACTTTTCGGACATCAGAGTAGGGCGGCTAGGCAGGAGGCTATGAGAAACTTGATGATGACCTCCATGATCGAGGGAACACCCGTTAGGGATCATGTTCTCAAGATGATGGCTCATCTTATTGAGATGGAAGTCCTAGGAGCTGAGATCGATGGGGAAACCCAGGTCGATATCATTCTCTAGTCTCTGCCTAGGAGTTTTGAGCAGTTCCGCCTCAACTACAACATGAACAAAAGGTTGTATTCGTTGGCGAGCTTCGTAACTCCAGCGAGGGCAGAGTGCTCAAGCCATGGTCGCTCAGAAGGTTTCTTCCTCTAAACCGAAAGGTAAGAAGAAGAAGAAGCAAGGTGGAGCGAAGAAGGTGGCAACAGGACCTCAGGCAGGAGTGAAGAAGCCGAAAGGCAAGTGCTTCACTTGCAAGCAGACTGGACATTGGAAGGCGGACTGTCCTCGCTGAAAGAACAAAGGTATATCTTCTTGTTTAGTTGTTGAAACATGTTTAGCGGTGTTATCTACCAGTGCCTGGTGTGTAGATACAGGAGCCACTGATCATGTCTGCAATACTTTGCAGGGGTTTCAGGAAACCCGACGACTAGCTGAGGGAGAGATTACCGTCTTCATGGGCAATGCTTCAAAGGTGGCGGCTATTGCAGTGGGAGACGTTTATTTATCTTTTGATAGGAATAAATTTTTGGTTTTGAGAAATTGTCTTTATGTACCTACTTTTAGAAAGAATTTAATTTCAGTTTCTAAATTGTTTTTGGATGGATATTCTATTTCTTTTAATGACAAGGTGGTTATAAAAAGGAATAGGGAGATTATCTGTTCTGGTACATTGGTTGGCAATTTATATACTCTTGAACCAAAAACTCCCACGATGCTAATAGAAGTAAATAACTCATCTTCTAAGTCTAATAAGAGAAAAGAACCTTCGCAAATAAACCAAACATATCTTTGGCATCTAAGGCTTGGTCATATTAACCTAAGTAGAATTCAAAGGTTGATAGATGATGGACCTTTGGGTTCATTAGTGGTGGAGGATCTCCCAACCTGCGAATCTTGCTTAGAAGGTAAAATGACCAAGAGGCCTTTTAAGGCCAAGGGGTATAGAGCCAAAGATGTGTTAGAATTGGTTCATTCTGATTTGTGTGGTCCTATGTCTATCCAGGCAAGAGGTAGCTTTGAATACTTCGTCTCATTTATAGACGATTATTCAAGGTATGGATACATTTACTTGATGCACCGTAAGTCTGAATGCTTTGACAAGTTCAAAGAATTCAAGGCTGATGTGGAGAACCGTCAAGGTAAAAGTATCAAGACATTACGATCTGATCGTGGTGGCGAGTACCTCTTGGGAGAGTTTAGGAGTTACTTATCAGAGGCTGGGATTCAATCCCAATTGTCTGCACCTGGCACACCCCAGCAGAATGGTGTAGCGGAGCGAAGGAATAAGACTCTTATGGAGATGGTCAGATCGATGATGAGTTATTCTGAGTTACCTGTTTCATTCTGGGGGTATGCATTGGATACGGCAATGTACACTCTGAACTTGGTTCCATCTAAATCAGTACCTTCTACCCCTGTAGAATTGTGGACTGGGCGAAAACCTAGTCTGAAACATATTCGGATATGGGAGTCCAAAGACATGTCTTTGAAGGTGTCTTGGTAAGTTGGAACCTCGTACAGAAGTATGCATGTTTGTTGGCTACCCTAAGGGAACGAAAGGTGGTTTGTTTTATAATCCTAGAGATCAGAGGGTGATCGTTAGCACGAACGCCAGATTTCTAGAGGAGGATTATGTAATGAACCACAAGCCCAAGAGTAGGATTGTTCTTGAGGAGTTGATAGGGAAGTCGACTTGATTAGCCAGTACAAGAGGAGACACCACAAGTCACTGCACCGCGTGTCACAGAGCATACACAGGAGGCACCTCGTCGTAGTGGGAGGGTTGTTAGACAACCCGACAGATTCATGTTTTTGGGAGAGTCTTCGGACTTAGTCCCTGGTGAACATGAACCTGATCCCTGGACATATGATGAGGCAATCCAGGATAGAGATGCGGTATCTTGGCAAAGTGCGATGAATTCAGAGATAGAATCTATGGATTCTAATCAGGTCTGGGAGCTAGTAGAACCACCCGATGGTGTAAAAACCATTGGATGCAAGTGGATCTACAAGAGAAAGAGAGGAGTAGACAGGAAGGTCGAGACCTTCAAAGCTAGGCTTGTTGCGAAAGGGTATACTCAGAAAGAGGGCATCGATTATGAGGAGACCTTTTCGCCGGTAGCTATGCTTAAGTCTATCCAGATTCTCTTATCTATAGCTGCTCATATGGATTATGAGATTTGGCAGATGGATGTCAAGATAGCTTTCCTTAACGGAAGTCTTGAGGAGAACATCTATATGCGGCAACAAGAGGGATTCATTGCTAAAGGAAAAGTGCATCTTGTATGTAAGCTTAATCGGTCCATTTATGGATTGAAGCAAGCTTCTAGATCTTGGAACATCCGCTTTGATGAGGTAATCCAGTCATATGGATTTATTCAAAGTCCGGATGAGCCTTGTGTATACAAGAGATGTGACGGAAACGTAGTGGTGTTTCTTGTACTATACGTAGATGACATTTTGTTAGTTGGCAACAATATCAAAGTGTTATCAGACGTAAGGGTATGGTTGTCCAAACAGTTTGATATGAAAAACTTGGGAGAAGTGGGACACATCCTTGGGATCAAAGTTATAAGGGATCGCAAGAAAAGGATGTTGTGCTTATCCCAAGCTTCATACATTGACACTATCCTTGCTCGTTTTAGCATGCAGAACTCCAAGAAAGGTTTTCTACCTTTTAGGCATGGAGTTCCTTTATCTAAAGAGATGTGTCCCAAAACATCAAAGGAGATAGAGGACATGAAGGCGGTTCCTTATGCTTCGGCAGTAAGAAGCCTTATGTATGCTATGCTATGTACGAGACCGGATATCTGCTTTGCCGTGGGCATGGTTAGCAGATATCAGAGTAATCCTGGACAGGGACATTGGACTGCGGTAAAGCATATATTGAAGTACCTGAGAAGGACTAGGGATTATATGCTGGTTTACCGGGCAGATCAATTAGTCCCTGTAGGTTACACGGATTCGGATTTTCAATCAGATAGGGACAAGAGTAAGTCTACCTCGGGGTTTGTGTTTACTTTTGGAGGTGGAGCAATAGTATGGAGGAGTGTCAAGCAGAAATGCGTGGCGGACTCTACCATGGAAGCTGAGTATGTGGCGACCTGCGAGGCGAAGGAAGCTGTATGGCTCAGGAACTTCTTGATGGACTTGGATGTGATTACTGGTTTGCCCAGAACTATCACAATTTATTGTGATAACAGTGGTGCAATTGCAAACTCGAAGGAACCACGAGCCCATAAGGCGAGTAAACACATAGAGCGCAAGTACCACCTCATACGAGAGATCGTAAAGCGAGGAGAAGTTGTTGTCGCCAAGATTGCATCAGAGGATAACCTGGCGGATCCATTCACTAAGGCCCTTCCAGCGAATGCGTTTGATAGGCATGTGGAGAACATGGGGATCAGATGTATGGCAGAGTGATGACAACATAGTCTTTTAGTATAAGTGGGAGATTGTTGGAATGTATACTGAAAGCCTAGCTCTTTTTGTATGAACATTTTATTTTGAAATAAGAATCACATGATCATTATTTGCATTTTATATATTCATTATATATGTGTGCATATTGTCTAATATTTTACGTTGTAGATAACATGGTGCTTGGTGTGGCACAGAAGATCATGTTATCAGTACCTTGTAAAATATAAGTAAAGGCTCACAACCAAGATGGTTTTGGACAAACCATTGGCATGGTTGTAGTGTAGCTTGGTATTGTTTTATCTTGAACATAGAGTTACACTAGTACACTTAGGTGTATTGAGTAGGACTGACATAGAGGTGATTCAATTTAGTACTGACTACATAATTGAATCGGACCTCGGATATTATGTTGTACATGCTCTTAATCCCGATATAATAACGGGCACATGTACTTAGTATTTATTTCTTTGATTTACCAGTGGGTGAGATTTAGATGGATTAAATCAATATGCCCGGTAAGTTGGGAAATAATATTATTTACATGGTGTGTCGTTGATTATAGGAGGAAACCGTGTCCTATATATTAGGTTGATGATGTCCCCTTGAGGAGCTCATAAGGTTCATCATGTAAACCCAGCTGGTTGACTAAGTCAACATGATAATAAGGTTGAGTGGTACTACTCGAGGAAATAGATGTTAATTAATTGATGGTCAGTAAATCAATTAATTGACGGACATTCGATATCTTAAACACGGGGAGATTAATGTACAAATAATATATGGAGCCCATATTGATTTATGGGGGTTGGTGAGGTAGTTCAATGATGATCCTCTAGTGGAATGGAACATCATTGATGGATCAAGTTTGTGTGGTTCCGATCCATCGGGTGGCCAAGACCCAACTCCTCCTTATGGTCCCTATCGTAGCCTAAAATAATCCTTAAGAAGTCTAGATCCAAGAATGTAAAACAAAACCTAGAACCAACGGTTGGGATTAAATCCCTAGATCCGATGGTTGGATGAAACCCTAGAACCAACGGTTGGGATTAAATCCCTAGATCCGATGGTTAGGATGAAATCCTAGAACTGATGGTTGGGATGAAACCTTAGATCCGATGGTTGGGATGAAATCCTAGATCCGATGGTTGGGATTAAATCCTAGATTCGACGGTTGGGATAAAACCCTAGATCTGACGGTGGAGATTAAATCCCTAGATCCGACGGTGGAGATTAAAGGAGGCTTAAGCCCTATTCTATAAATAGATGGCTAGGGTTGGGCGGCAACATGAATCAAGGAATTGGAGTTAGGGTTTGGTTAATCCACAAGTGGGCGGCTAGGGTTCATTGGGCGGCTAGGGTTTTGGAGCAAAGTTTGGGCGGCAAGCTTCTTCCTTCAAGTTGATTGCCGGCGCCCATCCTCTACCTTCTTCCTTGGCCGGCGCCCATCTTAGAGCCCTCTACCTTCTTCCTTGGCCGGTTCTCCTTCCATTGGTGGCGGTGGTCTTCCTCCTTCCTTTCTCCTTGGTGGCGCGCAACTCCTCTTCAAGTTGGCCGGTGCTTCATCCAATTGTTTCCTTGGCCGGCGGTTGCACCAAGTTCCATAATTTGGTGGCCGGTTCTAGATAGGAAGGTATTTGTGGTTTCTTCTCTTTGTTCGCAGCGGACAAGGTAGAGAAGAAAGTGATCTAGAAGGCTTCTACTCGTGGAGGATCTTCGTCCACACGTCGTCCACAAGAAGGATAGGACATACGGTAGAAGATCGTGAGGTATAAAGTTATTTTAACTTTATGTACAGATCTGAGCATGTTCTTATTTGTTTTGATTATGCATGTGTGTGTATGAATATATATTGTATAATCATGGACCCCGAAGACAAACACAAAAACCGGCGATCCATCCGTCGTCTCTTCCGCGGCTAACCAACTAGAAGAGTTGTGTTGCTTGAACAACTAGTTTGTTCAAGCGACCACTCGAGTTGTTAGCACGACGATGAAATGGTGTTGTTAAGGAAGCTCATCCCATCCGGATTAATCCTTTCATTAGTGAAAATTTTAATCCGGGGACATGGGAGCCAATGAGCCTCCGAAGCATTCACCCTACATCATGTCCCAAAGGACTCCATCTTACACGCCACAACATAATGGTGTGGATAAAAAGCGAAATCGAACCTTGTTGGACATGGTTAGGTCAAAGATGCAGCATGCAAGTCTTCCAAAAATCTTTTGGAGTTGCGCACTCAAGACAGTTGTTTACTTGTTAAATAGAATCCTGACTAAGGCAATCTCTACTACTCCATATGAGATATGGAATAGTAGAAAATCTCATTTATCTTATTTGAAGATATGGGATTATCCTGCTTATGTGAAGAGGAAAGTATCAGACAAGCTGGAGGCTAAATCTTATAAGTGTCTATTTATTGATTACCCTAAGGAAATGAGGAGTTACAAATTATATCATCTCTTAGAACAAAAGGTGTTTGTTTTAAGGCATGTTGTATTCCTAGAGAAGGAGTTTCTCTTACAAGAAAACAGTGGTAGTGAGATTGAACTAAGCGTAGTTCAAGAGACTCCGGTAGATATAGAAGAGATGTCTAGTCAAGAAACACAGTTGATTACTCATTCAAATAAGGTAATAGCTGGACCTAATGTTGCACCACCTCCTCGTAGATCTAGTAGGACATGTAGGATTCCTAAGAGATATGGATTTCTCATAAGTGAATCTAATGACGTATTGCTCATAGATGATGAGGAACTTACTAGTTATGAAAAGGTACTCAATAGTTCAGACAGGGATGGGTGACTAATAGCCATGAAATCAAAAATGGATTCCATGTATGAAAACCAAGTTTGGAACTTGGTAGACCCACCCAAAGGCATAACGCCTATAGGGTACAAGTGGGTTTTCAAGATAAAAACTGACATGGATGGTAATGTTATTACCTATAAAGCTAGATTAGTGGCAAAAGGCTATCGTTAAAGACAAGATGTTGACTATGACGAAACCTTTTCACTGGTAACTATGCTTAAATCCATTCAGATACTCCTAGCCATAGCGGCTCATTTTTATTATGAGATACAACAAATGGATGTGAAAATAACTTTCCTTAATGGAAACCTATCTGAGGATGTATATATGATACAACTTGAGGGTTTCACATCCATTGACAAGAACAAAGTATGCAAGCTTCAATGTTCCATTTATGGATTGAAGCAAGCATCCAGGAGTTGGAATATCCATTTTGATGAGGTAATCAAACAGTTTGATTTCTCACAAAATCCTGAGAAGCCTGTGTGTATAAGAAGGTAAGTGAGAGTACGGTCATATTCCTGGTATTGTATGTCAATGACATACTAATTATAGGAAATGATATTCCTGTTCTATAAACAGCCAAATTCTAGTTGCCCAAAATGTTCTCCATGAAAGACATGGGAGAAGCAACCTATATTTTAAGGATTAAGATCTATAGAGATAGATCGAATCAGTTGTTTGGTCATTCACAGTCTACATACATAGACAAAGTGCTAAAACAGTTTAGCATTGAAGAATCCAAGAATTGTTTTATTCCCATGAGATATGGGATTCACCTTTCGAAGTCTATGTGTCCGTGCACTGAAGACGAGAGGATTCACATGAGTCAGATCCCATATGAGTCAACTATAGGATCGATCATGTATGTTATGTTATGTAAGAGGCCCGTTGTATAGTACGCTTTGAACATTGCGAGTAGATACCAGTCAGATCCTGGTATGGACCATTGGGTGGCTGTCAAGACAATCCTTAAGTATTTGAGAAGGACTAAGGATTTGTTCTTGATATATGGAGGAGGTGATATGGTAGTAAGTGGGTATATTGATGTCATCTTCTAGACAGATAAGGATAATTCCAAATCTCAGTCTGGATGCATATTCATCTTGTATGGAGGTGCAGTGAGTTGGAAAAGTTCCGAACAATACACCATTGTTGATTCTACTACGGAGGCAGAGTACATTGCAACTTCTGAAGCATCAAAGGAGGCGGTCTAGATCAAGAAGTTCATTACTGAACTTGGAGTAGTTTCGAGCATTCTTGAAGCATTATCAGTTTACTACGACAACAATGGCACCATTGCATAGACAAAGGAACTACGGTCTCATTAGCGATCCAAGCACGTATTACATCGTTACCATTTTATCAGAGAAATCATAAGTAGAAGAGACGCACAAATAGAGAAAGTTCACACTGATTGAAATCTAGCATATCCATTGATAAAGCATCTTCCCCAAGAAAGTTCGAGAGGCATATAAAGGCCTATGGTATTAGATACCAAGGCGATTGGTTGTAGGCCAAGTGGGAGTTGGATGTAATTGAAGTTAGTGAAAGCCCTAGAGCCAATCATGTGATAATTGTTGTATGGACTTTATTGTATCATATTCCTATTCATAAAGGCATGGTTATTATATTTACTTGTATTGGTGCCAAATAACTAAGTATAATAACGTCCTTGAGTAGTAGGTTCTTATCTATATCAATCGATTGGTTGAATCGATAATGAGATGATATAGAGAACACTACTCTTAATCATTCCTAGTCAAGTATTAACATTCAGGGACAATGTTAATGCATAGAGACTAGCATATAGGTCAACAAGATGACTTGATCTCACAAGTCATGGATATGAGATATCAAGTTGATACATGGGTATGCATTGGAGAATGTATACTGAATGACCCGCCATGAGAAACTATCATGGATCGTTATATGACTGTCATATACTTTCTCATGTGACTATTAGTTCTTGGACCTGAAGTCACCATGGTTCTCTACATAAGGAGTTGCATACTTTGGCTTCGTCAAACGTCACCCGTAAATGGGTGGACTATAAAGGTGATTACCGGGTATGTAACAAATTATGCGGAGGGATATGAGTGATGTAGATGGGATCTATCCCTCCTATATGACAGGAGTGACATCGTTATTCTTGATAGAGTGAGACCACAAAGTGCATGGTCATGCCCAAATGAGTCAATATGAGATATTGAGCTCATTTGATTAGAGTGAGTCTACTTGGAGTTCAAGATATAGATTGTATCGAGGATGACACGGTCTATGCCTCAATTGGTTAATCTATATGTCAAGGATAGAGGGACATTGTCACATATTGTGAGAGTCACAATTAGTAGTCACAAAGGTGATGTTGGAGCTCAACATTCTTGTAACTTGGGTAGCAATGATGTGTTTCTAGATACCGCTCATTGTTTATGTTCCTAAATCGGTTTAGGGACATTGCCAACGTTACAAGAACCTATAGGGTCACACACAAAGGGCAATTAGATGGAGATTAGGTTCATATGATGAACAATGAGAA
This sequence comes from Wurfbainia villosa, assembly GCA_025175895.1. Taxonomy (NCBI): domain Eukaryota; kingdom Viridiplantae; phylum Streptophyta; class Magnoliopsida; order Zingiberales; family Zingiberaceae; genus Wurfbainia; species Wurfbainia villosa. The sequence goes on from CM045997.1 coordinate 86,573,704, forward strand.
TTAGGTTCATGGGATGAACCAAATTGGATTAAGAGTAATCCAAATTAGACTAATTGAGTTAGACTCAAGTTGATTCAAGTGTTGAATGAGTCTAATTTATATTTGATTCATTTAGTCAATTTAAATTAATGAATAGAGATTCATTAAATCAAATTGACTTGAATCAAGTGGTTAGATTTGATCAACCATGGGAGATAAGAGGTCAAGTTTGACTTGACTTGAGAGGGAAGATGAATGGTCAATTTTGACTTGACCAATTGCCATGTCATGGTGATATGGCATGGGGGCCGGCCAATGATGATGCTCCACATCATCATGGACCTATCATGTGGTGCCACCTCATGAGGGAGACCAATAGTCATTGGCTCTTGGAGTTACATGAATGCAAGTAACCCCCCAAGAATGTAGTGGCCGACCACTTCATTTTGCATTAGATGTGAATTGATTTGTGTGGTAACTCCATCTTCTTCCTCCTTGGATTACTCTCTCAAGATCTCCCAATCCTCATCTTGGCTGAACCATCCAAAGGGTGCTAGCACACTCAAGGTTGTGTTTTCTCCACCTATTGCTTGTGTGGATACCAATAGAGGAGTGTGCACTTAACACTCTCAAGTTCCGGCGAAGCTTTTGGACGAGCGGGATAAGCGAAGGGCATCGCTTCAAGGGTAATTCTCTCACCTTCTAGATCTAAGGTAGATCTAGGTTTACTTAAGCACATACATGTTTTATTTTAATATATCTTCGCACGGATCCGTGGCCGGACTTCCGGGGTTTCCGCAATGCAAAAAGTGGTTTTTGCGGCTCGGAAAGTCCAACAGTGGTATCAGAGCCACGTGCGAAGCATGTATGTGTTTCATTTTTGTAGTTTTTGTATTAGATATAAAAATTATAGATTTTTATGTTTCTGTAAATTTCCTATTTTTATAGAATTTTTGGGTATTTTTCTCGAAGAGTCGAAGCGACGAGTGTTGGGACACTTGTAGGCTTCAACCATCGAGAAAAACTTTCCGAAACGGCGAGTTCTCGCTTTAGGTTTTTGGGACAGCGATTTAAGTCACTGTAAGATTGTAGTAGGGACACTCGCAAAGTTTATTTTGCGAGTAGGGGCTCTGCCCCTATCCCCAAAAGGGGCTTTGTCCCGCGATTGCGCCCGGAAACCGCTTAGCGGGACTGTTATGGAGAGGTGACTCATAAAATTGAAAAAAAAAAAATAGGAAAAATTATAGAAATTTTTTGTAAAAATACATAATTTAGAATTATGTATAATTCTATGATTGTAATGGCCCAAGAACCACAATATGATTGGATGATGATATGTTATAATTCATAATACGGCCTGCGTGCCATTTTTGTGGTTATGCATGTTGTATAGTGTATGCGACCTGCGTGTCGTGCCTCTTCTTTTAAAATTCTAGTTGTAAATAGTTTTAGACTCGAATATAACTCGAGTTTCATATTTTTAATGTACAAAATGGAGCAGTGGAAAGTCCACTTGTAGACGAAGTTACGAGAAGGGTGCCGACGACACATGGCGGTCAAAGGAAGCGCTTGGAGAAGCCGCTAGCCCTAGGTTGACCGTCTGATCTTCTCATTGGCTTGAGAAGATCGTAGTAGGGCCATGACTACATCACAGTTATATATATATATATATATATATATATATATATATATATATATATATATATATATATATATATATATATATATATATATATATATATATATATATATATATTTGTTATGCTTGTATGTATGTGATGCATGCTAGTAGAATAATGCTTGTATGTATATGATGCATGCTAGGATATTTTTCTTGTATGTATATGATGCATGCTAGAATAATGCTTGTATGTATGTGATGCATGCTAATATAGGATAATAAAGGTCTTAATGCGTATATGATACACATTACGATTAGATTAAATCTTAATCGAATCAACTCGTAAATGCCTACCAAGTCCTTGATACCCATCATTACCTCGATCATTTGTAGTTGTTGAATCTGCCAAAGCAGAGCAATGCATATTATCTTGGTAGGGTGTGGAGGGACAATCTTGGTCCCGCCTATCATGGCTTGGGTTAGAGTAAGCTCAATTAGATTGAGTAAAACTAGTTAACTCAATTGGATCGAGTAGAACTATAGGCATATTCCAACCGTTGGAAAGATAGGATAAGATCGCATTTACACTAAATCTTGGGCGATTTAGCCAAAGCTAACTCAAGGTCTTTTGTAAATGTGGGTCTTGATCCTATAAACAAGAGTTGCATAGAGATGTAATCGGTAATGTGTTACCTACCGATCGTACTAAGTCTTGGGCGATTTAGCCAAAGCTAACTCAAGGCTTAGTATGATATGGATATTGTCCCACAGAAATTATAGCTAGTTTGTATGAATCTAGTAATGTGGTTTGACCACATCCATAACTCGATTCTACAAAATTCCTATAATTCAGTGAGAGCATCATTTGATTAAAGGCCTAATTAAATGATAAAAGGAATATGATATTATTTTTTTGCATTGTGTATGTTGTAGATAACCATGTCGACAAACACGAACACTCTCTCCCTGCATTCTGTCCTTGAGAAGGACAAGCTCAATGGAGCAAATTTCATGGACTGGTACAGGAACCTGAGAATCGTTCTCACCCAAGAAAAAAAATTGTACATCTGAGGCCTATTCGAGGCACCTCCACGCCATGCCTCAGCGTCTTGACAAAGATGCTTACAAGAAGCATCAAGATGATGCATTAGATGTGTCATGTCTAATGCTCGCGATCATGAACTCTGAGCTTCAGAAGCAACACGAGTTCATGAATGCTCATGATATGGTTGAACATCTTCGTCAACTATATCAAGGACAAGCAAGGCACGAGAGATATGAAGTCTCTAAGGCATTATTTGGTTCCAAAATGCAAGATGGGACTCCCGTAGGTCCATATGTACTCAAGATGATTGGGTACGTAGAAAACCTACAGAGATTGGGATTCCCCCTTGGCCAAGAGCTAGCCACTGACTTGATCTTGCAGTCTTTGCCACAAAGCTACAATCAATTTGTCATGAATTACAACATGAATAAAATTGATAAGCCACTGCCTGAGATGCTAAGCATGTTGAGAATTGCTGAGCTCAACCTTAAGAAGGGAAAATCTAATGCCATTTTGATGGTGCAAAAGAAGAAAGGCAAGGGCAAGCCTAAAGGTAAGGGAAAGTCCCAAGCAAAGGGCAAGCCTAAAGGTAAGGGAAAGTCCCAAGCCAAGGGCAAAGGCAAAGAACTTAAACCCAAAGGAGGGGTGGCCAAGGAAGGGGCTTGCTTCCACTGCAAGGAAGCTGGACACTGGAAGCGTAACTGCAAAGATTACCTGGAAGATCTTAAGAAGAAGAGAAGTGAGACTTCTACTTCAGGTATAAATGTTATAGAAGTCAATCTATCTATTTCTTCATCATGGGTATTAGATACTAGATGTGCATCTCACATTTGTACCAATGTGCAGGCCCTGAGAAATAGCAGGGCATTGACGAAGGGCGAGGTGGACCTACGAGTAGGCAATGGAGCAAGAGTTGTTGCTGTTGCTGTAGGAACTTATGATCTATCTCTGCCCTCTGGGCTTGTACTAGAATTAGATGAATGTTGTTATGTGCCTGCCTTAACTAAGAACATAATTTCGATTTCTTGTTTGGACAAGAAAGGATTTACATTTATAATAAAGAACAAATGTTGTTCAGTTTATTTAAATGATATGTTCTATTATAGTGCACCTCTAATTAATGGACTCTACTTTCTAGACTTAGAGAGCCCCATCTATAATATAAGTACCAAAAGGTTCAAGTCAAATGAGTTGAACCAAACATATCTCTGGCATTGTCGCTTAGGTCACATAAATGAGAGTCGCTTATCTCAGCTCTATAAGGATGGACTGCTAGACTCATTTGATTTTGAATCATATGAGACATGCGAGTCTTGCCTTTTAGGCAAGATGACCAAGACTCCCTTTAGTGGACACAGCAAAAGAGCAACAGATTTGTTAGGACTTATACATAGTGATGTATGTGGCCCTTTCAATGTTGCTGCTAGAGGTGGTTACAAGTACTTCATTACATTCACTGATGACTTCAATAGATATGGTTATGTGTATCTCATGACACATAAATCAGAATCCTTTGAAAAGTTCAAAGAATTCAAGAATGAAGTACAAAACCAGCTTGGCAAGAGTATTAAGATACTTCGATCAGATTGAGGTGAAGAATACCTTAGCCATGAGTTTCGTGACTATCTAGATGAGTGTGGAATTCTATCCCAACTCACTCCTCCTAGAACACCACAGTGGAATGGTGTATCCGAAAGGAGGAATCGTACCCTATTAGATATGATACGATCTATGATGAGTCACATAGATCTTCCTATATCCTTTTGGGGATATGCTCTAGACACAGCAGCCTTTACCCTTAACCGTGTACCATCCAAGGATGTGATAAAGACACCATATACGATATGGACAGGGAGAAATCCCAAGATGTCTTTCATGAGGATTTTGGGTTGTGAGGCTTACGTTCGACGTTAAGTCTCAGACAAACTGGGACCCAAATCCAATAGGTGCTATTTTATTGGATATCCCAAGGACACAAAGGGATATTACTTCTACATTCCCAGTCAGCATAAAGTGTTTGTGGCAAAGACTAGGGTTTTTCTAGAAAGGGATTTTGTTTCTAGAAAAACTAGTGGGAGTACGTTCGATCTTGAAGAAATTAAAGATAAGGACCATAGCACTGAGGCCTTGATGGAGGTTGAACATGAACCACAAAGTGTTGTGGGTGATGAGGTTGTTGCACAAAGGGTTGTGGAACAACGACCTGTTCAGGTAGACCTACCTCTTCGCAGGTCTGATAGGGTACGTCATCAGCCTGAGAGATACTCATTTCTCTTGTCTGACCATGATGACGTTATGCTCATTAAGAATGAGCCTACCTCCTATCAGGAACCTGTGATGAGCCCAGATTCTGAGAAATGGCTAGAGCCCATGAGATCCGAGATGGAATCCATGTACACCAACCAAGTATGGACTTTGGTTGATCCACCTGAAGGGGTCAAACCTATTGGGTGTAAGTGGGTCTTTAGGAGAAAGACTGGCATGGATGGACTTACGCATACCTATAAGGGCCGATTGGTGGCTAAAGGTTTCAAGCAAATTCATGGCATTGACTATGATGAAACCTTTTCTCCAGTGACGATGTTTAAGTCCATTCGGATCTTGCTTGCTATTGTAGCATACCATGATTATGAGATCTGGCAGATGGATGTCAAAACCGTGTTTCTGAATGGAAACTTACTCGAGGATGTGTACATGACACAACCTGAGGGTTTTGAAGATCCACAGCATACTGGGAAAGTATGCAAGATGCAAAGGTCCATTTATGGGCTAAAGAAAGCTTCTCGGAGCTGGAATCTTTGATTCGATGATGCGATCAAACAGTTTGGTTTCATCAAGAATGAAGATGAACCCTGTGTCTACAAGAGGGTTAATGGGAATACAGTTGTCTTCCTTATATTATATGTGGATGACATACTACTCATTGGGAATGACATCTCTTCGCTACAGTTGAAGACTTGGTTGGGGACGTACTTCTCAATGAAGGACTTAGGTGAAGCAGCCTGTATTCTAGGCATCGAGATCTATAGAGATAGATCTAAGAGATTGCTTGGCCTAAGTCAGAGTACATACATTGACACGGTATTACTACGGTTTGCCATGCAGAATTCCAAGAAAGGACTTCTATCGATGTCACATGGTGTGAGTCTTTCAAAGACTCAAAGTCCCTCTTCTAGAGAGGAGAGAGACCGCATGGATAAGATTCCTTACGCATCTGCTATAGGATCTATCATGTACGTCATGTTGTGTACTCGTCCTGATGTCTCGTATGCTTTGAGCATGACGAGTAGATACCAGTCAGATCGAGGTGAGCATCACTAGATAGCAGTCAAGAATATTCTTAAGTACTTGAGAAGGACTAAAGAATATTTCTTGATATTTGGAGGCGATGAGGAGCTAGCTGTAAAGAGTTACAGCGATGTCAGCTTCCAAACAGACCAGGATTATTATAGATCGCAGTCAGGGTTCGTGTTTTGCTTGAATGGTGGCATTGTGAGCTGGAAGAGTTCCAAGTAGGACACAGTTGCTGATTCTACAACAGAGGCCGAATATATCGGTGCTTCCATCTCATTCGAGAGATTATTGATAGAGGAGATGTGAAGATTTGCAGAGTACCCACAGAGGCTAACATCGCAGATCCCTTGACCAAGGCTTTGGCACAGAAAAAGCATGATGGTCACACTAGGTCATTGGGTATTAGATACTACGGTGATTGGCACTAGTGCTAGTGGGAGATTGTTAGTGAAAGCCCTAGAGTCAATCATGTGATGATTGTTGTATGGACTTTATTGTATCATATTCCTATTCATAAAGGCATGGTTATTATATTTACTTGTATTGGTGCCAAATAACTAAGTATAATAACGTCCTTGAGTAGTAGGTTCTTATCTATATCAATCGATTGGTTGAATCGATAATGAGATGATATAGAGAACACTACTCTTAATCATTCCTAGTCAAGTATTAACATTCAGGGACAATGTTAATGCGTAGAGACTAGCATGTAGGTCAACACGATGACTTGATCTCATAAGTCATGGATATGAGATATCAAGTTGACACATAGGTATGCATTGGAGAATGTATACTGAATGACCCGCCATGAGAAACTATCATGGATCGTTATATGAGTGTCATATACTTTCTCATGTGACTATTAGTATGACTATTAGTTCTTGGAACTGAAGTCACCATGGTTCTCTACATAAGGAGTTGCATACTTTGGCTTCGTCAAACGTCACCCCTAAATGGGTGGACTATAAAGGTGATTACTGGGTATGTAACAAATTATGTGGAGGGATATGAGTGATGTAGATGGGATCTATCCCTCCTATATGACAGGAGTGACATCGTTATTCTTGATAGAGTGAGACCACGAAGTGCATGACCATGCCCAAATGAGTCAATATGAGATATTGAGCTCATTTGATTAGAGTGAGTCTACTTGGAGTTCAAGATATAGATTGTACCGAGGATGACACGGTCTATGCCTCAATTGGTCAATCTAGATGTCAAGGATAGAGGGACATTGTCACATATTGTGAGAGTCACAATTAGTAGTCACAAAGGTGATGTTGGAGCTCAACATTCTTGTAACTTGGGTAGCAATGATGTGTTTCTAGATACCGCTCATTGTTTATGTTCCTAAATTGGTTTAGGGACATTGCCAACGTTACAAGAACCTATAGGGTCACACACAAAGGGCAATTAGATGGAGATTAGGTTCATATGGTGAACAATGAGGATTAGGTTCATGGGATGAACCAAATTGGATTAAGAGTAATCCAAATTAGACTAATTGAGTTAGACTCAAGTTGAATCAAGTGTTGAAGGAGTCTAATTTAGATTTGATTCATTTAGTCAATTTAAATTAATGAATAGAGATTCATTAAATCAAATTGACTTGAATCAAGTGGTTAGATTTGATAACCATGGGAGATAAGAGGTCAAGTTTAACTTGACTTGAGAGGGAAGATGAATAGTCAATTTTGACTTGACCAATTGCCATGTCATGGTGACATGGCATGGGAGCCAGCCAATGATGATGCTCCACATCATCATGGACCTATCATGTGGTGCCACCTCATGAGGGAAACCAAGAGCCATTGGCTCTTGGAGTTACATGCATGCATATAATCCCCCAAGAATGTAGTGGTCGGCCACTTCATTTTGCATTAGATGTGAATTGATTTGTGTGGTAACTCCATCTTCTTCCTCCTTGGATTACTTTCTCAAGCTCTCCCAATCCTCATCTTGGCCGAACCATCCAAACGGTGCTAGCACACTTAAGGTTGTGTTTTCTCCACCTATTGCTTGTGTGGATACCAATAGAGGAGTGTGCACTTGACACTCTCGAGTTCCGGCGAAGCTTTTGGACGAGCGGGATAAGCGAAGGGCATCGCTTCAAGGGTAATGCTCTCACCTTCTAAATCTAAGGTAGATCTAGGTTTACTTAAGCACATACATGTTTTATTTTAATATATCTTCGCATGGATCCATGGCCGAACTTCCGGGGTTTCCGCAACGTATAAAGCGGTTTTTGCGACTCAGAAAGTCCAACAATTGAGAGGTTTCCTAAGGTAATTGCCTAAGAAGTTATTAATAAAATTCACTATTTGAGTATACATTATCGATGTATTTGATTGGATCTTAAACTTATGTACTGAATACGATGCATAGCATGAGAGAAATTTTGATTGGATCACATTTTGTGGGTATCTCATCATGTGTAAATATGCAAGTATTGAAACTCTTCCTAGTCGATGAATTGATGAGATTGGACATCATCAATTCTGTGAGACTAGCGTATGATATGCTTCTTGGTTTATCCAAGCATTCGGTACTCACTGAATGGAAGCATAGGGATGCTGAGAATGAACATGTGGATGCTAGTTATGGTAACTAGTTCTTTGGAGTGACCTGCTATGAGACTTCATATGGTTCTATATGTTGTTGAAGATCTCATTGCGGCTCGAGTGCGAGCTTCCTTAAACTTGAGGTATTCAAGTCACCTTGATCATGATACCTTATACTTTAACTTCTTTGCAGCCATCTCCATAGCAGGTGTAACTCCGGGATAATTGGGTATAAGCCAAAGTGATCGAAGGTGTTTGAATAGCCCACAGAGGATTCACCCGTCCTGATAAAAGAAATATATACCCTAGGCCTCTTGTCAAAATTGTTATTCAGAGGTCTCTGTCCAGAGCAAACATGTTAAGAAGATGGTCTTCTTGGGAACATGTAGGAGTAACTTGAACCCATAGGACAAGGAAACTAACTTGGGCTAGGTGTGACATAACTAGCCTAGTGGAGATGAATACATAGACCATGTCCTGAACCAAGTGAGTATAGGATGAGTGAAAGAGAACAAGTCACGAAAAACTGTAGTTGTTAAAGGGTTCAGAAATGTTCTGGAGTCGATTTAGACTTTCCGATCAATTAGGGATCATTACGCACTACTAGGTGTCACTCATAATCTATTCATAATTAAGGGGTTAATTATGAATGGACAACATAACCAGGAACCTATTGGGTCACATGCACTACGAGTGATCTCGAGATGTAAAACAAGTCTGAGAATAAGATTCTCAAAGAGAGAGGATATATTTGGTTGGACCTGGCCAAAAGTGTGTGCAACAGAGGCTATGAAACCTCCTATGGCCTTGTTGGACTTAGCACGTCTATATCGCACCAAACATACTCAAATGGACCATACAGAGCCTCACACGGTTATGCCTAACTAGGCACAGGTCGTGCTTGGATCTGGCCAAAAATGGCCAAAGCTTGGGTTGTGCCCCGAAGGACACATGGATTGCCATGTGTCCTGGCATGGATGGTCGTGTGTAAAACACATGGTTGTGTTGTGGCTTCGCCATTTTTGGAGATTTCTCTTATGGAAATTTTCTGAGCTGTTCTTACCTTAATTATGTGATAATTATGGTAAGATAGGTTTCGTTTAAGCCTTCTAAGATGCTCTAATGAAGAGATCTATAAATAGATCCCTTGATAATCTTTAGAGGAGGTGTTCTAATCTTTTAAGTTTTCTTCGTTGGTAGTCGTCTTCCTCTTTCTTCTTATCTTGTCTCCGTTAATTGGCTAGCACTAATTGGAGACAAAGGCTTACTGCTCTAGGAGTTGTCTCATGTGATCCAAGCGTGGATACTGATAGAGGCACAACCCGTTGATCTTGCTTATGGTTTTAACAGATTCGAAAGAATCTCGAAGGTATAACTTCTCCTTCTCCTTTTGTGTGTTTACATGTGATTATGTCAAAGCAAGTATTCCTGACCCCCTAGGGGATGTTTGGGATGTAATAAAAATTATTTTATTCGCTTTATTTCGCTGCGCATTATCCCGAAATCTCCAACAGGAAGAACTTGTCACCCCTTAGGCTCCATGACACTGATTGTACCACCATCAACAACCACGTCAATTGGCAGTTGGATAGGGCAGTGGAGTCCCTACCACACGAGGGACCCTCTGCCCATGCACCCCCTTCACCACCTTCACATCACTCACGATCGAGTCCACCCATGTATAGTTTCCCTCGGAGTCCATGCCCTGATCCGGCACCGCATTCCTTTCATTCTTTTGAGCAAGATACAGGTACATCTGCTTACAACTTCTCGGAGTTCTGATCGTGCCTCAATGACATCTTCACGGAGCAATAGACATAGGGGCAGCGATGGGAGGAGCACAAAACCTACATATAGACTGAGTTTTAGGGCTTACAGGACCATTTCCAATGGGTCGAGGAGTTCTATGGCCAAGCCCAACACTATTTTTAGGAGGAGGTCGTCTATCGCCAGGCGGTACGACAATTTATGAGAGATGTGTATACACCGTGGGCCAGGGAGGAGGAGCACAGAGCAACCGCTGCATCCACTGGTTACAAGGTGGACCACATGTATATGTGGCACTAGTGGCTGAGCATGCAATTCTCCCACGAACTCGATATACCGAGACTGCCAGACTTCCCACCTAGTACGCCGCGTTAGAGGTAAAGTTTTATTTAAGTTTGGGGGAGGCCTACATTTCACTATGTTCTTCTGCTAGCTTTAGTTATATGTCATCTAGGTTTAGTTTTTATTTTCTTTGCTAGATTATTTGCATTTATTTGCTCATGCATGTAGTATTTAGGTTTTTTCAGCACTTAGTTGTTGGTCACTATAAGCTACCTTAGTAATGTTTTTGAAAATCTCAACAATATATTCCCATGCCATAGGTAGTTTAGTTTCTTTTATCTCTCAGTACTTTATTTTGAGATGCTTTGATGGATGCTCTAAATTTTCACTTGTTAGCTTTTATCCTCACCTACACTCATCGAGTATTCTGAAAGAGAGAATCTAGTACATAGCTAATTATGATTCATCTCAATAGTCTAGTACTTTGGAATCCATATGTGACTCTAGATTAGCATTTTAGTTACTGGAGATGCTCGAATTGTGTAAACTCATTCGGAAAAATCAAAATGTTAGTGAGAATAATAAATAAAAAAAAGTGAGAAAAAAATGAGAGGTAAAAAAAAATAGTGTCGTGGGTTTATAGTTAGGTGCCCCTTTGAGACCGAGTTAGGTTACTGGGGAAACACCTACAAATTTCTCTCAATACCAAGCACACCTTTAAGACTTTATGTTGATTCTAGGGAATGACCCTCGCTCAGGACGGGTAATAGCCTAAAAGCCAGAAACCTTAGGAAAGCTACAGGATGAGGACTTAACTCAACATGGAATGTGAATCCCTTAGGAAATTTTCTTGGCACATGCACCAAAGCTAACCTAGTGAACTTTTAGATCATATCTATTTGCTTTGATTGAAAGTACCACTTGATAAGTTTTGTAAACATGCTAAGTATGGGAACAATACTTTTAAAAACCATGGCACTGAGGTTTGCTTGAGGACAAACAAAGATCTAAGTCTGGGAGAGATTGATGTGTGCAAATCATATAGGATTTATGGAATAGTTTTAGCACACATCTCATTGCATTTCATACTTGTTTCATACATATTCTCCCTTGTTTTGCATTCATTTATTATTTTCTAGTTCGGAGATATGCTTTTGTTATTTTTATGTGCAAAGCGTCATTTTGAAGGAAAAATAGCTGAATAAATGGATCTCAAAAAAAGCAAGCGTGCTCTGGTCGTGTACCAGAGACACGAGCACGCTTTGGACTGGAGGATGACGTTCATTTGGAGCTCCAGAGGAGGACACGACTGACCGTGTGAATTTCACACACCCGTGCCTTTTGCCAGATGTAGATTCTAGGTGCATTTCTAGACTTCCACACAACTGTGTGGCGACAACGTGACTTATGTAGCTCCGAGTTTCATGGCCAAATAAAGAAAATCGACTTCACTCCTATAAAAGGAAAGGCACATCTAAACCCTAGAGAGGAGGCTCGATGGCTGGGATGGTAATAAGGTGCACTAAAAAGCATCAGAGGCTCGCAACGAGGAGGAATGAAGCGGCTCGAAGACCCAAATCGATGCTCCAACACCTTAAAGAGCGACCAAGACATCACATTAGATCCAACAGGGCGTATTATTTCTCTATTTAATTCTATTTGGATTGTAATGTTTTATAAAAAGATGTCTTGTGTTTGTTCTTCCTTATTCATGGAGTAGATACTTTGATTCTAGGATTAAGGAATAACTTGTGTATGTTGGACATACTAGTTCAAATATCTATTCATTGCTTTTGAATTATATTTGCAATTTATGTTGTTTAGATCAATGAAAGTTGTCTTGATTCTATTTCTATCGTATGTAGTTGATATAAGGGTGGAAAGCCTTTGTATTGAAATCTAGGAGAACCAAGGAGGAACCTTATGATCATCCTCCCTCCTATAATCGTAGAAAGTAGGTTGTAAAAGAGTAGGATATGAAATATGATCCACCTGTTCATAGGGATCAATAGGACATCCTAGAACCCCATGAATCTATCCCAGTAGAAGGCCCAAAGTAGAAGACATCAACTCTAGAAGGGTTGTGGGACCCCAATGACAGGGGGCTCTCGAAGATATCAACCCCTGAGCTCTAACGATCCGAAAGGAAAAGTTGGCTAAGAATAGGTAGTTCTTGTTGGAACTTCGGTGAGCGCTAGAGGGGGGTGAATGGTGCATTTTCGTTCACTTGATAGAGTTCGATCGTGCTTGCGTGCTTGTCTACAATATTCATTAATATGCGTAGCGAAAATAAGCATAAAGCATAAATGAAATACACAAGCACATGATACCCAAGAATATATGTGGTTCGGAACCTTAGGGTTCCTACTCCATGGGGCGAACTCAACGAGCTCTAATGATGCACACACCGCTAAGAAATCTCCTTCTTGGTGACACGCCGAAGGTGGAGAAATCTCGTACAAGTGTTTACAACAATAAACAAAATATACAAGCAAATACAAATAAATACAACCAAAATGTAAAGAACACTTTAAAAACTAGGGCTTTGAATGCTTTGCTTGTTGGTTGCTTGGATGAGCTTGAAGGACCCTGAAATGCACCTGCACTTCGCCTTTAAATCACCTCAACAACCTCCCAAATGACCATAGCCAAAATCCTCCACGAGCTGCTCCTTTTATCCTTGCATTGGGTTGATTATGCGCCTAGCAGTCGACTGCCATAAGGCCCTAGTCAAATGCCAATAGTGTCGTTGCCTCGCAACGACTTAATCCACATCGTAATTCCAGCCAACAAATACACTAGCAGTCGACTGTCATTCCCAACAGTCGACTACTCAAGCCCGACTACCGAGCGTTCTTCCTTCGTGACCAAAACCGATAAGTCAATCGCCTCCATGGCATTGATCGCTCATCCGATGGCCGATCGCCCAATCCTAGCGATGATCGCTAAGGCGCTGTCGCGCGATCGAACGCTAATCGACTCACGACAGTCGACGGATCATAATCTCAGTCGACTGCTAAGTGTCGACTTGGCTGCTAAGTGTCAAACACTTGATCAGTCGACTGGTCCATACCCCCAGTCAACTGCTACACCTCAACCATGAGGTTTACCCCAAGTATGATGCCCTCATACTTGATAGACCACCCTTAGCCTAAACCTAAGCCTTCTAGCCACCTCCATCAGTCTCATGCCTATCGGATCCCTCTAAGTCATCCATGACTTGTTCATCTATACGCTAGCCTTCAGGAACTTCCATCGGCTATTGTCATGCTAAGCTGGTCTACACTGCCAAGACACATTTGGGCTTATGCTGCCAAGACACATGCTTGGACTTTAAGCTGCCAAGCATTGGACTTATGCTGCCAAGACTCCACCCTTGGACTTTATGCTGCCAATATCAATCCATGGACTTTCCAATTGCCAAGTACACATGACTTTGACTTTCACCGCCAAGACTATACACTTGGACTTACATGGCCAAGACTACACCCTTGGACTTTCCAATTGCCAATACTCAAGCTTGGACTTTACCTTACCAAGACCCATGCTTGGACCTTCCATGCCAAGTACTCAAGACTTGGACTTTACCATTGCCAAGACCCATGCATGGACTTTCCATGCCAAGTGTCCCAGTTGGACTTCTCCATCATATGGTCAACCCATTGTCAAACAATGGTCAACTCATCGTCACACATCAAAACACAAACATCAAAACACTACTCGAGTCAAACTCGAGTATGGTCAATCGTGACCTGGGCCGATTGCACCAATAATCTCTCCCTTTTTGATGTTTGACAAAAATCAAACACCTTTAAGTTAGAACACTAACTCAAACCAATCCTCCCAATATTCCAAATTTGGAATTCTCACATTCTCCCATCAATTCTCCCCCTTTTTGACATACATCAAAAACGCTCTCTCCAAGGGTATCAATGTCTCATATTCCAATGAGATCTTACAATCTCAACCTTGGTCCAAAAACATCTAGGATGTCTTCACTCTTTCTATTGATAAGTCACATATCACTAAAGAGAGGCAATCCTCCAAACTCTTCAACTCTCTAAATTCTCCCCCTTTTGAGGAAAAACACATCCATCATCCCATGATGGATAACCTCCCCCTAAAGGAAAGCTCCCCCTTGACTATTGCACCAACAATGTCCTTAGAGAGTCTCTAAGCCTATAGGAACACTAAACCATCAAAATTAAGGTCGAAAGTTCAAACTTGAACTTTCACACACCTTAAAATTGATACACATCCTAAACAACTCTCATAATCCATGTCCAATGGATTTCCACCCTTTATAATGCTTTCCAAAGAATATCCTAGGGTTAGGAGTAGTTAGGATAGCCTAACATAGCTGAAATCAGGATAAACAAACTTTGTTTAACCCAAATCAGACCTGGCAATCAACTTTGTCAATCAACAGTAGACTGCCCTTGATGCCAGTCGACTACCATTCATGGCAGTCGACTGATTTCTGCAAATACAGAAATCATAAATCAAAAACTGAAATTTGGAAAATCATAAGTAATTATATATACTTTGAAAAATCATGAAAATTCATATGTTGTTGCCGATGCAACTTTCAGCCTCTGTTGTTGCTGATCACCGGAGTGGGGATTCCCCTCCATTACCATCTCGCTCTTCCACATTTGTGGCCAGTTCCACCGACGGCAGCACCAACTTCTTCCATCATCTTCTCCAGCCAGCCCATCGCAGCTTAGTTCTTCATCGCAGCCAACACCAATTCTAGCACATATCCGAGCAGCAATTTTCGGACAGCAAGCCTTCTCAAAATTCTTTGTCTTGTTGATTGTTTTTGTGCTTTAATTTGTTGAATGTTTGTAATCAAATTTGCTTCCACGTTTAGATTTGCACGCATTTGGTTTAATTTGTTGCATGATTACATATTGTTCGGTGAAATGCTTCTTAGAGTAATTAGGTTGTAGTTCATTAGATTAGATTTAGTTAGTTTCTTTCTTTTAATCATGTTCATGCATTAGATTTCGTTGATTCATTGCTTATTTCATTTGGATGTTAGTTAAATCTCTTCTTCCCTTGAGCCCTAGCAACCTTCCTTCCAGCTATTTTCCTCCACGGATTCTAGGAGGAGTCGCTTCAACGAGAGATTTTGACGACATCCTCCATCTCCACAGCTCATCCACCTTCTCCTTCAGATTCAAGGAGGAGTTCCATCCCGACGGCACTTCTTCGAGCTCAACCGGATCCGCGAGAGTTCGGAGCATCCATCAAACTACTGGATTCAAGAGTTTTCACCATCCCACATCCACTGCCTTTTGCGGAGTCTCGATCGAGCTTCGTTGGACTTAGTCGGAGGAACTTGTTCATTCACCGGGCCTATCTTGGGTTGATTAGTGTTGGATCAAAGCGGATCGCTAGAGGGGGTGAATAGAGATAAACCTTTTCTTTCGTTCGAATTCGTTTCAAAACAATTAAATGCAGCGGAAAATAAAATTAAACACAAGAGAGACAAATGGGTTTTTACTTGGTTCGTAGCCTTCAGCTACTACTCCAAGGCCCTAACAGTCCTAGATCGTGTACGGAGGACAATTCACTAAAAACACTTCTCCTCGTTGGAGGTAGGAGTTTGACGATTACAAAAAAAACCTTCGAAAGAAAAGATAGAGAGACAAACCCTCTCTTCTATTAATGTAAAGTGCAATGGAAGAAAACCTCGATTAATAAAAGGAATTGCAATATTAAAGAGACGACAAATTAAAATACCAAAAACTAAAGAATAGAAAATAAGCTAGGGTTGTTGACAGCACTTCGTTGTAGAGTCGTCGGAGAATCGCAGAGTTACAGAGGCTTTTGAGCACTTAGAGTTGATGAAAAACCCTAGGAGAGGCTCTCCTTTTATAGCCTTTGAGCCCCTTTTCGAGAGGATCTTCAATCAATAGGAATTGGGCACAAGACTCCTTCAAAAATGGTGATAAAGCTTGACTCCTCGAGGTTGATCCATGACCATCGGTTGAACTGATTTCTTGGCCGGTTGAACTGATGGCTCAGCAATTGAACTGATCCTTGGCTGGTTGAACTGATGGCTCAGCAGTTAAACTGATCCTTGGCCGGTTGAACTGATTGCCAGAATTTTTGACTCTAATAAAGAGTTAGCTCGAAATATAAGTGAATTCAACGGTCACTTGTCGTCCGATCTCAATATAGACCTTCCATGGGAAGTCTCGCCTAAGGATGTCCCCGTATGGAGGACTCGACCTTACTTACGCTCACTCACACGATCTTACCTCAACATTTACCTTTGAAGCCTTGCTTTCTGTCTCCACCTAATTCCTTCGGCTCCCTCCGAAGTCCTCCCGGTGTCGCCCAACCACTACGGTTCTCTCCGAGTGTCGCTGACCTTCAGCTTAGCTTAGCATTTCTGCATACTTGATTCAGCTCGTGAGATAAGAAAATGCACTTAACTTTGTGTATTTGCTATAATCAAAATTGAAGTTCGATTCAGGTGCCTACTGCACCAATAATCTCCCCCTTTTTGATCTATGGCAAACCAACACAAAGTTAAGTAAAATAAATTAAGTGCATTAAGCAAAATGAGTATGAGATTTGCATGAATGAGCAGGAGTATATAAAAACTCTTTTTCAAGTGCTCCCCCTTGACCGAGGGTGAGTACTTGAAAGAGTTTTAACTCTCCCCCTTGATGTTTGCTACTTAAAAAGAATTAAGTAACCGAAATTACTTAATATTGGCCATAGTGTTTAAAATAAGTTTTAAGTTAAGAAATCAAAAAATTGATTTCTTAACCTTGGCCTTTCTCCCCTTATTTAAGTTCTAAAAATTAAGTTAAGTAAACATTTACTTAACTTGGGTCATTAGAATATGTACTAAGTAAGTTACCAAAAAATAACCCCTTAACTTTGGCCTTTTCTCCCCCTTTTGTCATAACTCAGAATGAGCAGGGAGTTTTGAAAAACACGATTTTGAATATAGTTGTAAGTCCAAGCATGTTCCAAATAAATTTTGAAAATAGTATACTGAAAATAAGCTCATCTATAAAATATTCGACTCATATTTGACTTGATTAATATGAAAGATCAACCAGTCCTGGTCAGAGTTGGTTAATATGTATGATTATACTCCGTGGTTCATGGCGATGCACTAGCTCTACATCTGGAACCAAGAGTAAGGTCCTAACATCTCACGCACATCTACGTGGCTAAGTACACAAACACATTAGTCCTATGTGTTGTGAGACGTATTGGCTCCTTAAATCTATAGGTGCATGATATCTAAGGTATGTCTTATGCTAGTTCCATAAAAATCAAAAAGTAAGAAATAGTAGTAAGAAAATATAATTTACAAGTTCCTATTCTACTACACACATGCCCAATTCTCGTCTTAATAGACTGAATTCAGCTTCGGGTAGGGGTTTAGTAAATAGGTCTACCAAGTTGGACTTCGATTCGACATATTTGAGTTGTATGGCTCCGTTGGCCACATGTTCTCGAATGAAATGATGTTTGACTTCTATATGTTTGGTCCTAGAATGACATATCGGATTCTTAGTTAGGTTAATTGAGCTAATGTTATCTACGTGGAGTTTAGTGTTTGTAAAATCTAACTTAAAGTCTCGTAGAGTGTGCTTCATCCAAAGAAGTTGAGTGACACACTCACCCATCGCAATGTATTCAGCTTCAGTGGTAGATAGGGCAACACAATGTTGCTTCCTACTGCACCAACTTACTAGACTCGAGCCGAGAAGTTGACAACAACCACTCGTACTCTTTCTATCGAGCTTACTACCGGCATAGTCTGAATCGGAGTAGCCGGTTAGTTCAAACTCGGTAGATCTAGGGTACAAAATACCGACATTAAGTGTGCCCTTTAGATATCTAAGGATACGCTTGACTAGAGTTAGGTGAGACTCCTTGGCACAGGTTTGGAACCTCGCGCACATACTTACTGTAAATAGGATATCAGGTCGGCTTGCAGTTAAGTAAAGGAGACTCCCTATTATGCTCTTATAATATTTTAAATCAATTGAATTTCTGATTACATCTTCTTCTATATTCACATTAGTTGCCATTGGGGTATTAATAATTTTAGTTCTTGCATTCCAAAGTGTTTAATTAATTCCCTAGTGTATTTGCGTTGATGTAGGTATATTCCATCTTTAGTTTATTTAATTTGTAGACCTAAGAAGAAACTTAACTCACCTACTAAATTCATTTCAAATTCACTTTCCATAAGTGAAATGAATTCATTCAGTAGGATCGAGTTGGTGGTTCCAAAAATAATATCATCTATGTAAATTTGGGCTATGAATATGTCTTTACCTAAGGTTTTTACGAAAAGGGTTGGGTCAACTACACCTTGGTTAAATCCTTTGGACTTAAGATAAATCGAAAGTCTCTCGTACCAAGCTCGAGGAGCTTGTTTAAGTCCATAGAGAGCTTTCTTTAACCTAAGGACATGATCGGGTTTATCAAGGCTTTCGAAACTGGGGGGGTTGACTAACATAAACCTCTTCTTTAATGTATCCATTCAAGAATCCTGACTTTACATTCATTTGAAACAACTTAAATCCTCGATGTGCAGCATATGCTAATAACATTCGAATGGACTCTAATCTAGCTACTGGGGCATAGGTCTCGTCGTAATCTAATCCTTCGACTTGGCTAAACCCTTTAGCGACTAATCTAGCTTTATTTCTAACTACTTCACCTTTATCATCAAGTTTATTCCTAAACACCCACCTTGTTCCAATGATTGTTTTATCTTTAGGTGGTGGTACTAATTCCCATACTTCGTTCCTAGTGAATTAAGCCAGCTCTTCTTGCATTGCAATAATCCAATCGGGATCAAGAAGAGTTTGGTCAATAGTTTTGGGTTCAATTTTGTAAATCAAGAAGATTTGACTAAGGTTTCTGTATGAGGCTCTTGTTCGAACTCCTATACTTGGATCACCTATCACTTGGTCGATAGGATGATTCATTTGAGTCCTAGTTGGATTTGGGTTTGAGTCTACCACTTGGTCAATAGGATGACCCGTTTGAGTCCTAGTTTGGTTAGAGTCATCTTCCATTTGGTCGATAGACTGACT
Source organism: Wurfbainia villosa (assembly GCA_025175895.1). Taxonomy (NCBI): domain Eukaryota; kingdom Viridiplantae; phylum Streptophyta; class Magnoliopsida; order Zingiberales; family Zingiberaceae; genus Wurfbainia; species Wurfbainia villosa. The sequence goes on from CM045997.1 coordinate 86,593,339, forward strand.
TGATTGACTTAGGTTAGGATTAACACTAGACTTGATCTCTGAATCGGAGTTGAGTCTGGTATGAATCGGCTTGCTAATTGGGGTTGCCGGGGGTTTTGTAGGTTCATGTCCTTCATCAAATACTACATTGATAGTCTCCTCGACTCTAAGGGTGTCATGATTATATACTCTATAAGCTCTACTTGTAGTCGAGTATCCTAGAAAGATTTCGGTCGAGGTTTTGGATGTAAATTTTCCTAGGTAATCCTTAGTGTTTAGGATATGTACTGTAACGCCGGCCCTTATCTGCTCTCAGGGCGGCGCTACTTTTTTTTCTTTTTCCTTATAACATAACATATATGGATCATTTCTCCTTCTACATACTTAAACATGTTATCATGGCTTAAACCTTCTTTTATACATGCATCACATATCATATTCATAATTAGCATGTTATCTCATCTTATCTCATTTTATAACATGCATAACATCAAGATTCATCCATGAGTCCTAACATACCAAACTTTCATAGGTAATTGAACAGTAACATAACTAAGCAACATTCAATCATGGTACTAATAAATCATAGGTCTTATAAGCGGAAGCACATGTCTTAAGGTGTTCACTGAGCATATAAATATAAGCAGATAGTAATAGGGTCTCTTTCCACCATGCCACTATCACACACACTTGGCCCCTCCTGCTACTTCCTCTTAGTTTAGATTTCCTTTATCTGCAGTATATGGACAACATAAACTATAATCATATAGCTTAGTAAGATTCTTGCCTACTCACAAAAGCCACAAACTTCATCAAACAATTAGAAAACAGGAGCATACTAGCAAAAATAGCATAAGTATTTCATAGCAACACTATTCATCAACATACCAACGTAATGAAAACATAAGCATAGCATACAATTTACATAAGCATGCTAAACATAATTAACTATAAGCAAGGCATAAATTAAACATAAGCATTCTTAATTGCATAAATCCTAAACATGCATCAAAGACATAATCATAAGCATTCTTAAACTTGAACATAAGCATTCATAATTTCTTAAATCCTAAACATGCATCAAAGACATAATCATAAGCATTCTTAAACTTGAACATAAGCATTCATAATTACATAAATCCTAAACATGCATCAAAGACATAATCATAAGCATTCTTAAACTTGAATATAAGCATTCATAATTTCTTAAATCCTAAACATGCATCAAAGACATAATCATAAGCATTCTTAAACTTGAATATAAGCATTCATAATTTCTTAAATCCTAAACATGCATCAAAGACATAATCATAAGCATTCTTAAACTTGAATATAAGCATTCATAATTTCTTAAATCCTAAACATGCATCAAAGACATAATCATAAGCATTCTTAAACTTGAACATAAGCATTCATAATTACATAAATCCTAAACATGCATCAAAGACATAATCATAAGCATTCTTAAACTTGAACCTAACATTCATAATTTTTTAAAGGTCTTTTCTTTTCAAAACATATACATATAGATACTTCAACATAATCATAACTTGCATGGGGGGCCCCAGGTTAAGTACCACATAATGAGCGTTCCCTAATAGGCTGGGGTAGCGAGCCACCAGACCTACTAGTGCAAGACCTCTTACGTCTTACCAGGGCAAGACCTCTTACGTCTTCTTATGTCCCTATGGATTTGATTAACGACCACCTGACGGGTCGGGTACTTAACCTCTTACAAAGTAAAATACTTAATTCCTTCCTTTCTTGTCTTATCATAAGGAGAGCTCTTAATCCCTACTTGAAAGGGAAGCATCTCCATCTTATCCTATCATAAGGAGAGCTCTTAATCCCTACTTGAAAGGGAAGCATCTCCATCTTATCTTATCATAAGGAGAGCTCTTAATCCCTACTTGAAAGGGAAGCATCTTCATCTTAGACATTTCATAGCATACATGCATTCATAACATAAGAGTACCCTAAAGGGGTCCTAAAGCATAAACATGTTTATCACATAAGCATAATTCATAGACATATTCATGGCATATTAAATCATAAAACATGTTCATCATATAGGCATATTTCATGGCATATTACATCATAAACATGTTCATCACATAGGCATATTTCATAAACATATTTCTTGGCATATTAAATCATAAAATATGTTCATCACATAGGCATATTACATCATAAACATGTTCATCATATAGGCATATTTCATGGCATATTACATCATAAACATGTTCATCACATAGGCATATTTCATAAACATATTTCTTGGCATATTAAATCATAAAACATGTTCATCACATAGGCATATTTCATGGCATATTACATCATAAACATGTTCATCACATAGGCATATTTCATAAACATATTTCTTGGCATATTAAATCATAAAACATGTTCATCACATAGGCATATTAAAGTCATCCACCTAACATAACTTCATAAGGGGGTGTTTTCATGAAACCCTAACCCTAAACCCAAGGTTGGCCGAAACATATAGGGGCACAAAGCTTGGATTTTGTCACCTAAATTTATTCATGTAGGCATATATCATAACATAACTTCATAAGGGGTATTTCATGAAACCCTAACCCTAAAACCATTGGTGGCCGAAACATATAGGGCCATTATCTTGGATTGTTGACACCTAAAAATCCTACTTGAAGCATACCATCTATGAACATAACCTTAGAATCAAGTTCATGCAACCCTAACCCCAAAAGCTTGGGTTGGACGAAACATGTAGGGCTATAATCTTTGGACTTTTGACACCTAAAGATTCCTACTTGAAGCATACAACCTATAAAAATTTCCCTAGTAGCATTTTCATGAATCCTAGCCCATAAACTTAGTTGGCCGAAACATATAGGGCTACAAACTTCATATTTCTTTCATGTAACCTATCCTACCAAACTAATATACTGCAGGTGAGGGAATCTTACATCCTTCGCTTGCTTTTAGTGGGTAGTTGACCTTATGGAAGCCAAGAACTAGCTTCTCCTTGCTTGGATGGGGTTCGGCCAAAGGTGAAAATGGAGAGGGGGAGAGATGGTTTTCGGTGAGGAAGAAGAAGGGAAGAAGAAGTGGCCAAGTGGAAACTTCCTTCTTCTTTATAAAGGGAGGAAGAGAAGTTTCTCTTCTCTTTTCCATGCCCCTTCATTTACCCTCATCACACTTATCTACAATTTTCCCCTCTTCTTCTAATGATATATTCCTATTGGGCTTCTGGTTAGTGGGTGCATCTATAGGGCTTGGCTATCTCTAGAGGTTTGGGGTTCAATTCCTAGGCCTTGCATCTCTTTTTGGCTATTTTCTTTTATTTTTCGAAAAAAACCCACATCAAGCCCATTATTGTAAAGCCAAAAACTCTCGTAAAATTGCTAGAAATTTTACGGGCGTTACATGTACCTTACACCGAAATACCCTAAAGTACTTGATGTTAGGTATTTTATCATGATAAATCTCGTATGAGGTCTTAAGGTGCCTCTTTACCATAAGGATCCTATTTTGGACATAACATGTCGTACTCATAGCTTCCGCCCAAAACCTATCGGGTAGGTTATACTCGTTTAACATTGTCCTAGCGACTTCTTGTAGGGTTCTATTCTTACGTTCTACTAGGCCATTCTGTTGTGGGGTTCTAGGGCAATAGAACTCATAGTGGTATCCATTTAGGTTACAGAATTCTGTAAACTTGTGGTTCTAGAATTCACCACCATGATCAGTCCTAAGTCTTTTGATTTTAATGCTTTGTTGATTTTCTACTAGTTTAAATAGGTTGATTAATTGATCTAGGGTGTCACTTTTGTGTTTGATGAACCTAACCCAAGTAAACCTAGAATAGTCATCAATTATGACTAAGCAGAATTTACTCCCATTAAGTGACTTAGCTCCGTGTGAATCAAATAGATCCGTGTGCAGGAGCTCAAGAATACTTTTGGTTCGTTCTTGATTAGTTTGTTGATGTTGTGTCCTAGATTGTTTACCTTGTTGACAAGCATTACATATTTTATTGTTCAAGTTATTGAGGTTAGGCAAGCCTCTGACTAAGTCACTCTGACTCATCTTGTGGATGAGTCTTGGGTGTGAGTGACCGAGTCGTTGGTGTCACAACCATGATTCCTCTTGCCGTGTCATAAGACACTTAGTTGAGGAGTTAGTTAAGTTAATAGTGTAAATATTGTTATTTCTGGTTCCCTTAAGGATTGTTTTAGAGGTTTCATTTGTATTAATTACATATTCATTTTCTAGAAATATGACCTTATAGTTATTATCACACAATTGGCTTACACTAAGTAAATTATATTGAAAATTTTCTACCAATAAGACATTCTGAATAATAAAATTAGAGTTGAGCTCAATATTACGTGATCCGATGATTTTGAGCTTGTCATTGTTTCCGAAGGCGATCGATCCTTGTCATTTGAATTGAAGCTTAGAAAACTTGAGTTGATCCCCGGTCATGTGTCGGGAGCAACCACTGTCCAACATTCATTGATCCTACACGCAAGGTAGTTGGATCGGATATTGGATTTATTAAAGATTGGTTGAAGATTATTAACCTAAATCATCTCACCCATGTCTACATGATCAAACATGTTAACCCTATATGTTCTTGTGAGATGACTTCCAATTTTACTTGATTTAAATTTAATGATTTGAACACTTGTCAACCTTGTGTTAGATTCGGATTTGACCTTAGGCTCATCAAGTCACTTTTTCAAGATCATGGCTTCCAGGTCGTGGCGAGGCACAGAGGTCTTCTTTGATCGGAACAATGACCACTTACTTAGACAAAGCCATTTTCAAGAAAATAGAAACTTGACTTACCTAAGACCACTTCCTGGTCTAACTAGTCTAGGATACGGCGAGGTAGCTTTAGCTAGTTCCGCTCGGTCAAGTGCACCGAACTAGATACGTCTTATCTAGCCCGAATACTCAAGACTCCGCTTTCCTAGCGTACTATCATCTCGCCATGTCCTGGTACTATGTTATCAAGTATTGATGAGTTATAGTCCTATCTAGGCATTCTAAAAAAAAATCAAACTAAATAAAGAACCTAAGCATGCAATTTTTAAGTTAAAATACAAACAAGTTTTGTACTGGCTCCCCCTGGACTGTTGAATCGATTTGGTCTCTTCACATAGTGGATTTGGTCCTTGAGAACCCAGTACTGGTTCAATCCTAAGTTTGAAATCAAGGTGGTCTTAGGGACACATGCTTGGACATGTTTTTTATGTCGACTCACAATTGACATATACGACTTGTTGGTGGTATTTGAGCTAAATGCTAGTCCGGCCTTATTGTACACGGCCCTTTGCGATCCAAGTAGGAGGTCAAGTCCTTTGGATCCCAAAGTAAATCTTTCCAACGTGTTCCTAAGATCTTCGACTTGACTCTTCAAGAGTGAGTTCTCAACTTCGAGCTTTTCAACCCGAGTCGAGTCCTCCTCTCGAACTCAACTAGTCGAAGAGGTTAGAGAGACCTCGTGTTTGAGGAGTTTAACTTCCTCAACCAGGATCTCGACCTTGGACTCGGACTTAGCTAATTTCCTAGTTAAGAACTTAATTTCACTATAAAGCGTACTAATAAGGGATCGACTTACCTTGAGTGTATCTTTTGAATTGAATGTTTATCCGTGGCTTGTCTTGAATAGCGCTTCGCAGTCTGACTCATCTTCAGTTTTCGATTCGTGTTCCGGTTCCGACTCCGTCTTCGATTCCACCGGTTTAGCCATGAGGACACGATCATCATCTTCTTCCTCATATGCTTCTTCTCATGTAGCGTTGAGTGCCTTTTTGTGTTTTGGTGCTTTGCTCTTGAGTTTTGGGCACTCAGACTTGATGTGTCTAAACCTGTTGCATTCATAACATCTAATATTCAAACTTTTAGGGTTACCTTCGTTGGGTTGAGTGATGGTTCATTTTCGGCCCTTGACTATCCTCCAAACTAGATTGACTTGTTCGGCCTCCATTTCCGAGTCGATCTCTGAATCGGACTCATCCTCTTCTTCCTTCGGGGGTGGCTTGCTTGCGGTTTTCTTCCTCGAACCTGCAAAAAGTGCTATACCCTTCTCGGGTTCCAAGTTAGACTGCTCATGAAGTTCGAATATAGAAAATAACTCATCTAACCTAAGTTTTAAAAGATCCTTAGAGACCTTGTAGGCATCGACCATGGATGCCCACAAGGTAGTCCTCAGAAAAGAGTTAAGAACATACCTTATAAGGTCGCGGTTTTTGACCTTTTGCCCGATCGCATGTAGATTATTGACTATGTCTTGAACACGAGTGTGAAGTTGCATCACCATTTTGTGTTCCTGCATTTTTAGATTATATAATTTATTAAACAAAAGGTTGCGCTTACATACCTTGGCTTCATCAGTTCCTTCGTGTAGCTCCACTATCTTTGTCCAAAGGTCCTTTGCGCTGATGAAGGGGCCGACGCGATTAAGCTCCTCTTTGGACAAGCCGCATTAGAGGATTTGAGTTGCCTTTGCGTCGGCTTCGACTTGTCTTTTTGTCGCAATGGTCCATTGGTCATAATCCAAGGATTCACCCACTTCGTTAGTCAGAAGTGTGAATCCCATTTGGATTATGATGCACATCTCGATTTGAGTTTTAAGAAAGCATTCCATCCGACCCTTCCAATAATTGAAGTTATCTCCATTGTAAAATGGAGGTCGGACGATGCTAAAACTCTCAAGATGGGCCATTGATACAAAAGAAACAAGAAAATGAAGACGAGAAACCTAACAACGACACAAACACACGAAATGTACCAAGACTCGCGGCTTGGATTAGTAGTACGGGAGAAAAACTAACCAAATGAAATAAATTTGAAATAAACAGAATTAAAAAGGAAAAAAATCTGTAAAAAGCTAGATCGGTGGTTTCACCAAATCTTAGCAACCCCCAGCTCTGATACCAATTGTTGGATCGAACAGAATCGCTAGAGGGGGGTGAATAGCGATAAACCTTTTCTTTCGTTCGAATTCGTTTCAAAACAATTAAATGCAACGGAAAATAAAATTAAACACAAGAGAGACAAATGGGTTTTTACTTGGTTCGTAGCCTTCGGCTACTACTCCAAGGCCCTAATGGTCCTAGACCATGTACGAAGAGCAATTCACTAAAAACACTCCTCCTCGTTGGAGGTAGAAGTTTGACGATTACAAAAAAAAACCTTCGAAAGAAAAGATAGAGAGACAAACCCTATCTTCTATTAATGTAAAGTTAAATGATAGAAAACCTCGATTAATAAAAGGAATTGCAATATTTAAGAGACGACAAATTAAAATACCAACAACTAAAGAATAGAAACTAAGCTAGGGTTGTTGACAGCACTTCGTTGTAGAGTCGTCGGAGAATCGCAGAGTTGTAGAGGCTTTTGAGCACTTAGAGTTGATGAAAAACCCTAGGAGCGGCTCTCCTTTTATAGCCTTTGAGCCTCTTTTCGAGAGGATCTTCAACCAATAGGAATTGGGCACAAGACTCTTTGAAAAATGGTGATAAAGCTTGACTCCTCGAGGCTGATCCTTGACCATCGGTTGAACTGATTTCTTGGCCGGTTGAACTGATGGCTCAGCAGTTGAACTAATCCTTGGTCGGTTGAACTGATGGCTTAGCAGTTGAACTGATCCTTGGCCGGTTGAACTGATTGCCAGAATTTTCGACTGTAATAAAGAGTTAGCTCAAAATATAAGTGAATTCGACGGTCACTCGCCATCCGATCTCAACATAGACCTTCATTGGAAAGTCTTAGTCGGATCGTCGCCTAAGGATGTCCCCGTATGGAGGACTCGACCTTACTTATGCTCACTCACACGAGCTTACCTCAACATTTACCTTTGAAACCTTGCTTTTCGTCTCCACCTAATTCCTTCAGCTCCCTCCGAAGTCCTCGCGGTGTCGCCCGACCATTACGGTTCTCTCTGAGTGTCGCTGACCTTCAACTTAGCTTAGCATTTCTTCATACTTGATTCAGCTCGTGAGATAACAAAATGCACTTAACTTTGTGTATTTTCCATAATCAAAACTCAGGTTCGATTCAGGTGCCTACTGCACTAATAATTAGATCATTTATTTCCCCTTCCAGTTTTTGTTGATTTACTTCCTGCATTATTTGATTTAGTTGTTGCATGTTAGTTTAGGGTTTTAATTACTTTGCAACAGTAGGATTAGTCTTTTAAAATCCAAACCCCCCATCTTCAATAGAAAATCCAAAGCAATAATTAGAATTCCTAATATTACTATTCTGTCGATTACACTCGTTGGGAAATGATTCGGGTCATCCACTATGTTATATTAGTGTAGTTAGGGCGTTCGATAATTAATTTGAAATGGTACCACGACATACAAAATACCTGTTAACAAATTTTGGCACCGTTGTCGGGGAGTGTAATGATGTTTAGTATACTTAGGATTGTTTGTCCATTTTTCTAAAAAAATCAAAATTCAAAAATTTTGTTTAGGGCTTCATTCTTTTATTCTCTTATATATCCATGTATTTTATCATGTATGCTTCTTGTGTCTTTTGATATTGTTTGTTAGTATTTCAGGAAAGATAGGAAATTTCTTTGAGCATGGATCCATATTATCATCAGTGTGGAGACTTCAGTGTAAGTGATTTGAGGCCGCTAGAGGGGGGGTGAATAGCATCGCGTGATAGAATTCGTTTCGCATTCGTCTACAAATTTCGTTAGCGCACAGCGGAATAATAATGAAGCAATACGAAATAGAGAAACACAATTACATAAGTATTTAACGTGGTTCGGAACCGAACGGTTCCTACTCCACGGATTGGGCTTTAAAAGCCCTAGCAAATCAAACACGCACTACTAATCACAATAACTCCTTCTCGACACAAGTTAGAGGTGGAGAAACCTCGTACAAACGATCTTAGAATAGCAAGAATGAAATAAAAGCAATATACAATGCAAATACGAAAGACAAGTAAAGAAAAGACTTTACAACACTTGTTTTTTGATTTCTTGAATGCTTGGTTGCTTGTTTGCACTTGGAGACCTGATTTGCAGCAATAAATCACCCCAATAGCTCTCAAGAACCGGATCCATTTTTCTCCATCACGAGCTCCTTTTATAGCTTCAACCTATGCTGGAAAAAGTCGATCAGTCGATTGCTCGGGACCGTCAGTCGACTGATGTCACTGTTGTCATGAGACAACGGCTAGATCCACGCTGGATAAGTCCAACGGATCCATCATCATTCGACTGATGATACCCATCAGTCGACTAATGGAGCCTTCACTCGACCAGTCGAGTCTCGACTCCATTCTATGCCCGATTTCATGAGCACCAGTCAACTGATCACAAGATCAGTCGACTGATCAGCCAATCAGTCGACTGCTAGGCCAAATCCCGCAGTCAAACCCAAGTTGACTACGCCAGTCGACTGCCACATGGCACCAGTCGACTGGCACACCTCAAACATGAGGTTTTAGCCCAAGTATGGTGCCCCCATACTTGCTAGACCACCCTTAGCCTAGACCTAAGCCTTCTAGCCACCTCCGTCAGCCTCACACCTCTCGGATCCCTTCAAGTCATCCATGACTTGTTCATCCATCGCGCTAGCCTTCAGGTGCTTCCATCGGCTATGTCATGCTAACGGTGTCTACACCGCCAAGGCACATTGGATTTACACCGCCAAGACTCCGCTTGGACTTTACGCCGCCAAACATTGGACTTATACTGCCAAGACTTCACCCTTGGACTTTACGCCGCCAATATCAAACCCCTTGGACTTCTCAAATGCCAAGACTCAAGCTTGGACTTTCCCAAATGCCAAGTGTCCTACTTGGACTTTCCATACCAAGTACCCATGACTTGGACTTTCCATAATCACATGGTCAACCCTAGTCAACCATCAAAGTCTCCCTCGAGTCAAACTCGAGTCCAGTTAAACATAACCCGGGTTGATTGTATAAACAATCTCCCCAAAACATCAACAAACATTAATGTCAAACATCAATGTCAACTTACTTTGTCAAACATTAAAACATCACTCGAGTCAAACTCCAGTCTGGTCAATCGTGACCTAGGCCGATTGCACCAACATTCAATGGTGCTTACTATTCAGGCACTGGGTAACAAAAGTATTACCAACCTGAAGATGAGTATTATAAGTACTAGCCGCAATATCATCAGCTTGTTCCTTAGTATCATCAGTCTTATCAGCAGGACAGGTATAATTCAATTTCTAGTACATCTTTTCATAATTTTGATTCAGATTTCAGGTATGGGAACACACAACAGTACACCCCTAAGAAATCTCAGTGCTATCTACCCCCACCGTCCATTGATACTTACATGCCTAGTTGGGGAGATCAATCATGTTACTATGAAGAAACCCCTGCTCCCAGTCAAGAAAACACAGAGACACTAGAAAAACTAGCATCATTTCTACATCAATATCAGCAACAAATAAACGATAGTCATCAGCGGATACAGAACATGAAAATCCTGCTGAATCAAATTGCATCATCCATCAGCCAGATACAAGCACAAGATTCCTCCCAGTTTTCCTCATAGATCATTTCTGGCGGTAGCGATGTGCTTAAGGAGATGGATTGCAGAGATTGTGATATGTACGCTTCTACCTCTGTAGCTCTACAGGACTCCTCTGCTGATGTGCATGATGATGATGTACTATCTGATGCTCAAAATAATGATGAAGTTGCTTCTGTGGTCGATGACTTGCAGGATGATACTAGCGGCTTAGATTTACTCTATGATGTTGTTTGTGCCCTAGATTATTCTGAAGAAAAGGAGAAGTTTCCATATACCAGTGCCCAGACTTGCCAGCCAGACCAGAAGACAAGTGAGACAGTGGCGGCAAGCAATTCTGATGAGTTGATTCCCATGGAAGTAGTGGATAGCTAGAGGCCCCCAGACTGGACACTTCCATCTCAGCCAGAGACTCCAACACCTCTGTTGATGAAGGCCCTGACATTCCATGCAATAATCCAGCCCCAAGGCTGGACACTTTTCCTAAATCGCCTTGAACCACCAGAGATTACATATGATGAGGCGATGATATTGAAGGGAGCAACACAGTACTATCATGATCACACCATGAAGGTGTTCACCCCCATTCAGTTCATCCCACTCCCGGCGTGGATGTTAAAGTTGAATCTTCTTCAACCACAGGGACGGGATTTCTCTCGGAGCACTCAACGATCTGCGTGGCTCCTCCTGCTAAATCTTCTTCAACCGCCAGGACCTCAGGGGAGTTTGCTCCATCTCATCTTCTTTTCTTTTTCTTTGCATATACATTTCTTTTACTTCATTTGTTTTTATTTTAGTTGTTATATTTCGGTTGTTGAGTTTTTATTTTGTCAATTTTTCAAATGAATTTCCTATGCATTCCTTTATATCATCTTAGAAATTGTGAAATCTAGTTAAATTTGATTGTCAAGTTGCAGGGATTTATTGTCATGAATGGATTATTTGATTGCATGTGGTTACTACTTGGTGATGGATTCTATGTTAATAGACTGAGTTGATTATTTTTGTTTACCTAGTAAGGATTGAGCCTATCTTTATTGCTTGTGTGTGGTGCACTTTTGGTTATTGTAACTCTAGAACTTGCTTTGATTCTTTCGAGATCACACAATAATAGGTTTGCATAATTACTATGAAGGCTATCTCACTTGTTTCCCTTTACTACTTTTATTGTCACATGCTACTCAAATAATTTTCTTATCATACGCCATGTCATTTTCATTAGTCATTCTACTGTCTTTCTATGCTTCCATCATGTCATTTCTTTCTATTTCCATTTTGTTGGATGTGAAATATTGGATGTTTCATGATGAGTGTTTTGCCCAGGATGGACAAAAGTTTAAGTGTGAGGGAGAGAGTAGCTCAAGAGAATTTAGTGTTAGCATAGGCAAGTCATGCTTGATCACCATGAGCTAGTCATGCTCTTTATCTTTTTAGCTGAGCTTGATGTTGAAGCATAGGGAAGTGCACTACATGTCGAAAAAAAAAGTTTGAAAAAAAATTGAAAAAAAAAAGAATAAACATCTGGGTGCCCATGAAATAAAAAAAAAAGTATTGTGAAAAATTTTGACATGTTGTGCCATTTTTTATTCATGTGTGATAGTATTTTTGTTAGTGACATCCCTTGTTGTAACTATTGAGAGATCTATTGTATATCATGAGTAAATTTGTATTGAAGTATGTGATAAGGGTTGTTTACATGTTTATTGGGTTGGAAGAAACATTTTAGGGTAATGCTTTCTTGTACTCATCTATGTAGCATTCCAGTATTTCCATATCTTCTTCTTGCATTTCTTTAGCTATTTCATTTCTTATATTTCTTTTCTTTTACAGATATTGTCATTTTTCTTGTATTCATGTTTCCCTTACATTCTTAATAAGCCTTGAGTGATTGTGCATTCGTATGTGTATATAGTGGTGAAGGTAGAAGAAAAGCAAGCATATGATAGTTCGTAAACCATGAGTAGCTTGAGTGAACTCCACTATTACATACTTATGAGAGCGAGAGAAACCACCACTTACCTTGTGAGGCTTAATCATTCATAGTCTATTCAGGATGGATTGAAGTCACCATGTTTGTTAACCTGTGTAAGATTTGAGTCCATAATTGCTTGAGTCTTTAAGATTTGACAATCCTATGTAACTTTCTTTCACGATTTTCTATGTATGATTTGGAATTGCTAGGGAAATATATCTTCAGTTTGTTTTTAATTTTCTTTACTTGCTCGAGATGTGCAAGAATAAGTGTAGAGGAATTGATAATTGTCATTTTGTCGTATTATTTTGGTACTTAATATCACTGTTTTTATCCTCTCGAGTGATTAATTATTGATTATTATCATGTTTTAAGAGTTGGATTTATTTTTGGACCTTATTATAAATTCTCCTAAATTTTGGACTTATATGTAAATTTTACACCTTAATTGTAGGAGATCAAGATGAGTCAATGGATTAAACTTGAGTTGGATCAAATATGACTTCATCTAAGGGCATAAAGGACATTTTAAGCTGGAAAAATCTGAGCCCTTCATCCAAATCAAAAGCAGTTTAATCAAAGGGTTCAGATCTATTAAATCCTGACCGTCCAATGAGATCTAATTGATCTAAGCCATCCATCTAAATCTGGAGAGATGCAGTCCGTACATTTAGATATGGACATCTGAGCCCTTCATCTAGATTCCACCAATCGTGATTATCCCTTCAGATGGATCAAATCCATCCATTGAAAGTCGGAGAATTCTCAATCGTTGGATGCACAACCCTTAAATGGCTTAATCAGATTCATTAAGCCCTAGCTTTATTGGACGGCTGGGATTGAAGGAGCTTCGATCGAATGATCATCGAAAATCAACCTTAAATACAACATTTTCTCTCATCACACGACAGCCGACTTCATCTTCTTCCACGCGATCGCCCGCGACGCCTCCTCCTTCCATCGCCCGCCACCGCACTCTCCACCTTCCTCGTCGATCACCGGAGAGGTAAGGGGATTCCCTCCTTCTCTGGTGACCAGTCCCACTCCAGCCATCTCCGCCCAATTTCTTCATCCACAGCCGACACCACCTCCACCCATTTTTGCTGCCTACAACAATCAGAGTGGGGATTCCCCTCCGATTGGTCCTGCCAGCCACCACAACCATCGGAGCCATTCTACAACTCCGCCCCTTTCATGTGCAAGCAGCTGATGCAACTTCCAGCCTCTGTTGTCGTCGATCACCGGAGTGGGGATTCCCCTCTATTACCATCTCGTTCTTCCACATTTGCGGCCAATTCCATCAACGGCATCGCCGACTTCTTCCATCATCTTCTCCGGCCAGCCCATCACAGCTCCGGCAGCTTAGTTCTTCATCGCAGCCAACACCCATTCCAGCACATATCCAAGTAGCAATTTTCATACAGCAAGCCTTCTCAAATTTCTTTGTCTTGTTGATTGTTTTTGCGCTTTAATTTGTTAAATGTTTGTAATTAAATTTGCTTCCACGCTTTGATTTGTGTTGGATCGAGAAGCGACGCTAGAGGGGGGTGAATAGCGATCGTAAATCTTTCGTTCGAATTCGTTCATTGAGACACAAGTAAACGAGTAAGCACAGCGGAAAATAAAGTGACACGTTTATTTTACTTGGTTCACAACCCAGCGGTTACTACTCCAAGGCCCTATCAGTCCTAGACCGCGTACGAAGGGCAAAGCACTATAACGTCTCCTCCTCGTTGGAGGTAGGAGACAACGATCACAAAATCCGAAAGTACGAGGGTGAGGCAATAAGTCTACCTCACCTCGTTATGAATAAAAACAACGAATACAATATTAAAATATATTACTAGATGTTGCTGCCGACGAAGAAGATCTGAGCTTGTTGTCGCGCCGGCGTTATGACGGTGTTGGAGCGTTGGCGTTGTAGGAGCACATGATGAATAAACTTGATGATGTTTGGAGTTGGAATCCTCCCCTCCTTTTATAGATTTTGGCCTCTGAATTTGTCTCCTTTTTTTGGAACGGATCACGAAGTTGTCTAAATTTTATCGCAAAGTGGTCACGTCAAACGTTATCCGTTTTGGTGCAAAGGCTGATTCGTCGCCATCGATCGATGCCCATCCCCGATCGTGATGAGCATCGATCGATTGCCCAACGCTCTAGCGATCATTGCCCGGCTGGCCACTTCCCTCGAAGAGGTTAGCTCAGAAAATGATAAATGCGACGGTTTCTAATCGTCCGATCTCGACCTAGACCTTCCACAGGAAGTCTTAGTCGGATCTCCGCCTACGGTCATCCCTATAAAGAGCACACGACCTTACAATCTCTCACTCACACAAGCTTTCCTCGATACTTACCTTGTAGTTCTCACTTCTGGCCTTCCACTCGATTCCTTCGGCTCCCTCCGAAGTCACTCGAGTGTCGCCCGACCACCGCGGCTTCCTCCGAGTGTCGCTAGCCTTCAGCTCTAGCTTTAGTACTTTTCTACACACTCGATTTAGCTCGTGAGATAATGATGTAAACTTAACTTTGTGTCTTTGCCATAATCAAAACACAGGTTCGATTATCTAGTGCCCCTGCACCAACAATTTGCATGCATTTGGTTTAATTTCTTGCATGCTTACATATTGTTCGGTGAAATGCTTCTTAGAGTAATTAGGTTGTAGTTCATTAGAATATATTTAGCTAGTTGATTTCTTTTAATCATGTTCATGCATTAGATTTCATTGATGCATTGCTTATTTCATTTGGTTATTAGTTAAATCTCTTCTTCCCTTGAGCCCGCCTTCACCTTCCTTCCATCCATTTTCCTCCACGAATTCGAGGAGGAACCGCTTCATCGAAAGATTTCGACGACGTCCTCCATCTCCACAGCTCATCTATCTTCTTCTTCGGATTCGAGGAGGAGTTCTGTCCCGACGACACTTCTTCGAGCTCAACTAGATCCGCGAGAGTTTGGAGCATCCATCAAACTACTGGATTCAGGAGTTTGCACCATCCCACATCCACTATCGTTTGCGGAGTCTCGATTGAGCTTCATTAGACTTAGCGGGAGGAACTTGTTCATTCACCAGGCCTATCATGGGTTGATTAGATCATTTATTTCTTCTTCCAGTTTTTGTTGATTTACTTCCTGCATTGTTTGATTTAGTTATTGCATGTTAGTTTAGGGTTTTAATTACTTTGCAATAGTAGGATTAGTCTTTTAAAATTCAAACCCCCCATCTCCAGTAGAAAACCCAAAGCAATAATTAGAAATCCTAAGTTTACTATTCTATCGATTACACTCGTTGGGAAACGATCCGGGTCATCCACTATGTTATATTAGTGTAGTTAGGGGGTTCGGTAATTAATTTGAAATGGTACCACGACATACAAAATACCTGTTATCAAATTTTGGCGCAAGTATTACTTCCTCGTCCTGCGGATTCTAGTTACTGCACACGTATCCAAGAGTACCATACTCTAAACATATAATGTTTTGGCCAAAGACTTTAGTAACAATCCAACAAGAGGCCATAGGGTATACATCTCCTCGCAAGGAGTGGTGAATCCTCTGTAGGCTATTCAAACATTTTCGGCTACTTCGACTTATACCCAATCATCCCGGGTTCACATCTCCTCGGAGATGCTTGCTTAAGATGTCAAAGCATAAGTCTACATGGCCAAGATGACTCGAATACCGCAAGTTGAAGGAACATCGCACTTAAGCTACAGTAAGGACTTCATTGACATATCTATATATGCAGAGAACCATATGAAGTCTTACAGCTGGTCACTCCAATGAACTAGTTACCATAACTAGAATCCACGCTTAACTCTGGGCATCCCAATGTCTCCAGACAGTGAGAAACAGTTGTTTAGATAAACCAAAGAGTATAACTCATGCTAGTCTCAACAGAATTGATGGTGTCCGAATACATCAATTCATCGACTAGGGATAATTCTAATACATCACAATTACACATATAGAGATACTCACTAGTTATGATCCAATTACAAATTCTCTTATGATGTGAATCGTATTGAGGACATTCAGTAAATGAGTTTAAGATCCAATCAAATATATGAAAACATGTATACTCAAATAGTGAATCTTCATTTATTAAATAAATAGTGCAACCATAAGGCAATTGCCTTAGGACACCTCTCATATATAACTAACAACCAACCCATGTTGGACTTTCCAATTGCCAAGACTCAAGCTTGGACTTCCCTTGCCAAGACCCATGCTTGGACTTTCCATGCCAAGTACTCAAGACTTGGACTTTACCAATGACAAGACCCATGCTTGGACTTTCCATGCTAAGTGTCCCACTTGGACTTCTCCATCATATGGTCAACCTATTGTCAACCCATTGTCAAACAATGGTCAACTCATCATCAAACATCAAAACACTACTCAAGTCAAACTCGAGTCTGGTCAATCGTGACCTGGGTCGATTGCACCAATAGTTCCCGGTATAAGCAAAAGTTCGTCGGGATTACACATGATGAACCTCCTGCAAGATCATGACTAGAGATCCTAGGAGTATTAAATTGATAGCTTGTTCAACAACAAATAAATGAAATCGAAATCCTAGAATCCTTTAAGCAAATTTGAGCCCTGTCCCTTGGTTTCTCCAAGTGACACCGTATTTTAGTCAGAACCATCGTAGACCCAACTTCTGAATCATAAGAGAATTACACTAAATAATCAGTGTTCACTAGACAAAAGGTACTCGAATCACAGTCTCTATGAGATCGATACATAATTTATTACTGTAGAAAATTGCTTACCACTTCGGTCGTTCATGCATGGTGATCCTATCTACATCCCCGGATTAAAAAAAATAATCCTTGACGAAGACGGATTACCCAAGCAACAGATCCATCATAGTGCTATTTGATTCGAGTGGTCTGTTGAACAAACTTATTGTTCAAGCAACCTAACTCTTTTCCTCGATTAGCCACGGAATAGATGATGTACGGATCACCGATTTTTGTGTATATATTTGGGGTCCAAGTAAATTAGCCACATACAATTATAAACAAATTGCAAAGGAACAAAAGAAAACCAAAACAAGAATTATACCTCTTGTTTACCTCTTGGTCTTCTATTGTATGACCTATCCTCCTCTTGAACGTTGTGTGGGCAACGATCCTCCAAGAGTTGAAACCTCCTAGATCGCGTATCTTCCTTTTCTTGTTCTCTCCGAACAAAGGAAGATAACCAAACAATTCTTCTCTTATCTAGAGCCGACCACCAAGCTCCTAGCATGATTCTTGCCGTCGGCCAAGGAGAGGAAGAGAAAATTTGGGTGCCGGCCAAGAGCTCCAAAGGAAGAACCCTAACTCTTGCCGCCGGCCAAAGAGAAATATAGGAAGAAGAAGATGGGCACCGGACAAGAGAGAAAGAAGAAGAGATATGGGCGCCGACTAAACCTTAGAAAGAGAGAAAAAACTTC
Source organism: Wurfbainia villosa (assembly GCA_025175895.1). NCBI lineage: Eukaryota > Viridiplantae > Streptophyta > Magnoliopsida > Zingiberales > Zingiberaceae > Wurfbainia > Wurfbainia villosa. The sequence continues at coordinate 86,611,265 of CM045997.1, forward strand.
CACTTGTTGCCACCCAAAACCTCTCCAAACCCTGGCCTCCCAACACCTTGGAAGCAAACCCTAATCTCCAATGATTAGTTGATGCCCAAGCCAAGGAGAAAACCCTAGAATTCCAATTTTCTCCTGCCGCCCAAGCCTTTGCCTCCTATTTATAGATTTTGCCCAAACCTCCTTTTAATCGTGTCCGTTGGATCTAGGTTTCATGAGGGTTTTAATAGGCTCCAATAGAAACCATGAGGAGGAGTTGGATCTTGGTCACCCAATGAATCTAGCCCACATAAAATCCGATCCATTAATGATAATCCATTCCACTAGAGGATTATCATTGATCTACCTCACCAACCCCCATAAATAAATATGGGCTCTATATATTAATTGTACAAATGTCTCCCCGTGTTTAAAATATCGAATGTCCGTCAATTAATTAATTTACTGACAATTAATTAATCAACATCTAACTCCATGAGTAGTACCACTCAACCTCATCATCATGTCGGATCAAGTCCACCTGCAGGGTTTACATGATGATCCTTATGAGCTCCTTAAGGGGACATCATCATCCTAATACATAGGGTACAGTTTCCTCCTATAATCAACGGCACACCATGTAAATAATATCATTTCCCAACTTACCGAGCCTATCGATTTAATCTATAAATCTCGCCCATTGGTAAATCAAAGAAATAAATACTAAGTACATGTGCTCGTTATTATATCGGGATTAAGAGCATCTACACCATAATATCCGAGGTCCAATTCAATTATGTAGTCAGTAATAAATCGAATCACCTCTAAGTCGGTCCTGCTCAATACACACAAAGTGTAATAGTGTAATTCTATGGTCAAGACAAACCAATACCAAATTACACTACAACCATACCAATAATTTGTCCAAAATCATCTCGGTTGTGAGCCTCTACTTATACTCTACAAGGAACTGATAACATGATCTTTCGTGTGGCACCACAAACCATATTATCTACAATGTAATGTATCAGACAATATGCATAACCATAAATATGCAAACAATGATCATGTGATTTTTATTTCAAAAATAAAGATGTTCATACCAAGAATAGACTTTTCAGTATACATCCCAACAATCTCCCACTTATACTAAAAGACTATGCTGTCATCAAAGTGTCATACATCTGATTCTCATTCCCTCCACATGTCTATCAAAAGCTATCGCTAGAAGGGCCTTAGTGAAAGAATCTACCAGGTTATCCTCTGATGCAATCTTAGCGACAACAACTTCTACCCGCTTTACGATCTCTCGTATCAGGTGGTACTTGCGCTCTATGTGTTTACTTGCCTTATGGGCACGTGGTTCCTTCGAGTTTGTAACTGCACCACTATTATCACAATAAATTGTGATAGTTATGGGCAAACCAAAAATCACATCCAAGTCCATCAAGAAGTTCCTGAGCCATACAGCTTCTTTGGATGTCTCAGAGGTTGCCATATACTAAGCTTCCATGGTAGAGTCCGTCACGCATTTCTGCTTGACACTCTTCCATACAATGGCTCCACCTTTCAAAGTAAACACAAAACCTGAAGTAGACTTACTGTTATCCCTATCTGATTGGAAGTCAAAATCTATGTAACCCACAGGGAGTAATTGATCTATCTGGTATACCAGCATATAATCCCTAGTCCTTCTCAAGTACTTCAATATATATTTTACCACAGTCCAATGTCCCTGACTTGGATTACTCTGATATCTGCTAACCATGCCCACGGCAAAGCAGATATCGGCCTCATAAATAACATAGCATATATGAGGCTTCCTATAGTCAAAGCATAAGGAACCGCCTTCATCTCCTCTATCTCCTTTGATGTTCTAGGACACATCTCTTTATATAAAAGTACTCCATGCTTAAAAGGTAGAAAACCTTTCTTAGAGTTCTGTATGCTAAAACGAGCTAAAATAGTGTCTATGTATGAAGCTTGAGATAAGCACAACATCCTTTTCCTGCGATCCCTTATAACCTTGATCCCAAGGATGTGTCCCACTTCTCCCAAGTACTTCATATCAAATTGTTTGGTCAATCATACCCTTACGTCTGATAACACTTTGACATTGTTGCCAATTAACAAAATGTCATCTACGTATAGTAGAAGAAATACCACTACGTTTCCGTCACATATCTTGTATACACAAGACTCATCCGGACTTTGACTAAATCCATAAGACTGGATTACCTCATCAAAGCGGATGTTCCAAGATCTCGAAGCTTGCTTCAATCCATAAATGGACCGATTAAGCTTGCACACAAGATTCTCTTTTCCCTTTGCAATGAATCGCTCTAGTTGCACCATATAGATGTTTTCCTCAAGACTTCTATTAAGAAAAGTTGTCTTGACATCCATCTACCACACCTCATAATCCATATGAGCAGCAATACATAAGAGAATTCGGATAGACTTAAGCATGACTACCGGTAAAAAGGTCTCCTCATAATTGATACCCTCTTTCTGAGTATACCCTTTCACAACAAGCCTTGCTTTGAAGGTCTCAACCTTCCTGTCTATTCCTCTTTTTCTTTTGTAGATACACTTGCATCCAATAGTTTTTACACCATTAGGTGGTTCTACTAGCTCCAAGATCTGATTTGAATCCATAGATTCTCTCTCAGAATTCATTGCACTTTGCAAAGACACCGCATATTTATCTTGGATTGCCTCATCATATGTCCAGGGATCAGGTTCATGTTCGCCAAGGACCAAATCAGAAGATTCTCCCAAGAACATAAATCTATCAGGTTGTCTAACAACCCTCCCACTACAACGAGGTATCACCTGTGTATCCTCTTTGACACGTGGTGCAGTCACTTGTCGTATATCCTCTTGTACCGGTGGTACTGAAGTAGTGGCTTTCCCTCTCAATTCCTCCAAAACAATCTTGCTCATGGGCTTGTAGTTCATCACATAGTCTTCCTCTAAAAATTTGGCGTTTGTGCTAACGATCACCCTCTGATCTCTAGGACTATAGAACAAACCACCTTTCATTCCACTAGGATAGCCTACGAACATGTGCACTTCTGTACAAGGTTCCAACTTACCAGCATCTGCCTTCAGCACATGTGTTGACTCCCCCAAATCCGAATATGTCTCAAACTAGGCTTTTGCCCAATCCACAATTCTGTGGGAGTAGAAGGCACTGATTTAGATGGTACCAAGTTCAGAATATACACTGCCTTATCCAGAGCATACCCCCAGAATGAATCTGGTAACTCAGAATAACTTATCATCGATCTAACCATCTCCATAAGAGTCATATTCCTTCCCTCCACTACACCATTCTGCTGGGGTGTGCCAAGTGCAAATGATTGGGATTGAATCCCAGCCTCTGATAAGTAATTCCTAAACTCTCACAAGAGGTACTCACCACCACGATCAGATCGTAGTGTCTTGATACTTTTACCTTGACGTTTCTCCACATCAGCCTTGAATTCTTTGAACCTGTCAAAGCATTCAGACTTGCGACGCATCAAGTAAATGTATCCATATCTTGAATAATCATCTATAAAAGAGACAAAATATTCAAAATCACCTCTAGCCTGGATAGACATAGGACCACACAAATCAGAATGAACCAATTCCAACACATCTTTGGCTCTATACGCCTTGGCCTTAAAAGGCCTCTTGGTCATTTTACCTTCCAAGCAAGATTCGCAGGTTGGGAAATCTTCCACCACTAATGAACCCAAAGGTCCATTAGCTATCAACCATTGAATTCTACTCAGGTTAATATGACCTAAACTTAGATGCCAAAGATATGTTTGGTTCATTTTCGAAGGTTCTTTTCTCTTATTAGATTTAGAAGATGAGTTATTTATTTCTATTTGTATCGTGGGAGATTTTGGTTCAAGGGTATATAAATTTACTATCAATGCATCAGAACAGATAATCTCCCTATTCCTTTTTATAACAACTCTATCATTAAAAGAAATAGAATATCCATCCAAAAATAATTTAGAAATCGAAATCAAATTCTTTCTAAATAAAGGTACATAAAGGTAATTTTTCAGAACCAAAGTTTTATTCCTATCAAAATATAAATAAACATCTCCCAATGCAATAGCTTCCACTTTCGTAGCATCGCCCAAGTAAACAGTAATCTCCCCCTCAATTAGTCATTTGGTTTCCTGGAACCCCTACAAAGTATTGCAGACATGATCAGTGGCTCTCGTATCTACATACCAGGTGCCGGTAGATAACACTGTTAAACATGTTTCAAAGACTAGACCAAAAGATATACCTTTGTTTTGCTTCCGGTTGGGGCAGTCCTTCTTCCAATGTCCAGTCTTCTTGCAAGTGAAGCACTTGCCTTTTAGCTTCTTCACTCCTCCCTGAGATCCTTCCGCCACCTTTTCTCCACCTTGTTTCTTCTTCTTCTTGCCTTTTGGCTTAGAAGTAGAAACCTTCTGAGCAACTATGGCCTGAGTCGTAGCACTCTGACAAAAAAGTTCCTCTATCGCCTGGAGTTCTATCAGAAGCTCCACCAATGAATACAACCTCTTATTCATGTTGTAGTTTAGGCGAAATTGCTCAAAACTCCTAGGTAGAGATTGGAGAATGATATCGACCTAGGTTTCCCCATCGACCTTAGCTCCAAGGACTTCCAGCTCATTCAAATGAGCCATCATCTTAAGAACATGATCCCTCACGGGTGTTCCCTCGATCATGGTGGCCGTCATCAAGTTTCTCATGGCTTCCTGCCTAGCAGCCCGATTCTGGTGTCCGAAAAGTTCCTTGAGATTGAGCATCATGTCATAAGAAATAGGCATGGCTTGCTATTGATGTTGCAATACATTTGACATAGAAGCTAAAATGTAACACCGTGCCATCTCATCAGTCTTTATCCACTTCTTATAACTCTCTCTCTCCTTTTCTCCAAAATCATCCGCATGATTAGAAGGACACTCTTCGAGAAGTACATACTTGTACTCCTCAGTAGTCAAGACAATATCTAGATTCCTTTTCCAATCAACATAATTGGGTCTAGTAAATTTATTTTCCTTTAGTATCATAGTAAGTGGGTTGAAAATCATTTTTGAAAAACCCAAGAATCACATAGATCAAAAATTTAGATTTCAAAAAATTTATTGATTCCTCAAACAATAAAATTTTAAAATCAACCAACACCTCAAAACACCGAGAATATCGCATGCCACGATAGTGTGGACGTATACAAATTCTACATTTGTAAGAGGAGGTTTTACCTATTAATTTTATTATCCTGTCAACCTTAATTTTTGATAAATAAAATTAATAGTTAGTTCCTCTTTGTCCCTGCAAATAAAAGCAGTGACTCCGATGGGGAGGATACTCCTATTTGCATCTAAGTATTCACCATTACCCGATACTAAGGCAATTATCTCAGATTATGTGCCTTCCGATGAGAAAGTACACATGCTCCTAAATAATTTCCTATAACCATATTTGACCTTGTGATCCATAAAACAAACTCATCCGATAGGGAGGAAGGCACTCAGAGCCGACGCACAAGTTTGTTTGCATCACATGTCAAATTGTAATGGAGGCCATGAGAATTTTAAAAAAATATCCCTCTCCCACTTAGTAATTTAAAATGAGGAATTTTCCTAGCACACAACATGCATATCAAACAAGAAGCAATAAATATGAAAAAAAATATTTTCCAACTATTATGGCTTTTGTTTTCCAATATGCCTCCTGTCGTGTCGCCATCTCATCCGCTCCTCCATACACCATGTACAAGCCATCCAGAGATCCATGCCGAGAAAAAAAATTATTTTAATTTACATCCATCGATCCTATACTCCACAAAGGAGTGTACATGAAATCTAGATTGAAAGTAAACTAAAATAAAAGAATGGCTAAACAATGTCGTACTTAATTACAAAAATTAAATGCTAGCCTTGTCAACCCCGAGGATTCAAATAATATTACAATTAAACATATCCAATTATATACACACACATATGGCCATATTAGTTGGATCTTATGCCTGCAACAAAAAAGTTAGCCTACGCATATCCTACTATTATCCGGCACATACAATATATAATAAGTGCATAAAAGTAACCAAATCCTAAACACAATATTGAAAACCGTGGCTCTGATACCACTTGTAGGGAATTTTCTCCCGCTTCGGTCGCTAGTGCATGGTGATCCTATCTACGTCCCTGGATTAAAAAAAAATAATCCTTTATGAAGACGGATTACCCAAGCAACCGAACCATCATCATGTTATTCGATTTGAGTGGTCTCTTGAACAAACTTGTTATTCAAGCAACCTAACTCTTTTCCTCGATTAACCGCAGAATAGATGATGTACGGATCATCGATTTTTGTGTATATCTTCGGGGTCCAAGTAAATTAGCCACATACAATTATAAACAAATTGCAAAGGAACAAAAGGAAACCAAAAAAAGAATTATAACTCTTGTTTACCTCTTGGTCTTCTATTGTATGACCTATCCTCCTTTTAAACGTTGTGTGGGCAACAATCCTCCAAGAGTTGAAATCTCCTTGATCGCGTATCTTCCTTTCCTTGTTCGCTTCGAACAAAGGAAGATAACCAAATAATTCTTCTCCTATCTAGAGCCGACCACCAAGCTTCTAGCTTGATCCTTGCCACCGGCCAAGGAGAGGAAGAGGAAATTTGGGCACCGATCAAAAGCTCCAAAGGAAGAACCCTAACTCTTGCCGCCGGCCAAAGAGAAATATAGGAAGAAGAAGAGATATGGGCGCCGGCCAAGATAGAAAGAAGAAGAGATATGGGCACCGGCTTGAAGGGTTTTGCGGAGCCGAAGCTCTGATACCACTTGAAGGGTGTGGATATGAAATTTCGTTTCCCACCTCGATCCCTTGTGCATGGCGATCCCATCTACGTCCCCGGATTAAAAAAAATAATCCTTGACGAAGAGGGATTACCTAAGCAACCGATCCATCGTTGTGCTATTCGATTAGAGTGGTCACTTGAACAAACTTGTTGTTCAAGCAACCTACCTCTTATCTACGATTAGCCGCGGAATAGACGATGTACGGATCGCCGATTTTTGTGTTTGTCTTCGGGAGCCAAGTAAATTAGCCACATACAATACATACAACTTGCATAGAATAAGAAAACATACATAAACAAGAATTATACCTCTTGTTTACCTCAAGGTCTTCTATTGTATGTCCTTCCTCCTTTTGGACGTCGTGTGGACGATAATCTTCCAAAAGTCGAAGCCTCCTAGATCGAGTATCTTCCTTTCCTTGTTCGCTCCGAACAAAAGGAAGAAGAAAAGCACCCTTCTTCTCCTTACTTGCACCAACCACCAAAGACAAACTCCTTGGTGTTCGCCGGCCCTAAGGAGAGGGAGAGGGTTGAGCGCCGGCCAACTTCAATGGATGAACGTCGGCCTTGCTTCAAGAGATGAGGGTCGGCCTTGCTTCAATGGATGAGCGCCGACAACCTTTAATGGAGGGCGCCGACCAAGGGAAGAGAATCCACCAAACCCTAATCGTCGGCCAAGGATACAAAACCCTAACCTCCAATATCCTGCCGCCCAAGAACCAAGGAAGCAAAACCCTAATCTCCCAAAGATCATGTGCCACCCAAGCCTTAGCCCTCCTTTTATAGAGCTAGGCTTAAGCCTTCTTTTAATCTCCACTGTCGGATCTAGAGATTTAATCTCAACCGTCAGATCTAGAGATTTAATCTCCATCGTCGGATCTAGAGATTTAACCTCCACCGTCAGATCTAGAGTTTCTTTTTCCACCATCAGATCTAGGCTTCATGAGGGTTTTAATAGACAACAATAGGGACCATGAGGAGGATTTGGATCTTGGCCACCCAATGGATCTAGCCCACATAAAGTCCTATCCATTAATGATAATCCATTCAACTAGAGGATTATCATTGATCTACCTCACCAACCCCCATAAATAAATATGGGCTCCATATATTAATTGTATAAATATCTCCCCGTGTTTAAGATCTCAAATGTCCATCAATTAAATAATTTACTGACAATTAATTAATCAACATCTAACTCCATGAGTAGTATCACTCAACCTTATCATCATGTCGAACCAAGTCCACTTGCAGGGTTTACATGATGAACCTTATGAGCTCCTCAAGGGGACATCATCATACAAATATATAGGACATGGTTTCCTCCTATAATCAACGGCACATCATGTAAATAATATCATTTTCCAACTTACCGAGTCTATCGATTTACTCTATAAATCTCGCCCATTGGTAAATCAAAGAAATAAATACTAAGTACATGTGTCCGTTATTATATCGGGATTAAGAGCATGTACACCATAATATCTGAGGTCCGATTCAATTATGTAGTCAGCAATAAATCGAATCACCTCTAAGTCGGTCCTGCTCAATACACATAAAGTATACTAGTGTAATTCTATAGTCAAGACAAACCAATACCAAATCACACTACAACCATACCAATGGTTTGTCCAAAACCATCTCGGTTGTGAGCCTTTACTTATACTCTACAAGGAACTGATAACATGATCTCCCATGTGACACTACACACAATGTTATCTACAATGTAATGTATTAGACAATATGAATAACCATAAATATGCAAACAATGATTATGTGATTCTTATTTCAAAAATAAAGATGTTCATACAAAAGATAGACTTTTCAGTATACATCCCTACAATCTCACACTTATATTAAAAGACTATATTGTCCTCATACTGTCATACATCTGATTCTCATTCCATCCACATGCCTATCAAAAGCACTCGCTGGAAGGGCCTTAGTGAAAGGATCTATTAGGTTATCCTCTGATGCAATCTTGGCCACAGCAACTTCTACCCGCTTTACGATCTCTCATATCAGGTGGTACTTGCGCTTTATGTGTTTACTTGCCTTATGGACTCGTGGTTCCTTCGAGTTTGCAACTGCACCACTATTATCACAATAAATTGTGATAGATCTGAGCAAACTAGGAATCACATCCAAATCCATCAAGAAGTTCATGAGTCATATAGCTTCTTTGGCCGCCTCAAAGGCTGCCACATACTCAGCTTCCATGGTAGAGTCTGCCATGCATTTCTGCTTGACACTCCTCCATACAATGGCTCCACCTCCCAAAGTAAGCACAAAACCTGAGGTAGACTTACTTTTATCCCTATCTAATTGGAAGTCAGAATCTATGTAAACCACAAGAAGTAATTGATCTATCTGGTATACCAGCATATAATCCCTAGTCCTTCTAAGGTACTTTAATATATGCTTTACCACAGTCCAATGTCCCTATCCTGGATTACTCTGATATCTGCTAACCATGCCCATAGCAAAGCAGATATCCGGCCTCGTACATAACATAGCATACATGAGGCTTTCTACTGCCAAAGCATAAGGAACCGCCTTCATCTCCTCTATCTCCTTTGATGTTCTAGGACACATCTCTTTAGATAATGGTACTCCATGCCTAAAAGGTAGAAAACCTTTCTTGGAGTTCTATATGCTAAAATAAGCCAAAATGGTGTCTATGTATGAAGCTTGAGATAAGCACAACATCCTTTTCCTGTGATCCCTTATAACCTTGATCCCAAGGATGTGTCCCACTTTTCCCAAGTCCTTCATATCAAACTGTTTGGACAACCATAAACTTATGTCCGATAACACCTTGACATTGTTGCCAATTAACAAAATATCATCTACGTATAGTACAAGAAATACCACTACGTTTCCGTCACATCTCTTGTATACACAAGACTCATCCAGACTTTGAATAAATTCATAAGACTAGATTACCTCATCAAAGCGGATGTTCCAAGATCTTGAAGCTTGCTTCAATCCATAAATGGACCGATTAAGCTTGCACACAAGATGCTCTTTGCCCTTTGCAATGAATCCCTCCAAATTCGAATATGTCTCAGACTAGGCTTTCGCCTAGTCCACAATTCTGTGGGAGTAGAAGGCACTGATTTAGATGGTACCAAGTTCAGAATATACACTGTCATATCCATATCATACTCCCATAATGAATCTGACAACTCAAAATAACTCATCATCGATCTAACCATCTCCATAAGAGTCCTATTCCTTTGCTCCGCTACACCATTCTGCTGGGGTGTGCCAGGTGCAGACAATTGGGATTGAATCCCAGCTTCTTATAAGTAATTCTTAGACTCTCCCAAGAGGTACTCACCACCATGATCAGATCTTAGTGTCTTGATACTTTTACCTTGACGTTTCTCCACATCAGCCTTGAATTCTTTAAACCTGTCAAAGCATTCAGACTTGCGGCGTACTAAGTAAATGTATCCATATCTTAAATAATCGTCTATAAAAGAGACGAAATATTCAAAACCACCTCTATCTTGGATAGACATAGGACCACACAAATCAAAATGAACCAATTCCAACACATCTTTGGCTCTATACCCCTTGGCCTTAAAAGGCCTCTTGGTCATTTTACCTTCCAAGCAAGATTCGCAGGTTGGGAAATCTTTCACCACTAATGTGTTAGGATCTTTGTAATGGCTAGAGGGGGGTGATTAGCCTTTCTTCGTTTCTACAAAATATGTTAGTGGAAGCAATACAAATACAAATGTAAATAAGAATACGAAACAAGAAAACAATGCTAACACCCGATGTACGTGGTTCGAAGATGACGCTCCTACTCCACGGTAATCCATAAGGTGGATTAGCCCTAGCCAATCTTCACTAAAACCTCCTTTGGATGAACCAAGGTGGAGAAACCTTGTCTTACAATGCACTCCTCTTCTTTACAATGATGTAAGATTAAGATTAGAGGAGAGGAGGTTTAGAAACATAAAAACACTTGGAGAAGACTTGGTGAGCACAAGGGTGTAGCTAGGAATAAGAGCACTAGCTTCACCAAGCTCCCCAAGGCCCCTTCTTATAGAAGAAGGGTTGTTTTCCCCGTTGGGCTTTGATCAGTCGACTGATGATCACCATCAGTCGACTGCCGTCGAAGCTAACGGCTTCTGACAAAGCCGATCTGCGGGGATTCGCAACCGCCATTTCCAATGGGAGGCCTATCAGTCGACCGATCCCTCCATCAGTCGACTGATGGAGTGATCAGTCGAGTGATCAAAGCAGCAGTCGAGTGAGACTGCATTCTGTGGCAAATTTTTCCTTGATCAGTCGACTGCTGCCTTTGGCAGTCGACTGATCACAACATCAGTCGACTGCCATGACCAAGGCAGTCGACTGATAGTCAGGGTTTCACCCTGACTCAGTCGAATGCCTGACCAGTCGACTAATACTCATCAAGTATGAATATTTCATACTTGATTTTACCCCCTAGACCTAGACTTGACCTTCTAACTCTTCTTTCAGCCTTGCGCCTGCCTTCAAGAGTTTCCTTCGGCCTCGTCATGTCTTGGGTTGCCAAATGCTTGGACTTTACGCCACCAAGACTACAAGCTTGGACTTATGCTGCCAAGACTTTACTTTGGACTTCCTTTGCCAAGGTTCACTTGGACTTTACGCTGCCAAGACTATAAGCTTGGCCTTACGCTGCCAAGTCCATCCCTTGGACTTCCCTTTGCCAAGGTTCATTTGGACTTTACGCTGCCAAGACTACAAGCTTGGTCTTACGCTGCCAAATCCATCCCTTAGACTTCCCTTGCCAAAATCATACCTGGACTTTTCTTTTACCAAGTCTTCATACTTGGATTTCCCTGTCACTCAAACATATTCATAATTAGATCACAAAGCATTGCCTAACTTAGATGATTATCCAAACATCAAAACATATAAATGCTTGGGGCATTGTTGCACCAACAATCTCCCCCTTTTTGATGTTTGACAATCATATAAGTTAGGTCTTTTCAATATGCACATAATATGAATTTCTAACTTAACCATTCCTTCTCCCCCTTTGACATACATCGAAAAGAGAAGAATTCATAGATTTCTTGAAAGAATTAAGGTTGGTGTATCTTGGACTAAGGTATAAGACTGAAATTAAGCTCCCCCTTAATCTAAGATATGCTATGTGATGTGTGACGAACATTTGAAGCAAAGCATGACAAAAGTTTGAAGGTTAAGTCCTAACTTTGCACCAACAATGTAAGTTTGGGGACAAAAAGATATACATTATGAAAACTCCCCCTAGAACATTGCATGAAACAGTTACACAAGTGTTAATATACCCAATATTTGTTAGTTAAAGCCCTAGAACCAATCATGTGATGGTTGAATAGGGAACATTTTGTATCATATTCTATAAAGGCAAAGGATTGGTTATTATATTTACATCTTGCTTGTGCCAGCTAATTTAAATATAATAATGCCCTAGAAAAGTAGGTTCTTATCTACAGCACATCAATTGGCAGAATTGATTATGAGAGGCTGTAGAGAACACTTTCCTAAATGTTCCTAGTCGAGTATTAATATGCAAGGGCAATATTAATACATAAAGACTAGCATGTAGGTCAATTGATGACTTGATTTCACAAGTCATGGATATATGATATCAAGTTGACACATGGGTATATATTGGAGAATATATACTGAACTGACCCGCCATGAGAAAGTTTCATGGATCGTTATATGAGTGTCATAAACTTTCTCATGTGACTATTGGTATGAATAGTCCTTAGACCTGAAGTCACTATGGTTCCCTACATAAGGAGTTATGTACTTTGGTATCGTCAAACGTCACAGTAGCGGTGGACCATAAAGCGATTGGGTATATAACAAATTATGCGGAGGGATGTGAGTGATGTAGATGGGATCTATCCCTCTCATATGACGAGAGTGATATCGGTGGGCCCCTTGATTGAGTAGAACTACTAAAACGCATGGCCATGCTCGAATGAGTGAATATGAGATATTGAGCTCATTTGTTTGAGTTAGTTTACTCAGGGATCAAGAAACACATAGATTGATCGAGGATGACACGGTCTATGCCTCATTGATCAATCTGATATCAAGGATAGAAGGACACGGTCATACATTATAGTAGTCACGGAAAGGTTAGTCGGATCTTGACTTATCTCGTAACTTGGGTAGCAATGATGTATTGCTAGATGCCGCTCATTGCTTGTGTATCTAAAAGAGTTTAGATCCACTGCCAACGTTATGAGAGCCTATAGGGTCACACACAAAGAGCATGATAATTAGAGGAATTAAAGTATTCTAGTTTGACTAGAATAATATGGGAATAAGCTTAAGTACAAAATGGTTTTTGGACTTTAAGCTTAATGAGAATTTTAGCTAATTGATTTAATGAGATTAATTCAATATGTTACCTTATTGATTTAATAAGATTAATTCAATATGATAACATAAGCTTAATTGAATTAATAAGATTAATTCAACATGCATGAAAGCCACATAAGCATGCCACCTAAGCATCCACCTAAGCATCCACCTAAGCTAGATGAGGTGGAAGAAGACAAATTGGTTTTTGTCTCCTTAAGTGGCCGGCCAAACAAGGATATGTCTCAATGCAATGGATTGCATTGAATGTGTGGAGGTGAAAGGGTTTTTCCAACCCTATAAAAGACACCCTAAGTGGCTGGCCAAAGAGAGCATTGGCTTTTGTTGTTGGTGGAAGCTTTGGTTGTGTTAGTGGTGAGAGAGCTTGGTGGAAGCTTTGGTTGTGTGGGTTTGTGAGTGTAGGCTAGCAAGAAGAGGAGTCTTCTTCTTCCTTTCTCCTTTTCCCTCTCTTCCTCTCCTTTAGGGACTTCTCTAGCAAGAAGTAAAGGAGAGCTCTTCTAGTTTTCCTTTTGTGAGACAAGAGCGTGCTCGTGTGGATACGTATAGAGGCACGGACACTTGAACGTGCTAAAGATCCAACAAACCGAAAGGAAAAGCGGGATTAACAAGGGCACGCAACAAAGGTAATCCTCTCCTATAAGATAGGTTTGGTTTAGAGAAATTTATTTTATACGAGTTTGCTTTCGCATGGATCACTTGGAAGGGATCCTATTTTCCGTTGCGCATATGCCATTTGGCATAAAGAAATTCCCTACAATATTATCATGCTAGAGTGTTAGGGCATCAAGGATACACTAAATATAACAAAATGAAGCTATTTATCGGGAGACACGTGTATCGATCATGGTTTACGAACGATCGGTGATAACTAATCAATTTCACCTTTTAAAATTCAGAAATGCGTTAGAAATTCCAGAAATCTCGAAAAATCACGAAATTTTTCGTACACATTTCTGAAATCATAATTTATCAAGGAAAAATAGTTTGAAAAATAATTGTTTTCCAAATTTCGAGATTGATACAAACTTGCAAACTAACAAAAGTTCTAATGTTTTTGCAAACTTTGTATTACTTTTGTCTTCCACTTGAAAACTATTTTTCAAAATATGATGAACATAGTTTAAAATATATATGATTTAGAATTTCCAACCATGTTCTTAGAGCTATGTATTCATTACTTGAATACAAGCCTTCCCAATGATTGGTCTATGAGGTATTCATGTCTCTAGGTGTGTCATTGGCTCATAGTAATGCATCATAACAAGCATGATGAGTCAAGTACACCTTCCCTATCATCTCACATGTTCCTAAGTGTCTCAATACAAAAATTAAGGTTTCTTAAGGCTTTTTGTGAGATGCATCAAGGTATAAAGCTAACATATGAATATGGGATCATGCAAACCTAGCATTTTACTCTACAAAGCACATACCAAGCTCTCTCCTTAAAGATGAAAATTCGGTTTCGGGAAGAGCTTTGGTGAAGATATCGGCAAGGTTGAACTTAGATTCTACATAATTAAGTTCAATGTCCCCTCTTGTCAAATGATCTCTTATGAAGTGATGTTTCACTTCAATGTGCTTGGTCCTAGAGTGATGTACCAGATTTTTGGTCAAGTTGATGGTACTCACATTGTCACAATAAACTTCAATGTTAGAGTAGTGTAGCTCATAGTCCTCAAGAGTATGTCTCATCCAAAGTAATTGAGCTACACAACCACCCATAGCCACATATTCGGCTTCAGTGGTTGATAAAGTAACACAATGTTGCTTCCTACTACTCCAACTAACTAGGGAGGACCCAAGAAATTGGCATCCACCACTAGTACTCTTCCTATCCAATTTGCAACCGGCATAATCGGAATCGGTATAGCCAAGCAACTCAAAAGACCTAGTCCTAGGATACCAAAGTCCTACATTTAGGGTGCCTTTAACATATCTTAAAATTCTCTTAACGACTACTAAGTGTGATTCTTTGGCACAAGATTGGTATCTTGCACATATACCTACCGCAAATAAGATATCAGGTCTACTAGTGGTTAGGTATAGTAGGCTACCAATCATACTCCTATAAAGTTTAAGATCAATTGATTTACCATCATGATCACTATCTATTCTAGTGCTAGTGGCCATAGGAGTGGTTACAATTTTGGCATTTTCCAAACCAAATTTCTTGATCATTTCATTTGCATATTTGGTTTGATAAATATGAATCCCTTTATTGGTTTGCTTGACTTGTAACCTAGGAAAAAGTTAAGCTCTCCAACTAAACTCATTTCAAATTCATTCTCCATGTTTTTTATAAAGTCTTGAAGAAGATCATCATTTGTTGACCCAAAAATAATGTCATCAACATATACTTGGGCTATGAAGATATCCTTTAATGTTGACTTTATGAACAAGGTTTGATCTACTTTGCCTCTTCTAAAATCCTTAGAGATTAAGAAGGATGACAATCTTTCATACCATGCCCGGGGAGCTTGTTTTAACCCATATAACGCTTTCCTAAGCTTATATACGTGGTTTGGATAATCTAGGTTTTCAAACCCGGGTGGTTGTTCTACATATACTTCTTCCTTAATATAACCATTTAGGAATGCCGATCTAACATCCATTTGATAAAGTTTAAATCCCATATAGGAAGCATATTCTAAAAGAATTCTAATAGACTCTAACCTAGCAACCGGGGCATAAGTCTCATCATAGTCAAGCCCCTCAACTTGATTGAATCCCCTAGCAACCAACCTAGCCTTATTTCTAGTGATATTTCCTTGGTCATCTAGCTTATTCCTAAAGACCCATCTTGTAGTAATTATGGTGCTATCATTTGGTCTAGGTACTAACTCCCATACTTGACTCCTCTCAAATTGAGTCAATTCATCTTGCATTGCCAAAATCCAATCCGGATCATGTAATGCATCATTGATCGATTTTGGCTCAATTTGTGAAATAAGAGCTACTTGACTAGTAGGAGCTCTATGAAATGACCTAGTTCTTACTCCTTGAGATAGATCTCCTACTACTTGGTCAAGTGGATGATCTTGATGAATTCTTAGGGTTCTGGAAGGGGTTTCAAATTGATCATTGTTATCTTCTACCCTTCTTTCATCATCGGAATCTCCTCTTCCTCCCCCTTGATCATTACCCCTTATGGTCAAATTTTGAAGTTTTTGGGTAATGTCTTGATTATTGTCATTAATATCCTTATCAATGGAGGACTTTCTAGGGAAGGTACTAGTGGTTTCATCAAATTGAACATTAGAAGACTCCTCAATCCCTTGAGTTCTCTTATTGTAGACTCTATATCCTCTACTCGTAGATGAGTATCCAACTAGGATCCCCTCATCCGCTTTGGATTCAAATTTTCCTAAGTTATCTTTGGTGTTTAAAATATAAACCTTACATCCAAAGACTTTGAAATAATGAATTGTGGGGATAGTCCCATTCCATAATTCAAATGGTGTCTTTCCTAAAAACCTATGGATTTGAACCCTATTTTGGATATAGCAAGCGGTATTAACCGCTTCCGCCCACAAGTAGCTAGGTAGAGAATATGCATTAAGCATAGTCCTAGCCGCCTCTTGTAGGGCACGATTTCTCCTTTCCACCACCCCATTTTGTTGGGGTGTTCTAGGACAAGAGAACTCATGCTTGTACCCTTGCTCTAAACAAAATTGTGAAAATTTAAAATTCTCAAATTCACCACCATGATCACTACGGATCCAGTTGATTTTGAGTCTCTTTTCATTTTCAACTCTTTTACTAAATCCTATGATTATTTTTAAGGTATCATCCTTATGTTTCATAAAATAAACCCAAGTATACCTAGAAAAATCATCTACTATGACTAAACAATATTTGTTACCATTTAAAGAAGGAGTATTATGGCAATCAAATAAGTCAAGATGCAATAATTCTAACGGTAAAGAGGTATTAGTTAAGGTTTTACCTTTGTGTGATGCCTTTGTTTGTTTTCCTTCTTGGCATGCATCACACATTTTGTTCTTGACATACTTGATCTTTGGTAGCCCTTTGACCAACTCCAACTTGGCTACTTTGGCTATGTTTTTCATGTTGATGTGCCCCAATCTCCTATGTCATAGCCAACTTTCTTCTTCTTTTGCAACAAGACACTTAGTAGAAATGTTAGAAGCATATGAAAGATCGACATAATAAATATTTGATTTCCTATATCCAACTAACATACAATCATTTAATTCCTTGTGTCTAATCATGCATTTTGAGGATTCAAAAGAAACATGGTAGCTTGCATCACAGAGTTGACTAACACTTAATAAATTAAATTTCATATTTTCAACTAGTAAAACTTTGTGAATGACAATTTTGGGGGATACCTCAATTGTACCTCTACCTAGTTGTAGGGATGTATACTTAAAAGTCTATTTTTTGTATGAACATCTTTATTTTGAAATAAGAATCACATGATCATTGTTTGCATATTTTTATGGTTATGCAATATTGTCTAATACTTTACATTGTAGATAACATGGTGTGTGGTGTCACACGGGAGATCATGTTATCGGCCCCTTGAAAAGTATAAGTAAAGGCTCACAATCGAGATGGCTTTGGACAAACCATCGGAATGGTTGTAGTGTGATATGGTATTGGTTTGTCTTGACCATAGAATCACACTAGTACACTTTGTGTGTATTGAGCAGGACCGACTTAGAGGTGATTCGATTTATTGCTGACTACATAATCGAATCGGACCTCAGATATTATTTAGTACATGCTCTTAATCCCGATATAATAACGGGCACATATACTTAGTACTCATCTCTTTGATTTACCAATGGGCGAGATTTATAGATTAAATCGATAGACTCGGTAAGTTGGGAGATTATATTATTTATATGGTGTGCCATTGATTATAGAAGGAAACCGTGTCCTATATATTAGGATGATGATGTCCCCTTGAGGAGCTCATAAGGTTCATCATGTAAACCCTGCAGGTGGACTTGGTCGGCATGATGAAAAGGTTGAGTGGTACTACTCAAGGAGTTAGATGTTGATTAATTAATGGTTAGTAAATTAATTAATCGACGGACATTCGAGATCTTAAACACGGGGAGAAAATGTACAAATAATATATGGAGCTCATATTGTCATATGGAGGTTGGTGAGGTAGATCAATGATGGACCTTTAGTGGATTAGATCATCATTAGTGGATCAGACTTTATGTGGGCTTGATCCATGGGTGGCCAAGACCCAACTCCTCCTCATGGTCCCTAATGTAGCCCATTAACACCTCAAGATGCTTAGATCCAATGGATAGAAACAAAACACTAAGATCCATTGGTAGAGATTAAATCTCTAAGATCCGACGGTTGAGATTAAATCTCTAGATCCGACGGTTGAGATTAAATCCCTAGAACCAATGGAGAAGATTAATTCATGGCTTATCCCCAAACTCTATAAAAGGTGGCATGGGGTTGGCGTGAAGATGATCATATAGAGGGAGCAAGGCTTGGGCGGCAAGAATAGGGCAATCCTAGTTGAGATAGGATTGGAATTAGGGTTAGGGTTTGGAAGCAAGGGTGGCACCAAATAAGGCAAGTTTTCCTTCTTCTTCCTTGCCTTGTGGCCAATGTCCAGCAGCTATTCCAGCCCTTTCCAGCCCTTGGCCGGCGCCCAAAACACTCCCCTCTCTTCTCCTTAGGTGGTGGAAACAAGATATAGGGTTTCCCTTGGTGTCTTGGTTGTTTTCCATCATCTTCTTCTCCTTCTAGTTGGCCGGCGGCAAGAACTTCTATAGTTCTTTGTTGGTTGAGTTTTTGAAGGAGAAAAACATTGTTTCTCTTCTTCCTCTTGCTTGGGAAAAGCAAGGAAGGAAGTTTTGCGATCTAGGAGCTTTGACTTTTGGTGGATCGTCGCCCACACGACGTCCAAAAGGAGGAGGGTCATACATTAGAAGACCAAGAGGTATAACTATTCTTCTATCTCTTTTATTCATTGCTTGTGTTTGTTTTTCAAAATATAAGCATGTTATATTTCTGTAAATAGGCTAAATAATACTGAGATCCCGAGTATAAATACAAAAACCGGCGATCCGGACATCGTCTATTCCGTGGCTACTCGTAGAATAGAGGATGGCCGCTTGAACAACTAGTTTGTTCAAGTGACCTCTCTAAACGAATAGCACGACGATGACTTGGTTGTCTTGGGAATCCCTTTTGTCTAGGATTACATTTTTAATCTGGGGACATCGAAGGGATCACCATGGTTAAGCAACCGAGGAGAAGGGGAAGCGAAGTTTCCTCTCACGGACTCGACAAGGGAAATCCTTTCAATTGGTATCAGAGCTTCCGGGCAAAACCTACAATTGGTATCAGAGCCAAGGTTTCCGGTTTTGTGTGTTTAGGATTCGGTTAATTTTTATGCACTTTTTCATATATTAAATGTGTCGGATAATAGTAGGATATGCGTAGTTTAACTCTTTGGTTGCAGGCATAAGATTCGACTATTATGGCATGTGAGTGTATGTGATTGTATGTGTGTAAATGTTTATTTTGTTGAATCCTCGGGGTTGATGAGGCTAGTATTTAGTTTTTGTAAATTAAATATGGCATTGTTTAGCCGCTCTTTATTTTATTTTACTTTCGATCTAGATTTCATGTACACTCCCTCGTGGAGTATAGGATCGATGGATGTAAATTAAAATAGGATTTAGTCTCGGCTCGGATCTCCGGATGGCTCGTACATGGCGTAGGAGGAGCGGACGAGATGGCGATGCGACAGGAGTCATATTGAAGACAAAAGCCATAATAGTTGGAAAATAATTTATTTTTCATATTTATTGCTTTTTGTTTGATATGCATGTCGTAGGCTAGGAAAATTCCTCAATTTCAAATTACTAAGTGGGAGAGGGATATTTTTATAAATTCCCGCGGCCTCCATTACAATTTGACAAGTGATGCAAACAAACTTGCGCGTCGGCTCTGAGTGCCTTCCTCCCCATCGGATGGGTTTGTTTGCGGATCACAAGGTCGAATATGGTTATAGGAAATAATCAAGGAGCGTGTGTACTTGCCCATCGTAAGGCACATAACCCGAGATAATTACCTTAGTACCGAGTAATGGTGAATGTTGGTGCAGTGGGCACCAAAGTCGAACCGATATTTTGATTATGGCAAAAGGCTCAATAGTTAAGAGTATATTTGTTATCTTACGAGCTCAATTAAGTGTGCAGAAATGCTAAAGTTGAGCGGAAGGTCTGCGACACCCGGTGGGAACCGAGGTGGTCGGGCAACGCCAGAGGGATTTCGGAGGAAGCCGAGGTACTCGGGTGAAGACCGGAAGCGAGGCTACAAGGTAAGCTCGTGTGAAAGAGAAGCAAGGACGTTAAGCGTAGATCCGACCCAATACCTCCAATGGAAGGTCTAGGTCGAGATCAGTTGGTTAGAACCATCGTACTTTATATTTTAAGCTAACTTGTACTGCAGTCCAAAACCCTTTGACCAGTCGTCTACTACAGTCAACTGCTGGTCTAGTTCCAGCCTCGAGAAGAGCTCGAATTTCAAGGGGGTGAATTTGGACTTGACTCGTGTTTTGGTACAAAGGGTGATGTGGCATCAAGGTGGACATCCAAACCATCACCAAGCTTGGACCCCCAAAATTAGGTGATGTGGCATCAAGGTGGACATCCAAACCATCACCAAGCTTGGACCCCCAAAATTAGGTGATGTGGCATCAAGGTGGACATCCAAACCATCATCAAGTTGGACGCCCAAAATGGTTGGCACAAGATGGTTGGCTCCCATGATGTGGCACAAGTTGGATGGCTCCAACAAGTTGGCGTGAAGGCCTCCTTGAGGTGGCACAAGGTGGTTGGATGAGCACCTCATCCTTGAGTTGGCGCAAAGGATGTGGATGAGCAAGACTTGGGGGATAAGAACCTCACCTTGGACACTACCTATGTCTAAATTCATAGATCAATATCCATAAATAGACATGTTCACGCCAAGCAAAAAGATAAGAAATCAAGAGCTCTCAACACGCCGTCGTAACGCCGCTACTACTACTCACATTTGCTACGACGAAGTGCCGCCGACAACGAAAGCTACATCTTCTACTTATAAGAGTTGTCGGTATATTTATTTAAGTTCTACTTTTAAATTGTCTTTGTGCTTTAATCGTAACAAGGAAAGGGGGAGTGTCCCTTTGCCTTGATTTCTTTTTGTAATCGTTGCTCCTACCTCCAACGAGGAGGAGTGGTTTTAGTGAATTGCTCTCCGTACGTGATCAAGGATCACTAGGGCCGTGGATTAGCAATCGAAAGATTGTGAACCACGTAAAAATATCTTGTCTACTTTATATTTCCGCTGTGCACTCTCTACTTGCTTTTTACTTATTGCAAAAGTTTTTTAACGACATCAGATCGCTATTCAATTTCCCTCTAGCTTACACTTTCGATCCAACAATTGGTATCAGAGCCGGGGGCGCTAAGATTCGGTGAAACCACCAATCTAGCTTTGTTTTTCTTTTTTCACAGATTTTTTTATTTATTTATTTCTGTTTTCGTATAATTATTTCACTTGCTTATCTTCTCCTACATATAGAATTGCATTAGAGGCTTTAGGATCCGGATAAGGTTGTCCTTCGGGTTAGATCCCGAGTAAGGTTGTCCTCCGAACTTCAACGACATTCGTGATTTGATTGTTTATTTCTTTTGCAAGTTACATTTTATATATATTTTTTCTTCTCAAGATTACTAATCCAAGACGAAAGTCTTGGAATATTCTTTCAGGTGTGTTTTGGTAAGATTCTTTTCGTCGTTTCTTCTTCTTGTTTTTAATGGCCCATCTCAAGGGTTTAGCATCCCAATTTCGCTTTACAACGGTAATGACTTTCGTATTGGAAGGGTCGGATGGAATGCTTTCTTAAAACCCAAATCGAGATGTGGATCGTAATCCAAACCGGTTTCACACTTCCTATTAATGAAGATGGTGAATCTTTGGGTTACGATCAATGGTCAAATTCCATGAAAAACAAGTAGAAGCCGATGCCAAGGCAACTCAAATCTTGCAATGTGGGTTGTCCAAGGAAGAGCTCAACCGCTACCTTCATTAGTGCAAAGGACTTATGGACCAAGCTAGTGGAACTACACTAAGGCACCGACGACACGAAGGTATGTAAAAGAGATTTACTTTAAATAAATTGTATAACTTGAAAATGCAGGAAAACGAGACCGCAACTCAACTACATGCTCAGATCCAAGACATCACAACCAACTCCATGCCATCGACAAAAGGTCGAGAATCGCGACCTTATCGTATTCTCTTAACTCGCTTCCTAGGACCACCTTGTGGGCATCCATGGTCGATGCCTACAAGGTCTCCAAGGACCTTTCTAAAATTAGGTTAGACGAATTGTTTTCGAACTTGAATTACATGAGCAAACTAACGTGGTCCAGTGCCGAGAAGAGTATTGCGTTAGTTGCAGTTCCAAGAAGAAGAAGCCCGCAAGCCACCCCAAGGAAGAAGACGAGTCCGAATCGAAGTAGACTGAATAGAATCCAACTAGTCAATCTAGTTCGAAGATGATCAAGAGACGAAAAACGACCAACAACTCAAGGTAAGCCTAAACCTAATTCAAATACTTCTAATTTTAGATGCTATGAGTGCAACAGTTCTGGCCACATCAAGTCCGAGTGCCCAAAGCTAAAGAATAACGATCAAAGACCAAGAAAGCGCTAAACGCTACTTGGGAGGAGTTGTCGGAGGAAGAAGATATATCCAAGCTCTAATGGCCAAGCCGATCGAGCACGACTCAAACCAAGAAGAGTCCGAGTCCGAATCCGGCGATGAGCTTCCATTCAAGACAAGCCACGGATCCGTATCCGGTTCAAAAGAATCATTAAGGGTAAGTCGGTCGTTACTTAATACTTTGTATGGTGCAATTAAATTTTTAAATAAGAAACTAGCTAAGTCCGAGTCCAAGGTCGAGACCCTAATTGAGGAGGTTAACCTCCTCAAACATGAGGTCTTCCTAACCTCTTCGACTACTCGTATTCAAGAGGAGGACTCAACTCAAGTTGAAAAGCTTGAAGTTGAGAACTCGCTTTTGAAAACACAAGTCGAAGACCTTAGGAACACGTTGGAAAGGTTCACTTTGGGATCCAAGGGACTTGACCTCTTACTTGGATCACAAAGGGCCGTGTACAACAAGGCCGGACTCGGGTTTAACTCAAATACAACCAATAAGTCATATATGTCTATAGTAAACCAACATAAGAAAAATGTCCAAGCATGGGTCCCTAAGATCACTTTGATTTCAACTTTAGGATCTAACATGTATTGGGTTCCCAAGGACCAAATTCACTATGTGAATAGACCCACTCGATTCAATGGTCCAGGGGGAGCCAATACAAAATGTATTTTTGTTAAGTCTTAGAAATTGCATGCTTAGTTTTTCCTTTATTTTTAGAATGGTTAGATAGGACTCATAATCAACTAAAATCCTACGAAAAGATTGAGCCTCTGGGAGCCTCTTTTCAAAAATAACTAGTTAGACCAAGATGTAGTCTCAAGTAAGTCGAGTTATCAATTTCTTGAAATTAGCTTTGTCTAAGGAAGTGGTCGTTGTTCCGATCAAAGAAGGCCTCTGTGCCTCGCCACGACTGAAGCTAATCTCTTGAAAAGATTACTTGATGAGCTTAGACTAAATCCGAATCTAACCTAATGTTGGTTAATTTAAATTCATTAAAATTAATCAAGTAAATTGAAAGTCATCTCACAATAACACATAGGAATAACATGTTTTGATCATGTAGATATTGGTGAGATGATTTAGGTTTAAAACTTACAAACAACCCTTTAGTAATTCCAATATCCGATCCAACTACCTTATATGTAGGATCAATGGATGTTGTTGCTCCCGACACATGACCGGGATCAACTCAAATTTTCGGTTACGATTCAAACGACAAGGATCGGTAGCCTTCGAAATAACGGCAAGCTCAAAATCATCGGATCGGTGATATTGAGCTCAACTCTAACTTTACAATTCAAAATGTCTTATTAGTAGTCAATATAATTTAAAAACTTTCAAGTGTAAGCCAATTGTGTGATAACAATTATAAGGTCATATTTCTAGAAAATGAATGCGTAATCAAGATAAATGCAACATCTAAAATAATACTTAAAGGAACTAGGAATAGCAACATCTACACAATAAATTTACCCAACTCCTCAACCAAGTGTCTTATGGGGTAGAGGAATCTTGGTTATGGCAATCAAGACTCCTGACACTGCACCCAAGACTCGGCCCACAAGATGAGTCGAGAGTGGCTTATAGGTTTGCCTAAACTAAACAACTTGGATAATAAAATATGTAATGCTTGTCAACAAGGTAAACAATCTAGGACACAACATCAATTAACTAATCAAGAACGAACCAAAAGTGTTCTTGAGCTCCTACACATGGATCTATTTGATTCACATGGAGCTAAGTCACTCAATGGTAGTCAATTTTGCTTAGTCATAATTGACGACTATTCTAGATTTACTTGGGTTAGGTTTATCAAACATAAAAATGATACCCTAGACCAACTAATCAATCTTTGTAGGTTAATCGAAAATCAAAAGAACCTTAAGATTAAAAGACTTAGAAGCGATCATGGTGGTGAATTCAAAACCACAGGTTTACAGATTGTGAACCTAAACGGATACCACCATGAGTTTTCATGTCCTAGAACCCCACAACAAAATGGGTTAGTCGAACGGAAAAATAGAACCCTACAAGAAGCCGCTAGGACAATGTTAAACGAGTATAACCTACCCGATAGATTTTGGCAGAGGCCGTTAGTACGGCTTGCTATGTCCAAAATAGGATCCTTATGGTAAAGAGGCACCAAAAGTCCTTGACGAGATTTATCACGATAAAATCAACATCAAATACTTTAGGGTATTTGGATGCAAGGTACATATCTTAAACACTAAGGATTACCTAGGAAATTCAAATCCAAAACCCCATCGAACCTTTCTAGGATACTCAACCACCAAGAGAGCTTATAGGGTATACAATCACGACACTCTTAGAGTCGAAGAAACCATTAATATAGTTTTCGAAGGACACGAACCCGCTCAATCCTTAACAAAACCAACTAGCAAATCAACTTATAGCAAACCCGACTCGATCTTGAACTTGAATCTCCCCAACCCAAGTCATCCTATCGACCAAGTGATAGATGACCCTAACCCAAGTCATCCTATCAATCAAGTTATAGGTGATCCAAATTTAGGGTTCAACTAGAGCTTCATATCAAACATTAGTCAAATCTCGTTAATTTCCAAAATCGAACCCAAAACTATTGAACAAGCACTTCTTGATCCCGACCGGATTATTGCTATGCAAGAAGAGCTAGCTCAATTCACTAGAAATGAAGTCCGGGAATTAGTACCACCACCTAAAGAAAAATCAATTATTGGAACAAGGTGGGTATTTCAAATAAACTTGATGATAAAGGTGAAGTAGTTAGAAATAAAGCTAGGTTAGTCGCAAAAGGGTTTAGTCAAGTCGAAGGTTTAGATTACGATGAGACCTACGCCTCGTGAGCAAGACTAGAGTCCATCCGAATGTTGTTAGCATACGCACATCGAGGTTTTAAATTGTTTCAAATGGATGTCAAGTCAGCATTTTTGAATGGATACATTAAGGAAGAAGTTTACGCTACCAACCTCCGATTCGAAAATCTAGATAAACCCCGACCATGTCCTTAGACTTAAGAAAGCCCTATATGGACTCAAACAAGCCCCAAGAGCTTGGTTTAAAGGCTTTCGATCTATCTTAAGTCCAAAGGATTCAACCAAGGTTTAGTCGACCCAACCTTATTCAAAAACCGAGGAAAAGAAATCTTTATAGCCCAAATCTATGTAGATGATATAATTTTTGGAACTACCAACTCGATCCTCGCTAAACTAATTCATCTCACTTATGGAAAGTGAATTTGAAATGAATTTAGTAGGAGAGTTAAGTTTCTTCTTAGGTTTACAAATTAAACAAACTAAAGATGGAATATATTTACATCAACAAAAATATACTAAGGACTTAATAAATCGATTTGGAATGCAAGATGCTAAAATAATTAATACACCTATAGCAACTAATGTTAATATAAAACCCGCTGACCTAAAATACTATAGGAGCGCAATAGGAAGTCTCCTATACTTAACCGCGAGCCGAATTCGACATTTTATTCGCGGTAAGTATGTGCGCAAGGTTACAAACCTGTACAAGGAGTCTCACCTAACCCTAGTCAAGCGTTTATCCTTAGATATCTAAAGGGCACGCTAAACGAGGTATTTGGTACCCTAGATCTACCGAGTTTAATCTAATCGGCTACATCTGACCGACTATGCCGGTAGTAAACTCGATAGAAAGAGCACGAGTGGTTGTTGTCAAATCCTCTACCGAGTCTAGTGAGTCTGCAGAGGAAGCAAAGATTGCGTTGCCTTATCTACCACCGGCCAATACGCTATGATGGGTGAGTGTGTCTCTCACTCGTGGATGAAGCACACTCTCCAAGACTTTAGCTTAATCTTTAACAACATTAAAACCTACATAGATAACATCAGTTCAATTAACTTAACTAAAAATCCAATATGTCATTCTAGGACAAAACATATAGAAGTTAAACACCACTTCATTAGGGAACATGTAACTAATGGAACTATACAACTAGAGTATGTTGAGTCCAAATCAAACCTAGCGGACATCTTCACCAAACCACTACCCGGCCTAATTTAGTTTATTAAGACGAAAGTTAGGTATGTGCGTAATAGAGTAGGATTTAAATTTCTATATATGTACTCTATTTTTGCTTCTTTTATGAAATTAGCCTAAGTCTTACCTTAGAAATCATATACCTATAGATTTAAGGAGCTAACACATCTCACAACACATAGGACTAATGTGTTTGTGTACTTAGCCACGAGAGGCGTGAGATGTTAGGACCTTACTCCGGTTCCGATGTAGATTCGCATCGCATATGAACCATGGAGTATAATTATTTAAAATTACTCAACTCCTTCAAGACTTATTGATCATTCTATATCAATCAATTCCAACCGGAGTTGTACATTTTAGATGAACATATTTTCAAGCTTATTGTTATTTAAAATATATATATATATATATATATATATATATATATATATGGGAACTTGCTTGGACTTACAAACCCTAAAATATATTTACAAACTTTTTGAGTTAAGGCAAAAGGGGAGAAAGTCACAAAAGTAACCAAAATTAACCAAAATTAAAGGGAAGAAAGTAAACAAAATTATTACCTTTATATTAAGTAATTCCGATTACTTAAGCAACTATTAAGGGGGAGTAAAATTATTTTTCAAGAACTCACCTTGGTCAAGGGGAGGTTACCTCAAAGGAGAACTTGAAACAATAATATTTCTCATTCATATTTAATCATTATGCTAGCTCATTCATATTTAATCATTATGCTAGCTCATTCATATTTAATCTTTATGCTAGCTCTTTCATGCTTAATCATTATGCTAGCTTAATTTTTCCTTAACTTTTGTAGGTTTGCTTGCCATGAATCAAAAGGGGAGATTGTTGGTGCGGTGGGCACCAAAGTCGAACCGATATTTTGATTATGGCAAAAGGCTCAATAGTTAAGAGTATATTTGTTATCTTAGCTCAATTAAGTGTGCGTAAATGCTAAAGTTGAGCGGAAGGTTCATGACACCGGGGGAACCGAGGTGGTCGCAACGCCAGAGGGATTTCTGAGGAAGCCGAGGTACTCGGGTGAAGACCGAAGCGAGGCTACAAGGTAAGCTCGTGTGAAAGCCGGCAAGGACGCAGCGAGATCCGACCCAATACCTCCAATGGAAGGTCTAGGTCGAGATCAGTTGGTTAGAACCATCGTACTTTATATTTTAAGCTAACTTGTACTGCAGTCCAAAACCCTTTGACCAGTCGTCTACTACAGTCAACTGCTGGTCTAGTTCCAGCCTCGAGAAGAGCTCGAATTTCAAGGGGGTGAATTTGGACTTGACTCGTGTTTTGGTACAAAGGGTGATGTGGCATCAAGGTGGACATCCAAACCATCACCAAGCTTGGACCCCCAAAATTAGGTGATGTGGCATCAAGGTGGACATCCAAACCATCACCAAGCTTGGACCCCCAAAATTAGGTGATGTGGCATCAAGGTGGACATCCAAACCATCATCAAGTTGGACGCCCAAAATGAGGTGAGTTGACACAAGATGGTTGGCAAACCACCATCAAGCTTGGACGCAAAAAATGAGGAGAGTTGGCACAAGATGGTTGGCTCCCATGATGTGGCACAAGTTGGATGGCTCCAACAAGTTGGCGTGAAGGCCTCCTTGAGGTGGCACAAGGTGGTTGGATGAAGCACCTCATCCTTGAGTTGGCGCAAAGGATGTGGATGAGCAAGACTTGGGGGATAAGAACCTCACCTTGGACACTACCTATGTCTAAATTCATAGATCAATATCCATAAATAGACATGTTCACGCCAAGCAAAAAAGATAAGAAATCAAGAGCTCTCAACACGCCGTCGTAACGCCGCTACTACTACTCACATTTGCTACGACGAAGTGCCGCCGACAACGAAAGCTACATCTTCTACTTATAAGAGTTGTCGGTATATTTATTTAAGTTCTACTTCTTTAAATTGTCTTTGTGCTTTAATCGTAACAAGGAAAGGGGGAGTGTCCCTTTGCCTTGATTTCTTTTTGTGATCGTTGCTCCTACTTCCAACGAGGAGGAGTGGTTTTAGTGAATTGCCCTCCGTACGTGATCAAGGATCACTAGGGCCGTGGATTAGCAATCGAA
Organism: Wurfbainia villosa; assembly: GCA_025175895.1. Taxonomy (NCBI): domain Eukaryota; kingdom Viridiplantae; phylum Streptophyta; class Magnoliopsida; order Zingiberales; family Zingiberaceae; genus Wurfbainia; species Wurfbainia villosa. The sequence goes on from CM045997.1 coordinate 86,640,325, forward strand.
AGATTGTGAACCACGTAAAAATATCTTGTCTACTTTATATTTCCGCTGTGCACTCTCTACTTGCTTTTTACTTATTGCAAAAGTTTTTTTTTAACGACACCGTATCGCTATTCACCCCCCCCCTCTAGCGACACTTTCGATCCAACAGTGAACACTTAGATGCAAATAAAAAGTGTCCTCCCCATCGGAGTCACTCTTTTATTTGTAGGGCCAAAGAGGAACCAACTATTAATTTTATTTGTCAAAAAGTAAGGTTGACAAGATAATAAAATTAATAGGTAAAACCTCCTCTTACAAATGTAGAATTCGTATACGTCCACACTATCGTGGCATGTGATATTCTCGGTGTTTTGAGGTGTTGGTTGATTTCGAAATTTTATTGTTTGAGGAATCAATAATTTTTATTGAAATCTACAGTAATAATATGCATGTTGTGTGTGCTTGAAAATTCCTCACTGTCAATTTACTAAGTGGAAGAGGGACATTTTAATTAATTCCCGCGGCCTCCATTACAATTTGACGAGTAATGCAACAAACTTGCGCGTAGGCTCTGAGTGTCTTCCTCCCCATCGGATGAGTTTGTTTACGGATCACTAGGTCAAATAATGGTTATAGGAAATTATTTAGGAGCGTGTGTACTTCCACATCAGTAAGGCACATAATCCGAGATAATTCCCTTAGTATCGTGTAATGGTGAACACTTAGATGCAAATATAAGTATCCTCCCCATCAGAGTCACTGCTTTTATTTGTAGGGCCGAAGAGAAACCAACTATTAATTTTACTTGTCAAAAAGTTAGGTTGACAAAATAGTAAAACTAATGGGTAAAACCTCCTCTTACAAATGTAGAATTCGTATACGTCCACACGATCGTGGCATGCGATATTCCCGGTGTTTAGAGGTGTTGGTTGATTTTGAAATTTTATTGTTTGAGGAATCAATAATTTTTTGAAATCTACAGTAATGATCTATGTGATTCTTAGGATTTTCAAAAATGACTTTCAGTCCACTTACTATGATACTAAATGAAATAAACTTACTGTACCCAAATAATGTTGATTGGAAAAGAATCTAGATATTGTCTTATCTGCTAAGGAGTACAAGTATGCACTCTTCGAAGAGTGTCCTCAAGCCATGGTTGCTCAAAAAGGTTTCTACTTCTAAGCAGAAAGGCAAGAAGAAGAAAAAAAAAGGTGGAGCAAAGGTGGTGGGAGGATCTCAAGGAAGAGTGAAGAAGCGAAAGGCAAGTACTTTACTTATAAGGTGATGGACATTGGAAGAAGAAGGATCCCCAGTTCAAAAGCGAACAAAGGTATATCCTTTGGACTAGTCGTTGAAACATGATTAGCGGTGTTATCTACCAGACATGGTTTGTAGATATGAGAGCCACTAATCATGTCCGCAACACTTGCAGGGGTTCGTGAAACCCGACGACTAGCTAAAGGGGAGATTACCATTTTGGGCAATGCCATGAAGGTGGCGGCTATTGCAGTGGGAGAAGTTTTATTTATCTCTTGAGAAAAATAAAACTTAGGTTCTGGAAAATTCCCTTTATGTACCTTTATTTAGAAAGAATTTAGTTTCAGTTTCTAAATTATTATGGATGGATATTCTATTTCTTTTAATGACAGAGTTGTTATAAAAAGGAATAGGGAGAATATCTGTTCAGGTACATTGAAAGGAAATTTGTATACAAAACCTCCCACGATGCAAATTGAAGTTAATAACTCATCTTCTAATTCCAAAAGGAGGAAAGAACCTTCGAAGATGAACCAAACATATCTTTGGCTTCTTAGGCTTGGTCACATTAACCTAAGCAGAATTCAAAGGTTGATAGCTGATGGACCTTTGGGTTCATTAGTGGTGGAGGATCTCCCAACCTGTGAATCTTGCTTGGAGGGTAAGATGACCAAGAGGCCTTTTAAGGCCAAGGGGTATAGAGCCAAAGATGTGTTAGAATTGGTTCATTCTGATTTGTGTGGTCCTATGTCTATCCAGGCTAGAGGTGGTTTTGAGTATTTCGTCTCTTTTATAGACGATTACTCAAGATATGGATACATTTATCTGATGCGCCGCAAGTCTGAATGTTTTGACAAGTTCAAAGAATTCAAGGCTGATGTGGAGAAACGTCAAGGTAAAAGTATCAAAACACTATGATCTGATCGAGGTGGTGAGTACCTCTTGGGAGAGTTTAGGAACTACTTATCAGAGGCTGGGATTCAATCCCAATTGACTGCACCTGGCACACCCCAGCAGAATGGTGTAGCAGAGCGAAGGAATAGGACTCTTATGGAGATGGTTAGATCGATGATGAGTTATTCTGACTTGCCAAATTCGTTCTGGGGATATGCTCTAGATACGGCGGTATACATTCTGAACTTGGTTCCATCTAAATCAGTGCCTTCTACTCCCACAGAGTTGTGGACTGGGCGAAAGCCTAGTCTAAGACATATTCGGATATGGGGGAGTCCAGCACATGTGCTGAAGGCAGATGCTGGTAAGTTGGAACCTCGTACAGAAGTACGATTGTTCGTTGGCTATTCCAGAGGAATGAAGGGTGGATTGTTTTATAGTCCTAGAGATCAAAGGGTGATCGTTAGCACGAACGCCAGATTTCTAGAGGAAGACTATGTGATGAGCCACAAGCCCAAGAGTAAAATTGTTCTGGAGGAGTTAAAAGGGGAAGTCACTTCTTTAGTACCACCGATACAAGAGGATATACCACATGTCACTGCACCACGTGTCACAGAGGATACACAGGTGATACCTCGTCGTAGTGGGAGGGTTGTGAGACAGCCTGATAGATTCATGTTCTTGGGAGAATCTTCAGATTTGGTCCCTGGCGAACATGAACCTGATCCCTGGACATATGACGAGGCAATCCAAGATAAAGATGCAGTATCTTGGCAAAGTGCAATGAATACTGAGATTGAATCTATGGATTCAAGTCAGGTCTGAGAGCTCTTATGCATAGCAGCTCATATGGATTATGAGGTGTGGCATAGGGATGTCAAGACAGCTTTCCTTAATGGAAGTCTTGAGGAAACCATCTACATGAAGCAACCAGAGGGATTCATTGCTAAGGGCAAAGAGCATCTTGTATGTAAGCTTAATCGGTCCATTTATGGATTGAAGCAAGCTTCGAGATCTTGGAACATCCGGTTTGATGAAGTGATCCAGTCTTATGGATTTATTCAAAGTCCGGATGAGTCTTGTGTATACAAGAGATGTGACGGAAACGTAGTGGTATTTCTTGTACTATACGTAGATGACATTTTGTTGATTGGCAACAATATCAAGGTGTTATCGGACGTAAGGGTATGGTTGTCCAAACAGTTTTATATGAAAGACTTAGGAGAGGTGGGACACATCCTTGGGGTCAAGGTTATAAGGGATCGCAAGAAAAGGATGTTGTGCTTATCCCAAGCTTCATACATAGACACGATTATGGAGCGTTTTAGCATGCAGAACTCCAAGAAGGGTTTTCTACCTTTCAGGCATGGAGTTCCTTTATCTAAGGAGATGTGTCCTAGATCATCTGAGAAGATAGAGGAGATGAAGGCGGTTCCTTATGCTTCGGCAGTAGGAAGCCTCATGTATGTGATGCTCTGTACGAGACCAGATATCTACTTTGCCGTGGGCATGGTCAGCAGATATCAGAGTAATCCAGGACAGGGACATTGGACTGCGGTAAAGCATATATTGAAGTACCTGAGAAGGACTAGGGATTATATGCTGGTTTACCGAGCAGACCAATTACTCCCTGTGGGTTATACGGATTCCGACTTCAAATCTGATAGGGATAACAGTAAGTCTACCTCAGGTTTTGTGTTTACTTTGGGAGGTGGAGCCATTGTATGGAGGAGTGTCAAGCAAAAGTGCGTGGCGGACTCCACCATGGAAGCTGAGTATGTGGCGGCCTCTGAGGCGGCCAAAGAAGTTGTATGGCTCAGGAACTTCCTGATGGACTTGGATGTGATTCCTGGTTTGCCCAGAACTATCACAATTTATTGTGATAATAGTGGTGCAGTTGCAAACTCGAAGGAACCACGAGCCCATAAGGCTAGTAAACACATAGAGCGCAAGTACCACCTAATACGAGAAATCGTAAAGAGAGGTAGAAGTTGTTGTTGCCTAGATTGCATCAGAGGATGACCTGGTAGACCCTTTTCACTAAGGCCCTTCTGGCGAGAGCTTTGATAGGCATGTGGAGGGAAGGGGAATCAGATGTATGGCAGTATGATGACAGCATAGTCTTTTAGTATAAGTGGGAGATTGTAGGGATGTATACTTAAAAGTCTATTTTTTGTATGAACATCTTTATTTTGAAATAAGAATCACATGATCATTGTTTGCATATTTTTATGGTTATGTAATATTGTCTAATACTTTACATTGTAGATAACATGGTGTGTGGTGTCACACGGGAGATCATGTTATCGGCCCCTTGAAAAGTATAAGTAAAGGCTCACAACCGAGATGGCTTTGGACAAACCATCGGAATGGTTGTAGTGTGATATGGTATTGGTTTGTCTTGACCATAGAATCACACTAGTACACTTTGTGTGTATTGAGCAGGACCGACTTAGAGGTGATTCGATTTATTACTGACTACATAATCGAATCGAACCTCAGATATTATTTAGTACATGCTCTTAATCCCGATATAATAACGGGCACATATACTTAGTACTCATCTCTTTGATTTACCAATGGGCGAGATTTATAGATTAAATCGATAGACTCGGTAAGTTGGGAGATTATATTATTTATATGGTGTGCCGTTGATTATAGAAGGAAACCGTGTCCTATATATTAGGATGATGATGTCCCCTTGAGGAGCTCATAAGGTTCATCATGTAAACCCTGCAGGTGGACTTGGTCCGGCATGATGAAAAGGTTGAGTGGTACTACTCAAGGAGTTAGATGTTGATTAATTAATGGTTAGTAAATTAATTAATCGACTGACATTCGAGATCTTAAACACGGGGAGAAAATGTACAAATAATATATGGAGCCCATATTGTCATATGGGGGTTGGTGAGGTAGATCAATGATGGACCTTTAGTGGATTTGATCATCATTAGTGGATCAGACTTTATGTGGGCTTGATCCATGGGTGGCCAAGACCCAACTCCTCCTCATGGTCCCTAATGTAGCCCATTAACAGCTCAAGATGCTTAGATCCAATGGATAGAAACAAAACACTAAGATCCATTGGTAGAGATTAAATCTCTAAGATCCGACGGTTGAGATTAAATCTCTAGATCCGACGGTTGAGATTAAATCCCTATAACCAATGGAGGAGATTAATTCATGGCTTATCCCCAAACTCTATAAAAGGTGGCATGGGGTTGGCGTGAAGATGATCATATAGAGGGAGCAAGGCTTGGGCGGCAAGAATAGGGCAATCATAGTTGAGATAGGATTGGAATTAGGGTTAGGGTTTGGAAGCAAGGGTGGCACCAAATAAGGCAAGTTTTCCTTCTTCTTCCTTGCCTTGTGGCCAACTTCCAGCAGCTATTCCAGCCCTTTCCAGCCCTTGGCCGGCGCCCAAAACACTCCCCTCTCTTCTCCTTAGGTGGTGGAAACAAGATATAGGGTTTCCCTTGGTGTCTTGGTTGTTTTCCATCATCTTCTTCTCCTTCTAGTTGGCCGGCGGCAAGAACTTCTATAGTTCTTTGTTGGTTGAGTTTTTGAAGGAGAAAAACATTGTTTCTCTTCTTCCTCTTGCTTGGGAAAAGCAAGGAAGGAAGTTTTGCGATCTAGGAGCTTTGACTTTTGGTGGATCGTCGCCCACACGACGTCCAAAAGGAGGAGGGTCATACATTAGAAGACCAAGAGGTATAACTATTCTTCTATCTCTTTTATTCATTGCTTGTGTTTGTTTTTCAAAATATAAGCATGTTATATTTCTGTAAATAGGCTAAATAATACTGAGATCCCGAGTATAAACACAAAAACCGGCGATCCGGACATCGTCTATTCCTCGGCTACTCGTAGAATAGAGGATGGCCGCTTGAACAACTAGTTTGTTCAAGTGACCTCTCTAAACGAATAGCACAACGATGACTTGGTTGTCTTGGAAATCTCTTTTGTCTAGGATTGCATTTTTAATCCGGGGACATCGAAGGGATCACCATGGTTAAGCAACCGAGGTGAAGGGGAAGCAAAGTTTCGTCTCACGGACTCGACAAGGGAAATCCTTTCAATTGGTATCAGAGCTTCCGGGCAAAACCTACACTAGTATCTTGAGTTTTCCACTATTTCCAAAAGACACCGCTCCCTTCTTCACATACTTAATTATGGAGAACTTGCTCACATACCCGGTCATGTGTGTTGAGCAACCGCTATCCACAATCCACATATCTTGCTCTCCTACCTAAATCACATGAAAAATACAATCTTTTGGTACCTAAACATTTGGACCAGTAACATTAAGTAAGAACTTCTTAGGTACCCATGCTTTCTTAACCTTACCCTTAATGGTTGTTTTTCTATTAATCAATGAGATATAAGCAACTTCTTTTTCTTTTGACTTATATCCTAAACCGGCCTTATTGTAAATGGCTCTTTGTCGGCTAAGGATTTTGTCAAGATATTTTGAGTCATTTGTAAATTTTTCTAAGCATGTCTTTAATTCACTAACCTCAACCTTAAGTTTGTCATTCTCTTCCTTAAGTATGCAAGAATCAACATGTGACAGTTTTTCATTCCTAATGGCCTTTAGTTCTACCTTCATGCTTCTAACCTTAGATTTAGACTTATCTAAAGCCTCTTTAAGATAAGCAATTGATTTATAAAGAAGCTTAACTTTAGGAGAGTTCATTATCTCATCATCACTAGATGATGATTCATCACTTGAAGAGTCTTCTTCTTGCCTTGATGTACTGGAGTCGTCTCCTTGGGCCATAAGTGTCACATGGCATATGACGTGGCAAAGCTCATCATCGGAGGAGGAATCTTTAACACTTGGTGTGTCCCATGTGGTTTGAGCCATCATGGCCTCCTTCTTCTTCTTCTCCTTCTTTTCCTTCTTTTTCTTTTCTTTTTCTTCCTTCTTTTTTAGCTCCGGGCAATTCGACTTTATGTGCCCCTTCTTATTGCAAGCATGGCAAATCACATTATTATTAAAATTTGAATTACCACTAATTTTACCTCTTGAAGAATGGGACCCCTTCCTTGCTTCTCTATTCTTGAACTCCTTTGATTTTCTATAGAGTTTCTTGACAAAGTTGGCCATCTCGGTAGATGAGTCTCCATCACTACTTGAGTCATGCTCCGATTCGGATGATGATGACACTTCTTTCCTTTCTTTCTTCTTCTTTTCCTTCTTTTCAATAAATAGAGCTAAACCCTTTTCCTTAGAGGACATGTTAGTTTGCTCATGCAATTCAAACACACAAAATAATTCATCAATTTTAATTTGAGAAAGATCCCTAGTTACTTTAATAGCATCAACTATAGAAGTCCATAGAGAATTTCTAGGAAATGCTTGAAGTATGTACCTTACCAAATCCCGATTGTCAACTCGCTCACCTATGATGTGGAGTCCATTCACAATCTCCTTGAACCTTCCATGCATTTGGCTTACGGTTTCATGCATCTTCATTTGGAAGGCTTGAAGTTGTCCAATTAGCAAGTCCTTCTTGGCCCTCTTTGACTCCTTGGATCCTTCATTTAGCTCAATGAGCTTTTCCCATAACTCCTTGGTGGATTCGAAAGGCCCCACCTTGTTGAGTTGCTCCATTGTAATGTCGCATTGGATGGTGAGTACCGCCTTTGCATTTGATTCGAACCTCCTATTCATTTCTCTTGTCCAATCCTTGCTTGGAATAGGATTTCCATGTTCATCCACCGGTTCCTCAAAGTCATCTACAATGCTATGCCAAATTTCAATATTACTCATTAGATAATACTTCATCCTACCTTTCCAATATGCAAAGTGACTCCCATCGAAGAGCGGTGGCTTGGCGGTGCTATATCCCTCTTGAAGAACCATTGATTCCTTGGTTGATGGTGAAATCTTCCAAGCTATCCGGGCTCTGATACCACTTGTTAGGATCTTTGTAATGGCTAGAGGGGGGTGATTAGCCTTTCTTCATTTCTACAAAATATGTTAGCGGAAGCAATAAAAATACAAATGTAAATAAGAATACGAAACAAGAAAACAATGCTAACACCCGATGTACGTGGTTCGAAGATGACGCTCCTACTCCACGGTAATCCGTAAGGTGGATTAGCCCTAGCCAATCTTCACTAAAACCTCCTTTGGATGAACCAAGGTGGAGAAACCTTGTCTTACAATGCACTCCTCTTCTTTACAATGATGTAAGATTAAGATTAGAGAAGAGGAGGTTTAGAAACATAAAAACACTTGGAGAAGACTTGGTGAACACAAGGGTGTAGCTAGGAATAAGAGCACTAGCTTCACCAAGCTCCCTAAGGCCCCTTCTTATAGAAGAAGGGCTATTTTTCCCGTTGGGCTTTGATCAGTCGACTGATGATCACCATCAGTCGACTGTCATCGAAGCTAATGGCTTCTGACAAAGTCGATCTGCAGGGATTCGCAACTGCAATTTCCAACGGGAGGCCTATCAGTCGACTGATCCCTCCATCAGTCGACTGATGGAGTGATCAGTCGAGTGATCAAAGCATCAGTGGTGAATTTTTCCTTGATCACCGATCACGCCTTTGGCGATCGATCGCAACATCACCGATCGTCATAACCAAGGCGATCGATAGTCGTGGTTTCACTCGACTCCGAACGCCTGACTAGTCGACTGATACTCATCAAGTATGAATATTTCATACTTGATTTTACCCCCTAGACCTAGACTTGACCTTCTAACTCTTCCTTCAGCCTTGCGCCTGCCTTCAAGAGTTTCCTTCGATCTCGTCATGTCTTGGGTTGTCAAATGCTTGGACTTTACGCCGCCAAGACTACAAGCTTGGACTTATGCTGCCAAGACTTTACTTTGGACTTCCTTTGCCAAGGTTCACTTGGACTTTACGCTGCCAAGACTATAAGCTTGGTCTTACGCTGCCAAGTCCATCCCTTGGACTTCCCTTTGCCAAGGTTCATTTGGACTTTACGCTGCCAAGACTACAAGCTTGGTCTTACGCTGCCAAATCCATCCCTTGGACTTCCCTTGCCAAGATCATACCTGGACTTTTCTTTTACCAAGTCTTCATACTTGGATTTCCCTGTCACTCAAACATATTCATAATTAGATCACAAAGCATTGCCTAACTTAGATGATTATCCAAACATCAAAACATATAAATGCTTGGGGCATTGTTGCACCAACATAATGAACCCAAAGGTCCATCAGCTATCAACTTTTAAATTCTACTCAGGTTAATATGACCTAACCTTAGATGCCAAAGATATGTTTGGTTCATTTTTGAAGATTCTTTTCTCTTATTAGAACTAGAAGATGAGTTATTTACTTCTATTTGCATCGTGGGAGCTTTTGGTTCAAGGGTATATAAATTTCCTATCAATGCACCAGAACAGATAATGTCCATATTCCTTTTTATAACAACTCTGTCATTAAAAGAAATAGAATATTCATCGATAAATAATTTAGAAACTGAAATCAAATTCTTTCTAAATAGAGGTACATAAAGGCAATTTCTTAGATCCAAAGTTTTATTTCTTTCAAAAGACAAATAAACATCTCCTACTACAACAGCCGCCACCTTCGTAGCATCGCCCAAGTAATCTCCCTCTCAACCAGTCGTCTGGTTTCCTGGAACCCCTGCAAAGTATTGCAGACATGATCAGTGGCTCCCGTATCTACACACCAGGTGCCGGTAGATAACACCGCTAAACATGTTTCAATGACTAAACCAAAAGATATACCTTTGTTCTGCTTCCGGTTGGGGCAGTCTTTCTTCCAATGTTCGATCTGCTTGCAAGTGAAGCACTTGCCTTTCAGTTTCTTCACTCCTCCCTGAGATCCTCCCGCCACCTTTGCCCCACCTTGTTTCTTCTTCTTCTTGCCTTTCAGCTTAGAAGTAGAAACCTTTTGGGCAACCATGGCCTGAGCCTGAGCACTCTAACGAAAAAGCCCCTCTGTCGCCTGGAGTTTTGTCAGCAGCTCCGCTAACGAATACAACCTTTTATTCATGTTGTAATTCAGGCGAAACTGCTCAAAACTCCTAAGTAGAGACTGGAGAATGATATTGGCCTTGGTTTCCCCATCGATCTCGGCTCCAAGGACTTCCAGCTCATTCAAATGAGCCATCATCTTGAGAACATGATCCCTCACGGGTTTTCCCTCGATCATGACGGTCGTCATCAAGTTCCTCATGGCTTTTTGCCTAGCAGCCCGATTGTGGTGTCCGAAAAGCTCCTTGAGATTGAGCATCATGTCATAAGCAGTGGGCATGGCTTGATGCTGATGTTGCAATACATTTGACATAGAAGCCAAAATGTAACACCACATCATCTCATCAGCCATTATCCACTTCTTATAACTCTTCTTTTCCTTTTCCCCAAAATCATCAGCAGGCTTAGGAGGACACTCTTCGAAGAGTACATATTTGTACTCCTCAATAGTCAAGACAATATTAAGATTCCTCTTCCAATCAATATAATTGGGTCCAGTAAGTTTATTCTCTTTTATTATCACAGCAAGTGGATTGAAAGTCATTTTTGAAAAACCTAAGAATCACATAGATCAAAACATTAGATTTCAAAAAATTATTGATTCCTCAAACAATAAAATTTTAAAATCAACCAACACCTCAAAACACCGAGAATATCGTGTGCCACAATTGTGTGAACGTATACGAATTCTACATTTGTATGAGGAGGTTTTACCCATTAATTTTACTATGTTGTCAACCTAACTTTTTGACAAATAAAATCAATAGTTGGTTCCTCTTCGGCCCTACAAATAAAAGCAGTAACTCCGATGGGGAGGATACTCCTATTTGCATCTAAGTGTTCACCATTACTCGATACCAAGGCAATTATCTCGGATTATGTGCCTTCCGATGAGGAAGTACACACGCTCCTAAATAACTTCCTATAACCATATTCGACCCTGTGATCCGCAAAATAAACTCATCCGATGGGGAGGAAGGCACTCAGAGCCGACGCGCAAGTTTGTTTGCATCACATGTCAAATCGTAATGGAGGCCATGGGAATTTATAAAAAAAATTCCCTCTCCCACTTAGTAATTTAAAATTGAGGAATTTTCCTAGAACACGACATGTATATCAAACAAGAAGCAATAAATATGAAAAAAAAATTCAACTATTATGGCTTTTGTTCTTCAATATGTCTCCCGTTGTATCGTCATCTCGTCCGCTCCTCCCTACGTCATGTACAAGCCATCCAGAGATTTGAGCCAAGAAATATTATTTTAATTTACATCCATCGATCCTATACTCCACGAAGGAGTGTACATGAAATCTAGATCGAAAGTAAACTAAAATAAGAGTGGCTAAACAATGTCATACTTAATTATAAAAATTAAATACTAGCCTCGTCAACCCCGAGGATTCAAATAATAATACAATTATACACATCCAATCACATACACACACATATGGCCATAATAGTTGGATCTTATGCCTGCAACCAAAAATTTAGGCTACGCACATCCTACTATCATCCGGCATATACAATATATGATAAGTGCATAAAAGTAACCGAATCCTAAATACACAAAATAGGAAATCGTGGCTCTGATACCACTTGCAGGGTTTTGCGGAGCCAAAGCTCTAATACCACTTGAAGGGTGTGGATCCGAAGCTTCGCTTCCCACCTCGGTCGCTTATGCATGGCGATCCCATCTACATCCTTGGATTTAAAAAAATTAATCCTTGACGAAGAGGGATTACCTAAGTAACCGATCCATCGTCGTGCTATTCGATTAGAGTGGTCACTTGAACAAACTTGTTGTTCAAGCAACCTACCTCTTATCTACGATTAGCCACGGAATAGACGATGTACGAATCACCAGTTTTTGTGTTTATCTTCGGAGTCTAAGTAAATTAGCCACATACAATACATACAACTTGCATAGAACAAGAAAACATACATAAACAAGAATTATACCTCTTGTTTACCACAAGGTCTTCTATTGTATGTCCTTCCTCCTTTTAGATGTCGTGTGGGCGACGATCTTCCAAAAGTCAAAGCCTCCTAGATCGAGTATCTTCCTTTCCTTGTTCGCTCCGAACAAAAGGAAGAAGAAAAGCACCCTTCTTCTCCTTACTTACACCAACCACCAAAGACAAACTCCTTGGTGTCCGCTGGCCTTAAGGAGAGGGAGAGGGTTGACTGTCGGCCAACTTCAATGGATGAACGCCGACCATGCTTCAAGAGATGAGGGTCAGCCTTACTTCAATGGATGAGCACCGACAACCTTCAATGGAGGGCGCCGACCAAGGGAGGAGAATCCACCAAACCCTAGCCGTCGGCCAAGGATACAAAACCCTAACCTCCAATATCTTGCCACCTAAGAACCAAGGAAGCAAAACCCTAATCTCCCAAAGATCATGTGCCACCCAAGCCTTAGCCCTCCTTTTATAGAGCTAGGCTTAAGCCTCCTTTTAATCTCCACCGTCGGATCTAGAGATTTAATCTCAACCGTTGGATCTTGAGATTTAATCTCCACCATTGGATCTAGAGATTTAACCTCCACCGTCAGATCTAGAGTTCCTTTTTCCACCATCGGATCTAGGCTTCATGAGGGTTTTAATAGGCTACAATAGGGACCATGAGGAGGAGTTGGATCTTGGCCACCCAATGGATCTAGCCCACATAAAGTCCGATCCATTAATGATAATCCATTCCACTAGAGGATTATCATTTATCTACCTCACCAACCCCCATAAATAAATATGGGATCCATATATTAATTGTACAAATATCTCTCCGTGTTTAAGATCTCGAATGTCCATCAATTAATTAATTTACTGACATTTAATTAATCAACATCTAACTCCATGAATAGTACCAATCAACCTTATCATCATGCCGGATCAAGTCCACCTGCAGGGTTTACATGATGATCCTTATGAGCTCCTCAAGGGGGACATCATCATCCTAATATATATGACACGGTTTCCTCCTATAATCAACGACACACCATGTAAATAATATAATTTCTCAACTTACCAATCCTATCGATTTACTCTATAAATCTCGCCCATTGGTAAATCAAAGAAATAAATACTAAGTACATGTGTCCGTTATTATATCGGAATTAAGAGCATGTACACCATAATATCCGAGGTCCGATTCAATTATGTAGTAAGCAATAAATCAAATCACCTCTAAGTCGGTCCTGCTCAATACATACAAAGTGTACTAGTGTAATTCTATGGTCAAGACAAACCAATACCAAATCACACTACAACCATACCAATGATTTATCCAAAACCATCTCGGTTGTGAACCTTTACTTATACTCTACAAGGAACTGATAACATGATCTCCCGTGTGACACTACACACCATGTTATCTATAATGTAATGTATTAGACAATATGCATAACCATAAATATGCAAACGATGATCATGTGATTCTTATTTCAAAAATAAAGATGTTCATACAAAAGATAGACTTTTTAGTATACATCTCAACGGTTAAACCATAGGAAGAGAGGAAAAACTCCCACTTGTTGCCATCCAAAACCTATCCAAACCCTAGCCGCCCAACCCCTTAGAAGCAAACCCTAATCTCCAATGATTAGTTGGAACCCAAGCCAAGGAGCAAACCCTAGAATTCCAATTCTCTCCTGCCGCCCAAGCATTTGCCTCCTATTTATAGATTTTGCCCAAACCTCCTTTTAATTGTGTCCATTGGATCTAGGTTTCATGAGGGTTTTAATAGGCTACAATATGGACCATGAGGAGGAGTTGGATCTTAGCCACCCAATGGATCTAGCCCACATAAAATCCGATCCATTAATGATAATCCATTCCACTAGAGGATTATCATTGATCTACCTCACCAACCCCCATAAATAAATATGTGCTCTATATATTAATTGTACAAATGTCTCCCCGTGTTTAAGATATCGAATGTCCGTCAATTAATTAATTTACTGACAATTAATTAATTAACATCTAACTCCATGAGTAGTACCACTCAACCTCATCATCATGCCGGACCAAGTCCACCTGCAGGGTTTACATGATGATCCTTATGAGCTCCTCAAGGGGACATTATCATCCTAATATATAGGACACAGTTTCCTCCTATAATCAATGACACACCATGTAAATAATATCATTTTCCAACTTACCGAGCCTATCAATTTAATCTATAAATCTCGCTCATTAATAAATCAAAGAAATAAATACTAAGTATATGTACCCGTTATTATATCGGGATTAAGAGCATGTACACCATAATATTCGAGGTTCGATTCAATTATGTAGTTAGCAATAAATTAAATCACCTCTAAGTCGATCCTGCTCAATACTCACAAAGTTTACTAGTGTAATTCTATGGTCAAGACAAACTAATACCAAATTACACTACAACCATACCAATGGTTTGTCCAAAACCATCTTGGTTGTGAGCCTCTACTTATACTCTACAAGGAACTGATAACATAATCTTCCATGTGATCCCACACACCATGTTATCTATAATATAATGTATCAGACAATATGCATAACCATAAATATGCAAACAATGATCATGTGATTCTTATTTCAAAAATAAAGATGTTCATACAAAGAATAGACTTTTCAGTATACATCCCAACAATTACTTGACGATAACTGTGTACTTGCGGTCATTGAGCACGAGTGCGCGCTTCAAGTCTTTGGCAATCTCGACCGAAGATTTGGGGTCGTGCTCACATGCATCAAGCATCCACATTTAACTCTCAGTATTCTAATATCTCCGGCCATTGAGGAACAACTACTTGGTTAGACCAAGGAGTATAACCTGTGCTAGTCGCACAGAATAAGTGATGTTCGAATGCATCAATTCGTTGACTAGAAAATATTTTAATACATTCATAATTACACATGTAGAGATGCTCACTAGTTGTGATCCAATCACAAGTTCTCTCTGTAACGCCCGTAAAATTTCTAGCAATTTTACGAGAGTTTTTGGCTTTACAATAATGGGCTTGATGTGGGTTTTTTTCGAAAAATAAAAGAAAATAGCCAAAAAAAGATGCAAGGCCTAGGAATTGAACCCCAAACCTCTAGAGATAGCCAAGCCCTATAGATGCACCCACTAACCAGAAGCCCAATAGGATTATATCATTAGAAGAAGAGGGGAAAATTGTAGATAAGTGTGATGAGGGTAAATGAAGGGGCATGGAAAAGAGAAGAGAAACTTCTCTTCCTCCCTTTATAAAGAAGAAGGAAGTTTCCACTTGGCCACTTCTTCTTCCCTTCTTCTTCCTCACCGAAAACCATCTCTCCCCCTCTCCATTTTCACCTTTGGCCGAACCCCATCCAAGCAAGGAGAAGCTAGTTCTTGCCTTCCATAAGGTCAACTACCCACTAAAAGCAAGCGAAGGATGTAAGATTCCCTCACCTGCAGTATATTAGTTTTGTAGGATAGGTTACATGAAAGAAATATGAAGTTTGTAGCCCTATATGTTTCGGCCAACTAAGTTTATGGGCTAGGATTCATGAAAATGCTACTAGGGAAATTTTTATAGGTTGTATGCTTCAAGTAGGAATCTTTAGGTGTCAAAAGTCCAAAGATTATAGCCCTACATGTTTCGGCCAACCCAAGCTTTTGGGGTTAGGGTTGCATGAACTTGATTCTAAGGTTATGTTCATAGATGGTATGCTTCAAGTAGGATTTTTAGGTGTCAACAATCCAAGATAATGGCCCTATATGTTTCGGCCACCAATGGTTTTAGGGTTAGGGTTTCATGAAAATACCCCTTATGAAGTTATGTTATGATATATGCCTACATGAATGAATTTAGGTGACAAAAATCCAAGCTTTGTGCCCCTATAAGTTTCGGCCACCAATGGTTTTAGGGTTAGGGTTTCATGAAAATACCCCTTATGAAGTTATGCTATGATATATGCCTACATGAATAAATTTAGGTGACAAAAATCCAAGCCTTGTACCCCTATATGTTTCGGCCCCCAATGGTTTTAGGGTTAGGGTTTCATGAAATACCCCTTATGAAGTTATGTTATGATATATGCCTACATGAATAAATTTAGGTGACAAAATCCAAGCTTTGTGCCCCTATATGTTTCGGCCAACCTTGGGTTTAGGATTAGGGTTTCATGAAAACACCCCCTTATGAAGTTATGTTAGGTGGATGACTTTAATATGCCTATGTGATGAACATGTTTTATGATTATATGCCAAGAAATATGTTTATGAAATATGCCTATGTGATGAACATGTTTATGATGTAATATGCCATGAAATATGCCTATGTGATGAACATGTTTTATGATTTAATATGCCAAGAAATATGTTTATGAAATATGCCTATGTGATGAACATGTTTATGATGTAATATGCCATGAAATATGCCTATGTGATGAACATGTTTTATGATTTAATATGCCAAGAAATATGTTTATGAAATATGCCTATGTGATGAACATGTTTATGATGTAATATGCCATGAAATATGTCTATGTGATGAACATGTTTTATGATTTAATATGCCATGAATATGTCTATGAATTATGCTTATGTGATAAACATGTTTATGCTTTAGGACCCCTTTAGGGTACTCTTATGTTATGAATGCATGTATGCTATGAAATGTCTAAGATGGAGATGCTTCCCTTTCAAGTAGGGATTAAGAGCTCTCCTTATGATAAGATAAGATGGAGATGTTTCCCTTTCAAGTAGGGATTAAGAGCTCTCCTTATGATAAGATAAGATGGAGATGCTTCCCTTTCAAGTAGGGATTAAGAGCTCTCCTTATGATAAGACAAGAAAGAAAGGAATTAAGTATTTTACTTTGTAAGAGGTTAAGTACCCGACCCGTCAGGTGGTTGTTAATCAAATCCATAGGGACATAAGAAGACGTAAGAGGTCTTGCCCTGGTAAGACGTAAGAGGTCTTGCTCTAGTAGGTCTGGTGGCTCGCTAACCCAGCCTATTAGGGAACGCGCATTATGTGGTACTTAACCTAGGGCCCCCCATGCAAGTTATGATTATGTTGAAGTATCTATATGTATATGTTTTGAAAAGAAAAGACCTTTAAGAAATTATGAATGTTAGGTTCAAGTTTAAGAATGCTTATGATTATGTCTTTGATGCATGTTTAGGATCTAAGAAATTATGAATGCTTATATTCAAGTTTAAGAATGCTTATGATTATGTCTTTGATGCATGTTTAGGATTTATGTAATTATGAATGCTTATGTTCAAGTTGAAGAATGCTTATGATTATGTCTTTGATGCATGTTTAGGATTTATGTAATTATGAATGCTTATATTCAAGTTTAAGAATGCTTATGATTATGTCTTTGATACATGTTTAGGATTTAAGGAATTATGAATGCTTATATTCAAGTTTAAGAATACTTATGATTATGTCTTTGATGCATGTTTAGGATTTAGGTAATTATGAATGCTTATGTTCAAGTTGAAGAATGCTTATGATTATGTCTTTGATGCATGTTTAGGATTTATGTAATTATGAATGCTTATATTCAAGTTTAAGAATGCTTATGATTATGTCTTTGATGCATGTTTAGGATTTAAGAAATTATGAATGCTTATGTTCAAGTTTAAGAATGCTTATGATTATGTCTTTGATGCATGTTTAGGATTTATGCAATTAAGAATGCTTATGTTTAATTTATGCCTTTCTTAGAGTTAATTATGTTTAGCATGCTTATGTAAATTGTATGTCATGCTTATGTTTTCATTACGTTGGTATGTTGATGAATAGTGTTGCTATGAAATACTTATGCTATTTTTGCTAGTATGCTCCTGTTTTCTAATTGTTTGATGAAGTTTGTGGCTTTTGTGAGTAGGCAAGAATCTTACTAAGCTATATGCTTATAGTTTATGTTGTCCATATACTGCAGATAAAGGAAATCTGAACTAAGAGGAAATAGCAGGAGGGGCCAAGTGTGTGTGATAGTGGCATGGTGGAAAGAGACCCTATTACTATCTGCTTATATTTATATGCTCAGTGAACACCTTAAGACATGTGCTTCCGCTTATAAGACCTATGATTTATTAGTACCATGATTGAATGTTGCTTAGTTATGTTACTGTTCAATTACTTATGAAAGTTTGGTATGTTAGAACTCATGGATGAATCTTGATGTTATGTATGTTATAAAATGAGATAAGATGAGATAACATGCTAATTATGAATATGATATGTGATGCATGTATAAAAGAAGGTTTAAGTCATGATAACATGTTTAAGTATGTAGAAGGGGAAATGATCCATATATGTTATATTATAAGGAAACAGAAAAAAAAGTAGCGCCGCCCTGAGAGCAGATAAGGGCGGGCGTTACACTCTCATACTATGAATCATATTGCATACATTCAATAAATGAGTTTAAGATCCAATCACATACATTAAACATGTACACTCAAATAGTGAATCTTTATTTATCCAATAAATAGTATAAATCAAAAGTCGATTTCCTTCAAACACCTCTCAAATATAATATACTTTCACTTGGTCTAACACAAATCACCATGGTATCCAATACCGTAGGCCTGGACGTGACTCTTAAACTTGCTTTATGGTAGAGTCTTTATCAAAGGATCCACTAGATTTCTTTCGTTGGGAATTTTTTCGATTTGTATTTCATTCCTATAGACAATCTCTCTTACCAGTTGATTGTAGCGAAGCATGTGTTTGGATCGTTGGTGAGACCTGTATTCTATTAGTGCCTATAAGATTCACATGTCTTCACAATCACATGATATTGTCCACTTTGGGCCTAAGCCCTCATGGTTTTATTTTTGGGCTTTACCCAAATTAAAGGTCTCATGCCAATAGAGATATCTTTTTATCTTATAAGCACATGATCTTTTCCATGTCTTACCAATGTGGAACTTTGATTGTATTCCCCATACTCCCAACAATCCCCCCCCCCCCAAACGAAGGACCACATTGAGCCCCCCCCTCAAGCCTATCGCTCCTCAAATGACTTTCTCTGCTTGAAGTCCGATCTTCAACCCACCAAGACTTCCTACCAACTGTCTGATCCTTCCGACCCAATTGGACTTCCTGTCAGTTGTCCATCCCTTTGGCCCAACTGGACTTTCTACCTGGTGTCTGGTTCTCTTGATCTAGACATGGGAGCTCCACTTCCTTTGTTCGAGGTTCATGGCTTGACATGGACCATGACTCTGATACCAATTATTGTTAGTGCCTATAAGATTCATATATCTCCACAATGATATGATATTGTCCACTTTGGGCCTAAGCCCTC
The DNA here is from genome assembly GCA_025175895.1 of Wurfbainia villosa. NCBI lineage: Eukaryota > Viridiplantae > Streptophyta > Magnoliopsida > Zingiberales > Zingiberaceae > Wurfbainia > Wurfbainia villosa. The sequence goes on from CM045997.1 coordinate 86,659,717, forward strand.
ATGGTTTTATTTTTAAGCTTTACCCAAAAGGTCTCATGCCATTGGAGATATCTTTTTATCTTATAAGCACATGATCTTTTCCATGTCTTATCAATGTGGGACTTTGATTGTATTCCCCATACTTCCAATATATTCCTTCTCTTGCACGATGGCTCCATTGTTGTTGTAGTAAACTGGTAATGTCTCAATAATGGATGGAATCACTCTAAGTTCAGAGATGAACTTCTTGTTCCAAACTGTTTCCTTTGCTGATTCAGAAGCGGCAATATATTCTGTCTCAGTGGTAGAATCCGCAACAGTATCTTGCTTGAAACTTTTTCAACTTATTACACCCCCATTCAATGTGAATATATATATTCATACTAAGACTTGGAGTCATCCTTGTTAGTTTGAAAGATGGCATCAATATACCCACATATGATCATATCACCTTCTCCATATACCAAGAACATATCCTTAGTTCTTCTCATGTATTTAAGGATTGCCTTAACATTCACCCAATGATCCATGCCTATATCAAACTGGTATCTACTCGTGACACTCAGAGTGTATAATTCATCAAGTCTTGTACATAATATAATATACATGATAGATCCTATCGCTGACGCATAAGGAATCTTACTCATGCAAATTCGCTCGTCCTCTATGCATGGGCACATAGACTTCAAAAGGTGAATCTCATGGCACATGGGTATGAACCCTTTCTTAGATTCATACATGTTAAACTATTTTAGCACTCTATCTATATATGTAGACAGTAAAAGACCAAACAACTTTTTCGATCTATCTCTAAGGCTTCTGTTCGCTTACCATCACAACCAGTCAACTGCTTCTCCACAGTAGTTGATTGGTCAATTACGAGCCTCAAGAGCACCCACTTTCTCCTCTCAAGCACTGGACTCGTGGCTAGCCCAAGCACCCGAGTCCCCAACCTGAGCTCCCGAGTCTTGAGAGGCACTTGCCCGAGCACCAAGTTAGCTTCCTCAGTGCCCGAGCACAGCTGCTTCGGTCGAGCATCACTTCCTCAGTGCCAAGTCATTCTTCATCGACTTCCCGAGCGTCCCTTGCCCGAGCACTCGAGCACTTTCGCTTACCCATCTCGAGCACCGAGTTCTCTGCCTGCCCGAGCACTCACCTCTCAGCACCCGAGAACTACTTCCTCAGCCGCTTGAGCACTCGCCTCTCAGCACCCGAGCACTACTTCCCTAGCCACCTAAGAAATCGTCTCTTAGCACCCAAGCATTGCTTCCTTAGCCACCTGAGCTATGTTGAGAACTCGTCCCTCGCACTCTTCATCTCGAGCACTCACCTAAGCACCAGAGCATCCTATGATGTATCAGTCGATTAGTACTATATCTTTAGTCGACTGATATCTCAATCAGTCTTATTTTAAGTCAACTTTCGCTTCACCTAGTATATCTGATTGACCTCGATTTATATTGTTGTTAGGGCTTCTTTTTAAAAAAAACCTACCATATTCTGTAATCTTGTATAAGAAACTAAACTTGTAAATATAATAAGTCAACTAAATTTGCATGTTGTGTCGATGGATCATTTATAGGATATGGAATATGCACCCTCATGCAAAAACAAAAAGTGTGTAATAATCACCAAATGTAATAAGCAGGCAATCAACGAATAGTAATATTATTAGCTTCATTTAAAAAACTATATTAGATTCAAGTTCAACACACATGTAATACAAATTATATATTAAAGTTCTACACAAATCATTATTTCAAATTCAATACACCACTTGCAACAATTCAAATAAAACAATTAAGATAAATTATTATTTCAATTTCGATACAACCCTTACAACAACTCAGATAAACTCAACATTTGAAATTTAGATAAAAACTTAAAATACATGTCTAATCATCATCAATAAATTTTATAGAATTCAAATGTTGTTTTATATCTTCTAATGTATTTTTCAACTTAGTTAATTTTTCAGATAATGAAAGTTTTCTCCTTGAATTTGAACTTGATAATAAATCTGAAAGTGCATTTAAATTTTTGTTTCACTCGATGTAAAGAAGTAGAGACAAATTTTTTATCCAGATATATCTTAAATGCTCTTTCTGTCTCTTCTCTATTATTGAAAAATTGATGTATAACACTTTTAAAGTCATTAATATTACTAGATACTTATATCCAAGTATTATAAATATCCGATTCATGTTCAATAAAGACAATATATATTTTTCTCCTATAATAAAAATAATATTCAGAATATTATATAAATAAAATTTAGAGTATAAATTTAAACAAGCTACCCCTCCAGCGGCGACGAGCTGCTTGTGGGGCGACCGTACGAAGTCTGCGCGAGGAACAGTAGCAATGCAGTGTCAACTGAGTTGTCACATATTCATCTCCATAACTTTGGTCTATGCAATCAAATTCACCAGAATGTGCCTAATGAATATGAAATCAATAATAACATTATAAATCAGTTCAAACAAAAAAAAAATTATCTGATGCATCAATTAAACATTTGCTCTAGGACCACACTAGGAATGCTCTAACTATTCCTCTATTTACACGATAACATATAAACCATTGATGTTTTATATTATTATAGATAAAACCATGTAACTAACATAGAAAAGGTTTTTTTAATTCTCCAATGAAACTCAACTTGACAATGCATTAAGATTGTATTTGGTAATACAAATTGTAATGTAATTCAAGTTGTAATGGAATGGAATATAATCTTGATTATATTACTATGTTTGAATAAAAATTGTATGTAATCTTGAATTATAAAGATCATTACATTCTTTTGTTTGATGTTCATTACAAAGACGATAGGAATGGATCGACGACGATAACGGAGACAACGACGACGATGACGACGACGGTCGATCGATGACCGACCGACGACTGACAAACCAACGATAGGCAGACCAACGACCGGCGGTCGACGGAGATCGGCGATCGGTGGTGATCGGCGACGACTGACGGTCGATCGATCATCGTCGGTCGCCTGTGGTCGCCGTCGATGACCGACGACCGACGGGCGACCGTTGGTGACCAGTCGGCCGTCGGCCGATCGTCGGTCAATCGTCGGCCAGCCATCGATTGTCGATCGTCAGTCGTCGGGGTGACGCCCAACGGCGAGACACCGACAGACGACGACGACCGATGACCGGCGACCGACTGATCGGTGGCGACAACGAACGATAACGATCGACTTCAACTGTTGAGCATTCAATACTTTTCAAATTATGGCTTGTAATGTAATATAGATTACATAGGTTTTGCTTTGTAATCCAGATTATAAAACTTTAGTACCTTTTGTAATTCAGATTACATTACATTACAATTTGAAGATAATAACAAACAAAGAAATCTATCTTGGAATATAATCTGGATTACATTACAAGGCAGATTATGACATACCAAATGCGGCCTAAAAAGTGATACTATTTAGAATTGTGAAACTCATTTCAATCCAAAATGATTAAGTTACTTAATGGCATGTTACATGTGAGACTAATTGAGTAGACTAAAATTTTTCAATATGGTCTCGTCTTGTCACTTGGCTTGGATACCATATTGAGACTTACAATATCTCATTTCAATCTAAAGAGATTAAATACTTGGGTGCAACTAAGAAAGCTCTGTTTTACAATAGAGAGCATTGCAATTGGTTTAGGGAGAGCAAAGAGAAAACAAGGGAAAAATCGTGTATTGACCAGGAGAGCAACACACAAAAAGGCCGGAAGCTCTCTTACCAGAACCTGTGTCAAGAAAGCTTATGGACAAGCGAATGGATGTTGTAGCAGCCAATTTCGGGCCTTGCAAGTTGCCTGTTCGGCGGTGATGCAAGAGGAGGAGCTTGTTGCGACCGCACGACGAGGGGATGCTTCGAGCCCATCGCGAAGGGGCTTCGAGAGGAGCTACGTGTATGGCTTCGACGTGGAGCTTATTGCGACTGCAGCGGCAAGGGGATGCTCGAGCCCATCGCAAAGGGGCTTTGGCAAGGAGCTACTCACGACTGCGCAGCAAGGAACTTGCAACGAGGGGCGGATCACGTGCCTGCAAAAGAAGAACACACGAGGACCTTGTGGCGAGGGGCAGCTCGCATCCGGCGAGTGGCAGACCGCTACGGGAAGAAGACGTGAGGAGCTTGCTACAATGTGGTGAAAGAAGAAACCTAGATAAAGAAGCGATCGCGGAAAAGATGACCGGGCAGTGTGATGTGGCAATCGTGCATACTTCATATAAAGAATGCAACTTAACATCGTATAAGAGCATTCACAACTCTATCCCATTATAATATTTTCCACCTCATTAAAAAGTACGGGATCCATTGTCACATGTTCATTATAACAACATATTTTTTTCACTCATATCTCTTTTAATATTAATACTCATATTTACGGGTCCTACTCTCCACTCAATCATATATCATATTAAATAAATAAATTTTAAAAATATTTTAAAACATTAAAATTAAAATTATTATTTTCAATAATAATCTTAATTTTTTAAAAATAATTTTTCTTTTTTTAAACATTTATTATTTTTTAATATTTATAATTAAAAAAATAAAAAAATTTACACGTGAGGTGGGCCAGCGTGTTGTAACACCCTATTAATGATAGGGTTGCAGTGCTCTAACGTGTTTTGATCCAATGAAAATAACAATAGATGAAACAATAATTTAAGTTGTTTTTTTATTTGAGGTTGATCCCAGGTTAATTTGTGCTTGATTCTTGAATATTATGAAACTTTTAATTCGAACTTATTTATTTATTTAACTTTTATATTTTTAAATTTATTTAGTTAATTGTGAGCTAAATAGTATAAGTTTGTTTATTCATTTTTAAAGCTTTTATTTACTTATAAGTTTTTATACAAATTATATTGATAAATATGATTTAGAAACTTTGTTTATAGATATTATTTACAGTTAATAGTCTATATTCATTAGAACAAAAGATGATGTATTCATCCCAAACGTTTTTTATCATCGATCTCACAGCTAAATGAAGGAAGATAAATCACGTAATAACCTCTATTCATGAATATTAACCAGTAACAAAGTAATTTAATGAGTTATTTAAATTTAGTTATTTAATGTAGCATAGTATTGTTAGGAATGTTTGGTGGCGCTAGAGCAGGGTGAATAGCAATTTGTCGATTTTTTGGTTCGATCACATTCGTGTGTTCTTGCCTACAAAATAGTAGCATAGTGGAATACAAAAACAAATTCAAATATACAACACAAATACGACACAAGAGTTTACGTGGTTCAGAATCTTAGTTCCTACTCCATAGTCAAGCTCCAGTCTGGTTCCAGTGATACACACTACTATTAAATCTTCACCTTCTCGAAAACAATTCGGAGACGGAGAAACCTCTTATAATGAATTACACAAGGAGAATACAATAAAATATAAAATATAAAAGTAAATGAAGAAAGACAAGTGAAAATATTTTTACAAAATGAGTTTTTTGATCGCTTGTTGATTTGGTTATTTTGAATGACTTGGAAGGTCGAAAAATACAACAGCAACTTCCCTACAAAGTCCTCAAGAACTGTTAGCTTCATCCTCCAACAAAGTCTCCTTATGAAGCTGCAATTCGAATTGATTTTCGCCGACCAATTGACTGACAAAATCTGAGAATTATTTTCAATAAGGAAAGAAGATCGATGGATGCAATTAGTCTTGGATCTGGATACAACAAGATTTTATATCTTATGATACAAGAGTGACTACTTTATCATCCTAACAGATATATAAAATAGTTTTTTTATTTGTAGATGTACTCGCATGTTATACGACGTCCAATCCTCGTGAAAAGCTAGTAGGTGATTTAATAGATCACATGAGATGTGATTTAATAACGATTGAAGATAAATATCCTCATGTATAAATGGGAGATGTAGATAACTACCTACATTTGAGCATGAACCCATCATCACATCATCCCACCCATGTCTCCCATGACCTCTTATTTATTCTCTTATATCTATGTGAAGAAGTAAAAGATGATGAAAAAATTCCACTGGAAGAGAAGAGAGTAGAGAGCACTGATAGCACATTTTTACTAGGCTTAGTGAGGAGGATAAATTCATGCATATAGACAGAACTTGGGCCGTGAGAACAAGAAGATAAGGGGCGTTTGATTTGTAAAGAATTTTTTATTTTTTATTTTAATTTTTTTTTTCTTCCAAAAAACGATTTTTTTTTATTTTTTAATTTTTCAAAAAAGCTGTTTTATTTTTTAAAAAACGAAAATGAAAATAGAAAACGATGATTTTTCGTTTTCCAGAAAATGCTCATTTATTTTCTGAAAAATAGAGATGGAAAACGCAAACCAAACACGTTTTCTCATTTTCATAGAAAATGAAAATAAAAAATAGAGAAGAAAATAGATATCAAACGCCCCCCTATGAAATCTCTTATCTCTTGTTGAAAAAAATAAAAAATAATCATCACAAACTAAAAAAAAAATCATCGAACTTAGATTGTGACGATGTGATAAAAATTCGAATTAACCCTCATAATTTTTATCCCGACCGTCTGCAGGCGTTCTGTTAAGACAGCAGATTTCATAGAAATTCCTGAACCATAGAGTGCCAGCGATTCTACATTTGCATGTAAACTTATGATTCTGCGATTATTTTTTATTCATAAGTTCTTTCAAACCAAATTTCATATTCCTTACATAGGGCAGAGTAGCTGCAGGAACGAAACACACCGTGTTGTTCAACTAATCAATAAATGTTTCCTCGACCTGGACATAGCCACTTATCCGTGACAAGTTTTTGTCCCCAATAATTTATTGGTGCCAGGCTCAATGGTATTTAACTTAATGAAAACCCCCAGTTACTATGAGAACTTAATGGAAAACCCCTTCTCTGTCGTAGATACATCAATATTCCCAAATTCGTCAGGATCAGAATCCGCATCTATATTTCTGCAGTGAGTCCATGTATCTGGAGAGCTTTCATTCTGGTCTCCTTTACTAGGAGGAATTCTTAATTCACTTATTGTCACAGGTAGCGGCTCTTCAACAAAATAGTGGTGGTGCAGCAGCTCAGCAGCAGTAGCTCGACTGTAAGGATTGTAGCAAAGGAGCCTCCTCACAATATCAATTTCTGCAGCAGATCGTTTAGGAAGGCAAGTTTCCAAGCCCAAGGGCTTTTCAACCTTGCTAAAGGATATCTTGCCATAATCAGGCAAGTTTGAACAGCCTGGCCAGGTTTCTTCAGTTAAGTTACCCAAGACACTGATGATCCTGCCCAATTGATCTATATCAGATGTCCCTGGAAATAATGGATCCAGCCTGAGAAGCTCTGCGAAAATGCACCCTAATGACCAGAGATCAATCTCTTGTCCGTAGCTTGTTGATCCATAGAGTAGCTCAGGAGCTCTAAACCATCTTGTTCCAACGCATGAAGTAAGGGCACCAGATTCATCTACTAAATCTTCTTGCACCTCATTAGTGTAGGAACTCTTGAAGGGATCAAGCTCAATGTCACCAGTACTACAGGTGGCCAAACAAGATGTATCCCCATCTTGTAAACTCATATCCTTGTCACTATCATACATCATGCTTTTTGTCTTTAGGCTGTACAACTCCTTCATATACTCATCCTCGTCCACATGGCAGATTCCTGGAGCAGTCTGGTGCTCAATTCTTGGGTCTTGATCATTCCGAACTACAGATTCAACGTGTGCAGCTGATGGTTGATGCTGTACCCATGTCTCTGAAACTTGTTCATTTGCACTAGTATCAATGGTAATCATCCTAGCTTCCTGAAGTATCCTTGACTGCAAAGGATAAAAAAATTCAACAATATTTTGAAGGGCTTACTTACCAAGGCATCTATGTTGCAAGAACAAAATATCAAGTAACAGAAAAAGTAAACATAAAGATGACAGTGAGATTGTAGTAGGCATTGACCAACAGAATCAGTCAATAACTGCAAATAGAGCTTCTCTTGAACTCACACTTCGCTCAAGGCTACGTGACCAATAGGAAGGCAGGTCGCACCAATCCAGCTAATAGTGGTTATAAGCCTATAGGGTCTACAACAGTAATTCTCAATATCAAACATCTCATTTGAAGCATCTTGAACAACTTATGCATACAAATTAAACAGATAATCGTGGGTAAGACATGAGTTGTTAAAATCTTCCACTACTACAGTAACAAGACTGAGGAGCAGAAGTTAACTTACAATGCTCCTTGAGAAACTGATGGCTGATTACTTGTGCAAAGACAGACACTTGAGCATGGCTTCAAGGCTTACCAAAAAACAACATTATGATCAAGATGCATAAAAGTTAAAAGGTGGTTAATACTTCTTGACCATCTGTCACATCTACTACACCTCTTTTTGAACATTAAGAAGACATGTCAATCATATGTTACTTTAGGTACTTTTAGTAATAATTGGCTCTTTGCTCTGTAGACTTACTTGCCACTGTACTCCCTTGATCTTGCATGGCAGCATCGGGCTGAGCCATCAATAAATGTTTAGCCTTTAGTCTTATAAGTTAACTTTTAAAAAAAAAAAAAAAAAATTCATCCTCAATGTAAACTTAATATGGTAGATAGTCACATTATTATTTAAATAGGAGCTATTTAAAAAAATGCAACTGATGCATGGTGTTTTTCATGGTTTATAACATTTAATCACCTTTTATCGGGAAAAGCAAAGTGGAGAGATTAGTCCAGGTATGAATCCTCTCCATATAATCTATCTCCCTATAAGTCAGATTATGTTCTCTTCCAATGCCTACATGTAGGCCATTTTAATCCAATTCCATGAAAAAAAACCTGATTTCAATAGCAAAAATGGTCCTCGCATTGCTAGAATACCAGAAAATAGGTAAAATACTTGGACAAAAGGAGAGATCTCTGGATACCTACAGTATATCAAAAAGATAGCCAATTCTCTAAAAGAAACTAATTCTGCAACATTGTCTTTTGTGAACTTTACTTTTAAATAATAATTAGAAAAGTTCAAAGAAGCATTTATTATTATTCTTATATGATTTTTGATCAAGAAGTGCAACTTCAATTAGAAAACAGCATGTGCATATGTGAATATCTTCTTTAATAAAAGTACAGATAGAAGTATTTTCCATTTATTCTAAGTATATCAAAAAACTCTTTCTATCTATTCTTAGAATTTTTTAAAATTATTTATTATGAGATCTAAATTCAACTCATTGAAGGTTATGAAGATAATGATGAAAGGATTAACTAAGAATAGCTATGAGAAGAACTAATACAATCGTAATGATGTATGGGACATTATTATACTTCTTTTACTTGATGAATCATAAGAAGAAAGAAATATTATGAGTACATTAATTAGTAAAACCGATGAAATAAATGCAAAACCAGGTAAAAAGAAAGGAAAAAATAATGTTTTTGATCCTACCAAGTAATAACAAATGCACCAAGTTGGATTTGATTTTCCGGATGGTGGACTTACATATTAATTTACGATTTTAGACAAACCCAATAAAACGATCTAATTAATATTTTAATAATGGGTTTGGTTTAATGGATGTGGATATCATGTGTGTAGAAATCCGCTAACCCACTTTTCTATTGTTGAGAGAAGATTTTGGAAGTCGTCGCCTTAACCCCTATGAAAGATCAAACCTTGCCGCTTTTTCGATTTCGATCTTTAGGCTGATTCAGCATCATTGGGATTATGGCTTTGAATCTCAATTCAGGTGTGATTTACATTTTATCTGCTTCTGTTGATTTTGTTTCTTATATTGCTATAAAATCAAAGACAAGATCCTGTGGTGTGAACTTATTCGAGTCTTTTGATTTATATGCAGTAACACGGTTCATATAGTTATTGAATCTATCACACCATACCATTTTATCCCTCAAATAGTCAAAAAATAAATGAAACACATCATTTGGAGATTTGACGATGAATCAATTTACTCTTTGTAATATATGAACACTAGTTTAATTCAACCTATTTTTCCAAACATTAGGCATCTAAGTCCTTAAGAGTCACAATTGTGACCTCCAAACTATATACCAATCTTAATTGATAGGAATCCTACTTATTTGGGTTTGAAAGGATAGCTCACCCTTTTTGCATACTCTTCCCCTTGGTCTACGAAACTTCATAACATGCACTTAAGGAACTGCTTTATGAACTTCCTTGTTCCATCTATTGTGGTCAAATAATTTCGTGATTTTCATTGAATATATCCAACCAATTTCATAAGCCAGGATTTAGCATAACTCTATTACAGCATCAAAAACCTCAAAAGGATAAAGATAAATACAACTTGGATCAGAACATACAATCAATTGATCCAAGATTTAAAGTCAGCACCAAATCAAAATTTAAACAATCTGATATATTCTAATCTTAATCGATTTATGCTGACTGCATCATCTATGAACCAATAATCCACGAAAACTCTGAAATATATAATCCTCTGTTGATTCAGAAGGAATTTAATTCAGAAACATATGATCTGACCGATCTAAGTTCTTCCTATATTTGATTTTACTACCTGGCTAATAATTAAGAAGGAATAAGACGAGATCTTTTGGAAAATCGGAGAGATACCTGACCAAAATCCGCAAGTTTAAGAATTCCATCAGCTGAGATCAACAAATTCGATGACTTCAGGTCCCGGTGCACGATGGAACTCCGATGGCAGGCCTCGATCCCGCGCAGAATCTGCAGCATCCACTGCTTCATCTGGCCTATGGCGATTTCCCCGCACCTCTTGGCGTCCGAAATGACGGCATCCAGGTCTGTCGGGAGGAACTCAAGCACGAGCACCGCGTCCTCATCCTCGTGCCAGAAGTACTCAAGAAGTTCAACAACGTTGGGCGCACCCCGAAGGGCCTGGAGCGCCTCGATTTCGCTGAAGGAGCTCCGGTAGTCGTGTATCTCCTTGAGCGCGACAACGAGGTTATCCGACAGGCGACGGGCGCGGTAGACGTCGGCATAGGCGCCGGAGCCAATTCTGCCAAGGATCTGGTACCTCTGGGTGATCTCGCTGCGGCCGTAAATGCTCCAGCTACGCGAAGAAGTCTGCACCTGCGTCAAAGGCGGCGGAGAAGAATCCATGTCGGTGACTGGAGCTCGAGATTGGGAGTTGTGCCGGCGAGGGTTTGTCGGGTTGGAGGATGCGGTCAACGGGGCTGGAAGTGGAGGAATGATTTCTATTTCCGGGGATGAATAAAAATCTAAAGGGCGTTCCAAATTTAAGACATGAACACTCTTTTTATAAAAATAATTAAATAGACGTTCAATCAAATATTCGTTATTTAAATATTATTATACTATTTGTTATAATAATTAGTGAGTATTTATAAACATATTCATTATCCATTATCTTATCAAATGCATATTATAATCTAATCCTTTAATCTAAAAAATCATACAATAAATAATAAAAATATTCCTGAATAAATTATATAATATAGTGTTTTTAATTATCTATAATAGTATTAATTTAAATATGAAACACCCTATTGAGGTGTCATCTTTTGGATTTTTTTTTTAAAATAAATCCTCTTTTGACCATTTACATAATTTGAGATGCTTTGTTAATTTTTACCTATTATTAATTATTAGCTTAGCTCTCCTCGTAGAACCAGATCCAATTCATATAGTAACCATAAAATTCTAATTTTTATTAAATACATATGTCTTAAAGATAAAATTCTAATTTTATTTGAGTAAATTTAATAATATTTACTATTTGTATTAAATATTCTCGATAGTATTTTATAAAAAATATTACTTAGGGCACCTGCAACGCCCTGTTAATAGGGGTGTTATAACATTCCTTTCCGTTAATATGCATTGTGGAAGGGTGTTATAACACCCTTCCACTTGAACGCGTTCAAGACAATGAACGTGTTCAAGTGAAAATAAAATAAAATATTTAATTTTTTAACGGTTAATTTGAAATTTCATCTATAAATATCTATTAGATATGGGTTCCATCTATTTAATTTGTACACATATTAGCCGTTACAAATTAACCGTTGGAAATAATGAATATTAATGTTAAAAGAGATATGGGTGAAAGAGATATGTTGTTATAATGATTATGTGACAGTGGACCCTATACTTTTTGATAAGGTGAAGGATATTATAATATGTGAGCATTGCGGATGCTCTTAATAGTATCTTTAATGATAATATTTGTATTGCATAGTAATAGACATATTTTCAAGGAGTGTGATGGTGCTTTCTTCTTTGGATCTCCAAGATCCCCTTCTCTTTTCTTGTGAACTGTTGGATCTAACACCAAAAAAGAGAACTAGGAAAAAAAGGATCAGCTGGAAGGGTTACTCGTGATATTCGAGATTAAGCTGAATCTACCACTCCAAGGAAAAACGTTAAGGGTTGGCCGGCTTCCCAGCGCGGCCACTCCGACGATCAAATCAATATGAGTATGAGAAGAAAAGTAATGAATCGGAAAATAAGAGAGATCTGAGAGATACCAAATGAAAAAGAAAACAATCATCCCCGATCTCGTCGTCTTCTGTCCTTTTATAGACGGAGCCCTCCACCTTCTCCTAATGGTGAATGTCCGTAAATGCCCCTTTAACAAGCTGCCCTTCTAACCGTTTTTCCCACTCCTGATTTCAAAAATATCTCTTGTCACGTGTTAATCTCAAATAGAAAGATACAAATAATTATTTTAAACTAACCACCCTCGACCTTTCATTGTTACCTCCCACCCTTCAGCACGCCTTTCTTCCCCTGGTTTCCTATTAAAAAGAGAATCTCGTTCGAAAAATGTACTAACTGCCTTGGCATCATTTACGCTTGACTGCTATGGAAAATACTACTCTTATCCGAGAAACACATACTACCCTAGAATTATCCTACCTGGAAGCAGTCATACTGCCCTGGAAACCCCATGGAATAATTAGTCTCAGAACTACCCACAGAGCCCTGACATAAATCATACAACTCTAGAGCTACCTTGGAACGACTTATATTGCCTTGACCTTGTTTACACTGCCCTGGAATTGCCTAGACAGTCCTGGAACCATACTGACCTTGCTTAAACTGCCCTGGAATTGCTTATACTGTCCTGGAATTACACTGGCCTTCCTTAGACTGGCTTGGAATTGCTTATACTTCCCTGGAACTACACTAACCTTCCTTAGACTAGCCTAGAGTTGCTTACACAATCCTGGAACCGCACTGGCCTTACTTAAATTGCCCTGGAATTGCTTATACCGTCCTGAAACTACACTGCCCTTACTTAGATTGGCCTGACATATCATTATGCGCCGGAACTAAATCGACCTTACTTAGATCGACTGAATTGCTTATACAACCTCGTGACTGGCCTTACTTAAATCGCCTCGAATTGCTTATACAACCTCGCCAGACTGGTCTTACTTAAACTGCCCTGGAACTACACGGGCTTTACTTAGACTGGCCTGAATTGCTTATACTGCCCTAGAACTAACTAACCTTAGACTGACTTGGAATTGCTTATACAACCCAACACTGGGCTTACTTAAACTGCCCTAGAATTGCTTATACAGCCATGGAACTGCATTGGTCTTACTTAAACTTCCCTAGAATTACTTATATTGCTCTGAAACTACACTGGCCTTACTTAGACTGCTCTGAAATTTACTTATACAACCCTGGAACTGCACTAGCCTTACTTAGACTGCTCTAGAATTTGCTTATACAACCCTGAAACTGCACTGGCCTTACTTAGACTGCTCTGGAATTTGCTTATACAACCCTGCACCGACCTCACTTAAACTGCCCTGGAACTGCACTGACCTTACTTAAATTGCCTTGGAATTACTTATATTGCCCTGAAACTACACTGGCCTTACTTAGACTGCTTTAGAATTTGCTTATACAACCCTGGAACTGCACTGACCTTACTTAGACTGCTCTGGAATTTGCTTATGCAGCCCTGGAACTACACTGGCCTTACTTAGACTGCCCTGGAAACTCTGACCCCATCATAAGTTCCCCCTTTTTAGTAAAATTGAAAAGAAAAGTCGAATGAAGTTTTACATGTGTCCACAAAAAATTTCTCCATCTTAACTTTGAAAAAAGACCTCCTACCCATCATAAGTTCTCCCTCTTTAATAAAACTAAAGAGCAAAGTCGAATGAAGTTTTACAAGTTCTTATAAATGTGCCAACATTACCATATTAATCCTCCACAATCATAATTTACAATAACGATGCACCGCACATGAATCCTTGCATACCATACGCAAGACTACAAACTAACTAATCATTTGTGATATTTCATACCTAAGATATTGTATAAGGCATTCACGCCTTAGAACACTGTAAGAAGCTTTTATGCTTTATAATACTGTAAGTGGAGTTTATGCTTTAGAATATTGTAAGAGGTGTTTATGTCTTAGAATACTATAAGAGGCGTTTATGCCTTATAATACTGTAGAGGCGTTGAGCCGTGTTAGCATGTTACCTGCCTATTATATCTGGCATTATAATTCCCCGTGGGAGCATAAAGCTATCTAGCTTTTAGGCCGTTATAATAGAATCATAAGAACCTTTTACATATGTCATATAGAGGCGTTATAGTTCCCCATGGGAGCATAAAGCTATCTAGCTCTTAGGTCTTTATAACAGAACCATAAGAATCTTTTATATATGCCATATAGAGGTGTTATAGTTCCCCGTAAGGGCAAATAGCTATTTAACCTTTAGGTTGTTATAGTAGGCACAGAGCCTGAATTAATTTCTAATACTTAACAGAAATAACACCAAAATTACCATACCTTAGAAATAATACCATTGAGACAAGAAATAAGGAACTCCCACCAAGCATAATAATCGTTCACACCAATGCCATTAACAATTTCCAAAAAGAATGAGCTCTTGTATAACACATGCCCCAATCCCAAATTATAAACACATTATGCCCTTCTATAAAAAATCATTAGATACCCTGAAACCTTCTTAGAAAACTTTATAACCCTCTAAAAGCATTCCCATCAACCTCCTAATACCATATTAAACACTAAAAACAAGGAAAATCTCCTCCAAAAACATCTATTAAAAATACTTTAAAGTATTGCATGCTTAACTAACACATACCATTCTTACTTCTGTTAACTCCCCATCGCTCCCCTATGGTCCTTCTCAAAAACCCTAACCCCTTCCCCCGAAACTTACCTCTTTGACGATTCCCTCACCGCCATGACCTCCTCCTCCTCCATCGCTCCCTGGTATGAAACCATAGCCAGCCAACTTACCCTCAACCATTCTTTCTTCCGCCACGACCCTAAATACCTCCCTGAAAACTCCACCATCGCCATTCCCAATCAATCCCAGTGCCCTCATCTATCTCCGGTCAGAACCAACACCCTATTCACGAGGCAACTGGAGGGAGGTCTCCGTCTCCCCTCCCAAAATCTCTCTACCACATCCTCTTCTTCTACAGTATACCAGTCAACCAACTAACCCTCAACTCCCTTCGCATCCTAGTTAGCACCATCATCGTCTTCCATCACCTCAACATCCCACAAGTACCCTGAAACGACCCAACCTAATACATATATATATATATATATATATATATATATATATATATATATATATATATATATATATATATATATATATATATATATATATATATATATATATACTTTATCACATAAATCACATACACATGATTGGATAATCCTCTTTATTTTATTCCATTCAAGTAAGAGTCTCAATTACAGCCTCTTCACTCAGCACCTCACTGAAGTAATTCATCCATTCCAACAGTTCAACTCAGACAGTCCTGCATCATTGAAGTCCCGGACAGTGTGTGGCATGTTCATCGTCATCTCCTCAGTTACTCCACCCCCGCTTCTTCCAACTCAATCTGAGAGCTCAGCTCCCTACCTATAAACATTTAGTGACATCATGAGTTCACAGCCCAGTAAGTAAATCAAGGATAAATACACAGCGTAGAAAGGAGAGGAAATAAAAACAAAACTCAAAACATGAATCGTAAAGTTAATTATATATATATCTAGCATGCAACTCAGGCCTAGCATCAATAACTCATAACAAGACATGCAAATATAGCACCATGGTAGGCTCAACATTAAATTTCCATCACTTTACGTACCTAAACATGAAGCGCAACCATTACCTATAAAAGAACATGTAAATGTAACAAAACAGTAACCAAATTCATACTTTTCTTTCATGCTAACTGTATATAACATAAATCTTCGTGGTACCTCACATTTTGCATTTTTAAATGCGGAGCCAGTCAAAAACCTTATTTGTCTTGTGCAATCCTGAGGTACCTCTAGAAAGAACTAAGGGAATCACCATCACCATCACCATCACTCAATCATCAATTTGGGTGGGCCCTTCCGGAGCTCATCCCGAAGCCCAACCCTGCACCACTAATACTCATGTACATACAATTAGCTAGATAAAGAACATCTATCATTTCTTCTCATAGTCAATCATATTTGTCACTTCATATACCGTTGAACATTTTAAGCTAACATTTAACTCAGTATACAGATGGATGATATCACAGAACATTATAAATTAGCATCTAACTTTAAGTACCGATGGATGAACATACATATGTATATATATATATATATATAACATCTAACCTCATACACAGGTAGATGTTAGTTATAACTGATTCACATAGCAGATAGGCATTTGAAAGATTTGATGAACAATGAACTAAAATAATAACATGGCACATCATGGTTGATCATAAATATCTATACATAGCATCCCACCTCATACACAGGTAGATGGTAATTACACACATTTACATATAGCATCTACACTCATACACAGGTAGATGATAATGACACCCAGTTACATATAGCATCTAACCTCATACACAGGTAGATGGTAATTATAATATTTTACATAGCATCTACAACATAAAGAAAAATCTTCCGAACGGTTAACTAAGCATATAGAGGGATAAAGAATACAACAAAATTCCTCTACTAACATTGAAGTCTCATCAATAAACACAAATCCCAACTTTCCCCATGACTCCATCATTTTATACTAACAATCAGCTCTATCTAAGCGATTTCCTTTGTTATATCCATCGGTAGAGCTAAGAGAATTTCCGGGAACCCTAAAAACACCCCTCAGAGACCCTTAAGCTGGCGTTGTCCTACACCATAGCTTCTGGCCGGATGCACCCTCTTCCCATCTCTGCAAAGGATCCAATAGAACCATTCAATCACAACCGCTGCTCACTAAGAACCATCATCTTGCCGATTCCCAATCCAACCCAATGGCAAAATTCATCCGGTTTCTACTTCCCTCGCCCTAAACCCACAAAGGTAAATCCCTAACCACACCTAGCAATCCATCCCTGAAAATGCCCAGCGTAAACCCACGTAACTAGCAGAAATCCTTAGCTCAATTAACACCGATTAAAATGCCTAAGACTAGCTACATATACCCCGAAATCCGTTCAAAAACAAAATCCCAATCGTAAGCGCGAACAAAACTGAAATCCCCAGTTCAAACTCCACGGATTCAACTCTCTAAAACCCATCTATATCCCTCTGTCGCCAGCCATTTTCCAGAGATTTACTTACCGTACAGCCGACGGAGGACGATCGGATGGCTGCCGGCAGCGTTGAGATGATCTTCGGCGGAAGAAATCGCCGAGCATAGCTTATCTGGGAGTTGGCGGCGAATCGGCGACGGAAGGAATTGCTTGCGGAAGAAAAGGGTAAAGAAATGGATCGGTTTTGCGGCTTATAAATGTCATTTCCGATGGGGTTAAGCCAACTCAAGTTAATTCCAAGCTAGCCCATATTTAACCTAGGGCTAACCTTAATTAATCCAAACACCCCCTTCAGGCCCAAATCTTTCTCCGAACCGATCATATGAACCCCTTTTTGACTCAGACTTCCCATTCCGCCTATACATACTCATTTATTTATATTATTGTTATATATATATATATATATCCAGATATTTTTATTTTATTTTATTTTTTTTTTCGCGACCTGACAACTCTCCTCCCCTTAGAAGAATTTCGTCCTCGAACTTCGACTTACCAAATAATTCGGGGTAACGGTCGCACATGTCCTGCTCAGTCTCCCAAGTAGCTTCCTCCTTTTGCTGATTTCTCCATAAAACTTTCACCATTCAGATTTCTTTATTTCTCAGCTTTCGCACTTGATGATCCAGTATCTCTTCGGGTATTGCCTCGTAAGATAGGTCTGGTGTCCACTGTATGGCCTCATGCCCAATTACATGTGCAGGGTTGGATAGGTACCTCCTGAGCATGGATACATAGAACACATTATGAACTCCTGCCAGGTTGGGTGGTAGTGCAACTCGGTATGCCCTGGTCCCAATCCGATCTAGAATCTCAAAAGGCCCAATATACCTCGGACTGAGTTTGCCCTTCCTGCCAAACCTCAGTACCCCCTTCATAGGTGACACTTTGAGAAATACATGGTCTCCCACTGTGAACTCCAAGTCCCTCCTTCAACAATCTGCGTAACTCTTTTGGCGACTTTTGTTGCATTACATCTCGGATCTTTGCCACCAATTCCACAGTTTGTGCCACAATCTCCGGACCCAAAACTGCCCTCTCTCCTACCTCTTCCCAATGCAATGGGGTTCTACACCTTCTTCCGTATAGCACTGCATAGGGAGCCATACCGATGGTGGCTTGATAACTATTATTATAGGTGAACTCCACCAAGGGCAATTTAGACTCCCAGCTCCCTTTGAAATCTATAATGCAAGCTCGTAGCATATCTTCTAAAATCTGAATTACTCGCTCAGATTGACCGTCGGTCTGGGGATGGAAAGCGGTGCTAAAAGTAAGTTTCGTACCCAATCCCCGGTGCAAACTCTTCCAGAATCTGGATGTAAATTTTGGGTCTCTATCTGACACAATCTGATCCGGAATTCCATGTAACCTTACTATTTCCCGTATATACAGCTCTGCGTATTGTATCATAGTGAAAGTGGTTTTCACTGGCAGGAAGTGTGCTGACTTCGTCAATCGATCCACAATGACCCACACTGCATTTGATCCCTTAGTCGAGACTGGTAACCCTACCACGAAATCCATGGCAACATTTTCCCACTTCCAGACGGGTATCGGAAGCGGTTCAAGCAATCCAGCGGGCCTCTGGTGCTCAGCTTTCACCTGTTGACAGGTAAGGCACTCATGGACCATTTTGATTATGTCTCTCTTCATGCTCGGCCACCAATATAATAGCTGCATATCTTTATACATCTTCGTGCTGCTGGGGTGAACCGAGTACGGGGTACTGTGGGCTTCCATCATGAGATTCTCTCTCAGAGATCCTTCTTTAGGCACCCATATGCGGCCTTTGTATCTCACAATCCCATCAACCACTGAGTAGAGGGTGCCCCCCTTTGCCTCATCTCTGCGTTTCCATTCCATTAACTGTCGATCCGATGCTTGTTCTGCCCGAATCTGATTCCGTAAATCCGATTTAACCGTCAGTGCCGCCAATCTAGCCTGCTCACCTGGTGCTATCACCTCCACTCTCAGCTGTTGAAATTCTGATATCAACCTTTGTTGGGTGGTCAACTGTGACAGCGTCGCCAACTTACGACTCAGCGCATCCGCCACCACATTTGCCTTACCCGGGTGATAGTTAATATTGCAATCATAATCCTTTACCAACTCCAACCATCGTCTCTGCCGCATATTTAGTTCCTTCTGAGAAAACAAATATTTCAAGCTTTTATGATCGGTGTAGATCTCACAGCGTTCTCCGTAAATATAGTGTCGCCAAATCTTCAAAGCAAATATAACTGCTGCTAATTCTAAATCATGTGTAGGATAGTTCTGCTCATGCACCTTCAACTGGCATGATGCGTAGGCGATGACTCTCCCATTCTGCATCGGTCTGACAGCCCTGCGGTGGTGGAGGCATCGTGTACACCATCGCCCGTAATGTTGTCAAGCACCGGTGCCATCGTCAGCCTTTCCTTTAACTCCATAAAACTCCTCTCACACCGAGCAGTCCATTCATACCTCACCCCCTTCTTGGTCAGCGAAGTCAGGGGTAGCGCAATGCGTGAAATTTTTTTAATGAATCTGCGATAATACCCAGCTAGTCCCAAGAAACTCCGAATTTCTGTAACATTTCTTGGAGTAGCCCAACTCTGGATTGCCTCCACTTTGACTGGATCCACCTCTATTCCCTTCTCTGAGACTATATGCCCTAGAAATGATATCTGCCTCAACCAAAAATCGCATTTGCTGAACTTAGCGTATAACCGCTTATCCTTCAAAGTCTGCAGCACCAGCGTCAGATGTTGTAGGTGTTCTTCCCGACTTTGGGAGTAAATTAGTATATCGTCAATAAAAACAATCACAAACTGATCCAAGTATGGCTGGAAGATCCGGTGCATCAAATCCATAAAGGCTGCGGGGGCATTAGTAAGCCCAAACGGCATAACTAGAAACTCGTAATGACCATATCGAGTTCTGAATGCAGTTTTATGAACATCCTCTCCTTTCACCCGCAGTTGGTGGTACCCCGACCTCAAATCAATCTTTGAGAATACAACAGTTCTCAGTTGATCAAGCGGATCATCGATTCTAAGCAACGGTACTTATTCTTAATCAGAACCCGGTTCAACTCTCGGTAGTCAATGCACAGCCGCATCGACCCGTCCTTCTTACGGACGAACAACACTGGCGCTCCCCATGGTGACACACTGGGTCGGATGAAACCCTTATCCAATAGTTCTTGTAGTTGCTCCTTCAGTTCCTTCATTTCAGTAGGTGCCAGGAGGTACGGTACTTTAGACACAGGGGTGGTTCCCGCTATTAGTTCTATCCCAAACTCGACTTCCCTGACAGGGGGTAAACCTGCAATGTCCTCTGGGAACACCTCGGGAAAATTCTGAACTACCTCTACTTCCTTCAGATTTGGTCTAGGGGCCTCAACACTACTCATTATGTTGACTAGGAATCCGTTACACCCTTTACTCAACATTTTCTGAGCTTTACATGCGGATACAATATGAGGAAGACTCAGTGTGGAGGTTGCATTGAAGGTGAAAAATTCCTCATTTTGTAGTTTCAGTTTAACCATCCTCTATCTACAGTCAATAATTGCCTCGTACTGGGTCAGCCAATCCATACCCAGAATCACATCGAAGTCCACCATTTCCAACACAATGAGGTCGGCGTACACTGTAGAGTTCTGCATCTTCATCGGGTAGTCCCTCACTATTCTATTGCTAGGCAGTTCTTCCCCAGAAGGCAAGGACACGCGATAGCCGGTAGCCATCCAATCACATGAAATATCCAGTCTTGCAACATAAGCCACGGATATGAAAGAGTGTGTAGCTCCAGAATCAATTAAAGCATGAGCGGGTAGATTGACAATAGAAATTCTACCTGTGATGATGGTCGATTCGGGATCCACCTGCTCTTGTGTCATGGCATACACCCTTCCTCTGGTTGGCTCTGTGAGCTGAGGGCAGTTCATAGCAAAGTGGCCTGACTTCTTGCACTTGTAGCACACGTCTGTACCCACTAAACATTGACCTGCATGAGCCTTCTCACACTTGGAACACTGAATTTTTCTTTCGCCCTTGGAAACAGTATGGTCAACTGGTCGAGGTTCCTGGGGTCGTTGTCGTGGCTGCGTCTGTAACAGTGGCTGCTTGCCTCGAAACTGGGCAGGCGCAAACTTCTTCTGACTCGGTGCCTGAGGTTCCCTTCCCTGGTAACTCGGTCTCTTGTTCTGTACTTCCCTTATCATGTCATTCCTGTCCCTCTCTGACATCAGAGCTTGATCCACAGCCTCCCTGAAGGTGGTAACTCGGCTCACCCTGACATCATGTCGAATCGCTGCCCTCAGTCCCTCAGTAAAATGTTTCAGCTCCTCTACTGGTTGACTTGCAATCATAGGTACAAAATACCGCCCCTTCTCGAATTCTCTGACATACTCAGCCACTGTCCGGTCCCCTTGGCGAAGCTCTAAGAATTCCCTAGCCATTCGAGTTCTGGTGTCAGCAGTGAAATACTTACCATAGAATACCTCTTTGAATTCATCCCAAGTAACTGTAGTTAGGTCCACTGCTGCGCGTGCCCCTTCCCACCATATCCGAGCATCGCAACGCAACATGAATATGGCACACCTCACCACCTTATCCGTATCATCTCCAATGATCGAATCCATCCTTCTACAGCGATAGGATCTGTATTTCCCTTAAACTCCGTCGGACCAAGATCCTTGAACTGCTTGTAAACTGGGTTCACCCTGGCTGTAGGCCCGCTGTGCGCATTTCCTTGCTCCCTGGCTCTCAACAGCTGTTGGATCTGTTCTCCATGAATCCGACTCTGTTCCTGCATGATTGCGGCAAGCTCAGCGTGGAACTGACTATTCTGCCCAACTTCCCCATTGTTCCTTTGACCCGCCATTCACCTATAAACGCAATACCTGCACCGTTATCTCTAGTCTTGTACATAAACTCAAACATGATTACATTAAGATTACTACTCGAAAAGTAAGTATAAAACCTACAACCGCGGGGATGAATGTATCCGAGTCCTTGATGAGATGGCATGCCAACACTGTCCTTTAGAACCGATGCTCTGATACCAACTGAAACGACCCAACCTAATACATATATATATATATATATATATATATATATATATATATATATATATATATATATATATATATATATACGTACCCTTAGCCCGACCCCTAACAATTATCACATAAACCACCTACACATGATTGGATAATCCTCTTTATTTTATTCCATTCAAGTAAGAGTCTCAATTACCTCTTCACTCGGACCTCACCAAGTAATTCATCCATTCCAACGATTCAACTCGAGCAGTCTGCATCATTGAAGTCCCTGCGGTGTGTGGCATGTTCATCGTCATCTCCTCGATTACTCCACCCGCTTCTTCCAACTACTCAATCTGAGAGCTCAGCTCCCTACCTATAAACATTTAGTGACATCATGAGTTCACAGCCCAGTAAGTAAATCAAGGATAAATACACAGCATAGAAAGGAGAGGAAATAAAAACAAAACCCAAAACATGAATCGTAAAGTTAATTATATATATATCTAGCATGCAACTGTTAGCATCAATAACTCATAACAAGACATGCAAATATAGCACCATGGTAGGCTCAACATTAAATTTCCAGTTCACTTTCTGTACCTAAACATGAAGCGCAACCATTACCTATAAAAGAACATGTAAATGTAACAAAATAGTAACCAAATTCATACTTTTCTTTCATGCTAATCAGATATAACATAAATCTTCGTGGTACTCACATTTTGCATTTTTAAATGCGAGCGATCAAAAACCTTATTTGTCTTGTGCAATCTCGAGGTACCTCTAGAAAGAACTAAGGAATCACCATCACTCATCACTAATCATCAATTTGGGTGGGCCCTTCCCGGAGCTCATCCCGGGAAGCCCAACCCGTCCAGGCACCACTAATACTCATGTACATACAATTAGCTAGATAAAGAACATCTATCATTTCTTCTCATAGTCAATCATATTTGTCACTTCATATACACTGAACATTTTAAGCTAGCATTTAACTTTCGATACTGATGGATGATATCACAGAACATTATAAATTAGCATCTAACTTTAAGTACCAATGGATGAACATACATATGTATATATATATATATATATAGCATCTAACCTCATACACAGGTAGATGTTAGTTATAACTGATTCACATAGTAGATAGGCATTTGAAAGATTTGATGAACAATGAACTAAAATAATAACATGGCACATCATGGTTGATCATAAATATCTATACATAGCATCCCACCTCATACACAGGTAGATGGTAATTACACACATTTACATATAGCATCTACACTCATACACAGGTAGATGATAATGACACCCAGTTACATATAGCATCTAACCTCATACACAGGTAGATGGTAATTATAATATTTTACATAGCATCTACAACATAAAGAAAAATCTTCCGAATAGTTAACTAAGCATATAGAGGGATAAAGAATACAACAAAATTCCTCTACTAACATTGAAGTCTCATCAATAAACCTGAAATCCCAACTTTCCCCATGACTCCATCATTTTATACTAACAATTAGCTCCTACCTAAAGCGATTTCACTGTTATATCCATCGGTAGAGCTAAGAGAATTTCCAGGAACCCTAAAAACAGCCCCTCCGAGACCCTTAACTGGCGTTGTCCTACACCATAGCTACAACCGGACTGCACCCTCTTCCCATCTCTGCAAAGGATCCAACAGAACCATTCAATCACAACCGCCGTTCACCAACGCAGAACCATTTGTGCAGATTCCCAATCCAACCTGATGGCAAAATTCATCCGGTTTCTACCGTTCCCTCTGCCCCTAAACCCACAAAGGTAAATCCCTAACCACACCTAGCAATCCATCCCTGAAAATGCCCAGCGTAAACCCACGTAACTAGCAGAAATCCTTAGCTCAATTAACACCGGTTAAAATGCCTAAGACTAGCTACATATACCCCGAAATCCGTTCGAAAACAAAATCCCAATCGTAAGCGCGAACAAAACTGAAATCCCTAGTTCAAACTCCACGGATTCAACTCTCTAAAACCCATCTATATCCCTCTGTCTCCAGCCATTTTCCAGAGATTTACTTACCGTACAGCCGACGGAGGATGATCGGATGGCTGCCGGCAGCGTTGAGACGATCTTCGGCGGAAGAAATCGCCGAGCACAGCTTATCTGGGAGTTGGCGGCGAATCGGCGACGGAAGGAATTGCTCGCGGAAGAAAAGGGGAAAGAAATGGATCAGTTTTGCGGCTTATAAATGTCGTTTCCGATGGGGTTAAGCCAACTCAAGTTAATTCCAAGCTAGCCCATATTTAACCTAGGGCTAACCTCAGTTAATCCAAACACCCCCTTCAGGCCCAAATCTTTCTCCGAACTGATCATATGAACCCCTTTTTGACTCAGACTTCCCATTCTGCCTATACATACTCGTTTATTTATATTATTGTTATATATATATATATCCAGATATTTTTTTTTTCGCGACCTGACATACCCCACATATTCCACTGCCTCTATCAGCTGAAGATGGCCGACCACGACGTTTTCTACTTCATGGCCCGCCAAGGTTACCAGTTCCTTACTGACATACCCTCCTCCAATAAGGCTGAAAAGAGTTCTATTTCTTTATCGCTACAGATCCTCCTTTCCCCTTCTCCTCTCGCTGGAAAACTGCCCTTCCAGATCTCCCAGACCCTAAAATTGTTAAAATTAATATCAACTTCCCCTCCATCAAAGCCAAGTTGAAGAATAAATATTTCAGCATAGCATAACTCATAAAGGTGCCCATTTTATCCTATTATAGGCTATCTCCCATTCCTTCACTGGATGCTCATCCCATCAGTAAGCTTCCCTCGTCCCTTTATCTTAAGACAACAACTGCCTTTATAGAAAATACTGCCCTTTTATTCATTAATTTGTAAACTAGTACCATATCATGTTTTCTTACCATATTTTTCCAACACCTCGTATAAAAAAAACCTCAATTAAAAACCTGCACAACCCCTTCTTTAACATTGCCACTCCGTGTCAAAAATTGAATTGTTACTATCAGATTTTACATTCTTACTGCACTGCTAGTTCATAATCACTTTTTATCCTTACAGAAGACATGATGGGCACATCCATTGCTAAAACCTTGGCCCTCAAGCAGAAGAAAAGAAAAATGTCAGATACTACATCATCCTTCACCCCTGAACCCCTTACCTCAATAAGCAACCTCTACTCAATCTTTATTTAAACCAATATGTTCACCATTCCTAGCAGCATGACATATTTCTTTGGCACATATTTCTCCCATATTAACACAAGTCCCCATTATCACTTCAGATGATCCAGATCAACCCCCCCCCCCCCCCCCCATATTCCTTAACATCACCCTTCCTCCTCATACAGACCCAATCCCCAATCTTTTTCCCTTCATCATCCCTGCATTTTCCTCCGATCCTATTTCCACTGTTCCCCCCTTGAATCCTCTTCCCTCCTCTAATTCACCTACACCCAGTCCTTCCTCTTATACCCCCATCGATCCCATTGATGTTTCCTCCTCACCCTCTTCTTCTTTAGCAGACGATCGTCCCCTAATCTCTTTATTCCCTCATAAACCACGAAAACCCTTACTTTTTATCAGCCATCCTACCCCTGATCCTACATCCTCCACCCCTTTGGACTTACTGGTACAGGATGTATCAGATTCCGACCTTGACCACCTCCCTTCCACTCTTCCCGTTATGCCATCTTCAACTCCTCTTCCTTCTATTCCTTCCTCTAGTACTCCCTCTATACTAGCTTCACCTCCCCAACAACCTCCTCATTCCCCCCTCCAAGAGCTGATATTCCTACTTTTATTCAAGACCTGAATCAGAGTCTCTAAATAGTAAGTTTCTCACTTAATGCCTTAATTTCACATGCTTAATAATTTGTCTTTACATATTCCTTTCCAATTTTTAGAGTACCCTGAGACTCCAAGTTTTTGAGCAATGGTACACTGACCATCAGAACTAGCTCAACTAGCCTTCCACCTCTACTACAGAGCCACCCCCCCTATAATTACACCCCCAGCCATTCCCGCTAATTCTACAGAAACAATACACCATCTGGGCATACAAACAGATCCCCCTTCCTCCCCCGACCGAGCAGCTAGGGAGAACAAGCTTCAACAACAAATAAACTGGCTACAACTCCAAGTTGCATCCTTCTCTGCTGACCGGGATCAAATATCAGCAAATGAAAAAAAAAACTTACACTTAAAGGAAGCCCACATCAGACGACTACATGAACAACTTAAGATATCAGAGCAAACCATATCTCGCCAACAATCTGAGCTCTCCTAGTGGAAACAAAAAGAGATCAACTGGCACCTTCATTCTGGTGACCTATTTCAACCTCTGGAAAACATTATAGACACTCACTAGAATATGAAAACAACCGTCTATAGTAGTCTAGATGAATTTCACTTCAAATTCAACATTCCGAAGCAACATTTCAACATGCTAGCTACTACTGCCCACACTCACCTTACCAAAGCCAACCAGCTTCATCAAGAGCTGTCTAAACTAAAAGAGACCGAAGGCAAAAGATGGGCCAGGGAGCAAACTAGACTCCTGAAAAAAATTCTCCAAAAAACTGAGCAAATACTTTCAGAGAGGCTTCGAAGGCGCTCTACACCAGCCAAACGAGAAAAAATATTTCATTCCTGGTGCCCCCTACCATGAGATCGACCTAGAAGAAATGTACAACAATAATCCTCCGGAGGCCTAATGACTGATTCCGACACTGATTCAGAACAATAGATTTCTATTCTTGTAATATTTCTGAAGAATTACATTTCAGCTCCCAAATCAATCTTGTATATATTCTGAACCTCTTTGATAATGAATGTCTTTTTCTTTGAAACATGCCCACATCTATATTATTTTGCATTGCTCTTGTTCAGGCTCATCGATCAAAAAATACACCCCATATTAATTAGATCGTTAACCTATGCATAAAAAGGAACAATTTCCCCATATCCTTCCTTTATCCAAATAGCAATACCAAACATAATATCTTCCACCCATTCCGGCCTCACTTGTCCTTCAACCATTACCCCGCCACATTATGCTATAACAAAAACTATTATACCCCCATCTTACCCTATTCACCATTGAATTCTTCACCTACCCCACATTTATACCTTAACAAACTTACACCACTCCATCCTCAACTTCCTCGCCTTACTACATCCAGCGGGAAAAGTTATTATTTCCCTCCCATTTCACTCTTCATCACCTCTATAAATACAAATACTTTTTCCTCCTCAAACCCTGCCAAGAACCTCCTCCGGCTCCACTGTCCCTTAATATCCAAAAAATGCATCCTACTATCTCAATCCCCCATCCCTGGTTTGCTTCCACATGCTCTAAAATGACAGGGGAACATTGTCGATCCCTCTCTTCTCACTTACAACTCCCTTCCGGTTATCATATTGTTGTAACTAATTCGACTGAACACCCTCATCATCCTCCTGGGCGCACCAAAGCTTTTTTCTTGGAACAGATAGAAGCTGGTCTAGTTTTTCCCCTTCATCCCTTTTTTCTTGAAATATCAGAATACTTTTCCATTCTTTTAAACCAATTAAGTCCCAACTCCTTCCGATTTATACTAGGCTTTTATCTTACCATCTCCTTTTTATCAATTACTCCCTCAGCCTTCCTTTTCCATTGCTTTTTCCAAATAAAATCATCTAAAATAGGTATATTTTATTTTCAAGCCCGATCATACTTCCAATTCCTCACAGGTGTCCCTTCCTCCCATAAAGGCTGGAAAGAACACTATTTCTTCGTGCACTCTACCTCCCCCTTTCCTTCCCCCCTACATGGTTAACTACCCTTCCTTCTCAACCCCCCTTAGGCTCCTATCGAGACAATGAAGAATATCAGATGATTACCTTATCATTCTTAGAGGAACAATTTGACTTAACCCATCTCTTAACCAAATATACAATGTCACTTATTCGAAACAGCTACCCTTTGCAGTCGACTGACACGCTTGGTAAGCCCCCCATCCTCAACTTCATTTTTGGATATTATTTTTATACTTGCAAAATTTAACTTACATCCCTTATGCTAGTGTAAAATACCAAAAAAAATAAAAATAAAAATATTTGGGTTGGTGATGCCTGGTTAGGAATTTCTTAAACCTAACCTAGATTTGAATCGTATGGGTTTAATTAAAAGGAGCTTGGGGGTAAATTAATCTAGGTTAATTAAATCTATGGTCAATGGTTATAGGTTTAAACCCAATCCACCCCTCAAACCTGGCCCATTTCCCATTCGACGTTTTCCCTCGCCGAATGTGACTTTTCTTCTGCGCGAGTGTTTCCAGCCGCACTCTTTACTCCTTTATTTCTTCTCTCGATCGCGATGATGCTTCTCCCGACTGTTGTCCTCTTTGTCTCCGAAGCACCCCGCGGTCGAGCATCCCTTTCTTCTCCTCGCTATTTTCTTCCCCGTGATCCCCTTTCTCCTTAGTGCAACCTCTTTGACTCCTATCGCCCAGAGTTCGTCGGCTTCTCTACACGAGTGGATGGCGATGAGCGATGTTCCCTCGCTGGTACTTGCGGACAGACCAGAGCAACAAGGGTGCTCATGATTTGGGGGCTTGGGTCGGTGGCGACGGCACCGTGCTTGGATAGGAAAGCTGCGACTTGCCATCGGAGCCGGGTAAGGCAGTGTTTTCTCCCTCGACGTCAGAAGGGATTCCTATGCGATTTGGGTAGTTGACTTTGAGTCGATTTAACAGGGGTTCCAGTGGAAGCTAGGGCAGCAATGTTTCTATTGGTTTTCGACGGACGGTGGAATTTGGGAAGGGTTGGCTGCCGATTTTGGGGAGTTGCTGCTGGTGAGGTTCTAATTGCCGGTAAGAACAAGCCATTTCCTTTTTGGTTCTATCAGTATAATTCAATTCGTTGTTGTGTTGCTGTGGGTAATATTGATTGACTGCCATGTGGTTGTTTGTGGCTGTGAGGGGTTGGTATAGGAAAGATGAGCCGACTGTGAAGTGTGGTTCTATTTCGGGGAGAGTGGAGTGTTCTGTGTGTGAGTTGGGAGGAGCAGTATGGCTGTGGATCGAGTTGTAAATGGGGTGTGAGCTGTGAGAGTTATATGTGTCCTATGTGAGCGAGCTGTGAATGGTTGTGCGGCTGTGAGCAAGGAATTACCGGCTGTGCAACTGTGAATACGACTATTCTAGGCCACGAAGGGGCTATAAATGGTTGGTTCCGAGTTTTGCTCGACTGTGGCTAAGTGAGAAAGGGTCGGGTGGAATGAGGTGTGTCAATTAGGGTGGTTAGATCCCTGATTTTGTGTAATTATGGGTGGTTATGCATAATTTCAGGGTGAGTAATTAGGGCTTGGTTGAGGTTAGTCATGTCCTGAAATTAGTGTGAAATGTAGGTTGTCGATCGAGCTATGTGATGCTCTGATTTCGGCTACAAAATGGGAGTTATAACACATATTCGATAAGGGATATGGATATGAAGAAATACATAGTAGTTAATTTGTATTTTGTTGTATGCTTGCACTAAATTGTAATTGATGATATTTGTAGGACGTGGATACGAGACAGGTCCGTGGATGTGAGGACTCTAGTATTACGAGCATTACAGTAGGTGGGTAATTTCTTACCCTGGTCAAGTAGTTGTAGTTGCATTCAGATTTAGATATAGATATGATCATATTATATGTTCATATTATCTTGACCCCGCTCTTATTTATCGTTATGCTTGATACTTGTCGTTGGATATATATGCTCAAATGTTGATATCACATTTTCTTTTATCATGATTGAGGAGTTACAGATGTGATGTAAGTAGATCTATAAACATTTAGTAGGGTGTAGATGTTGGAGTACGGATGATAACCTGATTCGTAAATTGGGTAAAAGGTCATCCGTGGGTAGGTAATGCCCTAAATGTAGGATTTATTCCAATATCCGTATGTTGCATACTTATTACCAACCATGTGTTGTGTAAAAAGTTAGGTGAGTTGTGAATAGTGTGTCGCTACAGACCGGTGGTCCTAGCTTGTTATGATCAGTTGAGTACTACTCTCTACACAATAGAGAGTGTATTGATCAAATACGTATGACTCTCTATTGAACAGAGAGTCTGTGGTAGATGTTTGTATGTATGACAATACATTCATGTCATTTGCATGCATACTGACGACGTAGTCTCCTTTGGGGTTGAGAGAGTCGTTAGTCATATTGCCTCCCTGGTTACTTCTAGAGGAGTAACTGGTGTGAGGGCAGAGCATTTATTGTGCTGCACTCTACCCCTATAGACGGTGGTAGTTGGAGTTGTGTGCAGTTGTCCTGGGTGTGTGACACTCGACCACTCATAGGTAGTGTCAGTCAGAGTGACCAGCAGCAGAGACCCCCGTTGTGTAGCGAGCTCTTTACGCTCATATGCTAATCGATCATACTGCCCACTCGGCCACTCTAGAGTAGTGGTTGGTGTTGAGTTGGGACAATTATCATGTCATGACACCTAGGCTATACTGGGGTCATGGTAGCGAGTAGGGGTGCGCAGGCATGACCATGCATGTTGCATTGCCGTATCATACGGCGTATTTCATATTGCTATATATATATATATATACATGGATGATTGTGATTAGTATACATACAGATGCAGTCTATATGTATACTCACTCTGATGATGCATTTGTATGTACAATGCTTGTTGTATTTGTTTGTACATATTCATATATGCTATTATATTTTCTGTATGGTAGTAGGCCGGGTACCTATATACTTGTTGGTCGGTCACTATGATACCCTCGACCCGTATCATGACGTAGTGTGAGTTAGTTTTACTCTTCATATCTTATGTTGTGGATATATGCTCAGGTTGGATGAGTGTAGAGTAGCTCACTGTCAGGTATGTCAGCATCTTTTATTGTTTAGCTTGTTTAGTGGTATGCATGTATGTATATTTATTATGCCGATGTATACCTATCATACCTGTAGATTATACTGTTGAATTACATATGATATTTGATATATTTACATGTTCTCTCTTATTACTTGCTGAGTTTTACTCACCACCATGGACTATGGGTTTTTCTATCGCCCAAGTAACAGGTAGAAGTCTTCGTGGCGGCTTGGAGCTTCACTGGTGATCCATCCCATCTCCATTTTTCCGAGCCTCCCGTGGATTTTGATTTATTTTGTGCACTTTATGTTTGTGTCCGAAGTTTTATGAACTGTTTGGTACTATGGATTTTTCAGTTTGTATGCACTTATGCCGGTTATGGATTTGTATGTCAGTATGTGTGGTTATGAGTATGTGGTTTTATGTTTTCCGCTGTGTTTGATATATATATATGCTTATTATGTTGTGGTTGTAGGCCTACGGGCCTTGTATTAACATGATATGTTGCCACGTACAGGGGAGATGCAGTCCATTTGTTTTTCGGCACGACATACTCTCGGGGCGTGACAACTTTATTGGTATCAGAGCCGAAGGTTCTGCGATGCGATACAATGATTTTATTTTTGAGTCTTGGATTCTCAGGAGTCGGTTTATTTTTTTTGGATTTGGTTTTTGTGAGATGGGATTGACAGCGGCATAAGCTCCAAGCAGCATGAAGTAAGAATTTCTGATAACTCATATTTTAGATAGTTACTTATCTAAACTTGTTCAATAGGTGTATACAGTCAAAGTTATGGAACCTGTGAAGACTCGTAGTAGAGGTCGTCCATCAAGGTGATCAGTCAAAGTTGAGGGACAGGAGGCTGCTACTACTGAGCCCGTTATTCGGGAACAACCTCAACTTTCCCCTATTGGTGGTTCGGAGCCTCAGAATCTGGATATACCATTGACTATACCAGAGCCTGCAGAGTTCAGTTGGCTCAATGATAAAGCATGGATACTCGTGTTAGCACGTTCGACCAAGGATAAGTTCACCTTGTTCCAAGGGGAGTCTGACCCATGGATTGCCCGGGATTGGCTGGAAAATATGGAAGACACTTTCGAGTACATGAACTGTACGGATGGGGATAAGGTGGGCCTTGCTGCGTACCATCTCAGAGATCAGGCTATTACTTGGTGGAAAGTGCAGAAGACCCTACTCGGGGGGCGTGGGATTACTTGGGCAATCTTTCGAGATGCTTTTTGGAGATAGTACTTTTCTTCGGCATTTTCTACAGCACGTCGTCAGAAATTCCTGAGCCTGAAGCAAAGTGACTGTTCCATCATGGAATATAATGCAAAGTTTACCAGACTTTCAGAGTTCTACCATCATCTGGTAGCATAGGATGCAGATCGGATGTACCAATTTATACAGGGTCTTGCTGCTTATATTCGGAGAAGAATGTTAGGATCTATTATTACCTCGTACAGGGAGGCATTGGACCGTGCCATTTTCATCGAGATGACTTCCCAGCAGATTTCCAGGGAAAAGGATATAGAGAAGAAGATTGTAGGGGATCGGTACGGCCGACTAGAGGGGGGTGAATAGCCCTTTTCGTTTGGATGCCGGTATTTGCTCGTCTACAAAACTAATTAGCGCAAGCGGAAGACTAATAAAGACAAGCAAATAGAAATACAAGAAAACAAACGCTAACAAAGAATGTAACGTGGTTCACGGCTACGCCGCTAATCCATGGTCCCCGATTCGTCCTCGGTGAATCACTCCGCTAAACCAATCCACTAAATGGTCTCTCCTTTGCACCAAGCTAGGTGGAGGTAACCTTTACAATCAAGATCACTCTTCTTACAAATAGAATGGAGTAAAAGCGAGTAAGAAGAGTTTAGAGCTTGTGGGGCACTAGGAATATTACTTAGAGCATAAGCATTAGCCTCTCAAAGGCTTACACCCTCCCTTTTAATCGACCGCACTACAACGGCCTCCGAACACGTCGGATCCCGACCGTTGTAGTCCAACGGAACTCTTGGCAGTCGACTGATGGACCTCATCACCGATCACGCTCCGTAGTCGATCGCCTAATCGCTACGAGCGGTTCTGCGGCCAAAACCCTATTGACCGATCATCGTCGCTTCGCATCGATCGATGGTCTTGGCAATGATCGCCATGTATGGCGATCGACTCATCGCCACAATCCGGGCCCGATGATACCACGGTCGAACTCACTCGACTTAGAGCGATGATCGCCATGACATAGGCAATGACCGTGTCGAAACCCATCCGACACTTGGCCAAATGGCCAAGTTCCACCTAAGAGCTACCCTTCCCCGGGTTACAATCGCTCACTCTCATTTCTCGGAGTCCCTCGCCTTCGAAGTTCTCTTCGTTCTCGGCCACGTCCCTCGGCAGCATCAGGCGCACGGCTCTGCAATGCTCCTTCGCGTCTCTTGCCTCGAAGTCTACTTCCTCCGGCTTCACTCCAAGCTTCTCGTCCGGCGGTCCCTCGGATGCTCCAAGCGCACGGCTTCCGCAAAGCTATCCTTCACCGACTCAAAGCACGAGTCATGAGATGTGAAACTCGCCACGGCTCCATGTGCGAATTACTAAATTCTGCACGACTTCAATGCACATATCATATCAACATATCAAACTAACTTAAACCCTTTGCCACACCATCAAAACCATATTACGGCAAGAGATTGCCCTAACAATCTCCCCCTTTTTGATGTGTGGCAATCCGTTTAAGTTAGGTAAAAACATTTGATATAAATTCTAAGGTAAGAAAGCATGTAAAGATAAACATGATATAACAACATGCAACTCCCCCTTAATCCATGAAACTCTCTATGCAAATTTTCTCCCCCTATCATATATTTCTCCCCCTAAAATATATTTCTCCCCCTAAAATAATTAACTTAAATATAATTATTTCTCCCCCTTTGACACCATCAAAAAGATTAACACTAAGTTATAAGCTCATGGCATCAAGTATAATGGAGGGAAAATATGACAAGTTGATTTAAAATTGGGTACCACTTGTTGGTTTACAAACTGAATTCGGCCTTCAATGTTCTGATTCTTGGCCACCGGTCATTGCTATCGATATGGCGGTCGCAAAAGAATCGAATTTTTGATTTTGGATAATTTCGTAAATGCATTATAAATTCTAGAAAATTCGAAAAATCATGAAATTTGAGGAACATATTTCTATTAAGTATATCTATCAAGGAAAAATAGTTTTTCATGAAAAATCATTATATTTTCCGAGATTTGCCAAAAATCCAAACACTTGAAAAACCACTAGTTTTTGAGCATGTTAGTATCCATTTTAGCACCTAGTCTTGCTTCGAGTTGTTCCAAAACATGAATACATAGATTTTAGATTAAGGAATTGTTTTGAAAACATATGAAATATCCAACCATGATCTTTGGGCAATATGTCTATGAATTAAACATAAGCCTTCCCCATGATTGGTCTATTATTGCTATGTTGATACTTTAAATGACCATCTAAATGCCATAGGCATTAGTGGACATTTGTATCATCCTAACATCTCACCCATGCTAAGTTTGCAATCAAGTTAGCCTATAGTGAGTGTGAGATGCATCCTAGGGGGTATTTGTATATACTTAACCAATATATTCATGCAATTCTATCATGGTTAAGTATCAACCTAACAACCTACATGATCATAATGACATATATGATTTAATTTCACATTATGATCATGAAATGCATGTTTTCATCAATTTATAGTCATGCATTAGGTATTTTATGATGATACTAAATAAAGTATTACCTAAAGCATGATTCAAACCTATTTCTTATGATAACGTGCCAAATTTCAAAAACATAAATCATGATTGTAAATATACATAGGAATTACATCAATCATCATGATTTAAGCATTATTATCTATTTATGGGCACGTTATCATCACCCAACACTATCTAAAAAATGTTGTCCCGTCATCCTAAGTCAACCAAAATATGATATAGGTTAGGACCATGTGGTTGACTGCCCTAGGGGTTTTCTAACCCTTAAGGATGGATTTTGGAACCCAAAATAGATTCTTTCCTATTGGGTTCACTAAATACTCCTTGGGGATCCATTTCCTAGCAATTACTTTCTTTTTATCTTGTCCCCTAGCTATTAGGCATTTGTAGGCTTTTCCATTTTTCTTTTCCTTGTAGCCTAGGCCTTTCTTGTTGAAACTAGCTCTTTGGCTCCCTAAGATCATGTTCAATGTGTTGGAGCCAATAGTGAATTTTTCTAGGGCTTTTGTTAAATAATCTACTTTTTCCCTTAAGGCCCTATTTTCATTTATACATGCATCACTAACATCTAATGGAACATAAAGGTCATGTGAGCATGCTTCATTTAAGCTAGAAGAAATATTATCATTTAAGCATGCATTTTCTAGTTTATTTTCTAGGTCCTTAATTTGATCTAGCATGCTTTTGTTTTTCTTCTTAGCTCTAAATAAATCTCTAGTTAAGCTAGAAACCATGAAAACTATTTTCTTAGGAGTTAGATTTGTTACCATAGTTTCCATGTCCTCTTCTTCTTCGGATGAGGAGGATGTGGAGGCTCCCCCTTCACTTGAGCTTTCCCCACTTGAGCTTGATTCTTCATTTGAGGAGGAGGAGGAGCAATCCAAGTCATCAAAGGCCATCAAGGCCAAATTGGTGACAAAGGCATTCTCCTCATCGGATGATGAGGAGGAGGATGAGGATGGATCATCCCAAGTCCTTGCCTTGAGAGCCTTAGCCTTTCCCTTCTCCTTTGTCTTCTTCTCCTCTTCCTTCTTTTTCTTGCTCCCCTTTTTCTTCTTCTTTTCTTCTTTCTTCTTCCTCTCTTCCTTGCTCTTGTTTAGTAGAGGACAATTGTCCCTTATGTGCCCTTCTCCTTGGCAATTGTAGCATATGACCTTCCCCCTTGGTCTTCTATTCCTATCGTTAGATTTATCAAATCTAAAATTCTTAAATGCACGTCTTACCCTCCTTACCATATAGGCTTCTTCGGTGCTATCCATGGAGGAGGAGGAGGCTTCATCGGATGAGGAGGAGGGGACTTCCATCTTCTTCTTCCCCTTGTTTGCCATCAAAGCCACTCCTCTTGAGGGTTGAATTCTAGGCTCCTCTAGTATTCCTTCAAGCCTAGTTTCGTGGAGTTCCATTGTTGAGAAGAACTCCTCCAAGGTGCTCACTTCTAAATTCTTTGAGATATAGAATGAGTCCACCATGGAGCTCCACTTTGAGGACCGGGGAAAAGCATCTATGGCCTTCATGAGCATGTCCCGGTTTGATAACTTCTCACCTACACTTGTTAGCCCAATTAAAATTTCTTTAAACCTAGAGTGTAGTGAGGTTACCTTTTCTCCCTTTTCTAGTTTTATATTGGATAGTTGGGAGCGGAGGAGATCTCTCCTTGCTAGCTTTGCCTCAGATGTGCCTTCATGAAGCTCAATTAGCTTCTCCCACATCTCCTTGGCACTTAGGCATTCTCCTATTCGGTTGATTTCTTGTTGGGGGAGCACATTGAAGAGATGATGTTTGGCTTTTGAATTTGCAAGGTGCTCTTCCCTTTGCCTTTTGGTCCACCTAGATTTCTCTATTGGCTTCCCTTCTTCATCCCTAGGCAAAACGAAACCGGATTCCATTGTAATCATTATATCAAAATCCGTTTCGAAAAATACCTCCATTCGCTTCTTCCACCAAGCGAATTCTCCTTCAAACTTCGGAGGATGGATGTTGGAGCCGGCCATTTTAAAAGTTGCTTGTTGTGGCGGTTAGTCCTCGACAAGCTTTCCTCGGCTCTGATACCACTTGTAGGGGATCGGTACGGCCGGCTAGAGGGGGGTGAATAGCCCTTTTCGTTTGGATGCCGGTATTTGCTCGTCTACAAAACTAATTAGCGCAAGCGGAAGACTAATAAAGACAAGCAAATAGAAATACAAGAAAACAAACGCTAACAAAGAATGTAACGTGGTTCACGGCTACGCCGCTAATCCACGGTCCCCGATTCGTCCTCGGTGAATCACTCCGCTAAACCAATCCACTAAATGGTCTCTCCTTTGCACCAAGCTAGGTGGAGGTAACCTTTACAATCAAGATCACTCTTCTTACAAATAGAATGGAGTAAAAGCGAGTAAGAAGAGTTTAGAGCTTGTGGGGCACTAGGAAGATTACTTAGAGCATAAGCATTAGCCTCTCAAAGGCTTACACCCTCCCTTTTTATAGAGAGGGCTGTTTTCTTCCCGTTGGCCGCCACCAGTCGACTGCCACCCTTGGCAGTCGACTGTCGTCACTACAACGGCCTCCGAACACGTCGGATCCCGACCGTTGTAGTCCAACGAAACTCTTAGTGGCAATGATGGATCGATGGATCATCACGATCAGCCTCCGTAGTCGATCGCTTACTGGCCACGAGCGGTTCTGCGGCTAAACCCTATCGACATCGATCACTTCGAATCGATCGATGGTCTTGGCAAACCGATCGCCCATGATGGCGATCAGGCCACAATCCCCGGGTTACAATCGCTCACTCTCATTTCTCGGAGTCCCTCGCCTTCGAAGTTCTCTTTGTTCTCGGCCACGTCCCTCGGCAGCATCAGGCGCACGGCTCTGCAATGCTCCTTCGCGTCTCTTACCTCGAAGTCTACTTCCTCCGGCTTCACTCCAAGCTTCTCGTCCGGCGGTCCCTCGGATGCTCCAAGCGCACGACTTCCGTAAAGCTATCCTTCACCGACTCAAAGCATGAGTCATGAGATGTGAAACACGCCACGACTCCATGTGCGAATTACTAAGTCCTGCACGACTTCAACGCACATATCATATCAACATATCAAACTAACTTAAACCCTTTGCCACACCATCAAAACCATATTACGGCAAGAGATTGCCCTAACAAAGATGACTCAGGGCAAGCAGCATAACTAGGGTTCAGCTCAGGGGACTTAGAAGAAATAGGAGCAAAAAGGAACTACGCGAGGTGCTGCAGAGGGGTCAGCTAGATCGCAGAAGGGGAAGCATCCAGCATCCGAGTATTCTGGAGGGTCTCAGAATAGCTGTAAGGGCTGAAACAGGAGTGGATGTTATAAATGTGGATCTGAAAGCCACAGAGTTACAGAGTGTGCTTTGGAGCAGCCTGTTTGCTATTATTGCAAACAACCTGATCATACTAGTCGTGATTGTACATTGAGAGCACAGTTGGAGTTTTCTGATATCTCCAACAAGGGGAAGAAGTCTACCCAGCAGCGGCAGCAGAGGACAACACTGCGGACTCAGACATATAGTCAGAGGCAGCCAGTACCTCCACCAGCATAGTTGTACTAAATGCAGGGGGTGCCCTACAGTGATGCCGACAGCTATCCAGTATCTTGCATCTCCGGTGATCTACTATCCAGGAGTATCTGCACCAAAACAGTTCTTACCAGCCAACTCTCAGGGATATCTTATGTCTGCACCAGCGACTCAGTCTCTAGTACCACAGAGCCAGATCCAGCCGGAGTGGAGGCACACTACTACTTCGTCAGGGATGCAACCGATAAATATCGAGACTGGACGAGTTTTTGCCATCACCAGAGATGAGACGTAGCCGACTAAGGGATCAGTCATACGGGGTATGATTTTAGTTTATTCTATATACGCTGATACTTTGATTGATACCGGTAGTTCCCATTCATTCGTATCTAGAATATTTTTGGGTAGAGTTGGAAGGATCCCAATGGTTCGTTCTTGTGGGTTAGCAGTATCCTTGCCATTAGGAGAGGTGCTGACTAGCCACTAAGAAATCAAAGGTTGCCCATTAGATTTTAACGGGCATATCCTTACAATGGATCTCCAGGTGTTGGAAATGATAGAGTTCGATATTATTCTCGGTATGGACTAGTTGGCCACTTATTATACTACAGTGGATTATAGAGCAAGGGTGGTGATATTCCGACCACTGGATCAACTAGCTTGGGAATTTGTTGGTACTAGAGACGATGGATTATCTATTATATCGGCTTTACAGGCTCAGAAGTTATTGGCCCAGGGTTTTCAGGGTTATTTACTATCTCTAGTCAAAGTTGTGAATGAAGGACTACCACCCCTCTCTAATGTGCGAGTAGTCTAAGAGTATCTAGATGTATTTCCATATGAACTTCCTGTTGGGTTCATCCATGAGGGGAAACTTTGCTTCCCACTTCATCTCGATCGTTTGTTCATGACGATCCCATCGATGTCCCCAGATTAAAAAAATTTAATCCTAGACAAAAGGGATTACCCAAACAACCAAGTCATCGTCGTGCTATTCGTTTAGAGAGGTCACTTGAAAAAACTTGTTGTTTAAGCGACTAACCTCTATTCTACAAGTAGCCGCGGAATAAACGATGTCCGGATCATCGACTTTTGAGTTTATGTTCAAAATCCAAGTATTATTTAGCCACAAACAGAATATATCATGCTCATAATTGAAAAACAAAAACAAACATGTTATAAAAGAGAAAAGAGAATCGATATACCTCTCGATCTTCTAATGTATGACCTTCCTCCTTTTGGACGTCGTGTGGGCGACGATCAACCAAAAGTTGAAGCTCCTAGATCTCCAATCTTCCTTCCTTGCTCTTTCAAAGCAAGAGGAAGAATAGAAACAAGGCTCTTCTCCTTCCTATAGCCAACCAACAAGCAACAAGGAGAATCCTTGCCGCCGGCCAACAAGGAGGAGGAGATTATGATGGAAACCGGCCAAGACACCAAGGGAAAGCCCTAATTCTTATTTCCACCGGCCAAGGAGAAAAAGAGGAGCTACTTTGGACGCTGGCAAAGATATGGAAAGACTTCAATGGGCGCCGACAACCAATGGAGAAGGAGAAGACAAGGAAAAACTTTCCTTATTAGGTGCCGCCAAGCCCAAACCCTAGCTCCAAGCTCTTGCCGCCAACCTCCAAAACCCTAGATTCTCTCAATTAGTTCTCCACGCCAACCCCTTGTTCTCCTTTTATAGAGTTAGGGATAAGCCTCCTTTTAATCTCCACCATTGGTTCTAGGGATTTAATCTCAACCGTCGGATCTAGAGATTTAATCTCAACTGTCGGATCTTAGAGATTTAATCTCTACCTTTGGATCTAGAGTTTTGTTTATATCCATTGGATCTAAGCTTCATGAGGTGTTAATAGGCTACAATAGGGGCCATGAGAAGGAGTTGGATCTTGGCCACCCATGGATCAAGCCCACATAAAGTCCGATCCATTAATGATAATCCAATCCACTAAAGGATTATCATTGATCTACCTCACCAACTCCCGTAAGATAATATGGGCTCCATATATTATATGTACATTTTCTCTCCGTGTTTAAGATCTCGAATATCCGTCGATTAATTAATTTACTGACCATTAATTAATCAACATCTAACTCCGTGAGTAGTACAACTCAACCTTTTCATCATGCCGAACCAAGTCCACATGCAGGGTTTACACGATGAACCTTATGAGCTCCTCAAGGGGACATCATCATCCTAATATATAGGACACGATTTCTTCCTATAATCAATGACACACCATATAAATAATACCATTTCCCAATTTACTGAGCCTATCGATTTAATTTATAAATCTCGCCCATTGGTAAATCAAAGAAATGAATACTAAGTATATGTGCTCGTTATTATATCGGGATTAAGAGCATGTACAATATAATATCTGAGGTCCGATTAGATT
This sequence comes from Wurfbainia villosa, assembly GCA_025175895.1. NCBI lineage: Eukaryota > Viridiplantae > Streptophyta > Magnoliopsida > Zingiberales > Zingiberaceae > Wurfbainia > Wurfbainia villosa. The sequence continues at coordinate 86,700,919 of CM045997.1, forward strand.
ATGTAGTCAGCAATAAATCGAATCACCTCTAAGTGGGTCCTACTCAATACACACAAAGTGCATTAGTGTGATTCTATGGTCAAGACGAACCAATACCAAATCACACTACAACCATTCCAATGGTTTGCCCAAAGTCATCTCGGTTGTGAGCCTTTACTTATACTTTACAAGGAGCCGATAACATGATCTCCCGTGTGACACCACACACCATGTTATCTACAATGTAATGTATTAGACAATATGCATAGTCATAAAAATATGCAAACAATGATCATGTGATTCTTATTTCAAAATTAAGATGTTCATACAAAAGGTAGACTTTTCAGTATACATCCCAACAATCTCCCACTTATACTAAAAGACTATGCTGTCCTCAAACTGCCATACATCTGATCGCCATTCCCTCCACATGCCTATCAAAAGCTCTCACCGGAAGGGCCTTAGTGAAAGGATCTGCCAGGTTATCCTCTGATGCAATCTTCGCCACTACAACTTCTCCTCTCTTTACGATTTCTCGTATCAGGTGGTACTTGCGCTCTATGTGTTTACTAGCCTTATGGGCTCGTGGTTCCTTCGAGTTTGCAACTGCACCACTATTATCACAATAAATTGTGATAGTTCTGGGCAAACCAGGAATCACATCCAAGTCCATCAGGAAGTTCCTGAGCCACACAACTTCTTTGGCCACCTCAGAGGCTGCCACATACTCAACTTCCATGGTAGAGTCCGCCACACATTTCTGCTTGACACTCCTCCATACAATGGCTCCACCTCCCAAAGTAAATACAAAACCTGAGGTAGACTTACTGTTATCCCTATCAGATTGGAAGTCGGAATCTGTGTAACCCACAGGGAGTAATTGGTCTGCTTGGTAAACTAGCATATAATCCCTAGTCCTTCTTAGATACTTCAATATATGCTTTACCGCAGTCCAATGTCCCTATCCTGGATTACTCTGATATCTGCTGACCATGCCCACGGCAAAGCAGATATCTGGTCTCGTACATAACATCACATACATTAGGCTTCCTACCGTTGAAGCATAAGGAACCGCCTTTATCTCCTCTATCTCCTCAGATGTTTTAGGACACATCTCCTTAGATAAAGGAACTCCATGCCTGAAAGGTAGAAAACCCTTCTTGGAGTTCTGCATGCTAAAACGATCCATAATCGTGTCTATGTATGAAGCTTGGGATAAGCACAACATCCTTTTCCTGCGATCCCTTATGACCTTGATCCCAAGGATGTGTCCCACCTCTCCCAAGTCCTTCACATCAAACTGTTTGGACAACCATACCCTTATGTCCGATAACACCTTGATATTATTGCCAATCAACAAAATGTCATCTACGTATAGTACAAGAAATACCACTACGTTTCCGTCACATCTCTTGTATACACAAGACTCATCCGGACTTTGAATAAATCCATAAGACTGGATTATCTCATCAAAGCGGATGTTCCAAGACCTCGAAGCTTGCTTTAATCCATAAATGGACCGATTAAGCTTACATACAAGATGCTCTTTGCCCTTTGCAATGAATCCCTCTGGTTGCTTCATATAGATGTTTTCCTCAAGACTTCCATTAAGGAAAGTTGTCTTGACATCCATCTGCCACACCTCATAATCCATATGAGCTACTATGCATAAGAGAATCAGGATAGACTTAAGCATGGCTACCGGCGAAAAGGTCTCATCATAATCGATACCCTCTTTCTGAGTATACCCCTTCGCAACAAGCCCCGCTTTGAAGGTCTCAACCTTCCCATCTATTCCTCTCTTTCTATTGTAGATCCACTTGCATCCAATGGTTTTTACACCATCGGGTGGTTCTACTAGCTCCCAGACTTGATTTGAATCCATAGATTCAATCTCAGTATTCATTGCATTTTGCCAAGATGCTACATCTTTATCTTGGATTGCCTCGTCATATGTCCTGGGATCAGGTTCATGTTCGCCAGGGACCAAATTAGAAGATTCTCCTAAGAACATGAATCTATCAGGTTGTCTCACAACCCTCCCACTACGACGAGGTATCACCTGTGTATCTTTTGTGACCCGCGGTGCAGTGACATGTGGTATATCTTCTTATACCGATGGTACTAAAGAAGTGACTTCCCCTTTTAATTCCTCCAGAACAATTTTACTCTTGGGCTTGAGGCTCATGACATAGTCTTCCTCTAAAAATCTGGCGTTCGTCCTAACGATCACCCTCCGATATCTAGGACTATAAAATAAACCACCCTTCGTTCCTCTAGGATAGCCAACAAACATGCGTACTTCTGTACGAGGTTTCAACTTACCAACATCTGCCTTTAGCACATGTGCTGGACTCCCCCATATCCGAATATGTCTTAGACTAGGCTTTCGCCCAGTCCATGATTCTGTGGGACTAGAAGGCACTGATTTAGATGGAAGTAAGTTCAGAATGTACACCGCCGTATCTAGACCATATCCCCAGAACAAATCTGACAACTCAGAATAACTCATCATCGATCTAACCATCTCCATAAGAGTCCTATTCCTTCGCTCTGCTACACCATTCTGCTGGGTTGTGCCAAGTGCAGTCAATTGGGATTAAATCCCCGCCTCTGATAGGTAATTCCTAAACTCTCCCAAGAGGTACTCACCACCACGATCAGATCGTAATGTTTCTCCACATTAGCCTTGAATTCTTTGAACTTGTCAAAGCATTCAGACTTGCGGCGCATCAAGTAAATATATCCATATCTCGAGTAATCGTCTATAAAAGAGACGAAATACTCGAAACCACCTCTAGCCTAGATAGACATAGGACCACACAAATCAGAATGAACCAATTCTAACACATCTTTGGCTCTATACTCCTTTGCCTTAAAAGGTCTCTTGGTCATTTTACCCTCCAAGCAAGATTTGCAGGTTGGGAAATCTTCCACCACTAATGAACCCAAAGGTCCATCAGCTATCAACCTTTGAATTCTGCTTAGGTTAATATGACCAAGCCTAAGATGCCAAAGATATGTTTGGTTCATCTTCGAAGGTTCTTTTCTCTTATTGGAATTAGAAGATGAGTTATTAACTTCAATTTGCATCGTGGGAGGTTTTGGTTCAAGTGTGTATAAATTTCCTATCAATACACCTGAACAGATAATGTCCCTATTCCTTTTTATAACAACTCTGTCATTAAAAGAAATAGAATTTCCATCCATAAACAATTTAGAAATCGAAATTAAATTCTATCTAAATAAAGATACATAAAGGCAATTCTTAAGAACCAAAGTTTATTTTTCTCAAAAGATAAATGAACGTCTCCCACTGCAATCTCCGCCACCTTCGTGGCATCGCCCAAGTACATGGTAATCTCCCCCTTAGTCAATCGTCTGGTTTCCTGGAACCCCTGTAAAGTATTGCAGACATGATCAGTGGCTCCCGTATCTACACACCAGGTGCCGGTAGATAACACCGCTAAACATGTTTCCATGACTAGACCAAAAGATATACCTTTGTTCTTGCAGTTGGGGCAGTCCTTCTTCCAGTGTCCAGTCTGCTTACAAGTGAAGCACTTGCCTTTCGGCTTCTTCACTCCTCCCTAAGTACCTCCCACCGCCTTTGCCCCAGTTTGTTTCTTCTTCTTCTTGTCTTTCGGCTTAGAAGTAGAAACCTTTTGGGTCACCATGGCATGTGCCTGAGCACTCTGACGAAATAGCCCCTTTTGTACTCTGAGTTCCTCTTGTTCATGTTGTAGTTCGTAGAAAGCGCTCAAAACTCCTAGGTAGAGACTGGAGTATGATATCGACCTGGGTTTCCCCATCGATCTCAGCTCCAAGGACCTCCAGCTCATTCAAATGAGCCATCATCTTGAGAACATGATCCCTTACGGGTGTTCCCTCGATCATGGTGGTCGTCATCTAGTTTCTCATGGCTTCTTGCCTCGCAGCCCGATTCTGGTGTTTGAAAAGCTCTTTGAGATTGAGCATCATGTCATAAGCAGTGGGCATGGTTTGATGCTGATGTTGCAGTACATTTGACATAGATGCCAAAATGTAACACCGCGCAATCTCATCGGCCTTGATCCACTTCTTATAACTCTCGCTCTCCTTTTCTCCAGAATCATCTGCAGGCTTAGGAGGGCACTCTTCGAGGAGTACATATTTGTATTCCTCAGCAGTCAAGACAATGTCTAGATTCCTCTTCCAATCAACATAGTTGGGTCCAGTAAGTTTGTTCTCTTTCAGTATCACAGCAAGTGGGTTGAAAGTCATTTTGAAAGAAAACCTAAGAATCACATAAATTAAAACATTAAATTTCAAAAAATTATTGATTCCTCAAACAATAAAATTTTAAAATCAACCAACACCTCAAAACACCGAGAATATCATATGCCACGATAGTGTGGACGTATACGAATTCTACATTTGTAAGAGGAGGTTTTACCCATTAATTTTACTATCTTGTCAACCTAACTTTTTGATAAGTAAAATTAATAGTTGGTTTCTCTTTGGCCCTACAAATAAAAGCAGTGACTCCGATGGGGAGGATACTTATATTTGTATCTAAGTGTTCACCATTACTCGGTACCAAGGTAATTATCTTGGGTTATGTGCCTTCCGATGGGGAAGTGCACACGCTCCTTAATAATTCCCTATAACTATATTTGACCTTGTGATCTGCAAATAAACTCATCCGATGGGAAGGAAGGCACTCAGAGTTGACGCGCAAGTTTGTTTGCATCACATGTTAAATTGTAATGGAGGCCGTGGGAATTTATAAAAATATCCCTCTCCCACTTAGTAATTTGAAATTGAGCAATTTTCCTAGCCTATGACATGCATATCAAACAAAAAGCAATAAATATGAAAAATAAATTATTTTCCAACTATTATGGCTTTTGTCTTCAATATGTCTCCCGTTGCATCGCCTTCTCGTCTGCTCCTCCTACGCCATGTACGAGCGTTCCGGAGATCCGAGCCGAGACTAAAATCTATTTTAATTTATATCCATCGATCCTATACTCCACGAGGGAGTGTACATGAAATCTAGATCAAAAGTAAACTAAAATAAAAAGAGTGGCTAAACAATGCCGTATCTAATTTACAAAAAATCAAATACTAGCCTCGTCAACCCCGAGGATTCAACAAAATATACTATTACACACATACAATCACATACACACATATGGCCATAATAGTCGGATCTTATGCCTGCAACCAAAGAGTTAAACTACGCATATCCTACTATTATCCGACACATATAATACATGAAAAATGCATAAGAATAACCGAATCCTTAAACACACAAAACCGGAAACCTTGGCTCTGATACCAATTGTTGGGTTCATCCGTGAGGGGAAACTTTGCTTCCCACTTCACCTCGGTCGTTTGTTCATGGCGATCCCATCGATGTCCCCGGATTAAAAAAATTTAATCCTAGACAAAAGGGATTACCCAAACAACCAAGTCATCGTCGTGCTATTCGTTTAGAGAGGTCACTTGAACAAACTTGTTGTTCAAGCGACCAACCTCTATTCTACGAGTAGCCGCGGAATAGACGATGTCTGGATCGCCGACTTTTGTGTTTATGTTTAGGATCCAAGTATTATTTAGCCACAAACAGAATTTATCATGCTCATAATTGAAAAACAAAAACAAACATGTTACAAAAGAGAATAGAGAATCGATATACCTCGCGATCTTCTAATGTATGACCTTCCTCCTTTCGGACATCGTGTGGGCGACGATCTACCAAAAGTTGAAGCTCCTAGATTGCCAATCTTCCTTCTTTGCTCTTTCAAAGCAAGAGGAAGAATAGAAACAAGGCTCTTCTCCTTCCTATAGCCAACCAACAAGCAATAAGGAGAATCCTTGCCGCCGGCCAACAAGGAGGAGGAGATTATTATGGAAACCGGCCAAGACACCAAGGGAAAGCACTAAGTCTTGTTTCCACTGGCCAAGGAGAAGGAGAGGAGCTACTTTGGATGCCAAACAAGAGCTGGAAAGACTTCAATGGGCGCCGACCACCAATGGAGAAGGAGAAGACAAGGAAAAACTTTCCTTATTAGGTGCCGCCAAGCCCAAACCCTAGCTCCAAGCTCTTGCCGCCAACCTCCAAAACCCTAGCTTCTCTCAATTAATTCTCCACGCCAACCCCTTGTTCTCCTTTTATAGAGTTAGGGATAAGCCTCTTTTTAATCTCCACCATTGGTTCTTGGGATTTAATCTTAACCGTCGGATCTAGAGATTTAATCTCAACCATCGGATCTTATAGATTTAATCTCTACCTTTGGATCTAGAGTTTTGTTTCTATCCATTGGATCTAAGCTTTATGAGGTGTTAATAGGCTACAATAGGGACCATGAGGAGGAGTTGGATCTTGGCCACCCATGGATCAAGCCCACATAAAGTCCGATCCATTAATGATAATCCAATCCACTAAAGGATTATCATCGATCTACCTCACCAACCCCCATAAGATAATATGGGCTCCATATATTATATGTACATTTTCTCCCCGTGTTTAAGATCTCGAATATCCGTCGATTAATTAATTTACTGTCCATTAATTAATCAATATCTAACTCCATGAGTAGTACCACTCAACCTTTTCATCATGCCGGACCAAGTCCACCTGTAGGGTTTACATGATGAACCTTATGAGCTCCTCAAGGGGACATCATCATCCTAATATATAGGACACGGTTTCCTCCTATAATCAACGACACACCATATAAATAATACCATTTTCCAATTTACCGAGCCTATCGATTTAATCTATAAATCTCGCCCATTGGTAAATCAAAGAAATTAATACTAAGTATATGTGCCCGTTATTATATCGAGATTAATAGCATGTACAATATAATATCTGAGGTCCGATTAGATTATGTAGTCAACAATAAATTGAATCACCTCTAAGTCGGTCCTGCTCAATACACACAAAGTGCACTAGTGTGATTCTATGGTCAAGACAAACCAATCCCAAATCACACTACAACCATTCCAATGGTTTGTCCAAAGCCATCTCGGTTGTGAGCCTTTACTTATACTTTACAAGGAGCCGATAACATGGTCTCCCGTGTGACACCACACACCATGTTATCTACAATGTAATATATTATACAATATGCATAGTCATAAAAATATGCAAACAATGATCATGTGATTCTTATTTCAAAATTAAGATGTTCATACAAAAGGTAGACTTTTCAGTATACATCCCAACACTTCCAGGCTTGCCACCTCCTAGGCAAGTGGAATTTGTGATAGAGATTATTCCAGGAACCACGCCTATATCGAAGCCTCCTTATCGGATGACGCCAAAAAAACTGAATGAACTTAAAGTTCAACTGCAGGAGTTGCTGGATAATGGATTCATTCGCCCTAGTGTTTCACCATGGGGAACTCCGATACTCTTTGTCAAAAAGAAGGATGGATCATTATAGTTATGTATTGACTATCAGCAACTGAATGCAGTCGCAGTTAAGAACAAATATCCACTGTCGAGCATAGAAGATTTATTTGATTAGCTTAAGGATACATGTGTGTATTTTAAAATTGATCTGCGCTCAAGATATCATCAACTTCGGATAAGAGATGAAGATGTGTAGAAAACAACATTTCACACTCGTTATGGGCATTACGAGTTTCTGGTGATGCCTTTTGGTCTCACGAATGCTCCAGTTGCATTTATGGACTTAATGAACCGGGTATTCCTGAGGTATATAGATCAGTTCGTGATAGTGTTTATCGATGATATATTGATTTATTCTCGATCTAAGGAGCATGAACAACATCTGCGGATAGTATTAGAGACGTTATGACGGGAGTAGTTGTATGCTAAGTTTAGGAAGTGTACGTTCTGGTTATCCTCAGTGGGTTTTCTTGGACATGTAGTGTCCAACAGAGGTATTTCTATAGATCCCCAGAAGATTGAGGCGATTACCAGTTGGGATCAACCAAAATCAGTTCAAGAGGTTCGTAGTTTCCTTGGTCTGGCCAGGTATTATCGGACATTCGTGGAGGGATTCTCGAGTATGTTGGGTTTCCGGCACCGCGGCGTGTGTGTGTTCGATCATGTTTCGTAAACATGAGCATAGCGGAAGCAATTAAAATTAATAAATCTATATTTATTACAACACACACAACACACGCATGCTATTACAACAAGTGTAGACATAACCGTAAATTAAAATTTGCAATAAAAGGAAATTAAACTACGTTATACCTTCCGTATGACGTGTAGCGGGAACGGCATCAACCGGAACGATCCTCGTAAGAATCGTCTCTATCCGTATCCACGCCGAGCTCCTCGGGATGACTTCGCTAAGTCACGAGCTTCGTCTTCGTACGGGTTACTAGCCTCGCGTTGAAGACGACGTGATCGAGAGATGATCACGATCCGAATCCAAATTCGGATCCAAAACGAGTTCTCAAAACTCGCTTCTCCGGAGAGGTATTCGTCAACCAATTGACAAATCCTTCGTCCTCCACCTCAGAGGATTACCGGAGATCAAATCCCCGGTAAGTTAGCCGCTGTCGGAGCACTAACCGTCGTCCAAACGACGCTCCGACGAGAGGAGGAGAAGCTGTCCAGAAAACTGGACAGCTTGGTGGAGGAGTAGGCGCCGCCAAACAAGGAGAGAAAAGCTCACCTTGATGCCAAAACCTATAGGAGATCACGGAGGGTCGCCGGAGGTTGGGCGGCAACACAAGCTGGGCGGCAACAATGTGTTGGGCGGCTAGGGTTTGGATGATTGGATTAGTTTTAGGGTTAGGGTTTAAGCCCTATTTTATAGAGAACTAATTCTCTTAATGGTTAATGGATCATATCCATAAAGCCCGTTAACCCGCTCCATTAAGATAAGTTAAAATAAACCAAACCATGATGGTTTATTTTAAGTTAAAACGAACCAACCAACCTTTGGTTCATTCGCTTAATATAAACCAAACCCTTTGGTTTATTCTCATCCATTGGATTAGAACCAAACCATTTTGGTCCATCCATTATGTCTTCATAAGACACGGCCCATCCACGCTTCCATTGCGATCAAACAATTTCATGCTCGCTTTATGTTTGGTCCAACCAAACATAGTTTCTCCTTGGCCTCGAGAATCCCATTCTCAAGCTCGCTTTTAAATCCTTTGGATTACACTCACAGCGTGTGACCAAATAGGTTCTCGGTTTATGTTGGCCGCCTATAATTAACCATTAATTATAGAACGATCATGAGTGGCACCTAGTAGTACATCATGATCCCCAATTAACCAAAAGATCAACGCTGATCCGAACTATTTCAAACCCTTCAAGAGCTCAAATGAATCGTGCCCCATTCCCTTCACTCATCTTATACCCACTTGGTGTGACATGGTCTATTGTGTCACCTCACTAGGTCGACTACACGTCACACCTAGCCCAAGTATCATTTCCTCGTCCTACGGATTCTAGTTACTCCACATGTATCGAAGAGTACTTTACTCTAAACATGTAATGCTTTGGCCAAAGACTTTAGTAACAATCCGACGAGAGGCCATGGGTATACATCTCCTCGCAAGGAGTGGTGAATCCTTTATAGGCTATTCAAACACCTTCGATCACTTCGACTTATACCCAATCATCCCGGGTCCACATCTCCTCGGAGATGTTTGCTTAAGATGTCAAAGCATAAGTTTCCATGATCAAGATGACTTGAATACCGCAAGTCAAAGGAACATCGCACTTAAGCCACAGTAAGAACTTCATTGACATATCTATATATGCAGAGAACCATATGAAGTCTTACGGCTGGTCACTCCAATGAACTAGTTACCATAACTAGCATCCACGATTAACTCCGGACATCACAATGTCTCCAGCCAGTGAGAATCAGCTGCTTGGATACACCAAGGAGTATACCTCATGCTAGTCTCAACAGAATTGATGGTGTCCAGATCCATCAATTCATCGACTAGGGATAATTCCGATACATCACAATTACACATGTAGAGATACTCACTAGTTGTGATCCAATCACAAATTCTCTCATGCTGTGAATCGTATCGTGGACATTCAGTAAATGAGTTTAAGATCCAATCAAATACATAAAACATGTATACTCAAATAGTGAATCTTCATTTATCATATAAATGGTTCATACATAAAGCGATTGCCTTAGGACATCTCTCATATATTACTAACAGAGTATTGCCATGCTACTCACTCACCTGACTCGGAAAGGGGTCAAATTTACCTGGTCAGAGGCTTGTGAAACTAGCTTCCAGGAGCTTAAGCGACGACTAATTTCTGCACCAGTTTTAGTGATTCCTTTTGGTGTTGATGGGATGGTCCTATATACGGATGCTTCTATCCAAGGGTTGGGTGCAGTTTTGATGCAGTCCAACCGTGTGGTATCTTATGCCTCCCGTCAAACAAAAGATCATGAAAGGAATTATCCAGTGTATGATCTGGAGTTAGCAGCCATTATTTTCGCATTGAAGATATGGAGGTACTACTTATATGGGATTACTTTTGAGATCTACAAAGACCATAAAAGTCTGAAGTATCTGTTCACAGAGAAAGAACTGAACCTGAGACAGAGACGGTGGATGGAATATCTGAAGGATTACGACTACACAATCTATTATCATTCGGGAAAAGCTAATGTGGTAGCAGATGCATTGAGTAGGAAGTCTCGTGGGATTTTGGCCAGTCATCTGACAGCAGTTACTGATCTAGTTCGACAGTTCTCAGAGCTGGGATTGTCTGAACACGGTCAAACACCCCGGGGAGTATTAGTATCTATGGTTGCCCAATCCGCTATTGCTGAGAGGATCAAGGAAGCACAAGTCAGTGACTAGCATCTACAGTTCTTGTATAGCACGATAGACTCATAACGTCAGACGGATTTCTCGAGTGACGAGAATGGAGTACTTCATTTCCGTGGACGATTATATGTTTCGAACACGCATCTAGTTAAGGAAGAATTGCTACAGAAAGTACATCAGTCGAGATTTGCTATACATCCTGGTGGTACTCGGATGTACCAAGATTTGAAGCACTTATACTGGTGGAACAGTATGAAATGAGATATTGCGGACTTTGTTGCACAATGTTTAGTATGCCAGCAAGTGAAGGCTGAACATAGAAACCTGCTAGGTTACTTCAAGAAATCTCAATTCCGGAATGGAAGTGGGAGCATATCACGATGGATTTGGTTACGGGATTACCCAGAACCCGTAAAGGACATGATGCGTTTTGGGTGATCGTGGATCGGTTAACCAAATCATCTTACTTCCTTCCGATTCATGGGACGGACTCATTGGTGTTGGGATGTATACTGAAAAGTCTACCTTTTGTATGAACATCTTTATTTTGAAATAAGAATCACATGATCATTGTTTGTATATTTTTATGGCTATGCATATTATCTAATACATTACATTGTAGATAACATGGTGTGTGGTGTCACACGGGAGATCATGTTATTGGTTCCTTGTAAAGTATAAGTAAAGGCTCACAACCGAGATGACTTTGGACAAACCATTGGAATGGTTGTAGTGTGATTTGGGATTGGTTTGTCTTGACCATAGAATCACACTAGTGCACTTTGTGTGTATTGAGCAGGACCGACTTAGAGGTGATTCGATTTATTGCTGACTACATAATCGAATCAGATCTCAGATATTATATTGTACATACTCTTAATCCCGATATAATAACGGGTACATATACTTAGTATTCATCTCTTTGATTTACCAATGGGCGAGATTTATAGATTAAATCGATAGGCTCGGTAAGTTGGGAGATGATATTATTTATATGGTGTGCCGTTGATTATAGGAGGAAACCGTGTCCTATATATTAGGATGATGATGTCCCCTTGAGGAGCTCATAAGGTTCATCATGTAAACCCTGCAGGTGGACTTGGTCCGGCATGATGAAAAGGTTGAGTGGTACTACTCATGGAGTTAGATGTTGATTAATTAATGGTCAGTAAATTAATTAATCAACGGACATTCGAGATCTTAAACATGGGGAGAAAATGTACATATAATATATGGAGCCCATATTATCTTATGGGAGTTGGTGAGGTAGATCAATGATAATCCTTTAGTGGATTGGATTATCATTAATGGATCGGACTTTATGTGGGCTTGATCCATGGGTGACCAAGATCCAACTCCTCCTCATGGTCCCTATTGTAGCATATTAAAACCTCATGAAGCTTAGATCCAATGGATAGAAACAAAACTCTAGATCCAAAGGTAGAGATTAAATCTCTAAGATCCGACGGTTGAAATTAAATCTCTAGATCCGATGGTTGAGATTAAATTCCTAGAACCAATGGTGGAGATTAAAACAAGGCTTATCCCTAAACTCTATAAAAGGAGGCTTAGGGTTGGCGTGGAGGACAATCAAGAGAAGCAAGGGTTTTGGAGCTTGGCGGCACCAAATAAAGAAATAGTTTCCTTATCTCCTTCTTCTTCAATCTTGCCGGCGTTCAAACAGCTACTTCCTCACCTTGGCTGACAGCCAAAGCTTCCCTTCTTCTTCTCCTTGGCCGGTGGAAGCAAGATTTAGGGCTTTCCCTTGGTGTCTTGGCCTGTTTCCACCCTAATCTCCTCTTCCCTCTTGGCCGGTGGCAAGCTCCAACCTTGGAGGTTGGTGGTTGGTTGAAAGAAGGAAAAGAGCTTTGTTTCTATTCTTCCTCTTGCTCGGAATGAGCAAGGAAGGAAGATTGGCGATTTAGGAGCTTCAACTTTTGGTAGATCGTCGCCCACACGATGTCCGAAAGGAGGAAGGTCATACATTAGAAGATCGAGAGGTATATTGATTCTCTATTCTCTTTTGTAATATGTTTGTATTTGTTTTTCAATTATGAGCATGATATATTCTGTTTGTGGCTAAATAATACTTGGATCCCGAACATAAATACCAAAGTCGGCAATCCGTACATCATCTATTCTGCGGCTACTCGTAGAATAGAGGTTAGTCGCTTGAACAACGAGTTTGTTCAAGTGACCTTTCTAAACGAATAGAACGACGATGACTTGGTTGCTTGGGCAATCCCTTTTGTCTAAGATTAAATGTTTTTAATCCGGGGACATCGATGGGATCGCCATGAACAAGCGACCGAGTTGAAGTGGGAAGTGAAGTTTCCCCACACGGACTCGAAGCTAAAAACCAACAAGTGGTATCAGATCCAAGGTTTCCGATTTTGTGTGTTTAGGATTCGATTAATTTTTATGCACTTTTCATATATTATATATGCCGGATAATAGTAGGATATGCGTAGGTTAACTCTTTTGTTGCAGGCATAAGATCTGACTATTATGGCCATATGTGTGTATGTGATTGTATGTGTGTAAATGTTTATTTTGTTGAATCCTCGGGGTTAACGAGGCTAGTATTTAATTTTTGTAAATTAGATACGACATTGTTTAGCCACTCTTTTTATTTTAGTTTTCTTTCGATCTAGATTTCATGTACACTCCCTCGTGGAGTATAGGATCGATGGATCTAAATTAAAATAGATTTTAGTCTCGGCTCGGATCTCCGGATGGCTCGTACATGGCGTAGGAGGAGTGGACGAGAAGGCGATACGACGGGAGACATATTGAAGACAAAAGCCATAATAGTTGGAAAATAATTTAATTTTCATATTTATTGCTTATTGTTTGATATGCATGTCGTAGGCTAGAAAATTCCTCAATTTCAAATTACTAAGTGGGAGAGGGATATTTTTATATATTCCCACGGCCTCCATTACGATTTGACAAGTGATGCAAACAAACTTGCGTGTCGGCTCTGAGTGTCTTCCTCCCCATCGGATGGGTTTGTTTGCTGATCACAAGGTCAAATATGGTTATAGAAAATTATTAAGGAGTGTGTGTACTTCCCCATCAAAAGGCACATAACCCGAGATAATTACCTTGGTACCGAGTAATGGTAAACACTTAGATACAAATATAAGTATCCTCCCCATCGGAGTCACTTCTTTTATTTGTAGGGCCAAAGAGGAACCAACTATTAATTTTACTTGTCAAAAAGTTAGGTTGACAAGATAGTAAAATTAATGGGTAAAACCTCCTCTTACAAATGTAGAATTCGTATACGTCTACACTATCGTGACATACAATATTCTCGGCGTTTTGAGGTGTTGGTTGATTTTAAAATTTTATTGTTTGGGGAATCAAATTTTTTTTTGAAATCTAATATTTTGATCTATGTGATTCTTAGGTTTTCTTTCAAAATGACTTTCAACCCGCTTGTTCTGATACTGAAAGAGAATAAACTCACTGGACCCAACTATGTTGATTGGAAGAGGAATCTTGACATTGTCTTGACTGCTGAGGAATACAAATATATACTCCTCGAAGAGTGCCCTCCTAAGCTTGCAGATGATTCTGGGGAAAAGGAGAGAGAGAGTTATAAAAAGTGGATCAAGGTCAATGACATGGCGCGGTGTTACATTTTGGCATCTATGTCAAATGTACTGCAACATCAGCATCAAGCCATGCCCACTGCTTATGACATGATGCTTAATCTCAAAGAGGTTTTCGGACACCAGAATCTGGCTGCTAGGCAAGAAGCCATGAGAAACTTGATGACGACCACCATGATCGAGGGAACACCCGTAAGGGATCATGTTCTCAAGATGATGGCTCATTTGAATGAGCTGGAGGTCCTTGGAACTAAGATCGATGGGGAAACCCAGGTCGATATCATACTCCAGTCTCTACCTAGGAGTTTTGAGCAGTTTCGCCTGAACTACAACATGAACAAAAGGTTGTATTCGTTGGCGAAACTTCTGATAGAACTCTAGGCTGCAGAGGGGCTATTTCGTCAGAGTGCTCAGGCACATGCCATGGTGACCCAAAAGGTTTCTACTTCTAAGCCGAAAGGAAAGAAGAAGAAGAAACAAACTGGGGCGAAGGCGGTGGGAGGTACTCAGGGAGGAGTGAAGAAGTCGAAAGGCAAGTGCTTCACTTGTAAGCAGACTGGACACTGGAAGAAGGACTGCCCCAACCATAAGCAGAATAAAGGTATATCTTTTGGTCTAGTCGTTGAAACATGTTTAGCGGTGTTATCTACCGACACCTGGTGTGTAGATACGGGAGCCACTGATCATGTCTGCAATACTTTGTAGGGGTTCCAGGAAACCATACGACTGGCTGAAGGGGAGATTATCATGTACTTGGGCGATGCCACGAAGGTGGCGGCAGTTGCAGTGGGAGACATTCATTTATCTTTTGAGAAGAATAAAGTGTTGGTTCTTAAGAATTGCCTTTATGTACCCTTATTTAGAAAGAATTTAATTTTGGTTTCTATATTATTTATGGATGGATATTCTATTTCTTTTAATGACAAAGTTGTTATAAGAAAGAATAGAGACATTATCTGTTCGGGTGCATTGATAGAAAATTTATACACACTTGAACCCAAAGCTCCCACGATGCATATTGAAATTAATAACTCATCTTCTAATTCCAATAAGAGAAAAGAACCTTCGAAGATGAACCAAACATATCTTTGGCATCTTAGGCTTGGTCATATTAACCTAAGCAGAATTCAAAGGTTGATAGCTGATGGACCTTTGGGTTCATTAGTGGTGGAGGTTTTCCCAACCTGCGAATCTTGCTTGGAGGGTAAAATGACCAAGAGGCCTTTTAAGTCCAAGGGGTATAGAGCCAAAGATGTGTTAGAATTGGTTCATTCGGATTTGTGTGGTCCTATGTCTATCCATGCTAGAGGTGGTTTTTGTTGGTGCAGTAGGCACCTAAGTCGAACCTAAGTTTTGATTATAGCAAACGATAAAAAGTTAAGCATATATTGTTATCTCATGAGCTAAATCAAGTGTGCAGAAAAGTCTCAACGCTGGAGCTGAAGGCTAGCGACACCCGGAGGAAGCCGCGGTGGTCGGGCGACACTCAAGAGACTTCGGAGGGAGCCGAAGGAATTGAGTGGAAGGCCAGAAGCAAAAGCAACACGTAAAGTATCGAGGTAAGCTCGAGTGAGTAAAGTGAAGTGAGGTTGTGTCCTTTGTACGGGGACGTCCTTAGGCGACGATCCGACCCAAGACTTCCCATGGAAGGTCTATGTTGAGATCGGACGACAAGTGGCCGTCGAATTCACTTATATTTTGAGCTAACTCTTCATTGTAGTCAAAAATCCTGGCCATCAGTTCAACCGGCCAGTTCAGCAAGGCAGATTCAACCGGCGGTTCAGCCGTGGTCAAAAATCAGCCTCGAGGAGTCAAGCTTTATCACCATTTTTCAAGGAGTTTTGTGCCCAATTCCTATTGGTTGAAGACCCATTTGATGAGGGGATTAAAGGCTATAAAAGGAGGGCTTGTCCTAGGGTTTTCATCAATTTTAAAGCTTCCAAGTGCTTCCGATACGCTCCGACTCTCCGACATCCCTACGACGAAGCGCTGCCGAGACGACGACTAGAGCTTCAACCTCCAACCTTTAAAGTCGTCGGTAACGAAAGTTCTAAATTTTATTTCAGTTTATTTCTTTTAGTAAAGCTTTAAATCATATCAAGGAGAGGGGGAGTGTCCCTCTACCTTGAGTCTTTATCGAGTTTTGTATTCGTTTAACTCCTATCTCCAACGAGGAGGAGTTTGGTTAGTATTTTGCCCTCCGTGCGTGGTCAAGGACCACTAGGGCCTTGGAGTAGTAGCCGTAGGTTACGAACCAAGTAAAAACCCTCGTGTTTTTATTTATTTATTGTTATCTTTCCGCTGCATTTTACTCGTACCTTAACGAACGATTACGAAAAAGTTTTTATCGCTATTCACCCCCCCTCTAGCGAACCGCATCGATCCAACAATTGGTATCAGAGCTGGGGGTTGCTAAGATTTGGTAAAACCACCAATCTAGCCATTTTTACAGATTTATTTTTCTTTTAATTCTGTTTATTTCAGATTTATTTCGTTTGTTAAGTTTTCTCCCGCACTACTAATCCAAGACGCGAGTCTTGGTACTTTTTGTGTGTTTTTGTCGTTGCTAGTTTTTTTTTCTTCATCTCTTTGTGTCTTTTGTTCTAATGGCCCATCTCGAGGGTTTTAGCACCGTCCGACCTCCGTTTTACAACGGAGATGACTTCCGTTATTGGAAGGGTCGGATGGAATGCTTTCTCAAAACCCAAATCGAGATGTGAATCATAATCCAAACGGGTTTTACACTTCCAACTAATGAAGTGGGTGACTCCTTGGATTATGATCAATAGACCATTGCGACAAAACGACAAGTTGAAGCCGACGCCAAGGGAACACAAATCCTCCAATGCGACCTATCCAAGGAGGAGCTAAATCGCGTCGGCCCCTTCATAAGCGCAAAAGATCTTTGGACGAAACTAGTGGAGCTACACGAAGGGACCGATGAAGCCAAGGTATGTAAGCGTGATCTTCTTTTCAATAAACTATATAACCTAAAAATGCAGGAACACGAGTCCGCGACCCAACTTCTGTAGGAGATCGATTGGCCGACTAGAGGGGGGTGAATAGCCCTTTTCGTTTGGATGCCGGTATTTGCTCGTCTACAAAACTAATTAGCGCAAGCAGAAGACTAATAAAGACAAACAAATAGAAATACGAGAAAACAATTGCTAACAAAGAATGTAACGTGGTTCACGGCTACGCCACTAATCCACGATCCCGATTCGTCCGAGGTGAATCACTCCTTCAAAGCCAATCCAATATTGGTCTCTCCTTTGCACCAAGCTAGGTGGAGGTAACCTTTACAAATCAAGCACACTCCCTCTTTTACAATAGATGTGAAAGAAAGCTAAAAGAAGGAGTTTGAATCTTGTGGAGCACTTGGATGGTCGTTTAGGACTTGAGCATTAACCTCCCAAAGCTCCACACCTTCTCTTTTTATAGAGAAGGATGATTTCTTCCCGTTGGTCGCCACCAGTCGACTGCCGCCCTTGGCAGTCGACTGCCGTCACTACAACGGCCTCCGAACACGTCGGATCCCGACCGTTGTAGTCCAACGGAACTCTTGACAGTCAACTGATGGACCTCATCGATCATTCGCTCCTCGTCGATCGTGCCCGATCGGCTACGGAAGCGGTCTGGTCAAACCCTATTGACCGGTCATCGCGCCTTGGCCGATCGATGTGTCATGCGGATCGTGCCCACCACAATCCGATCGATCGTATACGGTCGAACTACACTCGACTCGGAAGCGATCGGCTGCCGCGACATGGCGATCGGCGGTGTCGGGAAAACCCATCCGACACTTGGCCAAATGGCCAAGTTTCACCTAAGAGCTACCCTTCCCCGGGTTACAATCGCTCACTCTCATCTCTCGGAGTCCCTCGCCTTTGAAGTTCTCTTCGTTCTCGGCCACGTCCCTCGGCAGCATCAGGCGCACGGCTCTGCAATGCTCCTTCGCGTCTCTTGCCTCGAAGTCTACTTCCTCTGGCTTCACTCCAAGCTTCTCGTCCGGCGGTCCCTCGGATGCTCCAAGCGCACGGCTTCCGCAAAGCTATCCTTCACCGACTCAAAGCACGAGTCATGAGATGTGAAACTCGCCACGGCTCTATGTGCGAATTACTAAGTCCTGCACGACTTCAACGCACATATCAAATCAACATATCAAACTAACTTAAACCCTTTGCCACACCATCAAAACCATATTACGGCAAGAGATTGCCCTAACAATCTCCCCCTTTTTGATGTGTGGCAATCCGTTTAAGTTAGGTAAAAACATTTGATATAAATTCTAAGGTAAGAAAGCATGTAAAGATAAACATGATATAGCAACATGCCACTCCCCCTTAATCCATGAAACTCTATATTGCAAATTTTCTCCCCCTATCATATATTTCTCCCCCTAAAATAATTAACTTAAACATAAATTATTTCTCCCCCTTTGACACCATCAAAAAGATTAACACTAAGTTATAAGCTCATGGCATCAAGTATAATGGAGGGAAAATACCAAAAACATGATTAAAATCTGAAATCAGAAAATTGCAGGCTGATTTTCGGTGAGCGATCATTGCTATCGATATGGCGATCGTGACACAATTGATTCAAATTACGATTTTACAGTAATTTGAAATGCATTAAAAATTCCATAAAATTCAAAAAATCATGAAATTTGAGGAGAATATTTCTATTAAGTATATCTATCAAGGAAAAATAGTTTTTCATGAAAAATCATTATATTTTCTGAGATTTGCCAAAAATCCAAACACTTGAAAAACCACTAGTTTTTGAGCATGTTACTATCCATTTTAACACCTAGTCTTGCTTTGAATTGTTTCAAAACATGAATACATAGATTTTAGATTAAGGAATTGTTTTGAAAACATATGAAATATCCAACCATGATCTTTGGGCAATATGTCTATGAATTAAACATAAGCCTTCCCCATGATTGGTCTATTATTGCTATGTTGATACTTTAAATGACCATCTAAATGCCATAGGCATTAGTGGACATTTGTTTCATCCTAACATCTCACCCATGCTAAGTTTGCAATCAAGTTAGCCTATAGTGAGTGTGAGATGCATCCTAGGGGGTATTTGTATATACTTAACCAATATATTCATGCAATTCTATCATGGTTAAGTATCAACCTAACAATTAACATGATCATAATGACATATATGACTGAATTCTACATTATGATCATGAAATACATGTTTTCATTAAATTATAATCATGCATTAGGTATTATATGATGATAATAAACAAAGTGTCACCTAAAGCATGATTCAAACCTATTTCTCATGATAACGTGCCAAATATCAAAATCATAAATCATGATTTCAAACATACATAGCAATTACATTAATCATCATGATTTAAGCAATATTATCTATTTATGGGCACGTTATCATCACCCAACACTATCTAAAAAATGTTGTCCCGTCATCCTAAGTCAACCAAAATATGATATAGGTCAAGTTCATATGGTTGACTACCCTAGGGGTTTTCTAACCCTTAAGGATGGATTTTGGAACCCAAAATAAGTTCTTTCCTATTGGGTTCACTAAGTATTCCTTGGGGATCCATTTTCTAGCTATTACCTTCTTCTTATCTTGTCCCCTAGCTATAAGGCATTTGTAGGCCTTTTCATTTTTCTTTTCCTTGTAACCTAGGCCCTTTTTGTTGAAACTAGCTCTTTGGCTCCCTAAGATCATATTTAAGGTGTTGGAGCCAATTGTGAATTTCTCTAGGGCTTTGGTTAAATAATCTACCTTTTCCCTTAATGCCCTATTTTCCTCTATGCATGCATCATTAACATCCAAAGGCATATAATCATGTGAGCATGCATCATCATGGCAAGAAGAGGTATCATTATTATTTAAACATGCATTTTCTAGCTTATATTCCAAAGCCTTAATTTGATTAAGCATGCTTTTATTTTTCTTTTTCATTCCAAATAAGTCCTTAGTTAAACTAGAAATTATGGAAACTATTTTCTTAGGAGAAGCTTTCGTTACCATAGTTTCCATATCTTCTTCTTCTTCTTCGGATGAGGAGGATGTAGAAGCTCCCCCTTCACTTGAGCTCTCTCCTCTTGAGCTTGATCCTTCATTTTCGGAGGAAGAGCAATCCAAGTCATCAAAGGCCATCAAGGCCAAATTGGTGACAAAGGCATTCTCCTCATCCGATGATGATGAAGAGGATGAGGATGGGTCATCCCAAGTCCTTGCCTTTAGGGCTTTGACCTTTCCCTTTTCCTTTGTCTTCTTCTCCTCTTCCTTTTTCTTCTTGCTCCCCTTTTTCTTCTTCTTTTCTTCCTTCTTTTTCTTTTCTTCTTTGCTTTTGTTTAGGAGGGGACAATTATCCCTTATGTGTCCTTCTCCTTGGCAATTGTAGCATATGACCTTCCCCCTTGGTCTTCTATTCCTATCATTAGATTTATCAAATCTAAAATTCTTAAATGCACGTCTTACCCTCCTTACCATATAGGCTTCTTCGGTGCTATCCATGGAGGAGGAGGAAGACGCTTCGTCATCGGAGGAGGAGGGGATTTCCATCTTCTTCTTCCCCTTATTTGCCAACAATGCTACTCCTCTTGAGGGTTGAATTCTAGGCTCCTCTTGTATTCCTTCAAGCCTAGTTTCGTGGAGCTCCATTGTTGAGAAAAATTCCTCCAAGGTACTTACTTCCAAGTTCTTGGAGATGTAGAACGAATCCACCATGGAGCTCCACTTTGAGGACCGGGGAAAGGCATCTATAGCCTTCATGAGCATGTCCCGGTTTGATAGCTTCTCACCTACACTTGTTAGCCCAATTAAAATTTCTTTAAACCTAGAGTGTAGTGAGGTTACCTTTTCTCCCTTTTCTAGTTTTATATTGGATAGTTGGGAGCGGAGGAGGTCTCTCCTTGCTAGCTTGTCCTCGGATGTGCCTTCATGGAGTTCTATAAGCTTCTCCCACATCTCTTTGGCGCTAGCACATTCTCCGATCCGGTTGATCTCTTGTTGGGGGAGCACATTGAAAAGATGATGTTTTTCCTTTGAGTTTGCAAGGTGCTCCTCTCTTTGCTTCTTAGTCCATCATGATTTTTCGATTTGTTCACCCTTTTCATCCCTAGGCAACTTGAACCCATTTTCCATTATTAGCATAATATCAAAATCGGTCTCGAAGAATACCTCCATTCTCTTTTTCCACCAAGAGAATTCGCCGTCGAACTTCGGTGGGTGGATGTTTGAGCCGGCCATTTTGAATGTTACTTGTTGTGGCGGTTAGTCCTCGACAAGCTTTCCTTGGCTCTGATACCACTTGTAGGAGATCGATTGGCCGGCTAGAGGGGGGTGAATAGCCCTTTTCGTTTGGATGTCGGTATTTGCTCGTCTACAAAACTAATTAGCGCAAGCGGAAGACTAATAAAGACAAACAAATAGAAATACGAGAAAACAATCGCTAACAAAGAATGTAACGTGGTTCACGGCTACGCCGCTAATCCACGATCCCGATTCATCCGAGGTGAATCACTCCTTCAAAGCCAATCCAATATTGGTCTCTCCTTTGCACCAAGCTAGGTGGAGGTAACCTTTACAAATCAAGCACACTCCCTCTTTTACAATAGATGTGAAAGAAAGCTAAAAGAAGGAGTTTGAATCTTGTGGAGCACTTGGATGGTCGTTTAGGACTTGAGCATTAACCTCCCAAAGCTCCACACCTTCTCTTTTTATAGAGAAGGCTGATTTCTTCCGTTAGCGCCACCCGATCAGCTGCCGCCCTTGGCGGTCGTATCGTCACTAGCGACCTCCGAACACGTCGGATCTCGGCGGTTGTAGTCCAGCGGAACTCTTGGCGATCGCCCGATGGACCTCATCGATCATTCTCCGTAATCGGCCCGATCGGCTCTGAGCAATTCTATGGCCGAAACCCTATTGACGATCATTGCGCCTTTAGCGATCGGTGATGGTCTTGGCGATCGACTACCCATGTATGGCGATCATTGCGCCTAATCCGATCGATCATAAACCGGTCGAACTACACTGACTTCGGCGATCGGGCCATGACATGGCGATCGGTGTGTCGGGAAAACCCATCCGACACTTGGCCAAATGGCCAAGTTTCACCTAAGAGCTACCCTTCCCCGGGTTACAATCGTTTACTCTCATCTCTCGGAGTCCCTCGCCTTCGAAGTTCTCTTCGTTCTCGTCCACGTCCCTCGGCAGCATCAGGCGCACGGCTCTGAAATGCTCCTTCGCGTCTCTTGCCTCGAAGTCTACTTCCTCCGGCTTCACTCCAAGCTTCTCGTCTGGCGGTCCCTCGGATGCTCCAAGCGCACGGCTTCCGCAAAGCTATCCTTCACCGACTCAAAGCACGAGTCATGAGATGTGAAACTCGCCACGGCTCTATGTGCGAATTACTAAGTCCTGCACGACTTCAACGCACATATCAAATCAACATATCAAACTAACTTAAACCCTTTGCCACACCATCAAAACCATATTACGGCAAGAGATTGCCCTAACAACTTCATGCCCGAGTCCAGGACATAGTCAACAACCTACACGCAATCGGGCAAAAGGTCAAAAACCGTGACCTTATAAGGTATGTTCTAAACTCGTTTCCGAGGACTACCTTGTGGGCATCCATGGTCGATGCCTACAAGGTCTCCAAGGATCTTTCTAAAATTAGGTTAGATGAACTCTTTTCCGATTTCAAATTACATGAGCAGTCCAACTCGGAACCCGAGAGGGGTATAGCCTTGTTTGCAGGATCAAAGAAGAAGAAAATCACAAGCAAGCCACCACCAACCAAGGAGGAAGACGAATCCGAAGAAGACGAAGACCACGTCTTCATGGCGAAATCAATTGAGTCAGACACGGAGACCGAGCCTGAACTTGAGTCAGAACCTGAGGATGACTCGGACTATGAAGCTACCTTCAAGTCAAGCCACGGATACGCATCCGGTTCAAAAGATACCCTTAAAGTAAGTCGAACTTTATTTAATACTTTACATAATACGGTTAGGTTTTTGTCTAGGAAGTTAGCTAAGTCCGAGTCCAAGGTCGAGACCCTTGTTGAGGAGGTTAAACTTCTCAAACACGAGGTCTCCCTAACCTCTTCGACTAGTCGAGTTCAAGAGAAGGACTCAACTCGAGTTGAAAAGCTCGAAGTTGAGAACTCTCTCTTGAAAAGTCAAGTCGAAGATCTTAGGAACATGTTGGAAAGGTTCACTTCGGGATCCAAAGGACTTGACCTCCTACTTGGATCTCAAAGGGCCGTGTACAACAAGGTCGACTAGTTTAACTCAAACACGACTAATAGGTCGTATATGTCGATTGTAAGTCGACATAGGAAACATGTCCAAGCATGGGTCCCTAAGAACCTTTTGATTTCAACTCTAGGATCCAACCCGTCGGATTCCCAGGACCAAATCCACTATGTGGATAGACCGAACCGATTCAACGGTCTAGGGGAGCCGATAAAACATGTTTGTGCTTTAACTTAGAAATTGCATGTTTTAACTTAGAATGTTTGTGCTTTAACTTAGAAATTGCATGCTTTAACTTAAAAAGTTTGTACTTTAAAACTTGTGAACTCACTTAGAACATGAACATAATCAACTTCGAAAAGATTGAGCCTCGGGGAGCCTCTTTTCAAAAACATAACCAACTAAAATTCTTCGAAAAGATTGAGCCTCGGGGAGCCTCTTTTCAAAAATAACCAGTTAGACTAGGAAATAATCTTAGGTGAGTCAAGTCATCATTTTCTTGAACATGGCTTTGTCTAAGGAAGTGGTCGATGATCCGATAAAAGAAGGCCCCTGTGCCTCACCACGACCTGGAAGTCATGATCTTGAAAAGGTAAACTTGACAAGCCTAGGGTCAAATCCAAATCTAACATAAAATTACTTGAACCTAAATACACTTAATCAACGTAATTGGAAATCATCTCACAAAAAAAAACACATAAGTATAACATGCTTGATCATATAGACACAGGTGAGATGACCTAGGTTAAACAACTTACAACCAATTTTTTTTTTTTAAAAAAAAATCTAATATATGCATGCATACTGACGACATAGTCTCTCTTGGGGTTGAGAGAGTCGTCAGTCATATTGCCTCATAGGTTACTTCAAGAGGAGTAACTGATGTGAGGGCAGAGCATTTGTTGTGCCGCACTCTACCCCTATAGACGGTGGTAGTTGGAGTTGCATGCAATTATCCTGGGTGTGTGACACTCGACCACTCATAGGTAGTGTCAATCGAAGTGGCTAGCAGCAGGGACCCCCGTTGTGTAGCGAGCTCTTTACGCTCATATGCTACTCGATCATACTTCCCACTCGGCCACTTTAGAGCAGTGGTTGGTGTTGAGTTGGGACAATTGTCATGTCGTTCCACCTAGGCCACATTGGGGTCATGGTAGCGAGTAGGGGTGTGCAGGCATGACCATGCATGCTGCATTGCTGTATCATATTGAGTTTTGTATATTGCTATATATATATACATGGATGATTGTGATTAGTATACATACAGATGCAGTCTATATGTATACTCACTATGATGATGTATTTTTATGTACTATGCTTGTTGCATTTGTTTGTACATATTCATACATGCTATTGCATTTTCTGTATGGTAGTAGGCTGGGTACTTGTATACTTGTTGGTCGGTCACTGTGATACCCTTGACCCGTATCTTGACGTAGTGTGAGTTAGTTTTACTCTTCATATCTTATGTTGTGGATATATGCTCAGGTTGGATGAGTGTGGAGTAGTTGACTGTCAGGTATGTTAGCATCTTTTGTTGTTCAGCTTGTTTAGTAGTATGCATGTATGTATATTTGTTATACCGATATATACCTGTCTACCTGTAGATTATACTATTGAATTACATATGATATTTGATATATTTACATGTTCTTTATTATTACATGCTAAGTTTTACTCACCACCATAGACCCTGGGTTTTTCTGTCGCCCAGGTAATAGGTATAAGTCTTCGTGGCGGCTTGGAGCTTCGCCGATGATCCATCCCATCTCCATTTTTCCGAGCCTCCCGTGGAATTTTGATTTATGTTGTGGACTTTATGTTTGTGCCTGAAGTTTTATGAACTGTTTGGTACTATGGATTTGTCAGTTGGTATGCACTTATGTCGGTTATGGATTTGTATGTCAGTATGTGTGGTTATGGGTATGTGGTTTTATGTTTTCCGCTGTGTTTGATATATATATATGCTTATTATGTTGTGGTTGTGGGCCTACGGGCCTTGTATTAACATGATATATTGCCACGTACAGGGGAGATGTCGTCCATTTGCTTTTCGGCACGACATACTCTCGAGGCATGACAGTTAGAGTCTCTCTCCTTTTACAAGATGCTAACCAAAACCCCCCATCATCCCACAATAATACTGCTCCACCTCCTTCCCATCAACTAACACTTCTTTAGCCTCCTCCTATTTGCCAAACTCCTTCGACACCCATTTCCTCCTTTTTCATACCCGATCTCCCAGATTCACTACTCTCTAGTATTAACGAGGTTAGTACATTATTTCCCATAGCTCCCTCTTTTCAGTAGTAATACTTACTTTTGTCAGGGCATCAACAACATAAGCCATTTAAATAACCAATAGATTCAATATACTGATATTCTCAAAAAGGAAATAAAGGAGTATCAAACAAGAGAATCATCAGTACAACAAGCTTATTATTGATTCAAAAGAGAATTGTAAGCCTCTCTTATAAAAGCCCAAGGTGATCGAGCAGAATTATCAACTCTTCAATTCCAGACCACCTTCTTACAAAACACGATGGATATCATGAAGTCCTGACCACTTTCTGAAAGAAACAGTATTGCTCAAGAACCCCTCTAGACTTATCTGCCATCAATGATCTATTTCTAGATAGAGGATTTGCCTTTCTACAATGGGGCTTTCAGGACTGCACCGCACAATTTAAAGCAGCTGGCTATCCTCCATCTGGGCACTCTCTTAGTTTTTTAGACATGGGCAATACCATCGATCGTACTCCCCCTGAGTTACTATCCTTTCCCTTTCCGCCTGGTGATAAAATGTGACTTGTACCCCCTTTAGCTTGGTTTTATCTCCTTTTGTTACAAATTATTACAATATATTTCTTCTGTTTGCATCCAAGACACCAGCGAGTTACCTCATATCTTTATTAATGAATATTCTCCGATCACTTTTTTTTTTTTGCACAAAGTACTCCAAATTCTAGTTAACCATGCTTTAACTGGAATAATACTGCCCAGAAAATAATTTTTCATTAAAACCGCCCGGGAAATAAATGCCTCTTCAAACAAACTTTATTACCAAAATACCCCTTCCTCACTAACATCGCTACTGCTTCGAACAACATCCCCCTCCCTCATCTTCCTCCTCCTTTTCCTTTACACGCAAAGGTGCTTCGGACATTTTTCTTTTTATGCAAGACTATGTATTTTCTTTTTGATATATTAAGTGTACTTTCTTTTTCATAACAGCAAGAATTTCCCATATAAGCATATCCTCTGCAAAATTTACACAATGCTCTGGCCTTACGAAAAACGCAAAATCCTTTTCCAAAATAAAATCACATTTTTCCTAAAGTTATTGATACAATTACACAACAATTAAATGTCCACGACACCCTTTCTTTCTCCAAAAAATAAAAAAAATACAAATTTCACAATATCTTATCCACTAAAATAGGGTCGTAAATGATATACGTTCCAAGGCCTTAGTAGTAATCTTCCTTGATCATCCTTCAAATAATATGCCCCCATTTATGCTCGGCTTTTAACTTGAAAAGATCCCTCCCACTTAGGTCCCAGCTTGCCCTTGGATCCCTCGGGTAGCACTTTTTTTAGCACCAAATCTCCTACCTAAAAAGAACTAGGCACTACCTTTTTATTATAGGATTTCATTACCTGTGACCTATACCTTTCAACATTATACGCAACCATATCCCTCTTTTCTTGTATCAAATCTAACTCCATACTTCTAACTGCGCTATTACCGTTCGGGAGATAGTTCAATACCCGTGCAGATTCTATTCCCACTTCTACGGGTAACACAACCTCTGACCCATATACCATACTGAATGGAGTGACTCCTGTGGCTCTCCTAGCAGTAGTTAAAAAAGACCACAAAACACTAGGCAATTCTTCCACCCAACTTCCTCTAACATGCTCCAACTTAGTTTTTAATCCGTGCACCAATTCCCTATTAGTCACCTCCACTTGCCCGTTACTTTGGGGATAAGCCACAAATGTGAATGCCTGTTCAATTTTAAAATCTTGGTACCATTTTGCTAATTTCTTACCCTGAAATTGTCGCTCATTATCAGATATCAACCTCCTTGGAATACCAAAGCGACATACAATATTTTTCCATAAGAACTTTAATACCATCTGCTCAGTGATACGGGCCAAAGGCTCAGCTTCCACCCACTTAGAAAAATAATCTATAGCTACTAACAAGAACTTCTTTTGACCAGTCCCGACTAGAAAGGGTCCTACTATATCCATACCCCATTAATCAAAAGGACAAGCCGCCACCACTTCCTTCATACATTCAGCTGGCTGATGCTACCAATTATGGTGCCTCTGACAGCTCTCACACTGTCGTACTAACTGCACAGAGTCTCTCATCAGGGTAGGCCAAAAGCACCCAGCTAATAACACCTTTCGATTTAATGCCGCCCTCCTATATGACTGCCATATGCCCCTTCATGAACCTCCTTCAATACGTAATCTACTTATGTTTTTCCCAAACAACGTAATAAAGGCCCAACATAAGTTCGTTTATATAAAATTCCCTTTATCATGTAGAAATGACTAACTTGCTACTTAAATTGTCGTGCCTTTACAGGGTTATTTGACACCTTTTTATTCATAAAAAATGAAAATAATTCTCTCCTCCAATCATCTTCAATCACTTCTCTTGCTCCTTCATTCTGCGACATCAATTTGATCTGTGCAATTATGTCACGAGTATCCCAATTCCCTAGTGAGCTAGCCAACTGAGGCAGCTCATCAACTTTTTGATTTTCTACCCTTGTTATTTTCTTTATCAATACCTCCAAAAAGTTTCCTTTAGTCTTTTTTACCAACTCATAGTATTTTCCGCACTTGTCATCTTTAACTTCAAATCCCCCCACAGTTTACTATACCACTAACTGAGAGTCCATATGTACCATTACCCACTCTGCTCCTACATTTTTAGCAGCCTACAAAGCTATCAACAAAGCCTCACATTCAGCCTCATTATTGAAGGCTCTGAAATGCAATCTAATTGCTAGCTTAACTTTTTCCCCCTGTGGTGAAATCATAATTACTCCTACCCCGCAACCCTCTTTTTTAGAAGATCCATCTACATATATCCTCCATGGCTCACATTCTTCCTTATGCATGGTTTCCACTAAGAAGTCAGCTAAGGCTTGCGCTTTGATAGAGGTACAAGGTTGATAAGTAATGTCATACTCACTGAGCTCCGTAGCCCACTTAATAAGCTTACCCGTAGCTTCTGGATGTGTAAGTATTCTTCCCAGAGGAGTATCAGTGAGTACCACTAAAGGATGAGATAAAAAATAAGGTTGCAACCTTCGACCAGTCAGAACCAGACCCCAGGTCAATTTTTCCAAATTAGTATAACAAACTTCAACCACTTTCAATAGATAACTAATATAATAGATTGGATGTTGTTGACCCTTATCCTCTCTAATCAATACTGAACTTACTGCGACCTCCGAGAGAGCCAGATAAACCCATAACACCTCTCCAGGCTGAGGTTTAGCTAAAAAAGGGGGTTCCACCAAATATTCCTTCAGAGATTGAAAGGCTTTATCACAATGTTCATCCCACTGGAACCGCGTAGCTCTTTTTAGTATTTTAAAGAGAGGAAGGCTCCTATATGCTGATTGGGATATGAATTTGGGCAGAGCAGTAATCCTGCCTAACAACCTCTCTACTTCCTTCAAATTTCTTGGGGGTTGAATTTGTCGAATAGCCTCAATTTTAACAGGATTATCCTTTATACCTTACTCAGTAACCACATAACCTAAGAAACGACCCTGTGTCAACCCAAACACACATTTCTTTGGATTCAATTTCATCTTATATTGCCGCAAAGTGCCGAAGGTTTCCTTCAAATCAAATATTAATTGCTCAAAATGCAAAGTTTTGACCAAACTATCATCTATATACACCTCCACATTTCTTCCTAATTTCTTTTCAAAGATCTTATCCATTAGCCTCTGGTAAGTGGCCCTGACATTTTTTAACCCGAAAGGCATGACTACATAGCAGAAAGTTCCTTCGGCCGTAATAAAACTGTCCTTATTTTGATCCTCCTTAGCTAACGATATTTGATGGTACCCCTGATAAGCATCCATCATTTAAATGAACTGATGCCCAGCAGTAGAGTCCACTAACTGATCAATGCGGGGCAGAGGATAACAATCTATAGGACAAGCTTTGTTAAGATCTCTAAAGTCCATGCACATTCTCTATTTTCCCGATGGTTTAGGTACCAGCACCACATTAGACAACCAAGTTGGATATTGTACCTCTCTGATATGCCCAACCTTCAGCAATTTACCTATTTCTTCCTTAATGATAACATCTTTCCCTGCCCCGAAATGTCGACGCTTCTGTTTTACGAGAATTGTCGTGGGTAAAATATACAATCTATGCTACACGATGTTAGGATCAATTCCTAACAAGTCTTGTGGAGACCATGCGAAAATATCCATGTTTTTAATAAGGCATTGTATTAAATCTGCTTTAATTTGCACAGGAAGATCTCGAGAAATAAAGGT
This sequence comes from Wurfbainia villosa, assembly GCA_025175895.1. Lineage (NCBI taxonomy): Eukaryota > Viridiplantae > Streptophyta > Magnoliopsida > Zingiberales > Zingiberaceae > Wurfbainia > Wurfbainia villosa. The sequence goes on from CM045997.1 coordinate 86,731,126, forward strand.
AATATGTGCAACACACTTATCATCCAATGTAATTGCTTCTTTATCAGATTCTCCTATCTCCTCAACAACCCCTTTTTGAACAAAACACATTGTATCTCCATACCTAGATTGCTGCAAAGACTTATCGACGAACTTCCCCGTCCTAATAGCATTCACATAGCATCGACGATAGAGCTGCTGGCCCCCTTTTACCTCCCCTACTTCACTCCCTATAGGAAACTTAAGCTTCTGATTGTAAGGAGAAGCCACAACCTACAAACTGCTCAAAATAGGTCTTCCCAGAATAGCATTATAGAAAGAAGGCATGTCTACCATAGTGAAATTGATAAGTACTGTCTTTCTCCTTGGCTTTTCCCCTAAGGATAAAGGTAACTTAATCTGGCCCAACGACTGCACTTCATGCCCAGAAAATGCATATAAAGAAGTTCCTACTGGTTGCAAATCAATGACAACAACTCCCATTTGCTCTAAAGCTGTCCAATACAAAACATCCACCGAACTATCCATAGTGAAATCGTTGAGTTCGAATGACTAGAGCATCAGTGTTGATGCACGCAAACGCGACCTCAAATCTCGCGACAGAGACCGTCGAGGACTCAAAGTGCATGCTCGTGCTCAATGCCCGTAAGTTCACGAATGTCATCAAGTAATAAAGAATATCGATCCCACAGGGACTGAGATTTCAAGTATCGGTTTGTCCAATGGATGTGTTGTTGTTTGGATTGGAAATTTGAGGGTTCATGAATGAGAGGTCGTTGGTGGTCCGAACTTAGTACGGTGTCACACGGAAGAAGAGAAAAGGTTGCTACGAGGATTTGAATGGGATTCTAGGACTTCGGTTTCATTTGTGTGTCGTAGAATATGCTATCAATCAAATGTATCCAAATTTTCTAGCTAGGGTTTTGTGGAAAGGACATCATACACTATGGTACGAGGATGCCAAATCGATCCCTGCGATGAGCCGAAAACGAGACACATTACCAACTCTATCGCATCCTTTTATCCATAGTTGCAGGCGATGAGGCCAACCTCTAGGTTCCTCCTAATATCCCCTAAATCTTAGATATGAGGACTTTCACTCCTCATATCGTCTACGCACAAAAGATAGAAAACCAAAACAAAAAGCTATAGATCTAATCAATTATTCAACTGAAAATACGATTTCAAGAACGGAAACATATTTGAAATAGCAATGATCTACTCAACACAAACTACTCCCTAATCCTAGAATTGGAGAATCTACTCCATGAATACGAGAAGAGAGTCACAATACATTATAGAATTCATGAGTATATTGATAAACATGCAAGAAATATGAATTACAATGTAATTGCAGCTCTTCCCTCTGATGTTGTGGTGCAGATCTTGATCTTCGAGCGACTCTCTCCTTCTTCGCTGCGAGTTCCCGAATCTTTTTAGGGCTTTGAGTGATGTCCCAGCCGGTGTGCCTCCCCAAGGGTTTGGGGTGTAGCTTTCCTTATATCCACATCACACCAGATCGCTGCAAAATCTAGAAAAAACCCTAGTTGCGTCAAATCGCTTGGCCGCCACACGACCGTGTGAAAACACATGGCCTGGTCATGTGTCAGGCTGTGGCGGTCGTTTTCGCCCCCTGAACATGGCCGTGTGTAAGCACATGCCCTGGTCGTGTTCCTTTCTGCGTCCAACTGTCAAATGCCTTCTTTTTTCTCCGGAAGTGCGTTGTTACCCCCATGAAATGCTATCCTACACACAAAAGTATACAGAGCAGATCTCCGAACCAGAAAATAGGAAATGCATGGAAAACAAAGTAAAATATGCATGAAACCAACATAAAATGAGATGAGATGTGAGCGAAAACTACTCCTAAAACCCTATATATTTTGCTCACATCAAGTGTGAGGAGTTAGCACTCCCCCTAAATCATTATCATCAAAGCCTATCACAGGTCCTCTGGCTCTGGGCAGAGCAGCCACAGTTGCACACTCTTCCCTACTGTGTCTTTTTCGTGCCCTGTTAGAATCTCTGTTAGTGTAGCCCCCATATATCATATTAATGGAGCGCCTTACAGGGGGTTGATTAGTAGGCTCAACCTGATCAGGCACTATTTCCCTTATATGTACCCGCTGCATCGGTCTATTCATAAGAGGTCTAGGATTACCTCTTCCATACTTTCTTTTTACAAACCCCTACTGATAAGGAGTCGAATTCATGACTAAATTTCGAATATAAGGGTGAGCTTCCATAATTCTCTGCAATTCCAAGTCCAACTGTTGACAATTCTGAGTATTGTGCCCATATTCTTGATGAAAAGCACAGAAAGTAGGAGATGACAATCTTTTAGGCCCTCTATCAGCCCCAAAGGGTCTCCGCAACAACCTCTTATCTATACAAATATTCATAGCCCTTTCCTTAGAGAACTGGGGCAGGGGAGCATACAAAGCTCTATCTCCTACAGGGCACATAGGCCTCACCCATTCAATTCTTCCTTCGAGTCTTTCCACTATCCTGAAATCCTGCGAAGTTCGTCGAGACTTTTGAGCGTCCTCCAAATTAATAAATATCTCACCTTGAGCCAACAAATCCTCGAAGTTCACAGGAGGCTTCTTAGCTAAGGATTTAAAGAATTCCCCCTCTCTGAGCCCCTGAATAAAAGCTCCCATCATCATACCCGGCTCTACTGCAGGAATTTCATAAGCAACCTGAGTAAATCTATGTACATATTGCCACAAACTTTCTGGCTCTCTTTGCTTAAGATCAAAAAGGCTCAAAGGCTGAGGCAAATATTTCTTAGCACTGGAAAAATGCCTTACAAATAGTGTGGAGAAATCCTTAAAAGATGCAATACTTTTCAGCTTCAAATCACTAAACCATTGCTCTGTCGATCTTGTTAAAGTAGTAAGGAATACCTGACATTTAACCCCATCAGTATAGAGATATAACAAAGCGGCATTCTCAAATTTCCTTAGATGATCTTTAGGATCAGAAAAACCAACATATTCAGATATCTGAGGAAGCCGCAATCGTCGGGGTAATTCATCATTTAAAATACTTTTGACAAAAGGGGTTTCCTCCTCTATTTGTACAATAGTCCCTATAGTAGGAACTTCCTCTTCCAATGTTACATCTCCCAAAGGGGTCACACATTTCTCCTTCCCCTTTCCTTTTTTACAAGCACTAGAACCTTTCTTTAATTGAGAAATTTTACCTCCCTCTTCCTTAGATTCACTATCAGAGATATCTTCTTTAGCCTTCTTCGGGGTAACCCTTTGCGACATCTGGTCCATCATCTCCACCATAATCTGCATAAGATCTTCCTTATACAGAGGTTCCCATCACCTTTTACTAGTGCTCCCCTGGGAAGTACTAGAGATAGATCTCTCTCCTTCTGCTGGCTCCTTCAATGTCCTTCTAGTATTGAGCATCATGACTTTTTGTTCAGTTCCCACAAACGACGCCAATTTGATGGTGCTTGCTTCTTTGGATCCCCAAGATCCCCTTCCCTTTCCTTGTGAACTGCTGGATCTAACACCAAGAAAGAGAACTGGGGGAAAAAAAATCAGCTGGAAGGGTTACTCGTGATCTTCGAGATTAAGCTGAATCTGCCACTCCAAGGAGAAACGTTAAGGGTTGGCCGACTTTCTGGCGCGGCCACTCTGATGATCAAGTCAGTATGAGTATGAGAAGAAAAGTAACGAATCGAAAAAGAAGAGAGATCTCAGAGATACCAAATGAATAAGAAAATAACCATCCCTGATCCCGTCATCTTCTGTCCTTTTATAGACGGAGCCCCCCGCCTTCTCCTAATGGTGAATGTACATAAATGCCCCTACTGTCCTCCTAACCATTTTTCCCGCTCCTGATTTCAAAAATATCTTCTGCCACGTGTTAATCTCAAATAGAAAGATATAGATAATTATTTTAAACTAACCACCCTCGACCTTTCATTGTTACCTCCCACCCTTCAGCACGCCTTTCTTCCCCTAGTTTCCTATTAAAAAGAGAATCTCATTCGAAAAATGTACTAACTTCCATGGCATCATTTACGCTTGACTGCTTTGGAAAATACTTCTCCTATCCGAGAAACACATACTGCCCTTGAATTATCTTACCCTGGTGGCGCTCATACTTCCCTAGAAACCCCATGGAATAATTACTGACCCGGAACTACCCACAGAGCCTTGACACAATTCATACTGCTCTGGAGCTACCCTAGAATGGCTTATATTGCCCTGACCCTGTTTACACTGCCCTAGAGTTGCCTAGATAGTCCTGGAACCATACTGACCTTACTTAAACTACCTTGGAATTGCTTATACTACCCTAGAACTACACTGGGCTTCCTTAGATTTGCTTAGAATTGGTTATACTGCCCTGGAACTACACTGGCCTTCCTTACACTGGCCTGGAGTTGCTTACACAACCCTGAAACTGCACTGATCTTACTTAAACTGCCCTAGAATTTCTTATACTGCCTTGGAACTACACTGACCTTACTTAGACTTACTTGACATTGCTTATACCGCCCTGGAACTAAACTAACCTTACTTAGACTGGCCTGAAATTGCTTATATAACCCTGCAATGGCCTTACTTAAACTGCCCTGGAATTGCTTATACATCCTTGGAACTGCATTGAGCTTACTTAAACTATCCTGGAATTACTTATATTGCCCTGGAACTACACGAGCCTTACTTAGACTGGCCTGGAATTGCTTATACTACCCTGAAACTACACTGACCTTAGACTAGTCTGGAATTGCTTATACAACCCTGCATCAGCCTTACTTAAACTGCCCTAGAATTGCTTATACAACCCTGGAACTGCACTGACCTTACTTAAACTACCCTGAAATTACTTATATTTCCCTGGAACTACACTGGCCTTACGTAGACTACTCTGGAATTTGCTTATACAACCCTGGAATTGCACTGGCCTTACTTAGACTACTCTGGAATTTACTTATACAGCCTTGGAACTGCACTGGCCTTACTTAGACTGCTTTGGAATTTTCTTATACAACTATGCACGAACCTCACTTAAACTACTCTGGAACTGCACTGGCCTTACTTAAACTGCTCTGGAATTACTTAAATTTCCCTGGAACTACACTGGCCTTACTTAGACTGCTTTGTAATTTTTTTATACAACCCTGGAACTGCACTGGCCTTACTTAGACTGCTCTAGAATTTTCTTATACAGCTCTGGAACTACACTGGCCTTACTTAGACTGCTCTGGAATTTGCTTATATAGCCCTGGAACTGCACTGACCTTACTTAGACTACCCTAGAAACTCTGACCTCGTCAGAGTGTATTTTAGTAAATAAATGTATTGTGTTAAACTATATTAGACTTGATAACCCACCCTAAATTCATTTGGATCAAAGCTTAATCTTGAATCAATCCTTTAGGTTTAGTTCCTTTTAAGCATGATATAGGTCATATGACCAAGTCAAATTATAGATGAAATGATCCATTTACCATATCTACCTATGAAAATATTTAAAATAGACCTCTCAATCCTAATATTTTCAAATAAAGTCATAAATAAATTAGATATTCACATACAACCTTAATAATTAGATTGGTAAAATTTATTTATATTTGTTCGATATATATTTGTTGGTGCAATCAACCTAACGTCAATGTTGACCGGACTCGAGTGAGACTCGAGTAGTATTTTGATGTTTTTCAATACGTTTGACAATGGTTTGACCATATATTGGTGCAAAAGGTGATTTTCTCATCCTCAGTGCCCCCGCTAGTCGATCTCACAACTAACACGAAAGAGGTAAATCACGGGGAGCATATTGCGCAACCCAAGGCTAGCATGGCAGGAGGGCAGGCACCCCGAAAGGTTTGCAACCCTCGAGTATTGACCCTTGCTCATTAGTGCAACTTTGTTGCTGCACTAGTTACAAGGCCCTCCCGTGGGGACATGGTTTGACCATATATTGATCACATGACTAGCGGATGTTTGTGACATTCAAAGTCATATGAGGGAGATTGTTACGAGGTGATTGTTGGAGCAATCAACCTTGGGTCAAGATTAACCAAGCTCGAGTGAGACTCGAGTGGAAGTCTAAGTTTGAAAACTTGGCAAGGAAAAGTCCAACTATGGACACTTGGCAATGGAAAAGTCCAAATATGGATATTTGACAAAGGAAAAGTCCAAGAGTGGAGTCTTGATAATGAAAAGTCTAAATATGGATATTTGGCAAAGGGAAAAGTCCAAGTATGTAGTCTTGGCCATGTAAGTCCAAGGGTGTAGTCTTGCTGGCGAAAGTCCAAGTTTGGAGACTTGGTAATGGAAGTCTCAAAGGCACAACCTCTTGGCAAAGGTCGACCTGATAGCATGACAAAGCTAAGAAAGTACTTGAAAACTAGAACTAAGGGTGTGAGGCTGATGGAAGTGGCTTGAAGTCTAGGTCTAGGCTAAGGGTATCCGATGGCATGATGAAACCGATGGAAGCACTTGAAGGCTAGAACAAATGGTGAAGGAGTCATAGAGGACTCGGATGGGCCCTGAGGGCATGAGGTTGATGGAAGTGTATTGAAGGCTTAGGTCTAGGCTAAGAGTATCCGATGGTATGACGAAGCCGATGAAAGCACTTAAAGGCTAGTGCAAAGGGTGAAAGAATCGTAGAGGACTCGATTGGACCCTGAGAGTGTGAGGCTAATGGAAGTGGCTTGTGTTGGGTTTCACCAGCATCGACGTGGGTGTGCGTTCGAACACGTTTCGTAAACATGCACACAACAGAAGCAAAAATAAGTAATAATATTATTTTTTACATCACACACACCACACGCATGCAGGATACAACAAGTGTAGATATAATCACATATTTAAAATTTTTGCAATAAAGGAAACTTTATATCTAGGTATACCTGACGAATCATGCTTAGTGGGAATGACATCAATCGTAGCGACCCTCGCTAGTATCGCCTCTATCCATATCCACGTCGAGTATCATCGGGATAGCTTCACAAGCTACGAGCCTCGTCTTGACGAGAGATACTAGTCTCATGTCGAAGACGTTGTAATCCGAGAGACGATCACAAAACAAGTTACATGAACTTGTTTCCTCGGAAGTGCCGACAGCTACAAGGTGGCCGGCCAATCAAATTGGTCGATGGCAGCAGGTTGGCTGGCTGGCTGCTGCAGGCCGAAGGTTGGTGCTGCTGGCCGATGGCTGGGGCTGTAGGCTAGTGGCTTGGGGCCGATGACTGGAGCTTTGTCGGCGATAGCCTAAGGGTGGGCGACAACCCTTGGAGTGGACGATGCAAGAGAGGAGGAGAGGAGAGGAGGTGGCTAGGGTTTTTGCAAAACCTTAATATGTCACCAAAATATTTCTCCACCCTCTTATTTATAGAACACGTGTTACTTGACCATTAAGAAACTTTAATGGTCATTGGTTCACGACCAAAATCCGTTAACCCACTCTAATAACTTAAGTTAAAATAAACCAAACCGCGTTGGTATATTTTAAGTTAAAACGAACCGAACCAACTTTGGTTCATTTGTTTAAAACAAACCAAACCCCTTTGGTTTATTTTCCACCATTGGATTAAAACCCAACCGATTTGGTTCATCCATCGAGTCTTCATAAGACTCGACCCATTCATGCTTCTGATGCGACTAAACAATTTGATGCTCGCTCCATGTTTGGTCCAACCAAACCAAGTCCCTCTCGATCTAAGAATCCCATTCTCAAACTCGTTTTAAATCCTTCGAATTACACTTGGAGTGCATGTGACCAAATAGGTTCCCGGTTTATATTGGTCATCTATAATTAACCATTAATTATAGAACAATCATGAGTGACACCTAGTAGTACATCATGATCCCCAATTAACCGACAAATCAACGATTGATCCCAGAACATCTTCTGAAATCTTTCAACAGCTACAGTGAATTGTGCCCCATTCCCTTTACTCATCTTATACCCACTTGGTTCAGGACATGATCTATAGTGTCTGTCCCTACTAAGTTGACTACGTCACACCTAGCCCAAGTATTTACTTCCTCGTCCTGCAGATTCTAGTTATTGCACAAGTATCTAAGAGTACCATACTCTAAACATGTAATGCTTTGGCCAAAGACTTTAGTAACAACCCGATAAAAGGCCATAGGGTATACATCTCCTCGCAAGGAGTGGTGAATCCTCTGTTGGCTACTTAACACCTTCGGGCACTTCAACTTATGCCCAATCATCCCGGGTCCACATCTCCTCGGAGATGCTTACTTAAGATGTCAAAGCATAAATCTCCATGACCAAGATGACTTGAATACCTCAAGTCAAAGGAATATCACACTTAAGCTACAGTAAAGACTTCATTGATATATTTGTTTATGCAGAGAACCATATGAAGTCTTACAGTTGGTCACTCCAATGAACTAGTTACCATAACTAGCATCCACGATCAACTCCGGACATCCCAATGTCTCCAACCAGTGAGAAACAGATGCTTGATTAAACCAAAGAGTATATCTCGTGCTAGTCTCAACAGAATCGATGGCGTCCATATGCATCAATTCATTGACTAGGGATAATTTCAATATATCACAATTACACATGTAGAGAAACTCACTAGTTATGATCCAATCACAAATTCTCTCATGCTGTAAATCATATTGTCGACATCCAGTAAATGAGTTTAAGATCCAATCAAATACATGAAAAATACATATACTCAAATAGTGAATCTTCATTTATCAAATAAATGAAACAACAATAAGGCGATTGCCTTAGGACACCTCTCATATATAACTAACATCTTGAAGGCTTAGGTTTAGGCCAGGGGAGATTTGTTGGTGCAATTGGCCCAGGTCACGGTTGAGCAGACTCGAGTTTGACTCAAGTAGTGGTTTGATCTTAGTGTTTTGATGTTTAACATTGATTTTTGATAATGAGTTGACCATTGTTTGATAATGGATTGACTAGATGGTTGACTTGGGGTTGACCATAATGGAAAGTCCAAGTCTTGTGTACTTGGCATGGAAAGTCCAAGCATGGGTCTTGGCAAGGGAAAGTCCAAGCTTGAGTCTTGGCAATTGGAAAGTCCAATATGGGTTGGCATGGAAAGTCCAAGCATGGGTCTTGGCAAGGGAAAGTCCAATCTTGAGTCTTAGCAAATGGAAAGTCCAACATGGGTTGGCAAGGGAAGTCCTAGGGTTGATATTGGCGGCGTAAAGTCCAAGGGTGGAGTCTTGGCAGCATAAGTCCAATGGTTTAGCGGCATAAAGTCCAAGCGTGTGTCTTGGCAGCATAAGCCCAAATGTGCCTTGGCGGTATAGACCATATTAGCATGACATAACCGATGGAAGCACTTGAAGGCTAGCATATGGATGAACAAGTCATGGATGACTTGGAGGGATCCGACAGGCGTGAGGTTTACGGAGGTGGCTAGAAGGCTTAGGTCTAGGCTAAGGGTAGTCTAGCAAGTATGAGGGCATCATACTTGGGGTTAAACTTCATGGTTGTGGTTATCAGTTGACTAGAGATTTAGACCAGTCGATTGATTAAGTGTTTTGACACTTGGCATCCGAGTCGACGTGTAGCAGTCGACTGGGATTATGACCAGTTGACTGGCCTAGAGTCGGCTAGCATTTGACTGTGGCCTCGTGGTCTTGGCAGTCGACTACCAGCATTGGGCAATCGACTGATGGGTTGATCAATCGATTGACATGGAGGTCAGTCGATTGATGGTCAAGGAAACAAGCACAAAATGTTTCTAAGTCGACTGCTAGAGTTTGACAGTCGAATGAAAGCATGATCAGTCGACTGATGGGTATGATCAGTGTTGGTGCAATCGGCCCAGGTCACGATTGACCAGGACTCGAGTTTGACTCGAGTGATGTTTTGATGTTTGACAAAGTATGTTTGACAAAGTATGTTAGACATAGGTTTGACATTGATGTTTGACATTAATGTCGGTTAATATGTTGGGGAGATTGTTTATACAATCGACCCAGGTTATAATTGACTTGATGGTTGACCAGGGTTGACCATGTGATTATGGGAAAGTCCAAGCATGGGTACTTGGCAATGGAAAGTCCAAGTCATGGGTACTTGGCATTGAAAGTCCAAGTCATGGGTACTTGGCAATGGAAAGTCTAGTCATGGGTACTTGGCATTGAAAGTCCAAGTGGGACACTTGGCATTTGGAAAAGTCCAACATGAGTTGGCAAGGGAAAGTCCAAGCATGGGTCTTGGCAATTGAGAAGTCCAACATGTGTTGGCAAGGGAAAGTCCAAGCTTGAGTCTTGGCAATTGAAGTCCAAGGGTATTGATATTGGCGGCGTAAAGTCCAAGCGGAGTCTTGGCAGCGTAAGTCCAATGTGCCTTGGCGGTGAACACACCGTTAGCATGACAGAGCCGATGGAAGCACCGGGAAGCTCGATGGATGAACAAGTCATGGATGACTTGGAGGATCCGAGAGGCGTGAGGCTGATGGAGGTTGCTAGAAGGCTTAGGTCTAGGCTAAGGGTGGTCTAGCAAGTATGGGGACACCATATTTGGGTTAAAACCTCATTCTTGAGGTTGGCAGTCGACTGGCATTATGGCCGGTTCGACTGCCGTGAGTCGACTTGAGTTCGACCGCCGAGTTAGAGCCGGATGCTCGGCAAATGACCGCTCATCGAGCGATTGACCGATGGCGCCGATCGCTATGGATGGCGCCGATCGCGCTGCCGCGAGCAGACGCTCGTGAGCCGATCGGGCCGATTACGGGCGCTGGCCGATCGCAATGTTGCGGCCGATCGCCAAGAGATCCGTTGAGTTTTTCAAGCGTGGATCGACCCGTTGTCTCATGACATGATGGCATCATCGAATTGGGACTTATGGCGATCGATGGGCGAAATCCAGCCCACGCAGTTATAAAAGCAAATTTCGGAAGGAGGGATTTAGCGATTTTCTTGGGCGAAATTGAAGGAAGTTGGTGCTTTCCTCCTTCTCAAGGCAATCAAAGATCAAGCAATCCAAAGTTCTTGTAAAGTTGTTTTTCCTTTACTTGCATTGTATTTCTTACTTGTATTTGCTTGCATCTTGTAGATTATTGTTGTAATCTTTTGTACGAGGTTTCTCCACCTCCGACTTGTGTCGAGAAGGAGTATTTGTGATTAGTGAGTGCGTGTGCATCACTAGGGCTCTTTAGAGCTCGACCCGTGGAGTAGGAACCATTCGGTTCCGAACCACGTTATATGTTTGTGTTCGTGTGATTGCTTTTCGTTATTGCTTTTATTATATATATTCCGCTGCGCACTAACGTAATTGTAGACACGAACGCGATCGATTTCCATCTTCGTACGATCTACGCTATTCACCCCCCCTCTAGCGGGCATTCAATTCCCAACAAGTGGTATCAGAGCCCGGGGCTCTTCTACGGAATAATCGCCGGGAGCTAAGGAAAGAGGCTAGAGGGTAAAAGATGGAAGTCCAAGATCAATTAGGTTGGGACATCAACACACCGGTGCCCTACACCCTATACGGACGAGAAGGATTCAATTCTTGGAAGGGAAGAATTGAGGATTTTATTATGATGAGAGACTTTGAGGAATGGTCTATTTTGATGGATGGATTTGAATATCCAAGAGGACCAAGAGGTGGATTTCTCAAAAAGAAGAGGTGGACCGAAGAGCAAGTTCAAGCATCCGAGAAAAATGATAAGGTGATAAAATTTTTAATTGATTTAATACCTAACAACATCTTGTGTATGTTAGGTAATTATGTAGATGCTAAAGAGCTATGGAGCCAAGTGGCAAAGCTCCATGAAAACTCATCATCGGTCCAAGAAGAAGAAGAAGATGTAGAATGCTCATCGGTCCAATCGGAAGAGGCCGAAGAAGCAAGCTCCTCCTCACAAGCAAGGGAGGAGTCGAAGTTGAAGAAGAGTCAACATCCGGTCAAGAGGAGAGTGTAAGAATTGGAGGTTGATAGGGAATCAACTCCGGATCGGTAGAAGAGGTGGAAGAAGTGGAAGAAGTATCCACTTCTAGAATTGAGGAGGAGAGACCATCCTCAACACCGAGCAATACCAAGAAGCTTCACATCCTGGCCAAGATGAAGAAGCCCAAAGTCCAATTCCGGCCCCACCACCGAACTAGGTAACTCAAGCAATTTGGTTTTAAATAAAAATCATATTATATGCTTTGAGTGTAGGGAGCAAGGACACTACAAGAGTAAGTGTCCTAAAAGGATTAAGAAAGCTCCACCGCACCAAAGATCAAGGATGCGGTTCCCCAAGTCAAAGAGCAAGGAGCACGAGTGTGCTTCAAGTGCCGACAACCGACATTACAGAGTCAATGCCCAAAGGGAAAAAGAAGGGGACAAGAAGACTCAAAATGGAGCATCATATGTAGGGGAGCTAAGGCAAACCCTAGGTAACTTCTAATTTTGCTCCTTCTTCAATTTATAAGCAAAAGCATGCTAGGATTTCAATTCACTTGCAATTTATGAAAAGCATGCTAATAGGAACAAGTATTTTGCTTAGGAGCTAAGAGTGTCCAATTAGGAAATAGGGAGAAATTTGGGACTAATGTCCCTAAAAATAATTTACCTAAGAACACCTCTAGGTCATATATCCTAAAAATATTCTACCTAGGGAATCAATTAAGAAAATAGGGAACATCTAGGTTTTAATCCAAAATGGACTAGACATATGCGAAAGTCAAATGCCCATGATTTAAATCAAAACTCTAAAATTGGGCAATTAGAAAAGGAAAATCAAGTCTTGAGGTCAAGGCTTGAAAACTTGAGAAGACCCTTAAAATTATACAAAATCAATTTAAAGGGTCAAATGATCTAAAGTCAAGGTCCAAAAGTCAAAGTCAACACCAAGGACCTAAGAGTCAAAAGTCAACCAAGGGCAAACAAGGTTTGGGTCACAAACCTAAGCCTAAGGTGGCTTACCATAGTGTTCCATTAGATTATGGAACACCAACTAGGTCTAGGAAGACCAAGGTTACTAGGGAAGTCATCCCTAGAGTTGACCAAAGGGTATGCCTAGTGGCTAGGGTTTCTAGGAAACCTAAGGTGGCTACTAAGAAGGTTGTTAGGGAGGCAATCCCTAAGGTTAACCTAGGCAAGACCCAAATGACCAAGGCTAATAAGCCTAGGAAGGTCATTAGGAAGGTATCTAGGGAGATTATCCCTAAGGAATACCTAGTTAACCCTAGGAGCTCAAATCGGTTTTGGGTTCCTAAGAGCGTGTTTGATTCACGCTAAATGGGTTAGGGTGTGCCAACTTTAAATGGAAGGGTAGTTAACCTAACCATGGTAAAGGTGGCATTTTAGGTCATTTTCAAGGTTATGGTTACCTTGAAAATACATTTGAATCTTTAATCCTAAAAGATTTTAGGATGTGCCAATATTAATTATGAAGTTTGATAAAATGATCATTTTGGCACAATTTAGGTTTAGAGGTTGGTGTGCCATTTTGGATTTTTGGCACACTAGGGAGATTAGGTTAATATGGCAAAATATGTTTAATCCCAACAAATGGCAATTAATATTAAAATTTAGGTGTTATTATACCTATATATTTTATATGCCATGATTTGTTTGCCATATGCCATGACATGACATCATGTTTACTTTTATCATCTAAATGTCATGATCATGCTTAGGATTAAGTTTTAAAATGTCATGTGTTTTTAAATTTATCATATGCCATGACATCATGATCATTGGCCATGATTTACTTTGCTATCATTATGCCATGATCATCTTCATGCATCTAAATTGATTAAAATTGATTTAAGGACTATGGCATGACTTGAGTCCCATTTATAAGGGAATCAAGTAAAGTTGCCTTAGAAAATGCATGAAACCCTAGTTTAGGGAGAACAAAACCCACATCTCACATCCAATTGACATGTATGTGTATTTATACACCCTAGATACATGTGAGATGCTAGGATATGAGTTGAGTTCAAGGTGCATAGTTTTTGCATCTAGATGAACTAAAACTCATCTAATTTTATTGGTGGATCATTGGGAAAGCTTGTGTACAAGTCATGAACATAGAGCCCAAGGAATGTGATCCAAAATAGGTTTCAAAAACATTTTAAATTCATTTTGAAAAACCTTGGTGAAGTCTATCTTTGATAGCAATCACTATTGATGAAGTTGATACAAAATAGGGCCAAAACATTGAAAATTTCAATGGTTTTGAGTTTTGTATCAAACTCACTATTTTATGGGTAAAATAATTTTAAAATATTTTTCACCTATTGTATTTCTTATAAGTAATGTACGATTAAGTTTCATGAATTTTCAAAATACGTAGAATTACTTATGCATTTTCAAATTGATCGATACAAATTGAATTTATTACCGATCGCCACTTGCGGCAATGATCGATGAGAGTGGCAATCGATCATCGAGTCGAGCCATGTCCGATTTCGGGTTAACAAGGTTTGTTTAGCCCGTGTTCATATTATGACAAAGGTTCCTAACCACTCCTAACCCTAGGATATGCTTTGGGAAGCATTATGAAGGGTGAAAATCCATTGGATATGGATTAGGAGTTGTGTTAGGTCAAAGTATCAAATTTAGGGTGAGTAAGAGTTCTATGTTGAACTTAGAACCTTAATTTTGATGGTTTAGAGTTCCTATTGGCTTAGGGGCTTTCCAAGGACATTGTTGGTGCAATGGTCAAGGGGGAGCAAGCATTTAGGGGTAGGTATCCATCGTTGGATGATGGATGTTTTTTTTATATTGGGAGAATCTTATCAATTGAAAATTGATGGTTGTTTGATACACAATTTGGAAAAAGGGAGAGTTAGATATGATTGAAAATCTTGAGTGATATGGGACTTATCACTAGGAAGATGGTAGGCATCCTAGGTATTTTTGATCAAGGGGGAGATTGTAAGATCTCATTGGGACATGAGACATTGACCTCCTTGGAGAGAAAACCTTTTTGATGTTAGTCAAAAAGGGGGAGAATGTTTGGGGGAGAACATTTGATTTGCTTTTTCACTTAAATGTTTGGGGGAGAACATTTGGTGAGTGTTTACCAATTTGGGATAATTGGTAAGGGATTTGAGTTAGTGTTCTAACTCATGGTTTTATTTGGTTTTTGTCAAACATCAAAAAGGGGGAGATTGTTGGTGCAATCGGCCCAGGTCACGATTGACCAGGACTCGAGTTTGACTCGAGTGATGTTTTGATGTTTGACAAAGTATGTTTGACAAAGTATGTTAGACATAGGTTTGACATTGATGTTTGACATTAATGTCGGTTAATATGTTGGGGAGATTGTTTATACAATCGACCCAGGTTATAATTGACTTGATGGTTGACCAGGGTTGACCATGTGATTATGGGAAAGTCCAAGCATGGGTACTTGGCAATGGAAAGTCCAAGTCATGGGTACTTGGCATTGAAAGTCCAAGTCATGGGTACTTGGCAATGGAAAGTCTAGTCATGGGTACTTGGCATTGAAAGTCCAAGTGGGACACTTGGCATTTGGAAAAGTCCAACATGAGTTGGCAAGGGAAAGTCCAAGCATGGGTCTTGGCACTGAGAAGTCCAACATGTGTTGCAAGGGAAAGTCCAAGCTTGAGTCTTGGCATTTGAGAAGTCCAAGGGGTTTGATATTGGCAGCGTAAAGTCCAAGCGGAGTCTTGGCGGCGTAAGTCCAATGTGCCTTGGCGGTGTAGACACCGTTAGCATGACATAGCCGATGGAAGCACCTGGAAGCTCGCGCGATGGATGAACAAGTCATGGATGACTTGGAGGGATCTGAGAGGCGTGAGGCTGATGGAGGTGGCTAGAAGGCTTAGGTCTAGGCTAAGGGTGGTCTAGCAAGTATGGGGGCACCATACTTGGGTTAAAACCTCAGTCTTGAGGTTGGCTCGCATTATGGGTGAGTCGACTTGAGTTCGTTTGCCGTGTTAGAGCCGGGATGCTCGGGCGATCATCGCTCACCGGAGCGATTGATCGATGGCGATCGACGCCATGGATGGCGGCCGATCGCCGATTGCCGCGAGCAGAGCGCTCCGTGAGCCGATCGCCGATTACGGGCGTTAGCGCCGATCGCCAATGTTGGCGCGATCGCCAAGAGATCCGTTGGAGTTTTTCCAGCGTGGATCGACCCGTTGTCTCATGACAACAGTGGCATCAGTCGAACTGGGACTTATGGCAGTCGACTGATGGGCGAAAATCCAGCCCGACGCAGGTTATAAAAGCAGCTCGGAAGGAGGGATTTAGCAGCGATTTTCTTGGGCGAAATTGAAGGGGGAAGTTGGTGCTTTCCAGTCCTTCAAAGCTAGTTCAAGGCAATCAAAGATCAAGCAATCCAAAGTTCTTGTAAAGTTGTTTTTCCTTTACTTGCATTGTATTTCTTACTTGTATTTGCTTGCATCTTGTAGATTATTGTTGTAATCTTTTGTACGAGGTTTCTCCACCTCCGACTTGTGTCGAGAAGGAGTATTTGTGATTAGTGAGTGCGTGTGCATCACTAGGGCTCTTTAGAGCTCGACCCGTGGAGTAGGAACCATTCGGTTCCGAACCACGTTATATGTTTGTGTTCGTGTGATTGCTTTTCGTTATTGCTTTTATTATATATATTCCGCTGCGCACTAACGTAATTGTAGACACGAACGCGATCGATTTCCATCTTCGTACGATCTACGCTATTCACCCCCCCTCTAGCGGGCATTTAAATCCCAACAATCAGTCGACTGATGGTCTATCCATTGGAACTTATTCAACTTGGATCGAGTTGTTATCTAACAATAGTTACAAGAGTAGTCGACTGATGGTCGCTATCTGTCGACTATAGGCAGAATCTAGCCCGAAGGCAGGTTATAAAAGCAACTCGTGGAGAAGGATTTTAGCAGGATTTTTTGGGTGATTTGAAGGGGAATAGTTGGTGCTTTGCAGTCCTTCTAGGAAGTCCAAGACAATCAACAAGCAAGCTTCTAAAAGATCTTTTGTAAAGTGTTCTTTACATTATTTTGTATAATTTAGTTGTATTTTCTTGTTTATTTCTTGTATTACTTTTTTAATCATTGTAGAAGGTTTCTCTGCCTCCGACTTGTTGTCGAGAAGGAGTGTTTGTGATTAGTGGTGATATTTGCATCGCTAGAGCTCATTTGAGCTCAATCCATAGAGTAGGAACCTTAAGGTTCCGAACCACTTTATATCTTTGTGTATTTATGTATTTGTGCTTGTGTATTTGTATTTGTATTGTATTTTCTATTTTCGATGTGTACTAAATAATTGTAGCAAGCACGCGATCGATTTCCATCTATGCAACCTATGCGCCATTCACCCCCTCTAGCAATGTACCGATTCCCAACAAGTGGTATTAGAGCGAAGCTGCTCTTCATTTGGACTAACCACTAAGGGAGCATGCTAGAGGGAAGAAGATGGAGTTTGAAGAGAAATTTGGATGGAACATCAACACTTCGGTCCCATATACACTCCATGGACGAGAAAGCTTCAATCAATGGAAGGGAAGGATTGAAGACTTCATCATATGATGGACTTTGAAGAATGGGCCTTCTTGATGGAAGGATTCAATTATCCAAGAGGGCCAAAGGGAGGATTCCTCAAGATGAAGAAGTGGACCAAGGAACAAATCCATGAATTCGAGAAAAATAAGAAGGTAATTAAATTCTTGGTTGATTTAATTCCTAATGACATTTTGTGTAGTTTAGGTGATTACATGGATGCCAAAGAGCTATGGAGCCAAGTGGCAAGATTCCATGAGAACCCGCAACCTGTCCAAGAAGAAGAGGAAGAAGAGGAATGCTCATCGGCTCAATCGGAGGAGGCCGAAGAAACAAGCTCATCCTCACAAGAAAGTGAAGAGTCGGAAGTTGAGAAGGTGTCAACTTCCGGATTGGTGGAAGAGGAAGAAGTAGAGGAAGCCTCCACCTCTAGGATTGAGGGCAAGGAGACTAGGCAAACTTCAATACCGGAGCCAACTCAAGAGGAAGCATTGATGTGAGCAAAACATATAGGGTTTTAGGAGTAGTTTTCGCTCACATCTCATTACATTTTATGTTTTTTTCATGAATATTTTACTTTTTTTTGCATGCATTTCCTATTTTTTGGTATAAAGATATGCTTTTTATACTTTTTTGTGCAGGATAGCATTTCATAGGGAAAACGACACACTTTCAGAACAAAAGAAGGGCATTTTGCAGATGGACGCAGAAGGGGACATGGCCAGGGTGTGTGGCTAGACTCGACCGTGTCCAAGGGGTAAAATTGGCCACCCTAGTGCCATACATGGCTTGACCATTTGGAAATACACGGCCGTGTAGCGTTGCGCGATTCCGATGCGAGTCGATTATTTTCCAGGTTTCAGAGAGATCCAGGTTGATGTCTATATAAAGGAGGCTACGCCTAAGCCCTAGGGGGGGGGGGAGGTGCGACGGCCGGGACGACACTCCAATGCCCTAAAAGCTTCGAGAACTCGCATCGGGGAGGAAGAAAGTCACCAGAGATCCAAATTCTGCACTTCAACGCCAGAGAGAAGAATCACATTGCATTGTAATTTCTATTCCTTGCTTAATTTATATTGTTTATACGAACATGATCGTGTTTTGTGTTTCTCCTCTCTTATCTATAGAGTAGACTTTCCGATTCTAGGATTAAGGAGTAGTTTGTGTGCGTAGAACATGTTATTCCAAATTTGAATTCTGTTCTTGAATTTATATTTGCAATTGGCATTTGGTTTTAGCGCTCTAGTTATTGTTTTGGTTTTCTATCTACTGTGCTAGCCGATACGAGGGGTGACAATCCTTGTTTCTAAGATTTAGGAGAATCAAAGAGGCACCTAGGGGTTGACCTCATCTCCCGTAATCGTGGGTAAAAGGATGCAATAGAGTAGGAAACATGCCCCATTTTTGACTAGTCGTAGTGATCGATTCGGCATCCTCGTACCGACTATCCCGTCCTAAGTCCAGGGGTCGACCTGGTAATGGCAGAGGTAGCTTCCGATAGATGCGAAGGCTCATCGGGGGAGTGTATGATGTCCTTTCCACCAAACCGTAGCTAGAACCCTAGACAAAACCCAATTGACAACGTGTTCTGTGACACACAAACGAAACCGAAATCCTAGAATTCTTTCCAAAATCTCCCAATATAGTTTCTTTCTTCTTCCGTGTGATACCGTATTGAGTTGAGACCACCGTCAACCCTCGCATTTACAACCCTTAAATCTGAATTTCGAACAATAACCTCCACTTACCAAATCGATACTCGAATCTCAGTCCCTGTGGGATCAATAATCTTTTTATTACTTGACGACATCCGTGAACTTGCAGGCATTGAGCGTGAGTGTGCGCTTCGAGTCCTCGACGGTCTCCGTCGTGAGATTTGAGGTCACATTCGCGTGCATCAAGTTTTTGGCACCGTTGCCAGGGACTGATTGATTCGATATCGAATCAAGAAGTGGATAATTGGATCAGACTTAGGATAGATTTATTTACTTGCTTAACCTTTATTTCTTTCATTTTAGATTTTTAATTTCTATTGTAAGTTTAGATTTATTTCAGTAATTACGTTGCATTAACTTTTAGTTAATTTTTTTTGCAATTGATTTAGTATTAGTTTAGGCTATTTTTTATTTTTTCTAATTAAGTATTAGGTAGTACTTCTAATTTTGTGGCTTGCTTCCTCGTATGCATAGACGCTTAGGATTGAAAGACCTGATTTCGATCGATCTAAAAATTGAACGAACCTATCATCACCGGAGAGTTGAACAGAAGAGGATGGAGGACCAAGCTGCATCCGAGGTGCATTTAGGTAGCCACCCTTTGCGGGATTACGCAACCCCTAGTGCTAGAGGATTTAGGCCGAGTATAGCTGGACCGTCTATTTCATCAAACAACTTTGAGCTAAAACCGACACTCATTCACATTGTCCAGCAGAGTCAATTCGGGGGAGCTGTGATTGAAGACCCGAATCGGCACCTGGAGACATTCTTGGAAATCTGCTCAACAATGAAGATTAATGGAGTCCCTGCAGACGCGATTCTCGTTCTCATTGCGGGATAAGACTAAGGCATGGCTTCACTCCCTACCTTCAGAAAGCATTACCACCTTGGAGCAATGTGAGCAATAGTTCTTGAATCAATACTTCCCACCTAGCAAGACTGCTCACATGTGCCATCTAATAACGAGCTTCCGTCAGAAGGAAGGGGAGTCCCTATTTGAAGCCTGGGATCGCTATAAGGGGCTACTCTACCAATGCCCACATCATGGACTTGAAAGGTGGATGGTGATCCACATCTTCTATAATGGGATCACGTACACCACAAAGATGTCCCTCGATTCTGCCGCAGGAGGAGCGCTTATGAACAAGACTATCGAGGAAGTGGAAGAGCTAATAGAAGAGGTGGCCCAGAACCACCATCAATGGGCTTCCGAACGTAGTCACCCAGTTCTTGCTGCGGGACGATATGTTGTCAACTCCGTGGACCACATGGCAGCGAGGTTGGACGCGCTTAGCAAATGGTTTGACTCTTTCAATCCCGTTTCTGCATGTGCGACCAATGACTTTGGAGAAGGAGTAACAGCGTATCGGGAGGACTACTATGAAAGGCAGGGTGGCTTAGAAGAGCAGATTGAGCATGTAGATGTGATTGGGGATTACAATCAAAGGCCCAACAACCCATACTCTAGTACTTACAACTCCGTATGGAAGAACCACCCAAATTTCTCCTATCGGAATAACTCGGGGAATTTTCAACCATCAGGAGGGTATGGGTGACAACAGGGAAATGGCCAGCAACAACCACAGAAGTCTAGGCTAGAATTGATGATGGAAGACTTCATTTCTACCCAAACAAAGGCCAATGAAGAATTTCGATGCCAACTTCAGAAAATAGAAGAGTTACTCAGGGATTTGAAGGCCACTGGTGACAGTCTTACAAGTCACACGAGGATGTTGGAAACACAAGTGGACCAGATATCCCAAACCAGTTCACAATCTATGGATAGTTCTCCATCACTACCCGAGCCGAGTAAAGTCAAGGAGGAGGGAATATTCGGTGAAAGAGTAGGTCAGAAGAACAGATCCGCCAAGGGGTGTGTAGCCATGATATCAACACTACCCGACCAAGATGAAATTGAAGATAAAATTCCACCAAAGCTTGAGGACCCTGGTGAATTTGTCATCCTCTGCTCGATTTATGGGGAAAGCTTCGATGAAGTGTTGTGTGACTTAGGATCATCAGTAAGCGTGATGCCCTATGCATTCTACCTGGAGATGGGGTTGGGCAGTATACAACCAACGGGCATAGGCATTCTCATGGCGGATGACACGATCAAGAAGCCCATTGGCATGTTAAAACATGTGCCTGTGGTCATTGAGAATTTCGTGATACATACGGATTTTATTATATTGGACACAGGACTAAATCCTCAGAACCCCATCATTTTGGGAAGACCTTTTCTGGCAATTGCGAGAGCATTAATAGACGTAAAGGTGCACAATATCTCCTTGGAGGTAGACGGGGAGATCATCTTTTTCAATCTATCAGAATGTAGAGCTCCCTTCCTGGACGGCTACACTTTCATTAGGGTAGAGCCATACCCACCAGATGTCAACTCCGAGATGAATGAATGGAGGTTCACATAACCTTCGGAGTCAAGTTAAGACCATGGAGTAGGGTCGAGCTAAAAGACCTTAAACAAAGCACTTCTTGGGAGGCAACCCAAGTTTAGTTCTTAGGTGTTCTTTTCATTGTATTGTATTAATTTGTTTAATTCGAACTTTGGATTCCATTCAGTTAGCATTTTTTTTAGCATGAATTAGGACTAGAAAGAACTTGCTAGGTAAAAGTAAAATCATTTTGAACCCACATGACTGAGCGAGTAAGAAGAATTCGGACCGTTGTGCACCGTGAGAAGGAAACGGGGGACACACGACCTGGCTGTGTGTTTACACACGACCGTGTCCTTTCTTTCAGCGGTGTACATGACTTGGCCATGTGTTTTCACACGGCTGTATCGTACAAGGTTTAAATGTCCAAGCCATGCATTTTTACCCCAAATGTGTCGTGTGCTTTGATTCCTCTTGCCCTAGCCGTGTGGACCCCTCTTCCTCACCACCTAGAAGCCTTTCCAACCTTCAAGGGTTCCCAAAAGGAGTAAGGATGAGGAGGACCAAGCAAGTGGCATCTCGATCCGGAGCTTCGGAGTGAAGAACAAGGAGAATGGAAGCCCCTCAAGCTTTGGAGGAAGGTAACACCTTACCAACCCTTCTCTTTCGGAATAATGAGCATAGGGAAAGATTTGATATACTCTCTACTAGAAGAATCACCGCTACTAGGTACCTTGACGAAGATTTCTTAGAATCCCTAGGTTTGTTTGGTGACATTCAAGCCCTATTTGCACAAATGGGGTAGGGAGAGATAATGGGGATAAGACACCCAACCTACCCTAGGATAGTTTTATAGTTAAGTTCTTTAGAACCTGAGGTTTTAACGGGTATAGAGAGCAAAGAGGGTAGGATTACCTTTAGGTTATTTAACATTGAGCATGAATGGACACTACACTAATGGAACACATGCTTTGGGTTGCCTAGTGGGGAAGAGAAAAGAACCCCTATTGGGTTCAACTCTCGAATCTTTTGGACTGAATTGATAGGAGAGCACGCGTACGACCCTTCTAGGGATAAAGCGTCACACCTCCAAAATCCCGTTTTCCGATACCTACACTGAATCATGGCAAGTATTATTTTTAGTTGTGGGGAGAGTGATGGTGTAGTGCGAGCTAATGAACTGCTTTTCTTGTGAGACATACTACAAGAAAGGAGTAGCATCGATGTAGGGTCCCATTTTATTAGACGCCTAGTTAAAATGGGCAAAGCAGTGAGAGGAGAGATCATCAAGGGGGGCCAACTTACCCATATTTGCCATGGGATTGAGTACAACTACACTGCACTAGATAACATAGAGGGGAGCCCTAGGATCGACCTAGGAGTGTGTATGGCCATGAAGATGATTATAAGAGAGGGACACTCCTTATGATTTGTAAGGAAAAACCTAACGACCCTTAGGCTCCCCGACCCTGATCGTACCACCATCACCACACGTGCCAACTACCGCTTAGACCTGATAGTGGAGTCCCTGCCATATATGGGACCATCCACATCGGCACCCATCTCTCCCCCTTTACATCACTCTCCTTCCAATCCACGCATTCATAGGAGTCCACCTAGTCCACGTAGACATGAACCTGCACTTACACTGCCACTTTTTTCTACTTTCGAGCAGGATGCAGGTACGTATGCCTATGATTTTTTGGAGTTCCAATCATGTTGGATCGATGCGGTTCACTAGAGGGGGGGGGGGTGAAAAGTGATAAAAACTTTTTCGTAATCGTTCGTTAAGGTACGAGTAAAACGCAGCGGAAAGATAACAATAAATAAAAACACGAGGGTTTTTACTTGGTTCGTAGCCTACAGCTACTACTCCAAGGCCCTAGTGGTCCTTGACCACGCACGGAGGGCAAAATACTAACCAAACTCCTCCTCGTTGGAGATAGGAGTTAAACGAATACAAAACTCGATAAAGACTCAAGGTAGAGGGACACTCCCCCTCTCCTTGATATGATTTAAAGCTTTACTAAAAGAAATAAACTGAAATACACTTTAGAACTTTCGTTACCGACGACTTTAAAGGTTGGAGGTTGAAGCTCTAGTCGTCGTCTTGGCAGCGCTTCGTCGTAGGGATGTCGGAGAGTCGGAGCGTATCGGAAGCACTTGGAAGCTTTTTAATTGATGAAAAACCCTAGGTTTGGCCCTCCTTTTATAGCCTTTGAGCCCCTCATCGAATGAGTCTTTAGCCAATCACAAATGGGCACAAAACCCCTTGAAAAATGGTGATAACTCTTGACTACTCGAGGCTAATCCTTTGACCAACAGTCGACTGATGGCCATCACCCGATCTTGGCGATCATCGAAAGTGCTAGCCGTAGTCACTCGACTGATGGACGGCAGTCGAGTCCTTCAGGTTGGCAGTCGACTGATGTTGGCTGCAAGGCAAAGTTAGCTTAAGGAAAACATTATTTCGACGGTCGTCGACCGTCCGATCTCGACCTAGACCACCTATGAGTTGTCTTGGGTCGGATCTACGATTAAGTCTTTCCCCGTAATGAGGATACGACCTTACTTTCACTCGCACACACGAGCTTACCTCGATACTTACGTGTTTCTTTTGCTTCCGGCCTTCCACTCAATTCCTTCGGCTCCCTCCGAAGTCACTTGAGTGTTGCCCGACCACCGCGGCTTCCTCCGGGTGTCGCTAGCCTTCAGCTTCCAGCTATAGCAATTTTCTGCACACTCGATTCAGCTCGTGAGATAACAACATGAGCTTAACTTTGTATTGTTTGCTATAATCAAAACTCAGGTTAGACTTAGGTGCCTACTGCACCAACAATCTCCCCCTTTTTGATTTATGGCAAACCCACATACAAAGTTAAGAAAATTAAACGCATTAAGAAAAGATATTCATGAATGAGCAGGAGTGTTAAGAGCATGAATGAACAGGAGTATATATAAAAACTCTTTTTCAAGTGCTCCCACTTGAGGAATCCTCCCCCTTGACCGAGGGTGAGTACTTGAGAAAGAGTTTTAACTCTCCCCCTTGATGTTTGCTACTAAAAAAAATAAGTAACCGAAATTACTTAACATTGGCCATAGTATTTAAAATAAGTTTTAAGTTAAGAAATCAAAAAAAAAATTGATTTCTTAACCTTGGCCTTTACTTTCATTTTGTTAACAAGTTAACTTAAAGTTAAGTAATTTATTTGTTAACAAAAACAAGTTAACTAAATATGTTTAAGTTAAGAGTTCCCTTAACTTGTTTTGTTAACTTAAAGTTGGCCATAAAAAAAATTGATCCCTTAACTTTGGCCTTTCTCTCCCCCTTTTGCCATATATCAAAAAGAGTGAGAGTGTGTGTGGAATAAAAGCAAGTTTGAATTTTAAAGTCCAAGCATGTTCCACATTATTTTGAAAAAAATATACTGAAAATAAGTTCATCTATAAAATGTTCGACTCATATTTGGCTTGATTGATATGGAGGGATCAACCAGTCCTAGTCAGAGTCGGTTAGTATGTACGATTATACTCCGTGGTTCATAGCGATGCACTAGCTCTACATCTGGAACCAGGAGTAAGGTCCTAACATCTCACGCCCATCTACGTGGCTAAGTACACAAACACATTAGTCCTATTTGTTGTGAGATGTACTGGCTCCTTAAATCTATAGGTGCATGATATTTAAGGTATGTCCTATGCTAGTTCCATAAAAAAGAAATTAAAGAAATAGTAGTAAGAACATATAATTTACAAGTACCTATTCTATTACGCACATGCCCAATTTTTGTCTTAATAGACTAAATTCGGCTTCGGGTAGGGGTTTAGTAAATAGGTCTGCCAGGTTAGATTTCGAGTCAACATATTCGAGTTGTATGGAGCCGTTGGCTACATGTTCTCGAATGAAATGGTGTTTTACCTCTATATGCTTTGTCCTTGAGTGACATATCGGATTCTTTGTAAGATTAATTGAACTAATGTTGTCTACGTGAAGTTTAGTATTCGTAAAGTCTAACTTAAAGTCACGGAGAGTGTGCTTCATCCAAAGAAGTTGAGTGACACACTCACCCATCGCAATGTATTCGGCTTCGGTGGTAGATAAAGCGACACAGTGTTGCTTCCTACTGCACCAACTTACTAGATTCGAGCCAAGTAGTTGACAACAACCACTCGTGCTCTTTCTATCGAGTTTACTACCGGCATAATCCGAATCGGAGTAGCCGATTAGTTCGAACTCCGTAGATCTAGGGTACCAAATACCAACGTTAAGTGTACCCTTTAGATATCTAAGGATACGCTTAACTAGGGTTAGGTGAGACTCCTTAGCACAGGTTTGAAACCTGGCGCACATACTTACTGCGAATAGGATGTCGGGTCGACTCGCAGTTAAGTATAGGAGACTTCCTATCACGTTCCTATAGTACTTTAAGTCAATGGTCTTACTTTCTAGGTCTTCTCCTATATTAACGTTAATCGCCATTGGGGTGTTTATTACCTTAGCGTCTTGCATTCCAAATCTTTTAATTAACTCCTTAGTGTATTTTTGTTGATATAGGTATATACCATCCTTAGTTTGTTTAATTTGTAGACCTAAAAGAAACTTAACTGCCTACCAAGTTCATTTCAACTCACTTTCCATGAGTGAAACGAACTCGCTTAGTAATGAGTTAGAGGTTCCAAAAATTATATCGTCTACATAAATTTGAGCTATGAATATTTCTTTACCTAAGGTTTTTACGAAGAGAGTTGGGTCAACTAAGCCTTGGTTAAACCCTTTTGACTTAAGATGGATTGAAAGTCTCTCGTACCAAGCTCGAGGAGCTTGTTTAAGTCCATAGAGAGCTTTCTTAAGTTTTAGAACATGGTCGGTTTATCTAGATTTTTGAATCCGGGGTTGGCTAACATAAACTTCTTCTTTAATGTATCCATTTAGGAATGCCGACTTAACATCCATTTGAAATAGCTTAAATCCTCGATAAAGTATAAGCTAGCAACATTCGAATGGATTCGAGTCTAGCCATCGGGGGCATAGGTTTCACTGTAATCTAAGCCTTAGACTTGGCTAAACCCTTTGGCGACTAACCTAGCCTTGTTTCTAACTACTTCACCTTTATCATCAAGCTTATTTCAAAACACCCACCTTGTTCAAATTATCGTTTTGTCTTTAGGTGGTGGTACTAATTCTACACTTCATTCCTAGTAAATTGAGCTAGCTCTTCTTGCATTGCAATAATCCAATCGATCAAGAAGAGCTTGTTCAATTGATTTGGGTTCTATCTTTGAAATTAAGGAAATTTGACTAAGGTTCCTATAGGATGCTCTAGTTCGAACTCCTAGATTAGGATCTCCTATCACTTGATCGATAGGGTGGTTAGTCCAATCCTAGATTGGGTTGGGTTTGTGTCATAATGCTTGATCAATGGGGTGACTTGGTTGAACACTAGTTTGGTTGGAGTCATCTATCACTTGATCAATAGAGTGACTTGGTTGACTTAGGTTAGGATTAACACTAGACCTGATCTCCGGATCAGAGTTAGGTCTAGTATGAATCGGCTCGCTCATCGGGGTTGCTGGGGGTTTTGTAGGTTCATGTCCTTCATCAAATACTACATTGATAGTCTCCTCGACTCTAAGGGTGTCGTGGTTATATACTCTATAAGCTCGACTTGTAGTCGAGTATCCTAGAAAGATTCTGGTCGTGGTTTTGGATGTAAATTTCCCTAGGTAATCCTTAGTGTTTAGGATATGTACCTTACACCCAAATACCCTAAAGTACTTGATGTTAGGTATTTTATCGTGATAAATCTCGTATGAGGTCTTAAGGTGCCTTTTTACCATAAGGATCCTATTTTGGACATAGCATGTCAGTACTACTGGCTTCTACCCAAAATCTATCGGGTAGGTCGTATTCGTTCAACATGGTCCTAGCGGCTTCTTGTAGAGTTCGGTTTTTTCGTTCCACTAGGCCATTTTGCTGAGGGGTCCTAGGGCAAGAGAATTCATGGTGGTATCCGTTTAGGTTACAGAAGTCGGTGAACCTTTGATTTTCAAATTCACCACCATGATCGCTTCTAAGTCTTTTAACCTTAAGGTCTTTTTGATTCTCGATTAATTTGAATAGATTGATTAATTGATCTAGGGTATCATTTTTATGTTTGATGAACCTAACCCAGGTAAACCTGGAGTAGTCGTCAATTATGACTAAGCAATATTGACTTCTATTGAGTGACTTGGCTCCATGTGAATCGAATAGATCCATATGTAGGAGCTCAAGTACACTTGAGGTTCGTTCTTGGTTAGTTAACTTGTGTTGTGTCCTAGGTTGTTTTCCTTGTTGACAAGCATTACAGATTTTATTAACCAAGTTGTTGAGGTTGGGTAAGCCTCTGACTAAGCCACTCTGACTCATCTTGTGGACGAGTCTTGGGTGCGAGTGACCGAGTCATCGGTGCCACAACCATGATTCCTCTTCCCGTGTCATAAGACATTTGGCTGAGGATTTGATTAAGTTAATTGTATAAATGTTATTTGTCCTAGTTCCTTTGAGTATTTGTTTTAGCTGTTTTATTTGTTTTAATTGCACATTCATTTTCTAAAAATACGACCTTATAGTTATTGTCACAAAATTGGCTTACGCTACATTTTTAATAACAAAATTTGAGTTAAGCTCGATATCACCTGATCCGATGATTTTGAGCTTGTCGTTATTCCCAAAGGCTACCGATCCTTGTCGTTTGAATCGAAGCTTTGTGAATTTGAGTTGATCCCCGGTCATGTGTCGGGAGCAACCGCTGTCCAACATCCATTGATCCTACACACAAGGTGGTTGGATTGGATGTTAGATTTTTTTTTTTTTAAAAATTGGTTGTAAGTTGTTAAACCTAGGTCATCTCACCTGTGTCTATATGATCAAGCATGTTATACTTATGTGTTTTTTGTGAGATGATTTCCAATTAAGTTGATTAAGTGTATTTAGGTTCAAGTAATTTTATGTTAGATTTGGATTTGACCCTAGGCTTGTCAAGTTTACCTTTTCAAGATCATGGCTTCCAGGTTATGGTGAGGCACAGGGGCCTTCTTTTATCGGATCATCGACCACTTCCTTAGACAAAGCCATGTTCAAGAAAATGATGACTTGACTCACCTAAGATTATTTCCTAGTCTAACTGGTTATTTTTGAAAAGAGGCTCCCCGAGGCTCAATCTTTTCGAAGAATTTTAGTTGGTTATGTTTTTGAAAAGAGGCTCCCCGAGGCTCAATCTTTTCGAAGAATTTTAGTTGGTTATGTTTTTGAAAAGAGGCTCCCCGAGGCTCAATCTTTTCGAAGTTGATTATGTTCATGTTCTAAGTGAGTTCACAAGTTTTAAAGTACAAACTTTCTAAGTTAAAGCATGCAATTTCTAAGTTAAAGCACAAACATTCTAAGTTAAAACATGCAATTTCTAAGTTAAAGCACAAACATGTTTTGTACTGGCTCCCCCTAGACCGTTGAATCGGTTCGGTCTATCCACATAGTGGATTTGGTCCTTGGAAATCCAGTACGGGTTGGATCCTAGAGTTGAAATCAAAAGGTTCTTAGGGACACATGCTTGGACATGTTTCCTATGTCGACTTACAATCGACATATACAACCTATTAGTCGTGTTTGAGTTAAATCCTAGTCCAACCTTGTTGTACACGGCCCTTTGAGATCCAAGTAGGAGGTCAAGTCCTTTGGATCCCGAAGTGAACCTTTCCAACGTGTTCCTAAGATCTTCGACTTGACTTTTCAAGAGAGAGTTCTCAACTTCGAGCTTTTCAACTCGAGTTGAGTCCTTCTCTTGAACTCGACAAGTCGAAGAGGTTAGGGAGACCTCGTTTTTGAGGAGTTTAACCTCCTCAACAAGGGTCTCGACCTTGGACTCGGACTTAGCTAACTTCCTAGACAAAAACCTAATCGTATTATGTAAAGTATTAAATAAAGTTCGACTTACTTTAAGGGTATCTTTTGAACCGGATGCATATCCATGGCTTGACTTGAAGGTAGCTTCGTAGTCCGAGTCATCCTCAGGTTCTGACTCAAGTTCAGGCTCGGTCTCCGTGTCCGACTCAATTGATTTTGCCATGAAGACGTGGTCTTCCTCTTCTTCGGATTCGTCTTCCTCCTCGGTTGGTGGTGGCTTGCTTGCGTTTTTCTTCTTCTTTGAACCTGTAAACAAGGCTATACCCCTCTTGGGCTCCGAGTTAGACTGCTCATGAAGTTCAAAATCCGAAAAGAGTTCATCTAACCTAATTTTAGAAAGGTCCTTGGAGACCTTATAGGCATCGACCATGGATGCCCATAAGGTAGTCCTCGGAAAAGAGTTTAGGACATACCTTATAAGGTCGTGGTTTTCGACCTTTTGCCCGATTGCATGTAGATTGTTGACTATGTCCTGGACTCGGGCGTGAAGTTGTGTCGCGGACTCGTGTTCTTGCATTTTTAGATTATACAATTTATTGAACAAAAGGTTGCGCTTACATACCTTGGCTTCATCGGTCCCTTCGTGTAGCTCCACTAGTTTTGTCCAAAGATCTTTTGCGCTTATGAAGGGGCCGACGCGATTTAGCTCCTCCTTGGATAGGCCGCATTGAAGGATTTGCATTGCCTTAGCGTCGGCTTCGACTTGTTTTTTTGTTGCAATGGTCCATTGGTCATAATCCAAGGAGTCACCCACTTCATTAGTCGGAAGTGTGAAACCCGTTTGGATTATGATCCACATCTCGATTTGGGTTTTAAGAAAGCATTCCATCCGACCCTTCCAATAACGGAAGTCATCTCCATTGTAAAATGGAGGTCGGACGGTGCTAAACCCTTCGAGATGGGCCATTAGAACAAAGAACACAAGGAGACGAAGGAAAAAAAACTAGCAACGACAAAAACACACAAAAAGTACGAAGACTCGCGTCTTGGATTAGTAGTGCGGGAGTAAATTTAACAAAGCGAAATAAATCTGAAATAAACAGAAATAAAAGAAAAATAAATCTGTGAAAAATGGCTAGATTGGTGGTTTCACCAAATCTTAGCAACCCCCGGCTCTGATACCAATTGTTGGATCGATGCGGTTCGCTAGAGGGGGGGGGGTGAATAGCGATAAAAACTTTTTCGTAATCGTTCGTTAAGGTACGAGTAAAATGCAGCAGAAAGATAACAATAAATAAAAACACGAGGGTTTTTACTTGGTTCGTAGCCTACAGCTACTACTCCAAGGCCCTAGTGGTCCTTGACCACGCACGGAGGGCAAAATACTAACCAAACTCCTCCTCATTGGAGATAGGAGTTAAACGAATACAAAACTCGATAAATACTCAAGGTAGAGGGACACTCCCCCTCTCCTTGATATGATTTAAAGCTTTACTAAAAGAAATAAACTGAAATACACTTTAGAACTTTCGTTACCGACGACTTTAAAGGTTGGAGGTTGAAGCTCTAGTCGTCGTCTCGACAGCGCTTCGTCGTAGGGATGTCGGAGAGTCAGAGCGTATCAGAAGCACTTGGAAGCTTTTTAATTGATGAAAAACCCTAGGTTTGGCCCTCCTTTTATAGCCTTTGAGCCCCTCATCGAATGGGTCTTTAGCCAATCACAAATGGGCACAAAACCCCTTGAAAAATGGTGATAACTCTTGACTACTCGAGGCTGATCCTTTGACCAGCAGTCGACTGATGGCCATCACCAGTCGACTGCTGGCAGCATCAGTCGAGTGCTAGCCGTAGTCACTCGACTGATGGACGGCAGTCGAGTCCTTCAGGTTGGCAGTCGACTGATGCTGGCTGCAAGGCAAAGTTAGCTTAAGGAAAACATTATTTCGACGATCGTCGACTGTCCGATCTCGACCTAGACCACCTATGAGTTGTCTTGGGTCGGATCTACTCTTAAGTCTTTCCCCGTAACGAGGATACGACCTTACTTTCACTCGCACACACGAGCTTACCTCGATACTTACGTGTTGCTTTTGCTTCCGGCCTTCCACTCAATTCCTTCGGCTCCCTCCGAAGTCACATGAGTGTTGCCCGACCACCGCGTCTTCCTCTGGGTGTTGCTAGCCTTCAGCTTCCAGCTATAGCAATTTTCTCCACACTCGATTCAGCTCGTGAGATAAAAACATGAGCTTAACTTTGTATCGTTTGCTATAATCAAAACTCAAGTTCGACTTAGGTGCCTACTGCACCAACAAATCATGCCTCGATGACATATATGTCGAGTAGAAGACACAGAGACAATGATGGGAGGAGTAGAGAGGTTTCATGCACGCAGAGTTTCAGGGCTTTCGGGAGCACTTCCAGCGGGCTGAGGAGTTCTACGACGAGGCCCGCGTCTACTTCCAGGAGGAGGCTACTCGACGCCAGGAAGAGGCCACCTATCGCCAGGAGATGTGACAACACATGCATGCCCAGGAGGCACAGTGGGCTAGGGAGGAGGAGCACCAAGCAACCACTGCATCCACTAGCTCTCAGATCGACCACATGTACATGTGGCATCAGTGGCTCAACACCAGATTCTCCTAGGATCTCGAGATGCTGAGTCAACTAGACTTTCTACCTCATCCACCATACTAGAGGTATGCTTCGCTTAAGTCTGGGGGGGTCCCCAAGTTTTGATTTATTTTGTTTCTAGCAGTAGTTTCTTTAATGTCATTTGCATTTGTTTTAGTTAGCATTCATTTGTTCATACATAGAGTTTTTAGTTTCGTCAGTACTTAATTTTTGTCATCAATAAGCTTCCTCAGTAGTATTTTTAAAATTTTCTCCATGAGTTATTTCCATGGGTAGCTTAACTTCATTTATCTCGTGGTATTTTATTTAATTTGCTCAAATGAATGCTCTAGACTTACACTGATTAGCTTTTATTTTTACACATCTACACATGGCAAATATTCGAAAAGGGAAAATTTAGTACGTGCCTAGTTATGATTAATCTCAGTAGTCAAGTACTTTGGAATCCATAAGTGACGCTGGATTTTGCATTTTAGTTACTGGAGATGCTCAGATTATGAAAGCCCATTCAAAAAAATAAAAATCTCAAGAGAGAAAGAAGAAAAAAAATGGAATAAGAAAAAAAAGATTATGAGGGATAAGAAAACAGTTGTCGTGGGTGGAAATGGTTAGGTGCCCCTTTGAGATCGAGTTAGGTTACTAAGGAAACACCTACCAATTTCTCTCAATACCAAGCACACCTTTGAGACTTTGTGCTAGATCTAAGGAACGACCCTCGCTTTGGGCAGGTAAGTTCCTAAGAGCCGGAGACCTTAGGAAAGCTATAGGATAATGACTTAACTTACCATGGAACAAGTACCCCTAAGAAGATTCGCTTGGCACGAGCACGAGGAGCTAACTTAGTGAATTTCTAGAACATATCTATTTTGCTTTGATTGCAAATACCACTTGATAAATCTAGTTAACATGCTAAGTATGGAACAATACCTTTTTAAAATTTCATGGCACTGAGGTTTGCTTGACGACAAGCAAAGATCTAAGTCTGGCAGGAATTGATGTGAGCAAAACATATAGGGTTTTAGGAGTAGTTTTCGCTCACATCTCATTACATTTTATGTTTGTTTCATGCATATTTTACTTTGTTTTGCATGCATTCCCTATTTTCTGGTGTGGAGATATGCTTTTTGTACTTTTGTGTGCAGGATAGCATGTCATGGGGAAAATGGCGCACTTTTGGAGAAAAAGAAGGACATTTTGCAGCTGGACGTAGAAGGGGACACGACCAGGGCGTGTGGCTACACACAGATGTGTCCAAGAGGCGAAATTTTCCACCCCAGTGCCACACAGCCTAGCTGTGTGGAAACACACGACCGTATTGTAGGGATGTATACTGAAAAGTCTATCTTTTGTATGAACATCTTTATTTGAAATAAGAATCACATGATCATTGTTTGCATTTATATGGTTATGCAATATTGTCTAATACATTACATTGTAGATAACATGGTGTGTGGTGTCACATGGGAGATCATGTTATCGGCTCCTTGTAAAGTATAAGTAAAGACTCACAACCGAGATGACTTTGGACAAACCATCAGAATGGTTGTAGTGTGATTTGGTATTGGTTTGTCTTGACCATAGAATCACACTAGTGCACTTTGTGTGTATTGAGAAGGACCGACTTAGAGGCGATTCGATTTATTGCTGACTACAAAATCGAATCGAACCTCAGATGTTATTTAGTACATGCTCTTAATTCTGATATAATAACGAGCATATATACTTAGTATTCATCTCTTTGATTTACCAATGGGCGAGATTTATAGATTAAATCGATAGGCTCGGTAAGTTGGGAGATGATATTATTTATATGGTGTACCGTTGATTATAGGAGGAAACTGTGTCCTATATATTAGGATGATGATGTCCCCTTGAGGAGCTCAAAAGGTTCATCATGTAAACCCTGCAGGTGGACTTGGTCCGGCATGATGAAAAGGTTGAGTGGTACAACTCATGGAGTTAGATTTTCATTAATTAATGGTCAGTAAATTAATTAATCGACGGACATTCGAGATCTTAAACACGGGGAGAAAATGTACAAATAATATATGGAGCCCATATTATCATATGGGGGTTGGTGAGGTAGATCAATGATAATCCTTTAGTGGATAGGCTTATCAGTAATGGATCGGACTTTATGTGGGCTTGATCCATGGGTGGCCAAGATCCAACTCCTCCTCATGGTCCCTATTGTAGCCTATTAACACCTCATGAAGCTTAGATCCAATGGATAGAAACAAAACTTTAGATCCAAAGGTAGATATTAAATCTCTAAGATTCGACGGTTGAGATTAAATCTCTAGATTCGACGATTGAGATTAAATCCCTAGAACCAATGGTGGAGATTAAACCAAGGCTTATCCCTAACTCTATAAAAGGATGGAATAGGGGTGGGCGGAAAAACAACAATTAGAGGAGAGGGGGCTAGGGTTTTGGGCGGCAAGGGCAAGGGAGACTTAGGGTTTTGGGTGGCCACAATTAAGGAAAGATGTTTCTTCTTCTTCTTCTTCCTTAGGTGGCCGACACCCTTCTTCCCTCTTCTCTCCTTGGCTTGGCCAGTGTCCAACCTTCTCCCTTCCATCTATGGCTAATGATGGATGACATTAGGGTTGCTTCCCTTAGGCGGCAAGTATTCTTAGTTGGGATAGGATTAGGAGTGGGCGGCTAGGGTTAGGGTTTGGGTGTTGGTGGTGGGCGGCAACAAGTGGAGGAAGCTTCTTCTTCTTCTTCCTAAGGTTGGCCGACCACTATCCTTGTTCTCTCTACCTTGGCCAGAGCTCAACCTATTCTTCTTCCTTTCATCCTTATCCGGAAATTAGGAGAGCTTAGTTTAAGGTTTGGCGGCAACATGGAGGAGGATTGCTTTCCTTTCTCTTCTCCATGTGTTGGCCGACGCCCATGCCCTCTTTGATTCTCCTTTGGATGGTTTCCATACTCCATGTTCTCTTCCTTGGCCGGTGGCAACATCGAGTTTATTGACTTGGTGGCCGATTCTAGATAGGAAGATGAGTTTTGTTTTATGATCTTCCTTTGTTCGGAGTGAACAAGGAATGGAAGATTGGTGATCTAGGAGGCTTCAACTTTTGGTAGATCGTCGCCCACACGACGTCCGAAAGGAGGAAGGACATACAATAGAAGATCAAGAGGTATAACAAGAGGTATAATCTTGTTTATTTTGATTAGTGTTCTTTTGTATTATGTTTATAATTGTTTCTCAATTATATGCATGTTATATAAGGTTGTTTACTTTATATATTCTGTTTTGTGGCTAAATAATACTTGGATACTGATGATAAATACAATAGCCGGCGATCCGTACATCGTCTATTCTGCAGCTACTCGTAGAATAGAGGATGGTCGCTTAAACAATGAGTTTGTTCAAGTGATCTCTCTAAACGAATAGCACGACGATGACTTAGTTGTTTGAGCAATCCCTTTTGTCTAGGATTAAATTTTTTAATCCAGGGACATCGATGGGATCGCCATGAACAAACAACCAAGGTGTAGTGGGAAGCGAAGTTTCCCCTCACGAACTCGATAAGCAAAACCCTTCAATTGGTATATGAGCCAAGGTTTCCGGTTTTGTGTGTTTAGGATTCAGTTAATTTTTATGCACTTTTCATATATTATATGTGCCGGATAATAGTAGGATATGCGTAGTTTAACTCTTTGGTTGCAGGTATAAGATCCGACTATTATGGCCATATGTGTGTATGTGATTGTATGTGTGTAAATGTTTATTTTGTTGAATCCTCGGGGTTGACGAGGCTAGTATTTGATTTTTTGTAAATTAGATACGACATTGTTTAGTCACTCTTTATTTTATTTTACTTTCGATCTAGATTTCATGTACACTCCCTCGTGGAGTATAGGATCGATGGATGTAAATTAAAATAGGTTTTAGTCTCGGTTCGGATCTCCGGATGGCTTGTACATGGCGTAGGAGGAGCGGACGAGAAGGCATTGCGACGGGAGACATATTGAAGACAAAAGCCATAATAGTTGGAAAATAATTTATTTTTCATATTTATTACTTTTTGTTTGATATGCATGTTGTAGGCTAGGAAAATTCCTCAATTTCAAATTACTAAGTGGGAGAGGGAAATTTTTATAAATTCCCACGACCTCCATTACGATTTGACAAGTGATGCAAACAAACTTGCGCGTCGGCTCTGAGTGCCTTCCTCCCCATCGGATGAGTTTGTTTGCGGATCACAAGGTCGAATATGGTTATAGGAAATTATTAAGGAGTGTATGTACTTCCCCATCGTAAGGCACATAACCCGAGATAATTATCTTGGTACAAAGTAATGGTGAACACTTAGATACAAATATAAGTATCCTCCCCATCGGAGTCACTGCTTTTATTTGTTGGGCCGAAGAGAAACCAACTATTAATTTTACTTGTCAAAAAGTTAGGTTGACAAGATAGTAAAATTAATGGGTAAAACCTCCTCTTACAAATGTAGAATTTGTATACGTCCACACTATCGTGGCATACGATATTCTTGGTGTTTTGAGGTGTTGGTTGATTTTAAAATTTTATTGTTTGAGGAATCAATAATTTTTTGAAATCTACAGTAATGATCTATGTGATTCTTAGGATTTTCAAAATGACTTTCAGTCCACTTGCTATGATACTAAAGGAAAATAAACTTACTGTACCCAAATAATGTTGATTGGAAAAGAATCTAGATATTGTCTTAACTGCTAAGGAGTACAAGTATGTACTCTTCGAAGAGTGTCCTCCTAAGCCTGCGAATAAGCTGGAAGTCCTTGGAGCTAAGATCGATGGGGAAACCCAGGTCGATATGATTCTCCAGTCGACAGAAAGGCTTGCTCAGGCTCAGGCCATGGTTGCTCAGAAGGTTTCTACTTCCAAGCCGAAAGGCAAGAAGAAGAAGAAACAAGGTGGAGCAAAGGTGGTGGGAGGATCTCAGGGAGGAGTGAAGAAGCCGAAAGGCAAATACTTCACTTGCAAGCAGGATGGACATTGAAAGAAGGACTGTCCCAATCCGAAACAGAACAAAGGTATAACCTTTGGTCTAGTCGTTGAAACGTGATTAGCGGTGTTATCTACCGGCACCTGGTGTGTAGATACGGGAGCCTCTGATCATGTTTGTAATACTTTACAGGGGTTCCAGGAAACCCGACGATGAGCTAAGGGAGAGATTATCGTTTACTTGGGCAATGCCATAATGGTGGCGGCTATTGCAGTGGGAGAAGTTTTATTTTTTGAGAAAAATAAAACTTTGGTTCTGGAAAATTCCCTTTATGTACCTTTATTTAGAAAGAATTTAATTTCAGTTTCTAAATTGTTTATGGATGGATATTCTATTTCTTTTAATGACAGAGTTGTTATAAAAAGGAATAAGGAGAATATCTGTTCAGGTACATTGATAGGAAATTTATACACTTGAACCAAAACCTCCCACGATGCAAATTGAAGTTAATAACTCATCTTCTAATTCCAATAAGAGAAAAGAACCTTCGAAGATGAACCAAACATATCTTTGGCATCTTAGGCTTAGTCATATTAACCTAAGCAGAATTCAAAGGTTGATATCTGATTGACCTCTGAGTTCATTAGTGGTGGAAGATTTCCCAACCTGCAAATCTTGCTTGGAGGATAAAATGACCAAGAGGCCTTTTAAGGCCAAGGGGTATAGAGCCAAAGATGTGTTAGAATTGGTTCATTCTGATTTGTGTGGTCCTATGCCTATCCAGGCTAGAGGTGGTTTTGAATATTTCATCTTTTTCATAGACGATTATTCAAGATATGGATGCCACTACGATTTGCTCGTGGTGGCGAATACCTCTTGGGAGAGTTTAGGAACTACTTATCAGAGGCTGGGATTCAATCCCAATTGTCTGCACCTGGCACATCCTAGCAGAATGGTGTAGCAGAGCGAAGGAATAGGACTCTTATGGATATTGTTAGATAGATGATGAGTTATTCTGAGTTACCGAATTAATTATGGGGATATGCTCAAGATACGGCGGTATACATTCTGAACTTGGTTCCATCAGTGCCTACTACTCCCACAGAATTATGGACTGGGCGAAAGCCTAGTCTAAGACATATTCGGATATGGGGAGTCCAACACATGTGCTGAAGGCAGATGCTGGTAAGTTGGAACCTCGTACAGAAGTATGCATGTTCATTAGCTATCCTAGAGGAACGAAGGGTGGTTTGTTTTATATTCCTAGACATCAGAGGGTGATCATTAGCACAAACGCCAGATTTCTAGAGGAAGACTATATGATGAGCCACAAGCCCAAGAGTAAAATTGTTCTGGAGGAATTAAAAGGGGAAGTCACTTCTTTAGTACCACCGAACAAGAGGATATACCACATGCCATTGCACCACGTGTCACAGAGGATACACAGGTGATACCTCGTCGTAGTGGGAGGGTTGTGAGACAGCCTGATAGATTCATGTTCTTGGGAGAATCTTCTGATTTAGTCCCTGGTGAACATGAACCTGATCCCTGGACATATGACGAGGCAATCCAAGATAAAGATGCAGTATCTTGGCAAAGTGCAATGAATGCTGATATTGAATCTATGGATTCAAATCAGGTCTGGGAGCTAGTAGAACAATTCGATGGTGTAAAAACCATTGGATGCAAGTGAATCTACAAGAAAAAGAGAGGAATATATGGGAAGGTTGAGACCTTCAAAGCGAGGCTTGTTGCGAAGGAGTATACTTAGAAAGAGGGTACCAATTATGAGGAGACCTTTTCATCGGTAGCCATGCTTAAGTCTATACGGATTCTCTTATGCATAACAGCTCATATGTGTTGGGTTTCCGGCACCGCGGCGTGTGTGTGTTCGATCATGTTTCGTAAACATGAGCACAGCGGAAGCAATAAAAATAATAAATACTCCTATTTATTATAACACACACAACACACGCATGCTATTACAACAAGTGTAGACATAACCGTAAATTAAAATTTGTAATAAAAAGAAATTAAACTACGTTATACCTTCCGTATGACGTGTAGCGGGAACGGCATCAACCGGAACGATCCTCGTAAGAATCGTCTCTATCCGTATCCACACCGAGCTCCTCGGGATGACTTCGCTAAGTCACGAGCTTCGTCTTCGTACGGGTTACTAGCCTCGTGTTGAAGATGACGTGATCGAGAGATGATCACGATCCGAATCCAAATTCGGATCCAAAATGAGTTCTCAAAACTCGCTTCTCCGGAGAGGTGTTCGTCAACCGTTTGACGAATCCTTCGTCCTCCACCTCAGAGGATTACCGGAGATCAAATTCCCGGTAAGTTAGCCGCTGTCGGAGCACTAACCGTCGTCCAAACGACGCTCCGACGAGAGGAGGAGAAGCTGTCCAGAAAACTGGACAGCTTGGTGGAGGAGTAGGCGCCGGCCAAAACAAGGAGAGAAAAGCCTCACCTTGATGCCAAACCTATAGGAGATCACCGGAGGGTCGCCGGAGGTTCACCGGCTGAAGCTTGGTCGCCGGCAACAAGTTGGACGGCGGCACAAGTGGTTGGGCGGCGGCACAAGGCTGTTGGCGCCGAATTCACCAAGGAGGTGGGCGGCAACTATGTGTTGGGCGGCCAAAAATAGATTAGGTTTTAGGGTTAGGGTTTAATCCCTATTTTATATAGAACTAATTCTCTTAATGGTTAATGGATCATATCCATAAAGCCCGTTAACCCGCTCCATTAAGATAAGTTAAAATAAACCAAATCATGATGGTTTATTTTAAGTTAAAACGAACCGAACCAACCTTTGGTTCATTCGTTTAATATAAACCAAACCCTTTGGTTTATTCTCATCCATTGGATTAGAACCAAACCATTTTGGTCCATCCATTATGTCTTCATAAGACACGGCCCATCCACGCTTCTTTGCATCAAACAATTTCATGCTCGCTTTATGTTTGGTCCAACCAAACATAGTTTCTCTCTCGAGAATCCCATTCTCAAGCTCGCTTTAAATCCTTTGGATTACACTCACAGCGTGGTGACCAAATAGGTTCTCGATTTATGTTGGCCGTCTATAATTAACCATTAATTATAGAACGATCATGAGTGGCACCTAGTAGTACATCATGATCCCCAATTAACCGAAAAGATCAACGGTTGATCCGTAACTATTTCAAAACCCTTCAAGAGCTCGAATGAATCGTGCCCCATTCCCTTCACTCATCTTATACCCACATGGTTCGACATGGTCTATTGTGTCACCCCACTAGGTCGACTCACGCCACACCTAGCCCAAGTATCATTTCCTCGCCCCACGGATTCTAGTTACTCCACATGTATCAAGAGTACTTTACTCTAAACATGTAATGCTTTGGCCAAAGACTTTAGTAACAATCCGACGAGAGGCCATGGGTATACATCTCCTCGCAAGGAGTGGTGAATTTTTATAGGCTATTCAAACACCGATCACTTCGACTTATACCCAATCATCCCGGTCCACATCTCCTTAGAGATGTTTGCTTAAGATGTCAAAGCATAAGTCTCCATGATCAAGATGACTTGAATACCGCAAGTCAAAGGAACATCGCACTTAAGCCACAAAGAAGAACTTCATTGACATATCTATATATGCAGAGAACCATATGAAGTCTTACTACCGGTCACTCCAATGAACTAGTTACCATAACTAGCATCCACGATTAACTCCGGACATCACTATGTCTCCAGCCAGTGAGAATCAGCTGCTTGGATACACCAAGGAGTATACCTCGTGCTAGTCTCAACAGAATTGATGGTGTCCAGATCCATCAATTCATCGACTAGGGATAATTCCGATACATCACAATTACACATGTAGAGATACTCACTAGTTGTGATCCAATCACAAATTCTCTCATGCTGTGAATCGTATCGTGGACATTCAGTAAATGAGTTTAAGATCCAATCAAATACATAAAACATGTATATTCAAATAGTGAATCTTCATTTATCATATAAATGGTTCATACATAAGGCGATTGCCTTAGGACATCTCTCATATATTACTAACAGACTCCCACTTGGCCTAATGCCAATCGCTACGGTATCCAATACCATAAGCACCAACATGACCCTCAAACTTACTTTGAGGTAATGCTTTAGTCAAAGGATTCGCTAAGTTCCTTTCAGTGGGAATTTTCTCGATTTGTATTTCGTTCCTACTGATGATCTCTCTGATAAGATGATAGCGGCGAAGCACATGTTTGGATCGTTGATGAGACCTTGGCTCTTTCGCCTATGCAATTGCTCCATTGTTGTCGCAGTAGACCGGTATTGCTTCAACAATGGCCGGAATCACACCAAGTTCATGAACGAACTTTTTGATCCAAACCGCTTCCTTTGCTGCTTCCGAAGCTGCAATATATTCTGCCTCAATGGTAGAATCCGCTACAGTCTCTTGTTTGGAACTTTTCCAACTCACTGCGCCCCCATTCAAGGTGAACACGTATCCAGACTGAGACCTGGAATCATCCTTGTCTGTCCGAAGCCGCATCCAGATACCCGCGTATCACCATGTCCCCTTCTCCATATATTAGGAACACATCCTTAGTTCTTCTCAAGTACTTAAGGATCGCCTTAATACCCGCCAATGATCCATTCTCGATCGGGACCGTATCCGCCGTGACACTCGAGCATACGATACATCGGGCCTCGTGACATAACATAGCATACATGATAGATCCTATTGCGGATGCATAGGAATCTTACTCATGCAAATCCTCTCGCCTTCGCGTATGCGGACACATAGACTTCGAAAGGTGTACCCCATGCCCGATGGGCGATAACCTTTCTTGGATTCCGACATGCTAAACCTCTTTAGCACTCGGTCCTATATAGATCGCGAAGACCAAGCAACCATTTCGATCTATCTCTATAGATCTTAATCCCAAGGATGTAGGTTGCTTCTCCCAGGTCTTTCATGGAGAATGTCTTCGATAACCAAACCTTAACTGACTGTAAGATTGACACATCGTTTCCTATAAGTAATATGTCATCGACATACAATACTAGGAACACGACTGCACTCCAACTAACCTTCTTGTACACACAAGGTTCGTCTGGATTTTGTGAGAAATCAAACTTTTTGATCGTCTCATCAAAACGGATATTCCAGCTCCTAGATGCTTGCTTCAATCCATAAATGGATCATCGCAACTTGCATACCTTGGTTTTATCAACCGATGAGAAACCCTCAGGCTGTATCAT
This sequence comes from Wurfbainia villosa, assembly GCA_025175895.1. Lineage (NCBI taxonomy): Eukaryota > Viridiplantae > Streptophyta > Magnoliopsida > Zingiberales > Zingiberaceae > Wurfbainia > Wurfbainia villosa. The sequence continues at coordinate 86,773,393 of CM045997.1, forward strand.
ATACACGTCCTCGAGCAGGTTTCCATTAAGGAAAGCTGTTTTCACATCCATCTGCCATATCTCATAATCATAATGAGCCGCTATGGCCAGGAGCATCCGAATGGATTTAAGCATAGCTACAGGCGAATAGGTTTCGTCATAATCAACACCTTGCTTTTGACGATATCCTTCGCCACCAATCTGCCTTATAGGTAATCACATTACATCCATGTCGGTTTTCTTGAAAACCCACTTGCACCCTATAGGCTTTATGCCTTCAGTGGGTCAACCAAGTTCCAAACTTGGTTTTCGTGACATGGAATCCATTTCCACTTCATGGCACCAAGCCACTTATCCCTTTCTGAACTTGTCAGCACTTCTTCATAACTGGTAGGCTCCTCATCATCAATGAGTAACACGTCGTTCGATTCACTTACGAGAAATCCATATCTCTCAGGAATATTGCGTGTTCTACTAGATCTACGAAGATGTGGTGTTACAATAGGTCCAGCCGATTGCTCATCACTATGAGTTGTCGGCTGTTGTGCTTCACCAGGTATCTCATCAATGTCTATTTGAGTCTCTCGAGCCTCCTCAAGCTCGACGACACTCCCACTATTTTCTTGCAAGAGAAACTCTTTCTCTAGAAACACAGCATGCCTTGAAACAAACACCTTTTGTTCCACAGGATGATAGAATTGGTAACCCCTTGTTTCCTTAGGGTATCCAATAAATAGACATTTATCAGACTTAGCATCCAGTTTGTATGATACAGTCCGCTTCACATAAGCAGGATAACCCCATATCTTCAAGTAAGATACATGAGGTTTCTTACTAGCCCATATCTCATATGGAGTAGTAGAGACTACCTTGGTAGGCATTCTGTTCAACAAGTAAACAGCTGTCTGAAGTGCATAACCCCAAAAGGACTTGGGAAGAGTCGCATGATTCATCATTGACCTGACCATGTCCAACAAGGTCCGGTTACGCCTCTCAGATACACCATTATGCTGTGGTGTATAGGGCGGAGTCCATTGAGACAATATGCCATTGTCTCTTAGATAATCAAGAAACTCTTGACTTAAGTATTCACCACCTCGATCCGATCGAAGTATTTTAATACTTTTGTCATGTTGTTTCTCTACTTCATTTCTGAATTCTTTGAACCTTTCAAAGGATTCAGACTTGTGTTTCATCAAGAACACATACCCAAACCGTGAGTGATCATCGGTGAAGGTGATGAAGTAGCTATAGCCTCCTAAAGCTTGAGTTGACATGGGTCCACATACATCAGTATGTACTAGACCTAGTAACTCTCCCACTGCTCACCTTTTCCAAAGAAAAGGTAACTTAGTCATCTTGCCTTTTAAGCATGATTCACATGTATCGTATGAATCCAATTCAACGATTCCAATTCCACATCGGTGTAATTCGGACATGCGTTTCTTGCTTATATGGCCAAGACGACAATGCCACATATAGGAGTCCATTTGATTATCCTTTCGAGCACGCGTGTTGCTCGCTTCGATATTGAAGATGTCACTGGATACGTCCAACGTATAAATGCCATTACTCAAAGTTCCAGTTCCATAAAGTACGCCATTCAAAGTTATATAACAACAATTGTTACTAAACGTTAAATGGAAACCATTTCTATTTAAGTGAAATAGAAACAATGTTCTTTATTAGAGAAGGAACATAATAGCAATTGTCCGGGCCCAAGACTAGTCCACTAGGGAGCTTCAAAGAAATAAGTTCCGATGGCATCGCAAAGAACCTTTGCTCCATTGCCAACTCGCAAATTTGACTTCTCCGACAAGTCTTCTTCTATTCCTTAGCCTGTATGTCATTACATATATGTGAGCTACACCCAGATCCAATACCCAAGTGTCTAAGGAAATAGAATGACAATCAATAACAAAGATACGAAGAGGATGGGGCATCGGATGCCTTCTTCTTCTTCATGGACTCAAGATAAATCTTGCAGCTTTTCGCCAAAGGGCCTTCCTTGCCACAAAGTGATGGCAAGTGCCCTTTATACCGGGTTCCGCCTTTCTTTGCCTTTTTCTTTCCTTTCTTATGTTCTTTGCCTTCCTCTTAGAACCTTTCTTTGAGGAATCAACTAATGAACCGCCTTCTCCTCATGCTTCATGTAAGGCTCCACAGCCTTCAAAGATATTGAGGAGCTCGGGAATGGTGGATTCCAATTTGTTCATCCGATAGTTCATCACAAATTGCGAGAAACTCTTGGGCAAACAATGCAGAATTAAGTCAATACTTAACTCATGATCCATCACAAAACCGAGGGTAGCTAGTCATTGATGTACCCGCTCATCTTTAGCACAAATCGCACTACGCATTTAACCTTCTTGCATCTTCGTAGTGAAGAGGAGCCTAGAGACCTCGAACCTTCGGATCTCGCTTGCTCATCGAACAACTCATGAAGATGGAAGACCATAGTATTAGCATCCATATGCTCATGCCGCTAGCTCGTACCATCGCCGCTAGCATGATGCAACTCGCCACCGAGACCGCCACATGTTTCGATAGACCAACATTTGGTCCTGAGTTGCATCGCCCTTAGGACGGCCAGAAGAGGCTCTTCAAGGACATATGCAAGCTTTTCCGCCTTGAGAACAATTCTCGTGTTTCTAAGCTACCCAGGAAGTTAGGCCCAGTCAGTTTGTTCGAATCCAAAATAGTGCGCAAATTCAAAGACGTCATGATCAATTTATTGACCTAGAAATACAAAACGAGCATATATGAGAAAATGATTTTAAAATGCATCCACATACATTTACAAAATCCCATTCATTTTTCGAATTCAAAAACCCTTAAAATCACTTCGAGATCGAGGTCCATCTCCGATGGTCGATATCCATCATAGATAAGAACAACCTTGGAGTGAGTCTAACAAGCCATTCTTAGCTATGATGGTGGGTATCAAGTATACCGATTACATATCATGTATATGTAACTATCACAATGTGCTATCAACTAATTGAATGTTTACACATACATTGGGTTGTTAACACATTAACAAGTATGCATCATATGCATAGCACCCAACTTCACCTCTCTTCACATCGACCTTGGAGTGAGTCCAACAAATCGATGCTCCAAGTTAAAGCCGACCCATTAATCGCGAAATAGTTTTAATATGGTTAGAGCGCATTCAACCAATTAGCGCTTGGAGTGAGTCCAACAACCCAAACTAACGATTGACCTCGACTCTTACCATATTAGAGTTAAACTATTCCAATGATTTGAACATGTTCAGGTTCGAGCCGGGCTTGGAGTGAGTCCAACAACCCAAACAAGAAACAAAACTCTGGTTCTAACCATATTAATGGAAGGTGTAGGCTTTAATATTGAGTTAGGGTTTTTATGTCTCATCCTCTTTGCATGCAAATAACTATTATCTACATGGCATGACATACATGACATACATCTACATGTCACGACACGCATGGCATAATGTTATGCATCTAATGCAATTACATGGCATACAATTATGTCATGTATATATTTCCTTATATGTCATAACTATTTATGGAAATAAAATATGTTTAAGATTTGATTCTCCAAATCAAATCATAATTAAATTAGGAAACAAATTTCCAAATCTAATCACATATTTTATTCATGGAATTATTTGATTAAGGAAAATCTATTTAGGAAACCAATTTCCTAAATCATTAAAACTACTTATGGAAATAAAATATTTTAAGATTTGATTTCAAATCAAATCATGATTAAATTAGGAAACAAATTTCCAGAATCTAATCAAATATTTTATTTATGGAAAATATCAATTTCCATAAATACTTCCAACTTTCCAAAAGTGGAAGATTTCCATAAATACTTCTAGACTTTCCAAAATTGAAAAATTTCCATAAATACTTCTAAATTTCCAAAATTAGAAAATTTCTAGAAATACATTATGACTATCGCAAAAACCATTTTACGATTATGTCGAAACACAACTCGGCTCGATACCCTTTGTTGGGTTTGATCAAGGTGTGTGTGTGTTCGATCATGTTTCGTAAACATGAGCACAGCGGAAGCAATAAAAATAATAAATACTCCTATTTATTACAACACACACAACACACGCATGCTATTACAACAAGTGTAGACATAACCGTAAATTAAAATTTGCAATAAAAAGAAATTAAACTACGTTATACCTTCCGTATGACGTGTAGCGGGAACGGCATCAACCGGAACGATCCTCGTAAGAATCGTCTCTATCCGTATCCACGCCGAGCTCCTCGGGATGACTTCGCTAAGTCACGAGCTTCGTCTTCGTACGGGTTACTAGCCTCGTGTTGAAGACGACGTGATCGAGAGATGATCACGATCCGAATCCAAATTCGGATCCAAAATGAGTTCTCAAAACTCGCTTCTCCGGAGAGGTATTCGTCAACCGTTTGACGAATCCTTCGTCCTCCACCTCAGAGGATTACCGGAGATCAAATCCCCGGTAAGTTAGCCGCTGTCGGAGCACTAACCGTCATCCAAACGACGCTCCGACGAGAGGAGGAGAAGCTGTCCAGAAAACTGGACAGCTTGGTGGAGGAGTAGGCGCCGGCCAAAACAAGGAGAGAAAAGCCTCACCTTGATGCCAAACCTATAGGAGATCACCGGAGGGTCGCCGGAGGTTCACCGAAGCTTGGAGACGGCACAAGTGGTTGCGCTAGGTTACGCCAATTCACCAAGGTGGGCGGCAACTATGTTGGGCGGCCAAAATAGATTAGGTTTAGGGTTAGGGTTTAATCCCTATTTTATAGAGAACTAATTCTCTTAATGGTTAATGGATCATATCCATAAAGCCCGTTAACCCGCTCCATTAAGATAAGTTAAAATAAACCAAACCATGATGGTTTATTTTAAGTTAAAACGAACCAACCAACCTTTGGTTCATTCGCTTAATATAAACCAAACCCTTTGGTTTATTCTCATCCATTGGATTAGAACCAAACCATTTTGGTCCATCCATTATGTCTTCATAAGACACGGCCCATCCACGCTTCCTATGATCAAAAAATTTCATGCTCGCTTATGTTTGGTCCAACCAAACATAGTTTCTCTCGGTCCGAGAATCCCATTCTCAAGCTCGCTTTAAATCCTTTGGATTACACTCGCGCGGTGACCAAATAGGTTCTCGGTTTATGTTGGCCGCCTATAATTAACCATTAATTATAGAACGATCATGAGTGGCACCTAGTAGTACATCATGATCCCCAATTAACCAAAAGATCAACGCTGATCCGTAACTATTTCAAACCCTTCAAGAGCTCAAATGAATCGTGCCCCATTCCCTTCACTCATCTTATACCCACTTGGTTCAAGAAATGGTCTATAGTGTCAGTCTCCACTATGCTGACTATGTCACACCTAGCCCAAGTATCATTTCCTAGACCTACGGATTCTAGTAACTGCACATGTATCGAAGAGTACTTTACTCTAAACATGTAATGCTTTGGCCAAAGACTTTAGTAACAATCCGACGAGAGGCCATGGGTATACATCTCCTCGCAAGGAGTGGTGAATACTTTATAGGCTATTCAAACACCTTCGATCACTTCGACTTATACCCAATCATCCCGGGTCCACATCTCCTTAGAGATGTTTGCTTAAGATGTCAAAGCATAAGTCTCCATGATCAAGATGACTTGAATACCGCAAGTCAAAGGAACATTGCACTTAAGCCACAGTAAGAACTTCATTGACATATCTATATATGCAGAGAACCATATGAAGTCTTACGGCTGGTCACTTCAATGAACTAGTTACCATAACTAGCATCCACGATTAACTCCGGACATCACTATGTCTCCAGCCAGTGAGAATCAGCTGTTTGGATACACCAAGGAGTATACCTCGTGCTAGTCTCAACAGAATTGATGGTGTCCAGATCCATCAATTCATCGACTAGGGATAATTCCGATACATCACAATTACACATGTAGAGATACTCACTAGTTGTGATCCAATCACAAATTCTCTCATGCTGTGAATCGTATCGTGGACATTCAGTAAATGAGTTTAAGATCCAATCAAATACATAAAACATGTATACTCAAATAGTGAATCTTCATTTATCATATAAATGGTTCATACATAAGGCGATTGCCTTAGGACATCTCTCATATATTACTAACAATATGGATTATGAGGTGTGACAGATGGATGTCAAGACAGCTTTCCTTAATGGAAGTCTTGAGGAAAACATCTAATTGAAGCAACCAGAGGGATTCATTGCTAAGGGCAAAGAGCATCTTGTATGTAAGCTTAATCGGTCCATTTATGGATTGAAGCAAGCTTCGAGGTCTTGGAACATCCGCTTTGATGAGGTAATCCAGTCTTATGGAATTATTCAAAGTTCGGATGAGTCTTTGTATACAAGAGATGTGACAGAAACGTAGTGGAATTTCTTGTACTATACGTAGATGACATTTTGTTGATTGGCAACAATATCAAGGTGTTATTGGACGTAAGGGTATGGTTGTCCAAACAGTTTGATATGAAAGACTTGGGAGAAGTGGGACACATCCTTGGGATCAAGGTTATAAGGGATCGCAGGAAAAGGATGTTTTGCTTATCCCAAGCTTCATACATAGACACGATTATGGATCGTTTTAGCATGTAGAACTCCAGGAAGGGTTTTCTACCTTTCAGGCATGGAGTTCCTTTATCTAAGGAGATGTGTCCTAGATCATCTGAGGAGATAGAGGAGATGAAGGCAGTTCCTTATGGTTCGGCAGTAGGAAGCCTCATGTATGCGATGCTATATACGAGACCAGACATATGCTTTGCCGTGGGCATGGTCAGCAGATATCAGAGTAATCCAGGACAGGGACATTGAACTACGGTAAAGCATATATTGAAGTACCTGAGAAGGACTAGAGATTATATGCTAGATTACCGGGCAGACCAATTACTCCCTGTGGGTTACACGGATTTTGACTTCCAATCTGATAGGGATAACAGTAAGTCTACCTCAGGTTTTGTGTTTACTTTGAGAGGTGGAGCCATTGTATGGAGGCGTGTCAAGCAGAAATGCGTGGCGGACTCTACCATGGAAGCTGAGTATGTGGTAGCCTCTGAGGCGGCCAAAGAGGTTGTGTGGCTCAGGAACTTCCTGATGGACTTGGATGTGATTCTTGGTTTGCCAAGAACTATCACAATTTATTGTGATAATGGTGCAGTTGAAAACTCGAAGGAAACACGAGCTCATAAGGCAAGTAAATACATAGAGCGCAAGTACTACCTGATACGAGAAATCGTAAAGGAGGTAGAAGTTGTTGTCGCCTAGATTGCATCAGAGGATGACCTGGTAGACCCTTTTCACTAAGGCCCTTCTAGCGAAAGCTTTGATATGCATGTGGAGGGAAGGGGAATCAGATGTATGGCAGTATGAGGACAACATAGTCTTTTAGTATAAGTGGGAGATTGTAGGGATGTATACTGAAAAGTCTATTTTTTTATGAACATCTTTATTTGAAATAAGAATCACATGATCATTGTTTGCATTTTTATGGTTATGAAATATTGTCTAATACATTACATTGTAGATAACATGGTGTGTGGTGTCACATGAGAGATCATGTTATCGGCTCCTTGTAAAGTATAAGTAAAGGCTCACAACCGAGATGGCTTTGGACAAACCATTGGAATGGTTGTAGTGTGATTTGATATTGGTTTGTCTTGACCATAGAATCACACTAGTGCACTTTGTGTGTATTGAGCAGGACCGACTTAGAGGTGATTCAATTTATTGCTGACTACATAATCGAATCGGACCTCAGATGTTATTTAGTACATGCTATTAATCCCGATATAATAACTGGCACATATACTTAGTATTCATCTCTTTGATTTACCAATGGGCGAGATTTATAGATTAAATCGATAGGCTCGGTAAGTTGGGAGATGATATTATTTATATGGTGTGCCGTTGATTATAGGAGGAAATCGTGTCCTATATATTAGGATGATGATGTCCCCTTGAGGAGCTCATAAGGTTTGTCATGTAAACCCTGCACGTGGACTTTGTCCGGCATGATTAAAAGGTTGAGTGGTACAACTCATGGAGTTAGATGTTGATTAATTAATGGTCAGTAAATTAATTAATCGACGGACATTCGAGATCTTAAACACGGGGAGAAAATGTACAAATAATATATGGAACCCATATTATCATATGAGGGTTGGTGAGGTAGATCAATGATAATCCTTTAGTGGATTGGATTATCATTAATGGATCAGACTTTATGTGAGCTTGATCCATGGGTGGCCAAGATCCAACTCCTCCTCATGGTCCCTATTGTAGCCTATTAACACCTCATGAAGCTTAGATCCAATGGATAGAAACAAAACTCTAGATCCAAAGGTAGAGATTAAATCTCTAAGATTCGACGGTTGAGATTAAATCTCTAGATCCAACGGTTGAGATTAAATCCCTAGAACCAATGGTGGAGATTAAACCAAGGCTTATCCCTAACTCTATAAAAGGATGGAATAGGGGTGGGTGGCAAAACAACAATTAGAGGAGAGGGGGCTAGGGTTTTGGGCGGCAAGGGCAAGGGAGACTTAGGGTTTTGGGTGGCCACAATTAAGGAAAGATGTTTCTTCTTCTTCTTCTTCCTTAGGTGGCCGGAACCCTTCTTCCCTCTTCTCTCCTTGGCTTGGCTGGCGTCCAACCTTCTCCCTTCCATCTATGGCTAATGATTGATGGCATTAGGGTTTCTTCCCTTGGGCGGCAAGTATTCCTAGTTGGGATAGGATTAGGAGTGGGCGGCTAGGGTTAGGGTTTGGGTGTTGGTGGTGGGCGCCAACAAGTGGAGGAAGCTTCTTCTTCTTCTTCCTAAGGTTGGCCGGCCACTATCCTTGTTCCCTCTACCTTGGCCGGAGCTCAACCTATTCTCCTTCCTTTCATCCTTGGCCGAAAATTAGGAGAGCTTAGTTTAGGGTTTGGGCGGCAACATGGAGGAGGATTGCTTTCCTTTCTCTTCTCCATGTGTTGGCCAGCGCCCATGCCCTCTTTGATTCTCTTTTGGACGGTTTCCATACTCCATGTTCTCTTCCTTGGCTGGCGACAACATCGAGTTTATTGACTTGATGGACGATTCTAGATAGGAAGATGAGTTTTGTTTTATGATCTTCCTTTGTTCGGAGTGAACAAGGAAAGGAAGATTGGTGATCTAGGAGGCTTCAACTTTTGGTAGATCGTCGCCCACACGATGTCCAAAAGGAAGAAGGACATACAATAGAAGATCAAGAGGTATAACAAGAGGTATAATCTTGTTTATTTTGATTAGTATTCTTTTGTATTATGTTTATAATTGTTTCTCAATTATATGCATGTTATATGAGGTTGTTTACTTTATATATTCTGTTTTGTGGCTAAATAATACTTCGACCCCGATCATAAATACAAAAGCCGGCGATCCGTACATTGTCTATTCTGCGGCTACTCTTAGAATAGAGGATGGTCGCTTGAACAATGAGTTTGTTCAAGTGACCTCTCTAAACGAATAACACGACGATGACTTGGTTGTTTGAGCAATCCCTTTTGTCTAGGATTAAATTTTTTAATCCGGGGACATCGATGGGATCACCATAACAAACAACCAAGGTGTAGTGGGAAGCGAAGTTTCCCCTCACGGACTCGATAAGCAAAACCCTTCACGTATGGCGCTGCGTGATTTCGATGTGAGTCAGTTAATTTTCCAGGTTTTAGAGAGATCCAGGTTGATGTCTATATAAAGGAGGCTACACCCAAACCCTAGGTGGGAGGCACGACGGTCGGGACGACACTCCGACGCCATAAAAAGCTTCGGAAACTCGCATCGGGGAGGAAGAAAGTCATCGGAGATCCAAATTCTGCACTTCAACGCTGGAGAGAAGAATCACATTGCATTGTAATTTCTGTTCCTTGGTTAATTTCTATTGTTTATACGAACATGATCACGTTTTGTGTTTCTCCTCTCCTATCTATGGAGTAGACTTTACGATTCTAGGATTACGGAGTAGTTTGTGTGCGTAGAACATGTTATTCCAAATTTGAATTCTGTTCTTGAATTTATATTTGCAATTGGCATTTGTTTTTAGCACTATAGTTATTGTTTTTGTTTTCTATCTACTGTGCTAGCCGATACGAGGGGTGATATCCCTTGTATCTAAGATTTAGAAGAATCAAGGAGGCACCTAGGGGTTGACCTCATCTCTTGTAATCGTGGGTAGAAGGATGCAATAGAGTAGGAAATACACCCCATTTTCGACTCGTCGCAGGGATCGATTTGGCATCCTCGTACCGACTATCCCATCCTAAGTCCAGGAGTAGACCTGGTAATGGTAGAGGTAGCTTCTGATAGATGCGAAAGCTCATCAGGGGAGTGTATGATGTCCTTTCCACAAAACCGTAGCTAGAATCCTAGACAAAACCCAATTGACAACGTGTTCTGTGACACACAATGGAAACCGAAATCCTAGAATCCTTTCCATAATCTCCCAACATAGTTTCTTTTTTCTTCCGTGTGACACCGTATTGAGTTGAGACCGTCGTCAACCCTCACATTTACAACCCTTAAATCTAAATTCCGAACAATAACCTCCACTTACCAAATGGGTACTCGAATCTCAGTCCCTGTGGGATCAATAATCTTTTTATTACTTGACGACATCCGTGCACTTGTGGGCGTTGAGCACGAGTGTGTGCTTCGAGTCCTCGATGGTCTCCGTCGTGAGATTTGAGGTCACGTTCGCATGCATCAAGCATCTACCTCCAGTCAAGAAGATGAAGAAGTCTAAAATTCCACCACAATTGACTTAGGTAACTCAAGCATTCCATTTAAAAATAAAAATCATATTATGTGCTTTGAGTGTAGGGAATATGGGCACTATAAGAGCAATTGCCCTAAGAAGGTCAAGAAGGCTCAACCAATTCCAAAGACCAAGGAAACTGGTGCCCAAAGATAAAAGAGCAAGGATCACGTGGTGTTCTTCAAATGCAACTAAAAAGAGCACTGTAGGAGTCAATGCCTGATAACGGTCATTTGTCATTGTACTGTTACAAATTAATTACCAAACCCTCTCTACGCTAATATAGCATAAGGAATGGCCCGAATCGTTTCCCAACGAGTGTAATGGATATACTAGTAGGGTTAGGATCGATAATTATTGCTTTGGGTTTTCTATTGAAAATGGGGGTTTGGAATATAAAAGGCTAATACTACTGAACAGAAGACAATGCACATAATCAAACTCTAATCTTGCTAAACTATGATTGCGAAGAAATTAAACAAAATATAAAGTAAACAAACAATGCAATGCAGTAAAAATAAATGTGAGATAAATGAGAATTCCAAATATAATTGATCGATGACCTCCAACACCCGGTGAAAGGACCTCCCTCTCCTACAATGACTACTACTCAAACAACTTCCTCCGGCGGTGGTTGCGGATGGTGCAAACTACCAAATATGGAAATCTGGTGATGTCTCCTTGCTCTCTCGAATCCAGTGAAGCTAGGAGATTGTCGTCAAGGTGGAACTCCTCCGTGAATCCACAAAAGGAGGGGAATATGGATGGATCTGAACCATTGCTCCGGCTGATGGTTGGTGCGATTGCCCAATCGGCACAACCCAGGGATGAATTGTGACGGTGGAGCAGTGCAATCGGCGCTGCAAAAATGAGGGGAATGCCGAAACAGAGGTGAAATCATAGCTTCACGGTGATAGAGGGCAGAGCTGCCCAATACGTGCAGCCAAGGAGGGAATTTGAGGTGGAGCAGCCCAATCAACACTGCGGGAAGGAAATGGAATGCCGGTGAAGAAGGTGGGCTCTCCTAAATCACTGTCGTTACTCGCTGCCGATGAGCTGGCGAAATCCCGACATCTCGGTCAGCTGGCGAGGATTGGAGGTGATTGCCGCTGGCTGTCGGAAGGGGGGGGGTCGCAGGAAGGAGCTGAAGAAACTATCGCCGACACCGAGATGAAGAAGTCCGCTGCTCGTGCAATGGAAGGGAAGAAGAAAACTGTGCCGTGCGATTCTACGCGATGGAGGAAATGTTGATTTTCTTTGACCGTCCGATCGATGACGCTTCAATCTCAGCTATCCAACTAAAGCTAGGTTAAGTGCCTTGATTAATCGATTAAGATGGCATGCATCTAACGGCTCAGATTCCTCCGATTTTGAATGAACGGATCTGATCCATCTAAAGGGATAATCATGATCGGCCGAATCTGGATGAAGGGCTCAGATGTCCAGACCTAAATGTATGGACTGAATCTCTCCAGATATGGATAGATGGCTCAGAATCAAGAGCTTTTCTCAGACGATCCATATTGCTCAGATCGGAACCCTTGATTAAATTGCCTTCGATCACGATGAAGGGCTTAGATTAAGTCAGCTTGAAATGTCCATTATGGCCTTAGATGAAGCCATATTTGATCCAACTTAAGTCTAGTCCATTGTCTCATCTTGATCTCCTACAAATAGGAGATAAAATTTACATATAAGTCTAAAATTTAGGAGAATTTATAATAAGGTCCAAAAGACGATCCAACCAATAAAACATGCAAATAATAAAAATTAAACACACGAGAGGATTAAAAACAGTGATATTAAGGACCAAAATAATAAGACAAAATGACAGTTATCAATTCCCCCACACTTATTCTTGCGCATCCCGAGCAAGGAAAGAAAACTAAAAGTAAATTGAAAGTATATTTCCCTAGCAATTCCCAGGCATACATAGAAGATTGTGAAAGAAAGTTATCTAGGATTATCAAATCTCAAAGACTCAAGCAATCATGGATTCAAATCTTACATAGGTTAACAAACATGGTGACTTCAATTCATTATGAATAGACTGAGAATGACTAAGCCTCAAAAGGTAAATGGTGGTTTCTCTCACTCACATAAGCATGTAATAGTAGAGTTCACTCAAGCTACTCATGGTTTATGCACTACCATATACTTGCTTTTCTTCTACCTTCACCACTATATACACATAAGAATGCACAATCACTGAAGGCTTATTAAGAATGTGAGGGAAACATGAATACAAGAAAAATCACAATATGTGTGAAAGAAAAGAAAGATAAGAAATAGCTAAAGAAATGCAAGAAGATATGGAAATACTAGAATGCTACATAGATGAGTACAAGAAAGCATTGCCCTAACTTTTTTTTTCTTCCAACCCAATAAACATGTAAACAACCCTTATCACATTCTTCAATACAAATCTACTCATGATATACAATAAATCTCTAAATGATTACAACAAGGGATGTCGTTAACAAAAATACTATCACAGATAAATAAAAATGTCACAACATGTCAAAATTTTCATAATACTGTTTTTTTATTTCTTGGGAACCCAATTTATTTTTTTCAACTTCTTTTTTTTCAGCTTTTTTTTTCAAACTCTTTTTTTTTCTGACATGCAGTGCACTTTCCTATGCTCCAACACCAAGCTTAGCTAAAAAGATAAAGAGCACGACTTGCCTATGCTTACACTAAATTTCCTTGAGCTACTCTTCTCCCCCACACTTAAATTTTTGTCCATCCTGGGCAAAACACTCATCTTGGAACATCTAAGTATTCGACATCCAGAAATGGAAATGGACAAGAAAGTAATGGAAGGAAAGAAAAATAGAAATGATGAACGACTAGAATGTTATTCAATAAGCATGTGGCGATAAAAGAAGTGAAGGAAAACAAATGTGATTGCCTTCATAATAATCATGCAAACCTATTATTTTGTGGTCTCAAAAAAATCAAAGCAAGTTCTAGAGTTACAATAACCACAAGTGTACCACACACAAGCAATAAAAATAGGCTCAATCCTCACTAGGAATGAAAGAATCATCACAATCTATCAACATAGAATCCATCATCATGTAGTAACCACATGCAATCAAATAATCCATTCAAGTCAATAAATCCCAAAATTCGAAAATCAAATTTAACTAGCTTTCACGACTTCTAAGAAGATATAAAGGAATGCATAGGAAATTTATTTCAAAACACGACTAAATAAAAACTCGTTAAACAAAACTTAACAACTATAACTAAAATAAACAAAGTAAAAGAAACATATATACAAGGGAAATAAAAGAAAATGATATGGAGCAAACTCTCCTGAGGTCCTGGCGGTTGAAGAAGATTCAGTAGAAGAAGCCATGCATACCATGGAGTGCTCCGAAAGAAATCCCGTCCCAGTGGTTGAAGAAGATTCAAGGTAAGCATCCATTCCAGGAGTGGGATGGACTGAATGGAGGTGAGCGCCTTCACGGTGTTATCATGACAGTTCCATGCTGCTCCCTCCAATATCATCGCCTCATCATATGTAATCTTTGGTGGTCGGAGGCGATTCAGATAAAGAGTCCAGCCTTGGGGCTGGATTATTGCATGGAATGTCAGGATTGTTAGTTATATATGAGAGGTGTCCTAAGGCAATCACCTTATGATTAAACCATTTATAAGATAAATGAAGATTCACTATTTGAGTATACATGTTTTCATGTATTTGATTAGATCTTAAACTCATTTACTGAATGTCCAAAATACGATTCATAGCATGAGAGAATTTGTGATTGGATCACAACTAGTGAGTATCTCTACATGTATAATTGTGATGTATTGGAATTATCCCTAGTCAATGAATTGATGGATTTGTACACCATCAATTCTATCAAGACTAGCATGAGGTATACTCCTTAGTGTATCCAAGCAACTGATTCTCACTGGCTGGAGACATTGTGATGTCCAGAGTTAATTGTGGATGCTAGTAATTGTAGGGGATCGAACGGCCGGCTAGAGGGGGGGTGAATAGCCCTCGAACGTTGGATGTCGATATTTGCTCGTCTACAAAGAGATTAGCGCAACGGAAACAATAAAGCAAGACAAGCAAATAGAAATACAAGAAATCAAACGCTAACAAGATGGTGTAACGTGGTTCACGGCTACGCCGCTAATCCACGGTCCCCGATTCATCCTCGGTGAATCACTCCGCCAAAACCAATCCACTAATGGTCTCTCCTTTGCACCAAGCTAGGTGGAGGTAACCTTTACAACCAAGATCACTCTTCTTACAATAAGATTGAAGTAAAGACAAGTAAGAAGAGTTTAAAACTTGTGGGGCACTAGGAAGATCACTTAGAGCATAAGCATTAGCCTCTCAAAGGCTCACACCCTCTCTTTTTATAGAGAGGGCTGATTTCTTCCCGTTGGCCGCCACCAGTCGACTGCTGCACTTGGCAATCGACTGTCGTCACTACAATGACCTCCGAACATGTCGAATCTCGACCGTTGTAGTCCAATGGAACACTTGGCAGTTGACTGATGGACCTCACCAGTCGACTGCTTCCTCCGTAGTCGATCGCCTAACGGCCACGAATCTGGCCCCGACATCCTCTCGGCATTGACCGCCATTCCATGATAAATGATCACGGGCATAAACCCATCAGTCGGATACCAGTCGAACCCACTCGACTCAGAGCAGTCGACTGCCATTACATGGCAGTCGACTGGTGCCGTGTGAAACTCAAACTTAACATAAGTTTGAGCTTCCGGCGGTCGGGTAAACCTTAACCCTTGCGGTCAAGTCTCTGACACTCAGCCATTCGACCAAGTTCACCTAATGAGCTACTTACATTTCACTCATTCTCTCATCTTACTCGAAGTCCCTCGCCGAAGCTCTCTTCGTTCGCGGCCACGTCCCTCGGCAGCATCAGGCGCATGGCTCTACAATGCTCCTTCGCATCTCTTGCCTCCGAAGTCTGCTTCTTTGGCTTCACTTCAAGTCATCTCGTCCGGCGGTCCCTCGGATGCTCCAAGCGCACGACTTCCGCAAAGTCATCCTTCACCGACTCAAGGACCGAGGTTGTGAGGGTGAACCCGCCAAGGCTCCATGTGAGAATTACTAAGTCCTACAAGACTCCAACGCACATATCAAATAACAATACCAACCTAACTTAAACCCTTTGCCATACACATCAAAACCTTATCATGGCAAGAGATTGCCCTAACAATCTCCCCCTTTTTGATGTGTGGCAATCCGTTTAAGTTAGGTAAAAACATTTGATATAAATTTCTAAGGTAAGAAAGCATGTAAACATAAACATGATATAACAACATGCAACTCCCCTTTAATCCATGAAACTCTCTCTACAAATTCTCCCCCTATCATAATTTACTTAAACACAATTATTTCTCCCCCTTTGACACCATCAAAAAGATTAATACTAAGTTATAAACCCATGACATCAAGTCTAATAGAAGGAAAATACCAAAAACATGTTTAAAATCTGAAATCAGAAAATATTAGACTATTTTTCAGGTGATCATGATCGGCTATCGCATGGCAATCAGCATAATGGTTTCAAATTCGATTTTCGAGAATTTCAGAAATGCATTAAAAATTCTAGAAAATTCAAAAAATCATGAAATTTGGGGAACATATTTCTTGTAAGATTCTTTATCAGTGAAAAATAGGTCTTCATGAAAAATCATTATATTTTCACATATTTGCCAAAAATCCAAAAGTTTTAAAAACCACTAGGTTGTTGATCATTCTAGTATCAAGTTTAACACCTAGTTTTGCATCCAATTGTTTCAAAACATGAATACATAGATTTTAAAGTAAAAAATTGTTATGAAAACATATGAAATATCCAACCATGATCTTTGGGCAATATGTCTATGAATTAAACATAAGCCTTTCCCATGATTGGTCTATTATTGCTATTTTGATACTTTAAATGACCATCTAAATGCCATAGGCATTAGTGGACATTTGTATCATCCTAACATCTCACTCATGCTAAGTTTTCAATAAAAGGAGCCTATGGTGAGTGTGAGATGCATCCTAGGGGGTATTTGTATATACTTAACCATTATATTCATACAATTCTATCAAGGTTAAGTATCAACCTAACAATCCTCATGATCATAAAGGCATATATCAATTAATTCTACATTATGATCATGAAACACATGTATTCATTGAATTGTTATCATGCATTAGGTATTATGTCATGATAACAAGAAAATTATCACCTAAAGCATAATTTAATCCTATTTCTCATGATGACGTGCCAAATTTCAAAATCATAAATCATGATTGCAAACATACATAGCAATTACATTAATTATCATGATTTAAGCATTATTAACTATTTATAGGCACGTTATCATCACCTAACACTATTTAAAAATATTGTCCCGCCATCCTAAGTCAACCAAAATATGATATAGGTCAATTGCATATGGTTGACTTCTAACCCTTAAAAATGGATTTTGGAACCCAAAATAAGTTCTTGCCTATGGGGTTCACTAGGAATTCCTTAGGAATCCATTTCCTAGCAATTACCTTCTTCTTATCTTGTCCCCTAGCAATTAGGCATTTATAGGCCTTTTCATTTTTCTTTTCTTTGTATCCTAGGCCTTTCTTATTGAAGCTAGCTCTTTGGCTCCCTATAATCATGTTCAAGGTGTTTGAGCCAATAGTAAACTTTTCTAGGGCTTTGATTAAATAATCTACTTTCTCTCTTAAAGCCCTATTTTCCTCTATGCATGCATCATTAACATCAAATGGCATATATTCATGTGAGCATGCATCATCATCATTAAAACATGATTTTTCTAATTTTTTCTCTAATTCCTTAATTTGGTCGAGCATGCTTTTGTTATTTTTCTTGGCTCTAAATAAGTCCTTAGTGAGGCTAGAAATCATAGACACAATTTGCTTAGGGGGAAGATTTGTTACCTCACTTACCAAATCCTCTTCTTCGGATGAGGATGATGTAGAGGCTCCCCCTTCACTTGAGCTCTCTCCACTTGAGCTTGATTCTTCATTTTCGGTGAAGGAGCAATCCAAGTCATCAAAGGCCATTAAGGCCAAATTGGTGACAAAGGCATTCTCCTCTTCCGATGATGATGAAGAGGATGAGGAAGGGTCATCCCATGTCTTGGCCTTGAATGCTTTGGCCTTCCCCTTTTCCTTTGCCTTCTTTTCTTCTTCCTTTTTCTTCTTGCTACCCTTTTTCTTCTTCTTTTCTTCTTTCTTTTTCTTCTCCTCCTTGCTTTTGTTCAAGAGGGGACAATTATCCCTTATGTGTCCCTCTCCTTGGCAATTGTAGCAAATGATTTTCCCCCTTGGTCTTCTATTCCTATCATTAGATTTATTAAAATGAAAACCCTTTAAAGCACGCCTTACCCTCCTTACCATATACGCTTCTTCCGTGCTATCCATGGAGGAGGAGGAGGATGCTTCATCATCATCGGAGGAGGGGATCTCTATCTTCTTCTTCCCCTTATTTGCCATCAATGCTACTCCCCTTGAAGGTTGGATTCTAGGCTCTTGTTGTATACCTTCAAGCCTCGTTTCGTGGAGTTCCATTGTTGAGAAGAACTCCTCCAAGGTGCTCACTTCTAAATTCTTCGAGATATAGAAGGAGTCCACCATGGAGCTACACTTTGAGGATCGCGGAAAGACATCTATAGCCTTCATAACCATATCCCGGTTTGATAGCTTCTCACCTACACTTGACAAACCGGTTATAATTTCCTTGAAATGAGAATGTAAGGAAATTACCTTTTCTCCCTTTTCTAGTTTAATGTTGTTGAGTTGGGAGCGGAGGAGATCTCTCCTTGCTAGCTTCGCCTCGGATGTGCCTTCATGAAGCTCAATTAGCTTCTCCCACATCTCCTTGACACTTAGGCATTCTCCAATTCGGTTGATCTCTTGTTGGGGAAGCACATTGAAAAGATGATGCTTGACTTTTGAGTTTGCAAGGTGCTCTTCCCTTTGCTTTTTAGTCCACCTAGATTTCTCTATTGGCTTTCCTTCTTCATCCCTAGGCAAAACAAAACCGGATTCCATTGTAATCATAATATCAAAATCCGTTTTGAAAAATACCTCCATTCTCTTTTTCCACCAAGAGAATTCGCCGTCGAACTTCGGTGGGTGGATGTTGGAGCCGGCCATTTTGAATGTTGCTTGTTGTGGCGGTTAGTCCTCGACAAGCTTTCCTTGGCTTTGATACCACTTGTAGGGGATCGAACGGCCGGCTAGAGGGGGGTGAATAGCCCTCGAACGTTGGATGTCGGTATTTGCTCGTCTACAAAGAGATTAGCGCAACGGAAACAATAAAGCAAGACAAGCAAATAGAAATACAAGAAATAAAACGCTAACAAGATGGTGTAATGTGGTTCACGGCTATGCCGCTAATCCACGGTCCTCGATTCGTCCTCGGTGAATCACTCCGCCAAAACCAGTCCACTAATGGTCTCTCCTTTGCACCAAGCTAGGTGGAGGTAACCTTTACAACCAAGATCACTCTTCTTACAATAAGATTGAAGTAAAGACAAGTAAGAAGAGTTTAAAACTTGTGGGGCACTAGGAAGATCACTTAGAGCATAAGCATTAGCCTCTCAAAGGCTCACACCCTCTCTTTTTATAGAGAGGGCTGATTTCTTCCCGTTGGCCACCACCAGTCGACTGCTGCCCTTGGCAGTCGACTGCCGTCACTACAACGGCCTCCGAACACGTCGGATCCCGACCGTTGTAGTCCAACGGAACACTTGGCAGTCGACTGATGGACCTCACCCGATCATTTGCTTCCTCCGTAGTCGATCGGCCCGCCCTACCTGGCGGTTCATGCCGTGACATCCTCGGCGATCATTTGCTATTCCATGGCGATCGGGCATAAACCCATCAGTCGGATACCAATCGAACTCACTTGACTCAGAGCAGTCGACTGCAATTACATGGCAGTCGACTGGTGCCGTGTGAAACTCAAACTTAACATAAGTTTGAGCTTCCGGCGGTCGGGTAAACCTTAACCCTTGCGGTCAAGTCTCCGACACTCAGCCATTTGGCCAAGTTCACCTAATGAGCTACTTACATTTCACTCATTCTCTCATCTCACTCGAAGTCCCTCGCCGAAGCTCTCTTCGTTCGCGGCCACGTCCCTCGGCAGCATTAGGCGCATGACTCTGCAATGCTCCTTCGCATCTCTTGCCTCTGAAGTCTGCTTCCTTGGCTTCACTTCAAGTCATCTCATCCGACGGTCCCTCGGATGCTCCAAGCGCACGGCTTCCGCAAAGTCATCCTTCACCGACTCAAGGACCGAGGTTGTGAGGGTGAACTCGCCAAGGCTCCATGTGCGAATTACTAAGTCCTGCAAGACTCCAACGCACATATCAAATAACAATACCAACCTAACTTAAACCCTTTGCCACACACATAAAAACCTTATCATGGCAAGAGATTGCCCTAACAGTTATGGTAACTAGTTCATTGGAGTGACCAGCTGTAAGACTTCATATGATTCTCTACATATATGGATATGTCAATAAAGATCTTACTGCAGCTTAAGTGCTATGTTCCTTTGACTCACGGTATTTAAGTCATCTTGGTCATGAAGACTTATGCTTTGACATCTTAAGCAAGCATCTTTGAGGAGATGTGTACCCGGGATGATTGAGTATAAGTCGAAGTGGATGAAGGTGTTTGAATAGCCTATAAAGGATTCACCACTCCTTGCGAGAAGATGTATACCCATGGTCTCTCGTCAGATTGTTACTAAAGTCTTTGGCCAAAGCATTACATGTTTAGAGTAAGGTACTCTTGGATACATGTGCAGTAACTAGAATCCGTAGGACGAGGAAATGATACTTGGGCTAGGTGTGACGTAGTCAACCTAGTGGGGATTGACACTATAGATCATGTCCTGAACCAAGTAGGTATAAGATGAGTGAAGAGAATGGGGCACGATTCATTGTAGCTGCTAAAGGGTTTCAGAAATGGTTCTGGATCAACCGTTGATTTTTCGGTTAATTGGGGATCATGATGTACTACTAGGTGCCACTCATGATCATTCTATAATTAATGGTTAATTATATACAGCTAACATAAACCGAGAACCTATTTGGTCACACGCACAACAAGATTAATCTGAAGGATTTAAAACAAGCTCGAGAATGAGATTCTCAGATCGAGAGAAACTAAGTTTGGTTGGACCAAACAAGGAGCGAGCATGAAATTGTTTCAGTCGCAATGGAAGTATGGATGGGCCGAGTCTTATGAAGACATGATGGATGAACCAAATTGGTTTGGTTCTAATCCAATTTTGGAGAATAAACCAAAGGGGTTTGGTTTGTTTTAAACGAATGAACCAAAGTTGGTTCGGTTCATTTTAACTTAAAATAGTCCAACTCGGTTCAGTTTATTTTAACTTAAGTTATTGGAGCGGGTTAATGGGTTTTGGTTAGGAACCAATAACTCTAAGGAGAAGGTTTCTTAATGGTTAAGAAACACGCGCTCTATAAAAGCGCGATTGGAGGTTTGGAGAGCCCTAAGTTTATTTTTGGAAATACTCTTCCTCTCCTCTCCCTCTCTTCTCTTTGCCGCCACCCAAGGAGTCCATGCCGGCCAACCCTTTTGTGCCACCATCCACCCTAGCTGCCGACGTCCAACTACTGCTCGCCACTCCTCTGGCGACCCACCTTGGTTCCGGCGACCAAGGATTAGCCGACCATCTCCTTTGGCCGATTCCAAGTCGTCCACCAAGCTGTCTAGTTTTTGGACAGCTTGTTTCCTTCTTGTCGGAGTATCGTTTGGACGGCATTTGGAGCTCCAATAGTGACTTTATTGCTGGGGATTGGATCTTCGATAATCCTCATAGGTGGAGGACCAAGGATTCGCCAATCGGTTGATGAATACCTCTCCGAAGAAGCGAATTTTTGGGGACTCATTTTGCATCCGAATTTTGATTCGGATTGTGATCTTCTCTCGATCACATCGTCTTCGACATGAGGCTAGTGACTCCTACGAAGACGAGGCTCATAGCTTGGCGAAGCTATCCCGATGGTACTCGGCGTGGATACAGATAGAGACAATTCTAGCGAGAGTTGCTCCGGTTGATGCCATTCCAGCTGCATGTGATACGTCGGGTATAACTAGCGTAATTTTCTTTTATTGCAAAATATGAAACTGCGATTATGTCTACACATGTTGTACTATGCATGCGTATGGTGTGTGTGTTGTAATAAATTAGATTTATTGCTTTTTAATTCTTCCGCTGTGCACATGTTTACGAAACATATTCGAACACACACTCGCCGCAGTGCCGGGGAAACCCAACAGTAGTATCAGAGCCAGGTTGTGTTTCGACATAATCGTAAAATTATTTTTCGATAGTCATAATTGTATTTATGGAAATTTTCTACTTTTGGAAAGTTTAGAAGTATTTATGAAATTTTTTTAATTTTGGAAAGTTTAGAAGTATTTATGGAAATCTTCTACTTTTGGAAAGTTTAGAAGTATTTATTGAAATTAACACATTCTATAAATAAAATATGTGATTAGATTTGGAAATTTGTTTCCTAATTGAATCATGATTTGATTTGGGGAATTAAATCTAAAATATATTTTATTTCCATAAATAGTTTTGACAATTTAGGAAATTTGTTTCCTAAATTAAATTTGACTTTCCTTAATTGAGACCTTCCATAAATATAATATGTGATTAGATTTGGAAATTTGTTTCCTAATTTAATCATGATTTAATTTGGGGAATCAAATCTCAAACATATTTTATTTCCATAAATAGTTATGACATATAAGGAAATTTTATACATGCCATAATTGTATGTCGTGTAATTGTATTAGATGCATATCATTATGCCAGGTGTGTCGTGACATGTAGATGTATGCTATGTATGCCATGCCATGTAGATAATAGTTATTTGCATGCAAAGAGGATGAGACATTAAAACCCTTACACAATATTAAAATCTACACCATCCATTAATATGGTTGGAACTAGAGTTCTATTTCTTATTTGGGTTGTTGGACTCTCTCCAAGCCCAGCTCGAACTCGAACATGTTCAAACCATGGAATAGTTTCATACTAATATGGTAAGAGTCAAAGGTCAATCGTTAGCTTTGGTTGTTGGACTCTCTCCAAGCTGGGCTAATTGGTTGAATGCGCTCTAACCATATTAAAACTATTTCTCGATTATTGGGTTGGCTTTAACCTGGAGCATCGGCTTGTTGGACTCTCTCTAAGGTCGATGTGAAGGGAGGGAAGTTGGGTGCTATGCATATAATGCATACTTGTTAATGAGTTAACAACCTGATGTATGTGTGAACATTCAATTAGTTGATAGGACATTGTGATAGTTGCATATATGTGATATGCAATCGGTATACTTTATATCTACCATTGTAGCTATGAATGGCTTGCTGGACTCTCTTCAAGGTTGTTCATATCTATGTTGGATATCGTCCCATTTGGAGATGAACATACGATCTCCCGAAGTGATTTTGAGGTTTTAAAATTCGAAAAATGAATGGGATTTGTAAATGTATGTTGATGCATTTTTCCATCCTTATCATATATGCTCGATTTTGTATTTCTAGGTTAATCGATTGATCATAATGTCTTTGAATTTGCGCACTATTTTGGATTCAAATAAATTGACTGGGCCTAACTTCTTGGACTGGCTTAGAAACTTGAGAATTGTTCTCAAGGAAGAAAAGCTCACGTATGTCCTCGAAGAGCCTCTTCCCAACCGTCCTAAGGACGATGCAACTCCAGACCAATTGTTGGCCTATCAGAAACATGTGGCTGATTCTGAATTGGCGAGCTACAAAAGTAGCATGAGCATATGGATGCTAATACCATAGTCTTCCATCTTCATGAGTTGTTTGATGAGCAAGCGAGATTCGAAAGGTTTGAAGTCTCCAGGCTCTTCTTCACCTCTAAGATGCAAGAAGGTTCATTTGTAGTGCAGTTTGTGTTAAAGATGAATGGGTACATTGAGTGGATGGCTACCCTCGAGTTTGTGATGGATCATGAATTAAGTATTGACTTAATTCTGCATTATTTGCCCAAGAGTTTCTCACAATTTGTGATGAACTACCAGATGAACAAACTCGAATCCACTATTCCTGAGCTCCTCAATATGCTGAAGACTATGGAACCTTCTGTGAAGCATGAGGAGAAGGCGGTTCTGTTAGTCGACTCCTTAAAGAAAGGTTCTAAGAGGAAGTCAAAGGAACAGGCGAAAGGGAAAAAGAAAAAAGCTAAGAAGGTAGAACCAGCACAAAAGAGCACTTGCAATCATTGTGGTAAGGAAGGCCACTGGCGAAGAAAGTACAAGATTTATCTTAAGTCCATGATAAAGAAGAAGGCATCCGATGCCCCATCCTCTTCAGGTAACTTCGTTATTGATTGTCATTCTATTTCTTTAGACACTTGAGTATTGGATACTGGGTGTGGCTCACATATATGTAATGACATACAGGGGCTAAGGAATAGAAGAAGACTCGTCAAAGGAGAGTCAAATTTGCGAGTTGGAAATGGAGCAAAGGTTGCTGCGGTCACCATCGAAACTTATTTGCTGAAGCTCCCTAGTGGACTAGTCTTAGAACTGGACAATTGCTATTATGTTCCTTCTCTAATAAAGAACATTGTTTCTATTTTCTGCTTAAATAGAAATGGTTATCATTTGACGTTTTGTAATAATTGTTGTTATATAACTTTGAATGGCGTACTTTATGGGACTGGAACTTTGAGCAATGGTATTTATACGTTGGATGTATCTAGTGACATTTTCAATATCGAAGCGAGCAACAAGTGTGCTCGAAAGGATAATCAATTAGACTCCTACATGTGGCATTGTCATCTTGGCCATGCAAGCGAGAAACACATGTCCGAATTACACCGATGTGAAATTCTGGAATCGTTTGAATCTGATTCATTTGATACATGCGAATCATGCTTAAAAGGCAAGATGACTAAGTTATCTTTTACGGGAAAAGGTGAACTGGTGGGAGAGTTGCTTGGTCAAATACATACTGATGTATGTTGACCTATGTCAACTCAAGCTCTAGGAGGCTATAGCTACTTCATTACCTTCACCAATGATCACTCATGGTTTGGGTATGTGTTCTTGATGAAACACAAGTCTGAAGCCTTTGAAAAGTTCAAAGAATTCAGAAATAAAGTAGAAAAACAACATGACAAGAGTATTAAAAATACTTCGATCGGATTGAGGTGGTGAATACTTGAGTCAAGAGTTTCTAGATTATCTAAGGGACAATGGTATATTGTCTCAATGGACTTCGCCATATACACCACAACATAATGGTGTATCTAAGAGGCATAACCGAATCTTGTTGGACATGGTCAGGTCGATGATGAATCATGTAAATCTTCCCAAGTCCTTTTGGGGCTATGCACTTTAGACAGCTATTTACTTGCTAAACAGAATGCCAACCAAGGTAGTCTCAACTACTCCATATGAGATATGGAATAGTAAGAAACCTCATTTATCTTACTTGAAGAAGATATGAAGTTATCCTACTTATGTGAAGTAGACTGTATCATACAAATTGGATGCTAAGTCTGATAAATGTCTATTTATTGGATACCCTAAGGAAACAAGGAGTTACCAATTCTATCATCCTGTAGAACAAAAGGTGTTTGTTTCAAGGCATGCTGTGTTTCTAGAGAAAGAGTTTCTCTTGCAAGAAAATAGTGGGAATGTAGTTGAGCTTGAGGAGGCTCAAGAGACTCCAATAGACATTGATGAGATACCTGATGAAACACCACAATCGATAACTCATAGTGATGAGCCATCGGTTGGACCTATTGTGATACCACATCTTCGTAGATCTGGTAGAACACGCAACATTCTTGAGAGATATGGATTTCTCATAAGTGAATTGAACGACGTGTTACTCATTGATGATAAGGAGCCTACCAGTTATGAAGAAGTTCTGAAAAGTTTAGAAAGGGATAAATGGCTTAACGCCATGAAGTCGGAAATGGATTACATGTATGAAAAATCAAGTTTGGAACTTGGTTGACCCACTTGAAGGCATAAAGCCTATAGGGTGCAAGTGGGTTTTCAAGAAGAAAACCGACATGGATGGTAATGTAATTATCTATATGGCTAGATTAGTGGTGAAAGGGTATCGTCAAAAGCAAGGTGTTGGTTATGACGAGACCTATTCACCTGTTGCTATGTTTAAATCCATTTGGATGCTCCTGGCCATAGCGGCTCATTATGATTATGAGATATGACAAATGGATGTGAAAACAACTTTCCTTAATGAAAACCTACTAGAAGACGTGTATATGATACATGATCGAACGATTTTTAATTGTCGCAATACCGTTCCAAAATTATTTACCGAACCCCCTAACTACACTAATGTAGTATAGGACTGACTCGGGTCATCTCCCAACGAACCTAATGGCTAGACGTTTGTTTTTAAACAGAAGTAAACACTGGGGTTTTGCACAATTTATCAAAACAATTAAAATGCAAAATCAAAAGCAAACATGAGAATTAAATATGCAAAGAGTAAATCTAACTACCAAATAACAAGTAACAAACAACTATCCTAATGCGCAAAAGTAAGTGATCACGCACCGCACTGTCACTATATGGTACAATGATCAAACAAATGTGAACAATTCAACCAAGTATCGCACTGTCATTATACGACACAGTGATCAAACAGTCACTGAAAAACTAAACTAACAGACAGAAAAGAAAGCGACCAAGCACTGCACTGTCACTATACGATACACTGATCAAACAAATGTGAACCATTCAACCATGCACCGCACTGTCACTATACGACACAATAGTCAAACAGTCACTAAAAACTGCAATAAACGAAAGCAATTCAACCAAGCACCGTGATCAACTATAATGCAATACATCGAATGTAAATGAAACTAACCTAACAACTAAAGCATAACACAAATAAAACTCTAACTACGACTCGAATTAAACACAAGTTAGAATACAGAATAAAATACAAGGTAAACCGTAGATTAAAATACAAAGTAAAATACTAGTGAAAACACAGGTTACGAACACTAGTAAAAACACAATTCAAGGCCACTGGTTAAAGCACATATTAAAAACACTAGCGAAAACACAATTGAAAACACTAATGCAAACACAATGTAATAACACCAGTGACAACACAAATGAAAACACAAGTGCAAATACAAATGAAAACACAGTATGAACCACACAAATGAAAACACATACTGAACCATAACTGAAATCACAAACTAAAAATTAACCAACTCTCATCCATAACTCTCGGAAAGGAACCACCCTCTTCGATTATCCACGACAGATTTAGACAGCTCCTACTGCTTCAATGGCATGGATCTTTCGTCAGAATAATCCTCTGACGAAAGTTGGAATTGGTGGAACGGATCACTGCTCCGGTGATGGACTTCGAGATTGCCGCTACTACGACAGTAGAAGGGACCGAATCTGTGATCGTCTACAAGTCTTCACCGATGCTGGAAATAGGGTTCTGTCACCGGAATTTAGGAATTGAAGGTCTGCCAGAATCTGGAAATAGATGCTGCCGCTACCACGGCAGTAGAAGGTCACCCCCAGCCTTTTGCGAGCACGTACAGCTGGGGTAGCTCAGCTCTGGTTGCTAGGTGTCAAAAGAACGCCGGTGAAGATGGATGAAAACCCCTCTGCTCGGCAAAGCCACCGTCTTCCCAACTTCAGAACTGGACTCCGCCGACCAAGTGAAGGATCTTCGGATGGATGGAGATGAAGGGGACGCCGCTAGAGTTGCCGAAAAACCGCCGTCGGAATTGTTGTGGAAGAAGTCGTCGCCACCGCGCGTGTAAGGAAGATGATGGGGCTGCGCTGCGTGGAGAAGATGAGGGAGGAGGGAATGCCACCACCGACCTTGGTGGAGGAAGAGACTGGCTGGCGGTGCTTCGGGCGGTGGCGTGGAGAAGAAACGTCGGCGACGTGCGATTGGGGAGGAAGCTGATTCAGGAAGAAAGAAAAAAACTACGGCTCATGTTTTTGCGCGCGAAGCTAGGTTGATTAAAGGATTTTTCTGAGCCGTCCGATCATTTAGCCCATTGATCTCAACCGTCTAAATGAAACTAGGGCTTGATGAAGTTGATTAATCCACTAAGAAGGCTGTAATCCAATGTCTGTAATTCCTCGGATTTTGAATGGATGGATCTGATCCATTTGAAGGGATAATTACGATCGGTCGAATCTGGAGGAAGGGCTCAGATGTCCAGATCAAAATGTACGGACTGGATCTCTCCAACTCTGGATAGATGACTCAGAATCAACTGCTTTCATCGAACGGTCCATAATGTTCAGATCTAATCCCTTGATCGATTTGCCTTCGATCACGATGAAAGACCTAGATTAATCTAGTTTGGAATGATCCTTCTAGCCCTAGATGAAGCCATATTTGATTCAACTTGAGTCTAGTCCAATGGCTCATCTCAATCTCTTACAAACAAAGATAAAATTTGCATATAAGTCCAAACTTTAGGAGCATTTACAATAAGGCCTAAAAATATATCCAACTCGTAAAACATGCAAATAATCAACAATTAAAGATACGAGAGGATTAAAACGATGATATTAAGGACCGAAATAATACAACAAAATGACAGTTATCAACTCCCCCACACTTATTCTTGTGCGTCCTGAGCAATAATAAAAATAAAGAAATACTGACTCAATCACTCATTCCCCAAACAATACCCAGATCAATAATTCAGAGATAGAAAAAATAAGTTATTTAGGATCACCAAATCGATCCGGATCCTAGGTAGTCAAAAGATCCGACTCCTACAACAATCAACATGTATGATGATTTACAGTCAAATCAAATAGACTAAGCCTGATACAAAACCTCCCAAAATGGATAATTGCACTAATGCTCACATGATAATCGTAGGAGTGGGGTACCCTCAGAACAACATGCAATTTTGTACTACCATATGCTTGCTTATCATCTACTTCTCTACTGCTATCAATATATCTCATACATGAATCAAAAGGATTTATCAAGAATCATAATGAGATCAAAAGTAGACCGCAGATAAAGCATACAAAGAGAAGTACAAAACAAAGGTATAATGAACAGGAAACAATAGAAGAATTGGAGAAATAAACCTGATAAGTTGCTCTATGAAATGCTCAGTAACCAGCAATATAGGAAGAGACTAGGACAATTGGAAACTTTAGAATTGGGTTCAGGATCAAATGACTCTATCCAATACATTGCAATTCCATTCGCCTGCATTACAATTGCACATTTTCTCTCTCTCTTTTTTTTTTTTTAACAAAAGAAACATCAATGGCACCATTTTTTTTTTTTTCTTTTTTTTTTGTGTGCAGAAACTCAAGTACTAATCACAGACAAATATATCTCAGGACCATTGACCTATGAAAATCATGCCTTCCATATCATGTTTCCAACAAAAATAATATAACTCCTCCCCCACACTTAAAAATTTTGTCTGTCTTGGACAATACAACCCATCAAACTATTCCTCCAACATGGAAAACAATAGATATACAAAAAATAATCCACAAAGATACAAAGACAATGGATAGCAATTGAAGAGATGAGACAAGTAAGACATGGAAGATGGAAGTATCAAGTGGATTAGACAATCAAACCAAGTCAGGAAAAGAGTCAAGAATGAAATCTTTTATCATATTCATGCAAGTAAATGTTACTGCAGTTTTGAAAAGACTCAAAGCAAGTTCTAGAGTAACAAGAATCACATGTGTTATCACACAAAAGTGGATAGATGATAAGAATGGCTTGCAACCTCACTAGGTGAATCAAAATCAAGCTCAGTCTATCAATAAAAAGTTCGCCATCATAACAAGTGACTGCATGCAGGTGAAGTATCCTATCATACACAAAAAACCACAATTTGATGATCAAACTTAACTAATTTTTACCACCTCTGAAATGATACTAAGGCATGCACAGGGAATATTATTTGACTCAACAACAACACTAAACCTAGGTAAACAGGCAAACAAGCAATCAACCACACCAATTATTCCGAACATGAAAGGAAGAAAATAAATGTAGTAAATAAAAGAACACACTCCCCTTTCAAGTCGGAGAAGAAGCATCGTCATGTCTGGCCCCACCGTATTCTCTAGTATAGACTTGGTCTCTTTGCTCGACACTTCATGAGTCTGTTGTAAAAGTGAGACCCTTGATCGCTAATGATCGCCCTGGGAACTCCAAATCTGCAAAATATGTGAGACCTAACAAAATTCACAATAACTAGAGAATTATCAGTTCTGGTGGGGGTTGCCTCCACCCATTTGGAAACATAATCATATGCCAAAAGAATATATGAAAATCCAAAAGATACAGGAAATGAACCCATAAAATCAATACCCCAAACATCGAAAATCTCACAGAATAACAAAAGTTGTTGAGGCATTTCATTTCTATGTCTTATGTTCTTTGTTCGTTGACATTGCTCACAATACTTGTAGAATTCAAAGGCATCATGAAATAGGGTGGGCCAATACAAATCAGACTCTAAAATTTTCCTAGCAGTTCTTTGGGGTCCAAAATACGCCCCACAAGCCAGAGAATAACAAAAAGTAAGTACGTATGGAATGAAACTCATAATCAAGTGCACATCATCTAATAATCTAATCACTACAAAATTTTCAATGATAAAGATCATCTCATACATAATACTTAGCATCACTTTTCAATTTCTGGACTTTGTGCATGAGTAAAATATGAAGGTACAACACGACAACTAAATAAATAGCAAGATCTGCATACCATGGTGTCTTACTCTACAGGTGAAAAACTGCTCATCTGGAAAAGAATCTGCTATGGGGGTGGGCTCGATCTCCATCACAATCTTGGTCAAACTGAAATACCCCTCCTTCTACAACAAGTTGGTCAAGGGTAGGGCAAACTAAAGTCTTTGATAAAACGTCTGTAGAAACCTGCATAATCCAGAAAAGCACGAACTTCCCGCATAGAAGCGAGGTAAGATAAAGAAGATATAACATGAATTTTAACAGGATCTACTTCAATACCATATACAGAGATAATACAACCTAAGACTATCCCATGCTCGACCATGAAATGACATTTCTTACAAACATATGATGGAAGTGATTCTTGAGGCGTCGCCTGAAGAGCGCTAGTCCCTACACAATCCATATCTCTGTCTACATAAAGAGGGACCACAGATAGGTCTTGGGAATCTGTTAGCTCTTGGAATTTCCTAGCCTTTTCTTCAACAACCCTCTTCCTAGACTGGGCCTCTGAGGGAAGAGAAAAACTGCTGCATAAAACTCAAGTAGATTATCGCCTGAAGACCTAGTCATCCACACAAACAAATAAAATGAGCAACAAATATAGATAATAAGAAAGACAATAATAACAAAAGAAAAAGAAAACAAACAAACAAACTACAGTTTAAAGACAAACAAACCCATTAAAGTTCCCCGGCAACGACGCCAAAATTTTGATCGAACGATTTTTAATTATCGCAATACCGTTCCAAAATTATTTACCAAACCCCCTAACTACACTAATGCAGTATAGGACTGACTCGGGTCATCTCCCAACGAACCTAATGGCTGGACATTTATTTTTAAACAGAAGTAAACACTGAGGGTTTTCACAATTAATCAAAATAATTAAAATGCAAAATCAAAAGCAAACATGAGAAATAAATATGCAAAGAGTAAATCTAACTACCAAATAACAAGTAACAAACAACTATCCTAATGCGCAAAAGTAAGTGATCACACACCGCACTGTCACTATACGGTACAATAATCAAACAAATGTGAACAATTCAACCAAGCACCGCATTATCACTATACGACACATTGATCAAACAGTCACTGAAAAACTAAACTAACAGACAGAAAAGAAAGCGACCAAGCACTGCACTGTCACTATACGGTACACTGATCAAACAAATGTGAACCATTCAACCATGCACCGCACTGTCACTATACGCCACAATAGTCAAACAGTCACTAAAAACTGCAATAAACGAAATGCAATAAACGAAAGCAATTCAATCAAGCACCGCACTGTCACTATATGGTGCACTGGTCGAATGTAAATGAAACTAACCTAACAACTAAAGCATAACACAAATAAAACTCTAACTACGACTCGAATTAAACACAAGTTAGAATACAAAATAAAATACAAGGTAAATCGTAGATTAAAATACAAAGTAAAATACTAGTGAAAACATAGGTTACGAACACTAGTAAAAACACAATTCAAGGCCACTGGTGAAAGTACATATTAAAAACACTAGCGAAAACACAATTGAAAACACTAATGCAAACACAATGTAATAACACTAGTGACAACACAAATGAAAACACAAGTGCAAATACGAAGAAAAACACAAGTGCAAATACAAATGAAAACACAGTATGAACCACACAAATGAAAACACAGACTGAACCATAACTGAAATCACAAACTGAAGCACAAACTAAAAATTAACCAACTCTCATCCATAACTCCCGGAAAGGAACCACCCTCTCTGATTATCCATGACAGATTTAGACAACTCCTATGACTTCAATGACATGGATCTTTCGTCAGAATAATCCTCCGACGAAAGTTGGAATTGGTGGAATGGATCATTGCTCTGGTGATGGACTTCGAGACTGCCGCTACCACGGCAGTAGAAGGGACCGAATCTGTGATCGTCTACAAGTCTTCACCGATGTTGGAAATAGGGTTATGCCGCCGAAATTTAGGAATTGAAGGGCTGTCGAAATCTGGAAATAGATGTTGCCGCTACCACGGTAGTAGAAGGTCACCCCCAGCCTTTTGCGACCACATCTAGTTGGGGTAGATCAGCTCCGGTTGCTAGGCGTCAAAAGAACGTCGGTGAAGATGGATGAAAACCCCTCTGCTCGACAAAGCCACCGTCTGCCCAACTTCAGAACTGGACTCCGCTGACCAAGGGAAGGATCTTCGGATGGTTGGAGATGAAGCAGACGTCGCTAGAGTTACCGGAAAACCACCGACGGAATCGTTATGGAAGAAGTCGTCGTCGCGCGTGAAAGGAAGATGACAGGGCTGTGCTGCGTGGAGAAGATGAGGGAGGAGGGAATGCCACTGTCGGCCTTGGTGGAGGAAGAGACCGGCCGGCGGTGCTTCGGGCGGTGGTGTGGAGAAGAAACGCTGGCGGCGTGCGATTGGGGAGGAAGCTGATTCAGGAAGAAAGAAAAAAACTGCTACTCCTGTTTCTGCGTGTGAAGCTAGGTTGATTAAAGGCTTTTTTTGAGCCGTCCGATCATTTATCCCATTGATCTCATCCATCCAAATGAAACTAGGGCTTGATGAAGTTTATTAATCCACTAAGAAGGCTGTAATCCAACGACTGTAATTCCTCCGATTTTGAATGGATGGATCTGATCCATCTGAAGGGATAATTACGATCGGTAGAATATGGAGGAAGGGCTCAGATGTCCAGATCGAAATGTACGGACTGGATCTCTCCAACTCTGGATAGATGGCTCAGAATCAACTGCTTTCATAGAACGGTCCATAATGTTCAGATCTAATCCCTTGATCGATTTGCCTTCGATCACGATGAAAGACCCAGATTAATCCAGTTTGGAATGATCCTTCTAGCCCTAGATGAAGCCATATTTGATTCAACTTGAGTCTAGTCCAGTGGCTCATCTCGATCTCCTACAAACAAAGATAAAATTTGCATATAAGTCTAAACTTTAGGAGCATTTACAATAAGGCCCAAAAATATATTCAACTCGTAAAACATGCAAATAATCAACAATTAAATATACGAGAGGATTAAAACGATGATATTAAGGACCGAAATAATACAACAAAATGGCAGTTATCAATACAACCTGAGGTTTTCACATCGGTTTATAAAACCAAGGTATGCAAACTGTGACGGTCCATATATGGACTGAAGCAAGCATCCAGGAGCTGGAATATCCGTTTTGATGAGACAATCAAAAAGTTTATTTTCTCACAAAATCCGAACGAACCTTGTGTGTACAAGAAGGTTAGTGGGAGTGCAGTCGTGTCCCTAATATTGTATTTCGATGACATATTACTTATAGGAAATGATGTTTCTATCTTACAGTCAGTGAAAATTTAGTTGTCCAAGACATTCTCCATGAAAGACCTGGGAGAAGCAACCTACATCATCGAGATTAAGATCTATAAGGATAGATCGAATCAGTTGCTTGATCTTTCGCAGTCTACATATATAGACCGAGTGCTAAAGAGGTTTAGCATGTTGGAATCCAAGAAAGGTTTTCTTCCCATCAGGCATGGGATACACCTTTCGAAGTCTATGTGTCCGTGCACAGAATGTTGGATCGAGAAGCGTCGCTAGAAGGGGGGGTGAATAGAGAGCGTGAAATTTTTCGTTTCGTTCGTTCGTTTGATATATGAGCAAGTATAGAGAAAAAAATAAAAAGACAAGTTTATTTTTACTTGGTTCACAACCCAGCGGTTGCTACTCCAAGGCCCTAACGGTCCTAGACCGCGTACGGAAGGCAAAGTACTATAACGTCTCCTCCTCGTTGGAAGTAGGAGACAACGATCACAAAACCGAAAGTACGAGGATGAGGCAACAAGCCTACCTCACCTCGTTATGATTAAAACAAAGAATACAATAACAAAATATATTACTTGCTACTGCTGCCGACGAAGAAGATGGAAGCTTCGCGTCGCGTCGGCATTATGACGGTGTTGGAGCTTTGGCATTGTAGGAGCACTTAAGAATAATCTTGATTGTTGTTTGGGTTGGAATCCTCCCCTCCTTTTATAGAGTTTGGCCTCAGAATAAGTCTTCTCATCTTTCGAAACAGATCACGAGGTGGTACCATATTTTATCGCGAAGTGGGCGCGTCAAATATTATCCATTTTAACCTAGCGCAAAAGGCTGATTCGTCATCATCAGTCGACTGATGCCTTCCATTAGTCGACTGATGAGCATCAATCGACTGCCCAATGACCAACAGTTGATTGCCAGCCTGACCACTTCCTTGTAATAAAGGGTTAGCACGGAAAATGGTAAATGTGACGGTTTCTTACCGTCCAATCTCGACCTAGACCTTCCACAGGAAGTCTTAGTCGGATCGCCGCCAACGACCATCCCCGTACAGAGGACACAACCTTACAATCTCTCACTTACACGAGCTTACCTCTGGTCCTTTAAGATCTGTCTCTTTGCTTTCGGTCTTACACCTAGGTTCTTCGACTCCCACGAAGTTCCCTCGGTATTACCCGACCACCACAGCTCCCTCTGGGTGTCGTTGACCTTCGACTTAGCTTATCCTTTCTGCACACTTGATTTAGCTCATGAGACAACGATGTAAACTTAAATTTGTGTCTTTTCCATAATCAAAACACAGGTTCGATTATCTGGTGCCCCTGCACCAACACAGAATACGAGAGGATTTGCATGAGTAAGATTCCCTATGCATCCGCAATAGGATCTATCATGTATGCTATGTTATGTACGAGGCTCGATGTATCGTATGCTCTGAGTGTCACAAGAAGATACCAATTTGATCCAGGAATGGATCATTGGGCGGCTGTTAAGATGATTCTTAAGTACTTAAGAAGAACTAAGGATGTGTTCCTAATATATGGAGAAAGGGACATGGTGATACATGGGTATATGGATGTCAACTTCCAGAAAGACAAGGATGATTTCAAGTCTCAGTCTGTGTACGTGTTCACCATGAATGGGGGAGTAGTGAGATGGAAAAGTTCCAAACAAGATACTATAGTAGATTCTACCACAGAGGCATAATACATTGCAGCTTCAGAAGCAGCAAAGGAAGTGGTTTGGATCAAAAAGTTCATTTATGAACTTGGTGTGTTCCAACCATTGTTGAAGCAATATCGGTTTACTGCGACAACAATAGAGCAATTGCACAGGCAAAAGAGCCAAGGTCTCATCAATGATCCAAACATGTGCTTTGCCGCTATCATCTGATCAGAGAGATCAGTAGGAACGAAATTCAAATCGAGAAGATTCCCACTGAAAAGAACTTAGCAGATCCTTTAACTAACCCTTACCTCAAAGTAAGTTTGAGGGTCATGTTAGAGCTTATGGTATTGGATACCGTGGCGATTGACATTAGGCCAAGTGGGAGTTTGTTAGTTATATATGAGAGGTGTCCTAAGACAATCACCTTATGTTTAAACCATTTATATGATAAATGAAGATTCACTATTTAAGTATACATGTTTTCATGTATTTGATTAGATCTTAAACTCATTTACTGAATGTCCACAATACAATTCACAGCATGAGAGAATTTGTGATTGGATCAAAACTAGTGAGTATCTCTACATGTATAATTGTGATGTATTGGAATTATCCCTAGTCGATGAATTGATGGATTTGGACACCATCAATTCTGTCGAGACTAGCACAAGGTATACTCGGTGTATCCAAGTAGCTGATTCTCACTGGCTGGAGACATTGTGATGTCCGTAGTTAATCGTGGATGCTAGTTATGGTAACTAGTTCATTGGAGTGACCATCTGTAAGACTTCATATGGTTCTCTGCATATATGGATTTGTCAATGAAGATCTTATTGCAGCTTAAGTGCGATGTTCCTTTGACTTGCGATATTCAAGTCATCTTGGTCATGAAGACTTATGCTTTGACATCTTAAGCAAGCATCTCTGAGGAGATGTAGACCCGAGATGATTGGGTATAAGTCGAAGTGGACGAAGGTGTTTGAATAACCTATAAAGGATTCACCACTCCTTGCGAGGAGATGTATACCCATGACCTCTCATTGGATCGTTACTAAATTCTTTGGCCAAAGCATTACATGTTTAGAGTATGGTACTCTTAGGATACATGTGTAGTAACTAGAATCCGTAGAATAAGAAAATGATACCTAGGTTAGGTGTGACGTAGTCAACCTAGTGGTGACTGACACTATAGACCATGTCCTGAACCAAGTGGATATAAGATGAGTGAAGGAAACGGGACACGATTCATTGTAGCTGCTGAAGGGTTTCAGAAATGGTTCTAGATCAACCGTTAATTTTTCGGTTAATTGGGGATCATGATGTACTACTAGGTGCCACTCATGATCATTTTATAATTAATGATTAATTATAGATGACCAACATAAACCGAGAACCTATTTGGTCACATGCACAACATACTTAATCTGAAGGATTTAAAATGAGCTTGAGAATGAGATTCTCAGATCGAGAGAAACTAAGTTTGGTTGGACCAAACAAGGAGTGAGCATGAAATTGTTTCAGTCGCAATGGAAGCATGGATGGGCCAAGTCTTATGAAGACATGATGGATGAACCAAATTGGTTTGGTTCTAATCGAATGGCGGAGAATAAACCAAAGGGATTTGGTTTGTTTTAAACGAATGAACCAAAGTTGGTTCTGTTCATTTTAACTTAAAATAGACCAACTCGGTTCGGTTTATTTTAACTTAAGTTATTGAAGCGGGTTAATGAGTTTTGGTTAGGAACCAATAACTCTAAGGATAAGGGTTCTTAATGGTTAAGAAACACACGCTCTATAAAAGCGCGGTTAGAGGTTTGGAGAGCCCTAAGTTTATTTTTGGAAATACTCTTCCTCTCCTCTCCCTCTCTTCTCTTTGCCGCAGCCCAAGGAGTCCATGCCGCCCAACCCTTTTATGCCGCCGTCCACCCTAGCTATTGGTGTCCAACTGCTGCTGACCACTCCTCCGGCGACCCACCATGGTTCCGACGACCAAGGATTAGCCGGCCATCTCCTTTGGCCGTTGCCAAGTCCTCCACCGAGCTGTCCAATTTTTGGACAGCTTGTTTCCTTCTTGTCTGGGCATCGTTTGGATGGCGTTTGGAGCTCCGACAGTGACTTTATTGCCGGGGATGGATCTCTGGTAATCCTCATAGGTGGAGGACTAAGGATTCGTCAATCGGTTGACGAATACCTCTCCGGAGAAGCGAGATTTAGGGGACTCGTTTTGCATCCGAATTTTTATTCGGATTGTGATATTCTTTTGATCACTTCGTCTTCGACACAAGGCTAGTGACTCCTACAAAAACGAGGCTCGTAGCTTGGCGAAGCTATTCTAATGGTACTTGGCATGGATACGGATAGAGGCAATTCTAGTGAGAGTTGCTCCGGTTGATGCCATTCCTGCTGCACGTGATAATCAGGTATAACTAGTGTAATTTTCCTTTTATTGCAAAATTTGAAACTGTGATTATGTCTACACATGTTGTACTATGTATGCGTGTGGTGTGTGTGTTGTAATAAATTAGATTTATTGCTTTTTAATTCTTTCGTTGTGCACATATTTATGAAACATGTTTGAACATACACTTGCCGCGGTGCCGGGGAAACCCAACAAGGGCCTTCATCGTTGAGCATACCATATAAAATTCTTGCAAGTGCCTAATTGGATCATCGCTAGAATGACCATGGAATTTCGGAAGCAAATGTATAATTTCAATGAGTTCAACATCCACATTTAATTTAGGAAACTGAATGCAAAAAGATTGGCAAGCAACATCTGGTGCGGTGAGTTCCTTGACAGTTCTATTAATCCTTGAATCATAAGACTGATGAAAGCCTCCTAATCTCTGATAATAGGGATCCATGTTTAAAAAAATTTCCTATTCTTTTCTGAAATACTAACAAACAATATCAAAAGACACAGGAAGTATACATGATAAAATACATGGATATATAAGAGAATAAAAGAATGAAGTCCTAAACAAATTTTTTTGATTTTTTGATTTTTTTTCCAGAAAAATGGGTAAACAATCCTAAGTCTACCAAGCACCATTACAATCCTCGACAACGATGCCAAATTTGATAACGGTCATTGTAGGTTTTGGAATCGAAGCTCTTATACCACATGAAGGTGGAGAAACTTCGCTTCCCACTTCAACTTAGTCGCTTGTTCATGGCGATCCCATCGACGTCCCCAGATTAAAAAAAATTTAATCCTAGACAAAAGGGGTCACCCAAGCAACCGTTTCATCGTCGTGCTATTCGATTAGAGTAG
The DNA here is from genome assembly GCA_025175895.1 of Wurfbainia villosa. Taxonomy (NCBI): domain Eukaryota; kingdom Viridiplantae; phylum Streptophyta; class Magnoliopsida; order Zingiberales; family Zingiberaceae; genus Wurfbainia; species Wurfbainia villosa. Next base: position 86,812,288 of record CM045997.1, read on the forward strand.
TCACTTGAACAAACTTGTTGTTCAAGCGACCAACCTCTATTCTACGAATAGCCGCGGAATAGACAATGTACGGATCACCGGCTTTTGTGTTTATATTCGGGGTCCAAATTAATTTAGCCACAAAATAAAACATACAACATGCATATAATTGAAAAACAATTATAGACATAATACAAAATAACACTAATCAAAATAAACACGATTATACCTCTTGATCTTCTATTATATGTCCTTCCTCCTTTTGGACGTCGTGTGGGCGATGATCTTCCAAAAGTCAAAGCCTCCTAGATCACCAATCTTCCTTTCCTTGTTCACTCCGAACAAAGGAAGATTATAAAACAAAACTCTTCTTCCTATCTAGAACCGGCCACCAAGTCAATGGACTTGATGTTGCCGCCGGCCAAGGATGAGAATATGGAATATGGGAACCGGACAAAGGAGAATTAAAGAGGGTGATGGGCATCGGCCAACTCTTGGAGAAGAGAAAGGAAACCAACCCTTCACCTTGTAGCCACCCAAAACCCTAACGCTAGCTCTCCTAGTTGCCACCGGCCAACGAAGAGGGGAAGAGGAATCGGTTGAGCGCCGACCAAGGTAGAGGGAAGAGAGATAGGTGCCGGCAACACCTTAGGAAGAAGAAGGGAACCTCTCCTATTGTTGCCGGCCACTCCACCTCCCAAACCCTAGCCACCCAACCAAACCCTAACCTTCCTAGGATTCCTTGCCGCCCAAGCTAATGAGAGGCAAAGCCCTAATCTCCTAAGCCATGCCTTGCCGTCCACCTTAAGCCCCCTTTTATAGAGTTAGGCTTAAGCCTTGTTTTAATCTCCACCGTCAGTTCTAGGGATTTAATCTCAACCGTCGGATCTAGAGATTTAATCTCAACCGTCGGATATAGAGATTTAATCTCCACTGTCGGATCTAGAGTTTTGTTTTCAACCATTGGATCTAGGCTTCATGAGGTTTTAATAGGCTACAATAGGGACCATGATGAGTTGGATCTTGGCCACCCAATGGATCAAGCCCACATAAAGTCCGATCCATTAATGATTATCCATTCCACTAGAGGATTATCATTGATCTACCTCACCAACCCCCATAAGTTAATATGGGCTCCATATATTATTTGTACATATATCTCCCCATGTTTAAGATCTCGAATGTACGTCAATTAATTAATTTACTGACAATTAATTAATTAACATCTAACTCCATGAGTAGTACCACTCATCCTTATCATCATGCCAGACCAAGTCCACCTGCAGGGTTTACATGATGAACCTTATGAGCTCCTCAAGGAGACATCATCATCCTAATATATAGGATACGATTTCCTCCTATAATCAACGACACACCATATAAATAATACCATTTCCCAACTTACCGAGCCTATCGATTTACTCTATAAATCTCGTCCATTGGTAAATCAAAGAAATGAATACTAAGTATATGTGCCCGTTATTATATCGGGATTAAGAGCATGTACAATATAATATCTGAGGTCCGATTCGATTGTGTAGTCATCAATAAATTGAATCACCTCTAAGTTGGTCCTGCTTAATACACACAAAGTGTACTAGTGTAATTCTATGGTCAAGACAAACCAATACCAAATCACACTACAATCATACCAATGGTTTGTCCAAAGCCATCTAGGTTGTGAGCCTTTACTTATACTTTACAAGGAACCGATAACATGATCTCCCGTGTGACACTACACACCATGTTATCTACAATATAATGTATTAGACAATATACATAACCATAAATATGCAAATAATGATCATGTGATTCTTATTTCAAAAATAAAGATGTTCATAAAAAAGATAGACTTTTCAGTATAGATCCCAACAGTCATTTGCTATGGTACCGTTACAAATTAATTACCAAACCCTCTCTACGCTAATATAGTATAGGGAATGACCCGGATCATTTCCCAACGAGTGTAATGGATAGACTAGTAGGGTTAGGATTGATAATTATTGCTTTGGGTTTTCTATTGAAAATGGGGGTTTGGAATATAAAAGACTAATCCTATTCAACAAAAGACAATGCACATAATTAAACTCTAATCTAGCTAAACTAGGATTGCGAAGAAATTAAACAAAACATAAAGTAAACAAACAATGCAATGCAGTAAAAATAAATGTGAGATAAATGAGAATTCCAAATATAATAGATCGACGACCTCCAACACCCGGAGCAGGTACCTCCCTCTCCTGCAATAACTTCCTCCAGCGGTGGATGCGGATGGAGCAAACTCCCAAATTTAGAAATCTAGTGGTGTCTCCTTGCTCTCTCGAATCCGGTGAAGCTAGGAGACTGTCATCAAGGTGGAACTCCTCCGTGAATCCACAAAAGGAGGGGAATACGGATGGATGCGAACCACTGCTCCAGTTGATGGTTGGTGCGGCTGCCCAATCAGAGTAGCCCAATAAGCGCTGCGGGAAGGAAATGGAATGCCGGTGAAGAAGGTGGACTCGCCTGAATTGCTGTCGTTACTCACTGCCGACGAGCTGGCGAAATCCCGTCATCTCGGTCGGCTGGCGAGGATTGGAGGCGATTGTCACTGGCTGTCATAAGGGGGGGTGACCGGAAGGAGCTGAAGAAACTGTCGTCGACGCCGAGATGAAGAAATTCGCTGCTCGCGTGTGAGGAGGAGGGCATCGCGCTGACGCTTGTGTGATGGAAGGGAAGAAGAAAACTGTGTTGTGCGATTCTACGTGATGGAGGAAATGTTGATTTTCTTAAGCCAATTTCCTTGACCGTCTGATCGATGCCTCTTCAATCTCAGCCATCCAACTAAAGCTAGGTTAAATGCCTTGATTAATCGATTAAGATGGTGTGCATCCAACGACTCAGATTCCTCCGATTTTGAATGAACAGATATGATCCATCCAACGACAAGGGTGAAGAAGGAGCATCAAATGTAGGGGGAGCTTCTAAAGCAAACCCTAAGGTAAATTTAAGTAATTCTCATTCTTTATATAAGGCCAAAAGACATGCTTTTAATAATCTTGATATTGTTCATGAAAGACATGCTAGAAATAATAGACTTTATTGCTTAGGGGCTAAACATGTTGATTTTAGAAATAAAGAGAAATTTTGGACTAATGTCCCTAAATAAATCCTACCTAAGGAAAGCATTAGGAAGATAGAGGGTCATCTAGGCTTTAACTCCAAGAATTCTAGACATATGTCTAGGAAGGGCAAAAATGCTCAAAGAAACAATGGGCCCACAAAATTTGAGCAATTGAAATTGGAAAATCAAGTCTTGAGGTCAAGGCTTGAGAAACATTAAAAGACCCTTACAAAGATGCAAGGGTCAAATGGTCAAAATATAGAATTTAGGAGTCAAAACCTAGGTTCTAGGAAGCAAGGTCTACCCAATGGCAAGAATGGTTTGGGTCACAAACCTAAGCCCAAGGAGACCTACGATAGTGTTTCATTCGATTATGGAACACAACCTAGGTCTAGGAAGGCCATGGTTACTAGGGAGGTCATCCCTAAGGCTAATCATGGAGTATGCTTAGTGGCTAAGGTTTCAAGGAAAGCTAGGGAGGCCACTAAGAAGGTTGCAAGGGGAGTCACCCCTAAAGTTAACCTAGGCAAGACCACAATGACCAAGTCTACCAAGCCTAGAAGGGTCATTAGGAGGGTATCTAGGGATGTCACCCCTAGGGAATACCTAGTAAACCCAAGGAGCTTCAATAGGTTTTGGGTTCCTAGGAGCGTGATCGATTCACGCTAAATGGGTTAGGTTGTGTCAACCTTGAATGAGTGGGTAGTTAACCTAAACATAGCAAAGTTGACACTTTAGGTTATTTTCAAGGTTATGGGTACCTTGGAAATAAGTTTTGATCATAATCCTAAAAGATTTTAGGATGTGCCAATATTATTTAAGACGTTTGATAAATTGATCAAATTGACACAAATTAGGTTTAGATGTCTTGGTGTGCCATTTTGGGTTTTTGGCACACTTGGGATAAGTGGTAATATGGAAAAAATCAATTTAATCCTAACAAATGACAACTAATATTAAAATTAAGGTATTCTTATGCCTTACTCTTTATTTTCTATGCTTTGATTGCCATTTACCATGTCATGACTCATGTTTAGTTTTATCATGTAAAATGTCATGATCATGTTTAGGTTTTTTTTATGTCATGTATGCTTAGGTTATACTTTATGCCATGACATCATTATTATTGGCACATGTTTAATTATTCTATCATTTATGCCATAATAATCATCATTCATGCATTTAGATGAATGAAAATTGATTTAAGGATTATGATATGATTTGAAGTCCCATGTATATGGGAATTAAATAGTTACCTAGAAAATGCATGAAACCCTAAATTAGGGTGAACAAAACCCACATCTCACATCAAATTGATTTGTATGTGCTTTCATACACCTTAGACATATGTGAGATGCTAAGAAATGAGTTAAGTTTAAGGTGCATAGTTTTTGCATCTAGATGAACTCAAATTCATTTTATACCATGGTGGATCATGGGGAAAGCTAATGTCAAGTCATGTGCATTGAGCCCATTGATCATGATCCAATATTGGTTTTTAAAAACATTTTAAAATTATTTTAGAAAACCTTGGTGAAGTCTATCTTTTGATAGAAATCACCATTGATGAAGTTGATACAAAGTAGTGCCAAAACATTGAACTTTTCATTGGTTTTGAACTTTGAATCAATCTCAATATTTTATGGGTATTTTATTTTTCAAATATTTTTCACCCATTATGATTGATATAAGTATTATACGTATGAAGTTTCAAGATTTTTCAAATTACGTATAATTATTTATGATTTTCATAAATTCATTTTCTGATTTTGATTTCTGCATTTTACAGATATCAGTCGACTGTCGCTTGTGTGCAGTCGACTGTTGACTATCATTGTTAACTGCCAACATTGATTTTCAATAAACAAGGATGTTTAGCCTATGTTTCAGCTGTGTTAGGTTACCCTAACTGCTCCTAACCCTAGGGTATGCTTTGGAAAGCATTAGAAAGGGTGAAAATTCATTGGATATGGATTAGAAGACTTATTTAGGGTGTGTATCGAATTTTAAGGGAGGTGAAAGTTCAATGTTGAATCTTTGTCCTTAATTTCGATTGGTTAGTATTCCTATAGGCTTAGGGACTCTCCAAGGACATTGTTGGTGCAATGGTCAAGGGGGAGCAAGCCTTTAGGGGGAGGTTATCCATCATGGGATAATGGATGTGTTTTTCCTCATGAGGGGGAGAATTTTGGAGAATTAGAAAATGAGAGAGTTTGAAGGATTGCCTCTCTTTAGTGATATGAGACTTATCACTAGGAAGAGTGATGGCATCCTAGATATTTTTTTGACTAAGGGGGAGATTGTAAGATCTCATTAGGATGTGAGACATTGACCCCCTCGGGGAGAGCCTTTTTGATGTATGTCAAAAAGGGGGAGAATTGATGTGGGAGAAGATGGAATTCCCAATTTGGAAAATTGGGAGTATTGGATTGAGTTAGTGTTCTAACTCAAAGGTATTGGTTTTTGTCAAACATTAAAAAGGGGGAGATTGTTAGTGCAATCGACCCAGGCCACGATTGACCAGACTCGAGTTTGATTTGAGTAGTGGTTTGATTTTAGTGTTTTGATGTTTGACATTGATGTTTGATAATGAGTTGACCATTGTTTGACAATGGGTTGACTAGATGGTTTACTTGGGGTTGACCATGATGAAAAGTCCAAGTCTGGTGTACTTGGCATAGAAAGTCCAAGCATGGGTCTTGGCAAGGGAAAGTCCAAGCTTGAGTCTTGACATTTGGAAAGTCCAACATGGGTTGGCATGGAAAGTCCAAGCATGGGTCTTGGCAAGGAAAAGTTCAAGCTTGAGTCTTAGCAAATGGAAAGTCCAACATGGGTTGGCAAGGGAAGTCCAAGGGTTGATATTGGCGGCGTAAAGTCCAAGGTTGGAGTCTTGGTAGCATAAGTCCAATGGTTTGGCGACGTAAAGTCTAAGCGTGTGCCTTGGCAGTGTAAGCCCAAATGTGCCTTGGCGGTATAGACCACGTTAGCATGACATAGCCGATGGAAGCACTTGAAGGCTAGTGTATGGATGAACAAGTCATGGATGACTTAGAGGGATCCGATAGGCGTGAGATTGACGGAGGTGGCTAGAAGGCTTAGGTCTAGGCTAAGGGTGGTCTACCAAGTATGAGGGCATCATACTTGGGGTTAAACCTCATGATTGAGGTTATCAGTCGAATGGGGCTTTGAACCAGTCAATTGGTTAAGTGTTTTGACACTTGGCAGCCGAGTCAATGTGCAGTAGTGGACTGGGATTTTGACCAGTCGACTGGCTTGGAGTCGACTACAGCCGCGTGGCCTTAGCAGTTGACTGATGGCTTGATCTGTCGACTAACATGGAAGTCAGTCGACTGATGGTCGAGGAAATAAGCACAGAATGTTTCTGAGTCTACTGCTAGGGTTTGGCAGTCGAGTGGAAGTATGATCAGTCGACTGATGGTCTATCCGTTGGAACTTATCCAACGTGGATTGAGTCGTTGTCTCACAACGGCTATAGGAGCAGTCGACTGATGGTCACAATCAGTCGATTGCTAGGAAGAATCTAGCTCGAATGTAGATTATAAAAGCAGCTCATGGAGAAAGATTTTAGCAAGATTTTTTGGGCGATTTGAAGAGGAATAGTTGGTGCTTTCTAGTCCTTCAAGACTAGTCCAAGACAATCAACAAGAAAGCTTCCAAAAGATCTTTTGTAAAGTGTTCTTTACATTCTTTTGTGTATTTTAGTTCTATTTTCTTGTTTATTTCTTGTATTAATTTTGTAATCGTTGTAAGAGGTTTCTCCACCTCCGACTTGTTGTCAAGAAGGAGTGTTTGTGATTAGTGGTGATATTTGCATCGCTAGAGCTCATTCGAGCTCAATCCATGGAGTAAGAACCCTAAGGTTCTGAACCACATTATATCTTAGTGTATTTGTGCTTGTGTATTTGTATTTGTATTGTATTTTCTATTTTCTCTGCGTACTAATATAATTGTAGCAAGCATGCGATCAATTTCCATCTACGCAACGTATGTGCCATTCACCGCCCTCTAGCGACGTACTGATTCCCAACATGATTGTCAAGTATGAGGAGATCATACTTAGGTTAAACCTTAGTTTTGAGGTGTACCATTCGACTGATGGCATCAGGTAGTCGATTGGGGTTATAACTCAGTCGATTGGTCTAAGTGGTCTGCTCGACCCGAGCTGTGTAATTCTGTAAAATTTACTATTACTCGGGCAGTCGATTGGTGGCTTGGATCAGTCGACTGGACATTGACAGTCGACTACTATAGTTGAGAAATCGATTGGCCTTAAGTGGGAAGGGCACCGAATGTTTTGGAGTTGACTGCTGGCCCATGGTAATCGACTAATGGTTATGACAATCGATTGATTGGGCAAATCTGATGTGGATTAGTCTGTTGTGAGGCAACAACACAATGGGCAGTCGAGTGAGGGTAAGGCCATTCAATTGGTTAGTGAAAATCAGCCTGTGTTGTAGCATTATAAGGAGACTTCGTTGGAGGATGAAGCTAGCTATTCTTGAGGACTTTGAAGGGGAGTTTCTATTGCATTCCATACCTTCCAAGCCATTCAAAGCAACCAAATCAACAAACGTTAAAAAGCTCATCTTGTAAAAGTGTTTTCACTTGTCTTTCTTCATTTTCTTTTGTATTTTATTTTTGGTTGTATTCTCCTTGTGTAATCTCATTGTAAGAGGTTTCTCCACCTCCAGATTGTTTCCGAAAAGAAGATTTAGTGGTGGTGTGCATCACTAGTGATCGACTAGAGCTCAGCCGTGGAGTAGGATTAGGGTTTCGAACCAAGTAAAACCCTTGTGTCGTGTTTCTTTTGTGCTTTGTGTTGTATATTTGTATTTTGTATTCCATTGTGCTAACATTCTATAGACAAGAACACATGAACATGATCGAACTAAGAAATCGACAATCACTATTCACCCCTCTCTAGCACCACCAAACATTCCTAACAAGAGGTATCAGAGTGATGCCACTCTTCAAGGACTAACCGACATGAGAGCAAGCGCTAGAGAAGTAGAAGAATGAAACCAAGTGATAGATTCATCTATGACACCTAGATTCCTCCACCATTCGATTGAGAAGATTTTTTGGCACGGAGTACAAGGATGGAGATGTTCCTTTTGATGGCCATCGAGCAATGGTTCATCTTCATGGATGAATTTGAAGCCCCTAAGGATAGAAAGGGCAAGCTTATCAAGAGGAAGAGATAGACTGAAGAACAAATCTAAGACTTCAAAATAAATAAAAGGGTAATGAAAACTCTAATTAATTTAATCCCTAATGATATTTTGTGTAAATTAGGTGATTATAAGGATACCAAGGAGTTATGGAGAAAATTGGCAAAATTTCATAAAAACTCCTAGTGGCACAAGATAAGTAGAAAGCCGAAGAAGAATATTCATCGGCTCGAGAGTGTGAAGATTTTGAAGTTGAGAGATGCTCAATATCTGAGGAAGGAGAGGTCTTGGAAGTCTCTACCTCCAAGATTGAGGGGGAGGAGAGACAATTGACGTCGGTGCAAGAGCAAGAGAAAGCCTTTACATCCGAACAAAATGAAGAACAAGTTCAAGGTTCCCCTATAGGTAACTCAAGCATAATTCATAAACATAAAAATTATATAATATGATTTAAGTGTAGGGAATAAGGTCACTACAAGAGCAAGTGGCCTAGGAGAATTAAGAAGAATACACAAGTAGTACCAAAGGCTTAAGTGACACAAAAGCTCAAGGAAGTAGGAGCCCATATTTGCAATAGCAAGGAGCACATATTGTGCTTTCGGTGCCAACAAAAGGGTCAATGCCCAAGTGGAAGACATCCTTAGAAGGACAAAGGAGAGAGCTCAAGTATAGGGGGAGCTAAGGCAAATCCTAAGGTATCATATTTTAATGTTCTTGAAATTTATCATAAGAAGCATGCTAGTAGTAAATATTTTTGCTTAGGTGCTAAATCTCATGAGATTATAACTAAGGAAAAATCTAGACAAATTAGCTCTAAGACTACCCCACTATGAATGACAAAAATCTAGGCATTAATCCAAAGAAGACTTGACATATGCCTAGGAGAAAAAATCATGTCCAAACATATAGTGAAAGATCAAAAGTATCTATATTAGAGAAGGAAACTCAATTCTTGAGGTCATGACTTGAAAAATTGGAAAAGACCCTTGGAAAGATGACAAATTCGATTAAAGGGTCTAATGGTCAAAATTTAGGGTTTAGGAAGCAAGGTGCTTCTATAGACAAGACAGGCTTGAGTCACAAGCCTAAGTCAAAGGTAGATAAGCCCACCTACCATAGTGTTCAATATCACTATAGTACTAGCTCTACGAGTGCCAAGGTTACAAGGGAAGTCATTCCTAGAGTTGACTATGGTAAGAGTCAAGTGACTAAGGCTTCCAAAAAGCCTAGGAAAGTCATTAAAAAGGTTACAAGGGAAGATATCCCTAGGGTTAACCTTAAGGAGACCACAATGACCAAGGCTTTCAAGCCTAAGAGGGTCTTTAGAAATATACTAAAGGAGGTTATCCCTAGTGAGTACCTTGTAGACCTTGTTGAAGTATTGAGAATACAATTAAAGTCTCACATTGGTAAGACATGAAAAAGATCATGTGCTTATAAGATAAAAAGATATCTCCATTGGTATGAGGCCTTTTGGGTAAAACTCAAAAAACAAAACCATGAGAGCTTATGCCCAAAGTGGATAATATCATACCATTGTGAAGATATATGAATCTTATAGGCACCAATAATTAGTATCAGAGTCATGGTCCATGTCAAGCCATGAACCTCAAATGAAGGAAGTGGAGCTCCCATGTCCGGATCAAGAGAACCAGACACCATACAGGAAGTTCAGGTGGGTCGAGAGGATCGAACAACTGACAGGAAGTCCAATTGGGCTAGAAGGGCTAGACAACTTGCAAGAAGTCCAACTGGTTTAGGAGGACCAGAAAATTGACAAGAAGTACCTTGTAAACCTAAGGATCTCCAATAGGTATTGGGTTCCTAGGAGTGTAATACCTTCACACTAAATGGGTTTAGGGTGTGTCAATCTTGAATAGATGGGTAGTTAACCTAACCATGGTAGAGATGACACTTTAAGGCATTTTCAAGGTAATGTGATACCTTGAAAATGAGATAAGATTTATCTCCTAAATAATTTTAGGATGTATCAATGGAAATTAAGAAGTTTGAACATTGATAAAAATTGGCACAATTAGGTTAGATGTATGGTGTGCCAAAATTTGGGGATTTGGCATACTCAAGGGTTAAATTGTCATTATGGCAAATTGGGTATAATTCTAGAAAATGACAAATTAGATTTTAACACTTAGGTATTTCTATACCTTATTTTATAATATTTTCTATGATTTGTTTGTTATAATCCATGTCATGGCATCATGTTTCATATGATCATTTATAATGTCATGATAGCACTTAGATTAATAAATATCATGTTAATACCTAGGTTATGTTTTATTATGTCATGACATCATGAATCATGGGCAAATGTTTTTAATTTATGCAAATCATTTATGTCATGATCATAATTCATGCACTAAGATTATTAAAATTGAATTTAAGGACAAATGACATTATTTGATGTCCTAGATAAAGGAATAAAATGGATATGCCTAGATAATAATGCATGAACCCTTAGTTTAGGAAAAAAAATCAAACTTACTTCTCACAAAGACCATAAGGAGACATGTGTGTATATTGAAACACCCTAGACACATGTGAGATGCTAGGAAATTGAGTGAAGTTCAATGTGCTTTTATGGTACATCAAAATGAACTTAAACTCTTTCAATTATATGCACAAATCATGAGGAAAGCTAGTGTACAAGTTATGTATACTTAGTCTATAGACCATGATTGAAAATAGATTTTGAAAATTATTTTGGAAAACATGGGTGAAGCCTATCTTTTGATAGCAATCGTCATTGATAAGATTGATACAAGTTAGACAAAAAACATTGAAGTTTTCATTGGTTTTGAACTTTGTATCAATCTTTCAAAATAATGGATATTTTAATATAAAACTATTTTTCACCCATTGTATTTAGCATCAGTAACGTGTGTGTGAAATTTCATGATTTTTCGAAACCAACATAATTACTTATGCATTTTCAAAATTCATTTTGAAAACCTTGATTTCTGCAAATGCAGAAACCAACTGACTGCCTCATAGAGCAGTCGATTGGTGGTCGATTCAGTTGACTAGTGACTGACACAGTCGACTAGTGTGCCTAATTTTGGTTGAACAAGATTTATTTAGCTATTTATCAGCACCCCTAAGTACCCTAACCACTCCTAACCCTATGATATGCTTAGAGAAGCATTGGAAGGGTGAGATGTTCATTGAAAAAGAATAGGAGAGTTTATTAGGGTGAGGATAAAAGTTTAAGGGAGGTTAAAGTTTAAGTTTAAACTTTTACCCTTATTATTGATGGTCTAGATTTCCTATAGGCTTAGAAACTCTCCAAGGACATTATTGGTGTAATGGTTGTTGGTGCAGTAGGCACCTAAGTCGAACCTAAGTTTTGATTATAGCAAAAGACACAAAGTTAAGCCCATATTGTTATCTCACGAGCTGAATCAAGTGTGCAGGAATGCTAAGCTAAAGGTCAGCGACACTCGAAGGGAACCATGGTGGTCGGGCGACACCGGGAGGACTTCGGAGGGAGCCGAAGAAATCAGGTGGAGATTGGAAGCAAAGTTTCAAAGGTAAAAATTGATGTAAGCTCGTGTGAGTGAGTGTAAGTAAGGTCGTGTACTCCATACGGGGACGTCCTTAGGCATCGATCCGACCAAGACTTCCCGTGGAAGGTCTAAGTCGAGATCGGATAGTAAATGACTATCAAATTTACTTATATTAACTGTATTTTCGAGCTAACTATCAACATTGTGGCAATCATTCTTGCCTCCATCGATCATTGCTAGGGTTGATTAGTCGACTGATGTTCAAATTCTAGCCTCGAGGAGAGTCAAAACCTCATCCCCTTATCTTAGGGCGAGGTGGCTTTTGAAGATAAGGCTCAACGATTAGGGTTTCTCAAGGCTATAAAAGAAGGGTCATTCTTCACCATTTCATCAATTCAAAAGCTCTCCAAGTGCTTCTGAAATGCTGCGACACTTCGACGATCCTACGATGATGAAGCACTGCCAAAACGATGACAACCCGAGCTTAAACTACCATCCCTTAAGTTGTCAGTAAAGGTTTTACTTTAAGTATATTTCAAACATTGTATTCTTTCTTTTTATCAGAGCTTTAATCCTAACGAGGAGAGGGGGAGTGTCCCTTTACCTCGAGTTTTATCATTTTATTGTAACCATTCACTCCTACCTCTAACGAGGAGGAGTATTTTAGTGATTTCCCTTCGTACATAGTCTAGGACCGTTAGGGACTTGGATTAGCAGTCAGAAGACTGTGAACCAAGTAAAAACAAACAAGTCTCATATTTATTTTCCACTGCACTTTACTCTTTTTATTTATCGAATCAACGAACGAAAAGAAAAATTGTTTTATGCTATTCACCCCCCCTCTACCGCTCATATCGATCCAACAAGTGGTATCAGAGCTGGGGGCACTATGATTTGGTGAAACCACCAATCTAGAAACTCTTTACAGATTTTTCTTGTTTATTTTTGGTTTTTCAATTTTTTCATTTCGTTTGATTTCATTCTCCCGCACTACTAATCCAAGGCAAAAAGTCCTAGTACATTTGGTTGTTTTTGTTTTTGTGAGGTATTGTTTTTTGTCTAAATGGCCCATCTCGAAGGGTTTAGCACCGTCCGACCTCCATTTTACAACGGAGACGACTTTCGTTACTAGAAGGGTCGGATGGAGTGCTTCCTAAAGACCCAAATCGAGATGTGGATTGTAATCCAAACCAGATTCACGCTTCCTACTAATGAAGTGGGTGAATCGTTGGATTACGATCAATGGACGAACGCCATGAAAAGACAAGTGGAAGCCAACAACAAGGCGACCCAAATTCTTCAATGTGGCTTGTCTAAAGAGGAGCTAAACCATGTCGACCCCTTCATCAGTGTGAAAGATCTATGGAACAAACTTATAGAACTACACGAAGGAACCGACGATGCGATGGTGTGTAAATGCGACTTACTTTTCAATAAGTTGTATAATCTTAAGATGCAGGAACATGAGACGGTAACACAACTACATGCTCGTATACAAGACATTGTCAACAGCCTGCACTCCATCGGACAAAAGGTCGAAAATTGAGACCTTATAAGGTATGAACTTAATGCTTTTCCTAGGACTACCTTGTGGGCATCCATGGTCGATGCCTACAAGGTTTCTAAGGACCTATCTCAGATTAGACTAGATGAATTATTCTCTGAATTTGAACTTCATTAACAGTCTAATTCAGCTCCAGAAAAAGGTATTGCTTTACTTGCAGGTTCGAAGAAGAAGGCCACAAACAAACCACCCCCCAAGGAAGAGGACGAGTATGAGTCAGAGGTAGACCCTAAGATGGAAACCGAACTAGTGAATCTAGTCCGGAAGATGATCAAGAGCTGAAGATGACCCATCAATAAAGGTAAATCTAAATCTAATTCTAATTTTAGATGTTTTGAATGTAACAGGTTTGGACACATCAAGTCGGAGTGTTCGAAACTCAATAACAAAGAAACCAAGTCCTAGAAAGCGCTTAACGCTACTTAGGAAGAATCATCGGAGGAGGAAGATGATGACCTCGTCTTCATGGCCAAGCTGACCGAGCCCGAACAAGAGTCCGAACCCAAGGAAGAGTGCAAGTTCGGATCCGACGACAAGTCGCTATTCAAGACAAGCCACAGATCCGCATCCGGTTCAAAAGGGTCACTTAAGATAAGTTGATCTTTACTTAGTACATTATTTAATGTAATTAAATTCTTAACTAGAAAATTAGCTAAGTTTGAGTCCAAGGTTGAGACCTTAGTTGAGGAGATTAAACTCCTTAAACACGAGGTCTCCCTAACCTCTTCAACTAGTCTAGTTCAAGAGGAAGACTGAACTTGAGTTGAAAAGCTCGAAGTTGAGAACTCACTTTTGAAAAGTCAAGTCGAAGACCTTAGGCATACGTTGGAAAGGTTTACTTTGGGATCCAAGGGACTTGACCTTTTACTTGGATCGCAAAGGATCGTGTACAACAAGGTCGGGCTTGGGTTTAGCTCAAATATAACTAATAAGTTGTATATGTCGATTGTAAGTGGAAATAAAAAACATGTCCAAGCATGGGTCCCTAATACCATTTTGATTTCTAAATTAAGATCTAACAAGTACTGGGTTCCCAAGGACCAAATTCACTATGTGGAAAGACTGAACCAATTCAATGGTCTAGGGGGAGCTAGTACAAAATTTGTTTGTGCTATTAATTAGACTTTGCATGCTTAGGTATTTTCTTTTTATTTTTAGAATGGTTAGATAGGACCTATAACTAGTCAATTCTTGACAACATAGTACTAGGACGCAGCGAGATGATAGTACGCTAGGAAAGCAAAGTCCCATGTGTCCAAGTTAGATAAGGTATATCTAGCTCAGTGCACTCGACTAAGTAGAACTTAGCTGAAGCTACCTCGCCGTATCCTTAACTAGTTAGACCAGGAAATAATTTTAAGTGAATCAAGTTATCATTTTCCTGAACTTAGCTTTGTCTAAGGAAGTGGTCATTGTTCCGATCAAAGAAGGCCTCTATGCCTCACCTGTTGGGTTTTTTCGAGCCGCAAAAATAGCTTTTTGCGTTGCGGAAACCTCGGAAGCCCCCGGCCACGGATCCGTGCGAAGTATAAAAATTATAATTACATGTATGTGCTTACAGAAATCCTAGATCTACCTTAGATCTAAGAGGTTAGAACGTTACCCTCGTAGCGACGCCCTTCGCTTATCCCGCTCGTCCAAAAGTTTGCCGGAACTCGAGAGTGTCAAGTGCACACTCCTCTATGGTATCCACACAAGCAATAGGTGAAGAGAAATGCCTTAGAGTGTGCTAACACTCCCTTAGGAATTTCGGCAAGATGAGGTTTGGAGAGGGAGAGCTTGAGAGAAAAGGTTCCAAGGTTGAAGATGAAGTAATTGTGAGTAACTCTACAAAAAGAATTCATCCACATAACCCCTAATGGTGTTGGCCGGCCACATTATGGAGGGGGGGATTACATGCATGCATGTAACTCCCATGACCCTTGGTCTCCCTCATGATGTGTCACCAATTGACCAAGTCAATGATGATGTGGAGCACCATCATTGGCCGACCATGCCTAGTCATCATCATGACATGGCATTTGGTCAAGTCAAACTTGACCTTTCATCTTCCCTCTCAAGTCAAGTCAAACTTGACCTCTAATCTCCCATGGTTGATCAAATCTAACCACTTGACTCAAGTCAATTTAATATAATGAATCTCTATTCATTAATTTAAATTGATTTGATGAATCAAATCTCAATTAGACTCATTCAACACTTGAATCAACTTGAGTCTAACTCAATTAGTCTAATTTGGATTACTCTTAATCCAATTTGGTTCATCCCATGAACCTAATCCTCATGGTTCATCATATGAACCTAATCTCCATCTAATTGCTCTTATGTGTGTGACCCTATAGGTTCTTGTAACGTTGGCAATGTCTCTAAACCGATTTAGGAACATAAGCAATGAGCGGTATCTAGCAACACATCATTGCTACCCAAGTTACAAGAATGTTGAGCTCCAACATCACCTTTGTGACTACTAATTGTGACTCTCATAATATGTGACAATGTCCCTCTATCCTTGACATCTAGATTGACCAATCGAGGCATAGACCGTGTCATCCTCGGTACAATCTAAATCTTGAACTCCAAGTAGACTCACTCTAATCAAATGAGATCAATATCTCATATTGACTCATTTGGGCATGGCCATGCACTTTGTGGTCTCACTCTATAAAGAATATCGATGTCACCCCCGTCATATAGGAGGGATAGATCCCATCTACATCACTCACATCCCTCCGCATAATTCATTACATACCCAGTAATCGCCTTTATAGTCCACCCATTTACAGGTGACGTTTGACGAAGCCAAAGTATGCAACTCCTTATGTAGGGAACCATGGTGACTTCAGGTCTAAGGACTAATAGTCATACTAATAGCCACATGAGAAAGTATATGACACTCATATAACGATCCATGATACTTTCTCATGGCGGGTCATTCAGTATACATTCTCCAATGCATACCCATGTGTCAACTTGATATCTCATATCCATGACTTGTGAGATCAAGTCATCTTGTTGACCTACATGCTAGTATCTATGCATTAACATTGTCCCTGAATGTTAATACTCGACTAGGAATGATTAAGAGTAGTGTTCTCTATATCATCTCATTATCGATTCAACCAATCAATTGATATAGATAAGAACCTACTACTCAAGGACATTATTATATTTAGTTATTTGGCACCAATACAAGTAAATATAATAACCATGCCTTTATAAATAGGAATATGATACAATAAAGTCCATACAACAATCATCATATGATTGACTCTAGGGCTTTCACTAACAATCTCCCACTAGCACTAGTGCCAATCACCGTAGTATCTAATACCCAATGACCTAGTGTGACCATCATGCTTTTTCTGTGCCAAAGCCTTGGTCAAGGGATCTGCGATGTTAGCCTCTGTGGGTACTCTGCAAATCTTCACATCTCCTCTATCGATGATCTCTCGAATGAGATGGAAGCGCCGTAGTATGTGTTTGGTCCACTGGTGTGAGCGAGGTTCCTTAGCCTGTGCAATCGCTCCATTGTTGTCACAATAGAGCTCTATAGGATCTGCAATGCTAGGAACCACCCCAAGCTCGATAATGAACTTGAGGATCCAAATCGCCTCCTTCGCCTCAGATGCAGCGATATACTCGGCCTCTGTTGTAGAATCAGCAACTGTGTCCTGCTTCGAACTCTTCCAGCTCACAGCGCCACCATTCAAGCAAAACACGAACCCTGACTGCGATCTGTAATCATCCTGGTCAGTTTGGAAGCTGGCATCGCTGTAACCCTTTACAGCTAGCTCCTCATCGCCTCCAAATATCAAGAAATATTCTTTAGTCCTTCTTAAGTACTTAAGAATATTCTTGACTACTATCCAGTGACGCTCACCTGGATCTGACTGGTATCTACTCGTCATGCTCAAGGCATACGAGACATCAGGACGAGTACACAGCATGGCGTACATGATAGATCCTATAGCAGATGCGTAAGGGATCTTATCCATGCGGTCTCTCTCCTCTCTAGAAGAGGGACTTTGAGTCTTTGAAAGACTCACACCATGTGACATCGGCAGAAGTCCTTTCTTGGAATTCTGCATGGCAAACCGAAGTAATACCGTGTCAATGTATGTACTCTGACTTAGGCCAAGCAATCTCTTAGATCTATCTCTATAGATCTTGATGCCTAGAATACAGTCTTCTTCACCTAAGTCCTTCATTGAGAAGCACGTCCCCAGCCAAGTCTTCACAGACTGTAGCGAAGGGATGTCATTCCCAATGAGTAGTATGTCATCCACATACAATACAAGGAACACAACTGTGGTCCCATTAACCCTCTTGTAGACACAGGGTTCATCTTCATTCTTGATGAAACCAAACTGTTTGATCGCATCATCGAATCGAAGATTCGGCTCAGAAGCTTGCTTTAGCCCATAAATGGACCTTTGCGGCTTGCATACCTTCCCGATATCT
The DNA here is from genome assembly GCA_025175895.1 of Wurfbainia villosa. Taxonomy (NCBI): domain Eukaryota; kingdom Viridiplantae; phylum Streptophyta; class Magnoliopsida; order Zingiberales; family Zingiberaceae; genus Wurfbainia; species Wurfbainia villosa. The sequence continues at coordinate 86,830,111 of CM045997.1, forward strand.
TTGTGGATCTACAAAACCCTCGGTTGTGTCATGTACACATCCTCGAGTAAGTTTCAATCGAAACGCGGTTTTGACATCCATCTGCCAGATCTCATAATCGTGGTATGCTGCAATAGCAAGCAAGATCCGAATGGACTTAAACATCGCCACTGGAGAAAAGGTTTCATCATAGTCAATACCATGAATTTGCTTGAAACCTTTAGCCACCAATCGGCCCTTATAGGTATGCGTAAGTCCATCCATGTCAGTCTTTCTCCTAAAGACCCACTTACACCCAATGGGTTTGACCCCTTCAGGTGGATCAACCAAAGTCCATACTTGGTTAGTGTACATGGATTCTATCTCGGATCTCATGGCGTCTAGCCATTTCTCAGAATCTGGGCTCATCACAGCTTCCTGATAGGAGGTAGGCTCATTCTCAATGAGCATAACGTCATCATGGTCAGACAAGAGAAATGAGTATCTCTCAGGCTGACGACGTACCCTATCAGACCTGCGAAGAGGTAGGTCTACTTGAACAGGTGGTTGTTCCACAACTCTTTGTGCAACAACCTCATCACCCACAACACTTTGTGGTTCCTATTCAACCTCCATCAAGGCCTCAGTGCTATGGTCCTTATCTTGAATTTCTTCAAGATCGAAGGTACTCCCACTAGTTTTTCTAGAAACAAAATCCCTTTCTAGAAAAACCCCAGTCTTTGCCACAAACACTTTGTCGCCGACCGAATGTAGAAGTAATATCCCTTTGTTTCCTTGGGATATCCAACAAAATAGCACCTATCGGATTTGGGTCCCAGTTTGTCTGAGACTTGACGTCGAACGTAAGCCTCACAACCCCAAATCCTCATAAAAGACATCTTGGGATTTTTCCCTGTCCATATCGTATATTGTGTCTTTACCACAACCTTGGATGGTACACGGTTAAGGGTAAAGGCTGCTGTGTCCAGAGCATATCCCCAAAAGGATATAGGAAGATCTGTGTGACTCATCATAGATCGTACCATATCCAATAGGGTACGATTCCTCCTTTCGGATACACCATTCCACTGTGGTGTTCTAGGTGGAGTGAGTTGGGATAGAATCCCACACTCAGCTAGATAGTCACGAAACTCATGGCTAAGGTATTCACCACCTCGATCTGATCAAGTATCTTAATACTCTTGCCAGTGGTTTTGTACTTCATTCTTGAATTCTTTGAACTTTTCAAAGGATTGATTTATGTGTCATAAGATACACATAACCATATCTCAAGTCATCAAGAATGTAATGAAGTAATCAGAACCACCTCTAGCAACATTGAAAGGTCCACATACATCACTATGTATAAGTCCTAACAAATCTGTTGCTCTTTCGCTATGTCCACTAAAGGGAGTCTTGGTCATCTTGCCTAAAAGGCAAGACTCGCATGTCTCATATGATTCAAAATCAAATGAGTCTAGCAGCCCATCCTTATGGAGCTGAGATAAGCGACTCTCATTTATGTGACCTAAGCGACAATGCCAGAGATAGGTTTGGTTCAACTCATTTGACTTGAACCTCTTGGTACTTATGTTATAGATAGGGCTCTCTAAGTCTAGAAAGTAGAGTCCGTTCATTAGAGGTGCACTACAATAGAACATATCATTTAAATAAACTGAACAACATTTGTTCTTTATTATAAATGAAAATCCTTTCTTGTCCAAACAAGAAACTGAAATGATGTTCTTAGTTAAGGCAGGCACATAACAACATTCATCTAATTCTAGTACAAGCCCAGAGGACAGAGATAGATCATAAGTTCCTACAGCAACAGCAGCAACCCTTGCTCCATTGCCTACTCGTAGGTCCACCTCGCCCTTTGTCAATGCCTTGCTATTTCTCAGCCCCTGCACATTGGTACAAATGTGAGATGCACATCCGGTATCTAATACCCATGATGAAGAAATAGATAGATTGACTTCTATAACATTTATACCTGAAGTAGAAGTCTCACTTCTCTTCTTCTTAAGATCTTCCAGGTATGCCTTGCAGTTACGCTTCAAGTGTCCTACTTCCTTGCAGAAGAAGCAAGCCACTTCCTTGGCTACCCCTCCTTTGGGTTTAAGTTCTTTGCCTTTGCCCTTGGCTTGGGACTTTCCCTTACCTTTAGACTTGCCCTTGCCTTTCTTCTTCTGCACCATCAAAATGGTGTCGGATTTACCCTTCTTAAGGTTAAGCTCAGCAGTTCTCAACATGCTGAGCATTTCAGGCAATGACTTATCAATTTCATTCATGTTATAATTCATGACAAATTGATTGAAGGCTTGTGGCAAAGATTACAAGATTAGGTCAGTGGCCAGCTCTTGGCCAAGTGGGAATCCCAGCCTTTGTAGGTTTTCTACGTACCCAATCATCTTGAGTACATATGTACCTACGGGAGTCCCTTCTTGCATTTTGGACCCAAATAATGCCTTAGAGACTTCATATCTCTCATGCCTAGCTTGTCCTTGATATAGTTGACGAAAATGTCCAACCATATCATAAGCATTCATGAACTCGTGTTGCTTCTGAAGCTCAGAGTTCATGGTCGCGAGCATTAGACATGACACATCTAATGCATCATCTTGATGCTTCTTGTAAGCATCTTTGTCTGCTCGCAAGGCATTGGCAGGAGGTGCCTCCGGAATGGGCTGCTCCAGGATGTACAGCTTCCTTTCTTAGGTGAGAACAATTCTCGTTCTGTGATCACCCGTGAAATTTGCTCCATTGAGCTTGTCCTTCTCAAGGACGGATCGCAGAGAGAGAGTGTTCGTGGTTGTCGACATAGTTATCTACAACATACAATGCAGAGAATTAATATCATATTCCTTTTATCATTTAATTAGGCCTTTAATCAAATGATGCTCCCACTGAATTATAGGAATTTTGTAGAATCAAGTTATGGATGTGGTCAAACCACATTATTAGATTCAAACAAACTAGCTATAATTCTTGTGGGACAAGATCCACATCATACTAAGCCTTGAGTTAGCTTTGGCTAAATCGCCCAAGATTTAGTATGATCGGTGGGTAACACATTACCGATTACATCTCTATGCAACTCTTGTTTATAGGATTAAGACCCACATTTACAAAAGACCTTGAGTTAGCTTTGGCTAAATCGCCCAAGATTTAGTGTAAATGCGATCTTAACCTATCTTTCCAACGATTGGAATATGCCTATAGTTCTAGTCGATCCAATTGAGTTAACTAGTTTTGCTCAATCTAATTGAGCTTACTCTAACCCGAGTCGTGATAGGCGGGACCAAGATTGTCCCTCCGCACCCTACCAAGATAATATGTGTTGCTCTGCTTTGGCAGATTCAACAACGACAAATGATCGAGGTAGTGATGGGTATCAAGGCTCGGTAGGCATTTTCGAGTTGATTCGATTATGATCTAATCTAATCGTAATGTGTATCTTATACGCATTTAGGCCTTTATTATCCTATATTAGCATGCATCATATACATACATTAATTATTCTAGCATGCATCATATACATACAAGAAAATTAACCTAGCATGCATCATATACATACATTAATTATTCTACTAGCATGCATCACATACATACAAGCAAAATGAAATATATATATATATATATCAACATATATATATATATATATAATTAAATGTGATATAGTCATGGCCCTACTACGATCTTCTCAAGCCAATGAGAAGATCGGACGGTCTACCTAAGGCTAGCAGCTTCTCCAAGCGCTTCCTTTGACCGCCATGTGTCGTCGTCACCCTTCTCGTAAGCTCGTCTTCAAGTGGACTTTCCACCGCTCCATTTTTTTACATTACAAATACGAAACTCGAGTTACATTCGAGTCTAAAACTATTTACAACTAGAATATTAAAAGAATAGGTGCGACGCGCAGGTCGCAAACACTTTACAACACGCACAACCACAAAACGGCCCGCAGGCCGTATTATGAATTACAACACACATAATCCAATCCAATTGGGTTATTGGGCCATGACAATCACAGAATTATACATAATTCTAAATTATGTATTTTTTACAGAAATTTATATAATTTTTCCTAATTTATTTCGAATTTATGAGTCAACTCTCCGTAACGGTCTCGCTAAGCGGTTTCCGGGCGCGATCGCGGGACATGGCCCCTTTCGGGGATAGGGGCAGCGCCCCTACTCGCAAAATAAACTTCGCGAGTGTCCCTACAATGATCTTACAGCGACTTAAGTCGTTGTCCCAAAAACCTAAAACGAAAACTCGCCGATTCGGAGAGTTTTTCTCGATGGTTGAAGCCTACGAGTGTCCCAACACTCGTTGCTTCGACTCTACGAGAAAAATACCCAAAAATTCTATAAAATAAGAAAATTTACAGAAACATATAAATATGTAATTTTTATATCTAATATAAAAACTACAAAAACGAAACACATACATGCTTCGCACGTGGCTCTGATACCACTGTTGGGTTTTTCCGAGCCGCAAAAACCGCTTTTTGCGTTGCGGAAACCTCGGAAGCCCCCGGCCACGGATCCGTGCGAAGTATAAAAATTATAATTACATGTATGTGCTTACAGAAATCCTAGATCTACCTTAGATCTAAGAGGTTAGAACGTTACCCTCGTAGCGACGCCTTTCGCTTATCCCGCTCGTCCAAAAGTTTGTCGGAACTCGAGAGTGTCAAGTGCACACTCCTCTATGGTATCCACACAAGCAATAGGTGGAGAGAAATGCCTTAGAGTGTGCTAGCACTCCCTTAGGAATTTCGGCAAGATGAGGTTTGGAGAGGGAGAGCTTGAGAGAAAAGGTTCCAAGGTTGAAGATGAAGTAATTGTGAGTAACTCTACAAAAAGAATTCATCCACATAACCCCTAATGGTGTTGGCCGGCCACATTATGGAGGGGGGGGGGGTTACATGCATGCATGTAACTCCCATGACCCTTGGTCTCCCTCATGATGTGTCACCAATTGACCAAGTCAATGATGATGTGGAGCACCATCATTGGCCGCCCATGCCTAGTCATCATCATGACATGACATTTGGTCAAGTCAAACTTGACCTTTCATCTTCCCTCTCAAGTCAAGTCAAACTTGACCTCTAATCTCCCATGGTTGATCAAATCTAACCACTTGACTCAAGTCAATTTAATATAATGAATCTCTATTCATTTATTTAAATTGATTTGATGAATCAAATCTCAATTAGACTCATTCAACACTTGAATCAACTTGAGTCTAACTCAATTAGTCTAATTTGGATTACTCTTAATCCAATTTGGTTCATCCCATGAACCTAATCCTCATGGTTCATCATATGAACCTAATCTCCATCTAATTGCTCTTATGTGTGTGACCCTATAGGTTCTTGTAACGTTGGCAATGTCTCTAAACAGATTTAGGAACATAAGCAATGAGCGGTATCTAGCAACACATCATTGCTACCCAAGTTACAAGAATGTTGAGCTCCAACATCACCTTTGTGACTACTAATTGTGACTCTCACAATATGTGACAATGTCCCTCTATCCTTGACATCTAGATTGACCAATCGAGGCATAGACCGTGTCATCCTCGGTACAATCTAAATCTTGAACTCCAAGTAGACTCACTCTAATCAAATGAGCTCAATATCTCAGATTGACTCATTTGGGCATGGCCATGCACTTCGTGGTCTCACTCTATCAAGAATATCGATGTCACCCCCGTCATATAGGAGGGATAGATCCCATCTACATCACTCACATCCCTCCGCATATAATTAGTTACATACCCGATGTCGCCTTTATAGTCCACCCATTTACGGGTGGCGTTTGTGAAAGCCAAAGTATGCAACTCCTTATGTAGGGAACCATGGTGACTTGAGGTCTAAGGACTAATAGTCATACTAATAGCCACATGAGAAAGTATATGACACTCATATAGCGATCCATGATACTTTCTCATGGCGGGTCATTCAGTATACATTCTCCAATGCATACCCATGTGTCAACTTGATATCTCATATCCATGACTTGTGAGATCAAGTCATCTTGTTGACCTACATGCTAGTCTCTATGCATTAACATTGTCCCTGAATGTTAATACTCGACTAGGAATGATTAAGAGTAGTGTTCTCTATATCATCTCATTATCGATTCAACCAATCAATTGATATAGATAAGAACCTACTACTCAAGGACATTATTATATTTAGTTATTTGGCACCAATACAAGTAAATATAATAACCATGCCTTTATAAATAGGAATATGATACAATAAAGTCCATACAACAATCATCATATGATTGGCTCTAGGGCTTTCACTAACATCACCATGACTTGGAAGCCAATTTCTTGAAAAGGTGACTTGACGAGCTTAGAGTTAAATCCGAATCTAACCCAAGGTTGACTAGTTTCAATTCATTAAAGTTAATCAAGTAAAATTGAAGTCATCTCACAAGAACACATAAGGATAACGTGTTTGATCATGTAGTAATGGGTGAGATGATTTAGGACTAATAATCTTTAACCAACCTTTAAATTCCAATATCTAATCCAACTACTATATGTGTAGGATCAATGGATGTTGGACAGTGGGTGCTCCCGACACATGACCGGGGACCAACTTAAATTTTCAAAGCTTAGATTCAAACGACAAAGATCGGTATCTTTCGGAAACAATGACAAGCTCAAAATCATCGGATTAGGTGATATTGAGCTAAATTAAAATTTTACAATTCAAAATGTTTTATTAGTCGAAGATTTTGAATACAATTTACTTAGTGTAAGTCAGTTGTATGATAATAACTATAAGGTCATATTCCTAGAAAATGAATACTTAATTAAAACTAATGCAACCTCTAAAACAATACTTAAAGGAACTAGGAATAGCAACATCTACACTATTAATCTACCTAACTCCTCAACCAAGTGTCTTATGACACAACAAGAGGAATCTTGGTTGTGGCACCGATGACTTGGTTACTCGCACCCAAGACTCATTCACAAGATGAGTCAGAGTGGCTTAGTCAGAGGTTTGCCTAAGCTTAACAACTTTGACAATAAAATCTGTAATGATTGTCAACAAGGTAAACAACCTAGGACACAACATCAACTAACTAACCAAGAATGAACCAAAAGTGTGCTTGAGCTCCTACATTTGGATCTATTCGATTCTCATGGAGCCAAGTCACGTAATGGGAGTCAATTTTGCTTAGTCATAATTCATAACTATTCTAGGTTTACCTGGGTTAGATTCCTTAAACACAAAAGTGACACCTTAGACTAACTCATCAACTTGTGTAAGTTAATCGAAAACCAAAAGAACCTTAAAATTAAAAGACTTAGAAGCGATCATGGTGGTGAATTCGAAAACCACAGGTTCACAGATTTCTATAACCTAAATGGATACCACCATGAATTCTCATTTCCTAGAACTCCACAACAAAATGGCCTAGTCGAGTGGAAAAATAGAACCCTACAAGAAGCCTCTAGGACCATGTTGAACGAATACAACCTACCCGATAGGTTTTGGGTAGAAGCCGTTAGTACGGCTTGTTATGTCCAAAATAGAATCTTAATGGTTAAGAGGCACCTTAAGACCTCATATGAAACCTACTATGACAAAGTACCTAACATTAAATACTTTAGAGTATTTGGATGTAAGGTACATATCCTAAACACTAAGGACTATCTAGGAAAGTTCACATCCAAAACCTCCACTGGAATCTTCCTATGATACTAAACTACGAGTAGAGCCTATAGGGTATATAACAATGACACCCTTAAAATTGAGGAAACTATTAATGTAGTATTCGACGAAGCACATGAACCTACAAAACACTTAGTAGAACCAACTGACAAACCAACTCATACTAGACTCAACTCTGACCATGAAATCAAGTCCAGTATTAATCCTAACCCAAGTCAATCTAGGGTTCAATCAAATCATCCTATCGACAAAGTGATAGGTGATCCTAACCCAAGTCAGTCTATAATTCAAACAAGTCACATATCGACCAAGTGATAGGTGATCCTAACCTAGGGGTTTGAACTAGAGCGTCGTATCGAAACCTTAGTTAAATTTCCTTGATTTCGAAAATCAAACCCAAGTCAATTGAACAAGCTCTTCTTGATCTTGATTGGATTATTGCAATGCAAGAAGAGCTAGCTCAATTTACTAGGAAATTAGTTTGGGAATTAGTACCACTACCTAAAGATAAATCAATTATTGGAACAAGGTGGGTCTTTCAAAACAAACTTGATGACAATGGTGAAGTAGTTAGAAACAAAGCGTGATTGGTCGTGAAAGGGTTTAGTCAAGTAGAAGGGTTAGATTATGATGAAATCTATGCCCCCGTAGCTAGATTAGAATCCATCCGAATGTTGTTGGCATATGCTGCACATCGAGGATTTAAATTATTTCAAATGGATGTCAAGTCAGCATTTTTGAATGGACTTTTTAAGGAAGAAGTGTACGTTAGTCAACCCCCAGGATTCGAAAGCCTAGACAAACCCAACCATGTCTTTAGACTCAAGAAAGCTTTATATGGACTAAAACAAGCTCCCAGAGCTTGGTATGAGAGGCTTTCTGTATACCTTAAGTCTAAAGGGTTTAGCCAAGGCTCAGTCAACCCAATCCTTTTCGTAAAATCCGTAGGCAAAGAAATTTTTATAGCCCAAATCTATGTAGATGACATAATATTTGGAACCACTAACTAGCTCGATCCTACTAAACGAGTTTATTTCACTCATGGGAAGTGAATTTGAAATGAACTTATTAGGAGAATTAAATTTCTTTCTAGGATTACAAATTAAACAAACTAAGGGAGGAATCTATTTACATCAACAAAAATATGCTAAGGAATTAATTAACCAATTCAGAATGCAAATTGCTAAAATCATTAATACACCCATGGCAACAAATGTTAATATAGGAGAAGATGTAGACAGAAAATCTATTGACCTAAAATACTATAGGAACACAATAGAGAGTCTCCTTTACTTAACTACAAGTCGACCCGACATACTATTCGGAGTATATGCGCAAGGTTCCAAACCTGTGCTATGGAGTCTCACCTAACATTAGTTATACGTATCCTTAGATATCTAAAGGGCACGCTAAGTGTAGGTATTTGGTATCCTAGATCTATCGAGTTCGAACTAATAGGCTACTCCGACTCCGACTATGCCGGTAGTAAACTCGATAGAAAGAGTACGAGTGGTTGTTGTCAACTTCTCGGCTCGAGTCTAGTGAGTTGGTGCAGTAGGAAGCAACACTGTGTTGCCTTATCTACCACCAAAGCCGAATATGTTGCAATGGGTGAGTGTGTGGCTCAGCTTCTTTGGATGAAGCACACTCTCCAAAACTTTAACTTAAACTTAAACAATATTAAAACTTACATAGATAATATTAGCTTAATCAACTTAACCAAGAATCCCATATGCCACTCTAGGACCAAACATATAGAGGTCAAACACCACTTTATTCGAGAACATGTAGCTAACGGAACCATACAACTCGAATATGTGGAATCCAAGTCGAACCTAGCCGACCTTTTTACCAAGCCTCTACCCGAAGCCGAATTTAGTTTACTAAGATGAAAATTGGGCATGTCCATAATAGAGTAGGATTTACAACTTATATTTTTTTATATACTCTATTATTTACTTTTCATGTTAATGGAACTAGCTTAGGGTTTACCCTAGATATCATGTACCTATAGATTTAAGGAGCCAACACATATCACAACACATAGGACTAATGTGTTTGTGTACTTAGCCATGTAGATGGGCATGAGATGTTGGACCTCACTCCTGGTTCCAGATGTAGATCTAGTGCATCGACATAAACCATGGAGTATAATTACATAAATTAACCAACTCTAATCAGGACTTGTTGATTATTCCATATCAATCAAGTCAAATAGAGTTGAACATACAAATAGATGAGCTTATGTTCAAACTACTATTTTTAAAATTTATTTGGAACATGCTTGCACTTAAAACTAAATTCAAAAACTATGTTTTTCAAACCCCCACTTTTTGATTTATGGCAAAAGGGGGAGAAAAGTCCAAAGTTAAGGGATTATTTTTTTTTGATAACTTAACTTATTACATCTTAATGGCCCAAGTTAAGTAAATGCTTACTTAACTTACCTTTTAAAACTTAACCTTTAAATTGAAAAATGGGAGAAAGGCAAAGGTTAAGAAATCAAAAATTAGTTTTTGATTACTTAACTTGAACTTATTTAAACATTAAGGTCATTGTTAAGTAATTTCAATTACTTAAACTCTTCTTAAAGTATCAAACATCAAGGGAGAGGGTAAATACATTTTTTCAAGTACTCACCCTCGGTCAAGGGGGAACACTTGAAAAAGAGTTTTTCTCATACTCAACTTATGAAGTTAAGTATACTCTTTAAGATTTCATATTCATACTTCATAATAGTCATTTCACTTAATACATTCAATTTATTTCCTTAACTTTGTGTGGATTTGCCATAGATAAAAAAGGGGAAGATTGTTAGTGCAGTAGGCACCTAAGTCGAACCTAAGTTTTGATTTTAGCAAAAGACACAAAGTTAAGCCCATATCGTTATCTCACGAGCTGAATCAAGTGTGCAGGAATGATAAGCTAAAGGTCAACGACACCCGGAGGGAACCATGGTGGTCGGGCGACATCGGGAGGACTTCAGAGGGAGCCGAAGAAATCAGGTGGAGACCGGAAGCAAAGCTTCAAAGGTAAAGGTTGAGATAAGCTCGTGTGAGTGAGTGTATGTAAGGTCGTGTCCTTTTTACGGGGACGTCCTTAGGCAACAATCTGACCAAGACTTCCCGTGGAAGGTCTAAGTCGAGATCGGATGGTAAATGACCATCAAATTTACTTATATTAACTGCATTTTCGAGCTAACTCTTCATTGTAGCTAGAAACCCTAGCAACAGTCGACTAACGACTGTTGGCAATCGACTGTTGCCTCCATTAGTCGACTGCTAGGGTTGATCAATCGACTGATGTTCAAATTCCAGCCTCGAGGAGAGTCAAAACCTCATCCCCTTATCTTAGGGTGAGGTGGCTTTTGAAGATAAGGCTTGAGCTCAATGATTAGGGTTTCTCAAGGCTATAAAAGAAGGGTCATTCTTCACCATTTCATTAATTCAAAAGCTCTCCAAGTGCTTTTGAAACGATGCGACACTCTGACGATCCTACGACGACGAAGCGTTGTCGAAATGATGACAACCTGAGCTCAAAATACCATCCCTTAAGTTGTTGGTAAAGGTTTTACTTTAAGTATATTTCAAACATTGTATTCTTTCTTTTTATCGGAGCTTTAATCATAATGAGGAGAGGGAGAGTGTCCCTCTACCTCGAGTTTTATCATTTTATTGTAACCGTTCACTCCTACCTCTAATGAGGAGGAGTATTTTAGTGATTGCCCTCTGTACACAGTCTAAGACCGTAATGTTGGGAATATGGGGAATACAATCAAAGTCCCACATTGGTAAGACATGGAAAAGATCATGTGCTTATAAGAAAAAAGATATCTCCATTGGTATGAGGCCTTTTGGGTAAAGCCCAAAAACAAAACCATGAGGGCTTGGGTCCAAAGTGGACAATATCATACCATTGTGGAGATATGTGGAGCTTATAAGCACTAACAATTGGTATCAGAGCCATGGTCCATGTCAAGCCATGAACCTCGAACGAAGGAAGTTGAGCTTCCACGTCCGGATCAAGAGAACCAGACATCAGGAAGGAAGTCTAGTTGGGTCGGGGGGACCGAACAACTGGCAGGAAGTCCTGGTGGGTTGAAGATCGGACATCAAGCAGAGAAAATCCTTCGAGGAGGGATAGGCTTGAGGGGGGGCCCAATGTGGTCCTTCGTTTGAGGGGGGGATTGTTGGGAGTATGGGGAATACAATCAAAGTCCCACATTGGTAAGACATGGAAAAGATCATGTGCTTATAAGAAAAAAGATATCTCCATTGGTATGAGGCCTTTTGGGTAAAGCCCAAAAACAAAACCATGAGGGCTTGGGTCCAAAGTGGACAATATCATACCATTGTGGAGATATGTGGATCTTATATGCACTAACACGTAAGGGCTTTGGATTAGTAGCCAAAAGGTTGTGAACCAAGTAAAAACAAACGAGTCTCATATTTATTCCGCTACACTTTACTCTTTTTATTTATCGAATCGATGAACGAAAAGAAAAATTATTTTGCGCTATTCACCCCCTCTAGCGCTCATATCGATCCAACAATGGTCAAGGGGGAGTTTGCCCATTAAGGAATGATAGATGGTCTTTTTAAATGGGGAGAATGAAGGATTGCCTCTCATTTAGTGATAAGGTTTTTATCACTAAGAAGAATGAAATCATCCAAGATGATTTTGGACCAAGGGGGAGAATGAAGGATTGCATTGAAAGATAAGACATGGAAAATCTTGTTAGACTTTTTGATGTATGCCAAAGGGGGAGAAATGAAGAGTTTAGGTTAGGAAACTCTCATTATGATTTGGCATAAGAAGAGACAAGTTGGGCTTATGGGTTAGCCTAACTTAAGGTATTGTCAAATATCAAAAGAGAGAGATTGTTGGTGCAATCGACTTAAGGTCAATGTTGACTAGACTTGAGTAGGACTCGAGTAGTGTTTTGATGTTTTCCAATACGTTTGACAATGGTTTGACCATATGTTGATGATATGACTAGTGGATGTTTGGGACATTTAAGGTCATATGAGGGAGATTGTTAGGAGGTGATTGTTGGAGCAATCAACCTTAGGTCAAGGTTGACCAAGCTCGAGTGAGACTCGAGTGGAAGTCCAAGTTTGGAGACTTAATAAGGAAAAGCCCAAGTATGGACACTTGGCAATGGAAAAGTCCAACTATGGATACTTAGGAAAGGAAAAGTCCAAGGGTGGAGTCTTGGCAATGAAAAGTATAAATATGAATATTTGACAAAGAGAAAAGTCCAAGTGTGTAGTATTGATTGTGTAAGTCCAAGGGTGTAGTCTTGGCGGCGAAAGTCCAAGTTTAGAAACTTAGAAATGGAAGTCCCAGAGGCATGACCTCTTGACAAAGGTAGACCCGATGGCATGATAAAGCTGCCGTAAGCACTTGAAGGTTAGCACCAAGGGTGAAGAGTCGTGGACTCGAACCAAGGGCATGAGGCTAATGGAAGTGACTTGAAGGCTTATGTCTAGGCTAAGGGTACTAGATGACATGATAAAGCCGATGGAAGCACTTGAAGGCTAGCGCGAAGGGTAAAGGAGTCGTGGAGGACTTGGATGGACCCTGAGAGTGTGAGGCTGATGGAAGTGGATTGAAGACTTAGGTCAAGGCCAAGGGTGATTGTCAAGTATGAGGGAATCATACTTGGGTTAAACTTTAGTTTTGAAGTGTACCAGTTGACTGATGGCATTGGTCAGTCGACTGGCCGAGCTTGACACTCGAGGGCTCAGACGCCTCGGGCAATCAACTGGGGTTATGGCCCAGTCAACTGGTCTAAATGGTTAGCTTGACCTGAGCTATGTAACTTGGGAAAATTGACTATGGCTTGATCAGTCGACTGGTGGCTTGGACTAGTCAGATACTATAATCGACTGCTAGAGTTGAACAGTCGATTGACCTTAAGTGGACAGGGCATAGAATGTTTTTGAGTCGACATCACCCATGATACCAATCGATGGCTATGGCGGTTGGATCACGAAGTTAGACAATAACCGATCGGAAAATTTGACATGAATTAGTACATTGTGAGGCAATGACACAAAGGGTAGTCGACTGGGGGTGTCGACTTCTCGAGTCAATCTGAGTTCTTGAGTGCTAAACACTCAAGACCAGTCGACTGGTACACTTCAAGTATGACTATTTCATACTTGAAACCAACCCTAAGCCTATACTAACACCTTCAAGCTTCTCCATCATCCTCGCGCATTCAGGATCCCTCCGAGTCCGTGACTCCTTCATCCTTGCGCTTGCCTTCAAAAGCTTCCTTCGGTTTTGTCATGCTTAGAGTCTTCCTTTGCCACGGTTCATTTGAACTTATCCCGCAAGACTATACACTTGGACTTTATGCTGCCAAAACTTCACCCTTGGACTTTCTTGCCATGATCCACTTGGACTTACGTCGTCAAGACTACATGCTTGGACTTATGCTGCCAAGTCGTTATTCTTAGACTTTTCTTGCCAAGACTTCACCCTTGGACTTTCCTTGCCAAGTCTTCACACTTGGACTTTCTTTGTACCTGTCACTCAATATCCATATTAGATCACAAATATTATCTAACTATAAATGATTATCCAAATATCAAAAGATTAATACTTGGAGCATGCTTGCACTAACAATCTTCCCCTTTTTATGTTTGGCAATCATTTAAGTTAGGTCTTTAAATATGCATTAAGAACATCATATGTCATAATATGAAATCTAACTTAAATCTTCCCTTCTCTCCCTTTGACACACATAAAAAAGAGATAGGTAATTTTTCAAGAAATCATGTGTAAGGTTTTTATGCCTTGAATGAAGGAATAAAATATGTTGGTACAAGAATGCCCTAAGTATTAATGTATTTTGATGTTTGAATAATCATCTATAGTTAGGCAATATTTGTGATCTAACATGAATATTTAAGTGACAGGAAAGTCCAAGTGTGAATCTTGGCAAAGGAAGTCCAAGTGTGAAGACTTAGCAAGAAAAGTCCAAGGGTGAAGTCTTGGCAAGAGAAGTCCAAGAATGTGGACTTGACGACATAAGTCCAAACATGTAGTCTTGGTGGCATAAGTCTAAGTGAATCTTGGCAAGAAAGTCTAAGGGTGAGTCTTGGAAGCATAAGTCGAAGCATGTAGTCTTGGCAGCATAAAGTCCAAGCGGACCTTGGTAAAGGAGGAACCTAAAGCATGACGAAACTGAAGGAAGCTTTTGAAGGCAAGTGCAAGGATGAAGAAGTTGTGGGCTCTGAGGGATCCTGGAGGTGCAAGACTAATGAAGAAGCTAAAGAATTTAGTCTAGACTTAAGGTGTGTTTTCAAGTATGAATTAGTTATAGTCGACTGGTCTCGAGTGTTCAACACTCGAGGGTCAAGAAGGCTTGATCATTCGACTAGGATTATGATCCAGTCGACTGGTCAAGTAGTCGACTGCGGGTCGACTGCTGAACAAAAGCTCTGCTAATCAACTGGTATTTGATACCAGTTGATTGACCTTATTCAATCGACTGCTAGAGTTTAGCAGCTGACTAGACTTAACTTGCCAGGGCACAGATTGTTTGGCAGTCGATTGTCTGCTAGAAGCAATCGACTGCTGTTTTGAGTAGTAGACTGATAGAGTGGTTGTTGAGCTGTGACGATCGCAATCAGGCTTCGTCAGAAGCCATTGGATTCGGTCAACAATGGCAACAGTCGACTGGAGTCGGGCTCAATAGGCAAGAACACCCAAGTTCTATAAGAAGGGCCTTGGGGAGCTTGATGATGGCTAGTGCTTGATTTCCAAATGTTCATACTAAGCTCTCCAAGCCTTCCCTCAATCTTTTCAAGTTTTTTAACCTCTTCTTTCTTAGCTTAACTCAATCATCTTGTAAGAAGAAGAGTATGCTTAAAAAGAAGGCTTCTTCACTTTGGTGTGTTCATCCAAAGGAAATTTTAGTGAAAGCTTGCTAGGAGTGATCCACCTTATGGATTGCCGTGGAGTAGGAGTGTCATCTCTGAACCACGTTAAATTCCTTCTTAACATTGTCTTTTGATTTCAATTTTAGTATTATTATTGTCTTTCTTCCGCTAACATAAATTGTAGAAATCAGAGGAGGCTATTTATCCCCCTCTAGCCATCCAAAGATTCCCAACAAGTGGTATCAGAGCCCGGATTGATTGGTAGATTTAACCATCAACCGAAGCATCATAATGGCTTTCCAAGAGGAACATAACATTGTGCGACCACCGCTCTTCGATGGCGACGACTTTGATGTAATTGAGAGGTGTCCTAAGGCAATCACCTTAGAAGTTATTAATAAAATTCACTATTTGAGTATATATTATTTATGTATTTGATTGGATCTTAAACTCATGTACTGAAGTCCACAATATGATGCATGACATGAAAGAAATTGTGATTGAATCACAATTAGTGAGTATCTTATCATGTGTAATCATGTAAGTATTGAAACTATCCATAGTCAATGAATTGATGAGATTGGATATCATCAATTCTATGAGACTATCACATGTTATGCTTCTTGGTTTATCCAAGCATTCGATACTCACTGAATGGAAGCATAGGGATGCTGAGAGTAAACATGCAGATGCTAGTTATGGTAACTAGTTCATTAGAGTGACCTGCTATGAGACTTCATATGGTTCTATTGTTGGATAGAGCGGATCACTAGAGGGGGGGGGTGAATAGTGATAAAAACTTTCATTCATTTTCGTTCATTAAAACACGAGTAGACATAGTGGAAAATAAATTCAAAATAAATGAGACAATAGAATTTTTTTCTTGGTTCATAGCCTTCGGCTACTACTCCAAGGCCCTAGTGGTCCTTGACCACGCACTAAGAACTTCTCCTCGTTGGAGGTAGGAGTTAATCGGATACAAAAAAACCACGACAAGGAGATAGAGGGACACTCCCCCTCTTCTCATTACGATAAAAGCACGATAGAAATAACTTAAATACAGATTGATACCAAAAAGGATCTTTTACCGACGACTCGTAAATGAAAAAGATGAAGCTCTAGTCGTTGTGTCTGTAACGCTTTGTCATAGGGATGTCGGAGACTCATAGCGTATCAGAAGCACTTGGAGGCTTTTAGAATTGATCAAAAACCCTAGGAGAAGATCTCCTTTTGTAGCCTTTGAGCCCCTCCTCGAGGGGATCTTCAACTAATCACATTTGGGCACCAAGCTCCTTCGAATGAGGTGATAAGGCTTGACTCCTCGAAGCTGATCCTTGACCATCAGTCAACTGATGGCCATCATCAGTCGACTGATGGCAGCTCCAGTCGAGTCACAACACTCAACAGTCAACTGATTTCAAGCAGTCAAGTGGCTCTAGTGGGTATTCGATTGATGTTAGCTGAAATCACAAGTTATCTTAACAAAAATATAATTTCAATGGCCGCCGACCGTCCGATCTCGACCTAGACCATCCATGGGATGTCTTTGGTCGGATCTATGCTTAAGACCATCCCCATAAGGAGGATACGACCTCACTTACGCTCACGCACATGGGCTTACCTTGATACTTACTTTGTAGCTCTTGCTTCTGGCCTTCCACTCGATTCCTTCGGCTCCCTCCGAAATCACTCGAGTGTCGCTCGACCACCGCGGCTTCCTCCGGGTGTTGCTAGCCTTCAGCTTCAGCTTTAGCACTTTTCTGCACACTCGATTCAGCTCGTGAGATAATGATATGTGTTTAACTTTGTATCATTTGCTATAATCAAAACTCAGGTTCGACTTAGGTGCCCACTGCACCAACAATCTCCCCCTTTTTGTTCTATAGCAAATCCACATACAAAGTTAAGGAAATAATATGAAGAATAATAGTATGCATGAAGAAAAATAATATGCATGAAGAATCAAAGTAGGAGTAATAGAGACTTTCTTCCAAGTACTTCCCCTTGAGGAAACCTCCCCCTTGACCGAGGGTGAGTCTTGAAAGAAGATCTTAATCCTTCCCCTTGATGTTTGCTATTTAAGAAGAGTTTAAGTAATCAACAATTACTTAAAGTTGGTCTTAGTAAGAAAATTTAAACTTGGCCCCTTCTCCCCCTTTCTTAAGTAAACATTAACGTTTGGCCATGGTATTAAAAATAAGTTTAAGTTAAGAGTTCTCTTAACTTGGCCTTTATTTCCCTTTAACTAAAACAAGTTAAGTTGCAAGAATTAAAGTTAAGTAAACATTTACTTAACTTTTGGCCATGGTATTAAAAATAAGTTTAAGTTAAGAGTTCTCTTAACTTGGCCTTTATTTCCCTTTAACTAAAACAAGTTAAGTTGCAAGAATTAAAATTAAGTAAACATTTACTTAACTTTTGGCCATGAAGTACTAAGTTAAGTTATCAAAAATTGATCCCTTAACTTTGGCCTTTTTCTCCCCCTTTTGCCATATATCGAAAAGAGTGGGGGGTTTTGAAAAAAAAAGAAAATATAGGTATTAAGTTTAAGTTTCAAGTCCAAGCATGTTCCGTATTATTTTGAAAATCATATACTAAAAATAAACTCATCTATAGAATGTTCAACTCTTGTTTGACTTGATTGATATGAGGGATCAATAAGTTCTGGTCAGAGTTGGTTAATATATATGATTATACTCCGTGGTTCATGGCGATGCACTAGCTCTACATCTAGAACCAGGAGTAAGGTCCTAACATCTCATGCCCATTTATGTGGCTAAGTACACAAAAACATTAGTCCTATGTGTTGTGAGATGTATTGGCTCCTTAAATCTATAGGTGCATGATATCTAAGGTATGTCCTAAGCTAGTTCTATGAGCATGAAAAGTAAAAAAAAATAGTAATAAGAAAATATAATTTGTAAACTCCTATTCTACTATCCACATGCCCAAAGACAAAATCAAAAATAAAAAATTGGACAATTAGAATTAGAAAACCAAGCCTTGAGGTCAAGGCTTGAGAAACTTGAAAAGACCCTTGCAAGAATGACAAATTCAATTAAAGTGTCTAGGAGTCAAAACCTAGGGTCTAGGAGGCAAGGCTCATCTATGGGTAAGAAAGGTTTGGGTCACAAACCTAAGCCCAAGGAGACCTATCATAGAGTTCCATTCAATTATGGAACCATTCATAGGTCTAGGAAAGCCAAGGTTAATAGGGAAGTCATCCCTAAGGTTAACCAAGGTACGTTACTAGTGGCTAAGGTTTCAAGGAAACCTAGGGAAGCCACTAAGAAGGTTACAAGAGGAGTTACCCCTAGAGTTAACCTAGGTAAGACCCATTTGACCAAGACTACCAAGCCAAACAGGGTCATTAGGAAGGTATCAAGGGAGGCCATCCCTAGTGAATACCTAATTAACCTAAGGAGCTCCAATAGATATTGGGTTCTTAGGAGCGTGATTCCTTCACGCTAAATGGGTTAAATTGTGTCAATCTTGAATGGATGGGTAGCTAACTCAACCATAGCAAAGTTGACACTTTAGGTCATTTCCAAGGTAATGGGATACTTTGGAAATAAGTTTAAATTTAATCCTAAAGAAGTTGAGTATGTGCTAATATCTTTAATAAGTGTTGAAAAATTGATCAAATTGGCACAATTTAGGTTTAGAGGTCATGATGTGCCATTTTGGATTTTTGGCACACTTGGGAGATAAGTGGTATTATGACAAATATGGACTAAATTCTAAAAATGACATTTTGGGCTTAACACTTAGGTATTATATACCTTTGTATTTTATACTTGCCATGCTTTGCTTGCCATATACCATGTCATGACATCATGCTTCATCTTAATCATATAAAATATCATGTAATGCTTAGGTTTAATGTTTCCTATGTCATGTATATTTTAGTCTTGCTTTTATGTCAAGACATCATGATTATTGGCACATGCTTCATTTATGCTATTCTTGTATGTCATAATCATTATTCATGCATTTAGGATTAATTAAAATTGATTTAAGGACTATGACATGATTTGAAGTCCCATGTATAAGGGAATCAAATAGAGTTGCCTAGAAAATGCATGAAATCCTAATAACCCTAAACTCACGTCTCACAAATATATTGACCTATGTGTGTTTTTATACACCTTAGATACATGTGAGATGTTAGGAAAATGAGTTAAGTTTAAGGTGCATAGTTCTTGCATCTAGATGTACTCAAACTCATCTTATACCATGGATGAATCATGAGGAAAGCTTATCTACAAGTCATGTGCATTAAGCCCATAGACCATGGTTCAATATAAGGTTTTAAAATCATTTCAAAAAACCTTGGTGTAGTCTATCTTTTGATAGAAGTCACCATTGAAGAAGTTGATACAAAATAGGTCAAAAACATTGAAGTTGTCAATGGTTTTAAATTGTGAATCAATCTCAATATTTAATGGGTATTTGATTTTTCAAATATTTTTCACCCATTATGATTTTTATAAGTATTATACATATGAAGTTTCATTATTTTTCAAACTATGTATAATTACTTATGCTTTTTAAAAATTCATTTTTGAAACGTGATTTCTGCACTTGCAGAAATTAGTCGACTGCCATGGATGGCAATCAATTAACGTCAAGGGCAGTCGACTGTTGACTGAAAAAGTCGACTGCCAGGCTTGATTTCGGATAAACAAGATTTGTTTAGCCTGATTTCGACTATGTTAGGCTTCCCTAACTGCTCCTTACCCTAGGATATGCGTTGGAAAGCATTATAAAGGGTAAAAATCCATTGGATATGGATTAGGAGGGTTGTTTAGGAAGTGTATCAAATTTTAAGGTGCGAGAAAGTTCAAGTTTGAACTTTTGACCTTAATTTTGATGGTTTAGTGTTCCTATAGGCTTAGGGACTCTCCAAGAATATTGTTGGTTCAATGGTCAAGGGGGAGCAAGCCTTTAGGGGGAGGTTATCCATCATGGGATGATGGATGTGTTCTTCCTCATAAGGGGGAGAATTTAGAGATTGGGAGAGTTTGAAGGATTGCCTCTCTTTAGTGATATGAGACTTATCACTAGGAAGAGTGAAGGCATCCTAGATGTTTTTGGACCAAGGGGGAGATTGTAAGATCTCATTGGTATATGAGACATTGATACCCTTGGGGAGAGCCTTTTTGATGTATGTCAAAAAGGGGGAGAATTGAGTGAGAATTGATGGGAGAATTTGGATTTTCCAATTTGGAAAATTGGAAGGATTGGATTGAGTTAGTGTTCTAACTCAAAGGTGTTTGGTTTTTGTTAAACATCAAAAAAGAGGAGATTGTTGGTGCAATCAGCTCAGGTCACAATTGACCATACTTGAGTTTCACTCGAATAGTGTTTTAATGTTTGTGTTTTAATGTTTGACAAAGGAGTTGACCATTGTTTGACAATGGATTGACCATATGATGGAGAAGTTCAAGTGGGACACTTGGCATGGAATGTCCAAGCATGGGTCTTGGCAATGGTAAAGTCCAAGTCTTGAGTACTTGGCATGGAAAGTCCAAGCATGGGTCTTGGAAAGGGAAAGTCCAAGCTTGAGTCTTGGCAAATTGGAAAGTCCAAAATGGGTTGGCATGGAAAGTCCAAGGGTGTAGTCTTGGCGATAAAAGTCCAAGTTATGGGTACTTGGCAATTGGGAAGTCCAAGGGTTGACATTGGCGGCGTAAATTCCAAGAGTTGTGTCTTGGCAGCATAAGTCCAATGGTTGGCGGCGTAAATTCTAAGCATGGTTCTTGACAGCATAAGCCCAAATATGCCTTGGCGGTGTAGACCCACTTAGCATGACAATAGCCGATGGAAGCACCTAAAGGCTAGCTTATGGATGAACAAGTCATGGATGACTTTGAGGGATCCGATAGGCATGAGGTTGATGAAGGTGGCTAGAAGGCTTAGATCTAGGCTAAGGGTGGTCTAGCAAGTATGAGGGCATCATACTTGGGATTAAACCTCATGATTGAGGTTATCAGTCGATTGGGGCTTTGGACCAGTCGATTGGTCAAGTGTTTTGACACTTGGCAGTCGACTAAGATTATGATCAGTCGACTGGCATTCGATTGTGACAAGTTGTCTTGGTAGTCGACTTCCAACATTGGGCAGTCAACTAGCCTTGAGCAGTCAACTGCCATAGAGGACAGTCGACTGCTGCTGGTGTTGGTCGCGAGGATAGAATGCTCGGTAGCTGAATGAGAAGTTGACTATGGGCTTGAGCAATCGACTAATGGTAATGGCAGTCGACTGCCAGTGTATCCGTTGGCCTGAATACCAATGTGGATCAAGTCCGTTGTGAGACAATGACACTGTTGGCAGTCGAGTGCCAGGCGGAAATCCAGGTCACATGGAGGCTTAAAAGGAGCTCGATGGAGAAGATTTCAGCATCGATTTTCTTGGGCAATTTGAAGGGGATAGTTGGTGTTTTCCAGTCCTTCAAGGCTATTCCAAGGCGATCAACCAAGCAAGCATTCAAAGCACATTTATAAAGTTTTCTTTACGTGTATTTTTGTAGTTTATTTGTATATTCGTGTATTACTTTTGTAATCGCTTGTAAGATGTTTTATCCACCTTTGGAGTGTTTTCAGAGAAGGAGAGGTTGATTAGTGGTGTTTGGCATCGCTAGGGCTTGTTTGAGCTCAACCCGTGGAGTAGGAACCTTAAGGTTCCAAACCACGTTATATTGTTGTCTTGTGTTTGTGTTTGTCACTTTTTATTATTGCTTTATTATTATTTCAGCTTTGCATAACAAGCCTTGTAGATAAACATGAACGAATTCCATCATCAAATCAATGAACGCACCATTCACCCCCCCTCTAGTTCTCACTGAAGTTCCTACATTGCTTGGTCTAGATTGGATATTAGCAATGCAAGATGAGTTAGCTCAATTTGAGAGAAGTCAAATATGGGAGCTAGTTCCTAAGCCCAATGATAGCACCATTGTTCCCACAAGATGGGTCTTTAGGAATAAGTTGGATGATCAAGGTAAAATTACTAGAAACAAAGCTAGGTTAGTGGCCTAAGGATTTAATCAAGTTGAAGGTTTTGATTATGATGAGATGTTATTTGCGGTAGGTATGTGTGCAAGATACCAATCTTGTGCCAAAGAGTCCCACTTAGTAGCGGTTAAAAGAATATTAAGATACATAAAGGGCACTCTTAATGTGGGTTTATGGTACCCAAAGACTCAAACTTTTGATTTGATTGGGTACACTGGTTCCGATTATGCGAGTTGCAAATTAGATCGGAAGAGCACTAGTGGTGGATGTCAATTTCTTGGATCCTCCCTAGTGAGTTGGAGTAGTAGGAAGTAACCTTGTGTTGCTCTATACACAACCAAGGTCGAGTGTGTGGCCATAGGTGATTGTGTAGCTCAATTACTTTAGATGAGAAAGACTCTAGAGAACTCTAAAGTTAATGTTTATTGTGATAATGTGAGTACCATCAATTTGATCAAAACTCTGGTACATCACTCTAGGACCAAGCACATTGAAGTGAAGCATCACTTCATTAGAGATCATGTGGCAAGAGGGGATATTGAACTTAATTACATTGAATATAAGTCCAATCTTATTGACATTTTCACCAATTCTCTCCTTGAAATTGAATTTACATCACTTGGGAGAGAACTTGGTATGTGCTTTGTTGAGTAGTGGTATAGGTTTGCATGATCCTATAGAAAATTCTAGGACTATACCTCAAAGCATCTCACAAAACACCTAAAAATCCATGATTTTTGTATTGAGCCACCTAGACATCATGTAAGATGTTAGGAAGATACACTTGGTTCATCATGCTTATTATGATGCATTACTATGAACCAAAGTGACATCTAGAGATATTAATCCTTCATTGGACTAATCATTGGGAAGACTTGTGTACAATGATGTGCACATAGCTCTAGGAATATGGTTAGAAATTTCAAATAAAATAACTTTTAAATTGTGTTTATAATATTTTGAAAAATAGTTTTTACTTATTAAGCAAAAGTGGTACAAGTTTTGGAAAACCTTTAGAGCTTTTGCTAGTTTTCAAGTTTGTATCAATTTCAAAATCTGAAAAAAAAATATATTTTTAAAATTATTTTTCCTTGAGTGAAAATGACTTAACAAATGTGTCTATAAAATTTCGTGAATTTTTTACACTTCTAGAATTATTTATGCATTTTGAAAATTCACTTGAAAACCCAACCTACACATTTCTGAAAATCGAGTCGACTGCTGGAGAAACCAGTCAACTAGTCTTATACTAGTCGACTAATGGTTGCCTTAGTCGACTACTGACATTGGTTTTGGGTAGTTTTTTCTTGATTTCATCATTTAAAGCCCAACTTGAGTTGTCCTAACTCTATGTTATGATTAGCATAGCAATTAAGGGGGAGTAGGACTAATTAATGCATTGGCTTAGGGGGATCTTTCCTGTGCTATCTTTCTAAACCCAAAACCTATATGCATATGGTTTATTGTTGGTGCAAAATTAGGAATTCCTCTTACTTATGTTTTCAAGCTTTGCTCAACATGTTATTCACACATGATAAAATATGTCTTGGATTAAGGGGGATCTTTAAGTATATTCTATACCTTAGTTCAAGGAATAAATAATCTTATTCATAAGTATCTTTATTTGATATTTGTCCTTCTCTTTTTGATGTGTGTCAAAGGGGGAGAAGGGAAAATTTAAGTTAGAATAATATTGTGTTTTTATTGCATATTTTAAGACCTAACTTAAATGATTATCAAATATCAAAAAGAGGAGATTGTTGGTGCAAGAATACCCCAAATATTAATGTATTTTGATGTTTGGATAATCATTTGTAGTTAGTCAATATTTGTTATCTAACATGAATGTTTAAGTGATAGGAAAGTCCAAGTGTGAATCTTGGCAAAAGAAGTCCAAGTGTGAAGACTTGACAAAGAAAGTCTAAGGGTGAAGCCTTGGCAAGAGAAGTCCAAGAATGTGGACTTGACGCCATAAGTCCAAGCAAGTAGTCTTGGGGGCATAATTCCAAGTGAATCTTGGCAAGGAATTCCAAGGGTGAGTCTTGGAAGCTTAAGTCCAAGAATCTAGCCTTAGCGGCGTAAAGTCCAAGCGGACCTTGGCAAAGGAGGAACCCAAAGCATGACAAAACCGAAGGAAGCTTTTGAAGGCAAGCACAAGGATGAAGGAGTTGTGGACTCGGAGGGATCTGGAGGTACAAGAATGATGGAGAAGCTTGAAGGTTTAGTCTAGGCTTAGGGTGTGTTTTCAAGTATGAATTAGTCATATTTGAAGTGTACTAGTTGACTGGTGTCTTGGTCAGTTGACTGGTCTCGAGTGTACAACACTCGAGGGTCCAGAAGGCTTGATCAGTCGACTGGGGTTATGATCTAGTTGGCTGGTCAAGTAGTCGACTGTTGAACAGAAGGTCTGCAGTCGACTGGTGTTTGATATCAATTGATTCCTAGGGTTTAGCAGTTGACTGGACTTAAGTGGCCAAAGCACAGATTGTTTGGCAGTCGACTGTCTGTTGGAAGTAGTCGACTACTGTTACGTGCAGTTGACTGATAGAGTGGTTGTTGAGCTATGATGATCGAAATAAGGCTTTCTTAGAAGCCGTTAGATTTAGTCAACAGTGACAGCAGTCGGCTGGAGTCGGGCTTAACGGACAAGAATGTTAGTGCCTATAAGATTCATATATCTCCACAATGGCATGATATTGTCCACTTTGGGTCTAAGCCCTCATGGTTTTATTTTTGGGCTTTACCCAAAAGGCCTCATTCCAATGGAGATATCTTTTTTCTTATAAGCACATGATCTTTTCCATGTCTTACCAATGTGGGACTTTGATTGTATTCCCCATACTCCCAACAATCCCCCCCTCAAACGAAGGACCACATTGGGCCCCCCCTCAAGCCTATCCCTCCTCGAAGGATTTTCTCTGCTTGATGTCCGATCTTCAACCCACCAGGACTTCCTGTCAGTTGTTCGGTCCCCCCGACCCAACTAGACTTCCTTCCTGATGTCTGGTTCTCTTGATCCGGACGTGGGAGCTCAACTTCCTTCGTTCGAGGTTCATGGCTTGACATGGACCATGGCTCTGATACCAATTGTTAGTGCCTATAAGATTCATATATCTCCACAATGGCATGATATTGTCCACTTTGGGTCTAAGCCCTCATGGTTTTATTTTTGGGCTTTACCCAAAAGGCCTCATTCCAATGGAGATATCTTTTTTCTTATAAGCACATGATCTTTTCCATGTCTTACCAATGTGGGACTTTGATTGTATTCCCCATACTCCCAACAAAGAACACCCAAGTTCTATAAGAAGGGCCTTGGGGAGCTTGATGATGGCTAATGATTTAATTCCAAATGTCCATACTAAGCTCTCCAAGCCTTCCCTCAAGCTTTTCAACTTCTTTAACCTCTTCTTCCTTATCTTAACTCAATCATCTTGTAAGAAGAGTGTGCTTGTAAAGAAGGCTTCTCCACCTTAGTGTGTTCATCAAAAGGAGATTTTAGTGAAAGTTTGCTAGGAGTGATTCACCTTACGAATTGTCATGGAGTAGGAGTGTCATCTATGAACCACATTAAATTACTTGTTGGCATTGTCTTTTGATATTAATTTTAGTATTATTATTGTCTTGCTTCTGCTAACATAATTGTAGAAATCGAAAGAGGTTATTCACCCCCCTCTAGAAAGATCCCCAACAAAATATACTTAAGGCTCCCCCTTAATCCAAGACTCATTCTAACTTTAACATGTTGAGAAAAGTATGAAAACATAGATAAAGGTATTTTCCAAACTTTTCACCAACAATAAAACATGTGCACATAGGTCTTGGGTTTAGATATATTTCATAGGAAAACTCCCCCTTAATCATGACACTAGTTTTCCTTTCTCCCCCTTTTTACCTTAAAAATTATCATTTAAAGGTTCCTTTAATCATATCATCAGGTTAGAATTCCCTAGAATTTATGTTAGATGTCAAAATTAATCTCTTGGACCAAAAAACAGGATTACCAGTCGACTAAGAAAGACACCAGTTGCCTAGGTCAAGACCAATCGACTGGTTTCTGCAGTAGTCAACTGGTGACTATTGTAAGTTGCATTTTGGGTTTTCAGTCAAAATTATAAAATGCATAAATAAATCTAGAAGTGTTAAAAAAATGTATAGACACATTAGTTAACCCATATTATATCAAGGAAAAATAGTTTGAAAAATATATCTCTTCTAAATTTCAAGATTGATGCAAATTTTGAAATGAGCAACAACTCTAATGGATTTTCAAAACTATGTACCAATTTTTCTTAAAAAAATTATTTTTCAAAATAAAATAAACACGGTTTAAAAATTATTTTATTTGACATTTCCAACCATGTTCTTAGAGCTATGTGCACATCAATTATACACAAGCCTTCCCAATGATTGGTCCATGATGCGCAGATCAAGTCTTCAACTGTGAAGTCAAAGATCGACTTGCACTCAACTACCACAAGTGCACGGTTGTTGTCAAGTAATAAAATATCGATCCCACAGGGACTTGTAAATCGAGTACTGGTTTACTAAGTGAATGTAGATTGTCTAGACTAAATCAGTCAGATGATAAGCAAGGGTTGAAAGAGAGAGACCGGGGAGCAAGAAGGTTGAGAGATCACTTTCACAGGGACACCACTGTCAATGGGTCCCTATTATGATCGACGGGATGATTTTATGTATTTGGTTTCACCTAATGATTGTACACATATGTCTTGCTCCTAACTCTTAATAGTTTTTCATGTAGGTAGGATATCCTATTTTATTCGATGTGATCTTTTGGAACTACATCGGATTACCCTATTCCTAGCCAAGTTTTCTTTTCAAATCGATAGATCTCAGGAGGTTGCTATCACTGAGTTTTCCCTGTCATTGGGTCTCATAACTTCTCCAAGTTGATTTCTCCTACTTTGGGCCTTCTGTTGGAACGAGTTTATTACGTTCTATGATACCTATGGGTCCTCGTGATAAATCAATCTACTTGTGGGATATACGTGTGTAGATGACCTTAGTTGCATTGGGAACCTATCACGAGAATCCCAGCGGATCAATTCTAGACTTAAATCTTCATTCGTAATCGATTCCCCCACGTCTTGGTTCTCTATGGGACGGAGGATTGGGTTCTTTTTTCGGTCCTTCCTCTCACCTATAAGATACAACCTAGTGTTTTTAGCATCTAAATTGGATTAATATAATAAAGCCATACTACAAACAACCATATCATGGAATAGAAGGAAAGCATAGATAAAGAAAGCGATGTAAAATAACATGGATTCATTGCATAGATATGTGTACAAATAAAATAGGCTACTCCCTAATCAGAGAATAATAGAAATTACTTCATAAAGATAGATTTACAATCACAGGACATCCCCAAGCAAAGATTAAACTCGAAACATGAAAGTAAGAGTAAAAGAGAGCTTAGTCTTGAATTAGGAATATCCTTGGTTGTAATCTTGCCTTTAGATCTGGAGTTGCAATAGAGAAATTGCATCTGTAGAAGCGGAGAATTGTAGAGCAGCCTCTTTTGGTGGTTTGGGAGCCCTTGGATGGCCCCCTTTCGGGGCTTGGGAGCCCTAGAGTGGCTCCCTTCGCCTCCTCCTTTCCCTAGCCTCTTAGACGAGGTTCCTTTATATAGAGGCGACACTGACTTTCCATAAATACATGAATAACCTAATTCCCTTAAAATCGCAGCAACACCACATGGTCGCGTTAAATTCACACGACTGATCATGAGCGAAGCTAGAAACTCATCCAAGAAAGGCACGGTCATGTGTAAAACACACGACCGACCGTGTGGCCCTCAAGAGAATTGCTTTGTCGTGCCGAGAACTCATGGTTGGCTGTCTTCGCGACAGAATGAGGCATGATCGTGTGTCAAACACATGACCCACCGTATTCTTCTCTAGATCATTTGCGAACTTCATTTCTTACATCTAGAAACATGCCTATGTCTTGAGCACAACCAGAGCAAGTCCCCTAAGTCCGTGCTTCGCACAATGCTTCATTTCGCTTCAAATCTTCACCCTATCAAGATAAATAAACAAAAGGAAATATTCGAACAAAGATAATATACAATGAATATCATAAAAATGAGGTAAGATGTGCGCTAAAAATTATGACTAAAATCCTATATAAAATGCACACATCAGTCCAATGAAGGATTCATGTCTCTAGATGTCAATTTGGTTCAAAGTAATGCATCATAACAAACATGATAAACCAAATGCATCTTCTTAACATCTCACATGATGTCTAGGTGGCTCAATACAAAAATCATGGATTCTTAGGTATTTTATGAGATGTATCAAGGTATAATCCTAGATTTTAGCTATGGGATCATGCAAACCTATACCAACTACTCTACAAAGCACATTTCAAGTTCTCTCCTAAGTGATGTAAATTCCACTCGGAGAGAGCCTTGGTGAAAATGTCGGTAAGGATAGACTTGGATTCAATGTAATTAAGTTCAATATCTTCTCTTGTCGTATGATCTCTAATAAAGTGATGCTACACTTCAATATGCTTTGTCCTAGAATGATGTACCAGATTTTTGGTCAAGTTGATGGTACTCACATTATCACAATAAACAACTTTGGAGTAGCGTAGCTTATAACCCTCTAGAGTATGTCTCATCCAAAGTAATTGAGCTACACAACCACCCATGGCCACATACTCAGTCTCGGTTGTGGATAGAGAAACACAACGTTGCTTTCTACTACTCCAATTCACTAGGGAGGACCTAAGAAATTGACATCCACCACTAGTGCTCTTCTAATCTAATTTGCAACCCGCATAATCAGAATTGGTGTACCCAATCAAATCAAAAGTTTGAGTCCTAGGGTATCATAAACCTAGATTAAGAGTGCCATTTATGTATCTTAATATTCTTTTGTCCACTACTAAGTAGGACTCTTTGGAACAAGATTGATATATTGCACACATACCTATCATAAATAAAATATCAGGTCTACTAGCAGTTTAGTATGCTACCAATCATACTCCTATAAAGTTTTGAGTCAATCAATTTTTCATCTTGATCATTGTCTATCTTAGTATTGGTTGTCATAGGAGTAGACACTACCTTAGTATTGTCTAAACAAAATTTCTTGATAATTTCCTTGACATATTTGGTTTGATAGATATGGGTTCCTTCACTAGTTTGTTTGACTTGTAAGCCTAAGAAAAATGTCAACTCTCCTACTAGACTTATTTCAAATTCATTTTCTATATTCCTAATGAAGTCTTGGAGAAGTTCATCAATTGTTGGCCCAAAAATAATGTCATCAACATACACTTGGGCAATAATGATGTCCTTTTCTTTTGACTTAAGAAATAAGATTTGGTCAACTTGGCCTCTTCTAAAGTCCTTAGAGATGAGGAATGATGAGAGTCTCTTATACCAAGCCCGGGGAGCTTGTTTGAACCCATATAAAGCTTTCTTAAGCTTGCACACATGGTTTGGGTAATATACATTTTCAAACTCGGGTGGTTGCTCCACATAGACTTCTTCCTTAATTAACATATTTAGGAATGTCAATTTCACATTCATTTGATAGAGTTTGAAACTCATGTGAGCAGCATATCCTAATAGGATTCAGATAGACTCTAATCTAGCTACCAGAGCATAAGTCTTATCATAATCACGTCCTTCAACTTGATTAAATCCTCAGGCCACTAACCTAGCTTTGTTTCTAGTGATTTTACCTTGATCATCCAACTTGTTCCTAAAGACCCATCTTGCAGTAACAATTGTGCTATTATTGGGCCTAGGAACTAGTTCTCATACTTGACTTCTTTCAAATTGAGCTAATTCTTCTTGCATTGCTAATATCCAATCCAGATCAAGCAAGGTATCATTAATTGATTTTGGCTCAATTTGGAAGATAAGGACAACTTGACTAGTAGGAGCTCTAAAGAAGGATCTAGTCTTTACTCCTTGTGATAATTCTCCTACTACTTGGTCTAGAGGATGATTTTGATGAATCCTTATGGTCCTAGGAGGTGAATCACATTCAATTTGATTATGGTTATCCTTTCTTCTTTCATCATCAGAATCTACCCCTTGATCATTACTTCCTAATCCTCCCCCTTGATCATTACCCCCTAAATTTAGATTTTGAAGTCTTTGGGTAATGTCTTGATTTTTGTCATTGATATTCTTATCAATGGAGGATTTCCTAGGGTAGGTACTAGTAGACTCATCAAATTCAACATTAGAGGATTTTTCAACATTTTGAGTCCTCTTATAGTATACCCTATGACCTCTACTAGTGAATAGGTATCGAATTAGGATTCTTTCATCCACCTTAGACTCAAATTTTCCTAAATTGTCTTTGATATTTAAAATATAGACTTTGCAACCAAAGACCTTAAAACAGTGAATTGTACCATTCCATTATTCAAAGGGTGTTTTACCTAAAAACCTACGGACTAAGGCACGTTTTGGATATAGCAAGCGGTGTTAACCGTTTCCATCCACAAGTAACTAGATACAGAATATGCATATGCATAGTCCTAGCGGCTTCTTGTAGAGCACAATTTCTCCTTTCCACCATCCCATTTTGTAGGGGTGTTCTTGGACAAGAGAATTCATACTTGTATCCTTGTTCTAAGCAAACTTTCAAAAAGTTAGAATTCTCAAATTCACCACCACGATCACTTCGGATCCAGTTGATTTTGAGATTTTTTTTCATTTTCAACTCTTTTACTAAATCCTATGATTATTTCAAAGGTATCATCCTTATGTTTTATAAAGTAAACCCAAGTATACCTAGAAAAATCATCAACTAGAACTAAGCAATATTTATTACCATCTAATGAGGGGGTACTATGACAATAAAAAAGATCTAAATGCAATAGTTATAAAGGTAATGAAGTGCTAGTTAGAGTTTTAACTTTGTGTTATGATTTGGATTGCTTTCCTTCTTGGCATGCATCACACAATTTATTTTTGATGTACTTGACTTTTGGTAGTCCTTTCACTAGTTCTGATTGTTGGGACACCACGACATCCACAGGCTATATCATACATAGTTCAGATACCATGGTTGATTCACGCAAATCTAGCATTTGCGTGTTATGTTTCTACACCCCTATGTGCAGCGGAAGTTTAAAATTTTTATGATTTAACAATTAAATCAAAGGAATGTTCATATGAATTTTCTAAACAAACATCGGCATGATCTTTTATCTAAGCATGCAATACTATCTAACCCATCAAGCAAGATCTTAAATGCATAGAAAGGATAAACTATCATGTGATTTAACATCTAATGTCAATCTAATCATTTTATTTAGAAATGCTAAACTATCTAGAGCTAACATGCTAGATCATTTAAGCACAATCTAAATAAAACTATTATAACATGTATCAATATACATATATGAAACAATTTCATAAGCAAAGATTCATACCTTTCAAAATACTTTTGGTTGAGGATTTGGATATGGTGTTGCCTCTGTGCTTCCTGTAGGATCAAGTAAACTGAGAGAGGGGGTGAATCTTGGTGTTTAATAATTTTATTTATTTTTGAAACTTATTTTATATTGTCAAATAAGAGTACGCAATGAAAATTTAAATGCAGTTTAGACACAGGCAGTTTACTGATGTGAGAAAAACATATAGGGTTTTAAGAGTAGTTTTCGCTCACATCTCATTACATTTTATGTTTGGTTCATGCATATTTCACTTTGTTTTGCATGCATTTCCTATTTTCTGGTTCGGAGATTTACTCTTTGTACTTTTGTGTGTAGGATAGCATTTCATGGGAAAAGGCGCACTTTCGGAGCAAAAGAAGGGCATTTTGCAGCTGGACGCAGAAGAGGACATGGCCAGGGCATGTGGCTACACACGACCGTGTCCAAGGGGCAAAATTGGCCACCCTAGCGCCACACACGGTTTGGCCGTGTAGAAACAGACGACCGTGTGGCGTTGTACGATTCCAATGCGAGTTGGTTATTTTCCAGGTTTTAAAGAGATCTAGGCTGATGGATATATAAAGGAGGTTATGCCCAAACCCTAGGGGAGAGGCACGACAGTCGGGACGACACTCTGATGCCCTAAAAAGCTTCGGGAACTCGCATCGGGAGGAAGAAAGTCACCGGAGATCCAAATTCTGCACTTCAATGCCGGAGAGAAGAATCACATTGCATTGTAATTTCTATTCCTTGTTTAATTTCTATTGTTTATGCGAACATGATCGTGTTTTGTGTTTCTCCTCTCCTATCTATAGAGTAGACTTTTCGATTCTAGGATTAGGGAGTAGTTTGTGTGCATAGAACATGTTATTCCAAATTTGAATTCTGTTCTTGAATTTATATTTGCAATTGACGTTTGGTTTTAGCGCTCTAGTTATTGTTTTGGTTTTCTATTTACTGTGCTAGCCGATATGAGGGGTGACAACCCTTGTATCTAAGATTTAGGAGAATCAAGGAGGCACCTAGGGGTTGACATCATCTCTCGTAATCGTGGGTAGAAGGATACGATAGAGTAGGAAATGCGCCCCATTTTTGACTCGTCGCAAGGATCGATTCAACATCCTCATACCGACTATCCCATCCTAAATCCAGGGGTCGACCTGGTAATAGCAGAGGTAGCTTTCGATAGATACGAATGCTCATCGGGGGAATGTATGATGTCCTTTCCACAAAACCGTAGCTAGAACTCTAGACAAAACCCAATTGACAACGTGTTATGCGACACACAAATGAAATCAAAATCCTAGAATCCTTTCCAAAATCTCCCAACATAGTTTCTTTTTTCTTCCATGTGACACTGTATTGAGTTGAGACCGCCATCAACCCTCGCATTTACAACCCTTAAATCTGAATTCCGAACAATAACATCCACTTACCAAATCGGTACTCGAATCTTAGTCCCTGTGGGATCGATAAACTTTTTATTACTTGATGACATCCGTGCACTTGCGGGCGTTGAGCGCGAGCGCATGCTTCGAGTCCTCAACGGTCTCTGTCGCGAGATTTGAGGTCGTGTTCATGTGCATCAAGTTTTTGGCGTCGTTGCCAGGGACTGATTGATTCGATATCGAATCAAGAAGCAAATAATTGGATCGGACTTAGGATAGATTTATTTATTTGCTTAACCTTTATTTCTTTCATTTTAGATTTTTAATTTCTAGAGTAAGTTTAGATTTATTTCAGTAATTACGTTGCATTAACTTTTAGTTAAATTTTTTTGCAATTGATTTAGTATTAGTTTAGGCTATTTTCTATTTTTTCTAATTAAGTATTAGGTATGTAGGGGATCGATGTGTATGTGTTGGTCAGCTAGAGAGGGGTGAATAGCCCTCTTTCGTCGTACGGTGGAATTTGCTCGTCTACAAAGAATATTAGCGCAAAAGAAACAAAACAAGACAAGAAAATATAAATAAGAATACCAAACAATGCTAACACCGAAATATAATGTGGTTCACGGCCTCGCCGCTAATCCACTGTCCGATTTGTCCTCGGTGAATCACTCCGCAACCAATTCACTATTGGTCTCTCCCTTTAGCCCAAGGAAGGTGGAGGTAAACCTTCTTACAACCCAAACACTCCTTCTTACAATAAATGTGAAAGAAAACTAGGAGAAGGAGTTGAAAGCTTGTGGGGCACTTGGATGATCGTTTGGAACTTGAGCATTAGCCATCCAAAAGCCCACACCCTCTCTTTTTATAGAGAGGGCTGATTTTTTCCCGTTGGCCGCCACCAGTCGACTGCTGCCCTTGGCAGTCGACTATCGCCACTACAACGGCCTCCGAACATGTCAAATCCTGACCGTTGTAGTCCAACGGAACCCTTGGCAGTCGACTGATGTATCCATCAGTCGACTGATGCCTTGTAGTCGATTGCCTAGTCGGCTACGAGAGGTTCTGTGCCCAAAACCCTCTCGACCAGTCGACTGCTGCCATCAGCAGTCGACTGCCAATATATGACAGTCGACTGATGTGGGGAAATCTCATCCGACACTTAGCCAAATGACCAAGTTTCAGCTAAGAGCACTACCCCTTCCTGGGTTACATTCGCTCACTCTCATCCCTTGAAGTCCCTCTCCTTTGAAGTTGTCTTCGTCCGGCCACCTCCCTCGGATGCTCCAAGTGCATGACTCTGCAGTGCCATCCTTCGCGTCTCGCCCTGAAGTCTACTTCCTCCGACTTCACTCCAAGCTCCTCGTCCGACGGTCCCTCGGATGCTCCAAGCGCACGACTTCCGCAAAGCCATCCTTCACCTACTCAAAGACCAAGTCATGAGATGTGAAAATTGCCAAGGCTCCATGTGCGAATTACTAAGTCTTGCAAGACTCTAACGCACATATCAAATCCACACATCCTAACTTAAACCCTTTGCCACACACATCAAAACCATATCAAGGGTTGATTGCCCTAACAATCTCCCCCTTTTTGATGTGTGATAATTCGTTTAAGTTAGGTAAAAACATTTGATAAAATATTAAGGAAAGAAAGCATGTAAATAACATGATTAGCAACTCTCCCCCTTAATACATGAAACTCCCCCTAAATACATTCCCCCTTACTTAAACATATATCTTTCTCCCCCTTTGACACAATCAAAAAAGATTAAACAGAGTTTATATGACATGACATCAAGTCTAGAGAGAAGCAAAAATAAAAAACACTTGAAATCCTGATAAAATCAGGTTACTGTGCTCGTGCATAGTACATCAGTCGACTGCTATCAGTATGGCAGTCGACTGGCACAAGGAAATCAGATTTTCTGATTTTCTGGATGAAATTCAGAAATGCACTATAAATTCCAAAAAATTCGAAAAATAGTGAAATTTGGGGAACATATTTCTTGTAAGTATATTTATCAAAGAAAAATAGTTTTTCATGAAAAATCATTATATTTTCAAAGATTTGCCAAAAATCTAAAAGCTTTTAAAACAACTAGGTTTTTGATCAAGTTAGTATCACATTTAACACCTA
The DNA here is from genome assembly GCA_025175895.1 of Wurfbainia villosa. Lineage (NCBI taxonomy): Eukaryota > Viridiplantae > Streptophyta > Magnoliopsida > Zingiberales > Zingiberaceae > Wurfbainia > Wurfbainia villosa. The sequence goes on from CM045997.1 coordinate 86,865,656, forward strand.
GTTTTGGTTTGAATTGTTTCAAAACATGAACACACAGATTTTAAAGTAAGAAATTGTTTTGAAAACATATGAAATATCCAACCATGATCTTTGGGCAATATGTCTATGAATTAAACATAAGTCTTTCCCATTATTGGTCTATTATTGCTATTTTGACACTTTACATGACCATCTAGATGCCATAGGCATTAGTGGACCATGAGTATCATCCTAACATCTCACTCATGCTAAGTTTTCAATCAAGGTAGCCTATGATGAGTGTGAGATGCATCCTAAAGGTATTTGTATATACTTAACCCTTAATTTCATGCATTTCTACCCATGGTTAAGTATCATTCTAATATCCCACATGATCATAAAGACATATATGTATGAATTTTACATTATGATCATGAAACAAATGTATTCATCAAATTGTAATCATGCATTAGGTATTACATCATAATAAAAAGTAAAGTATCACCCAAGGCATGATTTAAAAACTTATTTCCCATGACTATGTGCCAAATATCAAGATCATAAATCATGATTGCAAACATACATAGCAATTTCATTAACTATCATAATTTAAGCATTATTATCTATTTATGGGTACATTATCATCACCCAACACTATGCTAAAAATGAGTGTCAACATACATAACACTAAGTGTTGAGCATGATTTAACTATCTAAGGGGTGCATTATCATCACCCAACACTATTTCAAAAATTTATCCCGCCATCCTAAGTCAACCAAAATATGATATAGATAAATTCAATATGGTTGACTATCCTAGGGTTTTCCTGACCCTTTAGGATGGATTTAGGAACCCAAAATAAGTTCTTTCCTATGGGGTTCACTAAATACTCCTTAGGGATCCATCTTCTAGCAATTGTCTTATTTTTGCTTTGGCCCCTAGCAATCAAACATTTATAGGCCTTTTCATTAGTTTTTCACTTGTATCCTAGGCCTTTCTTGTTGAAGCTTACCCTTTGGCTCCCAATTATCATGTTAAGGGTGTTGGAGCCTATAGTAAACTTTCCTAGGGCCTTGGTCAAATGATCTACCTTTTCCCTTAGAGCCCTATTTTTCTCTATGCATGCATCATTAACATCAAATGGCATATAAAGATCATGTGAGCATGCATCATCATGACTAGAAGAAATATTTTCATTTACATTTAAGCATGCTTTTTCTAATTTTTTTCTAAGTCCTTAATTTGATCTAACATGCATTTATTTTTCTTCTTTGCCGTAAACAAGTCCTTAGTGAGGCTAGAAATCATGGAAACTATTTTAATAGGTGAGAGATTCGTTACCATAGTCTCCATGTATTCTTCTTCGGATTCAGAGGATGGTGAAGAAGCTCCCCCTTCACTAGAGCTCTCCTCACTTGTGCTTGATTCTTCATTTTCAGTGGAGGAGGAGTTTAGATCGTCAAAGGCCATCAACGCTAGGTTGGTGATAAAAGCATTCTCCTCTTCCGATGATGATGAAGATGATGAAGAGGGGTCATCCCATGTCCTTGCTTTTAGTGTCTTGGCCTTCCCTTTTTCTTTGGCCTTCTTCTCTTCTTCCTTCTTCTTCTTCTTTTCTTCTTTCGTTTTCCTCTCCTCTTTGCTCTTGTTCAAGAGGGGACAATTGTCCCTTATGTGTCCCTCTCCTTGGCAATTATAACAAATCACCTTCCCCCTTGGTCTTCTTCTCCTATCATTAGATTTATTAAATTTAAAACCTTTTAATGCATGCCTTACCCTCCTTACCATATAAGCTTCTTCCGTGCTATCCATGGAGGAAGAGGAGGAAGCTTCGTCGGAGGAGGAAGGAGTCTCCATCTTCTTCTTCCCTTTGTTGGCTAGTAGTGCCACTCCCCTTGATGGTTGAAGTCTTGGCTCTTCTACTACTCCTTCAAGCCTAGATTCATGCAATTCCATAGTGGAGAAAAATTCATCTAGAGTACTTACCTCTAGATTTTTGAAATATAGAATGAGTCCACCATTGAACTCCACTTGGATGATCGGGGAAAAGCATCTATTGCCTTCATGAGCATGTCCCTATTGGAGAGCTTCTCCCCCTACACTAGATAAACCGTTAAGGATTTCTTTAAATCTTGAATGTAGAGATGTTACCTTTTCCCTTTTATCGAGTTTGATATTGTTGAGTTGGGAGTGAAGGACATCTCTCCTTGCTAGCTTTGCCTCGGATGTGCCTTCATGAAGCTCCACTAGCTTCTTTCACATCTCTTTGACACTAGAGCAATCCCCAATTCGGTTGATCTCTTGTTGGGGAAGTACGTTGAGGAGATGATGTTTAGCCTTTGAATTTGCAAGGTGTTCCTCTCTTTGCATTTTAGTCCACCTTGACTTGTCTAGTATTCTCCCCTCTTCATCCCTAGGCATCTCAAAACCATTCTCCATTATAAGCATAATATCCAAATCGGTTTCAAAGAATACCTCCATTCGCTTCTTCCACCAAGCGAATTCCCCTTCGAACTTTGGCGGATGAATGTTCGAGTCGGCCATTCTTGAATGTGCTTGTTGTGGCGGTTAGTCCTCGACAAGCTTTCCTCACTCTGATACCACTTGTAGGGGATCGATGTGTATGTGTTGGCCGGCTAGAGGGGGGTGAATAGCCCTCTTTCATCGTACGGTGGAATTTGCTCGTCTACAAAGAATATTAGCGCAACGAAAATAAAACAAGACAAGCAAATATAAATAAGAATACCAAACAATGCTAACACCGAAATATAACATAGTTCACGACCTCGCCGCTAATCCACGGTGAATCACTCCGCAACCAATTCACTATTGGTCTCTCCCTTTAGCCCAAGCAAGGTGGAGGTAAACCTTCTTACAACCCAAACACTCCTTCTTACAATAAATGTGAAAGAAAACTAGGAGAAGGAGTTGAAAGCTTGTGGGGCACTTGGATGATCATTTGGAACTTGAGCATTAGCCATCCAAAAGCCCACACCCTCTCTTTTTATAGAGAGGGCTGATTTCTTCCCATTGACCGCTACTAGTCGACTGCTGCCCTTGGCAGTCGACTGTCGGCACTACGACCTCCGAACACGTCAGATCTCGACCATTGTAGTCAAACGAAAGCCTTGGCAGTCGACTGATGTATCCATCAGTCGACTGATGCCTCGTAGTCGATCGCTCTCGAGAGGTTATGCCCAAAACTCTCTCGACATTATCACGCCATCGTGATCGATTGATTGTCTTGGTAGTCGACTGCCAATATATGGCAGTAGACTACTGGGCCAAAAACCCATCAGTCGGATACCAGTCGAACCCCGTTCAACTCAGAGCAGTCGATTACCATAACATGGCAATCAACTGATGTCGGGAAATCTCATCCGACACTTAGCCAAATGGCCAAGTTTCACCTAAGAGCACTACCACTTCCCGGGTTACATTCGCTCACTCTCATCCCTTGAAGTCCCTCTCCTTTGAAGTTGTCTTCGTCCGACCACATCCCTCGGATGCGCCTAGCACACGACTCTACAGCGCCATCATTCGCATCTCGCCCTGAAGTCTACTTCCTTCGGCTTCACTCCAAGCTCCTCGTCCGGCGGTCCCTCGGATGCTCCAAGTGCACGGCTTCCGCAAAGCCATCCTTCACCAACTCAAAGACCGAGTCATGAGATGTAAAACTCGCCAAGGCTCCATGTGCAAATTACTAAGTCCTGCAAGACTCCAACGCACATATCAAATCCACACATCCTAACTTAAACCCTTTGCCACACACATCAAAACCATATCAAGGGTTGATTGCCCTAACAAGGTATACTCCTAATTTTGTGGCTCAGTTCCTCGTATGCATAGACGCTTAGGATCGGAAGACTTGATTCCGATTGATCCAGAAATCGAACAAACCTATCATCGTCGGAGAGCTGAACAGAAGAGGTTGGAGGACCAAGCTTTTGTGGGATTACGCAAACAACTATTTCAGCCCCTAGTGCTAGAGGATTTAGGCCGAGTATAGATGGACTACCTATTTCAGCAAACAACTTTGAGCTAAAACTGACACTCATTCACATGGTCCAACAGAGTCAATTTGGGAGAGCTGTGACTGAAGACCCGAACCGGCACCTGGAGACATTCTTGGAAATTTGCTCAACAATGAAGATTAATGGAGTCCCTATAGACGTGATTCGCCTGAGCCTATTCTCATTCTCATTGCGGGATAAGACTAAGGCATGACTTCACTCCCTACCTTCAGGAAGCATTACCACCTGGGAGCAATGTGAGCAACAGTTCTTGAATAAAAACTTCCCACCTAGCAAGACTGCTCACATACGCCATCTAATAACGAGCTTCCGTCAGAAGGAAGGGGAGCCCCTATTTGAAGCCTGGGATCGCTATAAGGGGCTACTCTATCAATGCTCACATCATGGACTTGAAAGGTGGCTGGTGATCCACATCTTCTATAATGGGATCACGTACAACACAAAGATGTCCCTCGATTATGCCGCAGGAGGAGCGCTTATGACTATTGAGGAAGCGGAAGAACTAATAGAAGAGGTGGCCCATAACCACCATCAATGGGCTTCCGAACGTAGTCACCCAGTTTCTTCTGCGGGAAGATATGTTGTCAGCTCTATGGACCACATGGTAGCGAGGTTGGACGAACTTAGCAGACGGTTTGACTCTTTCAATCCTGTTTCTGCATGTGCGACCAATGACTTTGGAGAAGGAGCAGCAGCATATCGGGAGGACTACTATGAAAGGCAGGGTGGTTTAGAAGAGTAGATTGAGCATATAGATGCGGTTGAGGATTACAATTAAAGGCCCAACAATCCATAATCCAGACTTACAACCCCGGATGGAAGAACCATTCAAATTTATCCTATCAGAATAACTCGGGGAATTTCCAACCATTATGAGGGTATGGGCAACAACAGGGCAATGGGTAGCAGCAACCACAGAAGTCTAGGCTAGAATTGATGATGGAAGACTTCATTGCTACCCAAACAAAGGCCAATGAAGAATTTCGACACCAACATCAGAAAATAGAAGAGTCACTTAGGGATTTGAAGGCCACTATCGACGGTCTTACAAGGCACATGAGGATGTTGGAAACACAAGTGGCCCAGATAACCCAAATCGTGTCACAATCTATGGATAGTTCTCAATCACTACCCGAGCCGAGTCAAGTCAAGGAGGAGGGAATATTCGGCGAAAGAGTAGGTCAGAAGAATAGATCCGCCAAGGGGTGTGCAGCCATGATATCAACACTACCCGACCAAGCCAAAATTGAAGATAAAATTCCACCACAGCTTAAGGACCTTAGTGAATTTGTTATGCCCTGCTCGATTTTATAGGGAAAGCTTTGATGAAGCGCTGTACGACTTAGGGTCATCAGTAAGCGTGATGCCCTATGCATTCTACCTAGAGATGGGGCTGGGCAGTATACAACCAACGTGCATAGGCATTCACATGGCAGATGACATGATCAAGAAGCCCATTGGCATGTTAAAACATGTGCCTATGGTCATTGATAATTTCATGATACACACGGACCAAATCCCCAGAACCCCATCATTTTGGGAAGACCTTTTTTGGTGAATGCGGGAGCATTAATAGATGTAAAGGCGCATAAGATCTCCTTAGAGGTAGACGGGGAGATTATAATGTTCAATCTGTTAGAATGAAGAGCTCCCTTCTTGGACGACTATGTTGGGATGTATACTGAAAATTCTATCTTTTGTATGAACATCTTTATTTTGAAATAAGAATCACATGATCATTGTTTGCATATTTATGGTTATGCATATTGTCTAATACATTACATTGTAGATAACATGGTGTGTGGTGTCACACGGGAGATCATGTTATCGGCTCCTTGTAAAGTATAAGTAAAGGATCACAACCGAGATGACTTTGGAAAAACCATTGGTATGGTTGTAGTGTGATTTGGTATTGGTTTGTCTTGACCATAGAATCACACTAGTGCACTTTGTGTGTATTGAGCAGAACCGACTTAGAGGTGATTCAATTTATTGCTGACTACATAATCGAATCGAACCTCAGATATTATATTGTACATGCTCTTAATCCCGATATAATAACGGGCACATATACTTAATATTCATGATTTACCAATGGGCAAGATTTATAGATTAAATTGATAGGCTAGGTAAGTTGGGAAATGATATTATTTATATGGTGTGCCATTGATTATAGGAGGAAACCGTGTCCTATATATTAGGATGATGATGTCCCCTTGAGGAGCTCTTAAGGTTCATCATGTAAACCCTGCAGATGGACTTGGTCCGGCATGATGATAAGGATGAGTGGTACTACTCATGGAGTTAGATGTTGATTAATTAATGGTCAGTAAATTAATTAATCGACGGACATTTGAGATCTTAAACATGGGGAGATAAATGTACAAATAATATATGGAGCCCAATTAACTTATGGGGTTGGTGAAGTAGATCAATGATAATCCTTTAGTTGATTGGATTATCATTAATGGATCGGACTTTATGTGGGCTTGATCCATTGGGTTGCCAAGATCCAACTCCTCCTCATGATCCCTATTGTAGCCTATTAAAATCTCATGAAGGCTAGATCCAATGGATGAAAACAAAACTCTAGATCCAACGGTAGAGATTAAATCTCTAGATCCGATGCTTGTGATTAAATCTCTAGATCGAACGATTGAGATTAAATCCCTAGAACCAATGGTGGAGATTAAAACAAGGCTTATCCCTAACTATATAAAAGGAGATGTTAGGGTTGGCGTGGAAAATAAGAATCAAGGGAGAAGCTAGGGTTTTGGGTGGCAAGGAGAAAGGGTGTTGGGCGCCTCAATTAAGGAAAGATTTTCCTTTTCTCTTCTTCTTCTTGTTGGCCGGTGCCCAAACAAGCCTTCTCCTCTTCTTGGCCGGCGTTCAAGCCCTCCTTCTTTTCTCCTTGGCCAGTGGAAACAAAGCTTAGGGTCTTCCCTTGGAGCTCTTGGCCGACATCCATCTTCTTCATTCAATCCTTCTTGGTCGGCGGCAAGCACCAAGCTTGGAGCTTGGTGGTTGGTTGAAAGAAGGAGAAGTTCTTTGTTTCTTATTCTTCCTCTTGTTCGGAGCGAGCAAGGAAGGAAGATGGTGATCTAGGAGCTTCGACTTTTGGTAGATCATCGCCCACACGACGTCCAAAAGGAGGAAGGACATACAATAGAAGATCAAAAGGTATAACGTTTGTTTATATTCTTTTGTAAGTTGTCTATATTTGTTCTTCAATCATATGTATGTTATATATTCTATTTTGTGGCTAATATAACTTGGACCCCGAATATAAACACAAAAGCCGGCGATCCGTACATCGTCTATTCCGCAGCTATTCGTAAAATAGAGGTTGGTGGCTTGAACAACAAGTTTGTTCAAGTGACCACTCTAATCGAATAGCACGACGATGAAACAGTTGCTTGGGTGATCCCTTTTGTCTAGGATTATTTTTTTTTTTAATTCGGGGACGTCGATGTGATCGCCATGAACAAGCGACCGAGTTGAAGTGGGAAGCGAAGTTTCCTACCTTCAAGTGGTATCAGAGCCACGGTTTCCGGTTTTGTGTGTTTAGGATTCGGTTACTTTTATGCACTTTTCATATATTATATGTGTTGGATAATAGTAGGATATGCGTAGGTTAACTTTTTAGTTGCAGGCATAGGATCCAACTATTATGGCCATATGTGTGTATGTGATTGTATGTGTGTAATTGTACATTTGTTGAATCCTCGGGGTTGACGAGGCTAGTATTTAATTTTTGTAATTATATACGACATTGTTTAGCCACTCCTTTTATTTTAGTTTACTTTCGATCTAGATTTCATGTACACTCCCTCGTGGAGTATAGGATCGATGGATGTAAATTAAAATAGTTTTTAGTCTCGGCTCGGATCTCCGGATGGCTCGTACATGGCGTAGGGAGGAGTGGACGAGATGGCGATACGACGGGAGACATATTGAAGACAAAAGCCATAATAGTTGGAAAATATTTATTTTTCATATTTATTGCTTATTGTTTGATATGCATGTCGTAGGCTAGAAAATTCCTCAATTTTAAATTACTAAGTGGGAGAGGGATATTTTTATAAATTCTCACGGCCTCCATTACGATTTGACATGTGATGCAAACAAACTTGCGCGTCGGCTCTGAGTGCCTTCCTCCCCATCGGATGAGTTTGTTTGCAGATCACAAGGTTGAATATTGTTATAGGAAATTATTAAGGAGCGTGTGTACTTCCCCATCGGAAGGCACATAACCCGAGATAATTACCTTGATACCGAGTAATGGTGAACACTTAGATATAAATATAAGTATCCTCTCCATCGGAGTCACTGCTTTTATTTGTAGGGCCGAAGAGGAACCAACTATTAATTTTACTTGTCAAAAGGTTAGGTTGATAAGATAGTAAAATTAATGGGTAAAATCTCCTCTTACAAATGTAGAATTCATATACATCTACACTATCGTGGCATACGCCATTCTCGGTGTTTTGAGGTGTTGGTTGATTTTAAAATATTATTATTTGAGGAATCAATAATTTTTTGAAATCCAATGTTTTGATCTATGTGATTCTTTGGTTTTCTTTCAAAATGACTTTCAACCCGCTTGCTGTGATACTGAAAGAAAATAAACTTATTGGACCCAACTATGTTGATTGGAAGAGGAATCTTGACATTGTCTTGACTGCTGAGGAATACAAATATGTACTCCTCGAAGAGTGCCCTCCTAACCTGCGGATGATTCTGAGGAAAAGGAGAAGTAGAGTTATAAGAAGTGGATTAAGGCCGATGAGATGGCGCGGTGTTACATTTTGGCATCTATGTCAAATGTATTGCAACATCAGCTTCAAGCCATGCCCATTGCTTATGACATGATGCTCAGTCTCAAAGAGCTTTACGGACACCAGAATCGGGCTGCCAGGTAGGAATCCATGAGGAACTTGATGACGACCACCATGATCGAGGGAACACCCGTGAGGGATCATGTTCTCAAGATGATGGCTCATTTGAATGAGCTGAAAGTCCTCGGAGCTGAGATCGATGGGGAAACCCAGGTCGATATCATTCTCCAGTCTCTTCCTAGGAGTTTTGAGCAGTTTTGCCTGAACTACAACATGAACAAGAGGTTGTATTCATTGGTGGAGCTTGTGACAGAACTCTAGGCGCCAGAGGGGCTTTTTCGTCAGAGTGCTCAGGCACAAGCCATGATTGCCCAAAAGGTTTCTACTTCTAAGCCAAAAGGCAAGAAGAAGAAGAAACAAGCTGGGGCAAAGGCAGTGGGAGGAAATCAGGGAGGAGTGAAGAAGCCGAAAGGCAAGTGCTTCACTTGTAAGCAGACTGGACACTGGAAGAAGGACTACCCCAACCGCAAACCGAACAATGGTATATCTTTTGGTCTAGTCGTTGAAACATGTTTAGCGGTGTTATCTACCGACACCTGGTGTGTAGATATGAGAGCCACTGATCATGTTTGCAGTACTTTGCAGGGGTTCCAGGAAACCAGACGACTGGCTGAAGGGGAGATTACCGTATACTTGGGTGATGCTACGAAGGTAGCGACTATTGCAGTGGGAGATGTTTATTTATTTTTTGTGAAAAATAATGTTTTGGTTCTTAAGAATTGCCTTTATGTACCTTTATTTAGAAAGAATTTAATTTCGGTTTCTAAATTGTTTATGGATGGCAATTCTATTTCTTTTAATGATAGAGTTATTATAAAAAGGAATAGGGAGATTATCTGTTCGGGGTGCATTGATAGGAAATTTATACACACTTAAACCAAAAGCTCCTACGATGCAAATAGAAGTTAATAACTCATCTTCTAATTCCAATAAGAGAAAAGAACCTTCGAAGATGAACCAAACATATCTTTGGCATCTTAGGCTTGGTCATATTAACCTAAGCAGAATTCAAAGGTTGATAGCTGATGGACCTTTGGGTTCATTAGTGGTGGAAGATTTCCCAACTTGCGAATCTTGCTTGGAGGGTAAAATGACCAAGAGGCCTTTTAAGGCCAAGGGGTATAGAGCCAAAGATGTGTTAGAATTTATTCATTCTGATTTGTGTGGTCCTATGTCTATCCAGGCTAGAGGTGGTTTTGAGTATTTTGTCTCTTTTATAGACGATATTCGAGATATGGATACATTTACTTGATGCGCCACATGTCTGAATGCTTTGACAAGTTCAAAGAATTCAAGGCTGATGCGGAGAAATATCAAGGTAAAAGTATCAAGACACTACGATCTGATCGTGGTGGTGAGTACCTCTTGGGAGAGTTTAGGAATTACTTATCATAGGTTGGGATTCAATCCCAATTGTCTGCACCTGGCACACCCCAGCAGAATGTTGTAGCAGAGCGAAGGAATATGACTCTTATGAAGATGGTTAGATCGATGATGAGTTATTCTGAGTTACCAGATTTGTTCTGGCAATATGCTTTAGATACGGTAGTGTATATTCTGAACTTGGTCCCATCTAAATCAGTACCTTTTACTCCCACAGAATTGTGGACTGGGCGAAAGCCTAGTCTAAGACATATTCGAATTTGGGAGAGTCCAGCACATGTGCTGAAGGCAGATGCTGGTAAGTTGGAACCCCGTACAGAAGTGTGCATGTTCGTTGGCTATCCTAGAGGAACGAAAGGTGGTTTATTTTATAGTCCTAGAGATCAGAGGGTGAACGTTAGCACAAACGCCAGATTTCTAGAGGATGACTATGTGATGAACCACAAGCCCATGAGTAAGATTGTTCTGGAGGAATTGAAAGGGGAAGTCACTTCTTCAATACCACCGGTACAAGAGGATATACAACAAGTCACTGCACCGCAAGTCACAGAGGATACACAGGTGATACCTCGTCGTAGTGGGAGGGTTGTTAGACAGCCCGATAGATTCATGTTCTTGGGAGAATCTTCCGATTTGGTCCCTGGCGAACATGAACCTGATCCCTGGACATATGACGAGGCAATCCAATATAAAGATGCAGTATCTTGGCAAAGTGCAATGAATGCTGAGATTGAATCTATGGATTCAAATCAGGTCTGGGAGCTAGTAGAACCACCCGATGGTGTAAAAACCATTGGATGCAAGTGGATCTAGAGAAGAAAGAGAGGAATAGACGGGAAGGTTGAGACCTTAAAAGCGAGGCTTATTGCGAAGGGGTATACTCAGAAAGAGGGTATCGATTATGAGGAAACCTTTTCGCCGATAGCCATGCTTAAGTCTATCCGGATTCTCTAATGTATTGCTGCTCATATGGATTATGAGGTATGGCAGATGGATGTCAAGATAGCTTTCCTTAATGGAAGTCTTGAGGAAAACATCTATATTAAGCAACCAGAGGGATTCATTGAAAAGGGCAAAGAGCATCTTGTGTGTAAGCTTAATCGGTCCATTTATGGATTGAAGCAAGCTTCGAGGTCTTGGAACATCCTCTTTGATGAGGTAATCCAGTCTTATGGATTTATTCAAAGTCCGAATGAGTCTTGTGTATACAAGAGATGTGATGGAAATGTAGTGGTATTTCTTGTACTATACGTAGATGACATTTTGTTAATTGGCAACAATGTCAAGGTGTTATCGGATGTAAGGGTATGGTTATCCAAACAGTTTGATATGAAGGACTTGGGAGAAGTGGGACACATCCTTGGGATCAAGGTTATAAGGGATCGCAAGAAAAGGATGTTGTGCTTATCTCAAGCTTCATACATAGACATCATTATGGATCATTTTAGCATGCAGAACTCCAAGAAGGGTTTTCTACCTTTCAGGCATGGAGTTCCTTTATCTAAGGAGATGTGTCCTAGAACATCTGAGGAGATAGAGGAGATGAAGGCGGTTCCTTATGCTTCGGCAGTAGGAAGCCTCATGTATGCGATGCTATGTACGAGACCAGATATCTGCTTTGCCATGGGCATGGTTAGCAGATATCAGAGTAATCCATAGCAGGGACATTAGATTGCGGTAAAGCATATATTGAAGTACCTGAGAAGGACTAGGGATTATATGCTAGTTTACCGGGCAGACAAATTACTCCATGTGGGTTACACAGATTTTGACTTCCAATCAGATAGGGATAACAGTAAGTCTACCTCAGGTTTTGTGTTTACTTTGGGAGGTGGAGCCATTGTATGGAGGAGTGTCAAGCAGAAATGCGTGGCGGACTCTACCATGGAAGCTGAGTATGTGGCGGCCTCTGAGGCATCCAAAGAAGCTGTGTGGCTCAGGAACTTCTTGATGGACTTGGATGTGATTCCTGGTTTGCCCAGAACTATCACAATTTATTATGATAATAGTGGTGCAGTTGCAAACTCGAAGGAACCACGAGCCAATAAGGCAAGTAAACACATAGAGTACAAGTACCACCTGATACGAGAAATCGTAAAGAGAGGAGAAGTTGCTGTGGCCAAGATTGCATCGGAGGATAACCTGGCAGATCTTTTCACTAAGGCCCTTCCGGCGAGAGCTTTTTGTAGGTTTTGCCCGGAAGCTTTGATACCAATTGATGGGTTTTTGCTTATCGAGTCCGTGAGGGGAAACTTCGCTTCCCACTTCACCTCGGTAGCTTGTCCATGGCGATCCCTTCGATGTCCCCGAATTAAAAAAAAATTTAATCCTAGACAAAAGGGATTGCCCAAACCACCAAGTCATCGTCGTGCTATTCGTTTAGAGAGGTCACTTGAACAAACTAGTTGTTCAAGCGACCATCCTCTATTCTACGAGTAGCCGCGGAATAGACGATGTCCGGATCTCCGGTTTTCGTGTTTATGCTCGAGATCCAAGTATTATTTAGCCATTTATAGATTTATAACATGCTTATAATTGAAAACCAAAAACAAGCAAGAAACAAAAGAGAAAAGAGAATAGATATACCTCTTGATCATCTAATGTATGACCTTCCTCCTTTTGGACGTCGTGTGGGCGACGATCTACCAAAAGTCGAAGCTCCTAGATTGCAAATCTTCCTTCCTTGCTCTTCCAATGCAAGAGGAAGAATAGAAAGATGGGTTTTCTCCTCCCTAAAACCAACCAACAAGGAGCACACAAACTCCTTGCCGCTGGCCAACTAGAAGGAGGAGAAGATGGTGGAAAACAACCAAGACACCAAGGGAAGCCCTATATCTTGTTTCCACCACCTAAGGAGAAGAGAGGAGGGGCTTTGGCCACCGACCAAGGGCTGGAAAAAGGCTGGAAGGGTTGTTGGACGCCGGTCAATGAAGGAGGAAGATGAAAGCAATCACCTTCCTTAATTGGTGCCGCCCTAGCTTCCAAACCCTAACCCTAATCCTATCTCAACTAGGATTCCTCTCCCTTGCTGCCCAAAAACCCTAGCTCTCTTGATTGATGTTCACACCAACTCTCTTGCCCTCCTTTTATAGAGTTAGGGATAAGTCATGAATTAATTTCCTCCATTGGTTCTAGGGATTTAATCTCAACCGTCGAATCTAGAGATTTAATCTCAATCGTCGGATCTTAGAGATTTAATCTCTACCTACGGATCTTATAATTTTGTTTCTATCCATTGGATCTAAGCTTCATGAGGTGTTAATAGGCTACATTAGGGACCATGAAGAGGAGTTGGATCTTGGCCACCCATGGATCAAGCCCACATAAAGTCCAATCCACTAATGATGATCCAATCCACTAAAGGATCATCATTGATCTACCTCACCAACCCCCATATGATAATATGGGCCCCATATATTATTTGTATATTTTCTCCCCATGTTTAAGATCTCGAATGTCCATCGATTAATTAATTTACTGACCATTAATTAATCAACATCTAACTCCATGAGTAGTACCACTCAACCTTTTCATCATGCCGGACCAAGTCGACCTGCAGGGTTTACATGATGAACCTTATGAGCTCCTCAAGGGGACATCATCATCCTAATATATAGGACACAATTTCCTCTTATAATCAATGGCACACCATATAAATAATATCATCTCCCAACTTACTGAGCCTATCGATTTAATCTATAAATCTCGCCCATTGGTAAATCAAAGAGATGAGTACTAAGTATATGTGCCTGTTATTATATCGGGATTAAGAGTATGTACAATATAATATCTGAGGTCTGATTCGATTATGTAGTCAGTAATAAATCGAATCACCTCTAAGTCGGTCCTACTCAATACACACAAAGTGCACTAGTGTGATTTTATGGTCAAGACAAACCAATACCAAATCACACTACAACCATTCTGATGGTTTGTCCAAAGCCATCTCGGTTGTGAGCCTTTACTTATACTTTTCAAGGGGTCGACAACATGATCTCCTGTGTGACACCACACACCATGTTATCTACAATGTAAAGTATTAGACAATATTGCATAACCATAAAAATATGCAAACAATGATCATGTGATTCTTATTTCAAAATAAATATGTTCATACAAAAGATAGACTTTTCAGTATACATCCCTACACTTTTGATAGGCATGTGGAAGGAATGGGAATCGGATGTATGGCAGATTGAGGACAACATAGTATTTTAGTATAAGTGGGAGAATGTTGGGATGTATACTGAAAAGTCTATCTTTTGTATGAACATCTTTATTTTGAAATAAGAATCACATGATCATTATTTGCATATTTATGGTTATGCATATTGTCTAATACATTACATTGTAGATAACATGGTGTGTGGTGTCACACGGGAGATCATGTTATCGGCTCCTTGTAAAGTATAAGTAAAGGCTCACAACCGAGATGACTTTGGACAAACTATTGGTATGGTTGTAGTGTGATTTGGTATTGGGTTGTCTTGACCATAGAATCACACTAGTGCACTTTGTGTGTATTGAGTAGGATCGACTTAGAGGTGATTCGATTTATTGTTGACTACATAATCGAATCGGACCTCAGATATTATATTGTACATGCTCTTAATCCCGATATAATAACGGGCACATATACTTAGTATTCATTTCTTTGATTTACCAATGGGCGAGATTTATAGATTAAATCAATAGGCTCGGTAAGTTGGGAAATGATATTATTTATATGGTGTGCCGTTGATTATAAAAGGAAACCGTGCCCTATATATTAGGATGATGATGTCCCCTTGAGGAGCTCATAAGGTTCATCATGCAAACCCTGCAGGTGGATTTGGTCCGATATGATGATAAGGATGAGTGGTACTACTCATGGAGTTAGATGTTGATTAATTAATGGTCAGTAAATTAATTAATCGATGGACATTCGAGATCTTAAACACGGGGAGATAAATGTACAAATAATATATGGAGCCCATATTAACTTATGGGGGTTGGTGAGGTAGATCAATGATAATCCTTTAGTGGATTGGATTATCATTAATGGATCGGACTTTATGTGGGCTTGATCCATTGGGTGGCCAAGATCCAACTCCTCCTCATGGTACTTATTGTAGCCTATTAAAACCTCATGGAACCTAGATCCAATGGATGAAAACAAAACTCTAGATCCAACGATAGAGATTAAATCACTAGATCTGACGGTTGAGATTAAATCTCTAGATTCGACGGTTGAGATTAAATCCCTAGAACCAATGGTGGAGATTAAAACAAGGCTTATCCCTAACTCTATAAAAGGAGATGATTAGGGTTGGCGTGGAGAATAAGAATCAAGGGAGAAGCTAGGGTTTTGGGCGGCAAGGAGCAAGGGTGTTGGGCAGCCTCAATTAAGGAAAGATTTTCCTTTTCTCTTCTTCTTCTTGTTTGCCAGTGCCCAAACAAGCCTTCTCCTCTCCTTGGTCGGCGTTCAAGCCCTCCTTCTCTTTTCCTTGGTCGGTGGAAACAAAGCTTAGGGTCTTCCCTTGGAGCTCTTGGCCGACATCCATCTTCTTCATCCAATCCTTCTTGGCCGGCGACAAGCACCAAGCTTGGAGCTTGGTGGTTGGTTGAAAGAAGGAGAAGTGCTTTGTTTCTTATTCTTCCTCTTGTTTAGAGCGAGCAAGGAAGGAAGATTGGTGATCTAGGAGCTTCGACTTTTGGTAGATCGTCGCCCACACGATGTCCAAAAGGAGGAAGGACATATAATAGAAGATCAAGAGGTATAACGTTTGTTTATATTCTTTTGTAAGTTGTCTATATTTGTTCTTCAATCATATGTATGTTATATATTCTGTTTTGTAGCTAATATAACTTGGACCCCGAATATAAACACAAAAGTTGGTGATCCGTACATCGTCTATTCCGCGGCTATTCGTAGAATAGAGGTTGGTGGCTTGAACAATAAGTTTGTTCAAGTGACCACTCTAATCGAATAGAACGACGACGAAATGGTTGCTTGGGTGATCCCTTTTATCTAGGATTAATTTTTTTTTAATCTGGGGACGTCGATGGGATCGCCATGAACAAGCGACCGAGTTGAAGTGGGAAGCGAAGTTTCCTACCTTCAGACTACACTTTTAGTAGGGTAGAGCCGTACCCACCAAATGTCAACTCCAAGACGGATGAATGGAGGTTCACAGAACCTCCGGAGCCAAGTTAAGACTATGGAGTAAGGTCGAGCTAAAAGACCTTAAACAAAGTGCTTATTGGGAGGTAACCCAAGTTTAGTTTTTAGGTGTTTGTTTCATTGTATTACATTTATTTATTTAATTTAAACTTTGGATTCCATTCATTTAGCATTTTTTTAGCATGAATTAGGACAAGAAAGAACTTGCTAGGTAAAAGTAAAATCATTTTGAACCCACACGACTGAGCGAGTAAGAAGAATTCAGACTGTTGTGCACCATGAGAAGGAAATGGGGGACACACAACCTAGCGGTGTGTTTTCACATGGCCATGTCCTTTCTTCCAGTGGCACACACGGCCTGGCCATGTGTTTTCACACGGCCGTGTCGCGTAAGGTTTAAATGGCCAAGCCATGCATTTTCACCCTAAATGCACCGTGTGCTTTGATTCCTCTTGCCCTAGCTGTGTGGATCCCTCTTCCCCACCACCTAGAAGCCTTTCCAACCTTCAAGGGTGACTAAAAGGAGTAAGGATGAGGAGGACCAAGTAAGTGGTATCCCGATCCAGAGCTTCAGAGCGAAGAACAAGAAGAATGGAAGCCCCTCAAGCTCCGGAGGAAGGTAATGTTAGTGCTTATAAGCTCCACATATCTCCACAATGACATGATATTGTCCACTTTGGGCCTAGACCCTCATGGTTTTATTTTTGGGCTTTACCCAAAAGGCCTCATGCCAATGGAGATATCTTTTTTCTTATAAGCACATGATCTTTTCCATGTCTTACCAATGTGGGACTTTGATTGTATTCCCCATACTCCCAACAATCCCCCCCTCAAACGAAGGACCACATTGGGCCCCCCCTCAAGCCTATCCCTCCTCGAAGGATTTTCTCTGCTTGATGTCCGATCTTCAACCCACCAGGACTTCCTGCCAGTTGTTCGGTCCCCCCGACCCAACTAGACTTCCTTCCTGATGTCTGGTTCTCTTGATCCGGACGTGGGAGCTCAACTTCCTTCGTTCGAGGTTCATGGCTTGACATGGACCATGGCTCTGATACCAATTGTTGGATCGAAAGTGTCGCTAGAGGGGGGGGTGAATAGCGATACGATGTCGTTAAAAACTTTTGCAATAAGTAAAAAGCAAGTAGAGAATGCACAGCGGAAATATAAAGTAGACAAGATATTTTTACGTGGTTCACAATCTTTCGATTGCTAATCCACGGCCCTAGTGATCCTTGATCACGTACGGAGGGCAATTCACTAAAACCACTCCTCCTCGTTGGAGGTAGGAGCAACGATTACAAAAAGAAATCAAGACAAAGGGACACTCCCCCTTTCCTTGTTACGATTAAAGCACAAAGACAATTTAAAGAAGTAGAACTTAAATAAATATACCGACAACTCTTATAAGTAGAAGATGTAGCTTTCGTTGTCGTGGCACTTCGTCAGAGCAAATGTGAGTAGTAGTAGCGGCGTTACGGGCGTGTTGAGAGCTCTTGAATTCTTGTTATTTGCTTGGCTTGAACATGTCTATTTATGGATATTGATCTATGAATTTAGACATAGGTAGTGTCCAAGGTGAGGTTCTTATCCCAACTCAAGGATGAGGTGTTTCATCCAACCACCTTGTGCCACCTCCAACCTTCTTGTGCGCCAACTCAAGGATGAGGTGTTTCATCCAACCACCTTGTGCCACCTCCAACCTCCTTGGGCGCCAACTTGAGGATGAGGTGTTTCATCCAACCACCTTGTGCCACCTCCAACCTCCTTGGGCGCCAACTTGAGGATGAGGTGTTTCATCCAACCACCTTGTGCCACCTCCAACCTCCTTGGGCGCCAACTTGTTGGAGCCATTCAACTTGTGCCACATCATGGGAGCCAACCATCTTGTGCCAACTCACCTTATTTTGGGCGTCCACCACAAGGAAGCTTGGTGATGGTTTGGATGTCCACCTTGATGCCACATCACCCTTTGTACCAAAACAAGAGTCAAGTCCTAATTCACCCACTTGATATTAGAGCTCTTCTCGTGGATGGAACTTGTCTAGCAGTTGACTGTAGTGAAAGGGTTTTGGACTGCAGTACTAGTTAGATTAAAATATAAAGTACGATGGTTCTATCCATGTGATCTCGAACTAGACCTTCCATTGGAGGTATTGGGTCGGATCTACGCTTAACGACCTTGCGCTTTCACACGAGCTTACCTTGTAGCCTCGCTTAGGTCTTCACCCAGTACCTCGGCTTCCTCCGAAGTCCCTCTGGCGTTGCCGACCACCTCGGTTCCCACCGGGTGTCGCACCTTCCGCCAACTTTAGCATTTTCGCACACTTAATTGAGCTCGTAAGATAACAAATATACCCTTAACTATTGAGCCTTTTGCCATAATCAAAATACGGTTCGACTTTGGTGCCCACTGCACCAACAATCTCCCTTGATTCATGGCAAACCGACACAAAAGTTAAGGAAAAATTAAGCATAACAGTAAGCTAGCATAATGATTAAGCATGAATGAGCTAGCATAATGATTAAGTATGAATGAGCTAGCATAATGATTAAGTATGAGTGAGCTAGCATAAAGATTAAATATGAATGAGCTAGCATAAAGATTAAATATGAATGAGCTAGCATAATGATTAAATATGAATGAGCTAGCATAATGATTAAGTATGAATGAGCTAGCATAAAGATTAAGCATGAGTGAGCTAGCATAAAGATTAAGCATGAGTGAGAAATATTATTGTTTCAAGTTCTCCCCTTTGAGGTAACCTCCCCCTTGACCGAAGGTGAGTTCTTGAAAAAATAATTTTTACTCCCCCTTAATAGTTGCTTAAGTAATCGGAATTACTTAATATAAAAGGTAATAATTTTGTTTACTTTCTTCCCCTTTAATTTTGGTTAATTTTGGTTACTTTTGTGACTTTCTCCCCCTTTTGCCTTAACTCAAAAAGTTTGTAAATATATTTTAGGGTTTGTAAGTCCAAGCAAGTTCCCAATATGATTTCTAAGGTAAGACTTAGGCTAATTTCATAAAAAGAAGCAAAAATAGAGTACATATATAGAAAAATTTAAATCCTACTCTATTACGCACATACCTAACTTTTAATGTTGTTAAAGATTAAGCTAAAGTCTTGGAGAGTGTGCTTCATCCACAGGAGCTGAGAGACACACTCACCCATCGCAACGTATTCGGCTTCGGTGGTAGATAAGGCAACGCAATGCTGCTTACTACTGCACCAACTCACTAGACTCGAGCCGAGGATTTGACAACAACCACTCGTGCTCTTTCTATCGAGTTTACTACCGGCATAGTCGGAGTCGGAGTAGCCGATTAGATTAAACTCGGTAGATCTAGGGTACCAAATACCTACGTTTAGCGTGCCCTTTAGATATCTAAGGATACGCTTGACTAGGGTTAGGTGAGACTCCTTGGCACAGGTTTGTAACCTTGCGCACATACTTACCGCGAATAAAATGTCGGGTCGGCTCGCGGTTAAGTATAGGAGACTTCCTATTGCGCTCCTATAGTATTTTAGGTCAACGGGTTTTCCTTCTACATCTTCGTTTATATTAACATTAGTTGATATAGGTGTATTAATTATTTTAGCATCTTGCATTCCAAATCGATTTATTAAGTCCTTAGTATATTTTTGTTGATGTAAATATATTCCATCTTTAGTTTGTTTAATTTGTAAACCTAAGAAGAAACTTAACTCTCCTACTAAATTCATTTCAAATTCACTTTCCATAAGTGAGATGAATTCGCTTTAGCGAGGATCGAGTTGGTAGTTCCAAAAATTATATCATCTACATAGATTTGGGCTATAAAGATTTCTTTTCCTACGGTTTTAACGAATAAGGTTGGGTCGACTAAACCTTGGTTGAATCCTTTGGACTTAAGATAGATCGAAGCCTTTATCAAGCTCTTGGGGCTTGTTTGAGTCCATATAGGGCTTTCTTAAGTCTAAGGACATGGTCAGTTTATCTAGATTTTTCAATCCGGAGGTTGACTGTAAACTTCTTCCTTAATGTATCCATTCAAAAATGCTGACTTGACATCCATTTGAAACAATTTAAAACCTCGATGTGCAAGATATGCTAACAACATTCGGATGGACTCTAGTCTTGCTACGAGGGGCGTAGGTCTCATCGTAATCTAAACCTTCGACTTGACTAAACCCTTTTACTAACCTAGCTTTATTTCTAACTACTTCACCTTTATCATCAAGTTTATTTCGAAATACCCACCTTGTTCCAATAATTGATTTTTCTTTAGGTGGTGGTACTAATTCCCAGACTTCATTTCTAGTGAATTGAGCTAGCTCTTCTTGCATAGCAATAATCCAGTCGGGATCAAGAAGTGCTTGTTCAATAGTTTTGGGTTCGATTTTGGAAATTAACGAGATTTGACTAAGGTTTCGATATGAAGCTCTAGTTCGAACCCCTAAATTTGGATCACCTATAACTTGATTGATAGGATGATTTGTTTGAGTCTTAGTGTGACTCGGGTTAGGGTCATCTATCACTTGGTCGATAGGATGACTTGGGTGAGTTCTAGTTTGACTTGGGTTAGAGTCATCTATCACTTGGTCGATAGGATGACTTGGGTTAGGACGAGATTCAAGTTCAAGATCAGAGCCGGGGGCGCTAAGATTCGGTGAAACCACCAATCTAGCTTTGTTTTTCTTTTTTTTTACAGATTTTTTATTTATTTATTTCTGTTTTTGTATAATTATTTCACTTGCTTATCTTCTCCTACATATAGAATTGCATTAGAGGCTTTAGGATCCGGATAAGGTTGTCCTTCGGGTTAGATCCCGAGTAAGGTTGTCCTCCGGAACTTCAACGACATTCGCATTTGATTGTTTATTTCTTTTTGCAAGTTACATTTTATATATCTTTTTTTACTTCCCGCACTACTAATCCAAGACGAAAGTCTTGGAATATTCTTTCCGTGTGTGTTTTGCAAGATTCTTTTCGTCGTTCTTCTTCTTGTTTTTAAATGGCCCATCTCGAAGGGTTTAGCACCGCCCGACCCCCGTTTTACAACGGTAATGACTTTCGTTATTGGAAGGGTCGGATGGAATGCTTTCTTAAAACCCAAATCGAGATGTGGATCGTAATCCAAACCGGTTTCACACTTCCTATTAATGAAGATGGTGAATCTTTGGGTTACGATCAATGGTCAAATTCCATGAAAAAACAAGTAGAAGCCGATGCCAAGGCAACTCAAATCTTGCAATGTGGGTTGTCCAAGGAAGAGCTCAACCGCGTCGGCCCCTTCATTAGTGCAAAGGACTTATGGACCAAGCTAGCAATTGTTAGTGCTTATAAGCTCCACATATCTCCACAATGACATGATATTGTCCACTTTGGGCCTAGACCCTCATGGTTTTATTTTTGGGCTTTACCCAAAAGGCCTCATGCCAATGGAGATATCTTTTTTCTTATAAGCACATGATCTTTTCCATGTCTTACCAATGTGGGACTTTGATTGTATTCCCCATACTCCCAACAGGTAACGCCTTACCAACCCTTCTCTTTCGAAATAATGAGCATAGGGAAAGATTTGATATTCTCTCTACTAGAAGAATCACCGCTACTAGGTACCATGACGAAGATCTCATAGAATCTCTAGGTTTGTTTGGTGACATTCAAGCCCTATTTGCAAAAATGGGGGTGGGGAGAGATAATGAGGACGAGACACCAAACGTACCCTAGTATAGCTTTAGCTTTTTTAAGTTCTTTAGAAGCTGAGGTTTTAACGGGTAGAGAGAGCGAAGAGGGTAGGATTACCTTTAGGTTATTTAACATTGAGCATTGTTAGGGCAATCAACTCATGAATGATGTGTTTTGATGTGTGTGACAAAGGATTAATTTAAATTGTTTGTGGATTTGATATGTGTATTGAAGTCATGCAGAATTTAGTAATTCACACATGATTAGCTTGACAAAGCATTGGAAAGATCACCATCTCATGACTTGGTCCTTGTGTCGGTGAAGGACGACATTGTGAAGTCATAAGCTTGGTGCATCCGAGGGACCGCCGGATGAGGAGCATTGGAGTGAAGCCAAGGAAGTAGAGTTCAGGGCGAGACGCAAAGGGTGGCATTGCGAAGCCGTGCGCTTGGTGCATCTAAGGGACGTGGTCGAACGAAGAGAACTTCAAGGTAAAGGACTCCAAGGGAGATGAGAGTGATTATAACCCGAAACAGAGTAGCTCATAGGTGAACTTGGCCGAATGGCTATGCCAAGTGTTGGATGCTAAACCAAAGGTTGGTTTGAGGTTTTACTCAATACCAGTCGACTGCTATAGGTAGCAGTCGACTGCTCTAGGTCGATTTGACTCGATCGATGTTCGATTGAACCGTTTCTGGCTCAATAGTTGACTGCTAGGGTTTGACAGTCGACTGCTCGACCATCAGTCGACTGATCGATGCAAGTTTGGGTACAGAAGGTTGATCAGTCAAGTGATCGCTTCGGTCACTTGAGTGATGGCTCCATCAGTTGACTGATGGGAAGATCAGTCGATTGATGTGGGAGCCATTGGTTGGAATCCAACATGGATGAAGGCGTTGCGAGGCAACGACTACAACAGCAGTCGACTGATGGCTGCATCAGTTGACTGCTCGGTGCCCAACGAGAAGAATGGCCTCTTCCCTATAAGAAGGGGCCTTGGGTCACTTGGGATAGTTAATGCTTGAACTCCAATCATACTCCTAAGTGCCTAAACATTTTCTTTCCTCTTTCTTGCTATTATTTCAATCATATTGTAAAAAGGGAGATTGTGTAAGAAAGGTTTATCTCCACCTAGCTTAGTGCAACGGAGAGACTAGTGGAATTGGTTTAGGCATGATTCACCTGGAACGAATCAGGTCGTGGACTAGCGGCAAAGGCCATGAACCACGTTACACACTTGTGTTCACGTTTGCCTTCTCTTTACATTGTGTTTTTCTTTTAATTGTCTTTATTATTCCGTTGCGCTAACTCTAATTGTAGATGATTAAGCGAGTAATCGACATCATTGTACATGAAGGGCTATTCACCCCCTCTAGTTGGCCACTGATCCTCCAACAAGTGGTATCAGAGCGAGAAGCTTGTCAAGGACAAATCGCCAACACAAGCACAATAAGAGATAGCCGACTCCAACATTCATCCACCTAAGTTCGAGGGTGACTTCTCTTGGTGGAAGAAGAGAATGGAGGTATTTTTTGAAATGGATTTTGATATTATGATAATAATGGAAAATAGTTTTGAGATACCTAGGGATGAAGAAGGGAGGTTAATTGAGAAGTCAAGGTGGACAAAGAAGCAAAGAGAGGAGCACTTGGCGAATTCAAAGGCCAAGCACCACCTATACAATGTGCTTCTTCAACAAGAAATCAACCGAATTGGGGAGTGTGGTAGTGCCAAGGAGATGTGGGAGAAGCTAGTGGAGCTTCATGAAGGCACCTCGGAAGCCAAATTAGCAAGAAGAGATCTCCTCTGCTCTCAATTTAACAACATCAAACTCGATAAAGGGGAGAAGGTATTATCTCTTCATTCACGGTTTAAAGAGATTATAAATGGCCTAACAAGTGTAGGGGAGAAGCTCTCCAATAGAGACATGATCATGAAAGCCATAGACCCTTCCCCCGGTCATCAAATTGGAGCTCCATGGTGGACTCTTTTTACATTTCAAAGAATCTAGAGGTAAGTACTCTAGATGAATTTTTCTCTACTATAGAGCTTCATGAAACTAGACTTGAAGGTATAGTAGAAGAACCAAAGAGTCAACCAAGGGGATTGGCACTAGTAGCGGAAAAAGGAAAGAAGAAGAAGGAGACTCCACCCTCTTCCTCCGATGAAGAATCTTCCTCCTCCATGGATAGTAATGAAGAAGCCTACATGGTAAGGAAGGTAAGATGTGCACTTAAAAGTTTTAGATTTAATAAATCTCATGATAGGGGAAGAATGCCAAGGAGAAAAATGTTGGCGCAATCGGCCCAGGTCACGATTGACCAGACTCGAGTTTGACTCAAGAGATGTTTTGATGTTTGACAAAGTAAGTTGACATTGATGTTTGACATTAATGTCTGTTGATATTTTGGGGAGATTGTTTATACAATCAACCCGGGTTATGTTTAACTGGACTTGAGTTTGACTCGAGGGAGACTTTGATGGTTGACTAGGGTTGACCATGTGATCATGAGAAGTCCAAGTGGGACACTTGGCATTTGGGAAAGTCCAAGCATGGGTCTTGGCAATGTAAAGTCCAAGTCTTGAGTACTTGGCATGGAAAGTCCAACATGGGTTGGAAAGGGAAGTCCAAGCATGAGTCTTGGCATTTGAGAAGTCCAAGGGGTTTGATATTGGCGGCGTAAAGTCCAAGCGGGAGTCTTGGCAGCATAAGTCCAATGTTTGGCGGCGTAAAGTCCAAGCGGAGTCTTGGCGGGGTAAGTCCAATGTGCCTTGGCGGTGTAGACACCGTTAGCATGACATAACCGATGGAAGCACCTGAAGGCTAGTGCGATGGATGAACAAGTCATGGATGACTTGGAGGTATTTGAGAGGTGTAATGCTGATATAGGTAGCTAGAAGGCTTAGGTCTAGGCTAAGGGTGGTCTAGCAAGTATGAGGGCACCATACTTGGGCTAAAACCTCATGTTTGAGGTGTGCCAGTTGACTGGTGCCATGTGGAAGTCGACTAGCGTAGTCAACTAGGGTTTGACTGCGGGAATTGGCCTAGCAGTCGACTGCCATATATGGGAAGTCGACTGATTGGATGAGAAATCGACTGACCTTGTGATCAGTCGACTGATGCTCGGATTTAAGGGCACAGAATGGAGTCTCACTCGATCGCTGGGACGAGCAGTCGAGTGATGGCTTGAACAGTCGACTGATGCTCATGATCAGTCGACTGATGTCATAGCCGTTGGATTTTTCCAACGTGGATTACACCATTGTCTCACAGCAATAGTGTGATCAGTTGACTGATGGTCCTGAGCAGTCGACTGATCGACATTTTCTAGCACAGGTTGAAGCTATAAAAGGAGCTCATGATGGAGAAAAATGCATCCGGTTTTTGAGGGCTATTGGGGCAATTTGTTGCTGCAAATCAGGTCTCCAAGTGCAAGCAAGCAACCAAGCATTCAAGCAATCAAAAACAAGTGTTGTAAAGTTTTTTCTTTACCTGTCTTTCGTATTTGCATCGTATATTTCTTGTATTTCATTCTTGTTGTTGTAAGATCATTTGTACTAGGTTTCTCCACCTCTGACTTGTGTCGAGAAGGAGTTATTGTGATTAGTAGTGCGTGTTTGCATTGCTAGGGCTTTTAGAGCCCGATCCATGGAGTAGGAACTGTGCCATTCCGAACCACGTTACATACTTGTGTTCTTGTTGTGTTTGTCATATTTCATTATTGTATTACATCTATTTCTACTGCACTAACGAAATTGTAGAGACAAACGCAACGAATTCCATTATCAAACCAGCGCGACGCTATTCACCCCCTCTATAGTGGCCTCAAATTTCCTACAATTGGTATCAGAGCTCGGGGCTCTTCTATGGATTAACCCTGGGAGCTAAAGAAGCTAGAGGGAAGATGGAGTTCCAAGATAAGCTTGGATGGGACATCAACACTCCACCGCCATATGATTGAGAAGACTTTTCAGCATGGAGAACAAGAATGGAGACATTCTTGATGATGGATATAGAGGATTGGTTCATCCTCGTAGATGGCTTTGAACCCCCTCGGGATAAGAACGGAAACGTCTTGAAATTGAAGAAGTGGACACAAGAGCAACATCTCAAGTTCAAGACCGAAGTCAAGGCAACAAAGCTTTTAGAAGATTTGATACCTAATGACATTTTGTCTAGTTTAGGTGAATTTCAAGACGCCAAGGAGCTATGGGACAAATTGGCCAAGTTCCATGAGAAGCCTCACTTGGCACAAGTAGAAGAAGAAGAATCTTCATCGGCTCAAGAAGAGGAAGAAGCCGAGGAAGAATCATCGTCATCTTCACAAGCAAGTGAGGACTCAGAAGTTGAGAAGGAATCAACTTCCGGATTGGTGGAAGAAGAAGAGACCTCCACCTCGAGGATTGAGGGGGAGGAGATTAGAGCATCTACACCGGAGCAATCTCAAGAAGAATTATCTACATCCGGTAGAGAAGAATGTTAGGAATATTGGAACGGCTAGAGGGGGGGTGAATAGCGTCTCGCCCGATCGTGGATGGAATTCGATCTCGTTCGTATCTACAATTTCGTTAGCGCAGCGGAATATATATAATGATAAAAGCAATAACGAAATGGACACAACACAAATCACAACAAGAGCATATAACGTGGTTCGGAACCGAACCGGTTCCTACTCCACGGATTGGGTTCGTACGAACCCTAGCGATGCCACAAACACCACTAACCAATAAAACTCCTTCTTGACACAAGTCAAGGGTGGAGAAACCCCTTACAAGTAATCTTACAACAATAAGATACAAATACAAGCAATTACAATAATGAATATGAAATACAAGTAAAGAAAAGACTTTACAACACTTGTATTGATTGCTTGAATGCTTGGTTGCTTGCTTGCACTTGGAGACCTGATTTGCACCAACAAATCGCCCCAATAGCCCTCAAGAACCAATTGCTTTTTCCTCCATCACGAGCTCCATATATAGCTTCAACCTGTGCTGGAAAAAGTCTATCAGTCGACTGATGCCACTGTTGTCGTGAGACAACGGCTAGTTCCACGTTGGATAAGTCCAACGGAACTACCATCAGTCGACTGATTGTGACCATCAGTCGACTGATGGAGTCCTCACTCGACCAGTCGAGTCTCGACTCCATTCTGTGGCCGAATTCTTGAGCACCAGTCGACTGATCACACGATCAGTCGACTGCTAGAGCCATCAGTCGACTGCCAACCTATGGAAGTCGACTGCTAGGCCATAACCCGCAATCAAACCATAGTTGACTCGGTCCAGTCGACTGCCACATGACACCAGTCGACTGGCACACCTTAAACATGAGGTTTTAACTCAAGTATGGTTCCCCCATACTTGCTAGACCACCCTTAGCCTAGACCTAAGCCTTCTAGCCACCTCCATCAGCCTCACGCCTCTCGGATCCCTCCAAGTCATCCATGACTTGTTCATCCATCGCGCTAGCCTTCAGGTGCTTCCGTCGGCTATGTCATGCTAACGGTGTCTACACCGCCAAGGCACATTGGACTTACGCCGCCAAGACTCCGCTTGGACTTTACGTCGCCACCCATTGGACTTATGCTGCCAAGACTACCGCTTGGACTTTACGCCGCCAATATCAATCCCCTTGGACTTCAAATGCCAACCCATGTTGGACTTTCCATGCCAAGATCATGCTTGGACTTTCCTTGCCAACTCATGTTGGACTTTCCATTTGCCAAGACCCATGCTTGGACTTTCCATTTGCCAAGACCCATGCTTGGACTTTCCTTGACAATTATATTGTTATATGTTTTTGTCGAAACATCAAAACACATCAAAACATCACTCGAGCCAAACTCGAGTTCTGGTCAATCGTGACCTGGGCCGATTGCACCAACAATCTCCCCCTTTTTGATGTTTGACAAAAACCAAACAAATAATTGAGTTAGAATACTAACTCCAATCCTTTACCAATTATCCCAAATTGGTAAATACTCTCCAAATGTTTTCCCCCAAACATTCTCCCCCTTTTTGACTAATAGCAAAAAGTTATCTCCCCAAGAGGGTCAATGTCTCATGTCCCAATGAGATCTTACAATCTCCCCCTTGGTCCAAAAATACTTAGGATGCCTACCATCTTCTTAGTGATAAGTCCAATATCACTCAAGAGAGACAATCCTATTTACTCTCCCAATTTCCAAATTGGGTCTCTCAAAAGTCCTATCAATTTCCCAATTGATGTCATACTCTCCCAATAGCTTCTCCTTTTCAAGGAGAAAAACACATCCATTATTCCAAGATGGATACCTCCCCCTAAAGGCTTGCTCCCCCTTGACCATTGCACCAACAATGTCCCTGGGAAGTCCCTAAGCCAATAGGAACTTTAAATCATCAAAATTAAGGTTAGAAATTCAACATTGAACTTTCCAACACCTTAAAATTGATACAAACCCCAAATACTTCTCCTAATCAATATCCAATGGATTTACACCCTTTATAATGCTTCCCAAAGCATATCCTAGGGTTAGGAGTGATTAGGGACCATAACCGTAGCTGAAATCGGGTTAAACAACCTTGTTTACCCCGAAATCAGGTTACCAGTCGAGTGATTCAGAAATCAGTCGACTGGAACCTCCATCAGTCGACTGCTACCCAGGGCAGTCGACTGATAACTGAAAATCCCGATTTTCAGTTATCAGAAATGAGTTTTGAAAAATCATAACTAATTATACGTATATCGAAAAATCACGAAATTTGATACGTATAATACTTATGACTAATACAATGGGTGAAAAATGTTTGAAAATTATTTTACCCATTAAATAGTGAAATTGGTACAAAGTTCAAAACCATTGAAATTTTCAATGTTTTGGCCCTACTTTGTATCAACTTCATCAATGGTGATTGCTATCAAAAGATAGACTTCACCAAGGTTTTTCAAAATGATTTTAAAATGTTTTCAAAACCTTAACTTGGATCATATTCCTTGGGCTCTATGTACGTGACTTGTACACAAGCTCTCCCAATGATCCACAACTAAAATTAGATGAGTTTTAGTTCATCTAGATGCAAAAACTATGCACCTTGAACTTAACTCATATCCTAGAATCTCACATGTATCTATGGTGTATAAATACACATACATGTCAATTAGATGTGAGATGTGGGTTTTGTTCTCCCTAAACTAGGGTTTCATGCATTTTCTAAAGCAACTCTACTTGATTCCCTTATAACTGGGACTCCAAGTCATGCCATAGTCCTTAAATCAATTTTAATCAAGTTAATGCATGAATGTATGATCATGGCATAACTAATAGCATTATTAAAACATGGCCAATGATCATGATGTCATGACATATGATGAAATTTAAGAACACATGACATCTAAAGTAACCCTAAACAATGTCATGACATGGTATATGATAGCAATACAATTATACAAATATTCATTCATACACACAAGATTTTTCAGAAACAAAGATTTCATTTAACTTAAAATTTTTCTTTTACATTCAAAATGGAGATTGGCTATGCTCAATCTCACTATAAAAATTGACAACAAAAGAAAATCTAATATCCTCTAATTGTCCGCAGGAGGTGGCGGCGGAGGAGGCTGCTGACTCAGAGTCCAGGCCCGCATCATCTCTAGCATATCGAGCTAATGCTGCTCTATGCGGCCCTGGGACTCCTCCATCCTATTGAGACGCGGCTCAAGGATGCACGCCCGATCTCGCCAAGATCTTCGAGCTAGAGTCCACCGATCGAGATAGTCTCATTAGACTCCTGGACGACGACTGCATGACGGACCTCATCACGATGTGTCTGCCGCCTCGTCATCCTCATGCGCTGGTCTCGTGATCCTCGTGGTCCTCGTCGCTCGTACCGGAGGAGGCCGCCTCAGGCGCCTCGGTGGTGGTCGTGGCGCCAACTCCATCTGTCCAGCACCCATCCGTAGCTTCGCTAACGAGAAGTTACGAATGCAAAGTTTATATCTAACTGATGACACATGGCATATAGAAGAAAAAGATGGGGAGGCCAAATCTTGGCCAGACCCCGAGTGACAATGGGCAGAAAACACCCAACAATGACCTTGTAAAGGACATTGTCAGTCTGAACTCGATGATAGGAAATAGATTCTGGACCAGTGGACGAGGATAACCAAAGATATGCTCATGCATGGACTCCATAGAGATATGGTCAAAAGGCTTAGGTAGAGGAAAGTCCATGGTAGGGTAAAAGATAAAGGTGTTATCTGAAGGCCTACACTCGAGAAACTCCTGCAGTATCACAGGAGTGAACTCTAACTCGCATTTTGCAATGCGAGTAGTGTAAGTAGGGCCGTCATCCACCTTTTTAAGGTTTTGATAGAATTCCTTAATAAGGTCATCATTAATTGGATGCGTGCATAAGACGATTTTCATCAGATTGTAGTATGCAATTAATTCCATGACGTCACTACAATGCCTATTGAAAAAGTTCCTATCGATGTACCTAACCAACATAGGTTGGTACAATCAAGATTCACCCTCGGGTGGATCATTCCTACGGGCTCTCCTATTATGAATGCAATGTGATGATATGACATGCAATGGAAACAATACACGATTAGATAAACCTAAATTGTAATGGAAATGAAAATTAGGGCTCGGAAAGAAAAATCGTTACTTAGGCGCCATTTGAATGTGTGTGTCGGAGGGAAGACTCAAATGTTGCTGAGGATCACCGAAAAAGTCACCGGAGAGCTTCAGACGCCGGAACCCTAATCGGAACAGGAGAAATAAACCCTAAATCGCGTGAACTAGGGCTCCAAATAGGTGAAAAATGGAAGAGGAGAGGCTTGTTTATCAAACCTAACACTTGGGAGGTTGGCACGGCCGGAAGAGTTGGTCGGAGAGGGAGACGGCGATCGGAGACGGAAGGGAGAAGAAGGAGTTCGTCGCGTGAAGACGCCGAACCCTAGCGGTTCGGCGTTATAAAAACGCGATTCAGTCGACTGATGTGGAGCATCAGTCGACTGATAGCGGTTTATTACCGGGTTTACCGAGCCGGCAGTCGACTGATCCGGCTCGTCAATCGACTGCTGAACCTTCTGTAACGTGCTACAGTAGCATCAGTCGACTGATGTTACCCATCAGTCGACTGATGTGCACATCACTCGACTGCTCGTCGAGCACTCGACTGATGGCCTTCGGCCTCGGTGAACAGTACCATCAGTCGACTGATGGACCTCATCAGTCGACTGATGTTCAATCAGTCGAGTCATGAAGCTAGCACTCGACTGATGGCCATATCGTATCGCGCTACAGTGTTATCAGTCGACTGATAACTGTATCAGTCGACTGATATCTGATTTCCAGTTCTGAAAATCAGAATATCTCGATTTCATCATCTTAATTATTCCATTTTATCACGTTAGATCTTGTATATCGAATGTATTGATGTTATACTTTTATTCATGTATTTGTTAATGTATTTTAATGTTTTATTTCATTTTTGCAAACATTAACATTCAATGATTTCCAAAACCTAACATCTCACCCTTTCTAAGTGTTAAAATACACAATCAAGGTAAAAGACTTGTTTTGTGAGATGTAATCTATCCTAGACATTCCATCCATGCAAACATATGGTAAAACATATGAAGCATGGTGAGTACAAGACATCAAGTTGTGTGGTACTTGAGTATCACTCTAGATGTTACCTTTACATCTTAACCACACATCTCTTGATACATGACCTTCCAAAGTGTGCCAATAATCAAAGGTACACACTATGACCTCTAAATCTAGATTGTGTCAATTTTATTGATTTTCATGTTTTCAAGATATATATTGACACAACCTAAAATTCTTTGAAATTAAGGCTCAAGGATATTTCCAAGGTAACTATAACCTTGAAAGTAACCTAAGGTGCCGCCTTTATCATGGTTGAGTTAACTACCCATCCAATCAAGGTTGGCACACCCTAAACCCATCTTAGCGTGAATCAATCACGCTCTTAGGAACCCAAAATCGATTTGAGCTCCTAGGGTTAATTAGGTATTCCTTAGGGATAACCTCCCTAGATACCTTCCTAATGACCCTCCTAGGCTTATTAGCCTTGGTCATTTTGGTCTTGCCTAGGTTAACCTTAGGGATTGCCTCCCTAACAACCTTATTAGTGGCCATCCTAGGTTTCTTCGAAACCTTGGCCATTAGGCACAAACCTTGGTCAACTCTAGGAATGACTTTCCCATTGACCTTGGTCTTTCTAGACCTAGTTAGTGTCCCATAGTCGAATGGAACACTATGGTAAGTCACTTTGGACTCAGGTTTGTGACCCAAAACATTCTTGCCCTTGGTTGACTTTTGACTCTTAGGTCCTAGATGTTGATTTTGACTTCTTGACCTAAGAGTTTGACAATTTGACCCTTCAAATTGATTTTGTATTTTGTTTAGGGTATTTTCCAATTTATCAAGCCTTGACCTCAAGGCTTGGTTCTCTAATTCTAATTGCCCAATTTTAGAATTTTTATTTAAATCTTGGGCATTGGACTTTCTTGGCAAATGCCTAGTCCATTTTGGATTAAAACCTAGATGTTCTTGGATTTTTTTAATAGATTCCCTAGGTATTGTGTTTCTAGGGACATTAGTCCCAAATTTCTCCTTATTCTTAAGGTGAACATCCTTAGCTCCTAAACAAATATGTTTGTTATTTCTAGCATGCTCTTTATGATACATAACAAAATTGCTAAAATTAGTTCTAGCATGCTTTTTAATATTTAAATTAGACGGAACATTATTTAAATATACCTTAGGGTTTGCCTTAGTGGCTCCCCATACTTGTGATGCTCCCCTTTGCCCCTTCTTCTTCTTCTTTGGGCATTGACTCCGGTAATGACCCGGTAGTCGGCATTTGAAGCAAATGACTTGCTCCTTGCTCTTTTGTCTTGGAGAACCGGCGTCCATTGACTTTTGTTGACTTTTAGGCGCCGGAGGAGCTTTCTTGATCCTCTTTGGACATTTGCTCTTGTAATGCCCATACTCCCTACATTCAAAGCACATAATATGATTTTTATTTGAAAATAAAGTGTTTGAGTTACCTAGGGTGGTGGTAGGTGCCGAAGTTGAATTTTGAGCTTCCTCATCTTGATCGGATGTTGAAAGCTCTTCTTGAGGTTGCTCCGGTGTAGAGGATGGTCTCTCTTCCTCAATCCTAGGAATAGATGCTTCTTCCACCTCTTCTACTTCTTCTTTCTCCGATTCGGAAATTGACTCCATCTCAACTTCCGATTCCTCACTATCACTTGAGGATGAACTCTCCTCATGGAATCTTGCCAACTTTCTCCATAGCTCCTTGGCATACATGTAATCCCCTAGCTTGCACAAAACATCATTAGGGATTAAATCTTCCAAAAGTTTCGTTACCTTAACTTCGGTCTTGAGCTTTTGGCGTTGCTCTTGGGTCCACTTTTTCAATTTTAGGACATTCCCCTTCTTATCCCTAGGGGGTTCAAGACCTTCAATGAGGATGAACCAATCCTCTATGTTCATCATCAAGAATGTTTCCATTCTTGCTCTCCATGCCGGAAAATCTTCTGGATCATATGGAGGTGGAGTGTTGATTTCCCATCCAAGCTTGTCTTGGAATTCCATCTTCACCCTCTAGCCTTTTGCCTTAGCTCCCGGTTGTTAATCCGTAGAAGAGCCCCGGGCTCTGATACCACTTGTTAGGAATATTGGAACGGCTAGAGGGGGGGTGAATAGCGTTTCGCCCGATCGTGGATGGAATTCGATCTCGTTCGTGTCTACAATTTCGTTAGCGCAGCGGAATATATATAATGATAAAAGCAATAACGAAATGGACACAACACAAATCACAACAAGAGCATATAACGTGGTTCGGAACCGAACCGGTTCCTACTCCACGGATTGGGTTCGTACGAACCCTAGCGATGCCACAAACACCACTAACCAATAAAACTCCTTCTTGACACAAGTCAAGGGTGGAGAAACCCCTTACAAGTAATCTTACAACAATAAGATACAAATACAAGCAATTACAATAATGAATATGAAATACAAGTAAAGAAAAGACTTTACAACACTTGTTTTGATTGCTTGAATGCTTGGTTGCTTGCTTGCACTTGGAGACCTGATTTGCACCAACAAATCACCCCAATAGCCCTCAAGAATCGATTGCTTTTTCCTCCATCACGAGCTCCATATATAGCTTCAACCTGTGCTGGAAAAAGTCTATCAGTCGACTGATCGGGCCCATCAGTCGACTGATGCCACTGTTGTCGTGAGACAACGGCTAGTTCCACGTTGGATAAGTCCAACGGAACTACCATCAGTCGACTGATGGAGTCCTCACTCGACCAGTCGAGTCTCGACTCCATTCTGTGGCCGAATTCTCGAGCACCAGTCGACTGATCACACGATCAGTCGACTGCTCGAGCCATCAGTCGACTGCCAACCTATGACAGTCGACTGCTAGGCCATAACCCACAGTCAAACCCTAGTTGACTCGGTCCAGTCGACTGCCACATGGCACCAGTCGACTGGCACACCTCAAACATGAGGTTTTAACTCAAGTATGGTTCCCCCATACTTGCTAGACCACCCTTAGCCTAGACCTAAGCCTTCTAGCCACCTCCATCAGCCTCACGCCTCTCGGATCCCTCCAAGTCATCCATGACTTGTTCATCCATCGCGCTAGCCTTCAGGTGCTTCCGTCGGCTATGTCATGCTAACGGTGTCTACACCGCCAAGGCACATTGGACTTACCCCGCCAAGACTCCGCTTGGACTTTACGCCGCCACCCATTGGACTTATGCTGCCAAGACTACCGCTTGGACTTTACGCCGCCAATATCAATCCCCTTGGACTTCAAATGCCAACCCATGTTGGACTTTCCATGCCAAGACCATGCTTGGACTTTCCTTGCCAACTCATGTTGGACTTTCCATTTGCCAAGACCCATGCTTGGACTTTCCATTTGCCAAGACCCATGCTTGGACTTTCCTTGACAATTATATTGTCATATGTTTTTTTCGAAACATCAAAACACATCAAAACATCACTCGAGCCAAACTCTAGTTCTGGTCAATCGTGACCTGGGCGGATTGCACCAACAAAGAAGAGCAAGCTCAAGAGAACCTCACCACCACCATAGGTAACTCAAGCATGTCAATTAATAAAAAAATTCATATAATATGCTTTGAGTGTAGGGAATCCGGACACTACAAGAGTAAGTGTCCAAAAAGGGTTAAGAAAGCTCCTCCGACACCAAAAGTCAATAAAAAAGTCAAGGATGTCGGTGTCCCCACCAAGAAGAGCAAGGAGCACGTGGTGTGGTTCAAATGCCGACAACCAAGACACTATAGGAGCCAATGTTTTAGAAGAAAGGAGGGAGCTTCACAAGTAGCGGGAGTCTCTAAGACTAACCCTAAGGTATATTTTCATAATGCTCATTCTTTAAATTCTAAGCAAAAGCACGTTAGAATTAATTCAAATAATTTTGCTATTACTCATGAATCAAAGCATGCTAGAAATAATAATTATGGTTGTCTAGAAGCTAAACATGTTGGTTTTAGGACTAAGGAGAAATCTAGAAATGATAACTCTAAGTCTATTTCAAAGAAGGAGAAATTTGGGACTAATGTCCCTAGAAATGTCCTTCCTAAGAAAACAATTAAGAAAATCGAAAACCATTTAGGCATTAATCCCAATAAGGGTAGACATATGCCTAAAGTGAATGGTAATGCTCAAAAACCTAATCAAAAATCATTTGGGCAATTAGAGTTAGAAAATCAAGCCTTGAGGTCAAGGCTTGAGAAATTGGAAAAGACTCTTGCAAATATGCAAAATCAATTTAAAGGGTCAAAGTGTCAAACTCTAGGATCTAGAAGTCAACAAAAAGGGTGTAAGAGGCAAGAATCATCTAGGAGACAAGGTTTGGGTCACAAACCTATGTCTAAGAAAGTAATGCCTACTTATCACAATGTTCCATTTGATTATGGAACTAAACTTAGATCTAAGAAAACCAAGGTCTCTAGGGAAATTATTCCTAAGGCCAACCATAGTATGTGCTTAGTGGCTAGGTTTTCTATGAAACCTAAGGAAGACATTAAGAAGGTTATTAGGGAGGCAATCCCTAAGACTAACCATGGCAAGACCATAATGACCAAGGCTAATAAGCCTAGAAGGGTCATTAGGAAGGTATCTAGGGAGGTTATCCCTAAGGAATACCTAATTAATTCAATGAGCTCAAATAGATTTTGGGTTCCAAAGAGCGTGATTGATTCACGTTAAATGGGTTAGGATGTGCCAACTTTGATTAGATAGGTAGTTAACTCAACCATAGCAAAGTTGATATGTTAGGTTATTTTCAAGGTTATGGATACCTTGGAAATAGATTTGATATTCTATCCTAAAAGATTTTAGGATGTGCCAATATATTTTTGAAATCATGAAAAATCAATAAAATTGGCACAATCTGGATTTAGAGGTCATAATGTGTCATTTTGATCTTTGGCACACTTTAGGAATTAATGTATCAAGAGAAGTGTTTTTAAGGTGTAGAAGTTACATCAAGAGTGATACTCAAGTGTCACACACCTTGATGTCTTGCACTTACCATGCTTCATGTGTTTCACCATGTGTTTGCTTGGAAGGAATGTTTACGGTGGATTGCATCTCAAAAAACAAGTCTTTTACCTTGATTGTGTATTTCAACACTTAGAAAGGGTGAGATGTTAGGATTTTGAAACCATTGGATGTTAATGTTTGCTAAAATGAAATAAAATATCAAAATACATTAACGAATACATGAATATAAGCATAACATTAATATATTCGATATACAAGATTAAACATGAGAAAATGAAATAAGTTGGATAAAGAAATCGAGATGATCGGTTTATCACCAATCTCGTAGCATGAATCGCCAGCGAGTGCTATTTCAGGACTCGCTTTTTTTGTACATCACCCGATGGTACTGTTCATCGAGGGAGAGGGATCATCAGTCGAGTGGTCGCTGATCAGTCGAGTGATGATCGCATCAGTCGACTGATGACCAACCTCAGTCGATGTATCGTGAGCACGATACGAGAATGCTCGAGCGATTCTTGAGCCGGGCGCGAATGATTCGGTTCGGTGAAACCGCCATAAGCGCAATCCGACCGATGTTGCACATCACCGACCGAGTCGTGATTTTATAACGCCGAACCGCTAGGGTTCGGCGTCTTCATGCATCGATCTCTTGCCTTCTTCCTCCTCTCCGGTCGTCGCCTCCTTCTCTGACCAACTCTTCCGACTGCGCTGGCCATCTAAGCCCTAGGTTTGATAGCCAAACTCCTTCACTCACATTTTTAGCATCTCATAGCCCTAATCTACTCATTTCCGACAATGTTTTCTTCTTCGATTAGGGTTCCGGCGAAACCACTGCTCCGACGAACTCTCTGGCGCTCTCTTCAGCGGTGTCTGAGTACCCTCTCCTCATCATCCTCAATGACGCCAAAGTATAACTTTTTACTCCTCTAAAACCCTAATTTTTTCATTATAACTCATTATGATCTAATCGTGCATTTGTGTCTTTGCATTTCATGTCACTGCATTACATTCATATAGGCGATCCGGTAGAAATGTCCCGATTGAGGTTGAATCACGGTTGTACCAAACCATGTTGGTTAGGTACATTGATAGGGATTTCTTTAATCATTACTGCGATGATGTCATGGAAATTTTATCATATTATCATCTCATGAAGATAGTATTATGCACTCTGCCATAAATGATGATCTCCTTAAGGAGTTCTATCAAAACTTAAAGAAGGTAGACGATGGTCCTACCTACACTACCCGCGTTGCAAAACGTGACTTAGAGTTCACTCCTGCGATATTGTAGGAGTTTCTTGAGTGTAAGCCATCGGCTGATACTTTCATTTTCTACCCTACCTTCGATGCCCCTCTACCTGAGCCCTTTGATCATATCTCTTTGGACTCCATGCATGAGCA
The DNA here is from genome assembly GCA_025175895.1 of Wurfbainia villosa. Lineage (NCBI taxonomy): Eukaryota > Viridiplantae > Streptophyta > Magnoliopsida > Zingiberales > Zingiberaceae > Wurfbainia > Wurfbainia villosa. The sequence goes on from CM045997.1 coordinate 86,903,754, forward strand.
TGTCTTTCGCCATCCTCGCCCACCAGCTCAGAACTTATTTCCCATCAATGAGCTATCTGTGCCCGACAATGTAGTCTACAAAGTCATTGTTGGGTGCCTTCTCCCGATTGTGACTCGGGGTCTGGCCAAGATTCGGCCTCCTCATCTCTTTCTCCTGTACGCCATGCGTCATAGACTAGACATAAACATTGCATTGAACATGTTTCATTGCATTGTACATTTCATATCCCCTGTGCAGGGGAAAGTGCATATGCCTTTTGGCCACATCATCACTGCATGGTTAGAGTCTTTAGGCATTAACATTAACAGGGGATCGCTGAGGGCGCTATATGAAGTTTACGACTGTATATCAGTTCGTAACTTCTCATTAGCGAAGCTGCGGATGGGACATGGGCAGATGGAGCTGGCACCTTGACCTCTGCCCAGGGCACGTGGGGAGCCACCTCTAGTGCCTAGAGAGGCTGTAGAGGATTATGAGGATCCAGATGCTGCTAATGAGGAGGACCAGATGCCAGCAAATGCATCAGCAGCAGGTCCTTTAGATCGATTTGGATAGCTGGAGGCCAGATTCCAAGACTACCAGCAGATAGCCGACTCTCGCCTGTCAGAGCTTATAGTGGGGCAATCCTCCATGGGCGAGCATCTCAGTCGGATGGAGGAGCGCTACATTTGGATTGAGGAGTCCCAGAGCCGCATTGAGCAGCGTCAGCTCGATATGTACGAGATGATGCGAGCCTTGACCTTGAGCTAACAGCCTCCTCCACCTCCACCTTCTGCAAATGATTAGAGCTAGAGGATGTTAGGATTTTTGTTTTTAGTTTTTGTAGTGAGATTGAGCATCTCAAATCTCTATTTTGGATGTAAAAATTGAAGTTTTCTTAAATTAAATGAAATATTCTGTTTATGAAAATCATTTGTGCCTGATTATGTGCTTGCATTAATGTGTTGGTTTATGGAAAATTGCCATATCATGACATGAAATTTCATCTTATCATATAACATGTCATGCCATTGTTTAGGATTATTTTAGATGTCATGTTTGTTTTTAGATTATATCATATGCCATGGCATCATGATCATTGGCCATGCATTATTATTGATATCATTTATGCCATGATCATTCATGCATTTATTTTGATTAAAATTGATTTAAGGAAAAATGACATGACTTGGAGTCCCATTTATAAGGGAATCAAGTAGAGTTGCCTAGAAAATGCATGAGGCCATAATAATCCTAACTCCACATCTCACATCTAAATTGACATGTATGTGTGTGTTTACATCTTAGATAATATGTGAGATGTTAGGATAATAAGTTAGGTTCAAGGTGCATAGGTAGTGCATCTAGATGAACTTAAACTTATTTCAATCATCACTAAGAATTATGAGGAAAACTAATATACAAGTTATGTATATTTAGCCAATAAATCATGGTTCAAAATAGGTTTTCAAAAACATTTTAAAATCACTTTAGAAAACCTTGGTGAAGTCTATTTTTTGATAGCCATCATCATTGTGGAAGTTGATACAAAGTAGGTCAAAAACTTTAAAGTTTTAACAGTTTTTGAACTTTGTACTAATCTCCTATTATAATGGTTAAAATATTTTTCGAAGATTTTTCACCGATTGTATGTGTGATAAGTATTATACGTATCAAATTTCGTGATTTTTCGATATACGTAGAATTACTTATGATTTTCTGAAATTTGATTCTGATAATTGAAATTCGGAAATTTTAGTTATCGATCATCGCTTGTGTCGATCGGTGATGTATCATGTCATCTTAGTGATGGAGTCGACTGCCAATGCTGATTTTGGGAAAACTAGGTTTGTTTAGCCTGATTTCAGCTACGGTTAAGGTCCCTAACCACTTCTAACCCTAGGATATGCTTTGGTAAGCATTATAAAGGGTGAAAATCCATTGGATATGGATTAGGAGAGGTGTTAGGATATTGCATCAAATTTAAGGTGGGGAGAGTTCATGTTTGAACTTTTAACCTTATTTTTTATGGTTTAGAGTTCCTATTAGCTTAGGGACTTCCCGAGGACATTGTTGGTGTAATGATCTAGGGGGAGCAAGCCTTTAGGGGGAGGAATTCATCATGGGATGATGAATGGTATTTTTCCTCATGAGGAGGAAAATGAGATTTTGAGAGACCCAATTTGGAAATTGGGAGAGCATATAGGATTGGCTCTCTTGAGTGAAATGAGACTTATCACTAGGAAGATGGTAGGCATCCTAAGTATTTTTGGACCAAGGGGGAGATTGTAAGATCTCATTGGGATATGAGACATTGACCTCCTTGGAAAGATAACCTTTTTGATGTATGCCAAAAAGGGGGAGAACATTAAATTACCAATTTGGAAAATTGGTAAGGTAATTTGAGTTAGGGGCCTAACTCAAGGTTTGTTTTGTCAAACATCAAAAAGGGAGAGATTGTTGGTGCAATCGGCCCAGGTCACGATTGAACTGACTCGAGTTTGACTCGAGAGATGTTTTGATGTTTGACAAAGTAAGTTGACATTGATGTTTGACATTAATGTCTGTTGATGTTTTAGGGAGATTGTTTATAAAATCAACCCGGGTTATGTTTAACTGGACTTGAGTTTGACTCAAGGGAGACTTTGATGGTTGACTAGGGTTGACCATGTGATCATGAGAAGTCCAAGTGGGACATTTTGTTAGTAATATATGAGAGATGTCCTAAGGCAATCGCCTTATGTATGAACCATTTATATGATAAATGAAGATTCACTATTTGAGTATACATGTTTAATGTATTTGATTGGATCTTAAACTCATTTACTGAATGTCCACGATACGATTCACAGCATGAGAGAATTTGTGATTGGATCACAACTAGTGAGTATCTCTACATGTGTAATTGTGATGTATCGGAATTATCCCTAGTCGATGAATTGATGGATTTGGACACCATCAATTCTGTCGAGACTAGCACGAGGTATACTCCTTGGTGTATCCAAGCAGCTGATTCTCACTGGCTGGAGACATAGTGATGTCCGGAGTTGATCGTGGATGCTAGTTATGGTAACTAGTTCATTGGAGTGACCAGCCGTAAGACTTCATATGGTTCTCTGCATATATAGATATGTCAATGAAGTTCTTACTGTGGCTTAAGTGCGATGTTCCTTTGACTTACTGTATTCAAGTCATCTTGATCATGGAGACTTATGCTTTGACATCTTAAGCAAACATCTCTAAGGAGATGTGGACCCGGGATGATTGGGTATAAGTCAAGTGATCAAGGTGTTTGAATAGCCTATAAAGGATTCACCACTCCTTGCGAGGAGATGTATACCCATGGCCTCTCGTCGGATTGTTACTAAAGTCTTTGGCCAAAGCATTACATGTTTAGAGTAAGGTACTCTTCGATACATGTGGAGTAACTAGAATCCGTAGGACGAAGAAATGATACTTGGGCTAGGTGTGACGTAGTCAGCCTAGTGGGGACTGACACAATAGACCATGTCCTGAACCAAGTGGGTATAAGATGAGTGAAGGGAATGGGGCACGATTCATTCGAGCCATCAAGGGTTTCGTAAATAGTTCGATCAACCGTTGATCTTTTCGGTTAATTGGGGATCATGATGTACTACTAGGTGCCACTCATGATCGCTCTATAATTAATGGTTAATTATAGACGGCCAACATAAACCGAGAACCTATTTGGTCACACGCACAACGAGTGTAATCCAAAGGATTTAAACGAGCTTGAGAATGGGATTCTCGAGAGAAACTATGTTTGGTTGGACCAAACATAAAGCGAGCATGAAATTGTTTCAGTCGCAATGGAAGCGTGGATGGGCAGTGTCTTATGAAGACATAATGGATGGACCAAAATGGTTTGGTCCTAATCCAATGGATGAGAATAAACCAAAGGGTTTGGTTTATATTAAACGAATGAACCAAAGGTTGGTTCGGTTCGTTTTAACTTAAAATAAACCATCATGGTTTGGTTTATTTTAACTTATCTTAATGGAGCGGGTTAACGGGCTTTATGGATATGATCCATTAACCATTAAGAGAATTAGTTCTCTATAAAAGTGGGCTTAAGGGATTGTTAAACCCTAATTAATCCAATCATCCAAACCCTAGCCGCCCAACACAAAGTTGCCGCCCAGCTTGTGTTGCCGCCCAGCCCCTAGCTCCTCCAACCGGCGTCCAGAAGGCGGCTTCCTTCCTCCTCGCCGACGTCGAGCTGCTGCCAGAAGAGTTCCGGCGATCCTCCTTAGGTTTGGCATCAAGGTAAGCACTTGGCTTCCTTTGTTGGCCGGCGCCTATCTCCTCCACCAAGCTGTCCAGTTTTCTGGACAGCTTCTTCTCCTCTCGTCGGAGCGTCGTTTGGACGACGGTTAGTGCTCCGATAGCGGCTAACATACCGGGGATTTGATCTCCGGTAATCCTCTGAGGTGGAGGACGAAGGATTCGTCAAACGGTTGACGAATACCTCTCCGGAGAAGCGAGTTTTGAGAACTCGTTTTGGATCCGAATTTGGATTCGGATCGTGATCATCTCGATCACGTCGTCTTCAACACGAGGCTAGTAACCCGCACGAAGACGGCTCGTGACTTAGCGAAGTCATCCCGAGGAGCTCGGCGTGGATACGGATAGAGACGATTCTTACGAGGATCGTTCCGGTTGATGCCGTTCCCGCTACACGTCATACGAAAGGTATAACGTAGTTAATTTCCTTTTATTGCAATTTTAATTTACGGTTATGTCTACACTTGTTGTAATAGCATGCGTGTGTTGTGTGTGTTGTAATAAATAGGAGTATTTATTATTTTTATTGCTTCCGCTGTGCTCATGTTTACGAAACATGATCGAACACACACACGCCGCGGTGCCGGAAACCCAACAGTGGTATCAGAGCCAGGTTGTGTTTCGACATAATCGTAAAATGGTTTTGCGATAGTCATAATGTATTTCTGGAAATTTTCTAATTTTGGAAATTTAGAAGTATTTATGGAAATTTTTCAATTTTGGAAAGTCTAGAAGTATTTATGGAAATCTTCCACTTTTGGAAAGTTGGAAGTATTTATGGAAATTGATATTTTCATAAATAAAATATTTGATTAGATTCTGGAAATTTGTTTCCTAATTTAATCATGATTTGATTTGGGAAATCAAATCTTAAAATATTTTATTTCTATAAGTAGTTTTAATGATTTAGGAAATTGGTTTCCTAAATAGATTTTCCTTAATCAAATAATTCCATGAATAAAATATGTGATTAGATTTGGAAATTTGTTTCCTAATTTAATTATGATTTGATTTGGAGAATCAAATCTTAAACATATTTTATTTCCATAAATAGTTATGACATATAAGGAAATATAGACATGACATAATTGTATGCCATGTAATTGCATTAGATGCATAACATTATGCCATGCGTGTCGTGACATGTAGATGTATGCCATGTATGCCATGCCATGTAGATAATAGTTATTTGCATGCAAAGAGGATGAGACATTAAAAACCCTTAATCAATATTAAAGCCTACACCTTCCATTAATATGGTTAGAACCAGAGTTCTGTTTCTTGTCTGGGTTGTTGGACTCTCTCCAAGCCCGGCTCGAACCTGAATATGTTCAAACCATGGAATAGTTTAATACTAATATGGTAAGAGTCAGAGGTCAATCGTTAGCTTTGGTTGTTGGACTCTCTCCAAGCTGGGCTAATTGGTTGAATGCGCTCTAACCATATTAAAACTATATCCCGATTAATGGGTTGGCTTTAACCTGGAGCATCGGCTTGTTGGACTCTCTCCAAGGTCGATGTAAAGGGAGGTGAAGTTGGGTGCTATGCATATGATGCATACTTGTTAATGTGTTAACAACCCGATGTATGTGTGAACATTCAAATAGTTGATAGCACATTGTGATAGTTGCATATACGTGATATGCAATCGGTATAGATGATACCTACCGTCGTAGTTATGAATGGCTTGTTGGACTCTCTCCAAGGTTGTTCATAACTATGATGGATATCAGCCCATTCGGAGATGGACCTACAATCTCCCGAAGTGATTTTGGGGTTTTTTGAAATTCGAAAAATGAATGGGATTTATAAATGTATATTGATGCATTTTAAAATCATTTTCTCATATATGCTCGTTTTGTATTTCTAGGTCAATAAATTGATCATGACGTCTTTGAATTTGCGCACTATTTTGGATTCGAACAAACTGACTGGGCCTAACTTCCTGGACTGGCTTAGAAACCTGAGAATTGTTCTCAAGGCGGAAAAGCTTGCATATGTCCTTGAAGAGCCTCTTCCTGACCTTCCTAAGGACGATGCAACTCCAGACCAAATGTTGGTCTATCAGAAGCATGTGGCAGATTCTGAGCTGGCGAGTTGCATCATGCTAGCGGCAATGGTACCGAGCGAGCGGCATGATGAGCATATGGATGCTAACACTATGGTCTTCCATCTTCATGAGTTGTTCGATGAGCAAGCGAGATCCAAAGGTTCGAGGTCTCTAGGCTCCTCTTCACCACGAAGATGCAAGAAGGTTCGTCACATGTAAATGCTGATTTGTGCTAAAGATGAAGCGGGTACATCGAGCTGACTAGCTACCCTCGGTTTTGTGATGGATCATGAGTTAAGTATTGACTTAATTCTGCATTGTTTGCCCAAGAGTTTCGCAATTTGTGATGAACTATCGGATGAACAAATTGGAATCCACCATTCCCGAGCTCCTCAATATGTCAAGACTGTGGAGCCTTACATGAAGCATGAGGAGAAGGCGGTTACATAGTTGATTCCTCAAAGAAAGGTTCTAAGAGGAAGGCAAAAGAAGAAGAAAGGAAAGAAAAGGCAAAGAAGGCGGAACGGCAAAAGGGCACTTGCCATCACTGTGGCAAGGAAGGCCACTGGCGAAGAAACTGCAAGATTTATCTTGAGTCCATGAAGAAGAAGAAGGCATCCGATGCCCCATCCTCTTCAGGTATCTTCGTTATTGATTGTCATTCTATTTCCTTAGACACTTGGGTATTGGATATTGGGTGTAGCTCACATATATGTAATGACATACAGGGGCTAAGGAATAGAAGAAGACTTGTCAGAGGGGAGTCAAATTTGCGAGTTGGCAATGGAGAAAAGGTTCCGTGATCGCCATCGGAACTTATTTGCTGAAGCTCCCTAGTGGACTAGTCTTGGAACTGGACAATTGCTATTATGTTCCTTCTCTAATAAAGAACATTGTTTCTATTTCCTGCTTAAATAGAAATGGTTTCCATTGAACGTTTAGTAACAATTGTTGTTATATAACTTTGAATGGCGTACTTTATGGAACTGGAACTTTGAGTAATGGCATTTATACGTTGGACGTATCCAGTGACATTTTCAATATCGAAGCGAGCAACACGCGTGCTCGAAAGGATAATCACATAGACTCCTATATGTGGCATTGTCGTCTTGGCCATATAAGCAAGAAATGCATGTCCGAATTACACCGATGTGGAATTCTGGAATCGTTTGAATTGGATTCATACGATACATGCGAATCATGCTTAAAAGGCAAGATGACTAAGTTACCTTTTACTGGAAAAGGTGAACGAGTGGGAGAGTTACTAGGTTTAGTACATACTGATGTATGTGGACCTATGTCAACTCAAGCATTAGGAGGCTATAGCTACTTCATTACCTTCACCGATGATCACTCACGGTTTGGGTATGTGTTCTTGATGAAACACAAGTCTGAAGCCAAGGTTCAAAGAATTCAGAAATGAAGTAGAGAAACAACATGACAAGAGTATTAAAATACTTCGATCGGATCGAGGTGGTGAATACTTAAGTCAAGAGTTTCTTGATTATCTAAGAGACAATGGCATATTGTCTCAATGGACTCCGCCCTATACACCACAGCATAATGGTGTATCTGAGAGGCGTAACCGGACCTTGTTGGACATGGTCAGGTCAATGATGAATCATGCAACTCTTCCCAAGTCCTTTTGGGGTTATGCACTTCAGACAGCTGTTTACTTGTTAAACAGAATGCCTACCAAGGTAGTCTCAACTACTCCATATGAGATATGGAATGGTAATAAACCTCATGTATCTTACTTGAAGATATGGGGTTGTCCTGCTTATGTGAAGCGGACTGTATCAGACAAACTGGATGCTAAGTCTGATAAATGTCTATTTATTGGATACCCTAAGGAAACAAGGGGTTACCAATTCTATCATCCTGTGGAACAAAAGGTGTTTGTTTCAAGGCATGCTGTGTTTCTAGAGAAAGAGTTTCTCTTGCAAGAAAACAGTGGGAGTGTCGTCGAGCTTGAGGAGGCTCGAGAGACTCAAATAGACATTAATGAGATACCTGGTGAAATGAACTCATAGTGATGAGCAATCTTGGACCTATTGTAACACCACATCTTCAGAGATCCGGTAGAACACGCAATATTCCCGAGAGATATGGATTTCTCGTAAGTGAATCGAACGACGTGTTACTCATTGATGATGAGGAGCCTACCAGTTATGAAGAAGTGCTGACAAGTTCAGAAAGGGATAAGTGGCTTGGTGCCATGAAGTCGGAAATGGATTCCATGTACGAAAACCAAGTTTGGAACTTGGTTGACCCACCTGAAGGCATAAAGCCTATAGGGTGCAAGTGGGTTTTCAAGAAGAAAACCGACATGGATGGTAATGTGATTACCTATAAGGCTAGATTGGTGGCGAAAGGATAATGTCAAAAGCAAGGTGTTGATTATGACGAAACCTATTCGCCTGTAGCTATGCTTAAATCCATTCGGATGCTCCTGGCCATAGCGGCTCATTATGATTATGAGATATGGCAGATGGATGTGAAAACAACTTTCCTTAATGGAAACCTGCTCGAGGACGTGTATATGATACAGCCTGAGGGTTTCACATCGGTTGATAAAACCAAGGTATGCAAATTGCGACGATCCATTTATGGATTGAAGCAAGCATCCAGGAGCTGGAATATCCGTTTTGATGAGATGATCAAAAAGTTTGATTTCTCACAAAATCCAGACGAACCTTGTGTGTACAAGAAGGTTAGTGGGAGTGCAGTCGTGTTCCTAGTATTGTATGTCGATGACATATTACTTATAGGAAACGATGTGTCCATCTTACAGTCAGTTAAGGTTTGGTTATCAAAGACATTCTCCATGAAAGACCTGGGAGAAGCAACCTACATCCTTGGGATTAAGATCTATAGAGATAGATCGAAACGGTTGCTTGGTCTTTCGCAGTCTACATATATAGACCGAGTGCTAAAGAGGTTTAGCATGTCGGAATCCAAGAAAGGTTATCTGCCCATCAGGCATGGGGTACACCTTTCGAAGTCTATGTGTCCGCGCACAGAAGACGAGAGGATTTGAATGAGTAAGATTCCCTATGCATCCGCAATAGGATCTATCATGTATGCTATGTTATGTACGAGGCCCGATGTATCGTATGCTCTGAGTGTCACGAGCAGATACCAGTCTGATCCAGGAATGGATCATTGGGCGGTTGTTAAGACGATCCTTAAGTACTTGAGAAGAACTAAGGATGTGTTCCTAATATATGGAGAAGGGGACATGGTGATACGCGGGTATACAGATGCCAGCTTCCAGACAGACAAGGATGATTCCAGGTCTCAGTCTGGATACGTGTTCACCTTGAATGGGGGCGCAGTGAGTTGGAAAAGTTCCAAACAAGAGACTGTAGCGGATTCTACCACTGAGGCAGAATATATTGCAGCTTCGGAAGCAGCAAAGGAAGCGGTTTGGATCAAGAAGTTCGTTCATGAACTTGGTGTTATTCCGGCCATTGTTGAAGCAATACCGGTCTACTGCGACAACAATGGAGCAATTGCACAGGCGAAAGAGCCAAGGTCTCATCAACGATCCAAACATGTGCTTCGCCGCTATCATCTTTGTTAGTCCATATAAGATCCACATATCTCCACAATGGTATGATATTGTCCACTTTGGGCCCAAGCCCTCATGGTTTTGTTTTTGGGCTTTACCCAAAAGGCCTCATGCCAATGGAGATATCTTTTTTCTTATAAGCACATGATCTTTTCCATGTCTTACCAATGTGGGACTTTGATTGTATTCCCCATACTCCCAACAATCCCCCCCTCAAACGAAGGACCACATTGGGCCCCCCCTCAAGCCTATCCCTCCTCAAAGGATTTTCTCTGCTTGATGTCCGATCTTCAACCCACCAGGACTTCCTGCCAGTTGTTCGGTCCCCCCGACCCAACTAGACTTCCTTCCTGATGTCTGGTTCTCTTGATCCGGACGTGGGAGCTCAACTTCCTTCGTTCGAGGTTCATGGCTTGACATGGACCATGGCTCTGATACCAAGTGTTAGTGCATATAAGATCCACATATCTCCACAATGGTATGATATTGTCCACTTTGGGCCCAAGCCCTCATGGTTTTGTTTTTGGGCTTTACCCAAAAGGCCTCATACCAATGGAGATATCTTTTTTCTTATAAGCACATGATCTTTTCCATGTCTTACCAATGTGGGACTTTGATTGTATTCCCCATACTCTCAACAATCCCCCCCTTGGTATACAATCACGACACTCTTAGAGTCGAAGAAACCATTAATATAGTTTTCGACGAAGGACACGAACCCGTTCAATCCTTAACAAAACCAACTAGCAAATCAACTTATAGCGAACCCGACTCTGATCTTGAACTTGAATCTCGTCCTAACCCAAGTCATCCTATCGACCAAGTGATAGATGACTCTAACCCAAGTCAAACTAGAACTCACCCAAGTCATCCTATCGACCAAGTGATAGATGACCCTAACCCGAGTCACACTAAGACTCAAACAAATCATCCTATCAATCAAGTTATAGGTGATCCAAATTTAGGGGTTCGAACTAGAGCTTCATATCGAAACCTTAGTCAAATCTCGTTAATTTCCAAAATCGAACCCAAAACTATTGAACAAGCACTTCTTGATCCCGACTGGATTATTGCTATGCAAGAAGAGCTAGCTCAATTCACTAGAAATGAAGTCTGGGAATTAGTACCACCACCTAAAGAAAAATCAATTATTGGAACAAGGTGGGTATTTCGAAATAAACTTGATGATAAAGGTGAAGTAGTTAGAAATAAAGCTAGGTTAGTCGCAAAAGGGTTTAGTCAAGTCGAAGGTTTAGATTACGATGAGACTGATTATGGCAAAAGGCTCAATAGTTAAGGGTATATTTGTTATCTTACGAGCTCAATTAAGTGTGCAGAAATGCTAAAGTTGAGCGGAAGGTCTGCGACACCCGGTGGGAACCGAGGTGGTCGGGCAACGCCAGAGGGACTTCGGAGGAAGCCGAGGTACTCGGGTGAAGACCGGAAGCGAGGCTACAAGGTAAGCTCGTGTGAAAGCGAAGCAAGGTCGTTAAGCGTAGATCCGACCCAATACCTCCAATGGAAGGTCTAGGTCGAGATCAGATGGTTAGAACCATCGTACTTTATATTTTAAGCTAACTTGTACTGCAGTCCAAAACCCTTTGACTACAGTCAACTGCTAGTCAAGTTCCAGCCTCGAGAAGAGCTCGAATTTCAAGGGGGTGAATTTGGACTTGACTCGTGTTTTGGTACAAAGGGTGATGTGGCATCAAGGTGGACATCCAAACCATCACCAAGCTTCCTTGTGGTGGACGCCCAAAATAAGGTGAGTTGGCACAAGATGGTTGGCTCCCATGATGTGGCACAAGTTGAATGGCTCCAACAAGTTGGCGCCCAAGGAGGTTGGAGGTGGCACAAGGTGGTTGGATGAAACACCTCATCCTCAAGTTGGCGCCCAAGGAGGTTGGAGGTGGCACAAGGTGGTTGGATGAAACACCTCATCCTTGAGTTGGCGCACAAGAAGGTTGGAGGTGGCACAAGGTGGTTGGATGAAACACCTCATCCTCAAGTTGGCGCCCAAGGAGGTTGGAGGTGGCACAAGGTGGTTGGATGAAACACCTCATCCTTGAGTTGGCGCACAAGAAGGTTGGAGGTGGCACAAGGTGGTTGGATGAAACACCTCATCCTTGGGTTGGGATAAGAACCTCACCTTGGACACTACCTATGTCTAAATTCATAGATCAATATCCATAAATAGACATGTTCAAGCCAAGCAAATAACAAGAATTCAAGAGCTCTCAACACGCCGTCGTAACGCCGCTACTACTACTCACATTTGCTACGACGAAGTGCCGCCGACAACGAAAGCTACATCTTCTACTTATAAGAGTTGTCGGTATATTTATTTAAGTTCTACTTCTTTAAATTGTCTTTGTGCTTTAATCGTAACAAGGAAAGGGGGAGTGTCCCTTTGTCTTGATTTCTTTTTGTAATCGTTGCTCCTACTTCCAACGAAGAGGAGTGGTTTTAGTGAATTGCCCTCCGTACGTGATCAAGGATCACTAGGGCCGTGGATTAGCAATCGAAAGATTGTGAACCACGTAAAAATATCTTGTCTACTTTATATTTCCGCTGTGCACTCTCTACTTGTTTTTTACTTATTGCAAAAGTTTTTTAACGACATCGTATCGCTATTCACCCCCCCCCCTCTAGCGACACTTTCGATCCAACAATTGGGAGTAGACAAAAGTCAAACTAGAACTCACCCCTAAATTTGGATCACCTATAACTTGATTGATAGGATGATTTGTTTGAGTCTTAGTGTGACTCGGGTTAGGGTCATCTATCACTTGGTCGATAGGATGACTTGGGTGAGTTCTAGTTTGACTTGGGTTAGAGTCATCTATCACTTGGTCGATAGGATGACTTGGGTTAGGACGAGATTCAAGTTCAAGATCAGAGTCGGGTTCGCTATAAGTTGATTTGCTAGTTGGTTTTGTTAAGGATTGAACGGGTTCGTGTCCTTCGTCGAAAACTATATTAATGGTTTCTTCGACTCTAAGAGTGTCGTGATTGTATACCCTATAAGCTCTACTGGTGGTTGAGTATCCTAGAAAGGTTCCAGTAGAGGTTTTGGATTTGAATTTCCCTAGGTAATCCTTAGTGTTTAAGATATGTACATTGCATCCAAATACCCTAAAGTACTTGATGTTCGGTATTTTATCGTGATAAATCTCGTACGAGGTCTTTTGGTGCCTCTTTACCATAAGGATCCTATTTTGGACATAGCAAGCCGTACTAACGGCCTCTGCCAAAATCTATCGGGTAGGTTATACTCGTTTAACATTGTCCTAGCGGCTTCTTGTAGGGTTCTATTTTTCCGTCGACTAACCCATTTTGTTGTGGGGTTCTAGGACATGAAAACTCATGGTGGTATCCGTTTAGGTTACGTAAATCAGAAACTCGTGGTTTTTAATTCACCACCATGATCGCTTCTAAGTCTTTTAATCTTAAGGTTCTTTTGATTTTCGATTAACCTACAAAGATTGATTAGTTGGTCTAGGTATCATTTTTATGTTTGATAAACCTAACCCAAGTAAATCTAGAATAGTCGTCAATTATGACTAAGCAAAATTGACTACCATTGAGTGACTTAGCTCCATGTGAATCAAATAGATCCATGTGTAGGAGCTCAAGAACACTTTTGGTTCGTTCTTGATTAGTTAATTGATGTTGTGTCCTAGATTGTTTACCTTGTTGACAAGCATTACATATTTAATTATCCAAGTTGTTTAGTTTAGGCAAACCTATAACCAAGCCACTCGACTCATCTTGTGGACGAGTCTTGGGTGCAGTGTCCGAGTCTTGCGTGCCATAACCAAGATTCCTCTTCTTTGTGTCATAAGACACTTGGTTGAGGAGTTGGGTAAATTTATTGTGTAGATGTTGCTACTCCTAGTTCCTTTAAGTATTATTTTAGATGTTGCATTTATTTTGATTACGATTCATTTTCTAGAAATATGACCTTATAATTGTTATCACACAATTGGCTTACACTAAGTAAATTATATTGAAAGTTTTCTACTAATAAGACATTTTGAATTGTAAAGTTAGAGTTGAGCTCAATATCACGATCCGATGATTTTGAGCTTGCCGTTATTTCAAGGCTACCGATCCTTGTCGTTTGAATCGTAACCGAAAATTTGAGTTGATCCCGGTCATGTGTCGGGAGCAACCATATCACAACATCCATTGATCCTACACATAAGGTAGTTGGATCGGATATTGGAATTACTAAAGGGTTGTTTGTAAGTTTTAAACCTAAATCATCTCACCAATATCTACATGATCAAAACATGTTATTCCTATGTGTTATTGTGAGATGACTATCAATTTTACTTGATTAATTTTAATGAATTTAAATTAACCAACATTAGGTTAGATTCGATTTAGTCTAAGCTCATCAAGTAATCTTTTCAAGAGATTAGCTTCGGTCGTGGCGAGCACAGAGGCCTTCTTTGATCGGAACAACGACCACTTCCTTAGACAAAGCTAATTTCAAGAAATTGATAACTCGACTTACTTGAGACTACGTCTTGGTCTAACTAGTTATTTTTGAAAAGAGGCTCCCGAGGCTCAATCTTTTAGAGGATTTTAGTTGGTTTATTTTTGAAAAGAGGCTCCCGAGGCTCAATCTTTCGCAGGATTTTAGTTGGTTATGAGTCCTATCTAACCATTCTAAAAATAAAGGAAAAACTAAGCATGCAATTTCTAAGACTTAACAAAATACATTTTGTATTGGCTCCCTCGACCATTGAATCGAGTGGGTCTATTCACATAGTGAATTTGGTCCTGGGAACCCAATACATGTTAGATCCTAAAGTTGAAATCAAAGTGGTCTTAGGGACCCATGCTTGGACATTTTTCTTATGTTGGTTTACTATAGACATATATGACTTATTGGTTGTATTTGAGTTAAACCCGAGTCCGGCCTTGTTGTACACGGCCCTTTGTGATCCAAGTAAGAGGTCAAGTCCCTTGGATCCCAAAGTGAACCTTTCCAACGTGTTCCTAAGGTCTTCGACTTGTGTTTTCAAAAGCGAGTTCTCAACTTCAAGCTTTTCAACTTGAGTTGAGTCCTCCTCTTGAATACGAGTAGTCGAAGAAGTTAGGGAGACCTCATGTTTGAGAAGGTTAACCTCCTCAATTAGGGTCTCGACCTTGGACTCGGACTTAGCTAGTTTCTTATTTAAAAATTTAATTGCACCATACAAAGTATTAAGTAACGACCGACTTACCCTTAATGATTCTTTTGAACCGGATACGGATCCGTGGCTTGTCTTGAATGGAAGCTCATCATCGGATTCGGACTCGGACTCTTCTTGGTTTCGAGTCGCGTGCTCGGTCGGCTTGGCCATTAGAGCTTGGATATCGCCTTCTTCCTCCGACAACTCCTCCCAAGTAGCGTTAGCGCTTTCTTGGTCTTTGATGCGTTATTCTTTAGCTTTGGGCACTCGGACTTGATGTGACCGAACCGCTGCACTCATAGCATCTAAAATTAGAAGTATTTGAATTAGGTTTAGGCTACCTTGAGTTGTTGGTCGTTTCGTCTCTTGATCATCTTCCAAACTAGATTGACTAGTTCGGATTCTATTTCGAGTCTACTTCCGATTCGGACTCGTCTTCTTCCTTGGGGGTGGCTTGCTTGCGGGCTTCTTCTTCTTGGAACTCGCAACTAACGCAAATACTCTTCTCGGCACGGACCACGTTAGTTTGCTCATGTAATTCAAGTTCAAAAACAATTCGTCCTAACCTAATTTTAGAAAGGTCCTTGGAGACCTTGTAGGCATCGACCATGGATGCCCACAAGGTGGTCCTAGGAAACGAGTTAAGAGAATACGATAAGGTTGCGATTCTCGACCTTTTGTCCGATGGCATGGAGTTGGTTGACGATGTCTTGGATACGAGCATGTAGTTGAGTTGCGGTCTCGTTTTCCTGCATTTTCAAGTTATACAATTTATTTAAAAGTAAATCTCTTTTACATACCTTCGTGTTGTCGGTGCCTTCGTGTAGTTCCACTAGCTTGGTCCATAAGTCCTTTGCACTAATGAAGGGGCCGACGCGGTTGAGCTCTTCCTTGGACAACCCACATTGCAAGATTTGAGTTGCCTTGGCATCGGCTTCTACTTGTTTTTCATGGAATTTGACCATTGATCGTAACCCAAAGATTCACCATCTTCATTAATAGGAAGTGTGAAACCGGTTTGGATTACGATCCACATCTCGATTTGGGTTTTAAGAAAGCATTCCATCCGACCCTTCCAATAACGAAAGTCATTACCGTTGTAAAACGGGGGTCAGGCGGTGCTAAACCCCTCGAGATGGGCCATTTAAAAACAAGAAGAAGAACAGCGAAAAGAATCTTGCAAAACACACACGAAAGAATATTCCAAGACTTTCGTCTTGGATTAGTAGTCGAGAAGTAAAAAGATATATAAAATGTAACTTGCAAAAGAAATAAACAATCAAATGCGAATGTCGTTGAAGTTCCGAGGACAACCTTACTCGGGATCTAACCCAAGGACAACCTTATCCGGATCCTAAAGCCTCTAATGCAATTCTATATGTAGGAGAAGATAAGCAAGTGAAATAATTATACGAAAACAGAAATAAATAAATAAAAATCTGTAAAAAGAAAAACAAAGCTAGATTGGTGGTTTCACGAATCTTAGCGCCCGACTCGATACCAATTGTTGGATCGAAGTGTCGCTAGAGGGGGTGTGAATAAGCGATACGATGTCGTTAAAAACTTTTGCAATAAGTAAAAAGCAAGTAGAGAGTGCACAGGAAATATAAAGTAGACAAGATATTTTTACGTGGTTCACAATCTTTCGATTGCTAATCCACGGCCCTAGTGATCCTTGATCACGTACGGAGGGCAATTCACTAAAACCACTCCTCCTCGTTGGAGGTAGGAGCAACGATTACAAAAGAAATCAAGGCAAAGGGACACTCCCCTTTCCTTGTTACGATTAAAGCACAAAGACAATTTAAAGAAGTAGAACTTAAATAAATATACCGACAACTCTTATAAGTAGAAGATGTAGCTTCGTTAGCGGCACTTCGTCGTAGCAAATGTGAGTAGTAGTAGCGACGCTTACGACGGGCGTGTTGAGAGCTCTTGAATTCTTGTAATTTGCTTGGCTTGAACATGTCTATTTATGGATATTGATCTATGAATTTAGACATAGGTAGTGTCCAAGGTGAGGTTCTTATCCCCAAGACTTGTTCATCCACATCCTTTGCGCTAACTCAAGGATGAGGTGTTTCATCCAACCACCTTGTGCCACCTCCAACCTCCTTGTGCGCCAACTCAAGGATGAGGTGTTTCATCCAACCACCTTGTGCCACCTCCAACCTCCTTGGGCGCCAACTTGAGGATGAGGTGTTTCATCCAACCACCTTGTGCCACCTCCAACCTCCTTGGGCGCCAACTTGTTGGAGCCATTCAACTTGTGCCACATCATGGGAGCCAACCATCTTGTGCCAACTCACCTTATTTTGGGCGTCCACCACAAGGAAGCTTGGTGATGGTTTGGATGTCCACCTTGATGCCACATCACCCTTTGTACCAAAACACGAGTCAAGTCCAAATTCACCCCCTTGAAATTCGAGCTCTTCTCGAGGTCGAACTTGACTAGCAGTTGTTGTAGTCAAAGGGTTTTGACCGATACAAGTTAGCTTAAAATATAAAGTACGATGGTTCTAACCATCTGATCTCGACCTAGACCTTCCATTGGAGGTATTGGGTCGGATCTACGCTTAACGACCTTGCTTCGCTTTCACACGAGCTTACCTTGTAGCCTCGCTTCCGGTCTTCACCCGAGTACCTCGGCTTCCTCCGAAGTCCCTCTGGCGTTGCCCGACCACCTCGGTTCCCACCGGGTGTCGCAGACCTTCCGCTCAACTTTAGCATTTCTGCACACTTAATTGAGCTCGTAAGATAACAAATATACCCTTAACTATTGAGCCTTTTGCCATAATCAAAATACCGGTTCGACTTTGGTGCCCACTGCACCAACAATTGTTGGGAGTATGGGGAATACAATCAAAGTCCCACATTGGTAAGACATGGAAAAGATCATGTGCTTATAAGAAAAAAGATATCTCCATTGGTATGAGGCCTTTTGGGTAAAGCCCAAAAATAAAACCATGAGGGCTTAGACCCAAAGTGGACAATATCATGCCATTGTGGAGATATGTGGAGCTTATAAGCACTAACAATTGGTATCAGAGCCATGGTCCATGTCAAGCCATGAACCTCGAACGAAGGAAGTTGAGCTCCCACGTCCGGATCAAGAGAACCAGACATCAGGAAGGAAGTCTAGTTGGGTCGGGGGGACCGAACAACTGGCAGGAAGTCCTGGTGGGTTGAAGATCGGACATCAAGCAGAGAAAATCCTTCGAGGAGGGATAGGCTTGAGGGGGGGCCCAATGTGGTCCTTCGTTTGAGGGGGGGATTGTTGGGAGTATGGGGAATACAATCAAAGTCCCACATTGGTAAGACATGGAAAAGATCATGTGCTTATAAGAAAAAAGATATCTCCATTGGTATGAGGCCTTTTGGGTAAAGCCCAAAAATAAAACCATGAGGGCTTAGAACCAAAGTGGACAATATCATGCCATTGTGGAGATATGTGGAGCTTATAAGCACTAACAATTGGTACGATGTCGTTAAAAAACTTTTGCAATAAGTAAAAAGCAAGTAGAGAATGCACAGCGGAAATATAAAGTAGACAAGATATTTTTACGTGGTTCACAATCTTTCGATTGCTAATCCACGGCCCTAGTGATCCTTGATCACGTACGGAGGGCAATTCACTAAAACCACTCCTCCTCGTTGGAGGTAGGAGCAACGATTACAAAAAGAAATCAAGGCAAAGGGACACTCCCCCTTTCCTTGTTACGATTAAAGCACAAAGACAATTTAAAGAAATAGAACTTAAATAAATATACCGACAACTCTTATAAGTAGAAGATGTAGCTTTCGTTGTCGGCGGCACTTCGTCGTAGCAAATGTGAGTAGTAGTAGCGGCGTTACGACGGCGTGTTGAGAGCTCTTGAATTCTTGTGATTTGCTTGGCTTGAACATGTCTATTTATGGATATTGATCTATGAATTTAGACATAGGTAGTGTCCAAGGTGAGGTTCTTATCCCAACTCAAGGATGAGGTGTTTCATCCAACCACCTTGTGCCACCTCCAACCTTCTTGTGCGCCAACTCAAGGATGAGGTGTTTCATCCAACCACCTTGTGCCACCTCCAACCTCCTAACTTGAGGATGAGGTGTTTCATCCAACCACCTTGTGCCACCTCCAACCTCCTTGGGCGCCAACTTGAGGATGAGGTGTTTCATCCAACCACCTTGTGCCACCTCCAACCTCCTTGGGCGCCAACTTGTTGGAGCCATTCAACTTGTGCCACATCATGGGAGCCAACCATCTTGTGCCAACTCACCTTATTTTGGGCGTCCACCACAAGGAAGCTTGGTGATGGTTTGGATGTCCACCTTGATGCCACATCACCCTTTGTACCAAAACACGAGTCAAGTCCAAATTCACCCTTGAAATTGAGCTCTTCTCGAGGTCGGAACTTGACTAGCAGTTGATGTAGTCAAAGGGTTTTGACCGCATACAAGTTAGCTTAAAATATAAAGTACGATGGTTCTAACCATCCGATCTCTAAACCTAGACCTTCCATTGGAGGTATTGGGTCGGATCTACGCTAACGACCTTGCTTCGCCACACGAGCTTACCTTGTAGCCTCGCTTCCGGTCTTCACCCGAGTACCTCGGCTTCCTCCAAGTCCTCGGCGGCGTTGCCACCACCTCGGTTCCCACCGGGTGTCGCAGACCTTCCGCTCAACTTTAGCATTTACGCACACTTAATTGAGCTCGTAAGATAACAAATATACCCTTAACTATTGAGCCTTTTGCCATAATCAAAATCTGGGTTCGACTTTGGTGCCCATCGCACCAACAATCTCCCCTTTGATTCATGGCAAACCGACACAAAAGTTAAGGAAAAATTAAGCATAACAGTAAGCTAGCATAATGATTAAGCATGAATGAGCTAGCATAAAGATTAAATATGAATGAGCTAGCATAATGATTAAGCATGAATGAGCTAGCATAAAGATTAAATATGAATGAGCTAGCATAAAGATTAAATATGAATGAGCTAGCATAATGATTAAGCATGAGTGAGAAATATTATTGTTTCAAGTTCTCCCCTTTGAGGTAACCTCCCCCTTGACCGAAGGTGAGTTCTTGAAAAATAATTTTTACTCCCCCTTAATAGTTGCTTAAGTAAACGGAATTACTTAATATAAAAGGTAATAATTTTGTTTACTTTCTTCCTTACTTTTGTGACTTTCTCCCCCTTTTGCCTTAACTCAAAAAGTTTGTAAATATATTTTAGGGTTTGTAAGTCCAAGCAAGTTCCCAATATAAATATATATATATTTTTTTAAATAATAATAAGCTTGAAAATATGTTCATCTAAAATGTACAACTCCGGTTGGACTTGATTGATATAGAATGATCAATAAGTCTTGAAGGAGTTGATTAATTTTAAATAATTATGAGCCATGGTCCATGTCAAGCCATGAACCTCGAACGAAGGAAGTTGAGCTCCCATGTCCGGATCAAGAGAACCAGACATCAGGAAGGAAGTCTAGTTGGGTCGGGGGGACCGAACAACTGGCAGGAAGTCCTGGTGGGTTGAAGATCGGACATCAAGCAGAGAAAATCCTTTGAGGAGGGATAGGCTTGAGGGGGGGCCCATTGTGGTCCTTCGTTTGAGGGGGGGATTGTTGGGAGTATGGGGAATACAATCAAAGTCCCACATTGGTAAGACATGGAAAAGATCATGTGCTTATAAGAAAAAAGATATCTCCATTGGAAAGAGGCCTTTTGGGTAAAGCCCAAAAACAAAACCATGAGGGCTTGGGCCCAAAGTGGACAATATCATACCATTGTGGAGATATGTGGATCTTATATGGACTAACAATTGGTATCAGAGCCGGGGGCGCTAAGATTCGGTGAAACCACCAATCTAGCTTTGTTTTTCTTTTTTTTTACAGATTTTTTATTTATTTATTTCTGTTTTCGTATAATTATTTCACTTGCTTATCTTCTCCTACATATAGAATTGCATTAGAGGCTTTAGGATCCGGATAAGGTTGTCCTTCGGGTTAGATCCCGAGTAAGGTTGTCCTCCGGAACTTCAACGACATTCGCATTTGATTGTTTATTTCTTTTTGCAAGTTACATTTTATATATCTTTTTACTTCCCAAGACTACTAATCCAAGGCGAAAGTCTTGGAATATTCTTTCGTGTGTGTTTTGCAAGATTCTTTTAAATGCGTTCTTCTTCTTGTTTTAAATGGCCCATCTCGAAGGTTTAGTTTTACCGCCCGACCCGTTTTACAGTGTAATGACTTTCGTTATTGGAAGGGTCGGATGGAATGCTTTCTTAAAACCCAAATCGAGATGTGGATCGTAATCCAAACCGGTTTCACACTTCCTATTAATGAAGATGGTGAATCTTTGGGTTACGATCAATGGTCAAATTCCATGAAAAAACAAGTAGAAGCCGATGCCAAGGCAACTCAAATCTTGCAATGTGGGTTGTCCAAGGAAGAGCTCAACCGCGTCGGCCCCTTCATTAGTGCAAAGGACTTATGGACCAAGCTAGTGGAACTACACGAAGGCACCGACGACACAAAGGTATGTAAAAGAGATTTACTTTTAAATAAATTGTATAACTTGAAAATGCAGGAAAACGAGACCGCAACTCAACTACATGCTCGTATCCAAGACATCGTCAACCAACTCCATGCCATCGGACAAAAGGTCGAGAATCGCGACCTTATCAGGTATTCTCTTAACTCGTTTCCTAGGACCACCTTGTGGGCATCCATGGTCGATGCCTACAAGGTCTCCAAGGACCTTTCTAAAATTAGGTTAGACGAATTGTTTTCGGAACTTGAATTACATGAGCAAACTAACGTGGTCCAGGCCGAGAAGAGTATTGCGTTAGTTGCAGGTTCCAAGAAGAAGAAGCCCGCAAGCAAGCCACCCCCGAAGGAAGAAGACGAGTCCGAATCGGAAGTAGACTCCGAAATAGAATCCGAACTAATAAAACCATGAGGGTCTAGGCCCAAAGTGGACAATATCATGTCATTGTGGAGATATGTGGAGCTTATAAGCACTAACAATTGGTATCAGAGCCATGGTCCATGTCAAGCCATGAACCTCGAACGAAGGAAGTTGAGCTCCCACGTCCAGATCAAGAGAACCAGACATCAGGAAGGAAGTCTAGTTGGGTCGGGGGGACCGAACAACTGGCATGAAGTCCTGGTGGGTTGAAGATCGGACATCAAGCAGAGAAAATCCTTCGAGGAGGGATAGGCTTGAGGGGGGGCCCAATGTGGTCCTTCGTTTGAGGGGGGGATTGTTGGGAGTATAGGGAATACAATCAAAGTCCCACATTGGTAAGACATGGAAAAGATCATGTGCTTATAAGAAAAAAGATATCTCCATTGGTATGAGGCCTTTTGGGTAAAGCCCAAAAATAAAACCATGAGGGTCTAGGCCCAAAGTGGACAATATCATGTCATTGTGGAGATATGTGGAGCTTATAAGCACTAACAATTGGTATCAGAGCTCTTCTCGAGGCTGGAACTTGACTAGCAGTTGACTGTAGTCAAAGGGTTTTGGACTGCAGTACAAGTTAGCTTAAAATATAAAGTACGATGGTTCTAACCATCTGATCTCGACCTAGACCTTCCATTGGAGGTATTGGGTCGGATCTACGCTTAACGACCTTGCTTCGCTTTCACACGAGCTTACCTTGTAGCCTCGCTTCCGGTCTTCACCCGAGTACCTCGGCTTCCTCCGAAGTCCCTCTGGCGTTGCCCGACCACCTCGGTTCCCACCGGGTGTCGCAGACCTTCCGCTCAACTTTAGCATTTCTGCACACTTAATTGAGCTCGTAAGATAACAAATATACCCTTAACTATTGAGCCTTTTGCCATAATCAAAATACCGGTTCGACTGTGGTGCCCACTGCACCAACAATCTCCCCCTTTTTGATTCATGGCAAACCGACACAAAAGTTAAGGAAAAATTAAGCATAACAGTAAGCTAGCATAATGATTAAGCATGAATGAGCTAGCATAAAGATTAAATATGAATGAGCTAGCATAATGATTAAGCATGAATGAGCTAGCATAATGATTAAGTATGAATGAGCTAGCATAAAGATTAAGCATGAGTGAGCTAGCATAAAGATTAAGCATGAGTGAGAAATATTATTGTTTCAAGTTCTCCCCTTTGAGGTAACCTCCCCCTTGACCGAAGGTGAGTTCTTGAAAAATAATTTTTACTCCCCCTTAATAGTTGCTTAAGTAAACGGAATTACTTAATATAAAAGGTAATAATTTTGTTTACTTTCTTCCTTACTTTTGTGACTTTCTCCCCCTTTTGCCTTAACTCAAAAAGTTTGTAAATATATTTTAAGGTTTGTAAGTCCAAGCAAGTTCCCAATATAAATATATTGGGATCGAAAGTGTCGCTAGAGGGGGGGGGGTGAATAGCGATACGATGTCGTTAAAAAACTTTTGCAATAAGTAAAAGTTGGATCGAAAGTGTCGCTAGAGGGGGGGGTGAATAGCGATACGATGTCGTTAAAAAACTTTTGCAATAAGTAAAAAGCAAGTAGAGAGTGCACAGCGGAAATATAAAGTAGACAAGATATTTTTACGTGGTTCACAATCTTTCGATTGCTAATCCACGGCCCTAGTGATCCTTGATCACGTACGGAGGGCAATTCACTAAAACCACTCCTCCTCGTTGGAGGTAGAACCTTGATTACAAAAGAAATCAAGGCAAAGGGACACTCCCCCTTTCCTTGTTACGATTAAAGCACAAAGACAATTTAAAGAAGTAGAACTTAAATAAATATACCGACAACTCTTATAAGTAGAAGATGTAGCTTTCGTTGTCGGCGGCACTTCGTCGTAGCAAATGTGAGTAGTAGTAGCGACGTTACGATGGCGTGTTGAGAGCTCTTGAATTCTTGTAATTTGCTTGGCTTGAACATGTCTATTTATGGATATTGATCTATGAATTTAGACATAGGTAGTGTCCAAGGTGAGGTTCTTATCCCCCAAGACTTGTTCATCCACATCCTTTGCGCCAACTCAAGGATGAGGTGTTTCATCCAACCACCTTGTGCCACCTCCAACCTCCTTGTGCGCCAACTCAAGGATGAGGTGTTTCATCCAACCACCTTGTGCCACCTCCAACCTCCTTGGGCGCCAACTTGAGGATGAGGTGTTTCATCCAACCACCTTGTGCCACCTCCAACCTCCTTGGGCGCCAACTTGTTGGAGCCATTCAACTTGTGCCACATCATGGGAGCCAACCATCTTGTGCCAACTCACCTTATTTTGGGCGTCCACCACAAGGAAGCTTGGTGATGGTTTGGATGTCCACCTTGATGCCACATCACCGTTTGTACCAAAACACGAGTCAAGTCCAAATTCACCCCCTTGAAATTCGAGCTCTTCTCGAGGCTGGAACTTGACTAGCAGTTGACTGTAGTCAAAGGGTTTTGGACTGCAGTATAAGTTAGCTTAAAATATAAAGTACGATGGTTCTAACCATCTGATCTCGACCTAGACCTTCCATTGGAGGTATTGGGTCGGATCTACGCTTAACGACCTTGCTTCGCTTTCACACGAGCTTACCTTGTAGCCTCGCTTCCGGTCTTCACCCGAGTACCTCGGCTTCCTCCGAAGTCCCTCTGGCGTTGCGCGACCACCTCGGTTCCCACCGGGTGTCGCAGACCTTCCGCTCAACTTTAGCATTTCTGCACACTTAATTGAGCTCGTAAGATAACAAATATACCCTTAACTATTGAGCCTTTTGCCATAATCAAAATACCGGTTCGACTTTGGTGCCCACTGCACCAACAATCTTATCAGAGAGATCATCAGTAGGAATGAAATACAAATCGAGAAAATTCCCACTGAAAGGAACTTAGCGGATCCTTTGACTAAAGCATTACCTCAAAGTAAGTTTGAGGGTCATGTTGGTGCTTATGGTATTGGATACCGTAGCGATTGGCATTAGGCCAAGTGGGAGTCTGTTAGTAATATATGAGAGATGTCCTAAGGCAATCGCCTTATGTATGAACCATTTATATGATAAATGAAGATTCACTATTTGAGTATACATGTTTAATGTATTTGATTGGATCTTAAACTCATTTCTTGAATGTCCACGATCGATTCACAGCATGAGAGAATTTGTGATTGGATCACAACTAGTGAGTATCTCTACATGTGTAATTGTGATGTATCGGAATTATCCCTAGTCGATGATTGATGGATTTGGACACCATCAATTCTGTCGAGACTAGCACGAGGTATACTCCTTGGTGTATCCAAGCAGCTGATTCTCACTGGCTGGAGACATAGTGATGTCCGGAGTTGATCGTGGATGCTAGTTATGGTAACTAGTTCATTGGAGTGACCAGCCGTAAGACTTCATATGGTTCTCTGCATATATAGATATGTCAATGAAGTTCTTACCGTGGCTTAAGTGCGATGTTCCTTTGACTTGCGGTATTCAAGTCATCTTGATCATGGAGACTTATGCTTTGACATCTTAAGCAAACATCTCTAAGGAGATGTGGACCCGGATGATTGGGTATAAGTCGAAGTGATCGAAGGTGTTTGAATAGCCTATAAAGGATTCACCACTCCTTGCGAGGAGATGTATACCCATGGCCTCTCGTCGGATTGTTACTAAAGTCTTTGGCCAAAGCATTACATGTTTAGAGTAAGGTACTCTTCGATACATGTGGAGTAACTAGAATCCGTAGGACGAGGAAATGATACTTGGGCTAGGTGTGACGTAGTCAGCCTAGTGGGGACTGACACAATAGACCATGTCTGAACCAAGTGGGTATAAGATGAGTGAAGGGAATGGGGCCGCGATTCATTCGTGCTCTTGAAGGGTTTCGAAATAGTTACGGATCAACCGTTGATCTTTTCGGTTAATTGGGGATCATGATGTACTACTAGGTGCCACTCATGATCGCCTCGTAATTAATGGTTAATTATAGGCGGCCAACATAAACCGAGAACCTATTTGGTCACGCGACAACGAGTGTAATCCAAAGGATTTAAAACGAGCTTGAGAATGGGATTCTCAGACCGAGAGAAACTATGTTTGGTTGGACCAAACATAAAGCGAGCATGAAATTGTTTCAGTCGCAATGGAAGCGTGGATGGGCAGTGTCTTATGAAGACATAATGGATGGACCAAAATGGTTTGGTCCTAATCCAATGGATGAGAATAAACCAAAGGGTTTGGTTTATATTAAACGAATGAACCAAAGGTTGGTTCGGTTCGTTTTAACTTAAAATAAACCATCATGGTTTGGTTTATTTTAACTTATCTTAATGGAGCGGGTTAACGGGCTTTATGGATATGATCCATTAACCATTAAGAGAATTAGTTCTCTATAAAAGTGGGCTTAAGGGATTGTTAAACCCTAATTAATCCAATCATCCAAACCCTAGCCGCCCAACACAAAGTTGCCGCCCAGCTTGTGTTGCCGCCCAGCCCCTAGCTCCTCCAACCGGCGTCCAGAAGGCGGCTTCCTTCCTCCTCGCCGGCGTCGAGCTGCTGCCGGAAGAGTTCCGGCGATCCTCCTTAGGTTTGGCATCAAGTTAAGCACTTGGCTTCCTTTGTTGGCCGGCGCCTATCTCCTCCACCAAGCTGTCCAGTTTTCTGGACAGCTTCTTCTCCTCTCGTCGGAGCGTCGTTTGGACGACGGTTAGTGCTCCGACAGCGGCTAACATACCGGGGATTTGATCTCCGGTAATCCTCTGAGGTGGAGGACGAAGGATTCGTCAAACGGTTGACGAATACCTCTCCGGAGAAGCGAGTTTTGAGAACTCGTTTTGGATCCGAATTTGGATTCGGATCGTGATCATCTCTCGATCACGTCGTCTTCAACACGAGGCTAGTAACCCGTACGAAGACGAAGCTCGTGACTTAGCGAAGTCATCCCGAGGAGCTCGGCGTGGATACGGATAGAGACGATTCTTACGAGGATCGTTCCGGTTGATGCCGTTCCCGCTACACGTCATACGAAAGGTATAACGTAGTTAATTTCCTTTTATTGCAATTTTAATTTACGGTTATGTCTACACTTGTTGTAATAGCATGCGTGTGTTGTGTGTGTTGTAATAAATAGGAGTATTTATTATTTTTAATTGCTTCCGCTGTGCTCATGTTTACGAAACATGATCGAACACACACACGCCGCGGTGCCGGAAACCCAACACATTTGGCATTTGGGAAAGTCCAAGCATGGGTCTTGGCAATGTAAAGTCCAAGTCTTGAGTACTTGGCATGGAAAGTTCAACATGGGTTGGCAAGGGAAGTCCAAGCATGAGTCTTGGCATTTGAGAAGTCCAAGGGGTTTGATAATGGCAGCGTAAAGTCCAAGCGGGAGTCTTGGCAGAATAAGTCTAATGTTTGGTGGCATAAAGTCCAAGCGGATTCTTGGCAGCGTAAGTCCAATGTGCCTTGGCGGTGTAGACACCGTTAGCATGACATAGCCAATGGAAGCACCTGAAGGCTAGCGCGATGGATGAACAAGTCATGGATGACTTGGAGAGATTCAAGAGGCGTAAGGCTGATGGAGGTGTCTAGAAGGCTTAGGTCTAGGCTAAGGGTGGTCTAGCAAGTATGGGGGCACCATACTTGGGCTAAAACCTCATGTTTGAGGTGTGCCAGTCGACTGGTGCCATGTGGCAGTCGACTGGCGTAGTCAACTAGGGTTTGACTGTGGGAATTGCCCTAGCAGTCGACTGATTGGATGAGCAGTCGACTGATCTTGTGATCAGTCGATTGATGCTTGGATTTTAGGGCACAGAATGGAGTCTCACTCGACCACTGGGATGAGCAGTCGAGTGATGACTTGAACAGTCGACTGATGCTCATGATCAGTTGACTGATGTCCTAGCCGTTGGATTTTTCCAGCGTGGATTACACCGTTGTCTCACAGCAACAGTGTGATTAGTCGACTTATGGTCTCGAGCAATCGACTGATCGACATTTTCCAGCACAGGTTGAAGCTATAAAAGGAGCTCGTGATGGAGAAAAATGCATCCGGTTCTTGAGGGCTATTGTGGCGATTTGTTGTTGCAAATCAGGTCTCCAAGTGCTAGCAAGCAACCAAGCATTCAAGCAATCAAAAACAAGTGTTGTAAAGCCTTTTCTTTACGTGTCTTTCGTATTTGCATCGTATATTGCTTGTATTTCATTCTTGCTGTTGTAAGATCATTTGTACGAGGTTTCTCCACCTCCGACTTATGTCGAGAAGGAGTTATTGTGATTAGTAGTGTGTGTTTGCATTGCTAGGGCTTTTAGAGCCCGATCCGTGGAGTAGGAACCGTGCGGTTTCGAGCCACATTAAATACTTGTGTTCTTGTTGTGTTTGTCATATTTCGTTATTGTATTACTTCT
Organism: Wurfbainia villosa; assembly: GCA_025175895.1. Classification (NCBI taxonomy): domain Eukaryota; kingdom Viridiplantae; phylum Streptophyta; class Magnoliopsida; order Zingiberales; family Zingiberaceae; genus Wurfbainia; species Wurfbainia villosa. The sequence continues at coordinate 86,932,217 of CM045997.1, forward strand.
ATTTCCGCTGCTCTAAAGAAATTGTAGAGACCAACGCAACGAATTCCATTATCGAACGAGCGCGACGCTATTCACCCCCCTCTAGCGGCCTCAAATCTCCTACAAAAAATTATTTACTACAATTCCCAAGCAGAGGGGCACATAAGGGATGATTGTCCCCTCTTGAACAAAAGCAAGGAGGAAAGAAAAATAAAGAAGACAAGAAGAAGGGGAGCAAGAAAAAGAAAGAAGAAATAAAAATAAAAGAAAAAGGGAAGGCTAAGGCACACAAGGCGACATGGGATGATCCATACTCATTAGAGGAAGGTCAAGCCTTCACAAGCCTTGTGTTGGATTGAGCGGATCGCTAGAGGGGGGGGGTGAATAGCGATAGAAATTTTTTGTTCAAAATCGTTCGTTAAAATGCGAGTAGACACAGCGGAAGATAAAAACAAAACAAGCGAGACAATAGACACAAGGGTTTTACTTGGTTCGTAGCCGAAGGTTACTACTCCAAGGCCCTAGTGGTCCTTGACCACGTACGAAGGGCAAACTACTAAAGAACTCCTCCTCGTTAGAGGTAGGAGTTAGACGGATACACAAAATGACAAAAGCTCGAGGTAGAGGGACACTCCCCCTCTCCTCGTTATAATGAAAGCTTTATTAAAAAATAAACTGAAATACAATTTAAACTTTCATTACCGACGACTTCAAAGGTTGGAGGTTGAAGCTCTAGTCGTCGTCTCGGCAGCGCTTCGTCGTAGGGATGCCGGAGAGTCGGAGCGTATCGGAAGCACTTGGAAGCCTTTTTAATTGATGAAAAACCCTAAGATAAGCCCTCCTTTTATAGCCTTTGAGCCCCTCATCGAATGGGTCTTCAACCAATCACAAATGGACACAAAACCTCCTTGAAATGGGGTGATAAGCCTTGACTCCTCGGGCGATCATTGACCATCGATCGATGGCCATCATCGATTGATCGATGGTAGCATCACGAGCGCGGCGATGACGATCGATGAAGGCGCGAGTCCTCCAAGCCGGCAATGATCGATGCTGCAAGGCAAAGTTAGCTCAATGAAAACATTATTTCGACGGCCTTCGACCGTCCGATCTTGACCTAGACAATCTATGGGATGTCTTTGGTTGGATCTACGCTTAAGACCATCCCCGTAAGGAGGATACGAACTCACTTACGCTCGCACACACGAGCTTACCTCAATACTTACGTGTTGCTTTTTCTTCCGGCCTTCCACTCGATTCCTTCGGCTCCCTCCGAAGTCACTCGAGTGTCGCCCGACCACCACGGCTTCCTCCGGGTGTCGCCAGCCTTCAGCTCCAGCTATAGCAATCTTCTGCACACTCGATTCAGCTCGTGAGATAACGACGTGAGCTTAACTTTGTATCGTTTGCTATAATCAAAACTCAGGTTCGACTTAGGTGCCTACTGCACAAACAATCTCTCCCTTTTTGATTTATGGCAAACCCACATACAAAGTTAAGTAAATAGCAAGCATGAAGAATAATGTTCATTAGAAACAAACAAGAAATAAAGAATATTAAGTTGGAGTAGTAAGGATTTTCTTCAAGTACACCCCCTTGAGGAAACCTCCCACTTGACCGAGGGTGAGTCTTGAAGAAAGACCTTAATCCTCCCCCTTGAGGGTTGCTTTAAGTAATTACTTAAAGTTGGCCTTAGTAAAACGTTTAAGTTAAGAGTTCTTCTTAACTTGGCCCTTTCTCCCCTTTAAGTAAAGCATTAAGCATAATGTTTGCGTTGACGGCACACATAAGTTTAAGTTAAGAATTCTCTTAACTTGGCCTTTACTTCTTTTTGTCAAAAGTTAAATAAGTTTTCAAAAACTTAGAGTTAACTTTTGGTTTAAATATGAAGTAAGAGTTAAATTATAAAAAATTTGACCCCTTAACTTTGGCCTTTTTCTCCCCCTTTTGCCATATATCGAAAAGAGTGAGGGTGTGTGTGGAAAACAAAAATAAGTGTTAAATTTAAAGTCCAAGCATGTTCCACATTATTTTGAAAATAATATACTAAAAATAAGTTCATCTATAAAATGTTCGACTCATATTTGGCTTGATTGATGTGAAAGATCAACCAGTCCTGGTCAGAGTCGGTTAGTATGTATGATTATACTCCGTGGTTCATAATGATGCACTAGCTCTACATCTGGAACCAGGAGTAAGGTCCTAACATCTCACGCCCATCTACGTGGCTAAGTACACAAACACATTAGTCCTATTCGTTGTGAGATGTATTGGCTCCTTAAATCTATAGGTGCATGATATCTAAGGTATGTCCTATACTAATTCCATAAAAAATGAAAATTAAGAAATAGTAGTAAGAAAATATAATTTGCAAGTTCCTATTCTACTACGCACATGCCCAATTTTCGTCTTAATAGACTAAATTTGGCTTCGGGTAGGGGTTTAGTAAATAGGTCTGCTAAGTTAGACTTTGATTCGACGTATTCGAGTTGTATGGCTCCGTTGGCCACATGTTCTAGAATGAAATGGTGTTTGACCTCTATATGTTTGGTCCTAGAGTGACATATCGGATTCTTTGTAAGATTAATTGAACTAATGTTATCTACGTGAAGTTTACTATTCGTAAAGTCTAACTTAAAGTCGTGGAGAGTGTGCTTCATCCAAAGAAGCTGCGTGACACACTCACCCATCGCGATGTATTCGGCTTCGGTGGTAGATAAAGCAACACAGTGTTGCTTCCTACTGCACCAACTCACTAGACTCGAGCCGAGAAGTTGACAACAACCACTCGTACTCTTTCTATCGAGCTTACTACCAGCATAGTCCGAATCAGAGTAGCCGGTTAGTTCGAACTCGGTAGATCTAGGGTACCAAATACCGACATTAAGTGTACCCTTTAGATATCTAAGGATACATTTAACTAGAGTTAGGTGAGACTCCTTGGCACAGGTTTGGAACCTTGCGCACATACTTACTGTAAATGGGATATCAGGTCAGCTTGCAGTTAAGTAAAGGAGACTCCCTATTATGCTCCTATAGTATTTTAAATCAATTGAGTTTCTGATTAAATCTTCTTCTATATTGACATTAGTTGCCATTGGGGTATTAATAATTTTAGCATCTTGCATTCCAAACCGTTTAATTAATTCCCTAGTATATTTGCGTTGATGTAGGTATATTCCATCTTTAGTTTGTTTAATTTGTATACCTAAAAAGAAGCTTAACTCACCTACTAAATTCATTTCAAATTCACTTTCCATAAGTGAAATGAACTCATTTAGTAGGATTGAGTTGGTGGTTCCAAAAATAATATCATCTACGTAGATTTGGGCTATGATGTCTTTACCTAAGGTTTTTACGAAAAGAGTTGGGTCAACTACACCTTGGTTAAAACCTTTGGACTTAAGATAAATCGAAAGTCTCTCGTACCAAGCTCGAGGAGCTTGTTTAAGTCCATAAAGAGCTTTCTTTAACCTAAGGACATGATCGGGTTTGTCTAAACTTTCGAAACCGGGGGGTTGACTAACGTAAACTTCTTCTTTAATGTATCCATTTAAGAATGCAGATTTCACATCCATTTGAAACAATTTAAATCCTCGATGTGCTGCATATGCTAATAGCATTCGAATGGACTCTAATCTAGCTATTGGGGCATAGGTCTCGTCGTAATCTAAACCTTCGACTTGACTAAACCCTTTAGCAACTAGTCTAGCTTTATTTCTAACTACTTCACCTTTATCATCAATTTTATTTCTAAACACCCACCTTGTTCCAATGATTGTTTTATCTTTAGGTGGTGGTACTAATTCCCATACTGCCGTTCCTAGTGAATTGAGCCAACTCTTCTTGCATTGCAATAATCCAATCGGGATCAAGAAGAGCTTGGTCAATAGTTTTGGGTTCAATTTTAGAAATCAAAGATATTTGACTAAGGTTTCTGTATGAGACTCTAGTTCGAACTCCTAGACTTGGATCACCTATCACTTGGTCGATAGGATGATTCGTTTGGGTCCTAGTTGGATTTGGGTTTGAGTCTACAACTTGATCCATAGGATGGCTTGTTTGAGTTCTAGTTTGGTTGGAGTCATCTATCACTTGGTCGATAGAGTGACTTGGTTGACTTAGGTTAGGATTAACACTAGACCTGATCTCCGGATCAGAGTTAGGTCTAGTATGAGTCGGCTCGCTAATTGGGGTTGCCGGGGGTTTTGTAGGTTCGTGTCCTTCATCAAATACTACATTGATAGTCTCCTCGACTCTAAGGGTGTCGTGGTTATATACTCTATAAGCTCTGCTTGTAGTCGAGTATCCTAGAAAGATTTCGATCGTGGTTTTGGATGTAAATTTCCCTAGGTAATCCTTAGTGTTTAGGATATGTACCTTACATCCAAATACCCTAAAGTACTTGATGTTAGGTATTTTATCGTGATAAATCTCGTATGAGGTCTTAAGGTGCCTCTTTACCATAAGGATTCTATTTTGGACATAGCATGCCGTACTCACGGCTTCCACCCAAAACCTATCGGGTAGGTTATACTCAATTAACATTGTACTAGCGGCTTCTTGTAGGGTTCTATTTTTGCGTTCTACTAGGCCATTTTGTTGTGGAGTTCTAGGGCAAGAGAACTCGTGGTGGTATCCATTTAGGTTACAGAATTTTGTAAACCTATGGTTTTCGAATTCACCACCACGATCAGTCCTAAGTCTTTTGATTTTAATGCTTTGTTGATTTTCTATTAACTTAAATAGATTGATTAATTGATCTAGGGTATCATTTTTGTGTTTGATGAACCTAACCCAAGTAAATCTAGAATAATCATCAATTATGACTAAGCAGAATTTACTTCCGTTAAGTGACTTAGCTCCGTGTGAATCAAATAGATCCATGTGTAGGAGCTCAAGCACACTTTTGGTTCGTTCTTGACTAGTTAGTTGATGTTGTGTCCTAGATTGTTTACCTTGTTGACAAGCATTACATATTTAATTATCCAAGTTGTTGAGGTTAGGCAAACCTTTGACTAAATCACTCTGACTCATCTTGTGGATGAGTCTTGGGTGTGAGTGACCGAGTCGTCGATGCCACAACCACGATTCCTCTTGCCGTGTCATAAGACACTTAGTTGAGGAGTTAGTTAAGTTGATAGTGTAAATGTTGTTATTTCTAGTCCCTTTAAGAATTGTTTTAGAGGTTTCGTTTGTATTAATTACGTATTCATTTTCTAGAAATATGACCTTATAGTTATTATCACACAATTGGCTTACACTAAGTAAATTATATTGAAAATTTTCTACTAATATAACATTTTGAATAACAAAATTTGAATTGAGCTCAATATCACCTGATCCGATGATTTTGAGCTTGTCGTTATTTCCGAAGGCTACCGATCCTTGTCGTTTGAATCGAAGCTTCGAAAACTTGAGTTGATCCCCGGTCATGTGTCGGGAGCAACCACTGTCCAACATCCATTGATCCTACACGCAAGGTAGTTGGATTGGATATTGGATTTATTAAAAATTGGTTGAAGATTATTAACCTAAATCATCTCACCCATGTCTATATGATCAAACATGTTAATCCTATATGTTCTTGTGAGATGACTTCCAATTTTTTAGTTGAATTAAGTTTAATGACTTAAACACTTGTCAACCTTGCGTTAGATTCGGATTTGACCTTAGGCTCATCAAGTCACCTTTTCAAGATCATGGCTTCCAGGTCGTGGCGAGGCACAGAGGCCTTCTTTGATCGGAACAATGACCACTTCCTTAGACAAAGCCATTTTCAAGAAAATAGAGACTTGACTCACCTAAGACCACTTCCTGGTCTAACTAGTCTAGGATACAGCGAGGTAGCTTCAGCTAGTTCTGCTCGGTCAAGTGCACCGAACTAGATACGCCTTATCTAGCCCGAATACACAAGACTCCGCTTTCCTAGCGTACTATCATCTCGCCGCGTCCTGGTACTTTGTTATCAAGTATTGACGAGTTATAGTCCTATCTAACCATTCTAAAAAGGAAAATCAAACTAAATAAAAACCTAAGCATGCAATTTCTAAGTTAAAACACAAACAAATTTCGTACTAGCTCCCCCTGGATCGTTGAATCGATTCGGTCTCTCCACATAGTGGATTTGGTCCTTGGGAACCCAGTACTGGTTTGATCCTAAGTTTGAAATCAAGGTGGTCTTAGGGACCCATGCTTGGACACGTTTTCTATGTCTACTTACGATTGACATATATGACTTATTGGTCGTGTTTGAGCTAAACCCTAGCCCGACCTTGTTGTACATGGCCCTTTGCGATCCAAGTAGGAGGTCATGTCCTTTGGATCCCAAAGTAAACCTTTCCAACATATTCCTAAGATCTTCGACTTGACTTTTCAAGAGTGAGTTCTCAACTTCGAGTTTTTCAACTCGAGTTGAGTCCTTCTCTTGAACTCGACTAGTCGAAGAGGTTAGGGAGACCTCGTGTTTGAGGAGTTTAACTTCCTCAACCAGGGTCTCGACCTTGGACTCGGACTTAGCTAACTTTTTATTTAAAAACTTAATTGCACTATAAAGAGTAGTAATAAGAGACCGACTTACCTTGAGTGTATCTTTTGAACCGGATGCGTATCTGTGGCTTGTCTTGAATAGTGTTTCGTAGTCCGACTCATCTTTGGTTTCTGATTCTGGTTCCAGTTCTGACTCCGTCTCCGATTCCACCGGTTTAGCCATAAGGACTCGATCGTTGTCTTCTTCCTTGGAGGCTTCTTCCCAAGTAGCGTTGAGTGTCTTTTTATGTTTTGGTGCCTTGCTCTTGAGTTTTGGGCACTCGGACTTAATGTGTCCAAACCTGTTGCATTCATAACATCTTATGTTTGAACTTTTAGGCTTACCTTCGTTGGGTCGAGTGACGGCTCATTTTCAGCCCTTGACTATCCTCTGAACTAGGTTGACTAGTTCGGCTTCCATTTCCGAGTCGACCTCCGAATCCGACTCATCCTCTTCTTCCTTCGGAGGTGGCTTGCTTGCGGTTTTCTTCCTCGAACCTGCAAAAAGTGCTATACCCTTCTCGGGTTCCGAGTTAGACTGCTCATGAAGTTCGAAATCAGAAAAAAGTTCATCTAACCTAAGTTTAGAAAGATCCTTGGAGACCTTGTAGGCATCGACCATGGATGCCCACAAGGTAGTCCTCGGAAAAGAGTTTAGGACATACATTATAAGGTCGCGGTTTTCGACCTTTTGCCTGATTGCGTGTAGGTTGTTGACTATGTCTTGGACACCGGCGTGGAGTTGCGTTGCGGACTCGTGTTCCTGCATTTTTAGGTTATATAGTTTATTGAATAGAAGATCACGCTTACATACCTTGGCTTCATCGGTCCCTTCGTGTAGCTCCACTAGTTTTGTCCAAAGATCCTTTGCGCTTATGAAGGGGCCGACGCGATTTAACTCCTCCTTGGATAGGCTGCATTGAAGGATTTGAGTTGCCTTAGTGTCGGCTTCGACTTGTCTTTTTGTCGCAATGGTCCATTGGTCATAATCCAAGGATTCACCCACTTCATTAGTCGGAAGTGTGAATCCCGTTTGGATTATGATCCACATCTCGATTTGGGTTTTAAGAAAGCATTCCATCCGACCCTTCCAATAACGGAAGTCATCTCCGTTGTAAAACGGAGGTCGGACGGTGCTAAAACCCTCGAGATGGGCCATTTGGAAGGAAAACCTTGCACAAAAAAATACAAGAAACACGAAAAAGGGTTCCAAGACTTCGCCTTGGATTAGTGGTGCAGGAAATAAAAAGAAACAAACGAGAAATAGAAAGTTAAGCAAAGAAATAAGAAACTAAATAAAAAGTAAGTACTCACAACCTTCGATGTCCCCGAAAGGCTACTAAACGTCGATTTTTGAGGATGAAAACAGCTTGTTACGGGGGTGAACCCTCATAAGAAGTGTAGATCTCTCAGAGAGCTTCGATTTGGTGGGTAGATCGTTTCGTGAGTCCCCTTGTAGCAAATGTTATGCTCGTTTGATCGTGAGGTACTCCGAAGGCGATTAGTACTTGCAAAAAACACAACCAAAAACTATGTACCAAGACTTGGTCTTGGATTAGTAGTGTGGGAGAAATCTTAAAACAATAAATACGAAAAGAAAATTGCTCGATTGGAGGTTGCACCGAATCTGAGCGCCCCCGGCTCTGATACCAATTGTTGGATCGAGCGGATCGCTAGAGGGGGGGGTGAATAGCGATAGAAATTTTTCGTTCAAAATCGTTCGTTAAAATGCGAGTAGACACAGCGGAAGATAAAAACAAAACAAGCGAGATAATAGACACAAGGGTTTTACTTAGTTCGTAGCCGAAGGCTACTACTCCAAGGCCCTAGTGGTCCTTGACCACGTACGGAGGGCAAACTACTAAAGAACTCCTCGTTGGAGGTAGGAGTTAGACGGATACACAAAATGACAAAAGCTCGAGGTAGAGGGACACTCCCCCTCTCCTCGTTATAATGAAAGCTTTACTAAAAAATAAACTGAAATACAATTTAAACTTTCGTTACCGACGACTTCAAAGGTTGGAGGTTGAAGCTCTAGTCGTCGTCTCGGCAGCGCTTCGTCGTAGGGATGTCGGAGAGTCGGAGCGTATCGGAAGCACTTGGAAGCCTTTTTAATTGATGAAAAAGCCTAAGACAAGTCCTCCTTTTATAGCCTTTGAGCCCCTCATCGAATGGGTCTTCAACCAATCACAAATGGACACAAAACCTCCTTGAAATGGGGTGATAAGCCTTGACTCCTCGAAGCTAATCATTGACCATCGATCGATGGCCATCATCGATCGATGGTAGCATCACCGAGGCCGATGCGGTCGTGATCGATGAAGGGCAGTCGAGTCCTCCAAGCTGGCAGTCGACTGATGCTAGCTGCAAGGCAAAGTTAGCTCAAAGAAAACATTATTTCGACGGCCTTCGACCGTCCGATCTCGACCTAGACCATCGATGGGATGTCTTTGGTCGGATCTACACTTAAGACCATCCCCGTAAGGAGGATACGAAATCACTTACGCTCGCACACACGAGCTTACCTCGATACTTATGTGTTGCTTTTGCTTTCGGCCTTCCACTCGATTCCTTCGGCTCCCTCCGAAGTCACTCGAGTGTCGCCCGACCACCACGGCTTCCTCCGGGTGTCGCTAGCCTTCAGCTCCAGCTATAGCAATCTTCTGCACACTCGATTCAGCTCGTGAGATAACGACATGAGCTTAACTTTGTATCGTTTGCTATAATCAAAACTCAGGTTCGACTTAGGTGCCTACTGCACCAACACCTTGCACTTATGGCGATACAAGATTTGGACTCCACCTCCTCCAAGCAAGAAGAAAGAAGCACAAGTGAGGAGGAGAGCTCAAGTGAAGGGGGAGCTTCATCTTCATCTTCATCATCAGAATGGGATTGAGTAAGCAAGGTAACTAAATTACCCTCCAATGACGTAGTTTCTATGATTACTTGCCTAACTAGATATTTGATTAAGGCTAAGAAAAAGAACAAATGCATGTTTGATCAAATTAAGACCCTAGAAGAAAAACTAGAAAATGCATGCTCACATGATGATTATATTCCTCTTAATGTTAATGATGCATGTATTGAATAAAATAAGGCTTTAAGGGAAAAGGTAGATTTCCTAACTAAAGCCTTAGAAAAGTTCACAATATGCTCCAATACTTTGAACATGATAATTAGGAGCCAAAGGGCTAGTTTCAATAAGAAGAGCCTTGGAAATAAGGGGACCAAGAATGAAAAGGCCTACCATTGCCTAATTGCTAGGGGTCAAGCTAAAAATACAATGGTAGCTAGAAAATGGATCCCTAAGGAGTATTTGGTGAACCCTATTGGAAAGAATCTATATTGGGTTCCCAAGTCCATCCTTAAGGATTAGGAAAACCCTAGGATAGTCAACCATGAGTGGACTTATTTTATATCATGTAAAATGGTTGACTTATAAGGATGTGGGTGATGATTTTTTATTTATAGTGTTGGGTGATGATAATTTGATCATAATATGGAATCATGAATATTGTTTGATTTATGATGATGATATGCAATAATTGAAAATATTTGATCATGATTGATAATATGTGATTTTATGATCATGTTGGGTGTTTTACGATATAGATACTTAACCTTGGTAGAATTGCATGAAAATTGATGGTTAAGTATAATACCTTTAGGTACATCTCACATTCACCATAAGGCTAACTTGATTGAAAAACATAGCATGGATGAGATGTTAGGATGATACAAATGACTCACTTATGATTATAACATTTTAATGGGTCATTAGATGTATCATGACATAGTAATCATAGACCAACTATGAGGAAAGCAAATGTTTAATTCATAAACATATTGCCCAAAGATTATGGTTGGATATTTCAAATGTTTTAAAACCATTTCATGTTTGATAATCTGCAAGTTCCTGCTTTGAAAAGATTCTAAGGCAAAACTACATTTTCAAGTTGATAAAAACTTTAGTGATTTTCAACATCTTTGAGTTTTAGCCAAACTTTCAAAAATTGATTGAATTTCCATGAAAAATCATTTTTCATTGATAAATGGACTTATGAAAAATATGTTCCCCAAATTTCATGATTTTTTAAATTTTTTGGAATTTTTAATGCATTTTTGAAGTTGAACTTCGGAAATCAAAAATTCTAAAATATAGGTGTCAGTCGACTAATGTACTGTGCACGAGCACAACAACCTCCCACAGCCTAAAAGAATCACTCAGAGACATGAAGGCCACCGTTGACGGCCTTGTAAGTCATACTAGGATGTTGGAGACACAAGAGGCCCAGATAGCCCAAACCCTGTCGCAACCTATGAAGAGCTCTTCGGTGAGTCAAAGTAAAGAGGAAGGAGTGGGGCAGAGTAGAAAATTCGTCAAGGGGTGTGCAACCATGATTACTACCCTACCTGACCAAGCTGAGTTTGAAGAGAAGATTCCATTATAGCTTGAGGACCCCGGTGAATTTGTTATCCCCTGCTCAATTTATGGGGAGAGCTTCGACGAAGCTCTATGCGACTTGGGGTCATCAGTCAGTGTGATGCCCTACGCATACTATCTGAAGATGGGATTGAGCGGGCTCCAACCAACGAATCTTGGTATTTGTATGGGGGATGATTCAGTCAAGGAGCCCATTGGCCTGCTACCACACATGCCTGTGGTGATTAAGGATTTCATGATACCAACGGACTTCATCATACTGGACACAGGACCAAATCTCCAGAATCCCATCATTCTGGGAAGGCCTTTTCTAGCGACTACAGGGGTGTGCATAGATGTGAAGGCATACCATATCTCCCTGGAGGTAGATGGGGGGGGGGATCATCCTCTTCAGCCTTTCGGAGCACAGGGTTCCCTACCTTGATGGCTTCACATTTAGCAAAATGAAGCCGAAACCTCCAAATGAAGCTCTCGAGATGGATGAATGGAGGTTCACTGAACCTCCAGAGCCAAGTTAATAGTGGAGCGCAGTCGAGCTAAATGACCTTAATCAAAGCGCTTCTTGGGAGGCAACCAAGTTTAGTTTTAGATTTCCCTTTTTGATTGCATCGCATGCATTTGTTTGATTTTAGTTTTGATTTCCATCCCATTTAGGGTTAGGACTAGAGAAGAACTTTGCTAGGCAAAAATAAAATTCATATTAACCTACACAGTGAAAGGTGTGAGAGAATTCGAGCTCTGATGCAAAACAGAGAGAGAAATGGGGACACATAGCCTGGCCTAGTGTTTTCCCACGACCGTGCCCAACCGACCCGAGGCGCACACGGCCTAGCCATGTATTTTCACACGGCCTGGCCATGTGTTTTCACATGGCCTGGCCGTGTGTTTTCGCACGACCGTGGAATGCAAGGTTAAAAGGGGCGAGCCGTGTGTTTTCACTCCATTTGCGCCATGTGCTTCAAAAGCTCTTGCCCTAGCCATGTGATTTCGTTTCCCCACCATCTAGGAACACTTTGAATCTCTAAGGAAGCCAAAAGAAGCAAGGATGAGGAGGATAATGCCCTACCCACTCTTCTTTTTCGCAATAATAAACATAGAGATAGATATAATATACTCTCTACTCGTAAACTCACTACTACTAGGTACTTGGATGAAGATTTGCTAGAATCTTTAGGGTTGTTGGGTGATATGCAAACCTTATTTGCAAAAATGGGGTGTGAAGAGATTATGGGAATAAGGCACCTAACCTACCCTAGGATAGTTCTAGAATTTTTGAGTTCCTTAGAGGCGGAAGTTTTAACGGGTAGAGAAAGCGAGGAGAGTAGGATAACTTTTAGGCTTTTTAACATTGAGCATGAGTGGACCCTTCTGTTGCGTTTTTCGAGCCGCAAAAACTATTTTTTGCATTGCGGAAACCTCGGAAGCCCCGGCCACGGATCCGTGCGAAGTATAAAATATAAAACTAACATGTATGTGTCTAATACCTTTAGATCTACTCTAGATCTACATGATAAGAAGTTACCCTTGAAGCGATGCCCTTCGCTTATCCCGCTCGTCCAAATGGATTGCTGGAACTCGAGAGTGTCAAGTGGACACTCCTCTATTGGTATCCACACAAGCAATAGGTGGAGAAAAGACAATCTTGAGTGTGCTAGCACTCCTTGAATGTCTCAGCAATGGAGGATTAGGAGAGCAAGAGAGGAATAGAGCCAAGGAAGAAGATGATCCAAGGAAGAAGAAGATGGAGTTACCCAAAAACAATTCACTCCTCATCAAGAAGTGGTCGGCCACTTCAAGGCTTGGGAGGTTACATGCATGCATGTAACTCCAAGATCCAATGACTCTTGGTCTCCCTCATGAGGTGGCACCACATGATAAGTCAATGATGATGTGGAGCATCACATTGGCCGGCCATGCCAAGTCATCATCATGACATGACATTTGGTTAAGTCAAACTTGACCTTTCATCTTCCCTCTCAAGTCAAGTCAAACTTGACCTCTTATCTCCCATGGTTGATCAAATCCAACCATTTGATTCAAGTCAATTTTAATTTAATGAATATCTAATCATTAATTTAAATTGATTTGATGAATCAAATCTAAATTAGACTCATTCAACACTTGAATCAAATTGAGTCCAACTCAATTAGTCTAATTAAGATTACTCTTAATCCAATTTGGTTCATCCCATGAACCTAATCCTCATGGTTCATCATATGAACCTAATCTCCATCTAATAGCCCTTTGTGTGTGACCCTATAGGTTTTTGTAACATTGGAAATGCCCCTAAGCAGATTTAGGAACATAAGCAATGAGCGGTATCTAGCAACACATCATTGCTACCCATGTTACAAGAATGTTGAGCTCCAACATCACCTTTGTGACTAATAATTGTGACTCTCACAATATGTGACAATGTCCCTCTATCCTTGACATCTAGATTGACCAATCGAGGCATAGACCGTGTCATCCTCGGTACAATCTATATCTTGAACTTCAAGTAGACTCACTCTAATCAAATGAGCTCAATATCTCATATTGACTCATTTGGGCATGGTCATGCACTTCGTTGTCTCACTCTATCAAGAATAACGATGTCTCTCCCGTCATATAGGAGGGATAGATCCCATCTACATCACTCACATCCCTCAGCATAATTTGTCACATACCCAGTAATCGTCTTTATAGTCCACCCATTTACGGGTGACGTTTGACGAAGCCAAATTATGCAACTCCTTATGTAGGGAACCATGGTGACTTCAGGTCTAAGGACTAATAGTCATACTAATAGCCACATGAGAAAGTATATGACACTCATATAACGATCCATGATACTTTCTCATGGCGGGTCATTCAATATACATTCTCCAATGCATACCCATGTGTCAACTAGATATCTCATATCCATGACTTGTGAGATCAAGTCATCGTGTTGACCTACATGCTAGTCTCTACGCATTAACATTGTCCCTGAATGTTAATACTTGACTAGGAATAATTAAGAGTAGTGTTCTCTATATTATCTCATTATCGATTCAACCAATCGATTGATATAGATAAGAACCTACTACTCAAGGACATTATTATATTTAGTTATTTGACACCATTACAAGTAAATATAATAACCATGCCATTATAAATAGGAATATGATACAATAAAGTCCATACAACAATCATCACATGTTTGACTCTAGGGCTTTCACTAACAATCTCCCACTAGCACTAGTGCCAATCACCGTAGTATCTAATACCCAATGACCTAGTGTGACCATCATGCTTTTTCTGTGCCAAAGCCTTGGTCAAGGGATCTGCTATGTTAGCCTCTGTGGGTACTCTACAAATCTTCACATCAATTCTATCGATAATCTCTCGAATGAGATGGAAGCGTTGTAGTATGTGTTTGGTCCGCTGGTGTGAGCGAGGTTCCTTAGCTTGTGCAATCGCTCCATTATTGTCACAATAGAGCTCTATGGGATCTGCTATGCTAGGAACCACCCCAAGCTCAGTAATGAACTTTGCGGATCCAAACTTGCTCCTTTGCTGCCTCAGATGCAGCGATATACTCGGCTTCTGTTGTAGAATCAACAACTGTGTCCTACTTCGAACTCTTCCAGCTCACAGCGCCACCATTCAAGCAAAACACAAACCCTGACTGCGATCTATAATCATCCTGGTCAGTTTGGAAGCTGGCATCGCTTAACCCTTTACAGCTAGCTCCTCATCACCTCCAAATATCAAGAAATATTCTTTAGCCCTTCTCAAGTACTTAAGAATATTCTTGACTGCTATCCAGTGATGCTCACCTGGATCTGACTGGTATCTACTTGTCATGCTCAAAGCATACGAGACATCAGGACATGTACACAGCATGACGTACATGATAGATCCTATAGTAGATGTGTAAGGGATCTTATCCATGCGGTCTCTCTTTTCTCTAGAAGAGGGACTTTGAGTCTTCGAAAGACTCACACCATGTGACACTGGTAGAAGTCCCTTCTTGGAATTCTGTATGGCAAACCGTAGTAATACCGTGTCAATGTATGTACTCTGACTTAGGCCAAGCAATCTCTTAGATCTATCTCTATAGATCTTGATGCCTAGAATACAAGTTGCTTCACCTAAGTCCTTCATTGAGAAGCACGTCCCCAGCCAAGTCTTCACAGACTGTAGCGAAGGGATGTCATTCCCAATGAGTCGTATGTCATCCACATACAATATAAGGAAGACAACTGTGTTCCCATTAACCCTCTTGTAGACACAGGGTTCATCTTCATTCTTAATGAAACCAAACTGTTTGATCGTGAAAGGACCCAACCTGATACATATATATATATATACCCTTAGCCCGACCCCTAATAATTATCACATAAACCACATACACATGATTGGATAATCCTCTTTATTTTATTCTATTTCAAGTAAGAGTCTCAATTACAGCCTCTTCACTCAGCACCTCACTGAAGTAATTCATCCATTCCAACACTTCAACTCAGACAGTCCTGCATCATTGAGGTCCCGGACAGTGTGTGGCATGTTCATCGTCATCTCCTCAGTTACACCACCCCTGCTTCTTCCAACTCAATCTGAGAGCTCTGCTCCCTATCTGTAAACATTTAGTGACATCATGAGTTCACAACCCAGTAAGTAAATCAAGGATAAATACACAGCGTAGAGAGGATAGGAAATAAAAACAAAACTCAAAACATGAATCGTAAAGTTAATTATATATATCTAGCATGCAACTCAGGCCTAGCATCAATAACTCATAACAAGACATGCAAATATAGCACCATGGTAGGCTCAACATCAAATTCCCAGTTCACTTTCTGTACCTAAACATGAAGCGCAACCATTTCCTATAAAAGAACATGTAAATGTAACAAAACAGTAACCAAATTCATGCTTTTCTATCATGCTAACTGTATATAACATAAATCTTCGTGGTACCTCACATTTTTGCATTTTAAATGCGGAGCCAGTCAAAAACCTTATTTGTCTTGTGCAATCCTGAGGTACCTCTAGAAAGAATTAAGGGAATCAGTCATCATCATCGATCATAATCATTAATTTGGGTGGGCCCTTCCGGAGCTCATCCCGGGAAGCCCAACCCGTCCAGGCACCACTAATACTCATGTACATACAATTAGCTAGATAAAGAACATCTATCATTTCTTCTCATAGTCAATCATATTTGTCACTTCATATACAGTTGAACATTTTAAGCTAGCATTTAACTCGATATCTGGATGGATGATATCACGAGAACATTATAAATTAGCATTAGCAACTTTAAATGCAGATGGATGAACATATATATATATATATATATATATATATATATATATATATATATATATATATATATATATATATATATATATATATATATATATATATATATATATATATATATATATATATATATATATATATATATATATCATCTAACCTCATACACAGGTAGATGTTAGTTATAACTGATTCACATAGCAGATAGCCATTTGAAAGATTTGATGAACAATGAACTAAAATAATAACATGGCACATCATGGTTGATCATAAATATCTATACATAGCATCCCACCTCATACACAAGTAGATGGTAATTACACACATTTACATATAGCATCTACACTCATACACAGGTAGATGATAATGACACCCAGTTACATATAGCATCTAACCTCATACACAGGTAGATGGTAATTATAATATTTTACATAGCATCTACAACATAAAGAAAAATCTTTCGAACAGTTAACTAAGCATATAGAGGGATAAAGAATACAACAAAATTCCTCTACTAACATTGAAGTTGTTAGTAATATATGAGAGATGTCCTAAGGCAATCGCCTTATGTATGAACCATTTATATGATAAATGAAGATTCACTATTTGAGTATACATGTTTTATGTATTTTGCTTCGTTTCAGTTACGTATTGCTCTCCACGTCGATTTTGTTTTTCATGGGCGTATAAGGAAAATTTGTTTGGATCACAACTAGTGAGTATCTCTACATGTGTAATTGTGATGTATCGAATTATCCTAGTCGATGAATTGATGGATTTGGACACCATCAGTTACAGTAGACTAACAGTATACTCCTTGGTGTATCAAGCGGTGATTCTCCTTTGGTGGAGACATAGTGATGTCGGAGTTAATCGTGGATGCTAGTTATGGTAACTAGTTCATTGGAGTGACCGGTAGTAAGACTTCATATGGTTCTCTGCATATATAGATATGTCAATGAAGTTCTTCTTGTGGCTTAAGTCACGATGTTCCTTTGACTTGCGGTATTCAAGTCATCTTGATCATGGAGACTTATGCTTTGACATCTTAAGCAAACATCTCTAAGGAGATGTGGACCCGGGATGATTGGGTATAAGTCGAAGTGATCGAAGGTGTTTGAATAGCCTATAAAGGATTCACCACTCCTTGCGAGGAGATGTATACCCATGGCCTCTCGTCGGATTGTTACTAAAGTCTTTGGCCGAAGCATTACATGTTTAGAGTAAGGTACTCTTCGATACATGTGGAGTAACTAGAATCCGTAGGACGAGGAAATGATACTTGGGCTAGGTGTGACGTAGTCAGCCTAGTGGGGACTGACACTATAGACCATGTCCTGAACCAAGTGGGTATAAGATGAGTGAAGGGAATGGGGCATTATTCATTCGAGCTACTGAAGGGTTTCAGAAATAGTTCTGGATCAACCGTTGATCTTTTCGGTTAATTGGGGATCATGATGTACTACTAGGTGCCAATCATGATCGTTCTATAATTAATGGTTAATTATAGACGGCCAACATAAACCGAGAACCTATTTGGTCACACGCACAACGAGTGTAATCCAAAGGATTTAAAACGAGCTTGAGAATGGGATTCTCAGACCGAGAGAAACTATGTTTGGTTGGACCAAATATAAGGCGAGCATGAAATTGTTTCAGTCGCAATGGAAGCATGGATGGACCGTGTCTTATGAAGACATAATGGATGGACCAAAATGGTTTGGTTCTAATCCAATGGATGAGAATAAACCAAAGGGTTTGGTTTATATTAAACGAATGAACCAAAGGTTGGTTCGGTTCGTTTTAACTTAAAATAAACCATCATGGTTTGATTTATTTTAACTTATCTTAATGGAGCGGGTTAACGGGCTTTATGGATATGATCCATTAACCATTAAGAGAATTAGTTCTCTATAAAATAGGGCTTAAACCCTAATCCATGAACCCGAATTAGAGTTGCCGCCCAACCTAATTGTGCCGCCCCCTCCATCTTCTCTCCTAGTCGGCGCCAACCCTAGGTGTGCCGCCGCCCAGCTTTTGTGCCGCCGTCCAAGTCATTGCCGGCGACCAAACTTCAGCCGGTGAACACTCCGGCGACCCTCCAGTGATCTCTTGTGGGTTCGGTGATAAGGTGAGCTCCACATCTCCTTTGGCCGGCCTCTATTCCTCCACCAAAAGCTGTCCAGTTTTTCTGGACAGCTTGTTTCTTTGTTGTCGGAGCGTCGTTTGGACTATGGTTAGTGCTCCGACAGCGGCTAACTTACCGGAGATTTGATCTCCGGTAATCCTCTGAGGTGGGGGACGAAGGATTCATCAAACGGTTGACGAATACCTCTCCGGAGAAGCGAGTTTTGAGAACTCGTTTTAGGATCCGAATTTGGATTCGGATCGTGATCATCTCTAGATCACGTCGTCTTCAACACGAGGCTAGTAACCCGTACGAAGACGAAACTCGTGACTTAGCGAAGTCATCCTGAGGAGCTCGGCGTGGATACGGATAGAGACGATTCTTACGAGGATCGTTCCGGTTGATGCCGTTCCCGCTACACGTCATACGAAAGGTATAACGTAGATAAATTTCTTTTATTGCAAAATTTAATTTATGGTTATGTCTACACTTGTTGTAATATGCATGCGTGTGTTGTGTGTGTTGTAATAAATATAGATTTATTATTTTTAATTGCTTCCGCTGTGCTCATGTTTACGAAACATGATCGAACACACACACGCCGTGGTGCCGGAAACCCAACAGAAGTCTCATCTATAAACCTGCAATCCCAACTTTCCCCATGACTCCATCATTTTATACTAACAATTAGCTCCTACCTAAAGCGATTTCACTGTTATATCCATCGGTAGAGCTAAGAGAATTTTCAGGAACCATAAAACAGCCCCTCCGAGACCCTTAACTGGCGTTGTCCTACACCATAGCTACAACCGGACTGCACCCTCTTCCCAACTTTGAAAAGTATCCACAGAATCGTTCAATCACAAACGCCGTCCACCAACGCAGAACCATCTGTGCCGATTCCCAATCCAACCCGATGGCAAAATTCATCCAGCTTCTCACTCCTCCTCGCCTAAACCCCAAAGGTAAATCCTAACCACACCTAGCAATCCATCCTCAAAAAATGCCCAACGTAAACCCACCACGTAACTAGCTCAATTAACACCGATTAAAATGCCTAAAACTAGCTACATATACCCCGAAATCCATTCAAAAACAAAACCCCAATCGTAAGCACGAACAAAACTGAAATCCCCAGTTCGAACTCCATGGATTCAACCCTCTAAAACCGAACTACATCCCTCTGTCGCCAGCCATTTTCCAGAGATTTACTTACCGTACAGCCGATGGAGGATGATCGGATGGCCGCCGGCAGCATTGAGACGATCTTCGGCGGAAGAAATCGCCGAGCACAGCTTATCTGGGAGCTGGCGGTGAATAGGCGACGGAGGGAATAGCTCGCGGAAGAAAAGGGGGAAGAAATGGATCGGCTTGCGGCTTATAAATGCCGTTTCCGTTGGGGTTAAGCCAACTCAAGTTAATTCCATGCTAGCCCATATTTAACCTAGGGCTAACCTCAGTTAATCCAAACACCCCCTTCAGGCCCAAATCTTTCTCCGAACCGATCATATGAACCCCTTTCCGACTCAGACTTCCCATTCCGACTATACATACCCGTTTATTTATATTATTGTTATATATATATATATCCAGATATTTTATTTTATTTCGTGACCTGACAACTCTCCTGTCCTTAGAAGAATTTCGTCCTCGAACTTTGACTTACCAAATAATTCGGGATAACGGTCGCGCATGTCCTGCTCAGTCTCCCAAGTAGCTTCCTCCTTTTGCTGATTTCTCCATAAAACTTTCACCATTCGTATTTCTTTATTTCTCCGCCTTTGATGATGATCCATCTCTTGGTGTTGCCTCATAAGATAGTTCCGTGTCCATCAGATGGCCTCATGCCCAATTACATGTGCAGGGTTGGATAGGTACCTCCTGAGCATGGATACATGGAACACATTATGAACTCCTGCCAGGTTGGGTGGTAGTGCAACTCGGTATGCCCTGGTCCCAATCCGGTCTAGAATCTCAAAAGGCCCAATATACCTCGGACTGAGTTTGCCCTTCCTGCCAAACCTCAGTACCTCCTTCATAGGTGACACTTTGAGAAATACATGATCTCCCACTGTGAACTCCAAGTCCCTCCTTCGACAATCTGCGTAACTCTTTTGGCGACTTTGGGCTGACTGCATTCTGTCTCGGATCTTTGCCACCAATTCCACAGTTTGTGCCACAATCTCCGGACCCAAAACTGCCCTCTCTCCTACCTCTTCCCAATGCAATGGGGTTCTACACCTTCTTCCATATAGCGCTGCATAGGGAGCCATACCGATGGTGGCTTGATAACTATTATTATAGGTGAACTCCACAAAGGGCAATTTAGACTCCTAGCTCCCTTTGAAATCTATAATGCAAGCTCGTAGCATATCTTCTAAAATTTGAATTACTCGCTTAGATTGACCGTCGGTCTGGGGATGGAAAGCGGTGCTAAAAGTAAGTTTCGTACCCAATCCCCGGAGCAAACTCTTCCAGAATCCGGATGTAAATTTTGGATCTCTATCTGACACAATCTGATCCGGAATTCCATGTAACCTTACTATTTCCCGTATATACAGCTCTGCGTATTGTATTATAGTGAAAGTGGTTTTCACTGGCAGGAAGTGTGCTGACTTCGTCAATCGATCCACAATGACCCACACTGCATTTGATCCCTTGGTCGAGATCGGTAACCCTACCACGAAATCCATTGCAACATTTTCCCACTTCCAGACGGGTATCGGAAGCGGTTCAAGCAATCCAGCGGGCCTCTGGTGCTCGGATTTCACCTGTTGGCAGGTAAGGCAGTCATGGACCATTTTGATTATGTCTCTCTTCATGCCCGGCCACCAATATAATAGCTGCATATCTTTATACATCTTCGTCTTTGCCGGGTGAACGAGTACGGGTACTCTTCCATCATGAGATTCTCTCTCAGAGATCCTTCTTTAGGCACCCATATGCGGCCTTTGTATCTCACAATCCCATCAACCACTGAGTAGAGGGTGCCCCCCTTTGCCCCATCTCTGCGTTTCCATTCCATTAACTGTCGATCCGATGCTTGTTCTGCCCGAATCTGATTCCGTAAGTCCGATTTAACCCTCAGTGCTGCCAATCTAGCCTGCTCACCTGGTGCTATCACCTCCACTCTCAGCTGTTGAAATTCTGATATCAACCTTTGTTGGGTGGTCAACTGTGATAGCGTCGCCAACTTACGACTCAGCGCATCCGCCACCACATTTTCCTTACCCGGGTGATAGTTAATATTGCAATCATAATCCTTTACCAACTCCAACCATCGTCTCTGTCGCATATTCAGTTCCTTCTGAGAAAACAAATATTTCAAGCTTTTATGATCGGTGTAGAACTCACAATGTTCTCCGTAAAGATAGTGTCGCCAAATCTTCAAAGCAAATATAACTACTGCTAATTCTAAATCATGTGTAGGATAGTTCTGCTCATGCACCTTCAACTGGCGTGATGCGTAGGAGATGACACTCCCATTCTGCATCAGTACAGCCCCTAGCCCGGTGTTGGAGGCATCAGTGTACACCACAAACTGCCCAGAATTGTCTGGAACTGCAAACACCGGTGCCATTGTCAGCCTATCCTTTAACTCCATAAAACTCCTCTCACACCGAGCAGTCCATTCATACCTCACCCCCTTCTTGGTCAGCGAAGTCAAGGGTAGCGCAATGCGTGAAATTTTTTTAATGAATCTGCGATAATACCCAGCTAGTCCCAAGAAACTCCGAATTTCTGTAACATTTCTTGGAGTAGCCCAACTCTGGATTGCCTCCACTTTGACTGGATCCACCTCTATTCCCTTCTCTGAGACTATATGCCCTAGAAATGATATCTGCCTCAACCAAAAATCGCATTTGCTGAACTTAGCGTATAACCGCTTATCCTTCGTAGTCTGCGACACGGCGTCAGATGTTGTCGGTGTTCTTCCCGACATTGGGAGTAAATTAGTATATCGTCAATAAAGACAATCACAAACTGATCCAAGTATGGCTGGAAGATCCGGTTCATCAAATCCATAAAGACTGCGGGGGCATTAGTAAGCCCAAACGGCATAACTAGAAACTCGTAATGACCATATCAAGTTCTGAATGCAGTTTTATGAACATCCTCTCCTTTCACCCGCAGTTGGTGGTACCCTGACCTCAAATCACTCTTTGAGAATACAGTTGCGCCCTGTAGTTGATCAAACAGATCATCGATTCTAGGCAACGGGTACTTATTCTTAACTATAACCCGATTCAACTCTCGGTAGTCAATGCACAGCCGCATCGACCCGTCCTTCTTACGGACGAACAACACTGGCGCTCCCCATGGTGACACACTGGGTCGGATGAAACCCTTATCCAATAGTTCTTGTAGTTGCTCCTTCAGTTCCTTCATTTCAGTAGGTGTCAGGCGGTACGGTGCTTTAGACACAGGGGTGGTTCCCGCTATTAGTTCTATCCCAAACTCGACTTCCCTGACAGGAGGTAAACCTGCAATGTCCTCTGGGAACACCTCGGGAAAATTCTGAACTACCTCTACCTCCTCCAGATTTGGTCTAGGGGCCTCAGCACTACTCATTATGTTGACTAGGAATCCGTTACACCCCTTACTCAACATTTTCTGAGCTTTACATGCGGATACAATATGAGGAAGACTCAGTGTGGAGGTTGCATTGAAGGTGAAAAATTCATCATTTTGTAGTTTCAGTTTAACGCCCTTTGTCTGATCCATAATTGCCTCTGCGTCAATCCATACCCAGAATCACATCGAAGTCCACCATTTCCAACACAATGAGGTCGGCGTACACTGTAGAGTTCTGCATCTTCATCGGGTAGTCCCTCACTATTCTATTGCTAGGCAGTTCTTCCCCAGAAGGCAAGGACACGCGATAGCCGGTAACCATCCAATCACATGAAATATCCAGTCTTACAACATAAGCCACGGATATGAAAGAGTGTGTAGCTCCAGAATCAATTAAAGCATGAGCGGGTAGATTGACAATAGAAATTCTACCTGTGATGATGGTCGATTCGGGATCCACCTTCTCTTGTGTCATGGCATACACCCTTCCTCTGGTTGGCTCTATGAGCTGAGGGCAGTTCATAGAAAAGTGGCCCGACTTCTTGCACTTGTAGCACACGTCTGTACCCACTAAACATTGACCTGCATGAGCCTTCTCACACTTGGGACACTAAATTTTTCTTTCGCCCTTGGAAACAGTATGGTCAACTGGTCGAGGTTCACCGGGTCTGGTTTGGCTGCTGTCAGAATGCTTGCCGCTTGCCTCAAATCGGGCAGCGCAAACTTCTTCTGACTCGGTGCCTGAGGTTCCCTTCCCTGGTAACTCGGTCTCTTGTTCTGTACTTCCCTTATCATGTCATTTCTGTCCCTCTCTGACATCAGAGCTTGATCCATGACCTCTCCAAGGTGGTAACTCGGCTCACCCACGACATCATGTCGAATCACGCCTCGATCCCTCAAGAAATGTTTCACTCCTCTCTTGGTTGACTTGCAATCATAGGTACAAAATCGCCTTCTCAAATTCTCGACATACTACCACGTCCGGTCCCCTTGGCGAAGCTCTAAGAATTCCCTAGCCATTTGAGTTCTGGTGTCAGCAGTGAAATACTTACCATAGAATACCTCTTTGAATTCAGCCCAAGTAACTGTAGTTAGGTCCACTGCTGCACGTGCCCCCTCCCACCATATCCGAGCATCGCCACGCAACATGAATATGGCACACCTCACATTGTCAGCATCCGTAAGCTGCATGAAGTCATATATCGTCTCCAATGATCGAATCCATCCTTCTGCAGCGATAGGATCTGTATTTCCCTTAAACTCCGTCGGACCAAGATCCTTGAACAGCTTGTAAACCGGGTTCACACTGGCTGTAGGCCCGCTGTGAGCAATTCCTTGCTCCCTGGCTCTCAACAGCTGTAGGATCTGTTCTCCATGAATCCGACTCTGTTCCTGCATGATTGCGGCAAGCTCAGCGAGAAACTGACTATTCTGCCCAACTTCCCCATTGTTCCTTCGACCCGCCATTCACCTATAAACGCAATACCTGCACCGTTATCTCCAGTCTTGTACATAAACTCAAACATGATTACATTAAGATTACTACTTGAAAAGTAAGTATAAAACCTACAACCGTGGGGATGAATGTATCCGAGTCCTTGATGAGATGGCATGCCAACACTGTCCTTTAGAATTGATGCTCTGATACCAACTGAAAGGACCCAACCTGATACATATATATATATATATACCCTTAGCCCGACCCCTAATAATTATCACATAAACCACATACACATGATTGGATAATCCTCTTTATTTTTTTCTATTTCAAGTAAGAGTCTCAATTGCAGCCTCTTCACTCAGCACCTCACTGAAGTAATTCATCCATTCCAACACTTCAACTCAGACAGTCCTGCATCATTGAGGTCCCGGATAGTGTGTGGCATGTTCATCGTCATCTCCTCAGTTACACCACCCCCGCTTCTTCCAACTCAATCTGAGAGCTCAGCTCCCTATCTGTAAACATTTAGTGACATCATGAGTTCACAGCCCAGTAAGTAAATCAAGGATAAATACACAGCGTAGAGAGGAGAGGAAATAAAAACAAAACTCAAAACATGAATCGTAAAGTTAATTATATATATCTAGCATGCAACTCAGGCCTAGCATCAATAACTCATAACAAGACATGCAAATATAGCACCATGGTAGGCTCAACATCAAATTCCCAGTTCACTTTCTATACCTAAACATGAAGCGCAACCATTTCCTATAAAAGAACATGTAAATGTAACAAAACAGTAACCAAATTCATGCTTTTCTATCATGCTAACTGTATATAACATAAATCTTCGTGGTACCTCACATTTTTGCATTTTAAATGCGGAGCCAGTCAAAAACCTTATTTGTCTTGTGCAATCACGAGGTACCTCTAGAAAGAACTAAGGGAATCACCATCATCATCACTAATCATTAATTTGGGTGGGCCCTTCCGGAGCTCATCCCGAAGCCCAACCCGTCTGTGCACCACTAATACTCATGTACATACAATTAGCTAGATAAAGAACATCTATCATTTCTTCTCATAGTCAATCATATTTGTCACTTCATATACAGTTGAACATTTTAAGCTAGCATTTAACTCAGTATACAGATGGATGATATCACAGAACATTATAAATTAGCATCTAACTTTAAGTAAAGATGGATGAACATACATATGTATATATATATATATATATATATATATATATATATATATATATATATAGCATCTAACCTCATACACAGGTAGATGTTAGTTATAACTGATTCACATAGCAGATAGGCATTTGAAAGATTTGATGAACAATGAGCAAAAATAATAACATGGCACATCATGGTTGATCATAAATATCTATACATAGCATCCCACCTCATACACAGGTAGATGGTAATTACACACATTTACATTTAGCATCTACACTCATACACAGGTAGATGATAATGACACCCAGTTACATATAGCATCTAACCTCATACACAGGTAGATAATAATTATAATATTTTACATAGCATCTACAACATAAAGAAAAATATTTCGAACAGTTAACTAAGCATATAGAGGGATAAAGAATACAACAAAATTCCTCTACTAACATTGAAGTCTCATCTATAAACCTGCAATCCCAACTTTCCCCATGACTCCATCATTTTATACTAACAATTAACTCCTACCTAAAGCGATTTCACTGTTATATCCATCGGTAGAGCTAAGAGAATTTTCAGGAACCATAAAACAACCCCTCCGAGACCCTTAACTGGCGTTGTCCTACACCATAGCTACAACCGGACTGCACCCTCTTCCCAACTTTGCAAAGTATCCACAGAATCGTTCAATCACAAAGGCCGTCCACCAACGCAGAACCATCTGTGCCGATTCCCAATCCAACCCGATGGCAAAATTCATCCAGTTTCTACCGTTCCCTCTGCCCCTAAACCCACAAAGGTAAATCCCTAACCACACCTAGCAATCCATCCCTGAAAAAAAATGCCCAGCGTAAACCCACGTAACTAGCAGAAATCCTTAGTTCAATTAACACCAGTTAAAATGCCTAAAACTAGCTACATATACCCCGAAATCCGTTCGAAAACAAAACCCCAATCGTAAGCACGAACAAAACTGAAATCCCCAGTTCAAACTCCACGGATTCAACACTCTAAAACCAATCTACATCCCTCTATCGCCAGCCATTTTCCAGAGATTTACTTACCGTACAGCCGACGGACGACGATCGGATGGCCGCCGGCAGCGTTGAGACAATCTTCGGCGGAAGAAATCGCCGAGCACAGCTTATCTGGGAGCTGGCGGCAAATAGGCGACGGAGGGAATAGCTCGCGGAAGAAAAGGGGGAAGAAATGGATCGGCTTGCGGCTTATAAATGCCGTTTCCGTTGGGGTTAAGCCAACTCAAGTTAATTCCATGCTAGCCCATATTTAACCTAGGGCTAACCTCAGTTAATCCAAACACCCCCTTCAGGCCCAAATCTTTCTCCGAACAGATCATATGAACCCCTTTCCGACTCAGACTTCCAATTCCGACTATACATACCCATTTATTTATATTATTGTTATATATATATATTTTATTTGATTTGATTTTATTTTATTTTATTTTATTTTTTTTCGTGACCTGACAACTCTCCTCCCCTTAGAAGAATTTCATCCTCGAACTTCGACTTACCAAATAATTCGGGATAACAGTCGTGCATGTCCTGCTCAGTCTCCCAAGTAGCTTCCTCCTTTTGCTGATTTCTCCATAAAACTTTCACCATTCGTATTTCTTTATTTCTCAGCTTCCGCACTTGATGATCCAGTATCTCTTCGGGTATTGCCTAGTAAGATAGGTCTGGTGTCCACTGTATGGCCTCATGCCCAATTACATGTGCAGGGTTGGATAGGTACCTCCTGAGCATGGATACATGGAACACATTATGAACTCCTGCCAGGTTGGGTGGTAGTGCAACTCGGTATGCCCTGGTCCCAATCCGGTCTAGAATCTCAAAAGGCCCAATATACCTCGGACTGAGTTTGCCCTTCCTGCCAAACCTCAGTACCCCCTTCATAGGTGACACTTTGAGAAATACATGATCTCCCACTGTGAACTCCAAGTCCCTCCTTCGACAATCTGCGTAACTCTTTTGGCGACTTTGGGCTGACTGCATTCTGTCTCGGATCTTTGCCACCAATTCCACAGTTTGTGCCACAATCTCCGGACCCAAAACTGCCCTCTCTCCTACCTCTTCCCAATGCAATGGGGTTCTACACCTTCTTCCGTATAGCGCTGCATAGGGAGCCATACCGATGGTGGCTTGATAACTATTATTATAGGTGAACTCCACCAAGGGCAATTTAGACTCCCAGCTCCCTTTGAAATCTATAATGCAAGCTCATAGCATATCTTCTAAAATCTGAATTACTCGCTCAGATTGACCGTCGGTCTGGGGATGGAAAGCGGTGCTAAAAGTAAGTTTCGTACCCAATCCCCGGTGCAAACTCTTCCAGAATCCGGATGTAAATTTTGGATCTCTATCTGACACAATCTGATCCGGAATTCCATGTAACCTTACTATTTCCCGTATATACAGCTCTGCGTATTGTATCATAGTGAAAGTGGTTTTCACTGGCAGGAAGTGTGCTGACTTCGTCAATCGATCCACAATGACCCACACTGCATTTGATCCCTTGGTTGAGATCGGTAACCCTACCACGAAATCCATGGCAATATTTTCCCACTTCCAGACGGGTATCGGAAGCGGTTCAAGTAATCCAGCGGGCCTCTGGTGCTCGGCTTTCACCTGTTGGCAGGTAAGGCACTCATGGACCATTTTGATTATGTCTCTCTTCATGCCCGGCCACCAATATAATAGCTGCATATCTTTATACATCTTCGTGCTGCCGGGGTGAACCGAGTACGGGGTACTGTGGGCTTCCATCATGAGATTCTCTCTCAGAGATCCTTCTTTAGGCGCCCATATGTGGCCTTTGTATCTCACAATCCCATCAACCATTGAGTATAGGGTGCCCCCCTTTGCCTCATCTCTGCGTTTTCATTCCATTAATTGTCGATCCGATGCTTGTTCTGCCCGAATCTGATTCCGTAAGTCCGATTTAACCCTCAGTGCCGCCAATCTAGCCTGCTCACCTGGTGCTATCACCTCCACTCTCAGCTGTTGAAATTCTGATATCAACCTTTGTTGGGTGGTCAACTGTGACAGCGTCACCAACTTACGACTCAGTGCATCCGCCACCACATTTGCCTTACCCGGGTGATAGTTAATATTGCAATCATAATCCTTTACCAACTCCAACCATCGTCTCTGTCGCATATTCAGTTCCTTCTGAGAAAACAAATATTTCAAGCTTTTATGATCGGTGTAGATCTCACAACGTTCTCCGTAAAGATAGTGTCGCCAAATCTTCATAGCAAATATAACTGCTGCTAATTCTAAATCATGTGTAGGATAGTTCTGCTCATGCACCTTCAACTGGCGTGATGCGTAGGCGATGACTCTCCCATTCTACATCAGTACAGCCCCTAGCCTGGTGTTGGAGGCATCAGTGTACACCAAACCGCTCGTAATTGCTGAATCGCAAGCACCGGTGCCATCGTCAGCCTATCCTTTAACTCCATAAAACTCCTCTCACCGAGCGGTCCATTCATACCACACCTTCTTGGAGTGAAGTCGTGTAGCGCAATGCGTGAAATTTTTTTAATGAATCTGTGATAATACCCAGCTAGTCCCAAGAAACTCCGAATTTCTGTAACATTTCTTGGAGTAGCCCAACTCTGGATTGCCTCCACTTTGACTGGATCCACCTCTATTCCCTTCTCTGAGACTATATGCCCTAGAAATGATATGTGCCTCAACCAAAAATCGCATTTGCTGAACTTAGCATATAACCGCTTATCCTTCAGAGTCTGCAGCACCAGCGTCAGATGTTGTCGGTGTTCTTCCCGACTTTGGGAGTAAATTAGTATATCGTCAATAAAGACAATCACAAACTTATCCAAGTATGGCTGGAAGATCTGGTTCATCAAATCCATAAAGACTGCGGGGGCATTAGTAAGCCCAAACGGCATAACTAGAAACTCGTAATGACCATATCGAGTTCTAAATGCAGTTTTATGAACATCCTCTCCTTTCACCCGCAGTTGGTGGTACCCCGATCTCAAATCAATCTTTGAGAATACAGTTGCGCCCTGTAGTTGATCAAACAGATCAACGATTCTAGGCAACGAGTACTTATTCTAAACTATAACCCGGTTCAACTCTCGGTAGTCAATGCACAGCCGCATCGACCCGTCCTTCTTACGGACGGACAACACTGGCGCTCCCCATGGTGACACACTGGGTCGGATGAAACCCTTATCCAATAGTTCTTGTAGTTGCTCCTTCAATTCCTTCATTTCAGTAGGTGCCAGGCGGTACGGTACTTTAGACACAGGGGTGGTTCCCGCTATTAGTTCTATCCCAAACTCGACTTCCCTGACAGGAGGTAAACCTGCAATGTCCTCTGGGAACACCTCGGAAAAATTCTGAACTACCTCTACCTCCTCCAGATTTGGTCTAGGGGCCTCAACACTACTCATTATGTTGACTAGGAATCCGTTACACCCCTTACTCAACATTTTCTGAGCTTTACATACGGATACAATATGAGGAAGACTCAGTGTGGAGGTTACATTGAATGTGAAAAATTCATCATTTTGTAGTTTCAGTTTAACCGTCCTTTTCTCTGATCAATAATTGCCTATAATCATAAATCCATACCGAATCACATCGAAGTCCACCATTTCCAACACAATGAGGTCGGCGTACACTGTAGAGTTCTGCATCTTCATCGGGCAGTCCCTCACTATTCTATTGCTAGGCAGTTCTTCCCCAGAAGGCAAGGACACGCGATAGACGGTAGCCATCCAATCACATGAAATATCCAGTCTTACAACATAAGCCACGGATATGAAAGAGTGTGTAGCTCCAGAATCAATTAAAGCATGAGCGGGTAGATTGACAATAGAAATTCTACCTGTGATGATGGTCGATTCGGGATCCACCTGCTCTTGTGTCATGGCATACACCCTTCCTCTGGTTGGCTCTGTGAGCTGAGGGCAGTTCATAGCAAAGTGGCCCGACTTCTTGCACTTGTAGCACACGTCTGTACCCACTAAACATTGACCTGCATGAGCCTTCTCACACTTGGGACACTGAATTTTTCTTTCGCCCTTGGAAACAGTATGGTCAACTGGTCGAGGTTCCTGGGGTCGTTGTCGTGGCTGCGTCTGTAACTGTGGCTGCTTGCCTCGAAACTGGGCAGGCGCAAACTTCTTCTGACTCGGTGCCTGAGGTTCCCTTCCCTGGTAACTCGGTCTCTTGTTCTGTACTTCCCTTATCATGTCATTCCTATCCCTCTCTGACATCAGAGCTTGATCCACAGCCTCCCTGAAGGTGGTAACTCGGCTCACCCTGACATCATGTCGAATCGCTGCCCTCAGTCCCTCAGTAAAATGTTTCAGCTCCTCTACTGGTTGACTTGCAATCATATGTACAAAATACCGCCCCTTCTCGAATTCTCTGACATACTCAGCCACTGTCCGGTCCCCTTGGCGAAGCTCTAAGAATTCCCTAGCCATTCTAGTTCTGGTGTCAGCAGTGAAATACTTACCATAGAATACCTCTTTGAATTCAACCCAAGTAACTGTAGTTAGGTCCACTGCTGCACGTGCCCCCTCCCACCATATCCGAGCATCGCCACGCAACATGAATATGGCACACCTCACCTTGTCAGCATCCGTAAGCTGCATGAAGTCATATATCGTCTCCAATGATCGAATCCATCCTTCTACAGCGATAGGATCTGTATTTCCCTTAAACTCCATCGGACCAAGATCCTTGAACAGCTTGTAAACCGGGTTAACACTGGCTGTAGGCCCGGTGTGCGCATTTCCTTGCTCCCCGGCTCTCAACAGCTGTTGGATTTGTTCTCCATGAATCCGACTCTGTTCCTGCATGATTGCGGCAAGCTCAGCGAGAAAATGACCATTCTGTCCAACTTCCCCATTGTTCCTTCGACCCGCCATTCACCTATAAACGCAATACCTGCACCGTTATCTCTAGTCTTGTACATAAACTCAAACATGATTACATTAAGATTACTACTATAAAAGTAAGTATAAAACCTACAACCGCGGGGATGAATGTATCCGAGTCCTTGATGAGATGGCATGCCAACACTGTCCTTTAGAATTGATGCTCTGATACCAACTGAAATGACCCAACCTGATACACATATATATATATACCCTTAGCCCGACCCCTAATAATTATCACATAAACCACATACACATGATTGGATAATCCTCTTTATTTTATTCTATTTCAAGTCAGAGTCTCAATTACAGCCTCTTCACTCAGCACCTCACTGAAGTAATTCATCCATTCCAACACTTCAACTCAGACAGTCCTGCAACATTGAGGTCCCGGACAGTGTGTGGCATGTTCATCGTCATCTCCTCAGTTACACCACCCCCGCTTCTTCCAACTCAATCTGAGAGCTCAGCTCCCTATCTGTAAACATTTAGTGACATCATGAGTTCACAGCCCAGTAAGTAAATCAAGGATAAATACACAGCGTAGAGAGGAGGAGAGGAAATAAAAACAAAACTCAAAACATGAATCGTAAAGTTAATTATATATATCTAGCATGCAACAAAGGCCTAGCATCAATAACTCATAACAAGACATGCAAATATAACAAAGGCCTAGCATCAATAACAAAACAGTAACCAAATTCATGCTTTTCTATCATGCTAACTGTATATAACATAAATCTTCGTGGTACCTCACATTTTTGCATTTTAAATGCGGAGCCAGTCAAAAACCTTATTTGTCTTGTGCAATCCTGAGGTACCTCTAGAAAGAACTAAGGGAATCAGTAATCAGTCATCAGTCAATCTGTCAATTTGGGTGGGTCCTTCCCGGAGCTCATCCCGGGAAGCTCAACCCTTCCAGGCACCACTAATACTCATGTACATACAATTAGCTAGATAAAGAACATCTATCATTTCTTCTCATAGTCAATCATATTTGTCACTTCATATACAGTTGAACATTTTAAGCTAGCATTTAACTCAGTATACAGATGGATGATATCACAGAACATTATAAATTAGCATCTAACTTTAAGTAGAGATGGATTAACATACATATGTATATGTATGTATATATATATATATATATATATATATATCTATATATATATATATATATATATATATATATATATATATATATATATATATATATATATATATATATATATATATAGCATCTAACCTCATACACAGGTAGATGTTAGTTATAACTGATTCACATAGCAGATAGGCATTTGAAAGATTTGATTAACAATGAACTAAAATAATAACATGGCACATCATGGTTGATCATAAATATCTATACATAGCATCCCACCTCATACACAGGTAGATGGTAATTACACACATTTACATATAGCATCTACACTCATACACAGGTAGATGATAATGACACCCAGTTACATATAGCATCTAACCTCATACACAGGTAGATGATAATTATAATATTTTACATAGCATCTACAACATAAAGAAAAATCTTCCGAACAGTTAACTAAGCATATAGAGGGATAAAGAATATAACAGAATTCGTCTACTAACATTAAAGTCTCATCTATAAACCTGCAATCCCAACTTTCCCCATGACTCCATCATTTTATACTAACAATTAGCTCCTACCTAAAGCGATTTCACTGTTATATCCATCGGTAGAGCTAAGAGAATTTCCAGGAACCATAAAACAGCCCCTCCGAGACCCTTAACTAGCGTTGTCCTACACCATAGCTACAACTGGACTGCACCCTCTTCCCAACTTTGCAAAGTATCCACAGAATCGTTCAATCACAAACGCCGTCCACCAACGCAGAACCATCTGTGCCGATTCCCAATCCAACCCGATGGCAAAATTCATCCAGTTTCTACCGTTCCCTCTGCCACTAAACCCACAAAGGTAAATCCCTAACCACACCTAGTAATCCATCCCTGAAAAAAAATGCCCGGCGTAAACCCACGTAACTAGCAGAAATCCTTAGCTCAATTAACACCGGTTAAAATGCCTAAAACTAGCTACATATACCCCGAAATCCATTCGAAAACAAAACCCCAATCGTAAGCACGAACAAAACTGAAATCCCCAGTTCAAACTCCACGGATTCAACACTCTAAAACCGAACTACATCCCTCTGTCGCCAGCCATTTTCCAGAGATTTACTTACCGTACAGCCGACGGAGGACGATCGGATGGCCGCCGACAGCGTTGAGACAATCTTCGGCGGAAGAAATCGCCGAGCACAGCTTATCTGGGAGCTGGCGGCGAATAGGCGATGGAGGGAATAGCTCGCGGAAGAAAAGGGGGAAGAAATGGATCGGCTTGCGGCTTATAAATGCCGTTTCCGTTGGGGTTAAGCCAACTCAAGTTAATTCCATGCTAGCCCATATTTAACCTAGGGCTAACCTCAGTTAATCCAAACACCCCCTTCAGGCCCAAATCTTTCTCCGAACCGATCATATTAACCCCTTTCCGACTCAGACTTCCCATTCCGACTATACATACCCATTTATTTATATTATTGTTATATATATATATATCCAGATATTTTATTTTATTTTATTTTTTTTATTTTCGCAATCTGACAGATCGCATCATCGAATCGAAGATTCCAGCTCCGAGAGGCGCCCTTTAGCCCATAAATGGACCTTTGCAGCTTGCATACTTTTCTAGTATGCTGTGGATCTTCAAAACCCTCAGGTTGTGTCATGTACACATCCTCGAGTAAGTTTCCATTCAGAAACACGATTTTGACATCCATCTGCCAGATCTCATAATTGTGGTATGCTGCAATAGCAAGCAAGATCCGAATGTACTTAAACATCGCCACTGGAGAAAAGGTTTCATCATAGTCAATACCATGAATTTACTTGAATCCTTTAGCCACCAATCGTCCCTTATAGGTATGCATAAGTCCATCCATATCAGTCTTTCTCCTAAAGTCCCACTTACACCCAATGGGTTTGACCCCTTCAGGTGGATCAATCAAAGTCTATACTTGGTTGGTGTACATGGATTCCATCTCGGACCTCATGGCCTCTAGCAGTTTCTCAGAATCTGGGCTCATCACAACTTCCTGATAGGAGGTAGGCTCATTCTCAATGAGCATAACATCATCATTGTCAGACAAGAGAAATGAATATCTCTCAGGCTGACGACGTACCCTATCAGACCTGTGAAGAGATAGGTTTACATGAACAGGTGGTTGTTCCACAACTCTTTGTGCAATAACCTCATCACCCACAACACTTTGTGGTTCCTGTTCAACCTCCATCAAGGCCTCAGTTCTATGGTTCTTATCTTGAATTTCTTCAAGATCGAACGTACTCCCACTAGTTTTTCTAGAAACAAAATCCCTTTCTAGAAAAACCCCAGTCTTTGCCACAAACATTTTGTGCTGACTGGGAATGTAGAAGTAATATCCCTTTGTATCCTTGGGATATCCAACAAAATAACACCTATCGGATTTGGGTCCTAGTTTGTCTGCGACTTGACGTTGAACGTAAGCCTCACAACCCCAAATCCTCATAAAAGATATCTTGGGATTTCTCCCTGTCCATATCGTATATGGTGCCTTTATCACAACCTTGGATGATACACGGTTAAGGGTAAAGGCTACTGTATCTAGAGCATATCCCCAAAAGGATATAGGAAGATCTATGTGACTCATCATAGATCGTACCATATCTAATAGGGTACGATTCCTCCTTTCGGATACACCATTCCACTGTGGTGTTTCAGGAGGAGTGAGTTGGGATAGAATTCCACACTCAGCTAGATAGTCACGAAACTCATGGCTAAGGTATTCACCACCTCGATTTGATCGAAGTATCTTAATACTCTTGCCAAGCTGGTTTTGTACTTCATTCTTGAATTCTTTGAACTTTTCAAAGGATTCTGATTTATGTGTCATAAGATACACATAACCATATCTACTGAAGTCATCAGTAAATGTAATGAAGTACCTGTAACCACCTCTAGCAGCAACATTGAAAGGGCCACATACATCACTATGTATAAGTCCTAATAAGTCTGTTGCTCTTTCGCTGTGTCCACTAAAGGGAGTCTTGGTCATCTTGCCTAAAAGGCAAGACTCACATGTCTCATATGATTCAAAATCAAATGAGTCTAGCAACCCATCCTTATGGAGCTGAGATAAGCGACTCTCGTTTATGTGACCTAAGCGACAATGCCAGAGATAGGTTTGGTTCAACTCATTTGACTTGAACCTTTTGGTACTTATGTTATAGATAGGGCTCTCTAAGTCTAGAAAGTAGAGTCCGTTCATTAGAGGTGCACTACAATAGAACATATCATTTAAATAAATTGAACAACATTCGTTCTTTATTATAAATGTAAATTTTTTCTTGTCCAAACAAGAAACCGAAATGATGTTCTTAGTTAAGGAAGGCACATAACAACATTTATCTAATTCTAGTACAAGCCCAGAGGGCATAGATAGATCAAAAGTTCCTACAGCAACAGCAGCAACCCTTGCTCCATTGCCTACTCGTAGGTCCACCTCGCCCTTTATCAATGCCCTGCTATTTCTCAGTGCCTGCACATTGGTACAAATGTGAGATACACATCCGGTATCTAATACCCATGATGCAGAAATAGATAGATTGACTTCTATAACATGTATACCTGAAGTAGAAGTCTCACTTCTCTTCTTCTTAAGATCTTCCAGGTATGCCTTGCAGTTACGCTTCCAGTGTCCAGCTTCCTTGCAGTGGAAGCAAGCCCCTTCCTTGGCCACCCCTCCTTTGGGTTTAAGTTCTTTGCCTTTTCCCTTGGCTTGGGACTTTCCCTTGCCTTTCTTCTTTTGCACCATCATAATGGAGTCAGATTTTCCCTTCTTAAGGTTGAGCTCAGCAGTTCTCAACATGCTGAGCATCTTAGGAAGTGACTTATCAATTTCATTCATGTTGTAATTCATGACAAATTGATTGTAGCTTTGCGGCAAAGACTGCAAAATCAAGTCAGTGGCCTGCTCTTGGCCAAGGGGAAATCCCAATCTCTGTAGGTTTTCTACGTACCCAATCATCTTGAGTACATATGGACCTACGAGAGTCCCATCTTGCATTTTGGAACCAAACAATGCCTTAGAGACTTCATATCTCTCGTGCCTTGCTTGTCCTTGTAGGGAGTTGCTTCGGAGGCTCATTGGCTCCCATGTCCCTGATTAAAATTTTCACTAATGAAAGAATTAATCTGGATGGGATGAGTTTCCTTAGCACAATCAATTCGTCGTCGTGCTAACAACTTGAGTGATCGCTTGAACAAACTAGTTGTTCAAGCAACACAACTCTTCTAGTTGGTTAGCCGCGGAAGAGACGACGGACGGATCGTCGGTTTTTGTGTTTGTCTTCGGGGTCCATGATTATACAAAATATATACTAATGCACACTTGTATAATCAACACATAAAAGAACATGCTAATATCAGAATATAAAGTTGCAAAACTTTTATACCTTACAATCTTCTACCGTATGTCCTATCCTCCTCGTGGACGACGTGTGGGCGAAGATCCTCCACGAGTAGAAGCCTTCTAGATCGCGTTCTTCCCTTCCTTGTCCGCTGTGAACAAAGAGAAGAACCACCAAAACCTTTCCTTTCTAGAACCGGCCACCAAGCAAGGGAGTTTGATGCAACCGCCGACCAAGGAATGAATGGATGAAGCGCCGACCACCAATGTAAGGAGAACCGCCGGCCACCTTGGAGAGTATGAAGGAGTGAATGCCGGCCAACTTTGAAGAGAGGTTGCCGCCGTCCAAGGAATAAGAGAGGGACCAAGAGGATGGGTGCCGGCCAAGTCTTGATGGAAGAAGATGGGCGCCGGCAACAACTTGATGGAAGAAGATGGGCGCCGGTTCTTGTCACAATGTTGTCGCCCAAGCCTTAGCTTCCAAACCCTAGCCGCCCAACCTAAAACCCTAACTCCAATTGAACAAATTACCTTGCCGCCCAACCTAATCCCTCTATTTATAGAATTGGGCTTAAGCCTCCTTTATGTTGGAGATTTGAGGTCGCTAGAGGGGGGGTGAATAGCGTTGACTGTACGTCGATGGAATTCAATCGTGATTGTGTCTACAATTTCATTAGCGCAGCGGAATATATATAATAATAAAAGCAATAACGAAATGGACACAACACAAATCACAACAAGAGCATATAACGTGGTTCGGAACCGAACCGGTTCCTACTCTACGGATTGGGTTCGTACGAACCCTAGCAATGCCACAAACACCACTAACCAATAAAAACTCCTTCTTGACACAAGTCAAGGGTGGAGAAACCCCTTACAAGTAATCTTACAACAATAAGATACAAATACAAGCAATTACAATAATGAAATACAATGCAAGTAAAGAAAACTACTTTACAATTGACTTTAGATTGCTTGAACTTCGATTGCCTTGAACTAGCTTTGAAGAACTGGAAAGCACCAACTTTCCTCTTCAATTTCGCCCAAGAAAATCGCTGTCAAAACCCTCCTTCCGAGCTGCCTTTATAACCTGCGTCGGGCTGGATTTCCGCCTATCAGTCGACTGCCATAAGTCACCAGTCGACTGATGCCACTGTTGTCGTGAGACAACGGCTCGATCCACGCTGGAAAAACTCCAACGGATCTCTTGGCAGTCGACTGGTAACATTGGCGCGATCCGCACCACTATGGAGCATTCGTGCTCGCTCGGTGAACTAGCGATCGCCATCCCTTGGCGGTCGATTCGCGCGACACCGATCGCTTGCTCGAGCAATGATCGCGAGCGATTCGGCTCTTAAACGGCAGTCGAACTCAAGTCGACTCACGGCAGTCGAACCGGCCATAATGCCAGTCGACTGCCAACCTCAAAGATGAGGCTTTAACCCAAGTATGGTGCCCCCATACTTGCTAGACCACCCTTAGCCTAGACCTAAACCTTCTAGCCACCTCCATCAGCCTCACGCCTCTCGGATCCCTCCAAGTCATCTATGGCTTGTTCATCCATCGCGCTAGCCTCCAGGTGCTTCCCTCGGCTTTGTCATGCTAACGGTGTCTACACCGCCAAGTCACATTGGACTTACGCCGCCAAGACTCCACTTGGACTTTACGCTGCCAATATCAATCCCCTTGGACTTCTCATTTGCCAAGACCCATGCTTGGACTTCTCATGCCAAGTACTCAAGACTTGGACTCTCCCAAATGCCAAGTACCCATGACTTGGACTTTCCATGCGCCAAGTGTCCCACTTGGACTTTTCATGCCAAGTGCTCAAGACTTGGACTTTACCAAATGCCAAGTGTCCCACTTGGACTTTCCATGCCAAGTACCCATGACTTGGACTTTACCTTGCCAAGACCCATGCTTGGACTTTCCCATAATCACATGGTCAACCCCGGTCAACCATCAAGGTCTTCCTCGAGTCAAACTCGAGTCCGGTCAAACATGACCCGGGTCGATTGCTCCAACAATCTCCCTAACATATTAACCGACATTAATGTCAAACATCAATGCCAAACCACTTTGTCAAATCCCTTTGTCAAACATCAAAACATCACTCGAGTCAAACTCGAGTCTGGTCAATCGTGACCTGGGCCGATTGCACCAACAATCTCCCCCTTTTTGATGTTTGACAAAAACCAAACAAATCATCTGAGTTAGACCACTAACTCAAATCCCTTACCAATTATCCCAAATTGGTAAACACTCTCCAAATGTTCTCCCCCAAACATTCTCCCCCTTTTTGACTAACATCAAAAAGGTTTTCTCTCCAAGGAGGTCAATGTCTCATATCCCAATGAGATCTTACAATCTCCCCCTTGATCCAAACATAACTACCTAGGATGCCTACCATCTTCCTAGTGATAATTCACATATCACTCAAGAGAGATAATCCTATACTCTCTCCCAATTTCCAAATTGGGTATCAAAAACCCATCAATTTTTCCAATTGATGATACTCTCCCAATAACTTCTCCTCTTCAAGGAGAGAAACACATCCATCATCCCAAGATGGATACCTCCCCCTAAAGGCTTGCTCCCCCTTGACCATTGCACCAACAATTTCCTTGGGAAGCCCCTAAGCCAATAGGAACTCTAAACCATCAAAATTAAGGTTCTAAGTTCAAACTTGAACTTTCCATACCCTAAATTTGATACTTTGACCTAACACTTCTCCTAATCCATATCCAATGGATTTTCACCCTTTATAATGCTTCCTAAAGCATATCCTAGGGTTAGGAGTGATTAGGAACCTTTTCCATAGCTGAACACGGGCTAAAAAAACCTTGTTAACCCGAATCAGACTGGCAAAACTCCCGACAAGAATCCCGATCACGCCATCACATCACCGATCACACATTGTAGTAGTCGATCGATAATCAAAATCTCGATTTTCAACTATCAGAAATGAATTTTGAAAATTCATAAATAATTATATGTAATTTGAAAAATCGTGAAAATTCATACGTATAATACTTGTGACACACACAATGGGTGATAAATATTTGAAAATTATTTTACCCATAAAATAGTGAGTTTGATACAAAACTCAAAACCATTGAAATTTTCAATGTTTTGGCCCTATTTTGTATCAACTCTATCAATGGTGATTGCTATCAAAAGATAGACTTCACCAAGGTTTTTCAAAAAGATTTTAAAATGTTTTCAAAACCTTATGTTGGATCATATTCCTTGGGCTCTATGTACATGACTTGTACACATGCTCTCCCAATGATCCATAAATGAAACAAGATGAGTTTTAGTTCATCTAGATGCAAAATCTATGCACCTTGAACTTAACTCATATCCTAGCATCTCACATGTATCTAAGGTGTATAAATACACATACATGTCAATTTGATGTGAGATGTGGGTTTTGTTCATCCTAATCTAGGGTTTCATGCATTCTCTAAGGCAACCCTACTTGATTCCCTTATAAATGGGACTCCAAGTCATGCCATAGTCCTTAATTCGATTTTAATCACATTAATGCATGAAATGATCATGGCATAATGATAGCAAAAATTAAAACATGGCCAATGATCATGATGTCATGATATATGATATAAACTAAAAACTCATGACATTTGAGACCTTAATCCTAAACATGAACATGACATATAAAATGATTGAAATAAACATGATGTCATGACATGTTATATGGCAAACAAAGCATGGCATATAAAATATATAGGTATAGTAATACCTAAATTTTAATATTAATTGCCATTTGATATAGTTAGATATATTTTGCCATATTATCATTAATCTCCCTAGTGTGCCAAAAACCCAAAATAGCACACTAACACTCTAAACCCTAATTGTGCCAATTTGATCATTTTATCAAACTTCATAACTAATATTGGCACATCCTAAAATCTTTTAGGATTATAATTCAACCCTATTTCCAAGGTATCCATAACCTTGAAAATAACCTAAAATGCCACCTTTATCATGGTTGAGTTAACTACCCATCCACTCAAGGTTGGCACATCCTAAACCCACCTAGCGTGAATCAATCACGCTCTTAGGAACCCAAAACCGATTTGAGCTCCTAGGGTTAATTAGGTATTCCTTAGGGATAACCTCCCTAGATACCTTCCTAATGACCCTTCTAGGCTTGTTAGCCTTGGTCATTTGAGTCTTACCTAGGTTGACTCTAGGGGTAACTCCCCTTGCAACCTTCTTAGTGGCCACCCTAGGTTTCCTAGAAACCCTAGCCACTAGGCACACCCTTTGGTCAACTCCAGGGATAACCTCCCTATTGACCTTGGTCTTCCTAGACCTAGTTAGTGTTCCATAATCTAATGGAACACTATGGTAAGTCACCTTGGGCTTAGGTTTGTGACCCAAACCTTGCTTGCCCTTAGTTGACTCTTGACTCTTAGGTCCTAGGTGTTGACTTTGACTTTTGGACCTTTGACTTTGACCATTAGACCCTTTAAATTGATTTTGTATCTTACTTGGGGTCTTTTCAAGTTTTTCAAGCCTTGACCTCAAAGCTTGGTTCTCTAATTCTAATTGCCCAATTTTAGAGTTTTGATTAAGTTTTTGGGCATTACCATTTTCTCTAGGCATATGCCTACCCTTCTTAGGGTTAATGCCTAAGTGGTTTTCTATTTTCCTAATGCTTTTCTTAGGAAGAGTTTTTCTAGGGACATTAGTCCCAAATTTCTCCTTTCTTGAAAAATTTATCCTCTTGGCTCCTAAGCAAAATTCCTTACTTCTAGCATGCTCTTTATGATAAATAGCAAGACTATTGAAATTATTCCTAGCATGCTTTTGACTATAAGAATTAGAAAGAGCATTACTAAAATATACCTTAGGGTTAGCCTTAGCTCCCCCTACATGTGATGCTCCTTCTTGCCACTTCTTAATCCCCCTAATGCATTGACTCCGATAATGCCCCTTTGAGTTTCACTTGAAGCATATGATATGCTCCTTGCTCTTGATATTTGGGGAACCGACATCCTTGATCTTTGGCGCTGGTGGAGCTTTTCTTACTCTCTTTGGGCATTTGCTTTTGTAATGCCCACTTTCCCTACACTCAAAGCAAATTATATGTTTTTTATTTAAAACCAAATTGCTTGAGTTACCTAGTTCGGTGGTGGAAGCTTGAACTTGCTCTTCTTCTTGACCAGAAGTAGAAGCTTCTTCTTGACTTTGCTCTTGCTCCGAAGTGGATGGTCTAACTTCCTCCCCCTCAATCGTAGAGGTGGATGCTTTTTCTATTTCTTCCACTTCTTCTACCGATTCGGAGGTTGACTCCCTATCAACTTCCGAATCCTCACTTGCTTGTGAGGATGAGCTCTCTTCCTCCTTTTCCTTTTCTTCTTGAGTTGAGGGAAGCTCTTCATGGAGCTTTGCCACTTGGCTCCAAAGCTCCTTAGCATCTATATAATTACCTAACAAACACAAGATATTGTTAGGTATTAAATCAACCAAAAACTTTATTACCTTGGTGTTTTTCTCGAAGGCTTGGAGTTGATCCTCACTCCATCTCTTCTTCTTGTGGAATCCTCCCTTTGGTCCTATTGGATAGCTAAATCCTTCCATTAATATGGACCACTCCTTAAGGTCCTTCATCATCAAAAAATCTTCAATCCTTCTCTTCCAAGAATTGAAGCCTTCTCATCCATAGAAAGAATAAGGGATCGGTGTGTTGATGTCCCATCCTAATTGCCCTTGGACTTCCATCTTCACCCTCTAGCTTCTTTGTCCAAGCTCCCGACGATTAGTCCGTAGAAGAACCCCGGGCTCTGATACCAATTGTTGGAGATTTGAGGCCGCTAGAGGGCGGGGGTGAATAGCGTTGACCGTACGTCGATGGAATTCAATCGTGATCGTGTCTACAATTTCGTTAGCGCAGCGGAATATATATAATAATAAAAGAAATAACGAAATGGACACAACACAAATCACAACAAGAGCATATAACGTGGTTCGTAACCGAACCGGTTCCTACTCCACGGATTGGATTCGTACGAACCCTAGCAATGCCACAAACACCACTAACCAATAAAAACTCCTTCTTGACACAAGTCAAGGGTGGAGAAACCCCTTACAAGTAATCTTACAACAATAAAATACAAATACAAGCAATTACAATAATGAAATACAATGCAAGTAAAGAAAACTACTTTACAATTGCCTTTAGATTGCTTTAACTTTGATTGCCTTGAACTAGCTTTGAAGAACTAGAAA
The DNA here is from genome assembly GCA_025175895.1 of Wurfbainia villosa. NCBI lineage: Eukaryota > Viridiplantae > Streptophyta > Magnoliopsida > Zingiberales > Zingiberaceae > Wurfbainia > Wurfbainia villosa. Next base: position 86,975,470 of record CM045997.1, read on the forward strand.
GCACCAACTTTCCTCTTCAATTTCGTCCAAGAAAATCGCTGCCAAAACCCTCCTTCCGAGCTGCCTTTATAACCTACGTCGGGCTGGATTTCCGCCTATCAGTCGACTGCCATAAGTCACCAGTCGACTGATGCCACTGTTGTCGTGAGACAACGGCTCGATCCACGCTGAAAAAACTCCAACGGATCTCTTGGCGATCGCCAACATTGGCGGCCGAGCCACCACAGAGTCGATCGCCTACGGCTACGACGAGCATTCTCAGGCTCGCGGATGAACTAGCAATGATCGTCATCCCTTTGACCGACCATCGTCGCCGACACTAGCCGATCATTGCCGACACTCGCCGATCACCGGCCGACACCAATGATCGGTTGACACTCACGATCGCTCCAATGAGAAGTCGACCAGCAGTAAATGACTGTCGACTCACTAAGTCGAATCGCCCATAATGCTGTCAAAGATGAGGCTTTAACCCCCCCCATACTTGCTAGACCACCCTTAGCCTAGACCTAAACCTTCTAGCCACCTCCATCAGCCTCACGCCTCTCGGATCCCTCCAAGTCATCCATGACTTGTTCATCCATCGCGCTAGCCTCCAGGTGCTTCCCTCGGCTATGTCATGCTAACGGTGTCTACACCGCCAAGTCACATTGGACTTACGCCGCCAAGACTCCGCTTGGAATTTACGCTGCCAATATCAATCCCCTTGGACTTCCCAAATGCCAAGACTCAAGCTTGGACTTTCCCTTGCCAACCAATGTTGGACTTTCCATGCCAAGACCCATGCTTGGACTTTCCATTTGCAAAGACTCATGCTTGGACTTCTCATTTGCCAAGACCCATGCTTGGACTTCTCATGCCAAGTACTCAAGACTTGGACTTTCCCAAATGCCAAGTACCCATGACTTGGACTTTCCATGGGCCAAGTGTCCCACTTGGACTTTTCATGCCAAGTGCTCAAGACTTGGACTTTACCAAATGCCAAGTGTCTCACTTGGACTTTCCATGCCAAGTACCCATGACTTGGACTTTACCTTGCCAAGACCCATGCTTGGACTTTCCCATAATCACATGGTCAACCCTGGTCAACCATCAAGGTCTTCCTCGAGTCAAACTCGAGTCCGGTCAAACATGACCCGGGTCGATTGCTCCAACAATCTCCCCAACATATTAACCGACATTAATGTCAAACATCAATGCCAAACCACTTTGTCAAATCCCTTTGTCAAACATCAAAACATCACTCGAGTCAAACTCGAGTCTGGTCAATCGTGACCTGGGCCGATTGCACCAACACTTTAATCTCCATCGTCGGATCTAGGGATTTAATCTCCACCGTCGGATCTAGGGTTTTATCCCAACCGTCGGATCTAGGGTTTCATCCCAACCGTCGGATCTAGGATTTCATCCCAACCTTCGGATCTAGGATTTCATCCCAACCGTCGGATCTAGGATTTCATCCCAACCATCAGATCTAGGGTTTTATCCCAATCATCGGATCTAGGGATTTAATCTCAATCGTCGATTCTAGGGTTTCATCCTAACCATCGGATCTAGGGATTTAATCCCAACCGTTGGTTCTAGGGTTTTTGTTTTACATCCTTGGATCTAGACTTCACGAGGATTACATTAGGCTACGATAGGGACCATAAGGAGGAGTTGGATCTTGGCCACCCGATGGATCGGAACCACACAAACTTGATCCATCAATGATGTTCCATTCCACTAGAGGATCATCATTGAACTACCTCACCAACCCCCATAAATTAATATGGGCTCCATATATTATTTGTACATTCATCTCTTCGTGTTTAAGATATCTAATGTCCGTCAATTAATTGATTTACTGACCATCAATTAATTAACATCTAACTCCTCGAGTAGTACCACTCAACCTTATCATCATGTTGACTAAGTCAACCAGCTGGGTTTACATGATGAACCTTATGAGCTCCTCAAGGGGACATCATCAACTTAGTATATAGGACACGGTTTCCTCCTATAATCAACGACATACCATGTAAATAATATTATTTCCCAACTTACCGGGCATATTGATTTAATCCATCTAAATCTCATCCTCTGGTAAATCAAAAAAATAAATACTAAGTACATGTGCCCGTTATTATATCAGGATTAAGAGCATGTACAACATAATATCCGAGGTCCGATTCAATTATGTAGTCAGCAATTAATTGAATCACCTCTATGTCGGTCCTGCTCAATACACCTAAGTGTACTAGTGTAACTCTATGTTCAAGACAAAACAATACCAAGCTACACTACAACCATGCCAATTGTTTGTCCAAAACCATCTTGGTTGTGAGCCTCTACTTATATTTTACAAGGGACTGATAACATGATCTTCTGTGCCACACCAAGCACCATGTTATCTACAATGTAAAATATTAGACAATATGCACACACACATATAATAAATATATAAAGTGCAAACAATGATCATGTGATTCTTATTCAAAAATAAAATGTTCATACAAAAAGAGCTAGGCTTTCAGTATACATTCCAATAGTCCTTGATATAGTTGACGAAGACTAAAAGACTATGCTGTCATCACACTGCCATACATCTGATCCCCATGTCCTCCACATGCCTATCAAACGCTTTCGCTGGAAGGGCCTTAGTGAATGGATCCGCTAGGTTATCCTCTGATACAATCTTGGCGACAGCTACTTCTCCTCTCTTTACGATCTCTCGTATAAAGTGGTACTTGCGCTCTATGTGTTTACTCGCCTTATGGGCTCGTGGTTTCTTCGAGTTTGCAACTGCACCACTGTTATCACAATAAATTGTGATAGTTGTGGGCAAACCAGGAATCACATCCAAGTCCATCAAGAAGTTCCCTGAGCCATACAGCTTCCTTGGCTGCCTCAGAGGCTGCCACATACTCAGCTTCCATGGTAGAGTCCGTCACGCATTTCTGCTTGACACTCCTCCATACTATGGCTCCGCCTCCAAAAGTAAACACAAACCCCGAGGTAGACTTACTCTTGTTCCTATCTGATTGGAAATCCGAATCCGTGTAACCCACAGGGACTAATTGATCTGTCCGATATAACTAGTCCTTCTCGGTACTTCAATATATGCTTAACCGCATCCAATGTCCTGTCAGATTACTCGATATCGCTAACCATGCCTACTGCAGCGGATATACGCATACATAAGGCTTCCTACTGCCGAAGCATAAGGAACCGCCTTCATGTCCTCTATCTCCTTTGATGTTTTGGGACACATCTCTTTAGATAAAGGAACTCCATGCCTAAAAGGTAGAAAACCTTTCTTGGAGTTCTGCATGCTAAAACGAGCAAGGATAGTGTCAATGTATGAAGCTTGAGATAAGCAAAACATCCTTTTCATGTGATCCCTTATTACTTTGATCCCAAGGATGTGTCCCACTTCTCCCAAGTCCTTCATGTCAAACTGTTTGGACAACCATACCCTTACGTCTGATAACACTTTGATATTGTTGCCAACTAGCAAAATGTCATCTACGTATAGTACAAGAAATACCACTACGTTTCCGTCACATCTTTTGTATACACAAGGCTCATCCGGACTTTGAATAAATCTATATGACTGGATTACCTCATCAAAGCGGATGTTCCAAGATCTAGAAACTTGCTTCAATCCATAAATGGACCGATTAAGCTTACATACAAGATGCTCTTTGCCTTTAGCAATGAATCCCTCTGGTTGCCGCATATAGATGTTCTCCTCAAGACTTCCGTTAAGGAAAGCTGTCTTGACATCCATCTGCCAAATCTCATAATCCATATGAGCAACTATAGATAAGAGAATCCGGATAGACTTAAGCATAGCTACCGGCGAAAAGGTCTCTTCATAATCGATACCCTCTTTCTGAGTATACCCTTTCGCAACAAGCCTAGCTTTGAAGGTCTCAACCTTCCCGTCTACTCCTCTCTTTTTCTTGCAGATCCACTTGCATCCAATGGCTTTTACACCATCGGGTGATTCTACTAGCTCCCAGACTTGATTAGAATCCATAGATTCTATCTCTGAATTCATCGCTCTTTGCCAAGATACCGCATCTCTATCTTGGAGTGCCTCATCATATGTCCAGGGATCAGGTTCATGTTCACCAGGGACTAAGTCCGAAGACTCTCTCAAAAACATGAATCTCTCGGGTTGTCTAACAACCCTCCCACTATGACGAGGTGCCTCCTGTGTATGCTCTGTGACACGCGGTGCAGTGACTTATGGTATCTCCTCTTGTACCGGTGGTACTGAAGTCGGGACTTCCCCTGTCAACTCCTCAAGAACAATCCTACTCTTGGGCTTGTGGTTCATTACATAATCCTCCTCTAGAAATCTGGCGTTCGTGCTAACGATCACCCTCTGATCTCTAGGATTGTAAAACAAACCACCTTTCGTTCCCTTAGGTTAGCCAACAAACATGCACACTTCTGTACGAGGTTCCAACTTACCAGCATCAGCCTTCAGCACATGTGCTGGACTCCCCCATATCCGAATATGTCTTAGACTAGGCTTTCGCCCAGTCCACAATTCTACAGGGGTAGAAGGTACTGATTTGGATGGAACCAAGTTCAGAGTATACATTGCCGTATCCAGTGCATACCCCCAGAACGAAACAGGTAACTCAGAATAACTCATCATTGATCTGACCATCTCCATAAGAGTCCTATTCCTTCGCTCCGCTACACCATTCTGCTGGGGTGTGCCAGGTGCAGACAATTGGGATTGAATCCCAGCCTCTGATAAGTAATTCCTAAACTCTCCCAAGAGGTACTCGCCACCACGATCAGATTGTAATGTCTTGATACTTTTACCTTGACGGTTCTCCACATCAGCCTTGAATTCTTTGAACCTGTCAAAGCATTCAGACTTGCGGCGCATCAAGTAAATGTATCCATATCTTGAATAATCGTCTATAAATTAGACAAAATATTCAAAATCACCTCTTGCCTGGATAGACATAGGACCGCACAAATCAGAATGAACCAATTCTAACACATCTTTGGCTCTATACCCCTTAGCCTTGAAAGGCCTCTTGGTAATTTTACCTTCCAAGCAAGATTCGCAGGTTGGGAGATCCTCCACCACTAATGAACCCAAAGGTCCATCAGCTATCAACCTTTGAATTCTGCTTAGGTTAATATGACCAAGCCTTAGATGCCAAAGATATGTCTGGTTCATTTGCGAAGTTTCTTTTCTCTTATTAGACATAGAAGATGAGTTATTGACTTCTATATGCATCGTGGGAGTTTTCGGTTAAAGAGTATATAAATTTCCAACCAATGTACCAGAACAGATAATCTCCCTATTCCTTTTTATAACCACTTTGTCATTAAAAGAAATAGAATATCCATCCATAAACAATTTAGAAACTGAAATTAAATTCTTTCTAAAAGTAGGTACATAAAGACAATTTCTCAAAACCAAAACTTTATTCCTATCAAAAGATAAATAAACGTCTCCCACTGCAATAGCCGCCACCTTTGAAGCATTGCCCATAAAGACGGTAATTTCTCCCTCAGCTAGTCGTCAGGTTTCCTGGAACCCCTGCAAAGTATTGCAGACATGATCAGTGGCTCCTGTATCTACACACCAGGCACTGGTAGATAACACCGCTAAACATGTTTCAACAACTAAACAAGAAGATATACCTTTGTTCTTTCGGCGAGGACAGTATGCCTTCCAATGTCCAGTCTGCTTGCAAGTGAAGCACTTGCCTTTCGGCTTCTTCACTCCTGCCTGAGGTCCCACTGCCACTTTCTTCGCTCCACCTTGCTTCTTCTTCTTCTTACCTTTCGGTTTAGAGGAAGAAACCTTCTGAGCGACCATGGCTTGAGCACTTTGACGAAAAAGCCCCTCTGCCGCCTAGAGTTCTGTCAGAAGCTCCGCCAACGAATACAACCTTTTGTTCATGTTGTAATTGAGGCGGAACTGCTCAAAACTCATAGGCAGAGACTGGAGAATGATATCGACCTGGGTTTCCCCATCGATCTCAGCTCCGAGGACTTCCATCTCATTAAGATGAGTTATCATCTTGAGAACATGATCCCTAACAGGTGTTCCCTCGATCATGGTGGTCGTCATCAAGTTTCTCATCGCCTCCTGTCTAGCCGCCTTACTCTGATGTCCGAAAAGTTCCTTGAGATTGAACATCATGTCATAAGCTGTGGCCATGGCTTGATGCTGATGTTGCAGCACATTTGACATAGATGCCAAAATGTAACAATGCGCCATCTCATCTGCCTTGATCCATTTCTTATAATGTTCTTTCTCCTTTTCATCAGAGTCATCGGTGGGCTTAGGAGGACAGACCTCGAAGAGTACAAATTTGTACTCCTCCGCAGTTAAGACAATATCCAGATTTCTTTTCCAATCAATGTAGTTTGTTCCAGTAAGTTTATTTTCTTTTAATATAACAGCAAGTGGGTTGAAAGCCATTTGAAAAAACCTAAGAATCACAATGATCAAAATATTAGATTTCAAATATTATTGAATCCTCAAAATAATAAAATTCCGAAATCAACCAACACCTCAAATCACCGAGAATATCGCATGCCACGCTGTGTGGACGTATACGAATTCTACATTTGTAAGAGGAGGTTTTACCCATTAATTTTATTATCTTGTCAACCTTACTTTTTGACAAATAAAATTAATAGTTGGTTCCTCTTTGGCCCTACAAATAAAAGTAGTGACTCCGATGGGGAGGATACTTTTATTTGCATCTAAGTGTGCACCATTACACGATACTAAGGGAATTATTTCGGATTATGTGCCTTACCGCTGTCGAAGTACACATGCTCCTAGATAATTTCCTATAACCATTATTTGACCTAGTGATCCGCAAACAAACCCGTCCACAGGGAGGAAGGCACTCAGAGCCGACACACAAGTTTGTTGCATCACAGGCCAAATTGTAATGGAGGCCGCGGGAATTAATTAAAATATCCCTCTCCCACTTAGTAAATTGTAAATGAGGAATTTTAAAGCATACACAACATGCATATAAAACAAATAAGCAATAAATATGAAAAAAAAACAGAATTTTTCCAACTATTATGGCATTGTTCTCCAATACGCATCCCGTCGTGTCGCCACCTCGTCCGCTCCATCTTTTCCCGTGCGCAAGTCACCAAAGAGATCCGAGTCGAGATATATCATTTTAATTTACATCCATCGATCCTATACTCCACGAAGGAGTGTACAAATAATCTAGATCGAAAGTAAACTAAAATGAGCGGCTAAACAATGTCATATTTTATTACAAAAATTAAATACTAATCTAGCCTCGTCAACCCCGAGGATTCAAATAATATACATACAATCACACACAAAACAATCACATACAACCAAATAGCCATAATAGTCGGATCTTATGCCTACAACCAAAAAGTTAGCCTACGCACATCCTACTATTATTCGGCATACTCAATATATGATATGTGCATGAAAGTAACCGAATCCAAAACACAAAAAACCAGAAATCGTGGCTCTGATACCACTTGTAGGGAGTTGCTTCGGAGGCTCATTGGCTCCCATGTCCCCCGATTAAAATTTTCACTAATGAAAGAATTAATCTGGATGGGATGAGTTTCTTTAGCACAACCAATTCGTCATCGTGCTAACAACTTGAGTGATCGCTTGAACAAACTAGTTGTTCAAGCAACACAACTCTTCTAGTTGGTTAGCCGCGGAAGAGACGACGAACGGATCGCCGGTTTTTGTGTTTGTCTTCGGGGTCCATGATTATACAAAATATATACTAATGCACACTTGTATAATCAACACATAAAAGAACATGCTAATATCAGAATATAAAGTTGTAAAACTTTTATACCTTACGATCTTCTACCGTATGTCCTATCCTCCTCGTGGACGACGTGTGGGCGAAGATCCTCCACGAGTAGAAGCCTTCTAGATTGCGTTCTTCCCTTCCTTGTCCGCTGTGAACAAAGAGAAGAACCACCAAAACCTTTCCTTTCTAGAACCGGCCACCAAGCAAGGGAGTTTGATGCAACCGCCGGCCAAGGAACGAATGGATGAAGCGCCGGCCACCAATGCAAGGAGAACCGCCGGCCACCTTGGAGAGTATGAAGGAGTGAACGCCGGCCAACCTTGAAGAGAGGTTGCCGCTGGCCAAGGAATAAGAGAGGGACCAAGAGGATGGGCGCCGGCCAAGTCTTGATGGAAGAAGATGGGCGCCGGCAACAACTTGATGGAAGAAGATGGGCACCGGTTCTTGTCACAATGTTGCCGCCCAAGCCTTAGCTTCCAAACCCTAGCCGCCCAACCTAAAACCCTAACTCCAATTGAACCAATTACCTTGCCGCCCAACCTAAGCCCTCTATTTATAGAATTGGGCTTAAGCCTCCTTTAATCTCCACCGTCGGATCTAGGGTTTTATCCCAACCGTCGGATCTAGGGTTTCATCCCAACCGTCGGATCTAGGATTTCATCCCAACCTTCGGATCTAGGATTTCATCCCAACCGTCGAATCTAGGATTTCATCCCAACCGTCGAATCTAGGGTTTTATCCCAACCGTCGGATCTAGGGATTTAATCCCAACCGTCGATTCTAGGGTTTCATCCTAACCATCGGATCTAGGGATTTAATTCCAACCGTTGGTTCTAGGGTTTTTGTTTTACATCCTTGGATCTAGACTTCACGAGGATTACATTAGGCTACGATAGGGACCGTAAGGAGGAGTTGGATCTTGGCAACCCGATGGATCGGAACCACACAAACTTGATCCATCAATGATGTTCCATTCCACTAAAGGATCATCATTGAACTACCTCACCAACCCCCATAAATTAATATGGGCTCCATATATTATTTGTACATTCATCTCCCCGTGTTTAAGATATCGAATGTCCGTCAATTAATTAATTTACTGACCATCAATTAATTAACATCTAACTCCTCGAGTAGTACCACTCAACCTTATCATCATGTTGACTAAGTCAACCAGCTGGGTTTACATGATGAACCTTATGAGCTCCTCAAGGGGACATCATCAACCTAGTATATAGGACACAGTTTCCTCCTATAATCAACGACATACCATGTAAATAATATCATTTCCCAACTTACCGGGCATATTGATTTAATCCATCTAAATCTCACCCTCTGGTAAATCAAAGAAATAAATACTAAGTACATGTGCCCGTTATTATATCGGGATTAAGAGCATGTACAACATAATATCCGAGGTCCGATTCAATTATGTAGTCAGCAATTAATTGAATCACCTCTATGTCGGTCCTGCTCAATACACCTAAGTGTACTAGTGTAACTCTATGTTCAAGACAAAACAATACCAAGCTATACTACAACCATGCCAATGGTTTGTCCAAAACCATCTTGGTTGTGAGCCTCTACTTATATTTTACAAGGGGCTGATAACATGATCTTCTGTGCCACACCAATCACCATGTTATCTACAATGTAAAATATTAGACAATATGCACACACACATATAATAAATATATAAAGTGCAAACAATGATCATGTGATTCTTATTCCAAAATAAAATGTTCATACAAAAAAAGCTAGGCTTTCAGTATACATTCCAACAGTCCTTGATATAGTTGACGAAGATGTTCAACCATATCATAAGGATTCATGAACTCGTGTTGCTTCTGAAGCTCAGAGTTCATGGTCGCGAGCATTAGACATGACACATCTAATGCATCATCTTGATGCTTCTTGTAAGCATCTTTGTCAGCTCGTGAGGCAGTGGCAAGAGGTGCCTCCGGAATGGGCTGCTCCAGGACGTACAACTTCCTTTCTTGGGTGAGAACGATTCTTAGGTTCCTGTACCAGTCCAGGAAATTTGCTCCATTGAGCTTGTCTTTCTCAAGGACAGAACCTAGAGAGAGAGTGTTCGTGTTTGTCGATATAGTAATCTACAACATACAATGCAGAGAATTAATATCATATTCCTTTTATGATTTAATTAGGCCTTTAATCAAATGATGCTCCCACTGAATTATAGGAATTTTGTAGAATCGAGTTATGGATGTTCTCAAACCACATTATTAGATTCATACAAACTAGCTATAATTCCTACGGAACAAGATCCACATCATACTAAGCCTTGAGTTAGCTTTGGCTAAATCGCCCAAGACTTAGTACAATCGGTGGGTAACACATTACCGATTAGATCTCTATGCAACTCTTGTTTATAGGATCAAGACCCACATTTACAAAAGACCTTGAGTTAGCTTTGGCTAAATCGCCCAAGATTTACTGTAAATGCGATCTTATCCTATCTTTCCAACGATTGAAATATGCCTATAGTTCTACTCGATCCAATTGAGTTAACTAGTTTTACTCAATCTAATTGAGCTTTCTCTAACCCAAGCCATGATAGGCGGGACCAAGATTGTCCCTCCACACCCTACCAAGATAATATGCATTGCTCTGCTTTGGCAGATTCAACAACTATAAATGATCGAGGTAGTGATGGGTATCAAGGACTTGGTAGGCATTTACGAGTTGATTCGATTAAGATCTAATCTAATCATAATGTGTATCATATACGCATTGAGGCCTTTATTATCCTATATTAGCATGCATCACATACATACAAGTATTATTCTAGCATGCATCATATACATACAAGAAAAATATCCTAGCATGCATCATATACATACAAGCATTATTCTACTAGCATGCATCACATACATACAAGCAAAATTAAATATATATATATATATATATATCAACATATATATATATATATATATATATATATATATATATATATATATATATATATATATATATATATAAAATTAACTGTGATGTGGTCATGGCCCTACTACGATCTTCTCAAGCCAATGAGAAGATCGGACAGTCAACCTAGGGCTAGCGGCTTCTCCAAGCGCTTCCTTTGACCACCATGTGTCGTCGGCACCCTTCTCGTAACTTCGTCTACAAGTGGACTTTCCACCACTCCATTTTTTACATTACAAATATGAAAATCGAGTTACATTCGAGTCTAAAACTATTTACAACTAGAATTTCAAAAGAAGAGGTACGATGCATAGGTCGCATACACTATACAACACGCACAACCACAAAAATGACACGCAGACCGTATTATGAATTACAACACATTGAGTCCAATCACATTGGGGTTCTTGGACCATGACCATCACAGAATTATACATAATTCTAAATTATGTATTTTATAGAAAATTTCTATAATTTTTCCTATTTTTTTTTAATTTTATGAGTCACCTCTCCATAACGATCCCGCTAAGCGGTTTCCGAGCGCGATCGTGGGATAAGGCCCCTTTCGGGGTTAGGGGCAGTGCCCATACAAGCAAATTAAACTTTGCGAGTGTCCCTACTATTATCTTACAGCAACTTAAGTCACTGTCCCAAAAATCTAAAGTGAGAACTCGCCATTTCGGAGAGTTTTTCTCGATGATTGAAGCCTACAATTGTCCCAACACTCGTTGCTTGGACTCTTCGAGAAAAATACCCAAAAATTCTATAAAAATAGGAAATTTATGGAAACATAAAATTCTGTAATTTTTATATCTCATACAAAAACTACAAAAATGAAAACACATACATGCTTCGCACGTGGCTCTGATACCACTATTGGGTTTTCCGAGCTGCAAAAACCACTTTTTGCGTTGCGGAATCCTCGGAAGCCTCGGCCACGGATCTGTGCGAAGTATAAAATATAAAACTAACATGTATGTGTCTAATACCTTTAGATCTACTCTAGATCTACATGATAAGAAGTTACCCCTGAAGCGATGCCCTTCGCTTATCCCACTCGTCCAAATAGATTGCCAGAACTCGAGAGTGTCAAGTGCACACTCATCTATTGGTATCCACACAAGCAATAGGTGGAGAAAAGACAATCTTGAGTGTGCTAGCACTCCTTGAAGGTCTCGGCAATGGAGGATTGGGAGAGCAAGAGAGAAATAGAGCCAAGGAAGAAGATGATCCAAGGAAGAAGAAGATGGAGTTACCCAAAAACAATTAACTCCTCATCAAGAAGTGGCCAGCCACTTCAAGGCTTGGGAGGTTACATGCATGCATGTAACTCCAAGAGACAATGGATCTTGGTCTCCCTCATAAGGTGGCACCACGTGATAAGTCAATGATGATGTGGAGCATCATCATTGGCCGGCCATGCCAAGTCATCATCATGACATGGCATTTGGTCAAGTCAAACTTGACCTTTCATCTTCCCTCTCAAGTCAAGTCAAACTTGACCTCTTATCTCCCATGGTTGATCAAATCCAACCATTTGATTCAAGTCAATTTTAATTTAATGAATCTCTATTCATTGATTTAAATTGATTTGATGAATCAAATCTAAATTAGACTGATTCAACACTTGAATCAAATTGAGTCCAACTCAATTAGTCTAATTAGGATTACTCTTAATCCAATTTTGTTCATCCCATGAACCTAATCCTCATGGTTCATCATATGAACCTAATCTCTATCTTATTGCCCTTTGTGTGTGACCCTATAGGTTCTTGTAACGTTGGCAATGTCCCTAAGCCGATTTAGGAACATAAGCAATGAGCGGTATCTAGCAACACATCATTGCTACCCAAGTTACAAGAATGTTAAGCTCCAACATCACCTTTGTGACTACTAATTGTGACTCTCACAATATGTGGCAATGTCCCTCTATCCTTGACATCTAGATTGACCAATCGAGGCATAGACCATGTCATCCTCGGTACAATCTATATCTTGAACTCCAAGTAGACTCACTCTAATCAAATGAATTCAATATCTCATATTGACTCATTTGGGCATGGTCATGCACTTCGTGGTCTCACTCTATCAAGAATAATGTTGTCTCTCCCATCATATAGGAGGGATAGATCCCATCTACATCACTCACATCTCTCCGCATAATTTGTCACATACCCTGTATTCGCCTTTATAGTCCACCCATTTACGGGTGATGTTTGACGAAGCCGAAGTATGCAACTCCTTATGTAGGGAACCATGGTGACTTCAGGACTAAGGACTAATAGTCATACTAATAGCCACATGAGAAAGTATATGACACTCATATAACGATCCATGATACTTTCTCATGGTGGGTCATTCAATATACATTCTCCAATGCATACCCATGTGTCAACTTGATATCTCATATCCATGACTTGTGAGATCAAGTCATCGTGTTGACCTACATGCTAGTCTCTACGCATTAACATTGTCCCTGAATGTTAATACTTGACTAGGAATGATTAAGAGTAGTGTTCTCTATATCATCTCATTATCGATTCAACCAATCGATTGATATAGATAAGAACCTACTACTCAAGGAAATTATTATATTTAGTTATTTGGCACCAATACAAGTAAATATAATAACCATGCTATTATAAATAGGAATATGATACAATAAAGTCCATACAATAATCATCACATGATTGACTCTAGGGCTTTCACTAACACCTTCACCAATGGAACTCATGCTTTGGCTTGTCGAGTGGAGGAGAGAGAAGAACCCCTATTGGGTTCAACTCTCGGGTATGTTGGACCGAGTTGGTGGGAGAGCATGGATATGACCCTTCTAGGGCCAAAGTGTCGCGCCTCCAAAACCCCGTCTTTCGATACCTCCACCTCATCATGGCCAGTACCATATTTGGTCATGGGGAGAGTGACGGTATAGTTAGAGCTAGCGAGCTGCTTTGTCTATGGGATATGCTACAAGAAAGGAGTAGCATCGATGTAGGGTCTCACTTCATCAGACACTTAGTGAAGATGGGCAAAGTAGCACGAGGAGAGATTAATGTGGGAGGCCTACTTACCTACATTTGCCATAGGATGGGGTACGATTACACAACATTAGAGAGTAAAGAGGGGAGCCCTAGGATCGACCTAGGAGTGTGCATGGCCATGAAAATGATTGTGAGAGAAGGAGACTCCTTATGCTTTGTAAGGAAAAATTTGACGGCCCTTAGGCTCCCCGACCCGGATCGTACCACCATCGTTATATGCGACAACTGACACTTGGACCTGATAGTGGAGTACCCTCCACATGAGGGACCATCCACATCGGCACCCATCTCTCCACCTTTATATCACCCTCCCTCGAGTCCACATGTGCATAGGAGCCCACCTAGTCCACGCCGACATGAGTCTGCACCTTCACCACCATATTTTTCCACCTTTGAGCAGGATGCAGGTATGTCGACTTATGATTTCTCGGAGTTTCGATCGTGCCTCGATGACATTTACACTGAGCAGCAGATGCAGAGGCAGCGATGTGAGGAGTTGAGCGCCTACCAACAGGCAGAGTTCCAGGGATTCCGGGAGCACTTCCTGTGGGCTGAGAAGTTCTATGATGAGGCTCGCATATACTTTCAGGAGGAGGTTGTTCATCGTCGGGATGAAGCCGCCTACCGTAGGGAGATGCGGCAGCACATACATACCTAGCAAGTGCAGTGGGCTAGGGAGGAGGAGCACCGAGCAACCGCTGCATGCACCAGTTCCCAGATTGACCACATGTACATGTGGCATCAGCGGCTCAGCAGTAGGTTTTCCCAAGATCCCGAGATGCCCAGGCTCCCATATTTTTTACCTCGTCCACCATACTAGAGGTATATTTCATTTAAGTCTGGGGGGGGGGGAACCCATAGTTTATTTTGTTTTGTTTCCTAGCAGTAATTTCTTTTTTTTGGTATTTTCACTCATTTATTCATGCATGGGTCATTGAGTTTCTTTCAGTACTTAAATTTTGTTATCTTTAACGCTACCTCAGTAGTATTTTTGAAAGTTGCTTGCATGAGTTGTTCCCATAGGTAGCTTAACTTCATTTTTCTCGTGGTATTTTATTTTATTCGCGCTATTAAATGTTCTAGACTTACACTGGTTAGCTTTATTTTTATACTTACACATGTTGAACATTTTGAACGGGATAATCTAGTACATACCTAGTTATGATTCATCTCAGTAGTCTATTACTTTGAAATCAATAGGTGACTCTAGGTTTAGCATTTTAGTTATTGGAGATGCTCGGATTGTGTAAGCCCATTCGGAAAAATCAAAATCCCAGTGAGCCGACAAATAAAAGAGAGAAAAGAAAAGAGAAATAAAAGAGAGAGAGAAAAAAAAAGAATTGAAAAAAAGAGAGAGAAGATTATGAGGGATAAAAAACAGTTGTCGTGGGTGGAAATGACTATGTGCCCTTTGAGACCGAGTTAGGTTACAGGGGAAATACCTACCAATTTCTCTCAATACTAAGCACGCCTTTGAGACTTTATGGTAGACCTAGGGAACGACACTCGCTTTGGGCAGGTAAGTGCCTAAGAGCCGGAAACCTTAGGAAAGCTATGGGATGATGACTTAACTCACTATGGAACGGGCATCCCCTAAGAATGATTCGCCTAGCACGAGCACGAAGAACCACTTAGTGAATTTCTAGGACATATTTATTTTGCTTTGATTGTAAATACCACTTGATAAATTTAGTTAACATGCAATGTATGGAACATAATCTTTTTAATTTTCACGACACTGAGGTTTGCTTGAGGACAAGCAAAGATTTAAGTCTGGGGGAAGTGATGTGAGCAAAATGTATAGGGTTTTAGGAGTAGTTTTTGCTCACATTTTGTTACATTTCATGTTAGTTTCATGCATATGTTACTCTATTTTGCATGCATTTCCTATTTTCTGGTTCGGAGGTCTGCTCGTTGGACTTTTGTGAGCAGGTTACCATTTTGGGTTAAAAAGACGCGCTTTCGGAAGAAAAGAATGACATTTCATAGCTAGACGCAAAGTGGGACACGGTCAGGGCGTGTGGATTCACACGGTCGTGCCCAATGGGCGAGATTAGCACCCTAGGGCCACGCACGACCTGGCCGTGTGAAAACACATGGCCGTGTGGCATCCCGCCATATTTGCGTGACTATGGCTTTTTTCGGATTTTGCAGCGGTCCGAGCCGATGTCTATATAAGGATGGCTCCGCTCAAACCCTAGGGGGAGGCACGACGGCTAGGACAACATGCCGAAGCCCTAAAAAGCTTCGGGAACTCACAACGGGAAGGAGGAACGCCGCTGGAGGTCCACACCTTGCACTTCAACGCCGGAGAGAAGACCACGAAAGCATTGTAATTCTTTGTTCCTGCGTTTTATTCCTTATGTATTCGAACATAAACATGCTTTGTGATTCTTCCTTGATATACATGAAGTAGTACTTTCGATTCTAGGATTAGGGAGTAGCTTGTGTACACATTACAATGTTTGTTCATATTAAATTCTGCCTTTGAATTTGATTTGACAATTGGTAGTTGTTTTTACTATATCTATGTGGGTTTGGCTTTCTATCTGCTGTGCTTAGGCGATACGAGGGGTGACAACCCTCGTATCTAAGATTTAGGGGATTTTATACAAGGAACCTAGGGGTAAACCTGATCTCCTCTAACTGTGGGTAGAAGGGTGCGGTGGAATCGGAAATGGTTCATCGTATGGATTGATTCGACATCCTCGTACCGTCTATCTCGTCCTTTTAGGCGGAGATAGCTCCCGGTAGATGTGGCGGCTCTGCGGGAGAGTGTATGATGTCCCTTCCACAAAACCATAGCTAAACGTCTAGACAATGCCAATTGACAATATTATTTTGTGATGCACAAGAGAAACCGATGCCCTAGAATCACATTTGAAGACCTCGGCACACTACCTTCCTCCTCCGGGTGGCACCGTATAGAGTAAAGTCCACGACAACCATCACCAATCGAAACCTCTTAGAGTTACGTCTGAACAATTACAACCACTGAATATATTGATATTCAAATCCCAGTCGTTGTGGGATCGATAATCTTTATTACTTGATGACATCCGTGAACTTGCGGGCGTTGAGCCAGAGTGCACACTTTGAGTCTTCGATGGTCTCCGTCATGAGATTTGAGGTCGCGTTCATGCTCATCAAGTTTTTGGCACCGTTGCCGGGGACTGATCAATTCGATATCAAATCAGGAAGTGGATAATTGGATCAGACTTAGGATAGATTTACTTTTTTGTTTTATTTTATTTCAATTTTGTTTATTCAGTTGCTCTTCCCTTATTTAGAATTTCCTGCATATAACAATGCATGCTTTTACTCATGATTATGGTCAATTTAATGCTGTATGTTTTGGTAATATTTATTGTGAACATTGTGGTGAAACATGGCATACCATTTATGATTGTCCGGATATATTCGAACCTTCACAATTTGAACAAGAAGATGTCACCTACAATTGCAACCAGTGGCCACAAGATGATTTCTATTCATATAGTTATGTCCCTGGGTACTTAAACCCTCAATATTGTCCGCCTAAATCCCGACTTGAGCATATGATGGAAGATTTCATTCGAACAGAACAAGCAGCGAACGATGAATTTCGACGGCGGCATTTGCAGACAGATACCCAATATCATTTCCAAAATGATAACGAGAGCTATGAGTCACCATGTAAATTTTATCCAGAACCAAGCCCCAACTTAGAAGCCCCGCTAGATAATTTTACAAGGGAATGCAAAGAGCATAGCCAACAATTTGCAGAGATTATGGAACGAGATCTAGCTAGAATAGAAACCAAACAACTAGAAGATAGCTATAATGACTGGATCACACCTAATAGGGTGGAGACTCACTTTGAGCAAATGAATGAGGAGGGCGTAGATGACATAGGAAGTGAAGAAGGACAATCAATTCAATCACCACTGGAAGAAGAACTTTAGGATTATATAATTGATACTTTAATCGAGGAGAGCATTGCTTCAATCCAAACACCTCTTAACCTCAAGGATCTAGAAGAGCCTACCATAACCCTCACCGAAGTTTTAGCTACCAATAACGAAGCCCATTTAGTGATTTGTAATGATAAAATTTCATTCGACATAATAGAATCTGCTAACCAATCTTTTGTTGAGGATGTTCGTGGTGAGTTATGTTATTTACAACATTTGGACAAAATAGAATATTATGATCAAACTCCTAATGATTACTTGAGGCTAAGCATGTTCAATCTTGAACCAAGGAAGGCAGCTAATAAATACCTTGCCCCTCCACGAGCAAGATTTAAGAGATATGGTGATAAGGGACCACAAGGGAGGAGGCATAAGGTGAACAAATATCTTGCTCCCCCACAAGCAAGATTCAAATGCCTCAAATGAAACATAGGAATAAGGTCGAGCTAAAAGACCTTAAACAAAGCGCTTCTTGAGAGGCAACCCAAGTTTAGTTTTAGATTTCCCTTTTTAATTTCATTGCATGCATTTGTTTGATTTTAGTTTTGATTTCCATCCCATTTAGGGATAGGACTAGAGAAGAACTTTGCTAGGCAAAAATAAAATCCATATTAACCTACACAGCAAAAAGGTGTGAGAGAATTCGAGCTCTGACACAAAACGGAGAGAGAAATGGGGACACGGCGTAGTAGGTTTTCCACTGGCTGACACCCAGGCGAGGCACACGGCTGACCGTGTTTTCACATGGCCGTGGCACACGAGGTTAAAAGGTCTTTTATTGCATTGTCATCTTAGTTAGTTAGATTAATGCTTTAATTACCTGCATTGTCTTTCATTCAGTAGGATTAGTCTTGTAAATTCCTAACCCCCATTCAGTAGGATTAGCAATAATTAGAAACCCTAAGTTTACTATTCTATCTATTAAACTCGTTGGGAAATTATCCAGGCTATCCACTATGCTATATTAGTGTAGAGGGGTTCGACAATTAATTTGAAACGGTACCACGACACAAATTCATCGTTATCAAAATTTGGTGCCGTTGCCGGGGAGTGTAATGATGCTTAGTAAACTTAGGATTTCTTTCCCATTTTTCTAAAAAAAAAATTATTTAGGGCTTCATTCTTTCATTTTTTGTATATCCATGTATTTTGTCATGTCTACTTCCTATTTCTTTTGATTTATTTGTTGGTGTTTCAGGAAAGACCAGGAATTCTCTTTTCTGAGAAACATGGATCTTTATAATCAGTAGTATGGAGACTACGATGATAGTTAGCATCATTGATCAAACAGCTAGATCAAATTGCAACATCCTTCAACCAGATGCAGCACAAGAGTTCATTCAACCTCCGTCAGAGACCACTTCTGTGGATATCGACGTGCTTAGGGAGATGGATTGTGGAGTGGGTGATAGGCATACTACTACATAGGACTCCTATGAACCATTGTGCTGTGATGTGATTTCGGACGCTGATGGATGTGATTTCATTGATGAAGTTGCTGTTGTTTCAGATGTTGAGGATGTTGACACAGGAGTGGTGGATAGCTGGACACCCCCAGACTGGACACTCCTACCTGAGATAGAGTCTCCAAGAAGTTGTTGATGAAAGCCCTAACAACAAATGCAGTAATTCATCTGCAAGGTTGGATACTTTTGCTGAAATGCCTTCGACCACCAGAGAGTACATATGATGAGGCGATGATCATTTCGGAGGGAGCAGCATGGAACTACCCTGATCACATCAAGAAAGCACTCACCTCCATCCGATCCATCCCACTCCCAGCCTGGATTTCTTACTGAACCGCCTCAAACTGCTAGGACTTCAGGGGAGTTTGTTCTATCCCTTCTACTTTTCTTTTCATTGTATATACCCTTCTTTCACTTCGTTTTACTTTATTTGTTTTCGTTTTAGTTGTTATGTTTCATTTGTTGAGTTTTTATTTTGTCGATGCTTTCAAATAAATTTCCTATGCATTCCTTTATATCATCTTAGAAGTCGTGAAAGCTAGTTAAATTTGATTGTCGAGTTTTGGAAATTTATTGTCATGAATGGATTATTTGATTGCATATGGTTACTCCTTGGTGATGGATTCTATATTGATAGATTAAGATGTTTTTTTTTCATTCCTAGTGAGGATTGTGCCTGTTTTTATTGCTTGTGTGTGGTACACTTGTGGTTACTGTAACTCTAGAACTTGCTTTGATTCTTTCAAGACAACACAACCATAGGTGTGCATAATTATTATGAAGGCAATCTTACTGGTTTTTCTTCACTACTTTTGTTGTCACATGCTACTTAAATAATTTCCTTATCATACGTCATGCTATTTTCATTATTCATTCTATTGTCTTTCTATCCCTGCATTTTCATCATGTCATTTTTTTCTCCATTTCTATTCTTGGATGTGGAATATTGGATGTTTCATGATGAGTTTTTGCCCGGGACGGACAAAAGTTTAAGTGTGGGGGAGAGAGTAACTCAGGAGAATTTAATATAAGCATAGGCATGTCGTGCTTGATCACCATGGACAAGCCGTGTTTTTATTTTTATAGCGGAGATTAATGTTTTAGAGTATATGAAAGTGTACTGCATGTCAAAAAAAATGAAAAAAAAAATTGAAAAAAAAGGAAAAAAAAATTAGAAAAAAAGAACATTTGGCCAAAAAAAAACTTTGACATGTTGTGCAGTTTTTTTTATCTGTGTGATAATATTTTTGTGATAGACATCCCTTATTACAACTATTGAGAGAGTTATTTGATATCATATTTGGACTTGTATTGTGAATGTGATAGGGGTTGTTTACATGTTTAGTGGATGGTAAAATGCTAGCTTGGATGTAAACTTTTAGGGCACTGTTTTCTTGTACTCATCTATGTAGCATTCCAGTATTTCCATATCTCCTTGCATTTCTGTAGCTATTTCATGTTTTACCTTTCTTTCCTTTCACACATATTGTCATTTCCCTTGCATTCATGTTTCCCTTACATTCCTAATAAGCCTTCAGTGATTGTGTATTCTTATGTGTATATAGTGGTGAAGGTAGAAGAAAAGCAAGCATATGGTAGTGCATAAACCATGAGTAGCTTGAGTGAACTCTACTATTATCTACTTATTAGAGCGAGAGAAACCACCACGTATCTTGTGCGGCTTAATCATTCTTAGTCTATTCATGATGGATTGAAGTCACCATGTTTGTTAACCTGTGTAGGATTTGAGTCCATGATTGCTTGAGTCTTTGAGAGTTGACAATCCTAAGTAAATTTCTTTCACGATTTTCTATGTATGCTTGAGAATTGCTAGGGGAATATACTTTTAGTTTATTTTTAGTTTTCTTTCCTTGCTTGGGACGCACAAGAATAAGCGTGGGGGAATTGATCACTACAATTTTATTGCATTATTTTGGTCCTTAATATCACCGTTTTAATCCTCTCAAGTGTTTAATTGTTGATTATTTACATGTTTTATGAGTTGGATCATCTTTTGGATCTAATTATAAATTCTCCTATATTTTGGACTTATTTGCGAATTTTATCTTTATTTGTAGAAGATCGAGATGAGCCACTGGACTAGACTCAAGTTGGATCAAATATGGCTTTATCTGTGATCATAATGGGAAATTCAAGTTCACTTAATCTGAGCCCTTCATTCATATCGAAGGCAAATTAAATCAAGGGTTCAGATCTGAGCATTATGGACAGTCCGAGGAAAGAGATTGATTCTGAGCCATTCATCTGGATCTGGAGCGATTCGGCCTATACATTAAGATCTACACATCTTGGCCGTTCATCTGGACCGTTGGATCGTGATTATCCCTTTAGATGGATCAGATCTGTCCATTTCAAATAAGACTGATTTCAGCCATTGGATGGAGCAGCTTAATTAAGCAATTAATATATCCATCAAACCTTAGCTTAATTGGGTGGCTTGGATTAAATGGCTTTGATCGGATGACTTGGATTAAATGGCTTCGATCGGACGGCTTACACCAATTCCTCATCTCCCAAAATCGCACAGCCGTTTTTAGAAGCTCATCCACACACCGCACATAATCGAGCGGCACCGTTGCCTGCTCCTCATGGGCGAGCACTGGAGGGCGACAGGATCACCGAGCAGAACCCCTCCTCGCAAGTGATGGCGATAGACGCTTCTTCCTCCTCGCGAGCGACGACGGTGAGCAGCGCTTCCTCCACGCGGCGGCGGTAGCTTCGGGCAGCTATCTTCGGTGGAAGTATCCTCCTCCCATCCAACTAGCATCACCCCATCCCTCCTCTGTAGCGACAGAACCAAGCTATGGTGTTTCGGCAATTTGTTTTGCAACGAGCGAAGGAGGTCCGACCATCTTCACCGACGTTTCTTTCATGCCTGGCGACCGGAGCTGAGTGACCCAGTTGGATGTGATTTCAGAAGGCTGGGTTATCCTCTACTACAGTGGTTGCGGCAGCACCTATTCTAGCTCTGGTAGCCCTTGATTTGTCAATTTCCGGTGGAAGCACTTCATTCTCGCCGGTGAAGAGTTTCAGCTTGTAATCCGGTTCCATCCCTTCCTGCAGTTCCGGAGTTCCGTTGTAGTATAGTGGGGAGTATACTCGCCTACAACCGAGAGACTCGGGTTTGGTCCCCGGCGGCGGAACTACGGGTTGCTCCACCTTCACAGAGTCATCCATAGACTGTAAGGTTCTGGTGTCATTGTAGTATAGTGGTGAGTAAACTCGGCTTCCGAGAGACCCGGGTTCGGATCCCGACAACTACACCAGACTTCGACAGTTCTGCACCATCCACCGGAGAAAAGAGCTCGCTTCATCCATCAATTCTGCACTTGCCGGAGGATTTTTGGCAAGGATCCAACCATATCATCCACCGGAGGAGTTGTTCGGATTGTCGTCATCGTCGTGGAGTGATCGGTGGTTATATTTGGATTTTGATCCATTGATTTGGATGTTATCATTTTTACCTGCATTGTTTAATTTCTATTAATTCACATTATCATTGCATTGTTTATTTACTTTCCATTGTGTTTGAATTCAAGTCCCCCGACATTGTGAATTGTAGCTTATCTTGTAGTTTAATTGTAGTTAATTCATAGTTTGCATTAGATGTTAATTAGTAGTTTCAATTAGTAGTTTAGTTGTAGTTTAATCAGGATGCTTAGTTTAGAGTTTAATTTGTGGTTAGTTGCACTTTGCGTAGTTGTCCATTAGGTTAATGGTTCTTTAGTTTAGCTATTCTTTAGTTTAATTGTTCAATTTTCTGCACTGTCTTTATGTTTTTGAATGCTTTCCTTTGCATGTTTAGTTTAGATCTTCTTTAATTTCATTGTCATCTTAGTTAGTTAGATTAATGCTTTAATTACCTGCATTGTCTTTCATTCAGTAGGATTATCCTTCTAAATTCCTAATCCCCATTCAGTAGGATTAGCAATAATTAGAAACCCTAAGTTTACTATTCTATCTATTACACTCGTTGGAAAACGATCCGGGCCATCCACTATGCTATATTAGTGTAGAGGGGGTACGGTAATTAATTTGAAATGGTAGCATGACACAAATTCACCATTATCAGACCGACCCGAGGCACACACGGGCTGGCCGTGTGTTTTCACACGGCCGTGGCGCGCGAGGTTAAAAGGGGCAAGCCGTGTGTTTTCACCCCATTTGCACCGTGTGCTTCGAAAGCTCTTGCCCTAGCCATGTGATTTCGTTTTATCCACCATCTAGAAGCACTTTGAACCTCTAAGGAAGCCAAAAGAAGCAAGGATGAGGAGGACCAAGCATGTAGCACCTCGATCCGGCGCCTTGGAGCGACGAACAAGGAGAGACGATGCCCCTCAAGCTCTAGAGGAGGGTAGGATAACTTTTAGTCTTTTTAACATTGAGCATGAGTGGACCCTTTACCAATGGAAGTCATGCTTTGGCTTGCCGAGTGGGGGAGAGAGAAGAACCCCTATTGGGTTCAACTCTCGGGCATGTTGGACCGAGTTGACAGGAGAGCATGCTTATGACCCTTCTAGGGCCAAAGCGTCGCACCTCTAAAACCCCGTCTTTCGATACCTCCACCGCATTATGGCCAGTACTATATTTGGTCGTGGGGAGAGTGACGGTGTATTTAGTGCTAGCGAGTTGCTTTGCCTCTGGGACATGCTACAAGAAAGGAGTAGCATTGATGTAGGGTCCCACTTCATCAGACACTTAGTGAAGATGGGCAAAACAGCACGAGGAGAGATTAATGTGGGAGGCTTACTTACCCACATTTTCCATATGATGGGGTACGATTACACTGCATTAGAGAATATAGAGGGGAGCCCTAGGATCGACCTAGGAGTGTGCATGATCATGAAAATGATTGTGAGAGAAAGAGACTCCTGATGCTTTGTAAGGAAAAAATCTGAGACCCTTAGGCTCCCCGACCCGGATCGTACCACCATTGCTATATGCGCCAACTGGCGCTTGGACCTGATAGTGGAGTACCCTCAACATGAGGGACCATCCACATTGGTACCCATCTCTCTACCTTTATATCACTCTCCCTCCAGTCCAGATGTGCATATGAGCCCACCTAGTCCACGCCGACATGAGTCTGCACCTGCACCACCACATTTTTCCACCTTTGAGCAGGATGCAGGTACATCGGCCTATGATTTCTCGGAGTTTTGATTGCGCGTCGATGACATATACACTAAGAAGCAGACACAGAGGCAGTGATGGGAGGAGCAGAGCACCTACCAATAGGGAGATGCGGCAGCGCATACATGCCCAGCAGGCGCAGTGGGCTAGGGAGGAGGAGCACCGAGCAGCCACTGCATCCACCAGCTCCTAGATTGATCACATGTACATGTGGTATCAGCGGCTCAACAGTATGTTCTCCCATGATCTAGAGATGGCGAGGCTCCCAGATTTTCCATCTCGTCCTCCATACTAGCGGTATAT
This sequence comes from Wurfbainia villosa, assembly GCA_025175895.1. Lineage (NCBI taxonomy): Eukaryota > Viridiplantae > Streptophyta > Magnoliopsida > Zingiberales > Zingiberaceae > Wurfbainia > Wurfbainia villosa. Next base: position 87,000,141 of record CM045997.1, read on the forward strand.
TTTCATTTAAGTCTGGGGGGGAAGACCCCAAAGTTTATTTTGTTTTGTTTCTTAGCAGTAGTTTCTTTTCTGGTATTTTCATTCATTTATTCATGCATGGGTTGTTGAACTTCTTTCAGTATTTAGTTTTTGTTATCTATAAAATTGCCTCAGTAGTATTTATAAAAAAAGTTGCTTACATGAGTTGTTCCCATAGGTAGCTTAATTTCATTTATCTCGTGGTATTTTATTTTATTCGCTCTATTGAATGTTCTAGACTTACACTGGTTAGCTTTATTTTTACATTTACACATGTCGAACGTTCTGAAAGGGAGAACCTAGTACATAACGAGTTATGATTCATCACAGTAGTCTAGTACTTTGGAATCCATAGGTGACTCTAGGTTTAGCATTTTTGATACTGAGATGCTCGGATTGTGCAAGCCCATTCGGAAAAATCAAAATCCCAGTGAGCTGACAAATAAAAGAGAGAAAATAAAAGAGAAATAAAAGAGAGAGAGAAAAAAAGAAATAAAAAAAAAAGAGAGAGAAGATTATGAGGGATAAAAAAATAGTTGTCATGGGTGGAAATGGCTAGGTACCCCTATGAGACCGAGTTAGGTTACTGGGGAAACACCTACCAATTTCTCTCAATACCGAGCATGCCTTTGAGACTTTATGCTAGACCAAGGGAATGACCCTCACTTTGGGCAGGTAAGTACCTAAGAGCTAGAAATCTTAGGAAAGCTATGGGATGACGACTTAACTCACTATGAAACGGGCACCCCCTAAGAATGATTCGCCTAGCATGAGCACGAGGAGCTAACTTAGTGAATTTCTATGACATATTTATTTTGCTTTGATTGCAAATACCACTTGATAAATTTTGTTAACATGCTATGTATGGAACAAAATCTTTTTAATTTTCATGGCACTGAGGTTTGCTTGAGGACAAGCAAAGATTTAAGTTTGGGGGAAGTGATGTGAGCAAAACATATAGTATTTTAGGAGTAGTTTTTTCTCACATCTTGTTACATTTTATGTTAGTTTCATGCATATGTTAATCTATTTTGCATGCATTTCTTATTTTCTGGTTCGGAGGTCTGCTCGTTGGACTTTTGTGTGCAGGTTAGCATTTCAGGTTAAAAAGACGTGCTTTCAGAGCAAAAGAAGGATATTTCACAGCTCGACGTAGAGTGGGACACGGCCAGGGTGTGTGGATTCACACGGTCGTGGCCAATGGACGAGATCAACACCCCAGGGCTGCACATGGCCTGACCATGTGGAAACACACGGTCGTGTGGTGGCCCGCCATATTTGCGTAACTAGGGTTTTTTCTGTTGGTGCAATCGGCCCAGGTTGACTCGAGATGGCTCGAGCAGTACCTTGATAGTATTTTGATGATAGACAAAACTCATGACATGGGATTGTCATGGGAAAGTCCAACATGGGGTTGGCATGGAAAATCCAAGCATGGAGCTTGGTGTGGAAGTCCAAGGGGGAAGCCTTGGCATGGGAAAGTCCAAAGCATTGCGAAGCCGTGCGCTTGGTGCATTTGGGAAGTCTTGAGAACTTGGCAAGTTCACTAGGCTCGGGTCCTTGAGTCAGTGAAGGATGGCATTGCGAAGCTGTGTGCTTGGTGCATCTGAGGGACCGCCGAACGGGGAGCGAATGGAGTGAGCCCAAAGGGAAGCATACTTCTAGGGTATGAGACGCGAAGGATGGCGTTGCGAAGTCGTGCGCTTGGCGCATCCGAGGGACGTAGGCCAAGGGAAGAGAGCTTCGGTGGGGAACTCCATGAGGGATAAGGTGGACTTGGCCAAGTGGCTAAGATTGAGTGTCGGAGGCTCAAACTTGATGTTAGAGGGTTTACTCGACGGTCGGATGCTCAAACAACTTGGTGTTTAAGGTTTTGCCCGACATCAGTCGACTGGCATAGGTGCCGATTCGACTGATCCAAGTCGGCTAGGGTTCGACTGGTGTAAGGCTAGGTTTTGTGCTTGGAAGTTAACTGCCATGGTGGCGCCATCGATGTCACTTGACCGGCGCCGATGACAATGATCGTGATGGGAGTGTCGCGAGCATAGAACGCTTTGTAGCCGACTGGGCAGTCGACTACTAGGTCACCAGTCGACTGATGGGCATCATCAGTCGACTGGTAGGTGATCCGTTTGAACTTGTCTGACGTGGATCTGGCCGTTGTGAGACAACGGCTACAGGGGCAGTCGACTGCTAGGCGTGAAAACAGCTCGATGCAGGTTATAAAAGGAGCTCAAGATGGAGGTTTTGCCATGGTTTTTGTGGAGCTATTTGAGGGGAATTACTACTGCATTCCAGTCCTTCAAGAGCCAATCAAAGCAAGCAACAAACAAGTGATCAAAAGCAATCGGTGAAAAGTGTTTCTTTTGTATTATATTTGTATTCTTGTTTGTATTTGTATATTACTGTTGTAATTGCTTGTGAGAGGTTTCTCCACCTCCGACCTGTAGTCGAGAAAGAGTTTAGTTAGTGTCGTGCGCATAACTAGAGCTCGCCCGTGGAGTAGGAACCATTTGGTTCCGAACCACATATATCTTGTGTTGTGTGATTGTGTATTGTTGTTAGTTTCATTATTATTGTTATTCCGCTGTGCTAACAACAATCGTAGACAAGCAACGCAATGAGAACGAGCGAATTCCGCCACCAAACGATTAAGGGCTATTCACCCCCCTCTAGCCGGCCGTTCGATCCCTAACAAGTGGTATCAGAGCCGAGGTCGCTCTTCAAGGACTAACCACCGCGAGAGCACTACAAAATGGCCGGCTTCATCCATCCATCGAAATTCGATGGAGATTTTTCTTGGTGGAGGAAACGGATGGAGGTATATCTCGAAACCAATTTTGATTATATGATTATTGTAGAAAATGGTTTTGAGATGCCTAGGGACAAATACAACAAGCAAATTGAAAAGTCAAGGTGGACCCAAGACCAAATTAAGGACTTCAAGACAAATCCTGAGGTAATAAAATTATTTAGTGATTTGTTACCTAACAAAATTTGGTCTAGTTTGGGTGACTATAGGGATGCAAAGGAATTATGGGAGAAGATAATGAAATTTCAAGAAAACTCCCAACCGACACATGTAGAGGATAATGCCGAAGAAGAAGCACCATCTACTTTTGATGATGTTGATGATTTGGTGTAGACCTCCACCTCTAGCGTTGAGGGGGAGGAAAGTATTTCAATTCCGGAGCAAGATCAAAATGAAGCTTCTACCTCCGGAAGAAGTGAAGAGGCCTCCACCAACTCCCTAGGTAACTCAAGTGTTATTATTTTAAATAAAAATCACATAATATGCTTTGAGTGTAGGGAGAAAGGGCATTACAAGAGCAAATGCCCTAAGTTGGCTAAGAAGAAGGCATCGACACCAAAAGTCAACACAAAGTCAAACGATGCAGGTGTTCCCTCAATTAAGAGCAAAGAGCACATTGTGTGCTTCAAGTGCAACCAACGGGGACACTACCGAAGCCAATGCCCTAGGGGGAGGAAGAAAGGGCAAGAAGGTGTGACTCATGTAGGGGGAGCTTCTAAAGCTAACCTTAAGGTAAATTCTTTTAATGCACCTTTAATTCCTAAAGTCAAAAAGCATGCTAAGAATTACTTTAGTTCTCTTGCCATTATAAATGAAAGACATGCTAAGAGAAATAATGAGGTTTATTGCTTAGGTGCCAAGCATGTTCATATGACTAAAGACAAACCTAGGACTCATAATTCTAGAAATATCTTGCCTAGGGAGTCAATTAGGAGAGTAGAAGAAAATTTGGGTATTAATCCCAAAAAGTCTAGGCACATGCCTAAAAAGAAGAGGCCTTCCCAAAAACCTAATGAAAATTCAAAAATGGGAAAATTAGAGCTAGAGAACCAAGTCTTGAGGTCAAGACTTGAGAGAATGGAGAAAGCCCTTAGAATCATATAAAATTCAATTCTAGGGTCAAATGCCCAAAAGTCAAGACCTAAGGTTCAAAAATGGTCTAAGGGCAAGGAAGGTTTGGGTCACAAACCTAAGCCCAAGAAGACTTATCATAATGTTCCATTTAATTATGGAACTATTTCTAGGTCTAGGAAAACCAAGGCTAATAGGGAAGTCATCCCTAAGACTAGTCATGGTGTGTGCTTAGTGGCTAAGGACTTAAGGAAAACCAAGAAAGCCACTAAGAAGGTCAATGGAGGAGTCACCTCTAGAGTTGACCCAAGTAAGACCCAAAAGACTATGGTTTCAAAACCTAAAAGGGTCATTAGGAAAGTATCTAGGGAAGTTATCCCTAGGGAATACCTTGTTAACCCAAGGAGCTCCAATAGGTATTGGGTTCCTAGAAGCGTGATTGATTCACGCTAGATGGGTTAGGGTGTGTCAACCCTAAATGGATGGGTAGTTAACCTAGCCATAGTAAAGTTGACACATTAGGATGTGCCAATGTGTTTGAGAAGTTTAGAATGATTTAAATTGGCAAAATTAGGTCATGGTGTGCTATTTTGGGTTTTTGGCACACTAGGGAAATGAATGGTTTAAGGGAAAGTGAATTTAATCCGTATAAATGGCAAATTGATTTTAACACTTAGGTATTTTATACCTTAGTATATTTTTCTTGCCATGCCTTATTTTTCTTGCCATATCATGACATCATTTTCATTTTTATCTCTAAAATATGTCATGATAATGTTTAGATTTATTTTTATATGCATGTATGCTTAAATGTCATTTACATGCCATGACATCATGATTCTCGCATATGCTTTTATCTATATCATATTTATGCCATAATCATATCATGCATTAAATAAAATGAAATTAAGGACTATGACACAATTTGAAGGGAATCAAATTATGTTGCCTTAGAAATATGCATGAGAACATAAAGAACAAAAAACCCACATCTCACTAAGATTTTTGACTTGTATGTGTTTTACACATTTAGATATTGGTGAGATGTTTAGGAAAATGAAAATAAAGGTTTTAAAAAACATTTTGAAAACTTTTTGAAAAACCTTGGTGAAGCCTATCTTTTGATAGCTATCACCATTGAATGAGATGATACAAAGAGGGCTCTTTATTGAAGCTTTTCTTAAATTTTGGACTTTGTATCAATCTCCTAATTTAATGGGTAAAATAATTTTCCAATATTTTCACCCATAGTGTTTATGATAAGTAATATACATACCAAATTTCAAGAATTTTAAACTTATGTATATTTACTTATGGATTTCGGAAATCCATTTCTGAAATGTCAAAATCGAATCGATTATCGATCGCCATGGACTACGATCGATGAGGGGGTAACGACTAATTTCTGATTTCAGATCGTGCTCGATTTCGGGTAAATCTTGTTGGTTAGTCCCATGTTCAGCTAGGTTAAGGTCCCCTAACCACTCCTAACCCTAGGATATGCTTGGGAGAGCATTAGAGAGGGTGGAAATCCATTGGACATGGATTAGGAGAAGGGTTTTAGGGAGAGTATCAACTTTAAGGTGGAAGAGAGTTCATTGTTGAACTTTGCCTTAATTTTGATTTGGTTAATGTTCCTATTGGCTTAGGGACTCTCCAAGGACATTGTTGGTGCAATGGTCAAGGGGAGCAAGCCTCTAGGGGAGGTATCCATCATGGGAAGATGGATGTGTATTTCCTCATGGGAGGAAAATTGGGTTGCCTTTCTTTAAGTGATATGGGATCATTAGAAAGATTGTAGGCATGTGTTCCTCCAAGGGAGAGATTGTAAGATCTCATTGGGATATGAGACATTCATACCCTTAGGGAGGATCTTTTTGATGTAATGTCAAAAAGGGGGAGAAGTTACCAAGTTACCAATTAGGGTTCGTTGGAATTCTCATTGGGATATGAGAATTGCCAATATGGGAGAATTGGTAGACTTGAGATGGTAGTTTTGTCAATCATCAAAAAGGGGGAGATTGTTGGTACAATCGGCCCAGGTTGACTCGAGTTTGACTCGAGCAGTACCTTGATAGTATTTTGATGATAGACAAAACTCATGACATGGGATTGTCATGGGAAAGTCCAACATGGGGTTGGCATGGAAAATCCAAGCATGGAGCTTGGTGTGGAAGTCCAAGGGGGAAGCCTTGGCATGGGAAAGTCCAAAGCATTGCGAAGCCGTGCGCTTGGTGCTTGGCATGGGAAATCCAAAGCATTGCGAAGCCGTGCTCTTGGTGCTTGGTGAGAAATGCATTGCGAAGCCGTGCGCTTGGTGCATTTGGGAAGTCTTGAGAACTTGGCAAGTTCACTAGGCTCGGGTCCTTGAGTCGGTGAAGGATGACATTGCTAAGCCGTGCACTTGGTGCATCCGAGGGACCGCCGGACGGGGAGTGAATGGAGTGAGCCCAAAGGGAAGCATACTTCTAGGGTATGAGACGTGAAGGATGGCGTTGCGAAGCCGTGTGCTTGGCGCATCCGAGGGACGTAGGCCGAGGGAAGAGAGCTTAGGTGGGGAACTCCATGAGGGATAAGGTGGACTTGGCCAAGTGGCTAAGATTGAGTGTCGGAGGCTCAAACTTGATGTTTGAGGGTTTACCCGACGGTCGGATGCTCAAACAACTTGGTGTTTGAGGTTTTGCCCGACATCAGTCGACTGACATAGGTGCCGGTTCGACTGATCCAAGTCGACTAGGGTTCGATTGGTGTAAGGCTAGGGTTTTGTGCTTGGCAGTCGACTACCATATCGGCAATGATCAAGGGATGACATCGATGGGAGTGTCACGAGCATGTAATGCTCCGTGAGCCGATCCGGGCGATTGACTATTAGGTCACGATCGTGATGGGCATCATAAGTCGACTGGTAGGTGATCCGTTGGAACTTGTCTGACGTGGATCTGACCGTTGTGAGACAACGACTACAGGGGCAGTCGACTGGGGCCTTTTGGTAGTCGATTGTAGGCACGAAAACAGATCGATGCAGGTTATAAAAGGAGCTCGAGATGGAGGTTTTTGCCATGGTTTTTGTGGAGCTATTGGAGGGGAATTGCTGCTGCATTCCAGTCCTTCAAGAGCCAATCAAAGCAAGCAACAAACAAGTGATCAAAAGCAATCGGTGAAAAGTGTATCTTTTGTATTGTATTTGTATTCTTGTTTGTATTTGTATATTACTATTGTAATTGATTGTGAGAGGTTTCTCCATCTCCGACGTGTAGTCGAGAAGGAGTTTAGTTAGTGTTGTGCGCATAACTAGAGCTCGGTGAGCTCGCCCGTGGAGTAGGAACCATTTGGTTCCAAACCACGTATATCTTGTGTTGTGTGATTGTGTATTGTTGTTAGTTTTATTATTATTGTTATTCCGCTGCGCTAACAACAATCGTAGACAAGAAACGCAATGAGAACGAGCGAATTCTACCACCAAATGATTGAGGGCTATTCACCCCCCTTTAGTCGGCCGTTCGATCCCCAACATTTTCCAGATTTTGCAGCGGTCCGAGGCGATGTCTATATATGGATGGCTCCATCCAAACCCTAGGGGGGAGGCATGATGACCAAGATGGCACACCGGTGCCCTAAAAAGCACTGGGAACTCGCAACGGGGAAGAAGGGAGACACTCGAGGATCAAGTTCTGCACCTCAATGCCAGAGAGAAGGGCTGCATCTATTATTGTATTCATGAATTCCATAATACTTTGTGATTCCCTTCTCGTATTCATGGAGTAGATTCTCCGATTCTAGGATTAGGGAGTAGTTTTTGTTGAGTAGAACATTTCTATTTCAAATATGTTTCTTGAAATCGTATTTGCAGTTGAATGAAAATTTAGATCTATAGCTTTGTGTTTTGGTTTTCTATCTTCTGTGTGTAGATGATACAAGGGGTGCAGTCCTTGTATCGCAAATTTACGGGATATTAGGAGGAACCTAAGGGTTGGCCTCATCGCCTGCAACTGTGGATAGAAGGATGCGATAGAGTTGGTAATGTATCTCATTTTTGACTCGTCGCAGGGATCGATTCGGCATCCTCATACCGACTATCCCATCTTGAGGCCAGGGGATAACCTGGCATGGCAGAGGCAGCTTCCGATAGATGCGAAGGCTCATCGGGGGAGTGTATGATGTCCTTTCCACAAATCCCTAGTTAGAAAGTCTGGATTGATTCAATTGATAGCATGTTCTACGATACACAAACGAAACCGAAGTCTTAGAATCCCATAAAAATCCTTGTAGCAAATCCTCTCTTCTTCCGTGTGACACCATACTAGAGTTTAGTCCATCGACAACCCTCACAATCACAAATCTTTAAATCTGATCTCCGAACAATAACATCCACCGAATAGATTGGTATTCGAATCCTAGTCCCTGTGGGATCAATAATCTTTATTATTTGACGACATCCGTGCACTTGCGGGCGTTGAGCATGAGTGCGCGCTTTGAGTCTTCGACGGTCTCCGTCGCGAGATTTGAGGTCGCATTCGTGCGCATCAAATCCGATCCCAGTCTCTATGGAATTGACCAACAAATGAAGCAAACTAAAAAGAAAATAAAGCAAGTAAATAAATCTAATCCTAAATCCGATCCAATTTACCACTGCTTGATTTTATATCGAATCACTCAGTTTCCGGCAACGACGCCAAAAACTTGATGCACACGAACGCGACCTCAAATCTCGCGACGAAGACCGTCGAGGTCTCAAAGCGCGCGCTCGCACTCAACGCCCACAAGTGCACGAATATCGTCAAGTAACAAAGATTATCGGTCCCACAGGGACTGGGATTTCGAATATCAATATATTCAATGGTTGTAATTGTTCGAACGTAACTCTAAGTGGTTTCAATGGGTGAGGGATGTCGGTGGACTTTATGAAGGGTTTAGCTTATCGAGTCCGTGAGGGGAAACTTTGCTTCCCACTTCACCTCGGTTTGCTTGACCATGGCAATCCCTTCGATGTCCCCGGATTAAAAAAATTTAATCCTAGACAAAATTGATTGCCCAAACAACCAAGTCATCGTCGTGTTATTCGTTTAGGGAGGTCACTTGAACAAACTTGTTGTTCAAGCGACCATCCTCTATTCTACGAGTAGCCGTGGAATAGACGATGTCCGGATCGCTGGTTTTTGTGTTTATGCTCGGGATCCAAGTATTATTTAGCTATATACAGATTTATATCATGCTCATAGTTGAAAAACAAATACAAGCATGTAACATATAAAGATTAGAGAATCGATATACCTCTCGATCTTCTAATGTATGATCTTCCTCCTTTCGGACGTCGTGTGGGCGACACTCTACCAAAAGTTGAAGCCCCTAGATCACAAATCTTCCTTCCTTGCTATTCCAAAGAAAGAGGAAGAATAGAAACAAGGTTCTTCTCCTCCCTAAAAGCAACCAACAAGGAACAAATAGAATCCTTGCCGCCGGCCAACTAGGAGGAGGAGTTTGTGGTGGAATCCGACCAAGATACCAAGGGAAAGCCCTATATCTTGTTTCCACCACCTAAGGAGAAGGAGAAGAGAAGCTTTGGCCACCGACCAAGGTTGGAAAGGGGCTGGAAAAGCTGCTGGATGCCGGCCAATGAAGGAAGAAGAAGAAAGGAAAACCTTCCTTATTTGGTATCGCCCAAGCCTCCAAACCCTAGCCCTAATCCTATCTCAACTAGGATTCCTCTCTAGCTGCCCAAAACCCTAGCTCTCTTGGATTTTCTCCACGCCAAACCCCTTGCCCTCCTTTTATAGAGTTAGGGATAAGTCATGATTTAATCTCCTCCATTGGTTCTAGGGATTTAATCTCAACCGTCGGATCTAGAGATTTAATCTCAACCGTCAGATCTTAGAGATTTAATCTCTACCTATGGATCTTAGAATTTTGTTTCTATCCATTGGATCTAAGCTTCATGAGGTGTTAATAGGCTACATTAGGGACCATGAGGAGGAGTTGGATCTTGGCCACCCATGGATCAAGCCCACATAAAGTCCGATCCACTAATGATAATCCAATCCACTAAAGGATCGTCATCGATCTACCTCACCAACCCCCATATAATAATATGGGCTCCATATATTATTTGTATATTTTCTTCCCGTGTTTAAGATCTCGAATGTTCGTCGATTAATTAATTTACTGACCATTAATTAATCAACATCTAACTCCTTAAGTAGTACCACTCAACCTTTTCATCATGCCGGACCAAGTCCACCTGCAGGGTTTACATGATGAACCTTATGAGCTCCTCAAGGGGACATCATCATCCAAATATATAGGACACGGTTTCCTCCTATAATCAACGACATTCCATATAAATAATATCATCTCCCAACTTACCGAGCCTATCAATTTAATCTATAAATCTCGCCCATTGGTAAATCAAAGAGATGAATACTAAGTATATGTGCCCGTTATTATATCGAGATTAAGAGCATGCACAAAATAACATCTGAGGTCCGATTCGATTATGTAATCAGCAATAAATCGAATCACCTCTAAGTCGGTCATGTTCAATACACACAAAGTGGACTAGTGTGATTCTATGGTCAAGACAAACTAATACCAAATCACACTACAACCATTCCGATGGTTTGTCCAAAGCCATCTCGGTTGTGAACCTTTACTTATACTTTACAAGGAGCCGATAACATGATCTCCCGTGTGACACCACACACCATATTATCTACAATGTAATGTATTAGACAATATTGCATAACCATAAAAATGCAAACAATGATCTTGTGATTCTTATTTCAAAATAAAGATGTTCATACAAAAGATAGACTTTTCAGTATACATCCCTACAATCTCCCACTTATACTAAAAGACTATGTTGTCCTCATACTGCAATACATCTGATTCCCTTTCCCTCTACATGCCTATCAAAGCTCTCGCTAGAAGGGCCTTAGTGAAAAGGGTCTACCAGGTCATCCTCTGATGCAATCTAGGCGACAACAACTTCTACCTCCTTTACGATTTCTCGTATCAGGTGGTACTTGCGCTCTATGTATTTACTCACCTTATGGGCTCGTGGTTCCTTCGAGTTTGCAACTGCACCATTATTATCACAATAAATTGTGATAGTTTTGGGCAAACCAGGAATCACATCCAAGTCCATCAGGAAGTTCCTGAGCCACACAGCTTCCTTGGCCGCCTCAGAGGCTGCCACATATTCAGCTTCCATGGTAGAGTCCGCCACACATTTCTGCTTGACAATCCTCCCTACAATGGCTCCACCTCCCAAAGTAAACACAAAACCTGAGGTAGACTTACTGTTATCCCTATCAGATTGGAAGTCAGAATCCGTGTAACCCACAGGGAGTAATTGGTCTATCCGGTAAAACAACATATAATCCCTAGTCCTTCTCAGGTACTTCAATATATGCTTTAGCGTAGTCCAATGTCCCTATCCTGGATTACTATGATATCTACTTACCATGCCCACGGTAAAGCAGATATCTGATCTCGTACATAACATCGCATACATGAGGCTTCCTACTGCCGAAGCATAAGGAACCGTCTTCATCTCCTCTATCTCCTTAGATGATCTAGGACACATCTCCTTAGATAAAGGAATTCCATGTCTGAAAGGTAGAAAACCCTTCTTGGAGTTCTGCATGCTAAAATGATCCATAATCGTATCTATGTATGAAGCTTGGGATAAGCACAACATCCTTTTCCTGCGATCCCTTATAACCTTGATCCCAAGGATGTGTCCCACCTTTCCCAAGTCCTTCATATCAAATTGTTTGGACAACCATACGCTTACGTCCGATAACACCTTGATATTGTTGCCAATCAACAAAATGTCATCTACGTAAAGTACAAGAAATATCACTACATTTCCGTCACATCTCTTGTATACACAAGACTCATCCGGACTTTGAATAAATCCATAAGACTGGATTACCTCATCAAAGCGGATGTTCCAAGACCTCAAAGCTTGCTTCAATCCATAAATGGACCGATTAAGCATACATACAAGATGCTCTTTGCCCTTAGCAATGAATCCCTCTAGTTGCTTCATATAGATGTTTTCCTCAAGACTTCCATTAAGGAAAGCTGTCTTGACATCCATCTACCACACCTCATAATCCATATGAGCTGCTATGCATAAGAGAATCCGGATAGACTTAAGCATGGCTACCGACGAAAAGGTCTCCTCATAATCGATACCCTCTTTCTGAGTATACCCCTTCGCAACAAGCCTCGCTTTGAAGGTCTCAACCTTCCCATCTATTCCTCTCTTTCTCTTGTAGATCCACTTGCATCCAATGGTTTTTACACCAACGGGTGGTTCTACTAGCTCCCAGACCTGATTTGAATCCATAGATTAAGCTCAACATTCATTGCACTTTGCCAAGATACTGCATCTTTATCTTGGATTGCCTCGTCATATGTCCAGGGATCAGGTTCATTTTCGCCAGGGAGCAAATCAGAAGATTCTCCCAAGAACATGAATCTATCAGGCTGTCTCACAACCCTCCCACTACGACGAGGTATCACCTATGTATCCTCTGTGACACGCGGTGTAGTGACATGTGGTATATCCTCTCGTACCGGTGGTACTAAAGAAGTGACTTCCCCTTTTAACTCCTCCATAACAATTTTACTCTTGGGCTTGTGGCTCATCCTATAGTCTTCCTCTAGAAATCTGGCATTCATGCTAACGATCACCCTCTGATCTCTAGGACTATAAAACAATCCACCCTTCGTTCCCCTGGGATAGCCAACGAATATGCGTACTTCTGTACGAGGTTCCAACTTACCATCATCTACCTTCAGCACATGTGCTGGACTCCCCCATATCCGAATATGTCTTAGACTAGGCTTTCGCCCAGTCCATAATTCTGTGGGAGTAGAAGGCACTGATTTAGATGTACACCACCGTATCCAGAGCATATCCCCAGAACGAATCTGGCAACTCAGAATAACTCATCATCGATCTAACCATCTCCATAAGAGTCCTATTCCTACGCTCTGCTACACCGTTCTGCTGGGGTGTGCCAGGTGCAGTCAATTGGGATTGAATCCTAGCCTCTGATAAGTAGTTCCTAAACTCTCCCAAGAGGTACTCACCACCACGATCATATCGTAGTGTCTTGATACTTTTACCTTGACGTTTCTCCACATCAACCTTGAATTCTTGGAACTTGTCAAAGCATTCAGACTTGCGACGCATCAGGTAAATGTATCCATATCTTGAGTAATCATCTATAAAAGAGACGAAATACTCAAAACCACCTCTAGCCTGGATAGACATAGGACCACACAAATCAGAATGAACCAATTCTAACACATCTTTGGCTCTATACCCCTTGGCGTTAAAAGGCCTCTTGGTCATTTTACCTTCCAAGCAGGATTCGCAGGTTGGGAGATCCTCCACCACTAATTAACCCAAAGGTCCATCAGCTATCAACCTTTGAATTTTGCTTAGGTTAATGTGACCAAGCCTAAGATGCCAAAGATATGTTTGGTTAATCTTCGAAGGTTCTTTTCTCTTATTAGAATTAGAAGACGATTTATTAATTTCAATATGCATCGTGGGAGGTTTTGGTTCAAGTATGTACAAATTTTCTATCAATGTACCCGAATAGATAATGTCCCTATCCCTTCTTATAACAACTCTGTCATTAAAAGAAATAGAATATCCATCCATAAACAATTTAGAAACCGAAATTAAATTATTTCTAAATAAGGGTACATAAAGGCAATTCTTAAGAACAAAAAGTTTATTTTTCTTAAAAGATAAATGAACATCTCCCACTGCAATAGCCTCCACCTTAGTGGCATCGCCCAAGTACACGGTAATCTCCCCCTCAGCCAGTCATCTGGTTTCCTGGAACCCCTACAAAGTATTACAAACATGATCAGTGGCTCCCGTATCTACACACCAGGTGCCGGTAGATAACACCGCTAAACATGTTTCAACGACTAGACCAAAAGATATACCTTTGTTCTTGCGGTTGGGGCAGTCCTTCTTCCAGTGTCCAGTCTGCTTACAAGTGAAGCACTTGCCTTTCGGCTTCTTCACTCCTCCCTGAGTACCTCCCACCGCCTTCGCCCCAGTTTGTTTCTTCTTTTTCTTGCCTTTCATCTTAGAAGTAGAAACCTTTTGGGTCACCACGGCATGCGCCTGAGCACTCTGACGAAATAGTCCCTCTACCGCCTAGAGTTCTGTCAGAAGTTCCGCCAATGAATACAACCTCTTGTTCATGTTATAGTTCAGGTGAAACTTCTCAAAACTCCTAGGTAGAGACTAGAGTATGATATCGACTTGGGTTTCCCCATCGATCTCAGCTCCAAGGATCTCCAGCTCATTCAAATGAGCCATCATCTTGAGAACATGATCCCTTACGGGTGTTCCCTCGATCATGGAGGTCGTCATCAAGTTTCTCATGGCTTCTTGCCTCGCAGCCCGATTCTGTTGTCCAAAAAGCTCCTTGAGATTGAGCATCATATCATAAGCAGTGGGCATGACTTGATGCTGATGTTGCAGTACATTTGACATAGATGCCAAAATGTAACACCGCGCCATCTCATCGGCCTTGACCCACTTCTTATAGCTCTCTCTCTCCTTTTCCCCAGAATCATCTGTAGGCTTGGGAGGGCACTCTTCGAGGAGTACATATTTGTATTCCTCAGCAGTCAAGACAATGTCTAGATTCCTCTTCCAATCAACATAATTGGGTCCATTAAGTTTGTTCTCTTTTAGTATCACATCAAGTGGGTTGAACGTCATTTTGAAAGAAAACCTAAGAATCACATAAATCAAAACATTAGATTTCAAAAAATTATTGATTCCTCAAACAATAAAATTTTAAAATCAACCAACACCGAGAATATCGTATGCCATGATAGTGTGGACGTATACGAATTCTACATTTGTAAGAGGAGGTTTTACCCATTAATTTTACTATCTTGTCAACCTAACTTTTTGACAAGTAAAATTAATAGTTGGTTCCTCTTTGGCCCTACAAATAAAAGCAGAGACTCCGATGAGGAGGATATTTATATTTGTATCTAAGTGTTCACCATTACTCGGTACCAAGGTAATTATCTCGGGTTATGTGCCTTCCGATGGGGAAGTACACACGCTCCTTGATAATTCCCTATAACCATATTTGACCTTGTGATCCGCAAACAAACCCATCCGATATGGAGGAAGGCACTCAGAGCCGACACGCAAGTTTGTTTGCATCAATTGTCAAATCGTAATGGAGGCCGTGGGAATTTATAGAAATTTTCCTCTCCCACTTAGTAATTTGAAATTGAGGAATTTTCCTAGCCTACGACATGCATATCAAACAAAAAGCAATAAATATAAAAAATAAATTATTTTCCAACTATTATGGCTTTTGTCTTCAATATGTCTCCCGTCGCATCGCCATCTCATCCGCTCCTCCTACGCCATGTACGAGCCATCCGGAGATCCGAGCCGAGACTAAAACCTATTTTAATTTACATCCATCAATCCTATACTCCACGAGGGAGTGTACATGAAATCTAGATCAAAAGTAAACTAAAATAAAGAGTGGCTAAACAATGTCGTATCTAATTTACAAAAATTAAATACTAGCCTCGTTAACCATGAGGATTCAACAAAATAAACATTTACACACATACAATCACATACACACATATGGCGATAATAGTTGAATCTTATGCCTGCAACCAAAGAGTAAACTACGCATATCCTACAATTATGCGACACATATAATATATGAAAAGTGCATAAAAAATTAACCGAATCCTAAACACACAAAATCGGAAACCTTGGCTCTGATACCAATTGAAGGGTTTAGCTTATCGAGTCCGTGAGGGGAAACTTTGCTTCCCACTTCACCTCGGTTTGCTTGACCATGGCGATCCCTTCGATGTCCCCGGATTAAAAAAAATTTAATCCTAGACAAAAGGGATTGCCCAAACAACCAAGTCATCGTCGTGCTATTTGTTTAGAGAGGTCACTTGAACAAACTCGTTGTTCAAGCGACCATCCTCTATTCTATGAAAAGCCACGGAATAGACGATATCCGGATCGCCGATTTTTGTGTTTATGCTCGGGATCCAAGTATTATTTAGCCATATACAGATTTATATCATGCTGATAGTTGAAAAATAAATACAAACATGTAACATATAAAGATTAGAGAATCGATATACCTCTGGATCTTCTGATGTATGACCTTCCTCCTTTCGGACGTCGTGAGGGCGACGCTCTACCAAAAGTCAAAGCCCCTAGATCGCAAATATTCCTTCCTTGCTCTTCCAAAGCAAGAGGAAGAATAGAAACAAGGTTCTTCTCCTCCCTAAAACCAACCAACATGGAACAAATAGAATCCTTGCCGCCGGCCAACTAGGAGGAGGAGTTTGTAGTGGAATCCGGCCAAGACACCAAGGGAAAGCCCTATATCTTGTGAAAAGACCTAACCCAATATGCATATACTTAACCCCCAATCACACATCAATACTACCCATTATACACATGATAGGAACACCCGGCTCAAATTTATTTTATTCCATTCAGCTTAGCAGTCTCAACTACACACTTTACCCTCTCAAATTGAAGAAAAATAGAACATCAAAATCAACTCCACTCAAACTGGAAATCCTATATCTTAGATGTCCCAGACAGTGTGTGCCATGCTCATCGTCATCTCCTCAGTTACACCACCTCCGCTTCTTGCATCTCAATCTGGGAATCCTGTTCTCTACCTGAAAATATTATGTGAAATCATGAGTTCACAGCCCAGTAAGTAGATCAATGATAGGGATACAAGACAGGGAGGAAAATTCAAACACGAAACATATATTTCTACTACTGTAAGTGTAAACTACTATAAGCTTAACATACATTTTCTGTTGCACATTCCGTAAGTAGTATGAAACATAGCCAATACTTATAGCAACATGCCATTATAACAAGTACTGCGAACCCATTCATGCCTTTCTATTATGCTAACTGTACCTAAACATAAACCCTCGTGGTACCTCGCGTTATGCATTTAAAATGCTGAGCCAGTCAAATACCTTATTTTCTTGTGCAATCCTGAGGTACCTCTAGAAATAAACTAAGGAAATCAGTCATCAGTCATCAGTCAATCTGTCATTTTGGGTGGGCCCTCCCCGGAGCTCAACCCGGGGAGCCCAACCCGTCCAGGCACCACAAATGTTCATGTACATACAGGTAGCTAAATAACGAATTTCTGTCATTTTCTATCATGCTCAGTCACAGAAGGGTATCATAGAACATCATGGGTGAACGAGTATATATCTATATATAGCATCTAACCTCATACATAGGTAGATGGTAATTACACCCATATATATATAACATCTAACCTCATACATAGGTAGATGATAATTACACACATGTACATATAGCATCCAACCTTACACACAGGTAGATGATAATATAACTTATTCATATAACATCGAGGCACAAGAAAGATTTGATGAACAATTAACTAAAAATAATAACAGTAAACATCATGGGTGAACAAATATATATATCTATATATAACATCTAACCTCATACACAGGTAGATGGTAATTACACATATATACATATAGCATCCAACCTCATACACAGCTAGATGATAATTACACACATGTATATATAGCATCAAACCTTACACACAAGTAGATGATAATTTAACTTATTCACATAACATCGAGGCACAAGAAAGATTTAATGAACAATTAACTAAAAATAATAACAGTAAACATCATGGGTGAACAATTATATATATCTATATATAGCATCTAACCTCATACACAGGTAGATGGTAATTACACACATATACATATAGCATCCAACCTCATACACAGGTAGATAATAACTAAACCACCTATATATATATATATATTTAGCATCTGACCTCATACACAGGTAGATGATATTTATTACATATTACATATCATTTACAGCATTAAGAAAAAATCTTATGAAGGGTTAACTAAACATGCTGACTGATAACAAATATAGCAGGAATCACCTACGAACATAATGCTCATGTACATACAAATTTATATCCACCCAAGCATGCTGATTTCTTTCAAACAAACTACTCATTACATCTATTAAATATTTATCTGGCTATTAACTGAATATTTAACCCTCCTATACATCACTCGGCATACTCAATTCATAATGACCCCAACATGTGTATTATCAGTTATTACAACCCAACCGAATGAAACCCACAATACCAATCCACGCATAAATTCAACAAAAGCGATCCTAAAATCATCATCCAATCCCCTTCCCTCCTAATAACAAAAATTTGTTTACCCATTCCCTCTCCCCTGTCCCTCACCTGCCGAGTAACCTAATCCACCGGGTCCAATCATCTCCCATCAAGAACTCCCATTACAGCCCAAAGATTGAAATCCCTAACCTCTTCCCGTGATCCCTCTGCTCTTCAACTCCTCGTAGCCGACGGGAAACCAAGCTCCACCGGTTTCCATAGCTAAATCCATTCCAAAAATACCGAAAATCCCCCCATGAATCCTGCTAGAACCCAATCTGGAAACCCATTGCTCAGGCATGATTCAACCCAAAATCCCGACTCAATCTCGCCGCTAAAGTCCCAAAAGAAAAACCTGCTAAACTCTTTGCCCTCGCCAGGCCTAGCCAGAGATTACTTATCGTGAAGATGAGGGAGGAGGGTCGGTGTAGCTCCGGCGGCTTTGCTTCGTCTCCGGCGGATGGGGTTCATCGATCTCCCTTTTCGACGTTTGCGGCGGCTCGTGACCAGAAGATGAGTCACGGGATAGAAAAAGAAGGGAAAAGGAAAAATAAAATGAAAAGGGTTCGGCCGGATTAATAGGTTTAGGATTTTTCCCCTTTATGCCCCTCAACTGCGCTTATTTAGGGTATAAATTGACCCCGAAATTTATCCTCCTTTTCCGATGACATACGCCCGTGTATTTTTATCATATTATTATTATTATTATTGTTATTATTATTATTATTATTTTTCGAGACTTGACAACTCTCCCCCCCTTAAAAAAAATTGCGTCCTCGAAATTTGACTTACCAAATAGTTCAGGGTAACGGTCATGCATATCCCGCTCGGTCTCCCAGGTAGCTTCCTCTATCTGCTGATTTCCCCATAAAACTTTCACCATTCTAATTTCTTTATTTCTCAGCTTCCGCACATGACGATCCAATATTTGTTCTGGTATTACCTCGTAGGATAGATCTGGTGTCCACTGTATGGCTTCATACCCAATCACATGTGCAGGGTTGGAAAGGTACCTCTTGAGCATGGATACATGAAACACATTATGAACTCCTGCCAGGTTTAGTGGTAGAGCAACTCGGTATGCTCGTGTTCCAATCCGGTTGAGAATCTCAAAAGGCCCAATATACCTCGGACTGAGTTTGCCCTTCCTTAGAACCTCAAGATACTCTTCATAGGTGACACTTTGAGAAATACATGGTCTCCCACTTTGTGAACTCGGGTCCCTCCTTCCGACAATCGATAACTCTTTTGGCGACTTTGTCCGATGCATTCTGTCTCGGATCTTTGCTATTAGTTCCAGATTTGTGTCACAATCTGGACCCAGGCGCCCTTTCTCCTACCTCTTCCCAATGTAGTGGGGTTCTACACCTTCTTCCGTATAGCGCTTCATAGGGAGCCATACTGATGGTGGCTTGATAACTATTATTATAGGTGAACTCTACCAGGGGCAGTTTGGACTCCCAACTCCCTTTGAAATCTATAATGCAAGCTCGTAGCATATCTTCTAAAATCTGAATTACTCGCTCAAATTGACCGTCGGTCTGTGGATGGAAAGTAGTGCTGAAAGTAAGTTTTGTACCCAATCCCCGATGCAAACTCTTCCAGAACCCGAATGTAAATTTTAGATCTCTATCTGACACAATCTGATCTGGAATTCCATGTAACCTTACTATTTCCCGTATATACAGCTCTGCGTATTGTATCATAGTGAAAGTGGTTTTCACTAGCAGGAAGTGTGCTGACTTCATCAATTGATCCACAATAACCCACACTGCATTTAATCCCTTAGTCGAGATCGATAATCCTATCACAAAATCCATGGCAACATTTTCCCACTTCCAGATAGGTATCGGAAGCGGTTCGAGCAATCCCGCAGGCCTTTCATGCTCAACTTTCACCTGTTGACAGGTAAGGCACTCTGGACCATCTTGCTTATGTCTCTCTTCATGCCCAACCACCAATATAATAGTCGCATATCCTTATACATCTTTGTCCTGCCGAGGTGAATAGAGTACGGGGTAGTGTGAGCTTCCCTCATGAGATTCTCCCTCAGGGATCCACCCTTAGGCACCCAGATGCGGCCCTTGTATCGCACCATCCCATCAACCACTGAGTAGATGGTGCTACCCTTTGCTTCATCTTTGCGTTTCCATTCCATTAACTGTTGATCCGAGGCTTGTTCTGCCCGAATCCGATCCCGTAAGTTTGATTTAACCGTCAGTGCCGCCAAACTAACCTTCTCACCTGGTGCCATCACCTCCACTCTCATATGTTGGAATTCTGATATCAATCTTTGCTGGGTGGTCAACTGTAATAGCGTCGTCGTCTTGCGACTCAGCGCATCCGCCACCACATTTGCCTTACCCGGGTGATAGTTAATATTGCAGTCATAATCTTTTACCAACTCCAACCATCGTCTCTGCCACATATTCAGTTCCTTTTGAGTAAAGAAATATTTCAAACTTTTATGATCTGTGTAGATCTCGCAACGTTCTCCGTAAAGATAGTGTCGCCAAATCTTCAAAGCGAAGACGACCGCTGCTAGTTCTAGGTCATGTGCAGGATAATTCTGCTCATGCACCTTCAACTGACGTGATGCATAGGCAATGACCCTCCCCTTCTGCATCAATACAACCCCTAGCCCAGTTTTGGAGGCATCAGTGTACACCACAAACTGCCCAGAAGGGTCTGGAACTGCAAGCACAGCTGCTATCATCAGCCTTTCCTTTAACTCCATAAAACTCTTCTTGCACTGAGTAGTCCATTCATACCTCACCCCCTTCTTGGTTAACGAAGTCAGGGGTAGCGCAATTCGTGAAAAATTCTGAATCAATCTGCGATAATACCCCGCTAGTCCCAGGAAACTTTGAATTTCTGTAACATTTCTCGGAGTAGCCCAACTCTGGATTGCCTCCACTTTGACTGGATCCACCTCTATTCCCCTCTCCGAGACTATATGTCCTAAAAAGGCTATTTGTCTCAACCAAAAATCGCATTTGATGAACTTAGCGTATAACCGCTTATCCTTCAGAGTCTGCAGCACCAATGTCAGATGTTGTCGGTGCTCTTCGCGACTCTGAGAGTAAATTAGTATATCATCGATAAAGACAATCACAAACTGATCCAGGTATGGCTGGAAAATTCGGTTCATCAAATCCATAAAGGCTCGGGGGCATTAGTAAGCCCAAACGGCATAACTAGAAACTCATAATGACCAAATCGAGTTCTGAACGTAGTTTTATGAACATCTTCTCCTTTCACCCTCAATTGGTGGTACCCCGACCTCAAGTCAATCTTTGAGAACATCGTTGCTCCCTGTAGTTGATCAAACAGATCATCGATTCTAAGCAATGGGTACTTGTTCTTGACTGTAACCCGGTTCAACTCCCGGTAGTCAATGTACAACCGCATTGAACCGTCCTTCTTATGGACGAACAACACTGGCGCTCCCCAGGGTGACACACTGGGTCGGATGAAACCCTTATCCAATAGTTCTTGTAGTTGCTCCTTCAGTTCCTTCATTTCGGTGGGTGCCAGGCAGTATGGTGCTTTAGACACAGGGGTGGTTCCCGATATTAATTCTATTCCAAACTCAACCTCCCTGACAGGGGGTAATCCTGCAATATCTTCTGGAAATACATTGGGAAAATCCCGGACTACCTCTACTTCCTTCAAACTTGGTCTAAAAGTCTCAGAACTACACATTATGTTGACTAGAAATCCGTTACACCCCTTGCTTAACATTTTCTGAGCTTTACATGCTGATATAATAGGTGGATGACTCAACGTGGAGGTTGCATTGAAGATGAAAAATTCATCATTTTGTAGTTTCAGTTTAACCGTCCTTTGTTTACAGTCAATAATGGCCTCGTACCGGGTAAACCAATCCATACCCAGAATTACATCAAAGTCCACCATCTCTAATACAATAAGTTCAGCGTACACTGTATAGTTCTGCATCCTTATCGGACAGTTCCTCACTATTCTATTGCTGGTCAGTTCTTCCCCCGAAGGCAAGGACACTTTATAGCTGGTAGCCATCCAATCACATGAAATACCTAGTTTTGCAACGTAGGCCACCGATATGAAAGAGTGTGTAACTCCAGAATCAATTAAGGCATGAGCAGGTAGGTTGACAATAGAAATTCTACCTGTGATGATGGCCGAATCTGGATCCACCTACTCCTGTGTCATAGCATACACCCTTCCTCTAGTTGGCTCTTAGAGCTGAGGGCAGTTCATAGCAAAGTGCCTAGACTTCTTGCACTTGTAGCACACATCTGTACCCACCAAACACTGACCTGCATGAGTCTTCTCACACTTGGGACACTGAATTTTGCTTTCGCCCTTGAAGACAGTATGGTCGACTAGTCGGGGTTCCTGGGGTCACTGTCGTGGCTACGTCTGAATCTGTGGTTGCTTGCCTCGAAACTGGCTCGGTGCAAACTTCTTCTGACTCGACGTAGGAGGTTCCCTTCCCTGGTAACTAGACCTCTTAGTCTGTACTTCCTTTATCATGACATTCCTGTCCCTCTCTGCCATCAGAGCCTGATCCACAGCCTCTCTGAAGGTGGTAACTCGGCTCACCCTGACATCATGGCGAATTGCTGCCCTCAATCCCTCAGTAAAATGTTTCAGCTCCTCTACTGGTTGACTTGCAATCATAGGTACAAAATACCACCCCTTCTCGAATTCCTTGACATACTCAGCCACTGTCCGGTCCCCTTGGCGAAGCTCTAGGAATTCCCTGGCCATTCGGGTTCTGGTGTCAGCAGTAAAGTATTTACCATAAAATACCTCCTTGAATTCAACCCAAGTAACTGTAGCTAAATCCACCGCTGAGCGTGCACCCTCACACCATATTCGAGCATCGCCCCACAACATGAATATGGCGCACCTCACCTTGTCAGCATCCGTAAGCTGCATGAAGTCATATATCGTCTCCAATGATCGAATCCATCCTTCTACAACAATCGGGTCTGTACTTCCCTTAAACTCTGTTGGTCCAAGATCCTTGAATTGCTTGTAAACTGGGTTCACACTGGCTGTGGGACCACTGTGTGCATTTCCATACTCCCTGGCTCTCAACAACTATTGGATCTGTTCTCCCTGAATCCGACTCTGTTCCTGCATAATTGCGGCAAGCTCAGCAAGAAACTGACTACTCTACCCCACTTCACCATTGTTTCTTCGGCCCGCCATTCTTCTATAAAACCCGACACCTGCATCGTTATCTCCAGTTTGTACATAAACCTAAGCATGATTACATTAAGACTACTACTTGAAAAGTAAGTTTAAAGCTTACAAACGCGGGGATGGATGTATCCGAGTCCTTGATGAGATTGCATGCACACACTGTCCTTTAGGATCGTTCGCTCTGATACCAACTGAAAAGACCTAACCCAGTATGCATATACTTAACCCCCAATCACACATCAATACTACCCATTATACACATGATAGGAACACCCGACTAAAATTTATTTTATTCCATTCAGCTTAGCAGTCTCAACTACACACTTTACCCTCTCAAATCGAAGAAAAATAGAACATCAAAATCAACTGCACTCAAATTGGAAATCCTGTATCTTAGATGTCCCGGACAGTGTGTGTCATGCTCATCGTCATCTTTTCAGTTACACCACCTCCGCTTCTTGCATCTCAATTTGGGAATCCTGTTCCCTACCTGAAAATATTATGTGAAATCATGAGTTCACAGCCTAGAAAGTAGATCAATGATAGGGATACAACACAGGGAGGAAAATTCAAACATGAAACATATATCTCTACTACTGTAAGTGTAAACTACTGTAAGCTCAACATACATTTTCTGTTGCACATTCCGTAAGTTAGTATGAAACATAGCCAATACTTATAGCAACATGCAATTATAACAAGTACTACGAACCCATTCATGCCTTTCTATTATGATAACTATACCTAAACATAAACCCTCGTGGTACCTCGCGTTATGCATTTAAAATGCTGAGCCAGTCAAATACCTTATTTTCTTATGCAATCCTGAGGTACCTCTAGAAAGAAACTAAGGGAATCAGTCATCAGCCATCAGTCAATCTGTCATTTTGGGTGGGCCCTCCTCGGAGCTCAACTCGGGGAGCCCAACCCGTCCAGGCACCACTAATGTTCATGTACATACAGGTTGCTAAATAATGAATTTCTGTCATTTCCTATCATGCTCAGTCACAGAAGGGTAACATAGAACATCATGGTTGAACGAGTATATATCTATATATAGCATCTAACCTCATACACAGGTAGATGGTAATTACACCCATATATATATAGCATCTAACCTCATACACAGGTAGATGATAATTACACACATGTACATATAGCATCCAACCTTACACACAGGTAGATGATAATATAACTTATTCACATAACATCGAGGCACAAGAAAGATTTGATGAACAATTAACTAAAAATAATAACAGTAAACATTATGGGTGAATAAATATATATATCTATATTTAGCATCTAACCTCATACACAGGTAGATGGTAATTACACACATATACATATAGCATCCAACCTCATACACAGCTAGATGATAATTACACACATGTACATATAGCATCCAACCTTACACACAGGTAGATGATAATATAACTTATTCACAAAACATCGAGGCACAAGAAAGATTTGATGAACAATTAACTAAAAATAATAACAGTAAACATCATGGGTGAACAAATATATATATCTATACATAGCATCTAACCTCATACACAGGTAGATGGTAATTACACACATATACATATAGCATCCAACCTCATACACAGGTAGATGATAACTAAACCACCTATATATATATATATATATATTTAGCATCTGACCTCATACACAGGTAGATGATATTTATTACATATTACATATCATTTATAGCATTAAGAAAAAATCTTATGAAGGATTAACTAAACATGCTGACTGATAACAAATATAGTAGGAATCACCTACGGACATAATGCTCATGTACATACAAATTTATATCCACCCTAGCATGCTGATTTCTTTCAAACAAACTACTCATTACATATATTAAACATTTATCTGGCTATTAACTGAATATTTAACACTCCTATACATCACTCGGCATACTCAATTCATAATGACCCCAACATGTGTATTATCAGTTATTACAACCCAACCGAATGAAACCCACAATACCAATCCACGCATAAATTCAACAAAAGCGATCCTAAAATCATCATCCGATCCCCTTCCCTCCTAATAACAAAAATCTATTTACCCATTCCCTCTCCCCTGTCCCTCACCTGCCGAGTAACCTAATCCACCGGGTCCAATCATCTCCCATCAAGAACTCCCATTACAGCCCAAAGATTGAAATCCCTAACCTCTTCCCATGATCCCTCAGCTCTTCAACTCCTCATAGTCGATGGGAAACCAAGCTCCACCGGTTTCCATAGCTCAATCCATTCCAAAAATATCGAAAATCCCCCCATGAATCCTGCTAGAACCCAATCTGGAAACCCATTGCTCAGGCACGATTCAACCCAAAATCCCGACTCAATCTCGCCGCTAAAGTCCCAAAAGAAAAACCTACTAAACTCTCCACCCTCACCAGCCCTAGCCAGAGATTACTTACCGTGAAGATGAGGGAGGAGGGTCGGTGTAGCTCCGGCGGCTTTGCGTCGTCTCCGGCGGATGGGGTTTGTCAATCGCCCTTTTCGACGTCTGAGGCGGCTCGCAACCAGAAGACGAGCCACAGGATAGAAAAAGAAGGGAAAAAGAAAAATAAAAGGAAAAGGGTTCGGCCGGTTTAATAGGTTTAGGATTTTTCCCCTTTATGCCCCTCAACTGTGCTTATTTAGGGTATAAATAGACCCTAAAATTTATCATCCTTTTCCGATGACATACGCCCGTGTATTTTTATCATTTTATTATTGTTATTACTGTTATTATTATTTTTATTTTTTTCGAGACTTGACATCTTGTTTCCACCACCTAAGGAGAAGGAGAAGAGAAGCTTTGGCCGCCGGCCTGTTAGGGCAATCTCTTGCCGTAATATGGTTTTGATGGTGTGGCAAAGGGTTTAAGTTAGTGTGTTATGTTGATTTGATATGTGCATTGAAGTCGTGCAGGACTTAGTAATTCGCACATGGAGCCGTGGCGAGTTTCACATCTCATGACTCGTGCCTTGAGTCGGTGAAGGATAGCTTTGCGGAAGCCGTGCGCTTGGAGCATCCGAGGGACCACCGGACGAGAAGCTTGGAGTGAAGCCGGAGGAAGTAGACTTCGAGGCAAGAGACGCGAAGGAGCATTGCAGAGCCGTGCACCTGATGCTGCCAAGGGACGTGGCTGAGAACGAAGAGAACTTCGAAGGCGAGGGACTCTGAGAGATGAGAGTGAGCGATTGTAACCCGGGGAGGGGTAGCTCTTAGGTGAAACTTGGCCATTTGGCCAAGTGTTAAGTGAGTTCGACCGTATCCGATCGATGGGTTTATGCCCAGCAGCCGATCGCTATATGGAATGCGATCGCCGAAGAGGATATCGCGGCATTATAACCGCTCGAGCCGATCGGGCGATCGACTACGAAAGCGTGATTAGGATCGGTGAGGTCCATCAGTCGACTACCAAGAATTCCGTTGGACTACAACGGTCAGGATCCGACGTGTTCGGAGGTCGTTTTAGTGACGGCAGTCGACTGCCAAGGGCAGCAGTCGACTGGTGGCGGCCAACGGGAAAAAATCAGCCCTCTTTATAAAAAGAGAGGGTGTGAGCCTTTGAGAGGCTAATGCTTATGATCTAAGTAATCTTCCTAGTGCCCCACAAGATCTAAACTCTTCTTACTTGTTTTTACTTCATTCTTATTGTAAGAAGAGTGATCTTGATTGTAAAGGTTACCTCCACCTAGCTTGGTGCAAAGGAGAGACCAATAGTGATTGGCTTTGGAGGAGTGATTCACCTCGGACGAATCGGGATAGTGGATTAGCGGCGTAGCCGTGAACCACGTTACATCTTCTTTGTTAGCGTTTGTATTTTCATTTATTGCTTTGTGTTTATTGTTTATGCTTCCGCTTGCGGTAACGATTGTGTAGACGAGCAAACGAACGAGAGAATTCCAACATCCATAGTAAGAGGGCTATTCACCCCCCTCTAGCCGACCGTTCGATCCCCTACAAGTGGTATCAGAGCAAGGTTGCTTGTCACCGGACTAACTGCCGCAACAAGCTCTACATCAAAAATGGCCGGCTCAAATATCCACCCACCGAAGTTCGACGGCGAATTCTCTTGGTGGAAAAAGAGAATGGAGGTATTCTTTGAGACCGATTTTGATAGTATGCTTATAATGGAAAATGGTTTCGAGTTGCCTAGGGATGAAAGGGGTGAACCAATTGAAAAATCACGTTGGACTAAGAAGCAAAGAGAGGAACACCTTGCAAACTCAAAGGCAAAACATCATCTTCTCAATGTGCTCCCTCAACAAGAGATCAACTGGATCGGAGAATGTGCTAGCGCCAAAGAGATGTGGGAAAAGCTTGTAGAACTCCATGAAGGCACATCCGAGGCCAAGCTAGCTAGGAGAGACCTCCTCCGCTCCCAACTCTCAAACATCAAATTAGAAAAGGGAGAAAAGGTAACTTCCCTACATTCTAGATTTAAAGAAATATTAATTGGGCTAACAAGTGTAGGAGAAATGCTCTCCAACCGGGATATGGTAATGAAGGTCATAGATGCCTTTCCCCGATCCTCAAGATGGAGCTCCATGGTGGATTTGTTTTACATCTCCAAGAACTTGGAAGTAAGTACCTTGGAGGAATTTTTCTCAACAATGGAGCTCCATGAAACTAGGCTTGAAGGAATACAAGAAGAGCCTAGAATTTAACCCTCAAGAGGAGTAGCTTTGATAGCAAACAAGGGGAAGAAGAAGATGGAAATCCCCTCCTCCTCCGATGATGAAGCATCCTCATCCTCCTCCATGGATAGCACCGAAGAAGCCTATATGGTAAGGAAGGTAAGACGTGAATTTAAGAATTTTAGATTTGATAAATCTCATGATAGGAATAGAAGACCAAGGGGGAAGGTCATATGCTACAATTGCCAAGGAGAGGGGCACATAAGGGACAATTGTCCTCTCTTAAACAAGAGCAAGGAAGAGAGGAAAAAGAAAGAAGAAAAGAAGAAGAAAAAGAAGGAAGAGGAGAAGAAGACAAAAGAAAAGGGGAAGACCAAAGCTCTAAAGGCAAGGACTTGGGATGACCCATCCTCATCCTCCTCATCATCATCGGATGAGGAGAATGCCTTTGTCACCAATTTGGCCTTGATGGCCTTTGATGACTTGGATTGCTCATCATCCGAAAATGAAGGATCAAGCTCAAGTGGGGAGAGCTCAAATGAAGGGGGAGCTTCTACATCCTCATCATCCGAAGAAGAAGAGGACATGGAAACTATGATAATGAAAGCCTCTCCTAAGAAAATAGTTTCCATAATTTCAAGTTTAACTAAGGACTTATTTGGAATGAAAAAGAAAAATAAAAGCATGCTTAATCAAATTAAGGCATTGGAAAATAAGCTAGAAAATGCATGCTTAAATGATAATATTTCTTCTAGCTTAAATGATGCATGCTCACATGATCTTTATGTGCCATTAGATGTTAGTGATGCATGTATAAATGAAAATAGGGCCTTAAGGGAAAAGGTAGATTATTTAACAAAAGCCCTAGAAAAATTCACAATTGGCTCCAACACATTGAACATGATCTTAGGGAGCCAAAGAGCTAGTTTCAACAAAAAGGGCCTAGGTTATAAAGAAAAGAAAAATGAAAAGGCCTATAAATGTCTAATTGCTAGGGGACAAGATAAAAAGAAGGTAATAGCTAGGAAATGGATCCCCAAGGAATACTTAGTGAACCCAATAGGAAAGAACTTATTTTGGGTTCCAAAATCCATCCTTAAGGGTTAGGAAAACCCTAGGGTAGTCAACCATATGGAATTGACCTATATCATATTTTGGTGACTTAGGATGGCGGGACAACATTTTTAGAATAGTGTTGGGTGATGATAACGTGCCCATAAATAGATAATAATGCTTAAATCATGATGATTAATGTAATTGCTATGTATGTTTGAAATCATGATTTATGATTTTAATATTTGGCACGTAATCATGAGAAATAGGGTTGAATCATGCTTTAGGTGATACTTTGCTTATTGTCATCATATGATACCTAATGAATGATTATTATTCAATGAATACATGTATTTCATGATCATAATGTAGAATTCATTCATATATGCCTTTATGATCATGAGGATTATTAGGTTGATACTTAACCTTGATAGAATTGCATGAATATATTGGTTAAGTATACACAAATACCCCCTAGGATGCATCTCACACTCACCATAGGCTACCTTGATTGAAAACTTAGCATGAGTGAGATGTTAGGATGATACAAATGTCCACTAATGCCTATGGCATGTAGATGGTCATTTAAAGTATCAACATAGCAATAATAGACCAATCAAGGGGAAGACTTATGTTTAATTCATAGACATATTGCCCAAAGATCATGGTTGGATATTTCATATGTTTTCAAAACAATTTCTTAATCTAAAATCTATGTATTCATGTTTTGAAACAATTCAAAGCAAGACTAGGTGTTAAAATGGATACTCTTATGATCAAAAACCTAGTAGTTTTTAAAGCTTATGGATTTTTGGCAAATACGTGGAAATATAATGATTTTTCAAGAAAACCTATTTTTCACTGATATATATACTTAAAAGAAATGTGTTCCCAAAATTTCATGATTTTTTGAATTTTCTGGAATTTTTAATGCATTTCTAAAATCAAATTGAGAATCCATTGTGCGGTCATTGCCATACATATAGCAGTCGATTGATAACCTGAAAAACAGCCCAATATTTTCTGATTTTAGATTTTAATCAAGTTTTTGGTGTTTTCTTTTTAATAGACTTGATGTCATGTGCTTTTAACTTAGTGATAATCTTTTTGATGGTGTCAAAGGGGGAGAAATGATTATGTTTAAGTTAATTATGATAGGGGGAGAAATTAAGGGGGAGTTTCATGGATTAAGGGGGAGTTCCATGATGCTATATCATGTTTATCTTTACATGCTTTCTTACCTTAAAATTTATATCAAATGTGTTTACCTAACTTAAACGGATTGCCACACATCAAAAAGGGGGAGATTGTTAGGGCAATCTCTTGCCGTAATATGGTTTTGATGGTGTGGCAAAGGATTTAAGTTAGTGTGTTATGTTGATTTGATATGTGCGTTGAAGTCGTGCAGGACTTAGTAATTCGCACATGGAGCCGTGGTGAGTTTCACATCTCATGACTTGTGCCTTGAGTCGGTGAAGGATAGCTTTGCGGAAGCCGTGCGCTTGGAGCATCCGAGGGACCACCGGACGTGAAGCTTGGAGTGAAGCCGGAGGAAGTAGACTTCGAGGCAAGAGACGCGAAGGAGCATTGCAGATCTGTGCGCCTGATGCTGCCGAGGGACGTGGTCGAGAACGAAGAGAACTTCGAAGGCGAGGGACTCCGAGAGATGAGAGTGAGCGATTGTAACCCAGGGAGGGGTAGCTCTTAGGTGAAACTTGGCCATTTGACCAAGTGTCGGATGGGTTTTCCCGACACCAGTCGACTGCCATGTCATGGCGGATCGCTCTGGTCGAGTGAGTTCGGACCGTATCCGATCGATGAGTTTATGCCTAGCGATCAGCCATGGAATGGCGGTCGATCGCCAGAGGATATCGCGCACGCACCGCTCGTAGCCGATCGGCGTCGACTACGAGGCGGCGATCGGTGAGGTCCATTAGTCGACTGCCAAGAGTTCCGTTGGACTACAACGGTCGGAATTCGACGTGTTCGGAGGCCGTTGTAGTGACGGCAGTCGACTGCCAAGGGCAGCAGTCGACTGGTGGCGGCCAACGGGAAGAAATCAACCCTCTCTATAAAAAGAGAGGGTGTGAGCCTTTGAGAGGCTAATGCTTATGCTCTAAGTGATCTTCCTAGTGCCCCACAAGCTCTAAACTCTTCTTACTTGTTTTTACTTCATTCTTATTGTAAGAAGAGTGATCTTGATTGTAAAGGTTACCTCCACCTAGCTTGGTGCAAAGGAGAGACCAATAGTGATTGACTTTGGAGGAGTGATTCACCTCGGACGAATCGGGATGATGGATTAGCGACGTAGCTGTGAACCACGTTACATCTTCTTTGTTAGCATTTGTATTTTCATTTATTGCTTTGTGTTTATTGTTTATGCTTCCGCTTGCGCTAACGATTGTGTAGACGAGCAAACGAACGAGAGAATTCCAACATCCATAGTAAGAGAGCTATTCACCCCCCTCTAGCCGGTCGTTCGATCCCCTACACGGCCAAGGTTGGAAAGGGGCTGGAAAAGCTGTTGGACGCTGGCCAATGAAGGAAGAAGAAGAAAGGAAAACCTTCCTTATTTGGTGCCGCCCAAGCCTCCAAACCCTAGCCCTAATCCTTTCTCAACTAGGATTCCTCTCTTGCCGCCCAAAACCCTAGCTCTCTTGGATTTTCTCCACGCCAACCCCCTTTCCCTCCTTTTATAGAGTTAGAGATAAGTCATGATTTAATCTCCTCCATTGGTTCTAGGGATTTAATCTCAACCGTTGGATCTAGAGATTTAATCTCAACCGTCGGATCTTAGAGATTTAATCTCTACCTATGGATCTTAGATTTTATTTTTCTATCCATTGGATCTAAGTTTCATGAGGTGTTAATAGGCTACATTAGGGACCATGAAGAGGAGTTGGATGTTGGCCACCCATGGATCAAGCCCACATAAAGTCTGATCCACTAATGATAATCCAATCCACTAAAGGATCATCATCGATCTACCTCACAAACCCCCATATTATAATATGGGCTCAATATATTATTTGTACATTTTCTCCCCGTGTTTAAGATCTCGAATGTCCGTCGATTAATTAATTTACTAACCATTAATTAATCAACATCTAACTCCTTGAGTAGTACCACTCAACCTTTTCATCATGCCGGACCAAGTCCACCTGTAGGGTTTACATGATGAACCTTATGAGCTCCTCAAGGGGACATCATCATCCTAATATATAGGACACAGTTTCCTCCTATAATCAACGTCACTCCATATAAATAATATTATCTCTCCAACTTACCGAGCCTATCGATTTAATCTATAAATCTCGTCCATTGGTAAATCAAAGAGATGAATACTAAGTATATGTGCCCGTTATTATATCGGGATTAAGAGCATGCACAAAATAACATCTGAGGTCCGATTTGATTATGTAGTCAGCAATAAATCGAATCACCTCTAAGTCGGTCCTACTCAATACACACAAAGTGCACTAGTGTGATTCTATGGTCAAGACAAACCAATACCAAATCACACAACAACCATTCCGATGGTTTGTCCAAAGCCATCTCGGTTGTGTGCCTTTACTTATACTTTACAAGGTGCTGATAACATGATCTCCCGTGTGACACCACACACTATGTTATCTATAATATAATGTATTAGACAATATTGCATAACCATAAAAATGCAAACAATGATCATGTGATTCTTATTTCAAAATAAAGATGTTCATACAAAAGATAGACTTTTCAGTATACATCCCTACACTTTACTCTATATGTTGTCACCTAGAGGAGGAAAGGAGTGTGCTGAGGTCTTCAAAGGTGATTCTAGGACTTCGGTTTCACTTGTGCATCACAAAACAATGTTGTCAATTGGCATTGTCTAGACGTTTAGCTATGGTTTTGTGGAAGGGGCATCATACACTCTCCCACAGAGTCGCCGCATCTACCGGGAGCTATCTCCTCCTAAAAGGACGGGATATACGACACGAGGATGCCAAATCAATCCCTACGATGAACCATTTTCGATTCCACCGCACCCTTCTACCCACAGTTACAAGAGATCAGGTTTACCCCTAGGTTCCTTGTATAAAATCCCCTAAATCTTAGATACGAGGGCTGTCACCCCTCGTATCGCCTAAGCACAGCAGATAGAAAACCAAACGCACATAGATATAGTAAAAACAACTACCAATTCTCAAATCAAACTCAAAGTCAGAATTTAACATGAACCAACATTGTAATGTGCACACAAGCTACTCCCTAATCCTACAATCAAAAGTACTACTCCATGTATATGAAGGAAGAATCACAAAGCATGTTTATGTTCGAATACATAAGGAATAAAATGCAGGAACAAAGGATTACAATGCTTCCGTGGTCTTCTCTCCGGCGTTAAAGTGCAAGGCATGGACCTCCAGCGGCGTTCCTCCTTTCGGTTGCGGGTTCCCGAAGATTTTTAGGTTTTCAGTGTGCCGTCCTAGCCGTCATGCCTCCACCATAGGGTTTGGGTGGAGCTATCCTTATATAGACAACACCTCAGACCGCTGCAAAATCCAAAAAAACCTTAGTCGCACAAATCTGGAGGGCTGCCACACGACCGTGTGGAAACACACGGCCAGGCCGTGTGCGGCCTTGGGGTGTCTGATCTTGCCCATTGGACACGACCGTGTGTATCCACACGCCCTGGACATGTCTCATTCTACGTCTAGCTGCAAAATGTCCTTCTTTTGCTCAGAAAGTGCGCCTTTTTATCCCGAAATGCTATCCTACACACAAAAGTACAAAGAGCAGACCTCCGAACTAGAAAATAGGAAATGCATGTAAAATAGAGTGACATATGCATGAAACTAACAAAAAATGTAATGAGATGTGAGGGAAAACTACTCGTAAAACCCTATATGTTTTGCTTACATAACTTTAAAAACATGATGCACATGAATGCAACCTCAAATATCGTGATGGAGACCGTCGAGGACTCATAGAGCGCACTCGTGCTCAATGCCCGCAAGTGCATGGATGTCGTCAAGTAATAAAGATTATCGATCCCACAGGGACTGGGATTTCGAATATCAATATATTCAGTGGTTGTAATTGTTCGGACATAACTCTAAGAGGTTTCGATGGGTGAGGGCTGTCGGTGGACTTTACTCTATACGGTGTCACCCGGAGGAGGAAAGGAGTGTGCCGAGGTCTTCAAAGGTGATTCTAGGACTTCAGTTTCGCTTGTGCATCACAAAACAATGTTGTCAATTGGAGTTGTCTAGACGTTTAGCTATGGTTTTGTGTAAGGGACATCATACACTCTGGCGCAGAGCCGCCGCATCTACTGAGAGCTATCTCCTCCTAAAAGGACGGGATAGATGACACGAGGATATCAAATCAATCCCTACGAGGAACCGTTTCCGATTCCACCACACCCTTCTACCCACAGTTACAGAAGATTAGGTTTATACTTAGGTTCCTTGTATAAAATCTCCTAAATCTTAGATACGAGGGTTGTCACCCCTCTTATCGCCTAAGCACAGTAGATAGAAAACAAAACGTTCATAGATATAGTAAAAATAAGTACCAATTGTCAAATCAAACTCAAAGGCAGAATTTAACAAGAACCAACATTGTAATGTGCACACAAGCTACTCCCTAATCCTAGAATTGAAAGTACTACTCCATGTATATGAAGGAAGAATCACAAAGTATGTTTATGTTCGAATACATAAGGAATAAAACGCAGAAGCAAAGGATTATAATGCTTTCGTGGTATTCTCTCCGACGTTGAAGTCAAGGCGTGGACCTCCAGCGACGTTCCTCCTCCCCGTTATGAGTTCCCGAAGCTTTCTAGGGCTTCGGCGTGCCATCCTAGCCATCGTGCCTCCCCCCTAGGGTTTGGGAGGAGCCATCCTTATATAGACAACACCTCGCACTGCTACAAAAACCGAAAAACCCCTAGTTGCGCAAATCTGGCATGCCACCACACAACCATGTGGAAACACATGACCAGGCCATGTGCAGCCCTAGGGTGTCTGATATCGTCCATTGGACACGGTCGTATGTAGCCACACGCCCTGGCCGTGTCCCATTCTGCGTCTAGCTACAAAATGTCCTTCTTTTGCTCCGAAAGTGTGCCTTTTCCCCTGAAATGCTATCTTGCACACAAAAGTACAAAGAGTAGACCTCCGAACCAGAAAATAGGAAATGCATGCAAAATAGAGTGACATATGCATGAAACTAACAAAAAATATAATGAGATGTGAGCGAAAACTACTCCTAAAACTCTATATGTTTCGCTCACATCATTTCCCCCATACTTAAATCTTTGCTTGTCCTCAAGCAAACCTCAGTACCATGAAATTTAAAAGACATTGTTCCATACTTAGCATGACAACTAAATTTATCAAGTGGTATTTACAATCAAAGCAGAATAAATATGTTCTAGAAATTCACTAAGTTAGCTCCTCGTGCTCGTACTAAGCGAACCATTCTTAGGGGCCTGTTCCATGGTGAGTTAAGTCGTCACCCCATAGCTTTCCTAAGGTTTCTGGCTCTTAGGCACTTACCTGCTCAAAGCGAGGGTCGTTCCCTAGATCTAGCATAAAGTCTCAAAGGTGTGCTCGGTATTGAGAGAAATTGGTAGGTGTTTCCCCAGTAACCTAACTCTGTCTCAAAGGGGCACCTAGCCATTTCCACCTATGACAACTATTTTTTTTATCCCTCATAATCTTTTCTCTTTTTTTTTGTTTTCTTTTTCATTTCTTTTTCTCTTTTTCTTTTATTTCTCTTTTGTTTTCTCTCTTTTATTTTTCGGCTGACTAGGATTTTGATTTTTCCAAATGGGCTTACACAATCCGAGCATCTCTAGTAACTAAAATGCTAAACCTAGAGTTACCTATGGATTCCAAAGTACTAGACTACTAAGATGAATCATAACTAGGTATATACTAGATTCTCCCTTTCAGAATGTTCGACATGTGTAAGTGTAAAAACAAAGCTAACCAATGTAAGTCTAGAACATTCAATAGAGCGAATAAAATAAAATACCACAAGATAAAATGAAGTTAAGCTACCTATGGGAACAACTCATATAAGCAACTTTTTAAAAAAAAAATACAACTGGGGCAGCTTTAAAGATAACAAAAACTAAGTACTAAAAGAAACTCAACAACCCATGCATGAATAAATAATTGAAAATACCAGAAAAGGAACTACTGCTAGGAAACAAAACAAAATAATCTTTGGGGGTACCCCCCAGACTTAAACGAAAATATACCTCTAGTATGATAGACGAGGTGGAAAGTCTGGGAACCTAGGCATCTCTTGATCATGGGAGAACCTACTGTTGAGCCAATGATGCCACATGTACATGTGGTCGATCTGGGAGCTGGTGGATGCAGCGGCTACTCGGTGCTCCTCCTCCCTAGCCCACTGCACCTACTGGGCGTGCATGTGCTGCTGCATCTCTCTGTGGTAGGCAGGCTCATCCTGGCGACGAGCAGTCTCCTCCAAGAAGTATATGCGGGCCTCGTCGTAGAACTCCTTAGCCCGCTGGAAATGCTCTCGGAATCCCTAGAACTCCACTTACCGATAGGTGCTCTGCTCCTCCCATCGTTGCCTCTGCGTCTGCTGCTTAGTGTAAATGTCGTCGAGGCGCGATAGGAACTCTGAGAAATCATAAGCCAACATACATGCATCCTGCTCAAAAGTAGAAAAAGGTAATGGTGCTGGTGCAGGCTCATGTCGGTGTGGACTAGGTGGGCTCCTATGCATGTGTGGACTAGATAGAGAGTGATATAAAGGTGGAGAGATGGGCACCGATGTTGATGGTCTCTCATGTGGAGGGGACTCCACTATCAGGTCCAAACGCTAGTTGACGCGTATAGCGATGGTGGTACGATCCGGGTCGGGGAGCCTAAGGGCCGTCAGATTTTTTCCTTACAAAGCATAAGGGGCCTCCTTCTCTCACAATCATCTTCATGGCCATGCACACTCCTAGGTCGATCCTAGGGCTCCCTTCAATACTCTCTAATGTAGTGTAATCGTACCACATCCTATGGAAAATGTGGTTAACTAGGCCTCCCACATTAATCTCTCCTCATGCTGCTTGGCCCATCTTCACTAAGTGTCTGATGAAGTGGGACCCTACATCGATGCTACTCCTTTCTTGTAGCATGTCCCATAGGCAAAGCAGCTCGCTAGCTCTAACTACACCGTCACTCTCCCCACGACCAAATATAGTACTGGCCATGATGTGGTGGAGGTATCGGAAGACGGAGTTTTGGAGGTATGCCGCTTTGGCCCTAGATGGGTCATAAGCATGCTCCCCCATCAACTCAGTCCAAACTATCCGAGAGTTTAACCCAATAGGGAGTCTTCTCTCTCCCCCACTTGCAAGCCAAAGCATGAGTTCCATTGGTGAAGGGTCCACTTATGCTCAATGTTAAAAAGCCTAAAAGTTATCCTACCCTCCTCGCTCTCTCTACCCGTTAAAATTTTTGCCTCTACGGAACTTAAAAATTCTAAAACTATCCTAGGGTAGGTTGGGTGCCTTATTCCCATCATCTCTTCCCACCCCATTTTTGCAAATAGGGCTTGAATATCACCCAACAACCCTAAAGACTCTAGCAAATCTTCATCTAAGTATCTAGTAGTAGTGAGCTTAAGAGTAGAGAGCACATTATATCTATCTATATGTTTATTATTGCATAAAAGAAGAGTGGGTAGGGCGTTACCCTCTTCCGGAGCTTGAGGGCCGTCGGCTCTCCTTGTTCATCGCTCCGAGGCATCGGATCGAGGTACTACATGCTTGGTCCTCCTCATCCTTGCTTCTTTTGGCTTCCTTAGAGGTTAAAAGTGCTTCTAGATGGTGGGGAAGATGAAACCACAAGGCAAGGGCAAGAGCTTTCGAAGCACACGACGCAATGGGGTGAAAACACACGGCTCGCCCCTTTTAACCTAGCATGACACGACTATGGGAAAACACACAGCCAGGTCGTGTGTCCCCATTTTTTGCCCATTTATGCACCACGGTCTAAATTTTCTCATACACTTCGCCGTGTAGGCTAATATGAGTTTTATTTTAGCCTAGCAAAGTTCTTTTCTAGTCCTAACTCTAAATGGGATGGAAATCAAAACTAAAATCAAACAAATGCAATGCAGATCAAAGGGAAATCTAAAACTAAACTTGGGTTTCCTCCCAAGAAGCACTTTATTTAAGGTCGTTTAGCTCGACCGCACTCCATTATCAACTCGGCTCTGGAGGTTCAGTGAACCTCCATTCATCCATCTTGAAATCTGGGGACTCCCCTAGATACTTCTTCAATCGTTATCCATTTACCTTGATCTCCCCCAATTCTCTACTCCATATATCCACTGCCCCATATGGGAATACCCTTTTTACCCGAAACGGTCCTGACCACCTTGGTTTTAGTTTTCCTGGAAAAAGTTTCAACCTGGAGTTATACAGGAGAACTAAGTCTCCTTCTTCAAACTTCCTTCTCAAGATGTGTTGGTCATTCCATTTCTTGGTTCTTTCCTTATATGCCTTAGCATGCTCATATGCATCTCTTCGAATTTCGTCCAACTCACTTAACTGCAGTTTCCTTTTCTCTCCTGCCGCGTAGTAGTCCAAGTTGAGCTTCTTGATGGCCCAAAAAGCCTTGTGCTCTAATTCAACGGGGAGATGGCAAGGCTTCCCGTAGACTATGCGGAATGGGGGCATGCTTATCGGGGTCTTATAAGCTGTGCGGTAAGCGCAAAGAGCATCGTCCAGTTTCGGTGCCCAATCTTTCCATGATGGCACTACAATTTTTTCTAGGATACTTTTGATTTCCCGATTTGAAATTTCCACCTGCCCACTAGTTTACGGGTGGTACGCTGTTGAGACTCTGTGGATCACCCCATACTTATGCAGCAATTTTTTTAACTATTTTTCAATGAAGTGGGGTCCTCCATCATTGATTACTACTCGAGGAACTCCGAATATAGGGAATATGTTTCTTTTGAACATTTTTATTATGGTCCTAGCATCGCAATGGGGTGATGCCACGACCTCCACCCATTTGGTGACATAGTCTACAACGACGAAGATGTATCTATTTCCGTCAGAAACGGGAAAGGGCCCTATAAAATCCACTCCCCATATGTCGAAAAGCTCTACCTCTAATATGGTGCTTGTCGGCATCTCATGTCTCCTTCCTATATTTCCTATTCTCTGACACTGATCGCAGAAAACTACATAGTTGCGTGTGTCCCTAAATAGACTAGGCCAGTAAAATTCTGACTGAAGCACTTTTGCGGCCATTTTTCAATCCCGGCATGACCCCCATATGTGGAAGAATGACAGTGAAAGAGGATGCTCTCCACTTCCTCTTCTGGCATGCACCTCCGATATACGCTGTCTGTACACTTCTTGAATAGGAAGGGGTCATCCCATACATATTGCTGAACCTACGAAAAGAATCTTTTCCTTTGTTGAGTCATGAATTCTGATGGTATTACTCTTCCCGCAAGAAAATTCACCAAATCTTCATACCAGGGGGGTGACCTTAATAGCCATGAGGGTATCATCCCATAGAGCATCGTCTATTTAGGCATTGTCTCCTTCCTCTATCCTACGATCTATGGGCATACACGATAAGTGGTCTGCGATGACATTGTCTGTCCCCTTTTTATTCCTGATTTCTATATGTCCGTCCCATAGGCAAAGCAGCTCACTAGCTCTAACTACACCGTCACTCTCCCCACGACAAAATATGGTACTGACCATGATGCGGTGGAGGTATCGAAAGACGGGGTTTTGGAGGCGCGACACTTTGGGCAGGTAAGTGCCTAAGAGCCGGAAACCTTATGAAAGCTATGGGATGATGACTTAACTCACTATGGAACGAGCATCCCCTAAGAATGATTCGCCTAGCACGAGCACGAGGAGCTAACTTAGTGAATTTCTAGGACATATTTATTTTGCTTTAATTGTAAATACCACTTGATAAATTTAGTTAACATGCTAAGTATGGAACAAAATCTTTTTAATTTTCATGGCGCTGAGGTTTGCTTGAGGATAAGCAAAGATTTAAGCCTAGGGGAAGTGATGTGAGCAAAACGCATATGATTTTAGGAGTAGTTTTTGCTCACATCTTGTTACATTTCATGTTAGTTTCATGCATATGTTTCTCTATTTTGCATGCATTTCCTATTTTCTAGTGTGGAGGTCTGCTCGTGGACTTTTGTGTGCAAGTTAGCATTTCGGGTTAAAAAGATGCGCTTTCGGAGCAAAAGAAGGACATTTCGCAGCTAGACGTAGAGTGGGACACGGCCAGGGCGTGTGGATTCACACGGTCGTGCCCAATGGGCGAGATTAGCACCCCAGGGCCACACACGGCCTGGTCATATGGAAACACATGACCTGACCATGTGGAAACACACGGTCATGTGGCGCCCCGCCATATTTGCACAACTAGAGCTTTTTCTGAAATTTACAGCGGTCCAAGGCGATATCTATATAAGGATGGCTCCGCCCAAACCCTAGGGGGTAGGCATGACGTCCAGGGTGGCACGCTGAAGCCCTAAAAAGATTCGATAACTCACAACGGGGAGGAGGAATGTTGCCGGAGGTCTACGGCTTGCACTTCAACACCAGAGAGAAGACCACAAAAGAATTGTAATTCTTTGTTCCTACATTTTATTCCTTATGTATTCGAACATAGACATGTTTTATGATTCTTCCTTCATATACATGGAGTAGTACTTTCGATTCTAGGATTAGGGAGTAGCTTATGTACACATTACAATGTTGGTTCATGTTAAATTTTGCCTTTGAATGTGATTTGAAAATTGGTAGTTATTTTTTACTATATCTATGCGTGTTAGGCTTTCTATCTGCTGTTCTTAGGCGATACGAGGGGTGACAACCCTCGTATCTAAGATTTAGGGGATTTTATACAAGGAAGTTAGGGGTAAACCTGATCCCTTGTAACTGTGGGTAGAAGGGTACGATGGAATCGGAAACGGTTCATCGTAGGGATTGATTCGACATCCTCGTACTGTCTATCCCGTCCTTTTAGGTGGAGATAGCTCCTGGCATATGCGGCAGCTCTACGGGAGAGTATATGATGTCCCTTCCATAAAACCATAGCTAAACGTCTAGACAACGCCAATTGACAACATTATTTTTTGATACACAAGCAAAACTGAAGTCCTGGAATCACCTTTGAAGGTCTCGGCACACTAATTTCCTCCTCTGGGTGACACCGTATAGAGTAAAGTTCACCGACAACCCTCACCAATCGAAACCTCTTAGAGTTACGTTCGAACAATTACAACCACTGAATATATTCATATTCGAATCCCAATCCCTGTGGGATTGATAATCTTTATTACTTGATGACATCCGTACACTTGCGGGCGTTAAGCACGAGCACGCGCTTTGAGTCCTCGACAGTCTCCGTCGTGAGATTTGAGGTCGCGTTCGTGCGCATTAAGTTTTTGGCACCGTTGTCGGGGACTGATCGATTCAATATCAAATTGAATAGTGGTAAATTGGATCAGATTTAGGATTAGATTTATTTACTTGCTTTATTTTCTTTTTTGTTTTCTTCATTTTCTTTAGTTCTATATTTTCCATATTTAGATTTAGTTTTTACTTTTAGCAATAGTTTCCTATTTACTTATTGCATCTTAGATTTTGATTTGCTAGATTGTTTTATTTTCTGCTCTTAGAATTAGATTAGCACTCCTAACTTTGTGGCTTGGTTCGTCGTATGCTTAGACATTTAGGATCAGAAGGTCTAATTCTGATCGACTTAGAAATTAAGTAAACCTTTCATCGTCGGAGAGTAGAGCAGTGAAGGATGGATGATCAAGCTGCATCCGAGGTGAACATAGGTTGCCGACCTCTGTGGGACTACGCAGCTCCTAGCGCTAGAGGATTCAGGTCGAGTATAGCTGGACCATCTATTTCGGCAAATAACTTTGAGCTGAAGTCGACACTTATACATATGGTCCAATAGAGCCAATTCAGGGGAGCCGTGACTGAAGACCCGAACCGGCACCTTGAGGCATTTCTTGAAATCTGCTCGATGATGAAAATGAACGGAGTCCCTACTGATGCGATCTGCCTGAGCCTGTTCCCATTTTCACTATGGGATAAGGCTAAG
The DNA here is from genome assembly GCA_025175895.1 of Wurfbainia villosa. NCBI lineage: Eukaryota > Viridiplantae > Streptophyta > Magnoliopsida > Zingiberales > Zingiberaceae > Wurfbainia > Wurfbainia villosa. The sequence goes on from CM045997.1 coordinate 87,042,345, forward strand.
GCATGGCTTCACTCCCTACCTTCTGGTAGCATCACTACATGGGAGCAATGTGAGCAGCAGTTTCTAAATAAATACTTCCCACCAAGTAAGACTGCTCAGATACATCATCTCATCATGAGCTTTCGCCAGAAGGAGGGGGAGTCCATGTTCAAAGCTTGGGATCGCTACAAGGGGTTACTCTACAAATGCCCCCACCATGGACTGGAGAGGTGGCTAGTGATCCACATCTTCTACAATGGGATCGCGTACGCCACAAAGATGTCCCTAGATTCTGCTGTCGAAAGAGCACTGATGAACAAGACCATAGAGGAGGCAGAGGAGCTTATCGAAGAGGTGGCCCAAAACCACCATCAATGGGCTTCCGAACGTGGTCAACCTACACCTGCAACGGGACATAGACTATCAACTCCATGGACCACCTTGCAGCAAGGATCGACGTGCTCAGTAGATGATTTGAATCTTTGAATCCTTCATCTTCATGCGCGGCCATTGATTCTGGAGAGGGAGCGGCACCGTACCCGGAGGACAACTATGGAGGGTCAGGGACCTCAGACGAGCAGATCGAGCATTGCGATGCGGTTGGGGACTACAACCAAAGGCCCAACAACCCATACTCCAATTCCTACAATCCCAGATGGAGGAATCAACCAAATTTCTCTTATAAGAATAACTCGGGAACCTCCCAACCATCAGAGGGGTATGGGTAGCAGCAGGGCAATGGGATGCAACCACAGAAGTCCAGACTGGAACTGATGATGGAGGACTTCATTGCTACTCAGACTAAGGCCAATGAGGAATTTCGTTGCCGACATCAGAAATCTGAAGAATCACTCAGTGACTTGAAGGCCACCGTTGATGGCCTTGCAAGTCACACAAGGATGTTGGAGACACAAGTGGCCTAGATAGCTCAATCCGTGTCACAACCTGTGAAGAGCTCTCCGTTATCACCCGAGCAGAGTCAAGTGAAAGAGGAAGTAGTGGGGCAGACTAGCAAATTCGCTAAGGGGTGTGCAGCCATGATTAGCACCCTACCTGACCAAGCTGAGTTTGAAGAGAAGATTCCATTTCAGCTTGAGGACCCTAGTGAATTTGTTATCCCTTGCTCAATTTATGGGGAGAGCTTCGACGAAGCTCTATGCGACTTGGGGTTATCAGTCAGTGTGATGCCCTACGCATACTATCTAAAGATGGGACTGAGCAGGCTCCAACTAGCAAATCTTTGTATTCATATGGGGGATGATTCGGTCAAGGAGCCTGTTGGCCTGCTACCACACGTGCCTGTGGTGATTGAGGATTTCGTGATACCCACGGACTTCATCATACTGGACACATGACCAAATCCCCAGAATCCCATCATTCTAAGAAGGCCTTTTCTAGTGACTGCAAAGGCGTGAATAGATGTGAAGGCACACCAGATCTCCCTGGGGGTAGATGGGGAGATCATCCTCTTCAGCCTTTCGGAGCACAGGGCTCCCTACCTCAATGGCTTCACATTTAGCAGAATGAAGTCGGAACCTCTAGATGATGCTCCCGAGACAGATGAATGGAGGTTCACCGAACCTCCAGAGCCAAGTTGATAGTGGGGTGCAGTCGAGCTAAATGATATTAAACAAAGCGCTTCTTGGGAGGTAACCAAAGTTTAGTTTTAGATTTCCTTTTTTTTTAATTGCATTGCATGCATTTGTTTGATTTTAGTTTTGATTTCCATCCCATTTAGAGTTAGGACTAGAAAAGAACTTTGCTAGGCAATATATATATATATATATATATATATATATATATATATATATATATATATATATATATATATATATATATATATATATATATATATATATATATATATATATATATATATATATATATAAATCCATATTAACCTACATGGAGAAAGGTGTGAGAGAATTCGAGCTCAGACACAAAACGGGGAGAGAAATGGGAACACACGCCCCGGCCATGTGTTTTCCCACGATCGTGCCCGTCCGACCCGAGGCGAACACGGCCGTGGCACGCAAGGTTAAAAGGGGTGAGCCATGTGTTTTCACCCCATTTGCATCGTGTGCTTCGAAAGCTCTTGCCTAATCCCTGTGATTTCATTTTCCCCACCATCTAGAATCACTTTGAACCTCTAAGGAAGCCAAAAGAAGCAAGGATGAGGAGGACCAAGCATGTAGCACCTCGATCCGGCGCCTCGAAGCGACGAACAAGGAGAGGCGATGCCCCTCAAGCTCCGGAGGAGGGTAACACCCTACCTACTCTTCTTTTTTGCAATAATGAACATAGAGATAGATATAATATGCTCTCTACTCGTAAACTCACTGCTACTAGGTACTTAGATGAAGATTTGCTAGAATCTTTAAGGTTGTTGGGTGATATGCAAACCATATTTTCAAAAATGGGCTGGGAAGAGATTATAGGAATAAGGCACCTGACCTACCCTAGGATAGTTTAAGAATTTTTGAGTTCCTTAGAGGCAGAAGTTTTAACGAGTAGAGAAAGCGAGGAGGGTAGGATAACTTTTGGGCTTTTTAACATTGAGCATGAGTGGACCCTTCACCAATGGAGCTCATGCTTTGGTTTGCCGAGTGGGGGAGAGAGAAGAACCCCTATTGGGTTCAACTCTCGAATAGATTGGACTGAGTTGACGGGGGAGCACGCTTATGACCCATCTAGAGCCAAAGCATCGTGCCTCCAAAACCCCGTCTTTCGATACCTGTACCGTATCATGGTCAGTACCATATTTGGTCGTGGGGAGAGGGATAGTGTAGTTAGAGCTAGCGAGCTGCTTTGCCTATGAGATATGTTAAAAGAAAGGAGCAGATTGAGCATGTTGACGTAGTTGGGGACTATGACCAAAGGCCCCACAACCCATACTCCAATACATATAATCCCAGATGGAGAAATCACCCAAATTTCTCTTATAAGAAAAACTCGGGAAACGCACAACCATCAGGGCGAATGGACAGCAGCAGGGCAATGGGCAGCGACCACAGAAGTCCAGACTAGAACTAATGATGGAGGACTTCATCGCTACCCAAATTAAGGCCAATGAGGAATTTCGTCGGCAACATTAGATGTTTGAAGAATCACTCAGAGATTCGAAGGCCACCGTTGATGACCTTGTAAGTCACACCAAGATGTTGGAGACGCAAGTGGCCCAGATAGCTCAAACCGTGTCGTAACCTGTGTAGAGATCTCTGGTGAGTCAAAGTAAAGAGGAAGGAGTGGGGCAGAGTAGCAAATTCGCCAAGGGGTGTGCAACCATGATTACCACCCAACCTAACCAAGCTGAGTTTGAAGAGAAGATTCCATTACATCTTGAGGACCCCGGTGATTTTGTTATCCCCTGCTCAATTTATGGGGAGAGGTTCGACAAAGCTCTATGCGACTTGGGGTCATCAGTCAGTGTGATGTCCTACGCATACTATTTGAAGATGGGACTGAGCGGGCTCCAACCAGTGAATCTTGGTATTCGTATGGGGGATGATTGAGTCAAGAAGCCTGTTGGCCTGCTACCACACATGCCTGTGGTGATTGAGGATTTCGTGATACCCACGGACTTCATCATACTGGACACAGGACCAAATCCCCAGAATCTCATCATTATGGGAAGGCCTTTTCTAGCGACTGCAGGGGCATGCATAGATGTGAAGGCACACCAGATCTCCCTGGAGGTAGATGGGGAGATCATCCTCTTCAGCCTTTCGGAGCATAGGGCTCCCTACCTCGATGGCTTCACATTTAGCAGAATGAAGTCGGAACCTCCAGATGAAGCTCCCGAGACGGATGAATGGAGGTTCACTGAACCTCCAAAGTCAAGTTGATAGTGGAGTGCGGTCGAGCTAAACGACCTTAAAGAAATCGCATCTTGGAAGGCAACCCAAGTTTAGTTTTAGATTTCTTTTTTTTTTTGATTGCATTGCATGCATTTGTTTGATTTTAGTTTTGATTTCCATCCCATTTAGGGTTAGGACTAGAGAAGAACTTTTCTAGGCAAAAATAAAATCCATATTAAACTACACGGCGAAGGTGTGAGAGAATTCGAGCTCTAATTCAAAACGGGGAGACAAATGGGGACACATGGCCTGGCTATGTGTTTTCCCACGGCCATGCCCGACCAACCCGAGGCACACATAGCTTGGCCGTGTGATTTCACACGGCCATGGCGCGCGAGGTTAAAAGGGGCGAGCCGTGTATTTTCACCCCATATGCACCTTGTGCTTTGAAAGCTCTTTCCCAAGCGGTGTGATTTGGTTTTCCCCACCATCTAGAATCACTTTGAACCTATAAGGAAGCCAAAAGTTGCAAGGATGAGGAGGACCAAGCATGTAGCACCAAGATCCGGCGCCTCAGAGCGACGAACAAGGAGAGCCAATGCCCCACAATCTCCGGAGGAGGGTAACACCCTACCCACTCTTCTTTTTCATAATAATGAACATAGAGATAGACATAATATGCTCTCTACTCGTAAACTCACTGCTACTAGGTACTTGGATGAAGATTTACTAGAATCTTTAGAGTTGTTGGGTGATATGCAAACCCTATTTGCAAAAATGGGGTGGGAAGAGATTTTGGGAATAAGACACCTAACCTACCCTAGGATAGTTCTAGAATTTTTTAGTTCCTTAGAGGCGGAAGTTTTAACGGGTAGAGAAAGCGAGGAGGGTAGGATAACTTTTAGGCTTTTTAACATTGAGCATGAGTGGACCCTTCACCAATGGAACTCATGTTTTGGCTTGCCGAGTGGGGGAGAGAGAAGAACCCCTATTGGGTTCAACTCTCGGGTATGTTGAACCGAGTTGATGGGAGAGCATGCTTATGACCCTTCTAGGGCCAAAGCGTCGCGCCTCCAAAACCCCGTCTTTCGATACCTCCACCGCATCATGGCATATACCATATTTGGTCGTGGGGATAGTGACGGTATAGTTAGAGCTAGCGAGCTGCTTTGCCTATGGGATATGCTACAAGAAAGGATTAGTATCGATGTAGGCTCCCACTTCATCAGACACTTAGTGAAGATGGGCAAAGCAGCACGAGGAGAGATTAATGTGGGAGGCCTACTTACCCACATTTGCCATAGGATGGAGTACGATTACACAACATTAGAGAGTATAGAGGGGAGCAATAGTATCGACCTAGGACTGTGCATGACCATGAAAATGATTGTGAGAGAAGGAGACTCCTTATGCTTTGTAAGGAAAAATTTGACGGCCCTTAGGCTCCTCGACCCGGATCGTACCACCATCGCTATACGCACCAATTGGCATTTGGACCTGATAGTGGAGTCCCCACCACATGAGGGACCATCCACATCGGCGCCCATCTCTCCACCTTTATATCACTCTCTCTCTATTCCACACATGCATAGGAGCCCACCTAGTCCACGCCGATATGAGCCAGCACCTGCACAACCACCTTTTTCTACTTTTGAGCAGGATGCAGGTACGTCGGCCTATGACTTCTTGGGGTTCTGATCGCGCCTCGATGACATATACACTGAGCAGCAGACATAGAGGCAGCGATGGGAGGAGTAGAGCGCCTACCAGCAGGGGGAGTTCTAGGGTTTCTGGGAGTACTTCCAATGTGTCGAGGAGTTTTACGACATGGCCCACATATACTTCCAGGAGGAAGCTGTTCGTCGCCAAGATGAAGCCGCCTACCGCAGGGAGATGCGGCAGCACATACATGCCCATCATGCGCAATGGGCTAGGGAGGAGGAACACTAAGCAGCCGCTGCATCAACTAGCTCTCAGATCGACTATATGTACATGTGGCATCAGCGACTCAGCAGTAGGTTCTCCTAGGATCTAGAGATGCCTAGGCTCTCAGACTTTCCACCTCGTCCATTATACTAGAGGTATATTTTCATTTAAGTTGGGGGGGGACCCCAAAGTTTATTTTGTTTTGTTTCCTAGAAGTAGTTTCTTTTTTTTGGTATTTTCACTCATTTATTCATGAATGGGTGGTTGAGTTTCTTTCAGTACTTAAATTTTTTTATCTATAAAGCTGCCTCAGTAGTATTTATTAAAAAAGTTCCTTGTATGAGTTGTTCCCATAGGTAGATTAACTTCATTTATCTCGTGGTATTTTATTTTATTCGCTCTATTGAATGTTCTAGACTTATACTGGTTAGCTTTATTTTTACACTTACACATGTTGAACATTCTGAAAGGGATAATCTAATACATACCTAGTTATGATTCATCTCAGTAGTCTAGTACTTTGAAATCCATATGTGACTCTAGGTTTAGCATTTTAGTTACTGGAGATGCTCAGATTGTGTAAGCCCATTCAGAAAAATCAAAATCCCAGTGAGCTGACAAATAAAAGAGAGAAAAGAAAAGAGAAATAAAAGAGATAGAAAAAAAAGAAATGAAAAAAAAGAGAGAGGAGATTATGAGGGATCAAAAACAGTTGTCGTGGGTGGAAATGGCTAGGTGCCCCTTTGAGACCGAGTTAGGTTACTGGGAAAACACCTATCAATTTCTCTCAATACCGAGCATCCCTTTGAGACTTTATGCTAGACCTAGGGAACGACCCTCGCTTTGGGAAGGTAAGTGCCTAAAAGTTGGAAACCTTAGGAAAGCTATGGGATGACGACTTAACTCACTATGGAACGGGCATCCCCTAAGAAGGATTCGCCTAGCATGAGCACGAGGAGCTAACTTAGTGAATTTCTAGGACATATTTATTTTTCTTTGATTGTAAATACCACTTGATAAATTTAGTTAACATGCTAAGTATGGAACAAATTCTTTTTAATTTTCATAGCACTGAGGTTTGCTTGAGGACAAGCAAAGATTTAAGTCTGGGGGAAGTGATGTGAGCAAAATGTATAGGGTTTTAGGAGTAGTTTTTGCTCACATCTTGTTACATTTCATGTTAGTTTCATGCATATGTTACTCTATTTTGCACGTATTTCCTATTTTCTGGTTCAGAGGTCTGCTCGTTGGACTTTTGTGTGTAGGTTAGCATTTCAGGTTAAAATGATGCGCTTTCGGAGAAAAAGAAGGATATTTCGTAGATAGATGCAGAGTGGGACACGACCAGGGCGTGTGGATTCACACGACTGTGCCCAATAGGCGAGATCAGCACCCCAAGGCCACACACAGCCTGGCCGTGTGGAAACACATGGGCGTGTGGTGGCCCACCATATTTGCACGACTAGGGCTTTTTCCAGATTTTGCAGCAGTCCGAGGCGATGTCTATATAAGGATGGCTTCTCCCAAAACCTAGGGGGGAGGCACGATGGCTAGGATGGTAGGCTGAAGTCCTAAAAAGCTTCGGTAACTCGCAACGGGGAGGAGGAACACTACCGGAGGTCCATGCCTTGCACTTCAATGCCTGTAAGAAGACCATGAAAGCATTGTAATTCTTTGTTCCTGCATTTTATTCCTTATATATTCGAATATAAACATGCTTTGTGATTCTTCCTTCATATACATGGAGTAGTACTTTCGATTCTAGGATTAGGGAGTAGCTTGTGTGCACATTACAATGTTGGTTCATGTTAAATTCTACCTTTGAGTTTGATTTGACAATTACTAGTTGTTTTTACTATATCTATGCGTGTTTAGTTTTCTATCTACTGTGCTTAGGCAATACGAGGGGCGGTAGCCCTCATATCTAAGATTTAGGGGATTTTATACAAGCAAAACTGAAGTCCTAGAATCACCTTTGAAGACCTTAGCACACTCCTTTCCTCCTCCAGATGACACCGTATAGAGTAAAGTCCACCGACAGATCTCACCAATTGAAACCTCTTAGAGTTAAGTCCGAACAATTACAACCACTGAACATATCGATATTCGAATCCCAGTCCCTGTGGGATCAATAATCTTTATTACTTGACGTCATCCGTGCACTTGCATGCATTGAGCGTGAGCGCGCGCTTCGAGTCCTCGACGACCTTCGTCATGAGATTTGAGGTCGCGTTCGTGCGCATCAAGTTTTTGGCGCTGTTACCGAGGACTGATCGATTCAATATCAATCAAACAGTGGTTAATTCGATCGGATTTAGGATTTGATTTATTTACTTGCTTTATTTTCTTTTTACTTTGCTTCATTTTCTTTAGTTTTATATTTTCCATATTTAGATTTAGTTTTTACTTTTAGCAGTAATTTTCTATTTACTTAATGCATCTTAGATTTTGATTTGTTAGATTGTTTTATTTTCTTCTCTTAGAATTAGATTAGCACTCCTAAATTTGTGGCTTGGTTCGTCGTATGTTTAGACCTTTAGGATTTGAAGGTCTAATTCGATCGACTTAGAAATTGAGCAAACCTTTCATCGTCGGAGAGCAGAGCAGCGAAGGATGGAGGATCAAGCCGCATCCGAGGTGAACATAGGTAGCCAACCTCTGTGGGACTACACATCTCCTAGCGCTAGAGGATTCAGGTTGAGTATAGCTGGACCATCTATTTCGGCAAATAACTTTGAGCTGAAGCCGACACTTATACATATGGTCCAGTAGAGCCAATTCGAGGGAGCTGCAACTGAAGACCCGAATCGGCACCTTGAGGAATTTCTTGAAATCTGCTCGATGATGAAAATGAACGGTGTCCCTGCTGATGCAATCCACCTGAGCATATTCCCATTCTCATTGCAGGATAAGGCTAAGGCATGGCTTCACTCCCTACCTTTGGTAAGCATCACTACATGGGAGCAATGTGAGCAGCAGTTCTTGAACAAATACTTCCCACCAAGCAAGACTGCTCACATGCGCCATCTTATCACGAGCTTTCGCCAGAAGGTGGGGGAGTCCTTATTTGAGGCTTGGGATCACTACAAGGGGCTACTCTACCAATGCCCCCACCACAGACTGGAAAGGTGGCTAGTGATCCACATTTTCTATAATAGGATCGCTTACACCATGAAGATGTCCCTAGATTATGCCGCAGGAGGAGCACTGATGAATAAGACCATAGAGGAAGCGGAAGAGCTGATTGAAGAAGTGGCTCAGAACCACCATCTATGGGCTTCCGAACGTGGTCAACCTACACCTGTAGCAGAATGATACACTGTCAACTCCATGGACCACTTTGTAGAAAGGATGGATGCGCTTAGTAGACGGTTTGAATCTTTGAATCCTTCATCTGCATGCGCAGCCATTGACATTGGAGATGGAGTGACAACGTATCGAGAGGACCACTATGGAGGGCAGGGAACCTCAGAGGAGCAGATTAAGCAAGTTGACGCAGTTGGGGACTATGACCAAAGGCCCCACAACCCATACCTCAATACTTATAATCCTAGATGGAGAAATCACTCAAATTTATCTTATAAGAATAACTCAGAAAACACACAACCATCAGGGGGGTATGGGCAGTAGTAGGGCAATGGGCAGCGACCACAGAAGTCTAGACTGGAACTGATGATGGAGGACTTCATCGCTACCTAAACTAAGACCAATGAGGAATTTCGATGCCAACATCAGAAGTCTGAAGAATCACTCAGAGACTTGAAGGCCACCGTTGACGGCCTTGCAAGTCACACCAGGATGTTGGAGATGCAAGTGGCCCAGATAGCCCAAACTGTGTCGTAATTTATGAAGAGCTCTCCGGTGAGTCAAGGAAAAGAGGAAGGAGTGGGGCAAAGTAGCCAATTCTCCAAGGGGTGTGCAACCATGATTACCACCATACATGACCAAGCTGAGTTTGAATAAAGATTCCATTACAACTTGAAGACCTTGGTGAATTTGTTATCCCCTGCTTAATTTATGGGGAGAGCTTCGTCAAAGCTCTATGCGACTTAAGGTCATCAGTCAGTGTGATGCCCTACGCATACTATTAGAAGATGGGACTGAGCGGGCTCCAACCAGCGAATATCTGAATTCATATGGGGGATGATTCAGTCAAGGATCCCGTCGGCTTGCTGGTACATGTGCCTATGGTGATTGAGGATTTCGTGATACCAACGAACTTTATCATACTGGACATAGGATCAGATACCCAGAATTTTATCATTTTAGGAATGCCTTTTCTAGTGACTGCAGGGGCGTGCATAGATGTGAAGGCACACTAGATCTCCCTGGAGGTAGATGGGGAGATCATCCTCTTCAGCCTTTCGGAGCACAGAGCCCCCTACCTCGACGGCTTCACATTTAGTAGAATGAAGCCAGAACCTCCATATGAAGCTCCCGAGATGGATGAATGGAGGTTTACTGAACTTCCAGAGCTGAGTTGATAGTGGAGTGCGGGCGAGCTAAACGACCTTAAATAAAACGATTCTTGGGAGGCAACCCAAGTTTAGTTTTAGATTTCCCCTTGATTGTATTGCATGAATTCATTTAATTTTAGTTTTGATTTCCATCTCATTTAGAGTTTGGACTAGAAAATAACTTTGCTAGGCAAAAATAAAATCCATATTAACCTACACGGCGAAATGTATGAGAAGATTCAAATTCTAACACAAAATGGGGAGAGAAATGGGGATACACGGCCTGACCACGTGTTTTCCCACGGCCGTGCCAGACTGACCCGAGGCGAACACAACCTGGCCGTGTGTTTTCACACGGCCGTGTCGCGCAAGGTTAAAAGTGGCGGGCCATGTGTTTTCACCCCATTTGCACCGTGTGCTTCGAAAGCTCTTGCCCTTGCCGTGTGATTTCGTCTTCCCCACCATCTAGAAGCACTTTTAATCTCAAAGGAAGCCAAAAGGAGCAAGGATGAGGAGGACCAAGCAAGTAACACCTCGATCCGACATTTTGGAGCGACGACCATGGAGAGCCGACACCCCTCAAGCTCCAAAGGAGGGTAATGTCCTACCCACTCTTCTTTTTCGTAATAATGAACATAGAGATAGATATAATGTGCTCTCTGTTGGTGCAGTGGGCACCAAAGTCGAACCGGTATTTTGATTATGGCAAAAGGCTCAATAGTTAAGAGTATATTTGTTATCTTACGAGCTCAATTAAGTGTGCAGAAATGCTAAAGTTGAGCGGAAGGTCTGCGACACCCGGTGGGAACCGAGGTGGTCGGGCAACGCCAGAGGGATTTCGGAGGAAGCCGAGGTACTCGGGTGAAGACCGGAAGCGAGGCTACAAGGTAAGCTCGTGTGAAAGCGAAGCAAGGACGTTAAGCGTAGATCCGACCCAATACCTCCAATGGAAGGTCTAGGTCGAGATCAGTTGGTTAGAACCATCGTACTTTATATTTTAAGCTAACTTGTACTGCAGTCCAAAACCCTTTGACCAGTCGTCTACTACAGTCAACTGCTGGTCTAGTTCCAGCCTCGAGAAGAGCTCGAATTTCAAGGGGGTGAATTTGGACTTGACTCTTGTTTTGGTACAAAGGGTGATGTGGCATCAAGGTGGACATCCAAACCATCACCAAGCTTGGACCCCCAAAATTAGGTGATGTGGCATCAAGGTGGACATCCAAAACCATCATCAAGTTGGACGCCCAAAATGAGGTGAGTTGGCACAAGATGGTTGGCAAACCACCATCAAGCTTGGACGCCCAAAATGAGGAGAGTTGGCACAAGATGGTTGGCTCCCATGATGTGGCACAAGTTGGATGGCTCCAACAAGTTGGCGTGAAGGCCTCCTTGAGGTGGCACAAGGTGGTTGGATGAGCACCTCATCCTTGAGTTGTGGCACAAGGTGGTTGGATGAAGCACCTCATCCTTGAGTTGGCGCAAAGGATGTGGATGAGCAAGACTTGGGGGATAAGAACCTCACCTTGGACACTACCTATGTCTAAATTCATAGATCAATATCTATAAATAGACATGTTCACGCCAAGCAAAAATATAAGAAATCAAGAGCTCTCAACACGCCGTCGTAACGCCGCTACTACTACTCACATTTGCTACGACGAAGTGCCGCCGACAACGAAAGCTACATCTTCTACTTATAAGAGTTGTCGGTATATTTATTTAAGTTCTATTGTCTTTGTGCTTTAATCGTAACAAGGAAAGGGGGAGTGTCCCTTTGCCTTGATTTCTTTTTGTGATCGTTGCTCCTACTTCCAACGAGGAGGAGTGGTTTTAGTGAATTGCCCTCCGTACGTGATCAAGGATCACTAGGGCCGTGGATTAGCAATCGAAAGATTGTGAACCACGTAAAAATATCTTGTCTACTTTATATTTCCATTGCACTCTACTTGCTTTTTACTTATTGCAAAAGTTTTTTTAACGACACCGTATCGCTATTCACCCCTCTAGCGACACTTCGATCCAACAATTGGTATCGAGTCGGGCGCTAAGATTCGTGAAACCACCAATCTAGCTTTGTTTTTCTTTTTTTCACAGATTTTTATTTATTTATTCTTACATTTTCGTATAATTATTTCACTTGCTTATCTTCTCCTACATATAGAATTGCATTAGAGGCTTTAGGATCCGGATAAGGTTGTCCTTCGGGTTAGATCCCGAGTAAGGTTGTCCTCCGGAACTTCAACGACATTCGCATTTGATTGTTTATTTCTTTTTGCAAGTTACATTTTATATCTATTTTTTATTTACTGCCTGCTCTACTAATCCAAGACGAAAGTCTTGGAATATTCTTTTCGTGTGTGTTTTGCAAGATTCTTTTTTGCGTTCTTCTTCTTGTTTTTAAATGGCCCATCTCGAAGGGTTTAGCACTGCTCGACCCCGCTTTACAACGGTAATGACTTTCGTTATTGGAAGGGTCGGATGGAATGCTTTCTTAAAACCCAAATCGAGATGTGGATCGTAATCAAACCGGTTTCACACTTCCTATTAATGAAGATGGTGAATCTTTGGGTTACGATCAATGGTCAAATTCCATGAAAAACAAGTAGAAGCCGATGCCAAGGCAACTCAAATCTTGCAATGTGGGTTGTCCAAGGAAGAGCTCAACCGCTCGGCCCTTCATTAGTGCAAAGGACTTATGGACCAAGCTAGTGGAACTACACGAAGGCAACGACACGAAGGTATGTAAAAGAGATTTACTTTTAAATAAATTGTATAACTTGAAAATGCAGGAAAACGAGACCGCAACTCAACTACATGCTCGTATCCAAGACATCACAACCAACTCCATGCCATCGGACAAAAGGTCGAGAATCGCGACCTTATCGTGTATTCTCTTAACTCGCTTCCTAGGACCACCTTGTGGGCATCCATGGTCGATGCCTACAAGGTCTCCAAGGACCTTTCTAAAATTAGGTTAGACGAATTGTTTTTGAACTTGAATTACATGAGCAAACTAACGTGGTCCAGCCGAGAAGAGTATTGCGTTAGTTGCGTGTTCCAAGAAGAAGAAGCCCGCAAGCAAGCCACCCCGAAGGAAGAAGAGTCGAATCGGAAGTAGACTCGAAATAGAATCCGAACTAGTCAATCTAGTTCGAAGATGATCAAGAGACGAAAACGACCAACAACTCAAGGTAAGCCTAAACCTAATTCAAATACTTCTAATTTTAGATGCTATGAGTGCAATGTTCGGTCACATCAAGTCCGAGTGCCCAAAGCTAAAGAATAACGCATCAAAGACCAAGAAAGCGCTAAACGCTACTTGGGAGGAGTTGTCGGAGGAAGAAGGCGATATCCAAGCTCTAATGGCCAAGCCGACGAGCACGACTCGAAACCAAGAAGAGTCCGAGTCCGAATCCGGCGATGAGCTTCCATTCAAGACAAGCCACGGATCCGTATCCGGTTCAAAAGAATCATTAAGGGTAAGTCGGTCGTTACTTAATACTTTGTATGGTGCAATTAAATTTTTAAATAAGAAACTAGCTAAGTCCGAGTCCAAGGTCGAGACCCTAATTGAGGAGGTTAACCTCCTCAAACATGAGGTCTCCCTAACCTCTTCGACTACTCGTATTCAAGAGGAGGACTCAACTCAAGTTGAAAAGCTTGAAGTTGAGAACTCGCTTTTGAAAACACAAGTCGAAGACCTTAGGAAGGTTCACTTTGGGATCCAAGGGACTTGACCTCTTACTTGGATCACAAAGGGCCGTGTACAACAAGGCCGGACTCGGGTTTAACTCAAATACAACCAATAAGTCATATATGTCTATAGTAAACCAACATAAGAAAAATGTCCAAGCATGGGTCCCTAAGATCACTTTGATTTCAACTTTAGGATCTAACATGTATTGGGTTCCCAAGGACCAAATTCACTATGTGAATAGACCCACTCGATTCAATGGTCCAGGGGGAGCCAATACAAAATGTATTTTTGTTAAGTCTTAGAAATTGCATGCTTAGTTTTTCCTTTATTTTTAGAATGGTTAGATAGGACTCATAATCAACTAAAATCCTACGAAAAGATTGAGCCTCGGGGAGCCTCTTTTCAAAAATAACTAGTTAGACCAAGATGTAGTCTCAAGTAAGTCGAGTTATCAATTTCTTGAAATTAGCTTTGTCTAAGGAAGTGGTCGTTGTTCCGATCAAAGAAGGCCTCTGTGCCTCGCCACGACCTGGAAGCTAATCTCTTGAAAAGATTACTTGATGAGCTTAGACTAAATCCGAATCTAACCTAATGTTGGTTAATTTAAATTCATTAAAATTAATCAAGTAAAATTGAAAGTCATCTCACAATAACACATAGGAATAACATGTTTTGATCATGTAGATATTGGTGAGATGATTTAGGTTAAAAACTTACAAACAACCCTTTAGTAATTCCAATATCCGATCCAACTACCTTATATGTAGGATCAATGGATGTTGGACAGTGGTTGCTCCCGACACATGACCGGGGATCAACTCAGATTTTCGAAGTTACGATTCAAACGACAAGGATCGGTAGCCTTCGGAAATAACGGCAAGCTCAAAATCATCGGATCAGGTGATATTGAGCTCAACTCTAACTTTACAATTCAAAATGTCTTATTAGTAGAAAACTTTCAATATAATTTACTTAGTGTAAGCCAATTGTGTGATAACAATTATAAGGTCATATTTCTAGAAAATGAATGCGTAATCAAGATAAATGCAACATCTAAAATAATACTTAAAGGAACTAGGAATAGCAACATCTACACAATAAATTTACCCAACTCCTCAACCAAGTGTCTTATGACACAGCAAGAGGAATCTTGGTTATGGCACCAAGACTCGGACACTGCACTCCAAGACTCGTCCACAAGATGAGTCGAGTGGCTTGGTTATAGGTTTGCCTAAACTAAACAACTTGGATAATAAAATATGTAATGCTTGTCAACAAGGTAAACAATCTAGGACACAACATCAATTAACTAATCAAGAACGAACCAAAAGTGTTCTTGAGCTCCTACACATGGATCTATTTGATTCACATGGAGCTAAGTCACTCAATGGTAGTCAATTTTGCTTAGTCATAATTGGCGACTATTCTAGATTTACTTGGGTTAGGTTTATCAAACATAAAAATGATACCCTAGACCAACTAATCAATCTTTGTAGGTTAATCGAAAATCAAAAGAACCTTAAGATTAAAAGACTTAGAAGCGATCATGGTGGTGAATTCGAAAACCACAGTTTATGATTTACAGTAACCTAAACGGATACCACCATGAGTTTTCATGTCCTAGAACCCACAACAAAATGGGTTAGTCGAACGGAAAAATAGAACCCTACAAGAAGCCGCTAGGACAATGTTAAACGAGTATAACCTACCCGATAGATTTTGGGCAGAGGCCGTTAGTACGACTTGCTATGTCCAAAATAGGATCCTTATGGTAAAGAGGCACCAAAAGTCCTCGTACGAGATTTATCACGATAAAATACGAACATCAAATACTTTAGGGTATTTGGATGCAAGGTACATATCTTAAACACTAAGGATTACCTAGGGAAATTCAAATCCAAAACCTCTCTGGAACCTTTCTAGGATACTCAACCACGATGGAGCTTATAGAATATACAATCACGACACTCTTAGAGTCGAAGAAACCATTAATATAGTTTTCGACGAAGGACACGAACCCGTTCAATCCTTAACAAAACCAACTAGCAAATCAACTTATAGCAAACCCGACTCTGATCTTGAACTTGAATCTCGTCCTAACCCAAGTCATCCTATCGACCAAGTGATAGATGACCCTAACCCAAGTCATCCTATCAATCAAGTTATAGGTGATCCAAATTTAGGGGTTCGAACTAGAGCTTCATATCAAACATTAGTCAAATCTCGTTAATTTCCAAAATCGAACCCAAAACTATTGAACAAGCACTTCTTGATCCGGATTATTGCTATGCAAGAAGAGCTAGCTCAATTCACTAGAAATGAAGTGCAGAATTAGTACCACCACCTAAAGAAAAATCAATTATTGGAACAAGGTGGGTATTTGAAATAAACTTGATGATAAAGGTGAAGTAGTTAGAAATAAAGCTAGGTTAGTCGCAAAGGGTTTAGTCAAGTCGAAGGTTTAGATTACGATGAGACCTCGCCCGTAGCCAGACTAGAGTCCATCCGAATGTTGTTAGCATATGCTGCACATCGAGGTTTTAAATTGTTTCAAATGGATGTCAAGTCAGCATTTTTGAATGGATACATTAAGGAAGAAGTTTACGTCAGTCAACCTCCGGATTGAAAATCTAGATAAACTGACCATGTCCTTAGACTTAAGAAAGCCCTATATGGACTCAAACAAGCCCCAAGAGATTGGTACGAAAGGCTTTCGATCTATCTTAAGTCCAAAGGATTCAACCAAGGTTTAGTCGACCCAACCTTATTCGTTAAAACCGTAGGAAAAGAAATCTTTATAGCCCAAATCTATGTAGATGATATAATTTTTGGAACTACCAACTCGATCCTGCTAAGCATGAATTCATCTCACTTATGGAAAGTGAATTTGAAATGAATTTAGTAGGAGAGTTAAGTTTCTTCTTAGGTTTACAAATTAAACAAACTAAAGATGGAATATATTTACATCAACAAAAATATACTAAGGACTTAATAAATCGATTTGGAATGCAAGATGCTAAAATAATTAATACACCTATAACAACTAATGTTAATATAAACGAAGATGTAGAAGGAAAACCCGTTGACCTAAAATACTATAGGAGCGCAATAGGAAGTCTCCTATACTTAACCGCGAGCCGACCCGACATTTTATTCGCGGTAAGTATGTGCGCAAGGTTACAAACCTGTGCCAAGGAGTCTCACCTAACCCTAGTCAAGCGTATCCTTAGATATCTAAAGGGCACGCTAAACGTAGGTATTTGGTACCCTAGAACTACCGAGTTTAATCTAATCGGCTACTCCGACTCCGACTATGCCGGTAGTAAACTCGATCGAAAGAGCACGAGTGGTTGTTGTCAAATCCTCGGCTCGAGTCTAGTGAGTTAGTGCAGAGGAAGCGACATTGCGTTGCCTTATCTACCAGCCAGAATCGTTGCGATGGGTGAGTGTGTCTCTCACTCGTGGATGAAGCACACTCTCCAAGACTTTAGCTTAATCTTTAACAACATTAAAACCTACATAGATAACATCAGTTCAATTAACTTAACTAAAAATCCAATATGTCATTCTAGGACAAAACATATAGAAGTTAAACACCACTTCATTAGGGAACATGTAACTAATGGAACTATACAACTAGAGTATGTTGAGTCCAAATCAAACCTAGCGGACATCTTCACCAAACCACTACCCGAAGCCGAATTTAGTTTATTAAGACGAAAGTTAGGTATTTGAGTAATAGAGTAGGATTTAAATTTCTCTATATATGTACTCTATTTTTGCTTCTTTTTATGAAATTAGCCTAAGTCTTACCTTAGAAATCATATACCTATAGATTTAAGGAGCCAACACATCTCACAACACATAGGACTAATGTGTTTGTGTATATACGTAGGCAGGCGTGAGATGTTAGGACCTTACTCCAGTTCGGATGTAGATTCAGTGCATCGATATGAACCATGGAGTATAATTATTTAAAATTAATCAACTCCTTCAAGACTTATTGATCATTCTATATCAATCAAGTCCAACCGGAGTTATACATTTTAGATGAACATATTTTCAAGCTTATTATTATTTTAAAAATATATATATATATATATATATATATATATATATATATATATATATATATATATATATATATATATATATATATATATATATATATATATTGGGAACTTGCTTGGACTTACAAACCCTAAAATATATTTACAAACTTTTTGAGTTAAGGCAAAAGGGGGAGAAAGTCACAAAAGTAACCAAAATTAACCAAAATTAAATGGGAAGAAAGTAAACAAAATTATTACCTTTTATATTAAGTAATTCCGATTACTTAAGCAACTATTAAGGGGGAGTAAAAATTATTTTTCAAGAACTCACCTTCGGTCAAGGGGGAGGTTACCTCAAAGGGGAGAACTTGAAACAATAATATTTCTCATTCATATTTAATCATTATGCTAGCTCATTCATATTTAATCTTTATGCTAGCTCATTCATGCTTAATCATTATGCTAGCTTAATTTTTCCTTAACTTTTGTGTCGGTTTGCCATGAATCAAAAAGGGGGAGATTGTTGGTGCAGTGGGCACCAAAGTCGAACCGGTATTTTGATTATGGCAAAAGGCTCAATAGTTAAGAGTATATTTGTTATCTTACGAGCTCAATTAAGTGTGCAGAAATGCTAAAGTTGAGCGGAAGGTCTGCGACACCGGTGGGAACAGGGTGGTCGTCGAACGCCGAGGATTTCGGAGGAAGCCGGTACTCGGGTGAAGGACCGGAAGCGAGGCTACAAGGTAAGCTCGTGTGAAAGCGAAGCAAGGGCGTTAGCGTAGATCCGGCCCAATACCTCCAATGGAAGGTCTAGGTCGAGATCGGTTAGTTAGAACCATCGTACTTTATATTTTAAGCTAACTTGTATGCGGTCAAAACCCTTTGACGATCGTCTACTACGATCAGCTACTGGTCTAGTTCCCTCGAGAAGAGCTCGAATTTCAAGGGGGTGAATTTGGACTTGACTCGTGTTTTGGTACAAAGGGTGATGTGGCATCAAGGTGGACATCCAAACCATCACCAAGCTTGGACCCCCAAAATTAGGTGATGTGGCATCAAGGTGGACATCCAAAACCATCATCAAGTTGGACGCCCAAAATGAGGTGAGTTGGCACAAGATGGTTGGCAAACCACCATCAAGCTTGGACGCCCAAAATGAAGAGAGTTGGCACAAGATGGTTGGCTCCCATGATGTGGCACAAGTTGGATGGCTCCAACAAGTTGGCGTGAAGGCCTCCTTGAGGTGGCACAAGGGGGTTGGATGAGCACCTCATCCTTGAGTTGTGGCACAAGGTGGTTGGATGAAGCACCTCATCCTTGAGTTGGCGCAAAGGATGTGGATGAGCAAGACTTGGGGGATAAGAACCTCACCTTGGACACTACCTATGTCTAAATTCATAGATCAATATCCATAAATAGACATGTTCACGCCAAGCAAAAAATATAAGAAATCAAGAGCTCTCAACACGCCGTCGTAACGCCGCTACTACTACTCACATTTGCTACGACGAAGTGCCGCCGACAACGAAAGCTACATCTTCTACTTATAAGAGTTGTCGGTATATTTATTTAAGTTCTATTGTCTTTGTGCTTTAATCGTAACAAGGAAAGGGGGAGTGTCCCTTTGCCTTGATTTCTTTTTGTGATCGTTGCTCCTACTTCCAACGAGGAGGAGTGGTTTTAGTGAATTGCCCTCCGTACGTGATCAAGGATCACTAGGGCCGTGGATTAGCAATCGAAAGATTGTGAACCACGTAAAAATATCTTGTCTACTTTATATTTCCGCTGTGCACTCTCTACTTGCTTTTTACTTATTGCAAAAGTTTTTTTTAACGACACCGTATCGCTATTCACCCCCCCCTCTAGCGACACTTTCGATCCAACACTCTCTACTCGTAAGCTCACTGCTACTAGGTATTTAGATGAAGATTTGCTAGAGTCTTTAGGGTTGTTGGGTGATATTCAATCCCTATTTGCAAAAATGGGGTGGGAAGAGATGATGAGAATAAGGCACCCAACATACCCTAGGATAGTTCTATAATTTTTAAGTTCCTTTGAGGCAGAAATTTTAACGGGTAGAGAGAGCGAGGAGGGTAGGATAACTTTTAGGCTTTTAAACATTGAGCATGAGTGGACCCTTCACAAATGGAACTCATGCTTTGGCTTGCCGAGTGGGGGAGAGAGAAGACTCCCTATTGGGCTCAACTCTCGGATAGTTTGGACTGAGTTGACGGGGGAGCACGTTTAGATCCATCTAGGGCCAAAGCATTGCGCTTCCAAAACCCCGTCTTCTGATACATCCACCGCATCATGGCCAGTACTATATTTGGTCATGTGGAGTGTAACGGTGTAGTTAGAGCTAGCGAGCTTCTTTGCCTATGGGACATGCTACAAGAAACGAGTAGCATCGATGTATGGTCCCACTTCATCAGACACTTAGTGAAGATGGGCAAAGCAGCATGAGGAGAGATTAATGTGGGAGGTCTTACCTGTAACATCCCAAATTTTAGTTACTATATTTTTATTTAAAGGAAATATATATATATATATATATATATATATATATATATATATATATATATATATAAATATAAGAATAAAAAAAATGAATAAATAGTTCGTAGTCGAGGCTTGAACCATGAACCATTGATTTGGGGGAATAGGCTTCCCACCACTAAGTCATAAGATTACCAATGAGTAGGATATAACAGAATATATCTATTAGTAGAAAAAAAAGAAAGAAGTTGATTAATCTAGCTAATCATTTAAAGGGATAATTAGGTTAAGAAAAATCCTAATTTATATATATATTTCTTTTCTTTCCTCTCTCTCTCTCTCTCTCTCTCTCTCTCTTTCTCTCTCTCTCGCTCGTTTTTCCTCCAGCCGCCGTCTTCACCATCGGTCCCCGCACCGACGATGTCGAGAGCCTCGTCTGCTATGCACGCCTCATCGCTCCCCATGACAAGAACTCCGACCATGTGAAGAACCTCGTCTAGGGCTGATCGAGGGAGCAACCCGCGTGCTCACCGCCTCCATGACCATGGAGGAGATCTTCAAGGGCACCAAGACGTTCAAGCAGGAGGTTTTCTCTTTGTGAAGTCTAACGGTATAAATTGGTGAAAAGTAGTAGGATGTAAGTATCCCCTCACCTGCAGTATAAGTGCTTACGATGTAATGTTGTATGCTTGATTTTGAACGAAAGAATCTAGAACTATGTGTAGAAGGTTCGACTAATAGGATTAGAGAAATTATTCTTGTTGAAATTCTTCCACATTATGCATGTTAGATGATGATTTCTATTTATGTTAGCTTAATTTTCCTTATGTCACTACCTTATGCCATGTTAAATTGTACTCATGCCAATTTATGCTATGCTACATGCTTATGTTTTTACCCATGTTAGGCATGACTTACGTATATGAAATGTCTAAGAAATATTTCCCTAAGAGTGGGGACAAGAACACTCTTTAGGACAAAGAACATGTATGTTATTTTACTTTATGCATGACTTGTATCGGACCATAACAAGGTCCACGGGATGGGCTCCAAGGTTGCCCCTAGGTCGACGGACATAGTACGAACCTAGTAACCTAGTAGATTCGGGATTAGCTACCTCGAATCTATTTAGGATGTGCGCGAATGATGTAAGTGGTACAATGTCGGGCCCAATATATTGAGATTATGTTTAAGTATATAAACTATACGTTTTCAAAGAGCATCCTGCATATACCATTTTATGTTCATCGAATTATCATGTTTAGAGACAATGTACTGTTGCGATGAAAATGCTAAGTTTATGTTCTTTTCCTAAATTGATCATGTCTCTACTTTAAATAAATGTTGTGCTCATATGTTGTTTAAACGAACATGTCATTACTTTACGTTTAATTCATAATGTATGTTTTTGTGAGTAGGAAAGGACCTTACTAAGCCTATGTGCTTACAGTTTACTTTTCTTGTACTGCAGGAAAGGGCAAGGAATGGATAAATTAAAGGGAGCAGTAGGAGGGGCGAAGATGTGTGTGGCAGTGGCATGGTGGACGAGATCATTTTTCATATACGGACTTATGCATGATTTTCAGTTTATGTGTAAACTGTTAGGAGACGTTAATGTTTTCTATGGTTGTTACTCATGTTTATTTTTATGAACCTTGAAATGGTTAATACATGTTTAGTTAAACAAATTGCTAAGACCTTTTGCCATGATTAAATTGTTAGGTTGATTGGGTTAATGTAATTAGAGTTAAAAGTTGTAAAGTTTTTAAATGCTTCCATCGTTATATGCATGAATGTATGATCGCGTAGCGCCACCGCTCGTCTATAGGATGTGTGTTAGGAGGACGGAAAGGGTGGGCATTACAGGAAGGTGGTATCAGAGCCCAGTTCTGCCTTTCCACTACACACACATCAAGCTTCCATCCTGCCGCTCCAAGTAAGACATTCTATGCCTATTCTATTTATTTCATGTATGATATATATACGCTAAGAAATGTTTTTAGTTGGGTATGCATGAATATAAGTAAGGATGATAAACTTATGTTGGCATTTTTTTATCATTTATGAAGATAAGCATGGCCAGAACACACGGTAATGGAGTCAGTGAGACAGAATCTCCACCGGATCTTATGCGTGATTATTACTCGAACTCCACAAGTCAACAATGTAAAGTGATAAATGCCTTAATGACTCAGCAGGGAAACCCTAGTAGACCACCAGGGGACCAGCAGGCGCATCCAGATAGGACTGCAGCTACACCAGTACCACCAGAAGGCTCTGGCCCGATAGTTCGACCAGAAGCTTACCTGATCCAGTGGCAAAGGCTGAAACCGGAGAATTTCTCGGGTAATTATGAACCATGGGATGCCCAGTCCTGGTTCAAAATGGTGGAAAGCATAGTAGAGCTGCTGGATTGGCCTGAACATGAAAAGATTAAGTGCGCATCCTTTTGACTTTCTGGAGATGCTCGAATGTGGTGGGAAATAATTAAAGCAAAGAGGCAAGTAAACCAAATGAGATGGATGGACTTCAAAGCTGAATTTTTCGAAGAATTCTTCCATATGCGAGTGACCAACAAGCACTATGATGATTTCATCGGGTTCAGGCAAGGTGACCTATCAATTAATGAAGCGGTCAAAAGATTCAACCGACTCGCACGCCTATGCTCAGAGTTGGTCAACACAGAAAAAGAAAGGGTCAAACTTATGCTGAAGATTCTCCGATCTGAGATAGCTCTGAACGTGGCCGGCGGAGTGAATAGACTGCAGACCACAGAGGAGTTGTTCAGTAGTGCCCTAATCACCGAGCACTACCTGAACAATATTAACCAGGAAAAGAAGGCACTGAGTGAAGGCAAGAGTCAAGGCGGCCAGAGGTCAAAGCTCAGTAAGCGGAAATGAAACCACAGTGGCAAGAGGAAACAATGGAACGACTCTAAAGGTGGTCCAGCGAACAAACAAGCCAAGATTCCCCAATGTACTACATGTGAGAAACCACATACCGGGGTAGGCTACAAGGGCACGAATAGATGCTACCATTGTGAACTGGAAGGACACAGAGTCAAGGACTGCCCTACCCAGGTTCAGGCACCTCCTCAGCAGTATGCCTAGTACAGGGGTGCTCATTCACAGATACACCAGATGCAAGCTACAATAGAAGGTACCTGGATAAGCCAAGGGAGATTGGAAGCCCCGCCAGTTGCGACGAATGCAAGAGTTTTCTCTCTCACTAAGGAAGACGTGGCAAACGATTCTACTGTTGTCACAGGTCAGATAATTATTTTCTGTCAGCATGCTACTGTATTATTTGATACTGGTGCAACACACTCGTTTGTCTCTACGCCTTTCACAAAGAAGATTGACATACCCCCGTAAGTTTTGGATTGCGAGTTCTTAACGACCCTGCCCTCAGGAGAAGTGATGCCTTCTACTCATATGTTGTGAGCCGCACCCATCAGAATTGCAGACAAAGAACTCTACTGTGATCTGATAGTGCTCAGCATGCAGGATTATGATGTCATATTGGGCATGGATTTCTTACGCAAGTACGGTGCTTCGATCGAGTATCGTAAGAGAAAAGTGGTCTTTCAGCCTGAGGCAGAACCTATGTTTAAATTAATTGGAGAGCCAAGGAACAGAACCTATAAATTCTTATCAGCTCTAAAGGCATGCAAGATGTTAGACAGGGGATGCACTGGGTTTCTAGCACATGTGGTTGATACAAGTCAAGCCGAGGACCAGAAGCTAGAAGATGTCAGAGTGATATGCCACTACCCAGAGGTATTTCCTGATGAACTACCAGGGTTAGCCCCTGATAGGGAAATTGAATTTGAGATCGAATTAATTCCTGGTACTCACCCGATCTCTAAAGCACCTTACCTGATGGCGCCGACCAAATTGAAGGAACTTTAGGGATAGCTACAGGAGTTACTCGACAAGGGTTTTATTCGCCCTAGTCACTCTCCATGGGGAGCTCCGGTACTATTCTTAGAGAAGAAGGATGGGACTATGCGCCTGTGCATAGACTACCGAGGACTAAATAATGTGAAGATCAAGAATAGGTACCCTTTACCACGGATTTACGATCTGTTCGACTAGTTAAATGGTGCCACCGTCTTTTCAAAGATTGACCTTAGATCTGGCTATCATCAAGTGAAAGTGAAACCAGATGATATACCAAAGATAGCTTTTCAAACAAGATACGGACATTATGAGTTCGTAGTCATGGCTTTCGGAGTGACGAATGCTCCTGCCATGTTCATGGACCTGATGAATCGGGTATTCTCGGCGTTTATTGACAAGTTCGTGATCGTCTTCATTGACAATATCCTCGTCTATTCGAGAAATCAAGAAGAGCATGCCGAAGACTTGAAGATGGTATTACAGATTCTTCGAGAAAAGCAACTATATGCCAAGTTCTCCAAATGTGAATTCTGGCTCAATCAAGTATCTTTTCTGGGTCAAATTATATCCAAAGATAGAGTTATGGTAGACCAAAGAAAGATTGAAGTTGTGAGTAACTGGAGCAGGCCAAAGAATGCTAGCGAAGTGAGGAGTTTTCTCGGATTAGCAGGCTATTACCGGAAATTCGTAGAAGACTTCGCCAGAATAGCGGCACCTATGACATTTCTCACCCGAAAGAACAAGAAGTATGTATGGACGGAGGAATGTGAGAAGAGTTTCTTGGAGTTGAAAAGGAGACTTACAAGTGCTCCAATCCTTACTCTCCCAGAGAACGACAAGAGCTTCGAAATGTAC
Organism: Wurfbainia villosa; assembly: GCA_025175895.1. Lineage (NCBI taxonomy): Eukaryota > Viridiplantae > Streptophyta > Magnoliopsida > Zingiberales > Zingiberaceae > Wurfbainia > Wurfbainia villosa. The sequence goes on from CM045997.1 coordinate 87,067,506, forward strand.
AACGATGCCTCCGGATTGGGACTCGGAGTTGTACTTATGTAGAGGGGTAAAGTTATTGCCTATACCTCTAGGCAACTCAAGGAACATGAAAAGAACTATCCCACTCACGATTTAGAGCTAGCAGCTGTGGTCTTCGCTCTCAAGGTATGGAGGCACTATCTGTATGAAGCACAGTGCAAGATTTATACGGATCACTGGAGTCTGCGGTATTTCTTCACTCAGAAGGACCTCAATGTGAGACAATGCAGATGGCTGGAGCTCATGAAGGACTATGACTGCGAGATCTTTTACCATCCTGGCAAGGCAAACAAAGTGGCCCGATGCACTCAGCAGGAAGTCCAGTGCCACCCTGATGCCCTTATCGATATTGTCTCGACCGCTGGAGAAGGAAATTATGCGCTATGGAATCGAGGTTATTTCCGAGCAGATTTCGACCATGGAAATAATACTAGCACTATTTGATGACATATTAACAAAACAAAGTGATGATCCAAGTCTCCAGAGGATCAAGCAGGAGATCCTAGAAGGAAAAGGCGAGGGTTTCTGTATCGCCAATAGCGGAGTATTATACCTTAGGGATCGGTTATGTATCCCTAATGATCCGGAACTATGCAAAAAGATATTAGAGGAGGCTCATGGAACCCCCTATTCTATGTATCCGGGATCCACCAAAATGTATCAAGACCTGAAAGAGAAGTTATGGTGGTCCGGTATGAAGAGGTACGTAGCTCGACGCGTCGAAGACATGCCCGACAAGTTAAAGTAGAACAGAGGCCTGGAAGACATCTCTATGGATTTCATTTCAGGTCTTCCCAAGACTACGAATGGATATGACGCTATATGGGTTATCGTTGATAAATTGACAAAGTCAGCTCATTTCCTAGCGATCAAGATGACATATTCGATTGAGCAACTGGCTCAATTATATGCTAAGGAAATCATCAGACTGCATGGTATTCCCAAGACCATCATCTCAGATAGGGATGGTCGCTTCACTTCACAGTTTTGGGGACACGTTCATAAGGCACTTGACACGAAGCTGCGTTTCAGTACCGCCTTTCATCCTCAGACAGATTTCAAAGGGAGTTGGTGCCGCTACTTATGTTTAGCGGAATTCACTTACAATAATAGCTACCAAGCTGCCATCGTAATGGCACCTTATGAAGCATTATATGGGAGGAGATGTAGGTCTCCGATCTGTTGGTGCGAAGGTGGTGAGAAGAAAGAGATGGGACTTCAGACGGATTTCATCAACGACACCACCCGAGCGTTACAGAATATTCGCCAAAGAATAGAGACTGCTAAGAGCCGGCAGAAGAACTATGCGGATCAGCAACGTAGACCTTTGGAATTCAATGTTGGAGATTTGGTATTTCTCCGGGTAGCTCCTATGAAAGGAATAATGAGATTCGGGAAGAAAGGAAAGCTAAGTCCGCGATACATAGGATTGTACAAGATCCTGAAAAGAGTTGGCAACGTAGCTTACGAGCTAGGACTACCTCAGGAGATGTCTGCAATTCACAACGTGTTCCATGTCTCGATGCTTAAGAAATGCATTTCTAGTACCGACCAAGTGGTCGAGCCACAGACAGTGCAAATTCAAGATGACCTGAGCTATGAAAGTCGACCTATTCGGATACTAGACCGAGAAGTCAAAAGACTAAGGAATAAATAAGTACCCTTAGTGAAGGTCTTATGGCCAAGTCAACGATATGAAGAAGCCACCTGGGAACATGAGGATGACATGAAGCAAAAGTATCCCGAGTTGATCTAAGTTTCGAGGACGAAACTTTTATAAGGTATAAGGGATTGTAACATCCCAAATTTTAGTTACTATATTTTTATTTAAAGTAAATATATATATATATATATATATATATATATATATATATATATATATATATATATATATATATATATATAAATAAGAATAAAAAAATGAATAAATAGTTCGTAGTTGAGGCTTGAACCATGAACCGTTGATTTGGGGGAATAGGCTTCCCACCACTAAGTCATAAGATTACTAATGAGTAGGATATAATAGAATATATCTATTGGTAGAAAAAAAAAGAAGTTGATTAATCTAGCTGATCATTTAAAGGGATAATTAGGTTAAGAAAAATTCTAATTTATATATATATTTCTTTTCTTTCCTCTCTCTAAAACCTCACGTCGACCTCTCTCTCTCTCTCTCACTCGTTTTTCCTCCCGCCGCCGTCTTCACCATCGGTCCCCACACCGACGACGTCGAGAGCCTCGTCCGCTATGCCCGCCTCATCGCTCCCCATGACAAGAACTCCGACCATTTGAAGAATCTCGTCCAGGGCGTGATCGAGGGAGCGACCCACGTGCTTGTTGGATCAAAGCGGTTCGCTAGAGGGGGGGGTGAATAGCGAAAAACCTTTTTTTTTTTGAGTTCGTATCAAAACAATTAAGTGCAGCGGAAAGATAAATGAAACAAAAAGAGACAAGATATTTTTTTACATGGTTCGTAGCCTTCGGCTACTACTCCAAGGCCCTAACGGTCCTAGACCGTGTACGGAGGGCAATTCACTAAAACACTCCTCCTCGTTGGAGGTAGGAGTTTGACGATTACAAAAACCTTCGAAGCAAAAAGATAGAGAGAAAAACCCTCTCTTCTATTTAAGTAAAATGCAATGATAGAATACCATGATTAAAAAGAATTGCAATATTGAAAGCAATAACAAAGTAAGATTATACCAACAACTAGAAAAAAAAGAACTTAAGCTAGGTTTGTTGGCAGCACTTCGTTGTTGTAAAGTCATCAGAGAGTCGCAGCGTTGCGGAGGATTTTGAGCACTTAGAATTGATGAAGAAACCCTATGTTAGGACCTCCTTTTATAGCCTTTGAGCCCCTTTTCGAGAGGAACCCTAGCCAATCATATTTGAGCACCACTCCCCTTGAAAATTGGTGATAAGCCTTGACTCCTGTGATCCTCGACCATCGATGTGATGGCCATCATCGATCGATTGATGGCGATCACGATCAGTGCTAACCTCCGACGATCGGCCGATTGACGGATGAGTCCTCAGTCGGCGATCGATGCTTGCTGCAAGTCAAAGTTAGCTCAACAAAAACATAATTTCGACAGTCGTCGACCGTCCGATCTAGACCTAGACCATCTATAGGATGTCTTTGGTCGGATCTATGCTTAAGATCATCCCAGTAAAGAGGATACGACCTCACTTACGCTCACACACACACGAGCTTACCTCGATACTTACTGTGTCGCTTTCTCTTCCGACCTTCCACCCGATTACTTTGACTCCCTCCGAAGTCACCCGAGTGTCGCCCGACCACCGCGGCTTCTTCCGGGTGTCGCTAGTCTTCATCTCTAGCTATAGCAATTTTCTACACACTCGATTCAGCTCGTGAGATAACGACATGAGCTTAACTTTGTATCGTTTGCTATAATCAAAACTCAAGTTCGACTTAGGTGCCTACTGCACCAACAATCTCCCCCTTTTTGATTTATGGCAAACCCACATACAAAGTTAAGAAAAATAACTTAAGTGCATTAAGCAAAATGAGTAAGAGATATGCATGAATGAGCAGGAGTATAAAAACTTTTATGCATGAATGAGCAGGAGTATATAAAAACTTTTTGTTCAAGTGCTCCCCCTTGAGGAATCCTCCCCCTTGACCGAGGGTGAGTACTTGAGAAAGAGTTTTAACTCTCCCCCTTGGTCTTGAGAAAGAGTTTTAACTCTCCCCCTTGGTGTTTGCTACTAAACAAAAGAATTAAGTAACCGAAATTACTTAATATTGGCCATAGTGTTTAAAATAAGTTTTAAGTTAAGAGATCAACCTTGGCCTTTACTTCCGTTTGTTAACAAGTTAACTTAAAGTTAAGTAAATTACTTCTATTTTGTTAACAAGAACAAGTTAACTGAATGTGTTTAAGTTAAGAATTCTCTTGACTTGTTTTGTTAACTTAAAGTTAAGTAAGCCTTTGGCAAAAAAAAATGATCCCTTAACTTTGGCCTTTTTCTCCCCCTTTTGCCATATATCAAAAAGAGTGAGGTTGTGTGTGAAATAAGTATTAATTTTAAAGTCCAAGCATGTTCCACATTATTTTGAAAATAATATACTGAAAATAAGTTCATCTATAAACTGTTCGACTCATATTTGGCTTGATTGATATGAAAGATCAACAAGTCCTGGTCAGAGTCGGTTAGTATGTATGATTATACTCCGTGGTTCATAGCGATGCACTAGCTCTACATCTGGAACCAGGAGTAAGGTCCTAACATCTCACTCCCATCTACGTGGCTAAGTACACAAACACATTAGTCCTATGTGTTGTGAGATGTACTTGCTCCTTAAATCTATAGGTGCATGATATATAAGGTATGTCCTATACTAGTTCCATAAAAATGAAAATTAAGAAATAGTAGTAAGAAAATATAATTTGCAAGTTCCTATTCTACTACGCACATGCCTAATTTTCGTCTTAATAGACTAAATTCGGCTTCGGGTAGGGGTTTAGTAAATAGGTTTGCTAAGTTAGACTTTGATTCGACGTATTCGAGTTGTATGGCTCCGTTGGCCACATGTTCTCGAATGAAATGGTGTTTGACCTCTATATGTTTGGTCCTAGAGTGACATATTGGATTCTTTGTAAGATTAATTGAACTAATGTTATCTACATAAAGTTTAGTATTCGTAAAGTCTAACTTAAAGTCGCGGAGAGTGTGTTTCATCAAAAGAAGCTGAGTGACACACTCACCCATCGCGATGTATTCGGCTTCGGTGGTAGATAAGGCAACACAGTGTTGCTTCCTACTGCACCAACTCACTAGACTCGAGCCGAGAAGTTAACAACAACCACTCATACTCTTTCTATCGAGCTTACTACCGGCATAGTCTGAATCGGAGTAGTCGGTTAGTTCGAACTCGGTAGATCTAGGATACCAAATACCGACATTAAGTGTACCCTTTAGGTATCTAAGGATACGCTTGACTAGAGTTAAGTGAGACTCCTTGGCACAGGTTTGAAACCTTGCGCACATACTTACTGCAAATAAGATATCAGGTCGGCTTACAGTTAAGTAAAGGAGACTTCCTATTACGCTCCTATAGTATTTTAAATCAATTGGGTTTCCAATTACATCTTCTTCTATATTAACATTAGTTGCCATTGGGGTATTAATAATTTTAGCATTTTGCATTCCAAAGTGTTTACTTAATTCCCTAATATATTTGCGTTGATGTAGGTATATTCCATCTTTAGTTTGTTTAATTTGTAGACCTAAGAAGAAACTTAACTCGCCTACTAAATTCATTTCAAATTCACTTTCCATAAGTGAAATGAACTCATTTAGTAGGATTGAGTTGGTGGTTCCGAAAATAATATAATCTACGTAGATTTGGGCTATGAATATGTCTTTACCAAAGGTTTTTACGAAAAGGGTTGGCTCAACTACACCTTGGTTAAAGCCTTTGGACTTAAGATAAATCGAAAGTCTCTCGTACCAAGCTCGAGGAGCTTGTTTAAGTCCATAAAGAGCTTTCTTTAACCTAAGGACATGATCGGGTTTATCTAAACTTTCAAAACCGGGGGGTTGACTAACATAAACTTTTTCTTTAATGTATCCATTTAAGAATGCAGATTTCACATCCATTTGAAACAACTTAAATCCTCGATGTGCTGCATATGCTAATAGCATTCGAATGGACTCTAATCTAGCTACTGGGGCATAGGTCTCGTCGTAATCTAAACCTTCGACTTGACTAAACCCTTTAGCGACTAGTCTAGCTTTATTTCTAACCACTTCACCTTTATCATCAAGTTTATTTCTAAACACCCACCTTATTCCAATGATTGTTTTATCTTTAGGTGGTGGTACTAATTCCCATACTTCGTTCCTAGTGAATTGAGCCAATTCTTCTTGCATTGCAATAATCCAATTGGGATCAAGAAGAGCGTGGTCAATAGTTTTGGGTTCAATTTTAGAAATCAAAGATATTTGACTAAGGTTTCTGTATGAGGCTCTAGTTTGAACTCCTAGACTTGGATCACCTATCACTTGGTCGATAGGATGATTCGTTTGAGTCCAAGTTGGATTTGGGTTTGAGTCTACAACTTGATCCATAGGATGACTCATTTGAGTTCTAGTTTGGTTGGAGTCATCTATCACTTGGTCGATAGAGTGACTTGGTCGACTTAGGATAGGATTAACACTAGACCTAATCTCCGGATCAGAGTTAGGCCTAGTATGAGTCGGCTCGCTAATTGGGGTTGTCGGGGGTTTTGTAGGTTCGTGTCCTTCATCAAATACTACATTGATAGTCTCCTTGACTCTAAGGGTGTCGTGGTTATATACTCTATAAGCTCTGCTTGTAGTCGAGTATCCTAGAAAGATTCTGGTCGTGGTTTTGGATGTAAATTTCCCTAGGTAATCCTTAGTGTTTAGGATATGTACCTTACACCCAAATACCCTAAAGTACTTGATGTTAGGTATTTTATCGTGATAAATCTCATATGAGGTCTTAAGGTGCCTCTTTACCATAAGGATCCTATTTTGAACATTGCATGTCGTACTCATGGCTTCCGCCCAAAATCTATCGGGTAGGTTATACTCATTTAACATTGTCCTAGCGGCTTCTTGTAGGGTTCTATTTTTGCGTTCTACTAGGCCATTTTGTTGTGGAGTTCTAGGGCAAGAGAACTCATGGTGGTATCCATTTAGGTTACAGAATTCTGTAAACCTATGGTTTTCGAATTCACCACCATAATCAGTCCTAAGTCTTTTGATTTTAATATTTTGTTGATTTTCTATTAACTAAAATAGGTTGATTAATTGATCTAGGGTATCACTTTTGTGTTTGATGAACCTAACCCAAGTAAATATAGAGTAGTCATCAATAATGACTAAACAGAATTTACTTCCATTAAGTGACTTAGCTCCGTGTGAATCAAATAGATCCATGTGTAGGAGCTTAAGCACACTTTTGGTTCGTTCTTGATTAGTTAGTTGATGTTGTGTCCTAGATTGTTTACCTTGTTGACAAGCATTACATATTTTATTATCCAAGTTATTGAGGTTAGGCAAACCTCTTACTAAGTCACTCTGACTCATCTTGTGGATGAGTCTTGGGTGTGAGTGACCGAGTCGTCGGTGCCACAACCATGATTCCTCTTGTCGTGTCATAAGACACTTAGTTGAGGAGTTAGTTAAGTTAATAGTGTAAATGTTGTTATTTCTAGTTCCCTTAAGAATTGTTTTAGAGGTTTCGTTTGTATTAATTATGCATTCATTTTCTAGAAATATGACCTTATAGTTATTATCAAACAATTGGCTTACACTAAGTAGATTATATTGAAAATTTTCTACTAATAAAACATTTTGAATAACAAAATTTGAGTTAAGCTAAATATCACCTGATCCGATGATTTTGAGCTTGCCGTTATTTCCGAAGCTACCGATCCTTGTCGTTTGAATCGAAGCTTTGAAAACATGAGTTGATCCCCGGTCATGTGTCGGGAGCAACCATTGTCCAACATCCATTGATCCTACACGCAAGGTAGTTGGATCGGATATTGGATTTATTAAATATTAGTTGAAAATTATTAACCTAAATCATCTCACCCATGTCTACATGATCAAACACGTTAACCCTATATGTTCTTGTGAGATGACTTCCAATTTTACTTGATTTAAATTTAATAACTTAAACACTTGTCAACCTTGCGTTAGATTCGGATTTGACCTTAGGCTTATCAAGTCATTTTTTCAAGATCATGGCTTCCAGGTCGTGGCGAGGCACAGAGGCCTTTCTTTGATTGGAACAACGACCACTTCCTTAGACAAAGCCATTTTCAAGAAAATAGTAACTTGACTCACCTAAGACCACTTCCTGATCTAACTAGTCTAGGATACGGCGAGGTAGCTTCAGCTAGTTTCACTCGGTCAAGTGAACCGAACTAGATACGCCTTATCTAGCACGAATACACGAGACTCCATTTTCCTAGCGTACTATCATCTCGCCGCGTCCTGGTACTATGTTATCAAGTGTTGATGAGTTATAGTCCTATCTAACCATTCTAAAAAAAATCAAACTAAATAAAAACCTAAGCATGCAATTTCTAAGTTAAAACACAAACAAATTTCGTACTAGCTCCCCCTGGACCGTTGAATCGATTCGGTCTCTCCACATAGTGGATTTGGTCCTTGGGAACCCGGTACTGGTTTGATCCTAAGTTGGAAATCAAGGTGGTCTTTGTTGGAATATATACTGAAAGCCTAGCTCTTTTTGTATGAACATTTTATTTTGAAATAAGAATCATATGATCATTGTTTGCACTTTATATATTTATTATATGTGTGCATATTGTCTAATATTTTACATTGTAGATAACATGGTGCTTGGTGTGGCACAGAAGATCATGTTATCAGTCCCTTGTAAAATATAAGTAGAGGCTCACAACCAAGATGGTTTTGGACAAACCATTGGCAAGGTTGTAGTGTAGCTTGGTATTGTTTTTTCTTGAACATAGAGTTACACTAGTACACTTAGGTGTATTGAGCAGGACCGACATAGAGGTGATTCAATTTATTGCTGACTACATAATTGAATCGGACCTCAGATATTATGTTGTACATGCTCTTAATCCCGATATAATAACGAGCACATGTACTTAGTATTTATTTCTTTGATTTACCAGAGGGTGAGATTTAGATGGATTAAATAAATATGCCCGGTAAGTTGGAAAATAATATTATTTACATGGTGTGCCGTTGATTATAGGAGGAAACCGTGTCCTATATATTAGGTTGATGATGTCCCCTTGAGGAGCTCATAAGGTTCATCATGAAAACCCAGCTGGTTGACTTAGTCAACATGATGATAAGGTTGAGTGGTACTACTCGAGGAATTAGATGTTAATTAATTGATGGTCAGTAAATCAAATAATTGATGGACATTCGATATCTTAAACATGGGGAGATTAATGTACGAATAATATATGGAGCCCATATTAAGTTATGGGGGTTGGTGAGGTAGTTCAATGATGATCCTCTAGTGGAATGGAACATCATTGATGGATCAAGTGTGTGTGGTTCCGATCCATCGGGTGGCCAAGACCCAACTCCTCCTTATGGTCCCTATCGTAGCCTAATATAATCCTTGTGAAGTCTAGATCCAAGAATGTAAAACAAAACCTAGAACCAACGGTTGGAATTAAATCCCTAGATCCGATGGTTAGGATGAAACACTAGAACCAACGGTTGGGATTAAATCCCTAGATCCGATGGTTAGGAACTCGCTGAGATTAAATCCCCAGATCCCACTTGGGATAAACCCCTAGATCCCACATTCGCTGGGATGAACTTAGATCCGACGCTGGGATGAAATCTTAGATCCAAATCTGGACTGAGATGAAACCCTAGATCCGACGGTTGGGATAAAACCCTAGATCCGACGGTGGAGGTTAAATCCCTAGATCCGACGGTGGAGATTAAAGGAGTCTTAAGCCCAACTCTATAAAAGGAAAGCTTAGGGTTGGGCGGCAAGTATCAATTTGAATTGGGATTAGGGTTTGGAGCAAAGGTGGGCGGCTAGGGTTTGGAGCAAAAGTGGGCGGCAACCATCTTCCATCAATTGTTGCCGACGCCCACTTCCTTCAATCAACACTTGGCCGACGCCCATCCTAGAGGCCTCTCCCCTCTTCCTTGGTCGGCAGTTCTCCTTCCATAGGTGGCCGGCATTCATCTTCCTCCCTTCATCCTAGAGTGGCCGGCGGCAACACTTCTTGAAGTTGGCCGGCGCATCTGTTAGTAATATATGAGAGATGTCCTAAGGCAATCACCTTATGTATGAACCATTTATATGATAAATGAAGATTCACTATTTGAGTATACATGTTTTATGTATTTGATTGGATCTTAAACTCATTTACTGAATGCCCACAATACGATTCACAGCATGAGAGAATTTGTGATTGGATCACAACTAGTGAGTATCTCTACATGTGTAATTGTGATGTATCGGAATTATCCCTAGTCGATGAATTGATGGATTTGGACACCATCAATTCTGTCGAGACTAGCACGAGGTATACTCCTTGGTGTATCCAAGCAGCTGATTCTCACTGGCTGGAGACATAGTGATGTCCGGAGTTAATCGTGGATGCTAGTTATGGTAACTAGTTCATTGGAGTGACCAGCCGTAAGACTTCATATGGTTCTCTGCATATATAGATATGTCAATGAAGTTCTTACTGTGGCTTAAGTGTGATGTTCCTTTGACTTGCGGTATTCAAGTCATCTTGATCATGGAGACTTATGCTTTGACATCTTAAGCAAACATCTCTAAGGAGATGTGGACCCGGGATGATTGGGTATAAGTCGAAGTGATCGAAGGTGTTTGAATAGCCTATAAAGGATTCACCACTCCTTGCGAGGAGATGTATACCCATGGCCTCTCGTCGGATTGTTACTAAAGTCTTTGGCCAAAGCATTACATGTTTAGAGTAAGGTACTCTTCGATACATGTGGAGTAACTAGAATCCGTAGGACGAGGAAATGATACTTGGGCTAGGTGTGACGTAGTCAGCCTAGTGGGGACTGACACAATAGACCATGTCCTGAACCAAGTGGGTATAAGATGAGTGAAGGGAATGGGGCACGATTCATTCGAGCAACTGAAGGGTTTCAGAAATAGTTCTGGATCAACCGTTGATCTTTTCGGTTAATTGGGGATCATGATCTACTACTAGGTGCCACTCATGATCGTTCTATAATTAATGGTTAATTATAGACGGCCAACATAAACCGAGAACCTATTTGGTCACACGCACAACGAGTGTAATCTAAAGGATTTAAAACGAGCTTGAGAATGGGATTCTCAGACCGAGAGAAACTATGTTTGGTTGGACCAAACATAAAGCGAGCATGAAATTGTTTCAGTCGCAATGGAAGCGTGGATGGGCCGTGTCTTATGAAGACATAATGGATGAACCAAAATGGTTTGGTTCTAATCCAATGGATGAGAATAAACCAAAGGGTTTGGTTTATTTTAAACGAATGAACTAAAAGTTGGTTCGGTTCGTTTTAACTTAAAATAAACCATCATGGTTTGGTTTATTTTAACTTATCCTAATGGAGCGGGTTAACGGGCTTTATGGATATGATCCATTAACCATTAAGAGAATTAGTTCTCTATAAAAGAAGGCTTAAGGGATTGTTAAACCCTAACTAATCCAAACCCTAGCCCCCTTGAGTTGCCGCCCACCTCCACCTTGGAGTTAATTGGCGCCAACCCTAAAGTCGCCGCCAGCTTGTGTGCAGCCGTCCAAGTCTTTGCCGGCGTCCAAGCTTCAGCCGGAGAACCTCTGGCGACCCTCCGGCGATCTCCTTTGGGTTCGGTGATAAGGTGAGCTTCCATCTTTCCTTAGCCGCCCTCTATTCCTCCACCAAAAGCTGTCCAGTTTTTCTGGACAGCTTGTTTCTTTGTTGTCGGAGCGTCGTTTGGACGACGGTTAGTGCTCCGACAGCGGCTAACTTACCGGGGATTTGATCTCCGGTAATCCTCTGAGGTGGGGGACGAAGGATTCGTCAAACGGTTGACGAATACCTCTCCGGAGAAGGGAGTTTTGAGAACTCGTTTTAGGATCCGAATTTGGATTCGGATCGTGATCATCTCTCGATCACATCGTCTTCAACACGAGGCTAGTAACCTGTACGAAGACGAAGCTCGTGACTTAGCGAAGTCATCCTGAGGAGCTCGGCGTGGATACGGATAGAGACGATTCTTACGAGGATCGTTCCGGTTGATGCCGTTCCCGCTACACGTCATACGAAAGGTATAACGTAGATAAATTTCTTTTATTGCAAATTTTAATTTATGGTTATGTCTACACTTGTTGTAATATGCATGCGTGTGTTGTGTGTGTTGTAATAAATATAGATTTATTATTTTTAATTGCTTCCGCTGTGCTCATGTTTACGAAACATGATCGAACACACACCTGCCATGATGTCGGAAACCAACGATGGTATCGAGCCGGGTTGTGTTTCGACATAATCGTAAAAATGGTTTTGCGATAGTCATAATGTATTTCTGGAAATTTTCTAAATTTTGGAAATTTAGAAGTATTTATGGAAATTTTCAATTTTGGAAAGTCTAGAAGTATTTATGGAAATCTTCCACTTTTGGAAAGTTGGAAGTATTTATGGAAATTGATATTTTCCATAAATAAAATATTTGATTAGATTCTGAAAATTTGTTTCCTAATTTAATCATGATTTGATTTGAAAAATCAAATCTTAAAATATTTTATTTCCATAAGTAGTTTTAATGATTTAGGAAATTGGTTTCCTAAATAGATTTTCCTTAATCAAATAATTCCATGAATAAAATATGTGATTAGATTTGGAAATTTGTTTCCTAATTTAATTATGATTTGATTTGGAGAATCAAATCTTAAACATATTTTATTTCCATAAATAGTTATGACATATAAGGAAATTATATACATGACATAATTGTATGCCATGTAATTGCATTAGATGCATAACATTATGCCATGCGTGTCGTGACATGTAGATGTATGCCATGTATGTCATGCCATGTAGATAATAGTTATTTGCATGCAAAGAGGATGAGACATAAAAACCCTTAAACAATATTAAAGCCTACACCTTCCATTAATATGGTTAGAACCCAGTTAGTTTCTTGTTTGGGTTGTTGGACTCTCTCCAAGCCCGGCTCGAACCTGAATATGTTCAAACCATGGAATAGTTTAATACTAATATGGTAAGAGTCGGAGGTCAATCGTTAGCTTTGGTTGTTGGACTCTCTCCAAGCTGGGCTAATTGGTTGAATGCGCTCTAACCATATTAAAACTATTTCCGATTAATGGGTTGGCTTTAACGGAGCATCGGCTTGTTGGACTCTCTCAAGGTCGATGTAAAGGGAGGTGAAGTTGGGTGCTATGCATATGATGCATACTTGTTAATGTGTTAACAACCCGATGTATGTGTGAACATTCAATTAGTTGATAGCACATTGTGATAGTTGCATATACGTGATATGCAATCGGTATAGAAGATACCTACAGTCGTAGTTATGAATGGCTTGTTGGACTCTCTCGAGGTTGTTCATATCTATGATGGATATCGACCGATTCGAGAGATGGACCTCGATCTCGAAGAAATGATTTTGGGGTTTTTGAAATTCGAAAAATGAATGGGATTTATAAATGTATATTGATGCATTTTAAAATCATCTTTCTCATATATGCTCGTTTTGTATTTCTAGGTCAATAAATTGATCATGACATCTTTGAATTTGCGCACTATTTTGGATTCGAACAAGCGTGGGCCTAACTTCTGGGTGGCTTAGAAACACGAGAATTGTTCTCAAGGCGGAAAAGCTTGCATATGTCCTTGAAGAGCCTCTTCTGACGGCCGTCCTAAGGGCGATGCAACTCGGACCAAATGTTGGTCTATCGAAAGCATGTGGCGGTTTGCATCATGCTAGCGGCGATGGTACGGTGCAGCGACATGAGCATATGGATGCTAATACTATGGTCTTCCATCTTCATGAGTTGTTCGATGAGCAAGCGAGATCCGAAAGGTTCGAGTCTCTAGGCTCCTCTTCACCCGAAGATGCAAGAAGGTTCATCGTAGTGCGATTTGTGCTAAAGATGAATGGGTACATCGGCGGCTAGCTACCCTCGGTTTTGTGATGGATCATGAGTTAAGTATTGACTTAGTGCATTGTTTGCCAAGAGTTTCGCATTTGTGATGAACTATCGGATGAACAAATTGGAATCCACCATTCACGAGCTCCTCGATATCTTTGAAGGCTGGAGCCTTACATGAAGCATGAGGAGAAAGGCGGTTACATTAGTTGATTCCTCAAGAAAGGTTCTAAGAGGAAGGCAAAAGCGAGAAGAAAGGAAAGAACAAGAAAAGGCAAAGAAAGGCGGAACGGTATAAAGGGCACTTGCCATCACGTGTAAGGAAGGCCCTTTGGCGAAGAAACTGCAAGATTTATCTTGAGTCCATGAAGAAGAAGAAGGCATCCGATGCCCCATCCTCTTCAGGTATCTTCGTTATTGATTGTCATTCTATTTCCTTGGACACTTGGGTATTGGATACTGGGTGTAGCTCACATATATGTAATGACATACAGGGGCTAAGGAATAGAAGAAGACTTATCGAGGAGTCAAATTTGCGAGTTGGCAATGGAGCAAAGGTTCTTTGCGTCGCCATCGGAACTTATTCTTTGAAGCTCCTAGTGGACTAGTCTTAGAAGCTGGACAATTGCTATTATGTTCCTTCTCTAATAAAGAACATTGTTTCTATTTTCTGTTTAAATAGAAATGGTTTCCATTTGACGTTTAGTAACAATTGTTGTTATATAACTTTGAATGGCGTACTTTATGGAACTGTAACCTTGAGTAATGGCATTTATACTTTGGACGTATCCAGTGACATTTTCAATATCGGCGAGCAACAGCGTGCTCGAAAGGATAATCACATAGACTCCTATATGTGGCATTATCGTCTTGGCCATATAAGCGAAGCGCATGTCGAATTACACCGATGTGGAATTACGGAATCGTTGAATTGGATTCATACGATACATGCGAATCATGCTTAAAAGGCAAGATGACTAAGTTACCTTTCTTGGAAAAGGTGAATGAGTGGGAGAGTTACTAGGTCTAGTACATGCGTGTATGTGGACCTATGTCAACTCAAGCTTTAGGAGGCTATAGCTACTTCATTACCTTCATCGATGATCACTCACGGTTTGGGTATGTGTTCTTGATGAAACACAAGTCTGAAGCCTTTGAAAGGTTCAAAGAATTCAGAAATGAAGTAGAGAAACAAAATGACAAAAGTATTAAAATACTTTGATCGGATCGAGGTGGTGAATATTTAAGTCAAGAGTTTCTTGATTATCTAAGAGACAATGGCATATTGTCTCAATGGACTCCGCCCTATACACCTGACATAAGGTGTATCGAGGCGTGTCGGACCTTGTTGGACATGGTCGGTCAATGATGAATCATGCGACTCTTCCCAAGTCCTTTTGGGGTTATGCACTTGCAATTGTTTACTTGTTAAGCGAATGCCTACCAAGGTAGTCTCAACTACTCCATATGAGATATGGAATGGTAAGAAACCTCATGTATCTTACTAGAAGATATGGGGTTATCTGCTTATGTGAAGCGGTATGTATCGGACAAAGCTGGATGCTAAGTCGATAAATGTCTATTTATTGGATACCCTAAGGAAACAAGGGGTTACCAATTCTATCATCTGTGGAACAAAGGTGTTTGTTTCAAGGCATCTTTGTGTTTCTAGAGAAAGAGTTTCTCTTGCAAGAAAACAGTGGGAGTGTCGTCGAGCTTGAGGAGGTTCGGGAGACTCAAATAGACATTGATGAGATACCTGGTGAAGCACAACAGCCGACAACTCATAGTGATGAGCAATCGGCTGGACCTATTGTAACACCACATCTTCGTAGATCTGGTAGAACACGCAATATTCACGAGAGATATGGATTTCTCGTAAGTGAATCGAACGACGTGTTACTCATTGATGATGAGGAGCCTACCAGTTATGAAGAAGTGCTGACAAGTTCAGAAAGGGATAAGTGGCTTGGTGCCATGAAGTCGGAAATGGATTCCATGTACGAAAACCAAGTTTGGAACTTGGTTGACCCACCTGAAGGCATAAAGCCTATAGGGTGCAAGTGGGTTTTCAAGAAGAAAACCGACATGGATGGTAATGTGATTATCTATATGGCTAGATTGATGGCGAAAGGATATCGTCAAAAGCAAGGTGTTGATTATGACAAAACCTATTCGCCTGTAGCTATGCTTAAATCCATTCGGATGCTCCTGGCCATAGCAGCTCATTATGATTATGAGATATGACAGATGGATGTGAAAACAGCTTTCCTTAATGGAAACCTGCTCGAGGACGTGTATATGATACAGCCTGAGGGTTTCACATCGGTTGATAAAACCAAGGTATGCAAATTGCGACGATCAATTTATGGATTGAAGCAAGTATCCAGGAGCTGGAATATCCGTTTTGATGAGACAATCAAAAAGTTTGATTTCTCACAAAATCCAGACGAACCTTGTGTGTACAAGAAGGTTAGTGGGAGTGCAGTCGTATTCCTAGTATTGTATGTCGATGACATACTACTTATAGGAAACGATGTTTCAATCTTCTGATCGAGTGAAGGTTTGGTTATCCAAGACATTCTCCATGAAAGACACAGGAGAAGCAACCTACATCCTCGGGATTAAGATCTATAGAGATAGATCGAAGCGGTTGCTTGGTCTTTCACGATGCGATATATAGGCCGAGTGCTAAGAGGTTTAGCATGTCGGAATCCAAGAAAGGTTTCCTACCCATCGGGCATAGGGTACACCTTTGAAGTCTATGTGTCGCGCCTGAGAAGGCGAGAGGATTTGCATGAGTAAGATTCCTATGCATCCAATAGGATCTATCATGTATGCTATGTTATGTACGAGGCCCGATGTATATCGTATGCTCACGAGTGTCACGGCGGATACGATCCGATCGAGGAATGGATCATTGGGCGGTATTAAGGCGATCCTTAAGTACTTGAGAAGAACTAAGGATGTGTTCCTAATATATGGAGAAGGGCACATGGTGATCACTGCGGGTATCGGATGCGGCTTCGGACGAGACAAGGATGATTCAGTCTCGATGCGGATCGTGTTCACCTTGAATAGGCGCGATGAGTTGGAAAAGTTCCAAACAAGAGGCATGGCGGATTCTACCACCGAGGCGAGAATACATTGCGGCCAGGCGGCAAAGGCGGTTTGGATCAAAAGTTCGTTCATGAACTTGGTGTGATTCCGGCCATTGTTGAAGCAATACCGGTCTACTGCGACAACAATGGAGCAATTGCACAGGCGAAAGAGCCAAGGTCTCATCAGCGATCCAAACATGTGCTTCGCCGCTATCATCTTATCAGAGAGATCATCAGTAGGAACGAAATACAAATCGAGAAAATTCCCACTGAAAGGAACTTAGTGGATCCCTTAACTAAGGCATTACCTCAAAATAAGTTTGAGGGTCATGTTCGAGCTTATGGTATTGGATACCGTAGCGATTGGCATTAGGCCAAGTGGGAGTCTGTTAGTAATATATGAGAGATGTCCTAAGGCAATCACCTTATGTATGAACCATTTATATGATAAATGAAGATTCACTATTTGAGTATACATGTTTTATGTATTTGATTAGATCTTAAACTCATTTACTGAATGCCCACGATACGATTCACAGCATGAGAGAATTTGTGATTGGATCACAACTAGTGAGTATCTCTACATGTGTAATTGTGATGTATCGGAATTATCCCTAGTCGATGAATTGATGGATTTGGACACCATCAATGTTAGTTATAGCCCTAAGAACCAATCATGTGATGGTTGAATAGAGAACATTTTGTATCATATTCTATAAAGGCAAAGGATTGGTTATTATATTTAAGTCTTGCTTGTGCCAGCTAAATTAAATATAGTAATGCCCTAGAAAAGTAGGTTCTTATCTACAACACATCAATTGGCAGAATTGATTATGAGAGGCTGTAGAGAACACTTTCTAAATGTTCCTAGTCAAGTATTAATATGCAAGGGCAATATTAATACATAAAGACTAGCATGTAGGTCAATTGATGACTTGATCTCACAAGTCATGGATATATGATATCAAGTTGACACATGGGTATATATTAGAGAATATATACTGAACTAACCCGCCATGAGAAAGTTTCATGGATCGTTATATAAGTGTCATAAACTTTCTCATGTGACTATTGGTATGAATAGTCCTCAGACCTGAAGTCACTACAGTTCCCTACATAAGGAGTTATGTACTTTGGTATCGTCAAACGTCACCCGTAATAGGGTGGACCATAAAGGATATTACTGGGTATATAACAAATTATGCGGAGGGATGTGAGTGATGTAGATGAGATCTATCCCTCTCATATGACGAGAGTGATATCGATGGGCCCCTTGATTGAGTAGAACTACTAAAACGCATGGCCATGCTCGAATGAGTCAATATGAGATATTGAGCTCATTTGTTTGAGTTAGTTTACTCAGGGATCAAGAAACACATAGATTGATCGAGGATGACACGGTCTATGCCTCATTGATCAATCTGATATCAAGGATAGAAGGACACGGTCATATATTATAGTAGTCACGGAAAGGTTAGTCGGATCTTGACTTATCTCATAACTTGGGTAGCAATGATGTATTGCTAGATGCCGCTCATTGCTTGTGTATCTAAAAGAGTTTAGGTCCACTGCCAACGTTATGAGAGCCTATAGGGTCACACACAAAGAGCATGATGATTAGAGGAATTAGAGTATTCTAGTTTGACTAGAATAATTTGGGAATAAGTTTAAGTACAAAATGGTTTTTGGACTTTAAGCTTAATGAGAATTTTAGCTAATTGATTTAATGAGATTAATTCAATATGTTACCTCATTGATTTAATAAGATTAATTCAATATGATAACATAAGCTTAATTGAATTAATAAGATTAATTCAATATGATAACATAAGCTTAATTGAATTAATAAGATTAATTCAATATGATAACATAAGCTTAATTGAATTAATAAGATTAATTCAACATGCATGAATGCCACATAAGAATGCCACATAAGCATGCCACCTAAGCATCCACCTAAGCTAGATAAGGTGGAAGGAAACAAAATGGTTTTGTCTCCTTAAGTGGCCGGCCAAACAAATGTCCCAATGCAATGGATTGCATTGAATGTGTTGAGGTGAAAGGGTTTTTCCAACCCTATAAAAGACCCCATGGAGTGGCCGGCCAAAGCAATGGTTGGTGTGGTTGTTGGGAGCTTGAGGCATGGAGAGAGCTTGAGAGCTTATTGTTGTGTGGCTTTTGTGAGTGTAGCAAGAAGAGTAGTCTTCTTCTTCCCTTCTCTTTTTCCCTAGCTTCCTCTCCTTTAGGGACTTCTCTAGCAAGAAGTAAAGGAGAGCTCCTCTAGTTTTCTTTTGTGAGACAAGAGCTTGCTCGTGTGGATACATATAGAGGCACGAACACTTGAACGTGCTAAAGATCCAACAAACAAAAGGAAGAAGCGGGATTAACAAGGGCACGCAACAAAGGTAATCCTCTCCTATAAGATAGGCTTGGTTTAGAGAAATTTATTTTATACGAGTTTGCTTTCGCATGGATCACTTGGAAGGGATCCTAATTTTTCCGTTGCGCATATGCCATTTGGCATAAAGAATTCCCTACAGTGGTATCAGAGCCACTTGCGAAAGATCATATAAAATAGGTTTTCTCTATTTTATATGTGATATAGAAGTAGGATAAATTTTATTATGAGTTGATAATTGCATTAGCAATTGTCAAACATAATAAAATATCCAATGTCTTTTAAAAGTTAAAATGACATGGTTCATGGTTATGGCCTAGTCCCAAAAGGTTTGTGAATGTGTGTGTGTTGTAATTCTTAAATACGGCCTGCGTGTCGTGCCTTCCTCCTAAAATTCTTGTTGTAAAATTAGTTTTAGACTCGAATGTAGCTCGAGTATTTCTCCTTTTGTAATGTACAAAACAAAGATGGAGGGTCCATTGGAAGATGAGGTTACAAGGAGGAAGTCAACACACAAGACAACCAAAAGGAAGCACTTAGGAGAAGATGCTATCCCTAGGTTGACCAATCAATCTTTTCATTGGCTTGAGAAGATTGTAGAATAAGGGCCATAACCATGACACGCTTAGTTTAATGTGTATGTGATGCATGTTAGTTTAGCTTGTATGTGATGCATGATTAGTTTAGCTTATATATGATGTATGCTAATATGTATATGATACATGTTTATTTCTTAATAAGTCAAAAACGATATGCCTACCAAAGCTTGGTACTCACTACTTCCTCGATCATTTGTTATTGGGTTTGCCAAAGCAAAGCAATGCATTTTATCTTGGAAGAGTGCGAGTGGACAATCGTGATGTCCCGCTATCAAACTTGGTTAAGACTTAATTAAGTTTTCTTAATTAGTTAAGAAAGTAGAGGCATATATTAGCTTTGAACATAAGTTTTAAAATTAGTTTTATGTGATTTCCGAACATCAGCTTTGTCTTAGAAGTGGTCGTTGCTCCGATATCCAAGAAGGCCCCTGTGCCTCGCCATAGCCTGGAAGCTGGTTTAGGAATAAACACTAAACTAATCTAAAACTTAACCAAAGCTATTAAAGAGTTACATCAGATGTAATTGGCAAAAGATTGCCTACCTAATTATACTACGTCTTGGGCGATTAGCCAAAGCTAACTCAAGACGAATTATAATGTGGATCTTTATCCCATATAAATTTATAGCTAAATAGTAGCTATGAGAATTTAGTGGGAGCCTCATTTAATTAAAGGCCTAATTAAATGATTTAGGTATGATACTTAACTTTGCATTTTAATGTTGTAGATCACCATGACATCTAACACGACACACCCCGTCAACTTGCGATCATCGTCCTTGAGAAGGACAAGCAATGGAGCGAACTTTCTTGGTCGGTATAGGAATTTGAGGATTATCCTCAAGCAAGAACGCAAACTGTATGTCCTAGAGCAGTCTACCCCTGGAACACCCGCCCATGCGGCCACTCGTGCTGAAAAGGATGCTTATAAGAAGCATCAAGATGACGCATTAGATGTGTCATGTCTTATGCTTGCCACCATGAACTCTGAGCTTCAGAAGCAACATGAGAACATGGATGCCTATGATATGGTTGAGCATTTGAAACAACTATATCAAGGACAAGCTAGGCACGAGCGTTTTGAAGTGTCTAAGGCTCTTTTTGCATGCAAGATGCAAGAAGGAACACCTGTAGGAACTCACGTACTCAAAATGATTGGGTACGTTGAGAACCTTGAAAGACTAGGTTTTCCACTGAGCCAAGAATTTGCAACCGATGTTATCCTGCAATCGTTGCCTTAAGCATATAATGAATTCGTCATGAATTATAAAATGAATGAAATTGATAAACCTTTACGAGATTCTCGGCATGTTAAGAATCACAACCGAATCTCAAAAGGAAAGTTAGCAACGTACTAATGGTCAAGAAGGGCAAAGGTAAGCGCAAAGGCAAGGGTAAGACCCAAGCCAAAGGCAAGGCCAATTCATCCACTTCAAAGGGTAAAGGTAAAGTACCTAAGGAAGGGGACTGCTTCCATTGCGGTGAGGCCGGACACCGAAGCGGGCTATGAAGTCTACCTTGAGGAAGTAAAGAATAAAAGAAGTGGGACTTACGCCTCGGTATACACGTTATAGAAGTTAATCTATCTATTTCTTCTACATGGGTATTAGATACGGATGTGCATCTCACATTTGTAATAATGTGCAGGATCCGAGAAATAGTAGACAAATGGCAAAAGCAAGTAGACCTACGAGTAGGCAATGGCAAAAGTTCTTTGTTGTATGTAGGAACATATTCTTTGTCTTTGCCTTCGGGCTTATCTTAGAACTAGAGGAGTGCTTATATGTACTGCATTGACGAAGAACATAATTTCTGTATCTTGTTTAGACAAGAAAAACTTTTCTTCTATAATAAAGGACAAATGTTGTTCCATTTATTTGAATGAAATGTTCTATTGTAATGCACCACTTATGAATGGTCTCTATGTTCTAGATTTAGAAAACCCAATTTATAACGTAAATACCAAGCGGTTCAAATCGAATGATTCAGAACCAAACATATATCTCACTATCGCCTAGGTCACATAAATGAAAAACGCATATCCCAACTCCATAAAGATGGATTATTGGACTCATTTGATTTTGAATCATATGAGGTATGCGAATCTTGCCTTTTAGGAAAGATGACTAAAACTCCATTTAGTGGACATGGAGAGAGCGACAGACTTGTTGGACTCATACATCTTGATGTATGTGGGCCTTTCAATGTCGGGCAGATGAGGCTATAAGTACTTTATTACTTTCACCGATGATATGAGTAGATTTGGCTACTTATATTTGATGAGACATAAGTCGAATCCTTTGAAAAGTTCAAAGCATTCAAGAATGAAGTACAAAACCAACTTGGTAAGCGTGTCAAGCTACTTGATCGGATCGAGGTGGTGAATACCTTAGTCAAGAGTTTCGTGATCACTGAGTGTGGGATAATATCCCAACTCACTCCCCTGGAACACCACAATGGAATGGTGTATCCGAGAGGAGAAATCGTACTCTATTAGATATGGTACGATCAATGATGAAGCGGTGATCTACCTACTTCCTTTTGGGGTTTAGCTCTAGAGGCAGTAGCTTTCACACTTAATCGCGTTCCCATCAAAAGCGTAGAAAAGACACATATCTGATATGGACGGGAAGAGTCCCAAAATGTCTTTTATAAAGATTTGGGGTTGTGAAGCTTATGTTAGGCGTCAAGTCTCGGATAAACTAGGACCCAAATCGGATAAGTGTTATTTTGTAGGATATCCCAAGGAAACTAAGGGATATTACTTTTACAATCCCACACTTGGCAAGGTGTTTGTTGCGAAATCTTTGTCTTTCTAGAAGAGAATTTATTTCTAGAAAAACTAGTGGGAGTAAAATTCATCTTGAAGAAGTTCAAGATGGCGATAACACTAAGGCTTGATGGAAAATGAGCAGGCACCACAAAGTGTTGTGGATGAGAAATTGTTGCCCAAGAGTTGTGGAAGCAAACACACATTCAAGTAGACCAACCTCTTCGTGAATCAGATCGATAGGATCCGTCGTCAACCCGAGAGATATTCTTTTCTCTTGGGTGACATGGTGATGTATTGCTTATCGATCTTGGCGAGCCTACATCCTATCAGAAGCTATGATGAGCCAGTTAGAAATGGCTAGAGGCCATGAGATCGAAATGGAATCCATGTACACTAACCAAGTATGGACCTTTGGTTGATCCACGAAGGGGTAAAACCCATTGGGTGTAAGTGGGTCTTTAAAGTAAAGCGACATGGATGGTAATAAGAATACCTATAAAGGTAGATTGGTGGCTAAAGGATTCAAACAAATTCATGGTATTGACTATGATGAAACCTTTTCACCAGTTGCGATGCTTAAATCCATTCGGATCATACTTGCTATTGCAACCTACCACGATTATGAGATCTGGCGGATGGATGTCAAAACCGCTTTTACGAATGAAGCTACTCGAGGATGTGTACATGACACGGCTGAGGTTTTGAAGATCCAAAGCATCTGAAAGGTATGCAAGCTGCAAAGGTCCATTTATGGACTAAAGCAAGCTCTCTCGAAGGGAATCTTGATTCGATGATGCAATCAAGAGTTTGGTTTCATCAAGAATGAAGATGAACCTTGTGTCTACAAGAGAAATAGTAGAACACAGTTGTATTTCTTGTCTTGTATGTAGATGACATACTTCTCATCGAAATGATATTCCCTCACTCCGGTCTATGAAGATGTGGTTAGGGAATTGTTTCTCGATGAAAGACTTAGGTGAAGCTGCCTATATTCTAGGCATCAAAATCTATAGAGATAGATCTAAAAGATTACTTGGCCTAAGTCAGAGTACATACATTGATAAAGTTCTAGATCGTTTTGCTATGCAAAATTCCAAGAAAGGATTTCTGCCTTTATCAAATGTTGTGAGTCTTTCGAAGACTCAATGTCCCTCTTCTAAGGAGGAGAGAGATCGCATGGATAAGATCCCTTATGCATCGCCATAGGGTCTATCATATGCGCCATGCTTTGTACTCGTCACGGCGCCTCGTATGCTTTGAGCATGGCGAGTAGATACCCGGTCGGATCGGTGAAAGTCAGCTGGATAGCGATCAAAAATATTCTTAAATACTTACGAAGAAGCGAAAGAATATTTCCGATATTTGGAGGCAATGAGGAGCTAGGCGTAAAGGGTTACAGTGATGCAAGCTTCCAAGCAGACAAGGATGACTATAGATCGCAATCGAGTGCGTGTTTTGCACGAATGGTGGAGCTGTATGGAAGAGTTCAGCGAGACACGATTCTTGATTCTACGAAGCCGAGTATATTCTTTGCATCGATGCACGTGAAAGGAGGCTGTTTAGCTCCATAAGTTCATCGATGAACTTGGGGTAGTTCCTAGCATTGCAGATCCAATAGACCTCTATTGTGACAACAATGGGGCTATTACGAGCTAAGGAACCTCGATCACATCACGGACCAAACACATCTGCGGCGCTTCCATCTCATTCGAGAGATCATCGATAGAGGAGATGTGAGGATATGCAGTGCAAGCGAAGCTAACATTGCGGATCCATTGACCAAGGCTTTAGCGCGGAGGAAGCATGATGGTCATAGGTCACTAGGTATTAGATATCATAGTGATTGGTACTAGTGCTAGTGGGAGATTGTTAGTTAAAGCCCTAGAACCAATCATGTGATGGTTGAATAGGGAACATTTTGTATCATATTCTATAAAGGAAAAGGATTGGTTATTATATTTAAGTCTTGCTTGTGCCAGCTAAATTAAATATAGTAATGCCCTAGAAAAGTAGGTTCTTATCTACTGACACATCAATTAGCAATTGATTATGAGAGGTCATGAGAACACTTTCTAAATGTTCCTAGTCAAGTATTAATATGCAAGGGCAATATTAATACATAAAGACTAGCATGTAGGTCAATTGATGACTTGATCTCACAAGTCATGGATATATGATATCAAGTTGACACATGGGTATATATTAGAGAATATATCTTGAATCGCCCACCGCCATGAGAAAGTTTCATGGATCGTTATATGAGTGTCATAAACTTTCTCATGTGACTATTGGTATGAATAGTCCTCGGACACGAAGTCACTACGGTTCCCTACATAAGGAGTTATGTACTTTGGTATCGTCAAACGTCACACCCGTAATAGGTGGACCATAAAGGCGATTCTTGGGTATATAACAAATTATGCGGAGGATGTGAGTGATGTAGATGGGATCTATCCTCTCATATGACGAGAGTGATATCGGTGGGCCCCTTGATTGAGTAGAACTACTAAAACGCATGGCCATGCTCGAATGAGTCAATATGAGATATTGAGCTCATTTGTTTGAGTTAGTTTACTCAGGGATCAAGAAACACATAGATTGATCGAGGATGACACGGTCTATGCCTCATTGATCAATCTGATATCAAGGATAGAAGGACACGGTCATATATTATAGTAGTCACGGAAAGGTTAGTCGGATCTTGACTTATCTCATAACTTGGGTAGCAATGATGTATTGCTAGATGCCGCTCATTGCTTGTGTATCTAAAAGAGTTTAGGTCCACTGCCAACGTTATGAGAGCCTATAGGGTCACACACAAAGAGCATGATGATTAGAGGAATTAGAGTATTCTAGTTTGACTAGAATAATTTGGGAATAAGTTTAAGTACAAAATGGTTTTTGGACTTTAAGCTTAATGAGAATTTTAGCTAATTGATTTAATGAGATTAATTCAATATGTTACCTCATTGATTTAATAAGATTAATTCAATATGATAACATAAGCTTAATTGAATTAATAAGATTAATTCAATATGATAACATAAGCTTAATTGAATTAATAAGATTAATTCAATATGATAACATAAGCTTAATTGAATTAATAAGATTAATTCAACATGCATGAATGCCACATAAGAATGCCACATAAGCATGCCACATAAGCATGCCACCTAAGCATCCACCTAAGCTAGATAAGGTGGAAGGAAACAAAATGGTTTTGTCTCCTTAAGTGGCCGGCCAAACAAATGTCCCAATGCAATGGATTGCATTGAATGTGTGGAGGTGAAAGGGTTTTTCCAACCCTATAAAAGACCCCATGGAGTGGCCGGCCAAAGCAATGGTTGGTGTGGTTGTTGGGAGCTTGAGGCTTGGAGAGAGCTTGAGAGCTTATTGTTGTGTGGCTTTTGTGAGTGTAGCAAGAAGAGTAGTCTTCTTCTTCCCTTCTCTTTTTCCCTAGCTTCCTCTCCTTTAGGGACTTCTCTAGCAAGAAGTAAAGGAGAGCTCCTCTAGTTTTCTTTTGTGAGACAAGAGCTTGCTCGTGTGGATACATATAGAGGCACGGACACTTCAACGTGCTAAAGATCCAACAAACAAAAGGAAGAAGCGGGATTAACAAGGGCACGCAACAAAGGTAATCCTCTCCTATAAGATAGGCTTGGTTTAGAGAAATTTATTTTATACGAGTTTGCTTTCGCATGGATCACTTGGAAGGGATCCTAATTTTTCCGTTGCGCATATGCCATTTGGCATAAAGAATTCCCTACAATCAATTCTGTCGAGACTAGCACGAGGTATACTCCTTGGTGTATCCAAGCAGCTGATTCTCACTGGCTGGAGACATAGTGATGTCCAGAGTTAATCGTGGATGCTAGTTATGGTAACTAGTTCATTGGAGTGACCAGCCGTAAGACTTCATATGGTTCTCTGAATATATAGATATGTCAATGAAGTTCTTACTGTGGCTTAAGTGCGATGTTCCTTTGACTTGCGGTATTCAAGTCATCTTGATCATGGAGACTTATGCTTTGACAACTTAAGCAAACATCTCTAAGGAGATGTGGACCCGGGATGATTGGGTATAAGTCTAAGTGATCGAAGGTGTTTGAATAGCCTATAAAGGATTCACCACTCCTTGCGAGGAGATGTATACCCATGGCCTCTCGTCGGATTGTTACTAAAGTCTTTGGCCAAAGCATTACATGTTTAGAGTAAGGTACTCTTCGATACATGTGGAGTAACTAGAATCCGTAGGACGAGGAAATGATACTTGGGCTAGGTGTGACGTAATCAGCCTAGTGGGGACTGACACTATAGACCATGTCCTGAACCAAGTGGGTATAAGATGAGTGAAGGGAATGAGGCACGATTCATTCGAGCTACTGAAGGGTTTCAGAAATAGTTTTGGATCAACCGTTGATCTTTTCGGTTAATTGGGGATCATGATGTACTACTAGGTGCCACTCATGATCGTTCTATAATTAATGGTTAATTATAGACGGCCAACATAAACAGAGAACCTATTTGGTCACACGCACAATGAGTGTAATCTAAAGGATTTAAAACGAGCTTGAGAATGAGATTCTCAGACCGAGAGAAACTATGTTTGGTTGGACCAAACATAAAGCGAGCATGAAATTGTTTCAGTCGCAATGGAAGCGTGGATGGGCCGTGTCTTATGATGACATAATGGATGAACCAAAATGGTTTGGTTCTAATCCAATGGATGAGAATAAACCAAAGGGTTTGGTTTATTTTAAACGAATGAACCAAAAGTTGGTTCGGTTCATTTTAACTTAAAATAAACCATCATGGTTTGGTTTATTTTAACTTATCCTAATGGAACGGGTTAACGGGCTTTATGGATATGATTCATTAACCATTAAGAGAATTAGTTCTCTATAAAAGAAGGCTTAAGGGATTGTTAAACCCTAACTAATCCAAACCCTAGCCCCCTTGAGTTGCCGCCCACCTCCACCTTGGAGTTAATTGGCGCCAACCCTAAAGCTGCCGCCGCCCAGCTTGTGTGCAGCCGTCCAAGTCTTTGCCGGCGTCCAAGCTTCAGCCGGAGAACCTCCGGCGACCCTCCGGCGATCTCCTTTGGGTTCAGTGATAAGGTGAGCTTCCATCTTTCCTTAGCCGGCCTCTATTCCTCCACCAAAAGCTGTCCAGTTTTTCTGGACAGCTTGTTTCTTTGTTGTCGGAGCGTCGTTTGGACGACGGTTAGTGCTCCGACAGCGGCTAACTTACCGGGGATTTGATCTCCGGTAATCCTCTGAGGTGGGGGACGAAGGATTCGTCAAACGGTTGACGAATACCTCTCCGGAGAAGGGAGTTTTGAGAACTCGTTTTAGGATCCGAATTTGGATTCGGATCGTGATCATCTCTCGATCACGTCATCTTCAACACGAGGCTAGTAACCCGTACGAAGACGAAGCTCGTGACTTAGCGAAGTCATCCCGAGGAGCTCGGCGTGGATACGGATAGAGACGATTCTTACGAGGATCGTTCCGGTTGATGCCGTTCCCGCTAAACGTCATACGAAAGGTATAACGTAGATAAATTTCTTTTATTGCAAATTTTAATTTACGGTTATGTCTACACTTGTTGTAATATGCATGCGTGTGTTGTGTGTGTTGTAATAAATATAGATTTATTATTTTTAATTGCTTCCGCTGTGCTCATGTTTACGAAACATGATCGAACACACACACGCCGCGGTGCCGGAAACCCAACAGCATCATCCAATTGTTCCTTGGCCGGCGGTTGCACCAAATTCCCTAATTTGGTGGCCGGTTCTAGATAGGAATGTATTTGTTGTTTCTTCTCTTTGTTCGCAGCGGACAAGGTAGAGAAGAAAGCGATCTAGAAGGCTTCTACTCGTGGAGGATCTTCGTCTACACGTCGTCCACGAGAAGGATAGGACATACGGTAGAAGATCGTGAGGTATAAAGTTATTTCAAATTTATTTACAGATCTGAGCTTGTTCTTATATGTTTTGATTATGCATGTGTAAATTAGTAAATATATTGTATAATCATGGACCCCGAAGAAAAACACAAAAATCGGTAATCCGTCCGTCGTCTCTTCCGCGGCTAACCAACTAGAAGAGTTGAGTTGCTTGAACAACTAGTTTGTTCAAGCGATCACTCAAGTTGTTAGCACGACGACGAAATGGTTGTGCTAAGGAAGCTCATCCCATCCGGATTAATTCTTTCATTAGTGAAAATTTTAATCCGGGGACATGGGAGCCAATGAGCCTCCGTAGCGACCGCCTACAGTCTTAGGGACCCATGCTTGGACACATTTTTTATGTCGACTTACAATCGACATATACGACTTATTGGTCGTGTTTGAGCTAAACCCTTGCCCGGCCTTGTTGTACATGGCCATTTGCAACATATTCCTAAGATCTTCGACTTGACTCTTCATGAGTGAGTTCTCAACTTCGAGTTTTTCAACCCGAGATGAGTCCTTCTCTTGAACTCGACTAGTCGAAGAGGTTAGGGAGACCTCGTGTTTGAGGAGTTTAACTTCCTCAACCAGGGTCTCGATCTTGGACTCGGACTTAGCTAACTTTCTATTTAAAAACTTAATTGCACTATAAAGTGTAGTAATGAGAGACCGACTTACCTTGAGTGTATCTTTTGAACCGGATGCGTATCTGTGGCTTGTCTTGAATAGTGCTTCGCAGTCCGACTCGTCTTCAATTTCAGATTAAAGTTTCGGTTCCGACTCCGTCTTCGATTCCACCGGTTTAGCCATGAGGACTCGATCATCGTCTTCTTCCTCGGAAGCTTCTTCCCAAGTAGCGTTGAGTGCCTTTTTGTGTTTCGGTGCATTGCTCTTGAGTTTTGGGCATTCGGACATGATATGTCCAAACCTGTTGCATTCATAACATCTAATATTTGAACTTTTAGGCTTACCTTCGTTTGGTCGAGTGACGGTTCATTTTCGACCCTTGACTATCCTCCGAACTAGGTTGACTAGTTCATCCTCCATTTCCGAGTCGACCTCCGAATCCGACTCATCCTCTTCTTCCTTCGGGGGTGGCTTGCTAGCGGTTTTCTTCTTTGAACCTGCAAATAGTGCTATACCTTTCTTGGGTTCCGAGTTAGACTGCTCATGAAGTTCGAAATCAGAAAAAAGTTCATCTAACCTAAGTTTACAAAGATCCTTGAAGACCTTGTAGGCATCGACCATGGATGCCCACAAGGTAGTCCTCGGAAAGGAGTTTAGGACATACCTTATAAGGTCACAGTTTTCGACCTTTTGCCCGATTGCGTGTAGATTGTTGACTATGTCCTGGACGCGGGCGTGGAGTTGCGTCGCCATTTCATGTACCTGCATTTTTAGATTATATAATTTATTAAATAAAAGGTCGCGCTTACATACCTTGTCTTCATCGGTCCCTTCGTGTAGCTCCACTAGCTTTGTCCAAAGGTCCTTTGCGCTGATGAAGGGGCCAATGCGATTTAACTCCTCCTTGGACAAGCCGCATTGGAGGATTTGTGTTGCCTTGGCGTCGGCTTCGACTTGTCGTTTTGTCGCAATGGTCCATTGGTCATAACCCAAGGATTCACCCACTTCGTTAGTCGGAAGTGTGAAACCCTTTTGGATTATGATCCACATCTCGATTTGGGTTTTGAGAAAGCATTCCATCCGACCTTTCCAGTAACAGAAATCATCTCCATTGTAAAACGGAGGTCGGACGGTGCTAAAACCCTCTAGATGGGCCATTTGGAAGGGAAACCTTGCACAAAAAATACCAAAAAAAAACACAAAAAAGGTTCCAAGACTTCACCTTGGATTAGTAATGTAGGAAATGAAAAGAAACAAAAGGAATAAATGAGAAATAACCAACTAAAATAAAAGATGAGCACTAACAACCTTCGATGTCCCAGAAATGGTACTAAACGATGGTTTTTCGGGATGAATACAGCTTGTTACGAGAATTTACCCTTGTAAGAAGTGTATATCTTTCCGAGAGCTTCATTTTGGTAGGTAGACCGTTTCGTGGGTCAACTTGTACGAAAAGTTATGCCCGTTTTACGGTCGGCTTCTCTAAAAGCGAATACTTGCAAAACAAAACCAAACGAAGAGTACCAAGACTTCGTCTTGGATTAGTAGTGCGGGAGAAAAATTTAAATGAACGAAAAACAAATCTGTAAAAAATGCTAGATTGGTGGTTTCACCAAATCTAATCGCCCCCAGCTCTGATACCAATTGTTGGATCGAAGTGGTTCGCTAGAGGGGGGGGGGGTTGAATAGCAAAAAACCTTTTTTTTTTCGAGTTCGTATCAAAACAATTAAGTGCAGCGGAAAGATAAATGAAACAAAAAGAGACAAGATATTTTTTTACTTGGTTCATAGCCTTCAGCTACTACTCCAAGGCCCTAATGGTCCTAGACCGTGTACGGAGGGCAATTCACTAAAACACTCCTCCTCGTTGGAGGTAGGAGTTTGACGATTACAAAAACCTTCGAAGCAAAAAGATAGAGAGACAAACCCTCTCTTCTATTTAAGTAAAATGCAATGATAGAAAACCTTAATTAAAAAGAATTGCAATATTGAAAGCAATAACAAAGTAAGATTATACCAACAACTAGAAAAAAAAGAACTTAAGCTAGGGTTGTTGGCAGCACTTCGTTGTTGTAGAGTCGTCGGAGAGTCACAGCGTTGCGGAGGCTTTTGAGCACTTAGAATTGATGAAGAAACCCTAGGTTAGGACCTCGTTTTATAGCCTTTGAGCCCCTTTTCGAGAGGAACCCTAGCCAATCATATTTGAGCACCACTCCCCTTGAAAATTGGTGATAAGCCTTGACTCCTCGAAGCTGATCCTTTGACCATCAGTCGACTGATGGCCATCATCAGTCGACTGATGGCAGCTTCAGTCGAGTCCTAACCTTCGACAGTCGACTGATTGACGGCAGTCGAGTCCTCCAAGCTGGTAGTCGAATGATGCTTGCTGCAAGTCAAAGTTAGCTCAACAAAAACATAATTTCGACAGTCATCGACCGTCCGATCATGACCTAGACTATCTATAGGATGTCTTTGGTCGGATCTACGCTTAAGATCATCCCCGTAAAGAGGATACGACCTCACTTACGCTCACACACACACGAGCTTACCTCGATACTTACTGTGTCGCTTTCGCTTTCGCCCTTCCACCCGATTCCTTCGGCTCCCTCCGAAGTCACCCGAGTGTCTCCCGACCACCGCGGCTTCCTCCAGGTGTCGCTAGCCTTCAGATCTAGCTATAGCAATTTTTTGCACACTCGATTCAGCTCGTGAGATAACGACATGAGCTTAACTTTGTATTGTTTGCTATAATCAAAACTCAGGTTAGACTTAGGTGCCTACTGCACCAACAGTGCTCACCGCCTCCATGACCATGGAGGAGATCTTCAAGGGCACCAAGACGTTCAAGCAGGAGGTTTTATCTTTGCGAAGTCTAATGGTATAAATTGGTGAAAAAGCGTTGGATGTAAGTATCCCCTCACCTGCAGTATAAGTGCTTACGATGTAATGTTGTATGCTTGATTTTGAACGAAAGAATCTAGAACTATGTGTAGAAGGTTCGGCTAATAGGATTAGAGAAATTATTCTTGTTGAAATTCTTCCACGTTAGATGATGATTTCTATTTATGTTATCTTAATTTTCCTTGTGTCACTACCTTATGCCATGTTAAATTGTACTCATGGCGATTTATGCTATGCTACATGCTTATGTTTTCACCCATGTTAGGCATGACTCACGTATATGAAATGTCTAAGAAATGTTTCCCTAAGAGTGGGGACAAGAACACTCTTTAGGAAAAAGAACATGTATGTTATTTTACTTTATGCATGGCTTGTAGCGGACCCTAACAAGGTCCACGAGATGGGCTCCAAGGTTGCCCCTAGGTCGACGAACATAGTACAGACCTAGTAACCTAGTAGATTCAGGATTAGCTACCTCGGATCTATTTAGGATGTGCACGAATGATGTATGTGGTACAATGCCGGGCCCAATATGTTGAGATTATGTTTAAGTATATAAACTATACGTTTTCAAAGAGCATCCTACATATACCATTTTATGTTCATCGAATTATCATGTTTATAGACAATGTACTGTTGCGATGAAAATGCTAAGTTTATGTTCTTTTCCTAAATTGATCATGTTTCTACTTTAAATAAATGTTGTGCTCATATGTTGTTTAAACGAACATGTCATTACTTTATGTTTAATTCATGATGTATATTTTTGTGAGTAGGAAAGGACCTTACTAAGCCTATGTGCTTACAGTTTACTTTCCTTGTACTGTAGGAAAGGGCAAGGAATGGATAAATTAAAGGGAGCAGCAGGAGGGGCGAAGATGTGTGTGGCAGTGGCATGGTGGACGAGATCATTTTTCATATACGGACTTATGCATGGTTTTCAGTTTATGTGTAAACTGTTAGGAGACGTTAATGCTTTCTATGGTTGTTACTCATATTTATTTTTATGAACCTTGAAATGGTTAATACATGTTTAGTTAAATAAATTTCTAAGATCTTTTGCCATGATTAAATTGTTAGGTTGATTGGGTTAATGTAATTAGAGTTAAAAGTCGTAATGTTTTTAAATGCTTCCGCTGTTATATGCATGAATGTATGATCGCGTAGCGCCATTGCCCGTCTATAGGATGTGTGTTAGGAGGACGGGAAGGGCGGGCATTACATTACTCACATTTGCCATAGGATGGGGTACGATTACACTACATTAGAGAGTATAGAGGGGAGCCCTAGGATCGACCTAGGAGTGTGCATGGCCATGAAGATGATTGTGAGAGAAGGAGGCTCCTTATACTTTGTAAGGAAAAATCTGACGACCCTTAGGTTCTCCGACCCTGATCGTACCACCATCACTACACGCGCCAACTGGCGCTTCGACTTGATAGTGGAGTTCTCTTCATATGAGGGACCCTCCACATCGGCGCCCATCTCTCCACCTTTATATCACTCAACCTCTAGTCCACACATGCATAGGAGCCCACCTAGTCCATGCCTACATGAGTCTGCACTTGCACCACCCCTTTTTCAACTTTTGAGCAGGATGCAGGTATATCGGCTTATGATTTCTCAGAGTTCCAATCGCACCTCGACAACATTTACACTGAGAAGCAGATGCAGAGACAACGATGGGAGGAGCAGAGCGCCTACCAGCAGGCGGAGTTCCAAGGATTCCGGGAGCATTTCCAGCGGGCTGAGGAGTTCTACGATGAGGCCCGCATATACTTCCAGGAGGAGGATGCTCGTCGCCAGGATGAGGTCGCCTGCCATAGAGAGATGTTGCAACACATGTACACCCAACAGGTGTAGTGGGCTTGGGAGGAGGAGCATCGAGCAACCACTGTATCCACTAGCTCCCAGATCAACCACATATACATGTGGCATCAGCTGCTCAACAGTTGATTCTCTTTGGATCCAGAGATGCCCAGGCTCCCAGATTTTCCACCTCATCAACCATACTAGAGGTATATTTTCATTTAAGTCTGGAGGGGGAGACCCCAAAGTTTATTTTGTTTTGTTTACTAACAGTAGTTTTTTTCTAGTATTTTCATTCATTTATTCATGCATGGGATGTTGAACTTCTTTCAGTACTTAGTTTTTGTTATCTATAAAGCTGCCTCAGTAGTATTTATAAAAAAGTTGCTTACATGAGTTGTTCCCATAGGTAGCTTAACTTCATTTATCTCATGGTATTTTATTTTATTTGCTTTAATGAATGTTCTAGACTTACACTGGTTAGCTTTATTTCTTTACACTTACATATGTTGAACATTCTGAAGGGGATAATCTAGTAGATACCTAGTTATGATTCATCTCAGTAGTCTAGTACTTTGGAATCCATAGGTAACTCTAGGTTTAGAATTTTAGTTATTGGAGATGCTCAGATTGTGTCAGCCCTATTGGAAAAATCAAAATCCCAGTGAGAAGAAAAAAAAAGAGAAGAGAGAAAGAGAAAAGGATGAAAAAGGAAACAAGAAAAAAAAAGAAAAAAAAGAGAGAGAAGAGAGAGATAGAAGATTATGAGGGATAAAAAACAGTTGTCGTGGGTGGAAATGACTAGGTGCCTGTTTGAGACCGAGTTAGGTTACTGGGGAAACACCTACTAATTTCTCTCAATACTGAGCATGCCTTTGAGACTTTATGCTAGATCTAGGGAACAACCCTCGCTTTAGGCAGGTAAGTGCCTAAGAGCTGGAAACCTTAGGAAAGCTATGGGGTGACGACTTAACTCACCATGGAACGGGCATCCCCTAAGAATGGTTCGCTTAGCACGAGCACGAAGAGCTAACTTAGTGAATTTCTAGAACATATTTATTTTGCTTTGATTGTAAATACCACTTGATAAATTTAGTTGTCATGCTAAGTATGGAATAATGTATTTTAAATTTCATGGTACTGAGGTTTGCTTGAGGACAAGCAAAGATTTAAGTCTGGGGAAGTGATGTGAGCGAAACATATAGGGTTTTAGGAGTAGTTTTTGCTCACATCTCATTACATTTTATGTTAGTTTCATGCATATGTCATTCTATTTTGCATGCATTTTATATTTTCTGATTCGGAGTTATGCTCTTTGTACTTTTGTGTTCAGGAAGGCATTTTGGGGGAAAAAGCCGCACTTTTGGAGCAAAAGAAGGACATTTTGCAACTAGACGCAGAATGAGACACGACAAGGGTGTGTGGCTACACACGACAGTGTCCAATGGGCGAGATCAGCCACCCTAGGGCCGCACACGGCCTGACCGTGTATTTCCATATGGTCGTATGGTGGCCGACCAGATTTGCGCGACTAGGGTTTTTCTGGATTTTGCAGCGGTCCGAGGTGATGTTTATATAAGGATGGCTCCGCCCAAACCCTGGAGGGGATGCACGACGGCTAGGATGGCATACCGAAGCCCTATATGTGAATCAATAGTCCCCATTATTGTGAAAAAGAAGAGTGGGTAGGGCGTTACCCTCCTCCGGAGCTTGAGAGGCGTTGGCTCTCCTTGTTCGTCGCTCCGAGGCGCCGGATCGAGGTGCTTCATTCTTGGTCCTCCTCATCCTTTCTTCTTTTGGCTTCCTTAGAGGTTCAAAGTGCTTCTAGATGGTTGGGAAAACGAAATCACACGGCTAGGGCAAGAGCTTTCGAAGCACACGGTGCAAATGGGGTGAAAACACATGGCTCACCCCTTTTAACCTCGCGTGACACGGCCGTGGGAAAACACACGACTAGGCCGTGTGTCCCCATTTTTCGCCCATTTTTGCACCATGGTCTGAATTTTCTCATACACTTTGCCGTGTAGGCTAATATGGGTTTTATTTTTGCCTAGCAAAGTTCTTTTCCAGTCGTAACTCTAATTGGGATGGAAATCAAAACTAAAATCAAACAAATGCAATGCAGATCAAAGGGAAATCTAAAACTAAACTTGGGTTGCCTCCCAAGAAGCGCTTTATTTAAGGTCGTTTAGCTCAACCGCACTCCACTATCAACTCGACTCTGGAGGATCAGTGAACCTCCATTAATTCGTCTCGGGAGCTTCATCTGGTGGTTCCGACTTCATTCTACTAAATGTGAAGCCGTCGAACTAGGGGGCTCTGTGCTCCGAAGGGATGAAGAGGATGATCTCCCCATCTACCTCCAGGGAGATTTGATGTGCCTTCACATCTATGCACGCCCCTGCAGTCGCTAGAAAAGGCCTTCCCAGAATGATAGAATTCTGGGTATCTTGTCCTGTGTCCAGTATGATGAAGTATGTGGGTATCACGAAATCCTCAATCACCACAGGCATATGTGCTAACAAGACGACGAGCTCCTTGACTGAATAATCCCCCATACGAATACAAAGATTCGCTAGTTGGAACCTGCTCAGTCCCATCTTCTGATAGTATGCATAGGGCATCACACTGACTGATGACCCCAAGTCGCATAGAGCTTCGTCGAAGCTCTCCCCATAAATTGAGCAGGGGATAACAAATTCACCGAGGTCCTCAAGATGTAATGGAATCTTCTGTTCAAACTCATCTTGGTCAGGTAGGGTGGTAATCATGGCTGCACACCCCTTGGCGAATTGGCTACTTTGCCCAACTCCTTCCTCTTTTCCTTAACTCACCGCAGTGCTCTTCACAGGTTGCAACACAGTTTGGGCTATCTGGGCCACTTTCATGTCCAACATTCTGGTGTGACTTGCAAGGACATCAATGGTGGCCTTCAAGTCTCTGAGTGATTCTTCACACTTCTGATGTTGGCGTCGAAATTCCTCATTGGCCTTAGTTTGGGTAGCGATGAAGTCCTCCATCATCGGGCCTCGACTTCGTGGTCACGCCATTGCCCTCTTCTTTATACCCCCAGATGGTTATGCATTTCCCGAGTTATTCTTATAAGAGAAATTTGGGTGATTTATCCATCTGGGATTATAAGTATTGGGGTATGGGTTGAGGGGCCTTTGGTCATAGTCCCCAACTACGTCAACATGCTCAATCTGCTCCTCTGAGGTTCCCTGCCCTCCTTAGTGGTCCTCTCGATACGCTGTCGCTCCCTCTCCAAAGTCAATGGCCGCGTATGTAGATGAAGGATTCAAAGATTCAAACCGTCTACTGAGTGTGTCCATCCTTGCTGCAAGGTGGTCCATGGAGTTGATAGTGTATCGTTCAGCTGTAGGTTGAACTCTGAGCTTCAGAAGCAACACAAGTTCATGAATGCTTATGATATGGTTGAACATCTTCGTCAACTATATCAAGGACAAGAAAGGCATGAGAGATATGAGATCTCTAAGGCAATGTTTCAGTCCAAGATGCAAGATGGGACTCTCGTAGGTCCATATATACTCAAGATGATTGGGTACATAGAAAACCTATAGAGGTTGGGATTCCCACTTGGCAAAGAGCTGACCACTGACATGATCTTGCAATCTTTGCCACAAAGCTACAATCAATTTGTCATGAATTACAACATGAATGAAATTGATAAGTCACTGCCTGAGATGCTCATCATGTTGAGAACTATTGAGCTCAACCTTAAGAAGGGAAAATCTGACCCCATTTTGATGGTACAAAAGAAGAAAGGCAAGGGCAAGCATAAAGGTAAGGGAAAGTCCCAAGCCAAGGGAAAAGGCAAGGAACTGAAACCGAAAGGAGGGGTGGCCAAAGAAGGGACTTGCTTCCACTGCAAGGAAGCTGGACACTGGAAGCGTAAGTGCAAAGCATACTTGGAAGATCTTAAGAAGAAGAGAAATGAGACTTCTACTTCAGGTATAAATGTTATAGAAGTCAATCTATCTATTTCTTCATCATGGGTATTAGATACCAGATGTGCATCTCACATTTGTAACAATGTGTAGGCATTGAGAAATAGCAGGGCATTGATAAAGGGTGAGGTGGACCTACGAGTAGGCAATGGAGCAAGAGTTGTTGTTGTTGCTGTAAAAACTTATGATCTATCTCTACGCTCTGGGCTTGTACTAGAACTAGATGAATGTTGTTATGTGCCTCCTTTGACTAAGAACATAATTTCGATTTCTTTTTTGGACAAGAAAGGCATTTCATTTATAATAAAGAACAAATATGTTTCAGTTTATTTAAATGATATGTTCTATTGTAGTGCACCTCTAATTAACGAACTCTACATTCTAGACTTAGAGAGCCCCATCTATAACGTAAGTACCAAAAGGTTCAAGTCAAATGAGTTGAACAAAACCTATCTCTGGCATTGTCTCATAGGTCACATAAATGAGAGTCGCTTATCCCAACTGCATAAGGATGGGCTGCTGGACTCATTTGATTTTGAATCATATGAGACATGCGAGTCTTGCCTTCTAGGCAAGATGACCAAGACTCCCTTTAGTGGGCACAACAAGAGAGCAACAGATTTGTTAGGACTTATACATAGTAATGTATGCGTCCCTTTCAATGTTGCTGCTAGAGGTGGTTACAGGTACTTCATTACATTTACTGATGACTTTAATAGATATGGTTATGTG
Source organism: Wurfbainia villosa (assembly GCA_025175895.1). Classification (NCBI taxonomy): domain Eukaryota; kingdom Viridiplantae; phylum Streptophyta; class Magnoliopsida; order Zingiberales; family Zingiberaceae; genus Wurfbainia; species Wurfbainia villosa. Next base: position 87,106,038 of record CM045997.1, read on the forward strand.
TTTCTGATGACACATAAATCAGAATCCTTTGAAAAGTTCAAAGAATTCAAGAATGAAGTACAAAACCAACTTGGCAAGAGTATTAAGATACTTTCATCAGATTGAGGTGGTGAATACCTTCGCCATGAGTTTCTGACTATCTAGCTGAGTGTGGAATTCTATCTCAACTCACTCCTCCTGGAACACCACAGTGGAATGATGTATCCGAAAGGAGGAATCGTACCCTATTAGATATGGTACGATCTATGATGAATCACACAGATCTTCCTATATCCTTTTGGGGATATGCTCTAGACACAACAACCTTCACACTTAATCGTGTATCATCTAAGGCTATGATAAAGACACCATATACGATATGGACAGGGAGAAATCCCAAGATATCTTTCATGAGGATTTGGGGTTGTGAGGCTTACGTTCGACATCAAGTCTCAGACAAACTGGGACCCAAATCCGATAAGTGCTATTTTGTTGGATATCCCAAGTAAACGAAGGGATATTACTTCTACATTCCCAGTCAGCACAAAGTGTTTGTGGCAAAGACTGGGGTATTTCTAGAAAGGGATTTTGTTTTTAGAAAAACTAGTGGGAGTACGTTCGATCTTGAAGAAATTCAAGATATGGACCATAGCACTGAGGCCTTGATGGAGGTTGAACAGGAACCACAAAGTGTTGTGGGTGATGAGATTGTTGCACAAAGGTCTGATAGGGTACGTCATCAGCCTGAGAGATACTCATTTCTCTTGTCTGACCATGATGACGTTATGCTCATTGAGAATGAGCCTACCTCCTATCAGGAAGCTGTGATGAGCCCAGGTTCTGAGAAATGGCTAGAGGCCATGAGATCCGAGATAGAATCCATGTACACCAACCAAGTATGGACTTTGGTTGATCCACCTGAAGGCGTCAAACCCATTGGGTGTAAGTGGGTCTTTAAGAGAAAGACTGACATGGATAGACTTACACATACCTATAAGGGCCGATAGGTGGCTAAAGGTTTCAAGCAAATTCATGGTATTGACTATGATGAAACCTTTTCTCCAGTGGAAATGTTTAAGTCCATTCGGATCAAGCTTGCTATTGCAGCATACCATGACTATGAGATCTGACAGATGGATGTCAAAACTGCATTTCTGAATGGAAACATGCTCGAGGATGTGTACATGACACAGCCTGAGGGTTTTATGGATCCACAACATACTGGGAAAGTATGCAAGCTACAAAGGTCCATTTATGAGCTGAAGCAAGCTTCTCAGAGCTGGAATCTTCGATTCGATGATGCGATCAAACAGTTTGGTTTCATCAAGAATGAAGATGAACCCTGTGTCTACAAGAGGATTAATGGAAACACAGTTGTCTTCCTTGTATTGTATGTGGATAACATACTACTCATTGGGAATGACATCTCTTCGCTACAGTCTGTGAAGACTTGGCTGGGGATGTACTTTTCAATGAAGGACTTAGGTGAAGTAGCCTGTATTCTAGGCATCAAGATCTATAGAGATAGATCTAAGAGATTTCTTGGCCTAAGTCAAAGTACATATATTGACATGGTATTACTACGGTTTACCATGCAGAATTCCAAGAAGGGACTTCTGCCAATGTCACATGGTGTGAGTCTTTCGAAGACTCAAAGTCCCTCTTCTAGAGAGGAGAGAGACCGCATGGATAAGATCCCTTATGCATCTACTATAGGATCTATCATGTATGCCATGCTATGTACTTGTCCTGATGTCTCGTATGCTTTGAGCATGACGAATAGATACTAGTCAGATCCAGGTGAGCATCACTGGATAACAGTCAAGAATATTCTTAAGTACTTGAGGAGGACTAAAGAATATTTCTTGATATTTGAAGGCGATGAGGAGATAACTGTAAGGGTGCGTTTGGTTCAAGTAATCATACATAACCTTAGATATGTGATTACCAGAGAATAAAACATAACCTTGGAATAAAGTATAACCTTAGATAAAAACATTGTTTGGTTGGAACTTTTAATATATAACTTAGTTTAACATTTTACTAAATTATCCTTTGTCTTTGCTCAATCAATTCGACAACAACGACAGAAATATTAATGACGATAGCAGCGATCGACCGACCGACGACGACTGACGACAGTGCCCGATCGGTTGGCGACGGGTGGCGGCGGCGACAACCGACGACGGGCGGTGGTTGACGACGGCGACAGCCGATGATGGCGGTGATGGCGGGCGACGGATGGCGACGGGGGCCGGCGAGGGGTGGCGGCGGCGACGGCCGGCAACGGGCGGCGGTGACGGCCGACGATGGTAGCCGGCGACGAGCGGCGGCGGCGGCGGAGGCGGCAAGCGGCAGAGACGGCGACGCGGCGGTGGCTCGCGGCGGCGGCGAGTTTTGACAAATTGTCATTTAATATAATACTTGGAGTAATATTAGAAAAAAGTTTCCTTAACCCTGGGAATCAACAAAAACCTTGGTTCTCTAAGGTTTTCCGATCCCCCCTATAAAGGTTTTTGTTCATAACTTGGTAATGATAAATTACCAAGTAATTGTTTATAACCTAAACCAAACAAGGTTTTTGTTGATAACCTAACAAGGTTATCAACAAAAACCTTGTTTGGTTTAGGTTATAAACAATTACCTGGTAATTGTTCATTACCTGGTTATGAACAAAAACCTTTTTAGGGGGAATCGAAAAACCTTGGAGAACCAAGGTTTTTGTTGATTCTCGAGGTTAAGAAAACTTTTTTCCAATATTACCCCTAGCAATATATTAAATGTCAATTTGTCAAAACTCAATCGATTTGTCATCCGTAGTCGGTCGTTGCCCGTCGTCGGCCGTCGCCGCTGCCCGTTGTCGACCGCCGCCGCCGCCCGTCGTCGCCGGCCGTCGCCACTTCCCGTCGCCGCCCGCTGCCCACCGTCGCCCATCGCCCATCGCCGATCGACCGCCGCCACCGCTGCCCGTCACTCGGCCAGTCGTCGTCGTGTTCGCTGCCAATCGATTGCCTATCGTTGTCACCGTCGATCGACCAATCATCGTTGCCGCCGCCGGTCGATCGACAGTCGTCGTCGGTGATCGGTCACCATTGTCGCCGGTCGGTCATCGCCGACCGATCGGCCTTGCACGCTGGCGGCGATCATCGTCGTCGATTAATATTTTCGCCGTCATCAATTGATTGAGCAAAGACAAAGGATAATTTAGTAAAATGTTAAACTAAGTTATATATTAAAACCTCCAACCAAACAAGGTTTTTATCTAAGGTTATAATTTATTCTAAGGTTATGTTTTATTCCCTGGTAATCACATAACTAAGGTTATGTATGATTACTTGAACCAAATGCACCCTAAAGGGTTACAGCGATGCCAGCTTCCAAACTGACCAGGATGATTATAGATCACAGTTAGGGTTTGTGTTTTGCTTGAATGGTAGCGCTGTGAACTGGAAGAGTTCGAAGTAGGACACAGTTGTTGATTCTACAACAGAGGCCGAGTATATCACTGCATCAGAGGCAGCAAAGAAGGTAGTTTGGATCTGCAAGTTCATTACTGAGCTTGGGGTGGTTCCTAGCATAGCAGATCCTATAGAGCTCTATTGTGACAACAATGGAGCGATTGCGCAGGCTAAGGAACCTCGCTCACACCAGCGGACCAAACACATACTACGGCGCTTCCATCTCATTTGAGAGATTATCGATAGAGGAGATGTGAAGATTTGTAGAGTACCCACAGAGGCTAACATCGCAGATCCCTTGACCAAGGCTTTGGCACAGAAAAAACATGATGGTCACACTAGGTCATTGGATATTAGATACTACGGTGATTGACACTAGTGCTAGTGGGAGATTATTAGTTAAAGGCCTAGAGACAATTATGTGATTATTGTTGTATGAACTTTATTGTATCATATTCCTATTTATAAAGGCATGGTTATTATATTTACTTGTATTTGTGTCAAATAACTAAGTATAATAACGTCCTTGAGTAGAAGGTTCTTATCTACATCAATTGATTGGTTGAATCGATAATGAGATGATATAGAGAACACTACTCTTAATCATTCCTAGTCAAGTATTAACATTCAGGGACAATGTTAATGCGTAGAGACTAGCATGGAGGTCAACTCGATGACTTGATCTCACAAGTCATGGACATGAGATATGAAGTTGACACATGGGTATGCATTGGAGAATGTATACTGAATGACCTACCATGAGAAAGTATCATGGATCATTATACGAGTGTCATATACTTTCTCATGTGACTATTAGTATGACTATTAATCCTTGAACCTGAAGACACCATGGTTCCCTACATAAGGAGTTGCATACTTTGGCTTCATCAAACGTCACCCGTAAATGGGTGGACTATAAAGGCGATTACTGGGTATGTAACAAATTATGCGGAGGGATGTGAGTGATGTAGACGGGATCTATCCCTCCTATATGACAGGAGTGACATCGTTATTCTTGATAGAGTGAGACCACGAAGTGCATGACCATGCCCAGATGAGTCAATATGAGACATTGAGCTCATTTGATTAGAGTGAGTCCACTTGGAGCTCAAGATATAGATTGTACCGAGGATGACACGGTCTATGCCTTAATTGGTCAATCATGATGTCAAGGATAGAGGGACATGTTCACATATTGTGAGAGTCACAATTAGTAGTCACAAAGGTGATGTTGGATCTCAATATTCTTGTAACTTGGGTAGCAATGATGTATTGCTAGATACCGCTTATTGCTTATGTTCCTAAATCGGTTTAGGAGCATTGCCAACGTTACAAGAACCTATAGGGTCACACAGAAAGAGTAATTAGATGGAGATTAGGTTCATATGATGAACCATGAGGATTAGGTTCATGGGATGAACCAAATTGGATTAAGAGAAATCAAAATTAGACTAATTGAGTTAGACTCAATTTGATTCAAGTGTTGAATGAGTCTAATTTAGATTTAATTCATTGAGTCAATTTAAAATAATGAATATAGATTCATTAAATTAAATTGACTTGAATCAAGTGGTTAGATTTGATCAACCATGGGAGATAATAGGTCAAGTTTGACTTGACTTGAGAGGGAAGATGAATGGTCAATTTTGACTTGACCAATTGCCATGTCATGGTGTCTTGGCATGGGGGCCAACCAATGATGATGTTCCACATCATCATGGAGACATCATGGGGTGCCACCTCATGAGGGAGACCAAGAACCATTGACTCTTGGAATTACATGCATGCATGTAACCCCCCTCCATGGTGGTCAGCCACTTTAGTATGATTTAGTGTGTGAAGTTATTTGGGAGTAACTTCATCATCTTCTTCCTTGGTTCTTCTCTCTTCTCAAGCCCTCCATCCTCTCTTCTTGCCGTGGACTTGAAGGAGTGCTAGCACACTCTTAGTTGTCTTTTCTCCACCTATTGTTCATGTGGATACCAATAGAAGAGTGTACACTTGACACTCTCGAGTTCCGACAATCTGTTTGGATGAGCGGGATAAGCAAAGGGAGTCGCTTCAAGGGTAAACTCTTAACATGTAGATCTAGAGTAGATCTAAAGTTTTTGAACGCATACATGTAGTTTTATTTACCTTCCCATGGATCCGTGGCCGACTTCTAGGGTTTCTGCAATGCAAAAAGCTATTTTTGTGGCTCGGATAGTCCAACACGTATCGCCTAAGCACAGCAGATAGAAAGTCAAATATGCATAGATATAGTAAAAAACAACTACAAATTGTCAAATCAAATTCAAAGGCAGAATTTAACATGAACTAACATTGTAATGTGTACACAAGCTACTCCCTAATCCTAGAATCGAAAGTACTACTCCATTTATATGAAGGGAGAATCACAAACTATGTCTATGTTCGAATAAATAAGGAATAAAATGCAGGAACAAAGAATTACAATGCTTTTGTGGTCTTCTCTCCGGTATTGAAGTGCAAGGCGTGGACCTCCGGCGGCGTTCCTGTAACGCCCGTAAAAAGTCTCCAGTAATTTTACGAGAATTTTTGGCTTTACGATAATGGGCTTTATGTGGGTTTTCCGAAAATAAAAGAAAATAGCCAAAAAGAGATGCAAGGCCTAGGAATTGAACCCCAAACCTCTAGAGATAGCCAAGCCCTATAGATGCACCCACTAACCATAAGCCCAATAGGATTATATCATTAAGAGAAGAGGGGAATTATAGATAAGGGTGATGAGGGTAAATGAAGGGGCATGGAAAAGAAAAGAGAAACTTCTCTTCCTCCCTTTATAAAGAAGAAGGAAGTTCCCATTTGGCCACTTCTTCCTCTCCTCTTCATCCTCACCGAAACCATCTTGCTCCCCTTCTCCATTTGCACCTTTGGCCGAACTTCATCCAAGCAAGAAGAAGTTAGTTCTTGGCTTCCATAAGGTCAACTACCCACCAAAAGCAAGCGAAGGATGTAAGATTTTCTCACCTGCAGTATATTAGTTTTGTAGGATAAATTACATGAATGAAATATGAAGTTTGGAGCTTTATATGTTTCGGCCAACTAAGTTTTGGGCTAGGATTCATGAAAATGCTATTAGGGAAACCTTTTATAGGTTGTATGCTCCAAGTAGGGATCTTTAGGTAACAAAAGTCCAAAGGTTTTAACCCTATATGTTTCGGCCACCAAGGGTTTAGGGTTAGGGTTTCATGAAGAGCTCCCCCTTATGAAGTTAGGTTATGATATATGCCTACATGAATAGATTTAGGTGACAAAAGTCCAAAGATCTTAACCTTACAAGTTTCGGCCAACCCATGAAATTAGGGTTAGGGTTGCATGAAAAATATTTCTAATGATACTATGATAGGTTATAAGGCTTCATGAATGAATTTTAGGGGACAAACCCAAGCTTGAGCCCCTCACAAGTTTCGGCCAACCCATGAAATTAGGGTTAGGGCTGCATGAAAAATATTTCTAATGATACTATGATAAGTTATAACACTTCATGAATGAATTGTAGGGGACAAACCCAAGCTTGAGCCCCTCATAAGTTTCGGCCAACCAATGAAACTAGGGTTAGGGTTGCAAGAAAAAGGCTTCTAAGGGAACTAGGGGATGTTGTATGCCTCATGCAGGAGTTTTAGGTAACTAAACACTGCAATGTTGGAATACCTTACAGGTTTCGGCCAATATTGGTTTTGGGGTTAGGGCTTCATGAAAACACCCCCCCCCCTTATGTAGTTAGGCTATGTGATGAACAAGTTTTATGATTTAATATGCCATGAATATGCCTAGGAAATATGCTTCATGTTTATGATGTAATGTGCCATGAAATATGCTTAGGTGATGAACATGCTTTGTGATTTAATATGCCATGAATATGCCAAAGAAATAGGCTTCATGTTTATGATGTAATGTGCCATGAAATATGCTTAGGTGATGAACATGTTTTTGTGATTTAATATGCCAAGGAAATATGCTTCATGTTTATGATGTAATGTGCCACGAAATATGCTTATGTGATGAACATGTTTATACTTTAGGACCCCTTTAGGGTACTCTTATGTTATGAATGCATGTGTCCTTGAGATAAGATGGAGATGCTTCCCTTTCAAGTAGGGATCAAGAGCTCTCCTTATGATAAGATGGAGATGCTTCCCTTTCAAGTAGGGATCAAGAGCTCTCCTTAAGATAAGATAAAATGGAGATGCTTCCCTTTCAAGTAGGGATCAAGAGCTCTCCTTATGATAAGATAAGATTAAGATGCTTCCCTTTTTATGTTAAGGATCAAGAGCATTCTTTATAATATGACAAGAAAAGAAAGGAATTAAGTATTTTACTTTGTAATAGGTTAAGTACCCGACCCGTCAGGTGGTCGTTAATCAAATCCATAGGGACATAAGAAGACGTAAGAGGTCTTGCCCTGGTAAGACGTAAGAGGTCTTGCTCTGGTAGGTCCGTGGCTCGCTACTGACCTATTAGGGAACACGCATTATGTGGTACTTAACTTGGGGCCCCCCAAACAAGTTATGATGATGTTGAAGTATCTATATGTATATGTTTTGAAAAGAAAAGACTTTTATGAAATTGTGTATGCTTATGTTAAAGATTATGAATGCTTACGAACTCGTCCTTTATGCATTTTAGATGCTATGAAGTTATGATGCTTACAGTAGTTTAAGAATACTTGTGATTATGTACCTTATGCATGTTTAGGATTTATGTCATTATAAATGTTTATGCTCAAGTTAAAAATGCTTATGATTATGTCCTTTATGCATGTTAGACTCTATGAAGTTATGATGCTTACAGTAGTTTAAGAATACTTGTGATTATGTACCTTATGCATGTTTAGGATTTATGTCATTATAAATGTTTATGCTCAAGTTAAAAATGCTTATGATTATGTCCTTTATGCATGTTAGACTCTATGAAGTTAGGATGCTTACAGTAGTTTAAGAATACTTGTGATTATGTACCTTATGCATGTTTAGGATTTATGTCATTACAATTGTTTATGCTCAAGTTAAAAATGCTTATGATTATGTCCTTTAAGCATGTTAGATTTTACTAAGTTATGATGCTTATAGTAAGAACATTTGGGTTTATGTACTTCCTGCATGTCTAAGATTTATATCATGAATGCTTATGTTTAGATTATGCCCTGCTTGGTTTTAATTATGCTTAGCATGCTGATGTAAACTCTATGCCATGCTTAGGTTTCATTACGTGGTATGTTGTTGATTAGTGTTACTATGGAATACTTAGGCCATTTATGCTAGCATGCTTATGTTTCTAATTGCTTGATGAAGTTCGTGGTTTTTTTGTGAGTAGGCAAGAATCTTACTAAGCTATATGCTTATAGTTTATGTTGTCCATATACTGCAGATCAAGGAAACCTGAACTAGAGGAAGTAGCAGGAAGGGCCCAGTGTGTGTGATATGTTGGGGATCGATTGGCCGCCTAGAGGGGGGTGAATAGCCCTCGTTCGTTGGTCGTCGTATTTTGCTCGTCTACAAAACGTTAGCGCAAGCGGAATATACAAATACAAACAAAGACAAAAAAAATATAAGCAAGCAATACAAACACCGAGATGTAACGTGGTTCATGGCTACGCCGCTAATCCACGGTCCGATTCGTCCACGGTGAATCACTCCACAATCTATCCACTAGATCTCTCCTTTGCACAAAGCTAGGTGGTGGTAACCTCTTTACAATCTCTCTTCTTACAATAGAATGGAGATAAAACTAGTAAGAAGAGTGGAAGAACACTTAGAGCACTTTGGGAGCAATTTGGAGCATAAGCATTAACCCCCCAAAGCCTCATCCCCTTCCTTTTTATAGAGGAAGAGGGTTTCTTCCCGTTGACACAGGAGCAGTCGACTGATGGCACCCATCAGTCGACTGGTGTTGTAGCCGTTGCCCAATAACGACCGCTTTCCACGTTGGATACCATCCAACGGTACTGGCATCAGTCGACTGATGGCACCCATCAGTCGACTGATGTTAACCAGTCGAGTCCTCAACGAGGTCGACTCCATTCTGTGCCCGTGCACAGTGACATCAGTCGACTGCCGTCCCTTGGCAGTCGACTGATCAAGCCATCAGTCGACTGATCAACTTGATTCAGCCATATTAGACCAGTCGATCGACCCATCGACTCAGAGCAGTCGACTGCCGTGACATGGCAGTCGACTGGTGTCGGGAAAACTCATCCGACACTTGGCCAAATGGCCAAGTTTCACCTAAGAGCTACCCTTCCCGGGTTACAATCGCTCACTCTCATCCCTTGGAGTCCCTCGCCTTCGAAGTTCTCTTCGTTCGCGGCCACGTCCCTCGGCAGCATCAGGCGCACAGCTCTGCAATGCTCCTTCGCTTCTCTTGCCTCGAAGTCTATTTCCTCCGGCTTCACTCCAAGCTCCTCGTCCGGCGGTCCCTCGGATGCTCCAAGCACACGGCTTCCGCAAAGCTATCCTTTACCGACTCAAGGCACGAGTCATGAGATGTGAAACTCACCATGGCTCCATGTGCGAATTACTAAGTCCTACACGACTTCAACGCACATATCAAATCAACATAGCAAACTAACTTAAACCCTTTGCCACACCATCAAAACCATATTACGACAAGAGATTGCCCTAACAATCTCCCCCTTTTTGATGTGTGGCAATCCGTTTAAGTTAGGTAAAAACATTTGATATAAATTTTTTATGCAACTCCCCCTTAATCCATGAAACTCTCTATGCAAATTTTCTCCCCCTATCATATATTTCTCCCCCTAAAATAATTAACTTAAACATAATCATTTCTCCCCCTTTGACACCATCAAAAAGATTTTTACTAAGTTAAAAACACATGGCATCAGGTCTAATAGAAGGAAAATACCATAAGTTGATTTAAAATCGGAATTTTGCCTTTACTGGTCTGATATTCAGGCCATCAGTCGACTGGTTCAGATACCAGTCGACTGGCACGTGGATTTCGGGATTTTCTGATTTTCAGACCGAATTTCAGAAATGTATTAAAAATTCCAAAAAATTCAAAAAATCATGAAATTTGGGGAACACATTTCTTTTAAGTATATCTATCAGTGAAAAATAGGATTCCATGAAAAATCATTATATTTTCACGTATTTGCCAAAAATCCAAAAGCTTTAAAAAACTACTAGGTTTTTGATCATAAGAGTATCCATTTTAACACCTAGTCTTGCTTTGAATTGTTTCAAAACATGAATACATAGATTTTAGATTAAGAAATTGTTTTGAAAATATATGAAATATCCAACCATGATCTTTGGGCAATATGTCTATGAATTAAACATAAGCCTTCCCCATGATTGGTCTATTATTGCTATTTTGATACCTTAAATGACCATCTAAATGCCATAGGCATTAGTGGACATTTGTATCATCCTAACATCTCACTCATGCTAAGTTTCCAATCAAGTTAGCCTATAGTGAGTGTGAGATGCATCCTAGGGGGTATTTGTATATACTTAACCAATATATTCATGCAATTCTATCAAGGTTAAGTATCAACCTAATAATCATCATGATCATAAAGGCATATATGAATTAATTTCACATTATGATCATATACCTAATGTATTCATCAATCAATAATCATGCATTAGGTATTATATTATGATAATAAACAAAGTATCACCTAAAGCATGATTCAAACCTATTTCTCATGATAACATGCCAAATTTCAAAAACATAAATCATGATTACAAATATAAACAGGAATTACATCAATCATCATGATTTAAGCATTATTATCTATTTATGGGTACGTTATCATCACCCAACACTATCTAAAAATGTTGTCCCGCCATCCTAAGTCAACCAAAATATGATATAGGTCAATTCCATATGGTTGACTACCCTAGGGTTTTCCTAACCCTTAAGGATGGATTTTGGAACCCAAAATAAGTTCTTGCCTATTGAGTTCACTAGATACTCCTTGGGGATCCATTTCTTAGCTATTACCTTCTTTTTATCTTGTCCCCTAGCTATGAGGCATTTGTAGGCCTTTTCATTTTTCTTTTCTTTGTATCCTAGGCCCTTTTTGTTAAAGCTTGCCCTTTGGCTCCCTATGATCATGTTCAAGGTGTTGGAGCCAATAGTGAATTTCTCTAGGGCTTTTGTTAAATAATCTACCTTTTCCCTTAGTGCCCTATTTTCATCCATGCATGCATCACTAACATTAAACAACATATAGTTATCATGTGAGCATGCATCATTATGGCAAGAAGAAACATTATCATTTAAGCATGCATTTTCTAGCTTATTTTCCAATGCCTTAATTTTATCTAGCATGCTCTTATTTTTCTTTTTCATGCCAAATAAGTCCTTAGTTAAACTAGAGATTATGGAAACTATTTTCTTAGGAGAGGCTTTCGTTACCATAGTTTCCATGTCCTCTTCTTCTTCTTCGGATGATGAGGATGTAGAAGCTCCCCCTTCATTTGAGCTCTCTCCACTTGAGCTTGATTCTTCATTTTTGGTGGAGGAGCAATCCAAGTCATCGAAAGCCATCAATGCATGGTTGGAATAGACTTATTCCTCTTCTTCGGATGAAGAAGAGGAGGCAAGGTCATCCCATGTCTTTGCTTTGAGAGCCATTGACTTTCCTTTTTCTTTGGCCTTCTTCTCCTCTTTCTTCTTGCTCCCCTTCTTCTTCTTCTTTTCTTCCTTCTTTTTCTTCTCTTCCTTGCTCTTGTTTAGGAGGGGACAATTATCCCTTATGTGCCCCTCTCCTTGGCAATTATAGCATATGACCTCCCCCCTTGTTCTTTTATTCCTATCATGAGATTTATCAAATCTAAGATTCTTAAATGCATGCCTTACCTTCCTTACCATGTAGGCTTCTTCCGTGCTATCCATGGAGGAGGTAGAGGCTTCATCGGATGAGGAGGAGGGGACTTCCATCTTCTTCTTCCCCTTGTTTGCCATCAAGGCTACTCCTCTTGAGGGTTGAATTCTAGGCTCCTCTTGTATTCCTTCAAGCCTAGTTTCGTGAAGCTCCATTGTTGAGAAAAATTCCTCCAAGGTGCTTACTTCTAAGTTCTTGGAGATATAAAATGAGTCCACCATGGAGCTCCATTTTGAGGACCGGGGAAAGACATCTATGGCCTTCATTAACATATCCCGGTTTGATAGCTTCTCACCTACACTTGTTAGCCCAATTAATATTTCTTTAAATCTAGAATGTAGGGAAGTTACCTTTTCTCCCTTTTCTAATTTGATGTTTGAGAGTTGGGAGCGGAGGAGGTCTCTTCTTGCTAGCTTAGCCTCTGAGGTACCTTCATGAAGCTCCACTAGCTTCTCCCACATCTCCTTAGCACTAGAACATTCCCCTATCCTATTAACTTCTTGTTGAGGGAGGACATTGTATAGGTGGTGCTTGGCCTTTGAATTTGCCAAGTATTCTTCTCTTTGCCTTTTGCTCCACCTCGATTTCTCCAATGGCTCCCCATCCTCGTTCCTAGGCAACTCGAAACCGTTTTCCATTATTAATAGAATTTCAAAATCAGTCTCGAAGAATACCTCCATTCTCTTTTTCCACCAAGAGAAATCGCCGTCGAACTTCGGTCGGTGGATGTTTGAGCCGGCAATCATTAGATGAAGTGTTTGTTGCGACAGTTAGTCCTCGACAAACGACTTGGCTCTAATACCACTTGTTGGGGATCGATTGGCTGGCTAGAGGGGGGTGAATAGCCCTCGTTCGTTGGTCATCGTATTTTGCTCGTCTACAAAACGTTAGCGCAAGCGGAATATACAAATACAAACAAAGACAAACAAAATATAAGCAAGCAATACAAACACCGAGATGTAACGTGGTTCACGGCTACGCCGCTAATCCACGGTCCGATTCGTCCACGGTGAATCACTCCGCAATCTATCCACTAGATCTCTCCTTTGCACAAAGCTAGGTAGAGGTAACCTCCTTACAATCTCTCTTCTTACAATAGAATGGAGATAAAACTAGTAAGAAGAGTGGAAGAACACTTAGAGCACTTTGGGAGCAATTTGGAGCATAAGCATTAACCCCCCAAAGCCTCATCCCCTTCCTTTTTATAGAGGAAGAGGGTTTCTTCCCGTTGACACAGGAGCAGTCGACTGATGGGTGCCATCAGTCGACTGGTGCTGTAGTCGTTGCCCAATAACGGCCGCTTTCCACGTTGGATACCATCCAACGGATGCCAGATCGGATCACCGATCGATGGCACCCATCACCGATCGATGTTAACCGAGTCCTCAACGAGGTCGACTCCATTCTCCGCGTCCGCGGTGACATCACGATCGTCATCTCGACAATGATCGATCGCTTCATCGACCGGTGATCAACTTGATTCAGCCATATTAGACCAGTCGATCGACCCATCGACTCAGAGCAGTCGACTGCCGTGACATGGCAGTCGACTGGTGTCGGGAAAACTCATCCGACACTTGGCCAAATGGCCAAGGTTCACCTAAGAGCTACCCTTCCCAGGTTACAATCGCTCACTTTCATCCCTTGGAGTCTCTCGCCTTCGAAGTTCTCTTCGTTCGCGGCCACGTCCCTCGGCAGCATCAGGCGCACGGCTCTGCAATGCTCCTTCGCATCTCTTGCCTCGAAGTCTACTTCCTCCGGCTTCACTCCAAGCTCCTCGTCCGGCGGTCCCTCGGATGCTCCAAGCGCACAGCTTCCGCAAAGCTATCCTTTACTGACTCAAGGCACGAGTCATGAGATGTGAAACTCGCCATGGCTCCATGTGCGAATTACTAAGTCCTGCACGACTTCAACGCACATATCAAATCAACATATCAAACTAACTTAAACCCTTTGCCACACCATCAAAACCATATTACGTCAAGAGATGGCCCTAACATGATAGTGGCATGGTGGAGAAAGACCCTATTACTATCTGCTTATATTTATATGCTCAATTAACAACTTAAGACATTGCTTCCGCTTATAAGACTTGTGAATTATTAGCACCATGTTGGATGTTGCTTAGTTATGTTATTGTTCAATTACTTAAGAAAGTTGATATGATAGAACTCATGAATGGATCCTTATGATGGGCATGTTATGAAATGAGAAAAGATATGGTAACATGCTAACTATGAATAAGATAGGTGATGCATGTAGAAAAGAAGGTTTATGCCATGATAACATGCTTAAGTATGATGGTGGAAGGATCCATGTGTATTATGTTTTAAAAGAAAAAAAAAGAAAGGGGTAAAAGTAGCGCCGCCCTGAGAGCAGATAAGGGCGGGCGCTACAGTTCCTCCTCCCAGTCGTGAGCTACCGAAGCTTTTTAGGGCTTCAACATGTCGTCCTTGCCATCATGCGTCTCCCCCCAGGGTTTGGGCAGAGCCATCCTTATATAGACATCACCTCGGACCGCTGCAAAATTCGGAAAAACCCTAGTTGCACAAATCTTGTGGGCCGCCACACTGCCATGTGGAAACACACGGCTAGGCCCTGTGCATCTCTGGGGTGTCTGATCTCTCCCATTGGACATGGCCATGTGTAGCCACATGCCCTGGCCGTGTCCCATTTTGCATCGAGCTGCAAAATGTCCTTTTGCTCCGAAAGTGCACCTTTTCCCCCCGAAATGCTATCCTGCACACAAAAGTGCAAAGAGCATACCTCCGAACTAGAAAATAGGAAATGCATGCAAAATAGAGTGACATATGCATGAAACTAACATAAAATGTAATGAGATGTGAGCGAAAACTACTCCTAAAACCCTATATGTTTCGCTCACATCACACAGTAACCTGTTTTATCATGTTTTGAGTTAGTTTTTCATGATTTTTGTTCCCTAGACTTGATGCCATTCTTATGTAACTTATGTTAGATGTTTTTGATGGTGTTAAAGGGGTGAAAATATGAGGGTTTAAGTTAATCATGGTAGGGAGAGATTAGCATGTGTTAAAGGGGAGTTGCATGTATTAAGGGGGAGTTGATATTCATGTTTTACATGCTTTCCTTCCTTATGTATTTTGATTAATGTTTCACCTAACTTATGTTAGGGCAATTTCTTGCCATGATTAGGTTTTGATGTGTGTGGCAAAGGGTTTAAGTTAGTTTGTTATGATTTGATATATGCGTTGAAGTTGTGCAGGACTTAGTAATTTGCACATGGAGCCGTGGCGAGTTTCACATCTCATGACTCAGGCCTTGAGTCGGTGAAGGGTAGCTTTGCGGAAACCATTCGCTTGGAGCATCCGAGGGACCACCGGACGAGGAGCTTGGAGTGAAGCCGGAGGAAGTAGACTTCGAGGTAAGAGACGCGAAGGAGCATTGCAGAGCCGTGCGCCTGATGCTGCTGAGGGGCGTGGCCGCGAACGAAGAGAACTTCAAAGGCGAGGGACTCCGAGGGATGAGAGTGAGCGAATGTAACCCGGGAAGGGGTAGCTCTTAGGTGAAACTTGGCCATTTGGCCATGTGTCAGATGAGCTTTCCCGACACCAGTCGACTTCCATGTCATGGTAGTCGACTGCTCTGAGTCGAAGGTTCGATCGACTGGTCTAATATGGTCGATTGTTGATCGATCGATCGGCACGGCAGCTCGATGGCTTGATCGCGATCGCGCTCATGGGGAGCAGTCGACTGATAGCACTGTGCATGGGCACAGAATGGAGTCAACCTCGTTGAGGACTCGACTGATCGAGCACCAGTCGACTGATGGTAATATTAGTCGACTGATGTCAGTGCCGTTTGATGGAATCCAACGTGGAAAGCGGCCGTTATTGGGCAACGACTACAGGACCAGTCGACTGATCGAGGGCATCAGTCGACTGCTCCTGTGTCAACGGGAAGAAACCATTTTCCTCTATAAAAAGGAAGAGGATGGGGCTTTGGGAGGCTAATTCTTATGATCTAATACTCTCCCAAAGTTTCCTAAAGCTTTCCATCCTCTTACTTGAGCTTATTTCCATTATATTTGTAAGAGGAGTGTTTTTGTGTAAAGAGGTTACCTCCACCGAGCTTTGTGCAAAGGATAGACCTAGTGGATAGATTGCGGAGTGATTCACCGTGGACGAATCGGACCGTGGATTAGCGGCGTAGCCATGAACCACGTTACATCTCGGTGTTTGTATTGTTTGTATATCTTTTGCTTTGTCTTTATTTATATTTGCATATTCCGCTTGCGCTAACATTTTGTAGACGAGCAAAATACGACATCTAACGAACGAGGGCTATTCACCCCCCTCTAGCCGGCCGTATCGATCTCCCAACAAGTGGTATCAGAGCAAGGTTGCTTGTCACCGGACTAAGCGCCGCAACAAGATCTTCATCAAAAGATGGCCGGCTCCAATATTCATCCACCGAAGTTTGACGGAGAATTCTCTTGGTGGAAAAAGAGAATGGAGGTATTTTTTGAAACGAATTTTGATATTATGATTACAATGGAATCCATTTTCGTTTTGCCTAGGGATGAAGAAGGGAAGCCAATAGAGAAATCTAGGTGGACCAAAAAGCAAAGGGAAGAGCACCTTGCAAACTCAAAATCCAAGCATCATCTTTTCAATGTGCTCCCCCAACAAGAGATCAACCGAATTGGAGAATGCCTAAGTGCCATGGAGATGTGGGAGAAGCTAGTTGAGCTTCATGAAGGCACATCCGAGGCAAAACTAGCAAGGAGAGATCTCCTCCGCTTCCAATTCAACAACATTAAACTAGAAAAGGGAGAAAAGGTAATTTTCTTGTATTCTCGTTTCAAGGAAATTATAACCGGTTTGTCAAGTGTAGGTGAGAAGCTATCAAACCGGGATATGGTTATAAAGGCCATAGATGCCTTTCCCCGGTCCTCAAGATGGAACTCCATGGTGGATTCGTTTTACATCTCCAAGAACTTGGAAGTAAGTACCTTGGAGGAGTTTTTCTCAACAATGGAGCTCAACGAAACAAGGCTTGAAGGAATACAAGAAGAGCCAAAGTTTCAAACTTCAAGAGGAGTAGCCTTGATGGCCAACAAGGGGAAGAAGAAGATAGAGATCCCCTCCTCCTCCAATGATGAAGCATCCTCATCCTCCTCCATGGATAGCACGGAAGAAGCATATATGGTAAGGAGGGTAAGACGTGTTTTAAAAGGTTTTCATTTTAATAAATCTAATGATAGGAGGAGAAGACCAAGAGGAAAGGTGATTTGTTACAATTGCCAAGGGGAAGGACATATAAGGGATAATTGTCCTCTCCTAAACAAGAGAAAAGAAGAGAGGAAGAAGAAAGAAGAAAAGAAAAAGAAAAAGGGGAGTAAAAAGAAGAAAGAAGAAAAGAAGGTCAAGGAAAAAGGAAAGGCCATGGCTCTCAAAGCAAAGACATGGGATGACCTTGCTTCCTCATCCTCATCAGAAGAAGAAGAACATGTCTACTCAAATTTAGCACTAATGGCCTTCGACGACTTGGATTGCTCCTCCTCCGAAAATGAAGGATCAAACTCAAGTGGAGAGAGCTCAAGTGAAGGGGGAGCCTCCTCATCCTCCTCATCAGAAGAAGACATGGAAACTATGGTAACGAATGCCTCTCCTAAGAAAATAGTTTCCATAGTTTCTAGCTTAACTAGGGATTTATTTAGAGCAAAAAAGAAAAATAAGAGCATGTTAGATCAAATTAAGGATCTAGAAAATAAACTAGAAAAATCATGCTTAAATGAAAATGAAAATGTTTCTTCTAGCTTAAATGATGCATGCTCACATGAATATATCCCATTTAATGTTAGTGATGCATGTATGGATGAAAATAGGGCTCTAAGGGAAAAGGTAGATTACTTGACAAAAGCCCTAGAAAAATTCACTATAGGCTCCAACACCTTGAACATGATCATAGGGAGCCAAAGAGCTAGCTTCAATAAGAAAGGCCTAGGATACAAAGAAAAGAAAAATGAAAAGGACTATAAATGCCTAATTGCTAGGGGACAAGATAAGAAGAAAGTAATAGCTAGGAAATGGATTCCTAAGGAGTATTTAGTGAACCCCATAGGCAAGAACTTATTTTGGGTTCTAAAATCCATCCTTAA
The DNA here is from genome assembly GCA_025175895.1 of Wurfbainia villosa. Classification (NCBI taxonomy): domain Eukaryota; kingdom Viridiplantae; phylum Streptophyta; class Magnoliopsida; order Zingiberales; family Zingiberaceae; genus Wurfbainia; species Wurfbainia villosa. The sequence continues at coordinate 87,124,495 of CM045997.1, forward strand.
GGGTTAGAAAAACCCTAGGATAGTCAACCATATGGACTTGACCTATATCATATTTTTGGTTGACTTAGGATGTTGGGACACATTTTTGAAATAGTGTTAGGTGATGATAACGTGCCTATAAATAGATAATAATGCTTAAATCATGATAATTAATGAAATTGCTATGAATATTTGCAATCATGATTTATGATTTTGAAATTTGGCACATCATCATGAGAAATAGGGTTTAAATCATGCCTTAGGTGATATTTTGCTTATTATCATGATATAATACCTAATGCATGATAACAATTCAATGAATACATGTATTTCATGATCATAATGTGAATTTAAGTCATATATATCTTTATGATCATGTTGAGTGTTAGGATGATACTTAACCTTGATAGAATTGTATGAATATAATGGTTAAGTATATACAAATACCCCCTAGGATGCATCTCACACTCACCATAGGCTACTTTGATTGAAAACTTAGCATGGGTGAGATGTTAGGATGATACAAATGTCCACTAATGCCTATGACATTTAGATGGTCATTTAAAGTATCAAAATAGCAATAATAGACCAATCATGGGGAAGGCTTATGTTTAATTCATAGACATATTGCCCAAAGATCATGGTTGGATATTTCATATGTTTTCAAAACAATTTCTTAATCTAAAATCTATGTATTCATGTTTTGAAACAATTGGAACCAAAACTATGTGTTAAACTTGATACTCACATGATAAAAAACCTAGTGGTTTTTAAACCTTTTAGATTTTTGGCAAATACGTGAAAATATAATGATTTTTCATGAAGATCTATTTTTCACTGATAAAGAATCTTACAAGAAATATGTTCCCCAAATTTCATGATTTTTCGAAGTTTTTGGAATTTTTAATGCATTTCTAAAATTCGGTCCGAAAATCAAAAAGTTCTGAAATTCGCGTGCCAGTCGACTGGTAGTCTGAACCAGTCCACTGGTGACCTGAAAATCAGACTAGTTAAAGCCGAATTCAGGTTTTAGACTAATTTTTGGTATTTTTCTTCTATTATACTTGATGCCATGAGTTTATAACTTAGTGTTAATCTTTTTGATGGTGTCAAAGGGGGAGAATTGATTATGTTTAAGTAAATTATGATAGGGGGAGAAAATTTACTTTGAGAATTTGTAGGGAGAGTTTCATGGATTAAGGGGGAGTTGCATGTTGCTATATCATGTTTATGTTTACATGCTTTCTTACTTAGAAATTTTTATCAAATGTTTTTACCTAACTTAAACGGATTGCCACACATCAAAAAGGGGGAGATTGTTAGGACAATCTCTTGCCATGATTAGGTTTTGATGTGTGTGGAAAAGGGTTTAAGTTAGTTTGTTATGATTTGATATGTGCGTTGAAGTCGTGCAGGACTTAGTAATTCGCACATGGAGTCATGGCGAGTTTCACATCTCATGACTCCGGCCTTGAGTCGGTGAAGAATAGCTTTGCGGAAGCCGTGCACTTGGAGCATCCGAGGGACCGCCGGACGAGGAGCTTGGAGGGAAGCCGGAGGAAGTAGACTTCGAGGCAAGAGACGCGAAGGAGCATTGCAGAGTCATGTGCCTGATACTGCCGAGGGGCGTTGTCGCGAACGAAGAGAACTTCGAAGGCGAGGTATCCGAGGGATGAGAGTGAGCGAATATAACCCGGGAAGGGGTAGCTCTTAGGTGAAACTTGGCCATTTGGCTAAGTGTCGGATGAGTCGACTCGGCCGATCGCCATGTCATGGCGGCGATCGCTTAGTCGATGGTTCGATCGTCTAATGTGGTCTGGATTGTTGATCGTCATGCCGACCGGTCGGGCCAATCGATGGATTGATCACCGATCGCCATGGGGAGTGGAGCGATCGATGGCACGCGGCACGCACGGATGGAGTCAACCTCGTTGAGGACTCGATCCGATGGTAATATCACGGATGGAATCCAACATGGAAAGCGCCCTCTATAAAAAGGAAGAGGATGGGGCTTTGGGAGTCTAATGCTTATGCTCTAATACTCTCCCAAAGTTCCCTAAAGCTTTCCATCCTCTTACTTGAGCTTATTTCCATTATATTTGTAAGAGGAGTGTTTTTGTGTAAAGAGGTTACCTCCACCTAGCTTTGTGCAAAGGAGAGACCTAGTGGATAGATTGCGGAGTGATTCACCGTGGACGAATCGGACCGTGGATTAGCGGCGTAGCCGTGAACCACGTTACATCTCGGTGTTTGTATTGTTTGTTTATCTTTTGCTTTGTCTTTATTTATATTTGCATATTCCGCTTGCGCTAACGTTTTGTAGACGAGCAAAATACAACATCCAACGAACGAGGGCTATTCACCCCCCTCTAGCCGGCCGTATCGATCTCCCAACAACTTATACATGGTTGCCACACATCAAAAAGAGGGAGATTGTTGGGACAATCAACCCGTGAATGATGTATTTTGATGTGTGTGGCAAAGGATTAAGTTAGGTTGTTTGTGGATTTGATATGTGTGTTGAAGTTGTGCAGGACTCAATAATTCACACATCGTTAGCTTGACAAAGCATTGGTAAGATCACGATCTCATGACTCAGTCCTTGAGTCGGTGAAGGACGACATTGCGAACCTGTGTGCTTGGAGCATCCGAGGGACCACTGGACGTAGTGCATTATAGTGAAGCCAAGGAAGCAGACTTCAGGGCGAGACGCGAAGGATGACATTGCGAAGCCGTTCACTTGGTGCATCCGAGGGACATGGTCGGACGAAGAGAGCTTCATGGTGAAGGACTCCAAGGGAGATGAGAGTGAGCAATTGTAACTCGGGACGGGATAGTTCATAGGTGAACTTTGTTGAATGGCTAAGTCAAGTGTCGAATGCTCAACCAAAGGTTGGTTTGAGGTTTTACTTGACACCATTCGACTGCTATAGGTAGCAGTCGACTGCACTAGGTCGATTGGACTCGATTGGTGTTCGACTGAATCATTTCTGGCCCAACAGTCGACTACTAGGGTTTGGCAATCGACTGATCGACCATTAGTCGACTAATCGAGGCAAGTTCGGGCATAGATGGTTGATCAGTCGAGTGATCACTTCGGTCACTCGACTGATGGCTCCATCAGTCAACTGATGGGAAGATCAATCGACTGATGTGGGAGCCATTGGTTGGAATCCAACATGGATGAATCCGTTGCGAGGCAACGGCTACAGCAGCAGTCGACTGATGGCTGCATCAGTCGACTACTCGGTGCCTAATGAAAAGAATGACCTCTTCCCTATAAGAAGGGACCTTGGGTCACTTGGGATGGTTAATGCTTGAACTCCAATGATACTCCTAAGTGCCTAAACGTTTTCTTCTCTCTTTCTTGCTATTATTTCAGTCATATTGTAAAGAGGGAGATTGTGTAAGAAAGGTTTACCTCCGCCTAGCTTAGTGCAAAGGAGAGACTAGTGTAATTGGTTTTGGCGTAATTCACATGGAACAAATCGGGTCGTGGACTAGCAGCAAGGGTCGTGAACCACATTACACACTTGTGTTCATGTTTGCCTTCTCTTTACTTTGTGTTTTGCTTTTAATTGTCTTTATTATTCCATTGTGCTAACTTTAATTGTAGATGATTAAACGAGCAATCGACATCATCATACACGAAGGGCTATTCACCCCCTCTAGCTAGCCACCGATCTTCTAACAAGCATGAATGGACACTACACCAATGGAACACATGCTTTGGCTTGCCTAGTGGGGGAGAGAGAAGAACCCCTATTGGCTTCAACTCTCGAATCTTTTGGAATAAATTGACAGGAGAGCACGCGTACGACCCTTTTAGGGCCAAAGTGTCGTGCCTCCAAAATCCCATTTTCCGGTACCTACACTAAATCATGGCAAGTACTATTTTTGGTCGTGGGGAGAGTGACGGTGTAGTGTGAGCTAGTGAGCTACTTTTCTTGTGGGACATGCTACTAGAGAGGATTAACATTGATGTAGGGTCCCATTTTATTAGACACCTAGTGAAAATGGGCAAAACAGCGAGAGGAGAGATCATTGTGGGGGGCCTACTTACCCACATTTGCCATAGGATGGGGTACGACTACACTGCACTAGATAGCATAAAGGGGAGCCCTAGTATTGACCTAGGAGTGTGTATGACCATGAAGATGATTATAAGAGAGGGACACTTCTTATGCTTTGTAAGGAAAAACCTAACAACCCTTAGGCTCCCCGACCCTGGTCGTACAACTATCACCACATGCGCCAACGGGCGCTTAGACCTGATAGTGGAGTCCCCGCCATATGAGGGACCATCCACATCGGCACCCATCTCTCCCCCTTTACATCACTCTTCCTCCAGTCCACGCATTCATAGGAGCCCACCTAGTCCATGTAGACATGAGTCTGCACCTGCACCGCCACCTTTTTCTACTTTTGAGCAGGATGCTAGTACATCTGCCTATGATTTTTTGAATTTCCGATCGCGCCTCGACGACATATATGCTGAGCAGTAGATGTAGAGGTAGGGATGGGAAGAGAAGAGCGCTTTCACGCTGGCAGAGTTTCAGGGCTTTCGGGAGCACTTCCAGCAGGCTGAGAAGTTCTATGATGAGGCCCACATCTACTTCCAAAAGGAGGCTGCCCGATGCCAGAAAAAGGCCACCTACCGCCAGGAGATGTGGCAACACATGCTTGCCCAAGAGGCACAGTGGGCTAGGGAGGAGGAGCATCGAGCAACTGCTGCATCCACCAGCTCACAGATCGACCAAAAGTACATGTGGCATCAGTGGCTCAATACTAGATTCTCCCAGAATCCCGAGATGCCGAGGCTACCAGACTTTTCACCTCATCCACCATACTAGAGGTATGCTTCGCTTAAGTCTTGGGGGGACCCTAAGTTTTGATTTATTTATTTTCTAACAGTACTTTCTTTCCTATCATTTGCATTTGTTTTAGTTAGCATTCATTTGTTCATACATAGAGTTTTTAGTTTCGTCATTACTTAATTTTTGCCATCAATAAGTTGCCTCAGTAGTATTGTTAAAGTTTTCTTAATGAGTTGTTTCCATGGGTAGCTTAACTTCATTTACCTCGTAGTATTTTATTTTATTTGCTCTAATGAATACTCTAGACTTACATTGGTTAGCTTTTATTTTTACACCTACACATGGCGAACATTCTGAAAGAGAAAATTTAGTACGTGCCTAGTTATGATTCATCTCAGTAGTCTTGTACTTTGGAATCCATAGGTGACTCTAGATTTAGCATTTTAGTTACTAGAGATGCTCGGATTGTGGAAGCCCATTTAGAAAAATGAAAATCCCAAGAAAAAAGGATTATGAGGGATAAGAAAACAGTTGTTGTGGGTGGAAATGGTTATGTGCCGCTTTGAGACCAAGTTAGATTACTGTGGAAACACCTACCAATTTCTCTCAATACCGAGAATGCCTTTGAGACTTTGTGCTAGATCTAGGGAATGACCCTTGCTTTGGGCAGGTAAGTGCCTAAGAGCCGATAGCTTACGAAAACTATAGGATGATGACTTAACTTACCATGGAACAAGTATCCCCTAAGAAGATTCGCTTAGCATGAGCACGAGGAGCTAACTTAGTGAATTTCTAGAACATATCTATTTTGCTTTGATTGCAAATACCACTTGATAAATCTAGTTAACATTCTAAGTATGGAACAATACCTTTTTAAAATTTCATGGCACTGAGGTGTGCTTGAGGACAAGCAAAGATCTAAGTCTGGGGGAATTGATGTGAGCAAAACATATAGGGTTTTAGGAGTAGTTTTCGCTCACATCTCATTACATTTTATGTTTGTTTCATGCATATTTCACTTTGTTTTGCATGCATTTCCTATTTTCTAGTTTGGAGATTTTCTCTTTGTACTTTTATGTGCAGGATAGCATTTCATGGGAAAAGGCGCACTTTCGGAGCAAAAGAAGGACATTTTGCAATTGGACGCATAAGAGGACACGACTAGGGCGTGTGGCTACACACGGTTGTGTCCAAGAGGCGAAATTGGCCACCCCAGTGCCACACATGGCCTGGCCATGTGGAAACACACTGTCGTGTGGCACTGCACGATTCTGACGCGAGTCGATTATTTTCCAGGTTTCAGAGAGATCCAAGTTGATGGTTATATAAAGGAGACTATGCCCAAACCCTAGGGGATAGGTACGACAGTCGGGACGACACTCCGACACCCTAAAAAGCTTCGGGAACTCGCATGGGGGGGAGAGAAAGTCATCGGAGATCAAAATTCTGCATTTCAATGCCGAAGAGAAGAATCACATAGCATTGTAATTTCTGTTCCTTGCTTAATTTCTATTGTTTATATGAACATGATCATGTTTTGTCTTTCTTCTCTCCTATCTATGGAGTAGACTTTCCGATTCTAGGATTAGGGAGTAGTTTGTGTACGTAGAATATATTATTCCAAATTTGAATTCTATTCTGGAATTTATATTTGCAATTGGCGTTTGGTTTTAGCTCTATAGTTATTGTTTTGGTTTTCTATCTACTGTGCTAGTTGATACAAGGGGTGACAACCCTTGTATCTAAGATTTAGGTGAATCAAGGAGGCACCTAGTGGTTGACCTCATCTCCCCTAATCGTGGGTAGAAGGATGCGATAGAGTAGGAAACACACCCCCTTTTTGACTCGTCGTAGGGATCAATTCGGCATCCTCATATCGACTATGCCATCTTAAGTCCAGGGGTCGACCTGGTAATGGCAGAGGTAGCTTCTGATAGATGTGAAGGCTCATCGGCGGTGTGTATGATGTCCTTTCCACAAAACCGTAGCTAGAACCCTAGGCGATACCCAATTGACAATGTGTTATGCAACACACAAACGAAACTGAAATCCTAGAATCCTTTCCAAAATCTCCCAACATAGTTTCTTTCTTCTTCCGTGTGACACCGTATTGAGTTGAGACTGACGTCAACCCTCGCATTTACAACCCTTAAATCTGAATTCCGAACAATAACCTCCACATACCAAATCGGTACTTGAATCTCAGTCCCTGTGGGATCGATAATCTTTTTATTACTTGAGGACATCCGTGCACTTGCAGGCGTTGAGCGTGAGCATGCGCTTCGAGTCCTCGACAGTCTCAATCATGAGATTTGAGGTCGCGTTCGCATGCATCATTTACTTGGGTCACTACCCTAACTGGGTTGCTACTCCAAGGCCCGTAGCTCTCCCAAGAGCTACCTCGATGGGCAATCACTATAATACCCTCTGATTCAAGAACTCTCGACTTCGGAGGGGGTTCGCTTTTTACAAAGATGAGAGAAGGCTAAGACACTACCCTCTCTTGAATTCAAGTGCACAAGCGAATAAAAAGTAACGAAATTATTGACTACTTTATAATGACACGAATGTAGAATTGGATGCAAGCACGAGGTGTCGAAAAAGAGCCCTTTTGAAGATTTGAAGCTTTTGTGATCGTGGGAAAATTTTGACAGCACTTCGACGTAGATTAGATGAGATACTCGGATTTGGTCGAGCACATATTTTATAAACCTTTTCCAGTCGATTAAAATGTCTTCCAGTCGATTCCATATCAGCTCATCAATATGAAATTCGTGGTCTTCCAGTCGACTGAAACCTCTCCAGTCGACTCCACGTCACTCGGCTCCGTATTGGGAAATTTGCCTCTTCAATCAACTCAAACCCTTCAGTCGACTGAAACCCTTTCCATCTACGTCGCACGATCTCCGATCGATCATCAGTTGATCCTGTGAAATAGGTATTCAGTCGACTGATACATATCCAGTCGTCTTGAATCCATCCAATCGACTGATCTTTGCAAAATAGGATTAGCACAAATAGTTAATATGAAATGCGATAGCAGTAGTAATACTGGTCGATCTCGACTACTAAGTCCCACGCGAACTTTTCGTCGGATCAACGCCTAGCTTTGTCCCCCTATAGAGGACTCGGCATCACCTCTTCACTCGAGGCTTACCTGCTAGCTACCTATCGGACTTATCACTCTTGACATCCGATCTGACCCACCAGGGCTTCCACCAGCTGTCTGGTCTGCCTGACCCAGTTGGATTTTTTGTCGACTGTCCAGTCTCTTGGCCCAATCGATCTTCATGCCAAATGTCTGGTCCATGCGACCCATCTAGACTTCATGCCTGGTGTTCGGACCTCTTGATCTGTCAAGATACGTGCCTAGTATCCGGTCAACATGACCTACTAAGACTTCTCGTTAAGCCTTCACACTTAACACTGATATTAGAACACAAGTGAATACTAACATTTTATCACGCCCCGAGAGTATGCCGAGCCAAAAAATGGACAACATCTCCCCTGTACGTGATACAATATCCTGTTGATAAAAGACCTTTCGACCACAACCACATAACATATATATGTATATAACCATAAATCACAGCAAAAATACCCCAACAAATAATAAAGATACAATGACTAAACTATGCACTCCGGAGTGACTTTGACACAACAAAAATCATAATAGAAAGCACATCTAAACTGAAACCACATCAAAGGCCAAATACATACTACACATCCGTATACCACAAATACGGAAACGATATAGGATAAAATCCCAAAACAACAATCCGCAAGAATACAACAATATAAAAATAATATCCAACCATTCGGTGTGAGATTGGATCAGCTGGCGGAGCTCCGAACATCCAAGGAAACTTCTACCTGTTACTTAAGGGACAAAAAACCTAGGGTCTGTGGTGGTGAGTATAAACTCAGGGGTAATATGTAGGAAGTGCATGAACAACATATAAGGATATAGAAATCTACAAGTATACATGTGAAGATCTACAGGTATACAGATGGAGTTCAATAGATATACAGTCTTAAATATAAAAACACATAAACAACAATCCGCAAGAATACAACAATATAAAAATAATATCCAACCATTCGGTGTGAGATTGGATCAGCTGGCGGAGCTCCGAACATCCAAGGAAACTTCTACCTATTACTTGAGGGACAAAAAACCTAGGGTCTGTGGTGGTGAGTATAAACTCAGGGGTAATATGTAGGAAGTGCATGAACAACATATAAGGATATAGAAATCTACAAGTATACATGTGAAGATCTACAAGTATACAGATGGAGTTCAACAGATATACAATCTTAAATATAAAAACACATAAACACCAGTATAGACATGATCAATGCATATACTAAACTGATAAACTAAATATAATATAAAAAGTACCAATGTACCTTAATGTCTGTGGCAACACGACATATATCATCCTGAACAAATATACAGTAACATAACCCATATAACATACAAGGTTAATACCACACCTGAACAACACTCAATCATATGAACATTATATAATCACATGTAATAACAACTCGGTCCATCCTATACTATGACATGACGCTAATCAAATGCATATAGTAGTATGAACCAACATGATCATCATGCTCAATACACAGCAGTATAGAATATGCAAATGACATATAACATGATGAACAAGCTTATGCAGCAATCATAGCTCAACCAAATGCAGCATCTCACAGGCATATGTAAAACAAATATCAAAATCCATGCATACAAATATACATATCCAGCAAATGCATATGCAAGGCCATGTCTGCAGACCCTACCATAACCATGACCCCAGTATAGCTTGGGTGATACGACATGATAACTATCCCGGCTCCAGTTACCACTACTCTTGAGTGGCCGAATTGGGTAGTATGAATAAGTAGAGCTATATGCTACACCACAGGGATCCCTGCTGCTGGCTCTCCGTCACTACCCATGAGTGGTCGAGCACCGCACACAGGACAACTTCACATCACACAACCACTGTCTATAGTGGGCGAGTGCACTAACTACCACCCTCAATAGTGGCCAAGTATGCAACTCTAGCTACCACCATCTATAGTGGTTGACCGCGACACAACCAATGCTCTGCTCTCAACCCTGCTACCACTACCCTAAGTGGCCAGGGAGGTTGGATGACTGACGACCCATATCAACCACAAGGGAGACCCAGTTGACAACATGCATGCAATGTAATGATGCATAGCTCCACACACATATCCCCGAAACACTCCCTATCTCACGGGGAGTCCTAGTCAACCAAAAGTCAACTATACAAGGACTACTAATCCACAATACTCTCTCTCTACCACACAGAGAGTCATACACAACTGACAGTCGACCACGTTAGGACCTCTAGTCCGTAGCGACATACTATCAGCAATCAACCATGCTAGGATCTCCAGTCCATAGCAAGAAATGATCAACAATCCATATACCCATACACAGACACATAATCCATCATGGATATACAACCACATTAGGACCTCCAGTTCTAAATCACATACTGACAACCACACACTTATCTATGCATAGATGACTAGATCCACCATAGATGCACAACTAATATGTGTATGATACAACAATCGACTCCATAATCTAACCCATCACCTAACCCTAGTGATGTGACACGGTAAACCAAATCTGAGTACACAACTGTGACCCTAACCACATGTACTTAACTGAACATCCATCAGCCAACACACAATAGGGTTTGTAATTCATATCCGTGATAAATGAATAATGAATTATCAACAATATATCTCAAAGGTCAAAGGCAGTACAAGCACATGATTAAATAAGAGTGGAGTCAAGATCAAAGGTATCAGCATAAATCCAAATTCATGCACTGGAATCAGACAAACTACCTGACCAGGGGTAGATATTACCCACCTTCTATGTAGCTCGTATCAGCCATCCATAACTACAAGCATCATCACTAATCAAAGTCCTGCCATTAACAGTTAATTAGCTATAAATCAAGCTAACAAAATCCATATCTCAATCCATAACACCTGCCCTATTCACAACTAATAATCCACAATCAACTACAACATCAACTACAAATATAGTAAGCATCCATATCACTTAGATCTATACTTACCTCATGTTGCTTTAATCTCTCCCAGCTTGTTCGCCCGAAGGAAACAATGATTCAACCAATAACAATGCAACCAGGAGCTACACAAGACACAAATGTAGCAACAACAATCATACAACATACACTCACCATATAATCTGCAACCACCCCAATCCAAGCTTACCTTGCAACGCCAATGCAAATCCAGCTTCCCTACTCAACTATGATTTCCATGGAAGTTTCAACAGCCACTACCATTAACCTCCACAATAGGGCATATAGAATATCACCTCAGATCGCAACCCTCAAGCCCATAACTCTTCAACAAAGCAAAGACATTACAACACCTTAATCAACATCCACCAAAATCAACTAAATCAATGTTAACAATCGAATAACACTCTAAATCTAAGCTAAAGTAGTAGCTTACCTTCCCTCTCAAACCTAGCTTTCTCTTCAAATCAATAGAACAATGCTCTCTGGATCGGGAGACAAAACAAAGAGTAGAGGTCGTTGAACGAAGCTGATCGCGAGATCATTGGCATGCAACTTGCCTCAGTGGTCGTAGAGCAACCCCATGGCACCGGAGATGAGTCGACGCATCAAGCAGTTGCTAAGAAAGTAGCATCGAGCGAGGATCATCACCAATCACGATCGATGTTGGCCGCAGAGCAGCGACGTTGGATGTCAGCGATGGAGTTGTAGCTATGATGGGGCAGCAACACCTACTATTGCCAGAACGAAAGAAACAAAAAGGGAATCAACCGGCGCCCGAAAGAGATCGGAAGAGAGGGAAGCCTGAAGAATAGAAAACGCGGTCGAGAAATCAGAGATGGGGAAAGTCGAAGAAGATAGTCGCGACTGAGGGGAAAGAGGGATCGCAGTGTGGGAAGAGAAGAAGGAGAATCTGGTTGGGTCGGGCTTAACCTTTAATAACCGACCCCTTATGGTTAAGCTAGCCTAGGTTAAGTCCAAGCTAGCCTAAGTTTACCTAAATTAGTTGAGCTAGCTCAAGTTTAACCCAAACACCCATTTAAGCTTACATCTCCCTCGTTTGGGCTCCTTTTGAATCCGAAATAAAATTTCTGTAAACTCCTAGAAATTATATATGATAATTTCTCAATTAACAAGGGGTATTTCATTTTTTTTTGTATCTTACATTCTCCCCCACTAATAAAAATTTCGTCCCCAAATTTCTGACTCATGTATGAGTACGAGATGTCACAATAATCACCTCAAGTATCTGGAGAAGAGTCACACACCTCAAGTGACTAAGTGGGGTACTGAGCTCGAATATTATATTCTAGCTCTTATATACACTGTCAACCGACTAATTAAAAGGTAAATAACTGTACTAGAGTGGAGCTCTATAACCGTGACATGTTGGAGACTTTGCCAAAATCATAAGGTAAATCATGAATCACTATAAAAAATGATACTCAAGGATACTCCATGGATATAATTCCATCAAGCGATCCAACGAAATCCACCTTATGACTCGGTAGAAAATGAGCAGACTTAGCTAATTGATCACCGATTACCCTAATCGCATCAGGTCCTTTCCGAATTCTAGATACTCTCTTGACATAGTCCATCAAACTAGGCTCCTACTCCCATCTGGGTACGTAACCCTACTGGTCACTAATATTCTACCTTAACTTGTTGGCACACCCATCATCAAACTACGAAATCAACCATGTCCTACATGTCGTTCTGTTGGGATGTATATTGAAAAGTCTATCTTTTGTATAAACATCTTTATTTTTGAAATAAGAATCACATGATCATTGTTTGCATATTTTTATGGTTATGCATATAGTCTAATACATTACAATGTAGATAACATGCTGTGTGGTGTCACACGGGAGATCATGTTATCGGTTCCTTATAAAGTATAAGTAAAGGCTCACAACCGAGATGGCTTTGGACAAACCATTGGTATGATTGTAGTGTGATTTGGTATTGGTTTGTCTTGACCATAGAATTATACTAGTACACTTTGTGTGTATTGAGCAAGACCGATTTAGAGGTGATTTGATTTATTGCTGACTACATAATCGAATCAGAACTCAGATATTATATTGTACATGCTCTTAATCCCGATATAATAACGGGCACATATACTTAGTATTTATTTCTTTGATTTACCAATGGGCGAGATTTATAGATTAAATCTATAGGCTCGGTAAGTTGGGAGATGATATTATTTATATGGTGTGTCGTTGATTATAGGAGGAAACCGTGTCCTATATATTAGGATGATGATGCCCCCTTGAGGAGCTCATAAGGTTCATCATGTAAACCCTGCAAGTGGACTTGGTCCGGCATGATGAAAAGGTTGAGTGGTACTACTCATGGAGTTAGATGTTGATTAATTAATGGTCAGTAAATTAATTAATCGACGGACATTCGAGATCTTAAACATGGGGAGAAAATGTACATATAATATATGGAGCCCATATTAACTTATGGGGGTTGGTGAGGTAGATCAATGATAATCCTCTAGTGGAATGGATAATCATTAATGGATCGGACTTTATGTGAGCTTGATCCATTGGGTGTCCAAGATCCAACTCCTCCTCATGGTCCCTATTGTAGCCAATTAACACCTCATGAAGCTTAGATCCAATGGATAGAAATAAAACTCTAGAACCAAATGTAGAGATTAAATCTCTAGATCCGACGGTTGAGATTAAATCTCTAGATCCGACGGTTGAGATTAAATCCCTAGAACCAATGGTAGAGATTAAAACAAGGCTTATCCCTAAGTCTATAAAAGGAGGGCAAGGGGTGGGCGGCAACTTAAATCCAATTAGAGATAGGATTAGGGTTTTGGGCGACAAGGCTTGGAGGCTACGGTTTAGGGATTATCGATACCAAATAAGGAAGGTCTTTCCTTTCTTCTTCTTCCCTCAAGGTGGCCGGCGTCCAGCAGCATTTTCCAGCCTTTGTCCGACATCGAATCCTTCCCTTATTCTTCTCCTTGGTGTTAGTAATATATGAGAGATGTTTTAAGACAATCGCCTTATGTATGAACCATTTATATGATAAATGAAGATTCACTATTTGAGTATACATGTTTTATGTATTTGATTGGATCTTAAACTCATTTACTGAATGTCCACGATACGATTCACAGTATGAGAGAATTTGTGATTGGATCACAACTAGTGAGTATCTCTACATGTGTAATTGTGATGTATCGGAATTATCCCTAGTCGATGAATTGATGGATTTGGACACCATCAATTCTGTCAAGACTAGCACGAGGTATACTCCTTGGTGTATCCAAGCAGCTGATTCTCACTGGCTGGAGACATTGTGATGTCCGGAGTTAATCGTGGATGCTAGTTATGGTAACTAGTTCATTGGAGTGACCAGGCGTAAGACTTCATATGGTTCTCTGCATATATAGATATGTCAATGAAGTTCTTACTATGGCTTAAGTGCGATGTTCCTTAGACTTGCAGTATTCAAGTCATCTTGATCATGGAGACTTATGCTTTGTCATCTTAAGCAAACATCTCTAAGGAGATGTGGACCCGGGATGATTGGGTATAAGTCGAAGTGATCGAAGGTGTTTGAATAGCCTATAAAGGATTCACCACTCCTTGCGAGGAGATGTATACCCATGCCCTCTCGTCGGATTGTTACTAAAGTCTTTGGCCAAAGCATTACATGTTTAGAGTAAGGTACTCTTCGATACATGTGGAGTAACTAGAATCCGTAGGACGAGGAAATGATACTTGGGCTAGGTGTGACGTAGTCAGCCTAGTGGGGACTGACACAATAGACCATGTCCTAAACCATGTGGGTATAAGATGAGTGAAGGGAATGGGGCACGAATCATTCGAGCTGCTGAAGGGTTTCAGAAATAGTTCTGGATCAACCGTTGATCTTTTCGGTTAATTGGGGATCATGATGCACTACTAGGTGCCACTCATGATCGTTCTATAATTAATGGTTAATTATAGACGGCCAACATAAACCGAGAACCTATTTGGTGACACACACAACGAGCGTAATCCGAAGGATTTAAAACAAGCTTGAGAATGGGATTCTCAGACCGAGAGAAACTATGTTTGGTTGGACCAAACATGAAGCGAGCATGAAATCGTTTCAGGCGCAATGGAAGCATGGATGAGCCGTGTCTTATGAACACATAATGGATGGACCAAAATGGTTTGGTTCTAATCCAATGGAGGAGAATAAACCAAAGGGTTTGGTTTATTTTAAACGAATGAACCAAAAGTTGGTTCGGTTCGTTTTAACTTAAAATAAACCATCATGGTTTGGTTTATTTTAACTTATCTTAATGGAGCGGGTTAATGGGCCTAATGGTTATGATCCAATAACCATTAAGAGAATTAGTTCTCTATAAAAGAGGGCTTAAGGGATAATTAAGCCCTAATAAAAAACCCCTTGCCCTAAGGTTGCCGCCCACTCCATTAAGGGAGCTCTCGGCGCCAACCCTAAACCGCCGCCCATTGCTCCTCCAACCGGCGTCCAGAAGGCTTCTTCCTTCCCCCTCACCGGCATTGAGCTGCTGCCGGTTAGTGCTCCGGTGATCTCCTTCAAGTTTGGCATCAAGGTGAGCTCTATCTCCCTTGGTTGGCCGGTGCCTATCACCTCCACCAAAGCTGTCCAGTTTTCTTGACAGCTTGTTCTCCTCTCGTCGGAGCGTCGTTTGGACGATGGTTAGAGCTCCGACAGCGGCTAACTTACCGGGGATTCGATCTCCTGTAATCCTCTGAGGTGGAGGACGAAGGATTCGTCAATTGGTTGACGAATACCTCTCCGGAGAAGCGAGTTTTGAGAACTCGTATTAGGATCCGAATTTGGATTCGGATCGTGATCATCTCTCGATCACGTCATCTTCAACATGAGGCTAGTAACCCTTACGAAGACGAAGCTCGTGGCTTAGCGAAGTCATCCCGAGGAACTCGGCGTGGATACGGATAGAGATGATTCTAGCGAGGATTTTTCCGGTTGATGCCGTTCCCGCTACACATCATACGAAAGGTATAACGTAGATAAATTTCCTTTTATTGCAAATTTAAATTTACGGTTATGTCTACACTTGTTGTAATATGCATGCGTGTGTTGTGTGTGTTGTAATAAATGTAGATTTATTATTTTTATTGCTTCCGCTGTGTTCATGTTTACGAAACGTGATCGAACACACATACACCGCGGTTCCGGAAACCCAATAGTGGTATCAGAGCCCAGGTTGTGTTTCGACATAATCGTAAAATGGTTTTGCGATAGTCATAATGTTATTTCTGGAAATTTTCTAATTTTGGAAATTTAGAAGTATTTATGGAAATTTTTCAATTTTGGAAAGTCTAGAAGCATTTATGGAAATCTTCCACTTTTGGAAAGTTGGAAGATTTTATGGAAATTGATATTTTCCATAAATAAAATATTTGATTAGATTTTGGAAATTTGTTTCCTAATTTAATCTTGATTTGATTTGGGAAATCAAATCTTAAAATATTTTATTTCCATAAGTAGTTTTAATGATTTAGGAAATTGGTTTCCTAAATAGATTTTCCTTAATCAAATAATTCCATAAATAAAATATGTGATTAGATTTGGAAATTTGTTTCCTAATTTAATTATGATTTGATTTGGAGAATCAAATCTTAAACATATTTTATTTCCATAAATAGTTATGACATATAAGGAAATATATACATGACATAATTGTATGTCATGTAATTGCATTAGATGCATAACATTATGACATGCGTGTCGTGACATGTAGATGTATGCCATGTATGTCATGCCATGTAGATAATAGTTATTTGCATGCAAAGAGGATGAGACATAAAACCCTTAAACAATATTAAAGCCTACACCTTCCATTAATATGGTTAGAACCAGAGTTCCGTTTCTTATTTGGATTGTTGGACTCTCTCCAAGCTCGGCTCGATCCCGAACATGTTCAAACCATGGAATAGTTTAATACTAATATGGTAAGAGTCAGAGGTCAATCGTTAGCTTTGGTTGTTGGACTCTCTCCAAGCTGGGCTAATTGGTTGAATGCGCTCTAACTATATTAAAACTATTTCTCGATTAATGGGTTGTCTTTAACCTGGAGCATCGGCTTGTTGGACTCTCTCCAAGGTCGATGTAAAGGGAGGTGAAGTTGGGTGCTATGCATATGATGCATACTTGTTAATTTGTTAACAACCCAACGTATGTGTGAACATTCAATTAGTTGATAGCACATTGTGATAGTTGCATATACGTGATATGCAATCGGTATAGATGATACCTACTGTCGTAGTTATGAATGGCTTGTTGGACTCTCTCCAAGGTTGTTCATAACTATGATGGATATCAGCCCATTCGAAGATGGACCTACGATCTCCCGAAGTGATTTTGGGGTTTTTGAAATTCGAAAAATTAAAAGGATTTATAAATGTATATTGATGCATTTTAAAATCATTTTCTCATATATGCTCGTTTTGTATTTCTAAGATTGATCATGATGTCTTTGAATTTGTGTTCCATTTTGGATTCGAATAAATTGACTGGGTCAAACTTCTTGGACTGACTTAGAAACTTGAGAATTGTTCTCAAGGTGAAAAGCTTGCGTATGTCCTCGAAGCGGCTCTTCCCTCCTGTCCTAGTGACGATGCAACTCTGGACCAATTGTTGGCCTATCAGAAACATGTGAGTGATTCTGAACAAATGAGTTGCATCATGCTAGCCGCGATGGAACCCAAGCTACGAAAGCAGCATGAGCATATGGATGCTCATATCATAGTCCTTCATCTTTGTGAGTTGGTTGATGAGCAACTGAGATTCGAAAGGTTCGAAGTCTCCAAGCTCCTCTTCACTTCTGAGATGCAAGAAGGTTCATCGGTGGTACTGCTCAACATGCTGAAGACTATGGAGCCTTCTGAGAAGCATGAGCACGGGACGATGCTGTTAGTTGATTCCTCAAAGAAAGGTTCTAAGAGGAAGTCAAAGGAACAACAGAAGGGAAAGAAGAGAAGGCCTAAGAAGGTAGAACTAGCACAAAAGGAAACTTGCCATCATTATGGCAAGGAGAGCCATTTGCGAAGAAAGTGCAAGATTTATCTTGAGTCCGTGAAGAAGAATAAGGCATCGGATGCCCCATCTTCTTCAGATATCTTCGTTATTGATTGTCATTCTATTTCCTCAAACACTTGGGTATTGGATACTGGGTGTGGCTCACATATATGTAATGACATACATGGGCTAAGGAATAGAAGAAGACTCGTCAAGGGAGAGTCAAATTTGCGTGTTGGGAATGGAGTAAAGGTTGCTTCACTCGCCATCGAAATGTATTTGTTGAAACTCCCTGCAGGACTTATCTTAGAACTGGACAATTGATTTTAAGTTCCTTCGATGATAAAGAACATCTTTTCTATTTCTTGTTTAAATAGAAATGGATACCATTTGACTTTTAGTAACAATTGTTGTTACATAACTTTGAATGGAGTTCTTTATGGGAC
The DNA here is from genome assembly GCA_025175895.1 of Wurfbainia villosa. NCBI lineage: Eukaryota > Viridiplantae > Streptophyta > Magnoliopsida > Zingiberales > Zingiberaceae > Wurfbainia > Wurfbainia villosa. The sequence continues at coordinate 87,142,885 of CM045997.1, forward strand.
TGGAACTTTAAGCAATGGTATTTATACGTTGGACGTATCCAGTGACGTTTTAAATATCGAAGCAAGCAACAAGCGTGCTCGAAAGGATAATCAATTAGACTCCTATATGTGGCATTGTCGTCTTGGCCATGTAAGCAAGAAACGCATGTCCGAATTACACCGATGTGGAATTCTGCAATCGTTTGAATTGGATTCATACGATACATGCGAATTATACTTAAAAGGCAAGATGACTAAGTTACCTTTTACAGGAAAAGGTGAACGATTGGGAGAGTTACTAGGTCTAATACATACTGATGTATATGGACCTATGTCAACTCAAGCTTTAGGAGGCTATAGCTACTTCATTACCTTCACCGATGATCACTCATGGTTTGGGTATGTGTTCTTGATGAAACACAAGTCTGAAGCCTTTGAAAGGTTCAAAGAATTCAGAAATGAAGTAGAGAAACAAGATGATAAGAGTATTAAAATACTTCGATCGGATCGAGGTGGTGAATACTTGAGTCAGGAGTTTCTTGATTATCTAAGAGACAATGATATATTGTCTCAATGGACTCCGCCATATACACCACAGCATAATGGTGTATCTGAGAGGCATAACCGGACCTTGTTGGACATGGTCAGGTCAATGATGAATCATGCGAATCTTCCCAAGTCCTTTTGGGGCTATGCACTTCAGACAGCTGTTTACTTGTTAAACAAAATGCCAACCTAGGTAGTCTCTACTACTCCATATGAGATATGGAATGGTAAGAAACCTCATGTATCTTACTTGAAGATATGGGGTTGTCCTGCTTATGTGAAGCGGACTGTATCAGACAAATTGGATGCTAAGTCTGATAAATGTCTATTTGTTGGATACCCTAAAGAAACAAGGGGTTACCAATTCTATCATCCTGTGGAACAAAAGGTGTTTGTTTCAAGGCATGCTGTGTTTCTAGAGAAAGAGTTTCTCTTGCAAGAAAACAGTGGGAGTGTCGTCGAGCTTGAGGAGGCTCGAGAGATTCAAATTGACATTAATGAGATACCTGGTGAAGCACAACAGCCGACAACTCATAGTGATGAGCAATCGGCTGGACCTATTGTAACACCACATCTTCGTAGATCTGGTAGAACACGCAATATTCCTGAGATATATGGATTTCTCGTAAGTGAATCGAACGACGTATTACTCATTGATGATGAGGAGCCTACCAGTTATGAAGAAGTGCTGACAAGTTCAAAAAGGGATAAATGGCTTGGTGCCATGAAGTCGGAAATAGATTCCATGTATGAAAACCAAGTTTGGAACTTGGTTGACCCACCTGAAGGCATAAAGCCTATAGGGTGCAAGTGGGTTTTCAAGAAGAAAACCGACATGGATGGTAATGTGATTACCTATAAGGCTAGATTGGTGGTGAAAGGTATCGTCAAAAGCAAGGTGTTGATTATGATGAAACCTATTACTGTAGCTATCTTAAATCCATTCGGATGCTCCACAGCCATAGCGGCTCATTATGATTATGAGATATGGCGGATGGATGTGAAAACAACTTTCCTTAATGGAAACACCGAGGCGTGTATATGATACTGAGGTTTCACATCGGTTGATAAAACCAAGGTATGCAAATTGCGGCGGTCCATTTATGGATTGAAGCAAGCATCCGAGGCTGGAATATCCGTTTGATGAGACAATCAAAAGTTTGATTTCTCACAAAATCGCGAACCTTGTGTGTACAAGAAGGTTAGTAGAGTGCTGATCGTGTTCCTAGTATTGTATGTCGATGACATATTACTTATAGAAGCGATGTTTCAATCTTCTACGATCATTAAGGTTTGGTTATCCAAGACATTCTCCATGAAAGACCTGGGAGAAGCAACCTACATCCTCGGGATTAAGATCTATAGAGATAGATCGAAACGGTTGCTTGGTCTTTCGCAGTCTGCATATATAGACCGAGTGCTAAAGAGGTTTAGCATGTCGGAATCCAAGAAAGGTTTCCTACCCATCAGGCATGGGGTACACCTTTCGAAGTCTATGTGTCCGCGCACAGAAGACGAGAGGATTTGCATGAGTAAGATTCCCTATGCATCCGCAATAGGATCTATCATGTATGATATGTTATGTACGAGGCCCGATGTATCATATACTCTGAGTGTCACGAGCAGATACCAGTCTGATCTAGGAATGGATCATTGGGTGACTGTTAAGAGGATTGTTAAGTACTTAAGAAGAACTAAGGATACGTTCCTAATATATGGAGAAGGGTACATGGTGATACATGGGTATATGGATGCCAGTTCCAGACAGACAAGGATGATTCCAGGTCTCAGTCTGGATACATGTTCACCTTGAATGGGGGCACAGTGAGTTGGAAAAGTTCCAAACAAGACACTGTAGTGGATTCTACCACTGAGGCAGAATACATTGCAGCTTCGGAAGCAGCAAAGGAAGCGGTTTGGATCAAGAAGTTCGTTTATGAACTTGGTGTGATTTCGGCCATTGTTGAAGCAATACCGGTCTACTGCGACAACAATGGAGCAATTGCACAGGCGAAAGAGCCAAAGTCTCATCAATGATCCAAACATGTGCTTCGCCGCTATCATCTTATCAGAGAGATCATCAGTAGGAACGAAATACAAATCGGAAAAATTCTTACTGGAAGGAACTTAGCGGATCCCTTGACTAAGGAATTACCTCAAAATAAGTTTAAGGGTCATGTTCGAGCTTATGGTATTGGATACCGTAGCGATTGGCATTAGGCCAAGTGGGAGTCTATTAGTAATATATGAGAGATGTCCTAAGGCAATCGTCTTATGTATGAACCATTTATATGATAAATGAAGATTCACTATTTGAGTATACATGTTTTATGTATTTGATTGGATCTTAAACTCATTTCTTGAATGTCACGATCGATTCACGGCATGAGAGAATTTGTGATTGGATCACAACTAGTGAGTATCTCTACATGTGTAATTGTGATGTATGTAATTATCCTAGTCGATGAATTGATGGATTTGGACACCATCAATTCTGATACTCCTTGGTGTATCAAGCGGTGATTCTCCTTTGGTGGAGACATTGTGATGTCGGAGTTAATCGTGGATGCTAGTTATGGTAACTAGTTCATTGGAGTGACGGTAAGACTTCATATGGTTCTCTGCATATATAGATATGTCAATGAAGTTCTTACTGTGGCTTAAGTGCGATGTTCCTTAGACTTGCGGTATTCAAGTCATCTTGATCATGGAGACTTATGCTTTGACATCTTAAGCAAACATCTCTAAGGAGATGTGGACCCGGGATGATTGGGTATAAGTCGAAGTGATCGAAGGTGTTTGAATATCCTATAAAGGATTCACCACTCCTTGCGAGGAGATGTATACCCATGCCCTCTCGTCGGATTGTTACTAAAGTCTTTGGCCAAAGCATTACATGTTTAGAGTAAGGTACTCTTCGATACATGTGGAGTAACTAGAATCCGTAGGACGAGGAAATGATACTTGGGCTAGGTGTGACGTAGTCAGCCTAGTGGGGACTGACACAATAGACCATGTCCTAAACCATGTGGGTATAAGATGAGTGAAGGGAATGGGGCACGAATCATTCGAGCTGCTGAAGGGTTTCAGAAATAGTTCTGGATCAACCGTTGATCTTTTCGGTTAATTGGGGATGATGATGCACTACTAGGTGCCACTCATGATTGTTCTATAATTAATGGTTAATTATAGACGGCCAACATAAACCGAGAACCTATTTTGTCACACGCACAACGAGCGTAATCCGAAGGATTTAAAACGAGCTTGAGAATGGGATTCTCAGACCGAGAGAAACTATGTTTGGTTGGACCAAACATGGAGCGAGCATGAAATCGTTTCAGGCGCAATGGAAGCGTGGATGAGACGTGTCTTATGAAGACATAATGGATGGACAAAAATGGTTTGGTTCTAATCCAATGGAGGAGAATAAACCAAAGGGTTTGGTTTATTTTAAACGAATGAACCAAAAGTTGGTTCGGTTCGTTTTAACTTAAAATAAACCATCATGGTTTGGTTTATTTTAACTTATCTTAATGGAGCGGGTTAACGGGCCTAATGGTTGTAATCCAATAACCATTAAGAGAATTAGTTTTCTATAAAAGAGGGCTTAAGGGATATTTAAGCCCTAATCAAAAACCCCTTGCCCTAAGGTTGCCGCCCACTCCATTGAGGGAGCTCTCGGCGCCAACCCTAAACCGCCGCCCATTGCTCCTCCAACCGGCGTCCAGAAGGCTACTTCCTTCCCCCTCGCCAGCGTCGAGCTACTGCCGGTTAGTGCTCCGGTGATCTCCTTCAAGTTTGGCATCAAGGTGAGCTCTATCTCCCTTGGTTGGCCGGCGCCTATCACCTCCACCAAAGCTGTCAAGTTTTCTGGACAGCTTGTTCTCCTCTCGTCGGAGCGTCGTTTGGACGACGGTTAGAGCTCCGACAGCGGCTAACTTATCGGGGATTCGATCTCCGGTAATCCTCTGAGGTGGAGGACGAAGGATTCGTCAATTTGTTGACGAATACCTCTCCGGAGAAGCGAGTTTTGAGATCTCGTATTAGGATCCGAATTTGGATTCGGATCGTGATCATCTCTCGATCACGTCGTCTTCAACACGAGGCTAGTAACCCGTACGAAGACGAAGCTCATGGATTAGCGAAGTCATCCCGAGGAACTCGGCATGGATACGGATAGAGACGATTCTAGCGAGGATCATTCCGGTTGATGCCGTTTCCGCTACACGTCATACGAAAGGTATAACGTAGATAAATTTCCTTTTATTGCAAATTTAAATTTACGGTTATGTCTACACTTGTTGTAATATGCATGTGTGTGTTGTGTGTCTTGTAATAAATGTAGATTTATTATTTTTATTGCTTCCGCTGTGTTCATGTTTACGAAATGTGATCGAACACACACACACCGCGGTGCCGAAAACCCAACACTTGGCCGGTGGAAACAAGATTTAGGGCTTTCTCTTGGTGTCTTGGCCGGTTTCCATCCTAATCTCCTCTTCCTTCTTGGCCGGCGGCAAGCTCCAACCTTGGAGTTTGGTGGTTGTTTAAAAGAAGGAGAAGAGGCTTGTTTCTATTTTTCCTCTTGCTCGGAACGAGCAAGGAAGGAAGATTGGCGATCTAGGAGCTTCAACTTTTGGTAGATCGTCTCCCACACGACGTCCGAAAGGAGGGAGGTCATACAATAGAAGATCGAGAGGTATATCTATTCTCTATTTTCTCTTGTATCATGTTTATATTTGTTTTTCAATTATGTGCAGGATATATTCTATTTTGTGGCTAAATAATAATTGGACCCCGAACATAAACACAAGCCGACAATCCGTGCATCATCTATTCCGCGGCTATTCATGGAATAGAGGTTGGTCGCTCGAACAAGAAGTTTGTTCAAGTGACTACTCTAAACGAATAGCACGACGATGACAAGGTTGCTTGGGTGTTCCCTTTTGTCTAGGATTAAATTTTAATCTGGGGACATCGATGGGATCGCCAAGAACAAGTGATCGAGTTGAAGTGGGAAGCGAAGTTTCCCCTCACGGATCAACCCAACAATTGGTATCAGAGCCAAGGTTTACAGTTTTGTGTGTTTAGGATTCGGTTACTCTTATGCATTTTTTCCATATATTATATGTGTCAGATAATAGTAGAATATGCGTAGGTTAACTCTTTGGTTGCAGGCATAAGATCCGACTATTATGGCCATATGTGTGTATGTGATTGTATGTGTATATTATGTTGAATCCTTGGGGTTGACGAGGATAGTATTTAATTTTTTGTAAATTAGATGCGGCATTGTTTAGCCACTCTTTTTATTTTAGTTTACTTTCGATCTAGATTTCATGTACACTCTCTCGTGGAGTATAGGATCGATGGATGTAAATTAAAATAGATTTTAGTCTCGGCTCGGATCTTCGGATGGCTTGTACATGGCGTAGGAGGAGCGGACGAGAAGGCGAAGCGACGAGAGACATATTGATGACAAAAGCCATAATAGTTGGAAAATAATTTATTTTTCATATTTATTGCTTATTGTTTGATATGCATGTCGTAGGCTAGAAAATTCCTCAATTTCAAATTACTAAGTGGGAGAGGGATATTTTTATAAATTCCCACGGCCTCCATTACGATTTGACAAGTGATGCAAACAAACTTGCGCCTCGGCTCTGAGTGCCTTCCTCCCCATTGGATGAGTTTGTTTGCGGATCACAAGGTCGAATATGGTTATGGGGAATTATTAAGGAGCGTGTGTGCTTCCCCATCGGAAGGCACATAACCCGAGATAATTACCTTGGTACCGAGTAATGGTGAACACTTAGATACAAATATAAGTATCCTCCCTATCGGAGTCACTGCTTTTATTTGAAGGGCCAAAGAGGAACCAACTATTAATTTTATTTGTCAAAACTTTAGGTTGACAAGATAGTAAAATTAATGGGTAAAACCTCCTTTTACAAATGTAGAATTCATATACGTCCACACTATCGTTGCATACGATATTCTCGTTGTTTTGAGGTGTTGGTTGATTTTAAAATTTTATTATTTGAGGAATCAATAATTTTTGAAATCTAATGTTTTGATCTATGTGATTCTTAGGTTTTCTTTCAAAATGACTTTCAACCCGCTTGCTGTGATACTGAAAGAGAATAAACTTACTAGACTCAACTATGTTGATTGGAAGAGGAATCTTGACATTGTCTTGACTGTTGAGGAATACAAATATGTACTCCTCGAAGAGTGCCCTCCTAAGCCTGCAAATGATTATGGGGAAAAGGAGAGAGAGAGTTATAAGAAGTGGATCAAGGCCGATGAGATGGCACGGTGTTACATTTTGGCATCTATGTCAAATGTACTACAACATCAGCATCAAGCCATGCCCACTGCTTATGACATGATGCTCAATCTCAAAGAGCTTTTCGGACACTAGAATCGGGCTGCAAGACAAGAAGTCATGAGAAACTTGATAATGACCACCATGATCGAGAGAACACCCGTAAGGGATCATGTTCTCAAGATGATGACTCATTTGAATGAGCTGGAGGTGCTTGGAGCTGAGATCGATGGGGAAACCCAGGTTGATATCATTCTCTAGTCTCTACCAAGGAGTTTTGAGCAGTTTCACCTAAACTACAACATGAACAAGAGGTTGTATTTGTTGGCGGAACTTTTGACAAAACTCAAGGCCGCAGAGGGGCTATTTCGTCAGAGTGCTCAGGCACATGCCATGGTGACCCAAAAGGTTTCTACTTCTAAGCCGAAAGGCAAGAAGAAGAAGAAACAAACTGGGGCAAAGGCGGTGGAAGGTACTCAGGGAGGAGTGAAGAAGCTGAAAGGCAAGTACTTCACTTGTAAGCAGACTAGACATTGAAAGAAGGACTGCCCCAATCGTAAGCAGAACAAAGGTATATCTTTTGGTATAGTCGTTGAAATATGTTTAGCGGTGTTATCTACCAGCACCTAGTGTGTAGATACGGGAGCCACTAATCATGTCTGCAATACTTTGCAGGGGTTCCAGAAAACCAGACGATTGGCTGAAGGGGAGATTACCGTGTACTTGGTCGATGCCACGAAGGTGGCGACTGTTGCAGTGGGAGACGTTCATTTATCTTTTGAGAAAAATAAACTTTTGGTTCTTAAGAATTGCCTTTATGTACCTTTATTTAGAAAGAATTAAATTTCGGATTCTAAATTGTTTATGGATGGATATTCTATTTCTTTTAATGATAGAATTGTTATAAAAAGTAATAGAGACATTATCTGTTCAGGTGCATTGATAGGAAATCTATACACACTTGAACCAAAACCTCCCACGATGCAAATTGAAGTTAATAACTCATCTTCTAATTCCAATAAGAGAAAAGAACCTTCGAAGATGAACCAAACATATCTTTGGCATCTTAGGCTTGGTTATATTAACCTAAGCAGAATTCAAAGGTTGATAGCTGATGGACCTCTGGGTTCATTAGTGGTGGAGGATTTCCCAACCTGTGAATCTTGCTTGGAGGGTAAAATGACCAAGAGGCCTTTTAAGGCCAAGGGGTATAGAGCCAAAGATGTGTTAGAATTGGTTCATTCTGATTTGTGTGGTCCTATGTCTATCCATGCTAGAGGTGGTTTTGAGTATTTCGTCTCTTTTATAGATGATTACTCAAGATATGGATACATTTACCTGATGCGCCGCAAGTCTGAATGCTTTGACAAGTTCAAAGAATTCAAGGCTGATGTGGAGAAACGTCAAGGTAAAAGTATTAATACACTACGATCTGATCGTGGTGGCGAGTACCTTTTGGGAGAGTTTAGGAACTACTTATCATAGGCTGGGATTCAGTCTCAATTGTCTGCACTTGGCACACCCCAGCAGAATGGTGTAGCAGAGAGAAGGAATATGACTCTTATGGAGATGGTTAGATCGATGAGAGTTATTCTAAGTTGCCAGATTTGTTCTGGGGATATGCTCTAGATACGGCAGTGTACATTCTGAACTTGGTTCCATCAAAATCAGTGCCTTCTACTCCCACAGAATTGTGGACTGGGCAAAAGCCTAGTCTAAGACATATTCAGATTTGGGGGAGTCCAACACATGTGATGAAGGTAGATGCTGGTAAGTTGGAACCTCGTACAGAAGTACACATGTTCGTTGGCTATCCTTGAGGAACGAAGGGTGGTTTGTTTTATAGTCCTAGAGATCAAAGGGTGATTGTTAGCACGAACGTCAGATTTCTAGAGGAAGACTATGTGATGAGCCATAAGCTCAAGAGTAAAATTGTTCTGGAGGAATTAAAAGGGGAAGTCACTTCTTCAGTACCACTGATACAAGAGGATATACCACAAGTCACTGCACCGCGTGTCACAGAGGATACACAGGTGATACCTCATCGTAGTAGGAGGGTTGTCAGACAGCCTGATAGATTCATGTTCTTGGGAGAATCTTCTGATTTGGTCCCTAGCAAACATGAACCTGATCATTGGACATATGGCGAGGTGATCCAAGAAAAAGATGCAGCATCTTGGCAAAGTGCAATGAATACTGAGATTGAATTTATGGATTCAAATCAGGTCTGGGAGCTAGTAGAACCACCCGATGGTGTAAAAACCATTGGATGCAAGTGAATCTACAAAAGAAAGAGAGGAATAGATGGGAAGGTTGAGACCTTCAAAGCGAGGCTTGTTGCAAAGGGGTATACTGAGAAAGAGGGTATTGATTATGAGGAGACCTTTTCGCCGGTAGCCATGCTTAAGTCTATTCGGATTCTCTTATGCATAGCAGCTCATATGGATTATGAGGTGTGGCAGATGGATTTCAAGACAACTTTCCTTAATGGAAGTCTTGAGGAAAACATCTATATGAAGCAACCAGAGGGATTCATTGCGAAGGGCAAAGAGCATCTTGTATGTAAGCTTAATCGGTCCATTTATGGATTGAAGCAAGCTTCGAGGTCTTGGAACATCCGCTTTGATGAGGTAATCCAGTCTTATGGATTTATTCAAAGTCCGAATGAGTCTTGTGTATACAAGAGATGTGACAGAAACGTAGTAGTATTTCTTGTACTATACGTCGATGACATTTTGTTGATTGGCAACAATATCAAGGTGTTATCGGACGTAAGGGTATGGTTGTCCAAACAGTTTGATATGAAGGACTTGGGAGAGGTGGGACACATCCTTGGGATCAAGGTTATAAGGGATCACAGGAAAAGGATGTTGTGCTTATCCCAAGCTTCATACATAGACATGATTATCGTTTTAGCATGCATAACTCCAAGAAGGGTTTTCTACCTTTCAGGCATGGAGTTCCTTTATCTAAGGAGATGTGTCTTAGAACATATGAGGAGATAGAGAAGATGAAGGCGGTTCCTTATGCTTCGGCGGTAGGAAGCCTCTTGTATGCGATGCTATGTACGAGACCAGATATCTGCTATGCCGTGGGCATGGTCAGCAGATATCAAAGTAATCTAGGACAGGGACATTGGACTGCGCTAAAACATATATTGAAGTACCTGAGAAGGACTAGGGATTATATGCTAGTTTACCAGGCAGACCAATTACCCCCTGTTGGTTACACGAATTCTGACTTCCAATCAGATAGGGATAACAGTAAGTCTACCTCAGGTTTTGTGTTTACTTTGGGAGGTGGAGCCATTGTATGGAGGAGTGTTAAGCAGAAATGCATGGCGGACTCTACCATAGAAGTTGAATATGTGGCAGCCTCTGAGGCGGCCAAAGAAGTTGTGTGGCTCAGGAAATTCCTGATAGACTTGGATGTGATTCCTGGTTTACCCAGAATTATCACAATTTATTGTGATAATAATGGTGCAGTTACAAACTCGAAGGAACCATGAGTCCATAAGGCAAGTAAACACATAGAGCGCAAGTACCACCTAATACAAGAAATCGTAAAGGAGGTAGAATTTGCTGTCTCCTAGATTGCATCAGAGGATGACCTGGTAGACCCTTTTCACTAAGGCCCTTCTAGCGAGAGCTTTGATAGGCATGTGGAGGGAAGGGGAATCAGATGTATGGCAGTATGAGGACAACATAGTCTTTTAGTATAAGTGAGAGATTGTTGGGATGTATACTGAAAAATCTATCTTTTGTATAAACATCTTTATTTTTGAAATAAGAATCACATGATCATTGTTTGCATATTTTTATCGTTATACATATTGTCTAATACATTACATTGTAGATAACATACTGTGTGGTGTCACACGGGAGATCATGTTATCGGTTCCTTGTAAAGTATAAGTAAAGGCTCATAACTGAGATGACTTTGGACAAACCATTGGTATGATTGTAGTGTGATTTGGTATTGGTTTGTCTTGACCATAGAATTACACTAGTACACTTTGTGTGTATTGAGCAGGACCGATTTAGAGGTGATTCGATTTATTGCCGACTACATAATTGAATCGGACCTCAGATATTATATTGTACATGCTCTTAATCCCGATATAATAACGGGCACATATACTTAGTATTCATTTCTTTGATTTACCAATGGGCGAGATTTATAGATTAAATCGATAGACTCGGTAACTTGGGAGATGATATTATTTATATGGTGTGTCGTTGATTATAGGAGGAAACCGTGTCATATATATTAGGATGATGATGTCCCCTTGAGGAGCTCATAAGGTTCATCATGTAAACTCTGCAGGTGGACTTGGTCCGGCATGATGAATAGGTTGAGTGATACTACTCATGGAGTTAGATGTTGATTAATTAATGGTCAGTAAATTAATTAATCGACAGACATTCGAGATCTTAAACACGGGGAGAAAATGTACATATAATATATGGATCCCATATTAACTTATGGGGGTTGGTGAGGTTGATCAATGATAATCCTCTAGTGGAATGGATAATCATTAATGGATCGGACTTTATGTGGGCTTGATCCATTGGGTGGCCAAGATCCAACTCCTCCTCATGGTCCCTATTGTAGCCTATTAACACCTCATGAAGCTTAGATCCAATGGATAGAAACAAAACTCTAGAACTAAAGGTAGAGATTAAATCTCTAGATCCGACGGCTGAGATTAAATCTCTAGATCCGACGATTGAGATTAAATCCTTAGAACCAATGGTGGAGATTAAAACAAGGCTTATCCCTAACTCTATTAAAGGAGGGCAAGGGGTGGCCGACAACTTAAATCTAACTAGAGATAGGATTAGGGTTTTGGGCGGCAAGGCTTGGAGGCTAGGGTTTAGGGCTTGTCGGCACCAAATAAGGAAGGTCTTTCCTTTCTTCTTCTTCCCTCAAGGTGGCCGGCATCCAGCAGCTTTTTCCAGCCTTTGTCCGGCATCCAATCCTTCCCTTCTCCTTCTCCTTGGCCGGTGGGAACAAGATTTAGGGCTTTCTCTTGGTGTCTTGGCCGGTTTCCATCCTAATCTCCTCTTCCTTCTTGGCCGGCGGCAAGCTCCAACCTTGGAGTTTTGTGGTTGGTTAAAAGAAGGAGAAGAGGCTTGTTTCTATTTTTCCTCTTGCTCGAAATGAGCAAAGAAGGAAGATTGGCTATCTAGGAGCTTCAACGTTTGGTAGATCGTCGCCCACACGACGTCCGAAAGGTGGGAGGTCATACAATAGAAGATCGAGAGGTATATCGATTCTCTATTTTCTCTTGTATCATGTTTATATTTGTTTTTCAATTATGTGCATGATATATTCTGTTTTGTGGCTAAATAATACTTTGACCCCGAACATAAACACAAAAGTCGGCGATCCGTGCATCGTCTATTCCGTGACTATTCGTGGAATAGAGGTTGGTCGCTTGAACAACAAGTTTGTTCAAGTGACTACTCTAAACGAATAGCACGACGATGACAAGGTTGCTTGGGTGTTCCCTTTTGTCTAGGATTAAATTTTAATCTAGGGACATTGATGGGATCACCAAGAACAAGCGACTGAGTTGAAGTGGGAAGCGAAGTTTCCCCTCACGGATCAACCCAACACGTTCCACCACGAAGGACGTTTCAACACACACTACTTTCGGATCCACTCCAAATGAGTCATCAATCTCGAATGACGAGTCTCTTGAAACAACTCCTAATTCGAATGCAACTCTATAACCCACTATTCTCCTCGGAGACGAAGAATTACTTTCTCACAAGAGAAATCAATCTACTATCCAAAATCCACTCTATCACACAACACTGTAAGTGACTGGGAGACTGTAATGACCAATCTCCCTAGTTGCATCTATCCATGTTCTAGTAACCCTATAGCATCTACACAGTAGCTAGCCAAAACCCCATGAGCACTTCTGCTCCATACATCCACAAAACAAGATAATATCTACTAAGATCCACGTCATGTGTATGTGCACAGCATAAGCATAAGATACGTCTCGTTCAACTGCATCGGAATCGCTCCATTCTCTGAAATGATGCATTTGTGTGCAAGTACCCTTCCATCCACAACGGAAGGACTAACTAACACTTGTGTAAAAGTTAGCCACCGTCTAAGCCCTAAAACCTAGTTTCACAAGATTCTGACCAAGTGAATTCCATCACCTTCTTAGTCAAACAAGTCTGTGGTGTAGGAATGTTGAATACATCCTATCCACATCTACGGTATCAACGAGATCAATCCAGGGAAACCACAACTTCCCTTAAGATTGGGAATATATCCAAAAATATCGCCTAAGAAGGCAACCACCAACGGGTCCAATCGCATCATGAACGACTAAATTGTTAATAACTCGAACGACATTATCAACAACTCATAAAATTCATACCAAATATGAAATGTCATCTTCTACACACTTGCATTCTTTTTACTCTAAGATGATGATATATTAATCATCACACCAACAATTATAATTGTATGACACCAAGTCACTAGAATATCTACACCTCAATCATAAATCAACCCTAGAGTATACACAAATGTTCTTTAGCTGATCTAAACAGATAATCTATCCTCAACGAAGGATATTCATTCTCAACACTACTGCATTCCATCATCGATAATCAATGTATAACCCCAAAGGTCCATCCCTCTTTTAACCAAGAGTTTCAGATCTTCTCCAGAAGGAATACTGAGATAGATAAATATCTCATCCCACACCTCCTATAACCACAACTACGTTCTTCCAATTCTCATAGTGTTTAGCAACACTAATACCAATAAAATTACCTCTCGGTATGAGGTCTTCAATATCGAAACTATTCCCGAAGTCACTCTGATCGCCTAATCCACCCGCCTATGCAGTGGCAAGCCTGGGAGTTCATCCGAATACTCCCGTATTATACGCATGTTCGAGAGACCTAGTATACCAACATTCCAACAATTTAACTATCCGTAAGGATATGTCTATAGTAGAGGTATGTCTAGTAAAGGCTAAAATATCCCTTGACTTCTTGGTTGTTGATCAACATCTCACTTGACGATAGAGAATAAAATTCATCAACCCACAAGTCAATGTATAGGAACCCTTCAAATTTTATCTAAGAGTGTTCTAGAGCTAGCTACCCGTAACTACCAGTATCTCTCGATATATTCGCAATTAGAGTAACCTAAAGTAATACCTGAATGACCAATTCTTCAGTCTTCTATATCTCTTCTCGAGTAATCATGTAAACTCTCCCAACATCTGTTCTTGACTGCTGAGCTCATGAAGGTGCAACTGGAGAATATAGCATAGATACAACCATAGTCGTAAACTCTCTCCTCTGTACAAAGCCTAACCATGCCTTGGAAGGTAACAGTTGTTAATTGATTTGAATAAAGTGAATTATCATGAATTGATTTGTGATTACTTATGTTAATTGATTTGATTAGCTGATTTGAATTGATTAAGTTCACTAGGTTGATACCAAAGTTGAAATAATTAAGTTGAAGTGATTAGATGGTTTGGATTGATAAGATGGTTAATTAAGTTGATTAGAATTGAGTTAATTAAGTTGGTTAAATTCAATTGATTAAGTTTAGTTGATTAAATTGAATTGATTATTTTTAGTTGTTAAGTTTAATTAAGTTGTTGTTAAGTTTAATTAAGTTATTGTTAAGTTTGTGATTAAGTTTAATTATGTTATTGTTTTGTTTAATTAAGTTGTGATTAAGTTTAATTATGTTATTGTTATGTTTAATTAAGTTGTTATTAAGTTTAATTATGTTATTGTTAAGTTTAATTATGTTGTGATTAAGTTTAATTATTTTATTGTTAAATTTAATTATTTTGTGATTAAGTTTAATTAAGTTATTGTTAAGTTTAATTATGTTATTGTTATATTTAATTAAGTTGTGATTAAGTTTAATTATGTTATTGTTAAGTTTAATTAAGTTGTGATTAAGTTTAATTATGTTATTGTTAAGTCTAATTAAGTTTTGATTAAGTTTAATTATGTTATTGTTAAGTTTAATTAAGTTGTGATTAAGTTTAATTATGTTATTTTTATGTTTACTTATGTTATTGTTATGTTTAATTATGTTATTGTTAAATTTAATTAAGTTATTGTTAAATTTAATTATGTTGTGATTAATTTATTGTTAAGTTTAATTATGTTTAAGTAAATTGTTAAGTTAGTTAAATTAATTAATCTTGATTAAATTCTAACTCATGTCACCCAAGCTAGGTTTTCAATACACTTATTCATATGGGTTTTGTTAGATGAGGATTTCTTTTTATCTTAATTAAATTTAATGAGCAATTTCAAAGTGTTTTAAACTTGTGTTAGATTCAAGCTTCGTTTGAGCTAGTCAAGTAGGTTCTTCTAGTATTGACTTCTAGGTCGTGGCAAGACACATGACCTTCTTGGTTATCAAAGCAACAACCACTTCCTAGACAAAGTCAATAAAAGAATCAAGTACTTGATTCACTTTAGACTAAGCCTTGGTCTAACTAGTTAAAGACTTAGTGAGTTAGCTTCAGTCAGTTCAACTCAACTTAGTGCACCAGGTCGTGGCGAGGCACATGACCTTCTTGGATATCGGAGCAACAACCACTTCCTAGACATGTACTTCGAAGAGGTTCCCTAACTTACTATCAGTTCACTTGTCTTAGTACTAAGTTGTTCAAGTTTAAAATACTTTGTTTCGTATCTAGTCCATTCTAAATTAAGCGAGTAAAGTAAACTAAAGCATGCAAGTGTTTTATCTAATTAAGGAAACAATCAACGAGTTAGCTCCCCCTGCATAGTAGCTTTGTTGGGTCTTATTCACTAAGTAAACTTATTCTTTGGGAATCCAAAATTTGTTAGGTCTAACTTGATTGACTAAGCTAGTCTTAGGAACCCAAGCTTGGATTCGACCCTTAGCATTTCTATTAAACAAGGACATGTATGATCTATATGTGTCCTTAGCCTTGTATTCGAGTCCGAGCTTGTTGTACATGGCTCGTTGAAACACAAGCATCATATTGAGATACTTGGATCCCGATGTGAACCTTTCCAACGATCCAGTGAGATCTTCTACTTGCCTTTTTAGGACAGAGTTCTCTTCCTCAAGCTTTGCAACTTGAGTTGAGTCTCTATCCTTAATTTGGAAAGTCGAAGTCTTCGAGTTGACTTGTGATAATCAGGCCACCATCGCTTACACAAGGGACACTAAGTTTCATAGCAGAATCAAACACTGTAACGCCCGCAAAATTCTAAACTAGGCAAAGTAATTATATAGGTTTTAAGGCCATAAAAGGGTTTAAAATAAAATAAAATAAAAGATGGTTATAGGTAGGATTTGAACCATGAACCTCCTAATAGGGAGGTAGCCTTGACACCACTAGACCCTAGGATAATTTATGGATAAGATATATAAAGAATGTACAAGACCATAGGATGATTCATGGATAAGATATATAAAGAATATATATGGGAAGGATGAAGAGTGTTCATTCCCTAGGTATTAAAGAGGAGAATTAAGAGAAGAGAGGAAGTAAAACCCCACTTTCCTTCTTCATTCTTCTTCTTCCTCATCCTTGGCCGAATTCCCCATTTCCCTTCCTTCCTTTTTCATCCCAAGCTCTAGAAATTTTATAAGAAATTTTGTATAATTATAGGGACTTTATGTGGGCTCTTTTAAAAATAAAAGAAAAGGAGCCAAAAAGGGATGCAAGGCCTAGGAATTGAACCCCAAACCTCTAGAGATAGTCAAGCCCTATAGATGCACCCACTAACCAGAAGTCCAATAGGATTATATCATTAGAAGAATAGGAGAAATTATGGTTAAGTATAAGGGAGATCAAGGGACTCTTCAAATGAATAAATAGGGGGAATGAGGGGGCATGAGTTATCCAAACTTCATTTCTCCTCCTCTTCTTCTTCCTCACCAAATTCTAGAGCTCCCTCTTCATCCTTTGGCCGAACCCCATCCAAGCAAGAAGAAAGGCTAGGTTGCTTCCTTTAGGTTATTTTTCCAACCAAAAAGAAATGCGAAGGATGTAAGTATCCCTCACCTACATACGAGTAGCTTCGATTGATGGTTGTAAAAGATATCTATATGTTATATTCGGCCAAGCTATGTTTTTGGTTTATCAATGAAGTTATATGCTATGTTTAGTAAGTATATGATGATGTTAAGATGGAAAAAGGGATTAGGACAAAAGCTAACCCTAATAGCCACCAAGATCCATTCGGCCAAGCCATGTTTTAAGGTTTCAATGAAGTTCTATGCTATGTTTTTGTAACTATATGATGATGTTAGGATTTAAGATGGATTAGGACAAAAGCTAACCCTAATAGCCACCAAGGTCCATTCGGCCAAGCCATGTTTTTAAGGTTTCAATAAAGTTCTATGCTATGTTTTTGTAACTATATGATGATGTTAGGATTTAAGATGGATTAAGACAAAAGCTAACCCTAATAGCCACCAAGGTCCATTCGGCCAAGCCATGTTTTTAAGGTTTCAATGAAGTTCCATGCTATGTTTTTGTAACTATATGATGATGTTAGGATTTAAAATGGATTAGGACAAAAGCTAACCCTAATAGCCACCAAGGTCCATTCGGCCAAGCCATGTTTTTTAAGGTTTCAATGAAGTTCCATGCTATGTTTTTGTAACTATATGATGATGTTAGGATTTAAAATGGATTAGGACAAAAGCTAACCCTAATAGCCACCAAGGTCCATTCAGCCAAGCCATGTTTTTAAGGTTCCAATGAAGTTCCATGCTATGTTTTGTAACTATATGATGATGCTAGGATTTAAAATGGATTAGGTCAAAAGTTAACCCCAAAAGCCAACAAGGACCATTCGGCCACCCCTATATTTTGATGATTCAATGAAGCTTTATTCCATGTTGCATGCTTATGATGTTGTTAGTATGTTAATCGAATTAGGGTAAAGGACTAGCCCTAAAAACCTATAAAGACATTCAGCCACCCCTATATTGTGGTGATTCAATGAAGCTTTTGCATGCTTATGATGTGGTTAGTATGTTAAATGAATTAGGTTAAAAGATAACCCTAGAAACCCCTATGGACCATTCGACCATCATGTATTTTTGGGTGATTAAATTAAGTTTTGATTCAAGTTTTATATGCTTATGAAGTTGTTGTTGTTGGGTTTCCGGCACCGCGGCGTGTGTGTGTTCGATAATGTTTCGTAAACATGAGCACAGCGGAAGCAATTAAAAATAATAAATCTATATTTATTACAACACACACAACACACGCATGCTATTACAACAAGTGTAGACATAACCGTAAATTAAAATTTGCAATAAAAGAAAATTATCTACGTTATACCTTCCGTATGACGTGTAGCGGGAACAGCATCAACCGGAACGATCCTCGTAAGAATCGTCTCTATCCGTATCCACGCCGAGCTCCTCGGGATGACTTCGCTAAGTCACGAGCTTCGTCTTCGTACGGGTTACTAGCCTCGTGTTGAAGACGACGTGATCGAGAGATGATCACGATCCGAATCCAAATTCGGATCCTAAAACGAGTTCTCAAAACTCCCTTCTCCGGAGAAGTATTCGTCAACCAATTGACGAATCCTTCGTCCTCCACCTCAGAGGATTACCGGAGATCAAATCCCCGGTAAGTTAGCCGCTGTCGGAGCACTAACCGTCGTCCAAACGACGCTCCGACGAGAGGAGGAGAAGCTGTCCAGAAAACTGGACAGCTTGGTGGAGGATGTAGGCGCCGGCCAACCAAGGAAAGAAAAGCCTCACCTTGATGCCAAACCTATAGGGGATCACCGGAGGGTCGCCGGAGTGTTAACCGGCTGAAGCTTGGTCGCTGGCAAGGACTTGGACGGCGGCACAAAAGCTGGGCGGCGGCACTTAGGGTTGGGCGCCGAATTCACCAACAAGGGGTGGGCGGCAACTAGGTTGGGCGGCCAAAATAGATTAGGGTTTTGGATTAGGGTTTAAGCCCTATTTTATAGAGAACTAATTCTCTTAATGGTTAATGGATCATATCCATAAAGCCCGTTAACCCGCTCCATTAAGATAAGTTAAAATAAACCAAACCATGATGGTTTATTTTAAGTTAAAACGAACCAACCAACCTTTGGTTCATTCGTTTAATATAAACCAAACCCTTTGGTTTATTCTCATCCATTGGATTAGAACCAAACCATTTTGGTCCATCCATTATGTCTTCATAAGACACGGCCCATCCACGCTTCCATTGCGGTGAAACAATTTCATGCTCGCTTTATGTTTGGTCCAACCAAACATAGTTTCTCGATCGAGAATCCCATTCTCAAGCTCGTTTTAAATCCTTTGGATTACACTCGTTGTCGTGTGACCAAATAGGTTCTCGGTTTATGTTGGCCGCCTATAATTAACCATTAATTATAGAGCGATCATGAGTGGCACCTAGTAGTACATCATGATCCCCAATTAAGAAAAGATCAGCGGTTGATCGAACTATTTGAAACCTTTGATAGCTCGAATGAATCGTGCCCCATTCCCTTCACTCATCTTATACCCACTTGGTTCAGGACATGGTCTATTGTGTCAGTCCCCACTAGGCTGACTACGTCACACCTAGCCCAAGTATCATTTCCTCGTCCTACGGATTCTAGTTACTCCACATCTATCGAAGAGTACTTTACTCTAAACATGTAATGCTTTGGCCAAAGACTTTAGTAACAATCCGACGAGAGGCCATGGGTATACATCTCCTCGCAAGGAGTGGTGAATACTTTATAGGCTATTCAAACACCTTCGATCACTTCGACTTATACCCAATCATCCCGGGTCCACATCTCCTTAGAGATGTTTGCTTAAGATGTCAAAGCATAAGTCTCCATGATCAAGATGACTTGAATACCGCAAGTCAAAGGAACATCGCACTTAAGCCACGGTAAGAACTTCATTGACATATCTATATATGCAGAGAACCATATGAAGTCTTGCGGCTGGTCACTCCAATGAACTAGTTACCATAACTAGCATCCACGATTAACTCCGGACATCACTATGTCTCCAGCCAGTGAGAATCAGCTGCTTGGATACACCAAGGTGTATACCTCGTGCTAGTCTCGGCGAAATTGATGGTGTCGAATCCATCGATTCATCGACTAGGGATAATTAGATACATCACAATTACACATGTAGAGATACTCACTAGTTGTGATCCAATCACAAATTCTCTCATCTTGTAGAATCGTATCGTGGACATTGATAAATGAGTTTAAGATCAATCAAATACATAAAACATGTATACTCAAATAGTGAATCTTCATTTATCATATAAATGGTTCATACATAAAGCGATTGCCTTAGGACATCTCTCATATATTACTAACGGACTCCCACTTGGCTAATGCCAATCGCTCACGTATCCAATACCATAAGCTCTAACATGACCCTCAAACTTACTTTGAGGTAATGCCTTAGTCAAAGGATCCGCTAAGTTCCTTTGTGGGTTTCTCGATTTGTATTTCGTTCCTCGATGATCTCTCGATAAGATGATAAGCGGAGCACATGTTTGGATCATTGATGAGACCACATCAAGTTCATAGATGAACTTCTTGATCCAAACCGCTTCCTTTCTTTGCTTCCAAAGGCGCAATGTATTTTGCCTTAGTGGCGAGAATCCGCTATAGTGTCAAGCTTGGAACCTTTCCAACTTATTGCGCCTCCATTCAGGTGAATACATACCATGAGACATGGAATCATCCTTATGCATGCGGAGCGCATCCGTATACCCGTATCACCATGTACCCTTCTCCGTATATTAGGAACACATCCTTAGTTCTTCTCAAGTACTTAAGGATCGTCTTATGATCCCAATGATCCATTCTGGATCGGATGGTATCTGCTCGTGACACTCGGAGCATACGATACATCGGGCCTCGTACATAACATAGCATACATGATAGATCCTATTGCGGATGCATAGGAATCTTACTCATGCAAATCCTCTCATCTTACGTGCGCGGACACATAGACTTGAAAGGTGTACCCCATGCACGATGGGAAGAGAAACCTTTCTTGGATTACATGCTAAACCTCTTTGCTTTTCGGTCTATATATGTAGGCTAGAAAGACCAAGCAACCGTTTGATCTATCTCTATAGATCTTAATCCGAGGATGTAGGTTGCTTCTCCCGTCTTTCATGGAGAATGTCTTGGATAACCAAACCTTCAGCTGTAAGATTGAAACATCGTTTCCTATAAGTAGTATGTCATCGACATACAATACTAGGAATCTGTTGCACTCCCACTAACCTTCTTGTACACACAAGGTTAAATGCGGATTTTGTGAGAAATCAAACTTTTGATGATCTCATCAAAGCGGATATTCGACTCTGGATGCTTGCTTCAATCCATAAATGGATCGTCGCAATTTGCATACCTTGGTTTTATCAACCGATGTGAAACCCTCAGGCTGTATCATATACACGTCCTCGAGCAGGTTTCCATTAAGGAAAGTTGTTTTCACATCCATCTGCCATATCTCATAATCATAATGAGCCGCTATGGCCAGGAGCATCCGAATGGATTTAAGCATAGCTACAGGCGAATAGGTTTCGTCATAATCAACACCTTGTTTTTGACGATATCCTTTCACCAACAATCTAGCCTTATAGGTAATCACATTACCATCCATGTCGGTTTTCTTCTTGAAAACCCACTTGCACCCTATAGGCTTTATGCCTTCAGGTGGGTCAACCAAGTTCCAAACTTGGTTTTCATACATGGAATCCATTTTCGACTTCATGGCACCAAGCCACTTATCCCTTTCTGAACTTGTCAGCACTTCTTCATAACTGGTAGGCTCTTCATCATCAATGAGTAACATGTCGTTCGATTCACTTACGAGAAATCCATATCTCTCAGGAATATTGCGTGTTCTACCAGATCTACGAAGATGTGGTGTTACAATAGGTCCAGTCGATTGCTCATCACTATGAGTTGTCGGCTGTTGTGCTTCACCAGGTATCTCATCAATGTCTATTTGAGTCTCTCGAGCCTCCTCAAGCTCGACGACATTCCCACTTTTTTCTTGCAAGAGAAACTCTTTCTCTAGACACACAGCATGCCTTGAAACAAACACCTTTTGATCCACAGGATGATAGAATTGGTAACCCCTTGTTTCCTTAGGCTATCCAATAAATAGACATTTATCAGACTTAGCATCCAATTTGTCTGATACAGTCCGCTTCACATAAGCAGGACAACCCCATATCTTCAAGTAAGATACATGAGGTTTCTTACCATTCCATATCTCATATGGAGTAGTTGGGACTACCTTGGTAGGCATTCTGTTTAACAAGTAAACAGCTGTCTGAAGTGCATAACCCCAAAAGGACTTGGGAAGAGTTGCATGATTCATCATTGACCTGACCATGTCCAACAAGGTCGATTCGCCTCTCGGATACACCATTATCTTTGTGGTGTATATGGCGAGTCCATTGAGACAATATGCCATTGTCTCTTAGATAATCAAGAAACTCTTGACTTAAGTATTCACCACCTCGATCCGATCAGTATTTTAATACTCTTGTCATGTTGTTTCTCTACTTCATTTCTGAATTCTTTGAACCTTTCAAAGGCTTGGACTTGTGTTTCATCAAGAACACATACCCAAACCGTGAGTGATCATCGGTGAAGGTAATGAAGTAGCTATAGCCTCCTAATGCTTGAGTTGACATAGGTCCACATACATCAGTATGTATTAGACCTAGTAACTCTCCCACTTGTTCACCTTTTCCAGTAAAAGGTAACTTAGTCATCTTGCCTTTTAAGCATGATTCGCATGTATCGTATGAATCCAATTCAAACGATTCCAGAATTCCACATCGGTGTAATTCGGACATGCATATCTTGCTTATATGGCCAAGACGACAATGCCACATATAGGAGTCTATTTGATTATCCTTTCGAGCACGCGTGTTGCTCGCTTCGATATTGAAAATGTCACTGGATACGTCCAACGTATAAACACCATCGCTTAAAGTTCGGTCCCATAAAGAACTCCATTCAAAGTTATGTAACAACAATTGTTACTAAAAGTCAAATGGTACCCATTTCTATTTAAACAAGAAATAGAAATGATGTTCTTTATCAGCGAAGGAACATAAAAGCAATTGTCGATTCTAAGATAAGTCCTATAGGAGTTCCAACAAATCGTTAGATGGCGAGTGCGAAGCGTTGCTCTATTCCCAACACGTAAATTTGACTCTCCCTTGACGAGTCTTCTTCTATTCCTTAGCCCATGTATGTCATTACATATATGTGAGCCACACCGAGTATCCAATACCCAAGTGTTTGAGGAAATAGAATGACAATCAATAAAGAAGATTTCTGAAGAAGATGGGGCATCCAGATGCCTTATCCTTCTTCACGGACTCAAGATAAATCTTGTACTTTCTTCAAATGGCTCTCCTTGCCATAATGATGGCAAGTTTCCTTTGTGCTAGTTCTACCTTCTTAGCCCTTCTCTTCTTTCCCTTTACACTTTATTCCTTTGACTTCCTCTTAGAACCTTTCTTGAGGAATCAACTAACAACAGTCCCTGCTCATGCTTCTCGAGAAGACTCCACAGTCTTGACATATTGAGCAGTACCACGAGATGAACCTCCTAGCATCTCGGTGAAGAGGAGCTTTGAGACTTCGAACCTTTCGAATCTCACTTGCTCATCAACCAACTCACAAAGATGAAGGACTACGATATGAGCATCCATATGCTCATGCTGCTTTCGTAGCTTGGGTTCCATCGTAGCTAGCATGATGCAACTCATTTGTTCAGAATCACTCACATGTTTCTGATAGGCCAACAATTGGTCCAGAGTTGCATCGTCACTAGGAGGGGCGGGAAGAGGCGCTTCGAGGACATTTGCAAGCTTTTCAACCTTGAGAACAATTCTCAAGCTTCTAAGCCAGTCCATGAAGCTCGACCCAGTCAATTTATTCGAATCCAAAATGGAACGCAAATTCAAACACATCATGATCAATCTTAGAAATACAAAACGAGCATATATGATAAAGATGATTTTAAAATGTATCAATATACATTTATAAATCCCATTCATTTTTCGAATTTCAAAAACCCTTAAAATCACTTCGGGAGATCGTAGGTCCATCTCCGAATGGGCTGATATCCATCATAGATAAGAACAACCTTGGAGTGAGTCCAACAAGCCATTCTTAGCTATGATGGTGGGTATCAAGTATACCGATTACATATCATGTATATGTAACTATCACAATGTGCTATCAACTAATTGAATGTTTACACATACATTGGGTTGTTAACACATTAACAAGTATGCATCATATGCATAGCACCCAACTTCACCTCTCTTCACATCGACCTTGGAGTGAGTCCAACAAATCGATGCTCCAAGTTAAAGCCGACCCATTAATCGCGAAATAGTTTTAATATGGTTAGAGCGCATTCAACCAATTAGCCAGGCTTGGAGTGAGTCCAACAACCCAAACTAATGATTGACCTCTGACTCTTACCATATTAGTATTAAACTATTCCATGGTTTGAACATGTTCGGGTTCGAGCCGGGCTTGGAGAGAGTCCAACAACCCAAACAAGAAACGGAACTCTGGTTCTAACCATATTAATGGAAGGTGTAGACTTTAATATTGTTTAAGGGTTTTTATGTCTCATCCTCTTTGCATGCAAATAACTATTATCTACATGGCATGGCATACATGGCATACATCTACAGGTCACGACACGCATGGCATAATGTTATGCATCTAATGCAATTACATGGCATACAATTATGTCATGTATATATTTCCTTATATGTCATAACTATTTATGGAAATAAAATATGTTTAAGATTTGATTCTCCAAATCAAATCATGATTAAATTAGGAAACAAATTTCCAAATCTAATCACATATTTTATTCATGGAATTATTTGATTAAGAAAATCTATTTAGGAAACCAATTTCCTAAATCATTAAAACTACTTATGGAAATAAAATATTTTAAGATTTGATTTCCCAAATCAAATCATGATTAAATTAGGAAACAAATTTCCAGAATCTAATCAAATATTTTATTTATGGAAAATATCAATTTCCATAAATACTTACAACTTTACAAAAGTGGAAGATTTCCATAAATACTTCTAGACTTTCCAAAATTGAAAAATTTCCATAAATACTTCTAAATTTCCAAAATTAGAAAATTTCCAGAAATACATGATGACTATCCAAAAACCATTTTACGATTATGTCGAAACACAACCTGAGCTCGATACCCTTTGTTGGGTTTTCGCACTTGGCGTGTGTGTGTTCGATCATGTTTCGTAAACATGAGCACAGCGGAAGCAATTAAAAATAATAAATCTATATTTATTACAACACACACAACACACGCATGCATATTACCACAAGTGTAGACATAACCGTAAATTAAAATTTGCAATAAAAGAAAATTATCTACGTTATACCTTTCGTATGACGTGTAGCGGGAACGGCATCAACCGGAACGATCCTCGTAAGAATCGTCTCTATCCGTATCACGCCGAGCTCCTCGGGATGACTTCGCTAAGTCACGAGAGCTTCATCTTCGTGCGGGTTACTAGCCTCGTGTTGAAGGCGCGTGATCGAGATGATCACGATCCGAATCCAAATTCGGATCCTAAAACGAGTTCTCAAAACTCGCTTCTCCGGAGAGGTATTCGTCAACCAATTGACGAATCCTTCGTCCTCCACCTCAGAGGATTACCGGAGATCAAATCCCCGGTAAGTTAGACACTGTCGGAGCACTAACCGTCGTCCAAGCGACGCTCCGGCGAAGGAGAGAAGCTGTCAGAAAACTGGACAGCTTGGTGGAGGATGTAGGCGCCCGGCCAACCAAGGAACAGCCTCACCTTGATGCCAAACCTATAGGGGATCACCGGAGGGTCGCCGGAGTGTTCACCGGCTGAAGCTTGGTCGCCGGCAAGGACTTGGACGGCGGCACAAAAGCTGGGCGGCGGCACTTAGGGTTGGGCGCCGAATTCACCAACAAGGGGTGGGCGGCAACTAGGTTGGGCGACCAAAATAGATTAGGGTTTTGGATTTGGGTTTAAGCCCTATTTTATAGAGAACTAATTCTCTTAATGGTTAATGGATCATATCCATAAAGCCCGTTAACCCGCTCCATTAAGATAAGTTAAAATAAACCAAACCATGATGGTTTATTTTAAGTTAAAACGAACCGAACCAACCTTTGGTTCATTCGTTTAATATAAACCAAACCATTTGGTTTATTCTCATCCATTGGATTAGAACCAAACCATTTTGGTCCATCCATTATGTCTTCATAAGACACGGCCCATCCACGCTTCCATTGCGACTGAAACAATTTCATGATCGCTTTATGTTTGGTCCAACCAAACATAGTTTCTCTCGGTCTGAGAATCCCATTCTCAAGCTCGTTTTAAATCCTTTGGATTACACTCGTTGTGCGTGTGACCAAATAGGTTCTCGGTTTATGTTGGCCGTCTATAATTAACCATTAATTATAGAGCGATCATGAGTGGCACCTAGTAGTACATCATGATCCCCAATTAACCGAAAAGATCAGCAGTTGATCGAACTATTTACGAAACCCTTGATGCTCGAATGAATCGTGCCCCATTCCCTTCACTCATCTTATACCCACTTGGTTGGGACATGGTCTATTGTGTCGATCCCCACTAGGTGACTCGTCACACCTAGCCCAAGTATCATTTCCTCGTCCTACGGATTCTAGTTACTCCACATGTATCGAAGAGTACTTTACTCTAAACATGTAATGCTTTGGCCAAAGACTTTAGTAACAATCCGACGAGAGGCCATGGGTATACATCTCCTCGCAAGGAGTGGTGAATCCTTTATAGGCTATTCAAACACCTTGATCACTTCGACTTATACCCAATCATCCCGGGTCCACATCTCCTTAGAGATGTTTGCTTAAGATGTCAAAGCATAAGTCTCCATGATCAAGATGACTTGAATACCGCAAGTCAAAGGAACATCGCACTTAAGCCACGGTAAGAACTTCATTGACATATCTATATATGCAGAGAACCATATGAAGTCTTACGGATGGTCACTCCAATGAACTAGTTACCATAACTAGCATCCACAATCAACTCTGGACATCACTATGTCTCTAGCCAGTGAGAATCAGCTGCTTGGATACACCAAGGAGTATACCTCATGCTAGTCTCGACAGAATTGATGGTGTCCAAATCCATCAATTCATCGACTAGGGATAATTCCGATACATCATAATTACACATGTAGAGATACTCACTAGTTGTGATCTAATCACAAATTCTCTCATGCTGTGAATCGTATCGTGGGCATTCAGTAAATGAGTTTAAGATCCAATCAAATACATAAAACATGTATACTCAAATAGTGAATCTTCATTTATCATATAAATGGTTCATACATAAGGCGATTGTCTTCGGACATCTCTCATATATTACTAACAGTTGTTATGTTAGATGAATTAGGTTAACATGTGTTTTATGTTGGGTGAATTCATGTTGACTTGTGATATTAAATGATGCTAGATGAAGATAACATGCCTTAGGTTAGTGTTTACTTACTTTTGATGCCATGACTTATGCCATGCCTATGTGTATGTGATATTTAAGATATGTTATGAAATGGAAAACGATAAGATTATGAAATGAAACAAAACAATATGTTCACGACATGAGTATGATATGATGATGAAATGAAGAATGATATGTTATGAAATGAAGTATGGTATGTTTATGAAATGAAAGATGATATGTTCACGAAGTGAAGCATGATGTGTTATGAAATGAAGTATGCTATGTTTGCAAAATGAAATAAGCTATGTTATAAAATAAGCATATAAGTATTTTACCTTCTGCATGGCTTGTACCAAGACCTTAACAAGGTCCAAGAAGGGATGGGCTCCTAAGATGCCCTAGGTTGATGGAATAAGACTCGGGCCTAGTACGGGATGAGCTCCAAGATGCCCTAGGTCGATGGAGTAAGACTCGGGCCTAGGATGGGCTTCTACGCTATGACGATTGCCCTAGGTCGACGGACTAAGATCGGGCCTAGTAACCTAGTAGGTTCGAGACTTGCTACCTCGGGCCTATTTAGGGATGTGTGCTATGATAATGAAGAAGTGGTACAATGCCGGGCCTAAATATGTTGAGATTTATGTTGACGTACCTATAATATATGTTTTCAAAAGCATCCTGCATATGTTACATGATTAGATTGTTATGTTCACATGCTATGTTGATATGTTACATATGATGTATGTTATGTTTGATATGCTATGTTTATGCCACTATGTTACATATGATGTATGTTATGTTTGATATGCCATGTTTATGCCACTATGTTACATATGATGTATGTTATGTTTGATATGTCATACATATATGTTGTATGTTATGTTGATTTGCTATGTTACGTATGTTATATGTTATGTTTGATTAAGTCATATATTTACATGATATGCTGCTATGTTATAGATGATACTTGTTATGCTGCCATGTTATGGATGATACATGTTATGTTTACTCACGTTACTTATGCTACATGTTAAGTTGATTACGCCATGTATGTTACATGTTATATTGCTTATATGTTATGAATGTTACATGCCATGATTTATGTCGATGTATGGTTTTTGTGAGTAGGACAGAATCTTACTAAGCCTATGTGCTTATAGTTTATCTTTCCCTCGTACTGCAGATAAGGGTAAGGGATGGATAAACTAAAGGGAGCAGCAGGAGGGGCCAAATGTGTGTGGTAGTGGCATGGTGGAGAAGATCCGTTAGGTCTATATATATATGTTTACCTATGATGATGATGTCTATGGATGTCCTTACTTATGTCTCCTTATGATGATGATGTTTAAGAACTTGAACTAAGCACTAAGTATCTATATATGTTATGATGCATGCTCTATGTTAATAAGAAGAAGTAAAGAAGAAGTAAAAAGAATTATCTATATATGTTATGATGCATGCTCTATGTCAAGAAGAAGAAGTATATATATATGTCAATGCATGTTTATGTTTTAAAAGAAAAAAAAATATGTCTAAAGTCTTCCGCTGTATGAAGTACGAAATATGTATAAATTCTTTCGCTGTAAGTAATGTATGTATGTACGGTCGCGTCACGCGCCGCCCCTTCCGGATTCTGGGTCCGAAAAAAGGCGGGCGTGACAAACACATAGATACCAGATACCATTATGTAAGAGACATCATTAAGAAGATTGAAGGAACTGTCAAGTACATTTCAACATACACTATGGTGGTTGATCCCTTTACCAAACCTATCATGAGAGACTCCTTTGTAGGACATAGAGAGTCGTTAGGTTTCGGTGTTTTATGAAATTTCTCAACTTGTACTATAATGATAATGATGTTTAATAAAAAATATGACTTAATGTACATTTATGGTCCAATTATATTGTTGCACTTGTTATATATATTTATATATGTTATGTGATATAGTAGATATGTCAGGCAGGTAGGTTCACTCTCTCACACGAGTGACCAACTCCTAGAGTGGAGATTAGACAGTTTCTAGCTGTAAGAGGTTTTGAGACTAACCCTGCTAGAACTTAATTCACCCTGATATGTGTTCAGGATGAGGTCATGTGTGACATGATTGACATGGATTTAGTCATATCCATGTGGCCTGTAAGGATCTAGGTTTGAGATCTCAGATATCACCTGCAGTTTATGATACCGTCTTTGAGAGATTCTCTCTGAGATCTCTGGGTAGAGTCTTATGTGTAGACTGAGTCCCATACCTACATAGTGTTAGAGAAATCTGACATATGCCCATATGAGAAATGGAGAATAACATTGTGGCACGTGTTTCATACCACATGTTATACTAGGGAAAGTGGGAGCCTTATTACTTGAGACAGTAAATAATATCCCCGAGCCCCATTGTGTGAGATCTGAGATCCACTGGGAGGCATCTCTTGTACCCTTATTACTTTCGGCTATTTCTTGAGGTCGTGATTCAGTGTTGCAACTTTAGTCCATTTACCTATGGCCCAGAAGATAAATTGAGGTATGAGGGACAGGTCTAGGAAAGCAATTGAGTTATGGCTAATAGATTCTAGTTTGTGAAAAGGAAGACCAATTGACATTACATCAAAATTTTAATATTCACCAACTAGTCTTTTATGTTTATCCGAGGAGGGATTAAGCATATTAGTGAATATAATATTGATCAATGTCTGGGGATACTTTAGATGAGGAAATAAGTTTGATTGGATATAATAAGTCTAGGATCTGGGGTGCAGTGAGATATTGTATCTTGTGATACAACGATGGCTACTCTATCATCCTAACAGGTGTATAGAGTAGTTTTTATATGCAGGTGTACTCATAAGTCGCACAACTTCCAACTCTGTTTGAAAGCTTAGTAGGTTGATGAATTGCATGAGATGTGATCTAATGATGATTATGTTGGAGGATCGTGGCTCGGCTAGAAGGGGGATTGAATAGCCTACGATGTGCTCGATGGAAATTGCATCTTAATCGTCTACAATCGAGGTTAGCGCAGCGGAAATACTAAAACCAAAGAAAATTAAGCTAAACAAAGATAAAGAGAAAACAAACGCTAACAAGAGATTTAAGGTGGTTCATGGTCCTTGTCGTTAGTCCACAGACGATTCGTAAGGCAAATAACTCTATCAAACCAATCCACTAATCTCTCCTTTAGCTCAAGACAAGGTGGAGGTAACCTCTTTACACACGATCCTTCCTCTTACAATATGTTTGAGATGAGAACAAGGAAGAGGAGGTTTGGAACGTTTAGGGCACTTGGTGAGTACTTAGGAGTGGAAGCATTAGCTGCCCCAAGGCCGCCAACCCTTCTTTTTATAGAAAAGAAGGGTTTCTTCACATTCGACATGCAGCAGTCAACTGCTGCTGTTGTCGTTGTCTCACAATGACTTCATCCACGTTGGCATCCCAACCAATGGATAGACAATCAGTCGAATGATGCCCATGCAGTCGAGCTGCTAGTCGAGCTGCCTCGCTTCTGTGGCCATTTCCACATATAGCAGTCGACTGCCAGCCCTTGGCAGTCGACTGATGGTGGAGGAGTCGACTGCAAGCCCTTGGCAGTCAACTATTGGGCCATAAAACCCTAGTTGACATTGGTCCACTAGCAGTCGACTTGGACCAGTCAACTGATATCTATATTAGTCGACTACTATCGAGTAAAACCTCAAACAACAAGATTGTTTGAGCATCCGACCGTCGAATAAAACCTCAAACCACATGTTTGAGCATCCGACACTTCCAATCGTCGGGTAAAACCTCAAACACATGTTTGAGCATCCGACACTTGACTTTAGCAACTTGGCCAATTTCACCTACTTGAGCTACCCCATCCCGAGTTACAATCGCTCAATCTCTCATCTCCCATGGAGTCCCTCAATGAAGATCTCTTCGTTCGACCTGCGTCCCTCGGATACACTAAGCCCGCGGCTTCTCTCATGCCATCCTTTACGTCTTGCCCTGAAGTCTTCTTCCTTTGGCTTCACTCCATTTTCTCCTCGTCCAACGGTCCCTCGGATGCACTAAGCTCACGGCTTCTCCAATGCCATCCTTCACTGACTCAAGGACCCGAGCCATGAGATGATGAACTCGCCAATGCCTCATTAAGCTAACCATGTGTGATTCACCAAGTCCTGCACAACTTGAACACACGCATCAAATCCATAGCAATCCTAACTTAAATGTTAGGGATCGATATGGCCGGCTAGAGGGGGGGTGAATAGCCCTCGTACGTTGGACGTCGTAAATTGCTCGTCTACAAATCGTTAGCGCAAGCGGAATATACAACTATAAGTAAAGACAAGCAAAATATAAACAAGCAATACAACACCGAGATATAACATGGTTCACGGCTACGCCGCTAATCCACGGTCCGATTCGTCCACGGTGAATCACTCCGCCAAAACCAATCACTATCGGTCTCTCCTTTGCACAAAGCTAGGTGGAGGTAACCTTTACAACCAAGATCACTCTTCTTACAATAGGATTGAAGTAAAGACAAGTAAGAAGAGTTTAGAGCTTGTGGGGCACTAGGAAGATCGTTTGAGTAAGCATTAGCCTCTCAACGGGCCGACCGATGGACCTCATCGGGCCGATCGATCGCCTGTAGTCGACCGCCTCACCGAGGCACGAATCTCGCCTTATTGATCAAGGCCGATCCGCCGCGCCTCGAGCCGATCGATGGTCTTGGCCGACCGCCAAGATGGCGATGATCGCTGGCCACAATCCGGGCCAATGATACCCGAACTCACTCGATTAGCGGGCCGATCGCCATGACATGGCAATGATCGGGTGTCTGAAACCCATCCGACACTTGGCCAAATGGCCAAGTTTCACCTAAGAGCTACCCTTCCCGGGTTACAATCGCTCACTCATTTCTGAGTCCTCGCCTCGAGTTCTCTTCGCTCGGCCACGCCCCTAAGAAGATCGACGACTCGCAATGCTCCTTCGCGTCTCTTGCCTCGAAGTCTACTTCCTCCGGCTTCACTCCAAGCTTCTCGTCCGGCGAATTACTAAGTCCTGCACGACTTCAACGCACATATCACATCAACATATCAAACTAACTTAAACCCTTTGCCACACCATCAAAACCATATCACGGCAAGAGATTGCCCTAACAATCTCCCCCTTTTTGATGTGTGGCAATCCGTTTAAGTTAGGTAAAAACATTTGATATACATTCTAAGGTAAGAAAGCATGTAAAGATAAACATGATATAGCAACATGCAACTCCCCCTTAATCCATGAAACTCTCCATGTAAATTTTCTCCCCTTATCATATATTTCTCCCCCTACAATATATTTCTCCCCCTAATGTGATTAACTTAAACATACTTATTTCTCCCCCTTTGACACCATCAAAAAGATTAACCCTAAGTTATAAGCTCATGGCATCAAGTATAATAGAGGAAAAATATGACAAGTTGATTTAAAATTGGGTACCACTTGTTGATGACATTAAGTATATTTCTACCACTTGTTGGTGGCATCAAGTATATTTCTACCACTTGTAGGAGGTTTACAAACTGAATTCGGCCTTCAATATTCTGATTTATAGCTACCAATGATCAAGCTATCAAGATGGCAATGATCGCACAAAGGAATCCAAATTTCTGATTTTCTGGACGAAATTCAGAAATGCATTATAAATTCCAGAAAATTTGAAAAATCATGAAATTTGGGGAACATATTTCTATTAAGTATATCTATCAATGAAAAATAGTTTTTCATGAAAACTCATTATATTTTCTTGTTTTTTCCAAAAATCCAAAACTTCTAAAAACCACTAGGTTTTTTATCATTCTAGTATCAAGTTAGCTACCTAGTTTTGCATCCAATTGTTTCAAAACATGAATATATGTATTTTAAGGTAAGAAATTGTTTTGAAAACATATGAAATATCCAACCATGATCTTTGGGCAATATGTCTATGAATTAAACATAAGCCTTCCCCATGATTGGTCTATTATTGCTATGTTGATACTTTAAATGACCATCTAAATGCCATAGGCATTAGTGGACATTTGTATCATCCTAATATCTCACCCATGCTAAGTTTGCAATCAAGTTAGCCTATAGTGAGTGTGAGATGTATCCTAGGGGGTATTTGTATATACTTAACCCATATATTCATGCAATTCTATCATGGTTAAGTATCAACCTAACATCCTACATGATCATAATGACATATATCAATTAATTCTACATTATGATCATGAAACTCATGTATCCATCAAATAATAGTCATGCATTAGGTATTATACGATGATAATAAACAAATTATCACCTAAAGCATGATTTAAACCTATTTCTCATGATAACATGCCAAGTATCAAAATCATAAGTCATGATTTAAAGACATACATAGGAATTACATCAATCATCATGATTTAAGCATTATTACCTATTTATGGGTACGTTATCATCACCCAACACTATCTAAAAAATGTTGTCCCGTCATCCTAAGTCAACCAAAATATGATATAGATTAAGTCCATATGGTTGACTACCCTAGGGTTATTCTAACCCTTAAGGATGGATTTTGGAACCCAAAATAAATTCTTTCCTATTGGGTTCACTAAATATTCCTTGGGGATCCATTTTCTAGCTATTGCTTTCTTTTTATCTTGTCCCCTAGCTATTAGGCATTTATAGGCCTTTTCATTTTTCTTTTCTTTGTATCCTAGGCCTTTCTTGTTAAAACTAGCTCTTTGGCTCCCTAAGATCATGTTCAATGTGTTGGAGCCAATAGTGAATTTCTCTAGGGCTTTGGTTAAGTAATCTACCTTTTCCCTTAATGCCCTATTTTCCTCTATGCATGCATCATTAATATTTAAAAGCATATAATCATGTGAGCATGCATCATCATTTAAGCTAGAAGAAATATTATCATTTTCATTTAAGCATGCCTTTTCTAATTTTTGTTCTAGGTCCTTAATTTGATCTAGCATGCTTTTGTTTTTCTTCTTTGCCCTAAATAAATCCTTAGTTAAGCTAGAAACCATGGAAACTATTTTCTTAGGGGTTAGATTTGTTACCATAGTTTCCATGTCCTCTTCTTCTTCGGATGATGTGGAAGCTCCCCCTTCATTTGAGCTCTCCCCATTTGAGCTTGATTCTTCATTTTCGGATGAAGAGCAATCCAAATCATCAAAGGCCATCAAGGCCAAATTGGTGACAAAGGCATTCTCCTCATCCGATGATGATGAGGAGGATGAGGATGGGTCATCCCAAGTCCTTGCCTTGAGAGCCTTAGCCTTTCCCTTTTCCTTTGTCTTCTTCTCCTCTTCCTTCTTTTTCTTGCTCCCCTTTTTCTTCTTCTTTTCTTCTTTCTTTTTCTTCTCTTCTTTGCTTTTGTTTAGGAGGGGACAATTGTCCCTTATGTGTCCCTCTCCTTGGCAATTGTAGCATATGACCTTCCCCCTTGGTCTTCTACTCCTATCATTAGATTTATCAAATCTAAAATTCTTAAATGCACGTCTTACCCTCCTTACCATATATGCTTCTTCGGTGCTATCCATGGAGGAGGAGGAAGACGCTTCGTCATCGGAGGAGGAGGGGATTTCCATCTTCTTCTTCCCCTTACTTGCCAATAATGCTACTCCTCTTGAGGGTTGAATTCTAGGCTCCTCTTGTATTCCCTCAAGCCTAGTTTCGTGAAGCTCCATGGTTGAAAAGAACTCCTTCAAGGTGCTCACTTCTAAATTCTTTGAGATATAGAATGAGTCCACCATGGAGCTCCACTTTGAGGACCGGGGAAAGGCATCTATGGCCTTCATTACCATATCCCGGTTTGATAGCTTCTCACCTACACTTGTTAGTCCATTTAAAATTTCTTTGAATCTAGAATGCAAAGAAATTACCTTTTCTCCCTTTTCTAATTTGATGTTGGATAGTTGGGAGCGGAGGAGATCTCTCCTTGCTAGCTTTGCCTCGGATGTGCCTTCATGAAGCTCAATTAGCTTCTCCCACATCTCCTTGGCGCTTAGGCATTCTCCTATTCGGTTGATTTCTTGTTGGGGGAGCACATTGTAGAGATGGTGCTTGGCTTTGGAGTTTGCAAGGTGCTCCTCTCTTTGCCTCTTGGTCCACCTAGATTTCTCTATTGGCTTTCCTTCTTCATCCCTAGGCAAAACGAAACCGGATTCCATTGTAATCATTATATTAAAATCCGTTTCGAAAAATACCTCCATTCGTTTCTTCCACCAAGCGAATTCTCCTTCAAACTTCGGAGGATGGATGTTGGAGCCGGCCATTTTTGATGTAGGGCTTGTTGCGGCGGTTAGTCCGGTGACAAGCAACCTCGGCTCTGATACCACTTGTTAGGGATCGATATGGCCGGCTAGAGGGGGGGTGAATAGCCCTCGTACGTTGGACGTCGTAAATTGCTCGTCTACAAATCGTTAGCGCAAGCGGAATATACAACTATAAGTAAAGACAAGCAAAATATAAACAAGCAATACAAACACCGAGATATAACGTGGTTCACGGCTACGCCGCTAATCCACGGTCCGATTCGTCCACGGTGAATCACTCCACCAAAACCAATCACTATCGGTCTCTCCTTTGCACAAAGCTAGGTGGAGGTAACCTTTACAACCAAGATCACTCTTCTTACAATAGGATTGAAGTAAAGACAAGTAAGAAGAGTTTAGAGCTTGTGGGGCACTAGGAAGATCGTTTGGAGTATAAGCATTAGCCTCTCAAAGGCTTACACCCTCTCTTTTTATAGAGAGGGCTAACTTCTTCCCGTTTGCCGCCATCAGTCGACTGCCGCCCTTGGCAGTCGACTGCCGTCACTACAACGGCCTCCGAACACGTCGGATCCCGACCGTTGTAGTCCAACGGAACTCTTGGCAGTCGACTGATGGACCTCATCGATCACGCCTCCGTAATCGACGCCTCCGGCTACGACGGTCAATGGCGAACCCTTATTGACTACCGATCGTCTTTGCCTTGATCGATGGTCTTGGTGTTAGTGCTTATAAGCTCCACATATTTCCACAATGGCATGATATTGTCCACTTTGGGTCTAAGCCCTCATGGTTTTATTTTTGGGCTTTACCCAAAAGGCCTCATACCAATGGAGATATCTTTTTTCTTATAAGCACATGATCTTTTCCTTGTCTTACCAATGTGGGACTTTGATTGTATTCCCCATACTCCCAACAATCCCCCCCTCAAACGAAGGACCACATTGGGCCCCCCGTCAAGCCTATCCCTCCTCGAAGGATTTTCTCTGCTTGATGTCCGATCTTCAACCCACCAGGACTTCCTGCCAGTTGTTCGGTCCCCCCGACCCAACTAGACTTCCTTCCTGATGTCTGGTTCTCTTGATCCGGACGTGGGAGCTCAACTTCCTTCGTTCGAGGTTCATGGCTTGACATGGACCACGGCTCTGATACCAATTGTTAGTGCTTATAAGCTCCACATATTTCCACAATGGCATGATATTGTCCACTTTGGGTCTAAGCCCTCATGGTTTTATTTTTGGGCTTTACCCAAAAGGCCTCATACCAATGGAGATATCTTTTTTCTTATAAGCACATGATCTTTTCCATGTCTTACCAATGTGGGACTTTGATTGTATTCCCCATACTCCCAACAATCAAGGAGGTTGGAGGTGGCACAAGGTGGTTGGATGAAACACCTCATCCTTGAGTTGGGATAAGAACCTCACCTTGGACACTACCTATGTCTAAATTCATAGATCAATATCCATAAATAGACCTGTTCACGCCAAGCAAATCACAAGAATTCAAGAGCTCTCAACACGCCGTCGTAACGCCGCTACTACTACTCACATTTGCTACGACGAAGTGCCGCCGACAACGAAAGCTACATCTTCTACTTATAAGAGTTGTCGGTATATTTATTTAAGTTCTACTTCTTTAAATTGTCTTTGTGCTTTAATCGTAACAAGGAAAGGGGGAGTGTCCCTTTGCCCTGATTTCTTTTTGTAATCGTTGCTCCTACTTCCAACGAAGAGGAGTGGTTTTAGTGAATTGCCCTCCGTACGTGATCAAGGATCACTAGGGCCGTGGATTAGCAATCGAAAGATTGTGAACCACGTAAAAATATCTTGTCTACTTTATATTTCCGCTGTGCATTCTCTACTTGCTTTTTACTTATTGCAAAAGTTTTTAACGACACCGTATCGCTATTCACCCCCCCCTCTAGCGACACTTTCGATCCAACAAAGGGCCGTGTACAACAAGGCCGGACTCGGGTTTAACTCAAATACAACCAATAAGTCATATATGTCTATAGTAAACCAACATAAGAAAAATGTCCAAGCATGGGTCCCTAAGACCACTTTGATGTCAACTTTAGGATCTAACATGTATTGGGTTCCCAAGGACCAAATTCACTATGTGAATAGACCCACTCGATTCAATGGTCCAGGGGGAGCCAATACAAAATGTATTTTTGTTAAGTCTTAGAAATTGCATGCTTAGTTTTTCCTTTATTTTTAGAATGGTTAGATAGGACTCATAACCAACTAAAATCCTGCGAAAAGATTGAGCCTCGGGGAGCCTCTTTTCAAAAATAAACCAACTAAAATCCTACGAAAAGATTGAGCCTCTGGGAGCCTCTTTTCAAAAATAACTAGTTAGACCAAGACGTAGTCTCAAGTAAGTCGAGTTATCAATTTCTTGAAATTAGCTTTGTCTAAGGAAGTGGTCGTTGTTCCGATCAAAGAAGGCCTCTGTGCCTCGCCACGACCTTGAAGCTAATCTCTTGAAAAGATTACTTGATGAGCTTAGACTAAATCCGAATCTAACCTAATGTTGGTTAATTTAAATTCATTAAAATTAATCAAGTAAAATTGATAGTCATCTCACAATAACACATAGGAATAACATGTTTTGATCATGTAGATATTGGTGAGATGATTTAGGTTTAAAAACTTACAAACAACCCTTTAGTAATTCCAATATCCGATCCAACTACCTTATGTGTAGGATCAATGGATGTTGGACAGTGGTTGCTCCCGACACATGACCGGGGATCAACTCAAATTTTCGAAGTTACGATTCAAACGACAAGGATCGGTAGCCTTCGGAAATAACGTCAAGCTCAAAATCATCGGATCAGGTGATATTGAGCTCAACTCTAACTTTACAATTCAAAATGTCTTATTAGTAGAAAACTTTCAATATAATTTACTTAGTGTAAGCCAATTGTGTGATAACAATTATAAGGTCATATTTCTAGAAAATGAATGCGTAATCAAAATAAATGCAACATCTAAAATAATACTTAAAGGAACTAGGAGTAGCAACATCTACACAATAAATTTACCCAACTCCTCAACCAAGTGTCTTATGACACAGCAAGAGGAATCTTGGTTATGGCAATCAAGACTGACACTGCACTCCAAGACTCGGCCCACAAGATGAGTGAGTGGCTTGGTTATAGGTTTGCATAAACTAAACAACTTGGATAATAAAATATGTAATGCTTGTCAACAAGGTAAACAATCTAGGACACAACATCAATTAACTAATCAAGAACGAACCAAAAGTGTTCTTGAGCTCCTACACATGGATCTATTTGATTCACATGGAGCTAAGTCACTCAATGGTAGTCAATTTTGCTTAGTCATAATTGACGACTATTCTAGATTTACTTGGGTTAGGTTTATCAAACATAAAAATGATACCCTAGACCAACTAATCAATCTTTGTAGGTTAATCAAAATCAAAAGAACCTTAAGATTAAAAGACTTAGAAGCGATCATGGTGGTGAATTCGAAACCACAGGTTTACTGATTGTAACCTAAACGGATACCACCATGAGTTTTCATGTCCAAGAACCCCACAACAAAATGGGTTAGTCGAACGGAAAAATAGAACCCTACAAGAATCCGCTAGGACAATGTTAAACGAGAATAACCTACCCGATAGATTTTGGCAGGCGTTAGTACGGCTTGCTATGTCCAAAATAGGATCCTTATGGTAAAGAGGCACCAAAAGACCTCGTACGAGATTTATCACGATAAAATACCGAACATCAAGTACTTTAGGGTATTTGGATGCAAGGTACATATCTTAAACACTAAGGATTACCTAGGAAATTCAAATCCAAAACCTCATCGAACCTTTCTAGGATACTCAACCACCGAGAGCTTATAGGGTATACAATCACGACACTCTTAGAGTCGAAGAAACCATTAATATAGTTTTCGACGAAGGACACGAACCCGCTCAATCCTTAACAAAACCAACTAGCAAATCAACTTATAGCGAACCCGACTGATCTTGAACTTGAATCTCGCCTAACCCAAGTCATCCTATCGACCAAGTGATAGATGACTCTAACCCAAGTCAAACTAGAACTCACCCAAGTCATCCTATCGACCAAGTGATAGATGACCCTAACCCGAGTCACACTAAGACTCAAACAAATCATCCTATCAATCAAGTTATAGGTGATCCAAATTTAGGGGTTCGAACTAGAGCTTCATATCGAAACCTTAGTCAAATCTCGTTAATTTCCAAAATCGAACCCAAAACTATTGAACAAGCACTTCTTGATCCCGACTGGATTATTGCTATGCAAGAAGAGCTAGCTCAATTCACTAGAAATGAAGTCTGGGAATTAGTACCACCACCTAAAGAAAAATCAACTATTGGAACAAGGTGGGTATTTCGAAATAAACTTGATGATAAAGGTGAAGTAGTTAGAAATAAAGCTAGGTTAGTCGCAAAAGGGTTTAGTCAAGTCGAAGGTTTAGATTACGATGAGACCTACGCCACCGTAGACAGACTAGAGTCCATCCGAATGATGTTAGCATATGCTGCACATCGAGGTTTTAAATTGTTTCAAATGGATGTCCAGTCAGCATTTTTGAATGGATACATTAAGGAAGAAGTTTACGCTACCAACCTCCGATTCAAAATCTAGATAAACTGACCATGTCCTTAGACTTAAGAAAGCCCTATATGGACTCAAACAAGCCCCAAGAGCTTGGTATGCGAAAGGCTTTCGATCTATCTTAAGTCCAAAGGATTCAACCAAGGTTTAGTCGACCCAACCTTATTCGTTAAAACCGTAGGAAAAGAAATCTTTATAGCCCAAATCTATGTAGATGATATAATTTTTGGAACTTCCAACTCGATCCTGCTAAACGAATTCATCTCACTTATGGAAAGTGAATTTGAAATGAATTTAGTAGGAGAGTTAAGTTTCTTCTTAGGTTTACAAATTAAACAAACTAAAGATGGAATATATTTACATCAACAAAAATATACTAAGGACTTAATAAATCGATTTGGAATGCAAGATGCTAAAATAATCAATACACCTATGACAACTAATGTTAATATAAACGAAGATGTAGAAGGAAAACCCGTTGACCTAAAATACTATAGGAGCGCAATAGGAAGTCTCCTATACTTAACCGCGATGACCGAGCATTTTATTCGCAGAAGTATGTGCGCAAGGTTACAAACTGTGCCAAGGAGTCTCACCTAACCCTAGTCAAGCGTATCCTTAGATATCTAAAGGGCACGCTAAACGAGGTATTTGGTACCCTAGATCTACCGAGTTTAATCTAATCGGCTACTCCGACTCGACTATGCGGTAGTAAACTCGATAGAAAGAGCACGAGTGGTTGTTGTCAAATCCTCGGCTCGAGTCTAGTAAGTTGGTGCGAGGAAGCGATTGCGCTTGCCTTATCTACCACCGCCAATACGTTGCGATGGGTGAGTGTGTCTCTCACTCGTGGATGAAGCACACTCTCCAAGACTTTAGCTTAATCTTTAACAACATTAAAACCTACATAGATAACATTAGTTCAATTAACTTAACTAAAAATCCAATATGTCATTCTAGGACAAAACATATAGAAGTTAAACACCACTTCATTAGGGAACATGTAACTAATGGAACTATACAACTAGAGTATGTTGAGTCCAAATCAAACCTAGCGGACATCTTCACCAAACCACTACCCGAAGCAATTTAGTTTATTAAGACTGAAAGTTAGGTATGTGCGTAATAGAGTAGGATTTAAATTTTTCTATATATGTACTCTACTTTTGCTTCTTTTATGAAATTAGCCTAAGTCTTACCTTAGAAATCATATACCTATAGATTTAAGGAGCTAACACATCTCACAACACATAGGACTAATGTGTTTGTGTACTTAGCCAATGAGACGGGCGTGAGATGTTAGGACCTTACTCACAGTTCCGGATGTAGATTCAGTGCATCGACATGAACCATGGAGTATAATTATTTAAATTAATCAACTCCTTCAAGACTTATTGATCATTCTATATCAATCAAGTCCAACCGAGTTGTACATTTTAGATGAACATATTTTCAAGCTTATTATTATTTAAAAAATATATATATATATATTATATTGGGAACTTGCTTGGACTTACAAACCTTAAAATATATTTACAAACTTTTTGAGTTAAGGCAAAAGGGGAGAAAGTCACAAAAGTAAGGAAGAAAGTAAACAAAATTATTACCTTTTATATTAAGTAATTCCGTTTACTTAAGCAACTATTAAGGGAGTAAAATTATTTTTCAAGAACTCACCTTCGGTCAAGGGGGAGGTTACCTCAAAGGGAGAACTTGAAACAATAATATTTCACTCATGCTTAATCTTTATGCTAGCTCACTCATGCTTAATCTTTATGCTAGCTCATTCATACTTAATCATTATGCTAGCTCATTCATATTTAATCATTATGCTAGCTCATTCATATTTAATCTTTATGCTAGCTCATTCATATTTAATCTTTATGCTAGCTCATTCATGCTTAATCATTATGCTAGCTCATTCATATTTAATCTTTATGCTAGCTCATTCATGCTTAATCATTATGCTAGCTTCTCGTTATGCTTAATTTTTCCTTAACTTTTGTGTCGGTTTGCCATGAATCAAAGGGGAGATTGTTGGTGCAAAGGGGCACCAAAGTCGAACCGTATTTTGATTATGGCAAAAGGCTCAATAGTTAAGGGTATATTTGTTATCTTACGAGCTCAATTAAGTGTGCGTAAATGCTAAAGTTGAGCGGAAGGTTCGCGACACCGGTGGGAACCGAGGTGGTCGCAACGCCTTGAGGGACTTCGGAGGAAGCCGAGGTACTCGGGTGAAGACCGGAAGCGAGGCTACAAGGTAAGCTCGTGTGAAAGCGAAGCAAGGTCGTTAAGCGTAGATCCGACCCAATACCTCCAATGGAAGGTCTAGGTCGAGATCAGATGGTTAGAACCATCGTACTTTATATTTTAAGCTAACTTGTACTGCAGTCCAAAACCCTTTGACTAGATCTGCTAGTCAAGTTCCACCTCGAGAAGAGCTCAATTTCAAGGGGGTGAATTTGGACTTGACTCGTGTTTTGGTACAAAGGGTGATGTGGCATCAAGGTGGACATCCAAACCATCACCAAGCTTCCTTGTGGTGGACGCCCAAAATAAGGTGAGTTGGCACAAGATGGTTGGCTCCCATGATGTGGCACAAGTTGAATGGCTCCAACAAGTTGGCGCCCAAGGAGGTTGGAGGTGGCACAAGGTGGTTGGATGAAACACCTCATCCTCAAGTTGGCGCCCAAGGAGGTTGGAGGTGGCACAAGGTGGTTGGATGAAACACCTCATCCTCAAGGTGGCGCCCAAGGAGGTTGGAG
Organism: Wurfbainia villosa; assembly: GCA_025175895.1. Taxonomy (NCBI): domain Eukaryota; kingdom Viridiplantae; phylum Streptophyta; class Magnoliopsida; order Zingiberales; family Zingiberaceae; genus Wurfbainia; species Wurfbainia villosa. The sequence goes on from CM045997.1 coordinate 87,185,975, forward strand.
GTGGCACAAGGTGGTTGGATGAAACACCTCATCCTCAAGTTGGCGCCCAAGGAGGTTGGAGGTGGCACAAGGTGGTTGGATGAAACACCTCATCCTTGAGTTGGCGCACAAGGAGGTTGGAGGTGGCACAAGGTGGTTGGATGAAACACCTCATCCTTGAGTTGGGATAAGAACCTCACCTTGGACACTACCTATGTCTAAATTCATAGATCAATATCCATAAATAGACATGTTCAAGCCAAGCAAATCACAAGAATTCAAGAGCTCTCAACACGCCAGAATCGCCGCTACTACTACTCACATTTGCTACGACGAAGTGCCGCCGACAACGAAAGCTACATCTTCTACTTATAAGAGTTGTCGGTATATTTATTTAAGTTCTACTTCTTTAAAGTGTCTTTGTGCTTTAATCGTAACAAGGAAAGGGGGAGTGTCCCTTTGCCTTGATTTCTTTTTGTAATCGTTGCTCCTACTTCCAACGAAGAGGAGTGGTTTTAGTGAATTGCCCTCCGTACGTGATCAAGGATCACTAGGGCCGTGGATTAGCAATCGAAAGATTGTGAACCACGTAAAAATATCTTGTCTACTTTATATTTCCGCTGTGCATTCTCTACTTGCTTTTTACTTATTGCAAAAGTTTTTAACGACACCGTATCGCTATTCACCCCCCCCTCTAGCGACACTTTCGATCCAACACTTGGCGCCGACCGCCTAAGATGGCCGATCACGCCACAATCCATCCAATCGATATACCGAACTCACTGACTCAGAGCAATGACTACCATGACATGGCAATGACCGGTGTCGGAAAACCCATCCGACACTTGGCCAAATGGCCAAGTTTCACCTAAGAGCTACCCTTCCCGGTTACAATCGCCACTCATTTCTGAGTCCTCGCCTCGTTCTCTTCGTTTCGCCACGCCCCTCAAAGATCAGACGGCTCTGCAATGCTCCTTCGCGTCTCTTGCCTCGAAGTCTACTTCCTCCGGCTTCACTCCAAGCTTCTCGTCCGGCGGTCCCTCGGATGCTCCAAGCGCACGGCTTCCGCAAAGCTATCCTTCACCGACTCAAGGCACGAGTCATGAGATGTGAAACTCGCCACTGCTCCATGTGCGAATTACTAAGTCCTGCAAGACTTCAACGCACATATCACATCAACATATCAAACTAACTTAAACCCTTTGCCACACCATCAAAACCATATCACGGCAAGAGATTGCCCTAACATTAAATCCTTTGCCACACACATCAAAACCAAACACATACTTGGGTTGATTGCCTTGATAATCTCCCCATTTTTTATGTGTGGCAATATGTTTAAGTTAGGTAAAACATTAGCAAAACAAGCATGTAAATCAAACATGAAATCAAATACTCCCCCTTAATACATGCAAACTCCCCCTTAACACATGCTAATTTTCCCCTAGTATGATTAACTTAAACTTCACACTTCTCCCCCTTTGACACCATCAAAAACATCATACTTATATTATACAATGAGGTATCACTATCCAAGGGGAAGAAAAATAACAAAACATGCCAAAAAAAAAACACTCAAAGTAGGTTATTGTGCTCTTGCACAACCCATCAGTCGACTGCATCAGAATGTCAGTCGACTGGCACATGAAAATCAACATTTTTTAATTTCTGAAGCTTACTTCAGAAATGCATTAAAAATTCATCAAAATTCAAAATATCATAAAATTTGGGGAACATATTTTTGATGAGTCCCTTTATGAAGGAAAAATAGTTTTTCATGAAAATTCATTTAATTTTCAAAAATTAGGTAAAGACTCAAAAGTTGTAAAAGTTCTCAATTATGTATCAACTTTAAAAGCTAGTTTTTCCTTAAAACATTTCATAACATAATATCTAAGTTTTTGAAACATGAAATGGTCTTAAATCATTCAAAATATCCAACCATGAGCTTTGGGAAATATGTCCATGAATTAAACATATGTTTTCCCTATTGTTGGTCTATGATTACTCTATCATGATACATATAATGATTCATCAAAATGCCATAAGCATTAGTGAATCACTTCTATCAACCTAACATCTCACCCATTGCTATGTTTTCAATCAAGTTAGCCTTATGATGAATCTAAGATGTAACTAAGGTATTTATACATCACCATAAATTTCATGCAATTTCTACTCAAGGTTAAGTATAATCCAAAATCACAACACATCATGATCAAGTATCTAGTATCACCCCACATGCTCATAAGTCAACCATTTTACATGATATAAAATAAAATAAAATATGGTTGATTATCCTAGGTTTTTCTAACCTTTAAGGATTGACTTGGGAACCCAATATAAGTTCTTTCCAATAGGGTTCACCAAGTATTCCTTTGGGATCCATTTTTTAGATACCATTATAGTCTTTGATTGCCCCCAAGCAATTAGACAATGTTAGACTTTTTCATTTTTATATCCCTTATATCCTAGGCCCTTTTTGTTGAAACTTGCCCTTTGGCTTCCAATGATCATATCCAATGTATTTGAGCCAATAGTAAATTTTTCAAGGGCATTAGTAAGGTAATCTACCTTTTCCCTTAGAATCTATTTTCTTCTAAGCATGCATCCTTTGAACTAGAAGAAATAAAATCATTATGTGAACATGCATTTTTCAATTTTTCTTCTAGAGTTATAATTTCATTTTACATGCATTTATTTTTCTTTTTAGTCCTAAATAAATTTCTGGTCTACTTTGAGATCATAGAAATATCTTCTTGAGAGGGAAGTTTCTTTACCTCACTTACCTAATCTTCTTTCAATTTTGAGGTTGATGCTCCCCCTACACTTGAGCTCTCCTCCTCACTTGTGCTTCCTTCTTCTTGCTCAGAGGAGGTGGAGGCTATATCGTCCATTCCCATAAGTGAAAAATGGGAGACTATTTCTTCTTCCTCCGATGAATATGGATAATCCCATGTGGAGGCTATATAATCCATTCTCAAAAGTTTTGGGTTTTTGACTTCCCTTTTTCTTTCTCCTTTGACTTCTTCTCTTCTTTCTTCTTGTCATTTTTCTTCCTTTCTTCCTTGCTCATCTTCAACAAAGGACACTCATCCCTCATGTGTCCTTCTCCTTGGCAATTGTAGCAAATGACCTTCCTTGGCCTTCTCCTATCATGAGATTTGTTAAATTTAAAACTTTTTAAGGCACACCTTACCTTTCTTACCATGTATGCCTCCTCATTGTTATCCATTGAAGATTCCGATTCATCATTGGATGAGGAGGGTATGGAATTCTTCTTTTTCCCTTTGTTTGCTACTAGCGCCACTCCCCTTGATTGAGTACTTGGCTCTTCTACTATACCTTCAAGCCTAGTTTCGTGAAGCTCCATAGCAGAAAAGAATTCTTCTAGAGTACTTACTGTTGGGATGTAAACTGAAAAGTCTATCTTTTGTATGACCATCTTTATTTTGAAATAAGAATCACATGATTATTGTTTGCATATTTATGGTTATGCATATTGTCTAATACATTACATTGTAGATAACATGGTGTGTGGTGTCACACGAGAGATCATGTTATCGGCTCCTTGTAAAGTATAAGTAAAGGCTGACAATCGAGATGACTTTGGACAAACCATTGGTATGTTTGTAGTGTGATTTGGTATTGGTTTGTCTTGACCATAGAATCACACTAGTACACTTTGTGTGTATTGAGCAGGACTGACTTAGAGGTGATTCGATTTATTGCTGACTACATAATTGAATCGGACCTCAGATATTATATTGTACATGCTCTTAATCCCGATATAATAACGGGCACATATACTTAGTATTCATTTCTTTGATTTACCAATGGGCAAGATTTATAGATTAAATCGATAGGCTCGGTAAGTTGGGAAATGATATTATTTATATGGTGTGTCGTTAATTATAGGAGGAAATCGTGTCCTATATATTAGGATGATGATGTTCCGTTGAGGAGATCATAAGGTTCATCATGTAAACCCTGCAGGTGGACTTGGTCCGGCATGATGATAAGGATGAGTGGTACTACTCATGGAGTTAGATGTTGATTAATTAATGGTCAATAAATTAATTAATCGATGGACATTCGAGATCTTAAACACGAGAAGATAAATATACAAATAATATATGTTGCACATATTAACTTATGGGGGTTCGTGAGATAGATCAATGATAATCCTTTATTGGATTGGATTATCATTAATGGATCGGACTTTATGTGGGCTTGATCCATTGGGTGGCCAAGATCCAACTCCTCCTCATGGTCCCTATTGTAGCCTATTAAAACATCATGAAACCTAGATCGAATGGATGAAAACAAAACTCTAGATCCAACGGTAGAGATTAAATCTCTAGATCCGACGGTTGAGATTAAATCTCTAGATCTGACGGTTGAGATTAAATTCCTAGAACCAATGGTGGAGATTAAAACAAGGCTTATCCCTAACTCTATAAAAGGAGAGGCTAGGGTGGGCGGCAAGAATAATTAGAAACAAGATAGGATTAGGGTTGCGAGGCAAGGATCTTGGAGGCTAGGGTTTTGGAGTTTGGTTTGGGCGGCAACAAATAAGGAATTTGTTTCCTTTCTTCTTCTTCTTCCATAGGTTGCCGGCGCCCTTCCTTCTTCTTCTCCCCTTGGTTTGGCCGGCATCCAACCTTCTCCCCTTCATCTTTGGCCGGAGCTTAGGGTCTTCCCCTTGTAGCTTTTGGTCGGCCCTCTTCTTTATCTCCTTGTTCTCCTTCTTGGCCGGCGGCAAGCACCAAGCTTGGAGCTTGGTGGCTGGTTGTAAGAAGGAGAAGTGCTTTGTTTCTCTACTTCCTCTTGTTCGAAGCGAGCAAGGAAGGAAGATTGGTGATCTAGGAGCTTCAACTTTTGGAAGATCGTCGCTCACACGACGTCCAAAAGGAGGAAGGACATACAATAGAAGATCAAGAGGTATAACATTTGTTTATATTATTTTGTAACATGTCTATATTTGTTCTTTAATCATATGTATGTTATATATTCTATTTTGTGGCTAAAATAAATTGGACCCCGAATATAGATACAAAAGCCAGCGATTCGTACATCGTCTATTTCGCGGCTATTAGTAGAATAGAGGTTGGTGGCTTGAACAACAAGTTTGTTCAAGCGACCACTCTAATCGAATAGCACGATGATGAAACGGTTTCTTGGGTGTTCCCTTTTTTCTAGGATTAAATTTTTTTAATCCGGAGATATCGATGGGATCACCATGAACAAGCAACCGAGTTGAAGTGGGAAGCGAAGTTCCTACCTTCAAGTGGTATCAGAGCCACGGTTTCTGGTTTTGTGTCTTTAGGATTTGGTTACTTTTATGGACTTTTCATATATTATATGTGTCGGATAATAGTAGGATATGCGTAGGTTAACTTTTTGGTTGCAAGCATAGGATCCAACTATTATGGCCATATGTGTGTATGTGATTGTATGTGTGTAATTGTATATTTGTTGATTCCTCGGGGTTGACGAGGCTAGTATTTAATTTTTGTAATTAGATATGGCATTATTTAGCCACTCTTTTTATTTTAGTTTACTTTCGATCAAGATTTCATGTACACTCCCTCGTGGAGTATAGGATCGATGAATGTAAATTAAAATATTTTTTCTCGGCTCGGATCTCCGGATGGCTTGTACATGGCGTAGGGAGGAGCAGACGAGATGACAACGCGACAGGAGACATATTGAAGACAAAAGCCATAATAGTTGGAAATTTTTTTATTTTTCATATTTATTGCTTATTGTTTGATATGCATGTTGTAGGCTAGAAAATTTCTCAATTTCAAATTACTAAGTGGGAGAGGGATATTTTTATAAATTCCCATGGCCTCCATTACTATTTGACATGTGATGCAAACAAACTTTCACGTCGGCTCTGAGTGCCTTCCTCCCCATCGGATGAGTTTGTTTGCAGATCACAAGGTCGAATATGGTTGTAGGAAATTATTAAGGAGGGTGTGTACTTCCCCATCGGAAGGCACATAACTCGAGATAATTACCTTGGTACCGAGTAATGGTGAACACTTTAATACAAATATAAGTATCCTCTCCATCGGAGTCACTGCTTTTATTTGTAGGGCCGAAGAGGAACCAACTATTAATTTTACTTGTCAAAAGGTTAGGTTGACAAGATAGTAAAATTAATGGGTAAAACCTCCTCTTACAAATATAGAATTCATATATGTCCACACTATCGTGGCATACGATATTCTCGGTGTTTTGAGGTATTGGTTGATTTTAAAATTTTATTGTTTGAGGAATCAATAATTTTTTGAAATGTAATGTTTTGATCAATGTGATTCTTAGGTTTTCTTTCAAAATGACTTTCAACCCGCTTGCTGTGATACTGAAAGAAAATAAACTTACTGGACCCAACTATGTTGATTGGAAGAGGAATCTTGACATTGTCTTGACTGCTGAGGAATACAAAAATGTACTCCTCGAAGAGTGTCCTCCTAAGCCTTCGGATGATTCTGGGGAAAAGGAGAAAGAGAGTTATAAGAAGTGGATCAAGGCCGATGAGATGACGCGGTGTTACATTTTGATATCTATGTCAAATGTACTACAACATCAGCATCAAGCCATGCCCACTGCCTATGACATGATGCTCAATCTCAAAGAGCTTTTCGGACACCAGAATCGGGCTACTAGGTAGGAAGCCATGAGGAACCTAATGACAACCACCATGATCGAGGGAAACCCATGAGGGATCATGTTCTCAAGATGAAGGCTCATTTGAATGAGCTGGAAGTCCTCGGAGCTGAGATCGATGGGGAAACCAAGGTCGATATCATTCTCTAGTCTCTACCTAGGAGTTTTGAGCAGTTTCGCCTAAACTACAACATGAACAAGAGGTTGTATTCGTTGGCGGAGCTTCTGACAGAACTCCAGGCGAAAGAGGGGCTTTTTCGTCAGAGTGCTCAGGCATAAGCCATGGTTGCCCAAAAGGTTTCTACTTCTAAGCCGAAAGGCAAGAAGAAGAAGAAACAAGCTGGGGCAAAGGCAGTGGGAGGAACTCAGGGAGGAGTGAAGAAGCCAAAAGGCAAGTGCTTTACTTGTAAGCAGACTGGACACTGGAAGAAGGACTACCCCAACCGCAAGCAGAACAAAGGTATATCTTTTGGTCTAGCCGTTGAAACATGTTTAGCGGTGTTATCTACTGGCACCTGGTGTGTAGATACGGGAGCCACTAATCATGTATGCAATACTTTGCAGGGGTTCCAGGAAACCAAACGACTAGCTGAAGGGGAGATTACCGTATACTTGGGCTATGCCACGAAGGTGGCCGCTGTTGCAATCGGAGATGTTTATTTATCTTTTGAGAAAAATAAAGTTTTGGTTCTTAAGAATTGCCTTTATGTACCTTTATTTAGAAAGAATTTAATTTTGATTTCTAAATTGTTTATGGATGGATATTCTATTTCTTTTAATGACAGAGTTGTTATAAAAAGGAATAGGAAGATTATCTGTTCTGGTGCATTGATAGGAAATTTGTACACACTTGAACCAAAAGCTCCCACGATGCAAATAGAAGTTAATAACTCATCTTCTAATTCCAATAAGAGAAAAGAACCTTCGAAGATGAACCAAACATATCTTTGGCATCTAAGACTTGGTCATATTGACCTAAGCAAAATTCAAAGTTTGATAGCTGATGGACCTTTGGGCTTATTAGTGGTGGAAGATTTCCCAACCTGCGAATCTTGCTTGGAGGGTAAAATGATTAAGAGACGTTTTAAGGCCAAGGGGTATAGAGCTAAAGATGTGTTAGAATTGGTTCATTCTGATTTGTGTGGTCCTATGTCTATCCAGGCTAGAAGTGGTTTTGAGTATTTCGTCTCTTTTATAGATGATTATTCGATATATGGATACATTTACTTGATGCGTCACAAGTCTGAATACTTTGACAAGTTCAATGAAATCAAGGCTGATGTGGAGAAACGTCAAGGTAAAAGTATCAAGACACTACGATCTGATCGTGGTGGTGAGTACCTCTTGGGAGAGTTTAGGAATTACTTATCAGAGGCTGGAATTCAATCCCAATTGTCTACACCTGGCACACCCCAACAGAATGGTGTAGTAGAGCGAAGGAATAGGACTCTTTTGGAGATGGTTAGATCGATGATGAGTTATTCTCGTCCAGTTACATGTTGCTAGTTACACATTGGATGTACTAGAGGATCTTGTATTACAGACTTGGTCCCATCGTCAGTGCCTTCTACTCACGAATTGTGGGTGGTGAAGCCTAGTCTAAGACATATTCATATTTGGGGGAGTCCAGCACATGTGCTAAAGGCGGATGCTGGTAAGTTGGAACCCCGTACAGAAGTCCACATGTTCGTTGCCTATCCTAGAGGAACGAAAGGTATTTTGTTTTATAGTCCTAGAGATCAGAGGGTGATCATTAGCATGAATGCCAAATTTCTAGAGGAAGACTATGTGATGAACCACAAGCCCATGAGTAAGATTGTTCTGGAGGAATTGAAAGGGGAAGTCACTTCTTCAGTACAACCGGTACAAGAGGATATACCATAAGTCATTGCACCGCATGTCACAGAGGATACACAGGTGATACCTCGTCGTAGTGGGAGGGTTGTTAGACAACCTAATAGATTCATGTTCTTGGGAAAATCTTCTGATTTGGTCCCTGGCAAACATGAACCTGATCCCTGGACATATGATGAGGCAATCCAAGATAAAGATGCAGTATCTTGGCAAAGTGCAATGAATGCTGAGATTGAATTTATGGATTCAAATCAGGTCTGGGAACTAGTAGAACCACCCGATGGTGTAAAAACCATTGGATGCAAGTGGATCTACAAAAGAAAGAGAGGAATAGATGGTGTTGGTGCAGTAGGCACCTAAGTCAAACCTAAATTTTGATTATAGCAAACAATACAAAAGTTAAGCATATATTGTTATCTCATGAGCTAAATCAAGTGTGCAGAAAAGTCTCAACGCTGGAGCTGAAGGCTAGCAACACCCGGAGGAAGCCGCGGTGGTAGGGCGACACTCAAGAGACTTCGGAGGGAGTCGAAGGAATTGAGTGGAAGGCCGGAAGCAAAAGCAACACGTAAGTACTGAGGTAAGCTCGTGTGTGCGAGCGTAAGTAAGGTCGTATCCTCTTTACGGGGATGATATTAAGCGTAGATCCGACCAAAGACTTCTTATAGATGGTCTAGGTCGAGATCGGATGGTCGATGACCATCGAAATTATGTTTTTGTTGAGCTAACCTTGCCTTGCAGCTACCATCAGTCGACTGCCAGCTTGGAGGACTCGACTGCCGTCAAACATGATCGCAGAAGATCGCAATCGATCGATGTTACCATCACCGATCGACGATGGCCATCAGTCGACTGCTGGTCAAAGGATCAGCCTCGAGTAGTCAAGAGTTATCACCATTTTTCAAGGGGTTTTGTGCCCATTTGTGATTGGCTAAAGACCCATTCGATGAGGGGCTCAAAGGCTATAAAAGGAGGGCCAAACCTAGGGTTTTTCATCAATTCAAAAGCTTCCAAGTGCTTCCGATACGCTCCGACTCTCCGACATCCGCTTCAACCTCCAACCTTTAAAGTCGCTTGAATCTAAAGTTCTAAATTGTATTTCAGCTTATTCCTTTTAGTAAAGCTTTCATTATAACGAGGAGAGGGGGAGTGTCCTTCTACCTCGGGCTTTTTGTATCCGTCTAACTCCTACCTCCAACGAGGAGGAGTTCTTTAGTAGTTTGCCCTCCGTACGTGGTCAAGGACCACTAGGGCCTTGGAGTAGTAGCCTTCGGCTATGAACCAAGTAAATCTCTTGTGTCTATTGTCTCCTTTACTTATTGTTTTGTTTATCTTTCCGCTGCATATAAGTTTTTTTAAAACGAATTCGTACTAAAAAGTTTCTATCACTATTCACCCCCCCTCTAGCTATCCGATCGATCCAACAATTGGTATCAGAGCCGGGGGTTGCTAAGATTTGGTGAAACCACCAATCTAGCCTTTTTAGAGATTTATTTCTCTTTTAATTCTTTTTTTTATTTATTTCGCTTTGTTAAGTTTTTCTCCCGCACTACTAATCCAAGACGTGAGTCTTGGTACTTGTTTTCGTGTTTTTGTCATTGTTAGTTTCTTCGTCTCTGTCTATTTGTGTCTTTTGTTCTAATGGCCCATCTCGAGGGTTTTAGCACCGTCCGACCTCCGTTTTACAACGGAGATGACTTCCATTATTGGAAGGGTCGGATGGAATGCTTTCTCAAAACCCAAATCGATATGTGGATCATAATCCAAACGGGTTTCACACTTCCGACTAATGAAGTGGGTGACTCCTTGGATTATGATCAATGGACCATTGCGACAAAACGACAAGTCGAAGCCGACGCCAAGGCAACACAAATCCTCCAATGTGGCCTATCCAAGGAGGAGCTAAATCGCGTCAGCCCCTTCATAAGCGCAAAAGATCTTTGGACGAAACTAGTGGAGCTACACAAAGGGACCGATGAAGCCAAGGTATGTAAACGTGATCTTTTTTTCAATAAACTATATAACCTAAAAATGCAGGAACACGAGTCCGCGACCCAACTTCACGCCCGAGTCCAGGACATAGTCAACAACCTACACGCAATCGGGCAAAAGGTCGAAAACCGCGACCTTATAAGGTATGTTCTAAACTCGTTTCTGAGGACTACCTTGTGGGCATCTATGGTCGATGCCTACAAGGTCTCCAAGGATCTTTCTAAAATTAGGTTAGATGAACTCTTTTCCAATTTCGAATTACATGAGCAGTCCAACTCGGAACCCGAGAGGGGTATAGCCTTGTTTGCAGGATCAAAGAAGAAGAAAATCGCAAGCAAGCCACCACCAACTGAGGAGGAAGACGAGTCCGAAGAAGAAGTTGACCCGGAGTTGACTGCCAAACTAATGAACCTAGCTCGAAGGATAGCCAACGGACGAAAGCGAACCACAACTCGACCCAACCAAGGTAAGTCTAAAAGTTCTAATATTAGGTGTTATGAGTGTAACAGATTTGGACATATCAAGTCCGAGTGCCCCAAACCCAACCACAAAGCACCTAAGCACAAGAAGGCCCTCAACGCGACATGGGAAGAAGCGTCATCCGAAGAAGACGAAGACCACGTCTTCATGGCGAAATCGATTGAGTCAGACACGGAGACCGAACCTGAACTTGAGTCGGAACCTGAGGATGACTTGGACTACGAAGCTACCTTCAAGTCAAGCCACGGATACACATCCGGTTCAAAAGATACCCTTAAAGTAAGTCGAACTTTATTTAATACTTTACATAATACGGTTAGGTTTTTGTCTAGGAAGTTAGCTAAGTCCGAGTCCAAGGTCGAGACCCTTGTTGAGGAGGTTAAACTCCTCAAACACGAGGTATCCCTAACCTCTTCGACTAGTCGAGTTCAAGAGAAGGACTCAACTCGAGTTGAAAAGCTTGAAGTTGAGAACTCTCTCTTGAAAAGTCAAGTCGAAGATCTTAGGAACACGTTGGAAAGGTTCACTTCGGGATCCAAAGGACTTGACCTCCTACTTGGATCTCAAAGGGCCGTGTACAACAAGGCTGGACTAGGGTTTAACTCAAACACGACTAATAGGTCATATATGTCGATTGTAAGTCGACATAGGAAACATGTCAAAGCATGGGTCCCTAAGAATCTTTTGATTTCAACTCTAGGATCCAACCCATACTGGATTCCCAAGGACCAAATCCACTATGTGGATAGACCGAATTGATTCAACGGTCTAGGGGGAGCCAGTACAAAACATGTTTATGCTTTAACTTAGAAATTGCATGCTTTAACTTAGAAAGTTTGTGCTTTAACTTAGAAATTGCATGTTTTAACTTAAAAAGTGTGTGCTTTAACTTAGAAATTGCATGCTTTAACTTAGAAATTTTGTGCTTTAAAACTTGTGAACTCACTTAGAACACGAACATAACCAACTAAAATTCTTTGAAAAGATTGAGCCTCGGGGAGCCTCTTTTCAAAAACATAACCAACTAAAATTCTTCGAAAAGATTGAGCCTCGGGGAGCCTCTTTTCAAAAATAACCAGTTAGACTAGGAGATAGTCTTAGGTGAGTCAAGTCATCATTTTCTTGAAAATGGCTTTGTCTAAGGAAGTGGTTGATGATCCGATAAAAGAAGGCCCCTGTGCCTCGCCATGACCTGGAAGCCATGATCTTGAAAAGGTAAACTTGACAAGCCTAGGTTTAAATCCAAATCTAACATAAAATTACTTGAACCTAAATGCACTTAATCAACTTAATTGGAAGTCATCTCACAAAAAACACATAAGTATAACATGATTGATCATATAGACACAGGTGAGATGACCTAGGTTTAACAACTTACAACCAATTTAAAAAAAAAAAAAATCTAACATCCAATCCAACCACCTTGTGTGTAGGATCAATGGATGTTAGACAGCAGTTGCTCCCGACACATGACCGGGGATCAACTCAAATTCACAAAGCTTCAATTCAAACGACAAGGATCGGTAGCCTTTGGGAAAAACGGCAAGCTCAAAATCATCGGATCAGGTGATATCGAGCTTAACTCGAATTTTGTTATTAAAAATGTATTACTTGTAGAGAATTTTGAATATAACCTGCTTAGCGTAAGCTAATTATGTGACAATAACTATAAGGTCATATTTTTAGAAAATGAATGTGTAATTAAAACAAATAAAACAGCTAAAACAATACTCAAAGGAACTAGGACAAATAACATTTATACAATTAACTTAATCAAATCCTCAGCCAAATGTCTTATGACACAGGAAGAGGAATCATGGTTGTGGCACCGACGACTCGGTCACTCGCACCCAAGACTCGTCCACAAGATGAGTCAGAGTGGCTTAGTCAGAGGCTTACCCAACCTCAACAACTTGGTTAATAAAATCTGTAATGCTTGTCAACAAGGAAAACAATCTAGGACACAACACAAGTTAACTAACCAAGAACGAACCTCAAGTCTACTTGAGCTCCTACATATGGATCTATTCGATTCACATCGAGCCAAGTTACTCAATAGAAGTCAATATTGCTTAGTCATAATTGACGACTACTCCAGGTTTACCTGGGTTAGGTTCATCAAACATAAAAATGATACCCTAGATCAATTAATCAATCTATTCAAATTAATCGAGAATAAAAAAGACCATAAGGTTAAAAGACTTAGAAGCGATCATGGTGGTGAATTCGAAAATCAAAGGTTCACCGACTTCTGTAACCTAAACGGATACCACCATGAATTCTCTTGCCCTAGGACCCCTCAACAAAATGGCCTAGTGGAGCGGAAAAACCGAACTCTACAAGAAGCCGCTAGGACCATGTTGAACGAATACGACCTACCCGATAGGTTTTGGGCAGAAGCCGTGAGTACAACATGCTATGTCCAAAATAGGATCCTTATGGTAAAAAGGCACCTTAAGACCTCATACGAGATTTATCACGATAAAGTACCCAACATCAAGTACTTTAGGGTATTTGGGTGTAAGGTACATATCCTAAAGACTAAGGATTACCTAGGGAAATTTACATCCAAAACCACGACCGGAATCTTTCTAGGATACTCGACTACAAGTCGAGCTTATAGAGTATATAACCACGACACCCTTAGAGTTGAGGAGACTATCAATGTAGTATTTGATGAAGGACATGAACCTACAAAACCCCCAGCAACCCCAATTAGCGAGCCGATTCATACTAGACCTAACTCTGATCCGAAGATCAGGTCTAGTGTTAATCCTAACCTAAGTCAACCAAGTCACTCTATTGATCAAGTGATAGATGACTCCAACCAAACTAGTGTTCAACCAAGTCACCCCATTGATCAAGCATTAGGTGACACAAACCCAACCCAATCTAGGATTCAGACTAACCACCCTATCGATCAAGTGATAGGAGATCCTAATTTAGGAGTTCGAACTAGAGCATCCTATAGGAACCTTAGTCAAATTTCCTTAATTTCAAAGATAGAACCCAAATCAATTGAACAAGCTCTTCTTGATCCCGATTGGATTATTGCAATGCAAGAAGAGCTAGCTCAATTTACTAGGAATGAAGTGTGGGAATTAGTACCACCACCTAAAGACAAAACGATAATTGGAACAAGGTGGGTGTTTCGAAATAAGCTTGATGATAAAGGTGAAGTAGTTAGAAACAAGGCTAGGTTAGTCGCCAAAGGGTTTAGCCAAGTCGAAGGCTTAGATTACGACGAAACCTATGCCCCAGTAGCTAGACTCGAATCCATTCGAATGTTGCTAGCTTATGCCGCACATCGAGTATTTATGCTGTTTCAAATGGATGTTAAGTCGACATTCCTAAATGGATACATTAAAGAAGAAGTTTATGTCAGCCAACCCCCCGGATTCGAAAATCTAGATAAACCCGACCATGTTCTAAAACTTAAGAAAGCTCTCTATGGACTTAAACAAGCTCCTCGAGCTTGGTACGAGAGACTTTCAATCCATCTTAAGTCAAAAGGGTTTAACCAAGGCTTAGTTGACCCAACTCTCTTCGTAAAAACCTTAGGTAAAGAAATATTCATGGCTCAAATTTACGTAGACGATATAATTTTTGGAACCTCTAACTCAGCCTTACTAAACGAGTTCGTTTCACTCATGGAAAGTGAGTTTGAAATGAACTTGGTAGGCGAGTTAAGTTTCTTTTTAGGTCTATAAATTAAACAAACTAAGGATGGTATATACCTATATCAACAAAAATACACTAAGGAGTTAATTAAAAGATTTGGAATGCAAGACGCTAAGGTAATAAACACCCCAATGGCGATAAATGTTAACATATGAGAAGACCTAGAAAGTAAGTCCATTGACTTAAAATACTATAGGAGCGTAATAGGGAGTCTCCTATACTTAACTGCGAGTCGACCCGACATCCTATTCGCAGTAAGTATGTGCGCTAGGTTTCAAACCTGTGCTAAGGAGTCTCACCTAACCCTAGTTAAGCATATCCTTAGATATCTTAAGGGTACACTTAACGTTGGTATTTGGTACCCTAGCTCTACGGAGTTCGAACTAATCGGCTACTCCGATTCGGATTATGCCGGTAGTAAGCTCGATAGAAAGAGCACGAGTGGTTGTTGTCAACTTCTCAGCTCGAGTATAGTGAGTTGGTGCAGTAGGAAACAACACTGTGTTGCTTTATCTACCACCGAAGCCGAATACATCGCGATGGGTGAGTGTGTCACGCAGCTTCTTTGGATGAAGCACACTCTCCGCGACTTTAAGTTAGACTTTACGAATACTAAACTTCACGTAGATAACATTAGTTCAATTAATCTTACAAAGAATCTGATATGTCACTCTAGGACCAAACATATAAAGGTTAAACACCATTTCATTCGAGAACATGTGGCCAACGGAGCCATACACCTCGAATACGTCGAATCGAAGTCTAACTTGGCAGATCTATTTACTAAACCCCTACCCGAAGCCGAATTTAGTCTATTAAGACGAAAATTGGGCATGTGCGTAATAGAATAGGTACATGCAAATTATATGTTCTTACTACTATTTCTTTAATTTCATTTTTATGGAACTAGCATAGGACATACCTTAGATATCATGCACCTATAGATTTAAGGAGCCAGTACATCTCACAACACATAGGACTAATGTGTTTATGTACTTAGCCACGTAGATGGGCGTGAGATGTTAGGACCTTACTCCTGGTTCCAGATGTAGAGCTAGTGCATTGCTATGAACCACAGAGTATAATCATACATACTAACCGACTCTGACCAGGACTGGTTGATCTTACATATCAATCAAGCCAAATATGAGTCGAACATTTTATAGATGAGCTTATTTTCAGTATATTTTTTTTTTATAAAAAATGGGAAACATGCTTGGACTTTAAATTTAAACCTTATTTTGTTTTCCACACACCCCTTACTCTTTTCGATATACGGCAAAAGGGGGAGAAAAAGGCCAAAGTTAAGGGGTCAAAATTTTTTTTGATAACTTAACTCTTACTTCATATTTAAAACAAAAGTTAAAACTTAGTTAACTTTTAGGCCAAAGAATTCTTAACTTAAACTTATTTGTGCCGTCTACGTTTTACTTAAACTTATTTTTTAAACTTTATGTCGTTAATGTTTTACTTAAGGGGGAGAAAGGGCTTAACTAAAACGTTTTACTAAGGCCAACTTTAAGTAATGTTAATTACTTAAAGAAACCCTCAAGGGGGAGGATTAAAGTCTTTCTTCAAGACTCACCCTCGGTCAAGGGGGAGGTTTCCTCAAGGTGGAGTACTTGAAGAAAATCCTTACTACTCCAACTTAATCTCCATATTTTTTGTTTCTCATGCACATTATTACTCTTCATGCTTGCTATTTACTTAACTTTTTATGTGGGTTTGCCATAAATCAAAAAGGGGGAGATTGTTGGTGCAGTAGGCACCTAAGTCGAACCTAAGTTTTGATTATAGCAAACGATACAAAAGTTAAACATATATTGTTATTTCATGAGCTAAATCAAGTGTGCAGAAAAGTCTCAACGCTGGAGCTGAAGGCTAGCGACACCCGGAGGAAGCCGCGGTGGTCGGGCGACACTCAAGAGACTTCAGAGGGAGCCGAAGGAATTGAGTGGAAGGCCGGAAGCAAAAGCAACACGTAAGTACTGAGGTAAGCTCGTGTGTGCGAGCGTAAGTAAGGTCGTATCCTCTTTACGGGGATGATCTTAAGCGTAGATCCGACCAAAGACTTCTTATAGATGGTCTAGGTCGAGATCGGATGGTCGACGACCATCGAAATTATGTTTTTGTTGAGCTAACCTTGCCTTGCAGCTACCATCACCGACCGCCACTTGAGGACTCGATCGCCGTCAAACAATGATCGCAGAAGATCGAATCGATCGACAGCCGCCATCACGATCGATGATGGCCATCGATCACCGGTCAAAGGATCAGCCTCGAGTAGTGAAGAGTTATCACCATTTTTCAAGGGGTTTTGTGCCCATTTGTGATTGGCTAAAGACCCATTCGATGAGGGGCTCAAAGGCTATAAAAGGAGGGCCAAACCTAGGGTTTTTCATCAATTCAAAAGCTTCCAAGTGCTTCCGATACGCTCCGACTCTCCGACATCCGTACGACGAAGCGCTGCCGAGACGACGACTAGAGCTTCAACCTCCAACTTTTAAAGTCGTCGGTAACGAAAGTTCTAAATTGTATTTCAGCTTATTCCTTTTAGTAAAGCTTTCATTATAACGAGGAGAGGGGGAGTGTCCTTCTACCTCGGGCTTTTTGTATCCGTCTAACTCCTACCTCCAACGAGGAGGAGTTCTTTAGTAGTTTGCCCTCCGTACGTGGTCAAGGACCACTAGGGCCTTGGAGTAGTAGCCTTCGGCTACGAACCAAGTAAATCTCTTGTGTCTATTGTCTCCTTTACTTATTGTTTTGTTTATCTTTTTGCTGCATATAAGTTTTTTTTAAACGAATTCGTACTAAAAAGTTTCTATCGCTATTCACCCCCCCCTCTAGCGATCCGATCGATCCAACAGATGGGAAGGTTGAGACCTTCAATGCGAGGCTTGTTGCGAAGGGGTATACTCAGAAAGAGGGTATCGATTATGAGGAAACCTTTTCGCCGGTAGTCATGCTTAAGTCTATCCGGATTCTTTTATGCATTGCTGCTCATATGGATTATGAGGTATGGCAGATGGATGTCAAGACAACTTTCCTTAATGAAAGTCTTGAGGAAAACATCTATATGAAGCAACTAGAAGGTTTCATTGAAAAGGGCAAAGAGCATCTTGTGTGTAAGCTTAATCGGTCAATTTATGGATTGAAGCAAGCTTCGAGGTCTTAAAACATCCGCTTTGATGAGGTAATCCAGTCTTATGGATTTACTCAAAGTCTGGATGAGTCTTGTGTATACAAGAGATGTGACGGAAATGTAGTGGTATTTCTTGTACTATACGTAGATGACATTTTGTTAATTGACAACAATGTTAAGGTGTTATCGGACGTAAGGGTATGGTTATCCAAACAGTTTGATATGAAAGACTTGGGAGAAGTGGGACACATCCTTGGGATCAAGGTTATAAGGGATCGCAGGAAAAGGATGTTGTGCTTATCTCAAGCTTCATATAGAGACACCATTATGGATGGTTTTAGCATACAGAACTCCAAGAAGGGTTTTCTACCTTTCAGGCATGGATTTCCTTTATCTATGGAGATGTGTCCTAAAACATCTGAGGAGATAGAGGAGATGAAGGCGGTTCCTTATGCTTCAGTAGTAGGAAGCCTCATGTATGCGATGCTATATATGAGACCAGATATCTACTTTGCTGTGGGCATGGTCAGCAGACATCAGAGTAATCCAGGACAAGGACATTGGACTACGGTAAAGCATATATTGAAGTACCTGAGAAGGACTAGGGAGTATATGCTAGTTTATCAGGCAGACCAATTACTCCCTATGGGTTATATAGATTCTGACTTCCAATCAGACAAGGATAACAGTAAGTCTACCTCAGGTTTTGTGTTTACTTTGGGAGGTGGAGCTATTTTATGAAGGAGTGTCAAGCAGAAATGCATGGCGAACTCTACCATGGAAGCTGAGTATGTGGCAGCCTCACAGGCGGCCAAAGAAGTTGTATGACTTAGGAACTTCTTGATGGACTTGGATGTGATTCCTAGTTTGCCCAGAACTATCACAATTTATTGTGATAATAGTGGTGTAGTTGCAAACTCGAAGGAACCACGAGTCCATAAGGCAAGTAAACACATAGAGCGCAAGTACCACATGATACGAGAAATCGTAAAGAGAGGAGAAGTTGTTGTTGCCAAGATTACATCGGAGGATAACCTGGCAGATCCTTTCACTAAGGCCCTTCCGGCGAGAGCTTTTGATAGGCATGTGAAAGGAATGAGAAACAGATGTATGGCAGTTTGAGGATAGCATAGTCTTTTAGTATAAGTGGGAGATTGTTGGGTTGTATACTGAAAAGTCTATCTTTTGTATGAACATCTTTATTTTGAAATAAGAATCACATGATCATTGTTTGCATATTTATAGTTATGCATATTGTCTAATACATTACATTGTAGATAACATAGTGTGTGGTGTCACACGAGAGATCATGTTATCGACTCCTTGTAAAGTATAAGTAAAGGCTCACAACCGAGATGGCTTTGGACAAACCATTGGTATGATTGTAGTGTGATTTGGTATTGGTTTGTCTTGACCATAGAATCACACTAGTACACTTTGTGTATATTGAGCAGGACCGACTTAGAGGTGATTCGATTTATTACTGACTACATAATCGAATCGGACCTCACATATTATATTGTATATGCTCTTAATCCCGATATAATAATGGCCACATATACTTAGTATTCATTTCTTTGATTTACCAATGCGCGAGATTTATAGATTAAATCGATAGGCTCGGTAAGTTGGGAAATGATATTATTTATATGGTGTGTCATTGATTATAGGAGGAAACCGTGTCCTATATATTAGGATGATGATGTCCCCTTGAGGAGCTAATAAGGTTCATCATGTAAACCTTGCAGGTGGACTTGGTCCGGCATGATGATAAGGATGAGTGGTACTACTCATGGAGTTAGATGTTGATTAATTAATGGTCAGTAAATTAATTAATCGATGGACATTCGAGATCTTAAACACAAGGAGATAAATGTACAAATAATATATGGAGCCCATATTAACTTATGGGGGTTGGTGAGGTAGATCAATGATAATCCTTTAGTGGATAGGATTATCATTAATGGATAGGACTTTATGTGGGCTTGATCCATTGAGTGGCCAAGATCCAACTCCTCCTCATGGTCCCTATTGTAGCCTATTAAAACCTCATGAAACCTAGATCCAATGGATGAAAATAAAACTCTACATCCAACGGTAGAGATTAAATGTCTAGATCCGACGGTTGAGATTAAATCTCTAGATCCGACGGTTGAGATTAAATCCCTAGAACCAATGGTGGAGATTCAAACAAGGCTTATCCCTAACTCTATAAAAGGAGAGTCTAGGGTGGGCGGCAAGAAGAATTAGAAATAAGATTGGATTAGGGTTGGGCGGCAAGGAGCTTGGAGGCTAGGGTTTTGGAGTTTGGTTTGGGCGGTCACAAATAAGGAATTTGTTTCTTTTCTTCTTCTTCTTCCTTAGGTGGCCGGCGCCCTTCCTTCTTCTTCTCCCCTTGGTTGGCCGGTGTCCAACCTTCTCCCCTTCATCTTTTGCCGGAGCTTAGGTTCTTCCCCTTGTAGCTTTTGGCAGGCCCTTTCTTCATCTCCTTGTTCTCCTTCTTGGCCGGCGACAAGCACCAAGCTTGGAGCTTGGTGGTTTGTTGAAAGAAGGAGAAGTGCTTTGTTTCTATACTTCCTCTTGTTCAGAGCGAGCAAGGAAGGAAGATTGGTGATCTAGGAGCTTCGACTTTTGGAAGATCGTCGCCCACACGACGTCCAAAAAGAAGGAAGGACATACAATAGAAGATCAAGAGGTATAACGTTTGTTTATATTCTTTTGTAACGTGTCTATATTTGTTCTTAAATCATATGTATGTTATATATTCTGTATTGTGGCTAAAATAACTTGGACCCCGAATATAGACACAAAAGCCGACGATCCGTACATCGTCTATTCCGCGGCTATTCGTAGAATAGAGGTTGGTGGCTTGAACAACAAGTTTGTTAAAGTGACCACTCTAATCGAATAGCACGATGATGAAACGGTTGCTTGGGTGATCCCTTTTGTCTAGGATTAAATTTTTTTAATCCGGGGACGTCGATGGGATCGCCATGAATAAGCGACCGAGTTGATATGGGAAGCGAAGTTTCCTACCTTCACTTATCTCTAGATTCCATGAAATATAGAATGAGTCCACCATAGAGCTCCATTTCGATGATCGAGGGAATACATCAATTGCCTTCATGATTATATCCCTATTGGAGAGCTTCTCCCCTACACTAGATAAACCGTTAATAGTTTCCTTAAATCTAGAATGTAGGGACAATACCTTCTATCCATTGTCTAGCTTGATGTTATTTAGTTGGGATTGGAGAAGATCCCTACTTGCGAGTTTTGCTTTGGAGGTGCCTTCATGAAGGTCCACTAGCTTCTCCTACATCTCCTTGGCACTAGAGCACTCTCCAATTCTATTGAACTCTTGTTGAGGTAGCACATTGAAGAGAAGGTGCTTTGCTTTCGAATTTGCTAGATATTCCTCCATTTGCTTCTTTTTCCATCTCGATTTCTCTATTGTCTTATTCTCTTCATCCCTAGGTATTTCAAAACCATTGTCCATATAAGCATAATATCGAAATCGGTTTCAAAAAATACCTCCATCCTCTTCTTCCACAAAGAAAAGTCGCCTTCAAACTTCGGTGGGTGGATGTTCATGTCGGCCATATTTGTTGTGCTTGTTGCGGTGATGAGTCCGTCGACAAGTAGCTTGGCTCTGATACCACTTGTTGGAGGATCGTGGCTCAGCTAGAATGGGGGTTGAATAGCCTACGATGTGCTCAATCGAAATTGCTCGTCTTAATCATCTACAATCAAGGTTAGCGCAGCGGAAATACTAAAACCAAAGACAATTAAGCTAAACAAAGATAAAGAGAAAACAAACACTAACAAGAGATGTAACGTGGTTCACTACCCTTGCCGTTAGTCCACGGATGATTTGTAAGGCGAATCACTCCCTCAAACCAATCCACTAATCTCTCCTTTAGCTCAAGACAAGGTGGAGGTAACCTCTTTACACACAATCCTTCCTCCTACAATATGTTTGATATGAGAACAAAGAAGAGGAGGTTTGGAATGTTTAGGGCACTTGGGGTGCACTTAGGAGTGGAAGCATTAGCTGCCCCAAGGCCCGCAACCCCTCTTTTTTATAGAGAATAAGGGTTTCTTCTCGTGGTCATGCAACAATCAACTGCTGTATGCTAGCAGTTGTTTGTTGTTGTAGCCATTGTCTCACAACGACTTCATCTACATTGGCATTCCATCCAACGAATAGTCAATCAATCAACTGCCAAACCTTAGTAGTTGATTGATGCCCGTGCAGTCGAGCCGCTCGTAGAGCTTCCTTGCTTCTGTGGTTGTTTCCACCTATAATAGTCGACTGTCAGCCCTTGGTAATCAACTGATGGTGGAGCAGCCGACTGTTGGGCCATAAAACCCTAGTTGATATCGGTCAACTAGCAGTCGACTCGGATCAGTCGACTGATATAGATATTAGTCGACTTTTTTCGAGTAAAACCTCAAACAACAAGTTTGTTTGAGCATCTGACCGTCGGGTAAAACTTCAAACCACATGTTTAAGAATCTGACACTTCCAATCATCGGGTAAAACCTCAAACACATGTTTGAGGGTCCGAAACTTGACTTTAGCCACTTGGCCAAGTTCACCTATTTGAGCTACCCCATCCATGGTTACAATCGCTCAATCTCTCATCTCCCTTGAAGTCCCTCAGCGAAGCTCTCTTCGTCTGGCCTGCACCCCTTGGATCAACTAAGCCCGTAGCTTCTCCCATGCCATCCTTCGCATCTTGACCTGAAGTTTGCTTCCTTTGACTTCACTCCATTTTCTCCTTGTCCAATGGTCCCTCGGATGCACCAAGTTGACGGCTTCTCCAATGCCATCCTTTACTGACTCAGGGACCCGAGCCATGAGATGATGAACTTGCCAATGCTTCATTAAGCTAACCATGTGTGATTCACCAAGTCTTGCACAACTTAAACACACACATCAAATCCATAACAACTTAACTTAAACCCTTTTCCACACACATCATAACCAAACACATACTTGGGTTGATGTCCCTAATAGATTATAATTATATGCTCTCGTGTGCAAGTGGGAGATGATGATTATATTCCCACGTGAGGCATATAATTCAAACATGGGTAATGGGTGGTTACCCTACCCCATGATCTCCATCTCCTCTCATCTCTCCTCCCTTATATATACCCCTCTTGTGAAGAGGTATAGGATATTGAGGCTAGTTTTGTAGCCTTGGGTAAAAGGTTAGCTTCTTGAGTTGCAACCTTTAGGAGAATTGAGAAGCAGTGGAGGCAAACGTGAGGTACTACAGTTATTCTTGTGAAGAGAGTTTTTCTAGTGCAAGGTTTAGTGCGAGAAGGTACAACCTGCAGAGGAAGATAGCTCTCAAAGAACTCGTCTTCTTGTTGAGTAGAATAAGAGGAATCGTCGTCACTGAGTTAAGGGTTGCAACATTGTGATATTGTGGTGGAAGTTCAATTTAACCATCGTGATTTCCATCCCGACTGTGAGGGTCTCGGGAGGATCCGAGTCCGCGACAAAGTTCTTATTCAGAGCAGTTCTAGTAACTTCGGCATCTACATATTTAAGGTATATTTATGTTTCTGCATCATAAGTATATGAGTTCATGTTAGTTTATTTCGACACAAAAAAAAATAAGTAGTCTATTTACATTTGCAATATTAAGTAGTAGAGGTTGAGAGGGAGGTAAATAGCTTTTTTCCATTTTTTGTAAAAAAAATTTAGTGGAAGCAAAACAAAAGCACAATTGAAAGCAAAAAATACTAAGAACAATGGTAACAAAGGTGTTTAACATGGTTCAGAGATGATGCTCCTATGTTAGGGCAATCAACCCATGAATGATGTGTTTTGATGTGTGTGGCAAAGGGTTTAAGTTAGGTTGATATGTTGTTTTGATATGTGTGTTGAAGTCATGCAAGACTTAGTAATTCACACATGGTTAGCTTGACAAATCGTTGGCAAGATCACCATCTCATGACTCGGTCCTTGAGTCGTTGAAGGACGACATTGCGAAGCCATGCTCTTGGTGCATCCGAGGGACCGTCGGACTAGGAGAATTGAAGTGAAGCCAAGGAAGCAGACTTCAGGGTGAGACGCAAAGGATGACATTGCAAAGTCATGCGCTTTGTGCATCCGAGGGATGTGGCCGGACAAAGGGAGCTTCAAGGCGAAGGACTCCAAGGGAGATGAGAGTGAGTAATTGTAACCTAGGACGGGGTAGCTCATAGGTGAACTTGGCCGAATGGCTAAGTCAAGTGTCGGAGGTTCAACCAATGGTTGGTTTGAGGTTTTACCCGACACCAGTCGACTACCATAGATGGCAGTCGACTGCTCTAAGTTGATTGGACTCGACCGGTGTTCAACTGAACTGGTTTTGGCCGAACAGTCGACTACCAAGGGATGACAGTCGACTGCCAACACCATCAGTTGACTGATAGAGGCAAGTTCAGGCACAGAAGCTTTAGCAGTCGAGTGATCTTGTCGACCACTCGACTGTTGGCTCCATCAGTTGATTGATGGGAAGATCAGTTGATTGATGTGGGAGCCATTGGTTAGAATCCAACGTGGATGAAGCCATTGTGAGGCAACAACTACAGTAGCAGTCGACTGATAGCTACATCAGTCGACTACTAGGTGCCCAACGGGATGAATGACTCTTCCCTATAAGAAGGGGCCTTGGGTCACTTGGGATGGTTAATGCTTAACCTCTAAACATCTTTCAATCATATTTCCAACATGATTGGCAAAGGAGTGATTCTTGTAAGAGGAGTGATTCTTGTGTAAGAAAGGTTACCTCCATCTAGCTTAGTGCAAAGGAGAGACTAGTGGATTTGAAGGGAGTGATTCGCCATACGAATCGGGTCGTGGATTAGCGACAAGGAACATGAATCACGTTACATCTTGGCATTTGTGTTTGTCTCTTTAATTCTTGCATTTACTCTTAATTGTCCTTAGTTTCATTATTCTGTTGCGCTAACCCTAATCATAGACAATTAAGACATGATCGAACTCCACCATCTACGAAGATGGCTATTCACCCCCCGCCCCCCTTTAGTCGGCCATCGATCTTCCAACAAGTGGTATCAGAGCCAAGGATGCTTGTCATTGGACTCACCGCCGCAACAAGCATGACAACATAGATGGCCAGCTCAAACATCCATCCACCCAAGTTCGAGGGCGAATTCGCATGGTGGAAGATGCGTATGGAGGTATTCTTTGTAACCAACTTCGATATTATGTTAATAATGGAAAACGGTTTCGAGATGCCTAGGGATGAAGAAGGGGAGCCACTAGAGAAATCGAGATGGACCAAGAAGCAAAGAGAGGAGCACTTGGCGAATTCAAAAGCCAAACATCACTTATACAATGTGCTCCCTCAACAAGAGATAAACCGGATAGGAGAATGTGCAAGCGCCAAGGAGATGTGGGAGAAGTTGATTGAGCTTCATGAAGGCACCTATGAAGCAAATCTTGCAAGAATAGATCTTCTCCGCTCCCAATTGAACAATATCAAACTCGACAAGGGAGAGAAGGTATTTGATGTGAGCAAAATATATAGGGTTTTAGGAGTAGTTTTCGCTCACATCTTGTTACATTTTGCATTAGTTTCATGCATATGTTACTCTGTTTTTGCATGCATTTCCAATTTTCTAGTTCGGAGGTCTTCTCGTTGTTCTTTTGAATGCAGGTTGGCTTTTCGGGCGGAAAAGATGCATTTTTAGAGCGAAAGAAGGATATTTCATGCTAGACGCAGAGTGGGACACGGCCAGGGCATGTGGCTTCACACGGCCATGTCTGATGGGTGAAGATCAGCACACCAGGGCCGCACACGGCCTGACCGTGTGGTGGCCCTGTGGAGTTGCACGACTAGGGTTTAACCTGATTTCGCAGCGATCAGAGGTGACGTCTATATAAGGATGGCTCCGTCCAAACCCTAGGGGAGAGGCACGATGGCTAGGACAGCACGCTGAGCCCCTAAAAAGCTTCAGTAACTCGCAGCGGGGAGGAGGAACACCACCGAAGGTCCACAACTTGCAATACAACGTCGGAGAGAAGGTCACAACGCATTGTAATCTTTATTTCTACACTCTCTTTCTATTTTAATTGGACTTAAACATGTGTTGTGATTCTTCCTTCGCGTTTATGGAGTAGAACTTTTGATTCTAGGATTAGGGGGTAGCTTGTGTTCGTAGACAAAGTTGGTTCATATTAAATTCTGGCCAAAAGTTTGATTTGATGATTGGATGTTGCTCTTTATTATACCTACGTGTAGTTGGCTTTCTTTCTGCTGTGCTTAGGTAATACGAGGTGGTGATAGCCCTCGCAATCTAGATTTAGGAGGTTTGATCAAGGAACCTAGGGTTAAACCTGACCTCTCGTAACTACGGGGAGAAGGGAGTGATGGAATCGGAAATGGTCCACCGCAAGGATTGATTTGGCATCCTCGTACCCTCTATCCCATCCTTGTGGGCGAGGATAGCTCCCGGTGAATGTGGCGGCTTTGCGGGAGAGTGTATGATGTCCCTTCCCTAAAATCGTTGGTAGAAGTTTAGATGATGGCAATTGAAAACGTTGTTCTGTGGTACACAAGTGAAATTTAAGTCCTAGAATCGCCTTTTTAAGACCTCGGCACCCTCTTTTCCTCCTTCGTGTGACACCGCACTAAGTAAGGTCCTCCGATAATCCTCACCAACCGACTCTCACTGAGATTTCGTCCGAACAATTGCAACAACTTAGTGTATTGGTACTCGAATCCCAGTCCCTGTGGGATCGATAACCTATTTATTACTTGACGACATCCATGCACTTGCGGGCGTTGAGCGCAAGCACGTACTTTGAGTCTTTGACGGTCTCCGTCGCAGGATTTAAGGTTGCGACCATGCGCATCAAGTTTTTGGCGTCGTTGCCGAGGACTGTCGATTCGATATCAATCGAACGGTGGTAGATTGGATCGGACATAGGATTAGATTATTTTCTTGCTTTATTTTCTTATTAGTTTAATTTATTTTGCATCAGTTTTATTTTCTATATTTAGATTCAGTTTTTATATCCAGTAGTAGTTTCCTATTTACTTATTGCATCTTAGGATTTTATTTACTAGATTTAGTTATTTCCTGCTTTTAGCATTAGGATATCACAGATAACTTTTTGGTTCAATTCTACGGCGTGAGAGATGTTAGTACAGGTCGCTCGACCCTTGAAAGATTACATCGCGCCTAAACGAAAAGCCTAGAACTCCTGCATTGTTACACCGAATTTAGGCAGCAAGCTGGGAAATAAACCCTGCATTGATTTCTCTCATTCAAGGAAAATAGTTTGGAGGGACTCAGATTGAGGAACCCTATCTACACCTTGAGGAATTCTTGGCTTACTGTGGGATGGTGCAATATGAAGGAGTCCCAGCAGAGGCCATCAAGCTTATTATGTTCCCATTCTCACTGAAAGGAGGGGCTAAGCAATGGATACGTGCGCTATCCGAAGGAAGCATAACGACGTGGGAACAAATGGAAAACACTTTCCTAAGCAAATTCTTTCCCCCCCACAAAATAGCCTACTTTAGGGACAAAATCCTTTCATTTGAGCAAGGACAAGAAGAGACACCGGTCGAAGCATGGAAGAGGCTAGAAGGGCTGGTGATTCGTTGCCCGCACCATTGATTACAAGAGTGGTTACTCCTCCATGTTTTTTATTCTGGCATAACTAGCACGTCGAAAGAACTCTTGGACACAGCCGCAGGGGGTGTGTTGATGAAGAGGAGCACAAACGACGCATATAGCATTATAGAGATAGTGGTAGGGACTCTCGAAATATGGGTTAACAGAGAGAAACACTTTCAGAGGGATCTTCCAATCAAGGGTATAGATAGTACTGAAATAGTCTACCAAGTGCAGGGAGAGGATGGAGAAAGAGAGTATTTGACAGAAGAAGACTCTGTATCTTCCGAATCAAAAGAAGAGGGAGAATCGGTGGAGGTGGCAGAAGAAAAATACACAGGGTTTGAGATGTAGCCACTTCCCCCATTCTAAAGTATGAATTTCTAGGCCCACTCGCAACCCATCCGGTGATCATAAATGCCAATTTGAATAAAGAAGAGACAAGGAAATTGTTGGAGGTGCTCAGGTCCTATAAAAAAGTGCTGGAGTATACCATCGATGACATAAAAGGGGTAAGCCCGTCTCTGTGCATGCATAGGATAGTACTTGAGGATGGGTGTAAGTTAACCATTGAGTGCCAAAGGCGACTTAACCCTCATTTGCAGGAAGTGGTGAAAAAAGAAGTATTTAAGCTTTTGGACACCGGAATAATATACCCAATTGCAGATAGTGAGTGGGTGAGTGCAGTACACGTAGTCCCAAAGAAAGGTGGTACTACGGTAGTCAAGAATGAGGAGAACGAATTAATTCCGGTTCGAATAGTAACAGGGTGGAGAATGTGCATAGATTATCGTAAATTAAACAAAGAAACAAAGAAGGATCATTTTCCACTTTCGTTTATCGACCAGATGCTGGAACGCCTGTCTAAACATTCCTATTTTTGCTACCTTGATGGGTACTCAGGATTTTTCCAAATCCCAATCCACCCTAAAGACTAAGAGAAGACCACTTTCACCTGTCCGTACGGGACCTTTTCATATAGACGGATGACCTTCGGCCTATGCAATGCTCCAGCCTTCCAATGTTGTATGACAGCCATCTTTTCAAACATGATCGAACAAATTATGGAGGTTTTCATGGATGATTTTTCAGTCTACGGAACTAGTTTCGATGCATGTTTATGGAATTTGGAAAAGGTTTTGCAAAGGTGTGAGGAGAATAGCTTGGTGCTGAATTGTGAAAAATGCCACTTCATGGTGACTGAAGGGATAGTTCTAGGGCATAAGATCTCAGGGAACGGTATCAAAGTGGACAAGGCAAAGGTCGAAGTGATAGAGAAATTACCACCACCTAGGGATGTAAAGGGGGTTCGAAGCTTTCTTGGGCATGCAGGTTTCTATCGAAGGTTTATAATGGATTTTTCCCAGATAACTAGACCACTAACAAATCTACTAGCTAAAGACATGGAGTTTATTTTTGATCATGAATGTTTAGTGGCATTTGAGGAAATAAAGAAAGCCCTAGTAACATCTCAGATAATTCAGCCACCTGACTGGAGCCTACCATTTGAGATCATGTGTGATGCTAGTGATTATGCATTAGGGGTGGCCTTAGGGCAATGGAAGGAGAGAAAATTACATGCCATTCACTACGCCAGTAATACCCTGAATGAGGTACAAATTAACTACACCACAACTGAGAAGGAATTACTAGCAGTTGTGTTCGCATTCGACAAATTCAGATAGTACTTGGTAGGTTCAAAAGTAGTGGTATATACCGATCATGCTGCAGTTCGATACTTACTAAAAAAGAAGGATGCAAAACCCCGCCTTATTCACTGGATTTTATTACTGCAAGAATTTGATGTAGAGATCAGGGATAAAAAGGAGACGAACAATGTCATGGCAGATCACCTATCGCGCGTGCCCATAGACCATATGATAGAGGAAGGATACAATGCTCAAATAGATGATGCTTTGCGAGATGATACCATAATGGCTATTAAGGTCACCACCCCTTGGTATGCAGATTTGGTGAATTTCCTTGCGGGGAGAGTGATACCACCAGAATTCACGACCTAATAAAGGAAAAGATTCTTTTCGAAAGTTCGGCAATATGTATGGAATGATCCCTTCCTATTTAGGAAGTGTGCGGACAACATCTATTGGAGGTGCGTGCCGGAAGAGAAAGTGGAGAGCATCCTTTTTCACTGCCATGCTTCTGCATATAGGGGTCATGCCGGGATTACAAAAATGGCTGTGAAAGTACTTCAGTCAGGATTCTACTGGCCTAGTTTGTTTAGGGATATGCGCAACTATGTAGCTTCCTGTGATCGGTGTCAGAGAACAGGGAATATAGGAAGGAGACATGAAATGTCGCAAGCACCATATTAGAAGTAGAACTTTTCGACGTATGGGGAGTGGATTTCGTAGGACCCTTTCCCATTTTTGATGGAAACAGAACATCCTGGTCGTGGTAGACTACGTCTCCAAATGGGTGGAGGTCATAGCGTCACCCCATTATGATGCTAAGACCGTAATAAAGATGTTCAAAAGAAACATATTCCCTAGGTTCGGAGTCCCTCGAGTAGTAATCAGTGATGCAGGATCCCACTTCCTTGAAAAACATTTTGAAAAATTGCTACATAAGTATGGAGTGATCCACGGAGTCTCAACAGCGTATCACCCGCAAACTAGTGGGCAGGTGGAAATTTCGAATCAGGAAATCAAAAGTATCCTAGAGAAAATGGTAGTGGCGTCACGGAAAGATTGGGCACCGAAACTAGACGATACTCTTTGGGCTTATCGCACGGCTTACAAGACTCCGATAGGCATGACCCCATTCTGCTTAGTCTACGGGAAGCCTTGCCATCTTCCCATTGAATTAGAACACAAGGCTTTCTGGGCAATTAAGAAACTCAACTTGGACTATCATGCGGCGGGAGTGAAAAGGAAACTGCAGTTAAGCGAATTGGACGAAATTCGAAGAGACGCGTACGAGCATGCTAAGGCATACAAGGAAAGAACAAAGAAATGGCATGACCTGCACATCTTGAGAAGGGAGTTTAAGGAAGGAGACTTAGTTCTCCTGTATAACTCCAGGTTAAAACTTTTCCCAGGAAAACTAAAATCAATATGGCCAGGACCATTTCAGGTAAAAAGGGTATACCCATACGGGGCAGTGGACATATACAGTAGAGAATTGGGGGAGATCAAGGTAAATGGACAACGATTGAAAAAGTATCTAGGGGAGTCTGCGGATGCCGAGACGGATGAATGGAGGTTCACTGAACCACCGGAGCCGAGTTGATAGAAGAGTGCGGTCGAGCTAAACGACCTTAAACAAAGCGCTTCTTGGGAGGCAACCCAAGTTTAGTTGCAGATTTTTCTTTTTCTATTGCATTGCATACATGTGTTAGATTTTAGTTTTGATTTCCATCACATTTAGAGTTAGGAGTAGAAAATAACTTTTCTAGCAAAAATGAAACCCATATTAGTCTACGCGGCGAAATGTATGAACAAATTCAGGCCATGGTGTATAAAAGGGGTGAAAGATGGGGGCACACGGCCTGGCCGTGTGTTTTCCCACGGCCGTTCCCGCTTGACCAGAGGCGCACATGGCCTGGTCGTGTGTTTTCACACGGTCGTGGCACGCGAGGTTAAAAGGGGTGGGCCGTGTGTTTTCAGCTCATTTGTGTCATGTGAGTTCGTTTTCCCCTTCCTATAGAAGCATTTTTAACCTCTTTAGAAGCCAAAAGGAGCAAGGATGAGGAGGACTAAGACCGTAGCATCCCGATCCGGTGACTCGGAGCGACAAACAAGAAGATCCAATGCTCCTCAAGCTCCGGAAGAGGATAACACCCTACCCCCTCTACTTTTTTGCAATAATGAGCAAAGAGATAGGTTCAATATGTTCTCTACTCGTAAACTTTCTGCTACTAGGTATTTAGATGAGGATTTGCAAGGATCTTTAGATTTGTTGGGTGACATGCAAACCCTATTTGCAAAAATGGGGTGGGATGAGATTATGGGAATAAGGCACCTAACCTACTCTAGGATTGTTTTGGAATTTTTGAGTTCTTTAGAGGCGAAAGTTTTAACGGGTAGAGAGAGTGAGGAGGGTAGGATAACTTTTAGACTTTTCAATATAGAGCATGAGTGGACCCTTTTCCAATGGAACTCATGCTTTGGCTTGCCAAGTGGGGGAGAGAGAAGAACCCCTAATGGGTACAACTCTCATTTGATTTGGACTGAGTTGATAGGGGAGCACGTTTATGACCCTTCTAGGGCCAAAGCATCGCACCTCCAAAACCCCGTCTTTCGATACCTTCACTGTGTCATGGCCAGTACTATATTTGGTCATGGAGAGAGTGATAGTGTAGTGAGAGCTAGTGAACTTCTTTGCCTATGGGACATGCTACAAGTGAAGAGTAGCATCAATGTAGGGTCCCACTTCATCAAACACTTAGTGAAGATGGGAAAAGCAGCATGCGGAGAGATCCATGTGGGAGGCCTACTTACCCACATTTGTTATAGGATGGGATACGACTACACAGCATTGGAGAGTATAGAGGGGAGCCCTAGGATCGACCTAGGAGTCTGCATGGCCATGAAGATGATTGTAAGAGAAGTAGTCTCCTTATGCTTTGTAAGGAAAAATCTTATGGCCTTAGGCTCCCCGACCCAGATCATACCACCATCTCTATACGCGCCAATTGGCGCTTGGACCTGATAGTGGAGTCCCCTCCACATGAGGGACCATCCACATCAGTGCCTGATAGTGGACCATCCACATACATAGGAGCCCACCTAGTCCACGCCGACATAAGCCTACACCCGTGCCACCATCTTTTTTTACTTTTGAGCAGGATGCAGGTACATCGGCATATGATTTATCGGAGTTCCGATCGCACCTTGATGACATCTACACTGAGCAGCAGACGTAGAGGCAGCGATGGGAGGAGCTGAGCACCTACCAGCAAGTGGAGTTCCAAGGATTCTGGGAGCATTTCCAGTGGGCAGAGGAGTTCTATGATGAGGCCCACATATACTTCCAGGAGAAGGCTGCTCATCGCCAGGATAAGGCAGTTTACTGTAGGGCGATGCGACAGTATATGCATGCCCAGTAGGCACAGTGGGCTAGGGAGGAGGAGCACCGAGCAGCCGTTGCATCCACCAGCTCTCAGATCGACCACATGTATATGTAGCATCAGAGGCTCAACAGTAGGTTCTCCTAGGACCCAGAGATGCCCAAGCTCCCAGATTTTCCACCTCGTCCACCATATTAGAGGTATACTTTTGTTTATGTCTGGGGGGTGTAGGGGATCGATCTGTGTGTATTAGCCCGGCTAGAGGGGGGTGAATAGCCCTCAATCGTCCGATGGTGGAATTTGCTCGTTCTCGTTGCGTTTCTTGTCTACGATTGTTGTTAGCGCAGCGGAATAACAATGATAATAACAATACTAACAATACATAACAATCACAAGCAATACACAAGCATATACGTGGTTCGGAACCGAATGGTTCTTACTCCATGGGCGAGCTCACCGAGCTCTAGTTATGCGCATGACACTAACTAAACTCCTTCTCGACTACACGTCGGAGGTGGAGAAACCTCTCACAAGCTATTACAATAAGTAATATATGAAATACAAGCAATACAAAGACAAATACGAAATACACGTAAAGAACACTTTACAATGCTTGCTTTGAACCCTTTTCTTATAGCTTGCTTTAGATGACTTTTGAAGGTCTGGAATGCAACAGCAATTCCCCTCCAATAACTTCACAAAAGCCTTGGTGAAATCCTCCAACTTGAGCTCCATTTATAACCTGCATCAAGCTATTTTCGCGCCCATCAGTTGACTACCAAAAAGCCCCAGTCCACTGCCCCTGTAGCCGTTGTCTCACAACGGCCAGATCCACGTCAGATAAGTTCCAACGGATCACCTACTAGTCGACTGCCAGTCCATGGCAGTCGACTGGTGACCAAGTAGCCGACTGCCCAGTTAGCTAGGGAGCGTTCTGTGCTTGCGACACTCCCATCAGTCGACTTCCATCCTTCGACAGTCGACTGCTAAGAACAAAACCCGCAATCTTACACCAGTCGACCCCTAGTCGACTTGGACCAGTCGACTGACACCTATGCCAGTCGACTGCTGTCGGGCAAAACCTCAAAAACCAAGTTGTTTGAGTATCCGAGCGTCGGGTAAACCCTCAAACATCAAGTTTGAGCCTCCGACACTCAGTCTTAGCTACTTGGCCAAGTCCACATCATCCCTCATGGAGTTCCCCACCGAAGCTCTCTTCCCTCAACCTACGTCCCTCGGATGCGCCAAGCGCACGACTTCACAATGTCATCCTTCGCGTCTCTTTCCCTCGAAGTATTCTTCCCTTTGGGCTCACTCCATTCGCTCCCCTTTTGGCGGTCCCTTGGATGCACCAAGCGCAGTGCTTCGCAATGCCATCCTTCACCGACTCAAGGACCCCGAGCCTAGTGAACTTACTAAGTCCTCAAGACTTCCCAAATGCACCAAGCGCATGACTTCATAATTCATTTCTCACCAAGCACCAAGCGCACAGCTTCGCAATGCTTTGGACTTTTCCACACTAACTCCATGCTTGGATTTTCCATGCCAACCCCATGTTGTACTTTCCCACACCAAGCTCCATGGTTGGATTTTCCATGCCAACACCATGTTGGACTTTCCCATGACAATCTCATGTCATGAGTTTTGTCTATCATCAAAATCCTATCAAGGTACTGCTCGAGTCAAACTCGGGTCAACCTGGGCTGATTGCACCAACAATCTCCCCCTTTTTGATGATTGACAAAACTACCATATCAAGTCTACCAATTCTCCCATATTGGCAATTCTCACATCCCAAATGAGAATTCCAAACCTAATTGGTAACTTGGTAACTTCTCCCCCATTTTGACATTACATCAAAAAGGTCCTTCCCAAGGGTATGAATTGTTGGCATGTCGTGCTATTCCTCGGAATGCTCATCGGCTCCCATGTCCCCGGATTAAAATTTTCACTAATGAAAACTAATCCGGATGGGATGAGTTTCCTGAGCACAACTAATTCATCGTCGTGCTAACAACTTGAGCGATCGCTTGAACAAACTAGTTGTTCAAGCAACACAACTCTTCTAGTTGGTTAGCCGTGGAAGAGACGACGGATGGATCGCCGGTTTTTGTGTTTCTTATCGGGGTCCATGATTATACAAATACATGCAAATGTAAACTAGTATAATCAACATATACTAACATAAAGAACATAAGCTAGCATATCAATAAGAACATGCAACGAACAATAATAAAAGTTGTAAAACTTTTATACCTCTTGATCTTCTATCGTATGTCCTAACCTCCTTATAGACTTCGTGTGGGCGAAGATCCTCCACAAGTTGAAGCTTCCTAGATGTTCTTCAATCCAAAGAAAGAAGAACTCTCTTTCCCTTCTTGCTTGAGCCAACCACCAATCCTCAAAGGATTGAAGCCGTCGGCCCCAAGAATAGAGAGAATAATATGGAAACAACAAAGGAACCGAACTAGGGACAAACCCTAGCTTCTAGTGCCGTCGGCCAAGATGGAGTGAAGAGAAGAAAGGGAATATGTTGGGCGCCGGCCACGGTGGAGGGAATAGAGGAAGGAGCCGGCCACACCCTAGGAAGAGGAAGAGCTCATCTCCTATAGTTGCCGCCCAACTTCCTTGCAATCCCTAGCCGTCCAACCATATGAGCCAAACCCTAATTAGGGTTTCCTCCTTAGGCTTTCTTGCCGCCCAACCATGGTGGAGAGAAGAGATCTAGGAGCTAGCCACCTTCAAGGAAGAAGAAGAGATCTTCCACAAGTTGCCGCCCACCCTTCTTTCCTAACCTTGGCCGCCCAACCAAAGGTTCCAAACCCTAATTAGGGTTTCCTTCATAGGGTTTCTTGCCGCCCAAGCAAGGCTTGGCAAAACCCTAATCTCCTTAGCATCCATCATCCAACCAAAAAACTTGTTGCCGCCCAACCCATTCTCCCATATATATAGAGTTAGGTTTAGGCCTTGGTTTAATCTCCACTGTCGGTTCTAGGGTTTTAATTTCAACCGTCAGATCTAGAGATTTAATCTCAACCGTCGGTTCTAGGGTTTTAATCCCAACTGTTGGATCTATAGATTTAATCTCAACCGTCGGTTCTAGAGAATTAATCTCAACCGTCGGTTCTAGAGAATTAATCTCAACCGTCGGATCTAGAGAATTAATCTCAACCGTCGGATTTAGAGATTTGTTTTCCATCATTTGATCTAGACTTCATGATGTTTATATTAGGCTACGATAGGGACCATGAGGAGGAGTTGGGTTTTGGCCACCCGATGGATCGGAACCACACAAACTTGATCCATCAATGATGTTCCATTCCACTAGAGGATCATCATCGAACTACCTCACCAACCCCCATAAATTAATATGGGCTCCATATATTATTTGTACATCCATCTCCCCGTGTTTAAGATATCGAATGTCCGTCAATTAATTGATTCTTGACCATCAATTAATTAACATCTAACTCCTCGAGTAGTACCACTCAACCTTATCATCATGTTAACTAAGTCAACCTGCAGAGTTTACATGATGAACCTTATGAGCTCCTCAAGGGGACATCATCAACCTAATATATAGGACACGGTTTCCTCCTATAATCAACGGCACACCATGTAAATAATATCATTTCCTAACTTACCGGGCATATTGATTTAATCCATAGAAATCTCACCCTCGTAAATCGAAGAAATAAATACTAAGTACATGTGCAGTTATTATATCGGGATTAAGAGCATGTACAATATAATATCAAGTGATTCAATTATGCGTGCAATAAATTGAATCACCTCTATGTCGATCTGCTCAATACACCTAAGTGTACTAGTGTAACTCTATGTTCAAGATAAAACAATACCAAGCTACACTACAACCATGCCAATGGTTTGTCAAAACCATCTTGGTTGTGAGCCTCTACTTATATTCTACAAGGTGATAACATGATCTTACACACCCAAGCACCATGTTATCTACAATGTAAAATATTAGACAATATGCACATATATAAATATAAAGTGCAAACAATGATCATGTGATTCTTATTTCAAAATAAAGATGTTCATACAAAGAGCTAGGCTTTCGGTATACATCCCAACAATCTCCCACTTATACTAAAGACTATCTTTGTCATCATGCGCCATACATCATCGATTCCCCTTCCCTCCATGCCTATCAAAGCTCTCGCTAGAAAGGCCTTAGTGAAAGGTCTACGGTCATCCTCTCGATCTGATCTAAGCGACGACCTTCTACCTCCTTTATGATTTCGTATCGGGTGGTACTTGCACTCTATGTGTTTACTAGCCTTATGGGCTCGTGGTTCCTTGAGTTTGCAATTGCACCATTATTATCACAATAAATTGTGATATTTACGACAAACCGGGAATCACATCCAAGTCCATCGAGAAAGTTCTGAGCCACCTTCTTTGGCGCCTTTTGGTAGCCACATACTCGGCTTCCATGGTGGAGTCCACCGCATTTCTGCTGGACACTCCTCCATTATGGCTCCACCTCCCAAGTAAACACAAAACGAGGTAGACTTCTGTTATCCCTATGATTGGAAATCGAGAATCCATGTAACCCACGGGAATAATTAGTGCCTTGATAAACTAGCATATAATCCCTAGTCCTTCTCGGGCACTACAATATATGCTTTACACGATCCAATATCACTATCTGGATTACTCGATATCTGTAACCATGCCCACGGCCAGCGGATATCTTGTCTCATCTGAGCATAGCATACATGAGGCTTCCTCTTCGAAGCATAATGAACCGCCTTCATCTCCTCTATCTCCTCAGATGATCTAGGACACATCTCCTTAGATAAAGGAACTCCATACCTGAAAGGTAGAAAACCCTTCTTGGAGTTCTGCATGCTAATACGATCCAAAATCATGTCTATGTATGAAGCTTGGGATAAGTACAACAACCTTGATCCCAAGGTTGTGACCCACTTCTCCCAAGTCCTTCAAAACTGTTTGGACAACCATACCCTTACGTCTGATAACACTTCGATGTTGTCGCCAACCACCAAAATGTCATCTACGTATAGTACAAGAAATACCACTACGTTTCCGTCACATCTCTTGTATACACAAGACTCATCCGAACTTTGAATAAATCCATAAGACTGATTTACCTCCTCAAAGCGGATGTTCCAAGACCTCGAAGCTTGCTTCAATCCATAAATGGACCGATTAAGCTTACATACAAGATGCTCTTTGCCCTTAGCAATGAATCCCTCTGGTTGCTTCATGTAGATGTTTTCCTCAAGACTTCCATCAATGTAAAGCTGTCTTGACATCCATATGCCACACCTCATAATCCATATGAGCTGCTATGCATAAGAGCTCTCAGACCTGATTTGAATCCATAGATTC
The DNA here is from genome assembly GCA_025175895.1 of Wurfbainia villosa. Lineage (NCBI taxonomy): Eukaryota > Viridiplantae > Streptophyta > Magnoliopsida > Zingiberales > Zingiberaceae > Wurfbainia > Wurfbainia villosa. The sequence goes on from CM045997.1 coordinate 87,223,843, forward strand.
AATCTCAGTATTCATTGCACTTTGCCAAGATGTTGCATCTATATCTTGGATTGCCTTATTATATTTTCAGGGATCAGGTTCATGTTCTCCAGGGATCAAATCAGAAGATTCTCCCAAGAACATGAATCTATCAGGCTGACTCACAGCCCTCCCACTACGACGAGGTATCACCTGTGTTTCCTTTGTGACACGCAGTGCAGTGACATGTGGTATGTCCTCTTGTACCATTGGTACTAAAGAAGTGACTTTCCCTTTTAACTCCTCCAGAACAATTTTACCCTTGGGCTTGTGGCTCATCACATAGTCTTCTTCTAGAAATCTGGCGTTCGTGTTAACGATCACCCTCTGATCTCTAGGACTATAAAACAATCCACCCCCGTTACTTTGGGATAGTCAGCGAACATGCGTGCTACATATGAGGTTCCAACTTGCGATGTCGCCTTGACACATGTGCTAGACTCCCATATCTGAATATGTCTTAGACTAGGCTTTCGCCCAGTCCACAATTCTATGGGAGTAGAAGGCACTGATTTAGATGGAACCAGGTTCAGAATGTATATCGTCGTATCTAGAGCATATCCCCAGAACGAATCTGGCAAATTAGAATAACTCATCATCGATCTAACCATCTCCATAAGAATCCTATTCCTTCGCTCTGCTACACCGTTCTGCTGGGGTTTGCCAGGTGCAGTCAATTGGGATTGAATCCCAGCCTCTGATAAGTAGTTTCTAAACTCTCCCAAGAGGTACTCACCACCACGATCAGATCGTAGTGTCATCCGTATCTTGAACAATCATCTATGAAAAAGATGAAATGTTCAAAACTACCTCTTGCCTGGAAAGACATAGGACCATACGAATCAGAATGAACCAATTCCAACACATCTTTGGATCTATACCCCTTGGCCTTGAAAAAAAGGCCTCTTGGTCATCTTACCCTCCAAGCAAGATTCGTAGGTTGGGAGATCCTCCACCACAAATGAACCCAAAGGTCCATCAGCTATCAACCTTTGAATTTTGCTTAGGTTAATGTGACCAAGCCTAAGAAGCCAAAGATATGTTTGGTTCATCTTCGAAGGTTCTTTTCTCTTATTGGAATTAGAAGATGTGTTATTAACTTCTATTTGCTCCATGGGAGCTTGTGGTTCAAGTTATAAATTTCCTATCTATGTACCTGAATAGATAATGCCCCTATTCCTTTTATAACATATCTGTCATCAAAAGAAATAGATTATCCATCCATAATTTAGAAACCGAAATCAATTCTTTCTAAATAAAGGTACATAAAGAAAATTTTTAAGAACCAAAAACTTTATTTTTCTCAAAAGATAAATAAAACATCTCCCACTGCAATAGCTGCCATCTTCATGGCATTGCCCAAGTAAATGGTAATATCCCCTTTAGCTAGTCGCCGGGTTTCCTGGAACCCCTGCAAAGTATTGTAGACATGATTAGCGATCCTCGTATCTACACACTAGGTGCCGGTAGATAACACCGCTAACCATGTTTCAATGACTAGACCAAAGGATATACTTTTGTTCTATTTTGGATAGGGACAGTCCTCCTTCCAATGTCCATCCTGCTTGTAAGTGAAGTACTTGCCTTTCGGCTTCTTCACTCCTCCCTGAGATCCTCTCACCACATTTGCTCCACCTTATTTCTCCTTCTTCTTGCCTTTCGGCTTAGAAGTAGAAACCTTTTTGAGCAACCATGGCTTGAGGATACTCTTCGAAGAGTGCATACATGTACTTCCTTGCAGATAAGACAATATTTGGATTCTTTTCCAATCATCATTATTTGGGTACAGTAAGTTTATTTCCTTTAGTATCACAATAAGTGGACTGAAAGTCATATCGAAAATCCTAAGAATCACATGGATCATTATTTTAGATTTCAAATATTATTGATTCCTCAAAACAATAAAATTTGAAATCAACCAACACCTCAAAATACCGAGAATATCGCATGCCATGATAGTGTGGACGTATACGAATTCTACATTTGTAAGAGGAGGTTTTACCCATTAATTTTATTATCTTGTCAACCTTACTTTTTGACAAATAAAATTAATAGTTGGTTCCTCTTTGGCCCTACAAATAAAAGCAGTCACTCCGATGGGGAGGATACTTTTTATTTGCATCTAAGTGTGCACCATTACACGGTACTAAGGGAATTATTTCGGATTATATGCCTTACCGCTGTGGAAGTACACACGCTCCTAGATAATTTCTTATAACCATTATTTGACCTAGTGATCCGCAAACAAATCCATCCGATGGGGAGGAAGGCACTCAGAGCCGACATGCAAGTTTGTTGCATCACACGTCAAATTGTAATGGAGGCCGCGGGAATTAATTAAAATGTCCCTCTCCCACTTAGTAAATTGAAAATGAGGAATTTTCAAGCACACACAACATGCTTATTATTACTGTAGATTTCAATAAAAATTATTGATTCCTCAAACAATAAAATTTTGAAATCAACCAACACCTCAAACACCGAGAATATCGCATGCCACAATAGTGTGGACGTATACGAATTCTACATTTGTAAGAGGAGGTTTAACCCATTAATTTTATTATCTTGTCAACCTTACTTTTTGACAAATAAAATTAATAGTTGGTTCCTCTTTGGCCCTACAAATAAAACTACTTTTTATTTGCATCTAAGTGTGCACCATTACACGGTACTAAGGGAATTATTTCGGATTATGTGCCTTACCGCTGTGGAAGTACACACGCTCCTAGATAATTTCCTATAACCATTATTTGACCTAGTGATCCGCAAACAAACTCATCCGATGGGGAGGAAGGCACTCAAAGCCGACGCGCAAGTTTGTTGCATCACATGTCAAATTGTAATGGAGGCCGCGGGAATTAATTAAAATGTCCCTCTCCCACTTAGTAAATTGAAAATGAGGAATTTTCAAGCACACACAACATGCATATAAAACAAATCAGCAATAAATATGGAAAAATCAGAATTTTTCCAACTATTATGGCATTGTTCTCCAATATGCGTCCCGTCGTGTCGCCACCTCGTCCGCTCCTCCTACGCCATGTACGAGCCATCCGGAGATCCGAGCCGAGAATAAAACCTATTTTATTTTACATCCATCGATCCTATACTCCACGAGGGAGTGTACATAAAATCTAGATCGAAAGTAAAATAAAATAAAGAGTGGCTAAACAATGTCGTATTCAATTACAAAAATTAAATACTAATTTAGCCTCGTCAACCCCGAGGATTCAAATAATATACAATCACACACATATGCAATCACATACACACATATATAGCCATAATAGTTGGATCTTATGCCTGCAACCAAAAAGTTAGCCTACGCACATCCTACTATTATCTGACATACACAATATATGATAAGTGCGTGAAAAGTAACCGAATCCAAAACACACAAAATCGGAAACCGTGGCTCTGATACCAATTGTTGGCATGTCGTGCTATTCCTTGTAATGCTCATCGGCTCCCATGTCCCCGGATTAAAATTTTCACTAATGAAAACTAATCCGGATGGGATGAGTTTCCTAAGCACAACCAATTCATCATCGTGCTAACAACTTGAGCGATCGCTTGAACAAACTAGTTGTTCAAGCAACACAACTCTTCTAGTTGGTTAGCCACGGAAGAGACGACGGACGGATCGCCGGTTTTTGTGTTTCTTATTGAGGTCCATGATTATACAAATAAATGCAAATGTAAACTAGTATAATCAACATATACTAACATAAAGAACATAAGCTAGCATATCAATAAGAACATGCAACGAACAATAATAAAAGTTGTAAAACTTTTATACCTCTTGATCTTCTATCGTATGTCCTAACCTCCTTGTAGACTTCGTGTGGGCGAAGATCCTCCACAAGTTGAAGCTTCCTAGATGTTCTTCAATCCAAAGAAAGAAGAACTCTCTTTCCCTTCTTGCTTGAGCCAACAACCAATCCTCAAAGGATTGATGATGCCGACCCCAAGAATAGAGAGAATAATATGGAAACAAGCAAGGAACCGAACTAGGGACAAACCCTAGCTTCTAGTGCCGCCGGCCAAGATGGAGTGAAGAGGAGAAAGGGAATATGTTGGGCGCCGGCCACGGTGGAGGGAATAGAGGAAGGAGCCGGCCACACCCTAGGAAGAGGAAGAGCTCATCTTATATAATTGCCGCCCAACTTCCTTGCAATCCCTAGCCGTCCAACCATAGGAGCCAAACCCTAATTAGTGTTGGTGCAGGGGCACCTAAGTCGAACCTGTATTTTGATTATGGCAAAAGACGCAAAGTCAAGGATATATCATTATCTCACGAGCTGAATCAAGTGTGCAGAAAAGTGCTAAAGCTGAAGCTGAAGGCTAGCGACACCCAGAGGAAGCCGCGGTGGTCGGGCGACACTCGAGTGACTTCGGAGAGAGCCGAAGGAATCGAGTGGAAGGCCAAAAGAGAAAGCGACGCAGTAAGTATCGAGGTAAGCTCATGTGTGTGAGTGTAAGTGAGGTCGTATCCTCCTTACGGGGATGGTCTTAAGCGTAGATCCGACCAAAGACATCCCATCGATGGTCTAGGTCGAGATCGGACAGTCGAAGGCCGTCGAAATAATGTTTTCTTTGAGCTAACTTTGCCTTGCAGCTAGCATCGATCATTGCCCGGCTTGGAGGACTCATTGCCCTTCATCACCGACCGGACTATCACAAGACTGATCGTGATGCTACCATCAGTCGACTGATGATGGCCATCAGTCGACTGATGGTCAATGATCAGCTTCGAGGAGTCAAGGCTTATCACCCCATTTCAAGGAGGTTTTGTGTCCATTTGTGATTGGTTGAAGACCCATTCGATGAGGGGCTCAAAGGTTATAAAAGGAGGGCTTGTCTTAGGGTTTTTCATCAATTAAAAAGCTTCCAAGTGCTTCCGGTACGCTACGAGTCTCCGACATTCCTACGACGAAGCTCTGCAGACACGACGACTAGGGTTTCATCTTTCCATCTACGAGTCGTCGATATAATCTAAGTTTAATTCAATTATGTACTTCTTTTTATTTTGGTTTTATTGTAACGAGAAGAGGGGGAGTGTCCCTCTATCTCGAGTCTCTTTCGTGGTTTTTGTATCCGATTAACTCCTACCTCCAACGAGGAGGAGTACATTAGTGATTTGCCCTCCGTGCGTGATCAAGGATCACTAGGGCCTTGGAGTAGTAGCCGAAGGCTACGAACCAAGTAAAAAATCTACTTGTCTCTTATAATTTTTATATATCTTTCTTCTTCATATAATTGTTTTGAAACTAATTCGTACGAAAAAGTTTTATCGCTATTCACCCCCCCTCTAGCGATCCGCTTCGATCCAACAATTGGTATCAGAGCCGGGGGTGCTCAGATTCGGTGCAACCACCGGTCGAGCATTTTTCTTTTCGTATTTATCATTTTAAGATTTCTCCCACACTACTAATCCAAGACCAAGTCTTGGTACATAGTTTTTGGTTTTGTTTTTGCAATTATTAATCGCCTTCGGAGTACCTCACGATCAAACGAGCATAACTTTTGCTACAAGTGGACTCACGAAACGATCTACCCACCAAATCGAAGCTCTCTGAGAGATCTACACTTCTTACTGGGATTTACCCTGTAACAAGCTGTTTTTATCCCCAAAAAATGACGTTTAGTACCCTTTTGGGGACATCGAAGGTTGTGAGTACTTACTTTTTGTTTAGTTTCTTATCTCTTTGTTTAACTTTCTATTTCTCGTGTGTTTCCTTTTATTTTCCGCACCACTAATCCAAGACTCGAGTCTTGGCAAGTTTTTTTTTTGTTTTTTTTGTGTGTGCAAGTTTTTCTTTATGGCCCACATTGAGGGGTACAGCACCATCCGACCTCCGTTCTTTAGCGGAGATGATTTCCGTTACTGGAAAGGTCGGATGGAGTGTTTTCTAAAAACACAAGTCGAGTCTTGGATAATCATCCAAACCGGCTTTGCTCTACCCACCAATGATCAAGATGAGCCCTTGGATTTCAACAAGTGGACCAATGCAACCAAGAGGCAAATCGAAGCCGATGCAAGAGCAACCCAAATATTGCAATGCGGTTTGTCTAAGGAAGAGCTCAACTGCATCGGACCCTTCATCTACGCAAAAGATTTGTGGACAAAACTCATAGAACTACACGAAGGGACTAATGACGCGAAGGTAAGTAAGCGTGACTTACTACTTAATAAATTGTATAACCTAAAAATGCAGGAATGTGAGACGGCAACGCAACTACACGCCCGCGTCCAGGACATTGTCAACGGATTGCACACCATCGGACATAAGGTCGAAAACCATGACCTCCTAAGGTACGTTCTTAATTCATTTCCTAGGACTACCTTGTGGGCATCCATGGTTGATGCCTACAAGGTCTCTAAGGACCTTTCAAAGCTTAGGTTAGACGAATTATTTTCTGAGTTTGAACTTCACGAGAAAACTAACATGGTCCAGGCCGAGAGAGGTATTGCTCTACTTGCAGGACAAAGAAGCAAGCCACCTACTAGGCAAGTAGATGAACTCAATCCCGAAGACGAATCGGAGTCCGAATCGGAAAAGGTGGAAGCAATAGTGAACGTAGTGCGGAAGATCGTTCGGAGGGAAAGGAGGCTACTAAAGAATCAAAAGAGGGCACAATTCAAATCAAATAAAAAGAAGGCTTTTCATGCAACATGGGACAACGAAGAAGGCGGCAGCATAGCATGCATGGCAAGACCCGAAGAGTCCGAGTCAGAGTCCGAATCCGAATCCAATTACAACACCGACTCCGAACTCGAGGACTATTTCGAGAAGCAACTCAAAGCCAGATCGAAAGATAAAATTAAGGTTAGCCTCTCACTAATTCATAGGCTTTACAATACGATTAAATTGCTAACTAGAAAATTAGCTAAATCCGAGTCTAGGGTCGAGTCCTTGGTTGAGGAGGTTGAAACCCTCAAACAAGAGACACCCCTAAACTCTTCGACTAGTCGAGTTCAAGAGGAGGACTCAACTCGAGTTAAAAAACTCGAAGAAGAGAACTCTCTCTTGAAAGAGCAAGTCCAAGAGCTCGAAGCTCGGTTGAACAAGTTCTCGACGGGGTCCAAGAATCTTAACCGACTTCTTGGAACTCAGAGAGCCGTGTACAACAGAGCCGGACTCGGATATAGCTCAAAGACTACGAATATATCTTACATGTCTATCGTAAATCGTAGTCATCATTGAGTCCAAGCGTGGGTCCCGAAAACTTTATTAAACTCACATATAAGGACCAATAGGTTTTGGATTCCCAAGGATCAAGTTCATTACTTAACCAGACCATATCGGTTCAATGATCCAGGGGGAGCTAATACCAAAATAGTATATCCGATAACCTAAACCTCTTATTTCTTTTAGAATGGTTAGATAGGACTATAACTCGTCAATGCTTGATAACATAGTACCAGGATGCGACGAGATGATAGTACGCTAGGAAAGCGAAGTCTTGTGTATTCGGGCTAGATAAGGCGTATCTAGTTCGGTGCACTTGACCGAGTGGAACTAGCTGAAGCTACCTCACCGTATCCTAGACTAGTTAGACCAGGAAGTGGTCTTAGGTGAGTCAAGTTACTACTTTCTCGAAATTGGCTTTGTCTAAGGAAGTGGTCATTTTTCCGATCAAAGAAGGCCCCTGTGCCTCGCCACGACCTGGAAGCCAAGATCTTGAAAAGGTGACTTGATGAGCTTAGGATCAAATCCGAATCTAACGCAAGGTTGACAAGTTTCAAATCATTAAAACTTAATCAAGATAAAATTGGAATCATCTCACACAACATATAAGGTGACCAATTCTAAGACACTTAGAATGGGTGAGATGAATAAGGAACAAGTTCAATTTACATAATCTTTTCAAAAATGTTATCTATTTTTCAAACTATCGAGCTTAAACGTGTACTTATACTTGGACAAAATTCTAAATATACAACCTTCTAGGTCAATGTTTAGCGCCCTAACTCTTACAGACCTTATATATTTGATTAAGGGGGAGAGCAAACTAACTCTAAGGGTTATATATATTTTCAAAAGTTATTAGCGTATAAGTATTTTGGAACTCAAAGATATTTTTTTTTAAAATCAAACTTAGTTTCCAAAAACTTTCATTGTTGGTGCAGAGGGCTATACCTCGAACCAAATTAAATCAAGACACATGCTTGGACTTATGTTAGATAATCTTTATGCATGCTACCTTTTCTATTAAAAAAACCCTACTTTTTATAAAAAACCCCTACTTTTTATAAAAAACCCCTACTTTTTATAAAAAAAACCCCACACTTTTTTTTATTCATGGCAAAAGGGGGAGAAGAGAATAAGTTAAGGGGGAGAACAAAATTTAAATTTTTGAAAATTAAAACTTTTGTTTTAAAACTCACCGAAGGTTAAGAGGGAGTTCACTACAAATGAGCGTAACGTTTATCTTACTCATTTTTTGCTTTATATTTTCCCTTAACTTTGCGTAAATTTACCATAGGATCAAAAAGGGGGAGATTGTTGGTGCAGGGGCACCTAAGTCGAACCTGTATTTTGATTATGGCAAAAGACGCAAAGTCAAGGATATATCATTATCTCATGAATCAAATCAAGTGCGAAAAGTGCTAAAGTGCTAAAGTCGAAGGCTAGCGACACCCGGAGGAAGCCGCGGTGGTCGGGCGACACTCGAGTGACTTCGGAGGGAGCTGAAGGAATCGAGTGGAATGCCAAAAGCGAAAGCGACGCAATAAGTATCGAGGTAAGCTCGTGTGTGTGAGCGTAAGTGAGGTCGTATCCTCCTTACGGGGATGGTCTTAAGCGTAGATCCGACCAAAGACATCCCATCGATGGTCTAGGTCGAGATTGGACGGTCGAAGGCCGTCGAAATAATGTTTTCTTTGAGCTAACTTTGCCTTGCAGCTAGCATCAGTCGACTGCCAACTTGGAGGACTCGACTGCCCTTCATTAGTCGACCGTTTATCACAAGACTGATCGGTGATGCTACCATCACGATCGATGATGGCCATCACGATGGTCAATGATCGCCCATTTCAAGGAGGTTTTGTGTCCATTTGTGATTGGTTGAAGACCCATTCGATGAGGGGCTCAAAGGCTATAAAAGGAGGGCTTGTCTTAGGGTTTTTCATCAATTAAAAAGCTTCCAAGTGCTTCCGGTACGCTACGAGTCTCCGACATTGCTACGACGAAGCTCTGCAGACACGACGACTAGGGTTTCATCATTCCATCTACGAGTCGTCGGTATAATCTAAGTTTAATTCAATTCTATACTTCTTTTTATTTTGGTTTTATCGTAACGAGAAGAGGGGGAGTGTCTCTCTATCTTGAGTCTCTTGCGTGGTTTTTGTATCCGATCAACTCCTACCTCCAACGAGGAGGAGTTCATTAGTGATTTGCCCTCCGTGCGTGATCAAGGATCACTAGGGCCTTGGAGTAGTAGCCGAAGGCTACGAACCAAGTAAAAAATCTACTTGACTCTTTTATATTTTATTTATCTTTCCGCTGCATATAAGTGTTTTGAAACGAATTCGTACGATAAAGTTTTATCGCTATTCACCCCCCCTCTAGCGATCCGCTTCGATCCAACAATTAGGGTTTCCTCCTTAGGCTTTCTTGCCGCCCAACCATGGTGGAGAGAAGAGATCTAGGAGCTAGCCACCTTCAAGTAAGAAGAAGAGATCTTCCACAAGTTGCCGCCCACCCTTCTTTCCTAACCTTGGCCGCCCAACCAAAGGAGCCAAACCCTAATTAGGGTTTCCTCCTTAGGGTTTCTTGCTGCCCAAGCAAGGCTTGGCAAAACCCTAATCTCCTTAGCATCCATCATCCAACCAAAAAACTTGTTGCCGCCCAACCCATTCTCCCATATATATATAGTTAGGTTTAGGCCTTGGTATAATCTCCACCGTCGGTTCTAGGGTTTTAATTTCAACCATCAGATCTAGAGATTTAATCTCAACCGTCGGTTCTAGGGTTTTAATCCCAACCGTCGGATCTAGAGATTTAATCTCAACCGTCGGTTCTAGAGAATTAATCTCAACCGTCGATTCTAGAGAATTAATCTCAACCGTCGGTTCTAGAGAATTAATCTCAACCGTCAGATCTAGAGAATTAATCTCAACCGTCGGATCTAGAGATTTGTTTTCCATCATTTGATCTAGACTTCATGAGGTTTATATTAGGCTACGATAGGGACCATGAGGAGGAGTTGGGTTTTGGCCACCCGATGGATCGGAACCACACAAACTTGATCCATCAATGATGTTCCATTCCACTAAAGGATCATCATTGAACTACCTCACCAACCCCCATAAATTAATATGGGCTCCATATATTATTTGTACATCCATCTCCCCGTGTTTAAGATATCGAATGTCCGTCAATTAATTGATTTACTGACCATCAATTAATTAACATCTAACTCCTCGAGTAGTACCACTCAACCTTATCATCATGTTGACTAAGTCAACCTGCAGGGTTTACATGATAAACCTTATGAGCTCCTCAAAGGGACATCATCAACCTAATATATAGGACACGATTTCCTCCTATAATCAATGGCACACCATGTAAATAATATCATTTCCCAACATACCGGGCATATTGATTTAATCCATAGAAATCTCACCCTCTGATAAATCAAAAAATAAATATTAAGTACATGTGCCCATTATTATATCAGGATTAAGAGCATGTACAACATAATATTCGAGGTCCGATTCAATTATGCAGTCAGCAATAAATTGAATCACCTCTATGTCGGTCCTGCTCAATACACCTAAGTGTACTAGTGTAACTCTATGTTCAAGATAAAACAATACCAAGCTACACTACAACCATGCCAATGGTTTGTCCAAAACCATCTTGGTTGTGAGCCTCTACTTATACTCTACAAGGAACTGATAACATGATCTTCTGTGCCATACCCAAGCACCATGTTATCTACAATGTAATGTATTAGACAATATGCACATATATAAATATAAAGTGCAAACAATGATCATGTGATTCTTATTTCAAAATAAAATGTTCATACTAAAGAGCTAGGCTTTCAGTATACATCCCAACATGAATGTCTCATATCCCAAAAAGATCTTACAATCTCTCCCTTGACGGAACACATGCCTACAATCTTTCTAGTGATCACTTAAAGAGAGGTAACCCAATTTTCCTCCCATGAGAAATACACATCCATCTTCCCATGATGGATATCTCCCCCTAGAGGCTTGCTCCCCCTTGACCATTGCACCAACAATGTCCTTAGAGAGTTCCTAATCTAATGGAACATTAACCATATCAAAATTAAGGCAAAGTTTAACAATGAACTCTCTTCTACCTTAAAATTGATACTCTCCCTAAACCCATCTCATAATCCATGTCCAATGGATTTCCACCCTTTCTAATGCTTTCCCAAGCATATCCTAGGGTTAGGAGTGGTCAGGGCACCTTAACCTAGGTGAACGATGTGTATAAATCATGTTATGTTTTCACTACTCCATATACATGCATTTTATCTCATTTCATGTCCGAGGCATGTATTTTATCATGATTTAGTTAAGTTTAGCATATTTTGGACAAAGAGACTGCTTTTGGGTGTTTTCCGTGTTAACAGGGCAAAGAAGCAGGCGTATCAAAACAACACAGGCGTGTCATCAGTGACACGTCCGTGTCAGGAGTTCCAGCCTTCAACACACCCTAGTTCAGCAGCCGACACGCCCCAGTCAAAGTGTTGACACGGTCGGCGTATCAAAACAACATAGGCGTGTTATCAGTGACACATCCGTGTCAGGAGTTCCAGCGCTCAACACGCCCCAGTTCAGCCTTCGACACGCCCCAATTCAAGCGCAACATGCCCTGTGGGAAGGCCGCGACACGCCTGTGCCCTCATTTGGCACTGGCATGTTGTCCTGACTCCGGATTTCCTTTTCTGCGAGAGCCGCGATCTTCGTCTCAATTAAAGGAAAATCTTTTGCATTAATTAAAGAGGAGGCCAAGGCTATAAAAGAGGAGATATTCTAACCCTAGAAGAGGACGGCGAGTGGTGAAAACAACGACAGAAGAAGGAGGATAAGGAAGGAGTCGACGAAAGAGGAACACAGATGGCACTGAGTATCATAATTTCTTTCTCTAGCAATTCTTGCCAGACTATGGAGTAGTGTCTTGTAATCTTAGGATGGGAGAGTAGCCCTTGATGATTTATGATGGATGATGTAATCTATACTACTTGAATTATTGTTTGTTTTGATCTGGTTTTTGGATTCTTATCAATAAACCTAAGGAGCTAAGGGGAAGTACCTAACAGTGAACCCAAGTTCACGAAACCCAGAACCAACTAGGGATTAACTCCTGCCAAGTAGCGGTGGTGTATCTATGAGGGCTTGCGGGGTCTCAGTGATTATGGTCCCATGTGCAAACCTACCGTGAAAAAGAAATTTAGACTCTAAAGGAACTCTTATGGACTTAATGGATCTATCAAATCCAGTTTTTACCAAGTAACGGAGGTAAGACTAGGGAGGTTTGCGGGGGTCTCGTGACAGCTCCCCTTAGCTGATTATGATCCCCTACGCTCAAATACCGTGACAGGTAAATTGAGTTTGATAGGTACAGTTAGCGTAGACCTCAAATGGGGCCGTTGATTTAGCTTAGGATAGGTTCCATCAAAACAACTCTAATAGGGGTAGAAAAGAATTAAATCACCTTATAAATCGTCGACGTGGTGAAACTCATATCCTGAGATTCTCCTCAACTATTGACTTTTAGCTCGTTCTTCTCATTCATTGTTCTTGACTGCTCAGTGTCTTTGCTTAATCCACAAATTGATTGACTAGATAACTTTGTATCATGATCATTCGGTAATTGTCCCAATCCCTGTGGGATCGATATTTTTATTACTTGACGACAACCGTGCACTTGCGGAAAATAAGACACCAAGTTTTTGGCGCCATGCCGGGGACTGACACTCAATATTGAATTGAGAGTGATTTAGTTAATCTAGATTTCTGTTTTTGTTTCTATTCTTTGTGTCTATTCTAAACTCTTGTTTTGGGAGACGCTCTTGTTGTTGCATGCACAGACTTAATAGGGAAATTCTCGATATTGATCCTGAGGTAGAGAGAATGTTCCTGCTAGGAGACGATTCCAGCAACGTCAGGAAGACAATCTGACCTCCAACATGGCTGATCAGAATGAGAATAAACCTTTAAGGGATTATGCAGCACCTAGTACAAGGGGATTGAGATCGAATATTAGAAGACCCCCTATTGAAGCGAACAATTTTGAATTAAAACCGGCTCTACTATCCATGGTCCAACAACATCAATTCGGAGGAGCACCTACTGAAGATCCAAATCTGTACTTGGAAGTATTTTTGGAATTTTGCGAAACATTAAAACTGAATGGAGCCTCAGCTGATGCTATTAGATTGCACTTGTTTCCTTTCTCATTGTGGGACAAAGCTAGAGCCTGGCTACACTCTCTTCCAGCAGATTGCATAACTACCTGGGATCAGCTGGAGCAAAGATTTTTAGACAAGTATTTTCCACCCAGCAAAACTGCAAGTCTTCGTCATCAAATCACTAATTTTGTGCAAAAGGATGGAGAAACATTATTTGAAGCCTGGGATAGATTTAAGGGATTACTACAGCAATGCCCTCATCATGGGCTGGAGAAGTGGCTCATTGTTCATACTTTCTACAATGGAATCTCGTATTCTACTAAAGTTTCTCTTGATTCTGCTGCAGGAGGAGCTCTTATGAACAAAACATTAGATGAAGCTTTTGAGATCATCGAGAATGTGGCAATGAATTCTCACCAATGGGCTACAGAACGAGGATATCAAACTAAAATGCCAGGTAAGTTTGAGGTAAGTACCCTTGATCTACTCAGTGCAAAAGTCGATGCGTTAACTCAAAAGCTCGAACATTTTAATGTATCAACTGTAAACTCATCTAATGTCACTTGCGAGATCTGTGGTGTAATAGGACATGTAGCGATGAATTGCCAAATCCTACACGCACCATCTGCAGGAGCTGGGATTGAGCAAGTAGATGCGCTAAATAATTTTAATCAGAAGCCTAATCGTGGCAACCCTTACTCGAACACGTACAATCTCGATTGGAGGAATCATCCCAACTTTTCGTATAGAGCCAACAAAAATTCTTCTGGACAGAACAGTTTTGGAGCACCTTCGGGATTTCAGCCAGGACCCAAGTCGAGCTTAGAAAAGATGATGGAAAATTTTATTACGTGTCAGGGGAAGATAAACGATGAATTTCGACAGCATATTGTAGAATCAAATCGGCAACATCAAATTAATACCGAGGCAATCAAGCAATTGGGAGGCAAGGTTGATAATTTGACTAATCACACAAGAATGCTGGAAAATCATATTTCCCAAATTGCCAGCTCAGCATCAAGGATGCCCTGTAGATTTCCAGGAAATTCAGAAGTAAATCCAGCCGAGCATTGTAATTCCATAAGTTTGAGAAGTGGAAGGATTTTAGAAGGAGACAGAGCTCAACAAGCGGCCCCTGTGCTAAAGGACACGAGTGTGTCAGAGTTGGAAGAAGACAACAACATGCCTGGGATGAATAGAAAAGGAAGCCGACACACCCTGACCTAAGGTGTGTTGTTCAACACGCCTGAGGGAGAGAATGCCCACGAGCGCGTGTCAGCCGACACACCCATGTCGAGTCACTCCAGCAGCCAACACGCCCAACCTGTGCTGAACGACACAGGCATGTCGAATAAGAAACCAAGAACATATAAGCCCCCTATCCCGTTCCCTCAGAGGTGTTGGGTTTCTGGCACCATGGCGTGTGTGTGTTCGATCATGTTTCGCAAACATGAGCACAGCGGAAGCAATAAAATTAATAAATCTACATTTATTATAACACACACAACACACGCATGCATAGTACAACAAGTGTAGACATAACCGTAAATTTAAATTTGCAATAAAAGGAAATTTAACTACGTATACCTTTCGTATCACGTGTAGCGGGAACGACATCAACCGGAACGATCCTCGCTAGAATCGTCTCTATCCATATCCACGCCGAGTATCCTTAGGATGACTTCGCTAAGCCATGAGCTTCATCTTCGTATGGGTTACTAGCCTCGTGTTGAAGACGACGTGATCGAGAGATGATCACGATCCGAATCCAAATTCGGATGCAAAGACGAGTCCTCAAAACTCGCTTCTCCGGAGAGGTATTCGTCAACCGTTTGACGAATCCTTCGTCATCCACCTCAGAAGATTACCGGAGATCGAATCCCCAGTAAGTTAGCCGCTGTCGGAGCTCTAACCGTCGTCCAAATGACGCTCCGACGAGAGGAGAACAAGCTCTCTAGAAAATTGGATAGCTTTGGTGGAGGAGATAGGCGCCGGCCAACAAAGGAAGCCAAGTGCTCACCTTTTCACCGAAGCCTAGGAAGATCACCGGAGGGTCGCCGGAGGATCACCGGCAGAAGCTTGGATGCCGGCAAGGAGCTGGACGGCGGCACAAGGGTTGGGCGGCAATGAAGTTGGCTCCGAGAACTCCAAGGAGAGGAGGTGGGCGGCAACTAGGTTTAGGGTTTTTTGGATTAGGGATTAACAATCCCTTAAGCCCTCTTTTATAGAGAACTAATTCTCTTAATGGTTAATGGATCATATCCATAAAGCCCGTTAACCCGCTCCATTAGTATAAGTTAAAATAAACCAAACCATGATGGTTTATTTTAAGTTAAAACGAACCAAACCAACTTTTGGTTCATTCGTTTAAAATAAACCAAACCCTTTGGTTTATTCTCCTCCATTGGATTTGAACCAAACCATTTTGGTTCATCCATTATGTCTTCATAAGACACGGCCCATCCACGCTTCCATTGCGACTGAAACGATTTCATGCTCGCTTCTTGTTTGGTCCAACCAAACCTAGTTTCTCTCGGTCTGAGAATCCCATTCTCAAGCATATTTTAAATCCTTCAGATTACGCTAGTTGTGCGTGTGACCAAATAGGTTCTCGGTTTATGTTGGGCGTCTATAATTAACCATTAATTATAGAAGATCATGAGTGGCACCTAGTAGTACATCATGATCCCCAATTAACCAAAAAGATCAACGGTTGATCCAGAACTATTTCTGAAACCCCTCAGCAGCTCGAATGATTCATGCCCCATTCCCTTCACTCATCTTATACCCACTTGGTTCAGGACATGGTCTATAGTGTCAGTCCCCACTAGGCTGACTACGTCACACCTTGCCCAAGTATCATTTCCTCGTCCTACGAATTCTAGTTACTCCACATGTATCGAAGAGTACCTTACTCTAAACATGTAATGCTTTGGCCAAAGACTTTACTAATAATCTGACGAGAGGCCATGGGTATACATCTCCTCGCAAGGAGTGGTGAATCTTTTATAGGCTATTCAAACACCTTCAATCATTTAGACTTATACCCAATCATCCCGGGTCCACATCTCCTTAGAGATGTTTGCTTAAGATGTCAAAGCGTAAGTCTCCATGATCAAGATGACTTGAATACCGCAAGTCAAAGGAACATCGCACTTAAGCTACAGTAAGAACTTCATTGACATATCTATATATGCAGAGAACCATATGAAGTCTTACGGCTGGTCACTCCAATGAACTAGTTACCATAACTAGCATCCACGATTAACTCCGGACATCACAATGTCTCCAGCCAGTGAGAATCAGCTGCTTGGATACACCAAGGAGTATACCTCGTGCTAGTCTCGACAGAATTGATGGTGTCCAAATTCATCAATTCATCGACTAGGGATATTTCCGATACATCACAATTACACATGTAGAGATACTCACTAGTTGTGATCCAATCACAAATTCTCTCATGTTGTGAATCACATCGTGGACATTCAGTAAATGAGTTTAAGATCCAATCAAATACATGAAACATGTATACTCAAATAGTGAATCTTCATTTATCATATAAATGGTTCATACATAAGACGATTGCTTTAGGATATCTCTCATATATATATTACTAACAGACTCCCGTTTGGCCTAATGTCAATCGCTATGGTATCCAATACCATAAGCACTAACATGACCCTCAAACTTACTTTGAGGTAATGCTTTAGTCAAAGGATCCGCTAAGTTCCTTTCAGTGGGAATTTTCTCGAATTGTATTTCGTTCCTACTGATGATCTCTCTGATAAGATGATAGCGGTGAAGCACATGTTTGGATCGTTGATGAGACCTTGGCTCTTTCGCCTGTGCAATTTCTCCATTGTTGTCGCAGTAGACCGGTATTGCTTCAACAATGGCCGGAATCACACCAAATTCATAAACGAACTTCTGGATCCAAACCGCTTCCTTTGCTGCTTCCGAAGCTGCAATGTATTCTGCCTCAGTGGTAGAATCCGCTACAGTGTCTTGTTTGGAACTTTTCGAACTCACTGCGCCCCCATTCAAGGTGAACACGTATCCAGACTGAGACCTGGAATCATCCTTGTCTGTCTGGAAGCTGGCATCCGTATACCCGCGTATCACCATGTCCCCTTCTCCATATATTAGGAACACATCCTTAGTTCTTCTTAAGTACTTAAGGATCATCTTAACAGCCACCCAATGATCCATTCCTGGATCAGACTGGTATCTGCTCGTGACACTCAGAGCATACGATACATCGGGCCTCGTACATAACATAGCATACATGATAGATCCTATTGCGGATGCATAGGGAATCTTACTCAAGCAAATCCTCTCGTCTTCTGTGCGCGGACACATAGACTTCGAAAGGTGTACCCCATGCCTGATGGATAGGAAACCTTTCTTGGATTCCGACATGCTAAACCTCTTTAGCACTCAGTCTATATATGTAGACTGTGAAAGACCAAGCAACCGTTTCGATCTATCTCTATAGATCTTAATCCCGAGGATGTAGGTTGCTTCTCCCAGGTCTTTCATGGAGAATTTCTTGGATAACCAAACCTTAACTGGCTGTAAGATTGAAACATCGTTTCCTATAAGTAATATGTCATCAACATATAATACTAGAAACACGACTGCACTCCCACTAACCTTCTTGTACACACAAGGTTCGTCTGGATTTTGTGAGAAATCAAACTTTTTGATGGTCTCATCAAAATGGATATTCCAGCTCCTGGATGCTTGCTTCAATCCATAAATGGACCATCGCAATTTGCATACCTTGGTTTTATCAACCGATGTGAAACCCTCAGGCTGTATCATATACACTTCCTCGAGCAGGTTTCCATTAAGGAAAGCTGTTTTCACATCCATCTTCCATATCTCATAATCATAATGAGCGGCTATGGCCAGGAGCATCCGAATGGATTTAAACATAGCTACAGGCGAATAGGTTTCGTCATAATCAACACCTTGCATTTGATGATATCCTTTCGCCACCAATCTTGCCTTATAGGTAATCACATTACCATTCATGTCGGTTTTCTTCTTGAAAACCCACTTGCACCCTATAGGCTTTATGCCTTCAGGTGGGTCAACCAAGTTCCAAACATGGTTTTCATACATGGAATCGATTTCCGATTTCATGGCTCCAAGACACTTATCCCTTTCTGAACTTGTCAGCACTTCTTCATAACTGGTAGGCTCCTCATCATCAATGAGTAACACGTCGTTCGATTCACTTACGAGAAATCCATATCTCTCGGGAATATTGCGTGTTCTACCAGATCTACGAAGATGTGGTGTTACAATAGGTCCAGCCGATTGCTCATCACTATGAGTTGTCGACTGTTGTGCTTCACCAGGTATCTCATCAATGTCTATTTGAGTCTCTCGAGCCTCCTCAAGCTCGACGACACTCCCACTATTTTCTTGCAAGAGAAACTCTTTCTCTAGAAACACAGCATGCCTTGAAACAAACACCTTTTGTTCCACAAGATGATAGAATTGGTAACCCCATGTTTCCTTAGGGTATCCAATAAATAGACATTTATCAGACTTAGCATCCAATTTGTCTGATACTGTCCGCTTCACATAAGCAGGACAACCCCATATCTTCAAGTAAGATACATGAGGTTTCTTACTTTTGCATATCTCATATGGAGTAGTTGAGACTACCTTGGTAGGCATTCTGTTTAACAAGTAAACAGCTGTCTGAAGTGCATAATCCCAAAAGGACTTGGGAAGAGTCGCATGATTCATCATTGACCTGACCATGTCCAACAAGGTCCGGTTACGCCTCTCCGATACACCATTATGCTGTGGTGTATAGGGTGGAGTCCATTGAGACAATATTCCATTGTCTCTTTGGTAATCAAGAAACTCCTGACTCAAGTATTCACCACCTCGATCTGATCGAAGTATTTTAATACTCTTATCATGTTGTTTCTCTACTTCATTTCTGAATTCTTTGAACCTTTCAAAGGCTTCAGACTTGTGTTTCATCAAGAACACATACCCAAACCGTGAGTGATCATCGGTGAAGGTAATGAAGTAGCTATAGCCTCCTAAAGCTTGAGTTGACATAGGTCCACATACATCAGTATGTATTAGACCTAATGACTCTCCCACTCGTTCACCTTTTCTAGTAAAAGGTAACTTGGTCATCTTGCCTTTTAATCATGATTCGCATGTATCGTATGAATCCAATTCAAACGATTCCAGAATTCCACATTGGTGTAATTCGGACATGCGTTTCTTGCTTATATGGCCAAGACGACAATGCCACTTATAGGAGTCTATTTGATTATCCTTTCGAGCACGCGTGTTGCTCACTTCGATATTGAAAATGTCACTGGATACGTCCAACGTATAAATGCCATTACTTAAAGTTCCAGTTCCATAAAGTACGCCATTCAAAGTTATATAACAACAATTGTTACTAAAAGTCAAATGGAAACCATTTCTATTTAAACAGGAAATAGAAACAATGTTCTTTATTAGAGAAGAAACATAATAGCAACTGTCCAGTTCCAAGACTAGTCCACTGGGGAGCTTCAACAAATAATTTTCGATGGCGACTGCAACAACCTTTGCTCCATTGCCAACTTGCAAATTTGACTCCCCTCTGACGAGTCTTCTTCTATTCCTTAACCCCTATATGTCATTACATATATGTGAGCCACACCCAGTATCCAATACCCAAGTGTCTAAGGAAATAGAATGACAATCAATAACGAAGATACCTGAAGAGGATGGGGCATCAGATGCCTTCTTCTTCTTCATGGACTCAAGATAAATCTTGCAGTTTCTTCGCCAGTGGCCTTCCTTGCCACAATGATGGCAAGTGCCCTCTTGCGCTGGTTCTGCCTTCTTCGCCTTTTTGTTCTTCCCTTTCTTCTGTTCTTTTGCCTTCCTCTTAGAACCTTTCTTTGAGGAATCAACTAACAGAACCGCCTTCTCCTCATGCTTCACAGAAGGCTCCACAGTCTTCAGCATATTGAGGAACTCGGGAATAGTGGATTCCAATTTGTTCATCCGATAGTTCATCACGAATTGTGAGAAACTCTTGGGCAAACAATGCAGAATTAAGTCAATACTTAATTCGTGATCCATCACAAACCCGAGCGAAGCTAGCCGCTCAATGTACCCGTTCATCTTTAGCACAAACTGCACTACAGACGAACCTTCTTGCATCTTCGTGGTGAAGAGGAGCCTAGAGACCTCGAACCTTTCGGATCTCGCTTGCTCATCGAACAAGTCATGAAGATGGAAGACCATAGTATTAGCATCCATATGCTCATGCTGCTTTTGCAGCTCGGGTACCATTGTCGCTAGCATGATGCAACTCGCCAGCTCAGAATCTGCCACATGCTTCTGATAGACCAACATTTGGTCTGGAGTTGCATCGTCCTTAGGACGGTTGGGAAGAGGCTCTTCAAGGACATATGCAAGCTTTTCTGCCTTGAGAACAATTCTCAGGTTTCTAAGCCAGTTCAGGAAGTTAGGCCCAGTCAGTTTGTTCGAATCCAAAATAGTGCACAAATTCAAAGACGTCATGATCAATTTATTGACCTAGAAATACAAAACGAGCATATATGAGAAAATGATTTTAAAATGCATCAATATACATTTATAAATCCCATTCATTTTTCGAATTTCAAAAACCCCAAAATCACTTCGGGAGATTGTAGGTCCATCTCCGAATGGGCTGATATCCATCATAGATATGAACAACCTTGGAGAGAGTCCAACAAGCCATTCATAACTACGACGGTAGGTATCAACTATACCGATTTCATATCACGCATATACAACTATCACAATGTGCTATCAACTAATTGAATGTTCACACATACATCGGGTTCTTAACACATTAACAAGTATGCATCATATGCATAGCACCCAACTTCACCTCCCTTTACATCGACCTTGGAGAGAGTCCAACAAGCCGATGCTCCAGGTTAAAGCCAACCCATTAATCAAGAAATAGTTTTAATATGGTTAGAGCGCATTCAACTAATTAGCCCAGCTTGGAGAGAGTCCAACAACCAAAGCTAACGATTGACCTCTGACTCTTACCATATTAGTATTAAACTATTCCATGGTTTGAACATGTTCGGGTTCGAGCAGGGCTTGGAGAGAGTCCAACAACCCAAACAAGAAACGGAACTCTGGTTCTAACCATATTAATGGAAGGTGTAAGCTTTAATATTGAGTTAGGGTTTTTATGTCTCATCCTCTTTACATGCAAATAACTATTATCTACATGGCATGACATACATGGCATACATCTACATGTCACGACACGCATGGCATAATGATATGCATCTAATGCAATTACATGGCATACAATTATGTCATGTACATAATTTCCTTATTTGTCATAACTATTTATGAAAATAAAATAAGTTTAAGATATGATTCTCCAAATCAAATCATGATTAAATTAGGAAACAAATTTCCAAATCTAATCACATATTTTATTTGTGGAAATATTTGATTAAGGAAAATCAATTTAGGAAACCAATTTTCTAAATCTTCAAAACTACTTATGGAAATAAAATATTTTAAGATTGATTTCCCAAATCAAATCAAGATTAAATTAGGAAATAAATTTCCAAAATCTAATCTAATATTTTATTTATGAAAATATTAATTTCCAAAAATACTTCCAACTTTCCAAAAGTGGAAGATTTCCATAAATACTTCTAGACTTTCCAAAATTGAAAATTTTCCATAAATACTTCTAACTTTCCAAAAGTAGAAAATTTCCAAAAATATCATTATGACTATCACAAAACCATTTTACGATTATGTCGAAACACAACCTGGGCTCTGATACCACTGTTGGGTTTTCGGCACCGCGGCATGTGTATGTTCGATCATGTTTCGCAAACATGAGAACAGCGGAAGCAATAATATTAATAAATATACATTTATTACAACACACACATGCATAGTACAACAAGTGTAGACATAAACGTAAATTTAAATTTGCAATAAAAGGAAATTTAACTTCGTATACCTTTCGTATCACGTGTAGCGGGAACGGCATCAACCGGAACGATCCTCGCTAGAATCGTCTCTATCCGTATCCACGCCGAGTATCCTTAGGATGACTTCGCTAAGCCACGAGCTTCATCTTCGTACGGGTTACTAGCCTCGTGTTGAAGACAACGTGATCGAGAGATGATCACGATCCGAATCCAAATTCGGATGCAAAGACGAGTCCTCAAAACTCGCTTCTCCGGAGAGGTATTCGTCAACAGTTTGACGAATCCTTCATCCTCCACCTCAGAGGATTACCGGAGATCAAATCTCTGGTAAGTTAGCCGCTGTCGGAGCTCTAACCGTCGTTCAAACGATTCTCCGACGAGAGGAGAACAAGCTGTCCAGAAAACTGGACAACTTTGGTGGAGGAGATAGGCGCCGGCCAACAAAGGAAGCCAAGTGCTCACCATTTCACCGAAGCCTAGGAAGATCACCGGAGGGTCACCGGAGGATCACTGGTTGAAGCTTGGATGCCGGCAAGGAGCTGGACGGCGGCACAAGGGCTGGGCGGCAATGAAGTTGGCGCCGAGAACTCCAAGGAGAGGAGGTGG
This sequence comes from Wurfbainia villosa, assembly GCA_025175895.1. Taxonomy (NCBI): domain Eukaryota; kingdom Viridiplantae; phylum Streptophyta; class Magnoliopsida; order Zingiberales; family Zingiberaceae; genus Wurfbainia; species Wurfbainia villosa. The sequence continues at coordinate 87,246,864 of CM045997.1, forward strand.
GCGGCAACTAGGTTTTGGGTTTTTTTGATTAGGGCTTAACAATCCCTTAAGCCCTCTTTTATAGAGAACTAATTCTCTTAATGGTTAATGGATCATATCCATAAAGCCCGTTAACCCGCTCCATCAGTATAAGTTAAAATAAACCAAACCATGATGGTTTATTTTAAGTTAAAAGAAACCGAACCAACTTTTGGTTGATTCGTTTAAAATAAACCAAACCCTTTGGTTTATTCTCCTCCATTGGATTAGAACCAAACCATTTTGGTTCATCCATTATGTCTTCATAAGACACGGCCCATCCACGCTTCCATTGCGACTGAAACGATTTCATGCTCGCTTCATCTTTGGTCCAACCAAACCTAGTTTCTCTCGGTCTGAGAATCCCATTCTCAAGCTCGTTTTAAATCCTTCGGATTACGCTCGTTGTGCGTGTGACCAAATAGGTTCTCGGTTTATGTTGGCCGTCTATAATTAACCATTAATTATAGAACGATCATGAGTGGCACCTAGTAGTACATCATGATCCCCAAATAACCGAAAAGATCAACGGTTGATCCAGAACTATTTCTGAAACCCTTCAGCAGCTCGAATGATTCGTGCCCCATTCCCTTCACTCATCTTATACCCACTTGGTTCAGGACATGGTCTATAGTGTCAGTCCCCACTAGGCTGACTACGTCACACCTAGCCCAAGTATCATTTCCTCATCCTACGGATTCTAGTTACTCCACATGTATCGAAGAGTACCTTACTCTAAACATGTAATGCTTTGGCCAAAGACTTTAATAACAATCCGACGAGAGGCCATGGGTATACATCTCCTCGCAAGGAGTGGTGAATCCTTTATAGTCTATTCAAACACCTTCGATCATTTCGACTTATACCCAATCATCCCGGGTCCACATCTCCTTAGAGATGTTTGCTTAAGATGTCAAAGTATAAGTCTCCATGATCAAGATGACTTGAATACCGCAAGTCAAAGGAACATCGCACTTAAGCTACAGTAAGAACTTCATTGACATATCTATATTTGTAGAGAACCATATGAAGTCTTACGGCTGGTCACTCCAATGAACTAGTTACCATAACTAGCATCCACGATTAACTCCGGACATCACAATGTCTCTAGCAGTGAGAATCAGCTGCTTGGATACACCAAGGAGTATACCTCGTGCTAGTCTCGACAGAATTGATGGTGTCCAAATTCATCAATTCATCGACTAGGGATATTTCTGATACATCACAATTACACATGTAGAGATACTCACTAGTTGTGATCCAATCACAAATTCTCTCATGCTGTGAATCGCATCGTGGACATTCAGTAAATGAGTTTAAGATTCAATTAAATACATGAAACATGTATACTCAAATAGTTAATCTTCATTTATCATATAAATTGTTCATACATAAGGCGATTGCCTTAGGACATCTCTCATATATATATTACTAACAAGAGGCTGATTAAGGAAAAATTGGATGAACAATTTGGTAAGTTCCTTGAGGTAATTAGGAAGCTATATATCAACATACCTTTTATAGAAGCTCTTCAACAAATGCCTACCTACTCCAAGTTCTTGAAGGATATCTTAACCAATAAAAGAAAAGTCAAGGAGCATGTAACAGTGGCTCTTACTGAGGAGTGCAGTACTTTAATTAAGAACATGGAACCTCCCAAACTAAATGATCCGGGTAGCTTTTCTATCCCTTGCATAATTGATGACTCAAATTTTGATAAGACTTTTTGCGATTTGGGCGCCAGTGTCTATCTGATACCTCTTTCCATATGCAAGAAATTGGATTTGGGAGAAATGAAACTAACTACTATGGCCTTGCAGTTAGCCGATCGCTCCATTAGATATCCTTTGGGAATCTTAGAAGATGTACCAGTGCAGGTGGGAAATTTTATTATTCCTGCAGATTTTGTAGTTCTTGACATGGATGAAGACCCATGCATTCCACTCATTTTGGGGAGACCTTTCTTGGCTACTGCAGGGGCAATGATAGATATCAAGAACCACACACTCTCACTTGCATTTAGAAATGACAAAATTGAATTCGACCTTTCAAAAGCTGTTAAACAACCTTCTGTTTTTGATGTTTGTTGTAGGATTGACAGTTTCCAGTCAATAGAACTAGAAGGAGCACCAGAACAAACTCATCTTAATAAGCTCGAAGGGGATTTTGAGGATAAAGAGCTGGAGATTTCCGACCCCAACCTAACACCACAGAGCTGTTTGAGGAGGAAGAGGGGCAGAGCACACTCCTCAAGCCATATCCCCAAAACTAGGGAGTAACTGAGGGGTCAAGCTAATGACATTAAACAAGCGCTTCTTGGGAGGCAACCCAAGCTATTTTCATTTTTTTTAGTCATTTTATTTTATTTTATTTTATTCTTTATTCTATTTTTATTTTTTTTCAGGTTTACAGGACACGACATGTTAAACGTGCCACTGCGTGCCAAATTGACACGACCTGCCTATGCCGAACGACACAGGCGTGTTGAGGTTACTCGAAGACAACACAGGTCGAGCGTGCTGATGAGCACGCCCGTGTCACACCTTTCTCACCTGCGGCATTCCTGGGCTGGACGGAAGCATGCCTATGTTGCGGATAACCCTCTAAAGCCGGCCCGAGCACGCCCTAATTTTCCACTCAAGAGAGACCGGCGTAGGTGGGCACAGGAGGATGCTAGTAGCGAAGACGATGACCATTGACCACCTTGAACTATTTTATGAGTTTCGATGCACATCCTTTACTGCTTATGCTGTCTCTACTTAGATTTTTAGTTTGGTTAGTGCTATTTTGTTTGCATCTTTTCATATATCATAACATTGCATTTTTATATCATTTAGTGTAATACAACTGAATATTGGTCGGATCATGATATTCCTTTTTGCCTATTTGATAAGAGCCCTATTTCACTTCTAACACGGTCTATAGGTCTGAGGTATCCAAAAAAGGATTTAAATCCCCCATATCGGACGAGAACTCGATTTTCCATTGGAGACTTGCTTGCGCAACTTAGTTACTGGAGAAACACTTTCACTAGAAGTATGATCAAAAAAAAAAAACCCGAAAACTGGAATTGTTTTCAAGCACCCCTTTGAGACAAAGTAGTTACTGGGGAAACACCTAAAAGGTGCCCCTTTGAGACTAACTAGTTACTGAGGAAATACTCTCTATAAATTCCTTTCCTTCTCTCTAAGAAAGTGCTCCTTTGAGACCTTTTGATGATAGGTAAGAATGATCCATGCATTAAGGCAGGTAAGTGTCTCTATGCCGGAAATAAGATTGCTCTACGATAGAAGGGATGTCAAATCCGGATTGGTGTCCAATGACTTTAGTCCAGCCTTTCACATGCACTATATAGGGATCTTTCAAACATGGCAACTAGGAATGACTTGAAAAGATTAAGATCAGATTGTATACCTCTGGATGGTGTCTAGCATTCCCACAAATAAGTTGTCTTTTGAGTTTTCTTTGCTTGAGGACAAGCAAAAGTTTAGGACTAGGGGATTTTGATGTGTATAAATCATGCTATGTTTTCACTACTCCATATACATGCATTTTATCTCATTTCATGTCCGAGGCATGTATTTTATCATGATTTAGTTAAGTTTAGCATATTTTGGACAAAGAGACTGCTTTTGGGTGTTTTCCGTGTTAACAGGGCAAAGAAGCAGGCATATCAAAACAACACAGGCGTGTCATCAGTGACACGTCCGTGTCAGGAGTTCCAACCTTCAACATGCCCTGGTTCAGCAGCCGACACGCCCCAGTCAATGTGTTGACACGGCTGACGTATCAAAACAACACAGGCGTGTTATCAGTGACACGCCCGTGTCAGGAGTTCCAGCGCTCAACACGCCCCAATTCAGCCTTCGACATGCCCCAATTCAAGCGCAACACACCCTGTGGGAAGCCCGCGACACGCTTGTGCCTTCATTTGGCACGGGCGTGTTGTCCTGACTCCGGATTTCCTTTTCTGCGAGAGCCATGATCTTCGTCTCAATTAAAGGAAAATCTTTTGCCTTAATTAAAGAGGAGGCCAAGGCTATAAAAGAGGAGATATTCTAACCCTAGAAGAGGACGACGGGTGGTGAAAACGACGACAGAAGAAGGAGGATAAGGAAGGAGTCAACGACAGAGGAACACAGATGGCACTAAGTATCATAATTTCTTTCTCTAGCAATTCTTGCCAGACTATGGAGTAGTGTCTTGTAATCTTAGGATGGGGGAGTAGCCCTTGACGATTTATGATGGATGATGTAATCTATACTACTTGAATTATTGTTTGTTTTGATATGGTTTTTGGATTCTTATTGATAAACCTAAGGAGCTAAGGGGAAGTAACTAACAGTGAACCCAAGTTCCCGAAACCCAGAACCAACTAGGGATTAACTCCTGCCAAGTAGCGGTGGTGTATCTATGAGGGCTTGCGGGGGTCTCGTGACAGGTCCCCTTAGTTGATTATGGTCCCGTGTGCAAACCTACCGTGAAAAGGAAATTTAGACTCTAAAGGAACTCTTATGGACTTAATGGATCTATCAAATCCAGTTTTTACCAAGTAACGGAGGTAAGACTAGGGAGGTTTGCGGGGGTCTCGTGACAGCTCCCCTTAGCTGATTATGATCCCCTACGCTCGAATACCGTGACAGGTAAATTGAGTTTGATAGGTACAGTTAGCGTAGACCTCGAAAGGGGTCATTGATTTACCTTAGGATAGGTTCCATCAAAACAACTCTAATAGGGGTAGGAAAGAATTAAATCACCTTATAAATCATCGACGTGGTGAAACCCATATCCTGAGATTCTCCTCAACTATTGACTTTTAGCTCGTTCTTCTCATTCATTGTTCTTGACTGCTCAGTGTCTTTGCTTAATCCAAAAATTGATTGACTAGATAACTTGGTATCATGATCATTCGGTAATTTTCCCAATCCATGTGAGATGGATATTTTTATTACTTGACGACAACCGTGCACTTGCGGAAAATATGACATCAGTGAACATGGGCCTAACCAACAAGATTTACCCAAAATCGGCAGTGATCATAATTAATCGATCGGTCGCCATACTATCGATCCAATGACCTCCTGGTCGATCGATAATCTTTATAGTTTTCATCATTTTAGAAATGACTTTCCGAAATTCATAAGTAAATATACATAAGTTGATAAATCTTGAAATTTGCTATGTATATTACTTATCACAAATACTATGGGTGAAAAATATTTGAAAATTATTTTACCCACTAAATTAGGAGATTGATACAAAGTTCAAAAGGTAAGAAAAGCTTCAATAAAGAGCCCTCTTTGTATCATCCCATTCAATGATGATAGCTATCAAAAGATAGGCTTCACCAAGGTTTTTCCAAAATGTTTTTGAAACCTTTAATTTCTTTTTCCTAAACATCTCACTTATATCTAGATGTGTAAAACACATACAAGGTAAGTTTTTAGTGAGATGTGGGGTTTTGATATTTAATGGTCTCATGCATATTTCTAGGCAATATCCTTTGATTCCCATCAAATTATGCCATGGTCCTTAATTCCATTCTATTTTATGCATGATGATGATTATGGCATAAATATAATATAGATAAAAGCTTATGCCAAAATCATGATGTCATGGCATGTAAGAGACATCGAAGCATACATGACATCTAAAAATAATTCTAAACATGATCATGACATTTTTATAGATAAAAATGAAAATGATGTCATGACATGGCAAGACAAATAAATCATGGCAAGTAAAATATACTATGGTATGGAATACCTAAGTGTTAAATCCAAGTTGCCATTTCTAGGAATTAATTCCATTTTGCCTTAAAGCCATTTTCTCCCAAGTGTGCCATAAACCCAAAATGGCACACCAATACCTCTAAGACCTATTTGTGCCAATTTAATCATTTTTAACTTCTCAAGCACATTGGCACATCCTAATGTGTCAACTCTACTATGGTTAGGTTAACTACCCATCCACTTAGGGTTGACATACCCTAACCCATCTAGCGTAAATCGATCAAGCTCCTAGGAAGCCAATACCTATTGGAGCTCATTGGGTTAACAATGTATTCTCTAGGGATAACTTCCCTAGATACCTTCATAATGACCCTTTTAGGCTTTAAAGCCATTGTCTTTTGGGTCTTTCCTAGGTCAACACTAGAGGTGACTCCTCCTTTGACCTTCCTAGTGGCTACATTTGATTTCTTTGAGGTCTTAGCCACTAAGCAAACACCATGGCTAGACTTAGGGATAGCTTCCCTATTAGCCTTGGTTTTTCTAGACCTATAAATAGTTCCATAATCAAATGGAACATTATGATAAGTCTTTTTGGGCTTAGATTTGTGACCCAAACCTTCATTTCCCTTTTACCATTTTTGAACCTTAGGTCTTGACTTTTGGGCATTTGACCCTAGAATTAAATTTTCTATGATTCTAAGGGTTTTCTCCATTCTCTCAAGTCTTGACCTCAAGACTTGGTTTTCTATCTCTAATTTCTTCAATTTTGAATTTTCATTCTTTCTTTGGGAAGGACTCTTTCTAGGCATATGCCTAGATTTCTTGGGGTTGACACCTAGGTGGTTTTCAATTCTCCTAATGGACTCTTTAAGTAAAGTAGGTCTAGTATTTTGAGTCCTAGGTTTGTCCTTAGAAAAACTAACATGCTTAGCACCTAAGCAATAAACCTTATTGTTTCTCCTAGCATATTTTTCATTGATAATAGCAAGAGAACTAAAATAATTTTTGGCGTGCTTTTTGACTTTAGGAATTGAAGGTGCATTAACTAAATGTACCTTAGGGTTAGCTTTTGAAGCTCCCCCTACATGAGATACACCTTCTTGCCCTTTCATCCTCCCCCTAGGGCATTGGCTTCGGTAGTACCCTCATTGGTTGCATTTGAAGCACACAATGTGCTCTTTGGTCTTAATTGAGGGAACTCCGACATCCTTTGACTTTGAGTTGACTTTTGGTGTTGATCCCTTTTCCTTAGCCAATTTAGGGTATTTGCTCTTGTAATGCCCTTTCTCCCTACACTCAAAGCATATTATATGATCTTTATTTAAACTTATAATACTTGAGCCACCTAGGGAGGTGGTGGAGGCCTCTTCACTTCTTCTGGAGGTAGAAGCTTCATTTTGATCTTGCTCCGGAATAGGAACCCTTTCCTCCCCCCTCAATGCTCGAGGTGGAGCTCTCTACCAAATCATCAACATCTTTAAATGTTGTGGGTGCTTCTTCCTCGACATTCTTCTCTACTTGTGTCGGTTCGAAGTTTTCTTGGAATTTTGTTATCTTATTCCATAGCTCCCTTGCATCCCTATAGTCACCCAATCTAGACCAAATATGATTAGGTAACAAATCACTAAATAATTTTATTACCTCGAGATTTGTCTTGAAGTCCTTAATTTGGTCTTGGGTCCACCTTGACTTCTCAATTGGCTTGTTGTATTTGTCCCTAGGCATCTCAAAACCATTTTCTAAAATAATAATAAAATCAAAGTCGGTTTCGAGATATACCTCTATCCGTTTCTTCCAACAAGCAAAATCTCCATCGAATTTCGGTGGATGGATGTTGTAGCCGGCCATCTTGTAGTGCTTGTGTCGGCGGTTAGTCCTCGACAAGTGACTTGGCTCTGATACCACTTGTAGGGGATCGATCGGTGTGTATTGGCCCGGCTAGAGGGGGGTGAATAGCCCTCGATCGTCCAATGGTGGAATTTGCTCGTTCTCGTTGCGTTGCTTGTCTACGATTGTTGTTAGCGCAGAGGAATAATAATGATAATAACAATACTAACAACACATAACAATCACAAGCAATACACAAGTATATACGTGGCTCGGAACCGAATGGTTCCTACTCCATGGGCAAGCTCACTGAGCTCTAGTTATGCGCACGACACTAACTAAACTCCTTCTCGACAACACGTCGGAGGTGGAGAAACCTTTCACAAACTATTACAACAAGTAATATATGAAATACAAGCAATACAAAGACAAATACGAAATACACGTAAAGAACACTTTACAATGCTTGCTTTGAACCCTTTGCTTGTAGCTTGCTTTAGATGGATTTTGAAGGTCTGGAATGCAGCAGTAATTCCCCTCAAATAGCTTCACAAAAGTCTTGGCGAAATCCTCCAACTTGAGCTTCATTTATGTCACGCCCCCCCTTTTTCCTTAGGTCCGGAGGGGCTGCGTGTGACGCGACCGTACATACATACATCGTACTACTTACAGCGGAAGACTTTAGACACATATTTTTTTTTCTTTTAAACATAAACATGCATTGTCATATATAGATACTTCTTCTTACTTCTTTCTTACTTCTTCTTAACATAGAGCATGCATCATTATTTCTTAGGTACTTAGTGCTTAGTTCAAGTCCATAAACATCATTATCATAAGGAGACATAAATAAGGACATCCATAAACATCATCATCATAAGGAAACATATTTAAGGACATAACGGATCTTCTCCACCATGCCACTACCACACACATTTGGCCCCTCCTGCTGCTCCCTTTAGTTTATCCATCCCTTACCCTTATCTGCAGTACAAGGGAAAAATAAACTATAAGCACATAGGCTTAGTAAGATCTTATCATACTCACAAAAACCATACATGACGTAAGCAACATAACATGAAGCATAAGTAACATAAGTAAACATAACATGTAACATATATGACATAGCAGCATATCATGTAAATATATGACATAATCAAACATAACATACAACATATGTAACATAGTAACATATACATGACATATCAAACATAACATACATCATATGTAACATAGCAGCATAAACATGACATATCAAACATAACATACATCATATGTAACATAGCAGCATAAACATGACATATCAAACATAACATGCAACATATATATGACATATCAACATAGCATGTGAACACATGTGAACCTAACAATCAAATCATGTGAACATATGCAGGATGCTCTTTGGAAACATATATTATAGGTACGTAAACATAAATCTCAACATATTTGAGCCCGACATTGTACCACATCATCATCATCATAGCGTGCATCCCTAAATAGACCCGAGGTAGCAAGTCTCGAACCTACTAGGTTACTAAGTCCGATCTTAGTCCGTCGACCTAAGGCAATCGTCATAGCATAGAAGCCCATCCTAGGCCCGATCTTAGTCCATCGACCTAGGGCATCTTGGAGCCCATCCAGTACTAGGCCCGATATTAGTCCGTCGACCTAGGGGCAATCATACATAGAAGCCCATCCTAGGCCCGATCTTAGTCCGTCAGCCTAGGGCATCTTAGGAGCCCATTCCTTTGGACCTTGTTAGGGTCCTGGTACAAGCCATGTAGAAGGTAAAATACTTATATGCTTTTTACTATAACATATCTTATTTCATTTTGCAAACATAGCATACTTCATTTCATATCATATCATATTTCACTTCATGAACATATTATATTTCGTTTCATAAACATATCATACTTCATTTCATATCATGTCATATTTCACTTCATAATCATGTTTCATTTCATGAACATAACATTTTCCATTTCATAATCATAACATATTCATTTCATAACATATCTTATTATCACACACATATAGGGAATGGCATAAGGTATAAACATCAAGCGGGAGCAAACACTAACCTAGGGCAAATTATCTTCATCTAGCATTATTTAATATCACAAGTTAACATGGATTCACCTAAGCATAAAACACAAGTTAACCTAACCTAGAGCATGTTAAAGGATAATGTTTGGCCGAATGGTTCATGGGGCTTTTAGGGTTTAACTTTTAATCTAATCCATCTAACATCCTAACAACATCATATGCATACAAAACATGGTATAGAACATCATTAAATCATCAAAACCAATGGTTGGCTGAATGGTTCATGGGGATTTTAGGGTTAAACTTTTAATCTAATCCATCTAACATCCTAACATCATCATATGCATACAAAACATGGTATAAAACTTCCTTGAAACATCAAAACAAAGGGGTGGACGAATGGTCCATGTAGGCTTTTAGGGTAAGACTTTTAACCTAATCCCTCTAACATACTAACATCATCATATGCATACAAAACATGGTATAAAACTTCATTGAAACATCAAAACAAAGGGGTGGCCGAATGGTCCATGTAGGCTTTTAGGGTTAGACTTTTAACCTAATCCCTCTAACATACTAACATCATCATATGCATACAAAACATGGTATAAAACTTCATTGAAACATCAAAACAAAGGGGTGGCCGAATGGTCCATGTAGGCTTTTAGGGTTAGACTTTTAACCTAATCCTCATAATATACTAACATCATCCTATGCATACAAAACATGGTATAAAACTTCAATGAAACACCAAAAACACATGTTGGCCGAATAGTTCATAGAGGTTTTTAGGGTTAACTTTTAACCTAATTCATTTTACATCCTAACATCATCTTATTCTTACAAAACATGATATAGAACTTCCTTGGAACATCAAAACTAAGCTTGGCCGAATGTATCATGAACACTTTTACACAAAAAATCAATCGAAAAGCTACTCGTATGCAGGTGAGGGGATACTTACATCCTTCGCTTTTCTTTTTGGTTGGAAAATGACCTGAGGGAAGAAACCTAGCCTTGCTTCTTTCTTGGATGAGGTTCGGCCAAAGAATGGAGAGGGGGAGCTCTAGGGTTCGGTGAGGAGGAAGAAGAAGAGGAGGGCAAAGCAATTTTGATAACTCATGCCCCCTCATTTCCCCTATTTATTCACTTGAAGAGTCCCTTAGTCTCCCTTACCTCTAACTATAATTTCCCATGTTCTTCTAATAATAAAATCTTATTGGGCTTCTGGTTAGTGGATGCATCTATAGGGCTTGGCTATCTCTAGAGGTTTGGGGTTCAATTCCTAGGCCTTGCATCCTTTTTGGCTTATTTTCTTTTATTTTTGAAAAGCCCACATAAAGCCCATCATAATCAAGCCAAAAATTCTTGTAAAATTGCTAGAAATTTTACGGGCGTTACAATCCTTCATACCTTTTAAAAGTTTCATCCTCGAAACTTAGAACAATTCTGGGTACTTCTGCTTCATGTCCTCCTCGCGTTCCCAGGTAACTTCTTCATACCGTTGATTCTGCCACAAGACCTTTACTAAGGGCACCTCTTTGTTCCTTAGTCTCTTGACTTCTCGGTCTAGTATCTGGATAGGCCGACTTTCATAACTCAGGTCCTCTTGAACTTGTACTGTTTGTGGCTCGATCACTTGGTCCGCACTGGAAATGCATTTCTTGAGCACAGAGACATGGAACACGTTGTGTATAGCCGACATCTCTTGAGATAGCTCTAGCTTGTAAGCTACCTTGCCAATCCTCTGCAATATCGGATACGGTCCCACATAGCGCGGACTCAGCTTACCCTTCCTTCCGAATCTCATCACTCCTTTCATAGGGGCCACTTTGAGGAATATCAGGTCCCTGACTTTGAATTCTAACGGTCTACGCCGCATATCCGCATAACTCTTTTGTCGGCTCTGAGCAGTTTCAATTCTCTGACGGATGTTCTGTATAGCTCGGGTGGTGTCGTCGATGAAGTCCGTCTGAAGTCCCATCCCCTTCTTTCACTACCCTCGTACCAGAATATATGGGAGACCTACATTTCCTCCCGTATAGAGCCTCGTAGGGTGCCATTCCAATAGTAGCTTGGTAACTATTGTTGTAGGCGAATTCTGCCAAGCATAAGTATCGGCACTAGCTACCTTTGAAATCCTGGGCGCAAGCTCGTAACATATCCTCCAGTACTTGATTTACTCTTTCGGTCTGTCCGTCCGTCTGAGGATGGAAGGCAGTACTGAACAATAGCTTCATGCCTTGGGCCTTCTGAACACATTCCCAGAAATGGGAAATAAAGCGACCATCTCTGTCAGAAATGATGGTCTTAGGAATTCCATGTAGTCTGATAATTTCTCTAGCATATAACTGAGCCAGTTGCTCTGTCGAATAGGTCATCTTGATTGCTAAGAAGTGGGCAGACTTTGTCAATCTGTCCACAATTACCCATATAGCATCATAACCGTTTGTCATCTTGGGCAATCCTGAGATGAAATCCATAGAAATGTCTTCTCATTTCCATTCTGGAATCTGGATCGGTTGCAGTGTTCCTCTAGGTCTCTGGTATTCTGCTTTAACCCTCTAGCAGGTCAGGCAGGTACCGACATACTGAGCCACATCTCTTTTCATTCCGAACCACAAGAATTTTCTTTTCAGGTCTTGGTACATCTTGGTGGTTCCAGAATGCATCGCATAAGGAGTTCCGTGAGCTTCCTCAAATATCTTCTTCCGTAATTCTGGATCGTCGGGCATACACAAGCGATCCCTGAGGTAGAGTACTCCATTATCAGAGATACGAAACTCGTCGTCCTTTCCTTCTAGGACCTCTTGCTTGATCCTCTGAATGCTTGGGTCACGGGCTTGCTTTTCCAGTATATCATCGAACAGCATCGGTGCTATCGTCATGGTCGAGAGCTGTCCAAAAATAATTTCAACCTCGTAACATATAATCTCCTTTACTAAGGGCCGAGATAACACTGATAGAGATATCAAGGTGGCGCAGGACTTCCTGCTGAGTGCATCAGCCACCTTGTTTGCTTTCCCCGGATGGTAGAAGATCTCGCAGTCATAATCCTTGACAAGCTCGAGCCATCTGTGTTGTCTCATGTTCAGGTCCTTCTGTGTGAAGAAATATTTCAGACTCTGGTGGTCTGTATAAATCTTACACTGAGCTCCATATAGATAATGCCTCCATATTTTGAGAGCAAAGACCACGGACGCTAGCTCTAAATCGTGGGTGGGATAATTCCTTTCATGTTCTTTGAGTTGCCTAGAGGCGTAGGCAATGACCTTGCCATTCTGCATGAGTACAGCTCCGAGTCCCAACTTGGAAGCGTCACTGTACATGTTGAAGCCTTCGTTACTGTCCGAAAGAGCAAGGACTGGAGCGCTGGTCAGCCTTCTTTTCAATTCTATGAAACTCCTCTCGTAGGCGTCCGTCCACTCATATTTCTTGTTCTTTCTGGTGAGGAATGTCATAGGGGTTGCAATCCTGGAGAAGTTCTCTACAAACTTCCGGTAGTAGCTTGCTAGCCCAAGAAAGCTTCTGATCTCGCTGGCATTCTTTGGTCGGTTCCAGTTACTCACGACTTCAATCTTTATTGGGTCTACCGTCACGCCGTGCTTGGATATGACGTGACCCAAAAATGATACTTGTTCGAGCCAGAACTCGCATTTGGAGAACTTTGCAAATAACTGCTTTTCCCGAAGAATCTGCAATACTACATTCAGGTGTTCTGCATGCTCCTCTGGGGTTCTCGAATATATCAGTATGTCGTCGATGAAGACGATCACAAACTTGTCGAGGAATGCCGAGAATACCCGATTCATCAAATCCATGAATAGAGCAGGTGCATTTGTCACTCCGAAGGGCATAACTACGAACTCGTAATGTCCGTATCTGGTCCGGAAGGTCGTCTTTGGTATATCATCTGATTTCACTATTACATGAGGATAGCCGGACCTCAGGTCGATCTTAGAGAAGATGGTGGCACCCTTTAGTTGGTCGAACAGGTCGTCAATCCGTGGCAAAGGGTACCGATTCTTGATCGTCACATTATTTAGCGCTCGGTAGTCTATGCACATTCGCATAGACCCATCTTTCTTCTTCACCAACAGCACTGGAGCTCCCCATGGAGAGCAACTTGGGCGAATAAGTCCCTTGTCGAGTAACTCCTATAGCTGTCCCTGAAGTTCCTTCAATTCAGCCGGCGCCATACGGTAAGGTGCTTTATAGATCGGGTTAGTACCAGGAATCAATTCGATCTCAAATTCGACTTCTCTATCTGGGGCTAACCCTGGTAGTTCATTTGGGAATACCTCTAGGTAGTTGAATACAACTCTGACATCTTCTAGCTTCTGATCCTCTACTTGACTTGTATCAACTATGTGTGCCAGAAACCCAGTGCATCCACTGTCTAACATCTTGCGTACCTGTAGGGCTGATAAAATATTATTGACTCTTCTCCTTGGCTCTCCAATAAACTCAAACATAGGTTCTGCCTCCGACTGGAAGACCACTTTTCTTTTATGACACTCGATTGAAGCACCGTACTTGCTTAAGAAATCCATGCCCAGTATAATATCATAATCCTACATGTCGAGCACTATCAGATCACAATAGAGTTCTTTGTCTGCGATTCTGATGGGTGCGGCTCGCAGCATATGAGTGGAGGGCATTACTTCTCCCGAGGGCAGAGTGGTTAAGAACTGGCTATCTAGACCTTGTGGTGGTATGTCTATCTTTCCAGTAAAGTGTGTAGAAACAAACGAATGTGTTGCCCCAGTATCAAATAATGTAGTAGCATGCTGACAGAAAATAAATATCTGACCTGTGACAACTGTAGAGGCATTCACCACATCTTCTTGGGTGAGAGAGAATACCCTGGCATCTGTCATAACTGGTGGGGCTTCTAGTCTCCCTTGGCTGATCGGGGTTCCTTCGATTGCAGCCTGCATCTGATGTAACTGTGGAGGAGCACTCCTGGGCTAGGTATACTGCAGAGGAGGTGCCTGAACCTGGATAGGGCAGTCCCTGACTCTATGTCCTGCCCGTCCACAATTGTAACATCTATTTGTGCCTTGGTAGCATACTCCAGGATGTATCTTTCCGCAGATAACACACAGAGGGATCCTGGGCTGCTTGTTTGCTGGACCACCTTTAGGATCCTCCCATTGTTTTCTCTTGCCAGTGTGGTTCCCTTTCCAAGTACTTTGGTTTCTCTGACCTCCTGACTGGGCCTGACCCCTGCCTTCACTCAGTGCCTTCTTTTGCTGGTTAATGTTGTCCAGGTAATGCTCGGTAATCAGGGCACTACTGAACAGCTCCTCTACGGTCTGCGGTCTATGAACTCTGCCAGCCACATTCAGACCTCTTTCTGGTCGGAGCATCTTCAGCATGAGTCTGACCCTTTCTCTTTCCGTGCTGACCAACTCCGGGCATAGGTGTGCGAGTCGGTTGAATCTCTTCATGGCTTCGCTGACTGATAGGTCACCTTGTCGTAACCCAGTGAACTCGTCATAATGCTTGTTGGTTACCCTCATGTGGAAGAATTCTTCGAAATATTTGTACTCGAAATCTTTCCATCTCATATGGTTTACTTGTCTCTTTGCTTTAATCCGTTCCCACCACATCCGAGCATCTCCTAAAAGGCAGAATGATGCACACTTAATCTTCTCGCATTCGGGCCAGTCCAGTAGCTCCATGATATTTTCCACCGTCTTGAACTAGGCCTGGGCATCCCATGGTTCACCAGTACCAGAGAAATTTTCCGGCATCAGTCTCTGGCATTGGATCAGGTAAGCTTCTTATCGAACCATCGGGCCAGGGCCCGCTAGTGGGACAGTAGGGTTTCCTCGCTGATTCATTAAGGCATTTATTACTTGTTGTTGTTCTGTGTCTTGTCGCTAGAGTTCAGTAACTACGTGTGTAAGGTCATGCGGGGGTGCTATCTCATCAGCTCTACTACTGCGTCTTCCCGACATGTTTATCTTCATATATTTAAAGTAAAGCTAGTATTAGTTTTTCGTTCATTTATCTACGCATAATAAGACTAAAGCAAGCATAAAGTTATCATTCATGTTTTCATGCATATTTTAAGCTAAAGGCATTTCATATCATACATGAACAAAATAAGCTAAAGGTATTTCATATCATACATGAACAAAATAAGCTAAAGGCATTTCATATCATACATGAACAAAATTAACAAAATTAGAGTAGACATAGAATTCTTACTTGGAGTGGCAGGATTTGGAGCTTGATGTGTGTGTAGTGGAAAGGCAGATCTGCTCTGATACCAACCTTTCACGCCCGCCCTTTTTCCTTAGGTCCGGAGGGGTGACGCGTGATGCGACCGTACATACATACATCGTACTACTTACAGCGGAAGACTTTAGACACACATTTTTTTTTCTTTTAAACATAAACATGCATTGTCATATATAGATACTTCTTCTTACTTCTTCTTAACATAGAGCATGCATCATTATTTCTTAGGTACTTAGTGCTTAGTTCAAGTCCATAAACATCATTATCATAAGGAGACATAAATAAGGACATCCATAAACATCATCATCATAAGGAAACATATTTAAGGACATAACGGATCTTCTCCACCATGCCACTACCACACACATTTGGCCCCTCCTGCTGCTCCCTTTAGTTTATCGATCCCTTACCCTTATCTGAAGTACAAGGGAAAAATAAACTATAAGCACATAGGCTTAGTAAGATCCTATCCTACTCACAAAAACCATACATGACGTAAGCAACATAACATGAAGCATAAGTAACATAAGTAAACATAACATGTAACATATATGACATAGCAGCATATCATGTAAATATATGACTTAATCAAACATAACATATAACATATGTAACATATCAAACATAACATAAATCATATGTAACATAGCAGCATAAACATGACATATCAAACATAACATACATCATATGTAACATAGCAGCATAAACATGACATATCAAACATAACATGCAACATATATATGACATATCAACATAGCATGTGAACACATGTGAACCTAACAATCAAATCATGTGAACATATGCAGGATGCTCTTTGGAAACATATATTATAGGTACGTAAACATAAATCTCAACATATTTGGGCACAGAATTGTACCACATCATCATCATCATAGCGTGCAACCCTAAATAGACCCGAGGTAGCAAGTCTCGAACCTACTAGGTTACTAGGTCCGATCTTAGTCCGTCGACCTAGGGCAATCGTCATAGCGTAGAAGCCCATCCTTGGCCCGATCTTAGTCCATCGACCTATAGCATCTTGGATCCCATCTCGTACTAGGCTCGATCTTAGTCTGTCGACCTAGGGGCAATCTTACATAGAAGCCCGTCCTAGGCCCGATCTTAGTCCGTCAGCCTAGGGCATCTTAGGAGTCCATCCCTTTGGACCTTGTTAGGGTCCTGGTACAAGCTATGCAGAAGGTAAAATACTTATATGCTTTTTACTATAACATATCTTATTTCATTTTGCAAACATAGCATACTTCATTTTATATCATATCATATTTCACTTCATGAACATATTATATTTCGTTTCATAAACATATCATACTTTATTTCATATCATGTCATATTTCACTTCATAATCATGTTTCATTTCATGAACATATCATTTTCCATTTCATAATCATAACATATTCATTTCATAACATATCTTATTATCATACACATATACGGCATGGCATAAGGTATAAACATCAAGCGGGAGTAAACACTAATCTAGGGCATGTTATCTTCATCTAGGTTTATTTAATATCACAAGTTAACATGGATTCACCTAAGCATAAAACACATGTTAACATAACCTAGAGCATGTTAAAGGATAATGTTTGGCCGAATGGTTCATGGGGCTTTTAGGGTTTAACTTTTAATCTAATCCATCTAACATCCTAACAACATCATATGCATACAAAACATGGTATAGAACTTCATTAAATCATCAAAACCAAGGGTTGGCCGAATGGTTCATGGGGCTTTTAGGGTTAAACTTTTAATCTAATCCATCTAACATCCTATCATCATCATATGCATACAAAACATGGTATAGAACTTCATTGAATCATCAAAACCAAGGTTGGCCGAATGGTTCATGGGGATTTTAGGGTTAAACTTTTAATCTAATCCATCTAACATCCTAACATCATCATATGCATACAAAACATAGTATAAAACTTCCTTGAAACATCAAAACAAAGGGGTGGTCGAATGGTCCATATAGGCTTTTAGGGTTAGACTTTTAACCTAATCCCTCTAACATACTAACATCATCATATGCATACAAAACATGGTATAAAACTTCCTTGAAACATCAAAACAAAGGGGTGGACGAATGGTCCATGTAGGCTTTTAGGGTTAGACTTTTAACCTAATCCCTATAACATACTAACATCATCATATGCATACAAAACATGGTATAAAACTTCATTGAAACATCAAAACAAAGGGGTGGCCGAATGGTCCATGTAGGCTTTTAGGGCTAATCCCTCTAACATTCTAACATCATCATATGCATACAAAACATGGTATAAAACTTCATTGAAACATCAAAACAAAGGGGTGGCCGAATGGTCCATGTAGGCTTTTAGGGTTAGACTTTTAACCTAATCCCTCTAACATACTAACATCATCCTATGCATACAAAACATAGTATAAAACTTCAATGAAACTCCAAAAACACATGTTGGCCGAATAGTTCATAGAGGTTTTTAGGGTTAACTTTTAACCTAATTCATTTTACATCCTAACATCATCTTATTCTTACAAAACATCATATAGAACTTCCTTGGAACATCAAAATTAAGCTTGGCCGAATGTATCATGAACTCTTTTACACAAAACATCAACCGAAAAGCTACTCGTATGCAGGTGAGGGGATACTTACATCCTTCTTTTTTCTTTTTGGTTGGAAAATGACCTAAGGGAAGAAACCTAGCCTTGATTCTTGCTTGGATGAGGTTCGGCCAAAGAACGGAGAGGGGGAGCTCTAGGGTTCGGTGAGGAGGAAGAAGAAGAGGAGGAGAAAGCAATTTTGATAACTCATGCCCCCTCATTCCCCCTATTTATTCACTTGAAGAGTCCCTTAGTCTCCCTTACCTCTAACTATAATTTTCCATGTTCTTTTAATAATAAAATCTTATTGGGCTTCTGGTTACTAGATGCATCTATAGGGCTTGGCTATCTCTAGAGGTTTGGGGTTCAATTCCTAGGCCTTGCATTCTTTTTGGCGTATTTTCTTTTATTTTTGAAAATCCCACATAAAGCCCATCATAATCAAGCCAAAAATTCTTGTAAAATTGCTAGGAATTTTATGGATGTTACAATTTATAACATGCATGAAGCTATTTTTGCGCCCAGCAGTCGACTGCCAAAAGGCCCCAGTCGACTGCCCCTGTAGCAATTTTCTCACAATGGCCAGATCCAAGTCGGATAAGTTCCAACGGATCACCTACCAGTCGACTGCCAGTCCATGGCAGTGGACTGGTGACCTAGTAGTCGACTGTCCAGTCGGCTACGGAGCGTTTTGTGCTCGCGACACTCCCATCAGTCAACTTCCATCGATGATGCCGATCCATGGCAATGACCGCTAAGCAAAACCCGATCTTACACCGGTCCGAACCCTAGTCGATTGACGATCCGACTGACACCTATGTCAGTCGACTATTGTCGGGCAAAACCTCAAACACCAAGTTGTTTGAGCATTCGACCGTCGAGTAAATCAGCAAACATCAAGTTTGAGCCTCACACACTCAGTCTTAGCCACTTGGCCAACTCCACATCATCCCTCATGGAGTTCCCCACCGAAGCTCTCTTCCCTCATCCTACGTCCCTCGGATGCGCCAAGCGCACAGCTTCGCAACACCATCCTTCGTGTCTCTTGCCCTCGAAGTATGCTTCCCTTTGGGCTCACTCCATTCGCTCCCCGTCCGGCAGTCCCTCGAATGCACCAAGCGTAAGGCTTCGCAATGCCATCCTTCACTGACTCAAGGACCCCGAGCCTAGTGAACTTACCAAGTCCTCAAGACTCCCCAAATGCACCAAGCACACGGCATCGCAATGCATTTCTCACCAAGCACCAAGCGCACAGCTTCGCAATGATTTGGAATTTTCCACACCAAGCTCCATGCTTGGATTTTCCATGCCAACCCCATGTTGGACTTTCCCACACCAAGCTCCATGCTTTGATTTTTCATGCCAACACCATGTTGGACTTTCCCATGACAATCCCATGTCATGAGTTTTGTCTATCATCAAAATCCTATCAAGGTACTGCTCGAGTCAAACTCGAGTTAACCTAGGCCGATTGCACCAACTGGGGGGAACCCAAAATCTATTTTGTTTTATTTTCGTAGTAGTAGTTTCTTTTCTAGTATTTTCATTTGTCCATGAATGCATGAGTTGTTTAGTTCCTTTCAGTACTTAATTTTTGATATCTATAAAGCTACCTTAGTAGTATGTTTGAAAGTTGCTTGCATGAGTTGTTCCCATAGGTAGCTTAACTCCATTTATCTTGTGGTATTTTATTTTATGTGCTCTATTGAATGTTCTAGACTTACACTGGTTAGCTCTATTTTTTCACTTACACATGTCGAACAGTCTGACAAGGAGAATTTAGTACATACCTAGTTATGATTCACCTCAATAGTCTAGTACTTTGGAATCCATAGGTGACTCTAGGTTTAGTTTTTTAGTTACTGGAGATGCTCAAATTGTCTAAGCCCATTCGGAAAAATCAAATTCCCTTTGATTCAAAAAAAAAAAATTATGAGGGATGAAAAAAACAGTTGTCATGGGTGGAAATGGCTAGGTGCCCCTTTGAAACCGAGTTAGGTTACTGGGGAAACACCTCCCAATTTCTCTCAATACCGAGCATGCCTTTGAGACTTTATGCTAGATCTAGGGAACGCCCCTCGCTTTGGGCAGGTAAGTGTCTAAGAGCCGGAAACCTTAGGAAAGGTATGGGGTGACGACTTAACTCACCATGGAATGGACATCCCCTAAGAATGATTCGCCTAGCACGAGCACGAGGAGCTAACTTAGTGAATTTTTAGAATATATCTATTTTACTTTGATTGCAAATACAACTTGATAAATTTAGTTAGCATGCTCATTATGGAACAATCTTTTTTTAAAATTCTATGGCACTGAGGTTTGCTTGAGGACAAGCAAAGATTTAAGTCTGGGGAAGTGATGTGAGCAAAACATATAGGGTTTTAGGAGTAGTTTTCGCTCACATCTTGTTACATTTTGCATTAGTTTCATGCATATGTTACTCTGTTTTTGCATGCATTTCCTATTTTCTAGTTCGGAGGTCTGCTCGTTGTTCTTTTGAATGCAAGTTGGCTTTTCGGGTGGAAAAGACGCATTTTCGAAGCGAAAGAAGGACATTTCATGCTAGACGCAAAGTGGGACATGGCCAAGGCGTGTGGATTCACACGACCATGTCTGATGAGTGAAGATCAACACACCAGGGCCGCACACGACCTAGCTGTGTGGAAACACACGGCCATGTGGCGGCCTGATGGAGTTGCACGACTAGGGTTTTTTCCTGATTTCGCAATGGTCTGAGGCGATGTCTATATAAGGATGGCTCCACCCAAACCCTAAGGGAGAGGCACGACGGCTAGGACAGCATGCCGAAGCCCTAAAAAGCTTCGGTAACTCGCAGTGGGGAGGAGGAACGCCACCGGACGTCCACCACTTGCAATACAATGCCGGAGAGAAGGTCACAACGCATTGTAATCTTTATTTCTACACTCTCTTTCTATTGTAATTGGACTTAAAGATGTGTTGTGATTCTTCCTTCGCGTTTATGGAGTAGAACTTTTGATTCTAGGATTAGGGAGTAGCTTGTGTTCATAGACAAAGTTGGTTCATATTAAATTTTGGCCAAAAGTTTGATTTGACGATTGGATGTTGCTCTTTATTATACCTACATGTAGTTGGCTTTCTTTCCGCTGTGCTTAGGAGATACGAGGTGGTGGCAGACCTCGCAATCTAGATTTAGGAGGTTTGATCAAGGAACCTAGGGGTAAACCTGACCTCCCGTAACTGCGGGAAGAAGGGAGCAGTGGAATCGGAAACGGTCCACAGCAAGGATTGATTTGGCATCCTCGTACCCTCTATCTCGTCCTTGTGGGCGAGGATAGCTCCCGGTGAATGAGGCGGCTCTATGGGAAAGTGTATGATGTCCCTTCCCCAAAACCGTAGGTAGAAGTTTAGACGATGGCAATTGACAACGTTGTTTTGTGGTACACAAGTGAAATTGAAGTCCTAGAATCGCCTTTTTAAGACCTCGGCACCCTTTTTTCCTCCTCCGTGTGACACCGCACTGAGTAGGGTCCTCCGATAATCCTCACCAACCGACTCTCACTGAGATTTCATCAAAATAATCAGAACCACTTAGTGTATTGGTACTCGAATCCCAGTCCCTGTGGGATGGATAATCTTTTTATTACTTGACGACATCCGTGCACTTGCGGGCATTGAGTGCGAGCGCATACTTTGAGTCTTCGACGGTCTCCATCGTGGGATTTAAGGTTGCGACCATGTGCATCAGTATTATCACTACACTCTAGATTTAAAGAAATTATTAATGGGTTATCATGTGTAGGTGAGAAGCTATCGAACCGAAACATGATAATTAAGGTGATAGATGCATTGCCCCCGGTCCTCAAAGTGGAGCTCTATGGTGGACTCCTTTTATATTTCGAAAAAAATCTAGAGGTAAGCACTCTAGAAGAGTTTTTCTCCACCATGGAGGTTCATGGGACAAGACTTGAAGGTATAGTAGAAGAACCAATCAAATCATCAAGGGGAGTAGCACTTGTAGCCGAAAAAGGGAAGAAGAAGAAGGAGATTGTACCGTCTTCATCAGTTGAAGATTCCTCCTCTTCCTCCATGGATAGCAATGAGGAGGCCTACATGGTAAGAAAGGTGAGACGTGCACTTAAGAATTTTAAATTTAATAAGTCTCATGATAGGGGAAGAAGGTCAAGGAGGAAGATCATTTGCTACAATTGCCAAGGAGAGAGACACATAAGGGATGATTGTCCCCTCTTGAACAAAAACAAAGAAGAAAGAAGAATGAAAGAAGAGAAGAAGAAGGGGAGCAAGAAGAAGAATGAAGAGAAGAAATCAAAAGAAAAAGGGAAAGCCAAGGCACACAAAGCGACATGGGATGATCCATCCTCATCAGAGGAAGATCAAGCCTCCACAAGCCTTGCTCTAATGGGGATAGATGTCTTGGACTCCACCTCCTCCGAGGAAGAAGAAAGAAGTACAAGTGAGGAGGAGAGCTCAAGTGAAGGGGGAGCTTTATCTTCATCTTCATCATCGGAAGTGGATTAGGTAAGTAAGGTAACTAAATTACCCTCCAATGATGTAGTTTCTATGATTACTAGCCTAACTAGGGATTTGTTTAAGGCTAAGAAAAAGAACAAATGCATGTTTGATCAAATTAAGGCCCAAGAAGAAAAACTAGCAAATGCATGCTCACATGATGATTATATTCCTCTTAATGTTAATGATGCATGTATTGAAGAAAACAAGGCCTTAAGGGAAAAGGTGGATCATCTAACCATGGCCTTAAAAAATTCACTATTGGCTCCAACACCCTAAACATGATTATTGGGAGCCAAAGGGCTAGTTTCAACAAGAAGGGCCTAGGATATAAGGGATCCAAAAATGAAAAGGCCTACCATTGTTTGATTACTAGGGGACAAAAATAAACCAGCTAGAAAATGGATCCCTAAGGAGTATTTGGTGAACCCAATTGGAAAGAATCTATATTGGGTTCCCAAGTCCATCCTTAAGGGTTAGGGAAATCCTAGGATAGTCAACCATGAGTAGACTTATTTTATATCATGTAAAATGGTTGACTTATAAGGATGTGGGTGATGATTTTTGATTTATAGTGTTGGGTGATGATAATGTAATCATAATATAGAATCATGAATATTGTTTGATTTATGATCATGATATGCAATAATTGAAAATATTTGATCATGATTGATAATATGTGATTTTATGATCATGTTGGGTGTTTTAGGATATAGATACTTAACCTTGGTAGAATTGCATGAAAATTGATGGTTAAGTATAATACCTTTAGGTTCATCTCACACTCACTATAGGCTAACTTGATTGAAAACATAGCATGGCTGAGATGTTAGGATGATACAAATGACTCACTTATGATTATAACATTTTTATGAGTCATTATAGGAATCATGATAGCAATAATAGACCAATCATGGGGAGAGCATGTGTTTAATTCATAGACATATTGCCCAAAGATCATGGTTGGATATTTCAAATGTTTTAAAACTATTTTATGTTTGATAATCTGTATGTACATGTTTTAAAATAATTCAAGGCAAAACTAAGTTTTCAAGTTGATACAAAGTTTAGTGTTTTTCAATATCTTTGAGTTTTTGCCAAATTTTTGAAAATAGGATGAATTTTTATGAAAAATTATTTTTCATTGATAAAGGGACTTATGAGAAATATGTTCCCCAAATTTCATGATTTTTCAAATTTCCTAGAATTTTTAATGCATTTCTGAAATCGGGTTGTGAAATTAGAAAATTCTGAAATCTGGTTGTCAGTCGACTGATGCTCTGATTTAATCAATTGATGTACTGTGCACGAGCAAAGTAAGCTGTTTTATCAGGTTTTGAGTTTGGTTTTGGTATTTTCGTTCCCTAGACTTGATGTCATGCTTATATAACATATGGTAGATGTTTTTGATGGTGTCAAAGGGGTAGAAATGGTTAGGGTTTAAGTTAATCATACTAGGGAAAGATTGGCATGTGTTAAGGGGGAGTTGCATGTATTAAAGGAAAGTTTGATGCTGATATTTATTTACATGCTTTCTTGCCTTATGTTTTAAGTTAATGTTTCATCTAACTTAAACATAGTTGCCACACATCAAAAAGGGAGATATTGTTAGGGCAATCAACACATGAATGATGTGTTTTGATGTGTGTGGCAAAGGGTTTAAGTTAGGTTGATATGTTGTTTTGATATGTGTGTTGAAGTCATGCAGGACTTAGTAATTCACACATGTTTATCTTGACAAAGCGTTGTCAAGATCACCATCTCATGACTCGGTCCTTGAGTCGGTGAAGGACGACATTGCGAAGCCGTGCGCTTGGTACATCCGAGGGACCGTCGGACGAGGAGAATTATAGTGAATCCAAGGAAGCAGACTTCAAGGAGAGACACGAAGGATGACATTGCGAAATAGTGCGCTTGGTGCATCCGAGGGACGTGGTTGGACGAAGAGAGCTTCAAGGTGAAGGACTCCAAGGGAGATGAGAATGAGCGATTGTAACCCAGGGCGGGGTAGCTCATAGGTGAACTTTGTCGAATGGATAAGTCAAGTGTCGGAGGCTCAACCAAAGGTTGGTTTAAGGTTTTACCCGACACCAATCGAATGCCATAGATGGCAATCGACTGCTCTAGGTCGATTGGACTCGATCAGTGTTTGACTGAACTGGTTCTGGCCGAATAGTCGACTACCAAGGGATGACAGTCGATTGATGGAAAGATCAGTCGACTGAAAGAGGCAAGTTCGGGCATAGATGTTTTGCCAGTTGAGTGATCTCATCGACCACTCGACTATTGGCTCCATCTGTCAACTAATCGGAAGATCAGTCAACTAATGTGGGAGTCGTTGGTTGGAATCCAATGTGGATGAAGCTGTTGCAAGGCAATGTCTACAGCAGCAGTCGACTGATGGCTGCATCAGTCGACGACTAGGTGCCCAACGGGAAGAATGGCCTTTTCCCTATAGGAAGGGGCCTTGGGTCACTTGGGATGGTTAATGCTTAACCTTTAAACATCTCCCAAGTGCCCAACACGTTTTCAATCCTCTTCCTTGAGCTTATTTCAATCATATTGTAAGAGAAGTGATTCTTGTGTAAGAAAGGTTACCTCCTCCTTGCTTAGTGCAAAGGAGACACTAGTGGATTTGAAGGGAGTGATTCGCCATACAAATCGGGTCATGGATTAGTGGAAAGGGCATGAACCACGTTACATCTTGGCATTTGTGTTTGTCTCTATAATTCTTGCATTTACTCTTAATTGTCCTTAGTTTTATTATTTCGTTGCGCTAACCCTAATCGTAGACAATTAAGACGCGATCGAACTCCACCATCTATGAAGAAGGATATTCACCCCCTCTAGCCGACCACCGATCTTCCAACATCTTACTCCATGACAATTCGTAAGGTGGATGACTCTTAACAAGTTTTCACTAAAGTCTTCTTTTGATGGACACATCAAGGTGAAGAAGCCTTTTTATAATACACACTCTTCTTTTTACAAGATGATTGAGTTAAGCTAGAGAAGAAGAGGTTAAAGAACTTGAAAAGCTTGAAAGAAGTCTTGGAGAGCTTAATATAGATATTTAGTATTGGTGCAGGGGCACGAGATAATCGAACCTAGGTTTTGATTATGGCAATGGTTCAAAGTTAAGTCATTATTGTTATGTAATGAGTTGTGTTAGGTATACAAGAAGTGTTTAAGCTAGGTTGAAGGTCAGTGACACCCAGAGATTCTTGGGATGAGAAATCATGGTGGTCGGGCGACATCAGGAAAACTTCGTTGGAGTTGAAGAACCTGAGTGGAGACCGAAAGCTAAGCGATAGGTCAGAAAGGACCAGAAGTAAGTACGAGTGTGGAGTGATGGTAAGGTTGTGTCCTCCGTATGGTGACAACCGTAGGCGGCGATCCAACTAAGACTTTCGGAGGAAGATCTAGATTGAAATCAGACCGTAAGGAACCATTGTATTTACCATCATTTCATATTTTTTGTGCTAACTCTTTATTGTAGTTGAGTGACCAAGCTGACAGTCGACTGAAAGCTAATGGCAGTCGACTGATGCTACCATCAGTTGATTGTTGAGGGTTATCAGTCGATTGCAATTCAAACTGGTCAGCTTGTAGAAAGTCAAGATAAGCTCCACCAAAATTGGAGGGATGTGGCTCTTTGACCTAGATCTAGATCTCAATGCGCTAGGGTTTAAAGCGCTATAAAAGAAGGGGATTTTCACTCTTTTGAATCATCAATTCTTGCTCCCAAAGTGCTCCAATGACGCTAAGCTTCGATGTCAAGGCTACACCGTCATAATGCCGACTTAATGCCAAGATTACATCCTCTAAGTCAGTAGATTCAGTTTAAATTTGTCTTACTTTACTTGTTCTTATTTCTTGTATTTGAGCTTTTATCGCAAAGAGTGTTGGGTTTGATCCGTGAGGGGAAACTTTGCTTCCCACTTCAACTCGGTCGCTTGTTCATGGTGATCCCATCTATGTCCCCGAATTAAAAATTTAATCCTAGACAAAAGGGAACACCCAAGCAACTTTGTCATCGTCATGTTATTCGTTTAGAGTAGTCACTTTAACAAACTTGTTCTTCAAGCGACCAACCTCTATTCCACGAATAGCCACGGAATAGACGATGTACGGATCGCCGGCTTTTGTGTTTATGTTCGGGGTCCAAGTATATTTATCCACAAAACAGAATATATATCATGCATATAATTGAAAAACAAATATAAACATGTAACATATGAAAATAAAGAATCGATATACCTCTCGATCTTCTATTGTATGACCTTCCTCCTTTCGAACGTCGTGTGGGTGACGATCTACCAAAAGTTGAAGCTCCTAGATCACCAATCTTCCTTCCTTACTCGTTCCGAGCAAGAGGAAGATTAGAAACAAGGATCTTTTCCTTCTTTCAACCAACCACAAAACTCCAAGTTTGGAGATTGCCACCGGCCAAGAAGGAAGAAGAGAGAAAACAATGGTTGCTGGCCAAGAGCTTCAAGGAAGGACCCTAAGCCTTGGTTCCACCGGTCAAGGAGAAAGAGAGGAGCTCATTTGGACACCGGCCAAGGGCTGGAAAGGCTTCTATGGGCGCCAGCCACCAATGGAGAAGAAGAAAACAAGGAAAGTCTTTCCTTATTTGGTGTTGCCAAGCCCAAACCCTAGCTCCAACTCCTTGCCGCCAACTCCAAGCCTCCCCTTGCTTCTTAATTTCCCTCCACGCCAACCCTTAAGCATCCTTTTATAGAGTATAGGGATAAGCCTTGATTTAATCTCAACCGTCGGATCTAGAGATTTAATCTCTACCTTTGGATCTAGAGTTTTGTTTCTATCCATTGGATCTAAGCTTCATGAGGTATTAATAGGCTACAATAGGGACCATGAGGAGGAGTTGGATCTTGGCCACCCAATGGATCAAGCCCACATAAAGTCCGATCCATTAATGATAATCCAATCCACTAAAGGATTATCATTGATCTACCTCACCAACCCCCATAAGTTAATATGGGCTCGATAGATTATATGCACATTTTCTCTCCGTATTTAAGATCTCGAATATCCATCGATTAATTAATTTACTGGTCATTAATTAATCTACATCTAACTCCATGAGTAGTACCACTCAACCTTTTCATCATGCAGGACCAAGTCCACCTGCAGGGTTTACATGATGAACCTTATGAGCTCCTCAAGGGGACATCATCATCCTAATATATAGAACACAGTTTCCTCCTATAATCAACAACACACCATATAAATAATATCATCTCCCAACTTACCGAGCCTATCGATTTAATCTATAAATCTCGCCCATTGGTAAATCAAAGAGATGAATACTAAGTATATGTGCCCGTTATTATATCGGGATTAAGAGTATGTACAATATAATATCTGAGGTCTGATTCGATTATGTAGTCAGCAATAAATCGAATAACCTCTAAGTCAGTCCTGCTCAATACACACAAAGTGCACTGGTGTGATTCTATGGTCAAGACAAACCAATCCTAAATCACACTACAACCATTCCAATGGTTTCTCCAAAGCCATCTCGGTTGATAGCCTTTACTTATACTTTACAAGGAACCGATAACATGATCTCCTGTGTGACACCACTCACCATGTTATCTACAATGTAATATATTAGACAATATACATAGCCATACAAATATTCAAACAATGATCATGTGATTCTTATTTCAAAATAAAGATGTTCATACAAAAGATAGACTTTTCAGTATACATCCCAACAATCTCCCACTTATACTAAAAGACTATGTTGTCCTCAAATTGTCGTACATCTGATCCCCATTCCTTCCACATGCCTATCAAAAGCTCTCGCCAAAAGGGCCTTAGTGAAAGGATCTTCCAGGTTATCCTTTGATGCAATCTTGGCCACAACAATTTCTCCTCTCTTTATGATTTCTCGTATCAGGTGGTAATTGCGCTCTTTGTGCTTACTTTCCTTATGGGCTCGTGGTTCCTTCGAGTTTGCAACTGCACTACTATTATCACAATAAATTTTGATAGTTCTGGGCAAACCAGGAATCACATCCAAGTCCATCAGGAAGTTCCTGAGCCACACAGCTTCTTTGGCCGCCTCAGAGGCTGCCACATACTCAGCTTCCATGGTAGAGTCCGCCACACATTTCTGCTTGACACTCCTCAATACAATGGCTCCACCTCCCAAAGTAAACACAAAACCTGAGGTAGACTTACTATTATCCCTATCTGATTGGAAGTCAAAATCTGTGTAACCCACAGGGAGTAATTGGTCTGCTTGGTAAACTAGCATATAATCCCTAGTCCTTCTCAGGTACTTCAATATATGCTTTACCACAGTCCAATATCCCTGTCCTGAATTACTCTGATATCTGCTGACCATGCCCACGACAAAGCAGATATCTGGTCTCGTATATAGCATCGCATACATGAGGCTTCCTACCGCCAAAGCATAAGGAACCGCCTTCATCTCCTCTATCTACTCAGATGTTCTAGGACACATCTCCTTAGATAAAGGAACACCATGCCTGAAAGGTAGAAAACCCTTCTTGGAGTTCTGCATGCTAAAACGATCCATAATCGTGTCTATGTATGAAACATGGGATAAGCACAACATCCTTTTCCTGCGATCCCTTATAACCTTGATCCCAAGGATGTGTCCCACCTCTCCCAAGTCCTTCATATCAAACTGTTTGGACAACCATACCCTTACGTCCGATAACACCTTGATATTGTTGCCAATCAACAAAATGTCATCTACGTATAGTACAAGAAATACCACTACGTTTCCGTCACATCTCTTGTATACACAAAACTCATCAGGAGTTTGAATAAATCCATAAGACTGGATTACCTCATCAAAGCGGATGTTCCAAGACCTAGAAGCTTGCTTCAATCCACAAATGGACCGATTAAGCTTACATACAAGATGCTCTTTGCCTTTCGCAATGAATCCCTCTGGTTGCTTCATATAGATGTTTTCCTCAAGACTTCCATTAAAGAAAGTTGTCCTGACATCCATTTGCCACACCTCATAATCCATATGAGTTGCTATGCATAAGAGAATCCGAATAGACTTAAGCATGGCTACCGGAGAAAAGGTCTCCTCATAATCGATACTGTTGGATCGAGAAGCGTCGCTAGAGGGGGGGGGGTGAATAGCGAGAGTAGAATTTCTTTTCGTTCGTTTACGTTCGTTAAAACACGAGTAGACACAGCGGAAAAATAAGAAGACAAGTTTATTTTTACTTGGTTCACAATCCAACGGTTGCTACTCCAAGCCCTAACGGTCCTAGACTGTGTACGGAGGGCAAAGCACTATAACGTCTCCTCCTCGTTGGAGGTAGGAGACAACGATCACAAAAACCGGAAGTACGAGGATGACGCAACAAGCCTACCTCACCTCGTTATGAATAAAAACAAAGAATACAATAATAAAAGCAATTACTTGCTACTGTTGCCGACGAAGAGGATTATAACTTGTTGTCGCGTCAGCGTTATGACGGTGTTGAACCTTTGGCATTGTAGGAGCACTTGAGAATAATCTTGATGATCTTTGGAGTTGGAATCCTCCCCTCCTTTTATAGACTTTGGCCTCTGAATATGTCTCCTAATGTTTTGAAACATATCCCGAAGTTGTACAAAATTTTATCGCGAAGTGGCTGCGTCAAACGTTATCCGTTTTGACCAAGCGCAAAGGTTTATTCATCGCCATCAGTCGATTGATGCCTCCCATCAATCGACTGATGAGCATCAGTCGACTTCCCCATGTCCAGCAGTCGACTGCCAGCCTAGCCACTTCCCTGCAGTAAGAGGTTAGCACGGAAAATGATAAATACGACGGTTTCTAACCTTCCGATCTTGACCTAGTCCTTCCACAGGAAGTCTTAGTCAGATCGCCGCCTACGGTTGTCCCCATAAAGAGGACACGACCATACCATCTCTCACTCACACGAGCTTACCTCGATACTTACTTTGTAGCTCTCGCTTCCGACCTTCCACTCGATTCCTTCGGCTCCCTCTGAAGTCACTCGAGTGTCGCCCGACCACCGCGGCTTCCCCCGAGTGTCGCTAGCCTTCAGCTCCAACTCCAGCTCTAGCTTTAGTACTTTTCTACACACTCGATTTAGCTCGTGAGATAACGATGTAAACTTAACTTTGTGTCTTTTCCATAATCAAAACACAGGTTCGATTATCTAGTGCCCCTGCACCAACAATCTTCCTCTTTTTGATCTATAGCAAACCAACACAAAGTTAAGGAAAATTAAAGCATAAAACAGGTATAGTAGAAGATGAATGTGAAATAGAATGTCATTTCCAAAAACTCCTCCTTAACCAAAACTCCCCCTTAACCCTAGGAATTTGTGTTACTGCCCCTTAACTTTCGATCTTCTCCCCCTTTTGCCATAAATCAAAACAAATGTTGGGGTTTGTTATGTAAAATTGGAGTTTGTTATATAAAATAGGGGTTTAAAAACAATATGGTATATGCATGTATCAAGATAAATTAGCTATGAGTCCAAGCATAACGTCTAGCAGTAGTCAGATAGATTGGTTCGAGGTGTGACCCTCTACACCAATAATCTAAAGCTTTGTAATATAACCCTTAGGGTTAGTTTGCTCTCCCCCTTAGTCAAATATATGAAGTATAAGAGATGTAGGGGGTGCTAAACTTTGGCCTAAGAGTTGTTTAGTACAATAATAGTTGAGAATGTAAGTAGTATTTTGAAGAGGTTGTTTTAAGTATATTTCAATTATCCTTAACATCTCACCCATTCTATGTGTCTCAGAATTTCTTCACCTTATATGTTTTGTGAGATGATTTTAAATTGATTAAAGATAGTCAACCTTGGGTTAGATTCGGATTTAACCTTTAGATCATTAAGTAACTTTTCGAGAAACTGGCTTCCAGGTCGTGGTGAGGCACAGGGGTCTTTTTTGATCGGAACAACGACCACTTCCCTAGACAAAGCCAAATTCAAGAAAATATCACTTAAGTCACTTAGGGTTACTTCCTGGTCTAACTAGTTTAGGATACGACGAGGTAGCTTCAGCTAGTTCCACTCGGTCAAGTGCATCAAGCTAGATACGCCTTATCTAGCTCGAATACACGAGACTTTGTTTCACTAACGTACTATCATTTCACCGCGTCCTGATACTATGTTATCAAGACTTGACTAACTATTTTCCCTATCTAGCCATTCTAAAAATTAAAATAAAATATGCAATGGTTTTTCTAAGTAAGCGGGTATACTATTTTAGTGTTAGTTCCCCCTAGACCATTAAACCAATATGGTCTATTCAAATAATGAACTTGATCCTGGGGAATCCAAAAATTATTAGTCCTTATATGTGAATTCAATAAAACCTTTGGGACCCATGCTTGGACTCTTTGATGACTACGATTTACGATAGACATATATGACCTATTCGTAGTCGTTGACCTAAATCCGAGTCCGACTTTGTTGTACACGGCTCTTTGGGTTCCAAGTAGTCGGTTAAGATTCTTAGATCCCAACGTGAACCTTTCCAACGTAGCCTCAACCTCTTCAACTCGGTCTTTCAAGAGAAAATTCTCCTCCTCAAGATTTTCAATTTGGGTTGAGTTTCCCTCTTGAACTTGACTAGTTGAAGAGGTTAGAGTAGCCTCTTGCTTGAGGGTTTCAACCTACTCAAGTAACGACTCAACCCTAGACTCGGACTTAGATAATTTCCTAGTAAGCATTTTAATTGTATTGTAAAGCATATGAATTAGTGAGCGTCTAACCTTAATTTTCTCTTTTGGTCCGACTTTGAGTTGCATCTCGAAGTAGTCCTCGAGTTTGGAGTCGGTGTTGTAATTGGATTCGGATTCGAATTCTGACTCGGACTCCTCCGGTCTTGCCATGTAAGATATGTCTTCTCTATTGTCCCAAGTTGCATGGAAGGCCTTCTTTTGCTTTGATTTGAATTGTGCCCTCTTTTGGTTCATTAGTAGCCTTCTTTCCCTCCGAACGATCTTCCGCACTACGTTCACTATTGCTTCCACCTCTTCGGATTCAGACTCTGACTCATCTTCGGATTCAAGTCCATCTTCTTGCCTAGTAGGTGGCTTACTTCTTTGTCCTACAAGTAGAGCAATACCTCTCTCGGCCCGGACCACATTAGTTTTCTCGTGAAGTTCAAACTCGAAAAATAATTCGTCTAACCTAAGCTTCGAAAGGTCCTTAGAGACCTTGTAGGCATCGACCATAGATGCCCACAAGGTAGTCCTAGGAAATGAATTAAGAACGTACCTTAGTAGGTCGCAGTTTTCGACCTTGTGTCCGATGGTGTGCAGGCCGTTGACAATGTCCTGGACACGGGCGTGTAGTTGCGTTGCCATCTCGTGTTCCGGCATCTTAAGGTTATACAACTTATTGAAAAGAAGGTCACGTTTATACACCTTAGCATCGGACATTCCTTCGTGTAGCTCGATTAATTTGTTCCATAGGTCCTTGGCGCTAATGAATGGTCCGATGCAGTTGAGTTCCTCCTTGGACAAGCCGCATTGCAATATTTGGGTTGCTCTTGCATCGACTTCGATTTGCCTCTTGGTTGCATTTGTCCACTTGTTGAAATCCAAGGGCTCTCCTTGATCATTGGTGGGTAGAGCAAAGCCGGTTTGGATTATTATCCAAGTCTCGACTTGTGTTTTCAAGAAACACTCCATCCGACCTTTCCAATAACGGAAATCATCTCCGTTAAAGAACGGAGGTCGGGTGGTGCTATACCCCTCAATGTGAGCCATTAAGTATCTTGCAAAACATGAATAAAAACAAAAAGGAATTCCAAGACTCGGTCTTTGATTAGTAATGTGGCAAATAAATAGGAAATAAACAGAATTAAATGAGAAAAATAAGAAACTAAGAAAAACTAACAACTTACGACCTTTGATGTCCTTGAAAAGGTACTAGACGTTGGATTTTGGGGCTGGAAATAGCTTGTTATGAGGATAAACTCTTGTAAGAAATGTACATCTCTCAGATAGCTTCAATTTGGTAGGTAGATCGTTATGTGAGGCCACTTGTGCGAAAAGTTATGGCAGTTTTACCGTCGGCTACTCCAAGAGAGAATACTTGCAAGCACACAACCCAAAGAAACGTACCAAGACTTCGTCTTGGATTAGTAGTGCGGGAGGAAAAAGACCTAAAAAAATACGAATCAAAAAATACGAACAGAAAGCAAAAATGTGCTAGATCGGTGGTTTCGCCAAATCTTAGCGCCCCCGCTCTGATACCAATTGTTGGATCGAGAAGCGTCGCTAGAGGGGGGAGTGAATAGCAAGCGTAGAATTTCTTTTCGTTCGTTTATGTTCGTTAAAACACAAGTAGACACAACAGAAAAATAAGAAGACAAGTTTATTTTTACTTGGTTCGCAACCCAACGGTTGCTACTCCAAGGCCCTAACGGTCCTAGACCGCGTACGGAGGGAAAAGCACTATAACGTCTCCTCCTCATTGGAGGTAGGAGACAACAATCACAAAACCGGAAGTACGATGATGAGGCAACAAGTCTACCTCACCTCGTTATGAATAAAAAAAAGAATAAAATAATAAAATAAATTACTTGCTACTGTTGCCGACAAAGACAATTAGAACTTGTAGTCGCGTCGGCGTTATGATGGTGTTGGAGCTTTGGCGTTGTAGGAGCACTTGAGAATAATCTTGATGACCTTTGGAGTTGGAATCCTCCCCTCCTTTTATAGATTTTGGCCTCTGAATATATCTCCTAATGTTTTGGAACAGATCCCGAAGTTGTACAAAATTTTATAGCGAAGTGGCCGCATCAAACGTTATCCATTTTGACCAAGCGGAAAGACTGATTCGTCGCCATCAGTCGACTGATGCCTCCCATCAGTCGACTGCCCCATGTCCAGAAGTCAACTGTCAACCTAGCCACTTCCTTGCAGTAAGAGGTTAGCACGGAAAATGGTAAATACGACAATTTCTAACCGTCAGATCTCGACTTAGACCTTCGACAGGAAGTCTTCGTCGGATCACCGCCTATGTTCATCCCCGTAAAGAGGACATGACCTTACCATCTCTCTCTCACACAAGCTTACCTCGATACTTACTTTGTAGCTCTCACTTCCGGCCTTCGACTCGATTCCTTCGGCTCCCTCCGAAGTCACTTGAGTGTCGCCCGACCACCACGGCTTCCCCCGGGTGTCGCTAGCCTTCAGCTCCAGCTCCAACTTTAGTACTTTTCTACACACTCGATTTAGCTCATGAGATAACGATGTAAACTTAACTTTGTATCTTTGCCATAATCAAAACACAGGTTCAATTATCTAGTGCCCCTGCACCAACAGATACCCTCTTTCTGAGTATACCCCTTCACAACAACCCTCGCTTTGAAGGTCTCAACCTTCCCATCTATTCCTCTCTTTCTTTTTTAGATCCACTTGCATCCAATGATTTTTACACCATCGGGTGGTTCTACTAGCTCCCAGACCTGATTTGAATCCATAGATTCAATCTCGGTATTCATTGCATTTTGCTAAGATGCTGCATCTTTATCTTGGATTGCCTCGTCATATGTCCAGGGATCAGGATCATGTTCGCCAGGGACCAAATCAGAAGATTCTCTCAAGAACATGAATCTATCAGGCTGTCTCACAACCCTCCCACTACGACGAGGTATCACCTGTGTATCCTCTATGACTCGCGGTGTAGTGACTTGTGGTATATCCTCTTGTACCGGTGGTACTGAAAAAGTGACTTCCCCTTTTAATTCCTCCACAACAATTTTACTCTTGGGCTTGTGGCTCATCACATAGTCTTCCTCTAGAAATCTGGTGTTCGAGCTAACGATCACCCTCTGATCTCTAGGACTATAAAACAAACCACCCTTCGTTCCTCTAGGATAGCCAACGAACATGCGTACTTCTGTATGAGGTTCCAACTTACCAGCATCTGCCTTCAGCACATGTGCTGGACTCCCCCATATCCGAATATGTCTTAGACTAGGCTTTCGCCCAGTCCACAATTCTATGGGAGTAGAAGGCACTTATTTAGATGGAACCAAGTTTAGAATGTACACCGTCGTATCTAGAGCATATCCCCAGAACGAATCTGACAACTCAGAATAACTCATCATCGATCTAATCATCTTCATAAGAGTCCTATTCCTTCGCTCTGCTACACCATTCTGCTGGGGTGTGCCAGGTGCAGACAATTGGGATTGAATTCCAGCCTCTGATAAGTAATTCCTAAACTCTCCTAAGAGGTACTCGCCACCACGATCAGATCGTAGTGTGTTGATACTTTTACCTTGACGTTTCTCCACATCAGCCTTGAATTCTTTGAACTTGTCAAAGCATTCATACTTGTGGCGCATCAGATAAATGTATCTATATCTTGAGTAATCGTCTATAAAAGAGACGAAATACTCAAAACCACCTCTAGCATGGATAGACATAGGACCACACAAATCAGAATGAACCAATTCTAACACATCTTTGGCTCTATACCCCTTGGCCTTAAAAGGTCTCTTGGTCATTTTACCCTCCAAGCAAGATTCACAGGTTGGGAAATCCTCCACCACTAATGAACCCAGAGGTCCATCAGCTATCAACCTTTGAATTTTGCTTAGGTTAATATGACCAAGCCTAAGATGCCAAAGATATGTTTGGTTCAACTTCGAAGGTTCTTTTCTCTTATTGGAATTAAAAGATGAGTTATTAACTTCAATTTGCATCGTGGGAGGTTTTGGTTCAAGTGTGTATTGATTTCCTATCAATGCACCTGAACAGATAATGTTCCTATTCCTTTTTATAACAACTCTGTTATTAAAAGAAATAGAATATCCATCCATAAACAATTTAGAAACCGAAATTAAATTCTTTCTAAATAAAGGTACATAAAGGGAATTTTTTAGAACCAAAGTTTTATTTTTCTCAAAGATAAATAAAACATCTCCCACTGCAATAGCCGCCACCATCATGACATTGCCCAAGTAAATGGTAATCTCTCCCTCAGCTCATCGTTGGGGTTCCTGGAACCCCTGCAAAGTATTGAAGACATGATCAGAGGCTCCCGTATTTACACACCAGGTGCCGGTAGATAACACCGTTAACCATGTTTCAACGACTAGACTAAAGGATATACCTTTGTTCTGTTTTGGATTGGGACTGTGCTTCTTCCAATGTTCATCCTACATACAAGTGAAGTGCTTGCCTTTCGGCTTCTTCACTCCTCCCTGAGATCCTCCCACCACCTTTGCTCCACCTTGTTTCTCCTTCTTCTTGCCTTTCGGCTTATAAGTAGAAACCTTCTGAGCAACCATGGCCTGAGCCTGAGTAAGCCTTTCTGTCGACTAGAGAATGATATCGACCTGGGTTTCTCCATCGATCTCAGCTCCAAGGACTTCCAGCTCATTCGCTGGCTTAGGAGGATACTCTTCGAAAAGTACATATTTGTACTCCTCAGCAGTTAAGACAATATCTAGATTCTTTTCCAATCAACATAATTTGGGTACAGTAAGCTTATTTTCCTTTAGTATCATAACAAGTGGACTGAAAGTCATTTTTGAAAATTCTAAGAATCACATAGACCATTACTTTAGATTTCAAAAAATTATTGATTCCTCAAACAATAATATTTTAAAATCAACCAACACCTCAAAACACCAAGAATATCCTATGCCACGATAGTGTGGACATATACGAATTCTACATTTGTAAGAGGAGGTTTTACCCATTAATTTTACTATCTTGTCAACCTAACTTTTTGACAAGTAAAATTAATAGTTGGTTCCTCTTTAGCCCTACAAATAAAAGAAGTGACTCCGATGGGGAGGATACTTATATTTGTATCTAAGTGTTCACCATTACTCGGTACAAAGTAATTATCTCGGGTTATGTGCCTTCTGATGGGGAAGTACACACACTCCTTAATAATTCCCTATAACCATATTCGACCTTGTGATCCACAAACAAACTCATCCGATGGGGAGGAAGGCACTCAGAGCTGACGCGCAAGTTTGCTTGCATCACATGTCAAATCGTAATGGAGGCCGTGGGAATTTATAAAAATATCCCTCTCCCACTTAGTAATTTAAAATTGAGGAATTTTCTAGCCTATGACATGCATATCAAACAATAAGCAATAAATATGAAAAATAAATTATTTTCCAAATATTATGGATTTTATATTCAATATGTCTCCCGTCGCATCGCCTTCTCGTCCGCTCCTCCTTCACCATGTACGAGCCATCCGGAGATCCGTGCCGAGACTAAAATCTATTTTAATTTACATCCATCGATCCTATACTCCATGAGGGAGTGTACATGAAATCTAGATCGAAAGTAAACTAAAATAAAATGAGTGGCTAAATAATGTAGTATCTAATTTACAAAAAATTAAATACTAGCCTCGTCAACCCCGAGGATTCAACAAAATATACACATACAATCACATACACACATATGACCATAATAGTAGGATCTTATGCCTGCAACCAAAGAGATAACCTACACATATCCTACTATTATCTGACACATATAATATATGAAAAATGCATAAGAGTAACCGAATCCTAAACACACAAAATCGGAAACCTTGGCTCTGATACCAATTGTTGGGTTTGATTCGTGAGGGGAAACTTCGCTTCCCACTTAAACTCGGTCGCTTGTTCATGGCGATCCCATCTATGTCCCTAGATTAAAAATTTAATCCTAGACAAAAGGAAACACCCAAGCAACCTTGTCATCATCGTGCTATTCGTTTAGAGTAGTCACTTTAACAAACTTGTTGTTCAAGCGACCAACCTCTATTCCACGAATAGTCGCAGAATAGACGATGTACAGATCGCAGGCTTTTGTGTTTATGTTCGGGGTCCATGTATATTTAGCCACAAAACAGAATATATATCATGCATATAATTGAAAAACAAATATAAACATGTAACATATGAAAATAGAGAATCGATATACCTCTCGATCTTCTATTGTATGACCTTCCTCCTTTCGGACGTCGTGTGGGCGACGATCTACCAAAAGTTGAAGCTCCTAGATCACCAATCTTCCTTCCTTGCTCGTTCCGAGCAAGAGGAAGAATAGAAACAAGACTCTTTTTCTTCTTTCAACCAACCACCAAACTCCAAGTTTGGAGATTGCCGGCGGCCAAGAAGGAAGAAGAGAGAAAACAATGGTTGCCAGCCAAGAGCTTCAAGGGAGGACCCTAAGCCTTGGTTCCACCGGTCAAGGAGAAGGAGAGGAGCTCCATTGGATGCCAGCCAAGGCTTGGAAAGGCTTCTATGGGCGCCGACCACCAATGGAGAAGAAGAAGAAGAGGAAAGTCTTTCCTTATTTGGTGCCGCAAAGCCCAAATCCAAGCTCCAACTCCTTGCCGCCAACTCCAAGCCTCCCCTTGCTTCTTAATTTCCCTCCACGCCAACTCTTAAGCATCCTTTTATAGAGTTTAGGGATAAGCCTTGTTTGAATCTGTACCATTGGTTCTAGGGATTTAATCTCAACCGTCGGATCTAGAGATTTAATCTCAATCATCGGATCTAGAGATTTAATCTCTACCTTTGGATCTAGAGTTTTGTTTCTATCAATTGGATCTAAGCTTCATGAGGTATTAATAGGCTACAATAGGGACCATGAGAAGGAGTTGGATCTTGGCCACCCAATGGATCAAGCCCACATAAACTACGATCCATTAATGATAATCCAATCCACTAAAAGATTATCATTGATCTACCTCACCAACCCCCATAAGTTAATATTGGCTCCATATATTATATGTACATTTTCTCCCCGTGTTTAAGATCTCGAATGTCCGTCGATTAATTAATTTACTGACCATTAATTAATCAATATCTAACTCCATGAGTAGTACCACTCAACCTTTTCATCATGCCGGACCAAGTTCACCTGCAGGGTTTACATGATGAACCTTATGAGCTCCTCAAGGGGGCATCATCATCCTAATATATATGGCACAGTTTCCTACTATAATCAATGGCACACCATATAAATAATATCATCTCTCAACTTACCGAGCCTATCGATTTAATCTATAAATCTTGCCTATTGGTAAATCAAAGAGATGAATACTAAGTATATGTGCCCGTTATTATATCAGGATTAAGAGTATGTACAATATAATATCTGAGGTCTGATTCGATTATGTAGTCAACAATAAATCGAATCACCTCTAAGTCGGTCATGCTCAATACACACAAAGTGCACTAGTGTGATTCTATGGTCAAGACAAACCAATCCCAAATCACACTACAACCATTCCAATGGTTTATCCAAAGCCATCTCGGTTGTGAGCCTTTACTTATACTTTACAAGGAACCGATAACATGATCTCCCGTGTGACACCACACACAATGTTATCTACAATGTAATGTATTAGACAATATGCATAGCCATAAAAATATGCAAACAATGATCATGTGATTCTTATCTCAAAATAAAGATGTTCATACAAAAGATAGACTTTTCAGTATACATCCCAACAAAGAGAAGAGGTAGGCTTGTTGCCTCTTCCTCTATCTTTTGTTTTCCTTATAATCGTTGTCTCCTACCTCCAACAAGGAGGCGACGTTTAGTGGATTGCCCCTTCGTACGTGATCTAGGATCACATCGCCTTGGAGTAGCAACCTTTTGGTTATGAACCAAATAAAAAAACAAATATGCTCATTTACTTTTACTTTACTCTTATTTTTGATGCAATACTCGAGTTTAATCGAAATGAAAGAAAGATTTATGCTTGCTATTCACTCCCCCTCTAACGTGCTTCTCGATCCAACAATTGGTATTAGAGCGAGGGCGCTGAGATTCGGTGCAACCACTGGTCTAGCAAAGTTTTGTTTTAATTTTTTTGTATTGTTCTTGTTTTGAAGTTTAATTCAAGTTTTACTCTTTCTCCTGCACTACTAATCCAAGAC
The DNA here is from genome assembly GCA_025175895.1 of Wurfbainia villosa. Classification (NCBI taxonomy): domain Eukaryota; kingdom Viridiplantae; phylum Streptophyta; class Magnoliopsida; order Zingiberales; family Zingiberaceae; genus Wurfbainia; species Wurfbainia villosa. The sequence continues at coordinate 87,287,780 of CM045997.1, forward strand.
CAAGTCTTGGCAATTTTCGTGTTCTTTGTTTTTGTGAGCAAGATTTTATCGAATGGCCCATCTCGAGGGGTTTAGTACCACCCGACCTCCGTTTTACAATGGAAACGACTTTCATTATTGGAAGGGTCGGATGGAGTGCTATCTAAAAACCCAAGTCGAGATGTGGACAGTCATCCTGATCGAGTTCACCCTTCCAACCAATGAAGACGGTGAATACTTAGACTGCGACAAGTGGACCAATGCCATGAAGTGCCAAGTGGAGGCTGATGTGAAGGCCACACGGATCCTACAATGTGAGCTCTCCAAAGAAGAACTTGTTGGTGCAGTAGGCACCAAAATCGAAACTGAGTTTTGATTATAGAAAACGATATAAAGTTAAGCTCATTTTGTTATCTCATGAGCTAAATCAAGTGTGCAGAAAGTGCTAAAGCTAGAGCTGAAGGTCAGTGACACCCTGAGGGAACTGTGGTGGTCGGGCGACACCGGGAGGACTTTAAAGGAAGCCGAAGAACTCAGGTGAAGACTGGAAGCAAAGCTTCAAAGGTAAATGTTGAGGTAAGCTCGTGTGAGTGAGTATAAATAAGGTTGTGTCCTCCGTACGGAGACATCCTTAAGCATCGATCCGACAAAGACTTCCAATGGAAGGTTTAAGTCGAGATCGGATGGTAAATGGTCATAGAGCTTACTTATACTAACTGTATTTTCGAGCTAACTCTCCATTGCAATTGGAAACCCTACCATCAGTCGACTGATGGCTTGTATCAGTCGACTGATACCTCCAGCAGTCGACTGATAGGGTTGATCAGTCGACTGTTGGTCAAGGATCAGCATTGAGCAGAGTCAAAGCTTATCACCATTTCTCAAGGGCTAGGTGGCATCACCTCATGAAACCTCATCTCAATGATTAGGGTTTAACAAGGCTATAAAAGTAGGGGTTCTCCACCCCTTTTCCATCATTCGAAGAGCCTCCAAGTGATTTCGATACGCTACGACATTCCGATGATCTTCCAACAATGAAGCGCTATAGAAACAATGACTCGAGCTCCAATCTTCATCCTTTCAGATCGTTGATAACTTTTAATTTATAATTCAGTTTCAAATTTTATTTCTTTTTGAGTTTTTATTATAACAAGGTGAGGGGGAGTGTCCCTCTACCTTGATATATTTTTGTAATCGCTTGTCTCCTACCTTCGACGAGGAGGAGACTATTTTAGTGCTTTTTCCCTCCGTGCATGGTCTCGGACCACTAGGGCTTTGGATTAGCAGTCGTAGGCTATGAACCAAGTAAACCCATTGTGTCATTTTACTTTCCCGATGCGTGCTTTGATTTTTGAATCATCAAAAATGAACGAATTGTCTTATCTCTATTCACCCCCCTCTAGCAATCCGCTATCAATCCAACAATTGGTATCAGAGATGGGGGTGCTAAGATTTGGTGAAACTGTTGGTGCAGTGGGCAGTGGGCACCAAAGTCGAACCGGTATTTTGATTATGGCAAAAGGCTCAATAGTTAAGGGTATATTTGTTATCTTACGAGCTCAATTAAGTGTGCAGAAATGCTAAAGTTGAGCGGAAGGTCTGCGACACCCGGTGGGAACCGAGGTGGTCGGGCAACGCCAGAGGGACTTCGGAGGAAGCCGAGGTACTCGGGTGAAGACCGGAAGCGAGGCTACAAGGTAAGCTCGTGTGAAAGCGAAGCAAGGTCGTTAAGCGTAGATCCGACCCAATACCTCCAATGGAAGGTCTAGGTCGAGATCAGATGGTTAGAACCATCGTACTTTATATTTTAAGCTAACTTGTATCTCAAAACCCTTTGACTATCCAATCGCTAGTCAAGTTCCACCTCGAGAAGAGCTCGAATTTCAAGGGTGAATTTGGACTTGACTCGTGTTTTGGTACAAAGGGTGATGTGGCATCAAGGTGGACATCCAAACCATCACCAAGCTTCCTTGTGGTGGACGCCCAAAATAAGGTGAGTTGGCACAAGATGGTTGGCTCCCATGATGTGGCACAAGTTGAATGGCTCCAACAAGTTGGCGCCCAAGGAGGTTGGAGGTGGCACAAGGTGGTTGGATGAAACACCTCATCCTTGAGTTGGCACACAAGGAGGTTGGAGGTGGCACAAGGTGGTTGGATGAAACACCTCATCCTTGAGTTGGCGCACAAGAAGGTTGGAGGTGGCACAAGGTGGTTGGATGAAACACCTCATCCTTGAGTTGGCGCAAAGGATGTGGATGAACAAGTCTTGGGGGATAAGAACCTCACCTTGGACACTACCTATGTCTAAATTCATAGATCAATATCCATAAATAGACATGTTCAAGCCAAGCAAATAACAAGAATTCAAGAGCTCTCAACACGCCGTCGTAACGCCGCTACTACTACTCACATTTGCTACGACGAAGTGCCACCGACAACGAAAGCTACATCTTCTACTTATAAGAGTTGTCGGTATATTTATTTAAGTTCTACTTCTTTAAATTGTCTTTGTGCTTTAATCGTAACAAGGAAAGGGGGAGTGTCCCTTTGCCTTGATTTCTTTTTGTAATCGTTGCTCCTACCTCCAACGAGGAGGAGTGGTTTTAGTGAATTGCCCTCCGTACGTGATCAAGGATCACTAGGGTCGTGGATTAGCAATCGAAAGATTGTGAACCACGTAAAAATATCTTGTCTACTTTATATTTCCGCTGTGCATTCTCTACTTGCTTTTTACTTATTGCAAAAGTTTTTAACGACACCGTATCGCTAGTCACCCCCCCCTCTAGCGACACTTTCGATCCAACAATTGGTATCAGAGCCGGGGGCGCTAAGATTCGGTGAAACCCCCAATCTAGCTTTGTTTTTCTTTTTTGTTTACAGATTTTTTATTGATTTCTGTTTTCGTATAATTATATCACTTGCTTATCTTCTCCTACATCTAGAATTGCATTAGAGGCTTTAGGATCCGGATAAGGTTGTCCTTCGGGTTAGATCCCGAGTAAGGTTGTCCTCCGGAACTTCAACGACATTCGCATTTGATTGTTTATTTCTTTTGCAAGTTACATTTTATATATCTTTTTACTTCAAGACTACTAATCCAAGACGAAAGTCTTGGAATATTCTTTTCGTGTGTGTTTTGCAAGATTCTTTTCGTCGTTCTTCTTCTTGTTTTTAAATGGCCCATCTCGAAGGGTTTAGCACCGCCCGACCCCCGTTTTACAACGGTAATGACTTTCGTTATTGGAAGGGTCGGATGGAATGCTTTCTTAAAACCCAAATCGAGATGTGGATCGTAATCCAAACCGGTTTCACACTTCCTATTAATGAAGATGGTGAATCTTTGGGTTACGATCAATGGTCAAATTCCATGAAAAAACAAGTAGAAGCCGATGGCAAGGCAACTCAAATCTTGCAATGTGGGTTGTCCAAGGAAGAGCTCAACCGCGTCGGCCCCTTCATTAGTGCAAAGGACTTATGGACCAAGCTAGTGGAACTACACGAAGGCACCGACGACACGAAGGTATGTAAAAGAGATTTACTTTTAAATAAATTGTATAACTTGAAAATGCAGGAAAACGAGACCGCAACTCAACTACATGCTCGTATCCAAGACATCGTCAACCAACTCCATGCCATCGGACAAAAGGTCGAGAATCGCGACCTTATCAGGTATTCTCTTAACTCGTTTCCTAGGACCACCTTGTGGGCATCCATGGTCGATGCCTACAAGGTCTCCAAGGACCTTTCTAAAATTAGGTTAGACGAATTGTTTTTCGGAACTTGAATTACATGAGCAAACTAACGTGGTCCAGGCCGAGAAGAGTATTGCGTTAGTTGCAGGTTCCAAGAAGAAGAAGCCCGCAAGCAAGACACCCCCGAAGGAAGAAGACGAGTCCGAATCGGAAGTAGACTCCGAAATAGAATCCGAACTAGTCAATCTAGTTCGGACGATGATCAAGAGACGAACACGACCAACAACTCAAGGTAAGCCTCAACCTACTTCAAATACTTCTAATTTTAGATGCTCTGAGTACCTTGAGTTCGGTCACATCAAGTCCGAGTGCCCAAAGCTAAAGAATAACGCATCAAAGACCAAGAAAGCGCTAAACGCTACTTGGGAGGAGTTGTCGGAGGAAGAAGACGATATCCAAGCTCTAATGGCCAAGCCGACCGAGCACGACTCCGAAACCGAAGAAGAGTCCGAGTCCGAATCCGATGATGAGCTTCCATTCAAGACAAACCACGGATCCGTATCCGGTTCAAAAGAATCATTAAGGGTAAGTCGGTCGTTACTTAATACTTTGTATGGTGCAATTAAATTTTTAAATAAGAAACTAGCTAAGTCCGAGTCCAAGGTCGAGACCCTAATTGAGGAGGTTAACCTTCTCAAACATGAGGTCTCCCTAACCTCTTCGACTACTCGTATTCAAGAGGAGGACTCAACTCAAGTTGAAAAGCTTGAAGTTGAGAACTCGCTTTTGAAAACACAAGTCGAAGACCTTAGGAACACGTTGGAAAGGTTCACTTTGGGATCCAAGGGACTTGACCTCTTACTTGGATCACAAAGGGCCGTGTACAACAAGGCCGGACTCGGGTTTAACTCAAATACAACCAATAAGTCATATATGTCTATAGTAAACCAACATAAGAAAAATGTCCAAGCATGGGTCCCTAAGACCACTTTGATTTCAACTTTAGGATCTAACATGTATTGGGTTCCCAAGGACCAAATTCACTATGTGAATAGACCCACTCGATTCAATGGTCCACGGGGAGCCAATACAAAATGTATTTTTGTTAAGTCTTAGAAATTGCATGCTTAGTTTTTCCTTTATTTTTAGAATGGTTAGATAGGACTCATAACCAACTAAAATCCTGCGAAAAGATTGAGCCTCGGGGAGCCTCTTTTCAAAAATAAATCAACCAAAATCCTACGAAAAGATTGAGCCTCGGGGAGCCTCTTTTCAAAAATAACTAGTTAGACCAAGATCTAGTCTCAAGTAAGTCGAGTTATCAATTTCTTGAAATTAGCTTTGTCTAAGGAAGTGGTCGTTGTTCCGATCAAAGAAGGCCTCTGTGCCTCGCCACGACCTGGAAGCTAATCTCTTGAAAAGATTACTTGATGAGCTTAGACTAAATCCGAATCTAACCTAATGTTGGTTAATTTAAATTCATTAAAATTAATCAAGTAAAATTGAAAGTCATCTCACAATAATAAAACATAGGAATAACATGTTTTGATCATGTAGATATTGGTGAGATGATTTAGGTTTAAAAACTTACAAACAACCCTTTAGTAATTCCATTGATCCGACACTCTTAGAGTCGAAGAAACCATTAATATAGTTTTCGACGAAGGACACGAACCCGTTCAATCCTTAACAAAACCAACTAGCAAATCAACTTATAGCGAACCCGACTCTGATCTTGAACTTGAATCTCGTCCTAACCCAAGTCATCCTATCGACCAAGTGATAGATGACTCTAACCCAAGTCAAACTAGAACTCACCCAAGTCATCCTATCGACCAAGTGATAGATGACCCTAACCCGAGTCACACTAAGACTCAAACAAATCATCCTATCAATCAAGTTATAGGTGATCCAAATTTAGGGTTCGAACTAGAGCTTCATATGTGAGCCTTAGTCAAATCTAATTAATTTCAAAATCAGACCCAAAACTATTGAACAAGCACTTCTTGATCCCATTGGATTATTGCTATGCAAGAAGAGCTAGCTCAATTCACTAGAAATGAAGTCAGGAATTAGTACCACCACCTAAGAAAAATCAATTATTGGAACAAGGTGGGTATTTGAAATAAACTTGATGATAAAGGTGAAGTAGTTAGATATAAAGCTAGGTTTGTCGCAAATGGGTTTAGTATAGTCGAAGGTTTAGATTACGATGAGAGCTACTCCCCCGTAGCAAGACTAGAGTCCATCCGAATGTTGTTAGCATATCGCACATCGAGGTTTTAAATTGTTTCAAATGGATGTCAAGTCAGCATTTTTGAATGGATACATTAAGGAAGAAGTTTACGTCACCAACCTCCGGATTCGAAAATCTAGATAAACGACCATGTCCTTAGACTTAAGAAAGCCCTATATGGACTCAAACAAGCCCCAAGAGCTTGATGTACGAAGGCTTCGATCTATCTTAAGTCCAAAGGATTCAACCAAGGTTTAGTCGACCCAACCTTATTCGTTAAAACCGTAGGAAAAGAAATCTTTATAGCCCAAATCTATGTAGATGATATAATTTTGGAACTACCAACTCGATCTGCTAAGCGAATTCATCTCACTTATGGAAAGTGAATTTGAAATGAATTTAGTGGGAGAGTTAAGTTTTTTCTTAGGTTTACAAATTAAACAAACTAAAGATGGAATATATTTACATCAACAAAAATATACTAAGGACTTAATAAATCGATTTGGAATGCAAGATGCTAAAATAATTAATACACCTATAGCAACTAATGTTAATATAAACGAAGATGTAGAAGGAAAACCCGTTGACCTAAAATACTATAGGAGCGCAATAGGAAGTCTCCTATACTTAACCGAGCCGACCGACATTTTATTCACGGTAGAAGTATGTGCGCAAGGTTACAAACCTCCTAACCCTAGTCAGCGTATCCTTAGATATCTAAAGGGCACGCTAAACGTAGGTATTTGGTACCCTAGATCTACCGAGTTTAATCTAATCGGCTACTCCGACTCCGACTATGCCGGTAGTAAACTCGATAGAAAGAGCACGAGTGGTTGTTGTCAAATCCTCGGCTCGAGTCTAGTGAGTTGGTGCGATGGAGCGACATTGCGTTGCCTTATCTACCACCGGCCAGAATCGTTGCGATGGGTGAGTGTGTCTCTCGGCTCACTGTGGATGAAGCACACTCTCCAAGACTTTAGCTTAATCTTTAACAACAAGTAAAGTTAGGTATGTGCGTAATAGAGTAGGATTTAAATTTTTCTATATATGTACTCTATTTTTGCTTCTTTTTATGAAATTAGCCTAAGTCTTACCTTAGAAATCATATTGGGAACTTGCTTGGACTTACAAACCCTAAAATATATTTACAAACTTTTTGAGTTAAGGCAAAAGGGGGAGAAAGTCACAAAAGTAACCAAAATTAACCAAAATTAAAGGGGAAGAAAGTAAACAAAATTATTACCTTTTATATTAAGTAATTCCGATTACTTAAGCAACTATTAAGGGGGAGTAAAAATTATTTTTCAAGAACTCACCTTCGGTCAAGGGGGAGGTTACCTCAAAGGGGAGAACTTGAAACAATAATATTTCTCACTCATGCTTAATCTTTATGCTAGCTCACTCATGCTTAATCTTTATGCTAGCTCATTCATACTTAATCATTATGCTAGCTCATTCATGCTTAATCTTTATGCTAGCTCACTCATGCTTAATCTTTATGCTAGCTCATTCATACTTAATCATTATGCTAGCTCATTCATGCTTAATCATTATGCTAGCTCATTCATATTTAATCTTTATGCTAGCTCATTCATGCTTAATCATTATGCTAGCTTACTGTTATGCTTAATTTTTCCTTAACTTTTGTGTCGGTTTGCCATGAATCAAAAAGGGGGAGAGTGTTGGTGCAGTGGGCACCAAAGTCGAACCGGTATTTTGATTATGGCAAAAGGCTCAATAGTTAAGGGTATATTTGTTATCTTACGAGCTCAATTAAGTGTGCAGAAATGCTAAAGTTGAGCGGAAGGTCTGCGACACCCGGTGGGAACCGAGGTGGTCGGGCAACGCCGAGGACTTGGAGGAAGCCGAGGTACTCGGGTGAAGACCGAAGCGAGGCTACAAGGTAAGCTCGTGTGAAAGCGAAGCAAGGTCGTTAGCGTAGATCCGACCCAATACCTCCAATGGAAGGTCTAGGTCGAGATCGGATGGTTAGAACCATCGTACTTTATATTTTAAGCTAACTTGCGGTCCAAAACCCTTTGACTACTCAACTGCTAGTCAAGTTCCAGCCTCGAGAAGAGCTCGAATTTCAAGGGGGTGAATTTGGACTTGACTCGTGTTTTGGTACAAAGGGTGATGTGGCATCAAGGTGGACATCCAAACCATCACCAAGCTTCCTTGTGGTGGACGCCCAAAATAAGGTGAGTTGGCACAAGATGGTTGGCTCCCATGATGTGGCACAAGTTGAATGGCTCCAACAAGTTGGCGCCCAAGGAGGTTGGAGGTGGCACAAGGTGGTTGGATGAAACACCTCATCCTTGAGTTGGCGCACAAGGAGGTTGGAGGTGGCACAAGGTGGTTGGATGAAACACCTCATCCTTGAGTTGGCGCACAAGAAGGTTGGAGGTGGCACAAGGTGGTTGGATGAAACACCTCATCCTTGAGTTGGCGCAAAGGATGTGGATGAACAAGTCTTGGGGGATAAGAACCTCACCTTGGACACTACCTATGTCTAAATTCATAGATCAATATCCATAAATAGACATGTTCAAGCCAAGCAAATAACAAGAATTCAAGAGCTCTCAACACGCCGTAAACGCGCTTACTACTACTCACATTTGCTCGACGAAGTCTGGACAACAGCTACATCTTCTACTTATAAGAGTTGTCGGTATATTTATTTAAGTTCTACTTCTTTAAATTGTCTTTGTGCTTTAATCGTAACAAGGAAAGGGGGAGTGTCCCTTTGCCTTGATTTCTTTTTGTAATCGTTGCTCCTACCTCCAACGAGGAGGAGTGGTTTTAGTGAATTTCCCTCCGTACGTGATCAAGGATCACTAGGGCCGTGGATTAGCAATCGAAAGATTGTGAACCACGTAAAAATATCTTGTCTACTTTATATTTCCGCTGTGCACTCTCTACTTGTTTTTTACTTATTGCAAAAGTTTTTTAACGACATCGTATCGCTATTCACCCCCCCCTCTAGCGACACTTTCGATCCAACAGAAACCACCAATTTAGTCTTTTTATATATTTGTTCTAAATTTTACAAGTCATTTTTCATTTGTTTAAACTTTCTCCCGCATTACTAATCCAAGAAGCAAGTCTTGGTACATTTCGTTGTCTTTGTCGTTGATAGATTCTTTCTCTTCACTTGTTTTTTTTGTCAATGGCCCATCTTGAGGGTTTTAGCACCCTCTGACCTCTGTTTTATAATGGAGATGACTTCTGTTATTGGAAGGATCGGATGGAGTGCTTCCTTAAGACCCAGATCGAGATGTGGATCATAATCCAAATAGGATTCACACTTCCAACTAATGAAGTGGGTGAATCCTTGGATTATGACCAATGGACCAATGCTACAAAAAGACAAGTCAAAGCCGACGCCAAGGCAACTCAAATCCTCCAATGCAGTTTGTCCAAGGAGGAGCTCAATCGCATCTGCCCCTTTATCAGTGTGAAGGACTTGTGGACCAAGTTAGTGGAACTACACGAAGGAACCGACGAAGCTAAGGTATGCAAATGAGACCTTCTTTTCAATAAATTATATAATTCAAAAATGCAGAAACATGAGACAGCGACTCAACTACACACCCGTGTACAAGACTTCGTCAACAATTTGCACACCATCGGACAAAAGGTCGAAAATCGCAACCTCATAAGGTATGTTTTGAATTCATTTCCTAGGATTACCTTGTGGGCATCCATGGTCAATGCCTACAAGGTTTCTAAGGACTTATCAAAAATTAGGTTAAATGAATTATTTTCAGAATTTGAACTCTATGAACAGTCTAATTCGGTACCCGAGAAAGGTATAGCCCTTTTTTTAGGTCCAAAGAAGAAGCCCACAAGTAAGCCACCCCCAAAGGAAGAAGAAGATGAGTACGAGTCGGAGGTCGATCCGAAGATGGAGACTGAACTAGTAAATCTAGTTTGGAGGATGATTAAGAGCCGAAGATGACCCATCACTCAACCCAAGGAAGGTAAATCTAAAGCTAGTTCTAACATTAGGTGTTATGAATGCAACAGGTTCGGACACATCAAGTCAGAATGTCTGAAGCTCAAGAACAAAGCACCGAAGTTCAAAAAGGTGCTCAATGCTACATGGGAAGAGGCATCAGAGGAAGAAGATGATGACCTCATCGTCATGGCTAAACCAATCGAATCGGAGCCAGAGTCCAAACCTGAGCAAGAATCTAAACTCGAGGATGAGTCGCACTACGAATCACTATTCAAGACAAGCCACGAATCCGCATCCGGTTCAAGAGATACACTCAAGGTAAGTCAGTAAGTTTCTAACTAGGAAGTTAGCTAAGTCCGATTCCAAGGTCGAGACCCTGGTTGAGGAGGTTAAACTCCTTAAACACGAGGACTCCCTAACCTCTTCGACTAGTCAAGTTCAAGAGGAGGACTCAACTCGAGTTGAAAAGCTCGAAGTTGATGATCTTAGGAACACATTGGAAAGGTTGACTTTGGGATCAAAGGGACTTGACCTCCTACTTAGATCGCAAAGGGCCGTGTACAACAAGGTCAGGCTTGGGTTTAGCTAAAATACGACTAACAAGTCGTATATGTCGATTGTAAGTTGACATAAAAAACTTGTCCAAGCATGGGTCCCTAAGACCACTTTGATTTCTCAATTAGGGTCTAACCAATATTGGTTTCCCAAGGACCAAATCCACTATGTGGAAAGACCAAACTGATTCAATGGTCTAGGGGGAGCCAATACAAAATTTGTTTGTGCTATTACTTAGAAATTACATGCTTAGGTTTTTTTCTTTTTCTTTTTAGAATGGTTAGTTAGGGACTATAACTCGTCAATACTTGATAACATAGTACCAGGACACAGCGAGATGATAGTACACTAGGAAAGTGAAGTCTTGGGTACTCGAGCTAGATAAGGCATATCTAGTTCGGTTCACTTGACCGAGTGGAACTAGCTGAAGCTACCTCGCTGTATCCTAGACTAGTTAGACCAAGAAGTGGTCTTAGGTGAGTCAAGTTACTATTTTCTTGAAATTAGATTTGTCTAAGGAAGTGGTCATTTTTTTTATCAAAGAAGGCCCCTGTGCCTCGCCACGACCTGAAAGCCAAGATCTTGAAAAGGTGACTTGATGAGCTTAGGGTTAAATCCGAATCTAACACAAGGTTGACTAGTTTCAAATCATTAAATTTAAATCAAGTAAAATTGGAGGCATCTCACAAGAACACATAAGGATCATGTGTTTGATCATGTAGAAATGGCTGGGATGACCTAGGTCTATAGATTTACAACCAAATCTTAAAATTCTAATATTCGATCCAACTACCTTGTGTGTAGGATCAGTGGATGTTGGATAGTGGTTGCTTCTGACACATGATCGGGGATCAACTTAAGTTTTCGAAGCTTCGATTCAAATGACAAGGATCTGTAGCTTTTGGAAACAATGGCAAGCTCAAAATCATCGGATCAGGTGATATTGAGCTCAACTCAAACTTTGTTATTCAAAACATTTTACTAGTTGAAAATTTCGAATATAATTTACTTAGCATATGTCAGTTGTGTGATAATAACTATAAGATCATATTTCTAGAAAATAAATGCGTAATTAAAAAAAATGAAACTTCTATCCTTAAAGGAACTAGGAATAGCAACATCTATACTAATAATCTACCTAACTTTTCAACTAAGTGTCTTATGACACAACAAGAGGAATCTTGGTTGTGGCACTGATGACTCGGTCACTCGCACCCAAGACTCATCCACAAGATGAGTCAGAGTGGCTTAGTCAAAGGTTTGCCTAACCTAAACAACTTAGGAAATAAAATTTGTAATGCTTGTCAACAAGGTAAACAATCTAGGACACATCATCAACTAACTAATCAAGAACGAACCAAAAGTGTTCTTGAGCTCCTACATATGGAACTATTCGATTCACAAGGAGCTAAGTCACTTAATGGTAGTCAATTTTGCTTAGTCATAATTGACAACTATTTTAGATTTACCTGGGTTAGGTTCATCAAATACAAAAGTGATACCCTAGATCAACTAATCAGTTTGTTTGAACTAATCGAAAATAAAAAAAACATTGAAATTAATAGACTCAGGAGCGATCATGGTGGTGAATTTGAAAACCACAGGTATACAGATTTCTGTAATCTAAACGGATACCACCATGAATTCTCATGTCATAGAACTCTATAAAAAAATGGCCTAATCGAACGTAAAAATAGAACCCTACAAGAAGCCGCTAGGACAATGCTAAACGAATATAACCTACCTGATAGGTTTTGGGCAGAAGCCGTTAGTATGACTTGCTATGTCAAAAATAGGATCCTTATGGTAAACAAGCACCTTAATGTTAGGGCAATCAACCCATGTGATATGGTTTTGATGTGTGTGGCAAAGGGTTTAAGTTAGGTTGTTATGATTTGATATATGCATTGAAGTCGTGTAGGACTTAGTAATTCGCACATGAAGCTTTGGCAAGTTTCACCAACTCACAACTTCGTGCTTGAGTCGGTGAAGGAGCATTGCGAAGCCATGCGCTTGATGCATACGAGGGACCGTCGGACGAGATGACTTGAAGCGAAGCCAAGGAAGCAGACTTCGAGGGCAAGAGACGCGAAGGAGCATTGCGAAGTCGTGCGCTTGGTGCTTCCGAAGGGCATGACCACGAATGAAGAGAGCTTCGACGAGGGATGTCAAATGAGATGACAAAATGAGTGAAATGTAAGTAGCTAATTAGGTGAACTTGGCCGAATGGTTAAGTGTCGGAGGCTCGACCAAGAGGGTTGAGGTTTTACCCGATCGTCGGATGCTCAAACAGATGTGAAGTTTGAGGTTTACTGTGCATCAGTCGTCTGCCATGATATGACAGTCGACTGCTCCAAGTCGACTGGACTCGACTGGTGTTCGAGTCTAATTTCTGTGCCATCAGTCGATTGCCACGGGGTTGGCCATCGACTACCGAGACCATCAGTCGACTGATAGCTTCCGGGACAGAATGGTGATCAGTCCAGTGCTCGCTTCTGGGACTCGACTGATAGCTCCATTAGTCGACTGATGGGATGATCAGTCGACTGATGTGGGAGCCATTGGATGAAATCCAACGTGGAAGAAACCATTATTGGGCAATGGATACATGAGCAGTCTACTGATCGGGGCATCAGTCGACTGCCAGTGGCCAACGGGAAGAAAATAACCTTCTCTATTTATAAAGAAGGTGTGAGCTTTTGGATGACTAATGCTTATGCTCTGATTGATCATCCAAGTGCCCTACAAGCTTCCAACTCTTTCTCTTGTTCTTATTTCAAATCTATTGTAAGAAAGAGTGTTTGTCTTGTAAGAAGGTTTACCTCCACCTTGCTTTGGCTATAGGAAGAGACCATATTGGATTGTTTCGGAGTGATTCACCGGAGATGAATCGGACCGTGGATTAGCAGCATAGGGTTGTGAACCACGTTATATCTCGTGTTAGCATTTCTCTTTAATTTATTTTGTTCTTAATTGTTTTAGTTTTATATTTTCGCTTGCGCTAATCACATTTGTAGACGAGCAATTAAGAGTGAATTCCATCATACGAAGAAAGAGGGTTATTCAACCCCCTCTAGTCAGCCACCGACGGTCCAACAAGTGGTATCAGAGCCAAGGCAACTTGTTGATGTCTAACCATCGCAACAAGCACAACAAATACGATGGCCGACTCCAACATTCATCCACCGATGTTTGAAGGAGAATTCGCTTGGTGGAAAAAGCGAATGGAGGTATTTTTCGAAACCGACTTCGAAATTTTATTGATAATGGAAAATGGTTTCAAGATACCTAGGGATGAAGATGGGGAGAAAATAGAAAATACAAGATGGACAAAGAGACAAAGAGAGGAGTACTTGGCGAATTTGAAGGCCAAGCATCACTTGTACAACGTACTCCCCCAACAAGAGATCAACCGGATTGGAGAGTGTGCAAGTGCTAAAGAGATGTGGGAGAAGCTAGTAGAGCTTCATGAAGGTACCTCGGAGGCCAAGCTTGCAAGAAGAGACCTCCTCCGCTCCCAACTAACTAATATTAAACATGAAAAGGGAGAAAAGGTAACTTCATTACACTCTCATTCTAAAGAAATTTTAAATGGACTAACAAGTGTAGGAGAAAAACTTTCAAACCAGGATATGATTATGAAAGTAATCGACACCTTTCCCCGGTCATCGAAATGGAGCTCAATGGTAGACTCCTTCTACATCTCAAAGAACCTAGAAGTTAGCACCTTAGAGGAGTTCTTCTCAACCATGGAGCTCCACCAAACAAGGCTTGAGGGAGTAATTGAAGAATCAAGCATCAAGCCATCAAGGGGAGTGGCACTAGTAGCCAACAAGGGGAAGAAGAAGATGGAGACTCCCTTCTCCTCCGATGAAGCATCCTCTTCATCCTCCATGAATAGCAATGAAGATGCTTATATGGTAAGGAAGGAAAGGCGTGCTTTAAGAAATTTAAAATTTAACAAATCTTATGATAGGAGAAGGCATAAGAGGAAGATAATTTGCTATAATTGCCAACAAGAGGGACATATAAGAGATGAGTGTCCCCTCTTGCACAAGAGAAAACAAGAGAGGAGGAAGAAAGAAGAAAAGAAGAAGGGGAGCAAGAAGAAGGAAGAAGAGAAGAAAGCCAAGGAGAAAGGGAAGGCAAAAGCACTCAAAGCAAGGACATGAGATGATCCTTCATCTTCATCATCAGAGGAAGAAAATGCTTTTGTCTCAAATCTATCTATAATGGCAATAGAAGATTTAGACATCACCTCCTCCGAGTAAGAAGAAAGAAGCACTAGTGAGGAAGCTCAAGTGAAGGGGGAGCTTCATCCTCATCCTCATCGGAATCGGAGGAAGAAGACATGGAAACTATGGTAACGAATCTTTCACCTAAGAAAATAGTTTCCATGATTTCTAGCTTAACTAAGGACTTTTTTAGGGATAAAAAGAAAAATAAATGCATGACTAATGAAATTAAAGTCCTAGAAGAAGAATTAGAAAAAGTTGTTGGTGCAATCGACCCAGGTCATGATTGACCAGGGCTCGAGTTTGACTCAAGAGATATTTTGATGTTCGACAAAAACATATAATAATGTTATTGTCATGGGAAAGTCCAAGTATTGGGTACTTGCCATGGAAAGTCCAAGTTGGACACTTGGCATTTGGGAAAGTCCAAGCATGGATCTGGGCAATGGAAAGTCCAACATATGTTGACAAGGGAAGTCCAAGTCTTGAGTACTTGGCATGGAAAGTCCAACATGGGTTGGAAAGTGAAAGTCCAAGCTTGAGTCTTGGCATTTGAGAAGTCCAAGGGGTTTGATATTGGCGGCGTAAAGTCCAAGTAGGAGTCTTGGCAGCATAAATCCAATGGATGGCGGCGTAAAGTCTAAGCGGAGTCTTGGTAACGTAAGTCCAATGTGCCTTGGCGGTGTAGACACCGTTAGCATGACATAGCCGATGGAAGCATCTGAAGGATAACACAATGGATGAACAAGTCATGGATGACTTGGAGGGATCCGAGAGGCATGAGGCTGACGGAGATGGCTAGAAGGCTTAGTTCTAGGCTAAGGGTGGTCTAGCAAGTATGGGGGAACCATATTTGGGTTAAAACCTCATGGTTGAGGTGTGCCAGTTGATTGTTGTCATGTGGCAGTCGACTAGCATGAGTCAACTAGGGTTTGACTATGGGAATTTGCCTAGCGATCATTTGCGGTGGGCGATCGGATTGGTAACAATATCGACTAATCTTATGATCAGGAGTGGTACTCGTTTGACCCGCGAGAATGGAGTCGGCTCGACTCTCAGGGTTAGCAGTTAAGTGGAGGCTCTATCAGTCGACTGATGGTAATGATCAGATGATTGATGATGGATTCGTTGGATTTTTCCAGCGTGAATCTAGCAGTTGTCTCACGACAACAGTGTCATCAGTCGATTGATGGTCCCGAGCAATCGATTGATCGGCGATTTCCAGCCTAGGTTGAAGCTTTAAATGGAGCTCGTGGAGGAGGATTTCACTAGCATTTTCTTGAATGCTTTTGGGGCAATTTGCTGTTGCAAATCAGGGTCTCCATGTTCTTTTCAAGCAACCAAGCATTCAAGCAATCAAAAGCAAAATGTTGTAAAGTTTTCTTTACTTGTCTTTCGTATTTGTATTGTATATTGCTTGTATTCATTTCTTACTATTGTAAGATCAATTGTACGAGGTTTCTCCACCTCTGACTTGTGTCGAGAAGGAGTTATTGCATAATAGTGTATTTGTGGCATCGCTAGAGCTCTTTAGAGCTCGATCCGTGGAGTAGGAATCGTTCGGTTCCGAACCATGTTAAATACTTGTGTATTTGTGGTTGTCTATTTCGTTATTGCATTATTTCTATTATTCCACTGCGCGCTAATGAAAATTGTAGACGAACGCCAATTGAATTCTATCAAGCAACGAAAACGAGCTATTCACCCCCCTCTAGCTTTCAAGGATCCCCTACAAAAGCATGCTCAAATGTTAATGATAATGTTTCTAGTATTGATAATGCATGCCCACATGATTATATTTCTCTCAATGTTAATGATGCATGTATTGAGGAAAATAGGATATTAAGGGAAAAGGTAGATTTTTTAACTAAGGCCTTAGAAAAATTCACTATTTGCTCCAACACCCTTAATATGATTATAGGAAGCCAAAGGGCAAGCTTTAATAAGAAAGGCCTAGGTTATAAGGAAAAGACAAATGAAAAGGCCTATAAATGTTTGATTGCTAGGGGACAAACAAAAACAACCACAATAGCTAGAAAATGGATCCCTAAAGAATATTTTGTTGGGGATCGAATGGCCGGCTAGAGGGGGGTGAGTAGCCCTCGTTCGTTGGATGTCGTATTTTGTTCGTTCTCGTGTGCTCGTCTACAATTGTCGTTAATATACGCAGCGGAATAACAATAGAAATAACAATAATACTAACAACAATACAAGCACACCAAATACGCAAGCATATACGTGGTTCAGAACCGAATGGTTCCTACTCCACGGGCGAGCTCCTCGAGCTCTAGAGATGCACACGGCAATACTCAAACTCCTTATCGACTACACGTCGGAGGTGGAGAAACCTCTCACAAGCAATTACAACAGTAATATACAAATACAAACAAGAATACAAATACAATACAAAAGAAACACTTTTCACCGATTGCTTTTGATCACTTGTTTGTTGCTTGCTTTGTTTGGCTCTTGAAGGACTGGAATGCAGCAGCAATTCCCCTCCAATAGCTCCACAAAAACCATGGCGAAATCCTCCAACTCGAGCTCCATTTATAACCTGCATCAAGCTGTTTTCGCGCCCATCAGTCGACTGATCGTGACCATCAGTCGACTGATATCGTTGCCGTTGTCTCACAACGGCCGGATCCACGTCGGACAAGTTCCAACGGATCACACATCGATGATGGCACCCATCGATCGGTGATCATCCATCGATCGAGTCTTTGGCGAGCTCGACTCCGATTCGTGCCCGTGCAGTGTCATCGATCATTGCCGTCCCTTGGCGGTCGGTGATCATCCCATCGATCATTGCCCTCCCTCGGCGGTCGGTGATCGGCCGATCTACAGGTTGATCGAACACCGTCGAACCTATTCGACCTAGAAGCGATCGGCCCACCTATGCCCGATCGTGATGTCGGCTAAAACCTCAAACATTACCACGTTTGAGCCTCCGAGCATTCGATCTTAGCCACTTGGCCAAGTCCACACGGAGTTCCCCACCGGCTCTCTTCCCTCGGCCTCGTCCCTCGGATGCGCCAAGCGCCGCGGCCGCATAGCGCCATCCTTCGCGTCTCATGCCTAGAAGTATGCTTCCTTTGGGCTCACTCCCTTCGCTCCCGTCCGGCGGTCCCTCGGATGCACCAAGCGCCGCGGCCGCAATGCCATCCTTCACCGACTCAAGGACCCGAGCCTAGTGAACTTACCAAGTCCTCAAGACTTCCCAAATGCACCAAGCGCGCGCGGCCGCAATGCATTTCTCACCAAGCACCGGCCGCCGACTCCGCAATGCTTTTCTCACCAAGCACCGGCGCCGCGGCTCCATGATGCTTTGGATTTCCCATGCCAAGCACCGAGCGCCGCGGCTCCGCAATGCTTTGGACTTCCATGCCAATCCCATGTTGGACTTTCCCACACCAAGCTCCATGCTTGGATTTTCCATGCCAAGCACCAAGCGCCGCGGCCGCAATGCTTTGGACTTTCCCACCAAGCTCCATGCTTGGATTTTCCATGCCAACTCCATGTTGGACTTTCCCATGACAATCCCATGTCATGAGTTTTGTCTATCATCAAAATACCATCGGGAGTCTACCTGGGACGATTGCACCAACAATCTTCCAACAATCTCCCCCTTTTTGATGATTGACAAAACTACCATCTCAAGTCTACCAATTCTCCCATATTGGCAATTCTCATATCCCAATGAGAATTCCAACGAACCCTAATTGGTAACTTGGTAACTTCTCCCCCTTTTTGACATTACATCAAAAAGGTCCTCCCCAAGGGTATGAATGTCTCATATCCCAATGAGATCTTACAATCTCTCCCTTGGAGGAACACATGCCTACAATCTTCCAAGTGATCCCATATCACTTAAAGAGAGGCACCCCAATTTCCTCCCATGAGGAAATACAAATCCATCCTCCCATGATGGATTCCTCCCCCTAGAGGCTTGCTCCCCCTTGACCATTGCACCAACAATGTCCTTGGAGAGTCCCTAAGCCAATAGGAACATTAACCAAATCAAAATTAAGGTAAAGTTCAACAATGAACTCTCTTCCACCTTAAAATTGATACTCACCCTCAACCCAACTCCTAATCCATATCCAATGGATTTCCACCCTCTCTAATGCTCTCTCAAGCATATCCTAGGGTTAAGAGTGGTTAGGGGACCAAAACATGGCTAAACATGGGCATAACTATCAAGTTTACCCGAAATCAAATGCTGTCGGCTCAAAATCGATACCGATCATTGGACTCACCATCGATCGCCATTCTTTTCGAAATCCATAAGTAAATATACATAAGTTTAAAAATCATGAAATTTCATATGCATACTACTTATCCTAAACACTATGGGTGAAAAATGTTGGAAAATTATTTTACCCATTAAGTTAGGAGATTGATACAAAGTTCAAAATTTTAGAAAAGCTTCAATAAAGAGCCATCTTTGTATCATCCCATTCAATGGTGATAGCTATCAAAAGATAGGCTTCACCAAGGTTTTTCAAAATGTTTTCAAAATGTTTTCAAAACCCTTATTTTCATTTTCCTAAACATCTCACCAATATCTAGATGTGTAAAACACATTCAAGGCAAATTTCTAGTGAGATGTGGGTTTTTTGTTCTTTAAATGGTCTCATGCATATTTCTAGGCAATATTATTTGATTCCCATCAAATCATGCCATAGTCCTTAATTTCATTTTAATTTATGCATGATGATGATTATGGCATACATATGATTTAGATGATGTCATGGTATGTGAATGAAAATTAAATATACATGACATACAAACATAAGTCTAAACATTATCATGACATTTTTATAAATAAAAATGAGAATGATGTCATGACATGGCAAGGCAAACAAATCATGGCAAGTAAAGTATACTAAGGTATAGAATACCTAAGTGTTAAAATCAATTTGTCATTTCTAGGAATTAAATTCATTTTGCCTTAATGCCATTCATTTTCCTAGTGTGCCAAAACCCAAAATGGCACACCAATACCTCTAAGACCTAATTGTGCCAATTTAAATCATTTTAAACTTCTCAAGCATATTGGCACATCCTAATGTGTCAACTCTTCTATGGTTAGGTTAACTACCCATCCAATTAGGGTTGACACACCCTAACCCATTTAGCGTGAATCGATCACGCTTTTAGGAACCCAATACCTATTGGAGCTCCTTGGGTTAACAAGGTATTCCCTAGGGATAACTTCCCTAGATACCTTTCTAATGACTCTTTTTGGTTTTAAAACCATAGTCTTTTGGGTCTTACTTGGGTCAACTCTAGAGGTGACTCCTCCATTGACCTTCTTAGTGGCCTTCTTGGTTTTTCTTAAGTCCTTGGCCACTAAACACACACCATAGCTAGACTTAGGGATAACTTCCTTATTAGCCTTGGTTTTCTAGACCTAGATGTGGTTCCATAATTAAATGGAACATTATGATAGGACATAGGTTTGTGACCCAAACCCTTCTTGCCCTTAAATATTTCTTGCTTCCTAGGTCTTGACTTTTGGGAATTTGACCCCTTAACCGAATTTGATATTATTTTTAGGGTCTTCTCTAATTTTTCTAGCCTTGACCTCAAGACTTGGTTCTCTATCTCTAATTTCCTCAATTTTGAATTTTCATTTGATTTTTGAGGAATGAATTTCTTTTTAGGCATGTGCCTAGATTTCTTGGGATTAACACCCAAGTTTTCTTGAACTTTCCTAATTGACTCTCTAGGTAAAATAGATCTAGTGTTTTGAGTCCTAGGTTTGTCTTTAGTTATATGAACATGTTTGGCACCTAGACAATATACCTTATTATTTCTCTTAGCATGCTTTTCATTGATAATAGCAAGAGAACTAAAATAATTTTTAGCATGCTTTTTAACTTTAGGAATTAAAGGTGCATTAAGTAAATTTACCTTAGGGTTAGCTTTAGGAGCTCCCCCTACATGAGTTGCACCTTCTTGCCCTTTCTTCCTCCCCCTAGGGCATTGGCTTCGGTAGTGTCCCTTTTGATTGCATTTGAAGCACACAATGTGCTCTTTGCTCTTGATTTTGGGAACACCGGCATCCTTTGACTTTGGGTTGACTTTCGGTCTTGATGCCTTTTCCTTAGCCAATCTAGGGCATTTGCTCTTGTAATGCCCTTTCTCCCTACACTCAAAGCATATTATGTGTTTTTTATTTAAAATAATAACACTTGAGTTACCTAGGGAGGTGGTGGAGGCCTCTTCATGATCTTCACTTCTCCCGAATGTGGATGCTTCTTGTTCTTGCTCCGGGATGGAAGATTGTCTTTCCTCCCCCTCAATGCTAGAGGTGGAGGTCTCCACCAAATCATCAACATCTTCAAATGTTGTGGGTGCTTCTTCTTCGGCATTCTCCTCTACTTGTGCCGATTGGGAATTTTCTTGGAATTTCATTATTTTCTCCCATAATTCCTTCGCATCCCTATAGTCACCCAATCTAGACCAAATAGTGTTAGGTAATAAATCACTAAGTAATTTTATTACCTCAAGATTTGTCTTGAAGTCCTTAATTTGGTCTTGGGTCAACCTTGACTTTTCAATTGGCTTGTTGTATTTGTCCCTAGGCATCTTAAAACCATTTTCTACAATTAACATAGAATCAAAATCGGTTTCAAGATATACCTCCATCCGTTTCCTCCACCAAGCAAAATCTCCATCGAATTTCGGTGGATGGATGAAGCCGGCCATTTGTAATGCTCTCGCGGCGGTTAGTCCTCGAAGAGCGACCTCGCTCTGATACCACTTGTTGGGGATCGAATGGCCGGCTAGAGGGGGGTGAGTAGCCCTCGTTCGTTGGATGTCGTATTTTGTTCGTTCTCGTGTGCTCGTCTACAATTGTCATTAATATACGCAGCGGAATAACAATAGAAATAACAATAATACTAACAATAATACAAGCACACCAAATACGCAAGCATATACGTGGTTCGGAACCGAATGGTTCCTACTCCACGGGCGAGCTCCTCGAGCTCTAGAGATGCACACGACAATACTCAAACTCCTTATCGACTACACGTCGGAGGTGGAGAAACCTCTCACAAGAAATTACAACAGTAATATACAAATACAAACAAGAATACAAATACAATACAAAAGAAACACTTTTCACCGATTGCTTTTGATCACTTGTTTGTTGCTTGCTTTGTTTGGCTCTTGAAGGACTGGAATGCAGCAGCAATTCCCCTCCAATAGCTCCACAAAAACCATGGCGAAATCCTCCAACTCGAGCTCCATTTATAACCTGCATCAAGCTGTTTTCGCGCCCATCAGTCGACTGATCGTGACCATCAGTCGACTGATATCGTCGGACAAGTTCCAGCGGATCACACATCGCGATCGATGGCACCCATCATCGATCGATCATCCATCACCGAGGCCGGGCGAAGCTCGACTCCATTCTGCGTCTGCAGACATCATCACCGATCGCTGTCTTTGCGGGCCGATCGGTCATCCCATCACGACCCTCTCGGCGATCGGTGATCCGATCAAACATTACCATGTTTGAGCCTCCGACATTCGATCTTAGCCACTTGGCCAAGTCCACACGGAGTTCCCACCGGCTCTCTTCCCTCGGCCTCGTCCCTCGGATCGCAAGCGCCGCGGCCGCAACGCCATCCTTCGCGTCTCATGCCCTAGAAGTATGCTTCCTTTGGGCTCACTCCCTTCGCTCCCCGTCCGGCGGTCCCTCGGATGCACCAAGCGCACGGCTTCGCAATGCCATCCTTCACCGACTCAAGGACCCCGAGCCTAGTGAACTTACCAAGTCCTCAAGACTTCCCAAATGCACCAAGCGCACGGCTTCGCAATGCATTTCTCACCAAGCACCGAGTGCACGGCTCCGCAATGCTTTTCTCACCAATCACCGAGCGCACGGCTCCGCAATGCTTTGGATTTCCCATGCCAAGCACCGAGCGCACGGCTCCGCAATGCTTTGGACTTCCCATGCCAACCCCATGTTGGACTTTCCCACACCAAGCTCCATGCTTGGATTTTCCATGCCAAGCACCAAGCGCACGGCTTCGCAATGCTTTGGACTTTCCCACACCAAGCTCCATGCTTGGATTTACCATGTCAACCCCATGTTGGACTTTCCCATGACAATCCCATGTCATGAGTTTTGTCTATCATCAAAATACCATCGGGAGTCTACTTGGGACGATTGCACCAACAATCTTCCAACATATTTAGTGAATCCCATAGCAAAGAACTTGTATTGGGTTCCTAAATCTATCCTTAAGGGTTAGGAAAACCCTAGGATAGTCAACCATAAGTGGACTTTACTTATATCATATTATTTGGTTGACTTGGATGGTGTGGGACTTAATTTTTGAAATAGTGTTGGGTGATGATAATGCATAACCCATAAATTGAATGGTTGAATCATGTTTCATGCTTAATTTTATAAATTATAATCATGATATTCAATGATTGATGATTTATGATCATGATTGATAACTCTTTATGCATGTTCATGTTTTGGTTTTTAGGGTGATACTTAACCATGGGTAGAAATGTATAAAATTTTGGTTAAGTGTAAATACCATTAGAAACATCTCACAACCCACTATAAGGCTAACCTTGATTGAAAACATAGCAAGGGTGAGATGATAGGATGTTATAAATAGTTCACTAATGCTTATGGCATTTAGTTGGATCATTAAGTGTATCAATAGAGCAATAATAGACCAATCATGGGGAAAGTGTTAGTAATATATGAGAGATGTCC
Organism: Wurfbainia villosa; assembly: GCA_025175895.1. NCBI lineage: Eukaryota > Viridiplantae > Streptophyta > Magnoliopsida > Zingiberales > Zingiberaceae > Wurfbainia > Wurfbainia villosa. The sequence continues at coordinate 87,311,193 of CM045997.1, forward strand.
TAAGGCAATCGCCTTATGTTTGAACCATTTATATGATAAATAAAGATTCACTATTTGAGTATACATGTTTTAATATATTTGATTAGATCTTAAACTCATTTATTGAATGTCCACGACATGATTCACAGCATGAGAGAATTTGTGATTGGATCACAACTAGTGAGTATCTCTACATGTGTAATTGTAATGTATCGAAATTATCTCTAGTCGATGAATTGATGGATTTGGACGCCATTGATTCTGTCGAGACTAGCACGAGGTATACTCCTTGGTGTATCCAAGCAGCTGATTCTCACTAGCTGGAGACATTGTGATGTCCGGAGTTAATCGTGGATGCAAGTTATGGTAACTAGTTCATTGGAGTGACCAGTCGTAAGACTTCATATGGTTCTCTACATATATAGATATGTCAATGAAGTTCTTACTGCAGCTTAAGTGCGATGTTCCTTTGAGTTGCGGTATTCAAGTCATCTTGATCATAAAGACTTATTCTTTGACATCTTAAGCAAGCATCTCTGAGGAGATGTGGACCCGGGATGATTGAGTATAAGTCAAAGTGATCGAAGGAGTTTGAATAGCCTATAAAGGATTCACCACTCCTTGCGAGGAGATGTATACCCATGGCCTCTCTTCGGATTGTTACTAAAGTCTTTGGCCAAAGCATTACATGTTTAGAGTAAGGTACTCTTCGATACATGTGCAGTATCTAGAATCCGTAGGATGAGGAAATGATACTTGGGCCAGGTGTGACGTAGTCAGCCTATTGGGGACTGACACTATAGACCATGTCCTGAACCAAGTGGGTATAAGATGAGTGAAGGGAATGGGGCACGTTTCATTCGAGCTGCTGAAGGGTTTCAAAAATAGTTCTGGATCAACCGTTGATCTTTTCAGTTAATTGGGGATCATGATGTACTACTAGGTGCCACTGATGATCATTTTATAATTAATGGTTAATTATAGATGGCCAACATAAACCGAAAACCTATTTGGTCACACGCACAACGAGCGTAATCCAAAGGATTTAAAACGAGCTTGAGAATGAGAATCTCAAACCGAGAGAAACTAGATTTGGTTGGACCAAACATGGAGCGAGCATGAAATCATTTCAGTCGCAATGGAAGCGTGGATGGGCCGTGTCTTATGAAGACATGATGGATGAACCAAATTGGTTTGGTTCTAATCCAATGGTGGAGAATAAACCAAAGGGGTTTGGTTTGTTTTAAACGATTGAACCAAAGTTTGTTCGGTTCGTTTTAACTTAAAATAGACCAAATTGGTTTGGTTTATTTTAACTTAAGTTATTGGAGCGGGTTAACGGGTTTTGGTTATGAACCAATAACCATTGGGAGAATGTGTTCTCTATAAAAATACGGCTTAAGGGTTTTTCCAAAAACCTAAGGGAATAAGCCATTGAGTTGCCGCACAAAAACCCTAGCTCCTCTTTTGTTGTTGAAAAGACCTAACCCAGTATACACATACTAGATCCCTAGTCACACATCAATATTACCCATTATACACAAGATCGAAATGCCCGACAGGTTTTTTTTTTTTTTTTTATTCCATCCAGTTTAGCAGTCTCAACAACACAATTAACTCTCAGAACCTGAAGAAAAATAGAACATAAAATCATCTCCCAAAAAAAAGAACTGGAAACCTTGTTTCATAAATGCTCCGGACAATGTGTGACATGCTCATCATCATCTCCTCAGTTATACCACCTCCGCTTCTTGCATCTCAATCTGGGTATCCTGTTCCCTACATGAAATTGTTATGTGACATCATGAGTTCATAGCCCAGTAAGTAGATCAATGACAGGGATATAACACAGGGGGGAGAAAAATTTCAAAAGAAAACATATATCTCTATAATCGTAAATGTAAATTACTGTAGCTTAACATACATTTTCGATTACACTTTCGGTGAGTCAATATGAAACATAACCAATACTTTTAGCATCATATCATTATAACAAGTACAGCGAACCCAATCTTGCCTTTCTGTTATGCTAACTGTACCTAAACATAAACCCTCGTGGTGCCTCACCTTATGCATTTAAAAATGCTGAGCCAGTTAAATATCTTAATTTCTCGTGCAATCCTGAGGTACCTCTAGGAAGAAACTAAGGGAATCACCATCATCATCAACACCATCAATTTGGGTGGGCCCTCCCCGGAGCTCAACCCGGGGAGCCCAACCCGTCCAGGCACCACTAATGTTCATGTATATACAGTTAGCAATCTAAGAATTTCGGTCATTTTCTATCATACTCAGTCACAGAAGGATAACATAAAACATCATGGGTGAACATTTATAACTAAATATATATAGCATCTAACCTCATACCCAGGTCGATGATCGTATAACTTATTTACATAACATCAGTGCACAGGAAAGATTTGGATAAACAATTTAACTAAAATACTAACAGACATCATCATGGGTCGACAAATATATATATTATCTATATATAGCATCTAGCCTCACACACAGGTATATGGTAGGTACGCACATATACGTATAGCATCCAACCTCATACACAGGTAGATGATAACTCAACTACATATATATATATATATATATATATATATATATATATATATATATATATATTTAGCATCTGACCTCATACACAGGTAGATGATAGTTATCACATATTACATATCATTTACAGTATAAAGAAAAACTTATGAAATATTAACTAAGCATGTTAATTGATAACCAATATAACGGAAAACATCTACTGACATAATGCTCAAGTACACACTAATTTACATCCACCTAGCATGCTGATTCCGTTCAAACTAACTGCTCATCTCTTCTATGAAATATTTATCTGGCTATTAACTAGACATTTAAACCTCATATGCATAACTCAGCATTTCCAATTTCATAAGGACCCCATCATGTATATTATCCGTTATTACATATCAACCGATTGAATCCCTAACCTACTCGAAACCCTAAATCAATTGGTCCAAACATCTCTCCTGTTCTGCAAATCCTCTAATCCGAAGGTAACGAAGCTCAGCCGATTCCCACAGATTTATCCATTCCTAACATCCCGAAAAAAACAACAACCACGAGCTCTGCTGGAACCCAATCACAGAACCCAGCGCGTAAACATGATCAAAATCGAAATCCCGAACGCAATCCCGCTGCTTAAATCCCAGAAACCCGATTAAATTCCGACACCCCAGCTCCTCGCCTCCATCCTGTCGACGGGATCCAAGCTCCACCGTTTTCTCCAGCCCCGTCCAATCCAAGCCTACCGGAATCCCCTGCTAGAACTTACGTCGGAAACCCAAGGCTCAGGCCCAATTCAATCCCGACGTCCCGACTCCATCACCTCCTCCCTGCCGACATGAACCCCAGCTCCACCGGATACCTTATCTAAATCCATTCCAAATACCAGAAATCCATCCGTGACGCCTGCTAGAACTCACGCCGGAAACCCCAAACTCAATCCCTAAATCCCAACTCCGTCCCGCCGCTAGAGCCCCGTACGACTCGCTAAACCCTCCGGCTCGCTAGCCCCTAGCCAAGGATTTACCTACCGTGAAGAGGAAGAAGGAAGGTCGGTGTAGCTCCGGCGGGTTGGCGTTGACTCCGGCGGCAAGGATTTCGGCGTTCGCTTCCTTCATCGTCGGCGGTGGCTCGCGGGCAAAATAGGGGTCGCGCGAGCGGAGCGAAGGGAAAAAGGAAGAAAATAAAAAACATAGAAAAAGAAACATATATATATAGGGTTCAGCCGGTTAATTAGGGTTTAGGGTTTTTCCCCTTTTTGCCTCTCAGCGGTGATCATTTAGGGTGTAAATAGGCCCCGAAATTTATCCCCCTTTTTCGATGATTTTCGCCCGTGGATTGATTTATTTATTTATTATTATTGTTATTAATTTTTTTTTTTCGAGACTTGACAACTCTTCCCCCCTAAAAAAAAAAATTCGTCCTCGAAATTTGACTTAGCAAATAGTTCAGGGTAACGGTCACGCATATCCCGCTCGGTCTCCCAGGTAGCTTCCTCTATCTGTTGATTTTCCCATAAAACTTTCACCATTCTGATTTCTTTATTTCTCAGCTTCCGCACTTGATGATCTAATATTTGTCTTGGTCTTACCTCGTAGGATAGATCTGGTGTCCACTGTATGGCTTCATACCCAATCACATGTGCAGGATTAGAAAGGTACCTCCTAAGCATGGATACATGAAACACATTATGAACTCCCGCCAGGTTTGGTGGTAGCGCCACTCGGTATGCTCGTGTTCCAATCCGATCGAGGATCTCAAAAGGCCCAATATACCTCGTACTAAGTTTGCCCTTCCTTCCGAACCGCAGTACTCCCTTCATGGGTGACACCTTGAGAAATACATGGTCTCCCACTGTGAACTCTAGGTCCCTCCTTCGACAATCAGCATAACTCTTTTGGCGACTACGTCTTGGCATGCATTACATCGGATCTTTGCTACTAGTTCCACGATTTGTGTCACAATCTCTGGACCCAGAACTGCCCTTTCTCCTACCTCTTCCCAGTGTAGTGGGGTTCTACACCTTCTTCCGTATAGCGCTTCATAGGGAGCCATACCGATGGTGGATTGATAACTATTGTTATAGGTGAACTCTACCAAAGGCAGTTTGGACTCCCAACTCCCTTTGAAATCTATAATGCAAGCTCGTAGCATATCTTCCAAAATCTGAATTACTCGCTCAGATTGCCCGTCGATCTGGGATGGAAGCGATCTTTGAAAGCAAGTTTTGTACCCAATCCCCGATGCAAACTCTTCCAGAACCCTGATGTAAATTTTGGATCCCTATCTGACACAATCTGATCTGGAATGCCATGTAACCTTACTATTTCCCGTATGTACAACTCTGCATATTGTATCATAGTGAAAGTGGTTTTCACCGGCAAAAAGTGGGCTGACTTCGTCAATCGATCCACAATAACCCATACTGCATTTGATCCCTTAGCCGAGATCGGTAATCCTACCACAAAATCCATGGCAACATTTTTCCACTTCTAGACAAGTATCGGAAGCGGTTCGAGCAGTCCCGCGGGCCTTTGGTGCTCAGCTTTCACCTGTTGACAGGTAAGGCACTCATGAACCATCTTGCTTATGTCTCTCTTCATGCCCGGCCACCAATATAATAGTCGCATATCCTTATACATCTTTGTTGCCGGGGTGGATAGAGTACGGGTAGTGTGAGCTTCCTCATGAGATTCTCCTCGTGGATTCACCCTTAGGCACCCATATGCGGCCCTTGTATCGCACTATGCCGTCAATCACTGAGTAGATGGTGCTACCCTTTGCTTCATCTTTGCGTTTCCATTCCATTAACTGTTGATCCGAGGCTTGTTCTGCCCGGATTTGATCTCGTAAGTTAGATGTAACCATCAGTGCCGCCAACCTAACCTGCTCACTTGGTGCTATCACCTCCACTCTTATCTGTTGAAATTCTGATATCAATCTTTGCTGGGTGGTCAACTGTAATAGCGTCGCCGTCTTGCGACTCAGCGCATCCGCCACCACATTAGCCTTACCCGAGTGATAGTTAATATTGCAGTCATAATCTTTTACCAACTCCAACCATCGTCTCTGCCGCATATTCAGTTCCTTTTGAGTAAAGAAATATTTCAAACTTTTATGATCGGTGTAGATCTCACATCGTTCTCCGTAAAGATAGTGTCGCCAGATCTTCAAAGCGAAGACGACAGCTGCTAGTTCCAGGTCATGTGTAGGACAATTCTGCTCATGCACCTTCAGCTGACGTGATGCATAGGCAATGACCCTCCCCTTTTGCATCAATACAGCCCCTAGACCAGTTTTGGAGGCATCAGTGTACACCACAAATTGCCCAGAAGTGTCTGGAACTGCAAGCACAGGTGCTATCATCAGCCTTTCCTTTAGCTCCATAAAACTCTTCTCGCACTGAGTAGTCCACTCGTACCTCACCCCCTTCTTGGTCAACGAAGTCAGGGGTAGCGCAATTCGTGAAAAATTCTGAATAAATCTGCGATAATACCCCGCTAGTCCCAGGAAGCTTCGAATTTCGGTAACATTCCTCGGAGTAGCCCAACTCTGGATTGCCTCCACTTTGTTGGATCCACCTCTATTCCTCTCCGAGACTATATGTCCTAAAAATGCTATTTGTCTCATCCGAAATCGCATTTCTTTGAACTTAGCGTATAATCGCTTATCCTTCAGAGTCTGCAGTACCAGCGTCAGATGTTGTCGGTGCTCTTCGCGACTCTGAGAGTAAATTAGTATATCATCGATGAAGATAATCACAAACTGATCCAGGTATGGCTGGAAAATCCGGTTCATCAAATCCATAAAGGCTGCCGGAGCATTAGTGAGTCCAAACGGCATAACTAGAAACTCATAATGACCATATCGAGTTCTGAAGGCAGTTTTATGAACATCTTCTCCTTTCACCCTCAATTGGTGGTACCCCGACCTCAAGTCAATTTTTGAGAATACCGTTGCTCCCTGTAGTTGATCGAACAGATCATCGATTCTAGGCAACGGGTACTTATTCTTGATCAGAACCGGTTCAACTCTAGTCAATGCACAACCCTTCCTTCTTACGGACGAACAACACTGGCGCTCCCCAGGGTGACACACTGGGTCAGATGAAACCCTTATCCAGTAGTTCTTGTAGTTGCTCCTTCAGTTCCTTCATTTCGGTGGGTGCGAGGCTGTACGGTGCTTTAGACACGGGGGTGGTTCTCGTTACTAATTCTATCCCAAACTCAACTTCCCTGACAGGGGGTAATCCTGCAATATCCTCTGGAAATACATCGGAGAAATCCCGGACTACCTCTACTTCCTCCAGACTGGGTTTAAAAGTCTCAGAACTTCCCATTAGGTTGACTAGAAATCCGTTACACCCCTTGCTTAACATTTTCTGAGCTTTACATGCTGATATAATAGGTAGATGACTCAACGTGGAGGTTGCATTGAAGATGACAAATCCATCATTTTGTAGTTTCAGTTTAACCGTCCTTTGTTTACAGTCGATAATGGCCTCGTACCGGGTCAACCAATCCATACCCAGAATTACATCAAAGTCCACCATCTCTAATACAATAAGTTCGGCGTATACTGTATAGTTCTGCATCCTTATCGGACAGTTCCTCACTATTCTATTGCTGGTCAGTTCTTCCCCCGAAGGCAAGGACACGGTATAGCCGGTAGCCATCAAATCACATGAAATACCTAGTTTTGCAACGTAGGCCACCGATATGAAAGAGTGTGTAGCTCCAGAATCTATTAAGGCATGAGCAGGTAGGTTGACAATAGAAATTCTACCTGTGATAATGGCCGAGTCCGGATCCACCTGCTCCTGTGTCATAGCATACACTCGTCCTCTAGTTGGCTCTTTGAGTTGAGGGCAGTTCATAGCAAAGTGCCCAGATTTCTTGCACTTGTAGCACACATCTGTACCCACCAAACACTGACCTGCATGAGTCTTATCGCACTTGGGGCACTGAGTTTTGCTTTCACCCTTGAGAACAGTATGGTCGACGGGTCGGGCTCTGGGTCATTTATCGTGGTCGCGTCTGGCGGGCTGTTTGCCTCGAAACTGGCTCGGTGCAAACCTCTTCTGACTCGACGCAGGAGGTTCCCTCCCCTGGTAGCTAGACCTCTTAGTCTGTACTTCCTTTATCATGTCATTCCTGTCCCTCTCTGCCATCAGAGCCTGATCCACAGCCTCTCTGAAGGTGGTAACTCGGCTCACCCTGACATCATGGCGGATGGCTGCCCTCAATCCCTCAGTGAAATGTTTCAGCTCCTCGACTGGTTGACTGGCGATCATAGGTACAAAATACCGCCCCTTCTCGAATTCCTTGACATACTCAGCCACTGTTCGGTCCCCTTGGCGAAGCTCCAGGAATTCTCTGGCCATTCGGGTTCTGGTGTCAGCAGTAAAGTATTTACCATAAAATACCTCCTTGAATTCAACCCAAGTAGTTGTAGCTAAATCCACCGCTGAACGGGCACCCTCCCACCATATCCGAGCATCGCCCCGCAACATGAATATGGCGCACCTCACCTTGTCAGCATCAGTAAGCTGCATGAAGTCATATATTGTCTCCAGTGATCGAATCCATCCTTCTGCCACAATCGGGTCTGAGCTTCCCTTAAACTCTGTTGGTCCGAGGTCCCTGAACTGCTTGTAAATTGGGTTCACACTGCTCGTGGGACCACTGGGGGTGTTTCCATGCTCCCTGACTCTCAACAGTTGTTGGATCTGTTCCCCCTGAATCCGACTCTGTTCCTGCATAATTGCGGCAAGCTCAGCGAGGAACTGACTATTCTGCCCCCCTTCACCATTGTTTCTTCGGCCCGCCATTCTCCTATAAAACCCGATACCTATATCGTTATCTCCAATTTATACATAAACCTAAACAGGATTACATTAAGACTACTACTTGAAAAGTACATTTAAAGCTTACAACCGCGGAGATGGATGTATCTGAGTCCTTGATGAGATTGCATGCACACACTGTCCTTTAGGATCGTTCGCTCTGATACCAACTGAAAAGACCTAACCCAGTATACACATACTAGATCCCTAGTCACACATCAATATTACCCATTATACACAAGATCGAAATGCCCGGCAGGTTTTTTTTTTTTTTTTTTTATTCCATCCAGTTTAGCAGTCTCAACAACACAATTAACTCTCAGAACCTGAAGAAAAATAGAACATAAAATCATCTCCCAAAAAAAAACTGGAAACCCTGTTTCATAAATGCTCCGGACAATGTGTGACATGCTCATCATCATCTCCTCAGTTATACCACCTCCGCTTCTTGCATCTCAATCTGGGTATCCTGTTCCTACACGAAATTGTTATGTGACATCATGAGTTCATGGCCAGTAAGTAGATCAATGACAGGGATATAACACAGGGGGGAGAAAAATTTCAAAAGAAAACATATATCTCTATAATCGTAAATGTAAATTACTGTAGCTTAACATACATTTTCGATTACACTTTCGGTGAGTAAATATGAAACATAACCAATACTTTTAGCATCATATCATTATAACAAGTACAGCGAACCCAATCATGCCTTTCTGTTATGCTAACTGTACCTAAACATAAACCCTCGTGGTGCCTCACCTTATGCATTTAAAAATCGAGCTACCAAATATCTTAATTTCTCTGCAATCTGAGGTACCTCTAGGAAGAAACTAAGGGAATCATCATCATCCGATCATCTGTCAATTTGGGTGGGCCCTCCTAGACTCAACATGTTCATGTATACACGTTAGCTATCTAAGAATTTGGCCTCATTTTCTATCATACTCGACCACGTAAGGATAACATAAAACATCATGGGTGAACATTTATAACTAAATATATATAGCATCTAACCTCATACCCAGGTCGATGATCGTATAACTTATTTACATAACATCAGTGCACAGGAAAGATTTGGATAAACAATTTAACTAAAATACTAACAGACAACATCATGGGTGGACAAATATATATATTATCTATATATAGCATCTAGCCTCACACACAGGTAGATGGTAGGTACGCACATATACGTATAGCATCCAACCTCATACACAGGTAGATGATAACTCAACTACATATATATATATATATATATATATATATATATATATATATATATATATATATATATATATATATATATATATATATATATATATATATATATATATATATATATATATATATTTAGCATCTGACCTCATACACAGGTAGATGATAGTTATCACATATTACATATCATTTACAGTATAAAGAAAAACTTATGAAATATTAACTAAGCATGTTAACTGATAACCTATATAACGGAAAACATATACTGACATAATGCTCAAGTACACACTAATTTACATCCACCTAGCATGCTGATTCCGTTCAAACTAACTGCTCATCTGAAATATTTATCTGGCTATTAACTAGACATTTAAACCTCATATGCATAACTCAGCATTTCCAATTTCATAAGGACCTCATCATGTATATTATCCGTTATTACATATCAACCGATTAAATCCCTAACCTACTGGAAACCCTAAATCAATTGGTCCGAACATCTCTCCTGTTCTGCAAATCCTCTAATCCGAAGGTAACGAAGCTCAGCCGATTCCCACAGCTTGATCCATTCCTAACATCCCGAAAAAAACAACAACCACGAACTCTACTGGAACCCAATCACAGAACCCAGCGCGTAAACATGATCAAAATCGAAATCCCGAATGCAATCCCGCTGATTAAATCCCAGAAACCCGATTAAATTCTGACACCCCAGCTCCTCGCCTCCATCTTGTCGACGGGATCCAAGCTCCACCGTTTTCTCCAGCCCCGTCCAATCCAAGCCTACTGGAATCCCCTGCTAGAACTTACGTCGGAAACCCAAGGCTCAGGCCCAATTCAATCCCGACATCCCGACTCCATCACCTCCTCCCTGCCGATGCGAACCCCAGCTCCACCGGATACCTTATCTAAATCCATTCCAAATACCAGAAATCCATCCGTGACGCCTGCTAGAACTCACGCCGAAAACCCCAAACTCAATCCCTAAATCCCGACTCCGTCCCGCCGCTAGAGCCCCGTACGACTCGCTAAACCCTCCGCCTCGCTAGCCCCTAGCCAAAGATTTACTTACCGTGAAGAGGAAGAAGGAAGGTCGGTGTAGCTCCGGCGGGTTGGCGTCGACTCCGGCGGCAAGGATTTCGTTCTTCATTCGCCGTCGTGGCTCGTGAGCGAAAGGGGAAGAAAATAAAAAACATAGAAAAAGAAACATATATATATAGGGTTCGGACGGTTAATTAGGGTTTAGGGTTTTTCCCCTTTTTGCCTCTCAGCGGTGATTATTTAGGGTGTAAATAGGCCCCGAAATTTATCCCCCTTTTTCGATGATTTTCGCCCGTGGATTGATTGATTTATTTATTATTATTGTTATTAATTTTTTTTTTTCGAGACTTGACAGTTGTTGCCGCCCAACATGGTGTTGCCGCAAACTTCATGGAGCTGCTGCCACCTCCTTACCGCCGGACAACCACCTGCTGCCGCCGGACACTTGCTGCTGCCGGTGATCCTCCGGCGACCCTCCTTGGCTCCGGTGACCAAGGACTAGCCGGTCCTCTTCCCTTTGGCCGGCGCTAACTCCTCCACCAAAGCTATCCAGTTTTCTGGACAGCTTGTTTCCTTCTTGTTGGAGCGTCGTTTGGATGACGTTTGGAGCTCCGACAGCGGTAGCCTTACCGGGGATTCGATCTCCGGTAATCCTCATAGGTGGAGGATGAAGAATTCGTCAAATGGTTGACGAATACCTCTCCGAAGAAGCGAGTTTTTGAGGACTCGTTTTGGATCCGAATTTTGATTCGGATCGTGATCTTCTCTCGATCACATCGTCTTCAACACGAGGCTAGTAACCCGTATGAAGACAAGTCTCGTGACTTTGTGAAGTCATCCTGAAGATACTCGGCGTGGATACGGATAGAGACGATTCTAGCGAGAATCGTTCTGGTTGATGTCTTTCCCGCTACACGTGATACGTCAGGTATACGTAGTATAAATTTTCTTTTATTGCAAAATTTGAATTTATGGTTATGTCTACACATGTTGTACTATGCATGCGTGTGATGTGTGTGTTGTAATAAATTAGATTTACTATTTTATTCCTTCCGCTGTGCACATGTTTACGAAACATGTTCGAACACACACTCGCCGCGGTGCCGAAAACCCAACAGTGGTATCAGAGCCCAGGTTGTGTTTTGACATAATTATAAAATTGTTTTGCGATAGTCATAATGGTATTTCTGGAAATTTTCTACTTTTGGAAAGTTAGAAGTATTTATGGAAATTTTTAGTTTTGGAATGCCTAGAAGTATTTATGGAAATCTTCTACTTTTGGAAAGTTGGAAGTATTTATAGAAATTGATATTTTCCATAAATAAAATATTTGATTAGATTTGGAAATTTTTTTCCAAATTTAATCTTGATTTTATTTGGGAAATCAAATCTTAAAAATATTTTATTTCCATAAGTAGTTTTGATGATTTAGGAAATTGGTTTCCTAAATTGACTTTCCTTAATCAATTCTTTCCACAAAAAAAATATGTGATTAGATTTGGAAATTTGTTTCCTAATTTAATCATGATTTGATTTGGAGAATCAAATCTTAAACATATTTTATTTCCATAAATAGTTATGACATATAAGAAAATTTTGTAAATGACATAATTGTATGCCATGTAATTGCATTAGATGCATATCATTATGTCATGTGTGTCGTGACATGTAGATGTATGCCATGTATGCCATGTCATGTATATAATAGTTATTTTCATGCAAAGAGGATGAGACATAAAAACCCTAACTCAATATTAAAGCCTACACCTTCCATTAATATGGTTAGAACCAGAGTTCCGTTTCTTGTTCGGGTTGTTGGACTCTCTCCAAGCCCGGCTCGAACCCGAACATATTCAAACCACGGAATAGTTTAATACTAATATGGTAAGAGTCAGAGGTCAATCGTTAGCTTTGGTTGTTGGACTCTCTCCAAGCCGGGCTAATTGGTTGAATGTGCTCTAACCATATTAAAACTATTTCTCGATTAATGGGTTGGCTTTAACCTAGAGCATCGGCTTGTTGGACTCTCTCCAAGGTCGATGTAAAGGGAGGTGAAGTTGGGTGCTATGCATATGATGCATACTTGTTAATGTGTTATCAAACCGATGTATGTGTGAACATTCAATTAGTTGATAGCACATTGTGATAGTTGCATATACGTGATATGCAATCAGTATATTTGATACCTACCATTGTAGTTATGAATGACTTGTTGGACTCTCTCAAAGGTTATTCATATCTATGATGGATATCAGCCCATTCGGAGATGGACCTACGATCTCCCGAAGTGATTTTGGGGTTTTTTGAAATTCGAAAAATGAATGGGATTTATGAATGTATATTGATGCATTTTAAATCATCTTTCTCATATATGATTGTTTTGTATTTCTAAGTTAATCTATTGATCATGATGTCTTTGAATTTGCGTACCATTTTGGATTCGAATAAATTGACTGGGCCGAACTTCTTGGACTGGCTTAGAAACTTGAGAATTGTTCTCAAGGTTGAAAAGCTTGCAAATGTCCTCGAAGTGCCTCTTCCCGCCCGTCCTAGTGGCAATGCAACTCTAGACAAATTGTTGGCCTATCAGAAACATGTGAGTGTTTCTGAACAAATGAGTTGCATCATGATAGCAATGATGGAACCCAAGCTACGAAAGTAGCATGAGCATATGGATGCTCATATCGTAGTACTTCATCTTTATGAGTTGTTTGATAAGCAAGTGAGATTCGAAAGGTTCGAAGTCTCCAAGATCCTCTTCACCTCTGAGATACTAGGAGGTTCATCTGTGGTACTGCTCAACATGCTGAAGACTGTGGAGCCTTCTGAGAAGCATGAGTAGGGGATGATGTTGTTAGTTGATTCCTCGAAGAAAGGTTCTAAGAGGGAGTCAAAGGAACAATAGAAGGGGAAGAAGAAAAAGGCTAAAAAGACAGAACCAGCTCAAAAGAGCACTTGCCATCATTATGGCAAGTAGGGCCATTGGCGAAGAAATTGCAAGATTTATCTTGAGTCTGTGAAGAAGAATAAGGCATAAGATGCTCCATCTTTTTCATATATCTTCGTTATTGATTGTCATTCTATTTCCTCAGACACTTGGGTATTGGATACTGGGTGTGGCTCACATATATGTAATGACATACATGGGCTAAGGAATAGAAGAAGACTCGTTAAGGGAGAGTCAAATTTACGTGTTGGGAATGGAGCAAAGGTTGCTGCACTCGCCATCGGAACGTATTTGTTGAAACTCCTTGCAGAACTTGTCTTAGAATTGGACAATTGCATTTATGTTCCTTCGTTGATAAAGAACATCATTTCTATTTATTGTTTAAATAGAAATGAGTACCATTTGACTTTTAGTAACAATTGTTCTTACATAACTTTGAATGGAGTTCTTTATGGGACAGGAACTTTAAGCAATGGTGTTTATACATTGGACGTATCCAATGATGTTTTCAATATCGAAGCGAGCAACAAGCGTGCTCGAAAGGATAATCAATTAGACTCCTACATGTGTCATTGTCGTCTTGGCCATGCAAGCAAGAAACACATGTCCGAATTACACCGATGTGCAATTCTGGAATCATTTGAATTGGATTCATACGATACATGCGAATCATGCTTAAAAGGCAAGATGACTAAGTTACCTTTTATAGGAAAAGGTGAACGAGTGGGAGAGTTGCTAGGTCTAATACATACTGATGTATGTGGACCTATGTCAACTAAAGCTTTAGGAGGCTATAGCTTCTTCATTACCTTCACCGATGATCACTCATGGTTTGGGTATGTGTTCTTGATGAAACACAAGTCTGAAGCCTTTGAAAGGTTCAAAGAATTCAGAAATGAAGTAGACAAACAACATGACAAGAGTATTAAAATACTTCGATCGGATTGAGGTGGTGAATACTTAAGTCAAGAGTTTCTTGATTATCTAAGAGACAATGGTATATTGTTTCAATGGACTCCGCCATATACACCACAGCATAATGGTGTATCTGAGAGGCATAACCGGACCTTGTTGTACATGGTCAGGTCAATGATGAATCATGCGAATCTTCCCATGTCCTTTTGGGCCTATGCACTTCAGACAACTGTTTACTTGTTAAACAGAATGCCAACCAAGGTAGTCTCTAACTACTTCATATGAGATATGGAATAGTAAGAAACCTCATGTACCTTACTTGAAGATATGGGGTTGTCCTGCTTATGTGAAGCGGACTGTATCAGACAAATTGGATGCTAAGTCTAATAAATGTCTATTTATTGGATACCCTAAGGAAACAAGGGGTTACCAATTCTATCATCCTGTGGAACAAAAGGTGTTTGTTTCATGGCATGTTGTGTTTCTAGAGAAAGAGTTTCTCTTGCAAGAAAATAGTGGGAGTGTCGTCGAGCTTGAGGAGGCTCGAGAGACTTAAATAGACATTAATGAGAAACCTGGTGAAGCACAACAATCGATAACTCATAGTGATGAGCAATCGGCTGGACCTATTGAAACACCACATCTTCGTAGATCTGGAAGAACACGCAATATTCCTGAGAAATATGGATTTCTCGTAAGTGAATCGAACGACGTGTTACTCATTTATGATGAGGAGCATACCAGTTATGAAGAAGTTCTGACAAGTTCATAAAGGGATAAGTGTCTTGAAGCCATGAAGTCGGAAATGAATTCCATGTATGAAAACCAAGTTTGGAACTTGGTTGACCCACCTGAAGGCATCAAGCCTATAGGGTGCAAGTGGGTTTTCAAGAAGGAAACTGACATGGATGGTAATGTGATTACCTATAAGGCTAGATTAGTGGCGAAAGGATATCATCAAAAACAAGGTGTTGATTATGACGAAACCTATTCACCTGTAGATATGCTTTAATCCATTCGGATGCTCCTGGCCATAGCAGCTCATTATGATTATGAGATATGGCAGATGAATGTGAAAATAGCTTTCCTTAATGGAAACCTACTCGAGGACGTGTATATGATATAGCCTGAGGGTTTCACATCGGTTGATAAAACCAAGATATGCAAATTGCGACGGTCCATATATGGATTGAATCAAGCATCCAGGAGCTGGAATATCCGTTTTGATGAGACAATCAAAAAGTTTGATTTCTCACAAAATCCAGACGAACCTTGTGTGTACAAGAAGGTTAGTGGGAGTGTAGTCGTGTTCCTAGTATTGTATGTCGATGACATATTACTTATAGGAGACGATGTTTCAGTCTTACAGTTAGTTAAGATTTGGTTATCCAAGACATTCTCCATGAAAGACCTGGGAGAAGCAACCTACATCCTCGGGATTAAGATCTATAGAGATAGATCAAAATGGTTGCTTGGTCTTTCGCAGTCTACATATATAGACCGAGTGCTAAAGAGGTTTAGCATGTCGGAATCCAAGAAAGGTTTCCTACCCATCAGGCATGGGGTACACCTTTTGAAGTCTATGTGTCTGCGCACAGAAGACGAGAGGATTTGCATGAGTAAGATTCCCTATGCATCCGCAATAGGATCTATCATGTATATTATGTTATGTACGAGGCTCGATGTATCGTATGCTCTGAGTGGCACGAGTAGATACCAGTCTGATCCAGGAATGAATTATTGGGTGGCTGTTAAGACAATCCTTAAGTACTTAAGAAGAACTAAGGATGTGTTCCTAATATATGGAGAAGGGGACATGGTGATACGCGGGTATATGGATGCCAGCTCCAGACAGACAAGGATGATTCCATGTCTCAGTCTGGGTATGTATTCACCTGGAATGGAGGCGCAATAAGTTGGAAAGGTTCCAAGCTTGACATTATAGCATATTCTACCACTAAGGCAGAATACATTACAGCTTTGGAAGCAGCAAAGGAAGCGATTTGGATTAAGGAGTTCATCTCTGAACTTGATGTGGTCTCATCAATGATCCAAACATCTGCTTCGCCGCTATCATATGATCAGAGAGATCATTAGTAGGAAGGAAATACAAATCGAGAAAATCCCCACTGAAAGGAACTTAGCGGATCCTTTGAATAAGGCATTACCTCAAAGTAAGTTTGAGGGTCATGTTAGAGCTTAAGGTATTGGATACCCTAGCGATTGGCATTAGGCCAAGTGGGAGTTTGTTAGTAATATATGAGAGATGTCCTAAGGCAATCGCCTTATGTTTGAACCATTTATATGATAAATGAAGATTCACTATTTGAGTATACATATTTTCATGTATTTGATTAGATCTTAAACTCATTTACTGAATGTCCACGATACGATTCACATCATAAGAGAATTTGTGATTGGATCACAGCTAGTGAGTATCTCTACATGTGTAATTGTAATGTATCGAAATTATCCCTAGTCGATGAATTGATGGATTTGGACACCATTGATTCTGTCGAGAATAGCACGAGGTATACTCCTTGGTGTGTCCAAGCAGCTGATTCTCACTAGCTGGAGACATTGTGAAGTCCGGAGTTAATCGTGGATGCTAGTTATGGTAACTAATTAATTGGAGTGACCAGCCGTAAGACTTCATATGGTTCTTTACATATATAGATATGTCAATGAAGTTCTTACTGCAGCTTAAGTGCGATGTTCCTTTGACTTGCGGTATTCAAGTCATCTTGATCATAAAGACTTATGCTTTGACATCTTAAGCAAGCATCTCTGAGGAGATTTGGACCCGGGATGATTGGGTATAAGTCGAAGTGATCGAAGGTGTTTGAATTGCCTATAAAGGATTCACCACTACTTGCGAGGAGATGTATACCCAAGGCCTCTTGTCGGATTGTTTCAAAAGTCTTTGGCCAAAGCATTACATGTTTAGAGTAAGGTACTCTTCGATACATGTGCAGTAACTAGAATCCGTAGGATGAGAAAATGATACTAGGGCTAGGTGTGACGTAGTCAGCCTAGTGGGGACTGACACTATAGACCGTGTCCTGAACCAAGTGGATATAAGATGAGTGAAGGGAATGGGGCATGTTTCATTCAAGCTGCTAAAGGGTTTCAGAAATAGTTCTGGATCAACCATTGATCGTTTCGGTTAATTGGGGATCATGATGTACTACTAGGTGCCACTCATGATTGTTCTATAATTAATGGTTAATTATAGACGGTCAACATAAACCGAAAACCTATTTGGTCACACGCACAACGAGCGTAATCCAAAGGATTTAAAACGAGCTTGAGAATGAGATTCTCAGACCGAGAGAAACTAGATTTGGTTGGACCAAACATGGAGCGAGCATGAAATCGTTTCACTCGCAATGGAAGCGTGGATGGGCCGTGTCTTATGAAGACATGATGGATGAACCAAATTGGTTTGGTTCTAATCCAATGGTGGAGAATAAACCAAAGGGGTTTGGTTTGTTTTAAACGAATGAACCAAAGTTGGTTCGGTTCGTTTTAACTTAAAATAGACCAAATCGGTTTGGTTTATTTTAACATAAGTTATTGGAGCGGGTTAACGGGTTTTAGTTATGAACCAATAACCATTAGGAGAATGTGTTCTCTATAAAAACACACCTTAAGGGTTTTTCCAAAAACCTAAGGGAATATGCCATTGAGTTGCCGCCCAAAAACCCTAGCTCCTCTTTTGTTGTTGCCGCCCAACATGGTGTTGCTGCCAACTTCATGGAGCTGCTGCCACCTCCTTGGCGCCGGACAACCACCTACTTCCACCGGCCACTTGCTGCTGCCGGTGATCCTCCGGTGACCCACCGTGGCTCCGGTGACCAAGGACTAGCCGGTCCTCTTCCCTTTGGCCGGCGCTAACTCCACCAAAGCTGTCCAGTTTTCTGGACAGCTTGTTTCCTTCTTGTCGGAGCGTCATTTGGACGACATTTGGAGCTCCGACAGCGGTAGCCTTACCGGGGATTCGATCTCCGGTAATCCTCATAGATGGAGGACGAAGGATTCGTCAAACAGTTGACGAATACCTCTCCGGAGAAGCGAGTTTTTGAGGACTCGTTTTGGATCCGAATTTTGATTAGGATCGTGATCTTCTCTCGATCACATCTTCTTCAACACGAGGCTAGTAACCCGTACGAAGACGAGGCTCATGACTTTATGAAGTCATCCCGAAGATACTCGGCGTGGATACGGATAGAGACGATTCTAGCAAGAATCGCTCCGGTTGATGTCTTTCCCGCTACACATGATACGTCAGGTATACGTAGTATAAATTTCCTTTTATTGCAAAATTTGAATTTACGGTTATGTCTAAACATGTTGTACTATGCATGCGTGTGATGTGTGTGTTGTAATAAATTAGATTTATTATTTTATTTCTTCCGCTGTGCACATGTTTACGAAACATGTTCGAACACACACTCGCCGCGGTGCCGGAAACCCAACAGAAAGCATATGTTTAATTCATAGACATATTGCTCAAAGATCATTGTTGGATATTTCATATGTTTTCAAAATCATTCCTTACTTTAAAATCTGTGTTTTCATGTTTTGAAACAATCTAAAGCAAAACTAGGTGTTAAAATTGATACAAACTTGATCAAATACTAGTTGTTTTTGAAACTTTTGGATTTTTAAAAATCATTGAAAATATAAGTAATTTTCATGAAAACTCATTTTTCACTAATAAAGGACTTTAAAATAAATGTGTTTTCAAAATTTCACTATTTTTTGAATTTTTTGGAATTTCTAGTCCATTTCTGAATTTCGGTCCGAAAATAAGAAATGGCTGAAAACTTAGTGTCAGTCGACTAGTAGACTAAACCAGTCGATTGATGTACTATGCACAAGCACAGTAAGGTGTTTTAACTGATTTTTGTTCAGTTTTTGGTGATTTTTGTTCCCTAGACTTGATGTCATGCGTTTATGACATTTAGATAATGTTTTTGATGGTGTCAAAGGGGGAGAATTGATAGGTTTAAGTGAATCATGCTAAGGGGGAGTTGCATGTTTAAGGGGGAGTTTTCATACTCATATTATTTACATGGCTTCTTTCCTTTTGTTGTTATTGTTATTTATTTTACCTAACTTAAACGGATTGCCACACATCAAAAAGGGGGAGATTGTTAGGGCAATCAACCCATGTGATATGGTTTTGATGTGTATGGAAAAGAGTTTAAGTTAGGTTGTTATGATTTGATATGTGCATTGAAGTCGTGCAAGACTTAGTAATTCGCACATGGAGCTTTGGCAAGTTTCACCAACTCACAACCTCGTGCTTGAGTCGGTAAAGGAGCATTGCGAAGCCGTGCGCTTGATGCATCCGAGGGACCGCCGGACAAGAAGACTTGAAGAGAAGCCAAGAAAGCATACTTCGAGGGCAAGAGACACGAAGGAGCATTGCGAAGTCATGTGCTTGGTGCTGCTGAGGGACGTGGCCACGAATGAAAAGAGCTTCGACGAGGGACTTCAAGTGAGATGAGAGAATGAGTGAAATGTAAGTAGCTCATTAGGTGAACTTGGTCGAATGGCTACGTGTCGGAGGCTCGATCAAGAGGGTTGAGGTTTTACCCGACCGTTGGACGCTCAAACAGATGTGTAGTTTTAGATTTATCCTGCATCAGTCATCTGCCATGATATGGCAGTCGACTGCCCCAAGTCGACTGTGACTCGACTGGTGTTCGAGTCTAGTTTCTATGCCATCGGTCAACTACCACGGGTTGGCAGTCGACTTCCGAGACCATCAGTCGACTGTTGATGGCAGCAGTTGACTAGTCGCGAGGGTTTCGGGCACATAATGGTGATCACTCGAGTGCTTGCTTTCGGCACTCGACTGATAGATCCATCAGTCGACTGATGTGGGAGGCATTGGGTGAAATCCAACGTGGAAGAAGATGTTATTGGGCAACGACTATAGGAGCAGTCGACTGATCGGGGTATCAGTCGACTGCCAGTGGCCAACAGGAAGAAAACAACCTTCTCTATTTATAGAGAAGGAGTGGGCTTTTGGATGGCTAATGCTTATGCTCTAACTGATTATCCAAGTGCCCTACAAGCATCCAACTCTTTCTCTTGTTCTTATTTCAAATCTATTGTAAGAAAGAGTGTAAGATATCGGGGGAAAAAATCCCTTGCTAATTGGGAATTATCTTGTGGAATTTTTCAGGAATTTTTCTGAAATTAAAAAGGATTTGTATGACCATTTGAAAGAAGGTCAAAGCCTAAATGTGTGTTGGGTCAAGTTGGATTAGCTTGGATTTGATCTAGGCTAACACAACCACTTAGAGTTAAAAACCCACTCGTCTTCTCCTTTAATGCGAGCCGAGCCATTTCTTCCATTTTTCCCTTCATTTCCCCGATCGGCATTCACATGTGTGACTTCTCACTCATTTTTCTCTTCTCTACTCGTCGATCTCCTTCTTGTACTCGCTGTCACCGCCCGAGCATCGACTCCTCGAGCTAATCTGCTACCACCGAACGCCACCGAGCCAAAGCCACTATCGCTGCCACGCTATTGCCATCACCAGCCGCTCGATCTTCGTCTCTGCGTTCTACCTCTGTCATCGTCGGCGCCTGCCGCTTCGTTCGATCGCTACTTGGACGCGATCGGCCGGCGTTCGTCATGAGTGACAGCACCTCCAGGAGAAGGAAATCCACCCCTTGTGCTCTCATCGTTGTGGATTTGTTCCAGCTATCGCTATTACAGTTGAAACTCCACCGCCTATTCTTCGGATCGTCGCCCGGTTGAATGCCATCTCCGATCGATGCCGCCCAAATTATGATTTTCTTTTTCTCTCGAGCCCTAGCCATTCTAATTGTCTTGGCCACTACACCGGTAGCGTCGCCTCCTGGTGATCACGGTCGTCGTCTGCCTCGCCAGTGAGCCGCTCTTGTTGGGTTACTTTTTCTTATTTCTCATTGTGCTAAGTATGCTACCCTATTTACACCGTCAGATCTACTGGCTGCATTCCATCGAGCCAGGTAGAAACGATCAGGAGTTTGGGTGATTTGAGTCACTGCGCTATGTGAATTGGGCAGTGGAAGGTGGTGAATCGTTGAAGGATTTGTATCCATGCTTCATTGGTTCAGTAAATTTTGATACAACATCGTAGATTTGCCATGGGTTGTGAAATTAACAATGGAGATTATGAATGACTAATGAAGGCCTCTGAACATGAGATGAGAGCAAGGTTCAAGGGCGAATATGAGTTGATGATAGCTAACAAACTGGTTTACATGTGCGGAGGATAGAAGGGGAGGCAATTACTAGTTGGTATTATGTATTCGAAACAAGGTAAGTTTCAATTTGGATTGGTTCAGATTTTTATACTTATCATTTACTTGTCCAAATATGCCAGTAATGGTTCAGCATGGTTGATATAGATTGGATTGTACAGGGTTAATGTTCTACTATGGATCAAGAATCTCTTACCATGGATTTTTAAACTAGGTAAATGCTATGAATCGTTACTTTAACTGTAGATTGAGATGTTTATTAGTTATCTTGATTAGCTATGATTAAATTGATAGTTTTGTACTATGATTAAGAGCTAATGGAAGAAACTATTTAGTAGTTGATCGAGATATAAAGTTGATGCAAGATTAGGATTTGATCCTAATATTAGAATTGACAGTATGATTGGATCGTAAATGATTCTTTTTGTAGGATGTTTATTTCAGAAACTTGATTCAAGATAGGTTAATGGACGTGAAGACTATTGACATAGTTTACATAGCAGGTGGGTAATTTCCTACCCTGGTCAGGTAGATGTAATTGAATTTAGATTTAGTCATAGATATGAGCATGTTAGGTGTTCATATTATCTTAACCCTACTCTTATTTATCTGATGTTTGATACTTGTCGTTGGCTATATTTACTCAAAGGTTGATATCACATCTCCTTTATTATGATTTAGGGTTATAGATGTGATGTAAATAGGCCTAGATGTTTAGTAGGGTGTAGATGTTAGAGTACGGGTGATTACCTAATTTATAAATTGGCAAAAAGGTCATCCGTGGGTAGGTAATGCCCTAAAGGTAGGATTTATTCCAATACTCATATGTTGCATACTTATTACCAACCATGTGTTGTGTAATTGTTAAGTGAAGGGCGATTAATGTGTCGCTACGGACCAGTGGTCTCAACTTGATACGATTAGTTGAGTACGTCTCTCTACAGGATAGAGAGTCTGTCGATCAGTTGAGTATGACTCTCTATTGGAAAGAGAGTTATGATCAGTCGAGTACGACTCTCTACAGGATAGAGAGTGTGTCGATCAGTTGAGTATGACTCTCTATTGGAAAGAGAGTTATGATAAGTCGAGTACGACTCTCTACAGGATAGAGAGTGTGTCGATCAATTAAGTACGACTCTCTGTAGGATAGAGAGTGTATTGATCAGATGGGTACGACTCTCTGTTGAACCGAGAGTCTGTGGTAGATGTCTATTCGTGTGACAGTACATTCATGTCATTTGCATGCATTTTGAGGACATAGTCTCTCTTGGGATTGAGAGAGTCGTTAGTCATCTTGCCTCCCAAGTTACTCCCAGAGGAATAACAGGTGTGAGGGCAGAGCATCTGTTGTGCAACACTCTACCACTATAGACGGTGGTAGTTGGAGTTGTGTGCAGTTGTCCTAGGTGCGTGGCACTCGACCACTCATTGGTAGGGTCAGTAGGAGTGCCAGCAGTAGGGGCCCCCATTGTGTAGCAAGCTCTTTATGCAAATATACTACTTGATCATACTGCTCACTCGACCACTCTAGAGCGGTGGTTGGTGTTGAGTTGGGACAGTTGTCATGTCATGCCACCTAGGCCACACTTGGGTCATGGTAGTGAGTAGGGGTACGCAGGCATGACCATGCATGCTGCATTGCCGTATCTTATGGCGCTTTGCATATTACCATATATATATAGATATATACATGTATATATATATATCGATGGTTGTGATTAATATATATATATATATAGATATAGTCTATATATATATGCTTATTGTGATGTTGCATTTGATTGTACTATGTTTGCTGCATTTGGTTGTACATCATATTCATGCATGCTTCTTGCATCTGTTATACGGTTGTGTCGGATACTTGTATATGTGTTGGACAGACCATTAGATACCTTGACCTATAGCATGAGTATATTGTGAGTTGGTATTACTCTTCCTATTATATATACGTTTGATATATGCTCAGGTTGGATCAGAGTAGCGTAGCAGACTTTCAGGTATGTCTGCATTTTTCGTTGTTCATTTGGTTAGACGGTATATGCTTGTATTTATATACTATGCTGATATACCTGTTGTACCTCTAGATTATGTTGTTGAATTACATGTGATATTTGATATATGCATATTTTTCTATTATCTGCTGAGTTTTAATCACCACCATAGACCCTGAGTTTTTCTGTCGCCCAGGTAATAGGTAGTCGACTTCGTGATGGACTTCGAGCACCGTTGGCTGACATCGTCTCATCTCAACTCTAAGAGTCTGGTTTTTGGGTTTTCCGTATGTCTTGTTATGTATTTTGAGTTTTCATGGTGTTATGTGTTATGTGATGTACGCACATGTTGGTGCGGGTTTTAACGAGGTTTTCTTTATGTTCTGGTGTTAGTCATACCGGTATGCATGTGTGTGGGATTGTATTGTTGTTGTGGTTAGTTTCCGTTGTGGTTTGTTTTTATACATATATATATGTTGTTGTTGTTGTGGCCTACGAGCCTTGTATTAGCTCGAAATGTTGCCACGTACAGGGGAGATGTCGTCCATTTGCTTTTCGGTACGGCCCGCTCTCAGGGCATGACAACTTTATTGGTATCAGAGCCCTAGGTTATGCGATGCCATACAATGTTGTTTTTTGTGTCGAGTCTTGGATTCTCGGGAGTCGAATTGTTCGGTTTTGGTTTTTGAGATGAGATGTGACAGCGGCCTGAGCTCCAAGCAGCACGAAGTAAGTATTCCTGATGACTAATTTTCTAGTTGGATACTTATCTGGACTTGATTGACAAGTGTATACTGTTAGAGTTATTATACCTATACAGACTCGTAGTAGAAGTCGCCCACCGTGGCAACCAACCGGAGTTGCCGATAGGGTTTATACTCCCAGTTTTGTTGGCTATGTTTTTAGTGTATATGACAGAAAATAACCTGTAGTGTGTTGGTTATTGTTCGTAATCGTGGTATGAGTTGATCCCGAAAATGACCTGTTAAGTCTGTGAGTCTTGAACCTGTGTCGAAAAGGTGATTTACCTTTGAGAGATGACTAATACTGAGTCGGAAAATAGGGGTCAAGTCGTCACATTTCTTATGGAAATCAGAGACTACAGTCTTAGAGATTTTCACTAATTATGCTAGTCAGATCATTATCGGTCGGGTAATGGACAAGAAAAGTAGACTATTATTGATGCAGATAGCGGAATGCTAGGTTACAGTGTTTCATAGGGATTTATCCCTGAGTTGTTCGTACTGGGTTGTATAACTTTGAGGGTACTTTTGAGTACTTAACTTGTGTTATACATAAGAAGTAGAGTTATTTGCATACCATTATCGGGTTCAAGTCGGTATTTGGTGATAAATGCAGAAAATAATCTTTGGGAAATAATATATCACTTGATCATAGTTTAGTGATGTTGAAAGAGAGTATTTCCCCGTGTCACTTTTAATTACACATTGTAAGGAATTCTTGAGCTTCAAGTAGGGTGATCGTCGATAATGGGAATATCATGCAAATTCGTTATACTTGAAGAGTTTATGCTCACCTAATAGCTCAAGAAGATGAATGGATAATTTAAGCCACCCCCGGTTGTTGGCTTACTATTGGATTAAGAAGCGATGTTTTATCAGATCCTACCGGAAGATGTTGGATTGAGTCAGGAGTTTAGAAATGACTTCGTACAAGTGTTTAAGAGTTGGAGACCGATAAGCAGATATTGTAGGTTAACTTATTAAAGTCTGAAGTCTCATGCTGTTGGATAAAAAGAGCAAGATCGGAGTCATATGCCTTGAGCTATTTTTCGATTATGGAAGACAAACCGCAGATCATCAGGATGTTCTCGTGCACATCAGCGAGATCAGAACAAAGACTCCGAAGGGATTAGGTGCATGCAGTGTGGATCATGAAGATACACGAAGTCAGATTATCTGTTGGATCAGTTCATCTGTTGCTATTGTAAGCAACTAGTGCATTTGAGGAGATATACTTTGAAGACTCAGTTGAATACTATCAATGGTATTCCGAGAGGATGATGCACCGTCTCGATAGCAGAGATCAGCACCAAAGATTGGGTTATCTCATTAGCAGCAACCTACTACCTCAGGCGTGGTTAGAGTTCCTTGATATTACCCTTCAGTGGAGATCAGTACAGAAGCAGCATCAGCAGAAGCCATCGCAGAAGACTCATGTAGACAACAATAGTTACCTCCAGATGTGATTTGCTTTGTACAGAGGAGAGAGTATATGACGATGGTCGTATCTATTTGGTATCGTACAGTTGCAGCTGGTAGGGTTAAGTGATGGGATCGGATGGTCTAGGAAAAATCCTCGGATCATTCATCGTAGAAATGTGACCGCTTTATCGTGGACTGTTGGATCTGATCTTGTTCTCTTCGGAGAAAGGCTGAGACCAGCGTGGAGCCTTTTGGATCGGATCAATAGACATTTGATCATTCAGGGAATTACTCTAGTTTACCCTCTGGGTTAATATATTGAGAGATACTTGTAGTTTATAGGTATCTTTGTCTAGAACATTCTTAGTTTGGATTAGAAGGATCCTTTACATCGACTTGTGGGTCAGTGGTATCTCTACCATCAAGTGAGATGGGGATCAACAATTAAGAAGTCAAGGGATGCCCTTAGACTTTGATAGACATATTTTCACTATAGACATATCCTTACGAATGGTTAAATTGCTGGAAGTATGGTACGATATGTCTCTCGGATGTATGTATAATCTGAGAGTATTCGAATGTAGTTTTGGATGAACTCCAAGGCTTGTCATTGCATAGGCAAGTGGAGTAGGCGATCGGAGTCATTTCGAAGATAGTGTCGATATTGAATACCTCATATGTGGGATAATTTTGTTTGTGTAAGTGTTACTAAACACTATGGGAATTGGAAGAATGTAAGTTGTGATTATAGGAGATGTTGGAGGGGATATTTATCTGTCCCAGTATTTCTCCTTGAGAAGGATCCAGAACTCTTTGTTAAAAGAGGGATAAACGTTTGAGATTATTCATCGATTATCGATGATGAAATGTGATAGTTGTTAAATGTGAATATCCTCCGTTGTGGATAGATGATCTATTTAGATCAATTAAGGGCACCTGTGTATACTCTTGGATCGATTTACGACTGGATCATTGATATTGTAGTGACATGGTGTCATACAATTATCATTGTCGTGGTGATGATTAATATATATCATCAGCTTAGAGTAAAGGGGATGCAAGTGTGTAGAGATGATAATTTCATACTTGGTATGAATTTTATGAGTTTTGATTAAGTTGTTAGACTAATTAACGATTTAGTCGTCACTGGATTTGAGAATCGTGTATCATGGACACGATTGGATCAGTTTGTGGTTGTTGGAGTTGTGTAACCTGACCACTGTTGATTGTGGTAGTTGGAGTTACGCACTCGATCACCGTAGATGGTGGTTTTCCTTGTATGTTTTGGGTTAATTCTCTAGATGTTGTTAGAATGTTTGGCATTACTATACCACAAACTTGTTTGACAAGGGTGATGATGGAAATCATTAGTCGGAAGTTGGTAAAACTAGTTTACAGGACCTAGACGACAGTTAACTTTTACACGAGTATTAGTTAACCCTTCTGGGGTGGATAAAAGGATGTTGTGCACAAATGTATCATTTCAGGGATCGAAGCAAATCCGATACAGTTGCATGAGGCATATTTTATGCTTACGACGGTTGAGAAACTACAAGATAAGCTATTAGGTACGTGCCGTGGTTCTAACAAATATGAGCTTGTGTAGTAGGGGTATGGAGCAGAAGTGCTCATGGAATTTTGACTAGCTACTGGGTAGGTACTATAGAGTTGCTGGTACACAAACAGTTGTAACAAGTGATATTGATCGCTATAGTCTCCCATACACTTACATGGTGTATGGTGGAGTGAATTTTGGATGGTTGATGGACTTCTCTTTTGAGAAGATAATTCCCCGTCTCTTATGAGGATAGTGGGTTCCAGAGTTGCATCGTTTAAGGATTAGTTGCTACAGGAAGCACATCATTTGAGATGAGCTATACACCCTGGTGGTACTCATAGCTACCAAGACTTGAAACGTTTATATTGGTGGAATGGTATAAAGGGAGATATAGCAGATTTTACTACTCAATGTTTAGCATGCAAGTAGGTGAAGGCTGAACATCAGAAACTCGTTGGATTGTTCTAGGAAATTTCTATTTCTGGAATGAAAGTGGGAGCATATCACTATTGATTGCGGTATGAGATTGCCTAGAACCGTAAAGGGCATGATGTGATTTGGGTGATTGTGGATTGACTGACCAAATCAGCTCATTTCCTTTCTATTCGTGGATTGTACCCGTTGGGTCATCTGACAGTGTTGTATTGTTGAGAGATTGTCAGATTGCATGGTGTACCTTTGAGTACTATGTCTGATAGAGACCCGTGATTTTTACAGAGCCGACAGTAGGCCATGGGCACAAAACTTCGACTCTGTACAATGTTTCACCCGAAGACAAATGGACAGTTTGAGCGTAACATTCAGACTCTAAAGGATCTATTAAGATCTTGTGTCATATATTATGGAGGTAGTTGGGAGAATCACATTCCTTTAGTGGAATTTGACTATAAGAAAAATTATCACTCCTCCATTCAGATGACTCCTTCTGAGGCCCTATACGGTAGACCCTGTATATCTCCCGTGTTGTGGGAGGAAGTCAGGGAACGACGGCTATTGGGGTCACAATGTATTATTCAGACTTTTGAAGGTATATTGGGAGTATAGGTAATTGATGTTAGAGACTTGTATGAGAGCTGAAAAATAATATTCAAGCTCAATACTCTCATAGGGTTACTGGAGGTGCCTTACTCTTCTTGAATTACTTGAGTTGATTAGTATAATAATGCTTACTCGTGGTGCTTAAGTACGAATTTTGGGGACCAAATTTTTATTAGTGGGGGAGAATGTAAGATACCGGGAAAAAAAATCCCTTGCTAATTGGGAATTATCTTGTGGAATTTTTCATAATTTTTCAAAAAAATTTCTGAAATTAAAAGGGATTTGTATCACCATTTGGAGGAAGGTCAAAGCCTAGGGTCAAGTTGGATTAGCTCGGATTTGATCTAGGCTAACTCAAATACTTAGCGTTAAAAACCCACTCGTCTTCTCCTTTAACGCGAGCCGAGCCGTTTCTTCCATTTTTCCCTTCATTTCCCCGATCGACATTCACATGTGCGACTTCTCCCTCATTTTTCTCTTCTCTACTCGTCGATCTCCTTCCTGTGCTCGCTGTCACTACCCTAGCACCGACTCCTCGAGCTGATCTGCTACCACCGCACGCCACCAAGCCAAAGCCACTGTCGCTGCCACATTGTTGCCGTCACCAGCCACTTGATCTTCATCTCTGCATTTTTCCTCTACCATCGCTGTCGCCTGTCGCTTCGTTAGATCGCTACTTGCTCGTGATCGGGTGGCGTTCGTCGTGAGCGGCAGCACCTCCAGGAGAAGCAAATCCACCACTTGTGCTCTCATCGTTGTGGATTTGTTCCAACTGTTGTCGTTGCAGTTGAAACTCCACCTCCTGTTCTTTGGATCGTCGCCCGGTTGACTTCCATCTCCGATCGGTGCCGCCCAAATTGTGATTTTCTTTTTCTCCCGAGCCCTAGCCGTTCCAATCGCCTTGGCCACTACACCAGCAGCGTCACCTCCTAGTGATCACGGTCATTGCCTGCCTCGACGGTGAGCCACTCTTGTTGAGTTCCTTTTTCTTATTCCTCATCGTGCTCAGCATGCTGCCCTGTTTACACCGTCAGATCTACTGGATGCATTCTGTCGAGCTAGGCAGCAATGATCAGGAGTTCGGGTGATTTGAGTCGCTGCGCTATGTGAATTGGGCAGTGGAAGGTGGTGAATCGTTGAACGATTTGTATCCAAGCTTCATTGGTTCAGTAAATTTTGATACAACATCATAGATTTGCCATGGGTTGTGAAATTAACAATGGAGATTATGAATGACTAATGAAGGCCTCTGAACATGAGATGAGAGCAAGGTTCAAGGGCGAATATGAGTTGATGATAGCTAACAAACTGGTTTACATGTGCGGAGGATAGAAGGGGAGGCAATTACTAGTTGGTATTATGTATTCGAAACAAGGTAAGTTTCGATTTGGATTGGTTCAGATTTTTATGCTTATCATTTACTTGTCCAAATGTGCCAATAATGGTTCAGCATGGTTGATATAGATTGGATTGTACAGGGTTGATGTTCTACTATGGATCAAGAAGCTCTTACCATGGATTTTGAAACTAGGTAAATGCTATGAATCGTTACTTTAATTGTAGATTGAGATGTTAATTAGTTAGCATGATTAGTTATGATTAAATTGATAGTTTGGTACTGTGATTAAGAGCTAATGGAAGAAACTATTTAGTAGTTGATCGAGATATAAAGTTGATCCAGGATTAGGATTTGATCCTAATATTAGAATTGACAGTATGATTAGATTCTATATGATTTTGTTTGCAGGATGTTGATTTCAGGACCTTGATTCAAGATAGGTTAATGGACCTGAAGACTATTGACATAATCTACATAGCAGGTGGGTAATTTCCTACCCTGGTCAGGTAGATGTAATTGCATTCAGATTTAGTCGTAGATATGAGCATGTTAGGTGTTTATATTATCTTGACCCTGGTCTTATTTATCTAATGCTTGATACTTGTCGTTAGCTATATTTACTCAAAGGTTGATATCACATCTCCTTTATTATGATTTAGGGTTATAGATGTGATGTAAATAGGCCTAGATGTTTAGTAGGGTGTAGATGTTAGAGTACGGGTGATGACCGAATTTATAAATTTGCAAAAAGGTCATCCGTGGGTAGGTAATACCCTAAAGGTAGGATTTATTCCAATACCTGTATGTTGCATACTTATTACCAACCATGTGTTGTGTAATGGTTAAGTGAAGGGTAATTAGTGTGTCTCTAGGGACCGGTGGACCCAGTTTGATATGATTAGTCGAGTACGACTCTGTACAGGATAGAGAGTGCGTCGATCAATTGAGTATGACTTTTTATTAGAAAGAGAGTTATGATAAGTCGAGTATGACTCTCTACAGGATAGAGAGTGCGTCGATCAGTTGAGTACGACTCTCTATTAGATAGAGAGTTATGATTAGTTGAGTATGACTCTCTATAGGATAGAGAGTCCGTCGATCAGTTGAGTGTTAGTGCAATCGGCCTAGGTTTACTCGAGTTTGACTCGAGCAGTACCTTGATAGTATTTTGATGATAGACAAAACTCATGACATGGGATTGTCATGGAAAAGTCCAACATGGTGTTGACATGGAAAATACAAGCATGGAGCTTGGTGTGGGAAAGTCCCACATGGGGTTGGCATGGAAAATCCAAGCATGGAGCTTGGTGTGGAAAAGTCCAAAGCATTGCGAAGCCGTGCGCTTGGTGCATGTGGGAAGTCTTGAGAACTTGGCAAGTTCACTAGGCTCGGGGTCCTTGAGTCAGTGAAGGATGGCTTTGCGAAGTCGTGCGCTTGGTGCATCCGAGGGACTACCGGATGGGGAGCGAATGGAGTGAGGCCCAAGGGAAGCATACTTCGAGGGCATGAGACACGAAGGATGGCATTGGGAAGTCGTGCGCTTGGCGCATCCAAGGGACGTAGGCCGAGGGAAGAGAGCTTCGGTGGGGAAGTCCATGAGGGATGATGTGGACTTGGCCAAGTGGCTAAGATTGAGTGTCGTAGACTCAAACTTGATGTTTGAGGGTTTACCCGACGGTCGGATGCTCAAACAACTTGGTGTTTGAGGTTTTGGTCGATAGCAGTCGACAGGCATAGGTTCCGGTTCGACCGGTCTAAGTCGACTAGGGTTCGACTGGTGTTAGACTGCGGTTTTATGCTTCACAGTCGACTTCCATGGACTGGCAGTCCATTGATGTCGACAAGCATGACTCGATGGATGACAATGATCGATGGGAATGTCG
Source organism: Wurfbainia villosa (assembly GCA_025175895.1). Taxonomy (NCBI): domain Eukaryota; kingdom Viridiplantae; phylum Streptophyta; class Magnoliopsida; order Zingiberales; family Zingiberaceae; genus Wurfbainia; species Wurfbainia villosa. The sequence continues at coordinate 87,342,928 of CM045997.1, forward strand.
TAGGGATGTAATGCTCGTGAGCCGATCGGGCGATGATACTAGGTCACCAGTCGACTGATGGTCATGATCAGTCAACTGGAAGGTGATCCGTTGGATCTTATCTAATGTGGATCTGGCCGTTGTGAGACAATGGCTACAGCAGCAGTTGATTGGGGGCTTTTGGAAGTCGACTGATGCGCGCGAAATCAGCTTGATGCAGGTTATAAAAGGAGCTCAAGAGGAAGGATTTCACCAAGACTTTAACGAAGTGATTGGAGGGGAATTGCTACTGCATTCCAGTCCTTCAAGAGCCATCCAAAGCAAGCAACAAGAAAGGGTTCAAAGAAAAGAGTTGTAAAGCGTTCTTTACTTGTATTTCTTGTGTCTTTGTATTTCTTGTAGTATTACTATTGTAATAGCTTGTACGAGGTTTCTCCACCTCTGACGTGTAGTCGAGAAGGAGTTTAGTTAGTGCCATGTGCATAACTAGAGCTCGGAGAGCTCGCCCGAGGAGTAGGAACCATTCGGTTCCGAACTACGTATATCGTGTGTGTTTGCGTATACTTGTATTGTTGTTAGTATTCATATTTGTATTAGTATTCCGCTGCGGTAACGACAATTGTAGATGAGCACGCAACGAGAACGATCATATTCCACCGTACGACGAAAGAGGGCTATTCACCCCCCTCTAGCCAGCCAACACATACACATCGATCCCCTACATTGAGTATGACTCTCTATAGGATAAAGAGTGTATTGATCAGATGGGTACGACTCTTTGTTGAACAAAGAGTTTGTGGTAGATGTCTGTACGTGTGACAGTACATTCATGTCATTTGCATGCATTCTGAGGACATAGTCTCCCTTGGGGTTGAGAGAGTCGTCAGTCATATTTCCTCCTAGGTTACTCCCCGAGGAGTAACTAGTGTGGGGGCAGAGCATCTGTTGTGCCGCACTGTACCACTATAGACGGTGGTAGTTGGAGTTACGTGCTGTTATCCTGGGTACGTAACACTCGACCACTCATTAGTAGTGTCAGTCAGAGTGGCGAGCAGCAGAGGCCCCCATTGTGTAGCGAGCTCTTTACGCTCATATGCTACTTGATCATACTGCCCACTCGGCCACTCTAGAGCGGTGGTTGGTGTTGAGTTAGGACAGTTGTCATGTCGTGCCACTTAGGCCACACTAGGGTCGTGGTAACGAGTAGGGGTGCGCAGGCATGACCATGCATGCTGCATTGCCGTATCTTATGGCACTTTGCATATTACCATATATATATACATATATATATATATATATATATATATATATATATGGATGGTTGTGATTAATATATATATATATAGATGCAGTCTATATATATATGCTTATTGTGATGCTGCATTTGATTGTACTATGCTTGCTGCATTTGGTTGTACATCATATTCATGCATGCTTCTTGCATCTATTATACGGTTGTGTCGGATACTTGTATATGTGTTGGACAGACCATTAGATACCTTGACCTGTAGCATGAGTATATTGTAAGTTGGTTTTACTCTTCCTGTTATATATATGTTGGATATATGCTCAGGTTGGATCAGAGTAGCGTAGCATACTTTCAGGTATGTCTATATTTTTCGTTGTTCATTTGGTTAGACGGTATATTCTTGTATTTATCTACTATGCTGATATACCTGTTGTACCTCTAGATTATGTTGTTGAATTACATGTGATATTTGATATATACATGTTTTTCTATTACCTTCTGAGTTTTACTCACCACCATGGACCCTGAGATTTTCTGTCGCCCAGGTAACAGGTAGTCGACTTCGTGATGGACTTGGAGCACCGCTGGCTGGCATCGTCTCATCTCAACTCTGAGAGTCCGGGTTTTTGGGTTTTCCATATGTCTTGTTATGTATTCTGAGTTTTCATGGTGTTATGTGTTATGTAATGTACGCACATGTTGGTGCAGGTTTTGACGAGGTTTTCTTTATCTTCTGGTGTTAGTCATACCGGTATGCATGTGTGTGGGATTTTATTGTTGTTGTGGTTAGTTTCCGTTGTGGTTTGTTTTCATATATATATATATATATATATATATGTTGTTGTTGTTGTGGCCTACGGGCCTTGTATTAACCCGAAATGTTGCCACGTATAGGGGAGATGCCGTTTGTTTGCTTTTTGGTACGGCATGCTCTCAGGGCATGATAAAGAGTGTTTGTGTTGTAAGAAGGTTTACCTCCACCTTTCTTTGGCTAAAAGGAGAGACCATATTGGATTGGTTTTGGAGTGATTCACCGGAGACGAATCATACCGTGGATTAGCAGCATAGGGTCATGAACCACATTATATCTCGTGTTAGCATTGCTCTTTACTTTGTGTTGTTTTTAATTGTTTTAGTTTTATATTTCCACTTTTGCTAATCACATTTGTAGATGAGCAATTAAGAGTGAATTCCATCGTACGAAGAAAGAGGGCTATTCACCCCCCTCTAGTCGACCACCGACGGTCCAACACTTACGACCTCGTACGGAATCTATCACGACAAAGTACCTAACATCAAGTACTTTAGGGTATTTGGATGTAAGGTACATATCCTGAACACTAAGGATTACCTAGGAAAGTTCACCTCCAAAACCTCTACCGAAATCTTCTTAGGGTACTCGACTACAAGTAGAGCCTATAGGGTATATAACCATGACACCCTTAGAGTTAAAGATACCATTAATGTAGTGTTCGATGAAGGACACGAACCTACAAAACCAGTAGCAACACCAACTAGCGAACCGATTCATACCAGACTGGACTCCGACCTTGAGATCGAGTCTAGTATTAATCCTAACCCAAGTCCAACGAGTCATCCTATCGACAAAGTGATAGGTGACCATAACTCAAGTCAAATTAGGATTCAAACGAATCATCCTATCGACCAAGTGATAGGTGATCCTAGCCTAGGAGTTCGAACTAGAGCTTCATACCAAAATCTTAGCCAAATCTCCTTGATTTCTAAACTCGAACCCAAAACCATTGAACAAGCCCTTCTTGATCCCGATTGGCTTATTGCAATGCAAGAAGAGCTAGCTCAATTCACTAGGAACGAAGTTTGGGAATTAGTACCACAACCTAAAAGTAAAATAATCTTTGGAACAAGGTGGGTCTTTCGATACAAGCTTGATAATAAAGGTGAAGTAGTTAGAAATAAAGTGAGATTAGTCGCTAAAGGGTTTAGTCAAGTCGAAGGATTAGATTATGATGAGACCTATGCCCCAATAGCTAGACTAGAATCCATCCAAATGTTGTTAACATATGCTGCACATCGAGGATTTAAATTATTTCAAATGGATGTCAAGTTAGCATTCTTGAATGGATATATTAAGGAAGAGGTTTATGTTAACCAACCCCCTGGATTCGAAAGTCTAGATAAACTCGACCATGTCCTTAAACTAAAGAAAGCTCTTTATGAACTCAAACAAGCTCCTCGAGCTTGGTACGAGAGGCTTTCAATTTATCTTAAGTCAAAAGGGTTTAACCAAGGCCTAGTCGATCCGACCCTTTTCATAAAAACCGTAGGTAAGGAAATCTTTATAGCCCAAATCTACATAGACAATATCATTTTTGGAACAACCAATTCAATCCTACTAAACGAGTTCATTTCACTTATCGAAAGTGAATTTGAAATGAATTTAGTAGGTGAATTGAGTTTCTTTCTAGGACTACAAATTAAACAAACTAAGGATGGAATATATTTACATCAACAAAAATAAACTAGGGAATTAATTAAACATTTTGGAATGCAAGATGCTAAAACCATCAATACACCCATGGAAACTAATGTCAATATAGGAGAGGACTTAGAAGGAAAGTCCATCGACCTAAAATACAATAGGAGTGTGATAGGGAGTCTTCTATACTTAACTGTGAGTTGACCTGATATTTTATTCGCAGTAAGCATGTGCACAAGGTTTCAAACCTGTGCCAAGGAGTCTCACCTAATCCTAGTCAAGTGTATCCTTAGATATCTAAAGGGCACACAAATCGTAGGTATTTGGTACCCTAGATCTACCGAGTTCGAACTAATCAGCTACACCGACTCAGACTATGCCGGTAGTAAACTCGAAAGAAAGAGCACGAGTGGTTGTTGTCAACTTCTCGGCTCGAGTCTAGTGAGTTGGTGTAGTAGGAAGTAATACTGTGTTGCCTTCTCTACCACCGAAGCCGAATACATCGCAATGGGTGAGTGTATTACTCAGCTTCTTTAGACGAAGCACACTCTCCGAGACTTTAAGTTAGACTTCACAAATAATAAAATTCACATATATAATATTAGCTCAATTAACTTAACGAAAAACCTCATATGTCATTCTAGGACCAAACATATAGAGGTTAAACATCACTTCATTCGAGAACATGTGGCCAACGGAGTCATAGAACTCGAATACGTGGAATCAAAGTCGAACTTAGCGGACCTTTTTACTAAACCCCTACCCGAAGACGAATTTAGTCTATTAAGATTAAAATTGGGCACGTGCATAATAGAGTAGGATTTACAAATCATAACTTCTTATAACTCTATTATTTACTTTTCTTGTTAATGGAATTAGTTAGGGCTTACCCTAGATATCATGTACCTATAAATTTAAGGAGCCAACACATCTCACAACACATAGGATCAATGTTTTTATGTACTTAGCCATGTAGATGGGCATGAGATGTTAGGACCTTACTCTTGGTTCCAAATGTAGAGCTAGTGCATCGCCATGAACCACAGAGTATAATCATCTATATTAACCGACTCTGATAAAGACTTATTGATCATTTCATATCAATCAAGTAAAAAAGAGTTGAACATACAAATAGATGAACTTATTTTTAATATATTATTTTCAAAATTATGTGGAACATGCTTGGACTTGGAACTAAAACTTAAAACTATAATTTTAAAAAAACTATGTTTCTCAAAACCCCCCACTCTTTCCGATTTGTGGCAAAAGGGGGAGAAAAGGCCAAAGTTAAGGGATCATTTTTTTTTTTTGATAACTTAACTTAGTAACATAATCTATATTCTCATGGCAAAAAGTTAATGTTTACTTAACTTAATTTTTGCAAACATAATTCTATTAGTTGAAAAAGGGGGAGAAAGGCCAAGTTAAGAAATCTTCTTAACTTAAACTTATTTTTAATACTATGGTCAACTTTAAGTAATTGTTAATTACTTAAACTCTTCCAAATTAGCAAACATCAAGGGGGAGGGTTAAGACCTTCTTTCAAAAACTCACCCTCGGTCAAGGGGGAGGTTTCCTCAAGGGGAGTACTTGAAAGAGAGCCTCTATTACTCCTACTTAATTTTCAAATTAAATTCTTCATTTCAATTTCATGATAATGCATATTATTACCTTAACTTTGTATGGGTTTTCCATAGATCAAAAAGGAGGAGATTGTTGGTGCAGTAGGTACCTAAGTCGAACCTGAGTATTGATTATAGAAAATGATACAAAGTTAAGCTCATTTTTTTATCTCACGAGCTAAATCAAGTGTGCAAAAAGTGCTAAAGCAAGAGCTGAAGGTTAACGACACTCGGAAGGGAACCGTGGTGGTCGGGCGACACAGGGAGGACTTCGGAGGAAGTCGAAGAACTAAGGTGAAGATCAGAAGCAAAGCTTCAAATGTAAAGGTTGAGGTAAGCTCGTGTGAGTGAGTGTAAGTAAGGTCATGTCCTCCGTACGGGGACATCCTTAGGCATTGATCCGACCAAGACTTCCCATGGAAGGTCTAAGTCGAGATTGGATGGTAATTAGTTATCGAGCTTACTTATACTTACTGCATTTTCGGGCTAACTCTTCATTGTAGTTGGAAACCCTGCCATCAGTCGATTGATGGCTTGTATCAGTCGACTGATGCCTTCAGTAGTCGACTGATAGGGTTGATCAGTCAACTGCTAGTCAAGGATCAGCCTCAAGGAGAGTTAAAGCTTATCACCATTTCTCAAGGGCTAGGTGGCAACACCTCATGAAACCTCATCTCAATGATTAGGGTTTAACAAGGCTATAAAAGTAGGGGTTCTCCACCCTTTTTTCATCATTCCAAGAGCCTCCAAGTGCTTCCGATATGCTGCGACATTCCGACGATCTTCCAACGATGAAGCGCTACAGAAACGATGACTCGAGCTCTAATCTTCTTCCTTTCAAGTCGCCGATAACCTTTTAATTTATAATTCAGTTTCAAATTATATTTATTTTCGAGTTTTTATTATAACAAGGTGAGGGCGAGTGCCCCTCTACCTTGATCTCTTTTTGTAATTGCTTGTCTCCTACCTCCGACGAGGAGGAGACTATTTTAGTGCTTTTGCCCTCCGTGTGTGGTCTCGAACCACTAGGGCCTTAGAGTAGCAGCCGTTGGCTGTGAACCAAGTAAATCCATTATGTCATTTTACTTTCCCGCTATATTCTTTGATTTTTGAATCATTGAAAATGAACAAATTGTCTTATCACTATTCACCCTCCTCTAGCGATCTGCTATCGATCCAACATAACTCAACCATGTCGGCCCGTTCATCAGTGCGAAGGATCTATGGAACAAGCTCATTAAGCTACACGAAGGAACCACAGACACAAAGGTATGTAAAAGATACCTTCTTTTGAATAAGCTATTCAATCTAAAAATGCAGGATCATGAGACGACGACTCAACTTCATGCAAGGAACCAGGATATCATGAACAGTCTTCACTCAATCGGGCAGAAGGTTGAGAATCGGGATCTAATAAGGTATACCTTAGACGCTTTTCCTAGGACCACATTATGGGCATCCATGGTTGATGCCTACAAAGTGTCTAGAGATCGATCTAAGATTTGGCTAGATGAGCTTTTTCCATAATTCAAATTGCATGAACAAACTAACTCGGTCTGGGTCGAGAGAGGTGTTGCTTTGATTGCAGGTTAGAGAAGAAAGGGGAAGAGCAAGACACCTCCCGAAGAAGAAGAGTCTGAATCCGAGGGTGAATCTGAGTCGAAATCAGAATCGGAGGAAGAAATGGAGGTCGAACTAGTCAACCTAGTTTGGAGAATGATCAAAAAAGGAAGAAAGCAATCGAAGAACAAGAAACCCCCATATGACTACACTGTTGGTGCAGTAGGCACCTAAGTCGAACCTGAGTTTTGAATATAGCAAATGATACAAATTTAAGCTCATATTGTTATCTCACGAGCTAAATCGAGTCTGCAAAAAAGTGCTAAAGCTGGAGCTGAAGGCTAGTGACACCCGGAGGAAGCCGTGGTGGTCGAGTGACACTCGAATGACTTTGGAGGGAGCCGAAGGAATCAAGTGGAAGGCCGAAAGTGAAAGCGACACAATAAGTATCGAGGTAAGCTCGTGTGTGTAAGCATAAGTGAGGTCATTATTAGTGCAATCAAGCCTTGAAATGGTTTTGATGTGTGTGGCAAAGGGTTTAAGTTAGGATGTGTGGATTTGTTATATGCGTTTGAGTCTTGCAGGACTTAGTAATTCGTACATAGAGCCTTGGCGAGTTTCACCTCACATGACTCGGTCCTTGAGTCGGTGAAGGATGGCTTTGCGGAAGCCGTGCACTTGGAGCATCCGAGGGACCGCCAGACGAGGAGCTTGGAGTGAAGCCGAAAGAAGTAGACTTCAAGGCGAGAAGCGAAGGATGGCGCTGCAGAGCCGTGCGATTGACACATTCGAGGGACGTGGCCGGACGAAGATAACTTCAAAGGTGAGGGACTCCGAGGGATGAGAGTGAGCGAATGTAACCCGGTAAGGCGTAGTGCTCTTAGGTGAAACTTGGCCATTTGGCTAAGTGTCGGAAGAGATTTCCCGATATCAGTCGACTGACATGAAATGACAGTCGATTGCTCTGAGCTGAACGGAGTTCGACTGGTATCCGACTAATGGGTTTTTAGCCCAGCAGTCGACTGGTAGACCATCAATCGACTACCATGGAATGACAGTCGACTGATGAAGGCAGTGTCGGGCACAGAAGCGAGTCGAGCTCGCGAGCACTCGACTGATAGGTCCATCGGTCGACTGATAGTAAGATCAGTCGATTGATGATGTTGCCGTTGGATGGAATCCAACGTGGTAAGTAGCCATTATTAGGCAATGCCTACAGGACCAGTCGACTGATAGGGACATCAGTCAACTTCTCCTGTGTCAACGGGAAGAAACCCTCTTCCTCTATAAAGAGGAAGGGTGTGGGGCTTTGGGAGCCTAATGCTTGAACTCTTAACAGCTCCCAAAGTGCCCTAAATGTTTTCCACTCTTCTACTTGTGCTAATCTTCATTCTATTGTAGAAGAGTGATCCTTGTGTAAAAGATGTTACCTCCACCTAGCTTTGTGCAAAGGAGAGATCTAGTGGATAGATTGAGGAGTGATTCACCTTGGACGAATCAGACCGTAGATTATCGATATTGCTGTGAACCACGTTACATCCTTTGTTAGCATTTGTATTCTTGTTATTGCTTTTGTCTTTAATTGTTTGTATTTGCATATTCTGCTTGTGCTAATAGTTTTGTAGACGAGCAACGAACGAACGAATTCAACCGTCTACGACAAAGGCTATTCACCCCCCTCTAGCCGGCCAACCACATACACACTGATCGATCCCCTAAAGTCGTATCCTCCTTATGGGGATGATCTTAAGCATAGATCCAACCCAAGACATCCCATGGATGGTCTAGGTCGAGATCGAACGGTCAAAGGTCGTCAAAATAATGTTTTTGTTAAGCTAACTTTGACTTGCAGCTAGCATCAGTCGACTGCCAGCTTGGAGGACTCGACTGCCGTCCATCAGTCGACTACTTGCGGTCATCATTCGACTGATGCTGCCATCAGTCAAATGATGGTCAACGATCAGCTTCGAGGAGTCAAGCCTTATCACCTCATTTCAAGGGGATTGGTGGTCAAATCTCATTGGCTGAAGTTCCTCTCGAGAAGGGGCTCAAAGGCTATAAAAGGAGGACCTCTCCTAGGGTTTTCTCATCTATTCTAAGCTTCCAAAAGCCTCAGCAACGCTACAACTCTCCGACAACAAAGTGCTACTTCTCTGACGCTCTAGGTTTAATTGTTTATTTTCTTTTTCCGTCGTTATAAGCTTCAATTTAGTTTATCTTTTTTTATTATTGTCTCGGAGTTTTTATCGTAACAAGGAGAGGGGGAGTGTCCCTCTACCTCAAGCTTTTGGTGTTTTCTTGTTTTCGATTAACTCCTACGTTTAACGAGGAAGAGTTCTTTAGTGATTTGCCCTCCGTGCGTGATCAAGGATCACTAGGGCCTTGGAGTAGTAGCCGAAGGCTACGAACCATGTAAAAAGTCTACTTGTCTCTTTTAGTTTTCATTTATCTTTCCGCTGCATTTAATTGTCTACTCGAAAGAATTCGTATGAAAAATTTCTATCGCTATTCACCCCACCCTCTAGCGATCCGCTCGATCCAACAATTGGTATCAGAGCCGAGGGTGCTAAGATTTGGTGAAATCACCAATCTAGCTTTCTACTATTTTTTTTTGATTTTTTTTCTGTTTATTTTGATTTTTTTCTCTCTTTTTTTCATTCATGCAGTTTTTCTCCTCCTGCACTACTAATCCAAGACGCGAGTCTTGGGACATTTCCATTATTTGTGGTTTTAGGTTTTTTCGCTTCATCCTTTTGTCTTTTTTGTTTCAATGGCCCATTTCGAGGATTTTAGCACCGTCCGACCTCCGTTTTACAATGGAGATGACTTCCGTTATTGGAAGGGTCGGATGGAATGCTTTATTAGGACCCAAATCGAGATGTGGATCATAATCCAAACGGGATTCACACTTTCGACTAACGAAGTGGGTGAATCCTTGGATTATGACCAATGGACCAATGCGACAAAAAGACAAGTCGAAGCCGACGCCAAAGAAACACAAATCCTCCAATGCAGCTTGTCCAAGGAGGAGCTTAACCACGTTAGCCCCTTCATCAGCACAAAGGACCTTTGGACAAAGCTAGTGGAGCTACACGAAGGGACCGATGAACCCAAGGTATGTAAGCGCGATCTTTTGTTCAATAAGTTATATAATCTAAAAATACAGGAACACGAGATGGCGATGCAACTTCACGCTCGCGTTCAAGACATAGTCAATAACCTACTCGCGATCGGACAAAAGGTCGAAAACCACGACCTTATTGTTGGGTTTCCGGCACCGCGGCGTGTGTGTGTTCGATCATGTTTCGTAAACATGAGCACAGCGGAAGCAATTAAAAATAATAAATCTATATTTATTACAACACACACAACACACGCATGCTATTACAACAAGTGTAGACATAACCGTAAATTAAAATTTGCAATAAAATAAAATTATCTACGTTATACCTTCCGTATGACGTGTAGCGGGAACGACATCAACCGGAACGATCCTCATAAGAATCGTCTCTATCCGTATCCACGCCGAGCTCCTCGGGATGACTTCGCTAAGTCACGAGCTTCGTCTTCGTACGGGTTACTAGCCTCGTGTTGAAGACGACGTGATCGAGAGATGATCACGATCCGAATCCAAATTCGGATCCTAAAACAAGTTCTCAAAACTCACTTCTCCGAAGAGGTATTCGTCAACCAATTGACAAATCCTTCGTCCTCCACCTCAGAGGATTACCGGAGATCAAATCCCCGGTAAGTTAGCCGCTGTCGGAGCACTAACCGTCGTCCAAACGACGCTCCGACGAGAGGAGGAGAAGCTGTCCAGAAAACTGGACAGCTTGGTGGAGGATGTAGGCGCCGGCCAACCAAGGAAAGAAAAGCCTCACCTTGATGCCAAACCTATAGGGGATCACCGGAGGGTCGCCGGAGTGTTCACCGGCTGAAGCTTGGTCGCCGGCAAGGACTTGGACGGCGGCACAAAAGCTGGGCGGCGGCACTTAGGGTTGGGCGCCGAATTCACCAACAAGGGGTGGGCGGCAACTAGGTTGGGCGGCCAAAATAGATTAGGGTTTTGGATTACGGTTTAAGCCCTATTTTATAGAGAACTAATTCTCTTAATGGTTAATGGATCATATCCATAAAGCCCGTTAACCCGCTCCATTAAGATAAGTTAAAATAAACCAAACCATGATGGTTTATTTTAAGTTAAAACGAACCGAACCAACCTTTGGTTCATTCGTTTAATATAAACCAAACCCTTTGGTTTATTCTCATCCATTGGATTAGAACCAAACCATTTTGGTCCATCCATTATGTCTAAATAAGACACGGCCCATCCATGCTTCCATTGCGACTGAAACAATTTCATGCTCGCTTTATGTTTGGTCCAACCAAACATAGTTTCTCTCGGTCTGAGAATCCCATTCTCAAGCTCGTTTTAAATCCTTTTGATTACACTCGTTGTGCGTGTGACCAAATAGGTTCTCGATTTATGTTGGCCGTCTATAATTAACCATTAATTATAGAACGATCATGAGTGGCACCTAGTAGTACATCATGATCCCCAATTAACCGAAAAGATCAACGGTTGATCCAGAACTATTTCTGAAACCCTTCAGTAGCTCGAATGAATCGTGCCCCATTCCCTTCACTCATCTTATACCCACTTGGTTCAGGACATGGTCTATTGTGTCAGTCCCCACTAGGCTTACTACGTCACACCTAGCCCAAGTATCATTTCCTCGTCCTACGGATTCTAGTTACTCCACATGTATCGAAGAGTACCTTACTCTAAACATGTAATACTTTGGCCAAAGACTTTAGTAACAATCCGACGAGAGGCCATGGGTATACATCTCCTCGCAAAGAGTGGTGAATCCTTTATAGGCTATTCAAACACTTTCGATCACTTCGACTTATACCCAATCATCCCGGGTCCACATCTCCTTAGAGATGCTTGCTTAAGATGTCAAAGCATAAGTCTCTATGATCAAGATGACTTGAATACCGCAAGTCAAAGGAACATCGCACTTAAGCCACAGTAAGAACTTCATTGACATATCTATATATGCAGAGAACCATATGAAGTCTTACGACTGGTCACTCCAATGAACTAGTTACCATAACTAGCATCCACGATTAACTCCGGACATCACTATGTATCCAGCCAGTGAGAATCAGCTGCTTGGATACACCAAGGAGTATACCTCGTGCTAGTCTCGACAGAATTGATGGTGTCCAAATCTATCAATTCATCGACTAGGGATAATTCCGATACATCACAATTACACATGTAGAAATACTCACTAGTTGTGATCCAATCACAAATTCTCTCATGCTGTGAATCGTATCGTGGACATTCATTAAATGAGTTTAAGATCCAATCAAATACATAAAACATGTATACTCAAATAGTGAATCTTCATTTATCATATAAATGGTTCATACATAAGGCGATTGCCTTAGGACATCTCTCATATATTACTAACAGACTCCCACTTGGCCTAATATCAATCGCTACGGTATCCAATACCATAAGCTCTAACATGACCCTCAAACTTTCTTTGAGGTAATGCCTTAGTCAAAGGATCCGCTAAGTTCCTTTCAGTGGGAATTTTCTCGATTTGTATTTCTTTCCTACTGATGATCTCTCTGATAAGATGATAGCGGCGAAGCACATGTTTGGATCATTGATGAGACCACATCAAATTCAGAGATGAACTTCTTGATCCAAACCGCTTCCTTTGCTGCTTCCAAAGCTGCAATGTTTTCTGCCTTAGTAGCAGAATACGCTATAGCGTCAAGCTTGGAACCTTTCCAACTTATTGCGCCTCCATTCCAGGTGAATGCATACCCAGACTAAGACATGGAATCATCCTTGTTTGTCTGGATCTGGCATCCGTATACCCACGTATCACCATGTACCCTTCTCCATATATTAGGAACGCATCCTTAGTTCTTCTTAAGTACTTAAGGATCGTCTTAACAGTCACCCAATGATCCATTCCTGGATCAGACTAGTATCTGCTCGTGACACTCAGAGTATACAATACATCGGGCCTCGTACATAACATAGCATACATGATAGATCCTATTGCGGATGCATAGGGAATCTTACTCATGCAAATCCTCTCGTCTTCTATGCGCGGACATATAGACTTCGAAAGGTGTACCCCATGCCTGATGGGTAAGAAACCTTTCTTAGATTCCGACATGCTAAACCTCTTTAGCACTCGGTCTATATATTTAGACTGCGAAAGACCAAGCAACCGTTTCGATCTATCTCTATAGATCTTAATCCCGAGGATGTAGGTTGCTTCTCCCAGGTCTTTCATGGAGAATGTCTTGGATAACCAAACCTTCACTGACTGTAAGATTGAAACATCGTTTCCTATAAGTAGTATGTCATCGACATACAATACTAGGAACACGACTGCACTCCCACTAACCTTCTTGTACACACAAGGTTCGTCTGGATTTTGTGAGAAATCAAACTTTTTGATTGTCTCATCAAAATAGATATTCCAGCTCCTGGATGCTTGCTTCAATCCATAAATGGACCGTCGCAATTTGCATACCTTGGTTTTATCAACCGATGTGAAACCCTCAGGCTGTATCATATACACGTCCTCGAGTAGGTTTCCATTAAGGAAAGCTGTTTTCACATCCATCTGTCATATCTCATAATCATAATGAGCCGCTATGGCCAGGAGCATCCGAATGGATTTAAGCATAGCTATAGGCGAATAGGTTTCATCATAATCAACACCTTGCTTTTGACGATATCCTTTGGCCACCAATCTAGCCTTATAGGTAATCACATTACCATCCATGTCGGTTTTCTTCTTGAAAACCCACTTGCACCCTATAGGCTTTATTCCTTCAGGTGGGTCAACCAAGTTCCAAACTTGGTTTTCATACATGGAATCCATTTCCGACTTCATGGCACCAAGCCACTTATCCCTTTCTGAACTTGTTAGCACTTCTTCATAACTGGTAGGCTCCTCATCATCAATGAGTAACACGTCGTTCGATTCACTTACGAGAAATCCATATCTCTCAGGAATATTGCATGTTCTACCAGATCTACGAAGATGTGGTGTTACAATAGGTCCAATCGATTGCTCATCACTATGAGTTGTCAACTGTTGTGCTTCACCAGGTATCTCATCAATGTCTATTTGAGTATCTCGAGCCTCCTCAAGTTCGACGACACTACCACTGTTTTCTTGCAAGAGAAACTCTTTCTCTAGAAACACAACATGCCTTGAAACAAACACCTTTTGTTCCACAGGATGATAGAATTGGTAACCCCTAGTTTCCTTAGGGTATCCAATAAATAGACATTTATCAGACTTAGCATCCAATTTGTCTGATACAGTCCGCTTCACATAAGCAGGACAACCTCATATCTTCAAGTAAGATACATGAGGTTTCTTACTATTCCATATCTCATATGGAGTAGTTGAGACTACCTTGGTGGGCATTCTGTTTAACAAGTAAACAGCTGTCTGAAGTGCATAGCCCCAAAAGGACTTGGGAAGAGTCGCATGATTCATCATTGACCTGACCATGTCCAACAAGGTCCGGTTACACCTCTCAGATACACCATTATGCTGTGGTGTATATGGCGGAGTCCATTGAGACAATATACCATTGTCTCTTAGATAATCAAGAAACTCTTGACTTAAGTATTCACCACCTCGATCCGATCGAAGTATTTTAATACTCTTGTCATGTTGTTTCTCTACTTCATTTCTGAATTCTTTGAACCTTTCAAAGGCTTTAGGCTTGTGTTTCATCAAGAATACATACCCAAACCGTGAGTGATCATCGATGAAGGTAATGAAGTAGTTGTAGCCTCCTAAAGCGTGAGTTGACATAGGTCCATATACATCACTATGTATTAGGCCTAGCAACTCTCCCACTCGTTCACCTTTTCCCGTAAAAGGTAACTTAGTCATCTTGCCTTTTAAGCATGATTCGCATGTATCGTATGAATCCAATTCAAACGATTCCAGAATTCCACATCGGTGTAATTCGGACATGAGTTTCTTGCTTACATGGCCAAGACGACAATGCCACATGTAGGAGTTTATTTGATTATCCTTTCGAGCACGCTTGTTGCTTGCTTCGATATTGCAAATGTCACTGGATACGTCCAACGTATAAACACCATTGCTTAAAGTTCCAGTCCCATAAAGAACCCAATTCAAAGTTATGTAACAACAATTGTTACTAAACGTCAAATGGAAACCATTTCTATTTAAACAAGAAATAGAAATGATGTTCTTTATCAACGAAGGAATATAAAAGCAATTGTCCAATTCTAAGACAAGTCCTGCAGGGAGTTTCAACAAATACGTTCCGATGGCGAGTGCAGCAACCTTTTCTCCATTCCCAACACGTAAATTTGACTCTCCCTTGACGAGTCTTCTTCTATTCCTTAGCCCATGTATGTCATTACATATATGTGAGCCACACCTAGTATCCAAAACCCAAGTGTCTAAGGAAATAGAATGACAATCAATAAAGAAGATTTCTGAAGAAGATGGGGCATCCGATGCCTTATCCTTCTTCACGGACTCAAGATAAATCTTGCAATTTCTTCGCCAATGGCCCTTCTTGCCATAATGATGGCAAGTGCCCTTTTGAGCTGGTTTTGCCTTTTTAGCCTTTTTCTTCTTCCCCTTCTGCTGTTCCTTTGACTCCCTCTTAGAACCTTTCTTCGAGGAATCAACTAACAACACCGTCCCCTGCTCATGCTTCTCAGAAGGCTCCACAGTCTTCAGCATGTAGAGCAGTACCACAGATGAACCTTCTTGCATCTCAGAGGTGAAGAGGAGCTTCGAGACTTCGAACCTTTCGAATCTCACTTGCTTATCAAACAACTCACAAAGATGAAGGACTACGATATGAGCATTCATATGCTCATGCTGCTTCCGTAGCTTGGGTTCCATCATGGCTAGCATGATTCAACTTGTCAGTTCAGAATCAGTCACATGTTTCTCATAGACCAACAATTGGTCCGGAGTTGCATTGTCACTAGGATGGGCGGGAAGAGGCGCTTCGAGGACATACGTAAGCTTTTCACCTTGAGAACAATTCTCAAGTTTCTAAGCAGTCCAAGAAGTTCGGCCCAGTCAATTTATTCGAATCAAAAATGGAACGCAAATTCAAAGACATCATGATCAATTTTAGAAATACAAAACGAGCATATATGAGAAAATGATTTTTAAAATGCATCAATATACATTTATAAATCCCATTCATTTTTCGAATTTCAAAAACCCCAAAATCACTTCGGGAGATCGTAGGTCCATCTCCGAATGGGCTGATATCCAATATAGATAAGAACAACCTTGGAGTGAGTCCAACAAGTCATTCTTAGCTATGATGGTGGGTATCAAGTATACCGATTACATATCATGTATATGTAACTATCACAATGTGCTATCAACTAATTGAATGTTTACACATACATTGGGTTGTTAACACATTAACAAGTATGCATCATATGCATAACACCCAACTTCACCTCTCTTCACATCGACCTTGGAGTGAGTCCAACAAATCGATGCTCCAAGTTAGAGCCGACCCATTAATCGCGAAATAGTTTTTAATATGGTTAGAGCGCATTCAACCAATTAGCCAGGCTTGGAGTGAGTCCAACAACCCAAACTAACGATTGACCTCTGACTCTTACCATATTAGAGGTAAACTATTCCAATGATTTGAACATGTTCAGGTTCGAGCCGGGCTTGGAGTGAGTCCAACAACCCAAACAAGAAACAGAACTCTGGTTCTAACCATATTAATGGAAGGTGTAGACTTTAATATTGAGTTAGGGTTTTATGTCTCATCCTCTTTGCATGCAAATAACTATTATCTACATGGCATGACATACATGACATACATCTACATGTCACGACACGCATGGCATAATGTTATGCATCTAATGCAATTACATGGCATACAATTATGTCATGTATATAATTTCCTTATATGTCATAACTATTTATGGAAATAAAATATGTTTAAGATTTGACTCTCCAAATCAAATCATAATTAAATTAGGAAACAAATTTCCAAATCTAATCACATATTTTATTCATGGAATTATTTGATTAAGGAAAATCTATTTAGGAAACCAATTTCCTAAATCATTAAAACTACTTATGGAAATAAAATATTTTAAGATTTGATTTCCCAAATCAAATCATGATTAAATTAGGAAACAAATTTCCATAATCTAATCAAATATTTTATTTATGGAAAATATCAATTTCCATAAATACTTCCAACTTTCCAAAAGTGGAAGATTTCCATAAATACTTCTAGACTTTCCAAAATTGAAAAATTTCCATAAATACTTCTAAATTTCCAAAATTAGAAAATTTCCAGAAATACATTATGACTATCGCAAAACCATTTTACGATTATGTCGAAACACAACCTGGGCTCTGATACCACTGTTGGGTTTCCGGCACCGCGGCGTGTGTGTGTTCGATCATGTTTCGTAAACATGAGCACAGCGGAAGCAATTAAAAATAATAAATCGATATTTATTACAACACACACAACACACGCATGCTATTACAACAAGTGTAGACATAACCGTAAATTAAAATTTGCAATAAAAGAAAATTATCTACGTTATACCTTCCGTATGACGTGTAGCGGGAACGGCATCAACCGGAACGATCCTCGTAAGAATCGTCTCTATCCGTATCCACGCCGAGCTCCTCGGGATGACTTCGCTAAGTCACGAAGCTTCGCCTTCGTGACGGGTTACTAGCCTCGTTGAAGACGACGTGATCGAGATGATCACGATCCGAATCCAAATTCGATCCTAAAACGAAGTTCTCAAAACTCGCTTCCGAGAGGTATTCGCCAACCAATTGACGAATCCTTCGCCCTCCACTCAGAGGATTACCGGAGATCAAATCTCGTAAGTTAGCCGCTGTCGGAGCACTAACCGCCGCCCAAACGACGCCCGATGAGAGGAGGAGAAGCTGTCTAGAAAACTGGACAGCTTGGTGGAGGATGTAGGCGCCGGCCAACCAAGGAAAGAAAAGCCTCACCTTGATGCCAAACCTATAGGGGATCACCGGAGGGTCGCCGGAGTGTTCACCGTCTGACGCTTGGTCGCCGGCAAGGACTTGGACGGCGGCACAAAAGCTGGGCGGCGGCACTTAGGGTTGGGCGCCGAATTCACCAACAAGGGGTGGGCGACAACTAGGTTGGGCGACCAAAATAGATTAGGGTTTTGGATTAGGGTTTAAGCCCTATTTTATAGAGAACTAATTCTCTTAATGGTTAATGGATCATATCCATAAAGCCCGTTAACCCGCTCCATTAAGATAAGTTAAAATAAACCAAACCATGATGGTTTATTTTAAGTTAAAACGAACCGAACCAACCTTTGGTTCATTCGTTTAATATAAACCAAACCCTTTGGTTTATACTCATCCATTGGATTAGAACCAAACCATTTTGGTCCATCCATTATGTCTTCATAAGACACGGCCCATCCATGCTTCCATTGCGACTGAAACAATTTCATGCTCGCTTTATGTTTGGTCCAACCAAACATAGTTTCGCTCGGTCTGAGAATCCCATTCTCAAGCTCGTTTTAAATCCTTTGGATTACACTCGTTGTGCGTGTGACCAAATAGGTTCTCAGTTTATGTTGGCCGTCTATAATTAACCATTAATTATAGAACGATCATGAGTGGCACCTAGTAGTACATCATGATCCCCAATTAACCGAAAAGATCAACGGTTGATCCAGAACTATTTCTGAAACCCTTCAGTAGCTCGAATGAATCGTGCCCCATTCCCTTCATTCATCTTATACCCACTTGGTACAGGACATGGTCTATTGTGTCAGTCCCCACAAGGCTGACTACGTCACACCTAGCCCAAGTATCATTTCCTCGTCCTACGGATTCTAGTTACTCCACACGTATCGAAGAGTACCTTACTCTAAACATGTAATGCTTTGGCCAAAGACTTTAGTAACAATCCGACGAGAGGCCATGGGTATACATCTCCTCGCAAGGAGTGGTGAATCCTTTATAGGCTATTCAAACACCTTCGATCACTTCGACTTATACCCAATCATCCCGGGTCCACATCTCCTTAGAGATGCTTGCTTAAGATGTCAAAGCATAAGTCTCTATGATCAAGATGACTTGAATACCGCAAGTCAAAGGAACATCGCACTTAAGCCACAGTAAGAACTTCATTGACATATCTATATATGCAGAGAACCATATGAAGTCTTACGACTGGTCACTCCAATGAACTAGTTACCATAACTAGCATCCACGATAAACTTCGGACATCACTATGTCTCCAGCCAGTGAGAATCAGCTGCTTGGATACACCAAGGAGTATACCTCGTGCTAGTCTCGACAGAATTGATGGTGTCCAAATCTATCAATTCATCGACTAGGGATAATTCTGATACATCACAATTACACATGTAGAGATACTCACTAGTTGTGATTCAATTACAAATTCTCTCATGCTGTGAATCGTATCGTGGACATTCATTAAATGAGTTTAAGATCCAATCAAATACATAAAACATGTATACTCAAATAGTGAATCTTCATTTATCATATAAATGGTTCATACATAAGGCGATTGCCTTAGGACATCTCTCATATATTACTAACACTTATTAGGTATGTTCTTAACTCATTTCCTAGGACTACCTTGTGGGCATCCATGGTCAATGCCTACAAGGTCTCCAAGGATCTTTCAAAACATTGATTAGATGAGTTGTTTTTCAATTTCGAACTTCATGAGCAGTCTAACTCGGAACCCAAGAAGGGTATAGCACTTTTTGCTGGTTCGAGGAAGAAAACCATGAGCAAGCCACCCCCGAAGGAAGAAGAAGATGAGTCTGATTCGGAGGTCGACCCGGAAATGGAGGCCGAAATAGTCAAACTAGTTCGGAGGATAGTCAATGACTGAAAGCAAACCGTCACTCGACCCAATGAAGGTAAGCCTAAAAGTTCTAACATTAGGTGTTACGAATGCAACAGGTTTGGACACATCAAGTCCGAATGTCCGAAGCTCAAGAGCAAAGTATCAAAACACAAAAAGGCACTCAACACTACGTGGGAAGAAGCGTCCAAGGAAGAAGACGATGATTACGTCCTCATGGCTAAACCGGTTGAATTGGAGATGAAGTCGAAACCAGAACACGAATATGAAACCGAAGATGAATCG
The DNA here is from genome assembly GCA_025175895.1 of Wurfbainia villosa. Taxonomy (NCBI): domain Eukaryota; kingdom Viridiplantae; phylum Streptophyta; class Magnoliopsida; order Zingiberales; family Zingiberaceae; genus Wurfbainia; species Wurfbainia villosa. Next base: position 87,363,035 of record CM045997.1, read on the forward strand.
GACTGCGAAGCGCTATTCAAGACAAGCCACGGATACGCATCCGGTTCAAAAGATACACTCAAGGTAAGTCGATCCCTTATTAGTATGCTTTATAGTGCAATTAAATTATTAACTAGGAAATTAGCTAAGTCCGAGTCCAAGGTTGAGACCCTGGTTGAGGAAGTTAAACTCCTCAAACACGAGGTCTCCCTAACCTCTTTGACTAGTCGAGTTGGAGAGGAGGACTCAACTCGGGTTGAAAAGCTCGAAGTTGAAAACTCACTCTTGAAGAGTCAAGTCAAAGATCTTAGGAACACATTGGAAAGGTTTACTTTGGGATCCAAAGGACTTGACCTCCTACTTGTATCGCAAAGGGCCATGTACAACAAGGTCGGACTAGGGTTTAGCTCAAATATGACCAACAAGTCGTATATGTCGATTGTAAGTCAACATAAAAAATGTGTCCTAGCATGGGTCCCTAAGACCGCTTTGTTTTCAAACTTAGTGTCGAACCAGTACTGGGTTCCCAAGGACGAAATCCACTATGTGGAGAGACCGAACCGATTCAACGGTCCAGGGGAAGCCAATACAAAATTTGTTTATGTTTTAACTTAGAAATTTCATGCTTAGGTTAGTTATTTATTTTTCTTTTTAGAATGGTTAGATAGGACTATAACTCGTCAATACTTGGTAACATAGTACTAGGATGCGGCGAGATGATAGCACGCTAGGAAAGCGTAGTCTTGTGTATTCGGGCTAGATAAGGTGTATCTAGTTCGGTGCACTTGACCGAGCGGAACTAGCTGAAGCTACCTTGTCGTATCCTAGACTAGTTAGACCAGGATGTGGTTGTAGGTAAGTCAAGTCTCTATTTTATTGAAAATGGCTTTGTCTAAGGAAATTGTCATTTTTCCGATCAAAGAAGGCCTCTGTGCCTCGTCACAACCTGCAAGCCATGATCTTGAAAAGGTGACTTGATGAGCCTAAGGTCAAATCCGAATCTAATGCAAGGTTGACAAGTGTTCAAATCATTAAATTTAAATCAAGTAAAATTGGAAGTCATCTCACAAGAACATATACGGTTAACATGTTTGATCATGTAGACATGGGTGAGATGATTTAGGTTAATAATCTTCAACCAATGTTTAATAAATACAATATCCGATCCAACTACCTTGCGTGTAGGATCAATGGATGTTGGACAGTGGTTACTCCTAACACATGACCGGGGATCAACTCAAGTTTTCGAAGCTTCGATTCAAACTACAAGGATCGTAGCCTTCGAAAACAACGACAATCTCAAAATCATCGGATCAGGTGATATTGAGCTCTACTCTAACTTTATTATTCAAAATGTCTTATTGGTAGAAAATTTTCAATATAATTTACTTAGTGTAAGTCAATTGTGTGATAATGACTATAAGGTCATATTTCTAGAAAATGAATGCGTAATTAATACAAATAAAACTTCTAAAACAATCCTTAAAGGAACCAGAAATAACAATATTTATACTATTAATTTAACTAATTTCTCAACCAAGTGTCTTATGACACGGCAAGAGGAATCATGGTTGTGGCACCGACGACTTGGTCACTCACACCCAAGATGTAGGGGATCGAACGGCCGACTAGAGGGGGGTGAATAGCCCTCTTTACTTGGATGGTGGATTTTGCTCGTCTACAAAACTAATTAGCGCAACGGGAAATACAAAGACAAGAAAATGGAAATAACAATAAAACAAATGCTAACACGATAGTATAACGTGGTTCACGGCTACGCCGCTAATCCACGGTCCCCAATTCGTCCTCGGTGAATCACTCCGCCAAAACCAATCCACTAATGGTCTCTCCTTTGCACCAAGCTAGGTGGAGGTAACCTTTACAATCAAGATCACTCTTCTTACAATAAGAATGAAGTAAAAACAAGTAAGAAGAGTTTAAAGTTTGTGGGGCACTTGGAAGATCACTTAGAGCATGGGCATTAGCCTCTCAAAGCCCCACACCCTCTCTTTTTATAGAGAGGAAGCTTTTCTTCCCGTTGGCCGCCACCAGTCAACTGCTGCCCTTGGCAGTCGACTGCTGCCACTACAACGGCCTCCGAACACATTGGATCCCGACCATTGTAGTCCAATGGAACACTTGGCAGTCGACTGATCGAACCCATCGATCATTCTTTGCCCGCCATCGTCGGCTTTCGATCGGCTCGCGGCTCTCGACATCTTCGGCGGTCGATTGTCATTCAGGCGATCACCGGGCATAAACCCATCAGTCGGATACAAGTCGAACCACATTTAACTCATAGCAATCGACTGCCATTCCATGGCAGTCGACTGGTGTCTGGAAATCCCATCCGACACTTAGCCAAATGACCAAGTTTCACCTAAGAGCTACTACCCCTTCCCGGATTACATTCGCTCACTCTTATCTCTCGGAGTCCCTCGCCTTCGAAGTTATCTTCGTCTAGCCACGTCCCTCGGATGCGCCAAGCGCACGGCTCTGCAGCGCCATCCTTCGCATCTCGCCCTGAAGTCTACTTCCTCCGGCTTCACTCCAAGCTCCTCGTCCGGCAGTCCCTCGGATGCTCCAAGCGCACGACTTCCGCAAAGCTATCCTTCACCGACTCGAGGACCGAGTCATGAGATGTGAAACTCGCCTAGGCTCCATGTGCGAATTACTAAGTCTTGCAAGACTCCAACGCACATATCAAATCATACTAACAACCTAACTTAAACCCTTTGCCACACACATCAAAACCATATCACAGCAAGAGATTGCCCTAACAATCTCCCCCTTTTTGATGTGTGGCAATCCGTTTAAGTTAGGTAAAAACATTTGATAGAAATTTATAAGGTAAGAAATCATGTAAATGTTGGGTTTCTGGCACCGCGGCGTGTGTGTGTTCGATCACGTTTCGTAAACATGAACACAGCGGAAGCAATAAAAATAATAAATCTACATTTATTACAACACACACAACACACGCATGCATATTACAACAAGTGTAGACATAACCGTAAATTTAAATTTACAATAAAAGGTAATTTATCTAAGTTATACCTTTCGTATGACGTGTAGCGGGAACGACATCAACCAGAACGATCCTCGCTAGAATCGTCTCTATCTGTATCCACACCGAGTTCCTCAGGATGACTTCGCTAAGCCACGATCTTCGTCCTCGTACGGGTTACTAGCCTCGTGTTGAAGACGACGTGATCGAGAGATGATCACGATCCGAATCCAAATTCGGATCCTAATACGAGTCCTCAAAACTCGCTTCTCCGGAGAGGTATTCGTCAACCAATTGACGAATCCTTCGTCCTCCACCTCAGAGGATTACCGGAGATCGAATCCCCGGTAAGTTAGCCGCTGTCGGAGCTCTAACCGTCGTCCAAACAATGCTCCGACGAGAGGAGAAGAAGCTGTCCAAAAAACTGGACAGGTTGGTGGAGGAGTAGGCGCCAGCCAAAACAAGGAAGCCAAGTGCTCACCTTTTCACCGAGGCCTAGGAAGATCACCGGAGGGTTCACCGGCTGAAGCTTGGACGCCGGCAAGGAGCTGGATGGACGGCAAGACAAGCTGGGCGGCAAGCTTAGGGTTGGCGCCGAAAAACTTCTTCAATGGGGTGGGCGACAACTTTTGCTAGGGCTTGGATTAGGGCTTAATTATCCCTTAAGCCCTCTTTTATAGAGAACTAATTCTCTTAATGGTTATTGGATCATAACCATTAGGCCCGTTAACCCGCTCCATTAAGATAAGTTAAAATAAACCAAACCATGATGGTTTATTTTAAGTTAAAACAAACAGAACAAACTTTTGGTTCATTCGTTTAAAATAAACCAAACCCTTTGGTTTATTCTCCTCCATTGGATTAGAACCAAACCATTTTGGTTCATCCATTATGTCTTCATAAGACACGGCCCATCCACGCCCATTGAAGCGATTTCATGCTCGCTTCATGTTTGGTCCAACCAAACCTTGTTTCTCTCGATGCGAGAATCCCATTCTCAAGCTCGCTTTAAATCCTTTGGATTACGCTCGTTGCAGCGTGTGACCAAATAGGTTCTCGGTTTATGTTGGTCGCCTATAATTAACCATTAATTATAGAACGATCATGAGTGGCACCTAGTAGTACATCATGATCCCCAATTAACCAAAAAAGATCAACGGTTGATCCAGAACTATTTCTGAAACCCTTCAGCAGCTCGAATGAATCGTGCCCCATTCCCTTCACTCATCTTATACCCACTTGGTTCAGGACATGGTCTATTGTGTCACCCCTCACTAGGTCGACTACGCCACACCTAGCCCAAGTATCATTTCCTCGTCCCACTGATTCTAGTTACTCCACATGTATCAAGAGTACCTTACTCTAAACATGTAATGCTTTGGCCAAAGACTTTAGTAACAATCCGACGAGAGGCCATGGGTATACATCTCCTCGCAAGGAGTGGTGAATCCTTTATAGGCTATTCAAACACCTTCGATCACTTCGACTTATACCCAATCATCCCGGGTCCACATCTCCTTAGAGATGCTTGCTTAAGATGTCAAAGCATAAGTCTCTATGATCAAGATGACTTGAATACCGCAAGTCAATGGAACATCGCACTTAAGCCACAGTAAGAACTTCATTGACATATCTATATATGCAGAGAACCATATGAAGTCTTACGGTTGGTCACTCTAATGAACTAGTTACCATAACTAGCATCCACGATTAACTCCGGACATCACTATGTCTCCAGCCAGTGAGAATCAGCTCCTTGGATACACCAAGGAGTATACCTCGTGCTAGTCTCGACAGAATTGATGGTGTCCAAATCCATCAATTCATCGACTAGGGATAATTCCGATACATCACAATTACTCATGTAGAGATACTCACTAGTTGTGATCCAATCACAAATTCTCTCATGCTGTGAATTGTATCATGGACATTCAGTAAATGAGTTTAAGATCCAATCAAATACATAAAACATATATACTCAAATAGTGAATCTTCATTTATCATATAAATGGTTCATACATAAGGCGATTGCCTTAGGACATCTCTCATATATTACTAACAGACTCCCACTTGGCCTAATGCCAATCGCTACGGTATCCAATATCGTCAGCTCGAACATGACCCTCAAACTTATTTTGAGGTAATGCCTTAGTCAAGGGATCCGCTAAGTTCCTTTCAATGGGAATTTTCTCGATTTGTATTTCGTTCCTACTGATGATCTCTCTGATAAGATGATAGCGGCAAAGCACATGTTTGGATCATTGATGAGGCCACATCAAGTTGAGAGATGAACTTCTTGATCCAAACCGCTTCCTTTGCTGCTTCCAATGCTGCAATTTATTCTTCCTTAGTGGCAGAATCCGCTATAGCGTCAAGCTTGGAACCTTTCTAACTTATTGCGCCTCCATTCTAGGTGAATACATACTCAGACTGAGACATGGAATCATCCTTGTCTGTCTAGAGCTGGCATCCGTATACCCATGTATCACCATGTACCCTTCTCCATATATTAGGAACACATCCTTAGTTCTTCTCAAGTACTTAAGGATTGTCTTAACAGCCACCCAATAATCCATTCCTGGATCAGACTGGTATCTGCTCGTGACACTCAGAGCATACGATACATCGGGCCTCGTACATAACATAGCATACATGATAGATCCTATTGCGGATGCATAGGGAATCTTACTCATGCAAATCCTTCTCGCCTTTGTGCGGACACATAGACTTGAAAGGTGTACCCCATGCCCGATGGGTAGGAAACCTTTCTTGGATTCCGACATGCTAAACCTCTTTAGCACTCGGTCTATATATTTAGACCGCGAAAAGACCAAGCAACTGCTTCGATCTATCTCTATAGATCTTAATCCCAAGGATGTAGGTTGCTTCTCCTGTGTCTTTCATGGAGAATGTCTTGGATAACCAAACCTTAATCGATCAGAAGATCAAACATCGCTTTCCTATAAGTAATATGTCATCGACATACAATACTAGGAACACGATCGCACTCTACTAACCTTCTTGTACACACAAGGTTCGTTCGATTTTGTGAGAAATCAAACTTTTGATTGTCTCATCAAAACGGATATTCCAGACTCTGGATGCTTGCTTCAATCCATAAATGGATAATTTGCATACCTTAGTTTTATCAACCGATGTGAAACCTCGTCGTATCATATACACGCCTTGACGTGTTTCCATTAAGGAAAGGTGTTTTCACATCCATCCGCCATATCTCATAATCATAATGAGCCGCTATGGAGCATCCGAATGGATTTAAGCATAGCTACAGCGAATAGGTTTCGTCATAATCAACACCTTGCTTTTGACGATATCCTTTTGCCGTAATCTAGCCTTATAGGTAATCACATTACCATCCATGTCGGTTTTCTTCTTGAAAACCCACTTGCACCCTATAGGCTTTATCCTTCAGTGGGTCAACCAAGTTCCAAACTTGGTTTTCATACATCGAATCCATTTCCGAATTCATGGCAACAAGACACTTATCCCTTTATGAACTTGTCAGCACTTCTTCATAACTGGTAGGCTCCTCATCATCAATGAGTAACACGTCGTTCGATTCACTTACGAGAAATCCATATCTCTCAGGAATATTGCGTGTTCTACCAGATCTACGAAGATGTGGTGTTACAATAGGTCCAGCTGATTGCTCATCACTATGAGTTGTCGGCTGTTGTGCTTCACCAGGTATCTCATCAATGTCTATTTGAGTCTCTCGAGCCTCCTCAAGCTCGACGACACTCCCACTGTTTTCTTGCAAGAGAAACTCTTTCTCTAGAAACACAGCATGCCTTGAAACAAACACCTTTTGTTCCACAGGATGATAGAATTGGTAACCCCTTGTTTCCTTAGGGTATCCAATAAATAGACATTTATCAGACTTAGCATCCAATTTGTCTGATACTGTCCGCTTCACATAAGCAGGACAACCCCATATCTTCAAGTACGATACATGAGGTTTCTTACTATTCCATATCTCATATGGAGTAGTTGAGACTACCTTGGTAGGCATTCTGTTTAACAAGTAAACAAGTGTCTGAAGTGCATAGCCCCAAAAGGACTTGGGAAGAGTTGCATGATTCATCATTGACCTGACCATGTCCAACAAGGTCCGGTTACGCCTCTCAGATACACCATTATGCTGTGGTGTATATGGCGGAGTCCATTGAGATAATATACCATTGTCTCTTAGATAATCAAGAAACTCTTGACTTAATTATTCACCACCTCGATCCGATCGAAGTATTTTAATACTCTTATCATGTTGTTTCTCTACTTCATTTCTTAATTCTTTAAACCTTTCAAAGGCTTCAGACTTGTGTTTCATCAAGAACACATACCCAAACCGTGAGTGATCATCGGTGAAGGTAATGAAGTAGCTATAGCCTCCTAATGCTTGAGTTGATATAGGTCCACATATATCAGTATGTATTAGTCCTAGTAACTCTCCCACTCGTTCATCTTTTCCAGTAAAAGGTAACTTAGTCATCTTGCCTTTTAAGCATGATTCGCATGTATCGTACGAATCCAATTCAAATGATTCTAGAATTCCACATCAGTGTAATTCGGACATGCGTTTCTTGCTTATATGGCCAAGACGACAATACCACATATAGGAGTCTATTTGATTATCCTTTCGAGCACGCGTATTGCTCGCTTCGATATTGAAAATGTCACTGGACACGTCCAACGTATAAATGCCATTACACAAGGTTCCAGTTCCATAAAGTACACCATTCAAAGTTATATAACAACAATTGTTACTAAACGTCAAATGGAAACCATTTCTATTTAAACCGGAAATAGAAACAATGTTCTTTATTAGAGAAGGAACATAATAGCAATTGTCCAGTTCTAAGACTAGTCCACTAGGGAGCTTCAGCAAATAAGTTCCGATGGCGATCGCAGCAACCTTTGCTCCATTGCCAACTCACAAATTTGACTCCCCTCTGACAAGTCTTCTTCTATTCCTTAGCCCCTGTATGTCATTACATATATGTGAGCCACACACAGTATCCAATACCCAAGTGTCTAAGGAAATAGAATGACAATCAATAACGAAGATACCTGAAGAGGATGGGGCATCGGATGCCTTCTTCTTCTTCATGGACTCAAGATAAATCTTGCAGTTTCTTCGCCAGTGGCCTTCCTTTCCACAGTGATGGCAAGTGTCCTTTTGCGCTGGTTCTGCCTTCTTTGCCTTTTTCTTCTTTCTTTTCTTCTGTTCTTTTGCCTTCCTCTTAGAACCTTTCTTTAAGGAATCAACTAACAGAACCGCCTTCTCCTCATGCTTCACAGAAGGCTCCACAGTCTTTAGCATATTGAGGAGCTCGGGAATAGTGGATTCTAATTTGTTCATCCGATAGTTCATCACAAATTGTGAGAAACTCTTGGGCAAACAATGCAGAATTAAGTCAATACTTAACTCATGATCCATCACAAAACCGAGGGTAGCTACCCGCTCGATGTACCCGTTCATCTTTAGCACAAACTGCACTACAGACGAACCTTCTTGCATCTTCGTGGTGAAGAGGAGCCTAGAGACCTCGAACCTTTCGGATCTCGCTTGCTTATCGAACAACTCATGAAGATGGAAGACTATAGTATTAGCATCCATATGCTCATGCTGCTTTTGCAGCTCAGGTACCATCGCCGCTAGCATGATGCAACTCGCCAGCTCAGAATCTGCCACATGCTTCTGATAGACCAACATTTGGTCTGGAGTTGCATCATCCTTAGGACGGTCAGGAAGAGGCTCTTCAAGGACATATGCAAGCTTTTCTGCCTTGAGAACAATTCTCAGGTTTCTAAGCCAGTCCATCAAGTTAGGCCCAGTCAGTTTGTTCAAATCCAAAATAGTGCGCAAATTCAAAGACGTCATGATCAATTTATTGACCTAGAAATACAAAACGAGCATATATGAGAAAATGATTTTAAAATGCATCAATATACATTTATAAATCCCATTAATTTTTTGAATTTCAAAAACCCCAAAATCACTTCGGGAGATCGTAGGTCCATCTCCAAATGGGCTGATATCCATCATAGTTATGAACAACCTTGGAGAGAGTCCAACAAGCCATTCATAACTATGACGGTAGGTATCGTCTATACCGATTGCATATCACGTATATGCAACTATCACAATGTGCTATCAACAAATTGAATGTTCACACATACGTTGGGTTGTTAACACATTAATAAGTATGCATCATATGCATAGCACCCAACTTCACCTCCCTTTACATCGACCTTGGAGAGAGTCCAACAAGCTGATGCTCCAGGTTAAAGCCAACCCATTAATCGGGAAATAGTTTTAATATGGTTAGAGCGCATTCAACCAATTAGCCCAGCTTGGAGAGAGTCCAACAACCAAAGCTAACGATTGACCTCTGACTCTTACCATATTAGTATTAAACTATTCCATGGTTTGAACATGTTCGGGTTCGAGCCGGGATTGGAGAGAGTCCAACAACCCAAACAAGAAACGGAACTCTGGTTCTAACCATATTAATGGAAGGTGTAGGCTTTAATATTGTTTAAGGGTTTTTATGTCTCATCCTCTTTGCATGCAAATAACTATTATCTACATGGCATGACATACATGGCATACATCTACAAGTCACGACACGCATGGCATAATGTTATGCATCTAATGCAATTACATGGCATAAAATTATGTCATGTATATAATTTCCTTATATGTCATAACTATTTATGGAAATAAAATATATTTAAGATTTGATTCTCCAAATCAAATCATAATTAAATTAGGAAACAAATTTCCAAATCTAATCACATATTTTATTCATGGAATTATTTGATTAAGGAAAATCTATTTAGAAAAACCAATTTCCTAAATCATTAAAACTACTTATGGAAATAAAATATTTTAAGATTTGATTTCCCAAATCAAATCATGATTAAATTAGGAAACAAATTTCCAGAATCTAATCAAATATTTTATTTATGAAAAATATCAATTTCCATAAATACTTCCAACTTTCCAAAAGTGGAAGATTTCCATAAATACTTCTAGACTTTTCAAAATTGAAAAATTTCCATAAATACTTCTAAATATCCAAAATTAGAAAATTTCCAGAAATACATTATGACTATCACAAAACCATTTTTACGATTATGTCGAAACACAACCTGGGCTCTGATACCACTATTGGGTTTACGACACAGCGGCGTGTGTATGTTCGATTACGTTTCGTAAACATGAACACAGCGGTAGCAATAAAAATAATAAATCTACATTTATTACAACACACACAACACACACATGTATATTACAACAAGTGTAGACATAACCATAAATTTAAATTTGCAATAAAAGGAAATTTATCTACGTTATACCTTTCGTAAGACGTGTAGCGAGAACGACATCAACCAGAACGATCCTCGCTAGAATCGTCTCTATCCGTATCCACGCTGAGTTCCTCGGGATGACTTCGCTAAGCCACGATCTTCGTCCTCGTACGGGTTACTAGCCTCGTGTTGAAGACGACGTGATCGAGAGATGATCACGATCCGAATCCAAATTCGGATCCTAATACGAGTCCTCAAAACTCGCTTCTCCGGAGAGGTATTCGTCAACCAATTGACGAATCCTTCGTCCTCCACCTCAGAGGATTATCGGAGATCGAATCCCCGGTAAGTTAGCCACTGTCGGAGCTCTAACCATCGTCCAAATGACACTCCAACGAGAGGAGAAGAAGCTGTCCAGAAAACTAGACAGCTTGGTGGAGGAGTAGGCGCCGGCCAAAACAAGGAAGCCAAGTGCTCACCTTTTCACCGAGGCCTAGGAAGATCACCGGAGGGTCGCCGGAGGGTTCACCGGCTGAAGCTTGGACGCCGGCAAGGAGCTGGACGGTGGCACAAGGAGCTGGGTGGCAAGCTTAGGGTTGGCGCCGAAAAACTCCTTCAATGGGGTGGGCGGCAACTTTTGCTAGGGCTTGGATTAGGGCTTAATTATCCCTTAAGCCCTCTTTTATAGAGAACTAATTCTCTTAATAGTTATTGGATCATAACCATTAGGCCCGTTAACCCGCTCCATTAAGATAAGTTAAAATAAACCAAACCATGATGGTTTATTTTAAGTTAAAACGAACCGAACAAACTTTTGGTTCATTCGTTTAAAATAAACCAAACCCTTTGGTTTATTCTCCTCCATTGGATTAGAACCAAACCTTTTTGGTTCATCCATTATGTCTTCATAAGACACGGCCCATCCACGCTTCCATTGCGACTGAAATGATTTTATGCTCGCTTCATGTTTGGTCCAACCAAACATTGTTTCTCTCTGTCTGAGAATCTCATTCTCAAGCTCGTTTTAAATCCTTTGGATTACGCTCGTTGTGCGTGTGATCAAATAGGTTCTCGGTTTATGTTGGCCGTCTATAATTAACCATTAATTATAGAACGATCATGAGTGGCACTTAGCAGTACATCATGATCCCCAATTAACCGAAAAGATCAACGGTTGATCCAGAACTATTTCTGAAACCCTTCAGTAGCTCGAATGATTCGTGCCCCATTCTCTTCACTCATCTTATACCCACTTGGTTCAGGACATGGTCTATTGTTTCAGTCCCCACTAGGCTGACTACGTCACACCTAGCCCAAGTATCATTTCCTCGTCCTACGGATTCTAGTTACTCCACATGTATCGAAGAGTACCTTACTCTAAACATGTAATGCTTTGGCCAAAGACTTTAGTAACAATCCGACGAGAGGCCATGGGTATACATCTCCTCGCAAGGAGTGGTGAATCCTTTATAGGCTATTCAAACACCTTCGATCACTTCGACTTATACCCAATCATCCCGGGTCCACATCTCATTAGAGATGCTTGCTTAAGATGTCAAAGCATAAGTCTCTATGATCAAGATGACTTGAATACCGCAAGTCAAAACTTCGCACTTAAGCCACAGTAAGAGCTTTATTGACATATCTATATATGCAGAGAACCATATGAAGTCTTACGGTTGGTCACTCCAATGAACTAGTTACCATAACTAGCATCCACGATTAACTCCGGACATCACTATGTCTCTAGCCAGTGAGAATCAGCTGCTTGGATACACCAAGGAGTATACCTCGTGCAAGTCTCGACAGAATTGATGGTGTCCAAATCCATCAATTCATCGACTAGGGATAATTCTGATACATCACAATTACACATGTAGAGATACTCACTAGTTGTGATCCAATCACAAATTCTCTCATGCTGTGAATCGTATAATGGACATTCAGTAAATGAGTTTAATATCCAATCAAATACATAAATCATGTATACTCAAATAGTGAATCTTCATTTATCATATAAATGGTTCATACATAAGGCGATTGTCTTAGGACATCTCTCATATATTACTAACAGTAAACATAAACATGATATAGCAACATGCAACTCCCCCTTAATCCATGAAACTCCTATACATATTTCTCCCTCTATCATAATTTACTTAAACACAATTATTTCTCCCCATTTGATACCATAAAAAAGATTAATACTAAGTTGTAAAACTCATGGCATCAAGTCTAATAGAAGGAAAGTACCAAAAATTGGTTTAAAATCTGAATTCAGCCTTTTACTGTTCTGATTTTCAAGCCACCAGTCGAATGCTATTAGTATGGCAGTCGACTGACACAAAGAAATCCGAAATTCGGATTTTCTTGGCGAATTTCAGAAATGCATTATAAATTCCAAAAAATTTGAATAATAATAGAATTTGGGGAACACATTTCTTTTAAGTATATCTATCAATGAAAAATAGTTTTTTCATGAAAAATCTTTATATTTTCCGAGATTTGCCAAAAATCCAAAAGCTTTAAAAACAACTAGGTTTTTGATCATGTTAGTATCCATTTTAACACCTAGTTTTGGTTTGAATTGTTTCAAAACATGAATACACAGATTTTAAAGTAAGAAATTGTTTTGAAAACATTTGAAATATCCAACCATGATCTTTGGGCAATATGTCTATGAATTAAAAATAAGCCTTCCCCATGATTTGTCTATTATTGCTATTTTGATACCTTAAATGACCATCTAAATGTCATAGGCATTAGTGGACATTTGTATCATCCTAACATCTCACTCATGCTAAGTTTTCAATCATGGTAGCCTATGGTGAGTGTGAGATGCAACCTAGAGGTATTTGTATATACTTAACCATTATATTTATGCAATTCTTTCAAGGTTAAGTATCAACCTAACAATCCTCATGATCATAAGGGCATATATGAACTAATTTCACATTATGATCATGAAACACATGTATTCATCAATTTATAGTCATGCATTAGGTATTATATCATGATAATAAGCAAGTATCACCTAAAGCATGATATAAGTCCTATTTCTCATGATTATGTGCCAAATATCAAAATCATAAATCATGATTGCAAACATTCATAGCAATTTCATTAGATATCATGATTTAAGCATTATTATCTATTTATAGGCACATTATCATCACCTAACACTATTTCAAAAATGTTGTCCCGCCATCCTAAGTCAACCAACATATGATATAGGTCAAGTCCATATGGTTGACTACCCTAGGGTTTTTCTAACCCTTAAGGATGGATTTTGGAACCCAATACAAATTCTTGCCTATAGGGTTCACTAGAAATTCTTTAGGAATCCATTTTCTAGCTATTATCTTCTTCTTATCTTGTCCCCTAGCAATTAGGCATTTATAGGCCTTTTCATTTTTCTTTTCTTTATATCCTAGGCCTTTCTTGTTAAAGCTAGTTCTTTGGCTCCCAATTATCATGTTCAATGTATTTGAGCCAATAGTGAATTTTTCTAGAGCTTTTTTCAAATAGTATACCTTTTCCCTTAAACCCCTATTTTCATCCATAAATGCATCACTAACATTAAATGACATATATTCATGTCAGCATGCATCATCATGATAAGAAGAAATATTTTCATTTTCATTTAAGCATGCTTTTTCTAGTTTATTTTCTAAGTCCTTAATTTGATCTAGCATGCTCTTATTTTTCTTCTTTGCTCTAAATAAATCCCTAGTTAAGCTAGAAATCATAGAAACTATTTTACTAGGTGAAAGGTTAGTTACCATAGTTTCCATGTCCTCTTCTTCTTCTTCGGATGAGGATGTAGAGGAGGCTTCCCCTTCACTTGAGCTCTCTCCACTTGAGCTTGATTCTTCATTTTCAGTGGAGGAGCAATCCAAGTCATCAAATGCCATCAATGCTAAGTTGGTGACAAATGTGTTTTCTTCCTTGGATGATGATGAAGAGGAGGAGGAAGGATCATCCCAAGTCCTTGCCTTGAGAGCTTTGGTCTTCCCCTTTTCCTTTGCCTTCTTTTCTTCTTCCTTTTTCTTCTTGCTCCCCTTTTTCTTCTTCTTTTCTTCCTTCTTTTTCCTTTCTTCCTTGCTCTTGTTTAATAGGGGACAATTATCCCTTATGTGTCCCTCTCCTTGGCAATTGTAACAGATGATCTTCCCCCTCGGTCTTCTACTCCTATCATTTGATTTGTTAAATCTAAAACCTTTTAAAGCACGCCTTACCCTCCTTACCATATACGCTTCTTCCGTGCTATCCATGGAGGAGGAGGAGGATGCTTCATCATCGGAGGAGGAGGGGATCTCTATCTTCTTCTTCCCCTTGTTTGCCAAAAATGCTACTCCTCTTGAAGGTTGGATTCTTGGCTCTTCTTATATTCCTTCAAGCCTAGATTCATGCAATTCCATAGTGGAGAAAAATTCATCTAGAGTACTTACCTCTAGATTCTTTGAAATATAGAATGAGTCCACCATTGAACTCCACTTGGATGATCGGGGAAAAGCCTCTATGGCCTTCATTATCATATCTCGGTTGGAGAGCTTTTCACCTACACTTGTTAGCCCAATTAAAATCTCTTTAAACCTAGAATGCAATGAAGTTACCTTTTCTCCCTTTTCTAATTTTATGTTGGATAATTGGGAGCGGAGGAGATCTCTTCTTGCAAGTTTAGCCTCCGAGGTACCTTCATGAAGCTCTACTAGCTTCTCCCACATCTCCTTGGCACTTAGGCATTCTCCAATTCTATTTATTTCTTATTGAGGCAGCACATTGTATAGATGGTGCTTGGCTTTTGAGTTTGCAAGGTGCTCCTCTCTTTTCCTCTTGGTCCACCTTGACTTCTCTATTGGCTTCACCTCTTCATCCCTAGGCAAAACGAAACCAGATTCCATTGTAATCATAATATCAAAATCCGTTTCGAAAAATACCTCCATTCTCTTCTTCCACCAAGAGAATTCTCCTTCAAACTTCGGTGGATGAATGTTGGAACCGACCATCTTTTGAATATGCTTATTGTGGTGGTTATTCCTCGACAAGCTTTCCTTGGCTCTGATACCACTTATAGGGGATCGAACGGCCGGCTAGAGGGGAGTGAATAGCCCTCTTTACTTGGATGGTTGATTTTGCTCGTCTACAAAACTAATTAGCGCAACGGAAACAACAAAGACAAGCAAATGGAAATAACAATAAAACAAACGCTAACACGATAGTATAACGTGGTTCACGGCTACACCGCTAATCCACGGTCTCCGATTCATCCTTGGTGAATCACTCCGCCAAAACCAATCCCCTAATGGTCTCTCCTTTGCACCAAGCTAGGTGGAGGTAACCTTTACAATCAAGATCACTCTTCTTACAATAAGAATTAAATAAAAACAAGTAAGAAGAGTTTAAAGCTTGTGGGGCACTTGGAAGATCACTTAGAGCATGAGCATTAGCCTCTCAAAGCCCCACATCCTCTCTTTTTATAGAGAGGAAGCTTTTCATCCGTTAGCGCCACCGATCATCAGCGCCTTGGCGATCATCTGCCACTACAATGGCCTCCAAACACGTTGGATCCCGACCGTTGTAGTTCAACGGAACACTTGGCAGTCGACTGATGGAACCCATCAGTCGACTGCTGCCTCCGTAGTCGACTGCCCAGTCAACTACGAGCGGTTTTGTGCCCGACATCTTCTGGCAGTCGACTGCTAGGCATAAACCCATAAGTTGGATACCAGTCGAACCATGTTCGACTATGAGCAGTCGACTGTCATTCCATGGCAGTCGACTGGTGTAGGGAAATCCCATCCGACACTTAGCGAAATGGCCAAGATTCACCTAAGAGCTACTACCCCTTCCCGGGTTACATTCGCTCACTCTCATCTCTCGGAGTCCCTCGTCTTCGAAGTTATCTTCGTCTGGCCACGTCCCTCGGATGCGCCAAGCGCACGGCTCTACAGCGCCATCCTTCGTGTCTCGCCCTGAAGTCTACTTCCTCCGGCTTCACTCCTAGCTCCTCGTCCGACAGTCCCTCGGATGCTCCAAGCGCATGACTTCCGCAAAGCTATCCTTCACCGACTCGAGGACCGAGTCATGAGATGTGAAACTCACCTAAGCTCCATGTGCGAATTACTAAGTCCTGCAAGACTCCAACGCACATATCAAATCACACTAACAACCTAACTTAAACCCTTTGCCACACACATCAAAACCATTTCACGGTAAGAGATTGCCCTAACACAAGACTCATCTACAAGATGAGTCAGAGTGACTTAGTCAGAGGTCTGCCTAACCTCAATAACTTGGATAATAAAATATGTAATGCTTGTCAACAAGGTAAACAATCTAGGACACAACATCAACTAACTAACCAAGAACGAACCAAAAGTGTTCTTGAGCTTGTACACATGGATCTATTTGATTCACACAGAGCTAAGTCACTTAATGGGAGTAAATTCTGCTTAGTCATAATTGATGACTATTCTAAATTTACTTGGGTTAGGTTCATCAAACACAAAAGTGATACCCTAGATCAATTAATCAACCTATTTAAACTAATAGAAAATCAACAAAACCTTAAAATCAAAAGACTTAGGACTGATCATGGTGGTGAATTTGAGAACCACAGGTTTATAGAATTCTATAACCTAAATGGATACCACCATGAATTCTCTTGCCCTCGAACCCCACAACAGAATGGCCTAGTAGAACATAAAAATATAACCCTACAAGAAGCCGCAAGGACAATGTTAAATGAGTATAACCTACCCGATAGGTTTTGGGTGGAAGCCATGAGTACGACATGCTATGTCCAAAATAGCATCCTTATGGTAAAGAGGCACCTTAAGACCTCATACGAGATTTATCACGATAAAATACCTAGCATCAAGTACTTTAGGGTATTTGGGTGTAAGGTACATATCCAAAACACTAAGGATTACCTAGGGAAATTTACATCCAAAACCTCGACCAGAATCTTTCTAGGATACTCGACTACGAGTAGAGCTTATAAAGTATATAATCATTACACCCTTAGAGTCGAGTAGACTATCAATGTAGTGTTTGATGAAAGATACGAACCTACAAAACCCCTGGCAACCCCAATTAGCGATCTGATTCATACCAAACTCAACTCCGATCCGGAGATCAAGTCTAATATTAATCCTAACCTAAGTCAACCAAGTCATTCTATCAACCAAGTGGTAGATGACTCTAACAAAACTAGGACTCAAACGAGTCATCTTATTGACCAAGTGGTAGATGACTCAAACCCAAATCAAACTAGGACTCAAACGAATCATCCTATCGACCAAGTGATAGGTGATCCAAGCCTAGGAGTTCGAACTAGAGCCTCATATAGAAACCTTAGTCAAATCTCCTTGATTTCCAAAATTGAACCCAAAACTATTGACCAAGCTCTTCTTGATCCCGATTGGATTATTGCAATGCAAGAAGAGCTAGCTCAATTCACTAGGAACGAAGTGTGGGAATTAGTGTCACCACCTAAAGATAAAACAATCATTGGAACAAGGTGGGTGTTTAGAAATAAACTTGATGATAAAGGTGAAGTAGTCAGAAATAAAGCTAGATTAGTCGCTAAAGGGTTTAGTCAAGTCGAGGTTTAGATTACGATGATACCTATGCCCCAGTAGCTAGATTAGAGTTCATTCGAATGTTATTAGCATATGCTACACATTGAGGATTTAAGTTGTTTCAAATGGATGTGAAGTCAGCATTCTTGAATGGATATATTAAAGAGGAGGTTTATGTTAGTCAACCCCCCGGTTTCGAAAGCCTAGATAAACCCGATCATGTCCTTAGGTTAAAGAAAGCTCTCTATGGACTTAAACAAGATCCTCGAGCTTGGTACAAGAGACTTTCGGTTTATCTTAAGTCCAAAGGATTTAACCAAGGTGTAGTTGACCCAACCCTTTTTGTAAAAACCGTAGGTAAAGACATATTCATAGCCCAAATCTACGTAATGATATCATCTTCAGAACCACCAACTCGATCCTACTAAATGAATTCATTTCACTTATGGAAAGTGAATTTGAAATAAATTTAGTAGGTGAGTTGAGTTTCTTCTTAGGTCTACAAATTAAACAAACTAAAGATGGAATATACCTACATCAACGCAATTATACTAGGGAATTAATTAAATGCTTTGGAATGCAAGACACTAAAATTATTAATACCCCAATGGCAATGAATGTAAATATAGAAGAGGATGTAATCAGAAATTCAATTGATTTAAAATACTTTAGGAGCGTAATAGGGAGTCTCCTTTACTTAACTGCGAGCCGACCTGATTTAACTGCGAGATTGTTTTCTCACGAGCTAAATCGAGTGTACAGAAAAGTGCTAAAGTTGGAGCTGAAGGCTAGCGACACCCGGAGGAAGCCACGGTGGTACGACACTCAAATGACTTCGGAGGGAGCCGAAAGAATCAAGTGGAAGGCCGTAAGCGAAAGTGACACAGTAAGTATCGAGGTAAGCTCGTGTGTGTAAGTGTAAGTGAGGTCGTTGCTCCTTACGGGGATGGTCTTAAGAGTAGATCCGACCCAAGACATCGCATGGATGGTCTAGGTCGAGATCAGATAGTCGGAGTCCATCAAAATAATGTTTTTGTTAAGCTAACTTTGACTTGTAGCTAACATCAGTCGACTTCCAGCTTAGAGGACTCGACTGTCGTCCATCAGTCGACTACTTGCGATCAACATTCGACTGATGCTACCATTAGTCCACTGATGATGGCCATCAGTCGACTGATAGTCAACGATCAGCTTCGAGGAGTCAAGGCTTATCACCTCATTTCAAGGGGATTAGTGCTCAAATCTTATTGGCTGAAGTTCCTCTCGAGAAGGGGCTCAAAGGCTATAAAAGGAGGACCTCTCCTAAGGTTTTCTCATCAATTCTAAGCTTCCAAAAGCCTCCGCAACGCTACAACTCTCCGACAATGAAGTGCTACTTCTCCGACGCTCTAGGTTTAATTGTTTATTTTCTTTTTCCGTCGGTATAAGCTTGAATTCAGTTTATCTCTTTTTATTATTGTCTCGGAGTTTTTATCGTAACGAGGAGAGGGGGAGTGTCCCTCTACCTCAAGGTTTTGGTGTTTTCTTGTATTCGATTAACTCCTACCTCCAACGAGGAAGAGTTCTTTAGTGATTTGCCCTCCGTGCATGATCAAGGATCACTAGGGCCTTGGAGTAGTAGCCAAAGGCTACGAATCAAGTAAAAAATCTACTTGTCTCTTTTAGTATTGATTTATCTTTCCGCTGCATTTAATTGTCTACTCGAACTAATTCGTACGAAAAATTTCTATCGCTATTCACTCCCCCCCCCACTCTAGCGATCCCCTCGATCCAACATACACGTGCTATGAGTGCAACAAGAAGGGGGTCCTTTAAGTCAGACTGCCCAAAAATGAAGCCAAGACAAAAGCAACCGAAGAAGGTGTTTCAAACGACTTGGGATGAAGAAGAAGAAAACCAAGGCGACAGTTTAGCATTCATGGCAAGACCAGTAGAGTCTTAGTCCGAGTCCGAAGCTAACGATGAATACGTATCCAACTCCAACTCCGACTCCGAGGATGATTTCAAGTCAAGACTCAAAGCCAGCTCAAAGGAGAAGATAAAGGTAATTCGTTCTTTAATTGGTAATCTATATCGTGAAATTAAATTATTAGATAAGAAGTTATCTAAGTCTGAGTCTAGGGTCGATTCCTTGCTTAAGGAGGTTAAACTCCCCAAGCATGAAGCCACCCTAACCTCTTGAACGAGTGAAGATCAAGAGGCAAACTCTACTCAAGTCAAACAACTTGAGGAAGAGAATTCTCTCTTGAAAGGGCAAGTTCAAGAGCTCGAGGCTAGGTTGGAAAGGATCACAGTGGGATCCAAGAGTCTTAACCGACTCCTTGGAACTCAAAGAGTCGTGTACACCAAATTCAGACTCGGGTTTAGGACAAATACTATGAAAAAGTCTTACATGTCAATAGTCAATCGTAGTAATCAAAGAGTCCAGGCATGGGTCCCTAAAATTTTGTTGAATTCACAATTAGATACAACCAAGTATTGGATTCTCAAGGATCAAGTCCACTATGTGGATAGACCTCATTGGTTCAATGGTCTAGGGGGAGCTAGTACTAAAATTGTATATCCGATTTCTTAGTATAACATTATATGCTTAGTTCTTCTTTTAATTTTTAGAATGGTTAGATAGGATCAATAGTTAGTCAACCTTGATAACATAGTATCAGGACGCGGTGAGATGATAGTACATTAGGGAAACGAGGGTCATGTGTATCCAAGTTCGATAAGGCGTATCTAGCTTGGTGCACTCGGCTAAGTTGAACTAGATGAAGCTACCTCATCGTATCCTAAACTAGTTAGAGCAGGAAGTAACCCTAAGTGACTTAAGTGAATATTTTCTTGAAATTGACTTTGTCTAAGGAACTGATCGTTGTTCCGATCTATGAAGGCCCCTGTGCCTCGCCACGACCTCGAAGTCATTTTCTCGAAAAGTTTACTTAACGATATTAATGTTAAATCTGAATATAACCTAAGGTTGACTAATTTTCAAATCACTAAAGTTTAACTAAGTAAAAATTGGAATCATCTCACAAAAAAATATAAGGTGAACATGCCTTGAGACACATAGAATGGGCGAGATGCTAAGGACAATTAAAAGATTAGAATAACATATTCTCGAAATATTTTCAAAATCTATAAAAATATTTACTTTCATGTTTATTCTTTAAATATCTAGAGTTAATCAATTTGTTGGCCAATACTAAACATATAATCCTTAGGGCCAAGTTTAGACCCCTAAAACTTCCAGATTCCTTGTATTTGACTAAGGGGGAGATACCAATCTTAAGGGTTAAAATACAACTTTTTAAACTCTTCAAGATATTTCTGAAATCATACTTACTTTTATAAAGTTTAAGTGATTTGAAAACAAAGATGATGTTTATAGTAGTTTTCAAGACTTTACTTTACCGAAACTAGCTATCTTACACTCTCTCACGAAAAGGAAAGCTAGTTTGACATTGTTGGTGCAGAGGAATAGAAAGAACTCAAATTAATCATACACCTTAGTTACATATTGGATTCTATATAAATTAATGAAGGGACACATGCTTGGACCTTTGTACTTATTTCTTCTATGTCTAAGGAAATCTCTTCTAAAATACACCCCTATCTTATAATTAACCCCTTGGTTTTTCGATATATGGAAAAAGGGGGAGAAGAGGGAAAAGTTAAGGGGGAGTAAAATTTTAAAACAAAAACTTTTTTTCTAAAGTAAACTTTAAGTGTCTTTTTCAAAACTCACCTAGGGTTAAGGGGGAGGTAGCCTTGAGGGGGAGGTTTTGAAAAAGAGCTTAATCATGTTTACTACTTGAATGCTACTCATGTTTATTACAACTCAGTTCATTTTATGCTCAAAGCTTCCTTAACATTGAATCGGTTTGTCATAGATCAAAAAGGGAGAGATTGTTGGTACAGGGGCACCAGATAATCGAACCTAGGTTTTGATTATTGTAAAGGTTCAAAGTTAATTCGTTATTGTTATCTCATGAGCTGTTTTAAGTGTACAGGAAGTGTTTAAGCTAGTTTGAAGGTCAGCAACACCCAGAGAATCTCAGGATGAGAAACCGTGGTGGTCGAGCGACACCAGGAGAAGTTCGTTGCAGTCAAAGAACCTGGGTGGAGACCGGAAGCTAAGTGATAGGTCGGAAAGGACCTGAGGTAAGCACGAGTGTCAAGCGATGGTACGATCGCGTCCTCTATACGGGGACAACCGTAGGTCGCTATCTGACTAAGAATTTGGGAGGAAGGTCTAGGTTGGGATCGAACGGTAAGGAACCATCGTATTTACCATCATTTCATGTTTTCTATGCTAACTCTTTATTGCAGTTGAGTGACCAAATTGACAGTCGACTGAAGGCTATTGACATTCGAATGATCCTACCATCAGTCGACTACTGAGGGTCATTAGTTGATTGCTATTCAAATTGGTCAGCTAATAAAAAGTCAAGATAAGTTCCACAAAAATTGGGGGGATGAGGCTCTTTAACCAAGATATGGATCTCAATGAGCTAGGGTTTGAAGGGCTATAAAAGAAGGGGTTTTTCACTCTTTTGGATCATCAATTCTTGCTCCCAAAGTGCTCCAATGATGCTAAGCTTCGACGACAACGCTACACCACCATAATGCCAACTCACGCTGAGATTACATCCTCTAAGTCGGTAGTTTCAGTTTAATTTAGTCAACTGCTCAATTAGTCGACTGGTTATATGAAGGGAGGGACTTCGCTTCCCACTTCAACTCGGTTGCTTATGCATGGCGATCCCATCTACATTCCCAGATTAAAAAAAATTAATCCTAGATGAAAAGGGATTACCAAAGCAACCATTTCATCGTCATGCTATTCGATTAGAGTAGTCACTTGAACAAACTTGTTGTTCAAGCAACCAACTTCTATTATTCGAATAGCCGCGGGATAACCGATGTACGGATCGTCGATTTTTGTGTTTGTATTCGGGGTCCAAGAAAATTTAGCCACATTGCATACATACAATATACAAAGAAACAAAGAAGGAAAACAAAATAAGATTTATGCCACTTGTTTACCTCAAGATCTTCTATCGTATGTCCTATCCTCCTCTTGGACATTGTGTGGGCAACGGTCCTCCAAGAGATGAAGCCTCCTAGATCATGATCTTCTTTCCTTGCTCGCTCCCAACAAGAAGAAGTATTGAAACAAAACTCCTCCCTATCTAAGATCGGCCACCAAGTCAAGAGACTTGATGATGCCTCTGGCCAAGGAATAGAGGAGGGAGAGGGCATCGGCCAAGAGCTCCAAGGATAAACCCTAACCCTTGTTTCCACCGGCCTAGGAGAAGAGGAATAGGGGAAGAGCACCGGCCAAGGTTGAGAGGAGGAAGAGGGGCGCCGGCCAAAACCCTAGGAAGAAGGAAGCCTTGTTGGGATGTATACTGAAAGCCTAGCTCTTTTGTATGAACATCTTTGTTTTGAAATAAGAATCACATGATCATTGTTTGCACTTTATATTTATTATATATGTACATATTGTCTAATACTTTACATTATAGATAACATGGTGCTTGGGTGTGGCACAGAAGATCATGTTATCAGTCCCTTGTAGAGTATAAGTAGAGGCTCAAAACTAAGATGGTTTTGGACAAACCATTGGCATGGTTGTAGTGTAGCTTGGTATTGTTTTGTCTTTAACATAGAGTTACACTAGTACACTTAGGTGTATTGAGCAGGACCGACATAGAGGTGATTCAATTTATTGCTGACTACATAATTGAATCGGACCTTGGATATTATGTTGTACATGCTCTTAATCCCGATATAATAACGGGCACATGTACTTAGTATTTATTTCTTTGATTTACCAAAGGGTGAGATTTCTATGGATTAAATCAATATGCCCGGTAAGTTGGGAAATGATATTATTTACATGGTGTGTCGTTGATTATAGGAGGAAACCGTGTCCTATATATAGGTTGATGATGTCCCCTTGAGGAGCTCATAAGGTTCATCATGTAAACCCTGCAGGTTGACTTAGTCAACATGATGATAAGGTTGAGTGGTACTACTCGAGGAGTTAGATGTTAATTAATTGATGGTCTGTAAATCAATTAATTGACGGACATTCGATATCTTAAACATGGGGAGATGGATGTACAAATAATATATGGAGCCCATATTAATTTATGGGGGTTGGTGAGGTAATTCAATGATGACCCTCTAGTGGAATAGAACATCATTGATGGATCAAGTTTGTGTGGTTCCGATCCATCGGGTGGCCAAGATCCAACTCCTCCTCATGGTCCCTATCGTAGCCTAATATAAACCTCATGAAGTCTAGAACCGACGGTGGAGATTAAATCTCTAGATCCGACGGTTGGGATTAAAACCCTAGAACCGACGGTTGAGATTAAATCTCTAGATCCGACGGTTGAGATTAAAACCCTAGAACCGACGGTGGAGATTAAACCAAGGCCTAAACCTAACTCTATATATATGGGAGAATGGGTTGGGCGAAAAAGAGTTTTTTTGGTTGATGGAGTTGGAGGTTTTGGAGATTAGGGTTTTGCCCATCAATGGATTGGGCGGCAAGAAACCCTAAGGAGGAAACCCTAATTAGATTAGGGATTGACTCCTTTGGTTGGGCAGCAAGGTTTGTAAGGAGAGGGGCGGCAACTATAGGAGAAGAGCTCTTCTTCTTCCTAGGTAAGGTGGCCGGTTCCTAGATCTCTTCCTTCCACCTTGGTTAGGCGGCAAGAAAGCCTAAGGAGGAAACCCTAATTAGGGTTTGGCTCCTATGGTTGGGCGGCTAGGGTTTGCAAGAAGGTGGGCGGCAACTATAGGAGAAGAACTCTTCTTCATCCTAGGGTGTGGCCGGCTCCTTCCTCTATTCCCTCCACCTTGACTGGCGCCCAACATATTTCCTTTCTCCTCTTCACTCCATCTTGGCCGGCGGCACTAGAAGCTAGGGTTTGGCCCTAGTTTGGTTCCTTGGTGGTTTCCATTTAGTTCTCTCTATTCTTGGGGCCGGCGGCATCAATCCTTTGTGGATTGGTGGTTGGCTCAAACAAGAAGGGAAGGAGAGTTCTTCTTTCTTGGATTGAAGAAGATCTAGGAAGCTTCAACTTGTGGAGGATCTTTGCCCACACGAAGTCTACAAGGAGGTTAGGACATACGATAGAAGATCAAGAGGTATAAAAGTTTTATAACTTTTATTATTGATCTTTGCATGATCTTATTATTTTGATTAGTATGTGTTGATTATACTAGTTTTCATTTGTATGTATTTGTATAATCATGGACCCCGAAGACAAACACAAAAACCGACGATCCGTCCGTCATCTCTTCCGCGGCTAACCAACTAGAAGAGTTGTGTTGCTTGAACAACTAGTTTGTTCAAGTGATCGCTCAAGTAGTTAGCACGACGATGAATTGGTTGTGCTTAGGAAACTCATCCCATCCGGATTAGTTTTCATTAGTGAAAATTTTAATCCGGGGACATGGGAGCCAATGAGCCTCCGAGCGAGCATGATTTCCAACAAGCCTTGCCGCCCAAGACTTCTAGCCGCCCAATGCTTCTCCAAAACCCTAGCTGCCCAAACCCTAATCCCCTTTCAATGTTCTTGCCGCCCACCCTTATGCCTCCTTTTATAGAGCTAGGCCTAAGCCTTCTTTTAATCTCCACCGTCGGTTCTAGGGATTTAATCTCAACTGTCGGATCTACAGATTTAATCTCAATCGTCGGACTTAGAGATTTAATCTCCACCGTCAGATCTAAAGATTTAATCTCCACCGTCGGATCTAGTGATTTAATCTCCACCGTCGGATCTAGAATTCTATTTTCCACAATCGGATCTAGGCTTCATGAGGGTTTTAAAATGCTACGATAGGGACCATGAGGAGGAGTTGGATCTTGGCCACCCAATGGATCAAGCCCACATAAAGTCCAATCCATTAATGATAATCCATTCCACTAGAGGATTATCATTGATCTACCTCACCAACCCACATCAGTTAATATGGGCTTCATATATTATTTGTACAAATGTCTCCCCGTGTTTAAGTTCTCGAATGTCCGTCAATTAATTAAATTACTGACAATTAACTAATCAACATCTAACTCCATAAGTAGTACCAATCAACCTTATCATCATGCCGGACCAAGTCCACCTTTAGGGTTTACATGATGAACCTTATGAGCTCCTCAAGGGGACATCATCATCCTAATATATAGGACATGGTTTTCTCCTATAATCAACGGCACACCATATAAATAATATCATTTTCCAACTTACCGAGCCTATCGAATTACTCTATAAATCTCGCCCACTGGTAAATCAAAGAACTGAATACTAAGTATATGTGTCCGTTATTATATCGGGATTAAGAGTATGTACAACATAATATATGAGGTCTAATACGATTATGTAGTCAGCAATAAATCGAATCACCTTTAAGTCGGTCCTGCTCAATACACACAAAATGTACTAGTGTAATTCTATGGTCAAGACAAACCAATACCAAATTACACTACAACCAATCCAATGGTTTGTCCATAACCATCTCGGTTGTGAGCCTTTACTTATACTTTATAAGGAGCTGATAACATGATATCTCGTGTGACACTACACACCATGTTATCTACAATATAATGTCTTAGACAATATGCATAACCATAAATATGCAAACAATGATCATGTGATTCTTATTTCAAAAATAAAGATGTTCATACAAAAGATAGATTTTCCAGTATACATCCCAACAATCTCCCACTTATACTAAAAGAATATGTTGTCCTCATACTACCATACATCTGATCTCCATTCCCTCCACATGTCTATCAAAAGCTCTCGCTGGAAGGGTCTTAGTGAAAGGATCTGCTAGGTTATCCTTTGATGCAATCTTGGAAACAACAACTTCTCCTCGCTTTACGATTTCTCGTATTAGGTGGTACTTACACTCTATGTGTTTACTTGCCTTATGGGCTCGTGGTTCCTACGAGTTTGCAACTGCACCTCAATTATCACCATAAATTGTGATAGTTCTGGGCAAACCAGGAATCACATCCAAGTCTATCAAGAAGTTCTTGAGCCACACAGCTTCTTTGGCCGCCTCAGAGGTCACCACATACTCAGCTTCCATGTTAGAGTCCGCCATGTATTTATGCTTGACACTCCTCCATACAATGGCTCCACCTCCCAAAGTAAGCACAAAACCTGAGGTAGACTTACTGTTATCCCTATCTGATTGGAAGTCAGAATCTGTGTAACCCATAGAGAGTAATTGGTCTGCCTGGTAAACTAGCATATAATCCCTAGTCCTTCTCAGGTACTTCAATACATGCTTTACCGCAGTCCAATGTCCCTGTCCTAGATTACTCTGATATCTGCTAACCATGCCCACGGCAAAATAGATATCCGATCTCGTACATAACATGACATACATGAGGCTTCCTACTATCGAAGCATAAGATACCGCCTTAATCTCCTCTATCTCCTTTGATGTTCTAGGACACATCTCCTTAGATAAAGAAACTCCATGCCTAAAAGGTAGAAAACCTTCCTTAGAGTTTTGCATGCTAAAACGATCCATAATGGTGTCTATGTATGAAGCTTGAGATAAGCACAACATTTTTTTCTTGCGATCCCTTATAACCTTGATCCCAAGGATGTGTCCCACTTCTCCCAAGTCCTTCATATCAAATTGTTTGGACAACCATACCCTTACGTCCGATAACACCTTGACATTGTTGCCAATTAACAAAATGTCAACTACGTATAGTACAAGAAATACAACTATGTTTCTGTCACATTTCTTGTATACACAAGACTCATCCAGACTTTGAATAAATCCATAAGACTGGATTACCTCATCAAAGCAGATGTTCTAAGACCTCGAAGCTTGCTTCAATCCATAAATGGACTGATTAAGCTTGCACACAAGATCCTCTTTGCCCTTTGCAATGAATCCCTCTGGTTGCTTCATATAGATGTTTTCCTCAAGACTTCCATTAAGGAAAGCTGTCTTGACATCCATCTGCCACACCTCATAATCCATATGAGCAACAATACATAAGAGAATCTGGATAGACTTAAGCATGGCTACCGATGAAAAGGTTTCCTCATAATCGATGCCCTCTTTCTGATTATACCCCTTCGCAATAAGCCTCGCTTTGAAGGTTTCATCCTTCCCGTCTATTCCTCTCTTTCTTTTGTAGATCCACTTTCATCCAATGGCTTTTACACCATTGGGTGGTTCTACTAGCTCCCAGACCTGATTTGAATCCAAAGATTCTATCTCAGAATTCATCACACTTTGCGAAGATGCAGCCTCTTGATCTTGGATCGCCTCATCATATGTCCAGGGATAAGGTTCATGTTCGCCAAGGATCAAATCAGAAGATTCTCCCAAGAACATGAATCTATTAGGTTGTCTAACAACCCTCCCATTACTACGAGGTATCACCTGTGTATCCTCTGTGACACGCGGTGTAGTGACTTGTGGTATATCCTCTTCTACTGGTGGTACTGAAGAAGTGACTTCCCCTCTCAATTCCTCAAGAACAGTCTTACTCATGGGCTTGTGGTTCATCACATAGTCTTCCTCTAGAAATCTGGCATTCGTGTTAACGATCACCTTCTGATCTCTAGGACTATAAAACAAACCACCTTTAGTTCCTCTAGGATAGCCAACGAACATGCACACTTCTGTATGAGGTTCCAACTTACCAGCATCTGCCTTCAGTACATGTGTTGGACTCCCCCAAATCCGAATATGTCTCAGACTAGGCTTTCGCCCAGTCCACAATTCTGTGGGAGTATAAGGCACTGATTTAAATGGAACCAAGTTCAGAATATACACTGTTGTATCTAGAGTATATCCCCAGAATGAATCTAGCAACTCAAAATAACTCATCATCGATCTAACCATCTCCATAAGAGTCCTATTCCTTCGCTCTGCTACACCATTCTGCCGGGGTGTGCCAGGTGCAGACAATTGAGATTGAATCCCAGCCTCTGATAAGTAATTCCTAAACTCTCCCAAGAGGTAGTCACCACCACGATTAGATCATAGTGTCTTGATACATTTACCTTGACGTTTCTCCACATCAGCCTTGAATTCTTTGAACTTGTCAAAACATTCAGACTTGCGGTGCATCAAGTAAATGTATCCATATCTTGAATAATCGTCTATAAAAGAGACGAAATAATCAAAACCACCTCTTGCCTGGAGAGACATAGGACCACACAAATTAGAATGAACCAATTCCAACACATCTTTGGTTCTATACCCCTTGGCCTTAAAAGGCCTCTTGGTCATTTTACCTTCCTAGCAAGATTCGCAGGTTGGGAAATCTTCCACCACTAATGAACCCAGAGGACCATCAGCTATCAACCTTTGAATTCTACTTAGGTTAATATGACCTAGCCTTAGATGTCAAAGATATGTTTGGTTCATCTTCGAAGGTTCTTTTCTCTTATTGGAATTAGAAGATGAGTTATTTACTTCTATTTGCATCATGGGAGTTTTTGGTTCAAGTGTATATAAATTTCCTATCAATGCACTAGAACAGATAATCTCCCTATTCCTTTTTATAACAACTCTGTCATTAAAAGAAATAGAATATCCATCCATAAACAATTTAGAAACCGAAATCAAATTCTTTCTAAATAAAGGTATGTAAAGGCAATTTTTAAGAACCAAAATTTTATTCCTCTCAAAAGACAAATAAACATCTCCCACTGTAACAACCGCCACCTTCGTGGCATCGCCCAAGTATATGGTAATCTCCCCTTTAGCCAGTCATCTAGTTTCCTGGAACCCCTACAAAGTATTGCAGACATGATCAGTGGCTCCCGTATCTACACACCAGGTACCGGTAGATAACACCGCTAAACATGTTTCAACGACTAGACCAAAAGATATACCTTTGTTCTACTTCCGATTGGGGCAGTCCTTCTTCCAGTGTCTAGTCTGCTTGCAAGTGAAGCACTTGCCTTTCGGCTTCTTCACTCCTCCCTGAGTTCCTCCCGCCACCTTTGCCACAGCTTGTTTCTTCTTCTTCTTGCCTTTCGGCTTAGAAGTAGAAACCTTTTGGGCAACGATGGCTTGTGCCTGAGCACTCTGACGAAAAAGCCCCTCTACCACCTGGAGTTCTGTCAGAAGTTCTTCCAACGAATACAAACTCTTGTTCATGTTGTAGTTCACACGAAACTGCTCAAAACTCCTAGGTAGAGACTAGAGAATGATATCGACCTGTGTTTCCCCATCGATCTCAGCTCCGAGGACTTCCAGCTCATTCGAATGAGCCATCATCTTGAGAACATGATCCCTCACGGGTGTTCCCTCGATGATGGTGGTTGTCATCAAGTTCCTCATGGCTTCCTGCCTAGCAACCCTATTTTGGTGTCCGAAAAGCTCTTTGAGATTGAGCATCATGTCATAAGCAGTGGGCATGGCTTGATGCTAATGTTGCAGTACATTTGACATAGATGCCAAAATGTAATATCGTGCCATCTCATTAGCCTTAATCCACTTCTTATAACTCTTCTTCTCCTTTTCCCTAGAATCATCCGCAGGCTTATGAGGGCACTCTTCGAGGAGTACATATTTGTATTCCTCAGCAGTCAAGACAATATCAAGAATCCTCTTCCAATCAACATAATTGGGTCCAGTAAGTTTATTTTCATTCAGTATCACAGCAAGAAGAAGTATGTCCTATCCTCCTCTTGGACGTTGTGTGGGCAACGATCCTCTAAGAGATGAAGCCACCTAGATCACGATCTTCTTTCCTTGCTCGCTCCAAACATGAAGAAGTATAGAAATGAAACTCCTCCCTATCTAAGACCGGCCACCAAGTCAAGAGACTTAATGATGCCGCCAGGCAAGGAATAGAGGAGGCAGAGGGCGCCGACCAAGGTCTCCAAGGATAAACCCTAACACTTGTTTCCACTGGCCAAGGAGAAGAGGAAGAGGGGAAGAGCGCCGACCAAGGTTGAGAGGAGGAAGAGGGGCGCCAACCAAAACCCTAGGAAGAAGGAAGCCTTGCCGCCCAATGCTTCTCCAAAACCCTAGCCGCCCAAAACCCTAATCCCCTTTCAATGCTCTTGCCACCCACGCTTATGCCTCCTTTTATAGAGGTAGGCCTAAGCCTTCTTTTAATCTCCACCGTCAGTTCTAGGGATTTAATCTCAACCGTCGGATCTAGAGATTTAATCTCAACCGTCGGACTTAGAGATTTAATCTCCACCGTCGGATCTAGAGTTCTATTCTCCACCATCGGATCTAGGCTTCATGAGGGTTTTAATAGGGTACGATAGGGACCATGAGGAGGAGTTGGATCTTGGCCACCCAATGGATCAAGTCCACATAAAGTCCGATCCATTAATGATAATCCATTCCACTAGAGGATTATCATTGATCTACCTCACCAACCCCCATAAGTTAATATGGGCTCCATATATTATTTGTACAAATGTCTCCCCATGTTTAAGATCTCGAATGTCCGTTGATTAATTAATTTACTAACAATTAACTAATTAACATCTAACTCCATGAGTAGTACCACTCAACTTTATCATCATGCGGGACCAAGTCCACCTGCAGGGTTTACATGATGAACCTTATGAGCTCCTCAAGGGGACATCATCACCCTAATATATAGGACATGGTTTCCTCCTATAATCAATGGCACACCATATAAAAAAATATCATTTCCCAACTTACCGAGCCTATCGATTTACTCTATGAATCTCGCCCATTGGTAAATCAAAGAAATGAATACTAAGTATATGTGCCCGTTATTATATCAGGATTAAGATCATGTACAACATAATATTTGAGGTCTGATTCGATTATGTAGTCACCAATAAATCAAATCACCTCTTAGTCGGTCATGCTCAATACACACAAAGTGTACTAGTGTAATTCTATGGTCAAGACAAACCAATACCAAATTACACTACAACCATACCAATGGTTTGTCCATAACCAACTCGGTTGTGAGCCTTTACTTATACTTTACAAGGAGCTGATAACATGATCTCCCGTGTGACACTACACACCATGTTATCTACAATGTAATGTATTAGAAAATATAAATAACCATAAATATGCAAACAATGATCATGTGATTCTTATTTCAAAAATAAAGATGTTCATACAAAATATAGACTTTCCAATATACATCCCAACATTATAACCCTAATCGACTTCCCCGAGTCAGCCTGAGTTCTCAAGTGCCAAACACCTGAGACCAGTCGACTAGTCTAAGATAGTAGTCAACTGGTATACCTCAAGTATGACTAACTCATACTTGAAGTCATACTCTAAGCCTAGATTAAACCTTCTAGCTTCTCCATCAACCTTGTACATCTAGGATCCCTCCGATTCCATGACTCTTTCATCCTTCCACTTGCCTTCAAAAGCTTCCTTCAGTTTCGTCATGATTTGGGTTCCTCCTTTGCCAAGGCCCACTTGGACTTTACGCTACCAAGACTAAATGCTTGGACTATGACTCACCTTTGAACTTCCTTGCAAGATCCACTTAGACATAGATCGCCAAGACTACAAGCTTGGACTTATACCACCAAGTCTACATTCTTGGACTTCTCTTGTCAAGGCTTCACCCATGGACTTTCCTTGCCAAGTCTTCACATTTGAACTTCCTTTGCCAAGGTTCACCCTTGGACTTTCCTGTCACTTAAACATTCATTATTGTTAGATCACAATTATTGCCAAACTTCAAATTATTATCCAAACACCAAAATACATTAATACTTGGGGCATTGTTGCAACAACAATCTTCCCATTTTTGATGTTTGACAATCATTTAAGTTAGGTCTTAAAATATACAATACGATCATAATATAAATCTAACTCAAATTTCCCCTTCTCCCCCTTTGATACACATCAAAAAAGAGAAGGACAAATATCAAATAAATACATTTATAAATAAGATTGATTATGCCTTGAACTAAGGTATAGAATATACTTAAAGCTCTCCCTTAATTAATCCATGACATATTTTATCATGTGTGAATAACATGTCGAGCAAAGCATTTAAACCACAAGTAAGAGTTATTCCTAATTTTACACTAACAATAAAACATATGCATATAGGTTTTGAGTTTATAAAGATATCATAGGAAGGCTCCCCCTAAACCAATGCATCAATTAGTCATATTCCCCCTAATTGTTATCATTACATCGTTGCACTAATCATAACACATGGTAGAGAGGGTCTAGAATTTATTTTCGATGCTGAAGTTAAGCTTGTGGAATAAAACCCAATCATACCAGTCGACTACTGGAATCACCAGTCGACTAAATTCTGCATCAGTCGACTGGAATTTGCTAAAATCTATAGACTAGATTTTCAGATAGAATTCCAAAATGCACAAGAAAATATAGAGATGTCAAATATTCATGAAATTTTACACACATTTTTCAAGTCATTTTCTATCAAGGAAAAAAAATTTTAAAATTATATTTTTTTTTCCATATTTTAAAATTGATACAAACTTGAAAAGTAGCAAAAGCTCTAAAGATTTTTCAAAACTTTATATCACTTTTGCTTAGCAAGTAAAAATTATTTTTCAAAATATGATAAACATGGTATAAAAGTTATTTTATTTGGTATTTCCAACCATGTTCGTAAAGCTATGTGCACATCAATTGTACACAAGTCTTCCCAATGATTGGTCCAATTAAAGATTAATGTCTCTAGATGACACTTTGGTTCAAAGTAATTTATCATAACAAGCATGATGTATTGGTGCAGGGGCACTGAATAATCGAACCTAGGTTTTGATAATGACAAAGATTCAAAGTTAAGCTATTTTGTTATCTCATATATGCTAAGTGTGCAAGTATTATATTAGGCTTTGCTAAGGTCAATGACACCAGGAGAATCTCAGAAGGAGAAACCTCAGTGGTCAAGTGACTGGAAGCTAAGTGATAGGTCAGAAGGACCAAAGGTAAGGTTCAGGTGTGGAGTGATGGTAAGGATGTATCCTCCATATAGGGACAACCTTAGGCATTGATCTGACTAAGACTTTCAGAGGAAAGTCTAAGTTGAGATCGGATGGTAAAGGACCATCTTATATATATAGGTCTTGTGATAAGTTTGTTTTATGAGCTTTCTATCATATTGACGAGCAATTAGTTTAAATCCCGAGCAGTCAGTGCAATTGTTGAGCAGTCAGTGTAAATCTTGAGCAGTCAATGCAATTGTCGAGAAGTCAATGTAAATCCTGAGCAATCAGTGCAATTGTAGAACAGTCAATCTAAATATCAAGTAGTCTATCATTATGGAGAAAAAGTCACTTCGATCAACCGAACGGTCAGTATAAATTCTGAGCGACCAATACAAATATCGAGCGGCCAATATAATTTCTGAGTAGGAAGTTCAAATACTAACTGGGAAATATGTGTGACTCAGTGTCAGTCGACTGATGTTGGACTTCAGCCAAATAATGTCTGCGAATCATCCAAAACACAAAGTCGCGAATTGGATCAGTTAAACCTACCACCTCAAGAGAAGATAAGTTGCTACCTTAAGATAAGATCCACGAGTTTTAGATCTAGATATGGAATTAGTTCAAGGCACTAGGCTATAGGAATAGAGCTAAATCACTATTCTGAAGATAACTGAATAACTGAAAAACTACTCAAAAGTGTTGCATCAAGTCGAAGTTCTAATCTCTGCTCAGCAACGTTGCTACGTCGTGACAACTTCCAACTTCAAGTTCCTGCAGTTGGTATTATTTTGCTTATTGTTACTTAATCTTTAATTGCTAGGAGGAAAGGTAGGATTGTTACCTTGTCCTCCACATCACTCTATAATCGGTATGTCTCTTACGTCGAATGAGGAAGAGACTGTTTGTCTCTTACCTCATCAACTTGTCTCTTGGAGTGTGATCTGTGGACCAATACAATGAAGAAACAAATTAAAGTGGATGCCAAGGAAACCCAAATTTTACAATGCGGTCTATCAAAAGAGGAGCTCAACCGCATTGGCCCCTTCATCAGCACTAAAGATTTGTGGGATAAACTTACTGAGCTCAACGAAGGAACCTCTAATACAAAGGTATGTAAAAGGGATTTACTTCTAAATAAATTATTTAATTTGAAAATACATGACAACGAGACTATGAGTCAACTTCATGCTCGCATCGAAGACATCCTAAATGACCTCCATTCGATCGGACAGAAGGTGGAGAATCACGATATTATAAGCTACGCACTTAAGGCCTTCCCTAGGACTACATTGTAAGCATCAATGGTTGATGCTTACAAAGTGTCCCAGGATCTTTCTAAGATTAGATTAGATGAACTATTTTCTGAATTTGAATTACACAAACAAGCTAATTCGGCTATAGTCGAGAAAAGTATAGCTCTGTTTGCAAGGAAAAAGAAAATAAAAGGTAAACCAACTTCCGAAGATGATGAGTCCGATTCGGATCTAGACGCTGAATTGGAAATGGAGATCGTAAACCTTATTCAAAGACTAATCAAGAAAAGAAGGCATACAAACAAGTTAGATAAAGAAAAAAATCCTGAGACAAATCAAAAGGTCAAGCAAGACTACAAGTGCTACGAATGCAACAAGAAGGGTCATTTCATAGCCGACTACTCCAAACTAAAGTCAAAATCTAACAAGAAGGCTCTTAGAGCAACATGGGAAGAATCATCGAATGAAGAAGAAAGAGAACAAATCGGTAACCTCATCCTCATGCCAAGACCCTCCTAATCCAATTTTGAGTCAGAATATGAGTGCGAGTCCAACTCCGAGTCTGAGACAAGCCATAGATCCGTATCCATTTTTGAAGGTTCAGTAAAGGTACACCGCTCTACAATTAGAAACTCATATACTGCAATTAAATATTTGAATAAAAATTTAACTAAGTCCGATTCTAAGGTCAATTATCTTCTTAAGGAAGTTGAAACCCTTAAGAAAACTAATTTAATTTCTTCAACTAGTCACATTCAAGAAGGAACCTGAACTCGAGTCAAGACACTTGAAAAAGAGAATTCCTCCTTGAAAGGACAAGTTCAAGATCTTATGAAAACATTGGAAAAGTTCACGTTGGGATCCAAAGGTCTCGACCTAATACTTGGGTCTCAACGTGTTGTGTACAACAAGACCGGACTCAGATTTAGAGTAGAAAATAGATCTTTTATTTCACTCATAAATCATTATGGTAAAGGAGTCCAAGCATGGGTCCCCAAGTCGAGTATAAAAACACAACTAGCGTCAACCAAGTATTGGGTTCCCAACCATCAAATCCACTATGTGGACAGACCATATCGATTCAATGATCTAGGGGGAGCCAATACTAAAATTGTGCGCTCAATTACTTGATTAATTTAACTTT
Organism: Wurfbainia villosa; assembly: GCA_025175895.1. NCBI lineage: Eukaryota > Viridiplantae > Streptophyta > Magnoliopsida > Zingiberales > Zingiberaceae > Wurfbainia > Wurfbainia villosa. Next base: position 87,399,286 of record CM045997.1, read on the forward strand.
GCATGCTTAGTTAGTTTTTATCTGCTTGACTTAGAATGGCTAGATAATACTAATAGTTAATTAACCTTGATAACATAGTATCAGGACGCGATGAGATGATAGTACATTAGGAAAATGAAGTCTCGTATATTCGGGTTAGATAAGAAGTATCTAGCTTGGTACACTTGGCAAAGTGGAACTAGTTAAAGCTACCTCACCACATCCTAAACTAGTTAAACAAGGATGTAATCCTAAAGTGAATTAAGTGCACAGTTTCTTAAGATTAACTGTCTAAGGAAGTGGTCATTGTTCCGATCAAAGAAGGCCTCTGTGCCTCGCCACAACTTGGAAGATATCTTTTGAAAAGTTCACTTAACTAACTTAAGGTTAAATCCGAATCTAACCCAAGGTTAATTAATTTTCAAATCATTAAAATTAACTAAGTAAAATTAAAAAGGCATCTCACAGAACATAAAAGATTAACCTGATTGACCATATAGATTGGGTGAGATGAAAGCTAGAATAAAATTTTCTAAAACCAATTTAAAATTCCAATATCCGATCCAACTAATTTATGTGTATGATCAATGGATGTTGGACAGTGGGTTCTCTAGACACATGATCGGAGACCGACTGAAATTTACGAAGTTCAAATTCAAAAAACATGGATCAGTATCCTTCGAAAATAATGGAAAACTCAAGATCATCATATTAAGTGATTATGAGCTAAATTTAGATTTTTTTATACGCAAAGTATTATTATTCAAAAATTTTGACTTTAATCTTCTAAGTATAAGTCAACTTTGTGATAGTGGATATAAGGTTAAATTTTCATCAAATTATAGCTTAATTAGAAAAATTGATTGCTCAGAAGTCATACTTAAAGGACTTAGGAAAAATAACATTTATACCATAGACCAGCCAACTTCTTCGATCAAGTGTCTAATGACACAGCAAGAGGAATCGTGGTTGTGTCACAAGAGAATGCCCCACATCCATCCAAGACTTATTTCGAAAATAAGTAATAATGGGCAAGTTAGAGGTCTACCCAAATAAAGTAATTTAGAAAATAAAGTGTGTGATGTTTGCCAACAAGGAAAACAAACTAAAACCTCACATAAATTAACTAATTCAGATAGAACCAAGAGTGTACTTAAGCTCCTACACTTGGATCTATTTGATTCATATGGGGTCAAGTCACTAAGTGGTAGTCAATACTGTTTGGTAATAGTAGGTGACTCCTCTAGGTTAACTTGGGTTAGGTTTTTAAAACATAAAAGTGAAACAATTGATCAATTTATCAATCTCTGTAAATTATTAGAAAATGAAAAGAATTTGAAAATTAAACGAATTAGAAGTGACCACGGAGGAGAATTTGAAAATTATAGGTTTAATAAATTTTGTATACAAAATGGGTATCACCATGAGTTCTCCTATCCGAGAACTCCTCAACAAAATTGGTTAGTCGAAAGGAAAACTAGAACTACAGGAAGCTTCTAGGACAATGTTAAATGAGTATAAATTAAATGATAGGTTTTGGACCGAGGCAATAAATACCATAAGTTATGTTCAAAATAGAATATTAGTAACAAAATGTCATAATAAAACTCCTTATGAATTATATTACATCAAAATATCAAATATTAAATATTTTCAGATTTTTGGATGTAAAGTACATATATTAAATACCAAAGACGATTTAGAAAAATTTACTTCAAAATTAGTGGATGGTGTATTTGTAGGTTATTCGACTACTAGTAGAGCCTATAGGGTATATAATTCAAATACATTAAAAATCGAAGAAAATATTAATGTAGTATTTAATGAGGATAATAATCCTCCTAAACCTAAAACAACAATCAACTTTACTAATGAAAGCCTAGATGATGAAGATAGAATTGAGGTCAACCAACAAGATAAACTTAATACTAACCCTAATACAAGAACATCTAGAATAAGATCTGACCATCCAATAGACCAAGTTTTGGGTGATCCTGCTCAAGGCAGTAGGACTCGAGCCTCTTATAGAAATTTAAGTCAAGTCTCATTCATATCCAAGATTTAACCAAAATCTACAGATCAAGATCTTCTTGATCCCGACTGGATCATTGCTATGCAAGAAGAGTTAGCTCAATTCACAAGAAACAAAGTTCGGGACTTAGTACCAGCACCTAAGGACAAAACTATTATAGGTACTAAGTGGGTATTTTGGAATAAGCTTGATGACAAGGGTGAGATTGTTAGGAATAAAGCAAGATTAGTTGCTAAAGGGTACAATCAAATAGAGGGATTAGACTACGATGAAACTTACGCATCAGTAGAAAGACTTGAGTCTATTAGGATGTTGTTTGCATATGCCGCACATAAAGGATTTAAATTATTTCAAATGGATGTAAAGTCGGCATTTCTAAATGGTCTTATTAAGGAAGAAATATACGTAAGCCAACCTTCAGGATTTGAAGATATAACTCAACTAGATCATGTTTTTAAACTTAGAAAAGCTTTATACGGACTAAAATGAGCACCTAGGGCATGGTATGAAATATTAACAACTTACCTAATATCAGAAGGGGTTATACAAGGTTTAGTTGATCCTACATTATTTGTAAAAACCTTCATAAAAGAAATTTTTATAGCTCAAATTTAAGTAGATGATATTATTTTTAGTTCAACAAATAGTACATTTTTAAATGAATTTGTATCATTAATGGAGAATGAATTTGAATGAGTTTAGTAGGCGAACTCAATTTTTTCTTAGGATTACAAATAAAACAATAAAAAGAGAAAACTTATGTGTATCAAAATAAATATTCTAGAGAATTAATTAAAAAGTTTGGCATGAAAAATGCTAAGGAAATTAGTACACCCATGAAAACTAATGTAAAAATTGTTAATGACTTAGAAGGAAAACTAGTAGATTTAAAATAATATCGGAGTGCAATAGGTAGCATTGTGTACTTAACCGCAATGTGACCTGATATACTTTTTGCAGTAGGCATGTGTGCAAGATTTCATTCTTACGCTAAAGAATCACACTTAACCCTAGTTAAAAGAATTCTTAGATACATTAAGGGAACATTAAATGTAGGAATATGGTACCCTAGGACTAATAACTTTGAGCTAATTTGATACTCTAACTCAGATTATGCCGGTTGTAATCTCGATAGGAAAAGCACAAGTGGCAATTGCCAACTTCTAGGAAACCTAGTCAGTTGGTCTAGTAGAAAACAACATTCTATTGCATTATCTACTACCAAAGTTGAGTACATAGCGATGGGTGAGTGTGTAGTTCAACTTCTATGGATGAAACACACTCTAAATGATCGACAACTAAACTTTAAGGATACTAGAGTTATGATAGACAACATTAGCTCAATCAACCTAACTAAAAAACCAATACAACATTCAAGAACTAAACACATAGAAATTAAACATAAATTTGTTAGGGAACATGTAACAAATGGTGAAATAAAATTGGATTATATTGAATCTAAATCAAACTTAGCTAACATTTTTACTAAACCATTACCTAAAGCAGAGTTCAATTCACTTAGACGAAAACAAGGTATGTGCTTAGTAGAGTAGGAATTATTTATTTTTACTACTTATCTATCATTTTTCGCTTATGCTACATGGAGCTACCATAGGACTTAACGTAGAATGCATGTGCTTATAGTTTTAAGGAGCTAACACATCTCACAACACATAGGGTTAATGTGATTGTGTACTGAGCTACGTAGATGGGTGTGAGATGTTAGAACCTTACTGCTGATTCAAGATGTAGAACAAGTGCATCAACATAAATCATGGAGTATAATTTTTCAAAATAATCATCTCTAACCAAGACTTATTGATTATCTAATATCAATTGAGTCAGGACAGAGTTGAACATTCTTATTAGGACAATTTATTAGCTGAGTTATGTTGAAAATATTATTTTTTTAAAAGGGCACATGTAAGGATTCATAAAAACTTATAATTATGTCCCTTATCTTTTGAACTTATAATGTGTCTTTTTTGGTTTTAGAGTTTGAATTTGCGCAAGAGTTTCTTCCTTTATATATGTTCAAACATTAATCTTAGAAAGGCATGTTGGTGCAGTAGGCACCTAAGTCGAACTTGAGTTTTGATTATAGCAAACGATACAAAGTTAAGCTCATGTCGTTATCTCACGAGCTGAATCGAGTGTGCAGAAGATTGCTATAGCTGGAGCTGAAGGCTAGCGACACCCGGAGGAAGCCGCGGTGGTCGGGCGACACTCGAGTGACTTCGGAGGGAGCCGAAGGAATCGAGTGGAAGGCCAGAAGCAAAAGCAACAAGTAAGTATCGAGGTAAGCTCGTGTGTGCGAGCGTAAGTGAGGTAGTATCCTCGTTACGGGGATGATCTTAAGGGTAGATCCGACCAAAGACATCCTATAGATGGTCTAGGTTGAGATCGGATAGTCGACGACCGTCGAAATTATGTTTTTGTTGAGCTATCTTTGACTTGCGGAAGCATCGTCATTGCCCGACTTGGAGGACTCGACGTCGCCAATCGATCGACTACCGAGGTCGGCCTCGATCGATGCCATCACGATCGATGATGGCCATTAGTCGACTGATGGTCAATGATCAGATTCGAGGAGTCAAGGCTTATCACCCCATTTCAAGGAGTTTTTGTGTCCATTTGTGATTGGTTGAAGACCCATTCGATGAGGGGCTCAAAGGCTATAAAAGGAGGGCTTGTCTTAGGGTTTTTTATCAATTAAAAAGCTTCCAAGTGCTTCCGATATGCTCCGACTCTCCGACATCCCTACGACGAAGCGCTGCCGAGACGACAACTAGAGCTTCAACCTCCATCCTTTGAAGTCGTCGGTAACGAAAGTTTGAATCATATTTCAGTTTATAAGTTGTTCTTATTTCGAGCTTTAAATCATATCAAGGAGAGGGGGAGTGTCCCTCTACCTTGAGCTTTTATCATCTTGTGTATCCGTCTAACTCCTACCTCCAACGAGGAGGAGCTTTTTAGTAGTTTGCCCTCCGTACGTGGTCAAGGACCACTAGGGCCTTAGAGTAGTAGCCTTCGGCTACGAACCAAGTAAAACCTTTGTGTCTATTGTCTCTATTTTTGTTTTTATCTTCCACTGTGTCTACTCGCGTTTTAACGAAAAATTTCTATCGCTATTCACCCCCCCCCTCTAGCGATCCGATCGATCCAACAATTGGTATCAGAGCCGGGGGTGCTTAGATTTGGTGAAACCACCAATCTAAAATTTTTTTTACAGATTTGTTTTTCGTTCGTTTAAATTTTTCTCCCGCACTACTAATCCAAGACGAAGTCTTGGTACTCTTCGTTTGGTTTTGTTTTGCAAGTATTGATTGCCTTCGGAGTACCTCACGATCAAACGAACATAACTTTTGCTACAAGTGGACTCAGGAAACGATCTACCCACCAAATCGAAGCTCTCGCAGATATCTACACTTCTTATGGGGGTTTACCCCCGTAACAAGCTGTTTTCATCCTCAAAAATCGACGTTTAGTAGCCTTTCGGGGACATCGAAGGTTGTGAGTACTTACTTTTTATTTAGTTTCTTATTTCTTTGCTTAACTTTCTATTTTTCGTTTGTTTCTTTTTATTTCCCGCACTACTAATCCAAGACGCAAGTCTTGGTACTTTCGTGTGTTTTTGTTGTTGCTAGGTTTTCGTTTTAGTCTCCTTGTCTTTTTGTTCTAATGGCCCATCTCGAGGGTTTTAGCATTGTCTGACCTCCGTTTTACAACGGAGATGATTTCCGTTACTGGAATGGTCGGATGGAATGCTTTCTCAAAACCCAAATCGAGATGTGGATCATAATTCAAACGGGTTTCACACTTCCGACTAATGAAGTGGGTGACTCCTTGGATTATGATCAATGGACCGTTGCAACAAAATGACAAGTCGAAGCCGATGCCAAGGCAACACAAATCCTCCAATGCGTCTTGTCCAAGGAGGAGTTAAATCGCGTCGGCCCCTTCATCAGCGCAAAGGACCTATGGACAAAGCTAGTAGAGCTACACGAAGAGACCGATGAAGCCAAGGTATGTAAACGTGACCTTTTGTTCAATAAACTATATAACCTAAAAATGCAAGAACACGAGTCCGCGACGCAACTCCACGTCCGTGTCCAAGACATAGTCAATAACCTACACGCAATCGGGCAAAAGGTCGAAAATCGCGACCTTATAAGGTATGTCCTAAACTCTTTTCCGAGGACTACCTTGTGGGCATCCATGGTCGATGCCTACAAGGTCTCCAAGGATCTTTCTAAACTTAGGTTAGATGAACTTTTTTCTGATTTCGAACTTCATGAGCAGTCTAACTCAGAACCCGAGAAGGGTATAGCACTTTTTGTAGGTTCGAGGAAGAAAACCGCAAGCAAGCCACCCCCGAAGGAAGAAGAAGATGAGTCGGATTCGGAGGTCGACTCGGAAATGGAAGCCGAACTAGTCAACCTAGTTCGGAGGATAGTCAAGGGCCGAAAATGAGCCGTCACTCGACCCAACGAAGGTAAGCCTAAAAGTTCAAACATAAGATGTTATGAATGCAACAGGTTTGGACACATTAAGTCCGAGTGCCACAAACTCAAGAGCAAGGCACCAAAACATAAAAAGGCACTCAACGCTACTTGGGAAGAAGCCTCCGAGGAAGAAGACAACGATCGAGTCCTTATGGCTAAACCGGTGGAATCGGAGGCAGTCGGGAAGGAACGAATCGTAAATCGAAGACGAGTCGGACTACGAAACACTATTCAAGACAAGCCACGGATACGCATCCGGTTCAAAAGATACACTCAAGGTAAGTTGGTCTCTTATTAATACTCTTTATAGTGCAATTAAGTTTTTAAATAAAAAGTTAGCTAAGTCCGAGTCCAAGGTCGAGACCCTGGTTGAGGAAGTTAAACTCCTCAAACACGAGGTCTCCCTAACCTCTTCGACTAGTTGAGTTCAAGAGAAGGACTCAACTCGAGTTGAAAAACTCGAAGTTGAGAACTCACTCTTGAAAAGTCAAGTCGAAGATCTTAGGAATACGTTGGAAAGGTTTACTTTGGGATCCAAAGGACTTGACCTCCTACTTGGATCGCAAAGGGCCTTGTACAACAAGGTCGGGCTAGGGTTTAGCTCAAACACGACCAATAAGTCGTATATGTCAATCGTAAGTAGACATAGAAAACGTGTCCAAGCTTGGGTCCCTAAGACCACCTTGATTTCAAACTTAGGATCAAACCAGTACTGGGTTCCCAAGGACCAAATCCACTATGTGGAGAGACCGAATCAATTCAACGGTCCAGGGGGAGCTAGTACGAAATTTGTTTGTGTCTTAACTTAGAAATTGCATGCTTAGGTTTTTATTTAGTTTGATTTTTCTTTTTAGAATGGTTAGATAGGACTATAACTCGTCAATACTTGATAACATAGCACCAGGACGCGGCGAGATGATAGTACATTAGGAAAGTGGAGTCTTGTGTATTCGGGCTAGATAAGACGTATCTAGTTCGGTGCACTTGACCGAGCGGAACTAGCTGAAGCTACCTCGCCGTATCCTAGACTAGTTAGACCAGGAAGTGGTCTTAGGTGAGTCAAGTCTCTATTTTCTTGAAAATGGCTTTGTCTAAATAAGTGGTCGTTGTTCCGATCAAAGAAGGCCTCTGTGCCTCGCCACGACCTGGAAGCCAAGATCTTGAAAAGGTGACTTGATGAGCCCAAGGTCAAATCCGAATCTAACGCAAGGTTGACAAGTGTTTAAGTCATTAAATTTAATTCAACTAAAATTGGAAGTCATCTCACAAGAACATATAGGATTAACATGTTTGATCATGTAGACATGGGTGAGATGATTTAGGTTAATAATTTTTCAACCAATTTTTAATAAATCCAATATCCGATCCAACTACCTTGCGTGTAGGATCAATGGATGTTGGACAGTGGTTGCTCCCGACACATGACCGGGGATCAACTCAAGTTTTCGAAGCTTCGATTCAAACGACAAGGATTGGTAGCCTTCGGAAATAACGGCAAGCTCAAAATCATCGGATCAGGTGATATTGAGCTCAATTCAAATTTTGTTATTCAAAATGTTTTATTAGTAGAAAAGTTTCAATATAATTTACTTAGTGTAAGCCAATTGTGTGATAATAACTAAAAGGTCATATTTCTAGAAAATGAATGCGTAATTAATACCAATGAAACCTCTAAAACAATTCTTAAAGGGACTAGAAATAACAACATTTACACGATCAACTTAACTAACTCCTCAACTAAGTGTCTTATGACACGGCAAGAGGAATCATGGTTGTGGCACCGATGACTCGGTCACTCACACCCAAGACTCATCCACAAGATGAGTCAGAGTGATTTAGTCAGAGGTTTGCCTAACCTCAATAACTTGGATAATAAAATATGTAATGCTTGTCAACAAGGTAAACAATCTAGGACACAACATCAACTAACTAGTCAAGAACGAACCAAAAGTGTGCTTGAGCTCCTACACATGGATCTATTTGATTCACACAGAGCTAAGTAACTTAATGGAAGTAAATTCTGCTTAGTCATAATTGATGACTATTCTAGATTTACTTGGGTTAGGTTCATCAAACACAAAAATGATACCCTAGATCAATTAATCAATCTATTTAAGTTAATAGAAAATCAACAAAGCATTAAAATCAAAAGACTTAGGACTGATCATGGTGGTGAATTCGAAAACCATAGGTTTGTGCACCTAAATGGATACCACCACAAGTTCTCTTGCCCTAGAACTCCACAACAAAATGGCCTAGTAGAACGCAAAAATAGAACCCTACAAGAAGCCGCTAGGACAATGTTAAATGAGTATAACCTACCCGATAGGTTTTGGGCGGAAGCCGTGAGTACGGCATGCTATGTACAAAATAGAATCCTTATGGTAAAGAGGCACCTTAAGACCTCATACGAGATTTATCATGATAAAATACCTAACATCAAGTACTTTAGGGTATTTGGATGTAAGGTACATATCCTAAACACTAAGGATTACCTAGGGAAATTTACATCCAAAACCACGACCGGAATCTTTCTAGGATACTTGACTACAAGCAGATCTTATAGAGTATATAACCATGACACCCTTAAAGTCGAGGAGACTATCAATGTAGTATTTGATGAAGGACACGAACCTACAAAACCCCCGGCAACCCCAATTAGCGAGCCGACTCATACTAGACCTAACTCTGATCCGGAGATCAGGTCTAGTGTTAATTCTAACCTAAGTCAACCAAGTCACTCTATCGACCAAGTGATAGATGACTCCAACCAAACTAGAACTCAAACAAGCCATCCTATGTATCAAGTTGTAGACTCAAACCCAAATCCAACTAGGACCCAAACGAATCATCCTATTGACCAAGTGATAGGTGATCCAAGTCTAGGAGTTCGAACTAGAGCCTCATACAGAAACCTTAGTCAAATATCTTTGATTTATAAAATTGAACCCAAAACTATTGACCAAGCTCTTCTTGATCCCGATTGGATTATTGCAATGCAAGAAGAGTTGGCTCAATTCACTAGGAACGAAGTATGGGAATTAGTACCACCACCTAAAGATAAAACAATCATTGGAACAAGGTGGGTGTTTAGAAATAAAATTGATGATAAAGGTGGAGTAGTTAGAAATAAAGCTAGACTAGTTGCTAAAGGGTTTAGTCAAGTCGAAGGTTTAGATTACGACGAGACCTATGCCCCAGTAGCTAGATTAGAGTCCATTCGAATGCTATTAGCATATGCAGCACATCGAGGATTTAAGTTGTTTCAAATGGATGTGAAATTTGCATTCTTAAATGGATACATTAAAGAAGAAGTTTATGTTAGTCAACCCCCTGGTTTCGAAAGTTTAGACAAACCGGATCATGTCCTTAGATTAAAGAAAGCTGTTTATGGACTTAAACAAGCTCCGCGAGCTTGGTACGAGAGACTTTCGATTTATCTTATGTCCAAAGGCTTTAACCAAGGTGTCGTTGACCCAACCCTTTTCGTAAAAACCTTAGGTAAAGACATATTCATAGCCCAAATATACGTAGATGATATTATTTTCGGAACCACCAACTCAATCCTACTAAATGAGTTCATTTCACTTATGGAAAGTGAATTTGAAATGAATTTAGTAGGCGAGTTAAGTTTCTTCTTAGGTCTACAAATTAAACAAACTAATGATGGAATATACCTACATCAACGCAAATATACTAGGGAATTAATTAAACACTTTGGAATGCAAGACGCTAAAATTATTAATACCCCAATGGCAACTAATGTGAATATAGAAGAAGATTTAATCGGAAACTCAATTGATTTAAAATACTATAGGAGCATAATAGGGAGTCTCCTCTACTTAACTGGCCAGGCACTGATATCCTATTTGCAGTAAGTATGTGCGCAAGGTTCCAAACCGGTGCCAAGGAGTCTCACCTAACTCTAGTCAAGCGTATCCTTAGATATCTAAAGGGTACACTTAATGTCGGTATTTGGTACCCTAGATCTACCGAGTTCGAACTAATCGGCTACTCTGATTCAGACTATGCCGGCAGTAAGCTTGATAGAAAGAGTATGAGTGGTTGTTGTCAACTTCTCGGCTCGAGTCTAGTGAGTTGGTGCAGTAGGAAGCAACACTGTGTTGCCTTATCTACCACCGAATACGAATACATCGCGATGGGTGAGTGTGTCACGCAGCTTCTTTGGATGAAGCACACTCTCCGCGATTTTAAGTTAGACTTTACCAACACAAAACTCCACGTAGATAACATTAGTTCAATTAACCTTACTAAGAATCCGATATGTCACTCTAGGACTAAACATATAGAGGTCAAACACCATTTCATTCGAGAACATGTGGCCAACGGAGCCATACAACTCGAATACGTCGAATCGAAGTCTAACTTGGCAAACCTATTTACTAAACCCCTACCCGTAGCCGAATTCAGTCTATTAAGATGAAAATTGGGCATGTGCGTAGTAGAATAGGACTTTGCAAATTATATTACTACTATTTCTTACTTTTCATTTTTCATGGAACTAGTATAGGACATACCTTAGATATCATGCACCTATAGATTTAAGGAGCCAATACATCTCACAACACATAGGAATAATGTGTTTGTGTACTTAGCCACGTAGATGGGCGTGAGATGTTAGGACCTTACTCCTGGTTCCAGATGTAGAGCTAGTGTATCGTTATGAACCACGGAGTATAATCATACATACTAATCGACTCTGACCAGGACTGGTTGATCTTTCATATCAATCAAGCCAAATATGAGTCGAATATTTTATAGATGAACTTATTTTCAGTATATTATTTTCAAAATAATGTGGAACATGCTTGGACTTTAAATTTAACACTTATTTTTGTTTTCCACACACACCCTCACTCTTTTCGATATATGGCAAAAGGGGGAGAAAAAGGTCAAAGTTAAGGGGTCAAAATTTTTTTTATAACTTAACTCTTACTTCACATTTAAACCAAAAGTTAACTCTAATTTTTGAAAACTTATTTAACTTTTAACAAAAGGAAGTAAAGGCCAAGTTAAGAGAATTCTTAACTTAAACTTATGTGTGCCATCAACGTAAACATTATGCCGTTAATGCTTTACTTAAAGGGGAGAACTTAACTTAAACGTTTTACTAAGGCCAACTTTAAGTAATTACTTAAAGCAACCCTCAAGGGGGAGGATCAAGGTCTTTCTTCAAGACTCACCCTCGGTCAAGGGGGAGGTTTCCTCAAGGGGGAGTACTTGAAGAAAATCCTTACTACTCCAACTTAATCTTCTTTATTTTTTGTTTGTTTCTAATGCACATTATTCTTCATGCTTGCTATTTACTTAACTTTGTATGTGGGTTTGCCATAAATCAAAAAGGGGGAGATTGTTGGTGCAGTAGGCACCTAAGTCGAACCTGAGTTTTGATTATAGCAAACGATACAAAGTTAAGCTCATGTCGTTATCTCACGAGCTGAATTGAGTGTGCAGAAGATTGCTATAGCTGGAGCTGAAGGCTAGCGACACCCGGAGGAAGCCGCGGTGGTCGGGCGACACTCAAGTGACTTAAGAGGGAGCCGAAGGAATCGAGTGGAAGGCCAGAAGCAAAAGCAACAAGTAAGTATCGAGGTAAGCTCATGTGTGCGAGCGTAAGTGAGGTCGTATCCTCGTTACGGGGATGATCTTAAGCGTAGATCCGACCAAAGACATCCTATAGATGCTCTAGGTCGAGATCGGACGGTCAACGACCGTCAAAATTATGTTTTTGTTGAGCTAACTTTGACTTGCAGCAATCATCGCGATCGCTACGAGGACTCGATTGCCGTCAATCGATCGGCTGAGGTCGCGACCTGACCGATCGATGTCGCCATCAGATCGTGATGATAGCCATCGGTCGTGATGGTCAATGATCGGTCAGTCACGGCTTATCACCCCCTCTCCAGGAGTTTGTGGGTCCATTTGGGATTGGTTGAAGACCCATTCGATGAGGGGCTCAAAGGCTATAAAAGGAGGGCTTGTCTTAGGGTTTTTCATCAATTAAAAAGCTTCCAAGTGCTTCCGATACGCTCCGACTCTCCGACATCCCTACGACGAAGCGCTGTCGAGACGACGACTAGAGCTTCAACCTCCATCCTTTGAAGTCGTCGATAACGAAAGTTTGAATCATATTTCAGTTTATAAGTTGTTCTTATTTCGAGCTTTAAATCATATCAAGGAGAGGGGGAGTGTCCCTATACCTTGAGCTTTTATCATCTTGTGTATCCGTCTAACTCCTACCTCCAACGAGGAGGAGCTTTTTAGTAGTTTGCCCTCCGTACGTGGTCAAGGACCACTAGGGCCTTGGAGTAGTAGCCTTCGGCTACGAACCAAGTAAAACCTTTGTTTCTATTGTCTCTATTTTTGTTTTTATCTTCCGCTGTGTCTACTCGCGTTTTAACGAAAAATTTCTATCGCTATTCACCCCCCCCCTCTAGCGATCCGATCGATCCAACAAGGCACCCCTTATGGAATTATTTTTGATATATGGCAAAGGGGGAGAGAGAGGTTAAAAGTTAAGAGGTTAAAGGGTTAAACATTTTCAAAAAGCAGTTGTTTCTCAAAACTAAAAGTAGTTGTTTTTCAAAACTCACCTAGGGTTAAGGGGGTGGTAAAGGTGGAGCTTACTACTGATTTTCTCTTAACTTTGAATTCGTTTGCCATAGATCAAAAATGGGGATATTGTTGGTTTAGGGGCACCGGATAATCGAACCTAGGTTTTGATAATAGCAAAGATTCAAAGTTAAGCTATTTTGTTATCTCATATATGCCAAGTGTACAAGTATTTTATTAGGCTTTGCTAAGGTCAATGACACTAGGAGAATCTCGGAAGCAAAAACCTTGGTGGTCATGTGACTGGAAGCTAAGTGATAGGTCATAAGGACCAAAGGTAAGCTTCGGGTGTAGAGCGATGGTAAGGACGTGTCCTCCGTACAGGGACAACCTTAGTGTCAATCACACTAAGTCTTCCGGAAGAAGGTCTAAGTTGAGATCAGACAGTAAAGGTGTAATGCCCGTAAAATTGCTAGCAATTTTACAAGAATATTTGGTTGATTATGATGGCCTTATGTGGGTTCTTTCAAAAATAAAAGAAAATGAGCCAAAAAGGATGCAAAGCCTAGGAATTGAACCCCAAACCTCTAGAGATAGCCAAGCCCTATAGATGCATCCAATAACCAGAAGCCCAAAAGGATTGTACTATAAGAGGAATATGGGAAATTATAGTTAGGGTTAAGGGAGACTAAGGGACTCTTCAAGTGAATAAATAGGGGGAATGAGGAGACATGAGTGATCAAATTGCTTTTCTCTCCTCTCATCTTCTTCCTCACCAAACCCTAAAGCTCCCCCCTTTTCATCCTTTGTCCGAAACTCATCCAACCAAGAAGAAGGCTAGGTTTGGCTTCCCTTAGGTCATCTTCCAACTAAAATCAAAGCGAAGGATGTAAGTATCCCCTCACCTGCATACAAGTAGCTTTTCGATTGAAGTTGTTATGTCAAACTCTCCATGAACCATTTGGCCAAGTCCTTTACTTGAGTTTTCAATGAAGTTCTATGCCATAACTTGTATGTATATGATGATGTTAGGATGCTAGATGGATTAGGTTAAGAGTTTAACCCTAAAAGCCCCAAGGAAGCATTCGGCCAAGCCATTTACTTGAGTTTTCAATGAAGTTCTATGCCATACCTTGTATGTATATGATGATGTTAGGATGCTAGATGGATTAGGTTAAGAGTTTAACCCTAAAAGCCACAAGGAACCATTTGGCCAAGTCCTTTACTTGAGTTTTCAATGAAGTTCTATGCCATACCTTGTATGTATATGATGATGTTAGGATGCTAGATGGATTAGGTTAAGAGTTTAACCCTAAAAGCCCCAAGGAACCATTCGGCCAAGTCCTTTACTTGAGTTTTCAATGAAGTTCTATGCCATACCTTGTATGTATATGATGATGTTAGGATGCTAGATGGATCAGGTTAAGAGTTTAACCCTAAAAGCCCCAAGGGACCATTCGGCCAAGACCACAACTAGGGCTTGCCATGAAGATCCATGCTAAATCTTGTATGAATATGATGATGATAGGATGCTAGATGGATTAGGTTAAGAGTTTAACCCTAAAAGCCCCAAGGGACCATTCGGCCAAGGCCCCTAATGTGATCTTTATGCCATGCTTTAAGTGAGTTCATGATAACTTGTGATGTTAAATGATGCTAGATGAAGATAACATGCTCTAGGTTAGGTTAACATGTGTTTTATGCTTTATGTGAGTTCATGATAACTTGTGATGTTAAATGATGCTAGATGAAGATAACATGCTCTAGGTTAGGTTTGAAATGAGTCCATGCCATGTTTGAGGTTAGAAGAAGATAAAATGTCCCATGCCATGCCCTATGTGTGTGTGATATTTATGATATGTTTATGAAGTGAAAGATGATATGTTTATGAAATGAAATATGATTTGTGTTTATGAAATGAAATATGATATGGTTATGAAATGAAATATGATATGTTTATGAAGTGAAATATGATGTGTTTATGAAATGGAATATGATGTGTTTATGAAATGGAATATGATGTGTTTATGAAATGAAATATGATATGGTTATGAAATGAAATATGATATGTTTATGAAGTGAATATGATCTATTTATTAAATACAATATGATATGTTTATGAGATGAAATTTGATATGTTTATGAAATGAAATATGATATGTTATGATAAGAAGCATGTATGTAATTTACCTTCTGCATGGCTTGTACCAGGACCCTAACAAGGTCCAAAGGATGGCTCTAAGTTGCCTAAGTTGCCCTAGGCCGACAGACTAAGATCGGGCCTAGGATGGGCTTCTATGTTATGATTGCCCCTAGGTCGACGGACTAAGATCGGGCCTAGTATGGGATGGGCTCCCAGATGCCCTAGGCCGACGGACTAAGATCAGGCCTAGGATGGGCTTCTATGTTATGACGATGGCCCCTAGGTCGATGGACTAAGATCGGGCCTAGTAACCTAGTAGGTTTGAGACTTGCTACCTCGGGTCTATATAGGGATGCGCGCTATGATGATGATGATGTGGTACAATGTCGGGCCCAATATGTTGAGAGTTAAGTTCAAATACCTATGATATATGTTTTTGAAGAGCATCCTGCATATACCTTTATGTTATGATTGCTTATGTTATATATGTTACATGTTATGTTTGCTTATGTCATATATGTACATGATATGTTGCTTATGTTATATGTGTTGCATGTTATGTTTGCTTATGTTGCATATGCTACATGTTATGTTTGCTTTGTCATATATGTTACGTGTTATGTTTGCTTATATGTTATGAATGTTTACATGCTATGCTTAATGTCGATGTATGTGTTTTTGTGAGTAGGACAGGATCTTGCTAAGCCTATGTGCTTATAGTTTATGTTCCCATGTACTGCAGATAAAGGTAAAGGGTGGATAAACTATATGGAGCAGCAGGAGGGGCAAGGTGTGTGTGGCAATGGCATGGTGGAAGAGATCTGTTATGTCTCTTATGCATATTTTTCCTTAAGATGATTTGTTTATGGACTTGAATTAAGCACTAAGTACTTATGAAATAACGATGCATGCTCTATGTTAAGAAGAAGTACCTACGAAATGACGATGCATGTCTATGTTTAAAAGAAAAAAAAAATATGTCTAAAGTCTTCCGCTGTAAGTAGTATGATGCACGATCGCGTCATGTATGGACCCTTGGAAAGGCGGGCGTGATAGTTGGTATCGAGCAGTTACGCCTTTCCACTACACACAGATCAAGCTCCAAATCCTGCCGCTCCAAGTAAGAATTCTATGTCTACTCTAATTTTGTTAATTTTGTTCATGTATGATATGAAATGCCTTTAGCTTAAAATATGCATGAAAATATGTATGATAACCTTATGCTAGCTTCCAGTTTAATTATGCGTAGATAAACGAACGATAAACTTATACTAGCTTTACTTTAATATATGAAGATAAACATGTCTGGAAGACGCAGTAGTAGAGCTGATGAGATAGCACCCCCGCATGACCTTACACACGTAGTTACTGAACTCCAGCGACAAGTCACAGAACAGCAGCAAGTAATAAATGCCCTAATGAATCAGCGAGGAAACCCTACTGCCCCACCAGCGGGCCCTGGCCTGATGGTTCGACAGGAAGCTTACGATCCGATGGCGGCAGGCCGAGTAGGAAAATTTTGCATCAGGAACCATGGATGCCTGCCTAGTTCAAGACGGTGGAAAGCATCGTGGAGCTACTGGACTGGCCCGAATGCGAGAAGATTAAGTGTGCATCATTCTGCCTTTCGGGAGATGCTCGGATGTGGTGGGAACGAATTAAAGCAAAGAGACAAGTAAATCAGATGAGATGGACAGATTTCGAGTACAAATTTTTCAAAGAATTCTTCCACATGAGGGTAACCAACAAGCATTACGACGAGTTCACTGGGTTCCGACAAGGTGACCTATGAGTCAGCGAAGCCATGAAGAGATTCAACCGACTCGCACGCCTATGCCCGCAGTTGGTCAAGACGGAAAAGAGAAAGGGTCGACTATGGCGTCAAGATGCTCGACCGTAAATAGCTCAATGTGGCCGACGGAGTTCATAGACCGCAGAGCAGAGGAGTCGCTCAAGAGTGCCTTGATTACCGAGCATTACCGAACAACATTAACCAAAGAAAAGAAGGCACTGAAGGCAGGGTCAGCCCGCCAGAGGTCGAGAAACCAGAGTACTTAGAAAGGGAACCACACCGCAAGAGAAAACAATGGGAGGATCCTAAAGGTGGTCCAAAGAAACAAGCACCAAGATCCTCTGTGCTACTTATGAAAGATACATCCTGGAGTATGCTACCAAGGCACAAATAGATGTTACAACTGTGGATGGGAAGGACATAGAGTTAGGAACTGCCCTATTCAGGTTCAGGCACCTCCTCAGCAGTATGCCCAGCACAGGAGTACTCCTCCACAGTTACACCAGATGCAGGCTGCAATCGAAGGTACCCTGATCAGCCAAGGGAGACTGGAAGCCCCACCAGTTATGACAGATGCCAAGGTATTCTCTCTCACCCAAGAAGATGTCATAGTCGATATTTATTTTCTCACAAGATGCTACTGCATTATTTGATACTGGGGCAACACATTCGTTTGTTTCTACACACTTTACTGGAAAGATAGAAATACCACCACAAGCTCTGGATCGCAAGTTCTTAACCACTCTGCCCTCGGGAGAAGTAATGCCCTCCACTCATATGCTGCGAGCTGCACCCATCAGAATCACAGAAAGAGAACTCTACTGTGATCTGATAGTGCTCGACAAGCAGGATTATGATATTATATTGGGCATGGATTTCTTAAGCAAGTACGGTGCTTCGATCGAGTGTCGTAAAAGAAAAGTGGTCTTCCAGTCGGAGGCGGAACCTATGTTTGAATTTATTGGAGAGCCAAGGAGAAGAATCAATAAATTTCTATCAGGTCTACAGGCACGTAAGATGTTAGACAGTGGATGCACTGGGTTTCTGGCACATATAGTTGATACAAGTCAAGCCGAGGACCAGAAGCTAGAAGATGTCAGTGTTGTATGCAACTACCCAGAGGTATTCCCCAATGAACTACCAGGGTTAGCCCCAGATAGAGAAGTTGAATTTGATATCGAATTGATTCATGGTACTAACCCGATCTCTAAAGCACCTTACCATATGACGCCGACTGAATTGAAGGAACTTCAGGGACAGTTATAGGAGTTACTCGACAAGGGACTTATTCACCCAAGTCGCTCTCCATGGGGAGCTCCAGTGCTGTTGGTGAAGAAGAAAGATGGGTCTATGCGAATGTGCATAGACTACCGAGCGCTGAATAATGTGACGATCAAGAACCGGTAGCCTTTACCGCGGATTGATGACCTGTTCGACCAACTAAAGGGTGCCACCGTCTTATCTAAGATTGACCTGAGGTCTGGCTATCATCAAGTAAAAGTGAAATCAGATGATATACCAAAGACGGCCTTCTGGACAAGATACGGACATTACGAGTTCGTAGTTATGCCCTTCGGAGTGATGAATGCACCTGCTCTGTTCATGGATTTGATGAATCGGGTATTCTCTGCATTCCTCGACAAGTTTGTGATCGTCTTCATCGACGACATACTGATATATTTGATAACCCCAGAAGAGCACGTAGAACACCTGAATGTGGTATTACAGATTCTTCGAGAAAAGCAGCTATTTGCAAAGTTCTCCAAATGCGAGTTCTGGCTCGAACAAGTATCATTTTTGGGTCATGTTATATCCAAGCACGGAGTGATAGTAGACCCAATAAAGATTGAAGCCGTGAGTAACTGGAACCGACCAAAGAATGCCAGCGAGATCAGAAGCTTTCTTGGGCTAGCAAGCTACTATAGGAAGTTTGTAGAGAACTTCTCTAGGATTGCAGCCCCTATGACAGTCCTCACGAGAAAGAACAAGAAATATGAATGGACGGACGCCTGCGAGAGGAGTTTCACATAATTTAAAAGGAGACTTACCAGTGCTCCAATCATTGCTCTTTCGGACAGTAACGAAGGCTTCGACATGTACAGTGACGCTTCCAAGTTGGGACTCGGAGATGTACTCATGCATAATGGCAAGGTCATTGCCTACGCCTCTAGGCAACTCAAGGAACATGAAAGGAATTATCCCACCCACGATTTAGAGCTAGCGGTCGGGGTCTTTGCTCTCAAAACATGGAGGCATTATCTATATGGAGCTCAGTGTAGGATTTATACAGACCACCAGAGTCTGAAATATTTCTTCACACAGAAGGACCTAAACATGAGACAACGCAGATGGCTCAAGCTCGTCAAGGATTATGACTGCGAGATCTTCTACCATCTGGGAAAAGCAAACAAGGTGGATGATGCACTCAGCAGGAAGTCCTGTGCCACCTTGATGTCTCTATCAGTGTTATCTCAGCCCTTAGAAAAGGAGATTATGCATTACGGGGTTGAAATCATTTATGGACAGCTCTCGACCATGACGATAGCACCGACGCTGTTCAACGATATATTGGAAAAACAAGCCCATGACCTAAGCATTCAGAGGATCAAGCAAGAGGTCCTAGAAGGAAAGGACGATGGGTTTCGCATCTCTGATAGTGGAGTACTCTACCTCAGGGATCGCTTGTGTATTCTCGATGATCCAGAGTTACGGAAGAAGATATTTGAGGAAGCTCACGGAACTCCTTATGTGATGCATCCTGGAACCACCAAGATGTACCAAGACCTGAAAAGAAAATTCTGGTGGTTCGGAATGAAAAGAGATGTGGCTCAGTATGTCAGTACCTGCCTGACCTGCCAGAGGGTTAAAGCAGAACACCAGAGACCTGGAGGAACACTGCAGCCAATCCAGATTCCAGAATGGAAGTGGGAAGATATTTCTATGGATTTCATCTCAGGATTGCCCAAGACGACAAATGGATATGATGCTATATGGGTAATTATGGAGCGATTGACGAAGTCTGCCCACTTCTTAGCAATCAAGATGACCTATTCGACTGAGTAACTGGCTCAATTATATGCTAAGGAAATTATCAGATTACATGGGATTCTTAAGACCTTCATTTCTGACAGAGATGGTCATTTTATTTCCCATTTCTGGGAGTGTGTTCAGAAGGCACTCGACGGTTATTGTTCAAGATCGCCTTCCATCCTCAGACGGACGGACAGACCGAAAGAGTAAATCAAGTACTCGAGGATATGTTACAAGCTTGCGCCCTGGATTTCAAAGGTAGCTGGTGTCGATACTTATGTTTGGCAGAATTCGCCTACAATAATAGCTACCAAGCTACTATCGGAATGGCACCTTACGAGGCTCTATACAGGAGGAAATGTAGATCTCCTATATGCTGGTACGAGGGTGGTGAAAAGAAAGGGATGGGACTCCAAACAGACTTCATTGACGACACCACCCGGGCTATCCAGAACATCCGTCAAATAATTAAAACTGCTAAGAGACGGCAAAAGAGCTATGCAGATATGCGGCGTAGACCGTTAGAATTCGAAGTCGGGGACCTGGTATTCCTCAAGGTGGCCCCTATGAAGGGAGTGATGAGATTCGGAAGGAAGGGTAAGCTGAGTCCGCGTTATGTGGGATCGTATCCGATATTACAGAGGGTTGGCAAGGTAGCTTACAAGTTGGAGCTGCCTCAAGAGATGTCGGCTATCCACAACGTGTTCCATGTTTCGATGCTCAGGAAGTGCATTTCCAGTGCGGACCAAATGATCGAACCACAAACAGTGCAAGTTCAAGAGGACATGAGTTATGAAAGTCGCCCTATCCAGATACTCGACCGAGAAGTCAAACGACTAAGGAACAAAGAGGTGCCCTTAGTAAAGGTCCTGTGGCAAAATCAACGGTACGAAGAAGCTACTTGGGAACGCGAGGAGGACATAAAATAGAAGTACCCAGAATTGTTCTAAGTTTCGAGGACGAAACTTTTAAAAGGTATTGGCAATTGTAGAAAATTACCTTCCCCCTTGGTCTTCTCCTCCTATCATTAGATTTATTAAATTTAAAATTTTTCAAAGAACGCCTTACCTTCCTTACCATATAAGCTTCTTCCGTGCTATCCATGGAGGAGGAAGAGGATGCTTCATCGGAGGAGGAGGAAATCTCCATCTTCTTCTTCCCCTTGTTGGCCAATAGTTCCACTCCTCTTGATGGTTGAAGTTTTGGCTCTTCTACTACTCCTTCGAGACTTGTTTCGTGGAGCTCCATGGTTGAGAAGAATTCCTCAAAGGTGCTAACTTCTAGGTTCTTGGAGATGTAGAAAGAGTCCACCATTGAGCTCCATCTTGAGGACCGAGGAAAGACATATATAGCCTTCATTACCATATCAAGTTTGATATTGGATAGTTGGGAGCAAAGGACATCTCTCCTTGCTAGCTTGGCCTCGGATGTGCCTTCATGAATCTCTATGAGTTTCTCCCACATTTCCTTGGCGCTAGCACATTCCCCTATCCGATTCACTTCTTATTGAGGGAGTACATTGTAGAGGTGGTGCTTGGCCTTCGAATTTGGCAAGTACTCCTCTCTTTGTCTTTTTGTCCACCTAGCCTTCTCCAATGGCTCCCCTTCTTCATTCCTAGGTATTTCAAAACCATTTTCCATTATTAATAGAATTTCGAAATCGGTTTCGAAAAATACCTCCATTCGCTTCTTCCACCAAGCGAATTCCCCCTCGAACTTCGGCGGATGAATGTTAGAGTCGGCCATCTCTTGACATAGTGCTTGTAGCGGCGATTAGTACTCAACAAGTGCCTTGGCTCTGATACCACTTGTAGGGTCGATGGTGGCCGTCTAGAGGGAGGTGAATAGCCTTTATCGTAGACGATGATAGTCGTTCGTTGATTTGCTCTTTTACAAACTTAATTAGTGCAAGAGGAATATAAACAATTAAGACAAATGTGAAGAAAGAATAGAAGTCATAAATGCTAACACCACAATGTAACGTGGTTCACGGCTTCGCCGCTAATCCATGGTCTGATTCGTCCAAGGTGAATCACGCCTCAATCTATCCACTAGATCTCTTTTTTTCACCAAGCTAGGTGGAGGTAACCTCTTTTACACAAGAACACTCCTCTTACAAATATAATGTAAATAAACTCAAGTAAGAGGATGGAAAACATGTAGGGCACTTTGGAGGAGTTTAAAGCATGAACATTAGCCTCCCAAAATTCCACACCCTCTCTTTTTATAGAGAGGGATGATTTCTTCCCGTTGGCCGCCATCAGTCGACTGCTACCCTTGGCAGTCGACTGCCGCCACTACAACGACCTCCGAACATGTCAGATCCGGACCGTTGTAGTTCAACGGAAACCTTGGCAATCGACTGATGTATCCATCAGTCGACTGATGCCTTCGTAGTCGACTGCCCAGTCGGCTACGAAGCATTTTGTGGCCGAAACTCTCGACACCAGTCGACTGGTCGACCAAAACAATTCCAGTCGAACACCAGTCGAGTCCATTCGACTTGGAGCAGTCGACTGCCATGACATGGCAGTCGACTGATGTCGGGAAATCCCATCCGATACTTAGCCAATTGGCCAAGTTTCACCTAAGCGTACTACCCCGTTCCGGGTTACATTCGCTCATTCTCATTCCTTAAAGTCCCTCGCCTTTGAAGTTTTCTTCGTCCGACCATGTCCCTCGGATGCGCCAAGCACACGACTCTGCAGCACCATCCTTCACGTCTCGCCTTGAAGTCTACTTCCTCCGGCTTCCCTCCAATCTCCTCATCTGACTGTCGCTCAGATGCTCCAAGCGCATGACTTTCGCAAAGCCATCCTTCACCAACTTAAGGAATGAGTCATGAGAGGTGAAACTCGCCAATGCTCCATGTGCGAATTACTAAGTCTTGGAAGACTCCAATGCACATATCAAATCCAAACATCCTAACTTAAACCCTTTGCCACGCACATCAAAACTATATCACGGGTTGATTGCCCTAACAAAGTTTTCATCTATTATTACTAAATAGTATTGACTACCACTTAGTGAATTGGCCCCATGTGAATCAAATAGATCCAAGTGTAGGAGCTTAAGTACACTCTTGGTTCTATCTGAATTAGTTAATTTATGTGAAGTTTTTGTTTGTTTTCCTTGTTAACAAGCATCATAGACTTTATTTTCAAAATTGCTTAATTTGGGTAGACCTCTAACTTGTCCATTATGACTTATTTTTGAAATAAGTCTTGGATGGATGTGGGCCATTCTCTTGTGCCACAACCATGATTCCTCTTGCTGTGTCATTAGACACTTGAGTGAGGAAGTTGGCAGGTGTATGGTATAAATGTTATTTTTCCTAAGTCCTTTAAGTATGACTTTTGAGCAATCAATTTTTCTAATTAAGCAGTCATTTGAATAAATTTTAACCTTATATCCACTATCACAAAGTTGACTTATACTTAGAAGATTAAAGTCAAAATTTTCAACTAACAATACCTTGCGTATAACTAAATCTTAATTTAGCTCAATATCACCTGATCCGATGATCTTGAGTTTTCCATTATTTTCGAAGGCTACTGATCCATGATTTTTGAATTTTAAATTTGTAAATTTCAGTCGATCTCCGGTCATGTGTCTAGAGCACCGACTATCCAACATCCATTGATCCTACACATAAAGTAGTTGGATCAAATATTGGAATTTTAAATTGGTTTTATAAAATTTTATTCTAACTTTCATCTCACACAATCTATATGATCAATCAGGTTAACCTTATATGTTCTGTGAGATTGTTGGATCGAAAGCACACTAGAGGGGGTGAATAGCGAGCGTAAAATTTTCTTTTCGTTCAATAAAACTAAAGCAACACAGCAGAAAAAGTAAATGACACAATTTTGTTTTTACTTGGATTACAACCTAATGGTTGCTACTCTAAGGCCCAACGATCCTAGACTGCGTACGATGGGGAAATCCACTAACTGTCTCCTCCTCGTTGGAGATAGGAGACAACGAATACAAGGAACAAAAACTTGAGGAAGAGGGGCAATCCCACCTCTCCTCTTTACAATGAAAGCACGATAAAGAAAGGCTAGAATACAAATGTAAGACAATAAAAATAAAACTACCCACGTTTAGGAGGTGGAATTTTGGTGTGATGTTAGCATAGTGGCGGCGTAGCATTGTCGTAGACCTTCGGCGTTGTGGGAGCACTTTGAGAGCGATTGAGATGACGTAAAGGGGTGAAACCATCCTTCTTTTATAGCCCTTCAAGCTCATGAACATTGAGTTTTAAACCTGAGTCAAAGAGCCTCATCCCCCCAAGATAAGTGGAGTTTATCTTGACTTTCTTCGAGTTGGACAGTTTGAATAGCAGTCGACTAATGCCAGGAGGAGTCGACTACCAATAGCCAACAGTCGACTGCCACCTAGGTTACTCAACTGCAACACAGAGTTAGCACAAAACAAAATAAAGATAGTAAATATGACGGTTCCTTACCATCCAATCTCGACCTAGACCTTCCATTGAAGTCTTAGTCGGATCGCCGCCTACGGTCGTCCCCAAATAGGGGACACAACCTTATCATCTCTCTTCGCACTCATACTTACCTCCAGTCCTTTCCGACCTGTAGCTTTGCTTCCGATCTTCCACCTAGGTTCCTAGACTCCATGAGTTTCTCTTAGTTTTGCCCGACCACTGCGGTTTCTCGACTCGAGATTCTCCGGGTGTCGCTAGCCTTCAGCACAACTTAAACACTTCCTGCACACTTAGTTCATCTCATTAGATAACAATAAGAACTTATCTTTGAACCTTTTCCATAATAAAAAACCAGGTTCGATTATTTGGTGCCCCTGCACCAACAATCTCCCCCTTTTTGATATATGGCAAACCGATTCAAAGTTAAGGAAAATTTAAGCGCAAAACAAATAACGATAATGAATAAGTATGAATAAACTTCTTTTTAAAAACCTCCCTCTTGACCATAGGTAAGTTTTGAAAAAATACATTTAAAGTTAACTTTTAGAAAAAAGTTTCTATTACTCCCCCTTAACTTTGCCCTCTTCTCCCTCTTTTGCCATAAATTAAAAACAGAGGGGTTATATATATAAAAAATAGGGGTGTATGAAGACTAAATGTTATATAAATAAAATCTTATATGCGCTTTCAAAACTAAAAAAGGCATTAAGTATACGAGTCTAAGCTTGTATCCCTTAAAGGTTTATGAATTTAAGTTAATAATTCAGTCGACTGAGTTATCGTATTTAAGATTTAATATTAATTAATTATCCTTATTGTTTAAATTTCGTAGATTAATTAATTTGGCGATTAAATTTATTTAGTTTCATTTATTCAGTTTAAGTATAGTAAATTAGCTTGAGTTGTCTTAAATTAGGTTAACATAATTTGTTTTAGTTAGATATATTTGTTTAGTTTGAGTTAATTAAGGTAGGTTAATTAGAGTATGTTGTAAAAAAAAATGGTTGATGTGTATTTTAATCCTAAATCATCTCACCCAAACTAGGTTTTAAATACACTTATCCTTATGAGTTTTGGGAGACGAGGATTTCTTTTATCTTTATTAAATTAAATGATCAATTTCAAAGTGTTTAAATCCTCTTTTTGATGTATGTCAAAGGGGGAGAAGGAATGTTTAAGTTAGAATTCATATTGTAATTATAATGGAAATATGATTATGTGCATGAATATCTAAAGATATAATCCATATTGGAAATATAATTATGTTCATGCTTTAAAGACCTAACTTAAATGATTGCCAAACATCAAAAAGGGGGAGATTATTGGTGCAACAATGCCCCAAGCATTTATATGTTTTGATGTTTGGATAATCATCTAAGTTAGGCAATACTTTGTGATCTAATTGTGAACGTGTTTAAGTGACAGGAAAATCCAAGTATGAAGACTTGGTAAAGGCAAAGTCAATTGTAGAAGATTTGAGGCCGCTAGAAAGGGGTGAATAGCGATGTGCTAGTACGATGGAATTCGTTCGCGTTTGCTTATCTACAATCTTGTTAGTATGCAGTGGAATATACAATGAAATACAACAAGAATAAACACAACATGATAGACACGAAATGTAATGTGGTTTGAAACTGAACAGTTCCTACTCAACGGATCGGGCTCTAAAAGCCCTAACAATGCAAACACGCACTACTAATCACAATAACTCCTTCTCGACAAAAGTTGGAGGTGGAGAAACCTCATACAAGAGATCTTACAATAGCAAGAATGAAATACAAGCAATATACAATGTAAATACGAAAGACAAGTAAAGAAAAACTTTACAACACTTGCTTTTGATTGCTTGAATGCTTTGTTGTTTGATTTGCAATTGGAGACCTAATTTGTAGCAACAAATCGCCCCAAAATCTCTAAAAAATCGGATGGAAATTTCTCCTTCTCGAGCTCCATTTATATCTTCAACCTATGCTGGAAAAAGCCGATCAGTCGACTGCTTGGGACCATCAGTTGACTGATCACACTGTTGCTGTGAGACAATGGTGCAATCCACGCTGGAAAAATTCAATGGCTAGGACATCTGTCGACTGATCAAGCCATCACTCGACTACTGACCGCAGCGGTCGAGTGACACTCCATTCCGCGCCCCAAAACCCGAGCATCACTCGACTGATCACAATATCAGTCGACTGCTCATCAATCAGTTGACTTCCAAGCTTTGGCAGTCGACTGCTGGGACACATCCCTCAGTCAAACCCTAGTTGACTGTCACCAGTGTTGGATCGAAAGTGTCGCTAGAGGGGGGGGGGTGAATAGCGATACGGTGTCGTTAAAAACTTTTGCAATAAGTAAAAAGCAAGTAGAGAATGCACAGCGGAAATATAAAGTAGACAAGATATTTTTACGTGGTTCGCAATCTTTCGATTGCTAATCCACGGCCCTAGTGATCCTTGATCACGTACGGAGGGCAATTCACTAAAACCACTCCTCTTCGTTGGAAGTAGGAGCAACGATTACAAAAAGAAATCAAGGCAAAGGGACACTCCCCCTTTCCTTGTTACGATTAAAGCACAAAGACAATTTAAAGAAGTAGAACTTAAATAAATATACCGACAACTCTTATAAGTAGAAGATGTAGCTTTCGTTGTCGGCGGCACTTCGTCGTAGCAAATGTGAGTAGTAGTAGCGGCGTTACGACGGCGTGTTGAGAGCTCTTGAATTCTTGTAATTTGCTTGGCTTGAACATGTCTATTTATGGATATTGATCTATGAATTTAGACATAGGTAGTGTCCAAGGTGAGGTTCTTATCCCCCAAGACTTGTTCATCCACATCCTTTGCGCCAACTCAAGGATGAGGTGTTTCATCCAACCACCTTGTGCCACCTCCAACCTCCTTGTGCGCCAACTCAAGGATGAGGTGTTTCATCCAACCACCTTGTGCCACCTCCAACCTCCTTGGGTGCCAACTTGAGGATGAGGTGTTTCATCCAACCACCTTGTGCCACCTCCAACCTCCTTGGGCGCCAACTTGAGGATGAGGTGTTTCATCCAACCACCTTGTGCCAACTCACCTTATTTTGGGCGTCCACCACAAGGAAGCTTGGTGATGGTTTGGATGTCCACCTTGATGCCACATCACCCTTTGTACCAAACACGAGTCAAGTCCAAATTCACCCCCTTGAAATTCGAGCTCTTCTCGAGGCTGGAACTTGACTAGCAGTTGACTGTAGTCAAAGGGTTTTGGACTGCAGTACAAGTTAGCTTAAAATATAAAGTACGATGGTTCTAACCATTTGATCTCGACCTAGACCTTCCATTGGAGGTATTGGGTCGGATCTACGCTTAACGACCTTGCTTCGCTTTCACACGAGCTTACCTTGTAGCCTCGCTTCCGGTCTTCACCCGAGTACCTCGGCTTCCTCCGAAGTCCCTCTGGCGTTGCCCGACCACCTCGGTTCCCACCGGGTGTCGCAGACCTTCCGCTCAACTTTAGCATTTCTGCACACTTAATTGAGCTCGTAAGATAACAAATATACCCTTAACTATTGAGCCTTTTGCCATAATCAAAATACCGGTTCGACTTTGGTGCCCACTGCACCAACAATCTCCCCCTTTTTGATTCATGGCAAACCGACACAAAAGTTAAGGAAAAATTAAGCATAACAGTAAGCTAGCATAATGATTAAGCATGAATGAGCTAGCATAAAGATTAAATATGAATGAGCTAGCATAATGATTAAGCATGAATGAGCTAGCATAAAGATTAAGCATGAATGAGCTAGCATAAAGATTAAATATGAATGAGCTAGCATAATGATTAAGCATGAATGAGCTAGCATAATGATTAAGTATGAAAAGATTAAGCATGAGTGAGCTAGCATAAAGATTAAGCATGAGTGAGAAATATTATTTTTTCAAGTTCTCCCCTTTGAGGTAACCTCCCCCTTGACCGAAGGTGAGTTCTTGAAAAATAATTTTTACTCCCCCTTAATAGTTGCTTAAGTAATCGGAATTACTTAATATAAAAGGTAATAATTTTGTTTACTTTCTTCCCCTTTAATTTTGGTTAATTTTGGTTACTTTTGTGACTTTCTCCCCCTTTTGCCTTAACTCAAAAAGTTTGTAAATATATTTTAGGGTTTGTAAGTCCAAGCAAGTTCCCAATATATATATATATATATATATATATATATATATATATATATATATATATATATATATATATATATATATATATATATATATATATATTATTTTTTTTAAAAAAATAATAATAAGCTTGAAAATATGTTCATCTAAAATGTACAACTCCGGTTGGACTTGATTGATATAGAATGATCAATAAGTCTTGAAGGAGTTGATTAATTTTAAATAATTATACTCCATGGTTCATATCGATGCACGAATCTACATCCGGAACCAGGAGTAAGGTCCTAACATCTCACGCCTGCTCTCGTGGCTAAGTACACAAACACATTAGTCCTATGTGTTGTGAGATGTGTTGGCTCCTTAAATCTATAGGTATATGATTTCTAAGGTAAGACTTAGGCTAATTTCATAAAAGAAGCAAAAATAGAGTACATATATAGAAAAATTTAAATCCTACTCTATTACGCACATACCTAACTTTCGTCTTAATAAACTAAATTCGGCTTCGGGTAGTGGTTTGGTGAAGATGTCCGCTAGGTTTGATTTGGACTCAACATACTCTAGTTGTATAGTTCCATTAGTTACATGTTCCCTAATGAAGTGGTGTTTAACTTCTATATGTTTTGTCCTAGAATGACATATTGGATTTTTAGTTAAGTTAA
This sequence comes from Wurfbainia villosa, assembly GCA_025175895.1. NCBI lineage: Eukaryota > Viridiplantae > Streptophyta > Magnoliopsida > Zingiberales > Zingiberaceae > Wurfbainia > Wurfbainia villosa. The sequence continues at coordinate 87,428,605 of CM045997.1, forward strand.
TTGAACTAATGTTATCTATGTAGGTTTTAATGTTGTTAAAGATTAAGCTAAAGTCTTGGAGAGTGTGCTTCATCCACAGGGGCTGAGAGACACACTCACCCATCGCAACGCGTATTCGGCCCGGTGGTAGATAAGGCAACGCAATCGCTTCCTCTTCGCACCAACTTACTAGACTCGGTAGGATTTGACAACAACCACTCGTGCTCTTTCTATCGAGTTTACTACCGGCATAGTCAGAGTCGGAGTAGCCGATTAGATTAAACTCGGTAGATCTAGGGTACCAAATACCTACGTTTAGCGTGCCCTTTAGATATCTAAGGATACGCTTGACTAGGGTTAGGTGAGACTCCTTGGCACAGGTTTGTAACCTTGCGCACATACTTACCGCGAATAAAATGTCGGGTCGGTTCGCGGTTAAGTATAGGAGACTTCCTATTGCGCTCCTATAGTATTTTAGGTCAACGGGTTTTCCTTCTACATCTTCGTTTATATTAACATTAGTTGCCATAGGTGTATTGATTATTTTAGCATCTTGCATTCCAAATCGATTTATTAAGTCCTTAGTATATTTTTGTTGATGTAAATATATTCCATCTTTAGTTTGTTTAATTTGTAAACCTAAGAAAAAACTTAACTCTCCCACTAAATTCATTTCAAATTCACTTTCCATAAGTGAGATGAATTCGTTTAGCAGGATCGAGTTGGTAGTTCCAAAAATTATATCATCTACATAGATTTGGGCTATAAAGATTTCTTTTCCTACGGTTTTAACGAATAAGGTTGGGTCGACTAAACCTTGGTTGAATCCTTTGGACTTAAGATAGATCGAAAGCCTTTCGTACCAAGCTCTTGGGGCTTGTTTGAGTCCATATAGGGCTTTCTTAAGTCTAAGGACATGGTCAGTTTATCTAGATTTTCAATCCGGAGGTTGGTAGCGTAAACTTCTTCCTTAATGTATCCATTCAAAAATGCTGACTTGACATCCATTTGAAACAATTTAAAACCTCGATGTGCGGATATGCTAACAACATTCGGATGGACTCTAGTCCTGCTACGGCGTAGGTCTCATCGTAATCTAAACCTTCGACTTGACTAAACCCTTTTTGCGACTAACCTAGCTTTATTTCTAACTACTTCACCTTTATCATCAAGTTTATTTCGAAATACCCACCTTGTTCCAATAATTGATTTTTCTTTAGGTGGTGGTACTAATTCCCAGACTTCATTTCTAGTGAATTGAGCTAGCTCTTCTTGCATAGCAATAATCCAGTCGGGATCAAGAAGTGCTTGTTCAATAGTTTTGGGTTCGATTTTGGAAATTAACGAGATTTGACTAAGGTTTCGATATGAAGCTCTAGTTCGAACCCCTAAATTTGGATCACCTATAACTTGATTGATAGGATGATTTGTTTGAGTCTTAGTGTGACTCGGGTTAGGGTCATCTATCACTTGGTCGATAGGATGACTTGGGTGAGTTCTAGTTTGACTTGGGTTAGAGTCATCTATCACTTGGTCGATAGGATGACTTGGGTTAGGATGAGATTCAAGTTCAAGATCAGAGTCGGGTTCGCTATAAGTTGATTTGCTAGTTGGTTTTGTTAAGGATTGAACGGGTTCGTGTCCTTCGTCGAAAACTATATTAATGGTTTCTTCGACTCTAAGAGTGTCGTGATTGTATACCCTATAAGCTCTCTTGGTGGTTGAGTATCCTAGAAAGGTTCGAGAGGTTTTGGATTTGAATTTCCCTAGGTAATCCTTAGTGTTTAAGATATGTACCTTGCATCCAAATACCTAAAGTACTTGATGTTCGGTATTTTATCGTGATAAATCTCGACGAGGTCTTTTGGTGCCTCTTTACCATAAGGATCCTATTTTGGACATAGCAAGCCGTACTAACGGCCTCCCGCCCCAAAATCTATCGGGTAGGTTATACTCGTTTAACATTGTCCTAGCGGCTTCTTGTAGGGTTCTATTTTTCCGTTCGACTAACCCATTTTGTTGTGGGGTTCTAGGACATGAAAACTCATGGTGGTATCCGTTTAGGTTACAGACATCTGTAAACCTGTGGTGTTCGAATTCACCACCATGATCGCTTCTAAGTCTTTTAATCTTAAGGTTCTTTTGATTTTGATTAACCTACAAAGATTGATTAGTTGGTCTAGGTATCATTTTTATGTTTGATAAACCTAACCCAAGTAAATCTAGAATAGTCGTTAATTATGACTAAGCAAAATTGACTACCATTGAGTGACTTAGCTCCATGTGAATCAAATAGATCCATGTGTAGGAGCTCAAGAACACTTTTGGTTCGTTCTTGATTAGTTAATTGATGTTGTGTCCTAGATTGTTTACCTTGTTGACAAGCATTACATATTTTATTATCCAAGTTGTTTAGTTTAGGCAAACCTATAACTGCTTCACTCGACTCATCTTGTGGACGAGTCTTAAAAGTGCAGTGTCCGAGTCTTGATTGCCATAACCAAGATTCCTCTTCTGTCATAAGACACTTGGTTGAGGAGTTGGGTAAATTTATTGTGTAGATGTTGCTACTCCTAGTTCCTTTAAGTATTATTTTAGATGTTGCATTTATTTTGATTACGCATTCATTTTCTAGAAATATGACCTTATAATTGTTATCACACAATTGGCTTACACTAAGTAAATTATATTGAAAGTTTTCTACTAATAAGACATTTTGAATTGTAAAGTTAGAGTTGAGCTCAATATCACCTGATCCGATAATTTTGAGCTTGCCGTTATTTCCGAAGGCTACCGATCCTTGTCGTTTGAATCGTAACTTCGAAAATTTGAGTTGATCCCCGGTCATGTGTCGGGAGCAACCACTATCCAACATCCATTGATCCTACACATAAGGTAGTTGGATCGGATATTGGAATTACTAAAGGGTTGTTTGTAAGTTTTTAAACCTAAATCATCTCACCAATATCTACATGATCAAAACATGTTATTCCTATGTGTTATTGTGAGATGACTTTCAATTTTACTTGATTAATTTTAATGAATTTAAATTAACCAACATTAGGTTAGATTCGGATTTAGTCTAAGCTCATCAAGTAATCTTTTCAAGAGATTAGCTTCCAGGTCGTGGCGAGGCACAGAGGCCTTCTTTGATCGGAACAACGACCACTTCCTTAGACAAAGCTAATTTCAATAAATTGATAACTCGACTTACTTGAGACTACGTCTTGGTCTAACTAGTTATTTTTGAAAAGAGGCTCCCCGAGGCTCAATCTTTTCGTAGGATTTTAGTTGGTTTATTTTTGAAAAGAGGCTACCCGAGGCTCAATCTTTTCGCAGGATTTTAGTTGGTTATGAGTCCTATCTAACCATTCTAAAAATAAAGGAAAAACTAAGCATGCAATTTCTAAGACTTAACAAAAATACATTTTGTATTGGCTCCCCCTGGACCATTGAATCGAGTGGGTCTATTCACATAGTGAATTTGGTCCTTGGGAACCCAATACATGTTAGATCCTAAAGTTGACATCAAAGTGGTCTTAGGGACCCATGCTTGGACATTTTTCTTATGTTGGTTTACTATAGACATATATGACTTATTGGTTGTATTTGAGTTAAACCCGAGTCCGACCTTGTTGTACACGGCCCTTTGTGATCCAAGTAAGAGGTCAAGTCCCTTGGATCCCAAAGTGAACCTTTCCAACGTGTTCCTAAGGTCTTCGACTTGTGTTTTCAAAAGCGAGTTCTCAACTTCAAGCTTTTCAACTTGAGTTGAGTCCTCCTCTTGAATACGAGTAGTCGAAGAGGTTAGGGAGACCTCATGTTTGAGAAGGTTAACCTCCTCAATTAGGGTCTCGACCTTGGACTCGGACTTAGCTAGTTTCTTATTTAAAAATTTAATTGCACCATACAAAGTATTAAGTAACGACCGACTTACCCTTAATGATTCTTTTGAACCGGATACGGATCCGTGGCTTGTCTTGAATGGAAGCTCATCATCGGATTCGGACTCGGACTCTTCTTGATTTGAGTCGTGCTCGGTCGGCTTGGCCATTAGAGCTTGGATATCGTCTTCTTCCTCCGACAACTCCTCCCAAGTAGCGTTTAGCGCTTTCTTGGTCTTTGATGCGTTATTCTTTAGCTTTGGGCACTTCGGACTTGATGTGACCGAACTCGTTGCACTCATAGCATCTAAAATTAGAAGTATTTGAATTAGGTTTAGGCTTACCTTGAGTTGTTGGTCGTGTTCGTCTCGTGATCATCATCCGACCAAGATTGACGAGTTCGGATTCTTTTTCGGAGTCTACTTCCGAGTCGGAGTCGTCTTCTTCCTTCTGGGGTGGCTTGGTTGCGGGCTTCTTCTTCTTGGAACACGCAACTAACGCAATACTCTCTTCTCGGACCACGTTAGTTTGCTCATGTAATTCAAGTTCAAACAATTCGTCTAACCTAATTTTAGAAAGGTCTTGGAGACCTTGTAGGCATCGACCATGGATGCCCACAAGGTGGTCCTAGGAAACGAGTTAAGAGAATACCTGATAAGGTCGCGATTCTCGACCTTTTGTCCGATGGCATGGAGTTGGTTGACGATGTCTTGGATACGAGCATGTAGTTGAGTTGCGTTCTCGTTTTCCTGCATTTTCAAGTTATACAATTTATTTAAAAGTAAATCTCTTTTACATACCTTAGTGTCGTCGGTGCCTTCGTGTAGTTCCACTAGCTTGGTCCATAAGTCCTTTGCACTAATGAAGGGGCCGACGCGGTTGAGCTCTTCCTTGGACAACCCACATTGCAAGATTTGAGTTGCCTTGGCATCGGCTTCTACTTGTTTTTCATGGAATTTGACCATTGATCGTAACCCAAAGATTCACCATCTTCATTAATAGGAAGTGTGAAACCGGTTTGGATTACGATCCACATCTCGATTTGGGTTTTAAGAAAGCATTCCATCCGACCCTTCCAATAACGAAAGTCATTACCGTTGTAAAACGGGGGTCGGGCGGTGCTAAACCCTTCGAGATGGGCCATTTAAAAACAAGAAGAAGAACGACGAAAAGAATCTTGCAAAACACACACGGAAAGAATATTCCAAGACTTTCGTCTTGGATTAGTAGTGCGGGAAGTAAAAAAAGATATATAAAATGTAACTTGCAAAAAGAAATAAACACTCAAATGCGAATGTCGTTGAAGTTCCGGAGGACAACCTTACTCGGGATCTAACCCGAAGGACAACCTTATCCGGATCCTAAAGCCTCTAATGCAATTCTATATGTAGGAGAAGATAAGCAAGTGAAATAATTATACGAAAACAGAAATAAATAAATAAAAATCTGTAAAAAAGAAAAACAAAGCTAGATTGGTGGTTTCACCGAATCTTAGCGCCCCCGGCTCTGATACCAATTGTTGGATCGAAAGTGTCGCTAGAGGGGGGGGGTGAATAGCGATACGGTGTCGTTAAAAACTTTTGCAATAAGTAAAAAGCAAGTAGAGAATTCACAGCGGAAATATAAAGTAGACAAGATATTTTTACGTGGTTCACAATCTTTCGATTGCTAATCCACGGCCCTAGTGATCCTTGATCACGTACGGAGGGCAATTCACTAAAACCACTCCTCTTCGTTGGAAGTAGGAGCAACGATTACAAAAAGAAATCAAGGCAAAGGACACTCCCCTTTCCTTGTTACGATTAAAGCACAAAGACAATTTAAAGAAGTAGAACTTAAATAAATATACCGACAACTCTTATAAGTAGAAGATGTAGCTTTCGTTGTCGTGGCATCGTCAGAGCAAATGTGAGTAGTAGTAGCGGCGCCTGACGTGTTGAGAGCTCTTGAATTCTTGTAATTTGCTTGGCTTGAACATGTCTATTTATGGATATTGATCTATGAATTTAGACATAGGTAGTGTCCAAGGTGAGGTTCTTATCCCCAAGACTTGTTCATCCACATCCTTTGCCAACTCAAGGATGAGGTGTTTCATCCAACCACCTTGTGCCACCTCCAACCTCCTTGTGCGCCAACTCAAGGATGAGGTGTTTCATCCAACCACCTTGTGCCACCTCCAACCTCCTTGGGCGCCAACTTGAGGATGAGGTGTTTCATCCAACCACCTTGTGCCACCTCCAACCTCCTTGGGCGCCAACTTGAGGATGAGGTGTTTCATCCAACCACCTTGTGCCAACTCACCTTATTTTGGGCGTCCACCACAAGGAAGCTTGGTGATGGTTTGGATGTCCACCTTGATGCCACATCACCCTTTGTACCAAACACGAGTCAAGTCCAAATTCACCCCCTTGAAATTCGAGCTCTTCTCGAGGCTGGAACTTGACTAGCAGTTGACTGTAGTCAAAGGGTTTTGGACTGCAGTACAAGTTAGCTTAAAATATAAAGTACGATGGTTCTAACCATTTGATCTCGACCTAGACCTTCCATTGGAGGTATTGGGTCGGATCTACGCTTAACGACCTTGCTTCGCTTTCACACGAGCTTACCTTGTAGCCTCGCTTCCGGTCTTCACCCGAGTACCTCGGCTTCCTCCGAAGTCCCTCTGGCGTTGCCCGACCACCTCGGTTCCCACCGGGTGTCGCAGACCTTCCGCTCAACTTTAGCATTTCTGCACACTTAATTGAGCTCGTAAGATAACAAATATACCCTTAACTATTGAGCCTTTTGCCATAATCAAAATACCGGTTCGACTTTGGTGCCCACTGCACCAACAACCAGTCGACTGCCATATGGCACCAGTCGACTGGCACACCTTAAACATGAGGTTTTTGCCCAAGTATAGTTCCCCCATACTTGCTAGACTACCCTTAGCCTAAACCTAAGCCTTCTAACCACCTCCATCAGCCTCACGCCTCTCGGATCCCTCCAAGTCATCCATGACTTGTTCATCCATCGTGATAGCCTTCAGGTGCTTCCATCAGCAATGTCATGCTAATGGTGTCTACACCGCCAAGGCACATTGGACTTACGCTGCCAAGACTCCGCTTGGACTTTACGCCGCCAAGACTCCCGCTTGGACTTTACGCCGCCAATATCAAACCCCTTGGACTTATCAAATGCCAAGACTCAAGCTTGGACTTTTCCTTGCCAACCCATGTTAGACTTTCCATGCCAAGATCCATGCTTGGACTTTTCCTTGCCAAGACCCATGCTTGGACTTTCCTTGCCAAGACCCATTCTTGGACTTTACATGCCAAGTACTCAAGACATGGACTTTCCATGCCAAGTACCCATGACTTGGACTTTCTCATGACAATCATATTGTCATATGTTTTTGTCGAACATCAAAACATTACTCGAGTAAAACTCGAGTCCTGGTCAATCGTGACCTGGGCCGATTGCACCAACAATCTCCCCCTTTTTTATGTTTGCCAAAAACCAAACAAACCATTGAGTTAGAACACTAACTCAAATCCCTTACTAATTATCCCAAATTGGTAATTCTAACTTCTCCCCCAAAACATTCTCCCCCTTTTTGACTAACATCAAAAAGGTTCTCTCCAAGGAGGTCAATGTCTCATGTCCCAATGAGATCTTACAATCTCCCCCTTGGTCCAAAAATACCTATGATGCCTACCATCTTCCCAGTGATAAGTCCCATATCAAGAGAGGCAATCTTATACACTCTCCCAATCTCGAAATTGGGTATCTCAAAATCCCATTTTCCTCCTCATGAGGAAAAATACCATCCATCATCCCATGATGGATACCTCCCCCTAAAGGCTTGCTCCCCCTTGACCATTGCACTAACAATATCCTTGGGAAGTCCCTAAGTCAATAGGAACTCTAAACTATCAAAAATAAGGTTCAAAGTTCAAACATGAACTCTTCCAACCTTAACTTTTGATACATCACTCTAACACCTCTCCTAATCCATATCCAATGGATTTTCACCCTTTATAATGCTTTCCAAAGCATATCTTAGGGTTAGGAGTGGTTAGGGACCTTAACCATAGCTGAAATCGAGTTAAAGCAACCTTGTTTATCCCAAAATCTGGCTATCAATCAAGTCATTCTGAAACCAATCGACTGAAGTGCCCATCGATCATCGGCAGCTGATGGATCGGCGTCTTGTGCGAGGCGTCCGCCACTGAGCCGCCACCAAGGTGGTTTACGCTAGGCGCTTTTGCCGGTTGGTTTTTCGCTAGAGGAGTTTCCCGCCAGAGCAGTGTCGCTGTGCGCCAGGGTGCCAGGCCGATTTTGCCAGGGCGGTTTTGACGCCCGGGCACTTTTGCTTGGAGGGTTTTGTCGCCAGAGCAGTTTCAGCCAGAGCTGTTACCGCCGAAGCATCTGCCGCCCATCAGTCGACTGCCCTATAGAGGCAGTCGACTGATAATAGAAAAACTAGTTTTTCAGTTATCAAAAATAGACTTTGAAAAATTGTAACTAATTATACATAGCTCGAAAAATCACAAAATTTTACAAGTATAATACTTGTAACACATAAAATCGGTGAAAAATATTGGAAAAATATTTTAACCATTAAAATAGGAGATTGGTATAAAGTTAAAAAACTATTAAAACTTTAATGTTTTTGATCTACTTTGTATTAACTTCTACAATGATGATTGCTATCAAAAGATAGACTCCACCAAGGTTTTATAAAGTGATTTTAAAATGTTTCAAAAAACAATTTTGAACCATGGACTATTGGCTAGATATACATGATTTGTATATTAGCTTTCCTCATGATTCTTAGTGATGATTGAAATAAGTTTAAGTTCATCTAGATGCACTACCTATGCACCTTGAACCTAACTTATTATCCTAACATCTCACATGTTCTCTAAGGTGTATACACACACATACATGTCAATTTAGATGTGAGATGTGGAGTTAGGATTATAATAGTCTCATGCATTTTCTAGGCAACCCTACTTGATTCCCTTATAAATGACACTCCAAGTCATGCCATTGTCCTTAACTCAATTTTAATCAAGTTAAATGCATGAATGATCATGGCATAAATGATAGCAATAATAAGACATGACCAATGATCATGATGTCATGGCATATGATATAATCTAAAAATAAACATGACATCTAAAATAATCCTAAACAATGTCATTACATGTTATATGATAAGATAAAATTTGATGTCATAACATGGCAAATTTGTATAAACAAGCGCATTAATACACACATATAATCGGACAAAGACATGTCTTTTATAAACAAAACACTCCATTCAATTAAAACTTCAATTTTTTTACAACAAAAATAGAAGTTTGAAATGCTCAATCTCACTACGAAAACTAAAAACAGAAACCCTAGACATCCTCTAGCTCTAATCTCCTACGGAAGGTGGAGGCGGAGGAGGTTGTTGGCTCAGGGTCCAGACCCTCATCATCTCGTACATGTCAAGCTGACGCTGCTCTGGCACTCCTCAATTCGGGTGTTGCGCTCCTCCATCCGGCTGAGGTGCTGACCCATGGAGGATTGCCCCGATATAATCTCTGACAGCCGAGAGTCAATCGTCTGCTGGTAATCCTGGAAGCTGGCCTCTAGCTGGGCAATCCGATCTGAAGGACCCGCTGCTAATGTATCTATTGGCATCTGATCATCCTCATCAGCAGCATCTGGATCCTCATATCGTTCTACAGCCTCTCTCGGTACTAGAGGTGGCTCCCCATCTGCCCATCTCCGATCCGCAGCCTCGCCAATGTGAAGTTACGAACTGATATACAGTCACAAACCTCGGATAGCGCCCTCAAAGATCCCCTGTTAATGTTAATGCCTATGGACTCTAGCTATGCAGTGATGATATGTCCAAAAGGCATATGCACTTTCCCTTGCACAGGGGATATGAAATGTACAATGCAATAAAACATGTTCAATGCAATGTTTATATCTAATCTATGATGCATGGTGTACATGAGGAAAAGATGGGGAGGACGAATCTTGGCCAGACCCCGAGTCATAATAGGGAGAAAGCACCCAACAATGACTTTGTAGAGCACATTGTCAGGTGCAGAAAGCTCAGTGATGGGAAATAGGTTCTGAGCTGGTGGGCGAGGATGGCGAAAAATGTGCTCATGCATGGAGTCTAGAGAAATATGATCAAAAGGCTCAGGAAGAGGGGCATCGAAGGTAGGATAGAATATGAAAGTGTCATTCGATGGCCTACACTCAAGGAACTCCTGCAGGATTGCAGGAGTGAACTCTAGGTCACGTTTTGCGACCCTAGTAGTGTATGTAGGACTATCATCGGCTTTCTTAGGTTTTGATAAAACTCCTTAAGGAGATCATCATTGATGGCATGATTACATAAAGCTACCTTCATGAGCTGATAATATGCTAAAATCTCCATGACATCGCCACAGTAATGCCTAAAGAAATCGATATCGATGTACCTAACCGACATGGGTTGGTACAATCGTGATCTACCCTCATTCGGGTCATTTCTATGGGGTCGTCTATATGAATGCAATGCAATGCGATGGAATGCCATGATACAAACACAAACGATTAGATCAAAATGAGTTGTAAAGGAAAATTAGGGTTTAAGGGGTATAGAAATATACTTTGGTGCCATTGAAGGTGATGAGAAGAAAGTGCAAGGCAATTGGACCGTTGGTTGCTGAAAAGAATGCCGGAAAGATCGTCGGAGGAAAAATCTCGCCGGAACCCTAACATTTGGAGAAGAAAACTTAGGGTTGTGAGATGCCATTAGGGCCATAGAGAGATCCAGAACATATACGAAAGAGAAAACTACCAAACCTAGGGCTTAGGTCACCGGCGTGGACGAGGAAGGGCTGGTCAGAGAAGATGAGCGCCGATCGGAGATGAAAATCATGGAAGAAAAGATTGTGAAGACGCCGAACCCTAGCGGTTCGGCGTTATAAAATCGCGACGCTAGTCGACTGATGTGTGACATCAGTCGACTGATGGCGGGTTATTGAGCGGTTTACTGAACCGACAGTCGACTACTCCAGCTCACCTCGCATTGCGAGCATTCGTATCAAGCTCTGATAACATCGATCGATATTGGGCGTCGATCAAGCGATGTGATCATCAATCGATCGCTAAGCGAGCCACTCGTGATGACTCTTCCGCCCGATGAAGCAGTACCAACAAGTCGATCGATGTATCTTATCGGTCGACCGATATGCTATCCATCGAAGTCTTTGAAGCGATACACGACTCTTTGGACTCCATCAGATCGTGCTATAGTATTATCACCGATCGATTTGATCTAAAATTGAGTGAATTTCGATTTCTTCACTCAATTTGTTTCATTTTATCATGATTACTCTTGCATGTCGAATATATTAATGTCATGCTTATATTCATGTATTTGTTAATGTATTTTGGTATTTTATTTCATTTTAACAATCATTAACATCCAATGATTTCAAAAACCTAACATCTCACCCTTTCTAAGTATTGAAATACACAATCAAGGTGAATGACCTATTTTGTGAGATGCAATATACCATAAACATTTCTTCCATGTAAACATATGGTAAAACACATGAAACAAGGTAAGTGTAAGACATCAAGGTGTGTAGCACTCGAGTATCACTCTTGATGCAACTTCTAACCCTTAAGACAATTCTCTTGATACACTAATTCCCAAAGTGTGCCAAAATCCAAAATGGCACACTATGACCTTTAAATCTAGATTGTGCCAATTTTATTGATTTTTCATGATTCAAAAAATGTATTGGCACATCCTAAAATCTTTTAGGATATAAGATCAAACCTATTTCCAAGGTATCCATAACCTTGAAAATAACCTAAAATGTCAACTTTGCTATGGTTGAGTTAACTACCCATCCAATCAAAGTTGGCACATCCTAACCCATTTAGCGTGAAACAATCACGCTCCTTGGAACCCAAAATCTATTTAAGCTCATTGGATTAGTTAGGTATTCCTTAGGGATGACCTCCCTAGATACCTTTCTAATGACCCTTCTAGGCTTGTTAGCCTTGGTCATTATGGTCTTGCCATGGTTAACCTTAGGGATTGCCTCCCTAGTAACCTTCTTAGTGGCTTCCTTAGGTTTCTTAGAAACCCTAGCCACTAGGCACCCACCATGGTTGGCCTTAGGGATAATTTCCCTAGAGGCCTTGGTTTTCTTAGACCTAGGTCTAGTTCCATAATCAAATGGAACATTGTGTTAAGTAGGCATTACCTTCTTGAACATAGGCTTGTGACCCAAACCTTGTCTCCTAGATGATTCTTGCCTCTTAAACCCTTTACATTGACTCATAGATCCTAGAGTTTGACAATTTGACCCTTTATATTGATTTTGCATATTTGCAAGGGTCTTTTTCAATTTCTCAAGCCTTGACCTTAAGACTTGATTTTCTAACTCTAACCTCTCTAATTTTGTGTGCCCATTATTTCTTTGATCATTTTTGTTATTTCTAGACATATGTCTAGAATTCTTAGCATTAAAACTTAGATGTTCTTCTATTTTCTTAATGCTTTCCTTAGGTAATATTGATTTAGGGACATTAGTCCCAAATTTCTCCTTACTTCCTAAGTTAACATTCTTAGCTCCTAGGCAATAGAATCTATTTCTACTAACATGCTTTTCATGAGTAATAGCAATTGAATTAAAAACATGCTTTTGACTTTTAAATTTAAAAGATGTATTATTAACTTTTACCTTAGGGATTGCTTTAGAAGCTCCCCCTATATGTGATACTCCCTCTTGAGTCTTCTTGTTCCCCCTAGAGCATTGACTCATATAGTGCCCCTTTTGATGGCACTTGAAGCAAATGATGTGCTCCTTGCTCCTTTGACTTTAAGCATCGACATCATTGACCTTTGGCGCTGGTGAACTTTTATTAATCCTCTTTGGGCACTTGCTCTTATAGTGTCCGGTTTCCCTACACTCAAAGCCGAAATGCTTGAGTTACCTAGGTCAATGGTGAAATTTTGAGCTTCTTGTCGACCGGATGTGGATGGTTCTTCTTGAGATTGCTCCGGTGTGAATGCTCTAATCTCCTCCCCCTCAATCCTAGGGGTGGAGGTCTCCTCTTCTTCCACCGATCCGGAAGTTGATTCCTTCTCAACTTCCGAGTCCTCACTCGCTTGTGAGGATGATGATGATTCTTCCTCGGCTTCTTCCTCTTCTTGAGTCGATGACGATTCTTCTTCTTCTACTTATTCCAAGTGAGCCTTCTCATGGAACTTGGCCAATTTGTCCCATAGCTCCTTGGCATCTTGAAATTCACCTAAGCTAGACAAAATGTCATTATGTATCAAATCTTCTAAAAGCTTTGTTACCTTGACTTCGGTCTTGAACTTGAGACATTGCACTTGTGTCAATTTCTTTAACTTCAAGACGTTTCCCTTCTTATCCTGAGGGGGTTCAAAGCCTTCTACAAGGATGAACCAATCCTCTATATCCATCATCAAGAACGTCTCCATTCTTGCTCTCCACGTCGGAAAATCTTCTCGGTCGTATGGTGGTGGAGTATTGATGTCCCATCCAAGCTTATCTTGGAATTCCATCTTCCCTCTAGCTTCTTTAGCTCCCGGCGATTAGTCCGTATAAGAGCCCCGGGCTCTGATACCAATTGTAGAAGATTTGAGACCGCTAGAGGGGGGTGAATAGCGGTGTGCTCGTACGATGGAATTCGTTCACGTTTGCTTGTCTACAATATTGTTAGTACACAGCAGAATATACAATGAAATACAACAAGAATAAACACAACACGATAGACACGAGATGTAACGTGGTTCATAATCGAACGGTTCATACTCCACGGATCGGGCTCTAAAAGCCCTAGCAATGCAAACACACACTACTAATCACAATAACTCCTTCTCGACACAAGTCGGAGGTAGAAAAACCTCGTACAAGAGATCTTACAATAGCAAGAATGAAATACAAGCAATATACAATGCAAATACGAAAGATCAGTAAAGAAAAACTTTACAACACTTGCTTTTGATTGCTTGAATGCTTGGTTGTTTGATTTGCACTTGGAGACCTGATTTACAGCAACAAATCGGCCCAAAAGCTCTCAAAAACTGGATGGAAATTTCTCCTTCTCGAGCTCCATTTATATCTTCAACCTGTCTTTGGAAAAAGATCGATCGATCATTGCTCGGGACCATCGGATCGTGATCATGTTGTGAGACAATGGTGTAATCCACGCCGAAAAATCCAAAGGCTAGGACATCATCGACCGATTATGACCATCCGATCGGATCAAGGCATCACTCGATTCGACCGATGCGATCGAGTGAGACTCCATCTCGTGCCCCAAAACCGAGCATCGATCGATCACAATATCGATCGTCATTGCTCATTAGTCGACTTTCAAGCTCTGGCAGTCAACTGCTGGGACACATCCCGTAGTAAAACCCTAGTTGACTCTCACCAGTCGACTGCCATATGGCACTAGTCGACTGGCACACCTCAAACATGAGGTTTTTGCACAAGTATGATTCCCCCATACTTGCTAGACCACCCTTAGCCTAAACCTAAGCCTTTTAACCACCTCCATCAGCATCATGCCTCTCGGATCCCTCCAAGTCATCCATGACTTGTTCATCCATCGCGCTAGCCTTCAAGTGCTTCCATCGGCTATGTCATGCTAACGGTGTCTACACCGCCAAGGCACATTGGACTTACGCCGCCAAGACTCTGCTTGGACTTTACGCCATCAAGCATTGGACTTATGCTGCCAAGACTCCCGCTTGGATTTTACACCGCCAATATCAAACCCCTTGGACTTCTCAAATGCCAAGACTCAAGCTTGGACTTTCCCTTGCCAACCCATGTTAGACATTCCATGCCAAGATCCATGCTTGGACTATTCCTTGCCAAGACCCATGCTTGGACTTTCCTTGCCAAGACCCATTCTTGGACTTTACATGTCAAGTACTCAAGACTTGGACTTTCCATGCCAAGTACCCATGACTTGGACTTTCCCATGACAATCATGTTGTCATATGTTTTTGTCGAACATCAAAACTTCACTCGAGTCAAACTCGAGTCCTAGTCAATCGTGACCTGGGCCGATTGCACCAACAAGATTAAGGCTTGGTTTGAGTTAGTCAAGTAGGTTTTTCTAGTATTAACTTCCAGGCGTGGCGAGGCACATGACCTTCTTGATTATCGGAGAAATGACCAATTTCTAGACAAAGTCAATAAAGGAATCAAGTTCTTGATTCACTTTAGGTTAAGTCTTGGTCTAACTAGTTAAAGACATAGTGAGTTAGCTTCGGTTAGTTCCACTCGACTTAGTGCACAAGGTCGTGGTGAGGCACATGACCTTCTTGATTATCGGAGCAATGACCACTTCCTAGACATGCACTTCGAAGAGATTCCTCAACTTACTATCAGTTCACTTGTCTTAGTACTAGGTTGTTCAAGTTTAAGCTACTTTGTTTCCTATCTAGTCCATTCTATATTAAGCAAGTAAACTAAAACAAGGAAGGTATACTAAAGCAATCAAGTTTTAAAAAAATTAACTAAAACATGCAAGTGTTTAACTAAACAAGGAAACAAGCAAGGTGTTAACTCCCCCTAAATGGTAGCTAGTTTGAGTTTTGTTCACTAAATGAACTTGACTCTTGGAAACCTAAAATTGATTTGGTCCAACATGGTTGACTAAGCTAGACTCAGGAACCCATGCTTGGACTTGATTCTTAGCATTTCGGCTAAGTAATGACATGTAAGATTTATAGATGGAATTAGCCTTATACCCGAGTCCGGATCTATTGTACACAACTCTCTGAGATCCAAGCATCATGTTGAGATACTTTGAACCTGAAGTGAACTTTTCCAAAGATCCAGTTAGATCTTCCACTTGCCTTTTTAGAACTGAGTTCTCTTCCTCAAGCTTTCCAACTTGAGTTGAGTCTCTATCCTTAAATTGGCAAGTCAAAGTCTTCGTGTTGACTTGCTCCTTAAGTACTTGGACTTCCTTAAGTAGCGAGTCGACTCAATTTTCGGACTTAGCTAACTTCCTACATAAGCATGCAATGATATTATATAATTTATCTTCTAATGGAGAAGTTACCTCATTTGAACCTTCGAAAATGGATACGGATCCGTGGCTTCTCTCGGATTCAGAATCAGACTCATATTCGAAACTCGACTCGGCTCCGGATCTTGATTCCGCCATAAACGGGACAAAGCTTCTCTTTGTCTCTTCCGCATCCGACTCCTCAGCTGACTACTCATCCCATGTTGCCTTAAGAGCCTTTTTCTTCTTTTCCTTTTTCAGTTTTTCTTCCTTTTTTAAATTTGTGCACTCCGACTTATAATGTCCTTTTCCGTTACATTCGTAGCAGGTTACTTCCGATTGAGGTCTTGGCTTATTGTCGGCCACCTTTTTGGCATCTTTCTTTGTAAATCTTTTCTTTCGGTTGAACATTTTTCTTACCATGTTTACAATCTCCTCTTCTCGTTTTGTTTCCAACTCTTACTTGTCTTCAGACTCAACCTTCACTTTTCTTTCCTTTTTAGTTGAACCTGCCATCGAAGCTATACCATTCTCGGTTTGACCTGAGTTAGCTTGTTCGTGTAGTTCAAGTTCACAAAATAGTTCATCTAACCTAATTGTGGAGAGATCCCTAGATACTTTATAGGCATCGACAATCGATGTCCATAAGGCATTTCTCGGTAATGCCTTAAGGGTATACATAATTAAATCCCTATTCTCTATTTGGTGTCCTATTAAATGTAATCCATTTAATATATCTTTAATCCTAGTATGAAGTTGACTAGCATTTTCGTTTTCGTTCATTTTACAATTAAATAATTTATTTAAAAGCATGTCCCTTTTGACTATCCTAGTGTCATTTGTACCCTCATGCAATTCAATTAACTTCTCTTTAGAATTTTCAAATGGACCTACCCTATTTAGCTCTTCTTTAGTAAGTTCACATTGCAAGGTGTTAAGTGCCTTATAATCGACTTGAGCTCTCTTCCTAATATCTGAGGTCCATTTCTCCGGTTCTAACAACTCCCCCGAGTCGTCAATCGGAGCTATAAATCCTTTCCTAATTGAAAACCAGACCACTAGGTCGGTCTTTAGATACCACTACATTCGCCTTTTCCAGTAGGAAAAGCCCTCTCCGTTAAAGAGAGGAGGGTGAACGGTACTGTATCCCTCTAAGTGTGACATTATCAATGAAATATTTTCTAAGGACAAAAATTAATTTTAAAAAGAATCTAATATGTAGAAAACTAATTTATTGAATTTAAATATGCTCAAAAAGAATTTTAAAATACAGAATATTATTTTAATGAATTTTAAAATGAAAAAAAATATTTTTAACTAATTTTAAAATGCTAAAAAAAAATTTAATATGCAGAATATTATTTTAAAGAATTTTAAAATGCAGAAAATGAATTTAATATGTAGAAAATTATTTTAACTAATTTTAAATTGTAGAAAATAAATTTAATATGAAGAAAATTATTTTAAGAAATATAAAAATTCAGAAAATAAATTTAATATGCAAAAAATTATTTTAAGTAATATTAAAATGCAAAAATGTATTTAATATGGAGAAAATTATTTTAAGTAATATTAAAATCCAGATAATGAATTTAATGTGCAAAAAATTATTTTAAGTAATATTAAAATGTAGAAAATTATTTTAAGTAATATTAAAATGAAGAAAATAAATTTAATGTACAGAAAATTATTTTAACTAATTTTAAAATACAGAAAATATATTTAATATGTAGAAAATTATTTTAACTAATTTTAAAATGTAAAAAATTAATTTAATGTGTAGAAAATTATTTTAACTAATTTTAAAATACTAAAAATGAATTTAATGTGCAGAAAATTATTTTAACTAATTTTAAAATACAAAAAATGAATTTAATGTGCAGAAAATTATTTTTACTAATATTAAAATGCAGGAAATTTATTTAATGTGATAAAAATTATTCTATTGTAATAAAAATTATTCTAAAGCTACAAAATTTATTTTAATACATTAAAAATTATTTTAATACAATAAAATTTATTCTAATCCAATAAAAATTATACTAATGCAATAAAAATTACACTAAAGCAATAAAAAGTATACTAAAGCAATAAAAATTATATTAAAGCAATAAAAAGTATACTAAAGCAATAAAAATTATACTAAAGCAATAAAAAGCTCACGATGGTGGTTTCACCAACTCGAAGCGCGGGTGCTCTGATACCAATTGTAGGATCAAGTCAACCGAGAGAGGGGGATGAATCTCGATATTTTATAATTTTAAACTAATTTTATATTATATATTCTAATCAAAATATGTAGCGAAATATAAAGACAATTATTAACACAGGAAATTTACTTGGTTGACAACCCAGATTGGGTTGCTACTCCAAGGCACGTAGCTCTCCCGCGAGCTACCTCGATGGGCAATTCACTAAACACCCTCCGACTCGAGAACTCTCGACTTCGGAGGATTTTGCTTTTTACAACTGATGAAGAAGGGTAACACACTACCCACTCTTCTTAAAATTTAGTGCAGAAGCGAAATAATAAATTAAAAACAAAGTACAAGGCTTTATACCGACACTAAGAGATTGTAGAGGTAGTTACAGTATGTCGGAAGGTCATCTTGTTATGGAATGAAAATATAGTGGATGAGCAAGTATTTCGGCAGCACTTCGACTTGATTGAATGATTATATCGAGTTCTGGTGGAGCACGACTTTTATAAACTCTTTCTGGTTGACTGGAATGCCTTCCAGTAAACTTCACATCAGCCCATCAATATTTTATTCGTGGTCTTCCAGTCGACTGAATCCTTGTCACGCCCTGAGAGCATGTCGTGCCGAAAAGCAAACAGACAACATCTCCCCTGTACGTGGTAACATTTCGGGTTAATACAAGGCTTGTAGGCCATAACAACAACAACATATATATATAAAAACATAACAACATAACGAAACACAGAGGAAACTAATACAACGACATACCCATAACCACACATATACATTACAACCACACACCATGCATACCGGTATGACTAACACCAGAACATAAAGAAAACCTCGTCAAAAACCGCACCTACATGTGCGTACATCACATAACACATAACACCATGAAAACTCAAAATACATAACAAGACATACGAAAAACCCAAAAACCTAGAATCTCGGAGTTGAGATGAGACGATGCCAGCCAGCGGTGCTCCACGTCCATCACGAAGTCGGCTACATGTTACTTGGGCGACAGAAAAACCCAGGGTCCGTGGTGGTGAGTAAAAATCAGTAGGTAATAGAAAAAAATGTATATATCAAATATCACATGTAATTCAACAACATAAATCTAGAGGTACAACAGGTATATCAGCATAGTATATAAATATAAGCATATACCGTCTAACCAAATGAACAACAAAAAATACAGACATACCTGAAAGTCTTCTACGCTACTCCGATCCAACCTGAGCATATATCCAACTTATATATAACAGGAAGAGTAATACCAACTCACAATATACTCATGTTATAGGTCAAGGTATCTAATGGTCTGTCCAACATATATACAAGTATCCGACACAACTGTATAACAGATGTAAGAAGCATGGATGAATGTGATGTACAACCAAATGCAGCAAGCATAGTACAATCAAATGCAACATCACAATAAGCATATATATATATAGACTGCATCTATATATATATTAATCACAACCATCTATATATATATATATATATGGTAATATCCAAAGCACCATAAGATACGGCAATGCAGCATGCATGGTCATGCCTGTGCACCCCTACTCATTACCATGACCCCAGTGTGGCTTAGGTGGCACGACATGACAACTGTCCCAACTCAACACCAACCACTACTTTAGAGTGGCCGAGTGGATAGTATGATCAAGTAGCATATGAGCTTAAAGAGCTCGCTACACAACGGGGGTCCCTGTTACTGGCCACTCCGACTGACACTATCGATGAGTGGTCGAGTGCCACACACCCGGGACAACTGCACACAACTCCAACTACCACCGTCTATAGTGGTAGAGTGCGGCACAATAAATGCTCTGCCCTCACACTAGTTACTCCTCGGGGAGTAACCTGGGAGGCATGATGACTGATGACTCTCTCATCCCCAAGGGAGACTATTTTGTGAGAATGCATGCAAATGACATGAATGTGCTGTAACACGTACAACCATCTACCATAGACTCTCTGTTCAACAAAGAGTCGTACCCATCTGATCAATACACTCTCTATCCTATAGAGAGTCATACTCAACTGATCGATACACTCTTTATCCTATAGAGAGTCATACTTGACTGATCATAACTCTCTTTCCAATAGAGAGTCGTACTCAACAGATCGACACACTCTCTATCCTGTAGAGAGTCGTACTCGACTAATCATATCAAGCTGAGACCACTGGTCTGTAGCGACACACTAATCACCCTTCACTTAACCATTACACAACTCATGGTTGTTAATAAGAATGCAACATATGGTTATTGGAATAAATCCTACTTTAAGGGCATTACCTACCCATGGATGACCCTTTACCCAATTTACAAATCAGATTATCATCTGTACTCCAACATCTACACCCTGCTAAACATTTAAACCTATTTACATCACATCTATAACCCTATATGATAATAAAGGAAATGTGATATCAACCTTTGAGTAAATATAGCCAACGACAAATATCAAGCATAAGATAAATAAGGGCAGGGTCAAAATAATATGAACACCTAACATGCTCATATCTATGACTAAATCTGAATGCAATTACATCTACCTGACCAGGTTAAGAAATTACCCACCTGATACGAAGCTCGAACTAATCCACACGGTCGTGGACTGGCTTTGTATCCCAGACCTGCACATAATAGCAAACTATAATTAAATACAAGCATACAATGAATGATCAAATCGAATTCTATATCAACTTTGTATCCCGATCAACTAGGTCGATCTAGTTATTCAAGTAACCCAATCAATCCTCCCTATTTATCCTTATCAACTATTAGGCCACTTAACAACCTATTCAGGGATCTACACCCTAATTGAAACACCCACTCCATCAGTCCCTCCATGGCCAAGAGCAGCCTTATTCACAGCCACACAATCGTTCACTACTCACTCACACAACCACCAACAGCTTACCATAACGAAACAACATCACACAATCATTCTCATAGCCACCAAAAACCTCTAAACAAACCTTATTCACAGCAACAACACGATCTTCACAGCGATTGCACGGCTCCCCCAAACTCATAGCCGTCAACTCCCATAACTTCACATTCCCTTCACCGAAAGGAACACCACCCAACAACACACTCAGAGTCCCAAAATCTAGCAATTACAGCTAAAAGAAAGAGGATAGATCAACTTACCATCCCTAGCAACTCCACCGACAGTAATCCCCTCTATCCGTTGTTCGTCGGAAAGGAAATACCCTTGCTCCGATGATGGTTGACCGTGAAAGCCCCTTCCTCCGACGCTCTACTCACTACCGCCCCCTAGTTGCTGCCAGCCACTCTTTGCTCCCATCGACCACACTTGCCAAAATATCGAGCGAAGAAGACTCCCAAGGGAAACTGGCTTCCGCTTGTAGAGAAAGGCAGTTGTGGTCGGCAAGGTCTTAAGAGGGAAGGGAGCTCGCGAGAGAGGAAATAGCGAGGAGAGGGAAACTGCGGCAAAGAGAGAAGGAGATGGCTGGATCGGTCGGAGATCGGGATGGATCGCACACCGACGACAATAACGAGAAGCGCTGAAACAACGACGACTAAGAGGAGAGGTCGCGACTGATCGAGAGCAACGAGAAGAGCATTATGGTCGCGACGGCTGGAAACGCTCGAAGAAAAATCAATCGGTGCAGAGGAGAAAGCGGCGTGAAACGGATGGGGTTAAACGGGTCGGGTTTTGTTTTGGGTTCGAGCATTAAAAACCAGCCAAATGATTGAGATAACTCAAGTCTAATCCATTAATCTAATTAAGCCTTAATCTTCCTCCTAACCGATCATATGAACACCAATTAAATTCCAGAAAATTTATAAAAATTTCTGAAAAATTCTATAAGACAATTTCTTAAATTTACAAGGATATTTTCTATTATTATTATTATTATTATTATTATTATTATTATTATTATTATTATTATTATTATTATTATTATTATCCGGTATTTTACATTCTCTCCCACTAATAAAAATTTGGTCCCCAAATTTTGTACTAACATGCAAAAATTTACTTCAGCAAGTTCCTGAAAGAACTGCATACATTCCTCAAGTGAATAGATAAGGATATCGAGCTTGAATAGTATCTTCTTGCTCCCACATAGCCTCCTCATCGGTATGATGTTGTCATCCAATCTTTACGAGTCGGATAGTTTTGTCCCACTACTGTCACTCCTTGCGACCCAAGATCCACCCTGGAATCTTCTCGTAAGTCGCATTAGACTGAGGTAGAATTCGGAACCTCTTTCAGAACATGATCAATATGCAACACGTATTTCCTCAGTATAGAAACAGAAAATACGTTGTGAGCACTCACCAGTGTCGGAGATAAAGCCAACCGGTAAGCTACACCTCCAATCTACGCCAATATCTCAACTGGACCAATGTAGTGTAGAGATAACTTTCCCTTTTTGCCCAAATCATTTCACCCCTTTTTCGTAGGTGAAACACACAGTAATACTTGTTCCCCAACTGAAAACTCCAAAGGCCTTCGCCTCCGGTCTGCATAACTCTTTTGTCAATCCTGTGCCTCTAATAACCATCATTTGATGATGCCTACCAATTCTGCATCATGTTGGGTACTCGGTGGCCCCAATAGCTGTCGTTCCCTGTCTTCCTCTCACAACACGGGAGATCTACAGGGTCTACCATATAGGGCCTCAGAAGGGAGCCATCTGAATATAAGAGTGGTATCTGTTATTATAGGCAAATTCCACTAAAGGAACCTGATCCTCCCAACTACCTCCATAATCCATGACACAAGATCTTAATAGATCCTCCAATGTCTGAATTGTATGCTCAGACAATCCATCAGTCCGTGAATGAAATGTTGTACTGAGCTGAAGCTCTGTGCCCATAGTCTGATGCAGACTCTATCAAAATCGCAAGGTAAAATGCGGATCTCTATCCGATATGGTACTTAAAAGTATCCCACACAATCTGATAATCTTTCGGCGATACAACTCTGTCAGATGATCCAACGAGTATCACCCACGAATAAGAAGGAAGTGAGCTGATTCCGTTAGTCGATCCACGATCACCCAAATCGCATCATGTCTTTTACGGGTTCTAGGCAATCCCATAGCGAAATCAATAGTGATATGCTCCCACTTTCATTCCGGAAATTGAAATTTCCCTGAGCAATCCAGCGGGTTTTTGATGTTCAGCCTTCACCCACTGGCATACTAAACATCGAGCAGCAAAATCTACTATATCTCTCTTTATACCATTCCACCAATATAAACATTTCAAATCTCAGTACATCCAAGTACCACCAAGGTATATAGCCTATCTCAAAGGATGTGCTTTATGTAGCAACTCTTCCTTAAACACTGCAACTCCGGAACCTACTATCCTTATCAGAGACGGTAAATTATCTTCTCAAAAGAGAAATCCATCAACCATCCAAGATACACTCCACACACTCTGTAAGTGCATGGAAGACATAGCGACCAATCACGCAAGTTGCAACTGTTCGCGTTCCAGCAACTCTATAGTAGTTGCCCGGTAGTTAGTCAAAATCCCATGAGCATTCCTGCTCCATACATCCACAAATCAAGATAAGGACCACTAAAGTCATGTCATGTATATGACAGCTTGTCTCACAGCTCCACAACTGTCGTAAGCTTGAGATACACCTCATTCAACTGCATCAGAATCGCTCCGATCCTTGAAACGATGCATTTGTGTAAAACATCCCTTTTATCCACTCCGGAAGGATTAACTAATATTCGTGTAAAAGTTAATCGCCGTCTAGGTCCTGTAAATTGGTTTCATCAGCTTTCGACTAAATGATTTCCCTCATCACCTTTGTCAAACAAGTCTGTGGTATAGTAATGCCAAACATTCTATCCACATCTACAGAATTAACCCAAAACATACAAGGAAAACCACCATCTACGGTGGTCAAGTGCGCAACTCCAACTACCACAATCAACAGTGGCTAGGTTACGCAACTCCAACAACCACAAACTGATCCAATCGTGTCCAGGATACATGATTCTCAAATCCAATGGCGACTAAATCGATAATTAGTCTAACAACTTAATCACAACTCATAAAAATTCATACCAAGTATGAAATTGTCGTCTTTACACACCTGCATTCTCTTTACTCTACATTGATGATATATCAATCATCACAACGACAATGATAATTGTATGACACCATGTCACTACAATATCAACACTCCAGTCGTAAACCGATCCTAGAGTATACACAGATGTCCTTAACCGATCTAGACAGATCATTTTTCCACAACGAAGGATATTCTCTGTTAACAACTATCGCATTCCATCATCGATAATCGATGCATACATTCAAAGGTCCATCTCTCTTTCAACAAAGAGTTCTGGATCTTCTCAAGGAGAAATATTGCGACAGATCATTATCCCCTCCAACTTCTCCTATAATCACAACTCACGTTCTTCCAATTTCTATAGTGGTTAGCAACATTGATACCAACAACACTATCACCCGGTATTTGATATTCGATACCAGAACTATTCCCGTAATCACTTCTGATGTGCACGAGAACATCCTGATGATCTGCGGTTGGTCTTCTATAATCGAAAAATGGCTCAAGGCTTATGACTCCGATCTTGCTCCTTTTATCCAACAGTCAGAGACTTCTAACCCAAATAAGTTGACCTGCACTATCTACTTATCGGTCTCCGACTCTTTAACACTTGTAGGGAGTTATTTCTAAACTCCTGACTCCATCCAATATCTTCCGACAGGATCTGATAGAAGGTCCAGTGATTTTACTCCAAAAGTAAGCCAATAATCGTGGGTGACTTAAAATATTCATTCACATTCCTGAGCTATTAGGTGAGCGTAACTTTGCAAGTCTAATGACTCTGCATGGTATTCCTGTTATCGACAATCATCCTACTTAAAGCTCAAGAATTTCTTACAATGTGTCACTGAAAGTGACGAGGGGAAATATTCTCTTTTAACATCACTAAACCATGATCAATTTATGTTTTATTTCCCGAAGGTCATTTTCTGCATTTTCCACCAAATTCCAGCTTGATCCCGATAATAGTATGCAAATAACTCTACTTTCTCTGTATAACACGAGTTAAATACTCAAAAGTACTTTCAAAGTTATACAACCCAGTATGAACAAACTCAGGAATCAAAATCCCTATGAAACACCATAAACTAGCCTTCCACTATCTACATCAACAATAGCCTACTTGTCTTGTCCATTACTCAATAGGTAATGATCTGACTAGTACCGTTAGTGAAAATCCCTAAGACTATAGTCTTTGATTTTTTTTACAAGAAATGTGACGACTTGACCCCTGTTTTTCCGACTCGATATCATTTGGCTCTCAAAGGTAAATCACCTTTTCAACACAGGTTCAAGACTCACAGACTTAACAGGTCATTTCCGGGGTCAACACATACTACGATTATGAATAATAACCAACAAACTACAAGTTATTCCCTGTTATATACACTAAAAGCATAGCCAACAAAACCAGGAGTATAAACCCTATCGGTAACTCCAGTTGGTCGCCTTGGTGGACGACCTCTAATACAAGTCTACACAGGTATAATATATCTAACTGTATACACTTATTAATCAAGTCCAGATAAGTATGTAACTAGAAAATAAGTCATCAGGAATACTTACTTCATGCTGCTTGGAGCTCAGGCCGCTGTCCATCTCATCTCAGAAAACCAAAACCGAAACAAATCGACTCCCGAGAATCCAAGACTCGACACAAAACAACATTGTATGGCATCGCAGAACCTAGGGCTCTAATACCACTAAAGTTGTCACACCCCGAGAGCATGTCGTGCCGAAAAGCAAACGGACAACATCTCCCCTGTATGTGGCAACATTTCGGGTTAATACAAAGCCCGTAGGCCACAACAACAACAACATATATATATATAAAATAACAACATAACGAAACACAACGGAAACTAATACAACGACATACCCATAACCACACATATACAATACAACCACATACCATGCATACCGGTATGACTAACACAAGAACATAAAGAAAACCTCGTCAAAACCCACACCAACATGTGCGTACATCACATAACACATAACACCATGAAAACTCAGAATACATAACAAGACATATGGAAAACCCAAAAACCCGGACTCTCGGAGTTGAGATGAGACGATGCCAGCCATCGGTGCTCTAAGTCCATCACGAAGTTGTCTACCTATTACCTGGGCGACAGAAAAACCCAACGTCCATGGTGGTGAGTAAAACTCAGCAGGTAATAGAAAAACATGTATATATCAAATATCACATGTAATTCAACAACATAAATCTAGAGGTACAACAGGTATATCAGCATAGTATATAAATACAAGCATATACCGTCTAACCAAATGAACAACGTAAAATGCATATATACCTGAAAGTTTGCTATGCTACTCTAATCGAACCTGAGAATATATCTAACATATATATAACAGGAAGAGTAATACCAACTCACAATATACTCGTGCTACAGGTCAAGGTATCTAATGGTCTGTCCAACACATATACAAGTATCCGACACAACCGTATAACAGAAGCAAGAAGCATGCATGAATATGATGTACAACCAAATGCAGCAAGCATAGTACAATCAAATGCAACATCATAATAAGCATATATATATATATATATTGCATCTATATATATATTAATCACAACCATCCATATATATGTATACATGCATATATGTATATATATATATATGGTAATATGCAAAGCACCATAAGATACGACAATGCAGCATGCATGGTCATGCCTGTGCACCCCTACTCGCTACCATGACCCCAGTGTGGCCTAGGCGCCACGACATGACAACTATCCCAATTCAACACCAATCACTTCTCTAGAGTGGCCGAGTGGGCAGTATGACCAAGTATCATATGAGCGTAAAGAACTCGCTACACAATGGGGGTTCCTGCTGCTGGCCACTTCGACTAACACTACCGATGAGTGGTCGAGTGCCACACACCAAAGACAACTTTATGCAACTCCAACTACTGCCGTCTATAGTGGTAGACTATGACACAACAAATGCTCTGCCCTCACACCAGTTACTCCTCGGAGAGTTACCTGGGAGGCAAGATGACTAACGACTCTCTCAACCCCAAGGGAGACTATGTCATCAGAATGCATGCAAATGACATGAATGTGCTGTTACACATACAGCCATCTACCATAGACTCTCTGTTCAACAAAGAGTCGTACCTATCTGATCAATACACTCTCTATTCTGTAGAGAGTCATACTCTACTGATCGACGCACTCTCTATCCTGTAGAGAGTCGTACTCGACTGATCATAACTCTCTTTCCAATAGAGAGTCGTACTCAACTAATCGACGCACTCTCTATCCTGTAGAGAGTCGTACTTGAATAATCATATCAAGCTGGGACCACCGGTCCGTAGCGACACACTAATCACCCTTCACTTAACCATTATGCAACTCATGGTTGGTAATAAGTATGCAACGTATAGTTATTGGAATAAATCCTACCTTAAGGGCATTACCTACCCACGGATGAACCTTTACCCAATTTACAAATCATGTTATCATCCGTACTCCAACATCTACACCCTACTAAACATTTAGGCATATTTACATCACATCTATAACCCTAAATCATAATAAAGGAAATGTGATATCAACCTTTGAGTAAATATAGACAACGACAAGTATCAAGCAAAAGATAAATAAGAGCAGGGTCAAACTAATATGAACTCCTAACATGCTCATATCTATGACTAAATCTGAATGCAATTACATCTACCTGACCAGGATAAGAAATTACCCACCTGATATGAAGCTCGAACTAATCCTCACAACCATGGACTAGCTTCGTATCCCAGACCTGCACATAATAGCAAACTATAATTAAGTACAAGCATACAATGAATTATCAAATCGAATTCTATATCAACTTCGTATCTCGATCAACTAGATTGATCTAGTTATCCAAGTAACCCAATCAATCCTCCCTATTTATCCTTACAACCATTTGGCCACTTAACAACCTATTTAGGGATCTACACCCTAATTGAAATACCCACTCCATCAATCCCTTCATGGCCAAAAGCAGCCTTATTCACAACCGCACAGCAGTTCACCGCTCACTCACAAAGCCACCAACAGCTTACCACAACGAAACAACCTCACACAATCACTCTCACAACCACCAACAACCTCTAAATAAAACTTATTCACAGTAACAGCCCGATCTTCACAGCGATTGTACGACTCCCCCAAACTCATAGCCGGCAACTCCCATAACTTCATAGCCCCTTCACCAAAAGGAACACCACCCAACAAACACACTCACAGCCACAAAACCTAGCAATTACAGCTAAAAGAAAGAGGATAGATCAACTTACCAACCCTAGCAACTCCACCAGCAGTAATCCCTCTATCCGCTATTCGTCGGAAAGGAAATACCCTTGCTCCGGCGATGGTTGACCGTGAGGGCCCCTTCCTCTGATACTCTGCTCTCTGTCGCCCCCTAGCTGCTGCCAGCCACTCTTTACTCCCAGCGACCACACTTGCTGGAATCTCGATCGAAGAAGATTGACGAGGGAAATTGGCTGCCGCTTGCAGAGAAAGGCGGTTGTGGTCGATGAGGTCTCAAGAGGGAAGGGAGCTCGTGAGAGACGAAATAGCGAGTAGAGGGAGACTACGGTGAAGAGAGAAGGAGATGGCTGGACCGGGCAGAGATCGGGATGGATCGGGCACCGACGACAATAACGAGAAGTGCTGAAATGATGACAACTAAGAGGAGAGATTGTGACTGATCGAGAGTAATGGGAAGAGCATTATGGTCGCGACGACTGGAAACGCTCGAAGAAAAATCAATCGGTGCACAGGAGAAAGCGACTTGAAATGGATGAGGTTAAACGGGTCAGGTTTTGTTTTGGGTTCGAGCATTAAAAACCGGCCAAATGATTGAGATAGCTCAAGTCTAATCTAATCATCTATTTAACCCTTAATCTTTCTCTTAACCAATCATATGAACTCCAATTAAATTTCAGAAAATTTCTAAAAATTCTTGAAAATTTCTATAAGACAATTTCTTAAATTAACAAGGATATTTTCTGTTATTATTATTATTATTATTATTATTATTGTCATTATTATTATTATTATTGTTATTATTATTATTATTATTATTATTTCCGATATTTTACAATCCCCTTCAGTCGACTCCACGTCACTCGACTCCGCATCGGGAAATTTCTCCCTTGAGTCGACTCAAGCCCTTTCCATCTTCATCGCACGATCTTTGATCAATCACCAGCTGATCCTGCCAAATAGGTATCCAGTCGACTGGACTTCAGTCGACTTGAATCCATTCAGTCGACTGATTCCTGCAAAACAAGATTAGCACAAAACAAATAATATGAAATTCAATAGTAGTAGTAATACTGCACGATCTCGACTACTAAGTCTCACGTGGACTTTTCGTTGGATCGACACCTAGCTTTGTCCTTCTACAGAGGACTCAGCCTCACCTCTTCACTCTAGGCTTACCTGCCTCCTACTTGCTGAACTTACCATCCTTGACATCTGATCTGGACCAGGGCTTCCACCAGCTATCCGATCTGCCTGACCCAGCTGGACTTTTTGCCGATTGTCTAGTCTCCTGACCCAACCGGTCTTCATTCCAAATGTCTGATCCACACGACCCATCAGGACTTCATGCCTGGTGTTCGGTCCTCCTGATCTGTCAAGATTCATGCCTAGTATCCGGTCAACATGACCTACTAGGACTTCCTGTTAAGCATGCACACTTAACACTTGTATTAGATCACATGTGAGTCCTAACTATTAATTGTAGTTCATATATCAAAACTAAGGAGTGATGCTTACTGCATCAACACTAACCATTCTAGAAATTTAAATTAAGAGTTGATCATATAAAGTTAAGAAATTGGATAGACAATTTTAGTATTAGCTCCCCATAGATTATTGAACTTGTACGGTCTATCCACATAGTGGACTTGATCCTGGGAATCCAATACTTATTAGTCCTTATGTGTAAATTTAACAAAATCTTTAGGACCCATGCCTGGACTCTTTGATTACTACGATTAACAATTGACATATAAGACCGGTTCGTAGTATTTGTCCTAAATCCGAGTCCAACTCTGTTGTACACAGGTTTTTGAGTTCCAAGTAGTCGGTTAAGACTCTTGGATCCCAAAGTGAACTTTTCTAACATAGCCTCGAGCTCTTGGACTTGTCCTTTCAAGAGAGAATTGTCTCCCTAAAGTTGTTTGACTTGAGTTGAGTTCCCCTCTTGAATTTTACTAGTCGAAGAGGTTAGAGTGGCCTCATGCTTAAGGATTTTAACCTCCTCAAGCAAGGACTCGACCCTAGACTCGGACTTAGTTAATTTCCTATTTTAAAATTTAATTGCATGATATAGATTTGCAATTAACAAGCGACTTACCTTGACCTTTTCTTTTGATCTAGCTTTGAGTCTCGATTCAAAATCGTCCTCGGAGTCAGAGTCGGAGTTGGATTCACAATCGGCTTCGGAATTGGACTCGGATTCTACCAGTTTCTCTATAAAGGCTAAGTCGTTGCCTTGGTATTCTTCTTCCTCCCACTTTGCTTGGAACGCTTGTTTTGGTTGCTTATGCCTTGGCTTCATTTATGGGCAGTCTGACTTGTAAAGCCCCTTCTTGTTGCACTTGTAGAATTTGTAGTTTCATGGGGGTTTCCTGTTCTTCAATTGCTCCCTTTCCTTTTTGATCATTCTCCGAACTAGATTGACTTGTTCAACCTCCATTTCTTGTTTGGATTTCGATTTGTATTCATCTTTAAATTCAGATTCTTCTTCTTCTGGAGGTGGCTAGCTCTTTCCTTTTCTTCTTTGTTCTGCATACAACGCTACACATTTCTCGATCGAGACTGCATTAGTTTGTTCATGTAATTCAAATTCAAAAAAAAGTTCATCTAATTTAATTTTAGATAAATCTCTAAATACCTTGTAGGCATCAACTATGGATTCTCACAAGGTGGCCCTAGGAAAAACATTAAGAGCGTACCTTTTTCTGTCTTGATTCTCAAATTTTTGTCAGATTGAGTGGAGGTCGTTCATAATATCTTGGATCCTTGCATGTAATTGTGTAGCGGTCTCGTGTTCCTACATTTTCAAATTAAACAATTTATTAATAAAAGATCTCTTTTGCATACCTTAGTATCGACAGTTCCTTCGTGAAGCTCGATGAGCTTTTTCCATAGGTTTTTTACGCTTATGAATGGTCTGACCTAGTTGAGAGCCTCCTTGGAAAGACAACATTGTAGGATTTGGGTTGCCATTGCATCAGCCTCCACTTGACGCTTCATGGCATTTGTCCACTTGTCGCAATCTAGGAACTCGCCATCTTCGTTGGTAGGTAGCGAGAATCCGATTTGAATCATGATCCACATCCTACTTGGGTTTTTAAGTATCACTCCATCTGACCCTTCCAGTAACGAAAGTCATATCCATTGTAAAATGGAGGTTGGGCGGTGCTAAACCCTTCAAGATGGGCTATCTAAGTCAAATCTTGCACGAACACAAAAAGGCACGAAAAAAGTTCCAAGACTTCGCCTTAGATTAGTAGTGCGGGAAAAATAGTAAAGAAAAAATGAAACAAAAAACAATACGAAAATAAAATAAAATTGCTAGATTGGTGGTTTCACCAAATCGTAGCACCCCCGCTCTGATATCAATTGTTGGATCGAAAGCATGCTAGAGGGTGGGGGGGGGGGGTTGAATAGCGAGCATAAAATTTTCTTTTCATTCGATAAAACTAAAGTGACGTAGTGGAAAAAATAAATGACACGATTTTGTTTTTACTTGGTTCACAACCTAATGGTTGCTACTCCAAGGCCCCGCGATCCTAGACCGCGTACGATGGGGCAATCCACTAACTAAGTCTCCTACTCGTTGGAGGTAGGAGACGATGAATACAAGAAACAAAAACTTGAGGAAGAGGGACAATCCCACCTCTCCTCTTTACAATGAAAGCTTGATAAAGAAAGGCTCGAATACAGATGTAATACAACAAAAATAAAACTACTGACATTTAGAAGGTGGAATTTTGGTGTGACATTGGCGTAGTGGCGGCATAGCATTGTCATAGACCTTCGGCGTTGTGGGAGCACTTTGAGAGCGATTGAGATGACCTAAAGGGGTAAAACCCCCCTTCTTTTATAGCCCTTTAAGCTCCTGAACATTGAGTTTTGAACCTGAGTCAAAGAGCCTCATCCCTCCAAGATAAGTGAAACTTATCTTGACTTTCTTCGAGTTGGACAGTTTGAATAGCAGTCGACTGATGGCCATTGATGTGTGTAATTCATGTTGCATTTTGGGTATTCAATATGCAAGCATTTCATCCCATTTTATGTTTTAGTCATGTACTTTGTTATGTTTTAGTCAAGTTTAACATATTTTGGACAAAGAAACTATTTTGGGGTATTTTTCATGTTAACAGGATGAAGAATCGACAATTACCGAGGCGTATCAAAATAACACAGCCGTGCCATCAGAGACACATTTGTGTCAAGATGAAACCAAGACCGTTCCAACTTTCAGATCTCAAGACACCCCGGGTGTGTTAGCTGACACGCCCATGTCTCATGCCCGACACGCCCATACCCTCCATTGACATGGGTGTGTCGCCCTATTTCCTACTTTCCTTTTTTGTGTACAACACGGCGAAGCTCGGGATTTCTTCCTTAATTGAAGAATTTCTACCTTAATTGAAGACCGAGCCAAGGCTATAAAAGAAGATGTATTCTAACCCTAGAGGGGAGGCGCCGGAATTCGAAGAAGGAGGACATAGTTGAAGGCGGAGGAAACACAACGATGGCATTAAGGATTGTAATTTCTTTCTTTGGCAATTCTTATTTAGCTATGGAGTAGTGTCCTATAATCTTAGGATGAGGGAGTAGCTCTTGACAATTTATGATGGTTGATTGAATCTCTTCTACTTGAATAGACGTTTGTTTTGATTTGGTTTTAGATTCTTATCGATAAATCTAAGGAACCTTTGGGAATTACCTAACAGTGAACCCAAGTTCCCAAAACCTAGATCCAAGCTAGGGATTAACTCCTACCAAGTATCAATAGCGTATCTATGAGGGCTTGCGATAATCATTGATGATTCCTTAGCTGATTATGGTCTCGTGTGCAAACCTATTGTGAAAAGAAAATTTAGTCTCTAGAGGAACTCTTATGGACTTAATGGATCTATCAAATCCAATTTTTACCAAGTAACGGTAGTAAGACTAGGGAGGTTTGCGGGGGTCTCGTGACAGGTCCCCTTAGCTGATTATGATCACCTACGCTCGAATATCATGACAGGGAAATTGAGTTTGATAGGTACAATTGGCATAGACCTCGAAAGGGGTCGTTGATTTACCTTAGAACAGGTTCTATCGAAACAACTCTAAGGAGTAGGAGAGAACATAATCACCTTATAAATCGTCGATGCGGTGAAACCCATATCCTTAGATTCCCCTCAATTATTGACTTTTAGCTCTTTCTTCTCATTTGTTGTTCTTGACTGCTTAGTTTCTTTACTTAATTCATAAATTTTATTTGACTAGATAACTTGGTATCATGATCATTCGGTAATTGACCCAATCCCTATGGGATTGATATTTTTATTACTTAATGACAACCGTGCACTTGCGGAAATCGACACATCAAGTTTTTGGCGTCGTTGTCAGGGATTGGCACTCAATATTGAATTGACCGTGATTTAGTTAATCTATATTTTTGTTTCTATTTTTCTTCTTTTGATTATTCTAAATTCTTGTTTTGGAAGTTTCTCCTGCTGTTACATGCACAGATTTAACAGGGAACTCTCGTAATCGATCCTGAGATAGAGATAACATTCCTTGCTAGAAGACGACTCCAGCAACAACAGGAAGAAAATTTGAACTCTAACATGGCTGATCAGAACGAGAATAAACCTTTAAGGGATTACGCAACACCTAGTACAAGGGGATTGAGATCAAGTATTAGAAGACCCCCCACATTGAAGCGAACAATTTTGAATTGAATCCGACTCTACTTTCCATGGTCCAACAACATCAATTTGGAGGAGCACCCACTGAAGATCCTAATATGCACTTGGAAGTATTTTTAGAATTTTGCGAAACTTTAAAACTGAATGGAGCCTCAGCTGATGCTATTAGATTGCGCTTGTTTCCCTTCTCATTGTCTGACAAGGCTAGAGCGTGGTTACACTCTCTTCCAGTGGACTACATAACTACATGGGATCAGCTGGAGAAAAGATTTCTAGACAAGTATTTTCCACCCAGCAAAACTGCAAGTCTTCGTCATCAAATCACTAATTTTGCATAGAAGGATGGAGAAACATTATTTGATGCTTAGGACAGATTTAAGGGATTACTACAACAATGTCCTCATCATGGGCTGGAGAAATGGCTCATTGTTCATACTTTCTATAATGGAATCTCGTATGCCACTAAAGTTCCTCTTGATTCTGCTGCAGGAGAAGCTCTCATGAACAAAATGTTGGATGAAGCATTTGAGATCATCGAGAATGTGGCAATGAATTGTCACCAATGGGCTATAGAACGAGGGTGTCCGATTAAAATGACAGGTAAGTATGAGGTAAGTACTCTCAATTTACTCAGTGCTAAAGTTGATGCATTAACTCAAAAGCTCGAACATTTTAATGTATCAGCTGTAAACTCATCTAATGTCACTTGTGAGATTTGTGGTGTAACAGGACATATGGCCACAAATTGTCAAATCCTACACGCACCATCATCGAGAGTAGGGGTTGAGCAAGTAGATGCGCTGGATAATTTTAATCAGAAGCCTAATGGTGGCAACCCTTATTCGAACACGTACAATCCCGGTTGGAGGAATCATCTCAACTTTTCGTATCAAGCCAACCAAAATTCTTCTAGAAAAAATAATTTTGGAGCACCTTCGAAATTTCAACCAGGGCCAAAGTCAAATTTAGAAAAGATGATGAAAAATTTTATCACATGCCAAGGGAAGATAAACAATGAATTTCGACAACATGTTATAGAATCCAATCAACAACATCAAAATAATACCGAGGCGATTAAGCAATTGGGAAGCAAGGTTGATAATTTGACTAATCACACAAGAATGTTGGAGAATCAAAATTTTCAAATTGCTAGCTCTACATCTAGGATGCCCGGTAGATTTCGTGGAAATTCAGAAGTAAACCCAGCTGAACATTGTAATTCTATAAGTTTGAGAAGTGGTAGAATTTTAGAAAGAGATAAGAAAGAAGAACCACCTACCAGAGTTCAACAAGCCCAACCCGTGCTCAACAACACTAGTTTACCAGAGTTTGAAGAAGTGGCCATGCCCAGTAGCACGCCTGTGTTGAACGATTTTGAGATAGGCAGCCGACAACACACCCAGGGTGTGTTGTCCAACACACCCGTGGCGGGTGATGCCTATAAGCGCACCCAGGGTGTGTCAGCCGACAAATCCATGGCGGGTCGCTCCAACAGCCAGCACGACCCAATCGAGCCAGACGACATAGCCGTGTGGCCCAAGGAGCCGAGAACATATAAGCCTTCGATCCCATTCCCTCAGAGGCTGATTAAGGAGAAACTGGATGAACAATTTGGTAAGTTCCTTGAGGTAATTAGAAAGCTTTATATTAATATACCTTTTACAGAAGCTCTTCAACAAATGCCTATGTACTCCAAGTTCTTGAAGGATATTTTAACCAATAAAAGAAAAGTTGAGGAGCATGTAACAGTGGCTCTTATCGAAGAATGCATCCCTTTCATTAAAAACATGGTACCTCCCAAGCTAAATGATCTAGGTAGTTTTTCTATCCCATGCATAATTAATGACTCTAATTTTGATAAGGCTTTTTGTGATCTAGGCACTAGTGTCAATCTGATTCCTCTTTCCATATGCAAGAAATTAGATTTGGGAGAAATGAAACTAACAACTATGGCCTTGCAGTTAGCCGATCACTCCATTAGATATCCTTTGGGAATCTTAGAAGATGTACCTGTGAAGGTGGGAAACTTTATTGTTCCCGTCGATTTCGTAGTGCTTGACATGGATGAAGACCCATGTATTCCACTCATTTTAGGGAGACCTTTCCTGGCTACTGCAGGGGTGATGATAGACGTCAAGAACCACAAACTTTCACTTGCATTTGGAAATGATAAGATTGAATTCGACCTTTCAAAAGTTGTTAAACAACCTTCTGATTTCGATGTTTGTTGCAGGATTGACAGTTTCCATTCAATTGCTCTAAAAGGAGCACAAGAACAAACTTATCTTGATAGGGATTTCGAGGATGAAGAGCCGGAGATTGTCGACCTTGACCTACCACCACAGGTAGAACTTAAGCCTCTTCCATTGATGCTCAGGTATGAATTTCATATGAAAACTCCACTTATTCCGTGATCATTAATGCTAATTTGAGCGATGCAGAGACTGATAAACTGATTGAGGTGCTGAAAACACATAAGAACGTCATTGGATACATGATTGATGATATAAATGGGAATTAGTCCATCGGTTTGCATGCATAAAATTCTACTCGAAGATAACTATAAACCTTCAATAGAACATCAACGAAGGTTGAACCTGGTCATGAAAGAGGTGGTCAAGAAAGAGGTCCTGAAATTACTAGATGCAGGAATTATCTATCCTATATCCGATAGGGAATGAGTAAGTCCTGTCCATGTGGTGCCTAAGAAAGGGGGGATAATCGTGAAAAATAATGCTACGAATGAGTTAATCCCCACAAGAGCAGTGACCGGGTGGAGAATGTGTATTGATTATAGAAAATTGAACAAGTAAACTAGAAAGGACCACTTTCTTATCCCATTTATTGACCAAATGTTAGACCGGTTGGCAAAACATTCGCATTTCTATTACCTAGATGGATACTCCAGTTTCTATCAAATCCCCATCTATCCTAATGACCAAGAGAATACAACTTTTACTTGCCCATATGGTACTTTTTCTTTCAGGAGAATGCCTTTTGGACTTTGCAATGCACCAACCACTTTTCAAAGATACATGACTTCAATTTTTTCCGATATGATCGAGAATATAATGGAAGTATTCATGGATGATTTTTTTTGTATATGGTGCAAATTTTGATATGTGCTTATCTAATTTGGTCAAGGTTTTGCAGAGATGCGAGGAAATGAATTTAATGCTCAATTGGGAGAAGTGCCACTTCATGGTGCGAGAAGGCAGAGTGCTTGGGTACCTAGTTTCACAGCATGGTATCGAGGTGGACATTGCTAAAACTAAAGTGATCAAGAAGTTGCCTCCTCCAACCGATGTTAAGGGAGCGCGTAGTTTTCTGGGACATGCAGGGTTTTACCGGTGGTTCATTAAGGACTTTTCAAAAATCTCAAAGCCATTGACTAATTTGCTTGCTAATGATGCTGAGTCTCATTTTGATAATTCTTTCTTTGATGCATTTTTCATATTAAAAGAAGCAATGACAACCACCCCAATAATGCAACCTCCAGATTGGAGTCTTCCTTTTGAAATTATGTGTGATGCAAGTGATTTCTCTATAGGTGCAGTATTGGGACAAAGGAAGGATTGCAAGGTGTATGCAATTTACTACGCTAGTAAAACATTGGATGAAGCACAAGTGAATTATGCTACTACGGAGAAGGAACTCTTGGCTATAGTCTTCGCCTTCGACAAGTTCAGATCTTATATCATTGGGTCTAAGGTGATAGTTTACACAAATCATGCAGCCATAAGATACTTGTTGAGCAAAAAGGAATCCAAGCCAAGACTCATCCGGTGGATACTTCTTCTACAAGAGTTTGATCTAGAAATTCTAGACAAACAAGGAACGAAGAACGTAGCTGCAGATCATCTATCAAGACTACACCGAGAATCAAATGCAGGAAGTGACAATGATCTTGCTATTAATGATTTCTTTCCGGATGAGCAGCTACTAGGTGTCAAGAAAATCAAGGCTCCATGGTACGCTAATTTTGCCAATTAATTAGCTTGCAGGATAATACCTTCTTATATGACTTATCATCAGAGGAAGAAGTTTTTCGCGGATGTAAAGCAATATGTGTGGGATGAGCCATTCCTATTCAAGCAAGGAGCAGATGCTATTTATCGAAGATGTGTATCCGAAGAAAGATTTTCGGACATATTGTATCATTGTCATTCTTCTGCTTATGGAGGTCATACTAGCACGGACAAGACTGCGACAAGGGTCTTACAAGCAGGATTTTACTGGCCTCATATTTTTAGAGACTCCCGAAATTATGTGATGACTTGTGACCGCTATCAAAGGACCGGTAACGTATCAAGAAGACATGAGATACCTCAAAATTTGATATTGGAAGTCAAATTATTTGACGTCTGGGAAATTGACTATATGTGATCTTTCCCTTCTTATAACAATGCCTACATATTGGTAGCGGTGGACTATGTGTTTAAGTGGGTTGAGGCTCTCCCATCTCCCTCTTGTGATGCAAAAATGGTTATAAAACTTTTCAAGAATACAATATTTCCAAGATTTGGAGTATCGAGAGCAATAATAAGCGATGGAGGCTCACATTTTATCGAAAGACAATTCGAAAGCCTTCTCAAGAAGTATGGAGTAACCCATAAAGTATCCTCACCATATCATCCAAAAACAAGCGGGCAAGTCGAAGTTTCGAACAAAGAAATAAAGGCTATCTTGGACAAAACAATATCAAGGTCAAGGAAGGACTGGTCTTTGAATCTTGACAATGCTCTGTGGGCCTATCGAACTGCTTACAAGACACCCATTGGAATGACTCCGTTTCAATTAGTTTATGGAAAACCATGTCATCTTCTAGTTGAAATAGAGCACAGGGCATATTGGGAAATTAAATGGCTTAATTTTGACCTAAAGAAAGCCGGAGAGAAAATAAAATTGCAGCTAAATGAACTTGAAGAACTACACCTTGATGCTTATGAACATGCAAAATCTTACAAGGAGAAAACAAAGAGATGGCATGACCGGAATATCATGCGTAGAGAATTTAACGAAGGAGATTTGGTATTACTCTTCAACTCGAGGTTGAAACTTTTTCCTGGAAAGCTGAAATCTAGATGGTTGGGACCATACCAAATTAAAAAGGTTTATCCCCATGGAGCTATTGATATATCAAGTGAGTCTACCGGAATTTTCAAAGTGAATGGACAAAGACTTAAGAAATACTTCCCAAACAAACATGCGGAGCTGATTGAGGAGGAGGAGCAGAGTACACTCCTCGAGCCACATCCATCCAACTAGGGAGTAATTGAGGGGTCAAGCTAATGACCTTAAATAAGCATTTCTTGGGAGGAAACCCAAGCTATTTTCATTTTTATTTTATTTTATTTTATTTTCTTCATTTTTATTTTAACTTTGAGTTTTGCATTTTTCAGGTTTTCAGGTTTACAGGACACAACATGTCTGTGTCGCTCATCAACATGGCCGAATCAAGAACCAACTGCAGTCCAGAGGCTGGCACGGTGAGACCGTGCTATTTGACGTGGTTGTGTTATTGTTGTACCACTGCGTGCTAGATTTACACGACCCACCTATGCCAAACGACACGGGCATGACAAGTTCCAATGACAACCCCGAATGCAACATGGGTCGGGTATGCCCTTTGGCACACCCTGCCGCGCAAAAAAAGATGTGTACACTTTAGCACACCTGGGTTGCGCAAAAATAAGGAAGGCGTGCCCTTTGGCATGCCTGTGTCACCACTTGCCCTTAAAATCACACTGAACACACCCTAGCTTTCCACAAGCTTTGAGCAGCCGCTGTCTCTCCCTCTCAACTAGCCCGGAAGTTCAACCAACTTTCTCCCTCCCAACGCCATGAGTAAGTGAGTGAAGACTAGGGGAGGAGCTTCTTCTTCGACTCAGGACAAAGGAAAGAGAAAAGCTCAAGATTTGGGTAACGTTCCTCCATCCTCTTGTCATCTGTGTGGAATTGTATTTAGAGATGATATTATGAAATCTAGGTTCAGTAAGCTTGAGAAAAGAAAAATAGTTTCTATAAGAACCATAGATTTCTACACGTTGACAACCCTAGGAATTAGAGATGATAT
This sequence comes from Wurfbainia villosa, assembly GCA_025175895.1. Taxonomy (NCBI): domain Eukaryota; kingdom Viridiplantae; phylum Streptophyta; class Magnoliopsida; order Zingiberales; family Zingiberaceae; genus Wurfbainia; species Wurfbainia villosa. The sequence continues at coordinate 87,468,858 of CM045997.1, forward strand.
AATTTGGTTGACTAATAGGATAGGTTGGACTGACATTATCACATATCATCATCTTACTTATCCTAGCATTACTCTTGAATTCCTTAGCTCATTATCCGCTGAAATACTTCAAGGAAAGAATTGTGAAGAAGGAAAAATCCAATTTAGATTAATGATTCATGAGTTTACTCTTTCCTTAAGTAATTTTAATGCGATATTTGATTTCCCTTTGAACGGTTTTGTCGGGAACCGAAGCTCTTATTCCACATGAAGGTGGAGAAACTTCGCTTCCCACTTCAACTCAGTCGCTTGTTCATGGCGATCCCATCGACATCCCCGGATTAAAAAATTTAATCCTAGACAAAAGGGATCACCCAAGCAACCGTTTCATCGTCGTGCTATTTGATTAGAGTAGTCACTTGAACAAACTTATTGTTCAAGCAACCAACCTCTATTCTACGAATAGCCGCGGAATAGACAATGTACGGATCACCGGCTTTTGTGTTTATTTTTGGGGATCAAGTATATTTAGCCACAAAATAAAACATATAACATGCATATAATTGAAAAACAATTATAGACATAATACAAAAGAACACTAATCAAAATAAACAAGTTTATACCTCTTGTTATACCTCTTGATCTTCTATTGTATGTCCTTCCTCCTTTTGGACGTCGTGTGGGCGACGATCTTCCAAAAGTTGAAGCTCCAAGATCACCAATCTTCCTTTCCTTGTTCACTTCGAACAAAGGAAGATCATAAAACAAAAACTCTTCTTCCTATCTAGAATCGGCCACCAAGTCAATAAACTCGATGATGCCACCGGCAAAGGAAGAGAATATGGAGTGAGGAACCAGCCATAAGAGAATCAAGGAGGGTGATGGGCGCCGACTAACACTTGGAGAAGAGAAAAGAAACCAATCCTTCACCTTGTAGCCGCCCAAAACCCTAACCCTAGCTCTCCTAGTTGCCACCGACCAAGGAAGAGGGGAAGAGGAATAGGTTGAGCACCGGCCAAAGTAGAGGGAAGAAGGATAAGTGCCAGCAACACCTTAGGAAGAAGAAGAAAGGAACTTCTTCTCTTGTTGCCGCCCACACCACGTCCCCAAAATGCTAGCCGCCCAACCTCAATCCTAACCTAACTAGGATTGCTTGCTGCCCAAGGGAAGAAAACCCTAATCCCCTTCAATCAATTTGCTGCCCACTCAATGCTCTCCTTTTATAGAGTTAGGGATATGCCTTGTTTTAATTGTAGGGGACCGATCGGCCGGCTAGAGGGGGGTGAATAGTCCTCTTACGTTGGTTGGTGGAATTTTGCTCGTCTACAAACAAGATTAGTGCAATGGAAACACAAAACAAGACAAGCAAATAGAAATGACAAGAATACAAACGCTAACACAATATGTAACGTGGTTCACGGCTACGCCGTTAATCCACGGTCCGATTCGTCCATGGTGAATCACTCCGCAAGCTTCCACTAGATCTCTCCTTTGCACAAAGTTAGGTGGAGGTAACTCTTTTACACAAGGATCACTCTTCTACAATAGAATGAAGATTAGAGCAAGTAGAAGAGTGGGAAATCATTTATGCCACTTTGGGAGCTATTAGGAGTTCAAGCATTAGCCCCCCAAAGCCCCACACCCTTCCTCTTTATAGAGGAAGAGGGTTTCTTCCCATTGACACAGGAGCAGTCGACTGATGTCCCTATCAGTCCACTGGTCCTGTAGCCATTGCCCAATAACGGCTGCTTTCAACGTTGGATTTCATCCAACAGCACTGGCATCAGTCGACTGATATTGACATCGGTCGACTGATGCTCAATCAGTCGAGTGCTCCGCGAGCTCGACTCCATTCTGTGCCCAAAACTCTTGTGACCAGTCAACTGATGCCTTCATCAGTCGACTGGTGGTCTCGCAGTCGACTATTGGCACTTGAATCGGACTTGAACACTAGTCGAGTCACCATCGGCATAGAGTAGTTGACTACCATAACATGGTAGTCAACTTGATGTCGGGAAATCCCATCCGACACTTAGCCAAATGGCCAAGTTCACATAATGAGCTACTTACATTTCACTCATTCTCTCATCTCACTCGAAGTCCCTCGCCGAAGCTCTCTTCGTTCGCGGCCACGTCCCTCGGCAACATCAGGCGCACGGCTCTACAATGCTCCTTCGCATCTCTTGCCTCCGAAGTCTGCTCCCTTGGCTTCGCTTCAAGTCATCTCGTCCGACGGTCCCTCGGCAATATCAAGCACACGACTCTACAATGCTCCTTCTCCAACTCAGGCATGAGGTAGTGAGTGGTGAACCCGCCTAGGCTCCACGTGCGAATTACTAAGCCCTACAATACTCCAACGCACATATCAAATCATAATCACAACCTAACTTAAACCCTTTGCGACACACATCAAAACCTTATCATGGCAAGAGATTGCCCTAACAATCTCCCCCTTTTTGATGTGTGGCAATCCGTTTAAGTTAGGTAAAACATTTAATAAAATATTAAGAAAGGAAAGCATGTGATAACATGATTAGCAACTCTCCTCCTTAATACATGAAACTCCCCCTAAATATATTCCCCCTTACTTAAACTATTCTCCCTTACTTAAACATAACATTTCTCCCCCTTTGACACCATCAAAAATAATAAACAATGTTTATACAAGCATGACATCAAGTCTAGAGGTAAACAAAAGCCAAAACATGCCTTAAAATTTGATACAAAAGGTTATTGGGCATATTATCAGGCTACCAGTCGACTGGTTCAGACTATCAGTCGACTGGCACGTGCATTTCGAGTTTTTCAGGTTTTCAGGGTGGAATTCAGAAATGCACTAGAAAATCTATAAAATTCAAAAAATCATGAAATTTGGGGAACATATTTCTTGTAAGTATATTTTTCAGTGAAAAATATTTTTCCATGAAAAATCATTTTATTTTCAAGTATTTGGCAAAAATCCAAAAGCTTTAAAAACCACTAGGTTTTTGATCATGTTAGTATCCATTTTAACACCTAGTCTTGCTTTGGATTGTTTCAAAACATGAATACACATATTTTAAAGTAATAAATTGTTTTGAAAACATATGAAATATCCAACCATGATCTTTGGGCAATATGTCTATGAATTAAACATAAGTCTTCCCCATGATTGGTCTATTATTGCTATTTTGATACTTTAAATGACCATCTAAATGTTATAGGCAATAGTGGACAGTTGTATCACCCTAACATCTCACTCATGCTAAGTTTTCAATCAAAGTAGCCTATGGTGAGTGTGAGATGTATCCTAAAGGTATTTGTATATACTTAACCATTATTTTTATGCAATTCTATCAAGGTTAAGTATCATCCTAACATCTAACATGATCATAAAGACATATATGGATTAATTTCACATTATGATCATGAAACAAATGAATTCATCAAATTTTGATCATGCATTAGGTATTACATCATGATATAAAGCAAATATCACCTAAAGCATGATTTATCTACTTATAGGTGCATTATCATCACCTAACACTATTTCAAAAATGTTGTCCCGCCATCCTAAGTCAACCAAAAATGTGATATAAGTAAAGTCCATATGGTTGACTATCCTAGGGTTTTCTTAACCCTTAAGAATGGATTTTGAAACCCAAAATAAGTTCTTTCCTATGGGGTTCACCAAAAATTCTTTAGGGATCCATTTCCTAGCAATTACTTTCTTTTTGTCTTTACCCCTAGCTATTAGACATTTATAGGCCTTTTCAATTTTCTTTTCCTTATAACCTAGGCCTTTCTTGTTGAAGCTTTCCCTTTGGCTCCCAATTATCATTTTGAGGGTATTGGAGCCTATTGTAAATTTTTCTAGGGCCTTGGTCAAATAGTCTATCTTTTCCCTTAGAGCCCTATTTTCTTCTATGCATGCATCATTAACATTGAAAGGCATATATTCATGTGAGCATCCATCATCATGACTAGAAGAAATATTATCATTTACATTTAAGCATGCTTTTTCTAGTTTATTTTCTAAGCCCTTAATTTGATCTAGCATGCTCTTATTTTTCTTTTTAGCTCTAAATAAATCCTTAGTGAGGATAGAAATCATAGACATTATTTGCTTAGGAGGTAGATTCGTTACCTCACTTACCAAATCCTCTTCCGATGATGAGGATGTAAAGGAGGCTCCCCCTTCACTTGAGCTCTCCTCACTTGAGCTTGCTTCTTCATTTTCGGAGGAGGAGCAATCCAAGTCGTCAAAAGCCATTAGGGCAAGGTTGGAGTAGACATGTTCTTCCTCTTCGGATGATGATGAGGAAGAAGGATCATCCCATGTCTTTGCTTTGAATGCCTTGGCCTTCCCTTTTTCTTTGGCCTTCTTTTCTTCTTCCTTTTTCTTCTTGCTCTCCTTCTTCTTCTTTTCTTCCTTCTTTCTCTTATCCTCCGTGCTTTTGTTCAAGAGGGGACAATTGTCCCTTATGTGTCCCTCTCCTTGGCAATTGTAGGAAATAATTTTCCCCCTTGGTCTTCTACTCCTATCATTAGATTTATTAAATTGAAAACCTTTTAAAGCACGCCTTAACCTCCTTACCATATAAGCTTCTTCCGTTCTATTGATGTGTTATTTTCCGCAAGTGCACGGTTGTCGTCAAGTAATAAAAATATCGATCACACAGGGATTGGGACAATTACCGAATGATCATGATACCAAGTTATCTAGTCAATCAATTTGTGGATTAAGCAAAGAAACTGAGCAATCAAGAACAACGAATGAGAAGAACGAGCTAAAAGTCAATAGTTGAGAAGAATCTCAAGATATGGGTTTCACCACGTCGATGATTTATAAGGTGATTTAATTCTTTCCTACCCCTATTAGAGTTGTTTTGATGGAACCTATCCTAAGATAAATCAACGGCCCCTTTCGAGGTCTACGCCAACTGTACCTATCAAACTCAATTTACCTGTCACGGTATTCGAGCGTAGGAGATCATAATCAACTAAGGGGACCTGTCACGAGACCCCCGCAAACCTCCCTAGTCTTACCACCGTTACTTGGTAAAAACTGGATTTGATAGATCCATTAAGTCCATAAGAGTTCCTTTAGAGTCTAATTTTCCTTTTCACGATAGGTTTGCACACGGGACCATAATCAGCTAAGGGGACCTGTCACGAGACCCCCGCAAGCCCTCATAGATACACTACCGCTACTTGACAGGAGTTAATCCCTAGTTGGTTCTAGGTTTTGGGAACTTGGGTTCACTGTTAGGTACTTTCCCTTAGCTCCTTAGGTTTATCAATAAGAATCCAAGAACCAGATCAAAACAAAAAATAATTCAAGTAGTATAGATTACATCATCCATCATAAATCGTCAAGGGCTACTCCCCCATCCTAAGATTACAAGACACTACTCCATAGTTGAACAAGAATTTATAGAGAAAGAAATTACAATACTTAGTGCCATCTGTGTTCCTCTGTCGTCGACTCCTTCATTCTCCTCGTTCTTCTGTCGTCCTCTTTCCTGCCCGCCGCCCCTCTTAGGGTTAGAATATCTCCTATTTTATAGCCTTGGTCTCCTCTTCATTTAAGGCAAAAGACTTTCCTTTAATTGAGACAAAGATCGCGGCTTCGTCGAGTTGCATGCAGAAAAGGAAGTCTAGAATCAGGCCAACACGCCCATGCCAAATGAGGGCACACGCAAATGAGCGCAGCGCTTTCACCGGGCATGCGTTGGCGCTTGAACGGGGAATCGGCTGAATCGTGTGTTGAGCAGAACTCCTGACACGGGCTGTCACCGATAACACGCCAGTGTTGTTTCGATACGCCGCTTTTCTCCTGTTAACACGAAAAACACCCAAAAGCAGTCTCTTCGTCTAAAATATGCTAAACTTAACTGAATCATGACAAAATGCATGCCTAGGACATGAAATGAGATAAAATGCATGCATATGGAGTAGTGAAAACGTAGCATGATACACACACATCAAAATCCCCTAGTCCTAAACTTTTGCTTGTCCTCAAGCAAAGAAAACACAAAAGACAAGTTAATTGTGGAAATGCTAGACACCATCCAGAGGTATACAATCTGATCTTAATCTTATCAAATCATTCCTAGTTGCCAAGCTTGAAAGATCCCTATATAGTGCACGTGAAAAGTTGAACTAAAGTCATTGGACACCAATCCAAATTTGACATCCCTTCCATCGTAGAACATTCTTATTTCTGGCACAGAGGCACTTACCTGCCTTAATGCATGGATCATCCTTACCTAGTAACGAAAGGTCTCAAAGGAGCACTTTCTAAAAAGAAAGAAGGGAAGGAATTTATAGAGAGCATTTCCCCAGTAACTAGTTAGTCTCAAAGGGGCACCTTTTAGGTGTTTCCCCAGTAACTACTTGGTCTCAAAGGGGTGCTTGAAAACAATTCCAATTTTTTTTTTTCAAACCAAAACTTCTAGGGAAAGTGTTTCTCCAGTAACCAAATTGCACAGGAAAGTCTCCAATGGAAAATCGAGTAGTCGTCCGATATGGGGGATTTAAATCCTTTTTGGATACCTCAGACCTATAGATCGTGTTAGAAGTGAAATAGGGTTCTTATCAAAATAGGCAAAAAGGAATATCATGACACGACCAATGTTAAGTTATATTCTGCTAGATGATATAAAAATGCAATGTTATGATATATGAAAAGATGCAAACAAAAATATTACTAACCAAACTAAAAATCTATTAGAGACAACATAAGCAGTAAAGGATATGCATCGAAACTCACAAAATAGCTCAAGGTGGTCAATGGTCATCGTCTTCGCTACTAGCATCCTCCTCTGCCCACCTACGTCGCTGCTCTTGGTAAAACACCCGGGACTCCTATCGAAATCTATCATCATCTTCCCTCCGGGCGGACTCAGCAGTGAAAAACTCATCAGCTCTCCTGTAAAAGTCAGCTGCCCTATCCAAATGCTGTGTCACCATACGATGGTGCTCCTCTGTAGCTTTAGCAAACCGATCCCACACACCTATGTGCGAGGTATGCTCGACCTTGAAAGCTTTGAATGATGATCGGAATCCTGAAAAATCAAAAGAAGAGTACCCTGCAAAAACATTGTCAGTAGGAAACCGTGGGGGTTCAGGAGTCGAATGTGATGGCTCAGGGGTTATGTGAGATGGCTCCCTAGGAGAGGGTGATGGAGCATGGGCAGTACGGGTAGGAAAGGGTCCCTGGACATCTCTAAAAAGCCAATTGGATGAATTACGTACAGTCATCTGCTCAGGGTTTGAAAGAGGGATTTTAATTCCATTTCTTAACACCAAACGATACCCCTCTTCACATGCCTCAATCATCTTCATATTTATACAAGCATCCAAATCCAATCTTGGGCTAGCAGGACAATATTCAAGGTCATTCAATTCACATCCTAAGGCCACAGCAATCCTAGTGATAATACCACCTATGACTATGACCCCAGATGGGCTATTACTAATCTTAACTAAATGTCTAACCATAAGGGCTCCAGAATCAATATTAACTTCATTTAGCATAGCCCATAAAAATTGTAACTCACTCTGCCAAGCCACCCCTGCACCATCATATCTTCCAGAGATTGTATTAGCCATAAACCTAAGGAGATAACTAAAAGTAGGATTAGGGATATTAAACGATTTAGACCTAGATGCATCATAAGGGCGAGGGTCATCAAAAATTAATCTCCAAAATTGATGATCAATAAAATGTCTATGAATTTGCCTCTCCCCTTCGCAAGGAAAATCAAATATCGTATTAAAATCACTTAAAGAAAGAGTAAACTCATGGTTCATTAATCTAAATTTGATTTTTCCTTCCTCACAATCCTTTCCTTGTAGTATTTCAGCAGAAAGAGAGCTAAGGAATTCAAGAGTGATACTAGGGTAAGTAAGATGATGATGCGTGATAAATTCGGTCCAGCCTATCCTATTGGTCAACCAAGTTATGTCATCTCTTAACCCTAGGGTTGTCAACGTGTAGAAGACTATAGTTCTTGTAGATACTAACTTCCTTTTTTCAAGCTTACTGAATTTAGACTTCATAACTTCATCCCTAAAAACAATTCCATATGGATGGCAGGAGGTCGGAGGAGGATCGTTACCCAAGTCCTGAGCTTTTTTCTTTCCCTTGTCCTTCGCCGAAGAGGAAGAAGCTTCTCCTCTAGTCTTCACTCACTTACTCATGGCGTTTAGGAGGGAGAGACAGCAGGTTAGCTTCTCGGCTGCTCGAGAGAGACTGGCGGCAGCTGCTTCAAGCTTGTAACGTGAGTGGAAAATTAGGGCGTGCTCGGGCCGGCTTTAGAGGGCTAGCCACAACATAGGCGTGTCGGGCATCCTCTTACGCAAATACCTGACCCATTTAAGCGTGGCATAGGCATGCTTCCGTCCGGCCCACGCGTGCCACAGGTGAGAAAAGTGCAACACGGGCGTGCTCGGCAGCACGCTCGACCTGTGTTGTCTTCGGGTAACCTCAAAATGCCTGTGTCGTTCGGCATAGGCGGGTCGTGTCAATTTGGCACGCAGTGGCACGTATAACATGTCGTGTCCTGTAAACCTGAAAAAAAATGTAAAACTCAAAATAAAATAAAATAAAATGACTAAAAAAAATGAAAATAGCTTGGGTTCCCTCCCAAGAAGCGCTTGTTTAAGGTCGTTAGCTTGACCCCTCAGTTACTCCCTAGTTTTAGGGATATGGCTCGAGGAGTGTTCTCTGCCCCTCTTCCTCCCCAATCAGCTCAGTAGAATTTTTTGCGAAGTATCTCTTAAGTCTTTGACCATTTACTTTAAAAATTCCTGTGGACTCACTGAATATATCAATAGCTCCATGAGGATAAACCTTTTCAACACGATATGGTCCCGACCATCTGAATTTCAGCTTCCCAGGAAAGAGTTTCAATCTTGAGTTGATTAGTAATACCAAGTCTCCTTGATGGAATTCTCTGCGCATGATATTCTTGTCATGCCACCTCTTCATTTTCTCCTTGTAAAACCTTGCATGTTCATAAGCATCAAGGCGTAGTTCTTCAAGTTCATTTAGCTGCAGTTTTCTTTTCTCTCTGGCTTTCTTTAGGTCAAAATTAAGCCATTTAATTTCCCAATACGCCCTGTGCTCTATTTCAACTGGAAGATGACATGGTTTTCCATAAACTAATCGAAACAGAGTCATTCCAATGGGTGTCTTGTAAGCAGTTCGATAGGCCCATAGAGCATCGTCAAGTCTTAAAGACCAATCCTTCCTTGATCTTGATACTGTTTTCTCCAAGATAGTCTTGATTTCCCTATTTGAAACTTCTACTTGCCCGCTCGTTTGTGGATGATATGGTGAGGCTAGTTTATGGGTTACTCCATACTTCTTGAGAAGGCTTTCAAATTGTCTTTCGATAAAGTGTGAGCCTCCATCACTTATCACTGCTCTCGGTATTCCAAATCTTGGAAATATTATACTCTTAAAGAGCTTTATGACTGTTTTTGCATCACAAGAGGGGGATGGTAGAGCCTCAACCCATTTAGACACATAGTCCACTGCCACCAGTATATAGGCATTTTTATTGGAAGTAGGGAAGGGTCCCATATAGTCAATTCCCCATACGTCGAACAATTCGACTTCCAATATCGAATTTTGAGGCATCTCATGTCTCCTTGATACGTTCCCAGTCCTTTGACAGCGGTCACAAGTCATCACATAATTTCGAGAGTCTCTAAAAATATGAGGCCAATAAAATCCTGCTTGCAAAACCCTTGTCGCAGTCTTGTCTGTGCTCTTGTGACCTCCATATGCTGAAGAATGATAGTGATACAATATATCCTCAATCTCTTCTTCAGATAAACATCTTCGATATATAGCATCCGCCCCTTGCTTGAACAGGAATGGTTCATCCTACACATAATGCTTTACATCCGAAAGAAACTTCCTCTGATGATAACTCATGTGAGAAGGTATTATCCCACAAGCTAGGTAGTTGGCAAAATCAGCATACCACAGAGCCTTGATTGTCCTGACCGCTAGTAGCTGCTCATCCGGGAAGAAATCATTAATAGCAAGATCATCGGCACTTCCCGCATTTAATTCTTGATGCTCGATGATGGTCTGCAACTACGCTCTCCTCCGCCTCCTTGCTTGTCTCGGATTTCGAAATCAAACTCTTGTAGAAGAAGTATCCACCGGATAAGTCTTGGCTTAGATTCCTTTTTACTCAACAAGTATCTTATGGTTGCATGATCTGTGCAAACTATCACCTTGGTCCCTATGATATAAGATCTGAACTTGTCGAAAGCAAATACTATAGCCAAGAGTTCCTTCTCTGTGGTAGCATAATTCATTTGTGCTTCATCTAATGTTTTACTGGCGTAGTAGATTGCATACACCTTGCGATCCTTCCTTTGTCCCAACACTGCGCCCACAACAAAATCACTTGCATCACACATAATTTCAAAAGGGAGACTCCAATCTGGAGGTTGTATTATTGGGGCGGTTGTTAATGCTTCCTTTAACCTGGAAAATGCATCAAGACAAGGATTATTAAAGTGAAACACAACATCTTTAGCAAGCAAATTAGTTAGCTTCGAAATTTTTGAGAAGTCCTTGATGAACCGTCAGTAGAACCCTGCATGTCCTAGGAAACTACGCACTCCCTTGACATCAGTTGGAGGAGGCAACTTCTTGATCACTTCAGTTTTAGCAATGTCCACCTCGATACCACGGTGTGAAACTAGGTGCCCAAGTACTATGCCTTCTCGCACCATGAAGTGGCACTTCTCCCAATTAAGCATTAAATTCATTTCCTCACATCTCTGCAAGACCTTGACCAAATTAGATAAACACATATCAAAGTCTGCACCATATATAGAAAAATCATCCGTGAATACTTCCATTATATTCTCGATCATATCAAAAAAAATTGAAGTCATACATCTCTGAAAAGTGGCGGGTGCATTGCATAGTCCAAAAGGCATTCTCCTGAAAGCAAAAGTACCATATGGGCAGGTGAAAGTTGTTTCCTCTTGGTCATTAGGATAAATAGGGATTTGATAGAAACCGTAGTATCCATCTAAGTAATAGAAATGCGAGTCTTTTGCCAACCGGTCTAGCATTTGGTCAATAAATGGGATGGGAAAGTGGTCCTTTCTAATTTTCTTATTCAATTTTCTATAATCAATACACATTCTCCATCCCGTAACCACTCTCGTGGGGATTAACTCATTCGTAGCATTCCTTATCACCGTTATCCCCCCTTTCTTTGGCACAACATGGACAGGACTTACCCATTCTCTATCGGATATTGGATAGATAATTCCTGCATCTAGTAATTTCATGAACTCTTTCTTGACTATCTCTTTCATGGCTGGGTTCAGCCTTCTTTGATGCTGTATAGAGGTTTTAAAATTGTCTTCTAGTAGAATTCTGTGCATGCAAACAGATGGACTAATTCCCCTAATATCATCAATCTTGTATCCAATGACGTTCTTGTGTGTTTTCAATACCTCAATCAGTTTTTCGGTCTCTGCATTGCTCAGATTAGCATTAATGATCACAGGATAAGTAGAATTTTTGCCAAGAAATTCATACCTGAGCATTGATGGAAGAGGCTTAAGTTCTACCTGTGGTGTTAGGTTATGGTCGGAAATCTCCAGCTCTTTATCCTCAAAATCCCCTTCGAGCTTATTAAGATAAGTTTGTTCTTGTGCTCCTTCTAGTGCTATTTACTGGAAACTGTCAATCCTACAACAAACATCAAAAACAGAAGGTTGTTTAATAGCTTTTGAAAGGTCGAATTCAATTTTGTCATTTCCAAATGCAAGTGAGAGTTTGTGGTTCTTGACGTCTATCATTGCCCCAGCAGTAGCCAAGAAAGGTCTCCCTAAAATGAGTGGAATGCATGGGTCTTCATCCATGTCAAGCACTCTAAAATCGTGAGAATAATAAAATTTCCCTGGCATACATCTTCTAGGATTCCCAAAGGATATCTAATGGAGCGATCGGCTAACTTCAAGGCCATAGTAGTTAGTTTCATTTCCCCCAAATCTAATTTCTTGCATATGGAATGAGGTATCAGATTGACACTAGCACCCAAATCGCAAAAAGCCTTGTCAAAATTTGAGTCATTAATTATGCAAGGGATAGAAAAGCTACCTGGATCATTTAGTTTGGGAGGTACCATGTTCTTAATTAAAGCGCTGCACTCCTCAGTAAGAGCCACTGTTACATTCTCCTCGACTTTTCTTTTATTGGTTAAGATATCCTTCAAGAACTTGGAGTATGTAGGCATTTGTTGAAGAGCTTCTGTAAAAGAAATATTGATATATAGCTTCTTAATTACCTCAAGGAACTTACCAAATTGTTCATCCAATTTTTCCTTAATCAGCCTCTGAGGGAACGGGATAGGGGGCTTATACGTTCTTGGTTCCTTGTTCAACACGCCTGTGTCGTGTCGTAGGCTAAATTTGGTCGTCTTTGGAGTGACCGACGACATGGGTGTGTCGGTGACCGACACTTCGTGGGCATTCTCTTCCCCAGGTGTGTTGAACAACACGCCCTGGGTCAGGGTGTGTTGTCGGCTTCCTTTGCTATTCAACCCAGGCGTGCTGCTGTCTTCTTCCAACTCTGACACGCTCGTGTCCTTTAGCACAGGGGCCGCTTATTGAGCTCTGTCTCCTTCTAAAATCCTTCCACTTCTCAAACTTATGGAATTACAATGCTCAGCTGGGTTTACTTCTGAATTTCCCAGAAATCTACCAGGCGTCCTTGATGCTGAGCTGGCAATTTGAAAAATTTGATTTTCCAGCATTCTTGTGTGATTAGTCAAATTATCAACCTTGCTTCCCAATTGCTTGATTGCCTCGGTATTATTTTGATGTTGCCGATTTGATTCTACAATATGCTGTCGAAATTCATCATTTATCTTCCCCTGGCAGGTAATAAAATTCTCCATCATCTTTTCTAAGCTTGACTTGGGTCTTGGTTGAAATCCCGAAGGTGCTCCAAAACTGTTCTGTCCAGAAGAATTTTGGTTGGCTCTATACAAAAAGTTGGGATGATTCCTCCAACTGGGATTGTACGTGTTTGAATAAGGGTTTCCACCATTAGGCTTCTGATTAAAATTATTTAGCACATCTACTTGCTCAATCCCAGCTCCCAATGATGGTGCGTGTAGGATTTGGCAATTTATCACTACATGTCCTGTTACACCACAAATCTCGCAAGTGACATTAGATGAGTTTACAGCCGATACATTAAAATGTTCGAGCTTTTGAGTTAACACATCAACTTTTGCACTGAGTAGATCAAGGGTACTTACCTCAAACATAACTGGTGTTTTAATTTGATATCCTCGTTCTGTAGCCCATTGGTGAGAATTCATTGCTACATTCTTGATGATCTCAAATGCTTCATCTAACGTTTTGTTCATAAGAGCTCCTCCTGAAGTAGAATCAAGAGAAACTTTAGTAGCATACAAGATTCCATTGTAGAAAGTATGAACAATGAGCCACTTCTCCAGCCCATGATGAGGGCATTGCTGTAGTAATCCCTTAAATCTGTCCCAGGCTTCGAATAATGTTTCTCCATCCTTTTGCACAAAATTAGTAATTTGATGATGAAGACTTGCAGTTTTACTAGGTGGAAAATACTTGTCTAAAAATCTTTGCTCCAACTGATCCCAGGTAGTTATGCAATCTGCTGGAAGAGAGTGTAGCCAAGCTGTAGCTTTGTCCCGCAATGAGAAAGGAAACAAGCGCAATCTAATAGCATCAGCTGAGGCTCCATTCAATTTTAAAGTTTCGCAAAATTCAAAAAATACTTCCAAGTGCATATTTGGATCTTCAGTGGGTGCTCCTCCGAATTGATGCTTTTGGACCATGGATAGTAGAGCTGGTTTCAATTCAAAATTGTTCGCTTCAATAGGGGGTCTTCTAATACTCAATCTCAATCCCCTTGTACTAGGTGCTGCATAATCCCTTAAGGGTTTATTCTCGTTCTGATCAGCAATGTTGGAGGTCAGATTTTCTTCCTGACATTGCTAAAATCGTCTTCTAGCAAGGAACGTTCTCTCTATCTCAGGATCAATATCGAGAATTTCATTATTAAATCTGTGCATGCAACAACTGTTAGTAATATATGAGAGATGTCCTAAGGCAATCGTCTTATTTATGAACCATTTATATGATAAATGAAGATTCACTATTTGAGTATACATATTTTATGTATTTGATTGGATCTTAAACTCATTTACTGAATGTCCACGATATGATTCACAGCATGAGAGAATTTATGATTGGATCACAACTAGTGAGTATCTCTACATGTGTAATTGTGATGTATCGGAATTATCCCTAGTCGATGAATTGATGGATTTGGACACCATCAATTCTGTCGAGACTAGCACGAGGTATACTCCTTGGTGTATCCAAGCAGCTGATTCTCAATGGCTGGAGACATTGTGATGTCCGGAGTTAATAGTGGATGCTAGTTATGGTAACTAGTTCATTGGAGTGACCAGCCGTAAGACTTCATATGGTTCTCTGCATATATAGATATGTCAATGAAGTTCTTACTGTGGCTTAAGTGCGATGTTCCTTAGACTTGCAGTATTCAAGTCATCTTGATCATGGAGACTTATGCTTTGACATCTTAAGCAAACATCTCTAAGGAGATGTGGACCCGGGATGATTGGGTATAAGTCGAAGTGATCGAAGGTGTTTGAATAGCCTATAAATGATTCACCACTCCTTGCGAGGAGATGTATACCCATGGCCTCTCGTCGGATTGTTACTAAAGTCTTTGGCCAAAGCATTACATGTTTAGAGTAAGGTACTCTTCGATACATGTGGAGTAACTAGAATCCGTAGGACGAGGAAATGATACTTGGGCTAGGTGTGACGTAGTCAGCCTAGTGGGGACTGACACAATAGACCATGTCCTGAACCAAGTGGGTATAAGATGAGTGAAGGGAATGGGGCACGAATCATTCGAGCTGCTGAAGGGTTTCAGAAATAGTTCTGGATCAACCGTTGATCTTTTCGGTTAATTGGGGATCATGATGTACTACTAGGTGCCACTCATGATCGTTCTATAATTAATGGTTGATTATAGATGGCCAACATAAACCGAGAACCTATTTGGTCACACGCACAACGAGCGTAATCCGAAGGATTTAAAACGAGCTTGAGAATGGGATTATCAGACCGAGAGAAACTAGGTTTGGTTGGACCAAACATAAAGTGAGCATGAAATCGTTTCAGTCACAATGGAAGCGTGGATGGGCCGAGTCTTATGAAGACGTAATGGATGAACCAAAATGGTTTGGTTCTAATCCAATGGAGGAGAATAAACCAAAGGGTTTGGTTTATTTTAAACGAATGAACCAAAAGTTGGTTCGGTTCATTTTAACTTAAAATAAACCATCATGGTTTGGTTTATTTTAACTTATCTTAATGGAGCAGGTTAATGGGCCTAATGGTTATGATCCAATAACCATTAAGAGAATTAGTTCTCTATAAAAGAGGGCTTAAGGGATGGTTTAAGCCCTAATCCACAACCCTAAGTTGCCGCCCACCTCTCCTTGGAGAAATTCGGAGCTAACTCTCCTCCTCCTTGCCGCCGCCCACCTTGAGGCTCCAACCGGTGTCCAGAAGGCTGCTTCCATCCCCCTTGCCGGCGTCGAGCTGCTGCCGGTTAGTGCTCCGGTGATCTCCTTCAAGTTTGGCATCAAGGTGAGCTCTATCTCCCTTGGTTGGCCGGCACCTATCACCTCTACCAAAGCTGTCCAGTTTTCTGGACAGCTTGTTCTCCTCTCGTCGGAGCGTCATTTGGATGACTGTTAGAGCTCCGACAGCGGCTAACTTACCGGGGATTCGATCTCCGGTAATCCTCTGAGGTGGAGGACGAAGGATTCGTCAAACGGTTGACGAATACCTCTCCGGAGAAGCGAGTTTTGAGGACTCGTCTTTGCATCCGAATTTGGATTCGGATCGTGATCATCTCTCGATCACGTCGTCTTCAACACGAGGCTAGTAACCCGTACGAAGACGAAGCTCGTGGCTTAGCGAAGTCATCCTAAGGATACTCGGCGTGGATACGGATAGAGACGATTCTAGCGAGGATCATTCCGGTTGATGCCGTTCCCGCTACACGTCATACGAAAGGTATAACGTAGATAAATTTCCTTTTATTGAAAATTTAAATTTACGGTTATGTCTACACTTGTTGTAATATGCATGCGTGTGTTGTGTGTGTTGTAATAAATGTAGATTTATTATTTTTATTGCTTCCGCTGTGCTCATGTTTGCGAAACGTGATCGAACACACACACGGCGCAGTGTCGGAAACCCAACAGTGGTATCAGAGCCCAGGTTGTGTTTCGACATAATCGTAAAAATTGTTTTGCGATAGTCATAATGTATTTCTGGAAATTTTCTAATTTTGGAAATTTAGAAGTATTTATGGAAATTTTTCAATTTTGGAAAGTCTAAAAGTATTTATGGAAATCTTCCACTTTTGGAAAGTTGGAAGTATTTATGGAAATTGATATTTTCCATAAATAAAATATTTGATTAGATTCTGGAAATTTGTTTCCTAATTTAATCATGATTTGATTTGGGAAATCAAATCTTAAAATATTTTATTTCCATAAGTAGTTTTGATGATTTAGGAAATTGGTTTCCTAAATAGATTTTCCTTAATCAAATTATTTTCATAAATAAAATATGTGATTAGATTTGGAAATTTGTTTCCTAATTCAATCATGATTTGATTTGGAGAATCAAATCTTAAACATATTTTATTTCCATAAATAGTTATGACAAATAAGGAAATTATGTACATGACATAATTGTATGCCATGTAATTGCATTAGATGCATAACATTATGCCATGCGTGTCGTGACATGTAGATGTATGCCATGTATGCCATGCCATTTAGATAATAGTTATTTGCATGCAAAGAGGATGAGACATAAAACCCTAACTCAATATTAAAGCCTACACCTTTCATTAATATGGTTAGAACCAGAGTTCTGTTTCTTGTTTGGGTTGTTGGACTCACTCCAAGCCCGGCTTGAACCTGAACATGTTCAAATCATTGGAATAGTTTAACTCTAATATGGTAAGAGTCAGAGGTCAATCGTTAGTTTGGGTTATTGGACTCACTCCAAGCCTGGCTAATTGGTTGAATGCGCTCTAACCATATTAAAACTATTTCGCGATTAATGGGTCGGCTCTAACTTGGAGCATCGATTTGTTGGACTCACTCCAAGGTCGATGTGAAGAGAGGTGAAGTTGGGTGCTATGCATATGATGCATACTTGTTAATGTGTTAACAACCCGATGTATGTGTGAACATTCAATTAGTTGATAGCACATTGTGATAGTTTCATATACGTGATATGCAATCGGTATAGATGATACCTACCGTCGTAGTTATGAATGGCTTGTTGGACTCTCTCCAAGGTTGTTCATAACTATGATGGATATCAGCCCATTCGGAGATGGACCTACGATCTCCCGAAGTGATTTTGGGGTTTTTGAAATTCGAAAAATGAATGGGATTTATAAATGTATATTGATGCATTTTTAAAAATCATTTTCTCATATATGCTCGTTTTGTATTTCTAAGATTGATCTTGTTGTCTTTTAATTTGCGTTCCATTTTGGATTCGAATAAATTGACTGGGCCTAACTTTTTGGACTGGCTTAGAAACCTGAGAATTGTTCTCAAGGCGGAAAAGCTTGCATATGTCCTTGAAGAGCCTCTTCCCAACCGTCCTAAGGACGATGCAACTCCAGACCAAATGTTGGTCTATCAGAAGCATGTTGCAGATTCTGAGCTGGCGAGTTGCATCATGCTAGCGGCGATGGTACCTGAGCTGCAAAAGCAGCATGAGCATATGGATGCTAATACTATGGTCTTTCATCTTCATGAGTTGTTCGATGAGCAAGCGAGATCCGAAAGGTTCGAGGTCTCTAGGCTCCTCTTCACCACGAAGATGCAAGAAGGTTCATCTGTAATGCGATTTGTGTTAAAGATGAAGCGGGTACATCGGCTAGCTACCCTCGGGTTTGTGATGGATCACGAATTAAGTATTGACTTAATTCTGCATTGTTTGCCCAAGAGTTTCTCACAATTCGTGATGAACTATCGGATGAACAAATTGGAATCCACTATTCCCGAGCTCCTCAATATGCTGAAGACTGTGGAGCCTTCTGTGAAGCATGAGGAGAAGGCGGTTCTGTTAGTTGATTCCTCAAAGAAAGGTTCTAAGAGGAAGGCAAAAGAACAGAAGAAAGGGAAGAACAAAAAGGCAAAGAAGGTGGAACCAGCGCAAAAGGGCACTTGCCATCATTGTGGCAAGGAAGGCCACTGGCGAAGAAACTGCAAGATTTATCTTGAGTCGATGAAGAAGAAGAAGGCATCTGATGCCCCATCCTCTTCAGGTATCTTCGTTATTGATTGTCATTCTATTTCCTTAGACACTTGGGTATTGGATACTGGGTGTGGCTCACATATATGTAATGACATACAGGGGCTAAGGAATAGAAGAAGACTTGTCAGAGGGGAGTCAAATTTGTGAGTTGGCAATGGAGCAAAGGTTGCTGCGGTCGCCATCGGAACTTATTTGCTGAAGCTCCCTAGTGGACTAGTCTTGGAACTGGACAATTGCTATTATGTTCCTTCTCTAATAAAGAACATTGTTTCTATTTCCTGTTTAAATAGAAATGGTTTCCATTTAACGTTTAGTAACAATTGTTGTTATATAACTTTGAATGGCGTACTTTATGGAACTGGAACTTTGAGTAATGGCATTTATACGTTGGACGTATCCAGTGACATTTTCAATATCGAAGCGAGCAACACACGTTCTCGAAAGGATAATCAAATAGACTCCTATATGTGGCATTGTCGTCTTGGCCATATAAGCAAGAAACGCATGTCCAAATTACACCGATGTGGAATTCTGGAATCGTTTGAATTGGATTCATACGATACATGTGAATCATGCTTAAAAGGCAAGATGACTAATTTACCTTTTAGTGGAAAAGGTGAACGAGTGGGAGAGTTACTTGGTCTAATACATACTGATGTATGTGGACCTATGTCAACTCAAGCATTAGGAGGCTATAGCTACTTCATTACCTTCACCGATGATCACTCACGGTTTGGGTATGTGTTCTTGATGAAACACAAGTCTGAAGCCTTTGAAAGGTTCAAAGAGTTCAAAAATGAAGTAGAGAAACAACATGACAAGAGTATTAAAATACTTCGATCGGTTCGAGGTGGTGAATACTTGAGTCAGGAGTTTCTTGATTACCTAAGAGACAATGGTATATTGTCTCAATGGACTCCGCCCTATACACCACAGCATAATGGTGTATCTGAGAGGCGTAACCGGACCTTGTTGGACATGGTCAGGTCAATGATGAATCATGCGACTCTTCCCAAGTCCTTTTGGGGTTATGCACTTCAGACAGCTGTTTACTTGTTAAACAGAATGCCTACCAAGGTAGTCTCAACTACTCCATATGAGATATAGAATAGTAAGAAACCTCATATATATTACTTGAAGATATGGGGTTGTCCTGCTTATGTGAAGCGGACAGTATCAGACAAATTGGATGCTAAGTCTGATAAATGTCTATTTATTGGATACCCTAAGGAAACAAGGGGTTACCAATTCTATCATCCTGTGGAACAAAAGGTGTTTGTTTCAAGGCATGCTGTGTTTCTAGAGAAAGAGTTTCTCTTGCAAGAAAACAGTGGGAGTGTCGTCGAGCTTGAGGAGGCTCGAGAGACTCAAATAGACATTAATGAGATACCTAGTGAAGCACAACAGCCGACAACTCATAGTGATGAGCAATCGGCTGGACCTATTGTAACACCACATCTTCGTAGATCTGGCAGAACACGCAATATTCCTGAGAGATATGGATTTCTCGTAAGTGAATCGAACGACGTGTTACTCATTGATGATGAGGAGCCTACCAGTTATGAAGAAGTGCTGACAAGTTCAGAAAGGGATAAGTGGCTTGGTGCCATGAAGTCGGAAATGGATTCCATGTATGAAAACCAAGTTTGGAACTTGGTTGACCCACCTGATGGCATAAAGCCTATAGGGTGCAAGTGGGTTTTCAAGAAGAAAACCGACATGGATGGTAATGTGATTACCTATAAGGCTAGATTGGTGGCGAAAGGATATCGTCAAAAACAAGGCGTTGATTATGACAAAACCTATTCGCCTGTAGCTATGCTTAAATCCATTCGGATGCTCCTGGCCATAGCAGCTCATTATGATTATGAGATATGGCAGATGGATGTGAAAACAGCTTTCCTTAATGGAAACCTGCTCGAGGACGTGTATATGATACAGCCTGAGGGTTTCACATCGGTTGATAAAACCAAGGTATGCAAATTGCGACGGTCCATTTATGGATTGAAGCAAGCATCCACGAGCTGGAATATTCGTTTTGATGAGACAATCAAAAAGTTTGATTTCTCACAAAATCCAGACGAACCTTGTGTGTACAAGAAGGTTAGTGGGAGTGCAGTCGTGTTTCTAGTATTGTATGTCGATGACATATTACTTATAGGAAACGATGTCTCAATCTTACAGTGAGTGAAGGTTTGGTTATCCAAGACATTCTCCATGAAAGACCTGGGAGAAGCAACCTACATCCTCGGGATTAAGATCTATAGAGATAGATCGAAACGGTTGCTTGGTCTTTCGCAGTCTACATATATAGACCGAGTGCTAAAGAGGTTTAGCATGTCGGAATCCAAGAAAGGTTTCCTATCCATCAGGCATGGGGTACACCTTTCGAAGTCTATGTGTCCGCGCACAAAAGACGAGAGGATTTGCATGAGTAAGATTCCCTATGCATCCGCAATAGGATCTATCATGTATGCTATGTTATGTACAAGGCCCGATGTATCGTATGCTCTGAGTGTCACGAGCAGATACCAGTCTGATCCAGGAATGGATCATTGGGTGGCTGTTAAGACAATCCTTAAGTACTTAAGAAGAACTAAGGATGTGTTCCTAATATATGAAGAAGGGTACATGGTGATACGTGGGTATACGGATGCCAGCTTCAAGACAGATAAGGATGATTTCATGTCTCAGTCTGAGTATGTATTCACCTGGAATGGAGGCGCAATAAGTTGGAAAGGTTCCAAGCTTGACGCTATAGCGGATTCTGCCACTAAGGCAGAATACATTGCAGCTTTGGAAGCAGCAAAGGAAGCGGTTTGGATCAAGAAGTTCATCTCTGAACTTGATGTGGTCTCATCAACGATCCAAACATGTGCTTTGCCGCTATCATCTTATCAGAGAGATCATCAGTAGGAACGAAATACAAATCGAGAAAATTCCTACTGAAAGGAACGTAGCGGATCCCTTGACTAAGGCATTACCTCAAAATAAGTTTGAGGGTCATGTTCGAGCTTATGGTATTGGATACCGTAGCGATTGACATTAGGCCAAGTGGGAGTTTGTTAGTAATATATGAGAGATGTCCTAAGGCAATCGCCTTATGTATGAACCATTTATATGATAAATGAAGATTCACTATTTGAGTATACATATTTTATGTATTTGATTGGATCTTAAACTCATTTACTGAATGTCCACGATACGATTCACAGCATGAGAGAATTTGTGATTGGATCACAACTAGTGAGTATCTCTACATGTGTAATTGTGATGTATCGGAATTATCCCTAGTCGATGAATTGATGGATTTGGACACCATCAATTCTGTCGAGACTAGCACGAGGTATACTCCTTGGTGTATCCAAGCAGCTGATTCTCACTGGATGGAGACATTGTGATGTCCGGAGTTAATCGTGGATGCTAGTTATGGTAACTAGTTCATTGGAGTGACCAGCCGTAAGACTTCATATGGTTCTCTGCATATATAGATATGTCAATGAAGTTCTTACTGTGGCTTAAGTGCGATGTTCCTTAGACTTGTGGTATTCAAGTCATCTTGATCATGGAGACTTATGCTTTGACATCTTAAGCAAACATCTCTAAAGAGATGTGGACCCGGGATGATTGGGTATAAGTCGAAGTGATCGAAGGTGTTTGAATAGCCTATAAAGGATTCACCACTCCTTGCGAGGAGATGTATACCCATGGCCTCTCGTCGGATTGTTATTAAAGTCTTTGGCCAAAGCATTACATGTTTAGAGTAAGGTACTCTTCGATACATGTGGAGTAACTAGAATCCGTAGGATGAGGAAATGATACTTGGGCTAGGTGTGACGTAGTCAGCCTAGTGGGGACTGACACAATAGACCATGTCCTGAACCAAGTGGGTATAAGATGAGTGAAGGGAATGAGGCACGAATCATTCGAGTTGCTGAAGGGTTTCAGAAATAGTTCTGGATCAACCGTTGATCTTTTCGGTTAATTGGGGATCATGATGTACTACTAGGTGCCACTCATGATCGTTCTATAATTAATGGTTGATTATAGACGGCCAACATAAACCGAGAACCTATTTGGTCACACGCATAACGAGCGTAATCCGAAGGATTTAAAACGAGCTTGAGAATGGGATTATCAGACCGAGAGAAACTAGGTTTGGTTGGACCAAACATAAAGCGAGCATGAAATCGTTTCAGTCACAATGGAAGCGTGGATGGGCCGAGTCTTATGAAGACGTAATGGATGAACCAAAATGGTTTGGTTCTAATCCAATGGAGGAGAATAAACCAAAGGGTTTGGTTTATTTTAAACGAATGAACCAAAAGTTGGTTTGGTTCATTTTAACTTAAAATAAACCATCATGGTTTGGTTTATTTTAACTTATCTTAATGGAGCGTGTTAATGGGCCTAATGGTTATGATCCAATAACCATTAAGAGAATTAGTTCTCTATAAAAGAGGGCTTAAGGGATGGTTTAAGCCCTAATCCACAACCCTAAGTTGCCGCCCACCTCTCCTTGGAGAAATTCGGAGCTAACTCTCCTCCTCCTTGCCGCCGCCCACCTTGAGGCTCCAACTGGTGTCCAGAAGGCTGCTTCCTTCCCCCTCGCCGGCGTCGAGCTGCTGCCGGTTAGTGCTCCGGTGATCTCCTTCAAGTTTGGCATCAAGGTGAGCTCTATCTCCCTTGGTTGGCCGGCACCTATCACCTCCACCAAAGCTGTCCAGTTTTCTGGACAGCTTGTTCTCCTCTCGTCGGAGCGTCATTTGGATGACTGTTAGAGCTCCGACAGCGGCTAACTTACTGGGGATTCGATCTCCGGTAATCCTCTGAGGTGGAGGACGAAGGATTCGTCAAACGGTTGATGAATACCTCTCCGGAGAAGCGAGTTTTGAGGACTCGTCTTTGCATCCGAATTTGGATTCGGATCGTGATCATCTCTCGATCACGTCGTCTTCAACACGAGGCTAGTAACCCGTACGAAGACGAAGCTCGTGGCTTAGCGAAGTCATCCTAAGGATACTCGGCGTGAATACGGATAGAGACGATTCTAGCTAGGATCATTCCGGTTGATGACGTTCCCGCTACACGTCATACGAAAGGTATAACGTAGATAAATTTCCTTTTATTGCAAATTTAAATTTACGGTTATGTCTACACTTGTTGTAATATGCATGCGTGTGTTGTGTGTGTTGTAATAAATGTAGATTTATTATTTTTATTGCTTCCGCTGTGCTCATGTTTGCGAAACGTGATCGAACACACACACGGCGCAGTGCCGGAAACCCAACAACAACAAGAGAGGCTCCCAAAACAAGAATTCAGAATAGACACAAAGAATAGGAACAAAAACAGAAATCTAGATTAAATAAATCACGCTCAATTCAATATTGAGTGCCAATCCCCGGCAACGGCGCCAAAAACTTGATGTGTTATTTTCCGCAAGTGCACGATTGTCGTCAAGTAATAAAAATATCGATCCCACAGGGATTGGGACAATTACCGAATGATCTTGATACCAAGTTATCTAGTCAATCAATTTGTGGATTAAGCAAAGAAACTGAGCAGTCAAGAACAAAGAATGAGAAGAACGAGCTAAAAGTCAATAGTTGAGAAGAATCTCAGGATATGGGTTTCACCACGTCGACAATTTATAAGGTGATTTAATTCTTTCCGACCCCTATTAGAGTTTTTTTGATGGAACCTATCCTAAGGTAAATCAACGGCCCCTTTCGAGGTCCACGCTAACTGTACCTATCAAACTCAATTTACCTGTCACGGTATTCGAGCATAGGGGATCATAATCAGCTAAGGGGACCTGTCACAAGACCCCCGCAAACCACCCTAGTCTTACCACCGTTACTTGGTAAAAACTGGATTTGATAGATCCATTAAGTCCATAAGAGTTCCTTTAGAGTCTAAATTTCCTTTTCACGATAGGTTTGCACACGGGACCATAATCAGCTATGGGGACCTGTCATGAGACCCCCGCAAGCCCTCATAGATACACTACCGCTACTTGACAGGAGTTAATCCCTAGTTGGTTCTAGGTTTCGGGAACTTGGGTTCACTGTTAGGTACTTCCCCTTAGCTCCTTAGGTTTATCAATAAGGATCCAAGAACCAGATCAAAACAAATAATAATTCAAGTAGTATAGATTACATCATCCATCATAAATCGTCAAGGGCTACTCCCCCATCCTAAGATTACAGGACACTACTCCATAGTCGAACAAGAATTGCTAGAGAAAGAAATTACAATACTTAGTTCCATCTGTGTTCCTCTGTCGTCGACTCCTTCATTATCCTCGTTCTTCTGTCGTCCTCTTTCCTGCCCGCCGCCCCTCTTAGGGTTAGAATATCTCCTCTTTTATAGCCTTGGCCTCCTCTTCATTTAAGGCAAAAGATTTTCCTTTAATTGAGATGAAGATCACGGCTTCGTCGAGTTGCTCGCAGAAAAGGAAGTCTGGAATCAGGCCAACACGCCCATTCCAAATGAGGGCACAGGCGTGTCGCTCATTTCTCACCGGGCGTGTCAGCACTTGAACGGGGCGTGCGGGCTGCTGAACCAGGGCGTGTTGAGCGCTGGAACTCCTAACATGGGCGTGTCACTGATAACACGCCTGTGTTGTTTTGATACGCCTGCTTCTTCGCCCTGTTAACACGGAAAACACCCAAAAGCAGTCTCTTCGTCCAAAATATGCTAAACTTTACTGAATCATGACAAAATACATGCCTAGGACATGAAATGAGATAAAATGCATGCATATGGAGTAGTGAAAACGTAGCATGATACACGCACATCGGCTATCCATGGAGTAAGAGGAGGATGCTTAATCGGAGGAGGAGGGGATCTCTATCTTCTTCTTCCCCTTATGTGCCATCAAGGCTACTCCTCTTGAAGGTTGAAACTTTGGTTCTTCTTGTATTCCTTCAAGCCTCGTTTCGTGGAGCTCCATTGTTGAGAAGAACTCCTCCAAGGTGCTCACTTCTAGATTCTTGGACATGTAGAAGGAGTCCACCATTGAGCTCCATTTTGATGACCGGGGAAAAGCATCAATGTCTTTCATGAGCATGTCCCGATTGGAGAGTCTTTCTTCTACACTTGTTGGTCCAATCAAAATTTCTTTAAACCTAGAATGCAATGAGGTTACCTTTTCTCCTTTTTCTAATTTTATGTTGGATAGTTGGGAGCGAAGGAGGGCTCTCCTTGCAAGTTTGGCCTCCGAGGTACCTTCATGAAGCTCTACTAGCTTCTCCCACATCTCCTTTGCACTAGAGCATTCCCCTAACCTATTCACCTCTTGTTGGGGGAGTACATTGTAGAGGTGGTGCTTGGCATTTGAATTCGCCAAGTACTCCTCTCTTTGTCTTTTACTCCATCTTGATTTTTCCAATAGCTCCCCTTCTTCATTCCTAGGCAATTCGAAACCGTTTTCCATAATCAAAAGAATTTCAAAATCAGTCTCGAAAAATACCTCCATTCTCTTTTCCCACCAAGAGAATTCCCCCTCGAACTTTGGCGGATGAATATTAGAGCCGGCCATTCTTGAATGTGCTTGTTGTGGCGGTTAGTTTTCGACAAGCTTTCCTTGGCTCTGATACCACTTGTAGGGGACCGATCGGCCGACTAGAGGGGGGTGAATAGCCCTCTTACGTTGGTTGGTGGAATTTTGCTCATCTACAAACAAGATTAGCGCAACGGAAACACAAAACAAGACAAGCAAATAGAAATGACAAGAATACAAACGCTAACACAATATGTAACGTGGTTCACGGCTACGCCGCTAATCCATGGTCCGATTCGTCCATGGTGAATCACTCCGCAAGCTTCCACTAGATCTCTCCTTTGCACAAAACTAGGTGGAGGTAACCTCTTTTACACAAGGATCACTCTTCTACAATCGAATGAAGATTAGAGCAAGTAGAAGAGTGGGAAATCGGTTATGGCACTTTGGGAGTTGTTAGGAGTTCAAGCATTAGCCCCCCAAAGCCCCACACCCTTCCTCTTTATAGAGGAAAAGGGTTTCTTCCCGTTGACATAAAAGCAGTCGACTAATGTCCCTATCAGTCGACTGGTCCTGTAGCCGTTTCCCAATAACGGTTGCTTTCCATGTTGGATTTCATCCAACAACACGCATCATCGATCGTGATATTGCCATCGATCGATGCTCGATCGATCGAGTGCTCGCGACTCGACTCCGTGCGTGCTGAAACTATTGCGACCGATCGATGCCTTCATCGATGATCGGTGAATCAATCTGATCATTGCCATTCCATGGCGGATTTGATCACATGAACTAGACTCGAACACTAGTCGAGTCACCATCGACTTAGAGTAGTTGACTACCATAACATGGTAGTCAACTTGATGTCAGAAAATCCCATCCGACACTTAGCCAAATGGACAAGTTCACCTAATGAGCTACTTACATTTCACTCATTCTCTCATCTCACTGGAAGTCCCTTGCCGAAGCTCTCTTCGTTCGTGGCCACGTCCCTCGGCAGCATTAGGCGCACAGCTCTGCAATGCTCCTTCGCGTCTCTTGCCTCCGAAGTCTGCTCCCTTGGCTTCGCTTCAAGTCATCTCGTCCGGCGGTCCCTCGGCAGCATCAAGCGCATGACTCTGCAATGCTCCTTCTCCAACTCAGGCACGAGCTAGTGAGTGGTGAACCCGCCTAGGCTCCACATGCGAATTACTAAGCCCTGCAAGACTCCAACGCACATATCAAATCATAATCACAACCTAACTTAAACCCTTTGCCACACACATCAAAACCATATCATGGCAAGAGATTTCCCTAACATTAATCTCCACCATTGGTTCTAGGGATTTAATCTCAATCGTTGGATCTCGAGAAATAATCTCAACCATCGGATCTATAGATTCAATCTCTACCATTGGTTCTAGAGTTTTGTTTTCATCCATTGGATCTATGCTTCATGAGGTATTAATAGGCTACAATAGGGACCATGAGGAGGAGTTGGATCTGTCCACCCAATGGATCAAGCCCACATAAAGTTCGATTCATTAATCATTATCCATTCCACTAGAGGATTATCATTGATCTACCTCACCAACCCCCATAAGTTAATATGGGCTCCATATATTATTTGTACATTTTTCTCTCTATGTTTAAGATCTCTAATATCCGTCGATTAATTAATTTATTGACAATTAATTAATCAACATCTAACTCCATGAGTAGTACCACTAAACCTTATCATCATGCCGGACTAGGTCCACCTGCAGGGTTTACATGACGAACCTTATGAGCTCCTCAAGTGGACATCATCATCCTAATATATATGACACGGTTTACTCCTATAATCAACGACACACCATATAAATAATACCATTTTCCAACTTACCGAGCCTATCGATTTATTCTATAAATCTCGTCCATTAGTAAATCAAAGAAATGAATACTAAGTATATGTGCCCATTATTATATCTGGATTAAGAGCATGTACAATATAATATCTGAGGTCTGATTCGATTATGTAGTCAATAATAAATCGAATCACCTCTAAGTCGGTCCTGCTCAATACACACAAAGTGCACTAGTGTGATTCTATGGTCAAGACAAACCAATACCAAATCACACTACAACCATTCCAACGGTTTGTCCAAAGCCATCTCGGTTGTGAGCCTTTACTTATACTTTACAAGGAGCCGATAACATGATCTCCCGTGTGACACCACACACCATGTTATTTACAATGTAATGTATTAGACAATATGTATATCCATAAATATGCAAACAATGATCATGTGATTCTTATTTCAAAAATAAAGATGTTCATACAAAAGATAGACTTTTCAGTATACATCCCAACAATCTCCCACTTATACTAAAAGACTATGCTATCCTCATACTGCCATACATCTGATTCCCCTTCCCTCGACATGCCTATCAAAGCTCTCGCTAGAAGGGCCTTAGTGAAAGGGTCTACTAGGTCATCCTCTGATGCAATCTAGGCGACAACAACTTCTACCTCCTTTATGATTTCTCATATCAGGTGGTACTTGCGCTCTATGTGTTTACTTGCCTTATGGGCTCATGGTTCCTTCGAGTTTGCAACTGCAACACCATTATCACAATAAATTATGATAGTTCTGGGCAAACTAGGAATCACATCCAAGTCCATCAAGAAGTTCCTGAGCCACACAGCTTCTTTGGCCGCCTCAGAGGGCGCCACATACTCAACTTCCATGGTAGAGTTCGCCATGCATTTCTGCTTGGCACTCCTCCATACAATGGCTCCACCTCCCAAAGTAAACACAAAACCTGAGGTAGACTTACTGTTATCCCTATCTGATTGGAAGTCGAAATCTGTATAACCCATAGGGAGTAATTGGTCTGCCTGGTAAACTAGCATATAATTCCTAGTCCTTCTCAGGTACTTCAATATATGTTTTATCGCAGTCCAATGTCCCTTTCCTGGATTACTTTGATATCTGCTGACCATGCCTACGACAAAGCAGATATCTGGTCTCGTACATAGCATCGCATACATGAGTCTTCCTACTGCCAAAGCATAAGGAACCACCTTCATCTCCTCTATCTCCTCAGATGTTCTAGGACACATCTCCTTAGATAAAGGAACTCCATGCCTGAAAGGTAGAAAACCTTTCTTGGAGTTTTTCATACTAAAACAATCCATAATAGTGTCTATGTATGAAGCTTGGGATAAGCACAACATCCTTTTCTTGCGATCCCTTATAACCTTGATCCCAAAGATGTGTCCCACTTCTCCCAAGTCCTTTATATCAAACTATTTGGACAACCATACCCTTATGTCCGATAATACCTTGACATTGTTGTCAATTAACAAAATTTCATCTACATATAGTACAAGAAATACCACAACGTTTCCATAACATCTCTTGTATACAAAAGACTCATCCGAACTTTGAATAAATCCATAAGACTGTATTACCTCATCAAAGCGGATGTTCAAAGACCTCGAAGCTTGCTTCAATCCATAAATGGACCGATTAAGCTTACATACAAGATGCTCTTTTCCCTTTGCAATGAATCCCTCTGGTTGCTTCATATAGATGTTTTCTCAAGACTTCCATTAAGGAAAGTTGTCTTGACATGCATCTGCCACACCTCATAATCCATATGAGCTGCAATGCATAAGAGAATCCAGATAGATTTAAGCATGGCTACCGGCGAAAAGGTCTCCTCATAATCGATACCCTCTTTCTGAGTATACCCCTTCGCAACAAGACTCTCTTTGAAGGTCTCAACCTTCCCATCTATTCCTCTATTTCTTTTGTAGATCCACTTGCATCCAATGGTTTTTACACCATCGGGTGGTCCTACTAGCTCACAGGCATGATTTGAATCCATAGATTCAATCTCAGCATTCATTGCACTTTGCCAAGATACTGCATCTTTATCTTGGATTGCCTCGTCATATGTCTTGGGATCAGGTTCATGTTCGCCACGGACCAAATCAGAAGATTCTCCCAAGAACATGAATCTATCAGGCTGTCTCTCAACCCTCCCACTACGACGAGGTATCACCTGTGTATCCTTTATGACACGCGGTGCAGTGACTTGTGGTATATCCTCTTGTACCGGTGGTACTGAAGAAGTGACTTCCCTTTTATTTCCTCCAGAACAATCTTACTCATGGGCTTGTGGTTCAATACATAGTCTTCCTCTAGAAATCTAGC
This sequence comes from Wurfbainia villosa, assembly GCA_025175895.1. NCBI lineage: Eukaryota > Viridiplantae > Streptophyta > Magnoliopsida > Zingiberales > Zingiberaceae > Wurfbainia > Wurfbainia villosa. The sequence goes on from CM045997.1 coordinate 87,498,948, forward strand.
GTTTGTGCTAACGATCACCCTCTGATCTCTAGGACTATAAAACAAACCACCTTTCGTTCCTCTAGGATAGCCAACGAACATGCGTACTTCTATACGAGGTTCTAACTTACCAGCATCTGTCTTCAGCACATGTGCTAGACTCCCCCATATCCAAATATGTCTTAGACTAGGCTTTCGGCCAGTCCATAATTCTGTGGGAGTAGAAGACACTGATTTAGATGGAACCAAGTTCAGAATGTACATCGTCGTATCTAGATCATATCCCCAGAACGAATCTAGCAACTCAGAATAACTCATCATCGATCTAACCATCTCCATAAGAGTCCTATTCCTTCGCTCTGCTACACCATTCTGCTGGGGTGTGTCAGGTGCAGACAATTGGGATTGAATCCTAGCCTTTGATAAGTAATTCCTAAACTCTCCCAAGAGGTACTCACCACCACAATCAGATCGTAGTGTTTTGATACTTTTACCTTGACGTTTCTCCACATCAGCCTTGAATTCTTTGAACTTGTCAAAGCATTCAGACTTGCAGCGCATCAAGTAAATGTATCCATATATGGAATAATCATCTATAAAAGAAATAAAATACTCAAAACCACTTCTAGCCTGGATAGACATAGGACCACACAAATAAGAATGAATCAATTCTAACACATCTTTGGCTCTATACCCCTTGGCCTTAAAAGGCCTCTTGGTCATTTTACCCTCCAAGCAAGATTCGCAGGTTGGGAAATCTTCCACCACTAATGAACCCAGAGGTCCATCAGCTATCAACCTTTGAATTTTACTTAGGTTAATATGACCAAGCCTAAGATGCCAAAGATATGTTTGGTTCATCTTCGAAGGTTCTTTTCTCTTATTGGAATTAGAAGATGAGTTATTAACTTCTATTTGCATCGTGAGAGCTTTTAGTTCAAGTGTGTATAGATTTCCTATCAATGCACCCGAACAGATAATGCCCCTATTCCTTTTTATAACAACTCTGTCATTAAAAGAAATAGAATATCCATCCATAAACAATTTAGAAACTCAAATTAAATTTTTTCTAAATAAAGGTACATAAAGGCAATTCTTAAGAACCAAAACTTTATTTTTCTCAAAAGACAAATAAACATCTCCCACTACAACAGCCGCCACCTTCGTGGCATTGCCCAAGTAAATGGTAATATCCCCTTTTGCTAGTCATTGGGTTTCCTAGAACCCCGACAAAGTATTCCAGACATGATCAGTGTCTCCCGTATCTACACACTAAGTGCCGGTAGATAACACCGCTAAACATGTTTCAACGACTAGACCAAAGGATATACCTTTGTTCTGTTTCGGATTGGGACAGTCCTTCTTCCAATGTCTGGTCTGCTTGCAAGTGAAGCACTTGTTTTTCGGCTTCTTCACTCCTCCCTAAGATCCTCCCACCAGCTTTGCTCCATCTCGTTTCTTCTTCTTCTTGCCTTTAGGCTTAGAAGTAGAAACCTTCTGAGCAACTATGGCCTGAGCCTGAGCAAGCCTTTCTGTCGATTGGAGAGTGATATCGACTTGAGTTTCCCCATCGATCTTAGCTCCAAGGACTTCCAGCTCATTTGCAAGCTTAGGAGGACACTCTTCGAAGAATACATATTTGTACTCCTCAGCAGTTAAGACAATGTCTAGATTCCTTTTTCCAATCAACATAATTATGTACAGTAAGTTTATTTTCCTTTAGTATCACAACACGCATGTTGAAAGTCATTTTGAAAGAAAACCTAAGAGTCACATAGATCAAAAATTTAGATTTCAAAAAAATATTGATTCCTCAAACAATAAAATTTTAAAATCAACCAACACCTCAAAACACTGAGAATATCGTATGCCACGATCGTGTGGACGTATACGAATTCTACATTTGTAAGAGGAGGTTTTACCCATTAATTTTACTATCTTGTCAACCTAACTTTTTGACAAATAAAATTAATACTTGGTTTTTCTTCGGCCCTACAAATAAAAGCAGTGACTCCGATGGGGAGGATACTCCTATTTGCATCTAAGTGTTCACCATTACTCGATACCAAGAAAATTATCTCGGGTTATGTGCCTTCCGATGGGGAAGTACACACGCTCCAAAATAATTTCCTATAACCATATCCGACCCTGTGATCCACAAACAAACTCATCCGATGTGGAGGAAGGCACTCAGAGCCGACGCACAAGTTTGCTTGCATCACATGTCAAATCGTAATGGAGGCCGTGGGAATTTATAAAAATATCCCTCTCCAACTTAGTAATTTAAAATTGAGGAATTTTCTAGCCTACGACATGCATATCAAACAATAAGCAATAGATATGAAAAATAAATATTTTCCAATTATTATGGCTTTTGTCTTCAATATGTCTCCCGTCGTATCACAATCTCGTCTGCTCCTCCCTACGCCATGTATAAGCCATCCGGAGATCCGAGCCGAGAAAAAAAATATTTTAATTTACATCCATCGATCCTATACTCCATGAGGGAGTGTACATGAAATCTAGATCAAAAGTAAACTAAAATAAAAAGGGTGGCTAAACAATGTCGTATCTAATTTAATAAAATTAAATACTAGCCTCGTCAACCCTGAGGATTCAACAAAATATACAATTACACACATACAATCACATACACACATATGGCCATAATAGTTGGATCCTATGCCTTCAACCAAAGAGTTAACCTATGCATATCCTACTATTATCCGACACATATAATATATGAAAAGTGCATAAAAGTAACTCAATCCTAAACACACAAAACTGGAAACCGTTGCTCTGATACCAATTGACGGGTTTTGTCCGGAACCGAAGCTCTTATTCCACATGAAGGTGGAGAAACGTCGCTTCCCACTTCAAATCGGTTGCTTGTTCATGGCGATCCCATCGACATCCCCGGATTAAAAAATTTAATCATAGACAAAAGGGATCACCCAAGAAACCGTTTCATCGTCGTGCTATTCGATTAGTGTAGTCACTTGAACAAACTTGTTGTTCAAGCAACCAACCTCTATTCTACGAATAGCCGCGGAATAGACGATGTACGGATCGCCGGCTTTTGTATTTATGTTCGGGGACCAAGTATATTTAGCCACAAAATAAAACATATAACATGTATATAATTGAAAAATAATTATAGACATAATACAAAATAACACTAATCAAAATAAACAAGTTTATACCTCTTTTTATACCTCTTGATCTTCTATTGTATGTCCTTCCTCCTTTTGGATGTCGTGTAGGTGACGATCTTCCAAAAGTTGAAGCTTCTAGATCGCCAATCTTCCTTTCCTTGTTCACTTTGAACAAAGGAAGATCATAAAACAAAAACTCTTCTTCCTATCTAGAACCGGCCACCAAGTAAATAGACTCGATGTTGCCACCGGCCAAGAAAGAGAATATGGAGTGAGGAACCGGCCATAAGAGAATCAAGGAGAGTGATGGGCACCGGCTAACACTTGGAGAAGAGAAAAGAAACCAATCCTTCACCTTGTAGCCGCCCAATACCCTAACCCTATCTCTCCTAGTTGCCACCGGCCAAAGAAGAGGGGGAAGAGGAATAGGTTGAGCACCGGCCAAAGTAGAGGGAAGAAGGATAAGTGCCGGAAACACCTTAGGAAGAAGAAGAAAGGAACTTCTTCTCTTGTTGTCGCCCACACCACCTCCCCAAAACCCTAGCCGCCCAACCTCAATCCTAACCTAACTAGGATTGCTTGCCGCCCAAGGGAAGCAAACCCTAATCCCCTTCCATCAAGTTGCTGCCCACCCAATGCTCTCCTTTTATAGAGTTAGGGATATGCCTTGTTTTAATCTCCACCATTGGTTCTAGGGATTTAATCTCAATCGTCGGATCTCAAGAATTATTCTCAACCGTCGGATCTAAAGATTCAATCTCTACCATTGGTTCTAGAGTTTTCTTTTCATCCATTGGATCTAAGCTTCATGAGGTATTAATAGGCTACAATAGGGACCATGAGGAGGAGTTGGATCTTGGCCACCCAATGGATCAAGCCCACATAAAGTCCGATCCATTAATGATTATCCATTCGACTAGAGGATTATCATTGATCTACCTCACCAACCCCCTTAAGTTAATATGGGCTCCATATATTATTTGTACATTTTTCTCCCTGTGTTTAAGATCTCGAATGTCCGTCGATTAATTAATTTACCGATAATTAATTAATCAACATCTAACTCCATAAGTAATACCACTCAATCTTATCATCATGGCGGACCAAGTCCACCTGCAGGGTTTACATGATGAACCTTATGAGCTCCTCAAGGGGACATCATCATCCTAATATATAGGACACGATTTTCTCCTATAATCAACGACACACCATATAAATAATACCATTTCCCAACTTACTGAGTCTATTGATTTAATCTATAAATCTCGCCCATTAGTAAATCAAAGAAATGAATACTAAGTATATGTGCTCATTATTATATCGGGATTAAGAGCATGTACAATATAATATCTGAGGTCCGATTCGATTATGTAGTTAGCAATAAATCGAATCACTTCTATGTCGGTCCTGCACAATACACACAAAGTGCACTAGTGTGATTCTATGGTCAAGACAAACCAATACCAAATCACACTACAACCATACCAATGGTTTGTCCAAAGCCATCTCGGTTGTGAGCCTTTACTTATACTTTACAAGGAGCCAATAACATGATCTCCCGTGTGACACCACACACCATGTTATCTACAATGTAATGTATTAGACAATATGCATAACCATAAATATGCAAACAATGATCATATGATTCTTATTTCAAAAATAAAGATGTTCATACAAAAGATAGACTTTTCAGTATACATCCCAACACGCTTGCGGAGGGGAGATGCAAATTCATAGACATTTTATTGATCATAAGTTTTGGAAAATAATTTCTGATGACCCTCACCCTTATGATGCATCTAGGTCTAAATCATTCAATATCCCGAATCCTATTTTCCGTTATCTCCTTAGGTTTATGGCAAATACAATTTCTGGGAGATATGATATTGCAAGGGTAGCTAGGCAGTGCGAGCTACAATTTTTATGGGCTATACTAAATGAAGTTAACATTGATTCTGGAGCCCATATGGTGAGACACCTAGTTATGGTTAGTAATAGCCCATCTAGGGTTATAGTCGTAGGTGGTCTTATCACTAGAATTGCCATAGCTTTGAGATGTGACCAAGATAACCTTGAATATTGTCCTGCTAGCCCTAGATTGGATTTGGATGCTTGTATCAATATGAAGATAATTGAGGCATTTGAAGAGAGATATCGTTTGGTGTTGAAAAATGGAATTAAAATCCCTTTTCCAAACCCCGAGCGGATCACCGTACATAATGAAGCCAATTGGATTTTCAGAGATGTCCACCATCCCTTGCCTACCCCTACTGCCCATGCTCCATCACCCTCACCTAGGGAGCCATCTCACATAGCCCCTGAGCCATCCCATTCGACTCCTAAGCCCCCTCGATTTTCTATTGATAATTTTTCTACAGGATACTCTTCATTTGATTTTTTAAGATTCTGATCGTCATTCGAGGCTTTCAGGGTCGAGCATACCTCGCACATAGGTGTGTGGGATCGGTTTTCCCAGACTACAGAGGAGCACCATCATATGGTGACTCAGCATTTGGAGAGGGCAGCAGATTTTCACAGGAGGGTTGATGAGTTCTTCACCGTCGAGGTCTCCAAGAGGGAGGATGATGCTAGATTTCGACAGGAGTCCCAAGAGTTTTATCAGGAGCAGCGACGTAAGTGGGCAGAGGAGGATTCTAGTAGCGAGGATGATGACCATTGATCCCCTTGAGCTATTTTGTGAGTATCGATGCCTTTCATTTATTTCTTATGTTGTCTCTTCTTCGATTTCTAATTTGGTTATTGCATAATTTAGGTCTAGGGGAGTATGTTTCATTGGGTAAGCTGATTTCGTTTTTATCTTTTCATATATCATAACATTGCATATCATCTAGTGTAGTATAATTGAACCTTGGTCGAATCATGATATTCCTTTTTGCTTATTTGATAAGAACCCTATTTCACTTTTCGCACGACCTATAGGTTTGAGGTATCCGAAAAGGGTTTAAATCCCCCATATCGGGCTAGTACTCGATTTTCCATTGGAGACTTTCCTAGGCAATTTGGTTACTAGAGAAACACTTTTCCTAGAAGACTTGAATAAAAAAATGACAAAAAAGGGGGCTGGAATTGTTTTGAAGCACCCCTTTAAGACAAAGTAGCTACTGGGGAAACACCTAAAAGGTGCCCCTTTGGGGCTAACTAGTTACTGGAGAAATTCTTACTATAAATTTCTTCCCTTTTTTCTTCTTGGTTAGTGCTCCTTTGAGACCTTTTGTTGATAGGTGAGGATGATCCATGCATTAAGACAAGTAAGTGCCTTTGCGCCGGAAATGAGAGGAACACGATAGAGGGGATGTCAAATCTGGATTGGTGTCCAATGCCTTTGGGTCGACTTTTCACATGCACTATATAGGGATCTTTCATGTTTTTCTGCTAGGAATGATTTGATAAGATTAAGATCAGATTTTATACCTCTGGATGGTTTATTGCAACTCCACACATAAGTTGTCTTTTGTGTTTTTCCCTTTTCTTTGCTTGAGGACAAGCAAAAGTTTAGGTCTAGGGGATTTTGATGTGTGTAATTCATGTTGCATTTTGGGTATTCAATATGCATGTATTTCATCCCATTTTATGGTTTAGTCAATTTTAACATATTTTGGAAAAAGAAACTGTTTTGGGGTATTTTTCATGTTAATAGGACGAAGAATCAACAATTATCGAGGTGTATCAAAATAACACAGTCGTGCCATCAGAGACACGTCTGTGTCAAGCTGAAACCAAGACCGTCCCAACTTCCAGATCTCAACACACCCCAGGTGTGTTAGCTGACACGCCCACGCCTCATGCCCAACACGCCCATACCCTCCATTGACATGGGCGTGTCGCCCTATTTCTTGCTTTCCTTTTCTGCGTACAACATGGCGAAGCCCGAGATTTCTGCCATAATTGAAGAATTTCTGCCTTAAATGAAGACCAAGCAAAGGCTATAAAAGAAGATGTATTCTAACCCTAGAGGGGAGGCGGCGGAATTCGAAGAAGGAGGACATAGTCGACGGCGGAGGAAACACAACGATGGCGTTAAGGATTGTAATTTCTTTCTCTGGCAATTCTTATTCAGCTATAGAGTAGTGTCCTATAATCTTAGGATGGGGGAGTAGCCATTGACAATTTATGATGGTTGATTGAATCTCTTCTACTTGAATAGACGTTTGTTTTGATTTGGTTTTAGATTCTTATCGATAAATCTAAGGAACCTTGGGGAAGTACCTAACAGTGAACCCAAGTTCCCAAAACCTAGATCCAAGATAGGGATTAACTCCTACCAAGTATCGATAGCGTATCTATGAGGGCTTGCGGGAATCATTGATGATTCCTTAGCTGATTATGGTCCCGTGTGCAAACATATCGTGAAAAGGAAATTTAGTCTCTAGAGGAACTCTTATGGACTTAATAGATCTATCAAATCCAATTTTTACCAAGTCGCGAGAGTCTCGTGACAGGTCCCCTTAGTTGATTATGATCACCTACGCTCGAATACCGTGATAGGGAAATTGAGTTTGATAGGTACAATTGGCATAGACCTCGAAAGGGGTCATTGATTTACCTTAGGACAGGTTCTATCGAAACAACTCTAAGGAATAGAACATAATCACCTTATAAATCGTCGATGTGGTGAAACCCATATCCTGAGATTCCCCTCAATTATTGACTTTTAGCTCGTTCTTCTCATTCGTTGTTCTTGACTGCTTAGTTTCTTTACTTAATTCACAAATTTGATTTGACTAGATAACTTGGTATCACGATCATTCGGTAATTGATCTAATCCCTGTGGGATCAATATTTTTATTACTTGACGACAACCGTGCACTTGTGGAAATCGACACATCAGCCATCATCTATTGACTGATGCCAGCAATAGTCGATTGCCAATAGCCAACAGTCAACTTCTAGCTAGGTTACTTAACTGCAACACAGAGATATCATGAAACAAAATAAAGATAGTAAATATGACGGTTTCTTACCTTCTGATCTCGACCTAGACCTTCACTAGAAGTCCTAGTCAGATCGCCACCTACGGTCATCCCCATATGGAGGACATGACCTTACCATCTCTCTTCGCACTCGTGCTTACCTTCGGTCCTTTCTGACCTGTAGCTTAGCTTCCAGTCTTTTACCTTGGTTCCTCGACTTCACGAGGTTCTCCTAATGTCGTCCAACAACCACGTTTTCTCGACTCGAGATTCTCCGGGTGTCGTTGACCTTCAGCATAGCTTAAACACTTCCTACACACTTAGTTCAACTCATTAGATAACAATAAGAACTTAACTTTGAACCTTTGCGATAATCAAAACCCAGGTTCGATTATCTGGTGCCCCTGCACCAATAGAGATGACTTTTCAATTTAATTAGTTAATTTTAATGATTTGAAAATTAATTAACCTTGGATTAGATTCGAATTTAACCTTAAGTTAGTTAAGTGAACTTTTCAAAAGATAGCTTCTAGGTTGTGGCGAGGCACAGAGGCCTTCTTTGATCTGAACAATAACCACTTCGTTAGACAAAATCAATCTTAAGAAACTGTGCACTTAATAAACATTAGGGTTACATCTTGATCTAACTGGTTTAGGATGTGGTGAAGTAGCTTCAGTTAGTTCCTCTTGGTCAAGTGCACCAAGCTAGATACTCCTTATCTTACCCGAACACACGAGACTTCATTTCCCTAACGTACTATCATCTCACCGCATCCTGATACTAAGTTATCAAGGCTAATTAACTATTAGTTCTATCTAGCTGTTTTAAGTTCAGCAAATAAAATCCAACTAAGCATGCAAAGCTAAATTAATCAAGTAATTGAGCACACAATTTTAGTATTGGCTCCCCCTAGATCATTGAATCGATATGGTCTGTCCACATAGTGGATTTGATCCTTAGGAACCCAATACTTGGTTGATGCTAGTTCTAATTTTAGACTCGACTTGAGGGCCTATGCTTGGACTCGTTTATGATCATGATTTATGAGTGAAATAAAAGATCTATTTTCTGCTCTAAATTCGAGTCCAGTCTTATTGTACACAGCACGTTGAGACCCAAGTATTAGGTCAAGTCCTTTGGATCCCAACGTGAACTTTTCCAACATTTTCTTAAGATCTTGAACTTGTCCTTTCAAGGAGGAATTCTCTTCCTCAAGTGTCTTGACTCGAGTTGAGGTTCCTTCTTGAATGTGACTAGTTGAAGAAATTAAATTAGACTTCTTAAGGGTTTCAACTTCCTTAAGAAGAGACTTGACCTTAGACTCAAACTTAGTTAACTTTTTATTCAAATATTTAATTGAAATATATAAGTTTCTAATTGTAGAGCGGCGTACCTTTACTGAACCTTTGGAAATGGATACAAAATTGTGGCTTGTCTCGGACTCTGACTCGGACTCGGAGTTGGACTCACACTCGTATTCTGACTCGAACTCGGATTCGGAGGGTCTTGGCATGAGGATGAGGTTGTCGATTTGTTCTCTTTCTTCTTCATCAAATGATTCTTTCCATGTTGCTCTAAGAGCCTTCTTGGTAGATTTTTACTTTAGTTTGGGGCAGTCAGCTCAATTCACAAGAAACCAAGTTTGGGACTTAGTACCAACACCTAAAGACAAAACTATTATAGGTACTAAGTGGGTATTTCAGAATAAGCTTCAAGACAAGGGTGAGATTGTTAGGAACAAACAAGATTAGTTGCTAAAGGGTTCATTCAAATAGAGGGATTAGACTACAATGAAACTTATGCACCAATAGCTAGACTTGAGTCTATTAGGATGTTGTTAGCATATGCCGCACATAAAGCATTTAAATTATTTCAAATAGATGTTAAGATGACATTTCTAAATGGTTTTATTAAGGAAGAAATATACGTAACCCAACCTTCAGGATTTGAAGATATAACTCAACCATATCATGTGTTTAAACTTAGAAAAACTTTATACAGACTAAAACAAGCACCTAGCATATGGTATGAAAGATTAACAACTTACCTAATATCAAAAGGGTTTAAACAAGGTTTAGTCAATCCTACATTATTTGCAAAAAACCTTCAAAAAAGAAATTTTTATAGCTCAAATTTATGTAGATGATATTATTTTTGGTTCAACAAATAGTACATTTTTAAATGAATTTGTATCATTAATGGAGAATGAATTTGAAATGAGTTTAGTAGACGAACTCAATTTTTTCTTATGATTACAAATAAAACAAACAAAAGAGGGAACTTATGTTATCAAAATAAATATGCTAGAGAATTAATTAAAAAATTTGGCATGGAAAATGCTAAGGAAATTAGTACACCTATTGCAACTAATGTAAAAATTGATAATGACTTAGAAGGAAAACCAATAGATTTAAAATATTATAGGAGTGCGATAGGTAGTCTTTTGTACTTAACCGCAAGCCAACCTGATATACTTTTTAGGGTAGGTATGTGTGCAAGATTTCAATCTTACACTAAAGAATCGCACTTAACCCTAGTTAAAAGAATTCTTAGATACATTAACGGAACATTAAATGAAGGAATATGGTATCTTAGGGTTAATAACTTTGGCTAATTGGATACTCTGACCGGTTGTAAGTTCGATAGGAAAAGTACTAGTGGCAGCTGCCAACTTCTAGGACAAAACCTAGTCAGTTGGTCTAGTAGAAAACAATATTGTGTTGCATTACTACTACCGAAGTTGAGTACATAGCGATGGGTGAGTGTGTAGCTTAACTTCTGTGGATGAAACACACTCTAAATGATCTACAACTAAACTATAAGGATACTAGAGTTATGATAGACAACATTAGATCAATCAAATGAATTAAAAATCAAATAAAACATTCAAGAACTAAACACATAGAAATTAAACATCATTTTGTTAGGGAACATGTAACAAATGGTGAAATAAAATTGGATTAAATCGAATCTAAATCAAAACTTAGCTGACATTTTTACTAAACCATTACCTGAAGCAGAGTTCAGTTCACTTAGACGAAAACTAGGTATGTGCTTAGTAGAGTAGTAATTGTTTTTGTACTACTTATCTATCATTTTTTGTTTATGCTACATGGAGCTAGCATAGGACTTACCGTAGAATGCATGAGCCTATAGTCTTAAGGAGCTAACACATCTCACAACACATAGTGTTAATGTGATTGTGTACTGAGCGACATAGATGGGTGTGAGATGTTAGGACCTTAGTCCTGATTCCAAATGTAGAACAAGTGCATCAACATAAATCATGGAGTATAATTTTTCAAAATAATCTACTCTAATCAAGACTTATTGATTATCTAATATCAATTCAGTCAAGATAGATTTGAACATTCTTATAAGGACAATTTATTAGATGAGTTATGCTGAAAATATTATTTTATAAAAAGGGCACATGCTTGGATTCATAAAAACTTAAAATTATGTCCCTTATCTTTGGAACTTATAATGTGTCTTTTTTGGTTTTATAGTTTGAATTTGCATAAAAGTTCCTTCCTTTATATATGTTCAAACATTAATCTTAGAAAGGCACCCTTTATGGAGTTATTTTTTATATATGGCATAGGGGGAGAGAGAGGTTAAAAGTTAAGAGCTTAACAGGTTAACCTTTTTCAAAATGCAGTTGTTTCTGTTGGATTGATTTGCGCGCTAGAGGGGAGGGGGAGGGGTGAATAACACAAATGAAAACTTTACGGAATCATTCAATTAAAGAAAATGTATGTAGTGGAAAAGTAAATAACACACTTTATTTTTACTTGGTTCACAGCCTTCGGCTGCTAATCCAAGGCCCTAGTGGTCCAAGACCACGTACGGAGGGCAATTCACTAAAATAATCTCCTCCTCGTTGGAGGTAGGAGACAATGCAATACAAAAGCTCGAAAGATTAAGGTAGAGGGACACTCCCCTCTCCTTATTACGATATAAAGCTCCGAGAAACTAAAATTAATACAATATAAGACTTGAATAAAAATTATACCGATGAGGAAAAGAAAGAAACTAAATCTTGATCGTCAGAGTAGTAGAGCTTCGCCGTAAAGATGTCGGAGAGTCAAGGCATTGCGGAGGCTATTTGGAGAGCTTTTGATGATGGAAATGGGGTGGAGAAACCCTACTTTTATAGCCTTGGAAACCCTAGACATTCAATGTAACATCCCAAATTTTAGTTACTATATTTTATTTAAAGGAAATATATATATATAAATATATAGAAAATAAGAATTAAAAAAATGAATAAATAGTTCGTAGTCGAGGCTTGAACCATGAACCATTGATTTGGGGGAATAAGCTTCCCACCACTAAGTCATAAGATTACCAATGAGTAGGATATAACAAAATATATCTATTGGCGAAAAAAAAGAGAGATTGATTAATTGGACTAATTATTTAAAGGGGTAATTAGGTTAAGAAAAATCCTTATTTATATATTCTTTTTCTATTCCTTTTTCCCTAAACTCCACGCCGAAACCTCATGTTGCCTCTCTCTCTCCCTCTTCTCTCCAAACGCCGCCAATCTCATTAGTCTCTCTCTCATTTTTTTTCCTCAAGCACGCTGATAACAGAAAGGAGTTTTCCCTATTGCTCATTTTTTTCGACCGATTTTGTAAAATACCATGAATATATATATATATATAATAATAATAATAATAATAATAATAATAATAGATGTGTGGTAATTAGGAGAATACCCTATAGAAATTTTCCAGGAATTTTTAGAAATTTTTCTGGACTTAAATTGAGATTCCTAAGACCCTTTTTGCGGAAAAGAATATAAGAGGCTTAACGGATCTGAAATCTGACCCATTTGGTAAAACCCGACCCGTTATCATTTAAGCCAAGCATTTTCACAGCCGTTCTTTTAATTCCCAGCCGTGATCTTTACTCCCTTTTTAATGCTCCGCGACCACAGCGCCGATCACCTTCCCAGCCGCGATCTCTCCAATCTCCCCATCCTAGATTGCCGGCTTCACTGCGAGCGGCAGTCAGCGTCCACGATAGCCCCATAGTGGCAGTCAGCGTCCACGATAGCCCCATAGTGGTGCCCAGCATCCACGACAACCTCACAGATGAGTTGGAACGGCAAGCAGGGGCGACGGCTGTCTCTTCCTTCTCCGAGACCTATGGTCACGCGAGCCTCTTTATCTCACCTCTTCTTCTTTTCTGCAAGTGGCAGCGAGTGGAACAACCCCAACCTTCTCCACAGACGAGCCGACGACAAGCGTGAGGCTGTAGGCTAGCGTCGGTGGTCATCGGACCTAGGTAAGGGGTGATTCCTTACTTTGGATGAGACTCAATTCCTTAGCGGTGGTGGTTGTTCCTTAACCTGGATATTATTTTAGGCAGTGACGTTTCTGTGGGATTGTCGTTCATTGGGGTTTCTCACCAGCGATCAGTGCCGGAGCTAGGGCTCCGGAGATCTTGGAAGGCGAATAGGGCAGTGGGTTCCGGTGAAAAGGGGTGGCTGCCGGTTATTGGGGATTCTAATTGCCGGTGATGTTCAATTTTGGGTAAGGAAGAATAATTTTCCTTTGTTCTGTGAATTCTTTTCGGTAAAGATTCATGGGTGATGTTGTTGGGGTTTGGGCAGTGGTTTCGATCAGTTGAACGGGGCTACCATTTCAAGGGGAGTTGTTGCCGGTGGAGACATCAATTGTTGGTAAGCCGATTGCCTACTTTTATTTATACCAGTCCAGTTCAATGTATTGTATTGGCTGTGAGCGAGAGGAGAGGATGTGTGTGGCCTGTCCTAGTGGATAAAATAGGTAGGGATGGCTATAAACGGTTATAGGTTAGCATACTTGTTAACCGGGAATGATGGATGTTAATAATAGAATTAATTATAGTATGGGGCAGCAGTGATTTAATTGTTGTGTATGAATTAGATTTATAACTGATTCTATTGGTGATACTATTACAATAGGTTGGGGGAAAAAGGTTAAATCTTTATGAGATTAACTTTGTTAAGTCGAATATAGAATTGTATGAGGGAGTTAGCACTTTTTCTAATTGAAACCGATGGATGTAAAATAAATGGTCAAGTTTGGCTAATTGGGATTTCTAAATCGTATTCGATAAAGGATATAGATATGTAGATAACGTAGTAGCTAATTCATATTATTGTTGTATGCTTTCACTGAATGATAATTGATGATATTTGCAGGACGTGGATCTCGAGGCAGCGTCATGACCGTGAGGAGTTTATTACTACGAGCATTGACAGCAGGTAGGTAATTTCCTACCGATCGGGTAGATGTAATGACTTTCAGATTTAGACATAGATATGAGCATGTTAGATGTTCATATTATCTTGAACCTGCTCTGTTTATCGTATGCTTGAACTTATCGTTGATATATATGTGTGCTCGATTGTTGATATCACATATTCCCTATCATGATTTAGGAGTTATAGATGTGATGTAAGTAGGTCTAACTGTTTAGTAAGGTGTAGATGTTAGAGTACGGAGGATGACCTAAATTGTAAATTTGGCAAAAAGGTCCTCCATGGATAAGTATGGCCCTAAATGTAGGACTCATTCCATACTTGTATGTTGCACATTTATTTACCAACCACAGGTTGTGTAAATGGTCAGGTGATGTCGTGGACAGTGTGTCGCTACGGACCGATGGTCCTAGCTTGTCATGATCAGATGAGTATGACTCTCTGAGGATAAGGCTGTCTTGATCAATTGGGTGTGTATCTGTGAACAGAGAGTCTATGGTAGATGTCTATATGTGAGACAGTACCCTCATGTCATTGCATGCATACTGATGACATCGTCTCCCCTTGGGGTTGAGAGAGAGTTGTCAGTCATCTAGCCTCCCAGGTTACTCCCAGAGGAGTAACTGGTGTGAGGGCATAACATTTGTTGTGCCGCACTCTACCATTATAGACGATGGTAGTTGGAGTTGCGTATAGATGTCCTGGGTGCGTGGCACTCGACCACTCATTAGTAGTGTTAGTCGGAGTAGCCAGCAGCAGCGACCCCCGTTGTGTAGCGAGCTCTTTACTCTCATATGCTACTTGATCGTACTGCCCACTCGGCGACTCTATAGTAGTGGTTGGTGTGAGTTGGGACAGTTGTCATGTCGTGCCACCTAGGTCACACTGGGGTCGTGGCAGCGAGTAGGGGTGAGCAGGCATGACCATGCATGCTGCATTGCCGTATCATATGGTGCTCTACATATGGTTATATATATATATTTATATATATATATATATATACATGGATGATGGTGATTAGTATACATACAGATACAGTCTATATGTATACTCACTTTGATGATGCATTTGTATGTGCTATGCTTGTGGCATTTGTTTGTACATATTCATACATGATACTGCATTTCCTATATGGTAGTAGGCTGGTACTTGTATACCTTTTGGTTATTCACGGTGATACCCTTGGATCTTATTCAGGATATTGTGTGAGTTAGTACTATTCTTTTATACCCTATGATGTGGTTATATGCCCAGGTTGGATCAGGATAGAGTAGCTGACTGTCAGGTATGTCAGCATCGTTGTTGTTCAGTTTATTTAGTGTATGCATGTATATATACCTATTATGCTGATGTATACCCGTTGTTCGAGTAGATTTAAACTGTTGAATGACATGTAATATTGATACATATATTTACATATTTTCTCTGATTACCTGCTGAGTTTTACACACCACCACCGACCCTGGGTTTTTCATGCCGAGTAAGTGTAAACGCCTTTGTGACGACTTGGAGCTGCACCGACCGATCCATCCCATCTCCGTTTTCCGAGTCTCCCGAGGAGTTCGTTTTTGGTTATGTCTTGGACTTTGATATGTATGGACTTGTTGTTATTAAGGATTTTGTCGTGATGTCGTGGACTCTATTTGTGTAGTCGTTGTTTTATTTACGGTTTTATGATTGTGGACTTGTCAGGTGGTGTACACCTGTATGTTTTTGGTATGTATGTTGTGGGTATGTGGTTTTTATTTCCGCTGCTGTTATTATGATATATTATGTTGTTGTTGTGGGCCTACGAGCCTTGTATTAACCCGAAATGTTGCCACGTACAGCGGAGATATCGTCCGTTTGATTTTCGGCAAGGTATACTCTCGGGGCGTGACAACTTTATTGGTATCAGAGCCGATGGTTCTGTGATGCCATACAATGATTGTTATGTTTTGAGTCTTGGATTCTCGGGAGTCGGTATATTTTTTCTGATTTGGTTTTTCTGAGATGGGATTGACGGCGGCATAAGCTCTAGGCAGCACAAAGTGAGTATTTCTGATAACTTATATTTCAGATAGTTACTTATCTAAATTTGTTCAACAGGTGTATATCATCAAAGATTATGGCACCTATGCAGACTCGTAGTAGAGGTCGTCCATCAAGGTGATCTGTCAGAGCGGAGGGGCGGAGAGGTGCTACTCTGAGCCGTTATTGAGAGCGACCTCAGTTTTCCCTTATTGGTGATTCGGAGCCTCAGAATTCGGATGTACCACTGACTATGCCAGAGCCTATAGAGTCCAGTTGGCTTAATGATAAGGCACGAATACTCGTGTTAGCACGATCGGCCAAGGAAAAGTTCACCTTGTTCCGAGGGGAGTCTGACCCATGGATTGCCCGATCTTGGCTGAAAAATATGGAAGACACCTTCGAGTATATGAACTTTACAGATGCGAAGAAAGTGGGCCTTGCTACATATCATCTCAGAGATCAGGCTGTCACTTGGTGGAAATTGAAGAAGACTCTAGTCGGGGAGCATGGGATTACTTGTGCCAGCTTTCGAGACGCTTTCTGGAGACAGTACTTTCCTTCTGCATTTTCTACAGCACATCGTCAGGAATTTCTGAGCCTGAAGCAAGGTGATTATTCTGTTATGGAATACAACACAAAGTTTACCAGACTGTCAGAGTTCTATTCTCACCTAGTAGCACAGGATGCAGATCAGATGTACCAGTTCACTCAAGGTCTTACTACCTATATACGGAGCCGGATGTCAGGATCTATCATTACCTCATATAGGGAGGCATTGGACCGCGCCCTCTTCATCGAGATGACTTCCCAGCAAATTTCCAGGGAGAAAGATATCGAGAACTAGATGACTAAGGGAAAGCAGCAGAACCAGGGTTCAACTCAAGGGACTCAGAAGAAAGGGGAGCAAAAAGGAACTACGCGAGGTCTTTGCGAAGGATCGGCTAGATCGCGGAAGGAAGCGTCAACATCGAGTATTACGGAGGGTCTCGAGTAGCGTAAGGGTCGAAGCAGAATGGATGCTATAAATGTGGATCAGCCACGCAGAATATCAGTGTCCTTTGGAGCGGGGTTTGCTATTATTGCAAACAACCGAGTCATACTAGTTGTGATTGTACTGAAAGCAGTTGGAGTTTCTGGCGGCTCAACAAGGGAAGAAATCTACCCGATGGTGGCGTGGCGAGAGGCCCGCGAACTCAAACATATGGATAGAGGCGGTACCTCCACAAGCTTCGATTGTACGGATGTAGGGGTCCCCATACGATTATGCAAGCGGCGATCGGTATCCTGCATCTCCGGTGATCTACTATCCAGGAGTATCTGCACCGCAGCAGTTCATACCAGCCAACTCTCAGGGATATCTTATGTCTTCACCAGTGACTCAGCCTCTAGTACCACAGAGTCAGATCCAGCTGGAGTGGAGGCACACTTCTACTTCGTCAGGGATGCAGCCGACGAATATCGAGACTGGATGAGTTTTTGCCATCACTAGAGATGAGGCACAGTGGGCTAAGGGATCAGTCATACACGGTATGGTTTCAGTTTATTCTATATATGCTGATACGTTGATTGATACTGGTAGTTCTCATTCATTTGTATCTAGAGTATTTCTGGGTAGAGTTAGAAGAATCCCAAGGGTTCGTTCTTGTGGGTTAGCAGTATCCTTGCCATTAGGAGAGGTGCTGACTAGCCACCATGAAATTAAGGGTTGCCCATTAGACTTTGACAGGCATATCCTTATAGTGGACCTTCAGGTGTTGGAAATTAAAGAGTTCGATATTATTCTCGGTATGGACTGGTTGGTCGCTTATCACGCTACAGTGGATTGTAGAGCAAGAGTGGTGACTTTCCGACCACCAGATCAACCAGCTTGGGAATTTTGTTGGTGCTAGAGATGATGGATTATCTATTATATCGAGTTTACAGGCTCAGAAGCTATTGGCTCAGGGTTGTCAAGGTTATCTGTTATCTCTAGTCAAAGTTGAGAACGAAGGACTACCACCTCTCTCTGATGTGCGAGTAGTCCGGGAGTATCAAGATGTATTTTCAGATGAACTTCCAGGCTTGCCACCTCCTAGGCAAGTGGAATTTGCGATAGAGGTGATTCCAGGAACTGCACCTATATCGAAACCTCCTTATCGATGGCGCCAAAGGAGCTGAATGAACTTAAAGTTCAACTACAGGAGTTGCTGGATAATGGATTCATCCGCCCTAGTGTTTCACCATGGGGAGCACCGGTACTCTTTGTCAAAAAGAAGGATGAATCATTGCGGCTATGTATTGACTATCTACAGAATCGATCCGCGATTAAGAACAAATATCCACTGCCGAGGATAGAAGATTTGTTCGATCAACTCAAGGATACATGTGTGTATTCTAAAATTGATCTGTGCTCAGGATATAATCAGCTTCGGATAAGAGATGAGGATGTTCAGAAAAGAGCTTTCCTTTTAGTTATGGGCATTCACGAGTTTCTAGTGATGCGTTCGGTCTCTGAATGCCCTGCATTTATGGACTTAATGAACCGAGTATTCCTGAGGTATATAGACCAGTTCGTGATAGTGTTCATCGATGACATATTGATTTATTCTCGATCAGAGCAGGAGCATGAACAACATCTGCGGATAGTATTAGAGACGTTGTGACAGGAGTTGTATGCCAAATTCAGTAAGTGTGCATTCTGGTTATCCTCAGTGGGTTTTCTTGGACATGTGGTGTCAAAAAGAGGTATTTCTGTAGATCCCCAGAAGATTGAGGCGATTACCAGTTGGGAGCAGCCAAAATCAGTGTAGGAGGTTCGTAGTTTCCTTAGTCTGGCTGGGTAATATCAGAGATTCATGGAGGGATTCTCGAGTATCGCCATGCCACTCGCTCGCGTGACTCGGAAAGGGGTCAAGTTCACCTGGTCAGAGGCCTGTGAAACTAGCTTCCAGGAGCTTAAGCGACGGCTAGTTTCTGCACCAATCTTAGTGATTCCTTCTGGTGTTGATGGGATGGTTCTCTATACGGATGCTTCTATCCAAGGGTTGGGAGCAGTTCTGATGCAGTCTAACCATGTGGTATCTTATGCCTCCCATCAACTAAAAGATCACGAGAGAAATTACCCAGTGCATGATCTGGAGTTAGCCGCCATTATTTTCGCATTGAAGATATGGAGGCACTACTTGTATGGGATTATGTTTGAGATCTACACAGACCATAAAAGTATGAAATATCTGTTCACACAGAAAGAGCTGAATCTGAGACAGAGACGGTGGATGGAATATCTGAAGGATTACGACTGCACCATCCAGTATCATTCGAGAAAAGCTAATGTGGTAGCAGATGAGCTGACCAGAAAGTCTCAGGGAGTTCTGGCTAGTCATCTCACAGCAGTTACTGATCTAGTTCGACAGTTCTCAGAGTTGGGATTGTCTGAACATGGTCAAACATCCCGGGGAGTATTGGTATCTATGGTTGCCCAGTCCGCCATTGCTGAGAGGATTAAGGAAGCACAAGTTAGTGACCAGCATCTGTAGTTCTTGAGCAGCACGATAGACTCAGAGCGTCAGATGGATTTCTCGAGTGATGAGAGTGGTGTACTTCATTTCCGAGGATGACTATGTGTTCCGGACATACACCCAGTTAAGGAAGAATTGCTACAGGAAGCACATCAGT
Source organism: Wurfbainia villosa (assembly GCA_025175895.1). Classification (NCBI taxonomy): domain Eukaryota; kingdom Viridiplantae; phylum Streptophyta; class Magnoliopsida; order Zingiberales; family Zingiberaceae; genus Wurfbainia; species Wurfbainia villosa. Next base: position 87,518,937 of record CM045997.1, read on the forward strand.
CGAGATTTGCTATACATCCTGGTGGTACTCGAATATACCGAGATTTGAAGCATTTATACTGGTGGAATGGTATGAAACGAGATATTGCGGACTTTGTTGCACGTTGCCTAGTATGCCAACAAGTGAAGGCCGAACATCAGAAACCTACTGGGTTACTTCAGGAAATTCCGATCCCGGAATGGAAGTGGGAAAATATCACGATGGATTTCGTTACGGGATTACCCAGAACCCGTAAAGGACATACTACGATTTTGGTGATCGTGGATCGATTAACCAAATCAGCTCACTTCCTTCCGATTCATAAGATGGACTCATTGGATCATCTAGCGGAATTGTATTGCCGAGAGATCATCAGATTGCATGGTGTACCATTAAGTATCATATCTGATAGAGATCTACGATTTACTTCGTGATTCTGGTAGAGTCTGCAGCAGGCCATGGGCAGAGAGCTTCAACTCAGTACAGCCTTTCATCCGCAGACAGACGGACAGTCCGAACATACCATTCAGACTCTGGAGGATCTATTGAGATCATGCATCTTGGATTTCGGTGGCAATTGGGGGGATCACATTCCTTTAGTGGAGTTTGCCTACAACAACAGCTACCACTCTTCTATCCAGATGGCTCCTTTCGAGGCATTATATGGTAGACCCTGTAGATCTCCTGTGTTATGGGAGGAAGTTGGAGAACGACAGATATTGGGGCCTCAGAGTATCGATTGATCACGAGTTGATGCAGTGATCGGATGACGGTTATCGAGGCCGCGAGGATCGAGAAGAGTTATGCGGACCGGAGGCGACGACCTTTGGAATTTTCAGTCGGGGACCATGTATTCTTACGAGTGTCACCCACCAAAAGAGTCAAGAGATTTGGGCTAAAAGGGAAATTAACTCCACGTTACATTGGTCCATTTGAGATATTAGAGCGGATTGGAGGTGTAGCTTATCGGTTGGCTTTACCTCCGACACTTGTGGGTGTTCACAACGTATTTCATGTATCTATCTTTGAGGAAATCGTGCGCGATCGACCGTATGTTGAAAAGTTCCGATTCCACTCCAGGCGAATGCGACTTATGAGGAGACTCTGGTGCGGATTCTTGGTCGCAAGGAGCGGCAGTTGCGGAACAAAACCATCCGACTCATAAAGGTGGGATGGCAGCATCATACGGATGAGGAGGCTACATGGGAGCTGGAGGATACTATCCGAGCTCGATACCCTCATCTGTTTACTAGAGGTATGTGGTTATTTCAGAATATGCTTGAATTAATTTTTACATTTAAGTACAAAATTTGGGGACCAAATTTTAATAAGTGGGGGAGAATGTAAAATACCACGAATATATATATATATATATATATATATATATATATATATATAATAATAATAATAATAATAATAATAATAGATGTGGGGTAATTAGGAGAATACCCTATAGAAATTTTCTTGGAATTTTTAGAAATTTTTCTGGACTTAAATGGAGATTCCTAAGACCCTTTTTATGGAAAAGGATTTAAGAGGCTTAATGGATTTGAAATCTGACCCATTTGGTAAAACCCGACCCATTATCATTTAAGCTGAGCATTTTCGTAGCTGTTCTTTTATTTCCCAGCCGCGATCTTTACTCCCTTTTAAATGCTCCGCGACCACAGCGCCGATCACCTTCCCAGCCGCGATCTCTCTGATCTCCCCATCCTAGCTTGCCAGCTTCGCTGCGAGCGGCGGTCAGTGTCCATGATAGCCCCATAGCGGCGGTCAGCATCCACGATAGCCCCATAGCGGCGACCAACGTCCAAGACAACCTCACATACGAGTTGGAACGGCAAGCAGGGGCGACGGATGTCTCTGCCTTCTCCGAGACCTACGGTCGGTGAGCCTCTTTCTCTCGCCTCTTCTTCTTTTCTTCAAGTGGCAGCAAGAGGAACAACCCCAACCTTCTCCACAGATGAGCCGACGGCAAGCGTGCGGCTGGAGGCTAGCGTCGGAGGTCATCTGACCTAGGTAAGGGGTGATTACTTAGCGGTGGTGGTTGTTCCTTAACCTGGATATTGTTTTAGGTAGCGAAGTTTCTATGGGATTGTCGTTCATTGGGGTTTCTCACTGTTGATCAGCGTCGGAGCTAGGGCACTGGAGATCTTGGAAGGCGAATAGGGCAGTGGGTTCCGGTGAAAAGGGGTGGCTGCCGGTTATTGGGGATTCTAATTGTCGGTGAAGTTCAATTTCGGGTAAGGAAGAATAATTTTCCTTTGTTCTGTGAATTCTTTTCTGTAAAGATTCATGGGTGATGCTGTTGGGGTTTGGGAAATGGTTTCGATCAGTTGAACGGGGCTGCCAATTCTATGGGAGTTATTGTCGGTGGAGACTTCAATTGTTGGTAAGTTGATTGCCAACTTTTTTTTCTACCAGTCCAGTTCAATGTATTGTATTGGCTGTGAGCGAGAGGAGAGGATGTGTGTGGCCTGTCCTGGTGGATAAAATAGGTAGGGATGGCTGTAAACGGTTATAGGTTAGCATACTTGTTAACCGGGAATGATGGATGTTAATAATAGAATTAATTATAGTAGGGGGCAGCGGTGATTTAAGTGTTGTGTATGAATTAGATTTATAACTGATTCTATTGGTGATACTATTACAATAGGTTGGGGGAAAAAGGTTAAATCTTTATGAGATTAACTTTGTTAAGTCGAATATAGAATTGTATGAGGGAGTTAGCACTTTTTCTAATTGAAACCGATGGATGTAAAATAAATGGTCAAGTCTGGCTAATTGGGGTTTCTAAATCGTATTCGATAAGGGATACGGATATGTGGATAAAGTAGTAGCTAATTCATATTATTGTTGTATGCTTTCACTGAATAATAATTGATGATATTTGTAGGACGTGGATACGAGACGGGTCTGCGGCCGTGAGGAGTTTATTACTACGAGCATTGACAGCAGGTAGGTAATTTCCTACCGGTCGAGTAGATGTAATGACTTTAAGATTTAAACATAGATATGAGCATGTTAGGTGTTCATATTATCTTGACCCTGCTCTGTTTATCGTATGCTTGAACTTATTGTTGATATATATGTGTGCTCAATTGTTGATATCACATATTCTCTATCATGATTTAGGAGTTACAGATGTGATGTAAGTAGGTCTAACTATTTAGTAAGTTGTAGATGTTAGAATATGGAGGATGACGTAAATTGTAAATTTGGCAAAAAGGTCCTCCGTGGATAAGTATGGCCCTAAATGTAGGACTCATTCCATACTTGTATGTTGCACATTTATTTACCAACCACGGGTTGTGTAAATGGTTAGGTGATGTCGTGGACAGTGTGTCTCTACGGACCGATGGTCCTAGCTTGTCGTGATCAGATGAGTATGACTCTCTACAGGATAGAGAGTGTACTGATCAATTGGGTGTCACTGTCTGTTGAATAGAGAGTCTATGGTAGATGTCTGTATGTGAGACAGTACCCTCATGTCATTGCATGCATACTGACGACATCGTCTCCCCTTGGGGTTGAGAGAGAGTCGTCAGTCATCCTGCCTCCCAGGTTAATCCCAGAGGAGTAACTGTTGTAAGGGAATAGCATTTGTTGTGCCGCACTCTACGATTATAGACGATGGTATTTGGAGTTGCGTGCAGATGTCCTGGGTGCGTGGCACTCGACCACTCATTAGTAGTGTCAGTCAGAGTAGCCAGCAGCAGTGACCCCCGTTGCATAGCGAGATCTTTACGCTCATATGCTACTTGATCATACTACCCACTCGGCCACTCTATAGTAGTGGTTGGTGTGAGTAGGGACAGTTGTCATGTTGTGCCACCTAAGCGACACTGGGGTCGTGGTAGCGAGTAGGGGTGAGCAGGCATGACCATGCATGCTGCATTGGTGTATCATACGGTGCTCTGCATATGGTTATATATATATATACATACCTCCTTGTATATATATATATACATGGATGATGGTGATTAGTATACATACATATACAGTCTATATGTATACTCACTTTGATGATGCATTTGTATGTGCTATGCTTGTTGCATTTGTTTGTACATATTCATACATGATACTGCATTTCCTGTATGGTAGTAGGCTAGTACTTGTATACCTGTTGGTTATTCACGGTGATACCCTTGGATCATATTCAGGATATTGTGTGAGTTAGTATTATTCTTTTATACCCTGTGATGTGGTTATATGCCCAGGTTGGATCAGGATAGAGTAGTATTTTATCGGTATATCGGCATCGTTATTCGATTTATTTAGTGTATGCATGCATATATACCTGTTATGCCGATGTATACCCGTTGTTCGAGTAAATTTAAACTGTTGAATGAAATGTAATATTTATACATATATCTACATGTTTTCTCTGATTACCTGCTGAGTTTTACTCACCTCCACCGACCCTGGGTTTTTTCTGTCGCCCAGGTAACAGGTAAACGCCTTTGTGATGACTTGGAGCTGCGCCGACCGATCCATCCCATCTCTGTTTTCCGAGTCTCTCGAGGAGTTCGTTTTTGGTTATGTCTTGGACTTTGATATGTATGGACTTGTTGTTATTATGGATTTTGTCGTGATGTCGTGGACTCTATTTGTGTAGTCGTTGTTTTATTTACGGTTTTATGATTGTGGACTTGTCAGGTGGTGTACACCCGTATGTTTTTGGTATGTATGTTGTGGGTATAAGGTTTTTATTTCCGCTGCTGTTATTATGATATATTATGTTGTTGTTGTGGGCCTACGAGCCTTGTATTAACCCGAAATGTTTCCACGTATAGGGGAGATGCCTTCCATTTGATTTTCGGCATGGTATACTTTCGGGCCATGACAGATTTCCCTCCCACGAATTACAGGTAGATCTGGATTCTTAGTCCCTTGTGAAGTTCGATTGGTTTGACATTTACCTGGCATAAATTGAGGAATAACTCATTGATTGGAAAGGAGTAATCTTTAGGCTTCTTTACCTCAGGTTTCTGATCCGATTCGTGGTAAGTAATCCCCTCACCTGCAGTACAAGTTGCTTCGATTGTTTTATATAACTTATTTTCCTATGTTTTGATAGATTATAAGTTTGGATCAGATGATATATGTATGTGTTCAGATTTATAGTTAAGGTATATGTGTTGTTTTTAGCAAGATCTAAGATCACAAAGATGCTATCTTTCACCTATAGCATAAGTAACTCTTTGATATGCCAATTTAACTTCAATCACCATATTTTATTCGAATTTATATGTTCTGTCCAGATTATGTTTGTTAGGATTTAAAGTTTTTTAGAGAATCGAAACGATCTCTCAAAATTAATCGAGGTTGAATATTTGGTATCAATAAAAAAAAACGTTATTTTTGTGACACGCATCTGAATATGTGGAAAAGTTAAATTAATCTGGAAAAAAAACAAAACCCAAGAGAAATCAACAATTGCCGTTGAATTTCATAAAGACATATTTTTGACATAGTTTTTTATCGATAATTGTGGGTGTGTTTTAGCAATCTAAGCACAAAGAAAATTCTACTAAAGGCAGTAGCAGTATAATGTTGTATGCTTGATTTTGAACGAAAGAATCTAGAATTATGTGTAGAAGGTTCAGCTAAAAGAATTAGAGAAATTATTCTTTTTGAAATTATTCCACGTTATGCATGTTAGATGATGATTTCTATTTATGTTAGCTTAATTTTCTTTATGTCACTACCTGATGACATGTTAAATTGTACTCATGCCGATTTATGCTATGCTACATGCTTATGTTTTGACTCATGTTAGGCATGACTCACGTATATGAAATGTCAAAGAAATGTTTTCCCTAAGAGTGGGGACAAGAGCACTCTTTAAGAAAAAGAACATGTATGTTATTTTACTTTATGCATGGCTTGTACCGGACCCTAACAAGGTCCACGGGATGGGCTCCAAGTTTCCCCTAGGTCGACAGACATAGTACGGACCTAATAACATAGTAGGTTCGGGATTAGCTACCTCAGATCTATTTAGGATGCGCGCGAATGATATATGTGGTACAATGTCAGACCCAATATGTTGAGATTATGTTTGAGTATATAAACTATATGTTTTCAAAGAGCATCCTGCATATACCATTTTATGTTCATCGAATTATCATGTTTAGAGACAATGTACTGTTGCGATGAAAATGCTAAGTTTATGTTCTTTTCCTAAATTGATCATGTCTCTACTTTAAATAAATGTTGTACTCATATGTTGTTTAAACGAACATGTCATTACTTTACGTTTAATTCATGATGCATGTTTTTGTGAGTAGGAAAGGACCTTACTAAGCATATGTTCTTACAGTTTACTTTCCTTGTACTACAGAAAAGGGCAAGGAATAGATAAATTAAAGGGAGCAGCATGAGGGGCAAAAATGTGTGTGGCAGTGGCATGTTGGATGAGATCATTTTTCATATACGGACTTATGTATGATTCTCAGTTTATGTGTAAACTGTTAGGAGCAACTCTAAATGAAAAACCTATCTAGAATAATCGCGAACTATTTTCCTGTGGAAAATGAAAAATATATGACTAAATTTTAATCACAGCAATGTATGTACATGGTGTGTGTAAGATTAAAACAAAATAGATAACACGTAGAAGATTCAAATAATGATATGACTAAAAAGTGAGAAAGGAAATTAAATTAATTTCTATTTTAATTTCTTTAAATGAAAGGATAGCGATTGACTTGATCACATATTGCTTCAAGTCAAGTTCATGCTGACAGATTATTATTATTTTTAGGATTAAAAATGCATGATTCTTATTCTTTGATCAATGTTAATTCCATGTTAGCCATGATTAAATTGTTAGGTTGATTGGGTTAATGTAATTAGAGTTAAAAGTTGTAAAGAAGTTTTTTAAATTCTTCTGCTATTATATGCTTGAATGTATGATCGCGTAGCGCCGCCGCCCATCTATAGGATGTGTGTTAGGAGGACGGGAAGGGCGGGCGTTACAGGTGGTATCAGAGCCCAGTTCTGCCTTTCCACTACACACACATCAAGCTCCAAATCCTGCCGCTCCAAGTAAGAAATTTTATGCCTACTCTATTTCTTTCATGTAAGATAAGAAATGCTTTTAGCTTAAATATGCACGAATATATATATAATAACCTTATGCTAGCCTTTAGTTTAAATATGCATAAATAAATATGAATGATAACTTTATGCTAGTCTTATTATAATATATGAAGATAAGCATGGCTAGAAGACGTAGTCATAGAGTCGATGAGACAAGCAATATATGGAAGACGTAGTAATAGAGTCGATGAGATGAATATATGCATAATAATCTTATGTTAACCTTATTATAATATATGAAGATAAGCATGTTTGGAAGACGTAGTAATAGAGTCGATGAGATAGTAATATATGGAAGACGTGGTAATAGTGTTAGTTATAGCCCTAGAACCAAACATGTGGTGGTTGAATAGGGAACATTTTGTATCATATTCTATAAAGGCAAAGGATTGGTTATTATATATTTACGTCTTGCTTGTGCCTGCTAAATTAAATATATAATAATGCCCTAGAAAAGTAGGTTCTTATCTGCAGCACATCAATTGGCAGAATTGATTATGAGAGGCTGTAGAGAACACTTTCCTAAATGTTCCTAGTCAAGTATTAATATGCAAGGGCAATATTAATACATAAAGGCTAGCATGTAGGTCAATTGATGACTTGATCTCACAAGTCATGGATATATGATATCAAGTTGACACATGGGTATATATTAGAGAATATATACAGAACTGACCTGTTGGGTTTCCGGCACCGCGGCGTGTGTGTGTTCGATCATGTTTCGTAAACATGAGCACAGCGGAAGCAATAAAAAATAATAAATACTCCTATTTATTACAACACACACAACACACGCATGCTATTACAACAAGTGTAGACATAACCATAAATTAAAATTTGCAATAAAAGGAAATTAAACTACGTTATACCTTCCGTATGACGTGTAGCGGGAACGGCATCAACCGGAACGATCCTCGTAAGAATCGTCTCTATCCGTATCCACGCCGAGCTCCTCGGGATGACTTCGTTAAGTCACGAGCTTCGTCTTCGTACGGGTTACTAGCCTCGTGTTGAAGACGACGTGATCGAGAGATGATCACGATCCGAATCCAAATTCGGATCCAAAACGAGTTCTCAAAACTCGCTTCTCCGGAGAGGTATTCGTCAACCGTCTGACGAATCCTTCGTCCTCCACCTCAGAGGATTACCGGAGATCAAATCCCCGGTATGTTAGCCGCTGTCGGAGCACTAACCGTCGTCCAAATGACGCTCCGACGAGAGGAGGAGAAGCTGTCCAGAAAACTGGACAGCTTGGTGGAGGAGATAAGCGCCGGCCAAAACAAGGAGACAAAAGCTCACCTTGATGCCGAACCTTTTAGGGGATCACCGGAGGGTCGCCGGAGGTTCACCGGCTGGAGCTTGGACGCCGGCAAGGGTCTTGACGGCAGCACAATCAAGCTGGGCGGCAAGGAGCTTGGGCGGCACAACCAGGTTGGGCGGCAACTCCTTGGAGGCTAGGGTTTTGATTTTGGATTAGGGTTTAACAATCCCTTAAGCCCACTTTTATAGAGAACTAATTCTCTTAATGGTTAATGGATCATATCCATAAAGCCCGTTAACCCGCTCCATTAAGATAAGTTAAAATAAACCAAACCATGATGGTTTATTTTAAGTTAAAACGAACCGAACCAACTTTTGGTTCATTCGTTTAAAATAAACCAAACCCTTTGGTTTATTCTTATCCATTGGATTAGAACCAAACCATTTTGGTCCATCCATTACGTCTTCATAAGACGCAGCCCCTCCACGCTTCCATTGCGACTGAAACAATTTCATGCTCGCTTTATGTTTGGTCCAACCAAACATAGTTTCTCTCGGTCTGAGAATCTCATTCTCAAGCTCGTTTTAAATCCTTTGGATTACACTCGTTGTGCGTGTGACCAAATAGGTTCTCGGTTTATGTTGGCCGTCTATAATTAACCATTAATTATAGAACGATCATGAGTGGCACCTAGTAGTACATCATGATCCCCAATTAACCGAAAAGATCAGCGGTTGATCCGAACTATTTACGAAACCCTTGATGGCTCGAATGAATCGTGCCCCATTCCTTCACTCATCTTATACCCACTTGGTTCAGGACATGGTCTATTGTGTCGATCCCACTAAGTGACTCGTCACACCTAGCCCAAGTATTATTTCCTCGTCCTCATTCTAGTTACTCCACATGTATCGAAGAGTACTTTACTCTAAACATGTAATGCTTTGGCCAAAGACTTTAGTAACAATCGACGAGAGGCCATGGGTATACATCTCCTCGCAAGGAGTGGTGAATCCTTTATAGGCTATTCAAACACCTTCGATCACTTCGACTTATACCCAATCATCCGGGTCCACATCTCCTTAGAGATGTTTGCTTAAGATGTCAAAGCATAAGTCTCCATGATCAAGATGACTTGAATACCGCAAGTCAAAGGAACATCGCACTTAAGCCACAGAACTTCATTGACATATCTATATATGCAAAGAACCATATGAAGTCTTACTGGTCACTCCAATGAACTAGTTACCATAACTAGCATCCACGATTAACTCCGGACATCACAATGTCTCGGCCGGTGAGAATCACCGCTTGGATACACCAAGGAGTATACCTCGTGCTAGTCTCGTGATTTATGGTGTCCAAATCCATCAATTCATCGACTAGGGATAATTCCGATACATCACAATTACACATGTAGAGATACTCACTAGTTGTGATCCAATCACAAATTCTCTCATGCTGTGAATCGTATCGTGGACATTCAGTAAATGAGTTTAAGATCCAATCAAATACATAAAACATGTATACTCAAATAGTGAATCTTCATTTATCATATAAATGGTTCATACATAAGGCGATTGCCTTAGGACATCTCTCATATATTACTAACAGACTTCCCACTTGGCCTAATGCCAATCGCTACTAGATCCAATACCATAAGCTCTAACATGACCCTCAAACTTATTTTGAGGTAATGCCTTAGTCAAGGGATCCGCTAAGTTCCTTTCAAAGGGGAATTTTCTCGATTTGTATTTCGCTCCTACCGATGATCTCTCCGATAAGATGATAGCGGCTACACATGTTTGGATCATCGATGAGACCACATCAAGTTCATAGATGAACTTCTTGATCCAAACCGCCTTTGTCGCCTAAAGCCGCAATGTATTCTCGCCTTAGTGGCAGAATCCGCTATAGTGTCAAGCTTGGAACCTTTCCAACTTATTTCGCCTCCATTCCAGGTGAATACATACTCAGACTGAGACATGGAATCATCCTTGTCTGTCTGGAGCTGGCATCCGTATACCCACGTATAACCATGTATCCTTCTCCATATATTAGGAACACATCCTTAGTTCTTCTTAAGTACTTAAGGATCGTCTTAACATCCGCCCAATGATCCATTCTCGATCGGATCGTATCCGCCGTGACACTCGTGAGCATACGATACATCGGGCCTCGTACATAACATAGCATACATGATAGATCCTATTGCGGATGCATAGGGAATCTTACTCATGCAAATCCTCTCGTCTTCTGTGCGCGGACACATAGACTTCGAAAGGTGTACCCCATGCCTGATGGGCAGATAACCTTTCTTGGATTCCAACATGCTAAACCTCTTTAGCACTCGGTCTATATATGTAGACTGCGAAAGACCAAGCAACCGTTTCGATCTATCTCTATAGATCTTAATCCCGAGGATGTAGGTTGCTTCTCCCAGGTCTTTCATGGAGAATGTCTTGATAACCAAACCTTCACTGATCAGAAGATTGAAACATCGTTTCCTATAAGTAGTATGTCATCGACATACAATACTAGGAACACGACTGCACTCCCACTAACCTTCTTGTACACACAAGGTTCGTCTGGATTTTGTGAGAAATCAAACTTTTGATTGTCTCATCAAAACAGATATTCCAACTCCTGGATGCTTGCTTCAATCCATAAATGGATCGTCGCAATTTGCATACCTTGGTTTTATCAACCGATGTGAAACCCTCAGGCTGTATCATATACACGTCCTCGAGCAGGTTTCCATTAAGGAAAGTTGTTTTCACATCCATCTGCCATATCTCATAATCATAATGAGCCACTATGGCCAGGAGCATCCGAATGGATTTAAGCATAGCTACAGGCGAATAGGTTTCGTCATAATCAACACCTTGTTTTTGACGATATCCTTTCGCCACCAATCTAGCCTTATAGGTAATCACATTACCATCCATGTCGGTTTTCTTCTTGAAAACCCACTTGCACCCTATAGGCTTTATGCCTTCAAGTGGGTCAACCAAGTTCCAAACATGGTTTTCATACATGGAATCCATTTCCGACTTCATGGCACCAAGCCACTTATCCCTTTCTGAACATGTCAGCACTTCTTCATAACTGGTAGGCTTCTCATCATCAATGAGTAACACGTCGTTCGATTCACTTACGAGAAATCCATATCTCTCAGGAATATTGCGTGTTCTACCAGATCTACGAAGATGTGGTGTTACAATAGGTCCAGCCGATTGCTCATCACTATGAGTTGTCGGCTGTTGTGCTTCACCAGGTATCTCATTAATGTCTATTTGAGTCTCTCGAGCCTCCTCAAGCTCGACGACACTCCCACTATTTTCTTGCAAGAGAAACTCTTTCTCTAGAAACACAGCATGCCTTGAAACAAACACCTTTTGTTCCACAGGATGAAAGAATTGGTAACCCCTTGTTTCCTTAGGGTATCCAATAAATAGACATTTATCAGACTTAGCATCCAGTTTGTCTGATACAGTCCGCTTCACATAAGCAGGACAACCCCATATCTTCAAGTAAGATACATGAGGTTTCTTACCATTCCATATCTCATATGGAGTAGTTGAGACTACCTTGGTAGGCATTCTGTTTAACAAGTAAACAGCTGTCTGAAGTGCATAACCCCAAAAGGACTTGGGAAGAGTTGCATGATTCATCATTGACCTGACCATGTCCAACAAGGTCCGATTACGCCTCTCAGATACACCATTATGCTGTGGTGTATAGGGCGGAGTCCATTGAGACAATATGCCATTGTCTCTTAGATAATCAAGAAACTCTTGACTTAAGTATTCACCACCTCGATCCGATCGAAGTATTTTAATACTCTTGTCATGTTGTTTCTCTACTTCATTTCTGAATTCTTTGAACCTTTCAAAGGCTTCAGACTTGTGTTTCATCAAGAACATATACCCAAACCGTGAGTGATCATCGGTGAAGGTAATGAAGTAGCTATAGCCTCCTAATGCTTGAGTTGACATAGGTCCACATACATCAGTATGTACTAAACCTAGTAACTCTCCCACTCGTTCACCTTTTCCAGTAAAAGGTAACTTAGTCATCTTGCCTTTTAAGCATGATTCGCATGTATCGTATGAATCCAATTCAAACGATTCCAGAATTCCACATCGGTGTAATTCGGACATGCGTGTCTTGCTTATATGGCCAAGACGACAATGCCACATATAGGAGTCTATGTGATTATCCTTTCGAGCACGCGTGTTGCTCGCTTCGATATTGAAAATGTCACTGGATACGTCCAACGTATAAATGCCATTACTCAAAGTTCCAGTTCCATAAAGTACGCCATTCAAAGTTATATAACAACAATTGTTACTAAACGTTAAATGGAAACCATTTCTATTTAAAATAGAAACAATGTTCTTTATTAGAGAAGGAACATAATAGCAATTGTCCAGTTCTAAGACAAGTCCTACAGGGAGTTCCAACAAATACGTTCCGATGGCGAGTGCAGCAACCGTTGCTCCATTCCCAACATGTAAATTTGACTCTCCCCTTGACGAGTCTTCTTCTATTCCTTAGCCCATGTATGTCATTACATATATGTGAGCCACACCCAGTATCAAATACCCAAGTGTCTGAGGAAATAGAATGACAATCAATAAAGAAGATTTCTGAAGAAGATGGGGCATCCGATGCCTTATCCTTCTTCATGGACTCAAGATAAATCTTGCACTTTCTTCGCAAATGTCTCTCCTTGCCATAATGATGGCAAATTTCCTTTTGTGCTAGTTCTACCTTCTTAGCCCTTCTCTTCTTTCACTTCTGTTGTTCCTTTGACTTCCTCTTAGAACCTTTCTTTGAGGAATCAACTAACAAAGACGCCCCTCGCTTCATGCTTCTAAGACTCCACAGGTCTTCAAAGATATTGAGCGACCACATATGAACCTCCTAGCATCTCAGAGGTGAAGAGGAGCTTTGAGACTTCGAACCTTTTGAATCTCACTTGCTCATCAACCAACTCACAAAGATGAAGGACTACGATATGAGCATCCATATGCTCATGCTGTTTTCGTAGCTTGGGTTCCATCATGGCTAGCATGATGCAACTCATTTGTTCAGAATCACTCACATGTTTCTGATAGGCCAACAATTGGTCCAGAGTTGCATCGTCACTAGGACGGGCGGGAAGAGGCGCTTCAAGGACATTTGCAAGCTTTTCATCCTTGAGAACAATTCTCAAGCTTCTAAGCCAGTCCATGAAGCTCGGCCCAGTCAATTTATTCGAATCCAAAATGGAACGCAAATTCAAACACATCATGATCAATATATTAACTTAGAAATACAAAACGAGCATATATGAGAAAGATGATTTTAAAATGCATCAATATACATTTATAAATCCCATTCATTTTTCGAATTTCAAAAAACCCCAAAATCACTTCGGGAGATTGTAGGTCCATCTCCGAATGGGCTGATATCCATCATAGTTATGAACAACCTTGGAGAGAGTCCAACAAGCCATTCATAACTACGACGGTAGGTATCATCTATACCGATTGCATATCCCGTATATGCAACTATCACAATGTGCTATCAACTAATTGAATGTTTACACATACATCGGGTTGTTAACACATTAACAAGTATGCATCATATGCATAGCACCCAACTTCACCTCCCTTTACATCGACCTTGGAGAGAGTCCAACAAGCCGATGCTCCAGGTTAAAACCAACCCATTAATCAGGACATAGTTTTAATATGGTTAGAGCGCATTCAACCAATTAGCTCAGCTTGGAGAGAGTCCAACAACCAAAGCTAACGATTGACCTCTGACTCTTACCATATTAGTATTAAACTATTCCATGGTTTGAACATATTCAGGTTCGAGCCGGGCTTGGAGAGAGTCCAACAACCAAACAAGAAACAGAACTCTGGTTCTAACCATATTAATGGAAGGTGTAGGCTTTAATATTGATTAAGGGTTTTTATGTCTCATCCTCTTTGCATGCAAATAACTATTATCTACATGGCATGGCATACATGACATACATCTACATGTCACGACACGCATGGCATAATGTTATGCATCTAATGCAATTACATGGCATACAATTATGTCATGTCTATATTTCCTTATATGTCATAACTATTTATGGAAATAAAATATGTTTAAGATTTGATTCTCCAAATCAAATCATAATTTAATTAGGAAACAAATTTCCAAATCTAATCACATATTTTATTCATGGAATTATTTGATTAAGGAAAATCTATTTAGGAAACCAATTTCCTAAATCATTAAAACTACTTATGGAAATAAAATATTTTAAGATTTGATTTCCCAAATCAAATCATCATTAAATTAGGAAACAAATTTCCAGAAACTAATCAAATATTTTATTTATGGAAAATATCAATTTCCATAAATACTTCCAACTTTCCAAAAGTGGAAGATTTCCATAAATACTTCTAGACTTTCCAAAATTGAAAATTCGTTCCAGTTGCGTATTATAAATTTCAAAATTAGAAAATTTCGAAATACATTATGACTATCGCAAAACCATTTCACGATTATGTGAAACACAACACAGGCTCACGATACCCTTTGTTGGGTTTTACTGGCGTGTGTGTGTTCGATCATGTTTAGTAAACATGAGCCGCAGTGAAGCAATAAAATAATAAATACTCCTATTTATTACAACACACACAACACCGCGCATGCTATTACAACAAGTGTAGACATAACCGTAAATTAAAATTTGCAATAAAGGAAATTAAACTACGTTATACCTTCGTATGGCGTGTAGCGAAAGCGGCATCAAGCGGAGCGATCCTCGTAGAATCGTCTCTATCCGTATCACGCCGAGCTCCTCGGGATGACTTCGCTAAGTCCACGAGCCGTCTTCGTGCGGGTTACTAGCCTCGTGTTGAAGGCGGCGTGATCGAGAGATGATCACGATCCGAATCCAAATTCGGATCCAAAATGAGTTCTCAAAACTTCGCTTCTCCGAGAGGTATTCGTCAACCGTCGGCAGATCGCCGTCCTCCACCTCAGAGGATTACGGATCAAATCCCGGTATGTTAGCCGCTGTCGGGCACTAACCGTCGTCAAGCGGCGCTCGGCGGAGGAGAAGAAGCTGTCAGAAAACTGGACAGCTTGGTGGAAGAGATAGCGCCCGGCCAAAACAAGGAGACAAAAGCTCACCTTGATGCGAACCTTTTAGGGGATCACGGAGGTCGCGGAGGTTCACCGGCTGGAGCTTGGGCCGGCAAAGGGTCTTGTGGCAGCACAATCAAGTTGGCGGCAAGCTTAGGGTTTTGATTTTGGATTAGGGTTTAACAATCCCTTAAGCCCACTTTTATAGAGAACTAATTCTCTTAATGGTTAATGGATCATATCCATAAAGCCCGTTAACCCGGTCCATTAAGATAAGTTAAAATAAACCAAACCATGATGGTTTATTTTAAGTTAAAACGAACCGAACCAACTTTTGGTTCATTCGTTTAAAATAAACCAAACCCTTTGGTTTATTCTTATCCATTGGATTAGAACCAAACCATTTTGGTCCATCCATTACGTCTTCATAAGACGCAGCCCTCCACGCTTCCATTGCGACTGAAACAATTTCATGCTCGCTTTATGTTTGGTCCAACCAAACATAGTTTCTCTCGGTCTGAGAATCTCATTCTCAAGCTCGTTTTAAATCCTTTGGATTACACTCGTTGTGCGTGTGACCAAATAGGTTCTCGGTTTATGTTGGCCGTCTATAATTAACCATTAATTATAGAACGATCATGAGTGGCACCTAGTAGTACATCATGATCCCCAATTAACCGAAAAGATCAACGGTTGATCCAGAACTATTTCTGAAACCCTTCAGTAGCTCGAATGATTCGTGCCCCATTCCCTTCACTCATCTTATACCCACTTGGTTAAGGACATGGTCTATTGTGTCAGTCCCCACTAGGCTGACTACGTCACACCTAGCCCAAGTATTATTTCCTCGTCCTACGGATTCTAGTTACTCCACATGTATCGAAGAGTACTTTACTCTAAACATGTAATGCTTTGGCCAAAGACTTTAGTAACAATCCGACGAGAGGCCATGGGTATACATTGTTAGTAATATATGAGAGATGTCCTAAGGCAATCGCCTTATGTATGAACCATTTATATGATAAATGAAGATTCACTATTTGAGTATACATGTTTTATGTATTTGATTGGATCTTAAACTCATTTCAATGTCCACGATCGATTCACAAAGATGAGAGAATTTGTGATTGGATCACAACTAGTGAGTATCTCTACATGTGTAATTGTGATGTATCGAATTATCCTAGTCGATGAATTGATGGATTTGGACACCATCAATTCATCCAAGACTAGCACGAGGTATACTCCTTGGTGTATCCAAGCAGCTGATTCTCACTGGCTGGAGACATAGTGATGTCCGGAGTTAATCGTGGATGCTAGTTATGGTAACTAGTTCATTGGAGTGACCAACCGTAAGACTTCATATGGTTTTCTGCATATATAGATATGTCAATGAAGTTCTTACTGTGGCTTAAGTGCGATGTTCCTTTGACTTGCGGTATTCAAGTCATCTTGATCATAGAGACTTATGCTTTGACATCTTAAGCAAACATCTCTAAGGAGATGTGGACCCGGGATGATTGGGTATAAGTCGAAGTGATCGAAGGTGTTTGAATAGCCTATAAAGGATTCACCACTCCTTGCGAGGAGATGTATACCTATGGCCTCTCGTCGGATTGTTACTAAAGTCTTTGGCCAAAGCATTACATGTTTAGAGTAAGGTACTCTTCGATACATGTGGAGTAACTAGAATCCGTAGGACGAGGAAATGATACTTGGGCTAGGTGTGACGAGTCGACCTAGTGGGGACACAATAGACCATGTCCAACCAAGTGGGTATAAGATGAGTGAAGGGAATGGGGCACGATTCATTCAAGCTCCAAGGGTTTGAAATAGTTCGATCAACGTTGATCTTTTGGTTAATTGGGGATCATGATGTACTACTAGGTGCCACTCATGATCGTTCTATAATTAATGGTTAATTATAGACGGCCAACATAAACCGAGAACCTATTTGGTCACACGCACAACGAGTGTAATCCAAAGGATTTAAAACGAGCTTGAGAATGGGATTCTCAGACCGAGAGAAACTATGTTTGGTTGGACCAAACATAAAGCGAGCATGAAATTGTTTCAGTCGCAATGGAAGCGTGGATGGGCCGTGTCTTATGAAGACATAATGGATGGACCAAAATGGTTTGGTCCTAATCCAATGGATGAGAATAAACCAAAGGGTTTGGTTTATATTAAACGAATGAACCAAAGGTTGGTTCGTTCGCTTTAACTTAAAATAAACCATCATGGTTTGGTTTATTTTAACTTATCTTAATGGAGCGTTAACGGCTTTATGGATATGATCCATTAACCACTAAGAGAATTAGTTCTCTATAAAATAGGATTAAACCCTAACCCTAAACCTAATCAAAACTTGGCCGCCAACCTCCTCTCCTATTCGGCACCCAACTCCAAGCTGCCGCCAGCCCAAAGGTCCTCCAACCGCGCCCGTAAGGTTGCTTCCGTCCTCCTCGCCGGCGTCGAGCTGCTGCCGGAAGAGTTCCGGTCATCCTCCTTAGGTTTGGCATCAAGGTGAGCACTTTGCTTCCTTGGTTTTGGCCGGCGCCTACTCCTCCACCAAGCTGTCCAGTTTTCTGGACAGCTTCTTCTCCTCTCGTCGGAGCGTCGTTTAGATGACGGTTAGTGCTCCGACAGCGGCTAACTTACCGGGGATTTGATCTCCGGTAATCCTCTGAGGTGGAGGACGAAGGATTCGTCAATTGGTTGACGAATACCTCTCCGGAGAAGCGAGTCTTGAGGACTTGTTTTTAGGTCCGAATTTGGATTCGCATAGTGATCATCTCTCGATCACGTCGTCTTCAACACGAGGCTAGTAACCCGTACGAAGACGAAGCTCGTGACTTAGCGAAGTCATCCCGAGGAGCTCGGCGTGGATACGGATAGAGACGATTCTTACGAGGATCTTTCCGGTTGATGCCGTTCGCTACACGCCATAATCGAAAGGTATAACGTAGTTTAATTTCCTTTATTGCAATTTTAATTTACGGTTATGTCTACACTTGTTGTAATAGCATGCGTGTGTTGTGTGTGTTGTAATAAATAGGAGTATTTATTATTTTGTTGCTTCCACGTACATGTTTACGAAACATGATCGAACACACAGAGTGGTGAATCCTTTATAGGCTATTCAAACACCTTCGATCACTTCGACTTATACCCAATCATCCCGGGTCCACATCTCCTTAGAGATGTTTGCTTAAGATGTCAAAGCATAAGTCTCCATGATCAAGATGACTTGAATACCGCAAGTCAAAGGAACATCGCACTTAAGCCACAGTAAGAACTTCATTGACATATCTATATATGCAGAGAACCATATGAAGTCTTACGGCTGGTCACTCCAATGAACTAGTTACCATAACTAGTATCCACGATTAACTCCGGACATCACAATGTCTCCAGCCAGTGAGAATCAGCTGCTTGGATACACCAAGGAGTATACCTCGTGCTAGTCTCGACAGAATTTATGGTGTCCAAATCCATCAATTCATCGACTAGGGATAATTCCGATATATCACAATTACACATGTAGAGATACTCACTAGTTGTGATCCAATCACAAATTCTCTCATGCTGTGAATCGTATCGTGGACATTCAGTAAATGAGTTTAAGATCCAATCAAATACATAAAACATGTATACTCAAATAGTGAATCTTCATTTATCATATAAATGGTTCATACAAAAGGCGATTGCCTTAGGACATCTCTCATATATTACTAACAGACTCCCACTTGGCCTAATGCCAATCGCTACGGTATCCAATACCATAAGCTCGAACATGACCCTCAAACTTATTTTGAGGTAATGCCTTAGTCAAGGGATCCGCTAAGTTCCTTTCAGTGGGAATTTTCTCGATTTGTATTTCGTTCCTACTGATGATCTCTCTGATAAGATGATAGAGGCGAAGCACATGTTTGGATCATTGATGAGACCACATCAAGTTCAGAGATGAACTTCTTGATCCAAACCGCTTCCTTTGCTGCTTCCAAAGCTGCAATGTATTCTGCCTTAGTGGCAGAATCCGCTATAGTGTCAAGCTTGGAACCTTTCCAACTTATTTCGCCTCCATTCCAGGTGAATACATACTCAGACTGAGACATGGAATCATCCTTGTCTGTCTGGAGCTGGCATCCGTATACCCACGTATCACCATGTACCCTTCTCCATATATTAGGAACACATCCTTAGTTCTTCTTAAGTACTTAAGGATCGTCTTAACAGTCGCCCAATGATCCATTCCTGGATCAGACTGGTATCTGCTCGTGACACTCCGAGCATACGATACATCGGGCCTCGTACATAACATAGCATACATGATAGATCCTATTGCGGATGCATAGGGAATCTTACTCATGCAAATCCTCTCGTCTTCTGTGCGCGGACACATAGACTTCGAAAGGTGTACCCCATGCCTGATGGGCAGATAACCTTTCTTGGATTCCAACATGCTAAACCTCTTTAGCACTCGGTCTATATATGTAGACTGCGAAAGACCAAGCAACCGTTTCGATCTATCTCTATAGATCTTAATCCCGAGGATGTAGGTTGCTTCTCCCGTCTTTCATGGAGAATGTCTTGGATAACCAAACCTTCACTGATCAGTAAGATTGAAACATCGTTTCCTATAAGTAGTATGTCATCGACATACAATACTAGGAACACGATTTGCACTCCCACTAACCTTCTTGTACACACAAGGTTCGTCTGGATTTTGTGAGAAATCAAACTTTGATTGTCTCATCAAAACGGATATTCCAGCTCCTGGATGCTTGCTTCAATCCATAAATGGACCGTCGCAATTTGCATACCTTGGTTTTATCAACCGATGTGAAACCCTCAGGCTGTATCATATACACGTCCTCGAGCGGTTTCCATTAAGGAAAGTTTTCACATCCATCGCCATATCTCATAATCATAATAAGCCGCTATGGCGGGAGCATCCGAATGGATTTAAGCATAGCTACGTGAATAGGTTTCGTCATAATCAACACCTTGTTTTTGACGATATCCTTTCGCCACCAATCTAGCCTTATAGGTAATCACATTACCATCCATGTCGGTTTTCTTCTTGAAAACCCACTTGCACCCTATAGGCTTTATGCCTTAAGGTGGGTCAACCAAGTTCCAAACTTGGTTTTCGTACATGGAATCCATTTCCGACTTCATGGCACCAAGCCACTTATCCCTTTCTGAACTTGTCAGCACTTCTTCATAACTGGTAGGCTCCTCATCATCAATGAGTAACACGTCATTCGATTCACTTACGAGAAATCCATATCTCTCAGGAATATTGCGTGTTCTACCAGATCTACGAAGATGTGGTGTTACAATAGGTCCAGCCGATTGCTCATCACTATGAGTTGTCGGCTGTTGTGATTCACCAGGTATCTCATCAATGTCTATTTGAGTCTCTCGAGCCTCCTCAAGCTCGACGACACTCCCACTGTTTTCTTGCAAGAGAAACTCTTTCTCTAGAAACACAGCATGCCTTGAAACAAACACCTTTTGTTCCACAGGATGATAGAATTGGTAACCCCTTGTTTCCTTAGGGTATCCAATAAATAGACATTTATCAGACTTAGCATCCAGTTTGTCTGATACAGTCCGCTTCACATAAGCAGGACAACCCCATATCTTCAAGTAAGATACATGAGGTTTCTTACCATTCCATATCTCATATGGAGTAGTTGAGACTACCTTGGTAGGCATTCTGTTTAACAAGTAAACAGCTGTCTGAAGTGCATAACCCCAAAAGGACTTGGGAAGAGTCGCATGATTCATCATTGACCTGACCATGTCCAACAAGGTCCGGTTACGCCTCTCAGATACACCATTATGCTGTGGTGTAGAGGGCGGAGTCCATTGAGACAATATGCCATTGTCTCTTAGATAATCAATAAACTCTTGACTTAAGTATTCACCACCTCGATCCGATCGAAGTATTTTAATACTCTTGTCATGTTGTTTCTCTACTTCATTTCTGAATTCTTTGAACCTTTCAAAGGCTTCAGACTTGTGTTTCATCAAGAACACATACCCAAACCGTGAGTGATCATCGGTGAAGGTAATGAAGTAGCTATAGCCTCCTAATGCTTGAGTTGACATAGGTCCACATACATCAGTATGTACTAAACCTAGTAACTCTCCCACTCATTCACCTTTTCCAGTAAAAGGTAACTTAGTCATCTTGCCTTTTAAGCATGATTCGCATGTATCGTATGAATCCAATTCAAACGATTCCAGAATTCCACATCGGTGTAATTCGGACATGCGTTTCTTGCTTATATGGCCAAGACGACAATGCCACATATAGGAGTCTATGTGATTATCCTTTCGAGCACGCGTGTTGCTCGCTTCGATATTGAAAATGTCCTTTGGATACATCCAACGTATAAATGCCATTACTCAAAGTTCCAGTTCCATAAAGTACGCCATTCAAAGTTATATAACAACAATTGTTACTAAACGTTAAATGGAAACCATTTCTATTTAAGCAGGAAATAGAAACAATGTTCTTTATTAGAGAAGGAACATAATAGCAATTGTCCAGTTCTAAGACAAGTCCTACAGGGAGTTCCAACAAATACGTTCCGATGGCGAGTGCAGCAACCGTTGCTCCATTCCCAACACATAAATTTGACTCTCCCCTTGACGAGTCTTCTTCTATTCCTTAGCCCATGTATGTCATTACATATATGTGAGCCACACCCAGTATCAAATACCCAAGTGTCTGAGGAAATAGAATGACAATCAATAAAGAAGATTTCTGAAGAAGATGGGGCATCCGATGCCTTATCCTTCTTCATGGACTCAAGATAAATCTTGCACTTTCTTCGCAAATGTCTCTCCTTGCCATAATGATGGCAAGTTTCCTTTTGTGCTAGTTCTACCTTCTTAGCCCTTCTCTTCTTTCACTTCTGTTGTTCCTTTGACTTCCTCTTAGAACCTTTCTTTGAGGAATCAACTAACAGCACCGTCCCCTGCTCATGCTTCTCAGAAGACTCCACAGTCTTCAGCATATTGAGCAGTACCACAGATGAACCTCCTAGCATCTCAGAGGTGAAGAGGAGCTTTGAGACTTCGAACCTTTCGAATCTCACTTGCTCATCAACCAACTCACAAAGATGAAGGACTACGATATGAGCATCCATATGCTCATGCTGCTTTCGTAGCTTGGGTTCCATCATGGCTAGCATGATGCAACTCATTTGTTCAGAATCACTCACATGTTTCTGATAGGCCAACAATTGGTCCAGAGTTGCATCGTCACTAGGACGGGCGGGAAGAGGCGCTTCAAGGACATTTGCAAGCTTTTCAACCTTGAGAACAATTCTCAAGCTTCTAAGCCAGTCCATGAAGCTCGGCCCAGTCAATTTATTCGAATCCAAAATGGAACGCAAATTCAAACACATCATGATCAATATATTAACTTAGAAATACAAAACGAGCATATATGAGAAAGATGATTTTAAAATGCATCAATATACATTTATAAATCCCATTCATTTTTCGAATTTAAAAAAACCCCAAAATCACTTCGGGAGATTGTAGGTCCATCTCCGAATGGGCTGATATCCATCATAGTTATGAACAACCTTGGAGAGAGTCCAACAAGCCATTCATAACTACGACGGTAGGTATCATCTATACCGATTGCATATCCCGTATATGCAACTATCACAATGTGCTATCAACTAATTGAATGTTTACACATACATCGGGTTGTTAACACATTAACAAGTATGCATCATATGCATAGCACCCAACTTCACCTCGCTTTACATCGACCTTGGAGAGAGTCCAACAAGCCGATGCTCCAGGTTAAAACCAACCCATTAATCTGGACATAGTTTTAATATGGTTAGAGCGCATTCAACCAATTAGCTCAGCTTGGAGAGAGTCCAACAACCAAAGCTAACGATTGACCTCTGACTCTTACCATATTAGTATTAAACTATTCCATGGTTTGAACATATTCAGGTTCGAGCCGGGCTTGGAGAGAGTCCAACAACCCAAACAAGAAACAGAACTCTGGTTCTAACCATATTAATGGAAGGTGTAGGCTTTAATATTGATTAAGGGTTTTTATGTCTCATCCTCTTTGCATGCAAATAACTATTATCTACATGGCATGGCATACATGACATACATCTACATGTCACGACACGCATGGCATAATGTTATGCATCTAATGCAATTACATGGCATACAATTATGTCATGTCTATATTTCCTTATATGTCATAACTATTTATGGAAATAAAATATGTTTAAGATTTGATTCTCCAAATCAAATCATAATTAAATTAGGAAACAAATTTCCAAATCTAATCACATATTTTATTCATGGAATTATTTGATTAAGGAAAATCTATTTAGGAAACCAATTTCCTAAATCATTAAAACTACTTATGGAAATAAAATATTTTAAGATTTGATTTCCCAAATCAAATCATGATTAAATTAGGAAACAAATTTCCAGAATCTAATAAAATATTTTATTTATGGAAAATATCAATTTCCATAAATACTTCCAACTTTCCAAAAGTGGAAGATTTCCATAAATACTTCTAGACTTTCCAAAATTGAAAAATTTCCATAAATACTTCTAAATTTCCAAAATTAGAAAATTTCCAGAAATACATTATGACTATCGCAAAACCATTTTACGATTATGTCGAAACACAACCTGGGCTCTGATACCACTGTTGGGTTTCCGGCACCGCGGCGTGTGTGTGTTCGATCATGTTTCGTAAACATGAGCACAGCGGAAGCAATAAAAAATAATAAATACTCCTATTTATTACAACACACACAACACACGCATGCTATTACAACAAGTGTAGACATAACCGTAAATTAAAATTTGCAATAAAAGGAAATTAAACTACGTTATACCTTCCGTATGACGTGTAGCGGGAACGGCATCAACCGGAACGATCCTCGTAAGAATCGTCTCTATCCGTATCCACGCCGAGCTCCTCGGGATGACTTCGCTAAGTCACGAGCTTCGTCTTCGTACGGGTTACTAGCCTCGTGTTGAAGACGACGTGATCGAGAGATGATCACGATCCGAATCCAAATTCGGATCCAAAATGAGTTCTCAAAACTCGCTTCTCCGGAGAGGTATTCGTCAACCGTCTGACGAATCCTTCGTCCTCCACCTCAGAGGATTACCGGAGATCAAATCCCCGGTATGTTAGCCGCTGTCGGAGCACTAACCGTCGTCCAAACGACGCTCCGACGAGAGGAGGAGAAGCTGTCCAGAAAACTGGACAGCTTGGTGGAGGAGATAGGCGCCGGCCAAAACAAGGAGACAAAAGCTCACCTTGATGCCGAACCTTTTAGGGGATCACCGGAGGGTCGCCGGAGGTTCACCGGCTGGAGCTTGGACGCCGGCAAGGGTCTTGACGGCAGGCGGCACAACCAGGTTGGGCGGCAACTCCTTGGAGGCTAGGGTTTTGATTTTGGATTAGGGTTTAACAATCCCTTAAGCCCACTTTTATAGAGAACTAATTCTCTTAATGGTTAATGGATCATATCCATAAACCCCGTTAACCCGGTCCATTAAGATAAGTTAAAATAAACCAAACCATGATGGTTTATTTTAAGTTAAAATGAACCGAACCAACTTTTGGTTCATTCGTTTAAAATAAACCAAACCCTTTGGTTTATTCTTATCCATTGGATTAGAACCAAACCATTTTGGTCCATCCATTACGTCTTCATAAGACGCAGCCCTCCACGCTTCCATTGCGACTGAAACAATTTCATGCTCGCTTTATGTTTGGTCCAACCAAACATAGTTTCTCTCGGTCTGAGAATCTCATTCTCAAGCTCATTTTAAATCCTTTGGATTACACTCGTTGTGCGTGTGACCAAATAGGTTCTCGGTTTATGTTGGCCGTCTATAATTAACCATTAATTATAGAACGATCATGAGTGGCACCTAGTAGTACATCATGATCCCCAATTAACCGAAAAGATCAACGGTTGATCCAGAACTATTTCTGAAACCCTTCAGTAGCTCGAATGAATCGTGCCCCATTCCCTTCACTCATCTTATACCCACTTGGTTCAGGACATGGTCTATTGTGTCAGTCCCCACTAGGCTGACTACGTCACACCTAGCCCAAGTATTATTTCCTCGTCCTACGGATTCTAGTTACTCCACATGTATCGAAGAGTACTTTACTCTAAACATGTAATGCTTTGGCCAAAGACTTTAGTAACAATCCGACGAGAGGCCATGGGTATACATCTCCTCGCAAGGAGTGGTGAATCCTTTATAGGCTATTCAAACACCTTCGATCACTTCGACTTATACCCAATCATCCCGGGTCCACATCTCCTTAGAGATGTTTGCTTAAGATGTCAAAGCATAAGTCTCGATGATCAAGATGACTTGAATACCGCAAGTCAAAGGAACATCGCACTTAAGCCACAGTAAGAACTTCATTGACATATCTATATGCAGAGAACCATATGAAGTCTTACGGCTGGTCACTCCAATGAACTAGTTACCATAACTAGCATCCACGATTAACTCCGGACATCACAATGTCTCCAGCCAGTGAGAATCAGCTGCTTGGATACACCAAGGAGTATACCTCGTGCTAGTCTCGACAGAATTTATGGTGTCCAAATCCATCAATTCATCGACTAGGGATAATTCCGATATATCACAATTACACATGTAGAGATACTCACTAGTTGTGATCCAATCACAAATTCTCTCATGCTGTGAATCGTATCGTGGACATTCAGTAAATGAGTTTAAGATCCAATCAAATACATAAAACATGTATACTCAAATAGTGAATCTTCATTTATCATATAAATGGTTCATACAAAAGGCGATTGCCTTAGGACATCTCTCATATATTACTAACAACTGACCCGCCATGAAAAAGTTTCATAGATCGTCATATGAGTGTCATAAACTTTCTCATGTGACTATTGGTATGAATAGTCCTCAAACCTGAAGTCACTACGGTTCCCTACATAAGGAGTTATGTACTTTGGTATAGTCAAACGTCACCCGTAACAGGGTGGACCATAAAGGCGATTACTGGGTATATAACAAATTATGCGGAGGGATGTGAGTGATGTAGATGGGATCTATCCCTCCCATATGACGGGAGTGATATCTGTGGGCCCCTTGATTGAGTAGAACTACTAAAACGCATGGCCATGCTCGAATGAGTCAATATGAGATATTGAGCTCATTTGTTTGAGTTAGTTTACTCAGGGATCAAGAAACACATAGATTGATCGAGGATGACACGGTCTATGCCTCATTGGTCAATCTGATATCAAGGATAGAAGTGTTGGGATGTATACTGAAAGCCTAGCTCTTTTGTATGAACATTTTTATTTTGAAATATCACATGATCATTGTTTGCACGTTATATTTATATATGTGCATATTGTCTAATATTTTACATTGTAGATAACATGGTGCCTGGGTGCGGCACAGAAGATCATGTTATCAGTCCCTTGTAGAATATAAGTAGAGGCTCACAACCAAGATGGTTTTGGACAAACCATTGGCATGGTTGTAGTGTAGCTTGGTATTGTTTTATCTTGAACATAGAGTTACACTAGTACACTTAGGTGTATTGAGCAGGACCGACATAGAGGTGATTCAATTTATTGCTGACTGCATAATTGAATCGGACCTCGGATATTATGTTGTACATGCTCTTAATCCCGATATAATAACGGGCACATGTACTTAATATTTATTTCTTTGATTTACCAGAGGGTGAGATTTCTATGGATTAAATCAATATGCCCGGTAAGTTGGGAAATGATATTATTTACATGGTGTGCCGTTGATTATAGGAGGAATCCGTGTCCTATATATTAGGTTGATGATGTCCCCTTGAGGAGCTCATAAGGTTCATCATGTAAACCCTGCAGGTTGACTTAGTCAACATGATGATAAGGTTGAGTGGTACTACTCGAGGACTTAGATGTTAATTAATTGATGGTCAGTAAATCAATTAATTGACGGACATTCGATATCTTAAACACGGGGAGATGGATGTACAAATAATATATGGAGCCCATATTAATTTATGGGGGTTGGTGAGGTAGTTCGATGATTATCCTCTAGTGGAATGGAACATCATTGATGGATCAAGTTTGTGTGGTTCCGATCCATCGGGTGGCCAAGACCCAACTCCTCCTCATGGTCCCTATCGTAGCCTAATATAAACCTCATGAAGTCTAGATCAAATAATGGAAAACAAATCTCTAGATCCGACGGTTGGGATTAAATTCCTAGAACCGACGGTGGAGATTAAATCTCTAGATCCGACGGTTGGGATTAAATTCCTAGAACCGACAGTAGAGATTAAATCTCTAGATCCGACGGTTGGGATTAAAACCATAGAACCGACGGTTGAGATTAAATCTCTTGATCCGACAGTTGAGATTAAAACCCTAGAACCGACGGTGGAGATTAAACCAAGGCCTAAACCCTAACTCTATAAAAGGGTGGCTATGGGTTGGGCGGCAACAAGTTTTAGAGGTTGGATGATGGATGCTAAGGAGATTAGGGTTTAGCCTCCAATTGCTTGGGCGGCAAGCAACCCTAGGAGGAAACCCTAATTAGGGTTTGGCTCTTTTGGGTTGGGCGGCCAAGGTGAGGAAGAAGAGTGGGTGGCAACCTATGGAGGAGCTTGTCTTCTTCCATGGAGGTGGCTACCTCCTCGATCTCTTCTCTCCACCATGCTTGGGCGGCAAGGAACCCTATGGAGGAAACCCTAATTTGATTAGGGTTTTGGCTCCTTTGCATGGGCGGCCATGGATGGGAATGAAGGTTGGGCGGCCACTTGTGGAGGAGTTTGTCTTCTTCCTTGGAGGTGGCTAGCTCCTAGATATCTTCTCTCCACCATGGTTGGGCGGCAAGAAAGCCTAAGGAGAAACCCTAATTAGGGTTTCCTCCTTAGGTTGGGCGGCTAGGGATTGCAAGGAAGTTGGGCGGCAACTATAGGAGAGGAGGTCTTCTTCTTCCTAGGGTGTGGCCGACTCCTTCCTCTATTCCCTCCACCGTGGCCGGGGCCCAACATATTCCTTTTCTCCTATTCACTCCATCTTGGCCGGCGGCACCAAAACAAGGGTTTGTCCCTAGTTTGGTTCCTTGGTTGTTTCCATATTATTCTCTCTATTCTTGGGGCCGGCGGCATCAATCCTTTGTGGATTGGTGGTTGGCTCAAGCAAGAAGGGAAAGAGAGTTCTTCATTCTTTGGATTGAAGAAGATCTAGGAAGCTTCAACTTGTGGAGGATCTTCGCCCACACGAAGTCTACAAGGAGGTTAGGACATACGATAGAAGATCAAGAGGTATAAAAGTTTCACAACTTTTATTATTGTTCTTTTCATGTTCTTATTTGATATGCTAGCTTATGTTCATTATGTTAGTATATGTTGATTATACTAGTTTGCATTTGCATGTATTTGTATAATCATGGACCCCGATAAGAAACACAAAAACCGGCGATCCGTCTGTCGTCTCTTCCGCGGCTAACCGACTAGAAGAGTTGGGTTGCTTGAACAACTAGTTTATTCAAGCGATCGCTCAAGTCGTTAGCACGACGATGAATTGGTTGTGCTTAGGAAACTCATCTCATCCGGATTAGTTTTCATTAGTGAAAATTTTAATCCAGGGACATGGGAGCCTATGAGTATTCCGAGGTATAGCACATTGCCAACAAGAAGGACACGGTCATACATTATAGTAGTCACGGAAAGGTTAGTCGGATCTTGACTTATCTCATAACTTGGGTAGCAATGATGTATTGCTAAATGCCGCTCATTGCTTGTGTATCTAAAAGAGTTTAGATCCACTGCCAACGTTATGAGAGCCTATAGGGTCACACACAAAGAGCATGATGATTAGAAGAATTAGTGCATTCTAGTTTGACTAGAATAATTTGGGAATAAGCTTAAGTACAAAATGGTTTTTGGACTTTAAGCTTAAAGAGAATTTTAGCTTATTGATTTAATGAGATTAATTCAATATGCTAAGCTTAATTGATTAATTCAATATGTTACCTTATTGATTTAATGAGATTAATTCAATATGATAACATAAGCTTATTGAATTAATAAGATTAATTCAACATCCATGAATGCCACATAAGCATGCCACCTAAGCATGCCACATAAGCATGCCACCTAAGCTTGATGAGTTGGAAGGAGACAAAGGGTTTTGACCCTTGGATTTCCTCCACATGTGGCCGGCCAAAACAAGGAGGATAACTCCTTGTTTAATTATCTTTCAATGCCATTGATTGCATTGAATGTGATAGGAGATGAAAGGTTTTTCAAATCCTATAAAACACCCCATGGGGTGGCCGGCCAAAGGAGTTGAGTTGGAGCTTAAGGCATTGGTGAGAGCTTGGTGGGAGAGGCTTTTGTTGTGTGGTTTTGTGAGTGTAAGCTAGCAAGAAGAGTAGTCTTCTTCTTCCTTTCTCTTCTTCCCTACCTTCCTCTCCTTTAGGGACTTCTCTAGCAAGAAGTAAAGGAGAGAACTTCTAGTTTTCTTTTGTGAGACAAGAGCTTGCTCGTGTGGATACATATAGAGGCACGGACATTTGAACGTGCTAAAAGATCCAACACATCCAAGGAAAAGCGAGATTGCAAAGGGCATGCAACAAAGGTAGAACTCTCCTATAAGATAGGTTTTCTTTTGAGAAATTTATTTTTTTACGAGTTTTTCTTTTGCAAGGATCACTTGGAAGGGATCCTATTTTTTCCGTTGAGCATATGCTATTTTGCATAAAGAGATCCCAACAGTGGTATCAGAGCCACTTGCGAAAGATCGTATAAAAATAAACTTTCTCTATTTTATATATGATATAGAAGTAGGATAAATTTTATTATGAGTTGATAATTCCATTAGCAATTTTTCAAACATAATAAAATATCTGATGTCTTTTAAAAGTTAAAAATGACATGGTGCATGGTTATGGCCTAGTCCCAAAAAGTTTATGAATGTGTGTTGTAATTCTTAATACGGCCTGCGAGTCATGCCTTTCTCCTAAAAATCTTGTTGTAAAATTAGTTTTAGACTTGAATGTAACTTGAGTATTTCTCCTTTTGTAATATACAAAATAAAGATGGAGGGTCCATTGGAAGATGATGTTACAAGGAGGAAGTCAACAACACACGACAACCAAAAGGAAGCACTTGTGAGAAGATGCTATCCCTAGGTTGACCAATCAATCTTCTCATTGGCTTGAGAAGATTGTAGAATAAGGGCCATAACCATGACACGCTTAGTATGCTAATATGTATGTGATGCATGTTAATTTAGCTTATATGTGATGTATGCTAATATGTATGTGATGCATGTTTAAGTTTATTTCTTAATAAGTCTAAACGATATGCCTACCAAAGTTTGGTACTCACTACTTCCTCGATCATTTGTTATTGGGTTTGCAAAAGCAAAGCAATGCATTTTATCTTGGAAGAGTGTGAGTGGACAATCGTGATGTCCCACTATCAAACTTGGTTAAGACTTAATTAAGAAAGTAGAGGCATATATTAGCTTTGAACATAAGTTTTAAAAAATTAGTTTTGTGTGATTTCCGAACATCAGCTTTGTCTTAGAAGTGGTCGTTGCTCCGATATCAAAGAAGGCCTCAGGCCTCGCCACACCGAAGTCGTTTAGGAATAAGCACTAAACTAATCTAAACTTAACCAAAGCTATTAAAGAGTTACATCAGATGTAATTGGCAAAAGATTGCCTACCTAATCATACTACGTCTTGGGCGATTAGCCAAAGCTAACTCAAGACGAATTATGATGTGGATCTTTATCCCATATAAATTTATAGCTAAATAGAAGCTAATGATGTAAGCAAAATGTGTTTGCCTACATCAATAATTAGCTCATATCAAAGCTATGAGAATTTAGTGGGAGCCTCATTTAATTAAAGGCCTAATTAAATGACTTAGGTATGATACTTAATTTTGCATTTTAATGTTGTAGATCACCATGTCATCTAACACGACACACCCCCTCAACTTGCGATCTGTCCTTGAGGAAGACAAGCTCAATGGAGCTAACTTTCTAGGATCGGTATAGGAAGAACAAAACCCTACCTTCCACCTTGTTGCCGAAGCACTAGATATAGAAGCCTTTGATTATGCCTCCTAGCAACTAGCCTGTATCTCTGCCACTATCACCAAATCTAGGCTTCATAAATCATTTATAAGCACCAACACAATCAGATATATTATCTTGGCCATTCATGACGCAGAAGCAACATGGATGCCTATGATATGGTTGAGCATTTAAACAACTATATCAAGGACAAGCTAAAATAAGGCTCTTTTGCATGCAAGATGCAGAAGGAACACTGTAGGAACTCATTCTTAAAATGATTTAATGCGTTGAGAACCTTGAAAGACTAGGTTTTCCCATTGATGGCAACTTATGTTATCCTCGTTGCGCTTTATCATATTAATTATGAATTATAACATGAATGATAAACAAGATTCTCGGCATCATTTAAAGCTAGAACCGAATCTCAAAAAGAAAGTTAGTAATGTACTAATGGTCAAGAAAGGCAAAGGTAAGCGCAAAGGCAAGGGTAAGACCCAAGCCAAAGGCAAGGCCAATTCATCCACTTCAAAGGATAAAGGTAAAGTACGTAAGGAAGGGGACTGTTTCCATTGCGGTGAGACTGGACACTGGAAGCGGAACTGCAAAGTCTACCTTGAGGTGATGGAATGTCGCTTCGAATGCTCATTGGCTCCCATGTCCCCGGATTAAAATTTTCACTAATGAAAGGATTAATCCGGATGGGATGAGCTTCCTCGGCATAACCATTTAGTCGTCGTGCTAACAACTCGAGTGGTCGCTTGAACAAACTAGTTGTTCAAGCAACACAACTCTTCTAGTTGGTTAGCCGCGGAATAGACGACGGACGGATCGCCGGTTTTTGTGTTTGTCTTCGGGGTCCATGATTATACAATATATATTCATACACACACATGCATAATAATCATATATAAGAACATGCTCAGATCTGAAATTAAAGTTATAAAACTTTATACCTTACGATCTTCTACCGTATGTCCTATCCTTCTCGTGGACGACGTGTGGACGAAGATCCTCCACGAGTAGAAGGCTTCTAGATCACGTTCTTCTCTTCCTTGTCCGCTGCGAACAAAGAGAAGAACCAACAAAACCTTTCCTTTCTAGAACCGGCCACCAAACAAGAGAGTTTGATGCAACCGCCGGCCAAGGAACGATTG
Organism: Wurfbainia villosa; assembly: GCA_025175895.1. Lineage (NCBI taxonomy): Eukaryota > Viridiplantae > Streptophyta > Magnoliopsida > Zingiberales > Zingiberaceae > Wurfbainia > Wurfbainia villosa. Next base: position 87,551,716 of record CM045997.1, read on the forward strand.
GATGAGTGTCGGCCAACTTGTTGTATTGTTGTCGCCGGCCACCTAGATGTTGGAGATGCACTGGCCACCAATTGTTGGAGAGCCGCCGGCCACCAATTAGCAAGGGAGGAGGAAGAGGAGAACCGGCCAAGAGAGGAGGAGAGGAAGAGGGGCGCCGGCCAAAACTTAGGGAGAACAATAACCTTGTCGGCCACTTCTTAGCTGCCCAAAACCCTAGCTCCTCTAGGGTTTGTTGCCGTCCAACACTTGGATGAGCCAAACCCTAATTCTCTAATCCAAAAATCATATTTCCGCCCAATGCCTAAGCCCTTATTTATAGAATTTAGGAGAAAGTTGGTTAGCCTAAAATATAGGAACTAATCCCTATTTTCTTTCCGCCCAAATAACCCTATCTCCTCTAGGATTTGTTGCCGCCCAACACATGGATGAGCCAAACCCTAACTATAGAATTAGGCTTAGGCCTCCTTTAATCTTCACCGTCGGATCTAGGGATTTAATCTCCACCGTCGGATCTAGGGATTTAATCTCCACCGTCGGATCTAGGGATTTAATCTCCACCGTCGGATCTAGGATTTCATCTCCACCGTCAGATATAGGATTTCATCCCAACTGTAGGATCTAGGATTTCATCCCAACTGTCGGATCAAGGATTTCATCCCAACCGTCGGATCAAGGATTTCATCCTAACCATCGGATCTATGGATTTAATCTCCACCGTCGGATCTAGGATTTCATCCCAACCGTAGGATCTAGGATTTCATCCCAACCGTCGGATCAAGGATTTCATCACAACCGTCGGATCAAGGATTTCATCCTAACCATCGGATCTATGGATTTAATCCAACCGTTGGTTCTAGGGTTTCATCCTAACCATCGGATCTATGGATTTCATCCCAACCGTCGGATCTAGGGATTTAATCCCAACCGTCGGATCTAGGGTTTTATCCCAACCGTCGGATCTAGGGATTTAATCCCAACCGTCGATTCTAGGGTTTCATCCTAACCATCGGATCTATGGATTTAATCCAACCATTGGTTCTAGGGTTTTGTTTTACATTCTTGGATCTAGACTTCACAAGGATTATGTTAGGCTACGATAGGGACCATAAGGAGGAGTTGGGTCTTGGCCACCCGATGGATCGGAACCACACAAACTTGATCCATCAATGATGTTCCATTCCACTAGAGGATCATCATTGAACTACCTCACCAAACCCCATAAATTAATATGGGCTTCATATATTATTTATACATTTATTTCCCCGTGTTTAAGATATCGAATGTCCGTCAATTAATTGATTTACTGACCATCAATTAATTAACATCTAACTCCTCGAGTAGTACCACTCAACCTTATCATCATGTTGACTAAGTCAACCAGCTGGGTTTACATGATGAACCTTATGAGCTCCTCAAGGGGACATCATCAACCTAATATATAGGACACGGTTTCCTCCTATAATCAACGGCACACCATGTAAATAATATTATTTCCCAACTTACCGGGCATATTGATTTAATCCATCTAAATCTCACCCATTGGTAAATCAAAGAAATAAATACTAAGTACATGTGCCCGTTATTATATCGGGATTAAGAGCATGTACAACATAATATCCGAGGTCCGATTCAATTATGTAGTCAGCACTAAATTGAATCACCTCTATGTCGGTCCTGCTCAATACACCTAAGTGTACTAGTGTAACTCTATGTTCAAGATAAAACAATACCGAGCTACACTACAACCATGCCAATGGTTTGTCCAAAACCATCTTGGTTGTGAGCCTTTACTTATATTTTACAAGGTACTGATAACATGATCTTCTGTGCCACACCAAGCACCATGTTATCTACAATGTAAAATATTAGACAATATGCACACATATATAATGAATATATAAAATGCAAACAATGATCATGTGATTCTTATTTTAAAATAAAATGTTCATACAAAAAGAGCTAGGCTTTCAGTATACATTCCAACAATCTCCTACTTATACTAAAAGACTAAGCTTTCATCACAGTGCCATACATCTGATCCCCATGTCCTCCACATGCCTATCAAACGCTTTCGCTGGAAGGGCCTTAGTGAATGGATCCGCCAGGTTATCCTCTGATGCAATCTTGGCGACAACAACTTCTCCTTGCTTTACGATCTCTCGTATAAGGTGGTATTTGCGCTCTATGTGTTTACTCGCCTTATGGGCTCGTGGTTCCTTCGAGTTTGCAACTGCACCACTGTTATCACAATAAATTGTGATAGTTCTGGGCAAACCAGGAATCACATCCAAGTCCATCAAGAAGTTCCTGAGCCATACGCTTGTGTACTTCGTTCCAGTTACATGTATTGCTGCCGCCCACTTTGAGAAAACCAAGCCTAATTTGGTAATGCCAAAAATACTATGGCTCCACCTCCAAAAGTAAACACAAACCCCGAGGTAGACTTACTCTTGTCCCTATCTGATTGGAAATCCGAATCCGTGTAACCCACAGGGACTAATTGATCTGCCCGGTAAACCAGCATATAATCCCTAGTCCTTCTCGGGTACTTCAATATATGCTTTACCGCAGTCCAATGTCCCTGTCCAGGATTACTCTGATATCTGCTAACCATGCCCACGACAAAGCAGATATCTGGTCTCGTACATAGCATAGCATACATAAGGCTTCCCTCTTTGCCGAAGCATAAGGCGCCTTCATGTCCTCTATCTCCTTTGATGTTTTGGGACACATCTCTTTAGATAAAGGAACTCCATGCCTAAAAGGTAGAAAACCTTTCTTGGAGTTCTGCATGCTAAAACGAGCAAGGATAGTGTCAATATATGAAGCTTGAGATAAGCACAACATCCTTTTCTTGCGATCCCTTATAACTTTGATCCCAAGGATGTGTCCAACTTCTCCCAAGTCCTTCATGTCAAACTGTTTGGACAACCATACCCTTACGTCTGATAACACTTTGATATTGTTGCCAACTAACACAATGTCATCTACGTATAGTACAAGAAACACCACTACGTTTCCGTCACATCTCTTGTATACACAAGGCTCATCCGGACTTTGAATAAATCCATATGATTGGATTACCTCATCAAAGCGGATGTTCCAAGATCTAGAAGCTTGCTTCAATCCATAAATGGACCGATTAAGCTTACATACAAGATGCTCTTTGCCTTTAGCAATGAATCCCTCTGGTTGCCGCATATAGATGTTCTCCTCAAGATTTCCGTTAAGGAAAGATGTCTTGACATCCATCTGCCATATCTCATAATCCATATGAGCAACTATAGATAAGAGAATCCGGATAGACTTAAGCATAGCTACCGGTGAAAAGGTCTCCTCATAATCGATACCCTCTTTCTGAGTATACCCTTTCGCAACAAGCCTAGCTTTGAAGGTCTCAACCTTCCCGTCTACCCCTCTCTTTCTCTTGTAGATCCACTTGCATCCAATAGTTTTTACACCATCGGGTGGCTCTACTAGCTCCCAGACCTGATTAGAATCCATAGATTCTATCTCTGAATTCATCGCTCTTTGCCAAGATACCGCATCTCTATCTTGGATTGCCTCGTCATATGTCCAGGGATCAGGTTCATGTTCACCAGGGACTAAGTCCGAAGACTCTCCCAAAAACATGAATCTGTCGGGTTGTCTAACAACCCTCCCACTACGACGAGGTACCTCCCGTGTATGCTCTGTGACACGCGGTGCAGTGACTTGTGGTGTCTCCTCTTGTACGGTGATGGAAGACGAGACTTCCACAAACAATACTACTCTTGGGATTGTGGTTAATTACAAAATCATACTCTAGAAATCTGGTGTTCGTGCTAACGATCACCCTCTGATCTCTATGATTATAAAACAAACCAGCTTTCGTTCCCTTAGGGTAGCCAACAAACATGCACACTTCTGTACGAGGTTCCAACTTACCAGCATCAGCTTTCAGCACATGTGCTGGACTCCCCCATATCCGAATATGTCTCAGACTAGGTTTTCGCCCAGTCCACAATTCTATAGGGGTAGAAGGTACTGATTTAGATGGAACCAAGTTCAGAGTATACATTGTCGTATCCATGCATACCCCCAGAACGAAACAGGTAACTCAGAATAACTCATCATCGATCTGACCATCTCCATAAGAGACCTATTCCTTCACTTCGCTACACCATTCTGCTGGGGTGTGCCAGGTGCAGACAATTGGGATTGAATCCCACTTTCTGATAAGTAACTCCTAAACTCTCCCAAGAGGTACTCGCCACCACGATCAGATCGTAATGTCTTGATACTTTTACCTTGACGGTTCTCCACATCAGCCTTGAATTCTTTGAACCTGTCAATGCATTCAGACTTGCGGCGCATCAAGTAAATGTATCCATACCTTGAATAATCGTCTATAAAAGATACGAAGTATTCAAAGCCACCTCTTGCCTGGATAGACATAGGACCGCACAAATCAGAATGAACCAATTCTAACACATCTTTGGCTCTATACCCCTTGGCCTTGAAAGGCCTCTTGGTCATTTTACCTTCCAAGCAAGATTCGTAGGTTGGGAGATCCTCCACCACTAATGAACCCAAAGGTCCATCAGCTATCAACCTTTGAATTCTACTTAGGTTAATATGACCAAGCCTTAGATGCCAAAGATATGTTTGGTTCATTTGCGAAGGCTCTTTTCTCTTATTAGACTTAGAAGATGAGTTATTCACTTCTATATGCATCGTGGGAGCTTTTGGTTCAAGAGTATACAAATTGCCAACCAATGTACCTGAACAGATAATCTCTCTATTTCTTTTTATAACAACTTTGTCATTAAAAGAAACAGAATATCCATCCTTAAACAATTTAGAAACCGAAATCAAATTCTTTCTAAAAGTAGGTACATAAAGACAATTTCTCAAAACCAAAACTTTATTCCTATCAAACGATAAATAAATGTCTCCCACTGCAATAGCCGCTACCTTTGTAGCACTGCCCATGTAGACGGTAATTTCTCCTTCAGCTAGTCGTCGAGTTTCATGGAACCCCTGCAAAGAATTGCAGACATGATTAGTGGCTCCCGTATCTACACACCAGGTACCGGTAGATAACACCACTAAACATGTTTCAACGATTAAGGCAGAAGATATACCTTTGTTCTGCTTTAGGAAGGGGAAGTCTTTCTTCCCATGTCGATCATCTACAAGTGAAGTACTTGCCTTTTTCTTCTTCACTCCCTGAGATCCTCCCACCACCTTTGCTCTACCTTGTTTCTTCTTCTTCTTGCCTTTCGGCTGAGAAGTAGAAACCTTCTGAGCAACCATGGCTTCTTGCCTTGCAGCTCGATTCTGGTATCCGAAAAGTTCCTTTTCCCCAGAATCATCCGCAGGCTTAGGAGGACACTCATCGACAGTTAAGACACTATCCAAATTTCTTTTCCAATCATTATCATTTGGGTACAGTAAGTTTATTTCTTTTAATATTACAGCAAGTGGGTTGAAAGCCATTTGAAAATCCTAAGAATCACAATGATCAAATTATTAGATTTCAAAAATTATTGATTCCTCAAAACAATAAAATCCCGAAATCAACCAACACCTCAAATCACCGAGAATGTCGCATGCCACTCTGTGTGGACGTATACGAATTCTACATTTGTAAGAGGAGGTTTTACCCATTAATTTTATTATCTTGTCAACCTTACTTTTTGACAAATAAAATTAATAGTTGGTTCCTCTTTGGCCCTACAAATAAAAGCAGTGACTCCTATGGGGAGGATACTTTTATTTGCATCTAAGTATGCACCATTACACGATACTAAGGGAATTATTTTGGATTATGTGCCTTACCTCTGTGGAAGTACACATGCTCCTAGATAATTTTCTATAACCATTATTTGACCTAGTGATCCGCAAACAAACCCGTCCTCAGGGAGGAAGGCACTCAGAGCCAACACACAAGTTTGTTTGCATCACACGTCAAATTGTAATGGAGGCAGCGGGAATAAATTAAAATGTCCCTCTCCCACTTAGTAAATTACAATCGAGGAATTTTAAACGTACACAACATGCATATAAAACAAATAAGCAATAAATATGAAAAAAACAGAATTTTTCCAACTATTATGGCATTGTCCTCCAATATGCATCCTGTCGTGTCGCCACCTCGTCCGCTCCATCTTCACCAAAGAGATCCGAGCCGAGATAAATCATATTAATTTACATCCATCGATCCTATACTCCACTAAGGAGTGTACAAATAATCTAGATCGAAAGTAAACTAAAATGATCGGCTAAACAATGCCGTATTTAATTACAAAAATTAAATACTAATCTAGCTTCGTCAACCCCGAGGATTCAAATAATAAATTTTTACACACATCCATTCACATACACACACATGACCATAATAGTCGGATCTTATGCCTGCAACCAAAGAGTTCCACTACGCATATCCTACTATTATCCGGCACATATTATATATGAAAAATGCATAAAAATATAACCGAATCCTAAACACACAAAACCGGAAACCGTTGCTCTGATACCAATTGTTGGGATGTCGCTTCGGAGGCTCATTGGCTCCCATGTCCCCGGATTAAAATTTTCACTAATGAAAGGATTAATCCGGATGGGATGAGCTTCCTCGGCATAACCATTTAGTCGTCGTGCTAACAACTCGAGTGGTCGCTTGAACAAACTAGTTGTTCAAGCAACACAACTCTTCTAGTTGGTTAGCCGCGGAATAGACGACGGACGGATCGCCGGTTTTTGTGTTTGTCTTCGGGGTCCATGATTATACAATATATATTCATACACACACATGCATAATCATCATATATAAGAACATGCTCAGATATGAAATTAAAGTTATAAAACTTTATACCTTACGATCTTCTACCGTATGTCCTATCCTTCTCGTGGACGACGTGTGGACGAAGATCCTCCACGAGTAGAAGCCTTCTAGATCACGTTCTTCTCTTCCTTGTCCTCTGCGAACAAAGAGAAGAACCAACAAAACCTTTCCTTTCTATAACCGGCCACCAAACAAGAGAGTTTGATGCAACCGCCGGCCAAGGAACGATTGGATGAGTGCCGGCCAACTTGTTGTATTGTTGTCGCCGGCCACCTAGATGTTGGAGATGCACCGGCCACCAATTGTTGGAGAGCCGCCGGCAACCAATTAGCAAAGGAGGAGGAAGAGAAGAACCGGCCAAGAGAGGAGGAGAGGAAGAGGGGCGCCGGCCAAAACTTAGGGAGAACAATAACCTTGCCGCCCACTTCTTAGCTGCCCAAAACCCTAGCTCCTCTAGGGTTTGTTGCCGCCCAACACTTGGATGAGCCAAACCCTAATTCTCTAATCCAAAAATCATATTTCCGCCCAATGCCTAAGCCCTTATTTATAGAATTTAGGAGAAAGTTGGTTAGCCTAAAATATAGGAACTAATCCCTATTTTCTTGCCGCCCAAATAACCCTATCTCCTCTAGGATTTGTTGCCGCCCAACACATGGATGAGCCAAACCCTAACTATAGAATTAGGCTTAGGCCTCCTTTAATCTTCACCGTCGGATCTAGGGATTTAATCTCCACCGTCGGATCTAGGGATTTAATCTCCACCGTCGGATCTAGGGATTTAATCTCCACCGTCGGATCTAGGATTTCATCCCAACCGTCGGATCAAGGATTTCATCCCAACCGTCGGATCAAGGATTTCATCCTAACCATCGGATCTATGGATTTAATCTCCACCGTCGGATCTAGGATTTCATCCCAACCGTAGGATCTAGGATTTCATCCCAACCGTCGGATCAAGGATTTCATCCTAACCATCGGATCTATGGATTTAATCCAACCGTTGGTTCTAGGGTTTCATCCTAACCATCGGATCTATGGATTTCATCCCAACCGTCGGATCTAGGGATTTAATCCCAACCGTCGGATCTAGGGTTTTATCCCAACCGTCGGATCTAGGGATTTAATCCCAACCGTCGATTCTAGGGTTTCATCCTAACCATCGGATCTATGGATTTAATCCAACCATTGGTTCTAGGGTTTTGTTTTACATTCTTGGATCTAGACTTCACAAGGATTATGTTAGGCTACGATAGGGACCATAAGGAGGAGTTGGGTCTTGGCCACCCAATGGATCGGAACCACACAAACTTGATCCATCAATGATGTTCCATTCCACTAGAGGATCATCATTGAACTACCTCACCAACCCCCATAAATTAATATGGGCTCCATATATTATTTGTACATTTATCTCCCCATGTTTAAGATATCGAATGTCCGTCAATTAATTGATTTACTGACCATCAATTAATTAACATCTAACTCCTCGAGTAGTACCACTCAACCTTATCATCATGTTGACTAAGTCAACCAGCTGGGTTTACATGATGAACCTTATGAGCTCCTCAAGGGGACATCATCAACCTAATATATAGGACACGGTTTCCTCCTATAATCAACGGCACACCATGTAAATAATATTATTTCCCAACTTACCGGGCATATTGATTTAATCCATCTAAATCTCACCCATTGGTAAATCAAAGAAATAAATACTAAGTACATGTGCCCGTTATTATATCGGGATTAAGAGCATGTACAACATAATATCCGAGGTCCGATTCAATTATGTAGTCAGCACTAAATTGAATCACCTCTATGTCGGTCCTGCTCAATACACCTAAGTGTACTAGTGTAACTCTATGTTCAAGATAAAACAATACCGAGCTACACTACAACCATGCCAATGGTTTGTCCAAAACCATCTTGGTTGTGAGCCTTTACTTATATTTTCCAAGGTACTGATAACATGATCTTCTGTGCCACACCAAGCACCATGTTATCTACAATGTAAAATATTAGACAATATGCACACATATATAATGAATATATAAAATGCAAACAATGATCATGTGATTCTTATTTTAAAATAAAATGTTCATACAAAAAGAGCTAGGCTTTCAGTATACATTCCAACATGAGGAAGTAATGAATAAAAGAAGTGGGACTTCTGCCTCAGGTATACACGTTATAGAAGTTAATCTATCTATTTCTTCTACATGGGTATTAGATACCGGATGTGCATCTCACATTTGTACTAATGTGCAGGGACTGAGAAATAGTAGACTAATGGCAAAAGGCGAAGTGGACCTACGAGTAGGCAATGGCGCAAAAGATGTTGTTGTAGCTGTAGGAACATATTCTTTGTCTTTGCCCACTGGGCTTATCTTAGAACTAGAGGAGTGCTTTTATGTACCTGCATTAACAAAGAACATAATCTCTGTATCTTGTTTAGACAAGAAAAACTTCTCTTTTATAATAAAGGACAAATGTTGTTCCATTTATTTGAATGAAATATTCTATTGTAATGCACCACTTATGAATGGTCTCTATGTTCTAGATTTAGAAAACCCAATTTATAACGTAAATACCAAACGGTTCAAATCGAATAATTTGAACCAAACATATCTCTGGCACTGTCGCCTAGGTCACATAAATGAAAAACGCATATCCCAACTCCATAAAGATGGATTATTGGACTCATTTGATTTTGAATCATATGAGATATGTGAATCTTGTCTTTTAGGAAAGATGACTAAAACTCCATTTAGTGGACATGGCGAGAGAGCGACGGACTTGTTAGGACTCATACATACTGATGTATGTGGCCCTTTCAATGTCGAAGCCAGAGGAAGCTATAAGTACTTTATTACTTTCACTGATGATATGAGTAGATTTGGCTACTTATATTTGATGAGACATAAGTCAAAATCCTTTGAAAAGTTCAAAGAATTCAAGAATGAAGTACAAAACCAACTTGGTAAGCGTATTAAGCTACTTCAATCAGATCGAGGTGGTGAATACCTTAGTCAAGAATTTCGTCATCACCTGGCTGAGTGTGGGATAATATCCCAACTCACTCCACCTGGAACACCACAATGGAATGGTGTATCTGAAAGGAGAAATCGTACTCTATTAGATATGGTACAATAAATGATGAGCCAGACTGATCTACCTACTTCCTTTTGGGTTTTAGCTCTAGAGACAGCCGCTTTCACACTTAATCGCGTCCCATCAAAATCCGTAGAAAAGACACCATACACGTTATGGACTGGGAAGGAGCCCAAAATATCTTTTATAAAGATTTGGGGTTGTGAACCTTATGTTAGACGTCAAGTCTCAGATAAACTAGGACCCAAATCAGATAAGTGTTATTTTGTAGGATATCCCAAGGAAACTAAGGGATATTACTTTTACAATCCCACACATGGCAAGGTGTTTGTTGCCAGAAATGCTGTCTTTCTAGAAAGGGAATTTATTTCTAGAAAAACTAGTGGGAGTAAAATTCATCTTGAAGAAATTCAGGATGAAGATAACACTAAGGCTTCGATGGAAAATGAACAGGCATCACAAAGTGTTGTGGATGAGGAAATTGTTGCCCAAAGAGTTGTGGAGCAAACACCTGTTCAAGTAGACCAACCTCTTCGTAGATCTGATAGGATCCATCGTCAACCCGAGAGATATTCTTTTCTCTTGACTGAAAACGGTGAAGTATTGCTTGTCGATCTTGACGAGCCTACATCCTATTGTAGGGATGTATACTTAAAAGTCTATTTTTTGTATGAACATCTTTATTTTGAAATAAGAATCACATGATCATTGTTTGCATATTTTTTATGCAATATTGTCTAATACGTTACATTGTAGATAACATGGTGTGTGGTGTCACACGGGAGATCATGTTATCGGCTCCTTGTAAAGTATAAGTAAAGGCTCACAACCGAGATGGCTTTGGACAAACCATCGGAATGGTTGTAGTGTGATTTGGTATTGGTTTGTCTTGACCATAGAATCACACTAGTGCACTTTGTGTGTTTTGAGCAGGACCGACACAGAGGTGATTCGATTTATTGCTGACTACATAATCGAATCGGACCTCAGATATTATTTAGTACATGCTCTTAATCCCGATATAATAACGGGCACATATACTTGGTACTCATCTCTTTGATTTACCAATGGGCGAGATTTATAGATTAAATCGATAGACTCGGTAAGTTGGGAGATGATATTATTTATATGGTGTGTCGTTGATTATAGGAGAAAACCGTGTCCTATATATTAGGATGATGATGTCCCCTTGAGGAGCTCATAAAGTTCATCATGTAAACCCTGCAGGTGGACTTGGTCCGGCATGATGAAAAGGTTGAGTGGTACTACTCAAGGAGTTAGATGTTGATTAATTAATGGTTAGTAAATTAATTAATCGATGGTCATTCGAGATCTTAAACACGGGGAGAAAATGTACAAATAATATATGGAGCCCATATTATCATATGGGGGTTGGTGAAGTAGATCAATGATGGACCTTTAGTGGATTGGACCATCATTAGTGGATCGGACTTTATGTGGGCTTGATCCATGGGTGGCCAAGACCCAACTCCTCCTCATGGTCCCTAATATAGCCCATTAACACCTCAAGATGCTTAGATCCAATGGATAGAAACAAAACACTAAGATCCATTGGTAGAGATTAAATCTCTAAGATCCGACGGTTGAGATTAAATTTCTAGATCCGACGGTTGAGATTAAATCCCTAGAACCAATGGAGGAGATTAATTCATGACTTATCCCTTACTCTATAAAAGGAGGGCATGGGAAGTGGTCGTGGATAACATGATAGAGAGGGAGCAAGGCTTGGGCGGCAAGAATAGGGCAATCCTAGTTGAGATAGGATTGGAATTAGGGTTAGGGTTTGGAAGCAAGGGTGGCACCAAATAAGGCAAGTTTTCCTTCTTCTTCCTTGCCTTGTGGCCAACGTCCAGCAGCTATTCCATCCCTTCCCAGCCCTTGGCCGGCACCCAAAACACTCCCCTCTCTTCTCCTTAGGTGGTGGAAACAAGATATAGGGTTTCCCTTGGTGTCTTGGTAGTTTTCCATCATCTTCTTCTCCTTCTAGTTGGCCGGCGGCAAGAACTTCTATAGTTCTTTGTTGGTTGAGTTTTTGAAGGAGAAAAACATTGTTTCTCTTCTTCCTCTTGTTTGGGAAATGCAAGGAAGGACGTTTTGCGATCTAGGAGCTTCGACTTTTGGTGGATCGTCGCCCACACGACGTCCAAAAGGAGGGTCATACATTAGAAGACCAAGAGGTATAACTATTCTTCTATCTCTTTTATTCATTGCTTGTGTTTGTTTTTCAAAATATAAGCATGTTATATTTCTGTAAATAGGCTAAATAATACTTGGATCCCGAGTATAAACACAAAAACCGGCGATCCGGACATCGTCTATTCCGCGGCTACTCGTAGAATAGAGAATGGTCGCTTGAACAACTAGTTTGTTCAAGTGACTTCTCTAAACGAATAGCACGACGATGACTTGGTTGCTTTGGGAATCCCTTTTGTCTAGGATTAAATTTTTAATCCGGGGACATTGAAGGGATCACCATGGTCAAGCAACCGAGGCGAAGGGGAAGCGAAGTTTCCCCTCACGGATCAACCCTAACATTTGGTATCAGAGCCAAGGTTTCCGGTTTTGTGTGTTTAGGATTCGGTTAATTTTTATACACTTTTTCATATATTAAATGTGTCAGATAATAGTAGGATATGCGTAGTTTAACTCTTTGGTTGCAGGCATAAGATCCGACTATTATGGCATGTGTGTGTATGTGATTGTATGTGTGTAAATGTTTATTTTGTTGAATCCTCAGGGTTGACGAGGCTAGTATTTAGTTTTTGTAAATTAAATATGGCATTGTTTAGCCGCTCTTTATTTTATTTTACTTTCGATCTAGATTTCATGTACACTCCCTCGTGGAGTATAGGATCGATGGATGTAAATTAAAATAGGATTTAGTCTCGGCTCGGATCTCCGGATGGCTTGTACATGGCGTAGGAGGAGCGGACGAGATGGCGATGACAGAGTCATATTGAAGACAAAAGCCATAATAGTTGGAAAATAATTTATTTTTCATATTGTATTTGTTTGATATGCATGTCGTAGGCTAGGAAAATTCCTCAATTTCAAATTACTAAGTGGGAGAGGGATATTTTTATAAATTCCCGTGGCCTCCATTACAATTTGACAAGTGATGCAAACAAACTTGCGCGTCGGCTCTGAGTGCCTTCCTCCCCATCGGATGGGTTTGTTTGCGGATCACAAGGTCGAATATGGTTATAGGAAATTATCAAGGAGCGTGTGTACTTGCCCATCGTAAGGCACATAACCCAAGATAATTACCTTGGTACCGAGTAATGGTGAACACTCAGATACAAATATAAGTATCCTCCCCATCAGTCACTTTGCCTTTATTTGTAGGGCCAAGAGGAACCAACTATTAATTTTACTTGTCAAAAGTTAGGTTGACAAGATAGTAAAATTAATGGCTAAAACCTCCTCTTACAAATGTAGAATTCGTATACGTCCACACTATCGTGGCATACGATATTCTCGGTGTTTTGAGGTGTTGGTTGATTTTAAAAATTTTATTGTTTGAGGAATCAATAATTTTTTGAAATCTAATGTTTTGATTTATGTGATTCTTAGGTTTTCTTTCAAAATGACTTTCAACCCACTTGCTGTGATACTGAAAGAGAACAAACTTACTGGACCCAACTATGTAGATTGGAAGAGGAATCTAGATATTGTCTTGACTGCTGAGGAATACAAATATGTACTCCTCGAAGAGTGCCCTCCCAAGCCTGCAGATAATTCTGGGGAAAAGGAGAGAGAGCTATAGGAAGTGGAACAAGGACGATGAGATGGCACGGTGTTACATTTTGGCATCTATGTCAAATGTACTCCAACATCAGCATCAAGCCATGCCCACTGCCTATGAGATGATGCTCAATCTCAAGGAGCTTTTTGGACAGCAGAATCGGGCTGCGAGGAAAGAAGCCATGAGAAACTTGATGACGACCACCATGATCGAGGGAACACCCGTGAGGGATCATGTTCTCAAGATGATGGCTCATTTGAATGAGTTGGAGGTCCTAGGAGTTGAGATCGATGGGGAAACCCAGGTCGATATCATACTCCAGTCTCTGCCTAGGAGTTTTGAGCAGTTTTGCCTCAACTACAACATGAACAAGAGGTTGTATTCATTGGCGGAACTTCTGACAGAACTCCAGGTGGCAGAGGGACTATTTCGTCAGAGTGCCCAGGCGCATGCTGTGATGACCCAGAAGGTTTCTGCTTCTAAACCGAAAGGCAAGAAGAAGAAGAAACAAACCGGGGCAAAGGCGATGGGAAGTACTCAGGGAGCAGTGAAGAAGCCGAAAGGCAAGTGCTTCACTTGTAAGCAGACTGGACACTTGAAGAAGGACTGTCCCAACCGCAAGAACAAAGGAATATCTTTTGGTCTAGTCGTTGAAACATGTTTAGCGATGTTATCTACCAGTACATGGTGTGTAGATACGGGAGCCACTGATCATGTCTGCAATACTTTGCAGGGGTTCCAGGAAACCAGACGACTGGCTGAGGGGGAGATTACCGTGTACTTGGGCGATGCCACGAAGGTGGCGGCTGTTGCAGTGGGAGATGTTCATTTATCTTTTGAGAAAAATAAACTTTTGGTTCTTAAGAATTGCCTTTATGTACCCTTATTTAGAAAGAATTTAATTTCAGTTTCTAAATTATTTATGGATGGATATTCTATTTCTTTCAATGACAGAGTTGTTATAAAAAGAGATAGGGACATTATCTGTTCGGGTACATTGATAGGAAATTTGTACACACTGGAACCAAAACCTCCCACGATGCAAATTGAAGTTAATAACTCATCTTCTAATTCTAATAAGAGAAAAGAACCTTCGAAGATGAACCAAACATATCTTTGGCATCTTAGGCTTGGTCACATTAACCTAAGCAGAATTCAAAGGTTGATAGCTGATGGACCTTTGGGTTCATTAGTGGTGGAGGATCTCCCAACCTGTGAATCTTGCTTGGAGGGTAAGATGACCAAGAGGCCTTTTAAGGCCAAGGGGTATAGAGCCAAAGATGTGTTAGAATTGGTTCATTCTGATTTGTGTGGTCCTATGTCTATCCAGGCTAGAGGTGGTTTTGAGTATTTCGTCTCTTTTATAGACGATTACTCAAGATATGGATACATTTTCCTGATGCGCTGCAAGTCTGAATGCTTTGACAAGTTCAAAGAATTCAAGGCTGATGTGGAGAAACGTCAAGGTAAAAGTATCAAAACACTATGATCTGATCGTGGTGGTGAGTACCTCTTGGGAGAGCTTAGGAACTACTTATCAGAGGCAGGGATTCAATCCCAATTGACTGCACCTGGCACACCCCAGCAGAATGGTGTAGCAGAGCGAAGGAATAGGACTCTTATGGAGATGGTTAGATCGATGATGAGTTATTCTGACTTGCCAGATTCGTTCTGGGGATATGCTCTAGATACGGCGGTATACATTCTGAACTTGGTTCCATCTAAATCAGTGCCTTCTACTCCCACAGAGTTTTGGACTGGGCGAAAGCCTAGTCTAAGACATATTCGGATATGGGCGAGTCCAGCACATGTCTTTGAAGGCGATGTCGCAAGTTGGAACCTCGCATGTATAATGTTGTTCGTTGGCTATCCCAGAGGAACGAAGGGTGGATTGTTTTATAGTCCTAGAGATCAGAGGGTGATCGTTTGCACGAACTCCAGATTTCTAGAGGAAGACTATGTGATGAGCCACAAGCCCAAGAGTAAAATTGTTCTGGAGGAGCTAAAAGGGGAAGTCACTTCTTTAGTACCACTAGTACAAGAGGATATACCACATGTCACTGCACCGCGTGTCACAGAGGATACACAGGTGATACCTCGTCGTAGTGGGAGGGTTGTGAGACAGCCTAATAGATTCATGTTCTTGGGAGAATCTTCTGATTTGGTCCCTGGTGAACATGAACCTAATCCCTGGACATATGATGAGGCAATCCAAGATAAAGATGCAGTATCTTGGCAGAGTGCAATGAATGCTGAGATTGAATCCATGGATTCAAATCAGGTCTGGGAGCTAGTAGAACCACCCGATGGTGTAAAAACCATTGGATGCAAGTGGATCTACAAAAGAAAGAGAGGAATAGATGGGAAGGTTGAGACCTTCAAAGCGAGGCTTGTTGCGAAGGGGTATACTCAGAAAGAGGGTATCGATTATGAGGAGACCTTTTCACGATAGCATGCTTAAATCTATCCGGATTCTCTTATGCATAGCAGCTCATATGGATTATGAGGTGTGACAGATGGATGTCAAGACAGCTTTCCTTAATGGAAGTCTTGAGGAAAACATCTACATGAAGCAACCAGAGGGATTCATTGCTAAAGGCAAAGAGCATCTTGTATGTAAGCTTAATCGGTCCATTTATGGATTGAAGCAAGCTTCGAGATCTTGGAACATCCGGTTTGATAAAGTGATCCAGTCTTATGGATTTATTCAAAGTCCGGATGAGTCTTGTGTATACAAGAGATGTGACGGAAACGTAGTGGTATTTCTTGTACTATACGTAGATGACATTTTGTTGATTGGCAACAATATCAAGGTGTTATCAGATGTAAGGGTATGGTTGTCCAAACAGTTTGATATGAAGGACTTAGGAGAGGTGGGACACATCCTTGGGATCAAGGTTATAAGGGATCGCAGGAAAAGGATGTTGTGCTTATCCCAAGCTTCATACATAGACATGATTATAGAGCGTTTTAGCATGCAGAACTCCAAGAAGGGTTTTCTACCTTTCAGGCATGGAGTACCTCTATCTAAGGAGATGTGTCCTAGATCATCTGAGGAGATAGAGGAGATGAAGGCGGTTCCTTATGCTTCGGCAGTAGGAAGCCTCATGTATGCGATGCTCGTTACGAGACCAGATATCTGCTTTGCCGTGGGCATGGTCAGCAGATATCAGAGTAATCCAGGACAAGGACATTGGACTACGGTAAAACATATATTGAAGTACCTGAGAAGGACTAGGGATTATATGCTGATCTACCGGGCAGACCAATTACTCCCTGTGGGTTACACGGATTCTGACTTCCAATCTGATAGGGATAACAGTAAGTCTACCTCAGGTTTTGTGTTTACTTTGGGAGGTGGAGCCATTGTATGGAGGAGTGTCAAGCAAAAGTGCGTGGCAGACTCCACCATGGAAGCTGAGTATGTGGCGGCCTCTGAGGCGGCCAAAGAAGCTGTATGGCTCAGGAACTTCCTGATGGACTTGGATGTGATTCCTGGTTTGCCCAGAACTATCACGATTTATTGTGATAATAGTGGTGCAGTTGCAAACTCGAAGGAACCACGAGCCCATAAGGCTAGTAAACACATAGAGCGCAAGTACCACCTGATACGAGAAATCGTAAAGCGAGGAGAAGTTGCTGTGGCCAAGATTGCATCGGAGGATAACCTGGCAGATCCTTTCACTAAGGGCCTTCCGGCGAGAACTTTTGATAGGCATGTGGAGGGAATGGGGATCAGATGTATGACACTTTGAGGACAGCATAGTCTTTTAGTATAAGTGGGAGATTGTAGGGATGTATACTTAAAAGTCTATTTTTTGTATGAACATCTTTATTTTGAAATAAGAATCACATGATCATTGTTTGCATATTTTTTATGCAATATTGTCTAATACGTTACATTGTAGATAACATGGTGTGTGGTGTCACACGGGAGATCATGTTATCGGCTCCTTGTAAAGTATAAGTAAAGGCTCACAACCGAGATGGCTTTGGACAAACCATCGGAATGGTTGTAGTGTGATTTGGTATTGGTTTGTCTTGACCATAGAATCACACTAGTGCACTTTGTGTGTTTTGAGCAGGACCGACACAGAGGTGATTCGATTTATTGCTGACTACATAATCGAATCGGACCTCAGATATTATTTAGTACATGCTCTTAATCCCGATATAATAACGGGCACATATACTTGGTACTCATCTCTTTGATTTACCAATGGGCGAGATTTATAGATTAAATCGATAGACTCGGTAAGTTGGGAGATGATATTATTTATATGGTGTGTCATTGATTATAGGAGAAAACCGTGTCCTATATATTAGGATGATGATGTCCCCTTGAGGAGCTCATAAGGTTCATCATGTAAACCCTGCAGGTGGACTTGGTCCTGCATGATGAAAAGGTTGAGTGGTACTACTCAAGGAGTTAGATGTTGATTAATTAATGGTTAGTAAATTAATTAATCGATGGTCATTCGAGATCTTAAACACGGGGAGAAAATGTACAAATAATATATGGAGCCCATATTATCATATGGGGGTTGGTGAGGTAGATCAATGATGGACCTTTAGTGGATTGGACCATCATTAGTGGATCGGACTTTATGTGGGCTTGATCCATGGTTGGCCAAGACCCAACTCCTCCTCATGGTCCCTAATGTAGCCCATTAACACCTCAAGATGCTTAGATCCAATGGATAGAAACAAAACACTAAGATCCATTGGTAGAGATTAAATCTCTAAGATCCGACGGTTGAGATTAAATCTCTAGATCCGACGGTTGAGATTAAATCCCTAGAACCAATGGAGGAGATTAATTCATGACTTATCCCTAACTCTATAAAAGGAGGGCATGGGAAGTGGTCATGGATAACATGATAGAGAGGGAGCAAGGCTTGGGCGGCAAGAATAGGGCAATCCTAGTTGAGATAGGATTGGAATTAGGGTTAGGGTTTGGAAGCAAGGGTGGCACCAAATAAGGCAAGTTTTCCTTCTTCTTCCTTGCCTTGTGGCCAACGTCCAGCAGCTATTCCAGCCCTTCCCAACCCTTGGCCGGAGCCCAAAACACTCCCCTCTCTTCTCCTTAGGTGGTGGAAACAAGATATAGGGTTTCCCTTGGTGTCTTGATAGTTTTCCATCATCTTCTTCTCCTTCTAGTTGGCAGGCGGCAAGAACTTCTATAGTTCTTTGTTGGTTGAGTTTTTTAAGGAGAAAAATATTGTTTCTCTTCTTCCTCTTGTTTGGGAAAAGCAAGGAAGGAAGTTTTGCGATCTAGGAGCTTCGACTTTTGGTGGATCGTCGCCCACACGACGTCCAAAAGGAGGAGGGTCATACATTAGAAGATCAAGAGGTATAACTATTCTTCTATCTCTTTTATTCATTGCTTGTGTTTGTTTTTCAAAATATAAGCATGTTATATTTCTGTAAATAGGCTAAATAATACTTGGATCCCTAGTATAAACACAAAAACCGGCGATCCGGACATCGTCTATTCCACGACTACTCGTAGAATAGAGAATGGTCGCTTGAACAACTAGTTTGTTCAAGTGACCTCTCTAAACGAATAGCACGATGATGACTTGGTTGCTTTGGGAATCCCTTTTGTCTAGGATTAAATTTTTAATCCGGGGACATTGAAGTGATCACCATGGTCAAGCAACCGAGGCGAAGGGGAAGCGAAGTTTCCCCTCACGGATCAACCCTAACACCTATCAAGAAGCTATGATGAGCCCAGATTCCGAGAAATGGCTAGAGGCCATGAGATCCGAAATGGAATCCATGTACACTAACCAAGTATGAACTTTGGTTGATCCACCTGAAGGGGTCAAACCCATTGGGTGTAAGTGGGTATTTAAGAGAAAAACTGACATGAATGGTCTTATGCAATCAAGGAGTTTGGTTTCATCAAGAATGAAGATGAACCTTGTGTCTATAAAAGAAATAGTGGGAGCACAGTTGTATTTCTTATCTTGTATGTAGATGACATACTTCTCATCGGAAATGATATTCCCTCACTCCAGTCTGTGAAGATGTGGTTAGGGAATTGTTTCTCGATAAAAGACTTAGGTGAAGCTGCCTATATTTTAGGCATCAAGATCTATAGAGAGAGATCTAAAAGATTACTTGGCCTAAGTCAGAGTACATACATTGATAAAGTGCTAGATCGTTTTGCTATTCAAAACTCCAAGAAAGGATTTCTACCTTTATCACATGGTGTGAGTCTTTCGAAGACTCAATGTCCCTCTTCTAAGGAGGAGAGAGATCGCATGGATAAGATCCCTTATGCATCTGCTATAGGGTCCATCATGTACGCCATGCTTTGTACTCGTCCTGACGTCTCGTATGCTTTGAACATGACGAGTAGATACCAGTCGGATCCAGGTGAAAGTCACTGGATAGCAGTCAAAAATATTCTTAAATACTTACGAAGAACGAAAGAATATTTCCTGATATTTGGAGGCAATGAGGAGCTAACTGTAAAGGGTTACAGTGATGCAAGCTTCCAAACAGACAAGGATGACTATAGATCGCAATCGGGGTACGTGTTTTGCCTGAATGGTGGAGCCGTGAGCCTGGAAAAGTTCAAGCAGACACGATTCTTGATTCTACAGCAGGCGAGTATATTCTGCGTCGACAAAGAAAGGAGGCTGTTTGGCTCCGCAAGTTCATCAGTGAACTTGGGGTAGTTCCTAGCATTGCAGATCCAATAGACCTCTATTGTGACAACAATGGGGCTATTGCACAGGCTAAGGAACCTCGATCACATCAGCGGACCAAACACATACTGCGGCGCTTCCATCTCATTCGAGAGATCATCGATAGAGGAGATGTGAGGATATGCAGAGTACCGACAGAAGCTAACATCGCATATCCATTGACCAAGGCTTTGGCACAGAGGAAGCATGATGGTCACACTAGGTCACTAGGTATTAGATATCATAGTGATTGGTACTAGTGCTAGTGGGAGATTGTTAGTTATAGCCCTAGAACCAAACATGTGGTGGTTGAATAGGGAACATTTTGTATCATATTCTATAAAGGCAAAGGATTGGTTATTATATATTTACGTCTTGCTTGTGCCAGCTAAATTAAATATATAATAATGCCCTAGAAAAGTAGGTTCTTATCTGCAGCACATCAATTGGCAGAATTGATTATGAGAGGCTGTAGAGAACAATTTCCTAAATGTTCCTAGTCAAGTATTAATATGCAAGGGCAATATTAATACATAAAGGCTAGCATGTAGGTCAATTGATGACTTGATCTCACAAGTCATGGATATATGATATCAAGTTGACACATGGGTATATATTAGAGAATATATACTGAACTGACCCGCCATGAGAAAGTTTCATAGATCGTCATATGAGTGTCATAAACTTTCTCATGTGACTATTGGTATGAATAGTCCTCAAACCTGAAGTCACTACGGTTCCCTACATAAGGAGTTATGTACTTTGGTATCGTCAAACGTCACCCGTAACAGGGTGGACCATAATGGTGATTACTGGGTATATAACAAATTATGCGGAGAGATGTGAGTGATGTAGATGAGATCTATCGCTCCCATATGACGGGAGTGATATCTGTGGGCCCCTTGATTGAGTAGAACTACTAAAACGCATGACCATGCTCGAATGAGTCAATATGAGATATTGAGCTCATTTGTTTGAGTTAGTTTACTCAGGGATCAAGAAACACATAGATTGATCGAGGATGACACGGTCTATGCCTCATTGGTCAATCTGATATCAAGGATAGAAGGACACAGTCATACATTATAGTAGTCACAGAAAGGTTAGTCGGATCTTGACTTATCTCATAACTTGGGTAGCAATGATGTATTGCTAGATGCCGCTCATTGCTTGTGTATCTAAAAGAGTTTAGATCCACTGCCAACGTTATGAGAGCCTATAGGGTCACACACAAAGAGCATGATGATTAGAAGAATTAGTGCATTCTAGTTTGACTAGAATAATTTGGGAATAAGCTTAAGTACAAAATGGTTTTTGGACTTTAAGCTTAAAGAGAATTTTAGCTTATTGATTTAATGAGATTAATTCAATATGCTAAGCTTAATTGATTAATTCAATATGTTACCTTATTGATTTAATGAGATTAATTCAATATGATAACATAAGCTTATTGAATTAATAAGATTAATTCAACATCCATGAATGCCACATAAGCATGCCACCTAAGCATGCCACATAAGCATGCCACCTAAGCTTGATGAGTTGGAAGGAGACAAAAGGTTTTGACCCTTGGATTTCCTCCACATGTGGCCGGCCAAAAAAAGGAGGATAACTCCTTGTTTAATTATCTTTCAATGCCATTGATTGCATTGAATGTGATAGGAGATGAAAGGTTTTTCAAATCCTATAAAACACCCCATGGGGTGGCCGGCCAAAGGAGTTGAGTTAGAGCTTAAGGCATTGGTGAGAGCTTGGTCGGAGAGGCTTTTGTTGTGTGGTTTTGTGAGTGTAAGCTAGCAAGAAGAGTAGTCTTCTTCTTCCTTTCTCTTCTTCCCTACCTTCCTCTCCTTTAGGGACTTCTCTAGCAAGAAGTAAAGGAGAGATCTTCTAGTTTTCTTTTGTGAGACAAGAGCTTGCTCGTGTGGATACATATAGAGGCATGGACATTTGAACGTGCTAAAAGATCCAACACATCCAAGGAAAAACGGGATTGCAAAGGGCATGCAACAAAGGTAGAACTCTCCTATAAGATAGGTTTTCTTTTGAGAAATTTATTTTTGTATGAGTTTTTCTTTCGCAAGGATCACTTGGAAGGGATCCTAATTTTTCCATTGCGCATATGCTATTTTGCATAAAGAGATCCCAACAAATAGAGCCGATGAGACAGTAATATATGGAAGACGTAGTAATAGAGTCGATGAGACAGTATTTTGCTCTCCATAGGGAGCTCCAGTACTGTTGGTAAAGAAGAAAGATGGGTCTATGCGAATGTGCATAGACTACCATGCGCTAAATAATGTGATGATCAAGAACATGTACCCTTTACCATGGATTGACGACCTGTTCGACCAGTTAAAGGGTGCCACCGTCTTTTCTAATATTGACCTAAGGTCTGGCTATCATCAAGTGAAAGTGAAACCAAATGATATACCGAAGATAGCTTTTCGAACAAGATACGAACATTATGAGTTCGTAGTCATGCCTTTCGGGGTGAAGAATGCTCCTGCTTTGTTCATGGACCAGATGAATCGGGTATTCTCGCCGTTTCTTGACAAGTTCGTGATCGTCTTCATTGATGATATCCTCGTCTATTTGAGAAATCAAGAAGAGCATGCCGAACACCTGAAGATGGTATTACAGATTCTTCGAGAAAAGAAACTATATGCCAAGTTCTCCAAATGTGAATTCTGGCTCGATCAAGTATCTTTTCTAGGTCATATTATATCCAAAGATGGAGTTATGGTAGACCCAAGAAAGATTGAAGCTGTGAGTAACTGGAGTAGGCCAAAGAATGCTAGCGAAGTGAGGAGTTTTCTTGGATTAGTGGACTATTACCGGAAATTCGTAGAAGACTTCGCCAGAATAGCAGCACCAATGAAAGTTCTCACCCGAAAGAACAAGAAGTATGTATGGATGGAGGAATGTGAGAAGAGTTTCTTGGAGCTGAAAAGGAGACTTACAAGTGCTTCAATCCTTACTCTCCCAGAGAACGACAAGAGCTTCGACATGTACAGCGATGCCTCCGGATTGGGACTCGGAGCTGTACTTATGGAGAGGGGTAAAGTTATTGCCTATGCCTCTAGGCAACTCAAGGAACATGAAAAGAACTATCCCACTCACGATTTAGAGCTAGCAGCTGTGGTCTTCGCTCTCAAGGTATGGAGGCACTATCTGTATGGAGCACAGTGCAAGATTTATACGGATCACCGGAGTCTGTGGTATTTCTTCACTTAGAAGGACCTCAATATGAGACAATGCAGATGGCTGGAGCTCATGAAGGACTATGACTGCGAGATCTTTTACCATCCTGGCAAGGCAAATAAAGTGGCCGATGCACTCAGCAGGAAGTCCAGTGCCACCCTGATGTCCTTATCGGTATTGTCTCGACCGCTGGAGAAGGAAATTATGCACTATGGAATCGAGGTTATTTCCAGATAGCTTTCAACCATGGCAATAATACCAGCACTATTCGATGACATATTAGCAAAACAAAGTGATGATCCAAGTCTCCAGAGGATCAAGTAGGAAATCCTAGAAGGAAAATGCGTGGGTTTCCGTATCACCAATAGCGGAGTATTATAACTTAGGGATCGGTTATGTATTCCTAACGATCCGGAACTACGCAAAAAGATATTAGAGGAGGCTCACAGAACACCCTATTTTATGCATCTGGGATCCACCAAAATGTATCAAGACCTGAAAGAGAAGTTCTGGTGGTCCGGTATGAAGAGGGACGTAACTCGGACGCGTCGATGCACGACACCGACCAAGTTAAAGCAGAACACCAGAGGCCTGGAGGAGTTCTGCAACCGATCCAAATTCCAAAGTGGAAATGGGAAGACATCTCTATGGATTTCATTTCAGGTCTTCCCAGGACTACGAACGGATATGACGCTATATGGGTTATCATTGACAGATTGACAACGTCAGCTCATTTCCTAGCGATCAAGATGACATATTCGATTGAGCAACTGGCTCAATTATATGCTAAGGAAATCATCAGACTGCATGGTATTCCCAAGACCATCATTTCATATAGGGATGGTCGCTTCACTTCACAGTTTTGGGGATGCATTCATAAGGCACTTGCACTGGCTGTGTTTGATCGCCTTTCATCCTCGCAGGATGGGCAAACGAAAGGGTGAACCAAATCTTTGGAAGACATGTTACTAGCTTGTGCCTTGGATTTCAAAGGGAGTTGGTGCCGCTACTTATGTTTAGCGGAATTCGCTTACAATAATAGCTACCAAGCTACCATCGGAATGACACCTTATGAAGCATTATATGGGAGGAGATGTAGGTCTTCGATCTGTTGGTACAAAGGTGGTGAGAAGAAAGAGATGGGACTTCAGACGGATTTCATCGACGACACCACCCGAGCGATATAGAATATCTGCCAAAGAATAGAGACTGCTCAAAGCCGGCAGAAGAACTATGCGGATCAGCGACGTAGACCTTTGGAATTCAATGTCGAAGATTTGGTATTTCTCCGGGTAGCTCCTATGAAAGGAATAATGAGATTTGGGAAGAAAGGAAAGATAAGTCCGCGATATGTAGGACCGTACAAGATCCTGAAAAGAGTTGGCAAGGTAGCTTATGAGCTAGGACTACCTCAGGAGATGTCTACTATTCACAACTTGTTCCATGTCTCGATGCTTAAAAAGTGTATTTTCAGTACCGACCAAGTGGTCGAGCCACAGACAGTGCAAATTCAAGAGGACCTGGGCTATGAAAGTCGACCTATCCGGATACTAGATCGAGAAGTCAAAAGACTAAGGAATAAAGAAGTACCTTTAGTGAAGGTTGTTGGATCGAAGCGGATCGCTAGAGGGGGGGTGAATAGCGATAAAAACTTTTTCTTTTCTTTTCGTTCGTTAAAACTCGAGAGATAATTAATTGCAGCGGAAATGTAAATGTAAAGTAAAAAAAGACAAAGGAGTTTTACTTGGTTCGTAGCCTTCGGCTACTACTCCAAGGCCCAAGCGGTCCTCGACCACGTACGGAGGGCAAAAACACTAAAGAACTCCTCCCCTTTAGAGGTAGGAGTTTAATCGATACAAGTAAAGCACAAAGCTTAAGGTAGAGGGACACTCCCCCTCTCCTTGTTACGATAAAAGCTCCGAAAATGAAAGTACTAAACTGAAATAAAACTCTAACCGACGTAATAAAATGAAAACAAATAAACCTAGACGTCGGAGAAGAAGCACTTCGTTGTCGGAGAAGTTGTAGCTTTGCGGAGGCTTAGAATTGATGATGAAACCCTAGGTTAGGACCTCCTTTTATAGCCTTTAAGCCCCTCATCGAATGGGTCTTCAACCAATAGGAATTGGGCACAAAACTCCGTGAAAAATGGTGATAAAGCTTGACTCCTCGAGGCTAATTTTTGACCATCGGTTGAACTGATTTCTTGGCCGGTTGAACTGATGGCTCAGCAGTTGAACTGATCCTTGGCCGGTTGAACTGATGGCTTAGCAGTTGAACTGATTTTTGGCCGGTTGAACTGATTTTTAGACTTTTAGACTGTAATAAAGAGTTAGCTCAAAATATAAGTGAATTCGACGACCACTTGCCATCCGATCTCAACATAGACCTTCCATGGGAAGTCTTGGTCGGATCGTCGCCTAAGGATGTCCCCGTATGGAGGACTCGACCTTAGTTACGCTCACTCACACAAGCTTACCTCAACATTTACCTTTGAAGCCTTGCTTTCGGTCTCCACCTGATTCCTCCGGCTCCCTCCGAAGTCCTCTCGGTGTCGCCCGACCACCGCGGCTTCTTCCGGGTGTCGCTAGCCTTTAGCTCCAGCTATAGCAATCTTCTGCACACTCGATTCAGCTCGTGAGATAACGACATGAGCTTAACTTTGTATTGTTTGCTATAATCAAAACTCAGGTTCGACTTAGGTGCCTACTGCACCAACAAAGGTCCTATGGCAAAGTCAACGATACGAAGAAGTCACCTGGGAACATGAGAATGACATGAAGCAAAAGTACCCCGAGTTGTTCTATGTTTCGAGGACGAAACTTTTATAAGGTATAAGCAATTATAACATCCCAAATTTTAGTTACTATATTTTATTTAAAGGAAATATATATATATATATATATAAGAATAAATAGTTCATAGTCGAGGCTTGAACCATGAACCGTTGATTTGGGGCAATAGGCTTCCCACCACTAAGTCATAAGATTACCAATGAGTAGGATATAATAAAATATATCTATTGGTGAAAAAAAGAGAGAGATTGATTAATTGCACTAATTATTTAAAGGGGTAATTAGGTTAAAAAAAATCCTTATTTATATATTCTTTTTCTATTCCTTTTTCCCTAAACTCCACGCTGAAACCTCACGTCGCCTCTCTCTCTCCCTCTTCTCTCTAAATGCCGCCCATCTCATTAGTCTCTCTCTCATTTTTTTTCCCTCGAGCACGCTGATAACGGAAAGGAGTTTTCCCTATTGCTCGTGTTTTTCGACCGATTTTCCTCCCACGAATTACAGGTAGATCTAGATTCTTAGTCCCTTGTGAAGTTCGATTGGTTTGACATTTACCTGGCAGAAATTGTGGCATAACTCATTGATTGGAAAGGAGTAATCTTTAGGCTTCTTTACCTCAGGTTTCTGATCCGATTTGTGGTAAGTAATTCTCTCACCTGCAGTACAAGTTGCTTCGATTGTTTTATATAACTTATTTTTCTATGTTTTGAGAGATTATAAGTTTGGATCAGATGATATATGTATGTGTTCAGATTTATAGTTAAGGTATATGTGTTTTTTTAGCAAGATCTAAGATCACAAAGATGCTATCTTTCACCTATAGCATAAGTAACTCTTTGATATGCCCATTTAACTTCTATCACCATGTTTTATTCGAATTTATATGTTCTGCCCAGATTATGTTTATTAGGATGTAAAGTTTTTAGAGAATAGAAACGATCTCTCAAAATTAATCGAGGTTGAATATTTTGTATCAATTAAAAAAAATGTTATTTTTGTGACACGCATCCGAATACATGGAAAAGTTAAATTAATCTGGAAAAAAAAACAAACTCAAGAGAAATCAACAATTGTCGTTGAATTTCTTAAAGACATATTTTTGACATAGTTTTTGGTCGATAATTGTGGATGTGTTTTAGCAATCTAAGCACAAAGAAAATTCTACTAAAGGCAGCAGCAGTATAATGTTGTATGCTTGAATTTGAACGAAAGAATCTAGAATTATGTGTAGAAGGTTCGACTAATAGAATTAGAGAAATTATTCTTGTTGAAATTCTTCCATGTTATGAATGTTAGGTGATGATTTCTATTTATGTTAGCTTAATTTTCTTTATGTCACTACCTTATGACATGTTAAATTGTACTCATGCCGATTTATGCTATGCTATATGCTTATGTTTTCACTCATGCTAGGCATGACTCACGTATATGAAATGTCTAAGAAATGTTTTCCCTAAGAGTGGGGACAAGAGCACTCTTTAAGACAAAGAACATGTATGTTATTTTACTTTATGCATGGCTCGTAATGGACCCTAACAAGGTCCACGGGATTGGCTCTAAGTTGCCCCTAGGTCGACGGACATAGTACGAACCTAGTAACCTAGTAGGTTCGGGATTAGCTACCTCGGATCTATTTAGGATGCGCCCGAATGATGTATGTGGTACAATGCCAGACCCAATATGTTGAGATTATGTTTAAGTATATAAACTATATGTTTTCAAAGACTGCATATACCATTTTTTGTTCATCGAATTATCATGTTTAGAGACAATGTACTGTTGCGATGAAAATGATATGTTTATGTTCTTTTCCTAAATTGATCAAAAAAGGAAGCGTAAATAAAATAAAATAGGTACTTCAAATCAAATACAAGATAGGTATAAAAGAACTATAGAAAATATACAGACTTGTATTAAAAGCAGAACTTACAGGACTTCAAACTACTTTAAACTCAAGTAAGACTTCAGTGAACGACTGATGCCTTGCAAGGGTTGATAGTAAGGGTTTTTATAGAGTGGAGGACGAAGGGATAAGAACCGGGTGCACAAGGGGCCCCATCGCATTCTTATCTTACTTTTGTCCTGTCACGAGACCCTTGACATAAAGTGACATGGATGGCTCCCCGGGGCTCAATCCATATCACGAGCACACTAGTTAAAAGGACAATAATACAGATAAGACCCTACTAATAATGAAGTCGAAAGGACAATAATACAGGCTGACATATAGTACAATAATGCGGATAAAGATTCCTTTGGATTGGATAGAAAGAAGTTTAGAAGACAAAGCTTGTGGCTCGGTGGGCAGTGTCCATCACTAAAGCTAGGGCATCTTCTAGTTGTTTGTCCTGTTGTTGAATCACGGGTAGCCAATCTCCATACCAGTTGCGTCTAGTGGAACATCTTCGGTATTCTTCCAGTTTGATGTGATGGATTGCTCGGTATTGTTGTAGGGCTTGAATAGCATGATGGGTTGCTTCCTTTGGGATGAGTCGCATATGGGCTTCAATTGAGTGTTCTTCAGCAAGGTTAAGTCCCTGTTGTCATCCATGTCGCATTTGGTTGAGTTGATCTTGGTACTGGGAAACGAGGTAAGGAACTTGTTGATCACTAATGCAAAGTGAGTCCGTACTTTGTGGCTTGCTTGACTGGTTATCTCTTGTGCTGCTCCCGCCAATTGTCCAAGAGTGCTCAGATGCTGCTCCTGCCATCCTGACAAAATTAACACATTAATTAGTCGAGAGAGACCGTCCGCTAGCTGATTATGAGAGCCGTATATGTGTTCAAACGTTAACATGAGACCACTTCGAGTAATATAATCCATAAAAGAAATCCATCGGACTCGTGAATGTTTATTGACTGCGGTTTTATTAAAAAAGCTGATTATAGCTTGGCAGTATGTTCTGATTAATAGCTCTCTTTTATCTAAATAATAGATTTTGAGAGCGTCCATAGTCTTCATGACAGCATGAATTTCAGCATCAATCGTGGATTTGACTGGATTAAACCTTCCACTCGCATAAGCACATATTTTTTCTGTGCTCTTAGGATCGTATTGGTGAGTCTTCCATTTACATATACCTCCCCAGCCAGTCATACAGCCATCAACTTCTAGAAGTATGAAGCAGTTTTCTGGGGGAATCTCAAGATCAGGAAGGTTTTGAACTTGTTTCTTAATTTTGCTAACTAACTCCCAATCCTGTTGATTCATTCTTCGTTCCCCTTGAGAGCTGGTTTTCGCATAAAGTGGTCCTAGTAATTGACCAAGATTGGGTATATAAGTTCGAGCATAGTTTAGTAAACCCAACCATGATCGCATACCCTTTAAGATTAGAAGGTCTTCATCTTTGAAAGTAGCAACCCTTTTGATAATATGAGGCCGAAGCTTAATTCTGTTATTACCCAAGACAGCTCCAAGGAAGTCTATTTCTTTGACTGCTATTTTCATCTTGGTAGGGCTTAAGACTAGCCCATGCTTCTTACATATTTCAAGCATGGTTTGTAGATGCTGTTCATGTTCAGTTTCTGAATCAGAGAATACTAGAATGTCATCAATATATACCGCAATATAGGCTTCAATGCTTGCGAAGCAATTATCCATTTTTCATTGAAAAATAGCTGGGGCATTTTTGAGACCAAAAGGCATGACCAGCCATTCATATAACCCATCAGGGACCCAAAAGGCAGTCCATGGGATTGATTCTGGGTGCATAGCTACTTGATGAAAACCAGACTTAAGGTTAAATTTAGAAAATATACGTTTAGTACTGACTCGCTTGAGGATGGTATTGATTCCAGGGAGGCTATACTGATCTTTATGGGTTAGATCATTCAGTCGCTTGTAATTGAATACCATACGCTCTTTTGCTTTGATTTCTTGACCTGTCTTTGGATCAACAGAAGTGCCCGAGTGAACTATTATAGCTGTTGTTCGGTGTCGACTTGTACTGGGTCTGATAACTCCAAGGGCTAATAAAGCTTTAATATGTCTGGTGAATGCATCTTTGACGGCTGGAGTTATATGTTTGAGTGGTCGATCTTCAATAGTTAAATCTGGATTCGTAATGTCAAGATGACAAAGAACTTTGTTTTTGTTCCAATGTTTGACCGATTCCTCCCCAATATAACCTTGCTGCTTTAGCTCAAAAATAATTTTTTGAAATTTGTGGCTAATACCTTCAGTGTTTGGAGTTGTATAGCCAATCATATCCTGAATCTGAATATATTCATCCTCTTCCGAGATTGCTTAATACGACTTCCGAGATTGATTCTCGGGCACTTCTGTTGATCCAAAGACAGGTCAAGAAATCAAAGGAAAAGAGCGTATGGTATTAAATTACAAGCGACTGAATGATCTAACCCATAAAGATCAGTATAGCCTCCCTGGAATCAATACCATCCTCAAGCGAGTTAGTACTAAACGAATATTTTCTAAATTTGACCTTAAGTCCGGTCTTCATCAAGTAGCTATGCCACAAAGTACGGACTAAATTTGCATTAGTGATCAACAAGTTCCTGACCTCGTTTCCCAGTACCAAGATCAACTCAACCAAATGCGACATGGACGACAACCGGGACTTAACCTTGCTGAAGAACACTCAATTGAAGCCCATATGCGACTCATCCAAAAGGAAGCAGCCCATCATGCTATTCAAGCCCTACAACAATACCGAGCAATCCATCACATCAAACTGGAAGAATACCGAAGATGCTCCACTAGACGCAACTGGTATGGAGATTGGCTACCCGTGATTCAACAACAGGACAAACAGCTAGAAGATGCCCTAGCTTTAGTGATGGACACTGCCCACCGAGCCACAAGCTTTGGCTTCTAAACTACTTTCTGTCCAATCCAAAGGCATCTTTGTGCGCATTATTATACTATATGTCAGCCTGTATTATTGTCCTTTCGACTACATTATTAGTAGGGTCTTGTCTGTATTATTGTCCTTTTAACTAGTGTGCTCGTGATATGGATTGAGCCTCGGGGAGCCTTCCATGTCACTTTATGTCAAGGGTCTCGTGACAGGACAAAAGTAAGATAAGAATGCAATGGGGCCCCTTGTGCACCCGGTTCTTATCCCTTCGTCCTCCACTCTATAAAAACCCTTACTATCAACTCTTGCAAGGCATCAGTCGTTCACTGAAGTCTTACTTGAGTTCAAAGTAGTTTGAAGTCCTGTAAGTTCTACTTTTAATACAAGTCTGTATATTTTCTATAGTTCTTTTATACCTATCTTGTATTTGATTTGAAGTACCTATTTTATTTGAAGTACGCTTTTTTTTTGGTATCAGAGCATTATACTCGGGCACTTCTGTTGATCACTAATGCAAAGTGGTTTCAATCAACTACAACGAAGCCAGATGCGTTATATTCATCTTGGTGTTCTTCAAGTACGTAATCAAACTCTACATCGACATGAAGAAGGTACCTTGGCTCTTATTCTCTTCCGAGACAACAGATGGCAAGATGATTGGGCAATCATTGCTACTATGGAAGTAGATTTGACACGGGGAAGTCAACTAATATATGTTATTCCTGATATTATGACGACAATAGGTGACTTTTTCAGGAATATTCAATTATCCATATTAACTCGTGGATATGATTAATGGCGAAATGGTGAAGCAAATTTATTAATGACAAGAGGTCTTATTGGGCGACTTTCCAATACGCCGAATGTTGCCTTTGCATACGAAGTACAAGGAGTCGTTGATTATCTCACTAGCCATGGTGTACATGCACTTCTAGGCAGGCGTTATTCAACAGAACAACTACGAGGCATGGACTGGGTAATTCGACCAACACAAGTCATAATTCCTATGCAACCTTCAGAGGTGAGTAGTCGTAACCTATTGGATGGAAGAATATCTTTCAGCTTCTTTCTTCACCGCAGAGAAAACATCTGCACTTCTTATTTTTAATAAGATCCTTACGGCGTTAAATCCGAGCATGGGAAGGATGAGGTTTGCCTCGAAAGGTTCTGGATTTATGGATACCTATTCGTTTATCAGGTCGTTTATAGTAACCAAGAATAGGTATATTACTGCAGAAGGATAAATCTTTCAGAGCTCGTTTGAAAGCAGCATCTTTGCATTCATTTTCCAGATATATGTAAGTAAATAAGATTTGAGGGAAAACTCCTACAGTATTGCCTTGATACTGATTTTGGAATGCTTGCTTAATACGACTTCTGAGATCTCCTGGCATTTTAGCCCATAATTTTTCAAAATATTCTGGAGAAGTAAATAATCGTCCTGTTTTTGCTGAAATACGGAGGTAGTTAGTAAGGAAGGATAATATATCCTTCAAATTGTTGCAAGTTAAGCGCTCTAAATCCTTATAAGCCTCATCTTGCATATGTGTAGATCCTTGGAAGGGATCTTCTAATTTGAAAACCATTCGAATCTGTGATAATATTTTTTGCATACCTCCTGCCCCATCAGCTTTGTTGAGAAGAAGTTGATATTCTTCAGGAAAACTCATACGCCATTGTATCCAGGCTAATTTTTCATCTTCCCCTAATAAATTTTCAATAAATTCCACCTTGGTTTGGGCATCTGTGAAATTTTAAAGAGATACCAAATTTTTGGTAATAGATTCCCATCGCATAAATACTTCGTCAAAAAGACCAAGTTGAGTTGGAATAATGAATATGGCACCAGTTTGGTGGAATGCTGAAGGTAAGTTCTACCATTCATTGTGTTCTCTTCGCTTGAACCGACCACCATGATATCCTTCAAATGTTGGACGGGAGCTTGGTCCTGCTTCTAAATTTGTCGCGGGGGATAATTGGAAGGTCCCATGGTGGTATCAGGAGGAGGGCGGTAATTAGAAACTGCCAAAAAAGAATATATATGTTCAGTGCATTGTGCTAACTGTGGGTACTCCAATTCCCATCTGTCTTCTGGTGATTCTTTTGCTACTGCCAGGAATTCATCATAATTGGAATATTCATATTCAGCATACTCATCGTCTCTGGCAAAAGTGATGCAACAACCTTCTGATCCCATAATTAAGCCCATGGACTGAGGTACAGTGGCCCCTAGGCTTGTATCCTCTGCATGGTTTAATTGGGACAGAAAATTATTGATCAAGGAGTCAACTTCTGTTCGTACTTGTTGTCTTGCTGGTTGTATCTGATTTGATGATTGCGGCTTTTCTTTGGGTAATAACTTTTGAAAAATGTCATCAGGGGCTATTTCCTCCTTTTCTTTTGGTGTTGATTTGGATGAGAAATAAGTATCATCTTCATCATCCGAATCACCCCATGATGGTTTTATGAGATTCATATCCCATTCTGGTTGTTCTAGTGGTGTATATCGAACATAATAGTCAAATTTACCGCTTGGCTGCCTAAGAGTGTCCCAGACTTCCTTTCGGTGTCCAGACTCTTCGTCTTGTACCAAGACAAAAATGATGTGTTCACGTAACTCTTCCTCATCTTTATCATCATATTCCACAGGAGTAGTCACTGCTGTAGAGTAATTATGAAAGCTGACAGATATTCTTCCATCCAATAGGTTACGACTACTCACCTCTGAAGGTTGCATAGGAATTATGACTTGTGTTGGTCGAATTACCCAGTCCATGCCTCGTAGTTGTTACATTGAATACTTTGCTGAAGTGCATGTACACCATGGCTAGTGAGGTAATCAATGACTCCTTGTACTTCGTATGCAAAGGCAACATTGGGCGTATTGGAAAGTCGCCCAATAAGACCTCTTGTCATTAATAAATTTGCTTCACCATTTCGCCATGAATCTTATCCACGAGTTAATATGGATAATTGAATATTCCTGAATAAGTCACCTATTGTCATCATAATATCTGGAATAACATATATTAGTTGACTTCCCCGTGTCAAATCTACTTCCATAGTAGCAATGATTGCCCTATCATCTTGCCATCTGTTGTCTCGGAAGAGAATAAGAGCCAAGGTACCTTCTTCATGTCGATGTAGAGTTTGAATACGTACTTGAAGAACACCAAGATGAATATAATGCATCTGGCTTCATTGTACTTGGTTGAAACTTTCTTCTTGAATAAAAGACCGGTCAACTTGATTGGAGGTACATAAGATTGGTTTCTCAGATCTATGCATGTAGACTCGATGATGTTGTTAGTGCAGTAGGCACCTAAGTCGAACCTGAGTTTTGATTATAGCAAACGATACAAAGTTAAGCTCATGTTGTTATCTCACGAGCTGAATCGAGTGTGCAGAAAATTGCTATAGCTGGAAGCTGAAGGCTGGCGACACCCGGAGGAAGCCGCGGTGGTCGGGCAACACTCATGTGACTTCGGAGGGAAGGAGAATCGAGGGAAGGCCTACAAAGCAACACGTAGTATCGAGGTAAGCTCGTGTGCGGTGTAAAGCGTATAAGGTCAGATCCTCCTTACGGGGATGATCTTAAGCCGATCCGACCCAAGACATCTCATAGGTGGTCTAGGTCGAGATCGGACGGTCGGAGGCCGTCGAAATAATGTTTTCTTTGAGCTAACTCTTGCCTCGCAGCCTAGCATCACCGACCGCAACTTGAGGACTCGATCGCCGCCACTCGGGATGACTACGGTAGCACTGATCGATGGGAGCCGCCATCACGATTGATGATGGCCATCACCGACCGGGATGGTCAATGATCAGCCTCGAGTAGTCAAGAGTTATCACCATTTTTCAAGGGGTTTTGTGCCCATTTGTGATTGACTGAAGACCCATTCGATGAGGGGCTTAAAGGCTATAAAAGGAGGGTCAAACCTAGGGTTTTTCATCAATTAAAAAGCTTCCAAGTGCTTTCGATACGCTCCGACTCTCCGACATCCCTACGACGAAGCGCTGCCGAGACGACGACTAGAGCTTCAACCTCCAACCTTTAAAGTCGTCGGTAACGAAAGTTCTAAAGTGTATTTCAGTTTATTTCTTTTAGTAAAGCTTTAAATCATATCAAGGAGAGGGGGAGTGTCCCTCTACCTTGAGTCTTTATCGAGTTTTGTATTCGTTTAACTCCTATCTCCAACGAGGAGGAGTTTGGTTAGTATTTTGCCCTCCGTGCGTGGTCAAGGACCACTAGGGCCTTGGAGTAGTAGTCGTAGGCTACGAACCAAGTAAAAACCCTTGTGTTTTTATTTATTGTTATCTTTCCACTGTGTTTTACTCGTACCTTAACGAACGATTACGAAAAAGTTTTTATCGCTATTCACCCACCCCCCCCCCCCCCGCCTCTAGCGAACCGCATCGATCTAACAATTGGTATCAGAGCCGGGGGTTGCTAAGATTTGGTGAAACCACCAATCTAGCCATTTTTCACAGATTTATTTTTCTTTTATTTCTGTTTATTTCAGATTTATTTTGCTTTGTTAAATTTATTCCCGCACTACTAATCCAAGACGCGAGTCTTGGTACTTTTTGTGTGTTTTTGTCGTTGCTAGTTTTTTTTCCTTCGTCTCCTTGTGTTCTTTGTTCTAATGGCCCATCTCGAAGGGTTTAGCACTGTCCGACCTCCATTTTACAATGGAGATGACTTCCGTTATTGGAAGGGTCGGATGGAATGCTTTCTTAAAACCCAAATCGAGATGTGGATCATAATCCAAACGGGTTTCACACTTCCGACTAATGAAGTGGGTGACTCCTTGGATTATGACCAATGGACCATTGCGACAAAAAAACAAGTCGAAGCCGACGCTAAGGCAACGCAAATCCTTCAATGCGGCCTATCCAAGGAGGAGCTAAATCGCGTCGGCCCCTTCATAAGCGCAAAAGATCTTTGGACAAAACTAGTGGAGCTACACGAAGGGACCGATGAAGCCAAGGTATGTAAGCGCGACCTTTTGTTCAATAAATTGTATAATCTAAAAATGCAGGAACACAAGTCCGCGACAGAACTTCACGCCCGAGTCCAGGACATAGTCAACAATCTACACGCAATCGGGCAAAAGGTCGAAAACCGCGACCTTATAAGGTATGTCCTAAACTCTTTTCCGAGGACTACCTTATGGGCATCCATGGTCGATGCCTATAAGGTCTCCAAGGACCTTTCTAAAATTAGGTTAGATGAACTCTTTTCGGATTTTGAACTTCATGAGCAGTCTAACTCGGAGCCCGAGAGGGGTATAGCCTTGTTTGCAGGTTCAAAGAAGAAGAAAATCGCAAGCAAGCCACCACCAACCAAGGAGGAAGACGAGTCCGAAGAAGAAGTTGACTGCCGAACTAATGAACCTAGCTCGAAGGATAGCCAAGGGACGAAAGCGAACCACGACTCGACCCAACCAAGGTAAGCCTAAAAGTTCCAATATTAGGTGTTATGAGTGCAATAGGTTTGGACATATCAAGTCCGAGTGCCCCAAGCTCAACCACCAAGCACCTAAGCACAAGAAGGCCCTCAATGCGACATGGGAAGAAGCGTCATCCGAAGAAGATGAAGACCACATCTTCATGGCGAAATCAATTGAGTCGGACACGGAGACCGAGCCTGAACTTGAGTCAGAACCTGAGGATGACTCGGACTACGAAGCTACCTTCAAGTTAAGCCACGGATACGCATCCGGTTCAAAAGATACCCTTAAAGTAAGTCGAACTTTATTTAATACTTTACATAATACGGTTAGGTTTTTGTCTAAGAAGTTAGCTAAGTCCGAGTCCAAGGTCGAGACCCTTGTTGAGGAGGTTAAACTCCTCAAACACGAGGTTTCCCTAACCTCTTCGACTAGTCGAGTTCAAGAGAAGGACTCAACTCGAGTTGAAAAGCTCGAAGTTGAGAACTCTCTCTTGAAAAGTCAAGTCGAAGATCTTAGGAACACGTTGGAAAGGTTAACTTCGGGATCCAAAGGACTTGACCTCCTACTTGGATCTCAAAGGGCCGTGTACAACAAGGTTGTTGGTATGTCGCTTCGGAGGCTCATTGGCTCCCATGTCCCCGGATTAAAATTTTCACTAATGAAAGGATTAATCCGGATGGGATGAGATTCCTTAGCAACACCATTTCGTCGTCGTGCTAACAACTTGAGTGGTCGCTCGAACAAACTAGTTGTTCAAGCAACTCTACTCTTCTAGTTGATTAGCCGCGGAAGAGACGACGGACGGATCGCCGGTTTTTGTGTTTGTCTTCGGGGTCCATGATTATACAATATATTTGCACACACACACATGCATAATCAAAACAAATAAGAACATGCTCAGATCTGTACATAAAGTTAAAATAACTTTATACCTCACGATCTTCTACCGTATGTCCTATCCTTCTCGTGGACGACGTGTGGACGAAGATCCTCCACGAGTAGAAGCCTTCTAGATCGAGTTCTCCTCTACCTTGTCCGCTGCGAACAAAGAGAAAAACCAACAATACCTTTCCTATCTAGAACCGGCCACCAAGCTAGGAAGTTTGATGCAACCGCCGGCCAAGGAATGGATGAAGATCTACCACGAAAACAAGAGGGAGCCGCACCACCTTTGGGAATTGGAGGAAGATGATCTTGCCGGCCACCAAAGAGAGGAGAACCGCCGGCAAAGGAAGAAGAGAGTGGCTAAGATGAAGGGCGCCAGCCAAGGAAAGCTTAAATGAATTGGGCGCCGGCAACAATGTTGAATGAAGATGGTTGCCGCCCAACCTAGCTCCAAACCCTAGCCGCCCAACTCTTTCCAAACCCTAATCCCTATTCCAAATCTTGTATCTTGCCGCCCAACCCTAAGCCCTTATTTATAGAATTTAGGAGAAAGTTGGTTAGCCAAAATTATAGGAACTAACTCCTATATTCTTGCCGCCCAACCCCTAACTCCTTTAAGGTTTGTTGCCGCCCAACCTATGGATGAGCCAAACCCTAATTCTAGAATTTAGGCTTAAGCCTCCTCTAATCTCCACCGTCGGATCTAGGGATTTAATCTCCACCGTCGGATCTAGGATTTTATCCCAACCGTCGGATCTAGGATTTCATCCCAACCGTAGGATCTAGGATTTCATCCCAACCGTCGGATCTAGGATTTCATCCCAACCGTCGGATCTAGGATTTCATCCCAACCGTCGGATCTAGGATTTCATCCTAACCGTCGATTCTAGGGTTTCATCCTAACCATCGGATCTATGGATTTAATCCAACCGTTGGTTCTAGGGTTTCATCCCAACCATCGGATCTATGGATTCAATCCAACCGTTGGTTCTTGGTTTTGTTTTACATTCTTGGATATAGACTTCACAAGGATTATAATAGGCTACGATAGGGACCATAAGGAGGAGTTGGGTCTTGGCCACCCGATGGATCGGAACCACACAATCTTGATCCATCAATGATGTTCCATTCCACTAGAGAATCATCATTGAACTACCTCACCAACCCCCATAAATTAATATGGGCTCCATATATTATTTGTAAATTAATCTCCCCGTGTTTAAGATATCGAATGTCCGTCAATTAATTGATTTACTGACCATCAATTAATTAACATCTAACTCCTCGAGTAGTACCACTCAACCTTATCATCATGTTGACTAAGTCAACCAGCTGGGTTTACATGATGAACCTTATGAGCTCCTCAAGGGGACATCATCAACCTAATATATAGGACACGGTTTCCTCCTATAATCAACGGCACACCATGTAAATAATATTATTTCCCAACTTACCGGGCTTATTGATTTAATCCATTTAAATCTCACCCACTGGTAAATCAAAGAAATAAATACTAAGTACATGTGTCCGTTATTATATCGGGATTAAGAGTATGTACAACATAATATCCGAGGTCCGATTCAATTATGTAGTCAGCACTAAATTGAATCACCTCTATGTCGGTCCTGCTCAATACACCTAAGTGTACTAGTGTAACTCTATGTTCAAGATAAAACAATACCAAGCTACACTACAACCATGCCAATGGTTTGTCCAAAACCATCTTGGTTGTGAGGCTTTACTTATATTTTACAAGGGACTGATAACATGATCTTCTGTGCCACACCAAGCACCATGTTATCTACAATGTAAAATATTAGACAATATGCACACATATATAATGAATATATAAAATGCAAACAATGATCATGTGATTCTTATTTCAAAATAAAATGTTCATACAAAAAGAGCTAGGCTTTCAGTATACATTCCAACAATCTCCCACTTATACTAAAAGACTATGCCGTCATCTCTCTGCCATACATCTGATCCCCATGTCCTCCACATGCCTATCAAACGCTTTCGCTGGAAGGGCCTTAGTGAATGGATCCGCCAGGTTATCCTCTGATGCAATCTTGGCGACAACAACTTCCCCTCGCTTTACGATCTCTCGTATAAGGTGGTACTTGCGCTCTATGTGTTTACTCGCCTTATGGGCTTGTGGTTCCTTCGAGTTTGCAACTGCACCACTATTATCACAATAAATTTTGATAGTTCTGGGCAAACCAGGAATCACATCCAAGTCCATCAAGAAGTTCCTGAGCCATACAGCTTCCTTGGCTTCCTCAGAGGCTGCCATATACTCAGCTTCTATGGTAGAGTCCGCCACGCATTTCTGCTTGACACTCCTCCATACTATGGCTCCACCTCCAAAAGTAAACACAAACCCCGAGGTTGACTTACTCTTGTCCCTATCTGATTGGAAATCCGAATCCGTGTAACCCACAGGGACTAATTGATCTGCCTAGTAAACCAGCATATAATCCCTAGTCCTTCTCAGGTACTTCAATATATACTTTACCGCAGTCCAATGTCCCTGTCCAGGATTACTCTGATATCTGCTAACCATGCCCACGGCAAAGCAGATATCCGGTCTCATACATAGCATCGAATACATAAGGCTTCCTACTGCCGAAGCATAAGGAACCGCCTTCATCTCCTCTATCTCCTTTGATGTTTTGGGACACATCTCTTTAGATAAAGGAACTCCATGCCTAAAAGGTAGAAAACCTTTCTTGGAGTTCTGCATGCTAAAACGAGCAAGGATAGTGTCAACATATGAAGCTTGAGATAAGCACAACATCCTTTTCTTGCGATCCCTTATAACTTTGATCCCAAGGATGTGTCCCACTTCTCCCAAGTCCTTCATGTCAAACTTATTGGACAACCATACCCTTACGTCTGATAACACTTTGATATTGTTGCCAACTAACAAAATGTCATCTACGTATAGTACAAGAAACACCACTACGTTTCCGTCACATCTCTTGTATACACAAGGTTCATCCGGACTTTGAATAAATCCATATGACTGGATTACCTCATCAAAGTGGATGTTCCAAGATCTAGAAGCTTGCTTCAATCCATAAATGGACCGATTAAGCTTACATACAAGATGCTCTTTGCCTTTAGCAATGAATCCCTCTGGTTGCCGCATATAGATGTTCTCCTCAAGACTTCCGTTAAGGAAAGCTGTCTTGACATCCATCTGCCAAATCTGATAATCCATATGAGCAGCTATAGATAAGTGAATCCGGATAGACTTAAGCATAGCTACCAGCGAAAAGGTCTCCTCATAATCGATACCCTCTTTCTGAGTATACCCTTTCGCAACAAGCCTAGCTTTGAAGGTTTCAACCTTCCCGTCTACTCCTCTCTTTCTCTTGTAGATCCACTTGCATCCAATGGTTTTTACACCATCGGGTGGCTCTACTAGGTCCCAGACCTGATTAGAATCCATAGATTCTATCTCTGAATTCATCGCTTTTTGCCAAGATACTGCATCTCTATCTTGGATTGCCTCGTCATATGTCCAGGGATCAGGTTCATGTTCACCAGGGACTAAGTCCGAAGACTCTCCCAAAAACATGAATCTGTCGGGTTGTCTTACAACCCTCCCACTACGACGAGGTGCCTCCTGTGTATGCTCTATGACACGCGGTGCAGTGACTTGTGGTGTGTCCTCTTGTACCGGTGGTACTGAAGTTGGGACTTCCCCTGTCAACTCCTCAAGAACAATCCTACTCGTGGGCTTGTGGTTCATCACATAGTCCTCCTCTAGAAATCTGGCATTCGTACTCACGATCACCTTCTGATCTCTAGGACTATAGAATAAACCACCCTTCGTTCCCTTAGGGTAGCCAACAAACAAGCGCACTTCTGTACGAGATTCCAACTTACCAGCATCTCCCTTCAGCACATGTGCTGTACTACCCCAAATCCGAATATGTCTTAAACTAGGCTTTCGCCCAGTCCACAACTCTGTGGGAGTAGAGGGTACTGACTTAGATGGAACCAAGTTCAGAATGTGTCTTTCTTGTTTCGAGCAAACCCCGTAATCGAATCGTAACTCAGAATAACTCATCATCGATCTAACCATCTCCATAAGAGTCCTATTCCTTCGCTCCGCTACACCATTCTGCTGGGGTGTGCCAGGTGCAGACAATTGGGATTGAATCCTAGCCTCTGATAAGTAACTCCT
Source organism: Wurfbainia villosa (assembly GCA_025175895.1). Taxonomy (NCBI): domain Eukaryota; kingdom Viridiplantae; phylum Streptophyta; class Magnoliopsida; order Zingiberales; family Zingiberaceae; genus Wurfbainia; species Wurfbainia villosa. The sequence goes on from CM045997.1 coordinate 87,593,475, forward strand.
AAACTCTCCCAAGAGGTACTCGCCACCACGATCAGATCATAATGTCTTGATACTTTTACCTTGACGGTTCTCCACATCAGCCTTGAATTCTTTGAACCTGTCAAAGCATTCAGACTTGCGGCGCATCAAGTAAATGTATCCATATCTTGAATAATCGTCTATAAAAGAGACGAAATATTCAAAACCACCTTTTGCCTGGATAGTCATAGGACCGCACAAATCAGAATGAACCAGTTCTAACACATCTTTGGCTCTATACCCCTTGGCCTTAAAAGGCCTCTTGGTCATTTTACCTTCCAAGCATGATTCGCAGGTTGGGAGATCCTCCACCACTAATGAACCTAAAAGTCCATCAGCTATCAACCTTTGAATTCTACTTAGGTTAATATGACCAAGCCTTAGATGCCAGAGATATGTTTGGTTTATTTGCGAAGGTTCTTTTCTCTTATTAGATTTAGAAGATGAGCTATTTATTTCTATTTGCATCGTGGGAGTTTTTTGATTCAAGAGTATATAAATTGCCAACCAATGTACCAGAACAGATAATCTCCCTATTCCTTTTTATAACAACTCTGTCATTAAAAGAAACAGAATACCCATCCAAAAACAATTTAGAAACTGAAATTAAATTCTTTCTAAAAGTAGGTACATAAAGACAATTTCTTAAAACCAAAACTTTATTCCTATCAAAAGATAAATAAATGTCTCCCACTGCAATAGCCGCCACCTTTGAAGCATTGCCCATGTAGACGGTAACCTCTCCCTCAGCTAGTCGTCGGGTTTCCTGGAACCCCTGCAAAGTATTGCAGACATGATCAGTGGCTCCTGTATCTACACACAGTCTTGGTAGATAACACCGCTAAACATGTTTCAACAACTAAACAAGAAGATATACCATTGTTCTTTCGGCGAGGACAGTCCGCCTTCCAATGTTCAGTCTGCTTGCGAGTGAAGCACTTGCCTTTCGGCTTCTTCACTCCTGCCTGGGGTCCCATGCCACTTTCTTCGCTCTACCTTGCTTCTTCTTCTTCTTACCTTTCGGTTTAGAGGAAGAAACCTTCTGAGCGACCATGGCTTGAGAACTCGACGAAAAAAGCCCTCTACACGGAGTTACGGAAGCTCCGCCAACGAATACAACCTCTTGTTCATGTTGTAGTTGAGGCGGAACTGCTCAAAACTCCTAGGCAGAGACTGGAGAATGATATCGACCTGGGTTTCCCCATCGATCTCAGCTCCGAGGACTTCCATCTCATTAAGATGAGCCATCATCTTGAGAACATGGTCCCTTACGGGTGTTCCCTCGACCATGGTGGTCGTCATCAAGTTTCTCATTGCCTCCTGCCTAGCCGCCCTACTCTGATGTCGGAAAAGTTCCTTGAGATTGAACATCATGTCATAAGCTGTGGCTATGGCCTGATGCTGATGTTGCAGCACATTGGACATAGATGCCAAAATGTAACACCGCGCCATCTCATCTGTCTTAACCCATTTCTTATAATGTTCTTTCTCCTTTTCATCAGAGTCATCGGTGGGCTTAGGAGGACAGACCTCGAAGAGTACAAATTTGTACTCCTCCGCAGTTAAGACAATATCCAGGTTTCTTTTCCAATCAATGTAGTTTGGACCAGTAAGTTTGTTTTATTTTAAAATCACAGCAAGTGGGTTGAAAGCCATTTGAAAATCCTAAAAATCACAATGATAAAAAAATATCAGATTTCAAATAATATTGATTCCTCAAAACAATAAAATCCCGAAATCAACCAACACCTCAAAACACCGAGAATATCGCATGCCACGATAGTGTGGACGTATACGAATTCTACATTTGTAAGAGGAGGTTTTACCCATTAATTTTATTATCTTGTCAACCTTACTTTTTGACAAATAAAATTAATAGTTGGTTCCTCTTTAGCCCTACAAATAAAAGTAGTGACTATGGGAGGATACTTTTTATTTGCATCTAAGTGTGCACCATTACACGATACTAAGGGAATTATTTAGAATTATGTGCCTTACCGATGGGGAAGTACACACGCTCCTAAATAATTTCCTATAACCATTATTTGACCTAGTGATCCGCAAACAAACCCATCCGATGGGGAGGAAGGCACTCAGAGCCAACGCGCAAGTTTGTTGCATCACACGTCAAATTGTAATGGAGGCCGCGGGAATTAATTAAAATGTCCCTCTCCCACTTAGTAAATTGGAATCGAGGAATTTTAAAACAAACACAACATGCATATAAAACAAATAAGCAATAAATATGGAAAAATCAGAATTTTTCCAACTATTATGGCATTGTTCTCCAATACGCATCCCGTCGTGTCGCCACCTCGTCCGCTCCATCTTTTCCCGTGCGCAAGTCACCAAAGAGTTCCGAGCCGAGATAAATCATATTAATTTATATCCATCGATCCTATACTCCACGAAGGAGTGTACAAATAATCTAGATCGAAAGTAAACTAAAATGAGCGGCTAAACAATGCCGTATTTAATTACAAAAATTAAATACTAATCTAGCCTCGTCAACCCCGAGGATTCAAATAATAAATTTTTACACACATCCATTCACATACAAACACATGGCCATAATAGTCGGATCTTATGCCTGCAACCAAAGAGTAAAACTACGCATATCCTACTATTATCTGGCACATATAATATATGAAAAATGCATAAAAATTAACCGAATCCAAAACACACAAAACCGGAAACCGTGGCTCTGATACCAATTGTTGGTATGTCGCTTCGGAGGCTCATTGGCTCCCATGTCCCCGGATTAAAATTTTCACTAATGAAAGGATTAATCCGGATGGGATGAGCTTCCTTAGCAACACCATTTCGTCGTCGTGCTAACAACTTGAGTGGTCACTCGAACAAACTAGTTGTTCAAGCAACTCTACTCTTCTAGTTGATTAGCCGCGGAAGAGACGACGGACGGATCGCCAGTTTTTGTGTTTGTCTTCGGGGTCCATGATTATACAATATATTTGCACACACACACATGCATAATCAAAACAAATAATAACATGCTCAGATCTGTACATAAAGTTAAAATAACTTTATACCTCACGATCTTCTACCGTATGTCCTATCCTTCTCGTGGACGACGTGTGGACGAAGATCCTCCACGAGTAGAAACCTTCTAGATCGAGTTCTCCTCTACCTTGTCCGCTGCGAACAAAGAGAAAAACCAACAATACCTTTCCTATCTAGAACCGGCCACCAAGCTAAGAAGTTTGATGCAACCGCCGGCCAAGGAATGGATTAAGATGCGCCGGCCACCAAAACAAGAGGAGCCGCCGGCCACCTTTGGGAATTGGAGGAAGATGATCTTGCCGGCCGCCAATGAGAGGAGAACCGCCGGCAAAGGAAGAAGAGAGTGGCTAAGATGAAGGGCGCCGGCCAAGGAAAGCTTAAATGAATTGGGCGCCGGCAACAATGTTGAATGAAGATGGTTGCCGCCCAACCTAGCTCCAAACCCTAGCCGCCCAACTCTTTCCAAACCCTAATCCCTATTCCAAATCTTGTATCTTGCCACCCAACCCTAAGCCCTTATTTATAGAATTTAGGAGAAAGTTGGTTAGCCAAAATTATAGGAACTAACTCCTATATTCTTGCCGCCCAACCCCTAACTCCTTTAAGGTTTGTTGCCGCCCAACCTATGGATGAACCAAACCCTAATTCTAGAATTTAGGCTTAAGCCTCCTCTAATCTCCACCGTCGGATCTAGGGATTTAATCTCCACCGTCGGATCTAGGATTTTATCCCAACCGTCGGATCTAGGATTTCATCCCAACCGTAGGATCTAGGATTTCATCCCAACCGTCGGATCTAGGATTTCATCCCAACCGTCGGATCTAGGATTTCATCCCAACCGTCGGATCTAGGATTTCATCCTAACCGTCGATTCTAGGGTTTCATCCTAACCATCGGATCTATGGATTTAATCCAACCGTTGGTTCTAGGGTTTCATCCCAACCATCGGATCTATGGATTCAATCCAACCGTTGGTTCTTGGTTTTGTTTTACATTCTTGGATCTAGACTTCACAAGGATTATAATAGGCTACGATAGGGACCATAAGGAGGAGTTGGGTCTTGGCCACCCGATGGATCGGAACCACACAATCTTGATCCATCAATGATGTTTCATTCCACTAGAGGATCATCATTGAACTACCTCACCAACCCCCATAAATTAATATGGGCTCCATATATTATTTGTACATTAATCTCCCCATGTTTAAGATATCGAATGTCCATCAATTAATTGATTTACTGACCATCAATTAATTAACATCTAACTCCTCGAGTAGTACCACTCAACCTTATCATCATGTTGACTAAGTCAACCAGCTGGGTTTACATGATGAACCTTATGAGCTCCTCAAGGGGACATCATCAACCCAATATATAGGACACAGTTTCCTCCTATAATCAACGGCACACCATGTAAATAATATTATTTCCCAACTTACCGGGCTTATTGATTTAATCCATTTAAATCTCACCCACTGGTAAATCAAAGAAATAATTACTAAGTACATGTGTCCGTTATTATATCGGGATTAAGAGTATGTACAACATAATATCCGAGGTCCGATTCAATTATGTAGTCAGCACTAAATTGAATCACCTCTATGTCGGTCCTGCTCAATACACCTAAGTGTACTAGTGTAACTCTATGTTCAAGATAAAACAATACCAAGCTACACTACAACCATGCCAATGGTTTGTCCAAAACCATCTTGGTTGTGAGCCTTTACTTATATTTTACAAGGGACTGATAACATGATCTTCTGTGCCACACCAAGCACCATGTTATCTACAATGTAAAATATTAGACAATATGCACACATATATAATGAATATATAAAATGCAAACAATGATCATGTGATTCTTATTTCAAAATAAAATGTTCATACAAAAAGAGCTAGGCTTTCAGTATACATTCCAACAAAGGTTGGACTAGGATTTAACTCAAACACGACTAATAGGTTGTATATGTCGATTGTAAGTCGACATAGGAAACATGTCCAAGCATGGGTCCCTAAGAACCTTTTGATTTCAACTCTAGGATCCAACCCGTACTGGATTCCCAAGCACCAAATCCACTATGTGGATAGACCGAACCGATTCAACGGTCTAGGGGGAGCCAGTACAAAACATGTTTGTGCTTTAACTTAGAAATTGCATGTTTTAACTTAGAATGTTTGTGCTTTAACTTAGAAATTGCATGTTTTAACTTAGAATGTTTGTGCTTTAACTTAGAAATTGCATGCTTTAACTTAGAAAGTTTGTACTTTAAAACTTGTGAACTCACTTAGAACATGAACATAATCAACTTCGAAAAGATTGAGCCTCGGGTAGCCTCTTTTCAAAAACATAACCAACTAAAATTCTTCGAAAAGATTCAGCCTTGGGGAGCCTCTTTTCAAAAACATAACCAACTTCAAAAAGATTGAGCCTCGGGGAGCCTCTTTTCAAAAACATAACCAACTAAAATTCTTCGAAAAGATTGAGCCTCGGGGAGCCTCTTTTCAAAAATAACCAGTTAGACTAGGAAATAATCTTAGGTGAGTCAAGTCATCATTTTCTTGAACATGGCTTTGTCTAAGGATGTGGTCGATGATCCGATAAAAGATGGCCCCTGTGCCTCGCCACGACCTGGAAGCCATGATCTTGAAAAGGTAAACTTGACAAGCCTAGGGTCAAATCCAAATCTAACATAAAATTACTTGAACCTAAATACACTTAATCAACTTAATTGGAAATCATCTCACAAAAAACACATAAGTATAACATGCTTGATCATATAGACACAGGTGAGATGACCTATGTTTAACAACTTACAACCAATTTTTTTTTTTTTAAAAAAAAAACTAACATCCAATCCAACCACCTCGTGTGTAGGATCAATGGATGTTGGACAGCGGTTGCTCCCGACACATGACCGGGGATCAACTCAAATTCACAAAGCTTCGATTCAAATGACAAGGATCGATAGCCTTTGGGAATAACGGCAAGCTCAAAATCATCGGATCAGGTGATATCGAGCTTAACTCGAATTTTGTTATTAAAAATGTATTACTTGTAGAGAATTTTGAATATAACCTGCTTAGCGTAAGCCAATTATGTGACAATAACTATAAGGTCGTATTTTTAGAAAATGAATGTGTAATTAAAACAAATAAAACAGCTAAAACAATACTCAAAGGAACTAGGACAAATAACATTTATACAATTAACTTAATCAAATCCTCAGCCAAATGTCTTATGACAAAGGAAGAGGAATCATGGTTGTGGCACTGACGACTCGGTCACTCGCACCCAAGACTCGTCCACAAGATGAGTCAGAGTGGCTTAGTCAGAGGCTTACCCAACCTCAACAATTTGGTTAATAAAATCTGTAATGCTTGTCAACAAGGAAAACAACCTAGGACACAACACAAGTTAACTAACCAGAGCAGAACCTCAAGTGTACTTGAGCTCCGCATATGGATCTATTCGATTCACATGGAGCCAAGTCACTCAATAGAAGTCAATATTGCTTAGTCATAATTGATGACTACTCGAGTTTACAGGTTAGGTTCATTAAACATAAAATTTATACACTATATCAATTAATCAATCTATTCAAATTAATCGAGATTCAAAAAGACCTTAAGGTTAAATGACTTTGAATCGATCATGGTGGTGAATTCGAAAATCAAAGGTTCACCGACTTCTTTATCCTAAACGGATACCAACATGAATTCTCTTGCCCTAGGACCCCTCAACAAAATGGCCTAGTGGAGCGGAAAAACCGAACTCTACAAGAAGCCGCTATTACCATGTTGAACGAATCGACCTACCCAATAGATTTTGGGCAAGCCGTGAGTACGACATGCTATGTCCAAAATAGGATCCTTATGGTAAAAAGGCACCTTAAGACCTCATACGAGATTTATCACGATAAAATACCTAACATCAAGTACTTTAGGGTATTTGGGTGTAAGGTACATATCCTAAACACTAAGGATTACCTAGGGAAATTTACATCCAAAACCACGACCGGAATCTTTCTAGGATACTCGACTACAAGTCGAGCTTATAGAGTATATAACCATGACACCCTTAGAGTCGAGGAGACTATCAATGTAGTATTTGATGAAGGACATGAACCTACAAAACCCCCAGCAACCCCAATGAGCGAGCCGATTCATACTAGACCTAACTCTGATCCGGAGATCAGGTCTAGTGTTAATCCTAACCTAAGTCAACCAAGTCACTCTATTGATCAAGTGATAGATGACTCCAACCAAACTAGTGTTCAACCAAGTCACCCCATTGATCAAGCATTAAGTGACACAAACCCAACCCAATCTAGGATTCAGACTAACCACCCTATCGATCAAGTGATAGGAGATCCTAATCTCGGAGTTCGAACTAGAGCTTCCTATAGGAACCTTAGTCAAATTTCCTTAATTTCAAAAATAGAACCCAAATCAATTGAACAAGCTCTTCTTGATCCCGATTGGATTATTGCAATGCAAGAAGAGCTAGCTCAATTTACTAGGAATGAAGTGTGGGAATTAGTACCACCACCTAAAGATAAAATGATAATTGGAACAAGGTGGGCGTTTCGAAATAAGCTTGATGATAAAGGTGAAGTAGTTAGAAACAAGGCTAGGTTAGTCGCCAAAGGGTTTAGTCAAGTCGAAGGCTTAGATTACGACGAAACCTATGCCCCAGTAGCTAGACTCGAATCCATTCGAATGTTGCTAGCTTATGCCGCACATCGAGGATTTAAGCTATTTCAAATGGATGTTAAGTCAGCATTCCTAAATGGATACATTAAAGAAGAAGTTTATGTTAGCCAACCCCCCGGATTCGAAAATCTAGATAAACCCGACCATGTTCTAAAACTTAAGAAAGCTCTCTATGGACTTAAACAAGCTCCTCGAGCTTGGTACGAGAGACTTTCAATCCATCTTAAGTCAAAAGGGTTTAACCAAGGCTTAGTTGACCCAACTCTCTTCGTAAAAACCTTAGGTAAAGAAATATTCATAGCTCAATATTACGTAGACGATATAATTTTTGGAACCTCTAACTCAGCCTTACTAAACGAGTTCATTTCACTCATGGAAAGTGTGTTCGAAATGAACTTGGTAGGCGAGTTAAGTTTCTTTTTAGGTCTACAAATTAAACAAACTAAGGATGGTATATACCTATATCAACAAAAATACACTAAGGAGTTAATTAAAAGATTTGGAATGCAAGACGCTAAGGTAATAAACACCCCAATGGCGATTAACGTTAACATAGGAGAAGACCTAGAAAGTAAGACCATTGACTTAAAGTACTATAGGAGCGTGATAGGAAGTCTCCTATACTTAACTGTGAGTCGACCCGACATCCTATTCACAGTAAGTATGTGCGCCAGGTTTCAATCCTGTGCTAAGGAGTCTCACCTAACCCTAGTTAAGCGTATCCTTAGATATCTAAAGGGTACACTTAACATTGGTATTTGGTACCCTAGATCTATTGAGTTCGAACTAATCGGCTACTCCGATTCGGATTATGCCGGTAGTAAACTCGATAGAAAGAGCACAAGTGGTTGTTGTCAACTACTCGGCTCGAGTCTAGTAAGTTGGTGCAGTAGGAAGCAACACTGTGTCACTTTATCTACCACCGAAGCCGAATACATTGCGATGGGTGAGTGTGTCACTCAACTTCTTTGGATGAAGCACACTCTCCGCGACTTTAAGTTAGACTTTACGAATACTAAACTTCACGTAGACAACATTAGTTCAATTAATCTTACAAAGAATCCGATATGTCACTCAAGGACAAAGCATATAGAGGTAAAACACCATTTCATTCGAGAACATGTAGCCAACGGCTCCATACAACTCGAATATGTTGACTCGAAATCTAACCTGGCAGACCTATTTACTAAACCCGTACCCGAAGCCAAATTTAGTCTATTAAGATGAAAATTGGGCATGTGCGTAATAGAATACGTACTTGCAAATTATATGTTCTTACTACTATTTCTTTGATTTCATTTTTATGGAACTAGCATAGGACATACCTTAAATATCATGCACCTATAGATTTAAGGAGCCAGTACATCTCAGAACACATAGAACTAATGTGTTTGTGTACTTAGCCACGTAGATGGGCGTGAGATGTTAGGACCTTACTCCTGGTTCCAAATGTAGAGCTAGTGCATCGCTATGAACCACGGAGTATAATCGTACATACTAACCGACTCTGACTAGGACTGGTTGATCCCTCCATATCAATCAAGCCAAATATGAGTCGAACATTTTATAGATGAACTTATTTTCAGTATATTATTTTCAAAATAATGTGGAACATGGTTGGACTTTAAAATTAAAACTTGCTTTTATTCCACACACACTTTCACTCTTTTCGATATATGGCAAAAGGGGGAGAGAAAGGCCAAAGTTAAGGGATCAATTTTTTTTTATGGGCAACTTTAAGTTAACAAAACAAGTTAAGAGAACTCTAAACTTAAACATATTTAGTTAACTTGTTTTTGTTAACAAATAAATTACTTAACTTTAAGTTAACTTGTTAACAAAACGAAAGTAAAGGCCAAGGTTAAGAAATCAATTTTTTTTTATTTCTTAACTTAAAACTTATTTTAAATACTATGGCCAATGTTAAGTAATTTCGGTTACTTATTTTTTTTAGTAGCAAACATCAACGGGGAGAGTTAAAACTCTTTCTCAAGTACTCACCCTCGGTCAAGGGGGAGGATTCCTCAAGGGGGAGCACTTGAAAAAGAGTTTTTATATATACTCCTGTTCATTCATTCTCTTAACACTCCTGCTCATTCATGAATATCTTTTCTTAATGCGTTTAATTTTCTTAACTTTGTATGTGGGTTTGCCATAAATCAAAAAGGGGGAGATTGTTGGTGCAGTAGGCACCTAAGTCGAACCTTAGTTTTGATTATAGCAAACGATACAAAGTTAAGCTCATGTTGTTATCTCACAAGCTGAATCGAGTGTGCAGAAAATTGCTATAGCTGGAAGTTGAAGGCTAGCGACACGCGGAGGAAGCCGTGGTGGTCGGGCAACACTCAAGTGACTTCGGAGGGAGCCGAAGGAATTGAGTGGAAGGCCAGAAGCAAAAGCAACACGTAAGTATCGAGGTAAGCTCGTGTGTGCGAGTGAAAGTAAGGTCGTATTCTCGTTACGGGGAAAGACTTAAGCGTAGATCCAACCCAAGACAACTCATAGGTGGTCTAGGTCGAGATCGGACGGTCGATGACCGTCGAAATAATGTTTTCCTTAAGCTAACTTTGCCTTGCAGCCAGCATCAGTCGACTGCCAACCTGAAGGACTCGACTGCCATCCATCAGTCGAGTGACTATGGCAAGCACTCGACTGATGCTGCCAGCAGTCGACTGGTGATGGCCATCAGTCGACTGTTGGTCAAAGGATCAGCGTCGAGTAGTCAAGAGTTATCACCATTTTTCAAGGGGTTTTGTGCCCATTTGTGATTGGCTGAAGACCCATTCGATTAGGGGCTTAAAGGCTATAAAAGGAGGGCCAAACCTAGGGTTTTTCATCAATTAAAAAGCTTCCAAGTGCTTCCGATACGCTCCGACTCTCCGACATCCCTAAGACGAAGCGCTGCCGAGACGACGACTAGAGCTTCAACCTCCAACCTTTAAAGTCGTCGGTAACGAAAGTTCTAAAGTGTATTTCAGTTTATTTCTTTTAGTAAAGCTTTAAATCATATCAAGGAGAGGGGGAGTGTCCCTCTACCTTGAGTCTTTATCGAGTTTTGTATTCGTTTAACTCCTATCTCCAATGAGGAGGAGTTTGGTTAGTATTTTTCCCTCCGTGCGTGGTCAAGGACCACTAGGGCCTTGGAGTAGTAGTCGTAGGCTACAAACCAAGTAAAAACCCTCGTGTTTTTATTTATTGTTATCTTTCCGCTGTGTTTTACTCGTACCTTAACGAACGATTACGAAAAAGTTTTTATCGCTATTCACCCCCCCCCCCCTCTAGCGAACCGCATCGATCCAACAGATGTGCATCATCATTTTTGGGCCATTCGTTTTTCTTCTGCAAGAATTTTTAAGGGATCTTTGAAGACCAGAATTTTGCCTCTTGCTTCTTTAGGAGCTTCTTTAGGTCCAAGTGTTAAATTTTGAAGCTTTGTCAATAAGGCTTCGGGAAGGGCTCCGGTACTTGCTTGTTGTCGCTCCAAGAGAGTTTTTAAATCACTGCGGATACCTTTCACTTCCCAGAAGATTATGATATTGTCTCGGTTCAGGATGGTGAAGATCCTAGTGATGCTATCTTTAGTCTGTCTGACGATGAAGGACTTGATGACCTTCAACAAGCATTAAACCCGTTATCTTCTGAATCTACTTTTATGCTCAGAGAAAGCGGGAAGACGTGGTGGATCGGTCCTGAAATTGGTTACCGCAGTATGATACAAGTTTAACAACAACAATATGAATGCCATCATAAATTGGAAGGATCATACCTGAGTGATTTTGTTGCAACTGGAGTTGTTTTCTGGAAGTAATACAGACTGCACATGCCACAAGCAGTCATTTTGCATAAAGGGCAATGACGCCGATTTCGCCGCTGCGTTGGTTGTTTGCAACATTTACAGGCTTCATATTGGCTGTCAATATCTTCGTTGATTTCCCATATATGATGGCATTCATATTGTTGTTGTGAAACTTGTATCGTACTGCGATAACCAATTTTAGGGATGATCCACCACATCTTCCCGCTTTCTCTGAGCATAAAAATAGATTCGGAAGATAACGGGTTTAATGCTTGTTAAAGGTCATCAAGTCCTTCATTGTCAGATAGACTAAAGATACCCAAAGGAAATTAGACAGGAAGTCTAATTTTGCGGTAATTAGAAACTGTCGAAGAAGAATATATATGTTCAGTGCATTGTGCTTACTATGGGTACTCCAATTCCCATCCGTCTTCTGGTGATTCTTCTGCTACTGCCTGGAATTCATTATAATCAGAATATTCATATTCAGCATACTCATCATCTCGGGAAAAAGTGATGCAACAACCTTCTGAGCCCATACTTAAGCCCATGGACTGAGGTACAGTGGCCCCTAGGCTTGTATCCTCTGCATGGTTTAATTAGGACAGAAAATTATTGATCAAGGAGTCAACTTCTGTTCGTACTTGTTGTCTTGCTGGTTGTATCTGATTTGATGATTGCCGCTTTTCTTTGGGTAATAACTTTTGAAAAATGTCATCAGGGGCTATTTCCTCCTTTTCTTCTGGTGTTGATTTGGACGAGAAATAAGTATCAACTTCATCATCCGAATCACCCCATGATGGTTTTATGAGATTCACATCCCATTCTGGTAGTTCTGGTGGTGGAATTTCAGCATCAATCGTGGATTTGACCGGATTAAACCTTCCACTGGTATAAGCACATATTTTTTCTCTGCTCTTAGGATCGTATTGGTGAGTCTTCCATTTACAAATACCTCCCCAGCCAGTCATACAGCCATCAACTTCTAGAAGTATGAAGCTGTTTTCTGGGGGAATCTCAAGATCAGGAAGGTTTTGAACTTGTTTCTTAATTTTGCTAACTAACTCCCAATCCTGTTGATTCATTCTTCGTTCCCCATGAGAGCTATTTTTCGCATAAAGTGGTCCGAGTAATTGACCAAGATTGCCTATATAAGTTCAAGCATAGTTTAGTAAACCCAACCAAGACCGCATGAATCTATTACCAAAAATTAGGTATCTCTTCAATAAATTCCACCTTGGTTTGGGTGAAGTCCTAGCTAGTTAATGGCCGAGTAAACTCTATCATGTCAAGGTAGGAATGGGAAGTCCCTACGTTTTGTTCAAACCTCCTTCTTTGGCAATTCTTCTCTTCTAGACTTACAGTCCCGAGGGTGGTAGGCAGTTGAGTACGTAAGACCTTCAGTCCATTGGCAAGACCTATGTCTAAAAGATGGGAGGAAGCCACTGAAGAGTGCTATACCAAATCGCATACTTCGAACCTTGAATATCTTGACCTTGCTGAAACATCAAAGCCATCATCAAAAGAACTAGCTCATAATCTTAGCATCGTGTATGATCGAGTGTGTCTGTCTAGTAGAGTTCACTTGAAAAACTTTAAGAGTTTACTTGAGAAGGTTACCAATCTTGAACAAGAACTCCACCAACTTTGATCCTCGCTACAAAATCTCAATACCCTGCTTCTTGAAAACAAACCCTTAACCAAGCAGGAGCTAGAAGAGTTGCTTACAACTATTACTAAAAGACCAAATATTGTTGAAGAAGAAGCCTTGCGTATTACTGTTAATCTTAACCAGAAACTTCAAAAGATAGAAAAGCTACTTGTTAAGGTGGAAGGCTTCATGCATAGATGAATTATATCATAACAAAAGGAACAGAATCCTACAAAGAAGCCATTCAAGCCGTTGAAAATATCGAACCCCCAGCACTTGGATTTTTACGAACAAGTGACCTTCAAAGAGTAGCTAGCACCACTGGTTCTCTTATTAAGCAAAATAATTTGCAAATTCAATTATTAACACAGATAGAAGAGGAAGTGAAAGGTGTCCGCAGTGATTATTTAGATAAAAGAGAGCTATTAATCAGAATAGACTGCCAAGCTATAATCAACTTTTTTAATAAAACCGTAGTCAATAAACCCTCACGAGTCTGATGGATTTCTTTTGTGGATTATATTACTGGAAGTGGTCTCACAGTAACGTTTGAACACATAGACGACTCTCATAATCAGCTAGCGGACGCTCTCTCTCGACTAATTAATGTGTTAATTTTGTCAGGATGGCAGGAGCAGCATCTGAGCACTCTCGCTTGAACCGACCAGCATGATATCCTTCAAATGTTGGACGGGAGCTTGGTCCTACTTCTAAATTTGTGGTGGGGGGATAATTAGAAGGTCCCATGGAGGTATCAGGAGGAGTGCGGTAATTAGAAACTGCCGAAGAAGAATATATATGTTCAGTGCATTGTGCTAACTGTGGGTACTCCAATTCCCATCCATCTTCTGGTGATTCTTCTGCTACTGCCAGGAATTCATCATAATTCATCCGCGCATGAAGCCTTCCACCTTAACAAGTAGCTTTTCTATATTTTGATGTTTCTGGTTAAGATTAACAGTAATACGCAAGGCTTCTTCTTTAACAAGATTTGGTCTTTTAGTAATAGTTGTAAGCAACTCTTCTAGCTCCTGCTTGGTTAAGGGTTTGTTTTGAAGAAGCAGGGTATTGAGATTTTGTAGCGAGGATCGAAGTTGGTGGAGTTCTTGTTCAAGATTGGTAACCTTCTCAACTATACTCTTAAAGTTTTTCAAGTGAACTCTACTAGACAGACACACTCGATCATACACGATGCTATGATTATTAGCTAGTTCTTTTGATGATGGCTTTGATGTTTCAGCAAGGTCAAGATATTCAGGGTTCGAAGTATGCGATTTAGTATACCACTCTTCAATGGCTTCCTCCCATCTTTTAGACATAGGTCTTGCCAATGGACTGAAGGTCTTACGTACTCAACTGCCTACCACCCTCGGGACTGTAAGTCTAGAAAAGAAGAATTGCCCAAGAAGGAGGTTTACACAAAACGTAGGGACTTCCCTTTCCTACCTTGACCTGATAGAGTTTACTCAGCCATTAACTAGCTCTGATACCAAAAAGGAAGCGTACTTCAAATAAAATAGGTACTTCAAATCAAATACAAGATAGGTATAAAAGAACTATAGAAAATATACAGACTTGTATTAAAAGTCGAACGAGTTAATATGGATAATTGAATATTCCTGAAAAAGTCACCTATTGTCATCATAATATCAGGAATAACATATATTAGTTGACTTCCCCGTGTCAAATCTACTTCCATAGTAGGAATGATTGCTCTATCATCTTGCCATCTGTTGTCTCGGAAGAGAATAAGAGCCAAGGTACCTTCTTCATGTCGATGTAGAGTTTGAATACGTACTTGAAGAACACCAAGATTAATATAACACATCTGGCTTTGTTGTAGTTGGTTGAAACTTTCTTCTTGAATAAAAGACCGGTCAACTTGATTGGAGGTACATAAGATTGGTTCCTCAGATCTATGCATGTAGACTCGATGATGTGCATCATCTTGTCTGGAGTGATAAAGCACCTCAGCTGGTGCTATTGCAGCTCGCTCCTGCATGGAAAGTTGTAGTTGTACCTAGGGATCAATTTACTGGTCTTGGGATATGAATCAAGTTGACCGGTCTTTAGCAAAAAGGAAGCGTACTTCAAATAAAATAGGTACTTCAAATCAAATACAAGATAGGTATAAAAGAACTTTAGAAAATATACAGACTTGTATTAAAAGCAGAACTTACAGGACTTCAAACTACTTTGTCAAGTAAGACTTCAGTGAACGATTGATGCCTTGCAAGAGTTGATAGTAAGGGTTTTTATAGAGTGGAGGACAAAGGGATAAGAACCGGGTGCACAAGGGGCCCCATCGCATTCTTATCTTACTTTTGTTTTGTCACGAGACCCTTGACATAAAGTGACATGGATGATTCCCCGGGGCTCAATCCATATCACGAGCACACTAGTTAAAAGGACAATAATACAGACAAGACCCTACTAAAAATGCAGTCGAAAGGACAATAATACAGGCTGACATATAGTACAATAATGCGGATAAAGATGCCTTTGGATTAGACAGAAAGAAGTTTAGAAGCCAAAGCTTGTGGCTCGGTGGGCAGTGTCCATCACTAAAGCTAGGGCATCTTCTAGCTGTTTGTCCTGTTGTTGAATCACAGGTAGCCAATCTCCATACCAGTTGCGTCTAGTGGAGCATCTTCGGTATTCTTCCAGTTTGATGTGATGGATTGCTCGGTATTGTTGTAGGGCTTGAATAGCATGATGGGTTGCTTCCTTTTGGATGAGTCACATATGGGCTTCAATTGAGTGTTCTTCAGCATGGTTAAGTCCTTTGTGGCTTGCTTGACTGGTTATCTCTTGTGCTGCTCCCGCCAGTTGTCCAAGAGTGCTTAGATGCTGCTCCTGCCATCCTGACAAAATTAACACATTAATTAGGCGAGAGAGAGCGTCCGCTAGCTGATTATGAGAACCGTCTATGTGTTCAAACGTTACTGTGAGTCCACTTCCAGTAATATAATCCACAAAAGAAATCTATCGGACTCGTGAGGGTTTATTGACTGTGGTTTTATTAAAAAAGCTGATTATAGCTTGGCAGTCTGTTCTGATTAATAGCTCTCTTTTATCTAAATAATAGATTTTGAGAGCGTCCATAGTCTTCATGACAACATGAATTTCAGCATCAATCGTGGATTTGACTGGATTAAACCTTCCACTGGCATAAGCACATATTTTTCCTATGCTCTTAGGATCGTATTGGTGAGTCTTCCATTTACATATACCTCCCAAGCATGTCATACAACCATCAACTTCTAGAAGTATGAAGCAGTTTCTGGGGGAATCACAAGATCAGGAAGGTTTTAAATTTGTTTCTTAATTATGCTAACTAACTCCCAATCCTGTTGATTCATTCTTTGTTCCCCATCAGAGCTGGTTTTCGCATAAAGTGGTCCGAGTAATTGACCAAGATTGGGTATGTAAGTTCGAGCATTGTTTAGTAAACCCAACACGGACCGCATACCCTTTAAGCTTAGAAGGTCTTCATCTTTGAAAGTAGCAACCCTTTTGATAATATGAGGCTGAAGCTTAATTCTGTTATTACCCAAGACAGCTCCGAGGAAGTCTATTTCTTTGACTGCTATTTTCATCTTGGTAGGGCTTAAGACTAGCCCATGCTTCTTACAGATTTCAAGCATGGTTTGTAGATGTTGTTCATGTTCAGTTTCTGAATCAGAGAATACTATGTTGGGAGTATGGGGAATACAATCAAAGTCCCACATTGGTAAGACATGGAAAAGATCATGTGCTTATAAGAAAAAAGATATCTCCATTGGTATGAGGCCTTTTGGGTAAAGCCCAAAAATAAAACCATGAGGGCTTAGACCCAAAGTGGACAATATCATGCCATTGTGGAGATATGTGGAGCTTATAAGCACTAACAATTGGTATCAGAGCCATGGTCCATGTCAAACCATGAACCTCGAACGAAGGAAGTTGAGCTCCCACGTCCGGATCAAGAGAACCAGACATCAGGAAGGAAGTCTAGTTGGGTCGGGGGGACCGAACAACTGACAGGAAGTCCTGGTGGGTTGAAGATCGGACATCAAGCAGAGAAAATCCTTCGAGGAGGGATAGGCTTGAGGGGGGGCCCAATGTGGTCCTTCGTTTGAGGGGGGGATTGTTGGGAGTATGGGGAATACAATCAAAGTCCCACATTGGTAAGACATGGAAAAGATCATGTGCTTATAAGAAAAAAGATATCTCCATTGGTATGAGGCCTTTTGGGTAGAGCCCAAAAATAAAACCATGAGGGCTTAGACCCAAAGTGGACAATATCATGCCATTGTGGAGATATGTGGAGCTTATAAGCACTAACATACTAGAATGTCATCAATATATATCGCAATATAGGCTTCAGTGCCTGCGAAGCAATTATCCATTTTTCATTGAAAAATAGCTGGGGCATTTTTGAGACCAAAAGGCATGACCAGCCATTCATATAACCCATCAGGGACCCAAAAGGCAGTCCATGGGATTGATTCTGGGTGCATAGCTACTTGATGAAAACCGAACTTAAGGTCAAATTTAGAAAATATTCGTTTAGTACTGACTCGCTTGAGGATGGTATTGATTCTAGGGAGGCTATATTGATCTTTATGGGTTAGATCATTCAGTCGCTTGTAATTGAATACCATACTCTCTTTTCCTTTGATTTCTTGACCTGTCTTTGGATCAACAAAACTGCCCGAGTGAACTATTATAGCTGTTGTTCGGTGTCGACTTGTACTGGGTCTGATAACTCCAAGGGCTAATAAAGCTTTAATATGTCTAGTGAATGCATCTTTGACGGCTGGAGTTATATGTTTGAGTGGTCGATCTTCAATAGTTAAATCTGGATTCGTAATGTCAAGATGACAAAGAACTTTGTTTTCGTACCAATGTTTGAGAGGTTCCTCCCCAATATAGCCTTGCTGCTTTAGCTCAGAAATAATTTTTTGAAATTTGTGGCTAATACCTTCAGTGTTTGGAGTTGTATAGCCAATCATATCCTAAATCTGAATATATTCATCCTCTTCTAGTTCTAACTCAAGAATAGCTTCGATACGAAGGCCTCCTTGCATAGCTCGGATGAAGTTGCACCGGAGGATCATTTGAATATTTTCCCCAAGTTTCATAGAAAAAGAGTATGTATAGGGAATTCGGAATGTATTATATCCAATCATCATTTTGCCGCCCTTTAGTTTCTTTTTGGCTACAGCCTTTGAAGAAATACCATTGAAATGCACAACAAATGGGTTTTCTTCTAATGCCGCTGCAGGGACAGAATCTTGATCGACAACACATGTGGTGGCTCCTGTGCCGAGAATAGCACTGAGCTGGAAAGTAGGCAAAGTGTTTATCTCAAAGCTGACCTTTAGGTTATATAACATATTCCTTCCACTTTTAGCCTGCTTTGGTTGTTCCGGGAGTGAGCATACTTTGTATTCTTGGAGAAGTACATTGAGATCTTCTTCAGTAGGGAGAATTTCCTTCTGTTTTTGCTGTTGTAATTATCATATTTCCTTCCTGATGCCTTGTTTTTCTAAGACAAGTCTGTCAAACTCCATATTTTCTTGAATGAGATCTTGATATTTGATAGATAATTCTTGCTTTTCTTTTTGCAATTGTTGATTTTCCTGGGCCATTTGAATAGCATCCAGTCGTATTTGGTGACATTCTAATTGTTCTTGCTTTTGATCTTCTAGTTGACTTTGCAAGCGTTTAATTTCAGCTTCACATTGTTTAATGTAATTTTGCTGTTCACAGACTAAATTAGAAGGATCATACCAGGGTGATGTTGTTGCAACTGGAGTTGTTTTCTTGTAGTAATACAGACTGCACATGCCACAAGCAGTCATTTTGCATAAAGGGCAATGACGCCGGTGTCGTCGCTGCGTTGGTTGTTTGCAACATTTACAGGCTTCATATTGGATGTCAATATCTTCGTTGATTTCCCATATATGATGGCATTCATATTGTTGTTGTGAAACTTGTATCATACTGCGGTAACCAGTTTCAAGGTCGATCCACCACGTCATCCCGCTTTCTCTGAGCATAAAAATAGATTCGGAAGATAACGGGTTTAATGCTTGTTGAAGGTCATCAAGTCCTTTATCGTCAGAAAGACTAAAGATAGCATCACTAGGATCTTCACCATCCTGAACCGAGACAATATCATAATCTTCTGGGAGATAAAGTTGTTCGAACATGGCGACGCGTTTAATATTGCGACGGTCATTAGGACATTCCCGTGCAAAATGTCCTTCTTCACCGGAGAGAAAACATCTGCACTTCTTATTTTTAATAAGATGCTTGCGGCGTTCAATCCGAGCATGGGAAGGATGAGGTTTGCCTCGAAAGGTTCGGGATTTATGGATACCTATTCGTTTATCAGGTCGTTTATAGTAACCAGGAATAGGTATATTACTACAGAAGGATAAATCTTTCAGAGCTCGTTTGAAAGCAGCATCTTTGCATTCATTTTCCAGATATCTGTAAGTAAATAAGATTCGAGGGAAAACTCCTACAGTATTGCCTTGATACTGATTTTGGAATGCTTGCTTAATACGACTTCCGAGATCTCCTGGCATTTTAGGCCATAATTTTTCAGATAATTCTGGAGAAGTAAATAATAGTCCTGTTTTTGCTGAAATACGGAGGTAGTCATTTAGGAAGGATAATATATCCTTCAAATTGTTGCAAGTTAAGCGCTCTAAATCCTTATAAGCCTCATCTTGCATATGTGTAGATCCTTGGAAGGGATCTTCTAATTTGAAAACCATTCAAATCTGTGATAATATATTTTGCGTACCTCTTGCCCCATCAGCATTGTTGAGAAGAAGTTGATATTCTTCAGGAAAACTCATACGCCATTGTATCCAGGCTAATTTTTCAGCTTCCCCTAATAAATTTTTAATAAATTCCATCTTGGTTTGGGCGTCTGTGAAATTTTGAAGAAATACCAAATTTTTGGTAATAGATTCCCATCGCATAAATACTTCGTCAAAAAGACCAAGTTGAGTTGGAATAATGAATATGGCACCAGTTTGGTGGAATGCTGAAGGTAAGTTCCACCATTCATTGTGTTCTCTTAGCTTGAACCGACCACCATGATATCGTTCAAATGTTGGACGGGAGCTTGGTCCTGCTTCTAAATTTGTGGCGGGGGGATAATTGGAAGGTCCCATGGTGGTATCAGGAGGAGGGCGGTAATTAGAAACTGCCGAAGAAGAATATATATGTTCAGTGCATTGTGCTAACTATGGGTACTCCAATTCCCATCCGTCTTCTGGTGATTCTTCTACTACTGCCAGGAATTCATCATAATCGAAATATTCATATTCAGCATACTCATCGTCTCTGGCAAAAGTGATGCAACAAACTTCTGAGCCCATACTTAAGCCCATGGACTGAGGTACAGTGGCCCCTAGGCTTGTATCCTCTGCATGGTTTAATTGGGACAGAAAATTATTGATCAAGGAGTTAACTTCTGTTCGTACTTGTTGTCTTGCTGGTTGTATCTGATTTGATTATTGCGGCTTTTCTTTGGGTAATAACTTTTGAAAAATGTCATCAGGGGCTATTTCCTCCTTTTCTTCTGGTGTTGATTTGGACGAGAAATAAGTATCATCTTCATCATCCGAATCACCCCATGATGGTTTTATGAGATTCATATCCCATTCTGGTTGTTCTGGTGGTGTATATCGAGCATAATTAGGAAATTTACCGCTTGGCTGCCCAAGAGTGTCCCAGACTTCCTTTCGGTGTCCAGACTCTTCGTCTTGTACCAAGACAGAAATGATGTGTTCACGCAACTCTTCCTCATCTTTATCATCATATTCCACAGGAGTAGTCACTGATGTAGAATAATTATGAAAGCTGACAGATATTCTTCCATCCAATAGGATACGACTACTCACCTCTGAAGGTTGCATAGGAATTATGACTTGTGTTGGTCGAATTACCCAGTCCATGCCTCGTAGTTGTTCTGTTGAATAACGCCTGCCTGGAAGTGCATGTACACCATGGCAAGTGAGGTAATCAACGACTCCTTGTACTTCGTATGCAAAGGCAACATTGGGCTTATTGGAAAGTCGCCCAATAAGACCTCTTGTCATTAATAAATTTGCTTCACCATTTCTCCATGAATCATATCCACGAGTTAATATGGATAATTGAATATTTCTGAAAAAGTCACCTATTGTCATCATAATATCAGGAATAACATATATTAGTTGACTTCCCCGTGTCAAATCTACTTCCATAGTAGCAATGATTGCCCTATCATCTTGCCATCTGTTGTCTCGGAAGAGAATAAGAGCCAAGGTACCTTCTTCATGTCGATGTAGAGTTTGAATACGTACTTGAAGAACACCAAGATGAATATAATGCATCTGGCTTCGTTGTAGTTGGTTGAAACTTTCTTCTTGAATAAAAGACCGGTCAACTTGATTCGAGGTACATAAGATTGGTTCCTCAGATCTATGCATGTAGACCCGATGATGTGCATCATTATTTTCGGGCCTTTTGTTTTTCTTCAGCAAGAACTTTTAAGGGAACTTTGAAGACCAGAATTTTGCCTCTTGCTTCTTTAGGAGCTTCTTTAGGTCCGAGTGTTAAATTTTGATGCTTTGTCAATAAGGCGTCGGGAAGGGCTCTGGTACTTGCTTGTTGTCGCTCAAAGAGAGTTTTTAAATCACTGCGGATACCTTTCACTTCCCAGAAGATTATGATATTGTATTGGTTCAGGATGGTGAAGATCCTAGTGATGGTATCTTTAGTCTGTCTGACGATGAAGGACTTGATGACCTTCAACAAGCATTAAACCCGTTATCTTCCGAATCTATTTTTATGCTCAGAGAAAGCGGGAAGACGTGGTGGATCGGCTCTGAAACTGGTTACCGCAGTATGATACAAGTTTCACAACCACAATATGAATGCCATCATAAATTGGAAGGATCATACCTGAGTGATGTTGTTGCAACCGGAGTTGTTTTCTTGTAGTAATACAGACTGCACATGCCACAAGAAGTCATTTTGCATAATGGGCAATGACGCCGGTGTCGCCGCTACGTTGGTTGTTTGCAACATTTACAGGCTTCATATTGGCTGTCAATAACTTCGTTGATTTCCCATATATGATGGCATTCATATTGTTGTTGTGAAACTTGTATCATACTGCGGTAACCAGTTTCAGGGCCGATCCACCACGTCTTCCCGCTTTCTCTGAGCATAAAAATAGATTCGGAAGATAACTGGTTTAATGCTTGTTGAAGGTCATCATGTCCTTCATCATCAGACAGCCTAAAGATACCCAAAGCAAATTAGACAGGAAGTCTAATTTTGCGGTAATTAGAAACTGTCGAAGAAGAATATATATGTTTAGTGCATTGTGCTAACTGTGGGTACTCCAATTCCCATCCGTCTTCTTGTGATTCTTCTGCTACTGCCAGGAATTCATCATAATCGGAATATTCATATTCAGCATACTCATCGTCTCTGGCAAAAGTGATGCAACAACATTTTGAGCCCATACTTAAGCCCTTGGACTAAGGTACAGTGGTCCCTAGGCGTGTATCCTCTGCATGGTTTAATTGGGACAGAAAATTATTGATCAAGGAGTCAACTTCTGTTCGTACTTGTTGTCTTGCTGGTTGTATTTGATTCGATGATTGCAGCTTTTCTTTGGGTAATAACTTTTGAAAAATGTTATCAGGGGTTATTTCCTCTTTTTCTTCTGGTGTTGATTTGGATGAGAAATAAGTATCATCTTCATCATCCGAATCAACCCATGATGGTTTTATGAGATTCATATCCCATTCTGGTTGTTCTGGTGGTGGAATTTCAGCATCAATCATGGATTTGACTAGATTAAACCTTCCACTAGCATAAGCACATATTTTTTTCTGTGCTCTTAGGATCGTATTGGTGAGTCTTCCATTTACATATACCTCCCCAGCCAGTCATACATCCATCAACTTCTAGAAGTATGAAGCAGTTTTCTGGGGAATCTCAAGATCAGGAAGGTTTTGAACTTGTTTCTTAATTTTGCTAACTTACTCCCAATCCTGTTGATTCATTCTTCATTCCCCATGAGAGCTGGTTTTCGCATAAAGTGGTCCGAGTAATTGACCAAGATTGGGTATATAAGTTCGAGCATAGTTTAGTAAACCCAACCAGGACCGCATGAATCTATTACCAAAAATTTGGTATCTCTTCAATAAATTCCACCTTGGTTTGGGCGATGTCCTAGCTAGTTAATGGCTGAGTAAACTCTATTAGGTCAAGGTAGGAAAGGGAAGTCCCGACGTTTTGTGCAAACCTCCTTCTTTGGCAATTCTTCTCTTCTAGACTTACAGTCCCAAGGGTGGCAGGCAGTTGAGTACGTAAGACCTTCAGTCCATTGGCAAGACCTATGTCTAGAAGATGGGAGGAAGCCATTGAAAAGTGGTATACCAAATCGCATACTTCGAACCTTGAATATCTTGACCTTGCTGAAACATCAAAGCCATCATCAAAAGAACTAGATCATAATCTTAGCATCGTGTATGATCGAGTGTGTCTGTCTAGTAGAGTTCACTTGAAAAACATTAAGAGTATACTTGAGAAGGTTACCAATCTTGAACAAGAACTCCACCAACTTCGATCCTCGCTACAAAATCTCAATACCCTGCTTCTTCAAAACAAACCCTTAACCAAGCAGGAGCTACAAGAGTTGCTTACAACTATTACTAAAAGACCAAATCTTGTTGAAGAAGAAGCCTTGCGTATTACTGTTAATCTTAACCAGAAACTTCAAAAGTTAGAAAAGCTACTTGTTAAGGTGGAAGGCTTGCGCAGTTTGATTGGAGGTACATAAGATTGGTTCCTCAGATCTATGCATGTAGACTCGATGATGTGCATCATCTTGTCGGGAGTGATAAAGCACCTCAGCTGGTGCTATTGCAGCTCGCTCCTGCATGGAAAGTTGTAGTTGTACCTGGGGATCAATTTACCGGTCTTGGGATATGAATCAAGTTGACCGGTCTTTAGCAAAAGGAAGCATAGTTCAAATAAAATAAGTACTTCAAATCAAATACAAGATAGGTATAAAAGAACTATAGAAAATATACAGACATGTATTAAAAGCAGAACTTACAGGACTTCAAACTACTTTGAACTGATGTAAGACTTCAGTGAACGATTGATGCCTTGCAAGAGTTGATAGTAAGGGTTTTTATAGAGTGGAGGACGAAGGGATAAGAACCGGGTGCACAATGGTCCCCATCGCATTCTTATCTTACTTTTGTCCTGTCACAAGACCCTTGACATAAAGTGACATGGATGGCTCCCCGGGGCTCAATCTATATCACGAGCACACTAGTTAAAAGGACAATAATACAAGCAAGACCCTACTAATAATGCAGTCGAAAGGACAATAATACAGGCTGACATATAGTACAATAATGCGGATAAAGATGCCTTTGGATTGGACAGAAAGAAGTTTAGAAGCCAAAGCTTGTGGCTCGGTGGGCAGTGTCTATCACTAAAGCTAAGGCATCTTCTAGCTGTTTGTCCTGTTGTTGAATCACGGGTAGCCAATCTCCATACCAGTTACGTCTAGTGGAGCATCTTCATTATTCTTCCAGTTTGATGTGATGGATTGCTCGGTATTGTTGTAGAGCTTGAATAGCATGATGGGATGCTTCCGTTTGGATGAGTCGCATATGGGCTTCAATTGAGTGTTCTTCAGCAAGGTTAAGTCCTTTGTGGCTTGCTTGACTGGTTATCTCTTGTGCTGCTCCCGCCAGTTGTCCAAGAGTGCTTAGATGCTGCTCCTGCCATCCTGACAAAATTAACACATTAATTAGTCGAGACAGTGTGTCCGCTAGCTGATTATGAGAACCGTCTATGTGTTCAAACGTTACTGTGAGACCACTTCCAGTAATATAATCCATAAAAGAAATCCATCGGACTCGTGAGGGTTTATTGACTGCGGTTTAATTAAAACAGCTAATTATAGCTTGGCAATCTATTCTGATTAATAGCTCTCTTTTATCTAAATAATAGATTTTGAGAGCATCCATAGTGTTCATGACGGCATGAATTTCAGCATCAATCATGGATTTGACTGGATTAAACCTTCCACTGGCATAAGCACATATTTTTTATGTGCTCTTAGGATCGTATTGGTGAGTCTTCCATTTACATATACCTCCCCAGACAGTCATACAACCATCAACTTCTAGAAGTATAAAGAAGTTTTCTGGGGGAATCTCAAGATCAGGAAGGTTTTGAACTTGTTTCTTAATTTTGGTAACTAACTCCAAATCCTTTTGATTCATTCTTCATTCCCCATGAGAGCTGGTTTTCGCATAAAGTGGTACGAGTAATTGACCAAGATTGGGTATATAAGTTCGAGCATAGTTTAGTAAACACAACCAGGACCGCATACCCTTTAAGCTTAGAAGGCCTTCATCTTTGAAAGTAGCAACCCTTTTGATAATATGAGGCTGAAGCTTAATTCTGTTATTACCCAAGATAGCTCCGAGGAAGTCTATTTCTTTGACTGCTATTTTCATGTTGGTAGGGCTTAAGACTAGTCCATGCTTCTTACAGATTTCAAGCATGGTTTGTAGATGCTGTTCATGTTCAGTTTCTGAATCAGAGAATACTAGAATGTCATCAATATATACCGGAATATAGGCTTCAATGCCTGTGAAGCAATTATCTATTTTTCGTTGATAAATAGCTGGGGCATTTTTGAGACCAAAAGACATGACCAGCCATTCATATAACCCATCAGGGACCCAAAAGGCAGTCCATGGGATTGATTCTGGGTGCATAGCTACTTGATGAAAACCGGACTTAAAGTCAAATTTAGAAAATATTCGTTTAGTACGGACTCTCTTGAGGATGGTATTGATTCCAAGGAGGCTTTACTGATCTTTATAGGTTAGATCATTCAGTCGCTTGTAATTGAATACCATATGCTCTTTTCCTTTGATTTCTTGACCTGTCTTTGGATCAACAGAAGTGCCCGAGTGAACTATTATAGCTGTTGTTCGGTGTCGACTTTTACTGGGTCTGATAACTCCAAGGGCTAATAAAGCTTTAATATGTCTGGTGAATGCATCTTTGACGGCTGGAGTTATATGTTTGAGTGGTCGATCTTCAATAGTTAAATATGGATTCGTAATGTCAAGATGACAAAGAACTTTGTTTTTGTTCCAATGTTTGAGAGGTTCCTCCCCAATATAGCCTTGCTACTTTAGCTCAGAAATAATTTTTTGAAATTTGTGGCTAATACCTTCAGTGGTTGGAGTTGTATAGCCAATCATATCCTGAATCTGAATATATTCATCCTCTTCTAGTTCTAACTCAGGAATAGCTTCGATACGAAGTGTTAGTAATATATGAGAGATGTCCTAAGGCAATCGCCTTATGTATGAACCATTTATATGATAAATGAAGATTCACTATTTGAGTATACATGTTTTATGTATTTGATTGGATCTTAAACTCATTTACTGAATGTCCACGATACGATTCACAACATGAGAGAATTTGTGATTGGATCACAACTAGTGAGTATCTCTACATGTGTAATTGTGATGTATCGAAATTATCCCTAGTCGATGAATTGATGGATTTGGACATCATCAATTCTGTCGAGACTAGCACGAGGTATACTCCTTGGTGTATCCAAACAGCTGATTCTCACTAGCTGGAGACATAGTGATGTCCGGAGTTAATCGTGGATGCTAGTTATGGTAACTAGTTCATTGGAGTGACCAGCCGTAAGACTTCATATGGTTCTCTGCATATATAGATATATCAATGAAGTTCTTACTGTGGCTTAAGTGCGATGTTCCTTTGACTTGCGGTATTCAAGTCATCTTGATCATAGAGACTTATGCTTTGACATCTTAAGCAAGCATCTCTAAGGAGATGTGGACCCGGGATGATTGGGTATAAGTCGAAGTGATCGAAGGTGTTTGAATAGCCTATAAAGGATTCACCACTCCTTGCGAGGAGATGTATACCCATGGCCTCTCGTCGGATTGTTACTAAAGTCTTTGGCCAAAGCATTACATGTTTAGAGTAAGGTACTCTTCCATACATGTGGAGTAACTAGAATCCGTAGGATGAGGAAACCATACATGGTTTAATTGGGACAGAAAATTATTGATCAAGGAGTCAACTTCTGTTCGTACTTGTTGTCTTGCTGGTTGTATCTAATTTGATGATTGTGGCTTTTCTTTGGGTAATAACTTTTGAAAAATGTCATCAGGGGCTATTTCCTCC
Source organism: Wurfbainia villosa (assembly GCA_025175895.1). NCBI lineage: Eukaryota > Viridiplantae > Streptophyta > Magnoliopsida > Zingiberales > Zingiberaceae > Wurfbainia > Wurfbainia villosa. The sequence goes on from CM045997.1 coordinate 87,620,953, forward strand.
TTTTCTTCTGGTGTTGATTTGGACGAGAAATAAGTATCATCTTCATCATCCGAATCACCCCATGATGGTTTTATGAGATTCATATCCCATTCTGGTTGTTCTGGTGGTGTATATCGAACATAATAGTGAAATTTACCGCTTGGCTGCCCAAGAGTGTCCCAGACTTCCTTTCGGTGTCCAGACTCTTCGTCTTGTACCAAGACAGAAATGATGTGTTCACGCAACTCTTCCTCATCTTTATCATCATATTCCACCGGAGTAGTCACTGCTGTAGAATAATTATGAAAGCTGACAGATATTCTTCCATCCAATATGTTACGACTACTCACCTATGAAGGTTGCATAGGAATTATGACTTGTGTTGGTCGAATTACCCAGTCCATGCCTCATAGTTGTTCTGTTGAATAACGCCTGCCTGGAAGTGCATGTACACCATGGCTAGTGAGGTAATCAACGACTCCTTGTACTTCGTATGCAAAGGCAACATTGGGCGTATTGGAAAGTCACCCAATAAGACCTCTTGTCATTAATAAATTTGCTTCACCATTTCGCCATGAATCATATCCACGAGTTAATATGGATAATTGAATATTCCTGAAAAAGTCACCTATTGTCATCATAATATCAAGAATAACATATATCAGTTGACTTCCCAGTGTCAAATCTACTTCCATAGTAGCAATGATTGCCCTATCATCTTGCCATCTGTTGTCTCGGAAGAGAATAAGAGCCAAGGTACCTTCTTCATGTCGATGTAGAGTTTGAATACGTACTTGAAGAACACCAAGATGAACATAACGCATCTGGCTTCGTTGTAGTTGGTTGAAACTTTCTTCTTGAATAAAAGACCGGTCAACTTGATTGGAGGTACATAAGATTGGTTCCTCAGATCTATTCATGTAGACTCGATGATGTGCATCATCTTGTCGGCAGTGATAAAGCACCTCAGCTGGTGCTATTGCAGCTCGCTCCTACATGGAAAGTTGTAGTTGTACCTGGGGATCAATTTGTTGTTCAAGGGTATTAGCCGCTGCAGGTCGGCCAGTCATGAATCTGCCAATTCGTCTGGCAGCTTGCTGGGCGTTGTATATTCTTCGTTGTCCTCGCCTGTAGTCATGAATTTGATCTTCAATCAAGGATGCTGCAGCTGTTCTTTCATTTGATGTACTGGTCATCATTTTCGGGCCTTTTGTTTTTCTTCTGCAAGAATTTTTAAGGGATCTTTGAAGACCAAAATTTTGCCTCTTGCTTCTTTAGGAGCTTCTTTAGGTCCAAGTGTTAAATTTTGAAGCTTTGTCAATAAGGCATCGGGAAGGGCTCCGGTACTTGCTTGTTGTCGCTCCAAGAGAGTTTTTAAATCACTGCAGATACCTTTCACATCCTCTGCTATCTGTGTTAAAAATTGAATCCTTCAAATTGTTGCAAGTTAAGCGCTCTAAATCCTTATAAGCCTCATCTTGCATATGTGTGGATCCTTGGAAGGGATCTTCTAATTTGAAAACCATTCGAATCTGTGCAACGAAGCCAGATGCGTTATATTCATCTTTGTGTTCTTCAAGTACGTATTCAAACTCTACATCGACATGAAGAAGGTACCTTGGCTCTTATTCTCTTCCGAGACAACAGATGGCAAGATGATAGGGCAATCATTGCTACTATGGAAGTAGATTTGACACGGGGAAGTCAACTAATATATGTTATTCCTGATATTATGATGATAATAGGTGACTTTTTCAAGAATATTCAATTATCCATATTAACTCGTGGATATGATTCATGGCGAAATGGTGAAGCAAATTTGTTATTGACAAGAGGTCTTATTGGGCGACTTTCCAATACGCCCAATGTTGCCTTTGCATACGAAGTACAAGGAGTCGTTGATTACCTCACTAGCCATGGTGTACATGCACTTCCAGACAGGCGTTCAAAATTTAACACTTGGACCTAAAGAAGCTCCTAAAGAAGCAAGAGGCAAAATTCTGGTCTTCAAAGATCCCTTAAAAATTCTTGCAGAAGAAAAAAAAAGGCCCGAAAATGATGACCAGTACATCAAATGAAAGAACAGCTGCAACACCATTGATTGAAGATCAAATTCGTGACTACAGGCGAGGACAACGAAGAATATACAACGCCCAGCAAGCTGCCAGATGAATTGGCAGATTCATGACTGGCCGACTTGCAGCGGCTAATACCCTTGAACAACAAATTGATCCCCAGGTACAACTACAATCGCATGCATGGTTTAATTGGGACAGAAAATTATTGATCAAGGAGTCAACTTCTGTTCGTACTTGTTGTCTTGCTGGTTGTATCTGATTTGATGATTGCGGCTTTTCTTTGGGTAATTAATTCTGAGCTAAAGCAGCAAGGCTATATTGGAGAGGAACCTCTCAAACATTGGAACAAAAACAAAGTTCTTTGTCATCTTGACATTACGAATCCAGATTTAACTATTGAAGATCGACCACTCAAACATATAACTCCAGCCGTCAAAGATGCATTCACCAAACATATTAAAGCTTTATTAGCCCTTGGAGTTATCAGACCCAGTACAAGTCGACACCGAACAACAACTATAATAGTTCACTCGGGCACTTCTGTTGATCCAAAGACAGGTCAAGAAATCAAAGGAAAAGAGCGTATGGTATTCAATTACAAGCGACTGAATGATCTAACCCATAAAGACTAGTATAGCCTCCGTGGAATCAATACCATCCTCAAGCGAGTCAGTACTAAACGAATACTTTCTAAATTTGATCTTAAGTCCGGTTTTCATCAAGTAGCTATGCACCCAGAATCAATCCCATGGACTACCTTTTGGGTCCCTGATGGGTTATATGAATGGCTGGTCATGCCTTTTGGTCTCAAAAATGCCCCAGCTATTTTTCAACGAAAAATGGATAATTACTTCGCAGGCACTGAAGCCTATATTGCGGTATATATTGATGACATTCTAGTATTCTCTGATTCAGAAACTGAACATGAACTGCATCTACAAACCATGCTTGAAATCTGTAAGAAGCATGGGCTAGTCTTAAGCCCTACCATGATGAAAATAGCAGTCAAAGAAATAGACTTCCTCGGAGCTGTCTTGGGTAATAACAGAATTAAGCTTCAGCCTCATATTATCAAAAGGGTTGCTACTTTCAAAGATGAAGACCTTCTAAGCTTAAAGGGTATGCGGTCCTGGTTGGGTTTACGAAACTATGCTCGAACTTATATACCCAATCTTGGTCAATTACTCGGACCACTTTATGCGAAAACCAGCTCTCATGGGGAACGAAGAATGAATCAACAGGATTTGGAGTTAGTTAGCAAAATTAAGAAACAAGTTCAAAACCTCATGATCTTGAGATTCCCCCAGAAAATTGCTTCATACTTATAGAAGTTGATGGTTGTATGACTGGCTGGAGAGGTATAGTTTGAACACATAGATGACTCTCATAATCAGCTAGTGGACGCTCTCTCTCGACTAATTAATGTGTTAATTTTGTCAGGATGGCAGGAGCAGCATCTGAGTACTCTTGGACAACTAGCGGGAGCAGCACAAGAGATAACCAGTCAAGCAAGCCACAAAGTACGGACTCACTTTGCATTAGTGATCAACAAGTTTCTGACCTCATTTCCTAGTACCAAGATCAACTCAACCAAATGTGACATGGACGACAACAGGGACTTAACCTTGCTGAAGAACACTCAATTGAAGCCCATATGCGACTCATCTAAAAGGAAGCAGCCCATCATGCTATTCAAGCCCTACAACAAAAGGAAGCATACTTTAAATAAAATAGGTACTTCAAATCAAATACAAGATAGGTATAAAAGAACTATAGAAAATATACTGACTTGTATTAAAAGCAGAACTTGCAGGACTTCAAACTACTTTGAACTCAAGTAAGACTTCAGTGAACGACTGATGCCTTGCAAGAGTTGATAGTAAGAGTTTTTATAGAGTGGAGGACGAAGGGATAAGAACCGGGTGCACAAGGGGCCCCATCGCATTCTTATCTTACTTTTGTCCTGTCACGAGACCCTTGACATAAAGTGACATGGATGGCTCCCCGGGGCTCAATCCATATCACGAGCACACTAGTTAAAAGGACAATAATACAGACAAGACCCTACTAATAATGCAGTCGAAAGGACAATAATACAGGCTGACATATAGTACAATAATGCAGATAAAGATGCCTTTGGATTGGACAGAAAGCAGTTTAGAAGCCAAAGCTTGTGGCTCGGTGGGCAGTGTCCATCACTAAAGCTAGGGCATCTTCTAGCTGTTTGTCATGTTGTTGAATCACGGGTAGCAAATCTCCATACCAGTTGCGTCTTGTGGAGCATCTTCGGTATTCTTCCAGTTTGATGTGATGGATTGCTCGGTATTGTTGTAGGGCTTGAATAGCATGATGGGCTACTTCCTTTTGGATGAGTCGCATATGGGCTTCAATTGAGTGTTCTTCAGCAAGGTTAAGTCCCTGTTGTCGTCCATGTCGCATTTGGTTAAGTTGATCTTGGTACTAGGAAACGAGGTTAGGAACTTGTTGATCACTAATGCAAAGTGAGTCCGTACTTTGTGGCTTGCTTGACTGGTTATCTCTTGTGTTGCTCCCGCCAGTTGTCCAAGAGTGCTCAGATGCTGCTCCTGCCATCCTGACAAAATTAACACATTAATTAGTCGAGACAGAGCATCCGCTAGCTGATTATGAGATTCGTCTATGTGTTGAAACGTTACTGTGAGACCACTTCCAGTAATATAATCCACAAAAGAAATCCATCGGACTCGTGAGGGTTTATTGACTGCGGTTTTATTAAAAAAGTTGATTATAGCTTGGCAGTCTGTTCTGATTAATAGCTCTCTTTTATCTAAATAATAGATTTTGATAGCGTCCATAGTCTTCATGACAGCATGAATTTCAGCATCAATCGTAGATTTGACTGGATTAAACCTTCCACTGGCATAAGCACATATTTTTTTTGTGTTCTTAGGATCGTATTGGTGAGTCTTCCATTTACATATACCTCTCCATCCAGTCATACAACCATCAACTTCTAGAAGTATGAAGTAGTTTTCTGGGGGAATCTCAAGATCAGGAAGGTTTTGAACTTGTTTCTTAATTTTGCTAACTAACTCCCAATCCTGTTGATTCATTCTTCGTTCCCCATGAGAGCTGGTTTTCGCATAAAGTGGTCCGAGTAATTGACCAAGATTGGGTATATAAGTGTTAGTAATATATGAGAGATGTCCTAAGGCAATCTCCTTATGTATGAACCATTTATATGATAAATGAAGATTCACTATTTGAGTATACATGTTTCATGTATTTGATTTGATCTTAAACTCATTTACTGAATGTCCACGATATGAATCACAGCATGAGAGAATTTGTGATTGGATAACAACTAGTGAGTATCTCTACATGTGTAATTGTGATGTATCGGAATTATCCCTAGTCAATGAATTGATGGATTTGGACACCATCGATTCTGTCGAGACTAGCACGAGGTATACTCCTTGGTGTATCCAAGCAGCTGATTCTCACTGGCTGGAGACATTGTGATGTCCAGAGTTGATCGTGGATGCTAGTTATGGTAACTAGTTCATTGGAGTGACCAGCCGTAAGACTTCATATGGTTCCTTGCATATATAGATATGTCAATGAAGTTCTTACTGTAGCTTAAGTGCGATGTTCCTTTGACTTGCGGTATTCAAGTCATCTTGATCATGGAGACTTATGCTTTGACTTCTTAAGCAAACATCTCCAAGGAGATGTGGACCCGGGATGATTGGGTATAAGTCGAAGTGATCGAAGGTGTTTGAATAGCCTATAAACGATTCACCACTCCTTGCGAGTAGATGTATACCCATGGCCTCTCGTCGGATTGTTACTAAAGTCTTTGGCCAAAGCATTACATGTTAAGAGTAAGGTACTCTTCGATACATGTGCAGTAACTAGAATCCGTAGGACGAGGAAATGATACTTGGGCTAGATGTGACATAGTCAGCCTAGTGGGGACTGACACTATAGACCATGTCCTGAACTAAGTGGGTATAAGATGAGTGAAGGGAATGGGGCACGATTCATTCGAGTTTATGAAAGGTTTCAGAAATAGTTCTGGATCAACCGTTGATCTTTTCGGTTAATTGGGGATCATGATGTACTACTAGGTGCCACTCATGATCGTTCTATAATTAATGGTTAATTATAGACGGCCAACATAAACCGAGAACCTATTTGGTCACACGCACAACGAGCGTAATCCGAAGGATTTAAAACAAGCTTGAGAATGGGATTCTCAGACCGAGAGAAACTAGGTTTTGTTGGACCAAACAAGAAGTGAGCATGAAATCATTTCAGTCGCAATGGAAGCGTGGATGGGCCGTGTCTTATGAAGACATAATGGATGAACCAAAATGGTTTGGTTCTAATCCAATGGAGGAGAATAAACCAAAGGGTTTGGTTTATTTTAAACGAATGAACCAAAAGTTGGTTCAGTTCGTTTTAACTTAAAATAAACCATCATGGTTTGGTTTATTTTAACTTATATTAATGGAGCGAGTTAACGGGCCTCATGGTTATGATCCAATAACCATTAAGAGAATTAGTTCTCTATAAAAGAGGGTTTAAGGGATTGTTAAGCCCTAATCCAAAAACCCAAGCTTGTGGTTGCCGCCCACCTCTCCATCATCTCCTTGGATTTTCGGCACCAACCCTAGGTTGCCGCCCAGCCCCTTGTGCCGCCGTCCAACTCCTTACCGGCGTCCAAGCTTCAGCCGGTTATCCTCCGGCGACCCTCCGGTGATCTTCCTAGGCTTCGGTGATAAGGTGAGCACTTGGCTTCCCTTGGTTGGCCGGTGCCTACTCCTCCACCAAAGCAGTCCAGTTTTCTACACATGTTGTACTATGCATGTGTGTAATGTGTGTGTTGTAATAAATGTAGATTTATTATTTTTATTTCTTCCGCTGTGCACATGTTTAAGAAACATGTTCGAACACACACTCGCCGCGGTGCCGGAAACCCAACAATAAGTTCGAGCATAGTTTAGTAAACCCAACCAGGACCGCATACCCTTTAAGCTTAGAAGGACTTCATCTTTGAAAGTAGAAACCCTTTTGATAATATGAGGCTGAAGCTTAATTCTGTTATTACCCAAGACAGCTCCGAGGAAGTCTATTTCTTTGACTGCTATTTTCATCTTGGTAGGGCTTAAGACTAGCCCATGCTTCTTACAGATTTCAAGCATGGTTTGTAGATGTTGTTCATGTTCAGTTTCTGAATCAGGGAATACTAGAATATCATCAATATATACCGCAATATAGGCTTCAGTGCCTGCGAAGCAATTATCCATTTTTCATTGAAAAATAGCTGGGGCATTTTTGAGACCAAAAGGCATGACCATCCATTCATATAACCCATCAGGGACCCAAAAGGCAGTCCATGGGATTGATTCTGGGTGCATAACTACTTGATGAAAACCGGACTTAAGGTCAAAATTTAGAAAATATTCGTTTAGTACTGACTCGCTTGAGGATGTTATTGATTCCAAGGAGGCTATACTGATCTTTATGGGTTAGATCATTCAGTCGCTTGTAATTGAATACCATACGCTCTTTTCCTTTGATTTCTTGACCTGTCTTTAGATCAACAGAAGTGCCCAAGTGAACTATTATAGCTCTTGTTCGGTGTCGACTTGTACTGGGTCTGATAACTCCAAGGGCTAATAAAGCTTTAATATTTCTGGTGAATGCATCTTTGACGGCTGGAGTTATATGTTTGAGTGGTCGATCTTCAATAGTTAAATCTTGATTCGTAATGTCAAGATGACAAAGAACTTTGTTTTTGTTCCAATGATTGAGCGGTTCCTCCCTAATATAGCCTTGCTGCTTTAGCTCATAAATAATTTTTTGAAATTTGTGGCTAATACCTTCAGTGGTTGGAGTTGTATAGCCAATCATATCCTGAATCTGAATATATTCATCCTCTTCTAGTTCTAACTCAGGAATAGCTGCAGCAGAAACATAAGGAGATGTTTCTATTGTTGTCATATTCTTATAAAATGTTACCTGATTACCTTAGATACGAAGGCCTCCTTGCATAGCTCGGATGAAGTTGCACCCGAGGATCATTTGAATATTTTTCCCAAGTTTCATAGAAAAAGAGTATGTATAGGGAATTCGGAATGTATTGTATTCAATCATCATTTTGCCGCCCTTTAGTTTCTTCTTGGCTACAGCCTATGAGGAAATACCATTGAAATGCACAACAAATGGGTTTTTTGATCTTTATGGGTTAGATCATTCAGTTGCTTGTAATTGAATACCATACGCTCTTTTCCTTTGATTTCTTGACCTGTCTTTGGATCAACAAAACAGCCCGAGTGAACTATTATAGCTGTTGTTCGGTGTCGACTTGTACTGGGTCTGATAACTCCAAGGGCTAATAAAGCTTTAATATGTCTGGTGAATGCATCTTTGACGGCAGGAGTTATATGTTTGAGTGGTCGATCTTCAATAGTTAAATCCTTGAAATCTGTAAGAAGCATGGGCTAGTCTTAAGCCGTACCAAGATGAAAATAGCAGTCAAAGAAATAGACTTCCTCGGAGCTGTCTTGGGTAATAACAGAATTAAGCTTCAGCCTCATATTATCAAAAGGGTTGCTACTTTCAAAGATGAAGACCTTCTAAGCTTAAAGGGTATGCGGTCCTGGTTGGGTTTACTAAACTATGCTCGAACTTATATACCCAATCTTGGTCAATTACTCGGACCACTTTATGCGAAAACCAGCTCATATGGGGAACGAAGAATGAATCAACCGGATTGGGAGTTAGTTAGCAAAATTAAGAAACAAGTTCAAAACCTTCCTGATCTTGAGATTCCCCCAGAAAATTGCTTCATACTTCTAGAAGTTGATGGCTGTATGACTGGCTGGGGAGGTAGGTATTAACCTTGCTGAAGAACACTCAATTGAAGCCCATATGCGACTCATCCAAAAGGAAGCAGCCCATCATGCTATTCAAGCCCTACAACAATACCGAGAAATCCATCACATCAAACTGGAAGAATACCGAAGATGCTCCACTAGACGCAACTGGTATGGAGATTGGTTACCCATGATTCAACAACAGGACAAACAGCTAGAAGATGCCCTAGCTTTAGTGATGGACACTGCCCACCGAGCCACAAGCTTTGGCTTCTAAACTGATTTCTGTCCAATCCAAAGGCATCTTATCCGCATTATTGTACTATATGTCAGCCTGTATTATTGTCCTTTCGACTGCATTATTAGTAGGGTCTTGTCTGTATTATTGTCCTTTTAACTAGTGTGCTTGTGATATGGATTGAGCCCCGGGGAGCCATCCATGTCACTTTATGTCATGGGTCTCGTGACAGAACAAAAGTAAGATAAGAATGTGATGGGGCCCCTTGTCCACCCGGTTCTTATCCCTTCGTCCTCCACTCTATAAAAACCCTTACTATCAACTCTTGCAAGGCATCAGTCGTTCACTGAAGTCTTACTTGAGTTCAAAGTAGTTTGAAGTCCTGTAAGTTCTTCTTTTAATACAAGTCTGTATATTTTCTATAGTTCTTTTATACCTATCTTGTATTTGATTTGAAGTACCTATTTTATTTGAAGTACGCTTCCTTTACCGGAGCCCTTCCCAACGCCTTATTGACAAAGCTTCAAAATTTTACACTTGGACCTAAAGAAGCTCCTAAAGAAGGAAGAGGCAAAATTCTGGTCTTCAAAGATCCCTTAAAAATTCTTGTAGAAGAAAAACAAAAGGCCCGAAAATGATGACCAGTACATCAAATGAAAGAACAGCTGCAACACCCTTGATTGAAGATCAAATTCGTGACTACAGGCGAGGACAACGAAGAATATACAACGCCCAGCAAGCTGCCAGACGAATTGGCAGATTCATGACTGGCCAACTTGCAGCGGCTAATACCCTTGAACAACAAATTGATCCCCAGGTACAACTACAACTTTCCATGTAGGAGCGAGCTGCAATAGCACCAGCTGTGGTGCTTTATCACTCCCGACAAGATGATGTCTCTACTTTAAATAAATGCTGTGCTCATATGTTGTTTAAACGAACATGTCATTACTTTACGTTTAATTCATGATGCATGTTTTTGTGAGTAGGAAAGGACCTTACTAAGCCTATGTGCTTACAGTTTACTTTCCTTGTACTGCAGAAAAGGGCAAGGAATAGATAAATTAAAGGGAGCAGCAGGAGGGGCAAAGATGTGTGTGGCAGTGGCATGGTGGACGAGATCATTTTTCATATATGGACTTATGCAAGATTCTCAGTTTATGTGTAAATGGTTAGGAGAAACTCTAAAGGAAAAACCTATCTAGAATAATCGCGAACTATTTCCCTGTGGAAAATGAAAAATATATGACTAAATTTTAATCACAGCAATGTATGTACATGGTGCGTGTAAGATTAAAACAAAATAGATAACACAGAGAAGATTCAAATAATGATATGACTAAAAAGTGAGAAAGAAAATTAAATTATTTTCTATTTTAATTTCTTTAAATGAAAGGATAGCGATTGATCTAGTCACATATTGCTTCAAGTCAAGTTCATGCTAACAGATTATTATTTTTTTTAGGATTAAAAATGCATGATTCTTATTCTTTGATCAATGTTAATTCCATGTTAGCCATGATTAAATTGTTAGGTTGATTGGGTTAATGTAATTAGAGTTAAAAGTTGTAAAGAAGTTTTTTAAATGCTTCCGCTGTTATATGCATGAATGTATGATCGCGGAGCGCCGCCGCCCGTCTATAGGATGTGTGTTAGGAGGATGGGAAGGGCGGGCGTTACATTCATATCTTCAACCAATGAGAGTAAGCCTCCTAGTCCTTGAGAAAAGGAGATAAGCTTTGACTCTCCTCGAGGCTGATCCTTGACCAACAGTTGAGTGCTACCCTTACCATTCAACTGCTAGATGAATCAGTCGATTGATATAAGCCATCAGTTGATTGATGGTAGGGTTTCCAACTACAATGAAGAGTTAGCTCAAAAATATTGTTAATATAAGTAAGTTCGATGGTCGTTCACCATCCGATCTCGACTTAGACCTTCCACGGGAAGTCTTGGTCGGATCGACTCCTAAGGACATCCTCGTACAGAGGACACAACCTTACTTACACTCAATCACACTATCTTACATCAGCATTTACCTTTGAAGCTTCACTTCCAATCTTCGCCTGAGTTCTTCAGCTCCCTCTGAAGTCCTCTCGGTGTTGCCCGACCACCACGGTTCCCTCTGGGTGTCGCTGACCTTCGGCTTAGCTTAGTAATTCTGCACACTTATTTTAGCTCGCAAGATAACAAAATAACCTTGACTTTGTGTCTTTACCATAATCAAAACATAGGTTTGATTATCTGGTGCCACTACACCAATAGTTTCTCAAAACTAAAAGTAGCTATTTTTCAAAACACACCTAGGGTTAAGGGGGAGGTAAAGGGGGAGCTTACTACTTATTTTCTCTTAACTTTGAATTGGTTTGCCATAGATCAAAAAGGGGGAGATTATCGGTGCAGGGGCATCGAATAATCGAACCTAGGTTTTGATAATGGAAAAGATTCAAAGTTAAGCTATTTTGTTATCTCATATATACTAAGTGTTTAGGTATTGTATTAGGCTTTGCTAAAGTCAATGACACCAAGAGAATCTCGGAATGAGAATCCTCAGTGGTTAAGAGATCGAAAGCTAAGCGACAGGTCAAAAGGACCAAAGGTAAGATTCGGGTGTGGAGTGACGGTAAGGGCGTGTGTTGGACTTTTCGAGCCGCAAAAACAGTTTTTTGCATTGCGAAAACTCCGGAAGTCCGGCCACAGATCCGTGCAAAGATATATTAAAAAAAAACATGTATGTGCTAAGTAAACCTAGATCTACCGTAGATCTAGAAGTTGAGAGTGTTACCCTCGATGCGACGCCCTTTGCAAATCCCGCTCGTCCAAATAGCTTGCCGGAACTCTAGAGTGTCAAGTGTACACTCCTCTATTGGTATCCACACAAGCAATAGGTGGAGAAAACACACCGTTGAGTGTGCTATCACCCTATGGATGGTTCGGCCAAGGAGGAGAGGGGAGCTTGAGAGGATGATCCAAGGAGTAAGATGAAGTTGGAGTAACTCACAAAATCAATTCCATCTAATGGAATAAGTGGTCGCCCACTTCATGGAGGTGGGGGCGGGGTTAGATGCATGCATGTAACTCCAAGAGCAAATGTCTCTTGGTCTCCCTTATGAGGTGGCACCACTTGATAAGTCAATGATGATGTGGAGCATCATCATTGGTCGGTCATGCCAAGTCATCATCATGACATGGCATTTGGTCAAGTCAAACTTGACCTTTCATCTTCCCTCTCAAGTCAAGTCAAACTTGACCTCTTATCTCCCATGATTGATCAAATCCTGTTAGTAATATATGAGAGATGTCCTAAGGCAATCGCCTTATGTATTAACCATTTATATGATAAATGAAGATTCACTATTTGAGTATACATGTTTAATGTATTTGATTGGATCTTAAACTCATTTACTGAATGTCCACGATACGATTCACAGCATGAGAGAAATTGTGATTGGATCACAACTAGTGAGTATCTCTACATGTGTAATTGTGATGTATCGGAATTATCCCTAGTCGATGAATTGATGGATTTGGACACCATCAATTCTGTCGAGACTAGCACGAGGTATACTCCTTGGTGTATCCAAGCAGCTGATTCTCACTAGCTGGAGACATTGTGATGTCCGGAGTTAATCGTGGATGGTAGTTATGGTAACTAGTTCATTGGAGTGACCAGCCGTAAGACTTCATATGGTTCTCTGCATATATAGATATGTCAATGAAGTTCTTACTGTAGCTTAAGTGCGATGTTCCTTTGACTTGCGGTATTCAAGTCATCTTGATCATGGAGACTTATGCTTTGACATCTTAAGCAAACATCTCTAAGGAGATGTGGACCCGGGATGATTGGGTATAAGTCGAAGTGATCGAAGGTGTTTGAATAGCCTATAAAGGATTCACCACTCCTTGCGAGGAGATGTATACCCATGGCCTCTCGTCGGATTGTTACTAAAGTCTTTGGCCAAAGCAATACATGTTTAGAGTAAGGTACTCTTCGATACATGTGGAGTAACTAGAATCCGTAGGACGAGGAAATGATACTTAGGCTAGGTGTGACGTAGTCAGCCTAGTGGGGACTGACACAATAGACCATGTCCTGAACCAAGTGGGTATAAGATGAGTGAAGGGAATGGGGCACGATTCATTCGGGGAAGGGTTTGAAATAGTTCCGGATCAACTGCTGATCTTTTCGGTTAATTGGGGATCATGATGTACTACTAGGTGCCACTCATGATCGTTCTATAATTAATGGTTAATTATAGACGGCCAACATAAACCGAGAACCTATTTGGTCACACGCACAACGAGTGTAATCCAAAGGATTTAAAACGAGCTTGAGAATGGGATTCTCAGATCGAGAGAAACTATGTTTGGTTGGACCAAACATAAAGCGAGCATGAAATTGTTTCAGTCGCAATGGAAGCGTGGATGGGCCGTGTCTTATGAAGACATAATGGATGGACCAAAATGGTTTGGTTCTAATCCAATGGATGAGAATAAACCAAAGGGTTTGGTTTATATTAAACCAATGAACCAAAGGTTGGTTCGGTTCGTTTTAACTTAAAATAAACCATCATGGTTTGGTTTATTTTAACTTATCTTAATGGAGCGGGTTAACGGGCTTTATGGATATGATCCATTAACCATTAAGAGAATTAGTTCTCTATAAAAGTGGGCTTAAGGGATTGTTAAACCCTAACTAATCCAATCATCCAAACCCTAGCCGCCCAACACATTGTTGCCTTGACTTGTGGTGCCGCCCGACCCATAGCTCCCCCAACCGGCGCCGAAGGGCTTCCTTCCTCCTCGCCGGCGTCGAGCTGCTGCCGGAAGAGTTCCGGCGATCCTCCTTAGGTTTTGCATCAAGGTGAGCACTTGGCTTCCTTTGTTGGCCGGCGCCTACTCCTCCACCAAGCTGTCCAGTTTTCTGGACAGCTTCTTCTCCTCTCGTCGGAGCGTCGTTTGGACGAAGGTTAGTGCTCCGACAGCGGCTAACATACCGGGGATTTGATCTCCGGTAATCCTCTGAGGTGGAGGACGAAGGATTCGTCAAACGGTTGACGAATACCTCTCCGGAGAAGCGAGTTTTGAGAACTCATTTTGGATCCGAATTTGGATTCGGATCGTGATCATCTCTCGATCACGTCGTCTTCAACACGAGGCTAGTAACCCGTACGAAGACGAAGCTCATGACTTAGCGAAGTCATCCCGAGGAGCTCGGCGTGGATACGGATAGAGACGATTCTTACGAGGATCGTTCCGGTTGATGCCGTTCCCGCTACACGTCATACGGAAGGTATAACGTAGTTTAATTTCTTTTATTGCAATTTTAATTTACGGTTATGTCTACACTTGTTGTAATAGCATGCGTGTGTTGTGTGTGTTGTAATAAATAGGAGTATTTATTATTTTATTGCTTCATTGTGCTCATGTTTACGAAACATGATCGAACACACCTGCCGGTCTTAAAACCCAATAGTGGTATCAGAGCCCAGGTTGTGTTTCGACATAATCGTAAAATGGTTTTGCGATAGTCATAATGTATTTCTGGAAATTTTCTAATTTTGGAAATTTAGAAGTATTTATGGAAATTTTTCAATTTTGGAAAGTCTAGAAGTATTTATGGAAATCTTCCACTTTTGGAAAGTTGGAAGTATTTATGGAAATTGATATTTTCCATAAATAAAATATTTGATTAGATTCTGGAAATTTGTTTCCTAATTTAATCATGATTTGATTTGGGAAATCAAATCTTAAAATATTTCATTTCCATAAGTAGTTTTAATGATTCAGGAAATTGGTTTCCTAAATAGATTTTCCTTAATCAAATAATTCCATGAATAAAATATGTGATTAGATTTGGAAATTTGTTTCCTAATTTAATTATGATTTGATTTGGAGAATCAAATCTTAAACATATTTTATTTCCATAAATAGTTATGACATATAAGGAAATATAGACATGACATAATTGTATGTCATGTAATTGCATTAGATGCATAACATTATGCCATGCATGTCGTGACATGTAGATGTATGCCATGTATGCCATGCCATGTAGATAATAGTTATTTGCATGCAAAGAGGATGAGACATTAAAAACCCTTAATCAATATTAAAGCCTACACCTTCCATTAATATGGTTAGAACCAGAGTTCTGTTTCTTGTTTGGGTTGTTGGACTCTCTCCAAGCCCGGCTCGAACCTGAATATGTTCAAACCATGGAATAGTTTAATACTAATATGGTAAGAGTCAAAGGTCAATCGTTAGCTTTGGTTGTTGGACTCTCTCCAAGCTGGGCTAATTGGTTGAATGCGCTCTAACCATATTAAAACTATGTCCCGATTAATGGGTTGGCTTTAACCTGGAGCATCGGCTTGTTGGACTCTCTCCAAGGTCGATGTAAAGGGAGGTGAAGTTGGGTGCTATGCATATGATGCATACTTGTTAATGTGTTAACAACCCGATGTATGTGTGAACATTCAATTAGTTGATAGCACATTGTGATAGTTGCATATACGTGATATGCAATCGGTATAGATGATACCTACCGTCGTAGTTATGAATGGCTTGTTGGACTCTCTCCAAGGTTGTTCATAACTATGATGGATATCAGCCCATTCGGAGATGGACCTACAATCTCCCGAAGTGATTTTGGGGTTTTTGAAATTCGAAAAATGAATGGGATTTATAAATGTATATTGATGCATTTTAAAATCATTTTCTCATATATGCTCGTTTTGTATTTCTAGGTCAATAAATTGATCATGACGTCTTTGAATTTGCGCACTATTTTGGATTCGAACAAACTGACTGGGCCTAACTTCCTGGACTGGCTTAGAAACCTGAGAATTGTTCTCAAGGCGAAAAAGCTTGCATATGTCCTTGAAGAGCCTCTTTCTGACCGTCCTAAGGACGATGCAACTCCAGACTAAATGTTGGTCTATCGTGGCGCAGGCGATTCTCGGGGTGAGTTGCATCATGCTAGCGGCGATGGTACAGTGCGAAGCGGCATGAGCATATGGATGCTAACACTATGGACTTCCATCTTCATGAGTTGTTCGATGAGCAAGCGAGATCCGGAAAGGTTCGAGGTCTCTAGGCTCCTCTTCACCACGAAGATGCAAGAAGGTTTCGTAATGCAGTTTGTGCTAAAGATGAAGCGGTACATCGAGCTGATTAGCTACCCTCGGTTTTGTGATGGATCATGAGTTAAGTATTGACTTAATTCTCGCATTGTTTGCCCAAGAGTTTCTCGCAATTTGTGATGAACTATCTGGATGAACAAATTGGAATCCACCATTCCCGAGCTCCTCAATATGCCGAAGACCGTGTGGAGCCTTCAGAAGCATGAGGAGAAGGCGGTTCTCATAGTTGATTCTCAAAGAAAGGTTCTAAGAGGAAGGCAAAAGAATGTAAGAAAGGAAAGAAAAAGGCAAAGAAGGCGAACTCCAAGAAAAGGGCACTTGCCATCATCGGGCAAGGAAGGCCACCGCGAAGAAACCGCAAGATTTATCTTGAGTCCATGAAGAAGAAGAAGGCATCCGATGCCCCATCCTCTTCTGTATCTTCGTTATTGATTGTCATTCTATTTCCTTAGACACTTGGGTATTGGATAATCGGGTGTAGCTCACATATATGTAATGACATACAGGGCTAAGGAATAGAAGAAGACTTGTCGAGGGGAGTCAAATTCATGAGTTGGCAATGGAGCAAAGGTTGTCCGCCATCGAACTTATTTGTCAAGCTCCTAGTGGACTAGTCTTGAACTCGACAATTGCTATTATGTTCCTTCTCTAATAAAGAACATTGTTTCTATTTCCTCGCTTAAATAGAAATGGTTTCCATTTAACGCTTAGTAACAATTGTTGTTATATAACTTTGAATGGCGATACTTTATGGAACTGAACTTTGAGTAATGGCATTTATACGCTGGACGATCCAAAGGACATTTTCAATATCGGCGAGCAACACGCGTGCTCGAAAGGATAATCACATAGACTCCTATATGTGGCATTGTCGTCTTGGCCATATAAGCAAGAAACGCATGTCCGAATTACACCGATGTGGAATTCGAATCGCTTGAATTGGATTCATACGATACATGTGAATCATGCTTAAAAGGCAAGATGACTAAGTTACCTTTACCGAAAAGGTGAACGAGTGGGAGAGTTACTAGGTTTAGTACATACCGATGTATGTGGACCTATGTCAACTCAAGCATTAGGAGGCTATAGCTACTTCATTACCTTCACCGATGATCACTACGGTTGGGTATGTGTTCTTGATGAAACACAAGTCCAAGCCTTTGAAAGGTTCAAAGAATTCAGAAATGAAGTAGAGAAACAACATGACAAGAGTATTAAAATACTGATCGGATCGAGGTGGTGAATACTTAAGTCAAGAGTTTCTTGATTATCTAAGAGACAATGGCATATTGTCTCAATGGACTCGCCTATACACCACAAAGCATAATGGTGTATCCGAGAGGCGAATCGACCTTGTTGGACATGGTCGTCAATGATGAATCATGCAACTCTTCCCAAGTCCTTTGGGGTTATGCACTTCGCATATTGCTTACTTGTTAAATGTAATGCCTACCAAGGTAGTCTCAACTACTCCATATGAGATATGGAATGGTAAGAAACCTCATGTATCTTACTTGAAGATATGGGGTTGTCCCGCTTATGTGAAGCGATCAGATCGTACAAACCGGATGCTAAGTCCGATAAATGTCTATTTATTGGATACCCTAAGGAAACAAGGGGTTACTAATTCTATCATCCCGTGGAACAAAAGGTGTTTGTTTCAAGGCATGTGTTTCTAGAGAAAGAGTTTCTCTAAGAAGAAAACAAGGGGAGTGTCGTCGAGCTTGAGGAGGCTCGAGAGACTCAAATAGACATTAATGAGATACTTGGTGAGCACAATGTACATAACTCATAGTGATGAGCAATCTCGACCTATTGTAACACCACATCTTCAGAGATCCGCAGAACACGCAATATTCCCGAGAGATATGGATTTCGTAAGTTTAATCGAACGACGTGTTACTCATTGATGATGAGGAGCCTACCAGTTATGAAGAAGTGCTGACAAGTTCAGAAAGGGATAAGTGGCTTGGTGCCATGAAGTCGGAAATGGATTCCATGTACGAAAACCAAGTTTGGAACTTGGTTGACCCACCTGAAGGCATAAAGCCTATAGGGTGCAAGTGGGTTTTCAAGAAGAAAACCGTCATGGATGGTAATGTGATTACCTATAAGGCTAGATTGGTGGCGAAAGGATATCGTCAAAAGCAAGGTGTTGATTATGACGAAACCTATTCGCCTGTAGCTATGCTTAAATCCATTCGGATGCTCCTGGCCATAGCGGCTCATTATGATTATGAGATATGAGAGATGGATGTGAAAACAGCTTTCCTTAATGGAAACCTGCTCGAGGACGTGTATATGATACAGCCTGAGGGTTTCACATCGGTTGAGAAAACCAAGGTATGCAAATTGCGACGATCCATTTATGGATTGAAGCAAGCATCCAGGAGCTGGAATATCCGTTTTGATGAGACGATCAAAAAGTTTGATTTCTCACAAAATCCAGACGAACCTTGTGTGTACAAGAAGGTTAGTGGGAGTGCAGTCGTGTTCCTAGTATTGTATGTCGATGACATATTACTTATAGGAAACGATGTGTCCATCTTACAGTCAGTTAAGGTTTGGTTATCCAAGACATTCTCCATGAAAGACCTGGGAGAAGCAACCTACATCCTTGGGATTAAGATATATAGAGATAGATTGAAACGGTTGCTTGGTCTTTCGCAGTCTACATATATAGACCGAGTGCTAAAGAGGTTTAGCATGTCGGAATCCAAGAAAGGTTATCTGCCCATCAGGCATGGGGTACACCTTTCGAAGTCTATGTGTCCGCGCACAGAAGACGAGAGGATTTGCATGAGTAAGATTCCCTATGCATCCGCAATAGGATCTATCATGTATGCTATGTTATGTACGAGGCCCGATGTATCGTATGCTCTGAGTGTCACGAGCAGATACCAGTCTGATCCAGGAATGGATCATTGGGCGGCTGTTAAGACGATCCTTAAGTACTTGAGAAGAACTAAGGATGTGTTCCTAATATATGGAGAAGGGGACATGGTGATACGCGGGTATACAGATGCCAGCTTCCAGACAGACAAGGATGATTCCAGGTCTCAGTC
This sequence comes from Wurfbainia villosa, assembly GCA_025175895.1. Classification (NCBI taxonomy): domain Eukaryota; kingdom Viridiplantae; phylum Streptophyta; class Magnoliopsida; order Zingiberales; family Zingiberaceae; genus Wurfbainia; species Wurfbainia villosa. The sequence continues at coordinate 87,640,321 of CM045997.1, forward strand.
TGGATACGTGTTCACCTTGAATGGGGGCGCAGTGAGTTGGAAAAGTTCCAAACAAGAGATCAGAGCGGATTCTACCATCGAGGCAATATATTGCGCCGGGCAGCAAAGGAAGCGGTTTGGATCAAGAAGTTCGTTCATGAACTTGGTGTGATTCCAGCCATTGTTGAAGCAATACCGGTCTACTGCGACAACAATGGAGCAATTGCACAGGCGAAAGAGCCAAGGTCTCATCAACGATCCAAACATGTGCTTCGCCGCTATCATCTTATCAGAGAGATCATCAGTAGGAATGAAATACAAATCGAGAAAATTCCCACTGAAAGGAACTTAGCGGATCCTTTGACTAAAGCATTACCTCAAAGTAAGTTTGAGGGTCATGTTGGTGCTTATGGTATTGGATACCGTAGCGATTGGCATTAGGCCAAGTGGGAGTCTGTTAGTAATATATGAGAGATGTCCTAAGGCAATCGCCTTATGTATGAACCATTTATATGATAAATGAAGATTCACTATTTGAGTATACATGTTTTATGTATTTGATTGGATCTTAAACTCATTTACTGAATGTCCACGATATGATTCACAACATGAGAGAATTTGTGATTGGATCACAACTAGTGAGTATCTCTACATGTGTAATTGTGATGTATCGGAATTATCCCTAGTCGATGAATTGATGGATTTGGACACCATCAATTTCACGAGACTAGCACGAGGTATACCTTGGTGTATCCAAGCAAATTGATTCTCACTGGCTGGAGACATAGTGATGTCCGGAGTTAATCGTGGATGCTAGTTATGGTAACTAGTTCATTGGAGTGACCAGCCGTAAGACTTCATATGGTTCTCTGCATATATAGATATGTCAATGAAGTTCTTACTGTAGCTTAAGTGCGATGTTCCTTTGACTTGCGGTATTCAAGTCATCTTGTGTTGGATCGAAAGTGTCGCTAGAGGGGGGGGTGAATAGCGATACGGTGTCGTTAAAAAAAAAACTTTTGCAATAAGTAAAAAGCAAGTAGAGAGTGCACAGCGGAAATATAAAGTAGACAAGATATTTTTACGTGGTTCACAATCTTTCGATTGCTAATCCACGGCCCTAGTGATCCTTGATCACGTACGGAGGGCAATTCACTAAAACCACTCCTCCTCGTTTGAAGTAGGAGCAACGATCACAAAAAGAAATCAAGGCAAAGGGACACTCCCCCTTTCCTTGTTACGATTAAAGCACAAAGACAATTTAAAGAAGTAGAACTTAAATAAATATACCGACAACTCTTATAAGTAGAAGATGTAGCTTTCGTTGTCGGCGGCACTTCGTCGTAGCAAATGTGAGTAGTAGTAGCGGCGTTACGACGGCGTGTTGAGAGCTCTTGATTTCTTATATTTTGCTTGGCGTGAACATGTCTATTTATGGATATTGATCTATGAATTTAGACATAGGTAGTGTCCAAGGTGAGGTTCTTATCCCCCAAGTCTTGCTCATCCACATCCTTTGCGCCAACTCAAGGATGAGGTGCTTCATCCAACCACCTTGTGCCACAACTCAAGGATGAGGTGCTCATCCAACCACCTTGTGCCACCTCAAGGAGGCCTTCACGCCAACTTGTTGGAGCCATCCAACTTGTGCCACATCATGGGAGCCAACCATCTTGTGCCAACTCTCCTCATTTTGGGCGTCCAAGCTTGATGGTGGTTTGCCAACCATCTTGTGTCAACTCACCTCATTTTGGGCGTCCAACTTGATGATGGTTTGGATGTCCACCTTGATGCCACATCACCCTTTGTACCAAAGGGTTTTGGACTGCAGTACAAGTTAGCTTAAAATATAAAGTACGATGGTTCTAACCAACTGATCTCGACCTAGACCTTCCATTGGAGGTATTGGGTCGGATCTACGCTTAACGTCCTTGCTTCGCTTTCACACGAGCTTACCTTGTAGCCTCGCTTCCGGTCTTCACCCGAGTACCTCGGCTTCCTCCGAAATCTCTCTGGCGTTGCCCGACCACCTCGGTTCCCACCGGGTGTCGCAGACCTTCCGCTCAACTTTAGCATTTCTGCACACTTAATTGAGCTCGTAAGATAACAAATATACCCTTAACTATTGAGCCTTTTGCCATAATCAAAATACCGGTTCGACTTTGGTGCCCACTGCACCAACAATCTCCCCCTTTTTGATTCATGGCAAACCGACACAAAAGTTAAGGAAAAATTAAGCTAGCATAATGATTAAGCATGAATGAGCTAGCATAAAGATTAAATATGACTGAGCTAGCATAATGATTAAATATGAATGAGCTAGCATAATGATTAAATATGAATGAGAAATATTATTGTTTCAAGTTCTCCCCTTTGAGGTAACCTCCCCCTTGACCGAAGGTGAGTTCTTGAAAAATAATTTTTACTCCCCCTTAATAGTTGCTTAAGTAATCGGAATTACTTACCCCTTAATAGTTGCTTAAGTAATCGGAATTACTTAATATAAAAGGTAATAATTTTGTTTACTTTCTTCCCCTTTAATTTTTGTTAATTTTGGTTACTTTTGTGACTTTCTCCCCCTTTTGCCTTAACTCAAAAAGTTTGTAAATATATTTTAGGGTTTGTAAGTCCAAGCAAGTTCCCAATATATATATATATATATATATATATATATATATATATATATATATATATATATATATATATATATATATATATATATATATATATATATATATTTATAGATTTTTAAAAAATAATAATAACATTGATAATATTTTCATCTAAAATGTACAACTCCGGTTGGACTTTATTGATATAGAATGATCAATAAGTCTTGAAGGGGTTGATTAATTTTAAATAATTATACTCCATGGTTCATATCGATGCACGAATCTACATCGAACTGTGAAGGTCCTAACATCTCACGCCCGTCTACGTGGCTAAGTACACAAACACATTAGTCCTATGTGTTGTGAGATGTGTTGGCTCCTTAAATCTATAGGTATATGATTTCTAAGGTAAGACTTAGGCTAATTTCATAAAAAGAAGCAAAAATAGAGTACATATATAGAAAAATTTAAATCCTACTCTATTACGCACATACCTAACTTTCGTCTTAATAAACTAAATTCGCCGGGTAGTGGTTTGGTGAAGATGTCCGCTAGGTTTGATTTGGACTCAACATACTCTAGTTGTATAGTTCCATTAGTTACATGTTCCCTAATGAAGTGGTGTTTAACTTCTATATGTTTTGTCCTAGAATGACATATTGGATTTTTAGTTAAGTTAATTGAACTGATGTTATCTATGTAGGTTTTAATGTTGTTAAAGATTAAGCTAAAGTCTTGGAGAGTGTGCTTCATCCATGAGCGAGAGACACACTCACCCATCGCAACGTATTCGGCCGGTGGTAGATAAGGCAACGCAATGCCGCTTCATCGCACTAACTCACTAGACTCGAGCCGAGGATTTGACAACAACCACTGCGTGCTCTTTCTATCGAGTTTACTACCGCATAGTCGAGTCGAGTAGCCGATTAGATTAAACTCGGTAGATCTAGGGTACCAAATACCTACGCTTAGCGTGCCTTTAGATATCTAAGGATACGCTTGACTAGGGTTAGGTGAGACTCTTGGCACAGTGTTTGTAACCATGCACATACTTACCGCGAATAAAATGTCGGTCTTCGCGTTAAGTATAGGAGACTTCCTATTGCGCTCCTATAGTATTTTAGGTCAACGGGTTTTCCTTCTACATCTTCGCTTATATTAACATTAGTTGCTATAGGTGTATTAATTATTTTAGCATCTTGCATTCCAAATCGATTTATTAAGTCCTTAGTATATTTTTGTTGATGTAAATATATTCCATCTTTAGTTTTTTTAATTTGTAAACCTAAGAAGAAACTTAACTCTCCTACTAAATTCATTTCAAATTCACTTTCCATAAGTGCTTAGCAGATCGAGTTGGTAGTTCCAAAAATTATATCATCTACATAGATTTGGGCTATAAAGATTTCTTTTCCTACGGTTTTACGAATAAGGTTGGGTCGACTAAACCTTGGTTGAATCCTTTGGACTTAAGATAGATCGAAGCCTTCGCATCAAGCTCTTGGGGCTTGTTTGAGTCCATATAGGGCTTTCTTAAGTCTAAGGACATGGTCAGTTTATCTAGATTTTCAATCCGGGAGGTTGGATCGACGTAAACTTCTTCCTTAATGTATCCATTCAAAAATGCTGACTTGACATCCATTTGAAACAATTTAAAACCTCGATGAGCAGCATATGCTAGCAACATTAGGATGGACACTAGTCTTGCTACGGGGGCGTAGGTCTCATCGTAATCTAAACCTTCGACTTGACTAAACCCTTTTGCGACTAACCAAGCTTTATTTCTAACTACTTCACCTTTATCATCAAGTTTATTTCGAAATACCCACCTTGTTCCAATAATTGATTTTTCTTTAGGTGGTGGTACTAATTCCCAGACTTCATTTCTAGTGAATCGAGCTAGCTCTTCTTGCATAGCAATAATCCAGTCGGGATCAAGAAGTGCTTGTTCAATAGTTTTGGGTTCGATTTTGGAAATTAACGAGATTTGACTAATGTTTCGGTATGAAGCTCTAGTTCGAACCCCTAAATTTGGATCACCTATAACTTGATTGATAGGATGACTTGGGTTAGGGTCATCTATCACTTGGTCGATAGGATGACTTGGGTTAGGACGAGATTCAAGTTCAAGATCAGAGTCGGGTTTGCTATAAGTTGATTTGCTAGTTGGTTTTGTTAAGGATTGAACGGGTTCATGTCCTTCGAAAACTATATTAATGGTTTCTTCGACTCTAAGAGTGTCGTGATTGTATACCCTATAAGCTCCAGGTGGTTGAGTATCCTAGAAAGGTTCCAAAGAGAGGTTTTGGATTTGAATTTCCCTAGGTAATCCTTAGTGTTTAAGATATGTACCTTGCATCCAAATACCCTAAAGTATTTGATGTTCGGTATTTTATCGTGATAAATCTCGTACGAGGACTTTTGGTGCCTCTTTACCATAAGGATCCTATTTTGGACATAGCAAGTCGTACTAACGGCCTCTGCCCAAAATCTATCGGGTAGGTTATACTCGTTTAACATTGTCCTAGCGGCTTCTTGTAGGGTTCTATTTTTCCGTTCGACTAACCCATTTTGTTGTGGGTTCTAGGACATGAAAACTCATGGTGGTATCCGCTTAGGTTACGTAAATCAGAAACTGTGGTTTTCGAATTCACCACCATGATCGCTTCTAAGTCTTTTAATCTTAAGGTTCTTTTGATTTTCGATTAACCTACAAAGATTGATTAGTTGTCTAGGGTATCATTTTTATGTTTGATAAACCTAACCCAAGTAAATCTAGAATAGTCGTCAATTATGACTAAGCAAAATTGACTACCATTGAGTGACTTAGCTCCATGTGAATCAAATAGATCCATGTGTAGGAGCTCAAGAACACTTTTGGTCTGTTCTTGATTAGTTAATTGATGTTGTGTCCTAGATTGTTTACCTTGTTGACAAGCATTACATATTTTATTATCCAAGTTGTTTAGTTTAGGTAAACCTATAACCAAGCCACTCGACTCATCTTGTGGACGAGTCTTAAAAGTGCAGTGTCCTAGTCTTCGTGCCATAACCAAGATTCTCTTGCTGTGTCATAAGACACTTGGTTGAGGAGTTGGGTAAATTTATTGTGTAGATGTTGCTATTCCTAGTTCCTTTAAGTATTATTTTAGATGTTGCATTTATCTTGATTACGCATTCATTTTCTAGAAATATGACCTTATAATTGTTATCACACAATTGGCTTACACTAAGTAAATTATATTGAAAGTTTTCTACTAATAAGACATTTTGAATTGTAAAGTTAGAGTTGAGCTCAATATCACCTGATCCGATGATTTTGAGCTTGCCGCTATTTCAAGGCTACCGATCCTTGTCGCTTGAATCGAATCAAAATCTGAGTTGATCCCGGTCATGTGTCGAGTAACCACCGCCCAACATCCATTGATCCTACATATAAGGTAGTTGGATCGGATATTGGAATTACTAAAGGGTTGTTTGTAAGTTTTAAACCTAAATCATCTCACCAATATCTACATGATCAAAACATGTTATTCCTATGTGTTATTGTGAGATGACTTTCAATTTTACTTGATTAATTTTAATGAATTTAAATTAACCAACATTAGGTTAGATTCGATTTAGTCTAAGCTCATCAAGTAATCTTTTCAAGAGATTAGCTTCCAGTCGTGGCGAGGCAATGAGGCCTTCTTTGATCGGAACAACGACCACTTCCTTAGACAAAGCTAATTTCAAGAAATTGATAACTCGACTTACTTGAGACTACATCTTGGTCTAACTAGTTATTTTTGAAAAGAGGCTCCCGAGGCTCAATCTTTCAGAGGATTTTAGTTGATTATGAGTCCTATCTAACCATTCTAAAAATAAAGGAAAAACTAAGCATGCAATTTCTAAGACTTAACAAAAATACATTTTGTATTGGCTCTCGACCATTGAATCGAGTGGGTCTATTCACATAGTGAATTTGGTCCTTGGGAACCCAATACATGTTAGATCCTAAAGTTGAAATCAAAGTGATCTTAGGGACCCATGCTTGACATTTTTCTTATGTTGGTTTACTATAGACATATATGACTTATTGGTTGTATTTGAGTTAAACCCGAGTCCGCCTTGTTGTACACGGCCCTTTGTGATCCAAGTAAGAGGTCAAGTCCCTTGATCCCAAAGTGAACCTTTCCAACGTGTTCCTAAGGTCTTCGACTTGTGTTTTCAAAAGCGAGTTCTCAACTTCAAGCTTTTCAACTTGAGTTGAGTCCTCCTCTTGAATACGAGTAGTCGAAGAGGTTAGGGAGACCTCATGTTTGAGGAGGTTAACCTCCTCAATTAGGGTCTCGACCTTGGACTCGGACTTAGCTAGTTTCTTATTTAAAAATTTAATTGCACCATACAAAGTATTAAGTAACGACCGACTTACCCTTAATGATTCTTTTGAACCGGATACGGATCCGTGGCTTGTCTTGAATGGAAGCTCATCATCGGATTCGACTCGACTCTTCTTCGTTTCGAGTCGCGCTCGGTCGGCTTGGCCATTAGAGCTTGGATATCATCTTCTTCCTCCGACAACTCCTCCCAAGTAGCGCTTTAGCGCTTTCTTGGTCTTTGATGCTTATTCTTTAGCTTTGGGCACTGGACTTGATGTGACCAACTCTGCACTCATAGCATCTAAAATTAGAAGTATTTGAATTAGGTTTAGGCTTACCTTGAGTTGTTGGTCGCTGCCTCTTGATCATCTTCCAACTAGATTGACTAGTTCGGATTCTATTTCGAGTCTACTTCCGATTCGACTCGCCTTCTTCCTTCGGGGTGGCTTGCTTTATGGGGCTTCTTCTTCTTGGAACCTCGCAACTAACGCAATACTTTCTCGGCCCGACCACGTTAGTTTGCTCATGTAATTCAAGTTCAAAAACAATTGCCTAACCTAATTTTAGAAAGGTCCTTGGAGACCTTGTAGGCATCGACCATGGATGCCCACAAGGTGGTCCTAGGAAACGAGTTAAGAGAATACCGATAAGGTCGCGATTCTCGACCTTTTGTCCGATGGCATGGAGTTGGTTGACGATGTCTTGGATACGAGCATGTAGTTGAGTTGCGGTCTCGCTTTCTGCATTTTCAAGTTATACAATTTATTTAAAAGTAAATCTCTTTACATACCTTCGTGTCGCCGGTGCCTTCGTGTAGTTCCACTAGCTTGGTCCATAAGTCCTTTGCACTAATGAAGGGGCCGACGCGTTGAGCTCTTCCTTGACAACCCACATTGCAAGATTTGAGTTGCCTTGGCATCGGCTTCTACTTGTTTTTTCATGGAATTTGACCATTGATCGTAACTCCAAAGATTCACCATCTTCATTAATAGGAAGTGTGAAACCGTTTGGATTACGATCCACATCTAGATTTGGGTTTTAAGAAAGCATTCCATCCGACCTTCCAATAACGAAAGTCATTACCGCTGTAAAACGGGGGTCAAGTGCTAAACCCTTCGAGATGGGCCATTTAAAAACAAGAAGAAGAACGATTTAAAAGAATCTTGCAAAACACACACGAAAGAATATTCCAAGACTTTCGCCTTGGATTAGTAGTGCAGAAGTAAAAAAATATATATAAAATGTAACTTGCAAAAGAAATAAACAATCAAATGCGAATGTCGCTGAAGTTCCGGAGGACAACCTTACTCGGATCTAACCCAAGGGACAACCTTATCCCATCCTAAAGCCTCTAATGCAATTCTATATGTAGGAGAAGATAAGCAAGTGAAATAATTATAATAAAACAGAAATAAATAAATAAAAAATCTGTGAAAAAAAGAAAACAAAGCTAGATTGGTGGTTTCATCAATCTTAGCGCCTACTCGATACACCAATTGTTGGATCGAAAGTGTCGCTAGAGGGGGTGAATAGCGATACTGTCGTTAAAAAAACTTTGCAATAAGTAAAAAGCAAGTAGAGAGTGCACAAATGAAATATAAAGTAGACAAGATATTTTTACGTGGTTCACAATCTTCGATTGTTAATCCACGGCCCTAGTGATCCTTGATCACGCACGGAGGGCAATTCACTAAACCACCTCCTCGAAGTAGGAGCAACGATCACAAAGAAATCAAGGCAAAGGGACACTCTTTCCTTGTTACGATTAAAGCACAAAGACAATTTAAAGAAGTAGAACTTAAATAAATATACCGACAACTCTTATAAGTAGAAGATGTAGCTGTTGTCGCCAAGACTTCGTCAGAGCAAATGTGAGTAGTAGTAGCGGCTATTTACGGCGTGTTGAGAGCTCTTGATTTCTTATATTTTGCTTGGCGTGAACATGTCTATTTATGGATATTGATCTATGAATTTAGACATAGGTAGTGTCCAAGGTGAGGTTCTTATCCCCAAGTCTTGCTCATCCACATCCTTTGCGCCTAACTCAAGGATGAGGTGCTTCATCCAACCACCTTGTGCCACAACTCAAGGATGAGGTGCTCATCCAACCACCTTGTGCCACCTCAAGGAGGCCTTCACGCCAACTTGTTGGAGCCATCCAACTTGTGCCACATCATGGGAGCCAACCATCTTGTGCCAACTCTCCTCATTTTGGGCGTCCAAGCTTGATGGTGGTTTGCCAACCATCTTGTGTCAACTCACCTCATTTTGGGCGTCCAACTTGATGATGGTTTGGATGTCCACCTTGATGCCACATCACCCTTTGTACCAAAGGGTTTTGGACTGCAGTACAAGTTAGCTTAAAATATAAAGTACGATGGTTCTAACCAACTGATCTCGACCTAGACCTTCCATTGGAGGTATTGGGTCGGATCTACGCTTAACGTCCTTGCTTCGCTTTCACACGAGCTTACCTTGTAGCCTCGCTTCCGGTCTTCACCCGAGTACCTCGGCTTCCTCCGATATCCCTCTGGCGTTGCCCGACCACCTCGGTTCCCACCGGGTGTCGCAGACCTTCCGCTCAACTTTAGCATTTCTGCACACTTAATTGAGCTCGTAAGATAACAAATATACTCTTAACTATTGAGCCTTTTGCCATAATCAAAATATCGGTTCGACTTTGGTGCCCACTGCACCAACAATCTCCCCCTTTTTGATTCATGGCAAACCGACACAAAAGTTAAGGAAAAATTAAGCTAGCATAATGATTAAGCATGAATGAGCTAGCATAAAGATTAAATATGAATGAGCTAGCATAATGATTAAATATGAATGAGCTAGCATAATGATTAAATATGAATGAGAAATATTATTGTTTCAAGTTCTCCCCTTTGAGGTAACCTCCCCCTTGACCGAAGGTGAGTTCTTGAAAAATAATTTTTACTCCCCCTTAATAGTTGCTTAAGTAATCGGATGTTGCTTAAGTAATCGGAATTACTTAATATAAAAGTTAATAATTTTGTTTACTTTCTTCCCCTTTAATTTTGGTTAATTTTGGTTACTTTTGTGACTTTCTCCCCCTTTTGCCTTAACTCAAAAAGTTTGTAAATATATTTTAGGGTTTGTAAGTCCAAGCAATATATATATATATATATATATATATATATATATATATATATATATATATATATATATATATATATATATATATATATATATATATTTTTTTAAATAATAATAAGCTTGAAAATATGTTCATCTAAAATGTACAACTCCGGTTGGACTTGATTGATATAGAATGATCAATAAGTCTTGAAGGAGTTGATTAATTTTAAATAATTATACTCCATGGTTCATATCGATGCAATTGAATCTACATCGAACTGTGAGTAAGGTCCTAACATCTCACGCCTGCTCATTGGCTAAGTACACAAACACATTAGTCCTATGTGTTGTGAGATGTGTTGGCTCCTTAAATCTATAGGTATATGATTTCTAAGGTAAGACTTAGGCTAATTTCATAAAAAAGCAAAAAAATAGAGTACATATATAGAAAAATTTAAATCCTACTCTATTACGCACATACCTAACTTTCGCCTTAATAAACTAAATTCTGGGTAGTGGTTTGGTGAAGATGTCCGCTAGGTTTGATTTGGACTCAACATACTCTAGTTGTATAGTTCCATTAGTTACATGTTCCCTAATGAAGTGGTGTTTAACTTCTATATGTTTTGTCCTAGAATGACATATTGGATTTTTAGTTAATTGAACTGATGTTATCTATGTAGGTTTTAATGTTGTTAAAGATTAAGCTAAAGTCTTGGAGAGTGTGCTTCATCCCACGAGGTGAGAGACACACTCACCCATCATAGCGTATTCGGCGGTGGTAGATAAGGCACGCAATCTTTGCTTCCTCGCACCAACTCACTAGACTCGGCCGAGGATTTGACAACAACCACTCGTGCTCTTTCTATCGAGTTTACTACCGGCATAGTCGGAGTCAGATGGCCGATTAGATTAAACTCGGTAGATCTAGGGTACCAAATACCTCGTTTAGCGTGCCCTTTAGATATCTAAGGATAAACGCTTGACTAGGGTTAGGTGAGACTCCTTGCACAGGTTTGTAACCTTGCGCACATACTTACATGAATAAAATGTCGGGTCGGCTCGCGGTTAAGTATAGGAGACTTCCTATTGCGCTCTATAGTATTTTAGGTCAACGGGTTTTCCTTCTACATCTTCGTTTATATTAACATTAGTTGCTATAGGTGTATTAATTATTTTAGCATCTTGCATTCCAAATCGATTTATTAAGTCCTTAGTATATTTTTGTTGATGTAAATATATTCCATCTTTAGTTTGTTTAATTTGTAAACCTAAGAAGAAACTTAACTCTCCTACTAAATTCATTTCAAATTCACTTTCCATAAGTGAGATGAATTCGTTTAGCAGGATCGAGTTGGTAGTTCCAAAAATTATATCATCTACATAGATTTGGGCTATAAAGATTTCTTTTCCTACGGTTTTTACGAATAAGGTTGGGTCGACTAAACCTTGGTTGAATCCTTTGGACTTAAGATAGATCGAAAGCCTTTCGTACCAAGCTCTTGGGGCTTGTTTGAGTCCATATAGGGCTTTCTTAAGTCTAAGGAATGGTCAGTTTATCTAGATTTTCAATCCGGAGGTTGATCGACGAAACTTCTTCCTTAATGTATCCATTCAAAAATGCTGACTTGACATCCATTTGAAACAATTTAAAACCTCGATGTGCAAAGATATGCTAACAACATTCTGGATGGACTCTAGTCTTGCTACGGGCGAGGTCTCATCGTAATCTAAACCTTCGACTTGACTAAACCCTTTGACTAACCTAGCTTTATTTCTAACTACTTCACCTTTATCATCAAGTTTATTTCAAATACCCACCTTGTTCCAATAATTGATTTTTCTTTAGGTGGTGGTACTAATTCCTGCACTTCATTTCTAGTGAATTGAGCTAGCTCTTCTTGCATAGCAATAATCCAAATGGATCAAGAAGTGCTTGTTCAATAGTTTTGGGTTCGATTTTGGAAATTAACGAGATTTGACTAATGTTTCGTATGAAGCTCTAGTTCAACCCCTAAATTTGGATCACCTATAACTTGATTGATAGGATGACTTGGGTTAGGGTCATCTATCACTTGGTCGATAGGATGACTTGGGTTAGGACGAGATTCAAGTTCAAGATCGTAGTCGGGTTTGCTATAAGTTGATTTGCTAGTTGGTTTTGTTAAGGATTGAACGGGTTCATGTCCTTCGTCAAAACTATATTAATGGTTTCTTCGACTCTAAGAGTGTCGTGATTGTATACCCTATAAGCTCTATCGGTGGTTGAGTATCCTAGAAAGGTTCCAGAGAGGTTTTGGATTTGAATTTCCTAGGTAATCCTTAGTGTTTAAGATATGTACCTTGCATCCAAATACCCTAAAGTATTTGATGTTCGGTATTTTATCGTGATAAATCTCGCAGAGGACTTTTGGTGCCTCTTTACCATAAGGATCCTATTTTGACATAGCAAGCCGCATCTAACGGCCTTTGCCCAAAATCTATCGTAGGTTATACTGCTTAACATTGTCCTAGCGGCTTCTTGTAGGGTTCTATTTTTCCGCTCGACTAACCCATTTTGTTGTGGGGTTCTAGGACATGAAAACTCATGGTGGTATCCGCTTAGGTTACGTAAATCAGAAACGGTTTTCAATTCACCACCATGATCGCTTCTAAGTCTTTTAATCTTAAGGTTCTTTTGATTTTCGATTAACCTACAAAGATTGATTAGTTGTCTAGGTATCATTTTTATGTTTGATAAACCTAACCCAAGTAAATCTAGAATAGTCGCCAATTATGACTAAGCAAAATTGACTACCATTGAGTGACTTAGCTCCATGTGAATCAAATAGATCCATGTGTAGGAGCTCAAGAACACTTTTGGTCTGCTCTTGATTAGTTAATTGATGTTGTGTCCTAGATTGTTTACCTTGTTGACAAGCATTACATATTTTATTATCCAAGTTGTTTAGTTTAGGCAAACCTATAACCAACCACTCGACTCATCTTGTGGACGAGTCTTAAAAGTGCAGTGTCCGAGTCTTCTGCCATAACCAAGATTCCTCTCGTCATAAGACACTTGGTTGAGGAGTTGGGTAAATTTATTGTGTAGATGTTGCTATTCCTAGTTCCTTTAAGTATTATTTTAGATGTTGCATTTATCTTGATTACGCATTCATTTTCTAGAAATATGACCTTATAATTGTTATCACACAATTGGCTTACACTAAGTAAATTATATTGAAAGTTTTCTACTAATAAGACATTTTGAATTGTAAAGTTAGAGTTGAGCTCAATATCACCGATCCGATGATTTTGAGCTTGCTGCTATTTCCGAAGGCTACCGATCCTTGTCGCTTTGAATCGTAATCAAAATTTGAGTTGATCCCGGCCATGTGTCGGGAGCAACCACTGTCCAACATCCATTGATCCTACATATAAGGTAGTTGGATCGGATATTGGAATTACTAAAGGGTTGTTTGTAAGTTTTTAAACCTAAATCATCTCACCAATATCTACATGATCAAAACATGTTATTCCTATGTGTTATTGTGAGATGACTTTCAATTTTACTTGATTAATTTTAATGAATTTAAATTAACCAACATTAGGTTAGATTCGATTTAGTCTAAGCTCATCAAGTAATCTTTTCAAGAGATTAGCTTCTGTGTCGTGGCGAGGCACAGAGGCCTTCTTTGATCGGAACAACGACCACTTCCTTAGACAAAGCTAATTTCAAGAAATTGATAACTCGACTTACTTGAGACTACATCTTGGTCTAACTAGTTATTTTTGAAAAGAGGCTCCCGAGGCTCAATCTTTTCAGAGGATTTTAGTTGATTATGAGTCCTATCTAACCATTCTAAAAATAAAGGAAAAACTAAGCATGCAATTTCTAAGACTTAACAAAAATACATTTTGTATTGGCTCCCCCTGGACCATTGAATCGAGTGGGTCTATTCACATAGTGAATTTGGTCCTTGGGAACCCAATACATGTTAGATCCTAAAGTTGAAATCAAAGTGATCTTAGGGACCCATGCTTGGACATTTTTCTTATGTTGGTTTACTATAGACATATATGACTTATTGGTTGTATTTGAGTTAAACCCGAGTCCGACCTTGTTGTACACGGCCCTTTGTGATCCAAGTAAGAGGTCAAGTCCCTTGGATCCCAAAGTGAACCTTTCCAACGTGTTCCTAAGGTCTTCGACTTGTGTTTTCAAAAGCGAGTTCTCAACTTCAAGCTTTTCAACTTGAGTTGAGTCCTCCTCTTGAATACGAGTAGTCGAAGAGGTTAGGGAGACCTCATGTTTGAGGAGGTTAACCTCCTCAATTAGGGTCTCGACCTTGGACTCGGACTTAGCTAGTTTCTTATTTAAAAATTTAATTGCACCATACAAAGTATTAAGTAACGACCGACTTACCCTTAATGATTCTTTTGAACCGGATACGGATCCGTGGCTTGTCTTGAATGGAAGCTCATCATCGGATTCGACTCGACTTTCTTCGGTTTCGAGTCGTGCTCGGTCGGCTTGGCCATTAGAGCTTGGATATCATCTTCTTCCTCCGACAACTCCTCCCAAGTAGCGCTTAGCTTTCTTGGTCTTTGATGCTTATTCTTTAGCTTTGGGCACTCGGACTTGATGTGACCGAACTCGCTGCACTCATAGCATCTAAAATTAGAAGTATTTGAATTAGGTTTAGGCTTACCTTGAGTTGTTGGTCGCTTTCGCCTCTTGATCATCTTCCAACTAGATTGACTAGTTCGGATTCTATTTCGAGTCTACTTCCGATTCGGACTCGCCTTCTTCCTTCGGGGTGGCTTGCTTGCGGGCTTCTTCTTCTTGGAACTCGCAACTAACGCAATACTCTTCTCGGCCCGACCACGTTAGTTTGCTCATGTAATTCAAGTTCAAACAATTCGTCTAACCTAATTTTAGAAAGGTCCTTGGAGACCTTGTAGGCATCGACCATGGATGCCCACAAGGTGGTCCTAGGAAACGAGTTAAGAGAATACCTGATAAGGTCGCGATTCTCGACCTTTTGTCCGATGGCATGGAGTTGGTTGACGATGTCTTGGATACGAGCATGTAGTTGAGTTGCGGTCTCGTTTTCCTGCATTTTCAAGTTATAGAATTTATTTAAAAGTAAATCTCTTTTACATACCTTCGTGTCGTCGGTGCCTTCGTGTAGTTCCACTAGCTTGGTCCATAAGTCCTTTGCACTAATGAAGGGGCCGACGCGGTTGAGCTCTTCCTTGGACAACCCACATTGCAAGATTTGAGTTGCCTTGGCATCGGCTTCTACTTGTTTTTTCATGGAATTTGACCATTGATCGTAACCCAAAGATTCACCATCTTCATTAATAGGAAGTGTGAAACCGGTTTGGATTACGATCCACATCTAGATTTGGGTTTTAAGAAAGCATTCCATCCGACCCTTCCAATAACGAAAGTCATTACCGTTGTAAAACGGGGGTCGGGCGGTGCTAAACCCTTCGAGATGGGCCATTTAAAAACAAGAAGAAGAACGCATTTAAAAGAATCTTGCAAAACACACACGAAGAATATTCCAAGACTTTCGCCTTGGATTAGTAGTGGAAGTAAAAAAATATATATTAAATTTAACTTGCAAAAATAAATAAACAATCAAATGCGAATGTCGTTGAAGTTCCGGAGGACAACCTTACTCGGGATCTAACCCTAATGACAACCTTATCCGGATCCTAAAGCCTCTAATGCAATTCTATATGTAGGAGAAGATAAGCAAGTGAAATAATTATACGAAAACAGAAATAAATAAATAAAAAATCTGTGAAAAAAAGAAAAACAAAGCTAGATTGGTGGTTTCACCGAATCTTAGCGCCCCCGGCTCTGATACCAATTGTTGGATCGAAAGTGTCGCTAGAGGGGGGGGGTGAATAGCGATACGGTGTCGTTAAAAACTTTTGCAATAAGTAAAAAGCAAGTAGAGAGTGCACTGAAATATAAAGTAGACAAGATATTTTTACGTGGTTCACAATCTTTCGATTGCTATTCCACTGCCCTAGTGATCCTTGATCAGGTACGGAGGGCTATTCACTAAAACCACTCCTCCTCGTTGGAAGTAGGAGCAACGATCACAAAAAGAAATCAAGTCAAAGGGACACTCCCCCTTTCCTTGTTACGATTAAAGCACAAAGACAATTTAAAGAAGTAGAACTTAAATAAATATACCGACAACTCTTATAAGTAGAAGATGTAGCTTTCGTTGTCGGCGGCACTTCGTCGTAGCAAATGTGAGTAGTAGTAGCGGCGTTACGACGGCGTGTTGAGAGCTCTTGAATTCTTATATATTTTGCTTGGCGTGAACATGTCTATTTATGGATATTGATCTATGAATTTAGACATAGGTAGTGTCCAAGGTGAGGTTCTTATCCCCCAAGTCTTGCTCATCCACATCCTTTGCGCCAACTCAAGGATGAGGTGCTTCATCCAACCACCTTGTGCCACAACTCAAGGATGAGGTGCTCATCCAACCACCTTGTGCCACCTCAAGGAGGCCTTCACGCCAACTTGTTGGAGCCATCCAACTTGTGCCACATCATGGGAGCCAACCATCTTGTGCCAACTCTCCTCATTTTGGGCGCCCAAGCTTGATGGTGGTTTGCCAACCATCTTGTGTCAACTCACCTCATTTTGGGCGCCCAACTTGATGATGGTTTGATGTCCACCTTGATGCCACATCACCCTTTGTACCAAAGGGTTTTGGACTGCAGTACAAGTTAGCTTAAAATATAACGTACGCTGGTTCTAACCATCGGATCTCGACCTAGACCTTCCATTGGAGGTATTGGGTCGGATCTACGCTTAACGCCCTTGCTTCGCTTTCACACGAGCTTACCTTGTAGCCTCGCTTCCGGTCTTCACCCGAGTACCTCGGCTTCCTCCGAAATCCTCGGCGTTCGACCACCTCGGTTCCCACCGGGTGTCGCAGACCTTCCGCTCAACTTTAGCATTTCTGCACACTTAATTGAGCTCGTAAGATAACAAATATACTCTTAACTATTGAGCCTTTTGCCATAATCAAAATATCGGTTCGACTTTGGTGCCCACTGCACCAACATCTTGATCATGGAGACTTATGCTTTGACATCTTAAGCAAACATCTCTAAGGAGATGTGGACCCGGGATGATTGGGTATAAGTCGAAGTGATCGAAGGTGTTTGAATAGCCTATAAAGGATTCACCACTCCTTGCGAGGAGATGTATACCCATGGCCTCTCGTCGGATTGTTACTAAAGTCTTTGGCCAAAGCAATACATGTTTAGAGTAAGGTACTCTTCGATACATGTGGAGTAACTAGAATCCGTAGGACGAGGAAATGATACTTGGGCTAGGTGTTGTTGGGTTTCCGGCACCGCGGCGTGTGTGTGTTCGATCATGTTTCGTAAACATGAGCACAGCGGAAGCAATTAAAAATAATAAATACTCCTATTTATTACAACACACGCATGCTATTACAACAAGTGTAGACATAACCGTAAATTAAAATTGCAATAAAAGGAAATTAAACTACGTTATACCTTTCGTATGACGTGTAGCGGGAACGGCATCAACCGGAACGATCCTCGTAAGAATCGTCTCTATCCGTATCCACGCCGAGCTCCTCGGGATGACTTCGCCAAGCCACGAGCTTCATCTTCGTACGGGTTACTAGCCTCGTGTTGAAGACGACATGATCGAGAGATGATCACGATCCGAATCCAAATTCGGACCTAAAACAAGTCCTCAAGACTTGCTTCTCCGGAGAGGTATTCGTCAACCGATTGACGAATCCTTCGTCCTCCACCTCAGAGGATTACCGGAGATCAAATCCCCGGTATGTTAGCCGCTGTCGGAGCACTAACCGTCGTCCAAACGACGCTCCGACGAGAGGAGAAGAAGCTGTCCAGAAAACTGGACAGCTTGGTGGAGGAGATAGGCGCCGGCCAAAGCAAGGAGACAAAAGCTCACCTTGATGCCGAACCTTTTAGGGGATCACCGGAGGGTCGCCGGAGGTTCACCGGCTGGAGCTTGGACGCCGGCGAGGAGGAAGGAAGCCGCCTTCTGGACGCCGGTTGGAGGAGCTAGGGGCTGGGCGGCAACTTTGTGTTGGGCGGCTAGGGTTTGGATGATTGGATTAGTTAGGGTTTAACAATCCCTTAAGCCCACTTTTATAGAGAACTAATTCTCTTAATGGTTAATGGATCATATCCATAAAGCCCGTTAACCCGCTCCATTAAGATAAGTTAAAATAAACCAAACCATGATGGTTTATTTTAAGTTAAAACGAACCGAACCAACCTTTGGTTCATTCGTTTAATATAAACCAAACCCTTTGGTTTATTCTCATCCATTGGATTAGGACCAAACCATTTTGGTCCATTCATTATGTCTTCATAAGACACGGCCCATCCACGCTTCCATTGCGACTGAAACAATTTCATGCTCGCTTTATGTTTGGTCCAACCAAACATAGTTTCTCTCGGTCTGAGAATCCCATTCTCAAGCTCGCTTTAAATCCTTTGGATTACACTCTGTCAGCGTGTGACCAAATAGGTTCTCGGTTTATGTTGGCCGCCTATAATTAACCATTAATTATAGAACGCATCATGAGTGGCACCTAGTAGTACATCATGATCCCCAATTAACCAAAAGATCAACGGTTGATCCGTAACTATTTCTCAAACCCTTCAGAGCTTCGAATGAATCGTGCCCCATTCCCTTCACTCATCTTATACCCACTTGGTTCAGGACATGGTCTATTGTGTCCCCACTAGGTCGACTCACGTCACACCTAGCCCAAGTATCATTTCCTCGCCCCACGGATTCTAGTTACTCCACATGTATCGAAGAGTACCTTACTCTAAACATGTAATGCTTTGGCCAAAGACTTTAGTAACAATCCGACGAGAGGCCATGGGTATACATCTCCTCGCAAGGAGTGGTGAATCCTTTATAGGCTATTCAAACACCTTCGATCACTTCGACTTATACCCAATCATCCGGGTCCACATCTCCTTAGAGATGTTTGCTTAAGATGTCAAAGCATAAGTCTCCATGATCAAGATGACTTGAATACCGCAAGTCAAAGGAACATCGCACTTAAGCCACAGAAGAACTTCATTGACATATCTATATATGCAGAGAACCATATGAAGTCTTACTACCGGTCACTCCAATGAACTAGTTACCATAACTAGCATCCACGATCAACTCCGGACATCACTATGTCTCCACCAAAGGAGAATCACCGCTTGGATACACCAATAGTCTCTACTGATTGATGGTGTCCAAATCCATCAATTCATCGACTAGGATAATTCCGATACATCACAATTACACATGTAGAGATACTCACTAGTTGTGATCCAATCACAAATTCTCTCATGCCGTGAATCGTATCGTGGACATTCAAGAAATGAGTTTAAGATCCAATCAAATACATTAAACATGTATACTCAAATAGTGAATCTTCATTTATCATATAAATGGTTCATACATAAGGCGATTGCCTTAGGACATCTCTCATATATTACTAACAGACTCCCACTTGGCCTAATGCCAATCGCTACGGTATCCAATACCATAAGCACCAACATGACCCTCAAACTTACTTTGAGGTAATGCTTTAGTCAAAGGATCCGCTAAGTTCCTTTCAGTGGGAATTTTCTCGATTTGTATTTCATTCCAACTGA
Organism: Wurfbainia villosa; assembly: GCA_025175895.1. Lineage (NCBI taxonomy): Eukaryota > Viridiplantae > Streptophyta > Magnoliopsida > Zingiberales > Zingiberaceae > Wurfbainia > Wurfbainia villosa. The sequence goes on from CM045997.1 coordinate 87,660,077, forward strand.
TGATCTCTCTGATAAGATGATAGCGGCGAAGCACATGTTTGGATCGTTGATGAGACCTTGGCTCTTTCGCCAGTGTAATTGCTCCATTGTTGTCGCAGTAGACCGGTATTGCTTCAACAATGGCCGGAATCACACCAAGTTCATGAACGAACTTCTTGATCCAAACCACTTCCTGATGTGTTATTTTCCGCAAGTGCACGGTTATCGTCAAGTAATAAAAATATCAATCCCACAGGGATTGGAACAATTACCGAATGATCGTGATACCAAGTTATCTAGTAAATCGATTGTTGGTTTAAGCAAAGAAACTGAGTAATCAATAACAACGAATGAGAAGAACGAGCTAAAAGTCAAGAATTGAGGAAAATCTCAGGATATGGGTTTCACCACGTCAACGATTTATAAGGTGATTTAATTCTTTCCTACCGCTAGTAGAGTTGTTTTGATGGAACCTATCCTAAGGTAAATCAACGGCCCCTTTCGAGGTCTACGCTAACTGTACCTATCAAACTCAACTTACCTGTCACGGTGTTCGAGCATAGGGGATCATAATCAGCTAAGGGGACCTGTCACGAGACCCCCGCAAACCTCCCTAGTCTTGCCTCCGTTACCTGGTAAAAACTGGATTTGATAGATCCATTAAGTCCATAAGAGTTCCGCTAGAGTCAAATTTCCTTTTCACGGTAGGTTTGCACACGGGACCATAATCAGCTAAGGGGACCTGTCACGAGACCCCCGCAAGCCCTCATAGATACACTACCGCTACTTGACAGGAGTTATTCCCTAGTTGATTCTGGGTTTCGGGAACTCGGGTTCACCGTTAGGTACTTCCCCTTAGCTCCTTAGGTTTATCAATAAGAATCCAAAAGAACCAGATCAAAACAAACAATGGTTCGAGTAGTATAGATTATATCATCCATCATAAATCGTCAAGGGCTACTCCCCCATCCTAAGATTACAGGACACTACTCCATAGTCTGACAAGAGTTGCTAGAGAAAGAAAATACAATACTGGATGCCATCTACGTTCCTCCACTTCCTTCTTTTGCTTCCTCTCGTCGATCCTTTGCCGCCTTCTCTCCTCCTTTTTGACCATCCGCCCTCTCCTTTAGGGTTAGAATATCTTCTCTTTTATAGCTTTGGCCTCCTCTTCAATTAAGGCAGTAGATTTCCCTTTAATTCAGACGAAGATCCTGATTGCTCGCAGAAAAGGAATTCTGGAATCAGGCCAACACGCCTGCGCTACATGAGGGCACAAGCGTTGTCGCCGTTTCCCATGTATGCGGTTACGGCTTTGAATCGGGCGTGTCGCGCCGCACTAGGGCGCTTACCGCTCGATTCACTGACACGGGCGTGTTGTTCTTTGACTCGGGCGTGTCGTCCGCTGGTTCTCATGACACAGGCGTGTCGATTCCCAACACGGCTGTGTTGTTTTGATACGCCTTCTCCTTTGCCCTGTTAACACAAAAACACCCAAACACAGTCTCTTCTTCCCAAAATATGCTAAACTTAACTGAATCATGATAAAATACATGCCTAGGATATGAAATGAGATAAAATGCACATATATAAAGTAGTGAAAACATAGCATGATTTACACACATCAAAATCCCCTAGTCTTAAACTTTTGCTTGTCCTCAAGCAAAGAAAACTCAAAAGACAACTTATTTGTGGGAATACTAGACACCATCCAGAAGTATACAATCTGATCTTAATCTTTTCAAATCATTTCTAGTTGCCAAGTTTGAAAGATCCCTATATAGTGCACGTGAAAAGTTGGACTAAAGTCATTGGACACCAATCCGATTTGCCATTCCTTCTATCGTAGAGCATTCTTATTTCCAGATAGAGGCACTTACCTGCCTTAATGCATGGATCATTCTTACCTATCATCAAAAGGTCTCAAAGGAGCACTTTCTAAGAAGAGAGAAGGAAAGGAATTATAGAGAGCATTTCCCCAGTAACTAGTTAGTCTCAAAGGGGCACCTTTTAGGTGTTTCCCCAGTAACTACTTGGTCTCAAAGGGGTGCTTGAAAACAATTCCTAGAGAGTATTTCCCCAGTAACTAGTTAGTCTCAAAGGGGCACCTTTTAGGTGTTTCCCCAGTAACTACTTGGTCTCAAAGGGGTGCTTGAAAACAATCTTTTTTTTTTTTTCACAATACTTCTAGGGAAAGTGTTTCTCCAGTAACCAAATTGCACAGGCAAGTCTCCAATGGAAAATTGAGTACTCATCCGATATGGGGGATTTAAATCTTTTTTTGGATACCTCAAACCTATAGACCGTGTTAGAAGTGAAATAGGGTTCTTATCAAATAGGCAAAAAGGAATATCATGATCCCACCAATGTTGGTTGTATTACGCTAGATGATATAAAATGCAATGTTATGATATATGAAAAGATGCAAACAAAATAGCACTAACGGACTAAAAATCTAAGTAGAGATAGCATAAGCAAGAAGGATGTGCATCGAAACTCACAAAATAGCTCAAGGTGGTCTTTAAGCGCGACATAGGCATGCTTCCATCCAGCCCAGGCATGTCACAGGTGAGAAACGTGCGACACGGGCGTGCTCGACAAAGACGCCGACGGTTGTCTTCGGTAACCTCAACACGCTCGGGTCGTTTCTAAGATAGGCGGGTCGTGTCAATTTGGCACGCAGTGGCACGTTTAACATGTCGCGGTCCTCGTAAACTCGAAAAAATGTAAAACTCAAAATCAAATAAAATAAAATAAAATTACTAAAAATGAAAATAGCTTGGGTTGCCTCCCAAGAAGCGCTTGTTTAAGGTCGTTAGCTTGACCCCTCAGTTATCCCCTAGTTTTGGGGATATGGCTCGAGGAGTGTGCTCTACCCCTCTTCCTCCTCAACCAGCTCTGTGGTGTTAGGTTGGGGTCGGAAATCTCCAGCTCTTTATCCTCAAGATCCCCTTCGAGCTTATTAAGATAAGTTTGTTCTGATGCTCCTTCTAGTGCTATTGACTGGAAACTATCAATCCTACAACAAACATCAAAAATAGAAGGCTGTTTAACAGCTTTTGAAAGGTCGAATTCAATTTTGTCGTTTCCAAATGCAAGTGAGAGTTTGTGGTTCTTGACATCTATCATTGCCCCTGCAGTAGCCAAGAAAGGTCTCCCCAAAATGAGTGGAATGCATGGGTCTTCATCCATGTCAAGCACTACAAAATCGGCAGGAATAATAAAATTTCCCACCTGCACTGGTACATCTTCTAAGATTCCCAAAGGATATCTAATTGAGCGATCGGCTAACTGCTGTTGGTGCAGTGGGCACCAAAGTCGAACCGATATTTTGATTATGGCAAAAGGCTCAATAGTTAAGAGTATATTTGTTATCTTACGAGCTCAATTAAGTGTGCAGAAATGCTAAAGTTGAGCGGAAGGTCTGCGACACCCGGTGGGAACCGAGGTGGTCGGGCAACGCCAGAGGGATTTCGGAGGAAGCCGAGGTACTCGGGTGAAGACCGGAAGCGAGGCTACAAGGTAAGCTCGTGTGAAAGCGAAGCAAGGACGTTAAGCGTAGATCCGACCCAATACCTCCAATGGAAGGTCTAGGTCGAGATCAGTTGGTTAGAACCATCGAACTTTATATTTTAAGCTAACTTGTACTGCAGTCCAAAACCCTTTGACTACTGCCTACTACTACCAATCAGCGGGTCTAGTTCCAGCCTCGAGAAGAGCTCGAATTTCAAGGGGGTGAATTTGGACTTGACTCGTGTTTTGGTACAAAGGGTGATGTGGCATCAAGGTGGACATCCAAACCATCATCAAGTTGGACGCCCAAAATGAGGTGAGTTGACACAAGATGGTTGGCAAACCACCATCAAGCTTGGACGCCCAAAATGAGGAGAGTTGGCACAAGATGGTTGGCTCCCATGATGTGGCACAAGTTGGATGGCTCCAACAAGTTGGCGTGAAGGCCTCCTTGAGGTGGCACAAGGTGGTTGGATGAGCACCTCATCCTTGAGTTGGCGCAAAGGATGTGGATGAGCAAGACTTGGGGGATAAGAACCTCACCTTGGACACTACCTATGTCTAAATTCATAGATCAATATCCATAAATAGACATGTTCACGCCAAGCAAAAAGATAAGAAATCAAGAGCTCTCAACACGCCGTAACGCCGCTACTACTACTCACATTTGCTACGACGAAGTCACGACAACGAAAGCTACATCTTCTACTTATAAGAGTTGTCGGTATATTTATTTAAGTTCTACTTCTTTAAATTGTCTTTGTGCTTTAATCGTAACAAGGAAAGGGGAGTGTCCTTTGCCTTGATTTCTTTTGTGATCGCTGTCTACTTCCAACGAGGAGGAGTGGTTTTAGTGAATTGCCCTCCGTACGTGATCAAGGATCACTAGGGCCGTGGATTAGCAATCGAAAGATTGTGAACCACGTAAAAATATCTTGTCTACTTTATATTTCCGCTGTGCACTCTCTACTTGCTTTTTACTTATTGCAAAAGTTTTTTTAACGACACTGTATCGCTATTCACCCCCCCCTCTAGCGACACTTTCGATCCAACAATTGGTATCAGAGCCGGGGGCGCTAAGATTCGGTGAAACCACCAATCTAGCTTTGTTTTTCTTTTTTTCACAGATTTTTTATTTATTTATTTCTGTTTTCGTATAATTATTTCACTTGCTTATCTTCTCCTACATATAGAATTGCATTAGAGGCTTTAGGATCCGGATAAGGTTGTCCTTCGGGTTAGATCCCGAGTAAGGTTGTCCTCCGGAACATCAACGACATTCGCATTTGATTGTTTATTTCTTTTTGCAAGTTACATTTTATATATATTGTTTTTACTTCCTGCACTACTAATCCAAGACGAAAGTCTTGGAATATTCTTTTCGTGTGTGTTTTGCAAGATTCTTTTCGTCGTTCTTCTTCTTGTTTTTAAATGGCCCATCTCGAAGGGTTTAGCACCGCCCGACCCCCGTTTTACAACGGTAATGACTTTCGTTATTGGAAGGGTCGGATGGAATGCTTTCTTAAAACCCAAATCGAGATGTGGATCGTAATCCAAACCGGTTTCACACTTCCTATTAATGAAGATGGTGAATCTTTGGGTTACGATCAATGGTCAAATTCCATGAAAAAACAAGTAGAAGCCGATGCCAAGGCAACTCAAATCTTGCAATGTGGGTTGTCCAAGGAAGAGCTCAACCGCGTCGCCCCCTTCATTAGTGCAAAGGACTTATGGACCAAGCTAGTGGAACTACACGAAGGCACCGACGACACGAAGGTATGTAAAAGAGATTTACTTTTAAATAAATTGTATAACTTGAAAATGCAGGAAAACGAGACCGCAACTCAACTACATGCTCAGATTCAAGACATCACAACCAACTCCATGCCATCGGACAAAAGGTCGAGAATCGCGACCTTATCGTATTCTCTTAACTCGCTTCCTAGGACCACCTTGTGGGCATCCATGGTCGATGCCTACAAGGTCTCCAAGGACCTTTCTAAAATTAGGTTAGACGAATTGTTTTCGAACTTGAATTACATGAGCAAACTAACGTGGTCCAAAGCCGAGAAGAGTATTGTGCTTAGTTGTGTTCCAAGAAGAAGAAGCCCGCAAGCAAGCCACCCCAAAGGAAGAAGACGAGTCCGAATGGAAGTAGACTCGAAAATAGAATCGAACTAGTCAATCTAGTTGGAAGATGATCAAGAGGCAAGCGACCAACAACTCAAGGTAAGCCTAAACCTAATTCAAATACTTCTAATTTTAGATGCTATGAGTGCAACAAGTTCGGTCACATCAAGTCCGAGTGCCCAAAGCTAAAGAATAACGCATCAAAGACCAAGAAAGCGCTAAACGCTACTTGGGAGGAGTTGTCGGAGGAAGAAGGCGATATCAAGCTCTAATGGCCAAGCCGACCGAGCCGCGACTCGAAACCGAAGAAGAGTCAGTCGAATCCGATGATGAGCTTCCATTCAAGACAAGCCACGGATCCGTATCCGGTTCAAAAGAATCATTAAGGGTAAGTCGGTCGTTACTTAATACTTTGTATGGTGCAATTAAATTTTTAAATAAGAAACTAGCTAAGTCCGAGTCCAAGGTCGAGACCCTAATTGAGGAGGTTAACCTCCTCAAACATGAGGTCTCCCTAACCTCTTCGACTACTCGTATTCAAGAGGAGGACTCAACTCAAGTTGAAAAGCTTGAAGTTGAGAACTCGCTTTTGAAAACACAAGTGGAAGACCTTAGGAACACGTTGGAAAGGTTCACTTTGGGATCCAAGGGACTTGACCTCTTACTTGGATCACAAAGGGCCGTGTACAACAAGGCCGGACTCGGGTTTAACTCAAATACAACCAATAAGTCATATATGTCTATAGTAAACCAACATAAGAAAAATGTCCAAGCATGGGTCCCTAAGATCACTTTGATTTCAACTTTAGGATCTAACATGTATTGGGTTCCCAAGGACCAAATTCACTATGTGAATAGACCCACTCGATTCAATGGTCCAGGGGGAGCCAATACAAAATGTATTTTTGTTAAGTCTTAGAAATTGCATGCTTAGTTTTTCCTTTATTTTTAGAATGGTTAGATAGGACTCATAATCAACTAAAATCCTACGAAAAGATTGAGCCTCGGGGAGCCTCTTTTCAAAAATAACTAGTTAGACCAAGATGTAGTCTCAAGTAAGTCGAGTTATCAATTTCTTGAAATTAGCTTTGTCTAAGGAAGGGGTCGTTGTTCCGATCAAAGAAGGCCTCTGTGCCTCGCCACGACCTGGAAGCTAATCTCTTGAAAAGATTACTTGATGAGCTTAGACTAAATCCGAATCTAACCTAATGTTGGTTAATTTAAATTCATTAAAATTAATCAAGTAAAATTGAAAGTCATCTCACAATAACACATAGGAATAACATGTTTTGATCATGTAGATATTGGTGAGATGATTTAGGTTTAAAACTTACAAACAACCCTTTAGTAATTCCAATATCCGATCCAACTACCTTATATGTAGGATCAATGGATGTTGGCGATGGTGTTACTCGACACATGGCCGGGGATCAACTCAGATTTTGAAATTCACGATTCAAGCGACAAGGATCGGTAGCCTTGAAATAGCGGCAAGCTCAAAATCATCGGATCGGGTGATATTGAGCTCAACTCTAACTTTACAATTCAAAATGTCTTATTAGTAGAAAACTTTCAATATAATTTACTTAGTGTAAGCCAATTGTGTGATAACAATTATAAGGTCATATTTCTAGAAAATGAATCGTAATCAAGATAAATGCAACATCTAAAATAATACTTAAAGGAACTAGGAATAGCAACATCTACACAATAAATTTACCCAACTCCTCAACCAAGTGTCTTATGACACGAGAGGAATCTTGGTTATGGCACGAAGACTCGGACACTCGCACCCAAGACTCGTCCACAAGATGAGTCGAGTGGCTTGGTTATAGGTTTGCCTAAACTAAACAACTTGGATAATAAAATATGTAATGCTTGTCAACAAGGTAAACAATCTAGGACACAACATCAATTAACTAATCAAGAGCAGACCAAAAGTGTTCTTGAGCTCCTACACATGGATCTATTTGATTCACATGGAGCTAAGTCACTCAATGGTAGTCAATTTTGCTTAGTCATAATTGGCGACTATTCTAGATTTACTTAGGTTAGGTTTATCAAACATAAAAATGATACCTAGACCAACTAATCAATCTTTGTAGGTTAATCGAAAATCAAAAGAACCTTAAGATTAAAAGACTTAGAAGCGATCATGGTGGTGAATTCGAAACCACAGTTTACAGATTTACGTAACCTAAGCGGATACCACCATGAGTTTTCATGTCCTAGAACCCCACAACAAAATGGGTTAGTCGAGCGGAAAAATAGAACCCTACAAGAAGCCGCTAGGACAATGTTAAGCAGTATAACCTACCCGATAGATTTTGGGCGGAGGTAGTTAGACGACTTGCTATGTCCAAAATAGGATCCTTATGGTAAAGAGGCACCAAAAGTCCTGCAAATGCGAGATTTATCACGATAAAATACCGAACATCAAATACTTTAGGGTATTTGGATGCAAGGTACATATCTTAAACACTAAGGATTACCTAGGAAATTCAAATCCAAAACCTCTCTGGAACCTTTCTAGGATACTCAACCACCCGGTAGAGCTTATAGTATACAATCACGACACTCTTAGAGTCGAAGAAACCATTAATATAGTTTTGACGAAGGACATGAACCGTTCAATCCTTAACAAAACCAACTAGCAAATCAACTTATAGCGAACCCGACTCTGATCTTGAACTTGAATCTCGTCCTAACCCAATTCATCCTATCGACCAAGTGATAGATTACCCTAACCCAAGTCAACCTATCAATCAAGTTATAGTTGATCAAAATTTATGGGTTCGAACTAGAGCTTCATATCGAAACCTTAGTCAAATCTCGTTAATTTCCAAAATCGAACCCAAAACTATTGAACAAGCACTTCTTGATCCCGACTGGATTATTGCTATGCAAGAAGAGCTAGCTCAATTCACTAGAAATGAAGTCAGGAATTAGTACCACCACATAAAGAAAAATCATTTATTGGAACAATGTGGTTATTTAGATATAAACTTGATGATAAAGGTGAATTAGTTAGAAATAAAGCTAGGTTAGTCTCAAAAGTGTTTAGTCAAGTCGAAGGTTTAGATTACGATGAGACCTACGCCCCGTAGCAAGACTAGAGTCCATCCGAATGTTGTTAGCATATCTTTGCACATCGAGGTTTTAAATTGTTTCAAATGGATGTCAAGTCAGCATTTTTGAATGGATACATTAAGGAAGAAGTTTACGTCGATCAACCTCCGGATTGAAAATCTAGATAAACGACCATGTCCTTAGACTTAAGAAAGCCCTATATGGACTCAAACAAGCCCCAAGAGCTTGATGCGAAGGCTTCGATCTATCTTAAGTCCAAAGGATTCAACCAAGGTTTAGTCGACCCAACCTTATTCGTAAAACCGTAGGAAAAGAAATCTTTATAGCCCAAATCTATGTAGATGATATAATTTTTGGAACTACCAACTCGATCACGCTAAAGCGAATTCATCTCACTTATGGAAAGTGAATTTGAAATGAATTTAGTAGGAGAGTTAAGTTTCTTCTTAGGTTTACAAATTAAACAAACTAAAGATGGAATATATTTACATCAACAAAAATATACTAAGGACTTAATAAATCGATTTGGAATGCAAGATGCTAAAATAATTAATACACCTATAGCAACTAATGTTAATATAAACGAAGATGTAGAAGGAAAACCCGTTGACCTAAAATACTATAGGAGCGCAATAGGAAGTCTCCTATACTTAACCGCGAGCCGACCCGACATTTTATTCGCGGTAAGTATGTGCGCAAGGTTACAAACCTGTGCCAAGGAGTCTCACCTAACCCTAGTCAAGCGTATCCTTAGATATCTAAAGGGCACGCTAAACGTAGGTATTTGGTACCCTAGATCTACCGAGTTTAATCTAATCGGCTACTCCGACTCCGACTATGCCGGTAGTAAACTCGATAGAAAGAGCACGAGTGGTTGTTGTCAAATCCTCGGCTCGAGTCTAGTGAGTTGGTGCAGTAGGAAGCAGCATTGCGTTGCCTTATCTACCACCGAAGCCGAATACGTTGCGATGGGTGAGTGTGTCTCTCAGCTCCTGTGGATGAAGCACACTCTCCAAGACTTTAGCTTAATCTTTAACAACATTAAAACCTACATAGATAACATCAGTTCAATTAACTTAACTAAAAATCCAATATGTCATTCTAGGACAAAACATATAGAAGTTAAACACCACTTCATTAGGGAACATGTAACTAATGGAACTATACAACTAGAGTATGTTGAGTCCAAATCAAACCTAGCGGACATCTTCACCAAACCACTACCCGAAGCCGAATTTAGTTTATTAAGACGAAAGTTAGGTATGTGCGTAATAGAGTAGGATTTAAATTTTTCTATATATGTACTCTATTTTTGCTTCTTTTTATTAAATTAGCCTAAGTCTTACCTTAGAAATCATATACCTATAGATTTAAGGAGCCAACACATCTCACAACACATAGGACTAATGTGTTTGTGTACTTAGCCACGTAGACGGGCGTGAGATGTTATGACTTTACTCCTGGTTCGAGATGTAGATTCGATTGCATAGATATGAACCATGAATTATAATTATTTAAAATTAATCAACTCCTTCAAGACTTATTGATCATTCTATATCAATCAAGTCCAACCGGAGTTGTACATTTTAGATGAACATATTTTCAAGCTTATTATTATTTAAAAAAAAAAAATATATATATATATATATATATATATATATATATATATATATATATATATATATATATATATATATATATTGGGAACTTGCTTGGACTTACAAACCCTAAAATATATTTACAACCTTTTTGAGTTAAGGCAAAAGGGGGAGAAAGTCACAAAAGTAAGGAAGAAAGTAAACAAAATTATTACCTTTTATATTAAGTAATTCCGTTTACTTAAGCAACTATTAAGGGGGAGTAAAAATTATTTTTCAAGAACTCACCTTCGGTCAAGGGGGAGGTTACCTCAAAGGGGAGAACTTGAAACAATAATATTTCTCATTCATATTTAATCATTATGCTAGCTCATTCATATTTAATCATTATGCTAGCTCATTCATATTTAATCTTTATGCTAGCTCATTCATGCTTAATCATTATGCTAGCTTAATTTTTCCTTAACTTTTGTGTCGGTTTGCCATGAATCAACAAGGGGGAGATTGTTGGTGCAGTGGGCACCAAAGTCGAACCGGTATTTTGATTATGGCAAAAGGCTCAATAGTTAAGGGTATATTTGTTATCTTACGAGCTCAATTAAGTGTGCAGAAATGCTAAAGTTAAGCGGAAGGTCTGCGACACCCGGTGGGAACCGAGGTGGTCGCAACGCCAGAGGGATTCGGAGGCGAGGTACTCGGGTGAAGACCGGAGCGAGGCTACAAGGTAAGCTCGTGTGAAAGCGAAGCAAGGGCGTTAGCGTAGATCCCAGGCCCAATACCTCCAATGGAAGGTCTAGGTCGAGATCATCGAGTTGGTTAGAACCATCGTACTTTATATTTTAAGCTAACTTGTATGCAGTCCAAAACCCTTTGACGATGCCTACTGATCAAGCTGTCTAGTTCCAGCCTCGAGAAGAGCTCGAATTTCAAGGGGGTGAATTTGGACTTGACTCGTGTTTTGGTACAAAGGGTGATGTGGCATCAAGGTGGACATCCAAACCATCATCAAGTTGGACGCCCAAAATGAGGTGAGTTGACACAAGATGGTTGGCAAACCACCATCAAGCTTGGACGCCCAAAATGAGGAGAGTTGGCACAAGATGGATGGCTCCAACAAGTTGGATGGCTCCAACAAGTTGGCGTGAAGGCCTCCTTGAGGTGGCACAAGGTGGTTGGATGAGCACCTCATCCTTGAGTTGGCGCAAAGGATGTGGATGAGCAAGACTTGGGGGATAAGAACCTCACCTTGGACACTACCTATGTCTAAATTCATAGATCAATATCCATAAATAGACATGTTCACGCCAAGCAAAAAGATAAGAAATCAAGAGCTCTCAACACGCCGTCGTAACGCCGCTACTACTACTCACATTTGCTACGACGAAGTGCCGCCGACAACGAAAGCTACATCTTCTACTTATAAGAGTTGTCGGTATATTTATTTAAGTTCTACTTCTTTAAATTGTCTTTGTGCTTTAATCGTAACAAGGAAAGGGGGAGTGTCCCTTTGCCTTGATTTCTTTTTGTGATCGTTGCTCCTACTTCCAACGAGGAGGAGTGGTTTTAGTGAATTGCCCTCCGTACGTGATCAAGGATCACTAGGGCCGTGGATTAGCAATCGAAAGATTGTGAACCACGTAAAAATATCTTGTCTACTTTATATTTCCGCTGTGCACTCTCTACTTGCTTTTTACTTATTGCAAAAGTTTTTTTTAACGACACCGTATCGCTATTCACCCCCCCCCTCTAGCGACACTTTCGATCCAACAACTGCAAGGCCATAGTAGTTAGTTTCATTTCTCCCAAATCCAATTTCTTGCATATGGAAAGAGGTATCAGATTGACACTGGCACCCAAATCGCAAAAAGCCTTATCAAAATTTGAGTCATTAATTATGCAAGGTATAGAAAAGCTACCTGGATCATTTAGTTTGGGAGGTACCATGTTCTTAATTAAGGCACTGCACTCCTCAGTAAGAGCCACTGTTACATGCTCCTCGACTTTACTTTTATTGGTTAAGATGTCCTTCAAGAACTTAGAGTATGTAGGCATTTGTTGAAGAGCTTCTATAAAAGGTATATTGATATATAGCTTCCTAATTACCTCAAGGAACTTACCAAATTGTTCATCCAATTTTTCCTTAATCAGCCTTTGAGGGAACGGGATAGGGGGCTTATATGTTCTTGGTTCCCTATTCGACACGCCTGTGTTGTTTGGCACAGCCTGGGCGTGTTGTCTGCTGGAATGACCCGACACGGGTGTGTCGGCTGACACGCGCTCGTGGGCCTCAGGCGTGTTGAACAACATGCCCTGGGTCAGGGTGTGTCGGTTCAACCCAGGCGTCTTCATTCATCTTCCAACTCCGACACGCTCGTGTCAGAGGCTGCTTGTTTAGCTCTGTCTCCTTCTAAAATTCTTCCACTTCTCAAACTTATAGAATTACAATGCTCGACTGGGTTTACTTCTGAATTTCCAGGAAATCTGCCGGGCATCCTTGATGCTGAGCTGGCAATTTGGGAAATTTGATTTTCCAGCATTCTTGTGTGATTAGTCAAATTATCAACCTTGCTTCCCAATTGCTTGATTGCCTCGGTATTATTTTGATGTTGCCTATTTGATTCTACAATATCTTTGCCAAATTCATCATTTATCTTCCCCTGACACGTGATAAAATTTTCCATCATCTTTTCTAAGCTCGACTTGGGTCCTGGCTGAAATCCCGAAGGTGCTCCAAAGTTGTTCTGTCCAGAAGAATTTTGATGGGCTCTATACGAAAAGTTGGGATGATTTCTCCAACCGGGATTGTACGTGTTTGAGTAAGGGTTGCCACCATTAGGCTTCTGATTAAAATTATTCAACGCATCAACTTGCTCAATCCCAGCTTCCGATGATGGTGCGTGTAGGATTTGACAGTTCATCGCTACGTGTCCTGTTACACCACAGATCTTGCAAGTGACATTAGATGAGTTTAGATACATTAAAATGTTCGAGCTTTTGAGTTAATGCATCGACTTTTACAGAGTAGATCAATGGTACTTACCTCAAACTTACCGCATTTTAGTTTGATATCCTCGCTCAGAGCCCATTGGTGAGAATTCAGTGCAACATTCTCGATGATCTCAACAGCTTCATCCACTGTTTTGTTCATAAGAGCTCCTCCTGCAGCAGAATCAAGAGAAACCTTAGTAGCATACGAGATTCCATTGTAGAAAGTATGAACAATGAGCCACTTCTCCAGCCCATGATGAGGGCATTGCTGTAGTAATCCCTTAAATCTGTCCCAGGCTTCAAATAATGTTTCTCCATCCTTTTAAAATTAGTGATTTGATGGCTAAGACTTGCGCTTTCTTTGGGTGGAAAATACTTGTCTAAAAATCTTTGCTCCAGCTGATCCCAGGTAGTTATACAATCTGCTGGAAGAGAGTGTAGCCAAGCTCTGGCTTTGTCCCGCAATGAGAAAGGAAACAAGCGCAATCTAATAGCATCAGCTGAGGCTCCATTCAGTTTTAAAGTCTCGCAAAATTCCAAAAATACTTCCAAGTGCATATTTGGATCTTCAGTAGGTGCTCCTCCGAATTGATGCTGTTGGACCATAGATAGTAGCGCCGGTTTTAATTCGAAATTGTTTGCTTCAATAGGGGGTCTTCTAATACTCGATCTCAATCCCCTTGTACTAGGTGCTGCATAATCCCTTAAGGGTTTATTTTCGTTCTGGTCAGCCATGTCAGAGGTCAGATTGTTTTCCTGAGGTTGCTGAAATCGTCTTCTAGCAAGGAAAGTTCTCTCTATCTCAGGATCAATATCGAGAATTTCCCTATTAAGTCTGTGCATGCAACAACAAGAGAGGCTCCCAAAACAAGAATTCAGAATAGATATGAAAGAAAAATAGGAGCACTCAATATTCAGAACAAGAATTCAGAACAGAAATCTAGATTAACTAAATCACGCTCAATTCAATATTGAGTGCCAATCCCCGGCAACGGCGCCAAAAACTTGATGTGTTATTTTCCGCAAGTGCACGGTTATCGTCAAGTAATAAAAATATCGATCCCACAGGGATTGGAACAATTCAATGATCGTGATACCAAGTTATCTAGTAAATCGATTGTTGGTTTAAGCAAAGAAACTGAGTAGTCAATAACAACGAATGAGAAGAACGAGCTAAAAGTCAAGAATTGAGGAAAATCTCAGGATATGGGTTTCACCACGTCAACGATTTATAAGGTGATTTAATTCTTTCCTACCGCTAGTAGAGTTGTTTTGATGGAACCTATCCTAAGGTAAATCAACGGCCCCTTTCGAGGTCTACGCTAACTGTACCTATCAAACTCAACTTACCTGTCACGGTGTTCGAGCATAGGGGATCATAATCAGCTAAGGGGACCTGTCACGAGACCCCATGACCTCCTAGTCTTGCCTCCGTTTCTGGTAAAAGCTGGATTTGATAGATCCATTAAGTCCATAAGAGTTCCACTAGAGTCAAATTTCCTTTTCACGGTAGGTTTGCACACGGACCATAATCGCCTAAGGGACTCACACGAGACCCCCGCAAGCCCTCATAGATACACTACCGCTACTTGACAGGAGTTATTCCCTAGTTGATTCTGGGTTTCGGGAACTCGGGTTCACCGTTAGGTACTTCCCCTTAGCTCCTTAGGTTTATCAATAAGAATCCAAAAGAACCAGATCAAAACAAACAATGGTTCGAGTAGTATAGATTATATCATCCATCATAAATCGTCAAGGGCTACTCCCCCATCCTAAGATTACAGGACACTACTCCATAGTCTGACAAGAGTTGCTAGAGAAAGAAAATACAATACTGGATGCCATCTGCGTTCCTCTGGCCATTCGCCGTCCTCCTTTAGGGTTAGAATATCTTCTCTTTTATAGCTTTGGCCTCCTCTTCAATTAAGGCAATAGATTTCCCTTTAATTCAGACGAAGATCCTGATTGCTCGCAGTGCGAATTCGAATCAGGCCAACACGCCTGCGCACATGAGAGCACAAGCGTGTCCGGTTTCCCAGTATGCGTGTTACGGTTTGAATCGGCGTGTCCGCACTAGGCGTGTCGGCTGCTCGATTCACTGACACGGGCGTGTTGTTCTTTGACTCGGGCGTGTCGTCCGCTGGTTCTCATGACACAGGCGTGTCGATTCCCAACACGGCTGTGTTGTTTTGATACGCCTTCTCCTTTGCCCTGTTAACACAAAAACACCCAAAAACAGTCTCTTCTTCTTCCCAAAATATAAACTTAATCAATCATGATAAAATACATGCCTAGGATATGAAATGAGATAAAATGCATATATAAAGTAGTGAAAACATAGCATGATTTACACACATCACTTCCTTCACGCTCAAGCCGCAATATATTCTCTCGCTGGTAGAATCCGCTACGCCTCTTTGTTTGGAACTTTTCCAACTCATCGCGCTCTATTCAAGGTGAACACGATCCGCATCGAGACTGAATCATCCTTGTCCGTTCGAAGCCGCATCCAGATACCCGTATCACCATGTCCCTTCTCCATATATTAGGAACACATCCTTAGTTCTTCTCAAGTACTTAAGGATCGCCTTAATACCGCCCAATGATCCATTCCTCGATCGGGATCGTATCCGCCGTGACACTCGTGAGCATACGATACATCGGGCCTCGTATATAACATAGCATACATGATAGATCCTATCATGCATAGGAATCTTACTCATGCAAATCCTCTCGCCTTCGTATGCGGACACATAGACTTCGAAGGTGTACCCTATGCCCGATGGGCGATAACCTTTCTTGGATTCGACATGCTAAACCTCTTTAGCACTCGGCCTATATATGTAGATCGCGAAAGACCAAGCAAACTGCTTCGATCTATCTCTATAGATCTTAATCCCAAGGATGTAGGTTGCTTCTCCTGTGTCTTTCATGGAGAATGTCTTGATAACCAAACCTTAATCGATCAGAAGATGGACACATCGCTTTCCTATAAGTAATATGTCATCGACATACAATACTAGGAACACGATCGCACTCCCACTAACCTTCTTGTACACACAAGGTTCGTCTGGATTTTGTGAGAAATCAAACTTTTGATCGCCCTCATCAAAACGGATATTCCAGCCTCGGATGCTTGCTTCAATCCATAAATGGATCGTCGCAATTTGCATACCTTGGTTTTATCAACCGATGTGAAACCTCAGTCAGATCATATACACGCCTCGAGCGGTGTTTCCATTAAGGAAAGCCGCTTACATCCATCCGCTATATCTCATAATCATAATGAGCCGCTATGGCCAGAGCATCCGAATGGATTTAAGCATAGCTACAGGCGAATAGGTTTCGTCATAATCAACACCTTGCTTTCGACGATATCCTTTCGCCACCAATCTAGCCTTATAGGTAATCACATTACCATCCATGTCGGTTTTCTTCTTGAAAACCCACTAGCACTCTTTAGGCTTAATGCTTTCAGTTGTGTAAACCAAGTTCCAAACTTGGTTTTCGTGACATGGAATCCATTTCACTTCATGGCACCAAGCCACTTATCCCTTTCTCAACTTGTCAAGACTTCTTCATAATCGTAGGCTCTCATCATCAATGAGTAACACGCTCGATTCGCTACGAAATCCATATCTCTCGTGAATGTTATGCGTGTTCTACCAGATCTACGAAGATGTGGTGTTACAATAGGTCCAAATTGATTGCTCATCACTATGAGTTGCTCTCCGCCAGCTTCTCCGTATCTCATTAATGTCTATTTGAGTCTCTCGAGCCTCCTCAAGCTCGACGACACTCCCAATCTGCTTTCTTGCAAGAGAAACTCTTTCTCTAGAAACACAAAGATGCCTTGAAACAAACACCTTTTGTTCCACAGATGATAGAATTGGTAACCCTTGTTTCCTTAGGGTATCCAATAAATAGACATTTATCGACTTAGCATCCCTTTGTCCGATATACCGCTTCATACATAAGCGTGACAACCCCATATCTTCAAGTAAGATACATGAGGTTTCTTACCATTCCATATCTCATATGAGTAGTTGAGACTACCTGTAGGCATTCTGCTTAACAAGTAAACACCGTCAAGTGCATAACCCCAAAAGGACTTGGGAAGAGTTGCATGATTCATCATTGACTGACCATGTCCAACAAGGTCCTAAGATACGCCTCTCGATACACCATTATGTCGGTGTATAGGGCGGAGTCCATTGAGACAATATGCCATTGTCTCTTAGATAATCAAGAAACTCTGACTTAAGTATTCACCACCTCGATCCGATCGAAGTATTTTAATACTCTTGTCATGTTGTTTCTCTACTTCATTTCTGAATTCTTTGAACCTTTCAAAGGCTTCAGACTTGTGTTTCATCAAGAACACATACCCAAACCGTGAGTGATCATCGGTGAAGATAATGAAGTAGCTATAGCCTCCTAATGCTTGAGTTGACATAGGTCCACATACATCGCATGTACTAAACCTAGTAACTCTCCCACTGCTCACCTTTCCAAAAGGTAACTTAGTCATCTTGCCTTTTAAGCATGATTCGCATGTATCGTATGAATCCAATTCAAACGATTCCAGAATTCCACATCGGTGTAATTCGGACATGCGTTTCTTGCTTATATGGCCAAGACGACAATGCCACATATAGGAGTCTATGTGATTATCTTTTCGAGCACGCGTGTTGCTCGCTTCGATATTGAAAATGTCACTGGATACGTCCAACGTATAAATGCCATTACTCAAAGTTCCAGTTCCATAAAGTACGCCATTCAAAGTTATATAACAACAATTGTTACTAAACGTTAAATGGAAACCATTTCTATTTAAGCAGGAAATAGAAACAATGTTCTTTATTAGAGAAGGAACATAATAGCAATTGTCCAGCCTAAGACTAGTCATGCAGGAGTTTCAACAATACGCCGATGGCGAAAAGAACCTTTGCTCCATTCCCAACACGCAAATTTGACTCTCCCTTGACGAGTCTTCTTCTATTCCTTAGCCCATGTATGTCATTACATATATGTGAGCCACACCCAGTATCGAATACCCAAGTGTCTGAGGAAATAGAATGACAATCAATAAAGAAGATTTCTGAAGAAGATGGGGCATCCGATGCCTTATCCTTCTTCACGGACTCAAGATAAATCTTGTACTTTCTTCACTGATGACCCTCCTTGCCATAATGATGGCAAGTGCCCTTTGAGCTGGTTCGCCTTTTAGCCTTTTCTTCTTCCTTCTACTGTTCCTTTGACTTCCTCTTAGAACCTTTCTTCGAGGAATCAACTAACAGCACCGTCCCCTGCTCATGCTTCTCAGAAGACTCCACAGTCTTCAGCATATTGAGCAGTACCACAGATGAACCTCCTAGCATCTCAGAGGTGAAGAGGAGCTTTGAGACTTCGAACCTTTCGAATCTCACTTGCTCATCAACCAACTCACAAAGATGAAGGACTACGATATGAGCATCCATATGCTCATGCTGTTATCGTAGCTTGGGTTCCATCATGGCTAGCATGATGCAACTCATTTGTTCAGAATCACTCACATGTTTCTGATAGGCCAACAATTGGTCCAGAGTTGCATTGTCACTAGGATGGGCGGGAAGAGGCGCTTCGAGGACATTTGCAAGCTTTTCAACCTTGAGAACAATTCTCAAGCTTCTAAGCCAGTCCATGAAGCTCGGCCCAGTCAATTTATTCGAATCCAAAATGGAACGCAATTCAAAGACATCATGATCAATCTTAGAAATACAAAACGAGCATATATGAGAAAGATGATTTTAAAAATGCATCAATATACATTTATAAATCCCATTCATTTTTCGAATTTCAAAAACCCCAAAATCACTTCGGGAGATTGTAGGTCCATCTCCGAATGGGCTGATATCCATCATAGTTATGAACAACCTTGGAGAGAGTCCAACAAGCCATTCATAACTACGACGGTAGGTATCATCTATACCGATTGCATATCACGTATATGCAACTATCACAATGTGCTATCAACTATTTGAATGTTCACACATACATCGGGTTGTTAACACATTAACAAGTATGCATCATATGCATAGCACCCAACTTCACCTCCCTTTACATCGACCTTGGAGAGAGTCCAACAAGCCGATGCTCCAGGTTAAAGCAAACCCATTAATCGGGACATAGTTTTAATATGGTTAGAGCGCATTCAACCAATTAGCCCAGCTTGGAGAGAGTCCAACAACCAAAGCTAACGATTGACCTCTGACTCTTACCATATTAGTATTAAACTATTCCATGGTTTGAACATATTCAGGTTCGAGCTGGGCTTGGAGAGAGTCCAACAACCCAAACAAGAAACAGAACTCTGGTTCTAACCATATTAATGGAAGGTGTAGCCTTTAATATTGATTAAGGGTTTTTAATGTCTCATCCTCTTTGCATGCAAATAACTATTATCTACATGGCATGGCATACATGGCATACATATACATGTCACGACACGCATGGCATAATGTTATGCATCTAATGCAATTACATGGCATACAATTATGTCATGTCTATATTTCCTTATATGTCATAACTATTTATGGAAATAAAATATGTTTAAGATTTGATTCTCCAAATCAAATCATAATTAAATTAGGAAACAAATTTCCAAATCTAATCACATATTTTATTCATGGAATTATTTGATTAAGGAAAATCTATTTAGGAAACCAATTTCCTAAATCATTAAAACTACTTATGGAAATAAAATATTTTAAGATTTGATTTCCCAAATCAAATCATGATTAAATTAGGAAACAAATTTCCAGAATCTAATCAAATATTTTATTTATGGAAAATATCAATTTCCATAAATACTTCCAACTTTCCAAAAGTGGAAGATTTCAATAAATACTTCTAGACTTTCCAAAATTGAAAAATTTCCATAAATACTTCTAAATTTCCAAAATTAGAAAATTTCCAGAAATACATTATGACTATCGCAAACCATTTTACGATTATGTCAAACACAACCCGGGCTCGATACTATTTGTTTTAAGATCATAGGTGTGTGTTCGATCATGTTTCAGAACATGAGACACTGAAGCAATTAAAAATAATAAATACTCCTATTTATTACAACACACACAACACACGATGCTATTACAACAAGTGTAGACATAACCGTAAATTAAAATTGCAATAAAAGGAAATTAAACTACGTTATACCTTCAGATGACGTGTAGCGGAACGGCATCAACCGAACGATCCTCGTAAGAATCGCCTCTATCCGTGATCCACGCCGAGCTCCTCGATGACTTCGCTACGAGCTTCGGCTTCGTGACGGGTTACTAGCCTCGTGTTGAAGACGCGTGATCGAGAGATGATCACGATCCAATCCAAATTCGACCTAAAACAAGTCCTCAAGACTTGCTTCTCCGAGAGGTATTCACAACCGATTGACGAATCCTTCGCCCTCCACTCAGAGGATTACCGAGATCAAATCCGTATGTTAGCCGCTGTCGAGCACTCAACCGCCGCCCAAACGACGCCCGACGGAGAAGAAGCTGTCCGCAAAACTGACAGCTTGGTGGAGGAGATAGGCGCCGCCAAAGCAAGGAGACAAAAGCTCACCTTGATGCCAAACCTTTAGGAGATCGAGGTCGCCGGAGGTTCCGCAGCAGCTTGACGCCGCGAGGAAGGAAGCCGCCTGACGCCGCTGAGGAGCTAGTGGGCGGCAACACGTCGGGCGACAACTTTGTGAGGGCGGCTAGGGTTTGGATGATTGGATTAGTTAGGGTTTAACAATCCCTTAAGCCCTATTTTATAGAGAACTAATTCTCTTAATGGTTAATGGATCATATCTATAAAGCCCGTTAACCCGCTCCATTAAGATAAGTTAAAATAAACCAAACCATGATGGTTTATTTTAAGTTAAAACGAACCGAACCAACCTTTGGTTCATTCGTTTAATATAAACCAAACCCTTTGGTTTATTCTCATCCATTGGATTAGAACCAAACCATTTTGGTCCATCCATTATGTCTTCATAAGACACGGCCCATCCACGCTTCCATTGCGACTGAAACAATTTCATGCTCGCTTTATGTTTGGTCCAACCAAACATAGTTTCTCTCGGTCTGAGAATCCCATTCTCAAGCTCGTTTTAAATCCTTTGGATTACACTCGGTGTGCGTGTGACCAAATAGGTTCTCGGTTTATGTTGGCCGCCTATAATTAACCATTAATTATAGAACGATCATGAGTGGCACCTAGTAGTACATCATGATCCCCAATTAACCGAAAAGATCAACGGTTGATCCAGAACTATTTCTGAAACCCTTCAAGAGCTCGAATGAATCGTGCCCCATTCCTTCACTCATCTTATACCCACTTGGTTCAGGACATGGTCTATTGTGTCATCCTCACTAGGTTTGACTACGCCACACCTAGCCAAAGTATCATTTCCTCGTCCTACGGATTCTAGTTACTCCACATGTATCGAAGAGTACCTTACTCTAAACATGTAATGCTTTGACCAAAGACTTTAGTAACAATCCGACGAGAGGCCATGGGTATACATCTCCTCGCAAGGAGTGGTGAATCCTTTATAGGCTATTCAAACACCTTCGATCACTTCGACTTATACCCAATCATCCGGGTCCACATCTCCTTAGAGATGTTTGCTTAAGATGTCAAAGCATAAGTCTCCATGATCAAGATGACTTGAATACCGCAAGTCAAAGGAACATCGCACTTAAGCCACAAGAAGAACTTCATTGACATATCTATATATGCAGAGAACCATATGAAGTCTTACTACTGGTCACTCCAATGAACTAGTTACCATAACTAGCATCCACGATCAACTCCGACATCACTATGTCTCCACCAAAGGAGAATCACCGCTTGATACACCAAGGAGTATACCTGTAGAAGTCTCGGTAATCGATGGTGTCCAAATCCATCAATTCATCGACTAGGATAATTCCGATACATCACAATTACACATGTAGAGATACTCACTAGTTGTGATCCAATCACAAATTCTCTCATGCCGTGAATCGTACGTGACATTCAAGAAATGAGTTTAAGATCCAATCAAATACATTAAACATGTATACTCAAATAGTGAATCTTCATTTATCATATAAATGGTTCATACATAAGGCGATTGCCTTAGGACATCTCTCATATATTACTAATGTGTGTGACGATAGTACCTAGTGGGATCGACACAATAGACCATGTCCCGAACCAAGTGGGTATAAGATGAGTGAAGGAATGGGGCAGCACGATTCATTCGAGCCAAGGGTTTCAGAAATAGTTCTGGATCAACCGTTGATCTTTTCGGTTAATTGGGGATCATGATGTACTACTAGGTGTCACTCATGATCGCTCTATAATTAATGGTTAATTATAGACGGCCAACATAAACCGAGAACCTATTTGGTCACACGCACAACGAGTGTAATCCAAAGGATTTAAAACGAGCTTGAGAATGGGATTCTCAGACCGAGAGAAACTATGTTTGGTTGGACCAAACATAAAGCGAGCAAGAAATTGTTTCAGTCGCAATGGAAGCGTGGATGGGCCGTGTCTTATGAAGACATAATGGATGGACCAAAATGGTTTGGTTCTAATCCAATGGATGAGAATAAACCAAAGGGTTTGGTTTATATTAAACCAATGAACCAAAGGTTGGTTCGGTTCGTTTTAACTTAAAATAAACCATCATGGTTTGGTTTATTTTAACTTATCTTAATGGAGCGGGTTAACGGGCTTTATGGATATGATCCATTAACCATTAAGAGAATTAGTTCTCTATAAAAGTGGGCTTAAGGGATTGTTAAACCCTAACTAATCCAATCATCCAAACCCTAGCCGCCCAACACATTGTTGCCGCCCAGCTTGTGGTGCCGCCCAGCCCATAGCTCCTCCAACCGGCGTCCAGAAGGCGGCTTCCTTCCTCCTCGCCGGCGTCGAGCTGCTGCCGGAAGAGTTCCGGCGATCCTCCTTAGGTTTTGCATCAAGGTGAGCACTTGGCTTCCTTTGTTGGCCGGCGCCTATCTCCTCCACCAAGGTGTCCAGTTTTTCTGGACAGCTTCTTCTCCTCTCGTCGGAGCGTCGTTTGGACGATGGTTAGTGCTCCGACAGCGGCTAACATACCGGGGATTTGATCTCCGGTAATCCTCTGAGGTGGAGGACGAAGGATTCGTCAAACGGTTGACGAATACCTCTCCGGAGAAGCGAGTTTTGAGAACTCGTTTTGGATCCGAATTTGGATTCGGATCGTGATCATCTCTCGATCACGTCGTCTTCAACACGAGGCTAGTAACCCGTACGAAGACGAAGCTCGTGACTTAGCGAAGTCATCCCGAGGAGCTCGGCGTGGATACGGATAGAGACGATTCTTACGAGGATCGTTCCGGTTGATGCCGTTCCCGCTACACGTCATACGGAAGGTATAACGTAGTTTAATTTCTTTTTATTGCAATTTTAATTTACGGTTATATCTACACTTGTTGTAATAGCATGCGTGTGTTGTGTGTGTTGTAATAAATAGGAGTATTTATTATTTTTATTGCTTCCGCTGTGCTCATGTTTACGAAACATGATCGAACACACACACGCCGCGGTGCCGGAAACCCTATAAATCCAACCACTTGATTCAAGTCAATTTGATTTAATGAATCTCTATTCATTAATTTAAATTGACTAAATGAATCAAATCTAAATTACACTCATTCAACACTTGAATCAACTTGAGTCTAACTCAATTAGTCTAATTTGGATTACTCTTAATCCAATTTGGTTCATCACATGAACCTAATCCTCATGGTCCATCATATGAACCTAATCTCCATCTAATTGCCCTGTGTGTGTGACCCTATAGTTTCTTGTAATGTTGGCAATGTCCCTAAACCGATTTAGGAACATAAGCAATGAGCGGTATCTAGCAACACATCATTGCTACCCAAGTTACAAGAATGTTAAGCTCCAACATCACCTTTGTGACTACTAATTGTGACTCTCACAATATGTGGCAATGTCCCTCTATCCTTGACATCTAGATTGACCAATTGAGGTATAGACCGTGTCATCCTCGGTAAAATCTATATCATGAACTCCAAGTAGACTCACTCTAATCAAATGAGCACAATATCTCATATTGACTCATTTGGGCATGGTCATGCACTTCGTGGTCTCACTCTATCAAGAATATCGATGTCACCCCACTCATATAGGAGGGATAGATCCCATCTACATCACTCACATTCCTCCACATAATTTGTTACATACCCAGTAATCACCTTTATAGTCCACCCATTTACAGGTGACGTTTGACGAAGCCAAAGTATGCAACTCCTTATGTAGGGAACCAAGGTGACTTCAAGTCTAAGGACTAATAGTCATACTAATAGCCACATGAGAAAGTATATAACACCCATATAATGATCCATGATACTTTCTCATGGCAGGTCATTAAGTATATATTCTCTAATGTATACCCATGTGTCAATTTGATATCTCATATCCATAACTTGTGAGATCAAGTCATCGAGTTGACCTACATGCTAGTCTCTACGCATTAACATTGTCCCTGAATGTTAATACTTGACTAGGAATGATTAAGAATAGTGTTCTCTATATCATCTCATTATCGATTCAACCAATCGATTGATATAGATAAGAACCTACTACTCAAGGACATTATTATATTTAGTTATTTGGGACCAATACAAGAAAATATAATAACCATGCCTTTATAAATAAGAATATGATACAATAAAGTCCATACAACAATCATCACATGATTGACTCTAGGGCTTTCACTAATAATCTCCCACTAGCACTAGTGTCAATCACCGTAGTATCTAATACCCAATGACCTAGTGTGACCATCATGCTTTTTCTGTGCCAAAGCCTTGGTCCAGGGATCTACGATGTTAGCCTCTGTGGGTACTCTGCAAATCTTCACATCTCCTCTATCAATAATATCTCGAATGAGATGGAAGCGCCGTAGTATGTGTTTGGTCCACTGGTGTGAGCGAGGTTCCTTTGCCTGTGTAATCGCTCCATTGTTGTCACAATAGAGCTCTATGGGATCTGCTATGCTAGGAACCATCCCAAGCTCAGTAATGAAGTTCTGGATCCAAAATGCCTCCATTGCTGCCTCAGATGCAACAATATACTCGACTTCTGTTGTAGAATCAACCACTGTGTCCTGCTTCGAACTCTTCCAGCTCACAGGACCACCATTCAAGCAAAACATGAACCCTGACTGCGATCTATAATCATCCTGGTCAGTTTGGAAGCTGGCATCGTTGTAACCCTTTACAACTAGCTCCTCATCGCCTCCAAATATCAAGAAATATTCTTTAGTCCTTCTCAAGTACTTAAGAATATTCTTTACTGCTATCCAGTGACGCTCACCTGGATCTGACTGGTATCTACTCATCATGCTCAAAGCATACGAGACATCAGGACGAGTACATAGCATGGCGTACATGATAGATCCTATAGCAGATGCGTAAGGGATCTTATCTATGCGGTCTCTCTCCACTCTAGAAGAGGGACTTTGAGTCTTCGAAAGACTCACACCATGTGACATCGGCAGAAGTCCCTTCTTGGAATTCTGCATGGCAAACCGTAGTAATACCGTGTCAATATATGTACTCTGACTTAGGCCAAGCAATCTCTTAGATCTATATCTATAGATCATGATGCCTAGAATACATGCTGCTTCACCTAAGTCCTTCATTGAGAAGCTCGTCCCCAGCCAAGTCTTCACAGACTGTAGCGAAGGGATGTTATTCCCAATGAGTAGTATGTCATCCACATACAATACAAGGAAGACAACTGTGTTCCCATTAACCCTCTTGTAGACACAGGATTCATCTTCATTCTTGATGAAACCAAACTGTTTGAACGCATCATCGAATCGAAGATTCCAGCTCTGAGAGGCTTGCTTTAGCCCATAAATGGACCATGGCAGCTTGCATACTTTCCCAGTATGTTGTGGATCTTCTAAACCCTCAGGTTGTCTCATGTACACATCCTCGAGTACGTTTCCATTCAGAAATGCAGTTTTGACATCCATCTGCTAGATCTCATAATCGTGGTATGCTGCAATGGCAAGCAAGATCCGAATGGACTTAAATATTGCCACTGGAGAAAAGGTTTCATCATAGTCAATACCATGAATTTGCTTGAAACCTTTAGCCACCAATCAGCCCTTATAGGTATGCGTAAGTCCATCCATGTCAGTCTTTCTCCTAAAGACCCACTTACACCCAATGGATTTGACCCCTTCAGGTGGATTAACCAAAGTCCATATTTGGTTGGTGTACATGGATTCCATCTCGGATCTCATGGCCTCTAGTCATTTCTCAGAATCTGGGCTCATCACAACTTCCTGATAGGAGGTAGGCTCATTCTCAATGAGCATAACATCATCATGGTCAGACAAGAGAAATGAATATCTCTCAGGCTGACGACGTACCCTATCAGACCTGTGAAGAGGTAGGTCTACATGAACAGGTGGTTGTTCCATAACTCTTTGTGCAATAACCTCATCACCCACAACACTTTGTGGTTCCGGTTTAACCTCCATCAAGGCCTCAGTGCTATAGTCCTTATGTTGAATTTCTTCAATATCGAACGTACTCCCACTAGTTTTTCTAGAAACAAAATCCCTTTCTAGAAAAACCCCAGTCTTTGCCACAAACACTTTGTGCTGACTGGGAATGTAGAAGTAATATCCCTTTGTATTCTTGGGATATCCAACAAAATAGCACCTATCGGATTTGGGTCCCAGTTTGTCTGAGACTTGATGTCGAACGTAGGCCTCACAACCCCAAATCCTCATAAAAGACAGCTTAGGATTTCTCCCTGTCCATATTGTATATGGTGTCTTTATCACAGCCTTAGATGGTACACGGTTAAGGGTAAAGGCTGATGTGTCTAGAGCATATCCCCAAAAGGATATAGGAAGATATGTGTGACTCATCATAGATTGTACCATATCTAATAGGGTACGATTCTTCCTTTCGGATACACCATTCCACTGTGGTGTTCCAGGAGGAGTGAGTTGGGATAGAATCCCACACTCAGCTAGATAGTCACGAAACTCATGGCTAAGGTATTCACCACTTCGATCTGATCAAAGTATCTTAATACTCTTGCCAAGCTGGTTTTGTACTTCATTCTTGAATTCTTTGAACTTTTCAAAGGATTCTGATTTATGTGTCATAAGATACACATAAGCATATCTATTGAAGTCATCAGTAAATGTAATGAAGTACCTGTAACCACCTCTAGCAACAACATTGAAAGGGCCACATACATCACTATGTATAAGTCCTAACAAGTTTGTTGCTCTTTCGCTGTGTCCACTAAAGGGAGTCTTGGTCATCTTGCCTAAAAGGAAAGACTCACATGTCTCATATGATTCAAAATCAAATGAGTCTAGCAACCCATCCTTATGGAGTTGAGATAAGCGACTCTCGTTTATGTGACCTAAGCGACAATGGCAGAGATAGGTTTGGTTCAACTCATTTGACTTGAACCTTTTGGTACTTATGTTATAGATAGGGCTCTCTAAGTCTAGAAAGTAGAGTCCATTCATTAGAGGTGCACTACAATAGAACATATCATATAAATAAACTGAACAACATTTGTTCTTTATTATAAATGTAAATCCTTTCTTGTCCAAACAAGAAACCGAAATGATGTTCTTAGTTAAGGCAGACATATAACAACATTCTGTTGGATCGATGCGGTTCGCTAGAGGGGGGGGTGAATAGCGAAAAACCTTTTCTTTTTCTTTCGTTCGTTAAAACTCTAGAGAAAATAAATTAATTGCAGCGGAAATGTAAATATAAAATAAAAGAGACAATCGACACAAGGGTTTTACTTGGTTCGTAGCCAAAGGCTACTACTCCAAGGCCCTAGTGGTCCTTGACCACGTACGGAGGGCAGAAGCACTAAAGGAACTCCTCCTCATTGGAGATAGGAGTTAATCGATACAAAAAAACTTTAAGGTAGAGGGACAATCCCCCTCTCCTCGATAATGATAAAAGCTCAAAAGTAGATGAACAACTCGATAACAAAAATAATACACGCATAAAGACAAATAAGAAAAATTAAACCTAGACGTCGGAAGGAAGGACTTCGTTGTCGGAGAATTGTAGCTTTGCAGAGACTTTTTGGAGGCTTAGAATTGTTGATGAAACCCTAGGTTTGGCCCTCCTTTTATTGCCATTGAGCCCCTTTTCGAGAGGAACCCTAGCCAATCAAATTTGAGCACATCTTCCCTTGAAATTTAGTGATAATCCTTGACTCCTCGAATTTGATCATTGACCATCAGTCGACTGATGGCCATCATCAGTCGACTGATGGCAACATCAGTCGATTGCTGACCTTCAGCCGATCGCTTGTTTGGCACGATCGAGTCCTCCAAGATGGCAGTCGACTGATGCTTGCTGCAAGTCAAAGTTAGCACAACAAAAACATAATTTCGATGGTCGTCGACCATCCGATCTCGACCTAGACCATCTATAAGAAGTCTTTGGTCGGATCTACGCTTAAGATCATCCCCGTAAAGAGGATACGACCTTACTTACTCTCGCACACTCGAGCTTACCTCGATGCTTACGTGTTGCTTTTGCTTCCGGCCTTCCACTCGATTCCTTCGGCTCCCTCCGAAATCACTCGAGTGTCGCTCGACCACCGCGCTTTCTCCGGTGTCGCTAGCCTTCACTCAGCTATATCAATCTTCCACACTCGATTCATTTCGTGAGAAAACAAAATAGACTTAACTTTGTGTCTTTGCTATAATCAAAACACAGTTCGATTTGGTGCCTCACCGCACCAACAATCTCCCCTTTTGATATATGGCAAAACACACAAAGTTAAGGAAATTAAGTGCATGAAACAAGAAAGACAAGAAGCAAAAGTAGGAGTAGTAAAATATTTCTCAAGTTCTCCTTAGAGGAACCCTCCCCTCGACCGAGGGTGAGTACTTGAAAAACACTTTTAGTTCTCCAAACACAAAAGATAATGAGTTAAGTAAATGGCATTACTTAACTTAGGCTTCTTAGAGTCAAAAATAAGTGCAAGTTAAGTAATCAAAAGTTAAGTCAAAAGGTTAATTATTCAAAAGGTTTAACTTTTGATTTCTTAACTTGGGCCTTTAAAGTTTTCAATTCCGAAGAGTTGAAACCTAAACCTTGCTCCCCCTTAACTTAGGCCAGAATCAAAGTTTTAAGTTAAGTTATCAATTTCAAAATTTGAAATTGAACTTTGGCCTTTGAAATTGAACTTTGGCCTTTTCTCCCTCTTTTGACATAAATCAAGGAAAAAGTGGGGGGGGGGGGGGGGGGTTTTAAGAAAACCCTAAGTCCAAGCATGATGATTTTAAAAATAGTATGTGAATTCATCTAAATGTTCAACTCTAGTTTAACTTGATTGAAATGATATTATCAACAAGTCCTGATTAGAGTTGGATAATATTAGTTGCATATTTATACTCCGAGGTTCATATTGACGCACTTGATCTACATCTTGGAACCTGGAGTAGGGTCCTAACATCTCACGCCCATCTACGTGGCTAAGTACAAAAACACATTAGTCCTATGTGTTGTGAGATGTACTGACTCCTTAAATCTATAGGTGCATGTTATCTAAGGTATGTCCTATGCTAGTTCCATCAAAATGAAAAATAAGAAATAGTAGTAAGAAAATATAGTTTGCAAGTTCTTATTCTATTACGCACATGCCCAATTTTCGTCTTAATAGACTAAATTCGGCTTCGGGTAGGGGTTTAGTAAATAGGTCTGCTAGGTTAGACTTCGATTCGACGTACTCGAGTTGTATGGCTCCGTTGGCCACATGTTCTCGAATGAAATGGTGTTTGACTTCTATATGCTTGGTCCTAGAGTGACATATTGGATTCTTGGTAAGATTAATTGAACTAATGTTATCTATGTGAAGTTTAGTATTCGTAAAGTCTAACTTAAAGTCACGGAGAGTGTGCTTCATCCAAAGAAGTTGAGTGACACACTCACCCATCGCGATGTATTCGGCTTCGGTGGTAGACAAGGCAACACAATGTTGCTTCCTACTGCACCAACTCACTAGACTCGAGCCGAGTAGTTGACAACAACCACTCGTGCTCTTTATGTCGAGTTTACTACCGGCATAATCCGAATCGGAGTAGCCGATTAGTTCGAACTCGGTAGATCTAGGATACCAAATACCGACATTAAGTGTACCCTTTAGATATCTAAGGATACGCTTAACTAGGGTTAGGTGAGACTCCTTGGCACAGGTTTGAAATCTGGCGCACATACTTACTGCAAATAAGATATCAGGTCGGCTTGCAGTTAAGTACAAGAGACTCCCTATTACACTCCTATAGTATTTTAAGTCAATGGACTTACTTTCTAGGTCTTCTCCTATGTTAACATTAATCGCCATTGGGGTGTTTATTATCTTAGCGTCTTGCATTCCAAATCTTTTAATTAACTCCTTAGTGTATTTTTGTTGATATAGGTATATACCATCCTTAGTTTGTTTAATTTGTAGACCTAAAAAGAAACTTAACTCGCCTACCAAGTTCATTCCGAACTCACTTACCATGAGTGAAACGAACTCGTTTAGTATGGCTGAGTTAGAGGTTCCAAAAATTATATCGTCTACGTAAATTTGAGCTATGAATATTTCTTTACCTAAGGTTTTTACGAAGAGAGTTGGGTCAACTAAGCCTTGGTTAAACCCTTTTGACTTAAGATGGATTGAAAGTCTCTCGTACCAAGCTCGAGGAGCTTGTTTAAGTCCATAGAGAGCTTTCTTAAGTTTTAGAACATGGTCGGGTTTATCTAGATTTTTGAATCCGGGGGGTTGGCTAACATAAACTTCTTCTTTAATGTATCCATTTAGGAATGCCGACTTAACATCCATTTGAAACAGCTTAAATCCTCGATGTGCGGCATAAGCTAGCAACATTCGAATGGATTCGAGTCTAGCTACTGGGGCATAGGTTTCGTCGTAATCTAAGCCTTCGACTTGGCTAAATCCTTTGGCGACTAACCTAGCCTTGTTTCTAACTACTTCACCTTTATCATCAAGCTTGTTTCGAAACACCCACCTTGTTCCAATTATCGTTTTGTCTTTAGGTGATGGTACTAATTCCCACACTTCATTCCTAGTAAATTGAGCTAGCTCTTCTTGCATTGCAATAATCCAATCGGGATCAAGAAGAACTTGTTCAATTGATTTGGGTTCTATCTTTGAAATTAAGGAAATTTGACTAAGGTTCCTATAGGATGCTCTAGTTCAAACTCCTAGATTAGGATCTCCTATCACTTGATCGATAGGGTGGTTAGTCTGAATCCTAGATTGGGTTGGGTTTGTGTCACCTAATGCTTGATCAATGGGGTGACTTGGTTGAACACTAGTTTGGTTGGAGTCATCTATCACTTGATCAATAGAGTGACTAGGTTGACCTAGGTTAGGATTAACACTAGACCTGATCTCCGGATCAGAGTTAGGTCTAGTATGAATCAGCTCGCTAATTGGGGTTGCCGGGGGTTTTGTAGGTTCATGTCCTTCATCAAATACTACATTGATAGTCTCCTCGACTCTAAGGGTGTCGTGGTTATATACTCTATAAGCTCTACTTGTAGTCGAGTATCCTAGAAAGATTCCGGTCGTGGTTTTGGATGTAAATTTCCCTAGGTAATCCTTAGTGTTTAGAATATGTACCTTACACCCAAATACCCTAAAGTACTTGATGTTAGGTATTTTATCGTGATAAATCTCGTACGAGGTCTTAAGGTGCCTCTTTACCATAAGGATCCTATTTTGGACATAGCAAGTCGTGCTAACGGCTTCTGCCCAAAACCTATCGGGTAGGTCATATTCATTCAACATGGTCCTAGCGGCTTCTTGTAGAGTTCGGTTTTTCCGCTCCACTAGGCCATTTTGTTGAGGGGTCCTAGGGCAAGAGAATTCATGGTGGTATCCATTTAGGTTACAGAAGTCGGTGAACCTTTGATTTTCAAATTCACCACCATGATCGCTTCTAAGTCTTTTAACCTTAAGGTCTTTTTGATTATCGATTAATTTGAATAGATTGATTAATTGATCTAGGGTATCATTTTTATGTTTGATGAACCTAACCCAGGTAAACCTGGAGTAGTCGTCAATTATGACTAAGCAATATTGACTTCTATTGAGAGACTTGGCTCCATGTGAATCGAATAGATCCATATGCAGGAGCTCAAGTACACTTGAGGTTCGTTCTTGGTTAGTTAACTTGTTTTGTGTCCTAGGTTGTTTTCCTTGTTGACAAGCATTACAGATTTTATTAACCAAATTGTTGAGGTTGGGTAAGCCTCTGACTAAGCCACTCTGACTCATCTTGTGGACGAGTCTTGGGTGCGAGTGACCGAGTCGTCGGTGCCACAACCATGATTCCTCTTGCCGTGTCATAAGACACTTAGTTGAGGAGTTGGTTAAGTTAATCGTATAAATGTTGTTATTTCTAGTTCCTTTAAGAATTGTTTCAGAGGTTTCGTTGGTATTAATTACGCATTCATTTTCTAGAAATATAACCTTATAGTTATTATCACACAATTGGCTTACACTAAGTAAGTTATATTCAAAATTCTCTACAAGTAATACATTTTTAATGACAAAATTCGTGTTAAGCTCGATATCACCTGATCCGATGATTTTGAGCTTGTCGTTATTCCCAAAGGCTACCGATCCTTGTCGTTTGAATCGAAGCTTTGTGAATTTGAGTTGATCCCCGGTCATGTGTCGGGAGCAACCGCTGTCCAACATCCATTGATCCTACACACAAGGTGGTTGGATTGGATGTTAGATTTTTGTTAAGAAAATTGGTTGTAAGTTGTTAACCCTAGGTCATCTCACCGGAGTCTATATGATCAAGCATGTTATACTTATGTGTTTTTTTTAGATGACTTCCAGTTAAGTTGATTAAGTGGATTTAGGTTCAAGTAATTTTATGTTAGATTTGGATTTAACCCTAGGCTTGTCAAGTTTACCTTTTCAAGATCATGGCTTCCAGGTCGTGGCGAGGCACAGGGGCCTTCTTTTATCGGATCATCGACCACTTCCTTAGACAAAACCATTTTCAAGAAAATGATGACTTGACTCACCTAAAATTATTTCCTCGTCTAACTAGTTATTTTTGAAAAGAGGCTCCCCGAGGCTCAATCTTTTCGAAGGATTTTAGTTGGTTATTTGAAAAGAGGCTCCCCGAGGCTCAATCTTTTCGAAGGCTTTTAGTTGGTTATTTACGTGTTCTAAGTTAGTTCACGAAAAAAAACAAAAAAAATCTAAGCATGCAATTTCTAAGTTAAAACACAAACATGTTTTGTACTGGCTCCCCCTAGACCGTTGAATCGGTTCGGTCTATCCACATAGTGGATTTGGTCCTTGGGAACCCAGTACGAGTTGGATCCTAGAGTTGAAATCAAAGTGGTCTTAGGGACCCATGCTTGGACACATTTTTTATGTCTACTTACGATTGACATATACGACTTATTGGTCGTGTTTGAGCTAAACCCTAGTCCGGCCTTGTTGTACACGGCCCTTTGCGATCCAAGTAGGAGGTCAAGTCCTTTGGATCCCAAAGTGAACCTTTCCAACATGTTCCTAAGATCTTTGACTTGACTTTTCAAGAGAGAGTTCTCAACTTCGAGCTTTTCAACTTGAGTTGAGTCCTTCTCTTGAACTTGACTAGTCGAAGAGGTTAGGGAGACCTCGTGTTTGAGGAGTTTAACCTCCTCAACAAGGGTCTCGACCTTGGACTCGGACTTAGCTAACTTCCTAGACAAAAACCTAACCGTATTATGTAAAGTATTAAATAAAGTTCGACTCACCTTAAGGGTATCTTTTGAACCGGATGAGTATCCGTGGCTTGACTTGAAGGTAGCTTCGTAGTCCGAGTCATCCTCAGGTTCTGACTCAAGTTCGGTCTCCGTGTCTGACTCAATTGATTTCGCCATGAAGACGTGGTCTTCGTCTTCTTCGGATGACGCTTCTTCCCATGTCGCGTTGAGGGCCTTCTTGTGCTTAGGTGTTTGGTGGTTGAGCTTGGGGCACTCGGACTTTATATGTCCAAACCTGTTACACTCATAACACCTAATATTAGAACTTTTAGGCTTACCTTGGTTGGGTCGAGTTGTGGGTCACTTTCGTCCCTTGGCTATCCTTCGAGCTAGGTTCATTAGTTCGGTAGTCGATTCCGGGTCAACTTCTTCTTCGGACTCATCTTCCTCCTCGGGTGGTGGTGGCTTGCTTGCGATTTTCTTCTTGTTTGAACCTGCAAACAGGGCTATACCCCTCTCGGGTTCCGAGTTGGACTACTCATGTAATTCAAAATCCAAAAAGAGTTCATCTAATCTAAGTTTAGAAAGGTCCTTAGAGACCTTATAGGCATCAACCATGGATGCCCATAAGGTAGTCCTCGGAAAAGAGTTTAGGACATACCTAATAAGGTAGCGGTTTTCGACCTTTTGCCCGATTGCGTGTAGGTTGTTGACTATGTCTTGGACACGGGCGTGGAGTTGCGTCGCGGACTCGTGTTCCTGCATTTTTAGTGTGTACAATTTATTGAATAACAAATCACGTTTGCAAACCTTAGCTTGATCCGATCCTTCGTGTAACTCGATTAGCTTTTTCCAAAGATCCTTTGCGCTTATGAAGGGGCCGACGCGATTTAGCTCCTCCTTGGACAAGCCGCATTGGAGTATTTGTGTTGCCTTGGCATCGGCTTCGACTTGTCGTTTTGTTGCAACGGTCCATTGATCATAATCCAAGGAGTCACCCACTTCATTAGTCGGAAGTGTGAAACCCGTTTGGATTATGATCCACATCTCGATTTGGGTTTTGAGAAAGCATTCCATCCGACCTTTCCAATAACGGAAATCATATCCGTTGTAAAACGGAGGTCGGACGGTGCTAAAACCCTCGAGATGGGCCATTAGAACAAAAAATAAGGAGACTAAAAAGAAGACCTAGCAACGAAAAAAAGAACACACGAAAGTACCAAGACTTGCGTCTTGGATTAGTAGTGTGGGAAATAAAAAGAAACAAACGAAAAATAGAAAGTTAAGCAAAGAAATGAGAAACTAAATAAAAAGTAAGTACTCACAACCTTCGATGTCCTCGAAAGGCTACTAAACGTCGATTTTTGAGGATGAAAACAACTTGTTATGGAGGTAAACCCCAGTAAGAAGTGTAGATCTCTGCGAGGGCTTTGATTTGGTAGGTAGACCGTGTCGTGGGTCAACTTGTACAAAACGTTATGCCCGTTTAACCGTCGGCTACTCCAAAAGCGAATACTTGCAAAACAAAATCAAACGAAGAGTACCAAGACTTCGTCTTGGATTAGTAGTGCGGGAGAAAAATTTAAACGAACGAAAAACAAATCTGTAAAAAAAAATGTTAGATTGGTGGTTTCACCAAATCTAAGCGCCCCCGGCTCTGATACCAATTGTTGGATCGATGTGGTTCGCTAGAGGTGGGGGTGAATAGCGAAAAACCTTTTCTTTTTCTTTCGTTCGTTAAAACTCTAGAGAAAATAAATTAATTGCAGCGGAAATGTAAATATAAAATAAAAGAGACAATCGACACAAGGGTTTTACTTGGTTCGTAGCCGAAGGCTACTACTCTAAGGCCCTAGTGGTCCTTGACCACGTACGGAGGGCAGAAGCACTAAAGGAACTCCTCCTCGTTGGAGGTAGGAGTTAATCGATACAAAAAAACTTTAAGGTAGAGGGACAATCTCCCTCTCCTCGTATACGATAAAAGCTCCGAAAAGTATATGAACAACTGATAACAAAATAATATCGACGTACAAAGACAAATAAGAAAAATTAAACCTAGATGTCGGAAGGAAGGACTTCGTTGTCGGAGAATTGTAGCTTTGCAGAGACTTTTTGGAGGCTTAGAATTGTTGATGAAACCCTAGGTTTGACCCTCCTTTTATAGCCTTTGAGCCCCTTTTCGAGAGGAGCCCTAGCCAATCAAATTTGAGCACATCTTCCCTTGAAATTTGGTGATAATCCTTGACTCCTCGAATCTGATCATTGACCATCAGTCGACTGATGGCCATCATCAGTCGATTGATGGCAGCATCAGTCGATTGCTGACCTTCTAATGATCGCTTGACTGGCGGCAATGAGTCCTCCGTCGGGCAATGAATCGATGCTTGCTGCAAGTCAAAGTTAGCACAATAAAAACATAATTTCGATGGTCGTCGACCATCCGATCTCGACCTAGACCATCTATAAGAAGTCTTTGGTCGGATCTACGCTTAAGATCATCCCCGTAAAGAGGATACGACCTTACTTACTCTCGCACACTCGATCTTACCTCGATGCTTACGTGTTGCTTTTGCTTCCGGCCTTCCACTCGATTCCTTCGGCTCCCTCCGAAATCACTCGAGTGTCGCTCTACCACCGCGGCTTTCTCCGGGTGTCACTAGCTTTCAGCTCCAGCTATATCAATCTTCTGCACACTCGATTCAGCTTGTGAGAAAACAAAATAGACTTAACTTTGTGTCTTTGCTATAATCAAAACACAGGTTCGATTTTGGTGCCTCACTTCACCAACACATTCATCTAATTCTAGTACAAGCCCAGAGGGCAGAGATAGATCATAAGTTCCTACAGCAACAGCAGCAACCCTTGCTCCATTGCCTACTCATAGGTCCACCTCGCCCTTTGTCAATGCCCTGCTATTTCTCAGCGCCTGCATATTGGTACAAATGTGAG
The DNA here is from genome assembly GCA_025175895.1 of Wurfbainia villosa. Taxonomy (NCBI): domain Eukaryota; kingdom Viridiplantae; phylum Streptophyta; class Magnoliopsida; order Zingiberales; family Zingiberaceae; genus Wurfbainia; species Wurfbainia villosa. Next base: position 87,697,164 of record CM045997.1, read on the forward strand.
ATGCATATCTGGTATCTAATACTCATGATGAAGAAATAGTTAGATTGACTTCTATAACATTTATACTTGAAGTAGAAGTCTCACTTCTCTTCTTCTTAAGATCTTCCAGGTATGCCTTGCAGTTATGCTTCCAGTGTCCAGCTTCCTTGCACTGGAAGCAAGCCCCTTCCTTGGCCACTCCTCCTTTGGGTTTCTGTTCCTTGCCTTTGCCCTTGGCTTGGGACTTTCCCTTACCTTTAGGCTTGCCATTGCCTTTCTTCTTTTGCACCATCAAAATGGCGTCATATTTTTCCTTCTTAAGGTTGAGCTCAGCAGTTCTCAACATGCTGAGCATCTCAGGCAGTGACTTATCAATTTCATTCATGTTATAATTCATGACAAATTGATTGTAGCTTTGCGGCAAAGATTGCAAGATCAAGTCATTTGCAAGCTCTTGGCCAAGGGGGAATCCCAATCTCTGTAGGTTTTCTATGTACCCAATCATCTTGAGTACATATGGACCTACGGGAGTCCCATCTTGCATTTTAGAACCAAACAGTGCCTTAGAGACTTCATATCTCTCTTGTCTTGCTTGTCCTTGATATAGTTGACGAAGATGTTCAACCATATCATAAGCATTCATGAACTTGTGTTGCTTCTGAAGATCAGAGTTCATGGTCGCGAGCATTAGACATGACTCATCTAATGCATCATCTTGATGCTTTTTGTAAGCATCTTTGTCAGCTCGCGAGGCAGTGGCAGGAGGTGCCTCCGGAATGGGATGCTCCAGCATGTACAGTTTCCTTTCTTGGGTGAGAACGATTCTTAGGTTCCTGTTCCAGTCTAGGAAATTTGCTTCATTGAGATTGTCCTTCTCAAGGAAAGAACGTAGAGAGAGAGTGTTCGTATTTGTCGACATAGTAATCTACAACATACAATGCAGAGAATTAATATCATATTCCTTTTATCATTTAATTAGGCCTTTAATCAAATGATGCTCCCACTGAATTATAGGAATTTTGTAGAATCGAGTTATGGATGTGGTCAAACCACATTACTAGATTCATACAAACTAGCTATAATTCTTACGGGACAAGATCCACATCATACTAAGCCTTGAGTTAGCTTTGGCTAAATCTCCCAAGACTTAGTACGATCGGTGGGTAACACATTACCGATTACATCTCTATGCAACTCTTGTTTATAGGATCAAGACACACATTTACAAAAGACCTTGAGTTAGCTTTGGCTAAATTGCCCAAGATTTAGTGTAAATGCGATCTTATCCTATCTTTCCAACGGTTGGAATATGCCTATAGTTCTAATCGATCCAATTGAGTTAACTAGTTTTACTCAATCTAATTGAGCTTACTCTAACCAAGTCGTGATAGGCGGGACCAAGATTGTCCTTCTGCACCCTTCCAAGATAATATGTTTTCCTCTGCTTTGGCAGATTCAACAACTACAACTGATCGAGGTAGTGATGGGTATCAAGGACTTGGTAGGCATTTATGAGTTGATTCGATTAAGATCTAATCTAAACATAATGTGTATCATATACGCATTAAGGCCTTTATTATCCTATATTAGCATGCATCACATACATACAAGTATTATTCTAGCATGCATCATATACATACAAGCATTATTCTACTAGCATGCATCACATACATACAAGCAAAATCAAATATATATATCTATATATATATATATATATATATATATATATATATATATATATATATATATATATCTATATATATCACCATATATATATATATATATATATATATATATATATATATATATATATATATATATATATATATATAAAATTAACTGTGATGTGGTCATGGCCCTACTACGATCTTCTCAAGCCAATGAGAAGATCGGACGGTCAACCTAGGGCTAGCGGCTTCTCCAAGCGCTTCCTTTGACTGTCATGTGTCGTCGGCACCCTTCTCTTAACTTCGTCTACAAGTGGACTTTCCACCGCTCCATTTTGTACATTACAAATATGAAACTCGAGTTACATTCGAGTCTAAAACTATTTACAACTAGAATTTCAAAAGAAGAGGCACGACGCGAAGGTCGCATACACTATACAACACACACAACCACAAAAACAGCACGCAGGCCGTATTATGAATCATAACACATTAACGTCCAATCAAATTGGGGTTCATGGGCCATGACAATCACAGAATTATACATAATTATAAATTATGTATTTTTACAGAAAATTTCTATAATTTTTCCTATTTTGTTTTTAATTTTATGAGTCACCTCTCCGTAACGGTCCCGCTAAGCAGTTTCCGGGCGCGATCGCGAAACAAGGCCCCTTTCGGGGATAGGGGCAGTGCCCCTACTCACAAAATAAACTTTGTGAGTGTCCCTACTATGATCTTACAATGACTTATGTCGCTGTCCCAAAAACCTAAAGTGAGAACTCACCATTTCGGAGAGTTTTTCTCAATGGTTGAAGCCTACAAGTGTCCCAACACTCGTTGCTTCGACTCTTCGAGAAAAATACCCAAAAATTTTATAAAAATAAAAAATTTACAGAAACATAAAAATATGTAATTTTTATATCTAATACAAAAACTACAAAAGCTAAACACATATATGCTTCGCACGTGGCTCTGATACCACTGTTGGACTTTCCGAGCCGCAAAAACCGCTTTTTGCATTGCAAAAACCCCAAAAGTCCAGCCACGAATTCATGCGAAGATATATTAAAATAAAAATATGTAAGTGCTAAGTAATCCAAGATCTTCCTTAGATCTAGAAGTTGAGAGTGTTACCCACGATGTGACGCCCTTCTCAAATCCCGCTCGTCCAAATAGCTTGTCGGAACTCTAGAGTGTCAAGTGTACACTACTCTATTGGTATCCACACAAGCAATAGGTGGAGAAAACACACCCTTGAGTGTGCTAGCACCCTATGGATGGTTCGGCCAACGAGAAGAGGGGAGCTTGAGAGGATGATCCAAGGAGGAAGATGAAGTTGGAGTAACTCACAAAATCAATTCCATATAATGGAATAAGTGGTCGGCCACTTCATGGAGGGGGGGGGGGGGGGACCTTACATGCATGCATGTAACTCCAAGAGACAATGTCTCTTGGTCTCCCTTATGAGGTGGCACCACTTGATAAGTCAATAATGATGTGGAGCATCATCATTGGCAAGCCATGCCAAGTCATCATCATGACATGGCATTTGGTTAAGTCCAACTTGACCTTTCATCTTCCCTCTCAAGTCAAGTCAAACTTGACCTCTTATCTCCCATGGTTGATCAAATCCAACCACTTGATTCAAGTCAATTTGATTTAATGAATCTCTATTCATTAATTTAAATTGACTAAATGAATCAAATCTAAATTAGACTCATTCAACACTTGAATCAACTTGAGTCTAACTCAATTAGTCTAATTTGGATTACTCTTAATCCAATTTGGTTCATCACATGAACCTAATCCTCATGGTCCATCATATGAACCTAATCTCCATCTAATTGCCCTTTGTGTGTGACCCTATAGGTTCTTGTAACATTGGCAATGTCCCTAAACCGATTTAGGAACATAAGCAATGAGCGGTATATAGCAACACATCATTGCTATCCAAGTTACAAGAATGTTGAGCTCCAACATCACCTTTGTGACTACTAATTGTGACTCTCACAATATGTGACAATGTCCCTCTATGCTTGACATCTAGATTGACCAATTGAGGTATAGACCGTATCATCCTCGGTACAATCTATATCTTGAACTCCAAGTATACTCACTCTAAGCAAATGAGCTCAATATCTCATATTGACTTATTTGGGCATGGCCATGCACTTCGTGGTCTCACTCTATCAAGAATATTGATGTCACCCCCATCATATAGGAGGGATAGATTCCATCTACATCACTCACATCCCTCCGCATAATTTATTACATACGCAGTAATCGCCTTTATAGTCCAGCCATTTACGGGTGACTTTTGACGAAGCCAAAGTATGCAACTCCTTATGTAGGGAACCATGGTGACTTCAGGTCTAAGGACTAATAGTCATACTAATAGCCACATGAGAAAGTATATGACACTCATATAACGATGAATGATACTTTCTCATGGCGGGTCATTCAGTATACATTCTCTAATGTATACCTATGTGTCAACTTGATATCTCATATCCATGACTTGTGAGATCAAGTCATCGAGTTGACCTACATGTTAGTCTCTACGCATTAACATTGTCCCTGAATGTTAATACTTGACTAGGAATGATTAAGAATAGTGTTCTCTATATCATCTCATTATCGATTCAACCAATCGATTGATATAGATAAAAACCTACTACTCAAGGACATTATTCTATTTAGTTATTTTGCACCAATACAAGTAAAAATAATAACCATGCCTTTATAAATAGGAATATGATACAATAAAGTCTATACAACAATCATCACATGATTGGCTCTAGGGCGTTCACTAACATGTGTCCTCCATTCGGGGATAACCTTCGGTGTCGATCTGACTAAGACTTCCAAAGGAAGGTCTAAGTTGAGATCGGACATTAAAGGACTGTCTTATATATATAGGTCTTGTGATAACCTTTTTTTTATGTTTTCTATCATATTGTCGAGCAATAAGTGTAAATCCCGAGCAGTTAGTGCAATTGCTTAGCAGTCAGTGCAATTGTTGAGCAGTCAGTGTAAATCCTGAGTAGTCAGTATAATTGTCGAGTAGTCAATGTAAATATCGAGCAATCTATCACAAAGGAGAAAAAGTCACATCGAACAGCTGAGCGGTCAGCATAAATCTTGAGCGACCAATACAAATATCGAGCGGTCAGTATAATTTTTGAGCGTGTAGTTCAAATACTTACTGGGAAAGATGTGTAACTTAGTTCCAGTCGATTGATGTTGGACTTCAGCCGACTGATGTCTACGAATCAGCCAAAACACGAAGTCATAAATTTGATCAGTTAAACCTGCCACCTCAAGAGAAGATAAGCTGCCACCTCAATATAATATCAACGAGTTTTGGATCTATATCTGGAATTAGTTCAAGCGACCAAGCTATAAAAAGGGAGTTAAACCACTATTCTGAAAATAACAGAATAACTGAAAGATTACTCAAAAGTGTTGCATCAAGTCGAGGTTCTCATCTCTGCTCATCAACGTTGCTACATCGTCACAGCTCCCAACTTCAACTTCCTGAAGTTGGTATTATTTTGCTTATTGTTACTTAATCTTTAATTGTTAGGAGGAAAGGTAGGATGTTACCTTGTCCTCCACATCACTCTGTAATCGGTTTGTCTCTTACCTCCAACGAGGAAGAGACTGTTTAGTGCTTTGCCCTTCGACAGTGATCTAGGATCGCGGGACTTGGATTAGCATCCGATAGGTTGTGAACCAAGTAAAAATTACTTGTGACCTTTTTCTTTATTTTTGTGTTTTCACTGTGTTTATTTTGTGTTTAGAAAAGAAGGTTTTTTTTAAATGCTATTCATCCTCCACTCTAATGTTTTCTTGATCCTACAATTGGTATCAGAGCAGGGGCATTGAGATTCAGTGCAACCACTGATCGAGCCAATTGTAGGATCTAGAAAACGCTAGAGAGGGGTGAATAGAGTTTTTAAAAAAACCTTCTTTTCTAAACACAAAATAAATGCAGCGAAAACACAAAAATAAAGACAAATGACACAAGTGATTCTTACTTGGTTCACAGCCTTCCTGCTGCTAATCCAAAGCCCGCGATCCTAGATCGTCGTTGAAGGGAAAAGCACTAAACAATCTCTTCCTCATTGGAGATAAGAGACAAACCGATTATAGAGTGATGTGGAGGACAAGGTAACAATCCTACCTTTCCTCCTAGCAATTAAAGATTAAGTAACAATAAGCAAAATAATACCAACTGCAGGAAGTTGAAGGTGGAAGCTGTGACAACGTAGCAACGTTGATGAGAAGAGATAAGAACTTCAACATGATGCAACACTTTTGAGCAGTTTTTTAGTTACTTAGTTATCTTCAGAATAGTGATTTAGCTCTCTTTTTATAGCTTGGTGCCTTGAACAAATTCCAGATCTAGATCCAAAACTCGTGGATCTTATCTTGAGATGGCAGCATATCTTCTCTTAAGGTGGCAGGTTTAAATGATCCAATTAGTGACTTCGTGTTTTGGCTGATTCACTTACATCAGTCGGTTGAAGTCCAACATCAGTCGATTGGCACTGAGTCGCACATCTTTCCTAGTCGGTATTTGAACTGCCTGCTCAAAAATTCTACTGACTGCTAAACATTTGTACTGGTTGCTTGGGATTTATACTGATCGCTCAGTTGTTCAAAGTGACATTTTCTCCATCGCGATAGACTACTCGGTATTTACACTGACTACTCAGCAATTTTATTGACTTCTCGGGTTTTACACTTACTGCATGACAATTGCATTGAGTACTCGGAATTTACACTGACTGCTTGGCAATTGCACTAACTGCTCGGGATTTACACTGATTAATTGATAATATAATAAAAAGCACATAAAACAAAGTTATCACAAGACCTATATATATAAGATGGTCCTTTACCGTTCGATCTCAACCTCTGGAAGTCTTAGGCAGATCGACACCTATGGTTGTCCCCGTATGGAGGACACGTCCTTACCATCACTCCACACCCAAAGCTTACCTTTTGTCCATCTGACCTGTCGCTTAGCTTCCAATCACTTGACCATCGAGGTTTCTCCTTTCGAGATTCTCCTAGTGTCGTTGACCTTAGCAAAGCCTAATACAATACCTGCACACTTAGCATATATGAGATAACAAAAAAGCTTAACTTTGAATCTTTTCCATTATCAAAACCTAGGTTCGATTATCCGGTGCCCCTGCACCAACAATCTCCCCCTTTTTGATATATGGCAAACCAATTCAAAGTTAAGAGAAAATAAGTAGTATGTTCTTCCTTAACCCTAGGTGAGTTTTGAAAAACTACTTTTAGTTTTGAGAAACAACTGCTTTTCGAAAAAGTTTAACCTTTTAACCTCTTAACATTTAGCCTCTCTCTCCCCCTTTGCCATATATCAAAAATGTTAGGATCGATGGCCCGGCTAAAAGGGTGGATGAATAGCCTAATCGTTGCTCGATGAAATTCGTTCATACTTGACTATCTACACACTTGTTTGCGCATCAGAATAATAATAATACAAACACAAAACAATTAAGGCTAAAACAAAAATAAAAAAGACAATACAAACACGATCTATTAACGTGGTTCACAGCCTCTTGCTGCTAGTCCTCGACAATTCATTAGGCGGATCACTCCCTCAACCTTTCACTTATTCTCCTTTAGCTCAACACAAGGTGGAGAAGAGCTTCTTGCAACAAACCCTCTTCTTACAAGATGATAGAAGTAAAATTGTGAAGAAGAGAGTAGAAACCCTTAGAAACCTTGGAGAGCATGAGGATATGATTTGGAGTTAAAGCATTAGCCACCTCATAACTACCATTTTATTGTATTATTTTGGCCCTTAATTTCACTATTTTTATCCTCTCGAGTGATTAACTATTGATTATTTGCATGCTTTATGAGTTGGATCTATTTTTGGATCTTATTGTAAATTCTCCTAAATTTTAGACTTATATGTAAATTTTACATCTTAATTGTAGGAGATCGAGATGAGCCAATGGACTAGACTCGAGTTGGATCAAATATGGATTCATCTAGGGTCATAATAGACATTTAAAGCTGGTAGAATCTTAGCCTTTCATTAAGATACGAAGATGTTTAATCAAGGGTTCAAATCTGAGCAATCAAGACTGTCCAATGAGATATGATTAATTTTGACCCATCCATCCAGATTTGGAGAGATCCAGTCCATGCATTTAGATCTAAGCATCCTAGCCTTTAATCCGGATTGGTTTGATCGTGATCGTCCATTTAGAATGATCAGATATGTGCATTCTAGATCAGAGCATTCTGGGTCGTTGGATGAGATCTAGGTTTGGGTTTTAATTAAGATGAGATTACAGTGGGATTTCTTCTGGACGGAACGAAGCTTCATCTTCTCGATCGGCACATCTCTTTTCTTCATGCCACAACCATCTCCTTCCTCCTCACCGCCGGCCACCCCTCTTCTCCACCAAGGCCGGCGGTGATCAACCCTTCCTCCACCAAACTGCCATCCAACATCATCTTCTTCCTCACAATGCCTTCTTCGCCTGTCAAAGCCACCACCACTTCTTCACTTAGGTCCATCATCATCCGACAACATCATCTAGCTCCATTTCCAGTTGCCAACCGATCAGAGCTGGGCTTTTTCCCCTCCGATTGCACCAATTGTCATTTCAGCCAACATCACATCCCTTTTTCAGTTCCGTCTAGCCATCATCATCTCCAGCAGAGTTATTTCCAACTTCCGATCATTTCCTTCATCCAAGGATAGATTCCAACAACAAGCTCCACACACCTTTTGATATGTTTTTGTTTGTTCTTCATTCCAAATTGTGATGCTTGTAATTAAATGATCTTCCATATTTAGGATTGCACGTATTTAGTTTAATTTATTTCATGTCTACGTAGTGTTCGATGAAATGTTTCTTTGAGTAATTAGATTGTAGTTGGTTAGTTTAGATTTAATTTCATGTTATGTTTTACTCTCATGTTATTCTGCATTTCAATTGTTGTTTAAATTCCTACATTTCCTTTATGTTTTCGAACACTTTTGTTTGAATGTTTACATTGTCTTTCATTCAGTAGGATTAGTTTTATTTTAATCCAAACCCTATTTTCAATAGAAAACCCAAAGCAATAATTAGCGATCCTAACACTACTAGTCTATCAATTACACTCGTTGGAAAAGGATCCGAACTATTCACTATGCTATATTAGCATAGAGAGGGTTTGGTAATTAATTTGGAATGGTACCACAACAAATACTGTTCATCAAATTTTGGCGTCATTGCCGGGGAGTGTAATGATGTTTAGTAGACTTAGGATTGTTTCTTCATTTTTCTAAAAAAAAATCAAAACTTTTGTTTAGGGATGGATTCTATTATTTCTTGCATATCAATGTACTTGGTCATGTTTATTTCTTGTGCCTTTTGATTGTGTTTGTTAGTTTTTCAGGAAAGACTAGGAATCTCTTGCAACATGGATCCATATTATTAGCCATTTGGAGATCTTAGTGATGCTTACTATTCAGGCATTGGGAAACAAGAGTATTATCAACCTGAATATCAATATTATCATTACCATCCTCAATATCATCAACTTGATCATCAGTATTATCAGCCTTATCAACAAGATAAGTATAATGCATTTTCTGGTACATATAATTTCAATTCAGATTTTAGGTATGGGAACACACAACAGTACACCCCTGAGCAGTCTCAGTGCTATTTACCCCCCAACGTCTATTAATACTTACATGTCTAGTTGGGGAGATCAATCAAGTTACTATGAAGAAACCCTTGCTCCCAATCAAGAAAATACACTAGAAAAGTTCTTGCAGCTAGCAATATTGCAGCGACAAATGAACGATAGTCATCAGCAACAACAACAAAGGTTACAGAACTTGCAGACCCAATTAAATTAAATTGCATCATCTATCAACCAAATGCAAGCACAAGATTCCGCCCAGTTTTCCTCATAGATCATTTCTGATGGAAGTGATGTGCTTGAGGAGATGGATTGCAAAGTTGAGGATACACTTGCTTCTACTTCTATGACTCTATAGGACTCCTCTAACTATTTATATCATGGTGATGCAGTTGTTGATGTCCCAGATGTTTATAAGAATATTGATGCATTGCCAACTGTTTCTTTTTCTGATGCTATTGAAGAGGAAAGTGTAGAGGTTTTTGCAGATGAGGTTGTACTCCACGCCCGCCCTTTCCTAGGGTCCGAAAGGGGCGGCGCGATGTGACAGTACATACATATTTCGTACTACTTACAGCGGAAGACTATACATATCATACTTCTTACAGTGGAAGACTTTAGACATATTTTTTTTCTTTTAAACATAACATGCATCATCATTTCATAGGTACTTCTTCTTAACATAGAGCATGCATCATTATTTCATAAGTACTTAGTGCTTAATTCAAAACCATAAACAAAACATCTTAAGGAAAACATGCATAAGGGACATAACAGATCTCTTCCACCATGCCACTGGCACACACACTTGCCCCTCCTGCTGCACCCTTTAATTTATCCACCCTTTACCCTTATCTGCAGTACAAGGGAAAATAAACTATAAGTACATAGGCTTAGTAAGATCCTGTCCTACTCACAAAACCATACATCGACATTAAGCATAGCATGTGACACTCATAACATATAAGCAACATAACATGTAACATATGTGACATAAGCAAACATAACATGTAGCATAAATAACATAAGAAAACATAACATGTAGCATAAATAACATAAGCAAACATAACATGTGACATATATAACATAAGCAAACATAACATGTAACATATGTGACATAAGCAAACATAACATGTAGCATAAATAACATAAGCAAACATAACATGTAGCATAAATAACATAGGCAAACATAACATGTAGCATAAGTAACATAAGCAAACATAACATGTGACATATATAACATAAGCAAACATAACATGTAACATATGTGACATAAGCAAACATAACATGTATCATAAATAACATAGCAACATAACATGTAAACACAAATATAACATGGTAATCATAACATGTAAACATATGCGTAAACACAAATATAACATGGTAATCATAACATGTAAACATATGCAGGATGCTTTTTGAAAACATATATTATAGGTACGTAAACATAAATCTCAACATATTGGGCCCAGCATTATACCACATCATCATCATCATAGCGCGCATCCCTAAATAGACCCGAGGTAGAAAGTCTCGAACCTACTAGGTTACTAGGCCCGATCTTAGTCTGTCGACCTAGGGGCCATCGTCATAGCGTAGATGCCCATCCTATGCCCGATCTTAGTCCATCGACCTAGGGAATCTGCGAGCCCATCCCGTACTAGGCCCGATCTTAGTCCGTCGACCTAGGGGCAATCATACATAGAAGCACATCCTAGGCCCGATCTTAGTCCGTCGGCCTAGGGCAACTTAGGAGTCCATCCCTTTGGACCTTGTTAGGGTCCTGGTACAAGCCATGCAGAAGGTAACATACTTATATGCTTTTTATCATAACATATCTTATTTCATTTCACAAACATATCATACTTCATTTCATAACATATCATATTTCACTTCATGAACATATCATATTTCATTTCATAAACATATCATACTTCATTTCGTAACATATCATATTTCACTTCATGAACATATCATATTTCATTTCATAACATATCATATTTCACTTCATGAACATATCATATTTCATTTCATAAACATATCATACTTCATTCCATAACCATATCATATTTCATTACATAACATATCTCAGATATCACACATATATAGGGCATAAGGCATAAACATCAAGAGCAAGTAAGCACTAACCTAGAGCATGTTATCTTCATCTAGCATCATTTAACATCACAAGTTAACATGAACTCACCTAAGCATAAACACATGTTAACCTAACCTAGAGCATGTTATCTTCATCTAGCATCATTTAATATCACCTAAACATAAAACACATGTTAACCTAACCTAGAGCATGTTATCTTCATCTAGAAACATAACATCATCATATACATACAAAATATGGTATAGAATTTCATTGAAACCTCAAGAACAATGTTTGGCCGAATGGTTCATGGGGGCTTTTAGGGTTAAACTTTTAACCTAATCCATCTTGTTGGATCGATTTGAAATGCTAGATGGGGGGGTGAATAGTGTTAAAACTTTCTTTTTGTTCGTTCGTTTAAAAACTGAGTAGATAATTAATTTGCAGCGGAAAAGATAAGCAATAAAAAGAGAAGACAAATATATTACTTGGTTCATAGCCTTCGGCTACTACTCCAAGGCCCTAGTGGTCCTTGACCATGCACGGAGGGCAAAACACTAAACGAACTCCTCGTTGGAGGTAGGAGTTAATTGATACAAGAAAGAACAAAACTTGAGGTAGAGGGACACTCCCCCTCTCCTTGTTTACGATAAAAGTTCCGAAAAAAGTAAATAAACAACTGATATAAAGCTAATACCGACGTACAAAAAATAAAGAAAATTTAACATAGACGTCGGAGAAGAAAGACTTCGTTGTCGGAGAGTTGTAGCTTTGCGGAGGCTTTTGGAAGCTTGGAATTGATGATGAAACCCTAGGTTAGGACCTCCTTTTATAGCCTTTGAGCCCCTTTTCGAGAGGAACCCTAGCCAATCATATTTGAGCACCACTCCCCTTGAAATTTGGTGATAAGCCTTGACTCCTCGAAGCTATCCTTTGACCATCAGTCGATTGATGGCCATCATCAGTCGACTGATGGCAGCATCAATCGAGTGTTGACCTCCGACAGTCGACTGATTGACGGCAGTCGAGTCCTCCAAGCTGGCAGTCGACTGATGCTTGCTGCAAGTCAAAGTTAGCTCAACAAAAATATAGTTCCGACGGTCGTTGACTATCCGATCTCGACCTAGACCATCTATAGGATCTCTTTGGTTGGATCTATGCTTAAGATCATCCCCATAAAGAGGATACGACCTCACTTACACTCGCACACACAAGCTTACCTCGATACTTACTGTGTCGCTTTTGCTTTCGACCTTCCACTCGATTCCTTCAGCTCCCTCCGAAGTCACTCGAGTTTCGTCTGACCACCGCGGCTTCTTTCGAGTGTCGCTAGCCTTCACCTCCAGCTATAACAATTTTTTGCATACTCGGTTCAGCTCGTGAGATAACGACATGAGCTTAACTTTGTATCATTTGCTATAATCAAAACTCAGGTTCGACTTAGGTGCCTACTGCACCAACAATCTCCCCTTTTTGATTTATGGCAAACCCATATACAAAGTTAAGTAAATAGCAAGCATGAAGAATAATGTGCATTAGAAACAAACAAACAAAAAAATAAAGAAGATTAAGTTGGAGTAGTTAGGATTTTCTTCAAGTACTCCCCCTTGAGGAAACCTCCCCCTTGACCGAGGGTGAGTCTTGAAGAAAGACCTTAATCCTCCCCTTTGAGGGTTGCTTTAAGTAAATAACATTACTTAAAGTTGGCCTTAGTAAAACGTTTAAGTTAAGAGTTCTTCTTAACTTGGCTCTTTCTCCCCCTTAAGTAAAACATTAAGGGCATAATGTTTAAAAATAAGTAAAATGTTGACAGCACAAATAAGTTTAAGTTAAGAATTCTCTTAACTTGGCCTTTAATAAGTTTTCAAAACTTAAAGTTAACTTTTGGTTTAAATATAAAGTAAGAGTTAAGTTATCAAAAAAAGTTTTGTCTCCTTAACTTTGGCCTTTTTCTCCCCCTTTTACCATATATCGAAAAGAGTGAGGGTGTGTGTGGAAAACAAAAATAAGTGTTAAATTTAATGTCCAAGCATGTTCCACATTATTTTGAAAATAATATACTGAAAATAAGTTCATCTATAAAATGTTCGACTCATATTTGGTTTGATTGATATAAAAGATCAACCAGTCCTGGTCAGAGTCGGTTAGTAAGTATGATTATACTCCGTGGTTCATGGCGATGCACTAGCTCTACATCTGGAACCAGGAGTAAGGTCCTAACATCTCACGCCCATCTACGTGGCTAAGTACACAAACACATTAGTCCTATGTGTTGTGAGATGTATTGGCTCCTTAAATCTATAGGTGCATGATATCTAAGGTATGTCCTATGATAGTTCCATAAAAAAAATAGTAGTAAGAAAATATAATTTGCAAGTTCCTATTCTACTATGCACATGCCCAATTTTCGTATTAATAGAATAAATTCGCCTTCGGGTAGGGGTTTAGTAAATAGGTATGCTAAGTTAGACTTCAATTCGACGTATTCGAGTTGTATGGCTTCGTTGGCCACATGTTCTCGAATGAAATGGTGTTTGACCTCTATATGTTTGGTCCTAGAGTGACATATCAGATTCTTAGTAAGATTAATTGAACTAATGTTATCTACGTGAAGTTTAGTATTCGTAAAGTCTAACTTAAAGTCGCAGAGAGTGTGCTTCATCCAAAGAAGTTGAGTGACACACTCACCTATCGCGATGTATTCGGCTTCGGTGGTAGATAAGGCAACACAGTGTTGCTTCCTAATGCACCAACTCACTAGACTCGAGCTGAGAAGTTGACAACAACCACTTGTGCTCTTTCTATAGAGCTTACTACCGGCATAGTCCGAATCGGAGTATCCGGTTAGTTTGAACTCGATAGATCTAGGATACCAAATAACGACATTAAGTGTACCCTTTAGATATTTAAGGATACGCTTGACTAGAGTTAGGTGAGACTCCTTGGCATGGGTTTGAAACCTTGCGCACATACTCACTGTAAATAAGATATCAGGTCGGCTTACAGTTAAGTAAAGGAGACTCCCTATTATGCTCCTATAGTATTTTAAATCAATTGGATTTCCAATTACATCTTCTTCTATATTAACATTAGTTGCCATTGGGGTATTAATAATTTTAGCGTCTTGCATTCCAAAGCGTTTAATTAATTCCCTAGTATATTTGCGTTGATGTAGGTATATTCCATCTTTAGTTTGTTTAATTTGTAATCCTAAGAAGAAACTTAATTCGCCTACTAAATTTATTTCAAATTCACTTTCCATAAGTGAAATAAACTCATTTAGTAGGATTGAGTTGGTGGTTCCGAAAATAATATCATCTACGTAGATTTGGGCTATGAATATGTCTTTACCTAAGGTTTTTATGAAAAGGGTTGGGTCAACTACACCTTGGTTAAAGCCTTTGGACTTAAGATAAATCGAAAGTCTCTCGTACCAAGCTCGTGGAGCTTGTTTAAGTCCATAAAGAGCTTTGTTTAATCTAAGGACACGATCGGGTTTGTCTAAACTTTCGAAATCGGGGGGTTCACTAACATAAACTTCTTCTTTAATGTATCCATTTAAGAATGCAGATTTTACATCCATTTGAAACAACTTAAATCCTCGATGTGCTGCATATGCTAATAGCATTCGAATGGACTCTAATCTAGCTACTAGGGCATAGGTCTCGTCGTAATCTAAAACTTCGACTTGACTAAACCCTTTAGCAACTAGTCTAGCTTTATTTCTAACTACTTCACCTTTATCATCAATTTTATTTCTAAACACCCACCTTGTTCCAATGATTGTTTTATCTTTAGGTGGTGGTACTAATTTCCATACTTCATTCCTAGTGAATTGAGCCAACTCTTCTTGCATTGCAATAATCCAATCAAGATCAAGAAGAGCTTGGTCAATAGTTTTGGGTTCAATTTTAGAAATCAAAGATATTTGACTAAGGTTTCTGTATGAGGCTCTAGTTCGAACTCCTATACTTGGATCACCTATCACTTGGTCGATAGGATGATTCGTTTGAGTCCTAGTTGGATTTGGGTTTGATTCTACAACTTGATCCATAGGATGGCTTGTTTGAGTTCTAGTTTGGTTGAAGTCATCTATGACTTGATCAATAGAGTGACTTGGTTGACTTAGGTTAGGATTAACACTAGACCTGATCTTCGGATCAGAGTTAGGTCTAGTATGAATCGGCTCGCTAATTGGGGTTGCCGGGGGTTTTGTAGGTTCGTGTCCTTCATCGAATACTACATTGATAGTTTCCTCGACTCTAAGGGTGTCATGGTTATATACTCTATAAGCTCTACTTGTAGTCGAGTATCCTAGAAAGATTCCGGTCGTGATTTTGGATGTAAATTTCCCTAGGTAATCTTTAGTGTTTAGGATATATACCATACACCCAAATACCCTAAAGTACTTGATCTTAGGTATTTTATCATGATAAATCTCGTATGAGGTCTTAAGGTGCCTCTTTACCATAAAGATCCTATTCTGGACATAGCATGCCGTACTCATGGCTTCCGTCCAAAACCTATCAGGTAGGTTATACTCATTAAGCATTGTCCTAGCGGCTTCTTGTAGGGTTCTATTTTTGCGTTCTACTAGGCCATTTTGTTGTGGAGTTCTAGGGCAAGAGAACTCATGGTGGTATCCATTTAGGTTACAGAATTCTGTAAACCTAGGGTTTTCGAATTCACCACCATGATCAGTCCTATGTCTTTTGATTTTAATGCTTTGTTGATTTTCTATTAACTTAAATAGGTTGATTAATTGATCTAGGGTATCACTTTTGTGTTTGATGAACCTAACCCAAGTAAATCTAGAGTAGTCATCAATAATGACTAAACAGAATTTACTTCCGTTAAGTGACTTAGCTCCGTGTGAATCAAATAGATCCATGTGTAGGAGATCAAGCACACTTTTTGTTCGTTCTTGACTAGTTAGTTGATGTTGTGTCCTAGATTGTTTACCTTGTTGACAAGCATTACATATTTTATTATCCAAGTTGTTGAGGTTAGGCAAACCTCTGACTAAAACACTCTGACTCATCTTGTGGATGAGTCTTGGGTGTGAGTGACCGAGTCATCGGTGCCACAACCATGATTCCTCTTGCCGTGTCATAAGACACTTAGTTGAGGAGTTAATTAAGTTGATAGTGTAAATGTTGTTATTTCTAGTCCCTTTAAGAATTGTTTTAGAGGTTTCGTTTGAATTAATTATGCATTCATTTTCTAGAAATATGACCTTATAGTTATTATCATACAATTGGCTTACACTGAGAAGATTATATTGAAAATTTTCTACTAATAAAACGTTTTGAATGACAAAATTTGAGTTAAGTTCAATATCACCTGATCCGATGATTTTGAGCTTGCCGTTATTTCCGAAGGCTACCGATCCTTGTCGTTTGAATCGAAGCTTCGAAAAGTTGAGTTGATCCCCGGTCATGTGTCGGGAGCAACCACTGTCCAACATCCATTGATCCTACACGCAAGGTAGTTGGATCGGATATTGGATTTATTAAAAATTGGTTGAAAATTATTAACCTAAATCATCTCACCCATGTCTACATGATCAAACATGTTAATCCTATATGTTCTTGTGAGATGACTTCCAATTTTAGTTGAATTAAATTTAATGACTTAAACACTTGTCAACCTTGCGTTAGATTCGGATTTGACCTTAGGCTCATCAAGTCACCTTTTCAAGATCATGGCTTCCAGGTCATGGCGAGGCATAGAGGCCTTCTTTGATCGGAACAACGACCACTTCCTTAGACAAAGTCATTTTCAAAAAAATAGAGACTTGACTCACCTAAGACCACTTCCTGGTCTAACTAGTCTAGGATACGGCGAGGTAGCTTCATATATTTCCGCTCGGTCAAGTGCACCGAACTATATACGCCTTATCTAGTCCGAATACACAAGACTCCGCTTTCCTAGCATACTATCATCTCGCCGCTTCCTGGTACTATGTTATCAAGTATTGACGAGTTATAGTCCTATCTAACCATTCTAAAAAGAAAAATCAAACTAAATAAAAACCTAAGCATGCAATTTCTAAGTTAAAACACAAACAAATTTCGTACTAGCTCCCTCTGGACCGTTGAATCGATTCGGTCTCTCCACATAGTGGATTTGGTCCTTGGGAACCCAGTACTGGTTTGATCCTAAGTTTGAAATCAAGTTGGTCTTAGGAACCCATGCTTGGACACGTTTTTTATGTCGACTTACGATTGACATATATGACTTATTGTTCATGTTTGAGCTAAACCCTAGCCCGGCCTTGTTGTACATGGCCCTTTGCGATCCAAGTAGGAGGTCAAGTCCTTTGGATCACAAAGTAAACCTTTCCAACGTATTCCTAAGATCTTCGACTTGACTCTTCAAAAGTGAGTTCTCAACTTTGAGTTTTTCAACCCGAGTTGAGTCCTTCTCTTGAACTCGACTAGTCGAAGAGGTTAGGGAGACCTCGTGTTTGAGGAGTTTAACTTCCTCAACCAGGGTCTCGACCTTGGACTCGGACTTAGCTAACTTTTTATTTAAAAACTTAATTGCACTATATAAAGTGTAGTAATAAGAGACCGACTTACCTTGAGTGTATCTTTTGAACCGGATGCGTATCCGTGGCTCATCTTGAATAGTGCTTCGCAGTCTGACTCGTCTTCAGTTTTCGATTCAAGTTTCGGTTCTGACTCCGTCTCCGATTCCACTGGTTTAGCCATGAGGACTCGATCGTTATCTTCTTCCTCGGATGCTTCTTCCCAAGTAGCGTTAAGTGCCTTTTTGTGTTTTGGTGCCTTGCTCTTGAGTTTTGGGCATTCGGACTTAATGTGTCCAAACCTGTTGCATTCATAACATCTTATGTTTGAACTTTTAGGCTTACCTTCGTTGGGTCGAATGACGACTCATTTTCAGCCCTTGACTATCCTCTGAACTAGGTTGACTAGTTCGGCCTCCATTTCCGAGTCGACCTCCGAATCGGACTCATCCTCTTCTTCCTTCGGGGGTGGTTTGCTGGCGGTTTTCTTCTTTGAACCTGCAAATAGTGCTATACCTTTCTCGGGTTCCGAGTTAGACTGCTCATGAAGTTCGAAATCATAAAAAAGTTCATCTAATCTAAGTTTAGAGAGATCCTTGGAGACCTTGTAGGCCTCGACCATGGATGCCCACAAGGTAGTCCTCGGAAAGAAGTTTAGGACATACTTTATAAGGTCGCGGTTTTCGACCTTTTGCCCGATTGCGTGTAGATTGTTGACTATGTCCTGGACGCGAGCGTGGAGTAGCGTTGCCATTTCATGTTCCTGCATTTTTAGATTATATAATTTATTAAATAGAAGGTCGCGCTTACATACCTTGGCTTCATCGGTCCCTTCGTGTAGCTCCACTAGCTTTGTCCATAGGTCCTTTGCGCTGATGAAGGGGCCGACGCGATTTAACTCCTCCTTGGACAAGCCGCATTGGAGGATTTGTGTTGCCTTGTCATCGGCTTCGACTTGTCGTTTTGTCGAAATGGTCTATTGATCATAACCCAAGGATTCACCCACTTCGTTAGTCGGAAGTGTGAAACCCATTTGGATTATGATGCACATCTCGATTTGGGTTTTGAGAAAGCATTCCATCCTACCTTTCAAGTAACGGAAATCATCTCCATTGTAAAACGGAGGTTGGACGGTGCTAAAACCCTCGAGATGGGCCATTGGAACAAAAAAAAACAAGGAGACTAAAACGAAAACCTAGCAACGACAAAAACACACGAAAGTACCAAGACTTGCATCTTGGATTAGTAGTGCGGAAGAAAATCTAACAAAAAGAGATAAAACAGAATTAAAAAATAAAAAAAATCTATAAAATGGTTAGAGTGGTGGTTTCACCAAATCTTAGCAACCCCCGGCTCTGATACCAATTGTTGGATCGATTTGAAAAGCTAGAGGGGGGGTGAATAGAGTTAAAACTTTCTTTTTGTTCGTTGGTTTAAAAATCGAGTAGATAATTAATTTACAACGGAAAAGATAAAAAATAAAAAGAGAAGACAAATATTTTACTTGGTTCGTAGCCTTCGGCTACTACTCCAAGGCCCTAGTGGTCCTTGACCACGCACGGAGGGCAAAACACTAAACGAACTCCTCCTCGTTGGAGGTAGGAGTTAATCGATACAAGAAAGAACAAAACTTGAGGTAGAGGGACACTCCCCCTCTCCTCGTTTACTATAAAATCTCCAAAACAAGTAAATAAACAACTGATAAAGCTAATACCGACGTACAAAAAATAAAGAAAATTAAACCTAGATGTCGGAGAAGAATGACTTCATTGTCGGAGAGTTATAGCTTTGCGGAGGCTTTTGGAAGCTTGGAATTGATGATGAAACCCTAGGATAGGACCTCCTTTTATAGCCTTTGAGCCCCTTTTCGAGAGGAACCCTAGCCAATCATATTTCAGCACCACTCCCCTTCAAATTTGGTGATAAGCCTGATCGAGTCCTTTGACCTCATTGTCGGTCGATTGACGATCGAGTCCTCCAAGATGGCAGTCGACTGATGCTTGCTGCAAGTCAAAGTAAGCTCAACAAAACCATAGTTCCGACGGTCGTTGACCGTCCGATCTCGACCTAGACCATCTATAGGATGTCTTTGGTCGGATCTACGCTTAAGATCATCCCCGTAAAGAGGATACGACCTCACTTACACTCGCACACACGAGCTTACCTCGATACTTACTGTAGGGGATCGGTACGGCCGGCTAGAGGGGGGGTGAATAGCCCTCTTCCGATGGATGTCGTAATTCGTTCGTTCTCGTCGCGTGCTTGTCTACGATTGTTGTTAGCGTAGCGGAATACTAATGCAAATATTAATACTAACAACAAATACAATCACATGCAAATACACACGATATACGTGGTTCGGAACCGAATGGTTCCTACTCCACGGGCGAGCTCCTCGAGCTCTAGTTATGTGCACGGCACTAACTAAACTCCTTCTCGACTACACGTCGGAGGTGGAGAAACCTCTCACAAGCTATTACAACAATAATATACAAGAAATACAAAGACACAAGAAATACAAGTAAAGAAACGCTTTACAAATCTTGCTTTGACCCTTTTCTCGTTGCTTGCTTTGGATGGCTCTTGAAGGACTGGAATGCAACAGCAAATCCCCTTCAATTGCTTCCTTAAAGTCTTAGCGAAATCCTCCAACTCGAGCTCCATTTATAACCTGCATCAAGCTGTTTTCGCGCCCACGATTCATTGCCAAAAGGCCCGATCATTGCTCTGTGTCCGTTGTCTCCGGCCGGATCCACGTCGGACAAGTTCCAGCGGATCTCCTACCCGATCGCTGCCGGGGTTGGCGGTCATTGTGACCTAGTAGTCGATCGCCATCGGCTCACGGCGCTTCAATGCTCTCGACACTTCCAACGATCACCGCCATCCCACAGCGATCATTGCCGGCTATCGATCAGCCGTACCCATGGCGTACGATCGCCAAGCACCAAAACGCAGCCTTACACCAGTCGAACCCTAGTCGACTTGGACCAGTCGAACCGGCACCTATGCCAGTCGACTGCTGTCGGGCAAAACCTCAAACACCAAGTTGTTTGAGCCTCCGACACTCAGTCTTAGCCACTTGGCTAAGTCCACATTCCTCATGGAGTTCCCCACCGAAGCTCTCTTCCCTCAGCCTACGTCCCTCGGATGCGCCAAACGCACGACTTCGCAACGCCATCCTTCTCGTCTCATGCCCTAGAAGTATGCTTCCCTTTGGGTTTACTCCATTCGCTCCCCGTCCGGCGGTCCCTCGGATGCACCAAGCGCACGGCTTCGCAATGCCATCCTTCACCGACTCAAGGACCCCGAGCCTAGTGAACTTACCAAGTCCTTAAGACTTCCCATATGCACCAAGCGCACGGCTTCGCAATGCATTTCTCACCAAGCACCAAGCGCACGGCTTCGCAATGCTTTGGATTTCCCATGCCAAGCACCAAGCGCACGGCTTCGCAATGCTTTGGACTTCCACACCAAGCTCCATGCTTGGATTTTCCATGCCAACCCATGTTGGACTTTCCCATGACAATCCTATGTCATGAGTTTTGTCTATCATCAAAATACCATCAAGGTACTGCTGGGTCGATTACACCAATAATCTCCCCCCTTTTGATGATTGACAAAACTACCATCTCAAGTCTACCAATTCTCCCATATTGACAATTCTCATATCCCAATGAGAATTCCAACGAACCCTAATTGGTAACTTGGTAACTTCTCCCCCTTTTTGACATTACATCAAAAAGGTCCTCCCCAAGGGTATGAATGTCTCATATCCCAATGAGATCTTACAATCTCTCCCTTGGAGGAACACATGCCTACAATCTTTCTAGTGATCCCATATCACTTAAAGAGAGGCAACCCAATTTTCCTCCCATGAGGAAATACACATCCATCTTCCCATGATGGATACCTCCCCCTAGAGGCTTGCTCCCCCTTGACCATTGCACCAACAATGTCCTTGGAGAGTCCCTAAGCCAATAGGAACATTAACCAAATCAAAATTAAGGCAAAGTTCAACAATGAACTCTTTTCCACCTTAAAATTGATACTCACCCTCAACCCAACTCCTAATCCATATCCAATGGATTTCCACCCTCTCTAATACTCACCCTTAACCTAGCTGAACATGGGCCTAACCAACAAGATTTACCCGAAATCAGCTTGGGCGATCATTGAAATCAATCGATCATTTGCCACTATCGATCATTGCCCGGTCCATTGGTAGTCGTAATCCATTCTGATTTGACATTCGAAATGGATTTCGAAATCCATAAGTAAAATATCGTAATTTTAAAAATCTCGAAAATGCATACGTATAATACTTATCCTAAACACTATGGGTGAAAAATATTGGAAAATTATTTTACCCACTAAATTAGGAGATTGATACAAAGTTCAAAAGTTTAGAAAAGCTTCAATAAAGAGCCCTCTTTGTATCATCCCATTCAATGGTGATAGCTATCAAAAGATAGACTTCACCAAGGTTTTTCAAAATGTTTTCAAAATGTTTTTCAAACCTTTATTTTCTTTTTCCTAAACATCTCACCAATATCTAGATGTGCAAAACACATACAAGTCAAATTTTTGTGAGATGTGGGTTTTTGTTTTGTTTATGTTCTCATGCATATTTCTAAGGCAATATTCTTTGATTCCCATCAAATCATGCCATAGTCCTTAACTTCATTTTAATTCATGCATGATATAGATAAAAACATATGCCAATATCTTGATGTCATGGCATGTGAATGAAACTTAAGCATACATGACATCTAAACATAAATCTAAACATGATCATGACATTTTATAGATAAAAATGAAAATGATGTCATGACATGGCAAGGCAAATAAAGCATGGCAAGTAAAATATACTAAGGTATAGAATACCTAAGTGTTAAAATTAAATTGCCATTTCTAGAAATTAAATTCATTTTGCCTTAATGCCATTCATTTCCTAGTGTGCCAAAAACCCAAAATGGCACACCAATACCTCTAAGACCTAAATGTGCCAATTTAAATCATTTTTAACTTCTCAAACCATATTGGCACACCCTAATGTGTCAACTCTACTATGGTTAGGTTAACTACCCATCCACTTAGGGTTGACACACCCTAACCCATTTAGCGTGAATCGATCACGCTTTTAGGAACCCAATATCTATTGGAGCTCCTTGGGTTAACAAGGTATTCTCTAGGGATAACTTCCCTAGATACCTTCCTAATGACCCTTTTAGGCTTTGAAGCCATAGTCTTTTGGGTCTTTCCTAGGTCAACTCTAGAGGTGACTCCTCCATTGACCTTTTAGTGGCTTTCTTGATTTTTCTTAAGTCCTTAGCCACTAAACACATACCATGGCTAGACTTAGGATGACTTCCTATTAGCCTTGGTTTTCCTAGACCTAGAAATAGTTCCATAATTAAATGGAACATTATGATAAGTCTTCTTGGGCTTAGGTTTGTCACCGAAACCTTCCTTGCCCTTAGACCGTTTTCGAACCTTAGGTCTTGACTTTTGGGCATTTGACCCTAGAATTGAATTTTCTATGATTCTAAGGACTTTCTCCATTCTCTCAAGTCTTGACCTCAAGACTTGGTTCTCTAGCTCTAATTTTCCCATTTTTGAATTTTCATTAGGTTTTTGGGAAAACCTCTTCTTCTTAGGCATGTGCCTAGACTTTTTGGGATTAATACCCAAATTTTCTTCTACTCTCCTAATTGACTCCCTAGGCAAGATATTTCTAGAATTATGAGTCCTAGGTTTGTCTTTAGTCATATGAACCTGCTTGGCACCTAAGCAATAAACCTTATTGTTTCTCCTAGCATGCTTTTCATTAATAATGGCAAGAGAACTAAAATAATTTTTAGCATGCTTTTTGACTTTAGGAATTAAAGGTGCATTAACTAAATTTACCTTAGGGTTAGCTTTAGGAGCTCCCCCTACATGAGTTGCACCTTCTTGCCCTTTCTTCCTCCCCCTAGGGTATTGGCTTCGGTAGTGTCCCTTTTGATTGCATTTGAAACACACAATGTGCTCTTTGCTCTTGATTTTGGGAACACCGGCATCCTTTAACTTTGGGTTGACTTTCGGTCTTGATGCCTTTTCCTTAACCAATTTAGGGCATTTACTCTTGTTATGCCCTTTCTCCCTACACTCAAAGCATATTATGTGATTTTTATTTAAAAAAATAACACTTGAGTTACCTAGGGAGGTGGTGGAGGCCTCTTCATGATCTTCACTTCTCCCGGATGTGGATGCTTCTTGTTCTTGCTCCGGGATGGAAGATTGTCTTTCCTCCCCCTCAATGCTAGAGGTGGAGGTCTCCACCAAATCATCAACATCTTCAAATGTTGTGGGTGCTTCTTCTTCGGCATTCTCCTCTACTTGTGCCAATTGGGAATTTTCTTGGAATTTCATTATTTTCTTCCATAATTCCTTCGCATCCCTATAGTCACCCAATCTAGACCAAATAGTGTTAGGTAATAAATCACTAAGCAATTTTATTACCTCAAGATTTGTCTTGAAGTCCTTAATTTGGTCTTGGGTCCACCTTGACTTCTCAATTTGCTTGTTGTTTTTATCCCTAGGCATCTCAAAACCATTTTCTACAATAATCATATAATCAAAATTGGTTTCGAGATATACCTCCATCCGTTTCCTCCACCAAGAAAAATCTCCATCGAATTTCGGTGGATGGATGAAGCCGGCAATCTTGTGGTGCTTTCGCGGCGGTTAGTCCTTGAAGAGCAACCTTGCTCTGATACCACTTGTAGGGGATCGGTACGGCCGGCTAGAGGGGGGGTGAATAGCCCTCTTCCGATGGATGTCGTAATTCGTTCGTTCTCATCGCGTGCTTGTCTACGATTGTTGTTAGCGCAGCGGAATACTAATGCAAATATTAATACTAACAACAAATACAATCACATGCAAATACACACGATATACGTGGTTCGGAACCGAATGGTTCCTACTCCACGGGCGAGCTCCTCGAGCTCTAGTTATGTGCACGACACTAACTAAACTCCTTCTCGACTACACGTCGGAGGTGGAGAAACCTCTCACAAGCTATTACAACAATAATATACAAGAAATACAAAGACACAAGAAATACAAGTAAAGAAACGCTTTACAAATCTTGCTTTGACCCTTTTCTTGTTGCTTGTTTTGGATGGCTCTTGAAGGACTGGAATGCAATAGCAAATCCCCTTCAATTGCTTCCTTAAAGTCTTAGCGAAATCCTCCAACTCGAGCTCCATTTATAACCTGCATCAAGCTGTTTTCGCGCCCATCATCACGACCGCCAAGGCCCCCGATCGGCTCTGTGTCCGTTGTCTCACAACGGCGGATCCACGCCGGACAAGTTCCAACGGATCTCCTACCGATCGGGCCGGTGGCGATCATCGGGTGACCTAGTAGTCGGCCCGCCTCGGCTACAGGCGCGATGCTCTTGACACTTCCATCGATCAGCCATCCCATCGCGGTCATGCCGATCGGCTGTCGATCATTGCCGATCCATCCATGGCCAGATCGCTACCCGGCCGAACCCTAGTCGACTTGGAGCACCTATGCGGTCGACTAACACCAAGTTGTTTGAGCCTCCGACACTCAGTCTTAGCCACTTGGCTAAGTCCACATTCCTCATGGAGTTCCCCACCGAAGCTCTCTTCCCTCGGCCTATGTCCCTCGGATGCGCCAAACGCACGGCTTCGCAACGCCATCCTTCTCGTCTCATGCCCTAGAAGTATGCTTCCCTTTGGGTTTACTCCATTCGCTCCCCGTCCGGCGGTCCCTCGGATGCACCAAGCGCACGGCTTCGCAATGCCATCCTTCACCGACTCAAGGACCCCGAGCCTAGTGAACTTACCAAGTCCTTAAGACTTCCCATATGCACCAAGCGCACGGCTTCACAATACATTTCTCACCAAGCACCAAGCGCACGACTTCGCAATGCTTTGGATTTCCCATGCCAAGCACCAAGCGCACGGCTTCGCAATGCTTTGGACTTCCACACCAAGCTCCATGCTTGGATTTTCCATGCCAACCCATGTTGGACTTTCCCATGACAATCCTATGTCATGAGTTTTGTCTATCATCAAAATACCATCAAGGTACTGCTGGGCCGATTGCACCAACACTTACTCTGTCTCTTTTGCTTCCGGCCTTCCACTCGATTCCTTCGGCTCCCTTCGAAGTCACTCGAGTGTCGCACGACCACCGCGGCTTCCTCCGGGTGTCGCTAGCCTTCAGCTCCAGCTATAGCAATTTTCTGCATACTCGGTTCATCTCGTGAGATAACGACTTGAGCTTAACTTTGTATCATTTGCTATAATCAAAACTCAGGTTCGACTTAGGTGCCTACTACACCAACACATCTAACATCCTAACATCATCACATACATACAAAATATGGTATAGAATTTCATTGAAACCTCAAAAACAAGGGTTGGCTGAATGGTTCATGGGGCTTTTAGTGTTAAACTTTTAACCTAATCCATCTAACATCCTAACATCATCATATGCACACAAAATATGGTATAGAACTTCATTGAAACATCAAAAGCAAGGGTTGGCCGAATGGTTCATGGAGGCTTTTAGGGTTAAACTTTTAACCTAATCCATTTAACATCCTAACATCATCATATGCATACAAAATATGGTATAGAACTTCATTGAAACATCAAAAGCAAAGGTTGGCCGAATGGTTCATGGAGGCTTTTAGGGTTAAACTTTTAACCTAATCCATCTAACACCCTAACATCATCATATACATACAAATTATGGTATAGAATTTCATTGAAACCTCAAAAGCAAGGGTTGGCCGAATGGTTCATGGAGGGTTTGATACAAAACTTCAATCGGAAAGCTACTTGAATGCAGGTGAGGGGATACTTACATCCTTCGCTTTGCTTTTTGGTTGAAAGATGACCTAAGGGAAGCAACCTAGCCTTTCTTCTTGCTTGGATGACTTTCGGCCAAAGGATGAGAAGTGGGAAGAGAAGTGGATCTCAGTGAGGAAGAGGATGAGAGGAGAGAAAATCAACTTGATAACTCATGTCTCCTCATTCCCCCCTATTTATTCATTTGAAGAGTCCCTTAGTCTCCCTTACCCCTAACTATAATTTCCCATATTCCTCTAATAATACAATCTTGTTGGGCTTCTAGTTAGTGGATGCATCTATAGGGCTTGGCTATCTCTAGAGGTTTAGGGTTCAATTCCTAGGCCTTGCATCCTTTTTGGCTCATTTTCTTTTATTTTTTAAAAGCCCACATAAAGCCCATCATAATCAAGCCAAAAATTCTTTTAAAATTGCTAGAAATTTTACGGGCGTTACAATCCTTCATACCTTTTAAAAGTTTCATCCTCGAAACTTAGAACAATTCTGGGTACTTCTGCTTCATGTCCTCCTCGTGTTCCCAGGTAGCTTCTTCGTACCGTTGATTCTGCCACAGGACCTTTACTAAGGGCACCTCTTTGTTCCTTAGTCTCTTGACTTCTCGTTCTAGTATCTGGATAGGCCGACTTTCATAACTTAGGTCCTCTTGAACTTGTACTGTTTGTGGCTCGATCACTTGGTCCGCACTGGAAATGCATTTCTTGAGCACAGAGACATGGAACACATTGTGAATAGCCGACATCTCTTGAGGCAGCTCCAGCTTATAAGCTACCTTGCCAACCCTCTGCAATATCGGATCGATCCCACATAAGCGCGGACTCGACACCCTTCGTTAGAATCTCATCACTCCCTTCATAGGGGCCACCTTGAGGAATACCAGGTCCCCGACTTTGAATTCTAACAGTCTACGCCGCATATCCGCATAGCTCTTTTGTCGGCTCTGAGCAGTTTCAATTCTCTGACAGATGTTCTGTATAGCTCGGGTGGTGTCGTCGATGAAGTCCGTCTAGAGTCCCATCCCCTTCTTTTCACCACCCTCGTACTAGCATATGGGAGACCTACATCTCCTCCCGTATAGAGCCTCGTAGGGTGCAATTCTAATAATAGCTTGGTAGCTATTGTTGTAGGCGAATTCTGCCAAACATAAGTATCGACACCAACTACATTTGAAATCTAGGGCGCAAGCTCGTAACATATCCTCCAGTACTTGATTTACTCTTTGTCTTCGTCGTGCGGGGATGGAAGGCGATCTTGAACAATAACCGTGCTAGGGCCTTACAGACACATTCCCAGAAATTGGAAATGAAGGGACCATCTCTGTCAGAAATGATGGTCTTAGGAATTCCATGTAGTCTGATAATTTCCTTAGCATATAACTGAGCCAGTTGCTCTGTCGAATAGGTCATCTTGATTGCTAAGAAGTGGACGGACTTCGTCAATCTGTCCACAATTACCCATATAGCATCATAACCGTTTGTCGTCTTGGGCAATCCTGAGATGAAATCCATAGAAATGTGTTCCCATTTCCATTCTGGAATCTGGATCGGCTGCAGTGTTCCTCTAGGTCTCTGGTGTTCTGCTTTAACCCTCTAGCAGGTCAGGCAGGTACTGACATATTGAGCCACATCTCTTTTCATTTTGAACACCAGAATTTTCTTTTCAGGTCTTGGTACATCTTGGTGGTTCCAGGATGCATCGCATAAGGAGTTCCGTGAGCTTCCTCAAATATCTTCTTCCGTAATTCAGGATCGTCGGGAATACACAAGCGATCCCTGAGGTATACTACTCCACTATCAGAGATACGAAACCCGTCGTCCTTTCCTTCTAGGACCTCTTGCTTGATCCTCTGAATGCTTGGGTCATGGGCTTGCTTTTCTAGTATATCATCGAATAGCGTCGGTGCTATCGTCATGGTCGAGAGCTGTCCGGAAATGATTTCAACCCCGTAACGCATAATCTCCTTTTCTAAGGGCCGAGATAACACTGATAGAGACATCAAGGTGGCGCAAGACTTCCTGCTGAGTGCATCATCCACCTTGTTTGCTTTCCCCGGATGGTAGAAGATCTCGCAATCATAATCCTTGATGAGCTCGAGCCATCTGCATTGTCTCATGTTCAGGTCCTTCTGTGTGAAGAAATATTTCAGACTCTGGTGGTCTGTATAAATCCTACACTGAGCTCCATATAGATAATGCCTCCATGTTTTGAGAGCAAAGACCACGACTGCTAGCTCTAAATCGTGGGTGGGATAATTCCTTTCATGTTCTTTGAGTTGCCTAGAGGCGTAGGCAATGACCTTGCCATTCTGCATGAGTACAACTCCGAGTCCCAACTTGGAAGTATCACTGTACATGTCGAACCCTTCGTTACTGTCTGGAAGTGCAAGGATTGGAGCGCTGGTCAGCCTCTTTTTCAATTCTATAAAACTCCTCTCACAGGCGTCCGTCCACTCATATTTCTTGTTCTTTCTGGTGAGGACTATCATAGGGGTTGCAATCCTGGAGAAGTTCTCTACAAACTTCCTGTAGTAGCTTGCTAGCCCAAGAAAGCTTCTGATCTCGCTGGCATTCTTTGGTCGGTTCCAGTTACTCACGACTTCAATCTTTATTGGGTCTACCATTACTCCGTGCTTGGATATAACATGGCCCAAAAACGATACTTGTTCGAGCAAGAACTCGCATTTGAAGAACTTTGCAAATAGCTGCTTTTCCCGTAGAATCTGCAATACCAAATTCAGTCGTTCTGCGTGCTCTTCTAGGGTTCTCGAATATATCAGTATGTCGTCGATGAAGACGATCACGAACTTGTCGAGGAATGCCGAGAATACCTGATTCATCAAATCCATGAACAGAGCAGGTGCATTCGTCACTCCGAAGGGCATAAACTACGAATTCGTAATGTCCGTATCTTGTCCGGAAGGTCGTCTTTGGTATATCATCTGATTTCACTTTTACTTGATGATAGCCAGATCTCAGGTCAATCTTAGAGAAGATGGTGGCACCCTTTAGTTGGTCGAACATGTCATCAATCCGTCGCAAAGGGTACCAGTTCTTGATCGTCACATTATTCAGCGCTCGGTAGTCTATGCACATTCGCATAGACTCATCTTTCTTCTTCACCAACAACACTGGAGCTCCCCATAGAGAGCGACTTGGGCGAATAAGTCCCTTGTCGAGTAACTCCTGTAGCTGTCCCTGAAGTTCCTTTAATTCAGCCGGTGCCATACGGTAAGGTGCTTTAGAGATCGGGTTAGTACCAGGAATTAGTTCGATCTCAAATTCAATTTCTCTATCTGGGGCTTACCCTGGTAGTTCATCTGGGAATACCTCTGGGTAGTTGCATACAACTCTGACATCTTCTAGCTTCTGATCCTCGGCTTGACTTGTATCAACTATATGTGCCAGAAACCCAGTGCATCCACTGTCTAACATCTTGCGTGCATGTAGTGTGGATAAAAATTTATTGTCTCTTCTCCTTGTCTCTCCAATAAATTCAAACATAGGTTCTACCTCCAACTGAAAGACCACTTTTCTTTTACGACACTCGATCGAAGCACCGTACTTGCTCAAGAAATCCATGCCCAATATAATATCATAATCCTGCATGTCGAGCACTATCAGATAACAATAGAGTTTTCTGTCTGCAATTCTGATGGGTGCGGTTCGCAGCATATGAGTGGAGGGCACTACTTCTCCCGAGGGCAGAGTGGTTAAGAACTTGCGACCCAGAGCTTGTGGTGGTATGTCTATCTTTCCAGTAAAGTGTGTAGAAATAAACTAATGTGTTTCCCCAGTATCAAATATTGCAGTAGCATGCTGATAGAAAATAAATATCTGACCTGTGACAACTGTAGAAGCGTTCTCCACATCTTCTTGGGTGAGAGAGAATACCCTGGCATCTGTCATAACTGGTGGGCCTTCTAGTCTCCCTTGGCTAATCGGGGTACCTTCGATTGCAACCTGCATCTGGTGTAACTATGGAGGAGCAATCCTGTCTTTGGGTATCTTCTTTGAGAGGTGCTGAACGAATAAGGCGATTCGACTCTATGTCCTTCCCGTCCACAGTTGTAAGATCTATTTGTGCCTTGGTAGCATACTCCAGGATGTATCTTTCCGCAGGTAGCACACAGAGGAATCCTGGGCTGCTTGTTTGCTGGACCACCTTTAGGATCCTCCCATTGTTTTCTCTTGCCAGTGTGGTTCCCTTTCCAAGTACTCTGGTTTCTCTGACCTCTTGACTGGGCCTGACCCCTGCCTTCAATCAGTGCCTTCTTTTGCTGGTTAATGTTGTTCAGGTAATGCTCGTGTCAAGGCACTCTTGAGCGACTCTCTCTGCTATCTGCGGTCTATGAACTCCAGCGCCACATTGAGCTATTTACGGTGAGCATCTTCAACATGAGTCTGACCCTTTCTCTTTCCGTGCTGACCAACTCTGGACATAGGCATGCGAGTCGGTTGAATCTCTTCACGGCTTCGCTGACTGATAGGTCACCTTGTCGGAACCGAGTGAACTCGTCATAATGCTTGTTGGTTACCCTCATGTGGAAGAATTCTTCGAAATATTCATACTCGAAATCTGTCCATCTCATCTGATTTACTTGTCTCTTTGCTTTGACCTGTTCCCACCACATCCGAGCATCTCCCGAAAGGCAAAATGATGCACACTTAATCTTTTCACATTCGGGCCAGTCCAGTAGCTCCACGATGCTTTCCACCATCTTGAACCAGGCCTAGGCATCCCATGGTTCACCAGTACCAGAGAAATTTTCTGGCTTCAGCCTCTGCCACTGGATAAGGTAAGCTTCCTGTCGAACCATCGGGCAAGGGCCCGCTGGTGGGGCAGTAGGGTTTCCTCGCTGATTCATTAGGACATTTATTACTTGCTGCTGTTCTGTGACTTGTCGCTGGAGTTCAGTAACTACGTGTGTAAGGTCATGCGGGGGTGCTATCTCATCAGCTCTACTACTGCGTCTTCCAGACATGTTTATCTTCATATATTAAAGTAAAGCTAGTATAAGTTTTTCGTTCGTTTATCTACGCATAATTAAACTAAAAGCTAGCATAAAGTTATCATTCATGTTTTCATGCATAATTTGAGCTAAAGGCATTTCATATCATACATGAACAAAATTAACAAAATTAGAGTAGACATAGAATTCTTACTTGGAGCGGCAGGATTTGGAGCTTAATGTGTGTGTAGTGGAAAGGCAGAACCTGGCTCTGATACCAACCTGTCACGCCCGCCCTTTCCTAGGGTCCGAAAGGGCGGCGCGACGCGACCGTACATACATACATCGTACTAATTACAGCGGAAGACTATACATATCGTACTTCTTACAATGGAAGACTTTAGACATATTTTTTTTTCCTTTTAAACATAACATGCATCATCATTTCATAGGTACTTCTTCTTAACATAGAGCATGCATCATTATTTTATAAGTACTTAGTGCTTAATTCAAAACCATAAACAAAACATCTTAAGGAAAAAATGCATAAGGGACATAACAGATCTCTTCCACCATGCCACTGCCACACACACTTGCCCCTCCTGCTGTTCCCTTTAGTTTATCCACCCTTTACCCTTATCTGCAGTACAAGGGAAAATAAACTATAATCACATAGGCTTAGTAAGATGTTGTCCTACTCACAA
The DNA here is from genome assembly GCA_025175895.1 of Wurfbainia villosa. Classification (NCBI taxonomy): domain Eukaryota; kingdom Viridiplantae; phylum Streptophyta; class Magnoliopsida; order Zingiberales; family Zingiberaceae; genus Wurfbainia; species Wurfbainia villosa. The sequence goes on from CM045997.1 coordinate 87,729,678, forward strand.
AACCATACATCGACATTAAGCATAGCATGTGACACTCATAACATATAAGCAACATAACATGTAACATATGTGACATAAGCAAAAATAACATGTAGCATAAATAACATAAGCAAACATAACATGTAGCATAAATAACATAAGCAAATATAACATGTGACATATATAACATAAGCAAACATAACATGTAACATATGTGACATAAGCAAACATAACATGTAGCATAAATAACATAAGCAAACATAACATGTAACATAAATAACATAAGCAAATATAACATGTAGCATAAGTAACATAAGCAAACATAACATGTGACATATATAGCATAAGCAAACATAACATGTAACATATGTGACATAAGCAAACATAACATGTATCATAAATAACATAGCAACATAACATGTAAACACAAATATAACATGGTAATCATAACATGTAAACATATGCGTAAACACAAATATAACATGGTAATCATATAATGTAAACATATGCAGGATGCTCTTTGAAAACATATATTATAGGTACGTAAACATAAATCTCAACATATTGGGCTCGGCATTGTACCACATCATCATCATCATAGCGCGCATCCCTAAATAGACCCGAGGTAGCAAGTCTCGAACCTACTAGGTTACTAGGCCCGATCTTAGTCCGTCGACCTAGGGGCCATCGTCATAGCGTAGAAGCCCATCTGAGGCCCGATCTTAGTCCTTCGACCTAGGGCATCTGGGAGCCCATCCCGTACTAGGCCCGATCTTAGTCCGTCGACCTACGGGCAATCATACATAGAAGCCCATCCTAGCCCCGATCTTAGTCCATCGGCCTAGGGCAACTTAGGAGCCCATCCCTTTGGACCTTGTTAGGGTCCTGGTACAAGCCATGCAGAAGGTAAAATACTTATATGGTTTTTATCATAACATATCTTATTTCATTTCGCAAACATATCATACTTCATTTCATAACATATCATATTTCACTTCATGAACATATCATATTTCATTTCATAAACATATCATACTTCATTTCGTAACATATCATATTTCACTTCATGAACATATCATATTTCATTTCATAACATATCATATTTCACTTCATGAACATATCATATTTCATTTCATAAACATATCATCATTCCATAACCATATCATATTTCATTACATAACATATCTCAGATATCACACACATATAGGGCATGGCATAAGGCATAAACATCAAGAGCAAGTAAGCACTAACCTAGAGCATGTTATCTTCATCTAGCATCATTTAACATCACAAGTTAACATGAACTCACCTAAGCATAAACACATGTTAACCTAACCTAGAGCATGTTATCTTCATGTAGCATCATTTAATATCACCTAAGCATAAAACACATGTTAACCTAACCTAGAGCATGTTATCTTCATCTAGCATCTTATCATCATCATATACATACAAAATATGGTATAGAGTTTCATTGAAACCTCAAGAACAATGTTTGGCCGAATGGTTCATGGGGGCTTTTTGGGTTAAACTTTTAACCTAATCCATCTAACATCCTAACATCATCACATACATACAAAATATGGTATAGAATTTCATTGAAAGCTCAAAAGCAAGGGTTGGTCGAATGGTTCATAGGGCTTTTAGGGTTAAACTTTCAACCTAATCCATCTAACATCCTAACATCATCATATGCACACAAAATATGGTATATAACTCCATTGAAACATCAAAAGCAAGGGTTGGCCGAATGGTTCATGGAGGCTTTTAGGGTTAAACTTTTAACCTAATCCATTTAACATCCTAACATCATCATATGCATACAAAATATGGTATAGAACTTCATTGAAACATCAAAAGCAAAGGTTGGCCGAATGGTTCATGGAGGCTTTTAGGGTTAAACTTTTATCCTAATCCATCTAACACCCAAACATCATCATATACATACAAATTATGGTATAGAATTTCATTGAAACCTCAAAAGTAAGGGTTGGCCGAATGGTTCATGGAGGGTTTGATACAAAACTTCAGTCGGAAAGCTACTTGTATGCAGGTGAGGGGATACTTACATCCTTCGCTTAGCTTTTTGGTTGGAAGATGACCTAAGGGAAGCAACCTAGCCTTTCTTCTTGCTTGGATGACTTTCGGCCAAAGGATGAGATGGGGGAGGAGAAGTGGATCTCGGTGAGGAAGAGGATGAGAGGAGAGAAAATCAACTTGATAACTCATGTCTCCCCATTCCCCCCTATTTATTCATTTGAAGAGTCCCTTAGTCTCCCTTACCCCTAACTATAATTTCCCATATTCCTCTAATAATACAATCTTGTTGGGCTTCTGGTTAGTGAATGCATCTATAGGGCTTGGCTATCTCTAGAGGTTTGGGGTTTAATTCCTAGGCCTTGCATCCTTTTTTGCTCATTTTCTTTTATTTTTGAAGCCCACATAAAGCCCATCATAATCAAGCCAAAAATTATTGTAAAATTGCTAGAAATTTTACGGGCGTTACATGTGTTGCCAAATACCAGTGCCTAAACTTGCTAGCCAGACCAGAAGATAAATGAGACAGTGGTGGCAAGCATTTGTAATGAATTGATTTCAATGGAAGTGGTGGATAGCTGGAAGCCCCTAGACTGGACACTTCCATCACAACTAGAGTCTCCAAGAATTTTGCTGATGAAGACCCTAACAACAAGTGCAATAATCCAGCCCTAAGCTTCGACACTTTATCAGAATTGCCTCCGACCGCCAAATATTACATATGATGAGGAGATCATTTTGGAGGGAGCAACATGGAACTACCCTGATCACATCAATAAAGCACTCACCTCCATTCAGTCCATCCCACTCTCAGCGTGGATGTTAAAGCTGAATCTTCTTCAACCACCAGAAAGGGATTTCTTTCGGAGCACTCCACGACCTGCGTGGCTTCTTCTACTGAATATTTTTCAATCTCCAGGACCTTAGGGGAGTTTACTCCATCTCATTTTCTTTTATTTCCCTTGTATATACATTTCTTTGACTTTGTTTATTTTAGTTATAGTTGTTATGTTTTGTTTGATGAGTTTTTGTTTAGTCGTGTTTTGAAATAAATTTCCTTTGCAATCCTTTATATCTTCTTAGATGTAGTGAAAGCTAGTTAAATTTGATTGTCATGTTTTGGGATTTATTATCATGAATGGACTATTTGATTGCATATGGTTGCTATTTGGTGATGGATTCTATGTTGATAGATTGAGATGATTTTTTTTCATTCCTAGCGAGGATTGTGCCTATTTTTATTATTTGTGTGTGGTGCACATGTGATTATTATAACTCTAGAACTTGCTTTGATTGTTTCGAGACCACACAACCATAGGTTTGCATGATTACTATGAAGACAATCTCACTTGTTTCCCTTAACTACTTTTGTTGTCACATGCTATTCAAATAATTTTCTTATCATACGCCATGTCATTTTCATTATTCATTCTATTGTCCTTCTATTCCTACATCGTGTTATTTCTTCTCCATTTCTATTTTTGCATGTGGAATATTGGATGTTCTATGATGAGTTTTTGCCCGGGACGGACAAAAGTTTATGTGTGGGGGAGAGAGTAGATCAGGAGAATTCAGTGTAAGCATAGGCAAGTCATGCTTAATCACCACAAACAAGCTATATTTTTATTTTTATAGCTGAGCTAGATGTATTTTCTAGAGCATAAGGAAGTGCACTACATGTCAAAAAAAATGAAAAAAATGGAAGAAAAAAATTTGAAAGAAATAGTTGAAAAAAAATGAAAAAAAAAGTTGAAAAAAACATTTGGCCAAATGAATAAAGGTAATAAAAAAATTTTTGACATGTTGTGTCATTTTTTATTTGTGTGATAATATTTTTATGATGGACATCCCTTATTGTAACTGTTGAGAGATTTATTGTATATTATGAGTGGATTTGTATTGTGAAAGTCATACGGGTTGTTTACATGTTTAGTGAATTGTCAAAGCTAACTTTGATAGAAACTTTTGGGGCATTGCTTTCTTGTACTCATCTATGTAGCATTCTAGTATTTCCATATATTCTTGCATTTCTTTAGCTATTTCATTTCCTACCTTTCTTTCTTTACACACATACCATTATTTTCTTTTATTGATGTTTCCCTTACATTCCTAATAAGCCTTCAATGATTGTGCATTCTTATGTGTATATAGTAGTGAAGGTAGAAGAAAAGCAAGCATATGGTAGTGCATAAACCATGAGTAGCTTGAGTGAACTCCACTATTACATGCTTATGAGAGCGAGAGAAACCATCACATACCTTGCAAGGCTTAATCATTCATAGTCTATTTAGGATGGATTGAAGTCACCATGTTTGTTAACATGTGAAAGATTTGAGGGCATGAATGCTTGAGTCTTTGAGATTTGACCATTTTAGGTAACTTTCTTTCATGATTTTCTATGTATGCTTGGGAATTGCTAGGAAAATATATTTTTTTGTTTACTTTTAATTTTCTTTACTTGCTCGGGAGGTGCAAGAATAAGTGTGGGGGAATTGATAACTACCATTTTATCATATTATTTTAGTCCTTAATTTCACTATTTTTATCCTCTCAAGTGATTAACTATCGATTATTTGCATATTTTATGAGTTGGATCTATTTTTGGATCTTATTGTAAATTCTCCTAAATTTTGGACTTATATGCAAATTTTACATCATAATTGTAGGAGATCGAGATGACCAATGAACTAGACTCGAGTTAGATTAAATATGGCTTCATCTAGAATCATAATGGACATTTTAAGCTAGAAGAATCTAGGCCTTTCATTAAGATCAGAAGCTGTTTATTCAAGGGTTCAAATTTGAGCAATCTAGACCGTCCAATGAGATCCGATTAATTTTGAGCTATCCATCCAGATATGGAGAGATCTACTCCATGCATTCAGATCTAGATGTCCTAGCCTTTCATCCGAATCGGTTTGATCGTGATCGTCCATTTAGATTGATCAGATTCGTCCATTCTAGATCGGAGCATTCTGGGTCATTGGATGAGATCTAGGTTTGGGTTTTAATTAAGATGAGATTACAGTGGGATTTCTTCTGGATGGAATGAAGCTTCATCTTCTCGATCGGTGCATCTCTTTTCTTCACGCCATAGCCATCTCCTTCCTCCTCACGTTCGGCCACCCCTCTTCTCCACCAAGGTCGGCGGTGATCAACCCTTCCTCCACCAAACCGCCATCCAACATTATCTTCTTCCTCACTGAGTCATCCGCACAGCGCCTTCTTCGCTTTCTGAAACCACTGTTGCTTCTTCACTTAGGTCCATCGCCGTCCGGCAATATCATCCAGCTCCATTTCTAGCCACCGACCTATCAGAGCTGGGTTTTTTCCCCTCCGATTGCTCCAATTGTCATCTCAGCCAACATCACATCCCTTTTCCAGTTCCAGCCAGCAATCATCTTCTCCGATAGAGTTATTTCCAGCTTCTGATCATTTCCTTCATCCATGGATAGATTCCTATAGCAAGCTCCACAAAAGCCTTTTATATGTTTTTGATTGTTCTTCGTTTCAAATTGTGATTCTTGTAATTAAATGATCTTCCATATTTAGGATTCCACATATTTAGTTTAATTTATTTCATGACTACGTAGTGTTTGATGAAATATATCTTTGAGTAATTAGGTTGTAGTTGGTTAGTTTAGATTTAATTTCATGTTATGTTTTACCCTCACATTATTCTGCATTTCAATTGTTGTTTAAATTCCTGCATTTCCTTTATGTTTTCGAACAGTTTTGTTTGAATGTTTACATTGTCTTTCATTCAGTAGGATTAGTTTTATTTTAATCAAACCCTTATTTTCAATAGAAAACTCAAAGTAATAATTAGCGATCCTAACACTACTAGTCTATCAATTACACTCCTTGGGAAACGATCTGGGCTGCTCACTATGCTATATTAGCGTAGAGAGGATTTGGTAATTAATTTGCAACGGTACCATGACAAATAATGTTCATCACCACCCCAAGGCTCCCAAGCCCTCCTTTTATAGAGAAGAGGGCCTTTTTCCCATTGGGCATGCAGCAGTCGACTGTCGCTGTAACAGACCGACTCCAACATCTTCTAACCAAACCTTATCCGCAATCGTCATAGCTCAATAGTAACTTGAGCAGTCGAATACTCACACTGGCAGTCGACTAATCAACTATCAGTTTGATTGTCTAGTTGGCTATGAGAGGTTCTATGCCCGAGTACACTTATAATAGTCGACTGATGGTGGACCAGTCGATTGCTAAACCCTAGCAGTCGACTGGTGAGCCATAAATCCTCAACCAACTTTAGTCAATTGCTATCGACATTGTACCAGTCGACTGATATCTATATCAGTCGACTGTTGTCGAGTAAAATCTCAAACACAAGTGTTTGAGTATCTGACACTTGACCTTATCCATTTGGCCAAATTCACCTAAGTTGAACTACCCCGTCCCAGGTTACAATCGCATAACTCTCATCTCCCCACAGAGTACACAATCGAAGCTCTCTTCCTTCGACCTGCGCCCCTCGAATGAACTAAGTTCATGGCTTCTCCCTGAGCCATCCATCGTCTCTTGGCAAGAAGTCTACTTCCTTTGGCTTAATTCCATTGCTCCTCATCCGGTGGACCCTCAGATGCACTAAGCTCACAGCTTCTCCCCGTGCCATCCTTCATTTACTCAAGGACCCGAGCCATGAGATGATTATTTGAGATTCTAAGATCATGCGCAGCGGAATAACCGAATAAATTTTTTTTATTACATCCAAGACATCCCCTAGGGGCAAGGAAAACTTGCTTTGGCATAATCAAATGAAAACACACAAAACGAGAAGGAGAAGTAATACCTTCGAGATTCTTTCAAATCCGTCGAAGCCACAAGCAATACCAACGGGCCTTGCCTCTATTAATATCCATGCTGGGATCACCTGAGATAACTCCTATAGCAGCAAGCCTTTGCCTCCGATTGGTGCTTGCCAACTGGTGAAGACAAGAGAAGAGGAGAGAGGAAAGACAACTACCAAGGGAGAAACCTAAAACTCAAAAAACCTTTTTTTTAATAAAGATTATCAAGGGATCTATTTAAAGATATCTTGATTAGGTCATCTTAGGAGGCTTAAACGGACCATATCTTACCAATATTATCCCTAACTAATGTAAGAACAATCCAGGAAATTTCCATGAGAGAAATCTTCAAAATCGACTGAACCGCGACACGACCGTGTGTCTTACACATGGTCGGCCATGCTAAATAGACACGGTCGTACTAGGACACACGACCGACCATGTGTCCTTCTGAACACAAACCAATTTTAGCCATTTTTCGACAAGAGCCAAGCACAACCCATGCTAAATTAGGCACGGCATGTGAGGCTCTGTATGGTCCGTTTGACTTCGTTTAGGTGCGATATGGTCATGCTAAGTCCAACAAGGTCATAGGAAGTTCCATAGCCTCCGTTTTGCACCCCCCCCCTTTGGTCTGGTCCAACCAGACATATCCTCTCTCATCGAGAATCTCATTCTCATACTTGTTTTACATCTCGAGATCACCCATAGTACGTATGACCCAATAGGTTCTTGATTATGTTGGTCATTCATAATTAACCCCTTAATTATGAATAGATTATGAGTGACACCTAGCAGTACATCATGACCCTCAATTGACCAAAAAGTCTAAATTGACTCCAGAACATTTCTGAACCCTTCAGCAACTTCAGTTGTTCATGCCTTATTCTTTTCACTCATACTATAATCACTTGGTTCAGAACATGACCTATGTGTTCGTCCCTACTAGGCTGACTACGTCACACCTAGCCTAAGTTAGTTTCCTTGTCTTGTGGATTCAAGTTACTCCTACATGTTCCCAAGAAGACCATCTTCTTAACATGTTTGTTCTGGCCAGAGACTTTTGAGTAACAATCCTGACAAGAGGCCTAGGGTATACATCTCCTTTATCAGGAGTGGTGAATCATTTGTGGGCTATTTAAATACCTTCGATCACTTTGGCTCATATACAATCATCCCGGAGTTACACATACTATGTAGATGGCTGCGAAGAAGTCAGAGTACAAGGTGTCATGATCAAGGTGACTTGAATACCTCAAGTCTAAGGAAGCTCGCACTCAAGCTGCAATGAGATCGTCAACGACATATAGAACCATATGAAGTCTCATAGCAGGTCACTCCAATGAACTAGATACCATAACTAGCATCCACATGTTCACTCTCAACATCCCTTGTCTTCCATTTAATGAGTACTGAATGCTTGGTTAAACCAAGGAGCATAACATGTGCTAGTCTCACAGAATTGATGATGTCCAATCTCATCAATTCATCGACTAGGGATAGTTTCAATGCTTTCATATTTACACATGATGAGATACCCACTAATTATGATCCAATCACAATTTTTCTCATGCTATGCATCGTATTGTGGACTTCAGTACATGAGTTTAAAATCGTATCAAATACATAGATAATGTATACTCAAATAATGAGTTTTATTAATAACTTCTAAGGTGATTAGCTTAGGACACCTCATAATTACATCAAACTCTCACTTGGCCTACATCCAATCACCTTTGTATCTAATACCATAGGCCTTTATATGCCTCTTGAACTTTTCTTATGGAAGAGGCTTTTTCAAGGGATCTGCTAGATTTCTATCAGTGGGAACTTTCTCTATTTGTACGTCTCTTCTACCAATGATCTCTCTGATTAGATGGTAACGGTATAGTACGTGCTTGGATCGCTGATGAGACCGTGGTTCCTTCACCTGTGCAATGGCACCATTATTATCGTAGTAAATCGAAAATGCTTTAACAATGCTCAGAACTACTCTAAGTTCAGTAATGAACTTCTTGATCTAGATTGCCTTCTTTGCTACTTCAGAAGTTACAATGTACTCTGCCTCCATAGTAGAATCAACAACGGTGTCTTGCTTGGAACCCTTCCAACTCACCGCACCTCCATTCATGAGGAATATGTATCCAGCCTGAGATTTGGAATCATTCTTATCTGTCTGGAAGCTGGCATCAGTATACCCTCTTACTACCATATCACCTCCTCCATATACCAAGGACAAATCCTTAGTCCTTCTCAAGTACTTAAAAATTGTCTTGACAACCACCCAATCGTCCATACCAGGATCCGACTGGTATCTACTCGTAACGCTCAAAGCGTACGATACATCGGGCCCCGTACATAACATAGCATATATGATCAATCCTATAGGTGACGCATATGGGATCTTGCTGATGTGAATCCTCTCATCTTTAGTGTGCGGGCACATAGACTTCAAAAGGTGAATCCCATGCCTCATGGGAATAAACCTTTCTTGGATTCTTCCATGCTAAATCATTTTAGCACTTTGTCTATATATGTAGACTGCAAAAGACCAAGCAACCGATTTGATCTATCTCTATAGATCTTAATCCCCAAAATATAGGTAGCTTCTCCCATGTCTTTCATGAAGAATATTTTGGACAACCAGACCTTGACTGTTTGCAAAACTGGAATATCGTTTCCTATAATTAATATGTCATTGACATACAATACTAGGAACATGACCGCATTCCCACTAACCTTCTTATACACACACAGGGCTCCTCAAGATTTTGTGAGAAATCAAACTATTTGATTTCCTCATCAAAATGGATATTCCAACTCCTGGATGCTTGCTTCAATCCATAAATGGAATGTTGAAGCTTGCATACTTTGTTCTTGTCAATAAATGTGAAACCCTCAGGTTGTATCATATATATATCCTCAGACAGGTTTCTATTAAGAAAAACTATTTTCACATCCATCTGTCATATCTCATAATCATGATGAGTTGCCATGTCTAGGAGTATCTGAATGGATTTAAGCATAACTATTGGTGAAAAGGTTTCATCATAGTCAACACCTTATCTTTGACGATGTCCTTTTTCCACTAATCTAGCTTTATAGGTAATAATATTACCATCCATGTCAGTTTTCTTTTTGAAAACCCACTTGCACCCTATAGGTGTTATGCCTTCGGGTGGGTCTACCAAGTTCCAAACCTGGTTTTCATACATGGAATCCATTTCTGATTTCATGGCTATTATCCATCTATCCCTATCTGAACTATTCAGTGCCTCTTCGTAACTAGTAGGTTTCTCATCATCTATTAGCAACACGTCATTATATTCACTTATGAGAAATCCATATCTCTCATGAATCCTACGTGTCCTACTAGATCTACGAGGAGGTGGTGTATTATCAGGTTTAACTATTACCTTATTCAAATGAGTAATTTGCTAAGGTTCTTGACTAGACATCTCTTCTATGTCTATCGGAGCCTCTTGAACAACACTTAGTTCAATCTTACTCCCACTGTTTCCTATAAGAGAAACTCCATCTCTAGGAATACATGTCTTGAAACAAACCCCTTTTGTTCCAAGGGATGATAGAATTGGTAACCCCTCGTTTCCTTAGGGTAACCAATAAATAGACATTTATAAGACTTAGCCTCTAGCTTGTCTGACACTGTCCTCTTCACATAAGCAGGACAACCCCATATCTTCAAATAAGAAAAATGAGGTTTTCTACTATTCCACATCTCATATGGAGAAGTAGAGATTACCTTAGTCGGGACTCTATTTAACAAGTAAACAACGGTCTCGAGTGTTTAACTCCAAAAGGATTTTGGAAGACTTGCATGTTGCATCATTGACCTAACATTGTCCAATATGTAGGGTTTCATTGAGTGATCCGTGAGGGGATACTTCGCTTCCCACTTCAACTCGGTCACTTGTTCATGGTGATCCCATTGATGTCCCCGGATTAAAAATTTAATCCTAGACAAAAGGGAACACCCAAGAAACCTTGTTATCATCGTGCTATTCGTTTAGAGTAGTCACTTGAACAAACTTGTTGTTCAAGCAACCAACCTCTATTCCACGAATAGCCATGGAATAGAGGATGTACGAATCATCGGTTTTTGTGTTTATGTTCAGGATCCAAGTATTATTTAGCCACAAACAGAATATATCATGCTCATAATATAAAAACAAAAATAAACATGTAACACAGGAAAATAGAGAATCGATATACCTCTCGATCTTCTATTGTATGACCTACCTCCTTTCGGACGTCATGTGGGCGATGATCTACCAAAAGATGAAGCTCCTAGATCGCCAATCTTTCTTCCTTACTCGTCCCAAGCAAGAGGAAGAATAGAAACAAGGCCCTTTTCCTTCTTTCAACCAACCACCAACCTCCAAGGATGGAGCTTGCCGCCGGCCAAGAAGGAAGAGGAGATTATGATGGAAACCAGCCAAGACACCAAGGGAAAGCTCTAAATCTTGTTACCACCAGCCAAGGAGAAGGAGAAGGGAAGCTTTGGCCGCCGGCCAAGGTGAGGAAGGAGCTGTTTGGGCGCTGACAAGCTTGAGGAAGAAGGAGATAAGGAAATAGATTCCTTATTTGGTGCCGCTAACCCCTATTCTTCTTGCCGCCCAAAACCCTAGTCCCTTCTCTATTGGAATTCTCCTCCACGCCAACCCCTTGTTCTCCTTTTATAGAGTTAGGGATAAGCCTCCTTTTAATCTCCACCATTGGTTCTAGGGATTTAATCTCAACCGTTGGATCTAGAGATTTAATCTCAACCGTTGGATCTAGAGATTTAATCTCTACCTTTGGATCTAGAGTTTTGTTTCTATCCCTTGGATCTAAGCTTCATGAGGTTTTAATAGGCTACAATAGAGACCATGAGGAGGAGTTGGATCTTGGCCACCCATGGATCAAGCCCACATAAAATCCGATCCATTAATGATAATCCAATCGACTAAAGGATTATCATTGATCTACCTCACCAACCCCCATAAGTTAATATGGGATTCATATATTATTTGTACATTTTCTCCCCGTGTTTAAGATCTCGAAAGTCCATCGATTAATTAATTTACTGACCATTAATTAATCAACATCTAACTCCATGAGTAGTACCACTCAACCTTTTCATCATGCCGGACCAAATCCACCTGCAGGGTTTACATGATGAACCTTATGAGCTCCTCAAGGGGACATCATCATCCTAATATATATGACACGGTTTCCTCCTATAATCAACGACACACCATATAAATAATATCATCTCCCAACTTACCGAGTCTATCAATTTAATCTATAAATCTGCCCATTGCTAAATCAAAGAGATGAATACTAAGTATATGTGCCCATTATTATATCGGGATTAAGAGTATGTACAATATAATATTTGAGGTCTGATTCGATTATGTAGTCAGCAATAAATCGAATCACCTCTAAGTCGGTCCTGCTCAATACACACGAAGTGCACTAGTGTAATTCTATGGTCAAGACAAACCAATCCCAAATCACACTACAACCATTCCAATGGTTTGTCCAAAGTCATCTCGGTTGTGAGCCTTTACTTATACTTCACAAGGAACCGATAACATGATCTCCCGTGTGACACCACACACCATGTTATCTACAATGTAATGTATTAGACAATATGCATAGCCATAAAAATATGCAAACAATGATCTTGTGATTCTTATTTCAAAATAAAGATGTTCATACAAAAGATAGACTTTTCAGTATACATCCCAACAATCTCCCACTTATACAAAAAGACTATGTTGTCCTCAAACTATCATACATCTGATCCCCATTCCCTCCATATGCCTATCAAAAGCTCTCGCTGGAAGGGCCTTAGTGAAAGGATCTGCTAGGTTATCCTCCGATGCAATATTGGCCATAATAACTTCTCCTCTCTTTACGATTTCTCGTATCAGGTGGTACTTGCACTCTATGTGCTTACTTGCCTTATGGGCTCGTGGTTCCTTCGAGTTTGCAACTGCACCACTATTATCAAAATAAATTGTGATAGTTCTGGGAAAACCAGGAATCACATCGAAGTCCATCAGGAAGTTCCTGAGCCACACAACTTCTTTGGCCACCTCAGAGGCTGCCACATACTCAGCTTCTATGGTAGAGTTCGCCACGCATTTCTGCTTGACACTCCTCTATACAATGGCTCCACCTCCCAAAGTAAACACAAAACCTGAGGTAGACTTACTGTTATCCCTATCTGATTGGAAGTCAGAATTCGTGTAACCCACAGGGAGTAATTAGTCTGCCTGGTAAACTAGCATATAATCCCTAGTCCTTCTCAGGTACTTCAATATATGCTTTACCGCAGTCCAATGTCCCTGTCCTGGATTACTCTGATATCTACTGACCATGCCCACGACATTGCAGATATCTGGTCTCGTACATAGCATCGCATACATGAGGCTTCCTACCACCGAAGCATAAGGAACCTCCTTCATCTCCTCTATCTCCTTAGATGTTCTAGGACACATCTCCTTAGATAAAGGAACTCCATGCCTGAAAGGTAGAAAACCCTTCTTGGAGTTCTGCATGCTAAAACGATCCATAATCGTGTCTATGTATGAAGCTTGGGATAAGCACAACATCCTTTTCCTGTGACCCCTTATAACCTTGATCCCAAGGATGTGTCCCACCTCTCCCAAGTCCTTCATATCAAACTGTTTGGACAACCATACCCTTACGTCTGATAGCACCTTGATATTGTTTCCAATCAATAAAATGTCATCTACGTATAGTACAAGAAATACCACTACGTTTCCGTCATATCTCTTGTATACACAAGACTCACCCGGACTTTGAATAAATCCATAAGACTGGATTACCTCATCAAAGCGGATGTTCCAAGACCTCGAAGCTTGCTTCAATCCATAAATGGACCGATTAAGCTTACATACAAGATGCTCTTTGCCCTTCGCAATGAATCCCTTTGGTTGCTTCATATAGATGTTTTCCTCAAGACTTCCATTAAGGAAAGCTATCTTGGCATCCATGTGCCACACCTCATAATTCATATGAGCTGCTATGCATAAGAGAATCCGGATAGACTTAGGCATGGCTACCAGCGAAAAGGTCTCCTCATAATCGATACCCTCTTTCTGAGTATACCCCTTCGCAACAAGCCTCGCTTTGAAGGTCTCAACCTTCCCATATATTCCTCTCTTTCTTTTGTAGATCCACTTACATCTAATGGTTTTTACACCATCGGGTTGTTCTACTAGCTCCTAGACCTGATTTGAATCCATAGATTCAATCTCAGTATTCATCGCATTTTGCCAAGATGCTGCATCTTTATCTTGGATTGCCTCGTCATATGTCCAGGGATCAGGTTCATGTTCGCCAGGGACCAAATCAGAAGATTCTCCCAAGAACATGATTCTATCAGGCTGTCTCACAACCCTCCCACTACAACGAGGTATCTCCTATGTATCCTCTATGACATGCGGTGCAGTGACTTGTGGTATATCCTCTGGTACCGGTGGTACTGAAGAAGTGACTTCCCCTTTTAATTCCTCCAGAGTAATTTTACTCTTAGGCTTGTGGCTCATCACAAAGTCTTCCTCTAGAAATCTAGTGTTCGTGCTAACGATCACCCTCTTATCTCTAGGACTATAAAACAAACCACCCTTCATTCCTCTAGCATAGCCAACGAACATGTGTACTTCTGTACGAGGTTCCAACTTACCAGTATCTGCCTTCAGCACATGTGCTGGACTCCCCCATATCCGAATATGTCTTAGACTAGGCTTTCGCCCAGTCCAGAATTCTGTGGGAGTAGAAGGGACTGATTTAGATGAACCAAGTTCAGAATGTACATCGCCGTATCTAGAGCATATCCCCAGAACGAATATGGCAACTCAAAATAACTCATCATCGATCTAACCATCTCCATAAGAGTCCTATTCCTTCGCTCTGCTACACCATTCTGCTGGGGTGTGCTAGGTGTAGACAATTGGGATTGAATCTCAGCCTCTGATAAGTAATTCCTAAACTCTTTTAAGAGGTACTCACCACCACGATCAGATCGTAGTGTCTTGATACTTTTACCTTGACGTTTCTCCACATCAGCCTTGAATTCTTTAAACTTGTCAAAGCATTCAGACTTGCGTCGCATCAAGTAAATGTATCCATATCTTGAGTAATCATCTATAAAAGAGACGAAATACTCAAAACCACCTCTAGCATGGATAGACATAGGACCACACAAATCAGAATGAACCAATTCTAACACATCTTTGGCTCTATACCCCTTAGCCTTAAAAGGCCTCTTGGTCATTTTACCCTCTAAGTAAGATTCACAGGTTGGGAAATTCTCCACCACTAATGAACCCAGAGGTCCATCAGCTATCAACCTTTGAATTCTGCTTAGGTTAATATGACCAAGCCTAAGATGCCAAAGATATGTTTGGTTCATCTTCGAATGTTCTTTTCTCTTATTGGAATTGGAAGATGAGTTATTAACTTCAATTTGCATCGTGGGAGGTTTTGGTTCAAGTGTGTATAGATTTCCTATCAATGCACCTGAACAGATAATGTCCCTATTCCTTTTTATAACAACTCTATCATTAAAAGAAATATAATATCCATCCATAAACAATTTAGAAACCGAAATTAAATTCTTTCTAAATAAAGGTACATAAAGGCAATTCTTAAGAACCAAAAGTTTAATTTTCTCAAAAGATAAATGAACGTCTCCCATTGCAACAGCTGCCACCTTCGTGACATCGCCCAAGTACACGGTAATCTCCCCCTCAGCCAGTCGTCTGGTTTCCTGGAACCCCTGCAATGTATTGCAGACATGATCAGTGACTTCCGTATCTACACACCAGGTGCAGGTAGATAACACCGCTAAACATGTCTCAATGACTAGACCAAAAGATATACCTTTGTTCTGCTTGCGGTTGGGGCAGTCCTTCTAGTGTCTAGTCTGCTTAAATGTGATGCACTTGCCTTTCCGCTTCTTCACTCCTCCCTGAGTACCTCCCACCGCCTTTGCCCTAGTTTGTTTCTTCTTCTTCTTGCCTTTCGTCTTAGAAGTAGAAACCTTTTGGGTCACCATGGCATGTGCCTAAGCACTATGACGAAATAGCCCCTCTGCCGCCTGGAGTTCTGTCAGAAGCTCCGCCAACGAATACAACCTCTTGTTCATGTTGTAGTTCAGACGAAACTGCTCAAAACTCCTTGGTAGAGACTGGAGAATGATATCGACTTGGGTTTCCCCATCGATCTCAGCTCCGAGGACTTCCAACTCATTCAAATGAGCCATCATCTTGAGAACATGATCCCTTACGGGTGTTCCCTCGATCATGGTGGTCGTTATCAAGTTCCTCATGGCTTCTTGCCTCGCAGCCTGATTTTGGTGTCCAAAAAGCTCTTTGAGATTTAGCATCATGTCATAAGGAGTGGGCATGGCTTAATGTTGATGTTACAATACATTTGACATAGATGCCAAAATGTAACACCGTGCCATCTCATCGGCCTTGATCGACATCTTATAACTCTCTCTCTCCTTTTCCCCAGAATCATCTGTAGGCTTAGGAGGGCACTCGTCGAGGAGTACATATTTGTATTCCTTAGCAGTCAAGACAATGTCAAGATTCCTCTTCCAATCAACATAGTTGGGTCCAGTAAGTTTATTCTCTTTTAGTATCACAGCAAGCGGGTTGAAAGTCATTTTGAAAGAAAACCTAAGAATCATATAGATCAAAACATTAGATTTCAAAAAATTATTGATTTCTCAAACAATAAAATTTTAAAATCATCCAACACCTCAAAATACCGAGAATATCATATGCCACGATAGTGTGGACATATACGAATTATACATTTGTAAGAGGAGGTTTTACCCATTAATTTTACTATCTTGTCAACCTAACTTTTTGACAAGTAAAATTAATAGTTGGTTCCTCTTTGGCCCTACAAATAAAAGAAGTGACTCCGATGGGGAGGATACTTATATTTGTATATAAGTGTTCACCATTACTTGGTACCAAGGTAATTATCTCGGGTTATGTGCCTTCCGATGGGGAAGTACACACACTCCTTAATAATTCCCTATAACCATATTCGACCTTGTGATCCGCAAACAAACTCATCCGATAGGGAGGAAGGCACTCAGAGCCAACGTGCAAGTTTGTTTACATCACATGTCAAATTGTAATGGAGGTCGTGGGAATTTATAAAAATATCCCTCTCCCACTTAGTAATTTGAAATTGAGGAATTTTCTAGCCTATGACATGAATATCAAACAATAAGCAATAAATATAAAAAATAAATTATTTTTCAACTATTATGGCTTTTGTCTTCAATATGTCTCCCATCGCATCGCCTTCTCGTCCGCTCCTCCTACGCCATGTACGAGCCATCCGGAGATCGGAGCCGAGGCTAAAATCTATTTTAATTTACATCCATCGATCCTATACTCCACGAGGGAGTGTACATGAAATCTAGATCGAAAGTAAACTAAAATAAAAAGAGTGGCTAAACAATATCGTATCTAATTTACAAAAAAATTAAATACTAGCCTCGTCAACCCCGAGGATTCAACAAAATATACACATACAATCACATACACACATATGGCCATAATAGTTGGATCTTATGCCTGCAACCAAAGAGTTAACCTACGCATATCCAACTATTATCCGACACATATAATATATGGAAAAAATGCATAAGAGTAACCGAATCCTAAACACACAAAACCGGAAACCTTGGCTCTGATACCAATTGTAGGGTTTCATTGAGTGATCCGTGAGGGGAAACTTCGCTTCCCAGTTCAACTCGATCGCTTGTTCATGGTGATCCCATCGATGTCCCCGGATTAAAAATTTAATCCTAGACAAAAGGGAACACCCAAGCAACCTTGTCACCGTCGTGCTATTCGTTTAGAGTAGTCACTTGAACAAACTTGTTGTTCAAGCGACCAACCTCTATTCCACGAATAGCCGTGGAATAGATGATGTACAGATCATCGGTTTTTGTGTTTATGTTCGGGATCCAAGTATTATTTAGCCACAAACAGAATATATCATGCTCATAATTGAAAAACAAAAATAAATATATAACATATGAAAATAGAGAATCGATATACCTCTTGATCTTCTATTGTATGACCTTCCTTCTTTCAGACGTCGTGTGGGCGACGATCTACCAAAAGTTGAAGCTCCTAGATCGCCAATCTTCCTTCCTTACTCGTTCCAAGGAAGAGGGAGAATAGAAACAAGGCTCTTTTCCTTCTTTCAACCAACCACCAACCTCCAAGGATGGATCTTGTCGCCGGCTAAGAAGGAAGAGGAGATTATGACGGAAACCGGCCAAGACACAAAGGGAAAACCCTAAATCTTGTTACCACTGGCCAAGGAGAAGGAGAAGGGAAGCTTTGGCCACCGGCCAAGGTAAGGAAGGAGCTGTTTGGGTGCCGGCAAGCTTGATGAAGAAGGAGATAAGGAAATAGATTCCTTATTTGGTGCTGCCAACCCCTATTCTTCTTGCCGCCCAAAACCCTAGTCCTTTCTCTATTGCAATTCTCCTCCACGCCAACCCCTTGTTCTACTTGTATAGAGTTAGGGATAAGCCTCCTTTTAATCTCCACCATTGGTTCTAGGGATTTAATCTCAACCGTCGGATCTAGAGATTTAATCTCAACCGTCGGATCTAGAGATTTAATCTCAACTGTCGGATCTAGAGATTTAATCTCTACCTTTGGATCTAGAGTTTTGTTTCTATCCATTGGATCTAAGCTTCATGAGGTTTTAATAGGCTACAATAGGGACCATGAGGAGGAGTTGGATCTTGGCCACCCATGGATCAAGCCCACATAAAGTCTGATCCATTAATGATAATCTAATCCACTAAAGGATTATCATTGATCTACCTTACCAACCCCCATAAGTTAATATGGGCTCCATATATTATTTGTACATTTTTTTCCCCGTGTTTAAGATCTCGAATGTCCGTCGATTAATTAATTTTTTGACCATTAATTAATTGACATCTAACTCCATGAGTAGTACCACTCAACCTTTTCATCATGCCGGACCAAGTACACATGCAGGGTTTACATGATGAACCTTATGAGCTCCTCAAGGGGACATCATCATCCTAATATATAGGACACGGTTTCCTCCTATAATCAACGGCACACCATATAAATAGTATCATCTCCCAACTTACCAAGCCTATCGATTTAATCTATAAATCTCGCTCATTAGTAAATCAAAGAGATGAATACTAAGTATATGTGCCCGTTATTATATCGGGATTAAGAGTATGTACAATATAATATCTGAGGTCTGATTCGATTATGTAGTCAGCAATAAATCGAATCACCTCTAAGTCGGTCCTGCTCAATACACACGAAGTGCACTAGTGTGATTCTATGGTCAAGAAAAACCAATCCCAAATCACGCTACAACCATTCCAATGGTTTGTCCAAAGCCATCTTGGTTGTGAGCCTTTACTTATACTTCACAAGGAACCGATAACATGATCTCCCGTGTGACACCACACACCATGTTATCTACAATGTAATGTTTTAGACAATATGCATAGCCATAAAAATATGCAAACAATGATCATGTTATTCTTCTTTCAAAATAAATACGTTCATACAAAAGATAGATTTTTCAGTATACATCCCAACACAACAAGGTCTGATTTCACCTTTCAGCCACACCATTATGTTGTGGTGTGTAAGGTGGAGTCATTTGGGACAAGATGCCATTGTCTCTTAGATAATCTTGAAACTCTTGGCTTAAGTATTCACCAACTCGATCTGATCGAAGTACTATAATATTTTTCCCAAGTTGTTTCTCTACATCCTTTCTAAAGTATTTAAATCTTTCAAAGACTTCAGATTTGTATCTTAATAGATACAAATACCCATATCATGAATAATCATCAATAAAGGTAACGAAGTAGCTATAACCTCCTATGGCATGAGTTGACATTGGTCCGCATACATCAGTATGTATAAGGCTCAATACCTCAACTGCTCATTCACCTTTTCCTCTAAAAGGTAGTTTAGTCATCTTTCCTTTTAAGCATGAAACACATGTGTCGAATGAATCTGATTCATAAGACTCCAAAATGCCAAGCTTATGCAGTATGGACATGCATTCATTGCTTATATGGCTAAGGCGACAATGCCATAATTGTGAGGTTAATTGATTATCTAACTTAGCGCATTTGATATTTGAATCGATATTGAATATCACGTTGGATGTATCTAACGTGTAGATTATATTATTTAACATTCCAGTAGCATAAAGAACACCTTTTAACATAACGTAACAACAATTATTACTAAATGTTAAATGATAACCTTTCTTATTCAAACATGAAAAAGAAATAATGTTCCTTATTAATGCAGGAATATAAAAACAATCATCCAATTCTAAAACTAGTCCCGTAAGAAGTTGCAACATACAAGTACCCTTGGCTATAACAACAACTTTTTCTCCATTGTCAACCCTTAAATCTGCTTCTCCCTTAGCTAGTCTTCTTCTATTCCTAAGCCCCTATATGTCATTACATATATGTGAGTCACACTTGGTATCCAATACCCAAGTGCTAGAAGAAACAATATGACATTCAATAACAAATATATATGAAGTAGATTGGGCATCAGATGCCTTTTTCTGCTTCAATGATTCCAGATACTACTTGCAGTTTCTCTTCCAATGCACATGCTTGCCACAATGATGGCAGGTGCCCTTGGGAGTTATTTCTTCCTTCTTTTCCTTTTTCTTCCGTTTATCTTTGGTTTTTGGCTTCCTATTAGAACCTTTCTTTGAGGAGTCAACCAACATCACTGCCTTCTGTTCTTTAGCAATAGATGACTCCACTGTTTTGAGTATATTGATCAATTCAGGAATCGTGTACTCAATCTTATTCATCCAATAGTTCATCACAAATTGTGAATATCTACCAGTCAGATTGTGAAGAATTAAGTCAATACTTAATTTATAGTCCATAAAAAACCCTAATGATCCCAATTGCTCAATATAGCTATTCATCTTCAGTGCAAACTGCACTGCAGATGAACCCTTCAGCATCTTTGATCGAAAAGGAGTTGGGTGGGTGACCTTGAACCATTTAGATAGTGCCTGCTCATCGAACAACTCTCAAAGATGGAAGACAATTCTATTAGCATCCATCTGCTCATGTTGCTTCTGTTGGTGCAATCGGCCCAGGTCACGATTGACCAGGACTCGAGTTTGACTCGAGTGATGTTTTGATGTTCGACAAAAACATATGACAATGTAATTGTCATGGGAAAGTCCAAGTCTTGGGTACATGGCATTGAAAGTCCAAGTGGGACACTTGGCATTTGGGAAAGTCCAAGCATGGGTCTTGGCAATGTAAAGTCCAAAATGGGTTGGCAAGGAAAGTCCAAGCATGGGTCTTGGCAATGGAAAAGTCCAAGCATGGTCTTGGCATGGAAAGTCCAACATGGGTTGGCAAGGGAAAGTCCAAGCTTGAGTCTTGGCATTTGAGAAGTCCAAGGGTTTGATATTGGCGGCGTAAAGTCCAAGCGGGAGTCTTGGCAGCATAAGCCCAATGGTTGGCGGCGTAAAGTCCAAGCGGAGTCTTGGCGGTATAAGTCCAATGTGCCTTGGCGGTGTAGACACCGTTAGCATGACATAGTCGAGAGAAGCACCTGGAGGCTAGCGCGATGGATGAACAAGTCATGGATGACGTGGAGGGATCTGAGAGGCGTGAGATTGATATAGGTGGCTAGAAGGCTTAGGTCTAGGCTAAGGGTGGTCTAGCAAGTATAGGGGCACCATACTTGGGTTAAAACCTCATTCTTGAGGTTGGCAGTCGACTGACATTATGGTCGGTTCGACTGCCGTGAGTCGACTTGAGTTCGACTGCTAGTTTAAAGCTGGAATTTCTCTCGTGATCGCCAAGGGATGGCATCGATCGCGCCTGTTCGAGCATGACGCCCATAGCCGATCGACCGACGATTGACGGCGCCGGCAATGATCCAATGTTGGCGGGCCGATCGCAAGAGTCCCGTTGGAACTTGTCCAACGTGGATTGAGCCGTTGTCTCATGACAATAGTGGCATCAGTCGACTGGTGACTTTTGGCAGTCGACTGATAGGCGAAAATCCAGCCCGACGCAGTTTAAAAGGAGCTGTTCGTGGGAGGATTGAAGCAAGGTTTTTCTTGGGCGATTTGAAGGGGAATTGTTGGTGCTCTTCCAGTCCTTCAAGGCTAGTCCAAGGCAACCAAAGATCAAGCAACCAAAGTGTTCTTGTAAAGTAGTTTTCTTTACTTGCATTGTATTTCACTATTGTATTTGCTTGCACCCGTTTAGATTATTGTTGTAATCTTTTGTACGAGGTTTCTCCGCCTCCGACTAGTGTCGAGAAGGAGTATTTGTGATTAGTTAGTGCGTGTGCATCACTAGGGCTCTTTAGAACTCGATCCGTGGAGTAGGAACCGTTCGGTTCCGAACCACGTTATATACTTGTGTTCATGATTGTTGTATTTCGTTATTGCTTTCATTTCTATATTCCGCTGCGCTAACGAAATTGTAGACATGATCACGATTGAATTCCATCTTCGTACGGTCACAACGCTATTCACCTCCCTCTAGCGCCCTCAAATCTCCAACAAGTGGTATCAGAGCAAGGTTGCTCTTCAACAGATTAACAACCGGGAGCAAGAGGCTAGAGGGTAAAGATGGAAATCCAAGGACAATTGGGATGGGATATCAACACCCCAATTCCGTATGCCTTCTATGGACGAGAAGGTTTCAATTCTTTGAAGGCAAGAATTGAAGATTTTTTGATGATGAGAGACCTTGAGGAGTGGTCCGCATTGATGGAAGGATTTGAATATCCTAAGGGACCAAAGGGAGGGTTTCTCAAGAAGAAGAAATGGAGTGAGGAGCAACTCCAACAATTCGATAAAAATAAGAAGGTAATCAAATTCATTTTTGATTTAATTCCTAATGACCTCTTGTGTAGCCTAGGTGACTATGTGGATGCTAAGGAGCTATGGAGCGATTTGGCCAAGCTCCATGAAAGCCTATCATCGGTCCAAGAAGAAGGACCATCACCCTCTCAAGATCAAGAAGAAACATCTAAAGAGCTTGAGGATTCGGAAGTTGATAGGGAATCAACATCCGGATCGGAGAAGGAAGTAGAATCGGAAGTTGATAGGGAGTCAATTTCCGGGTTGGTGGAGGAAGTGGAAGAAGCATCCACTTCTAGGATTGAGGAGGAGATTAGAGTTTCCTCAACACCGGAGCAACAAGAAGAACCATCTACATCCGGTAGAGAGGAAGAGCAAGCTCAAGAATCCACTCCGACCACCACAACCACCCTAGGTAACTCAAGCATGTCAATTAATAATAAAATGAATATTATATGCTTTGAGTGTAGGGAGAAAGGACACTACAAGAGTAAGTGTCCTAAACGGGTTAAGAAGACTCCACCCTTGCCAAAAGTCAAGGAGACCGGTGCCTCAATGAAAAAGAGCAAGGAGCAAGTGATTTGCTTCAAATGCCGACTACCGGGTCATTACTGGAGTCAATGCCCGAAGGGGGAGAAGAAGGGGCAAGAAGGAGCATCATAAGTAGGGGGAGCTACTAAGGCTAACCCTAAGGTATATCAAGTTAATAATGCTCTTTCTTTAGTTAATAGACAAAAGCATGCTAGAAATTTCAATTCCCTAGCAATTTGCCATGAAAAGCATGCTAATAGAAATAAATACTTTTGTTTAGGAGCTAAAAATATTCACTTAGATAATTGGGAGAAATTTGGGACTAATGTCCCTAAAAACAACTTATCTAAGGACAAACCTAGGTCAAATAACTCTAGGAAATTTTTACCTAGGGAGACAATTAGAAAGATGCAAGAGCACCTAGGTCTAAATCCTAAATGGACTAGGCATATGCCTAGAAAGTCTCATGCCCATGGTTTAAATCAAAATTCTAAAATTGGGCAATTAGAATTAGAGAATCAAGTCTTGAGGTCAAGACTTGAAAAACTTGAGAATACCCTTAAAATTATACAAAATCAATTTAAAGGGTCAAATAATCAAAAGTCAAGGTCCAAAAGTCAAAGTCAACACCAAGGACCTAAGAGTCAAAAGTCAACCAAAGGCAAGCAAGGTTTGGGTCACAAACCTAAGCCTAAAGTGGCTTATCATAGTGTTCCATTTGATTATGGGACACAAACTAGGTCTAGGAAGACTAAGGTCAATAGGGAAGTCATCCCTAGAATTGACCAAAGGGTGTGCCTAGTGGCTAGGGTTTCTAGGAAACCTAGGGTGGCCACTAAGAAGGTTGAAAGGGGAGTTACCCTTAGAGTCAACCTAGGTAAGACCCAAATGACCAAGGCTAACAAGTCTAGGAGGGTCATTAGGAAGGTATCTAGGGAGGTTATCCCTAAGGAATACCTAATTAACCCTAGGAGCTCAAATCGGTTTTGGGTTCCTAAGAGCGTGATTGATTCACGCTAGGTGGGTCTAGGATGTGCCAACCTTGAGTGGATGGGTAGTTAACTCAACCATGATAAAGGTGGCATTTTAGGTTATTTTCAAGGTTATGGATACCTTGGAAATAGATTTGAATTATAATCCTAAAAGATTTTAGGATGTGCCAATATTAGTTATGAAGTTTGACAAAATGATCAAATTGGCACAATTAGGGTTTAGAGTGTTAGTGTGTCATTTTGGGTTTTTGGCACACTTGGGAGATTAATGATAATATGGAAAAATATATCTAACTATATCAAATGACAATTAATATTAAAATTTAGGTATTACTATACCTATACATTTTATATGTCATGCTTTGATTGCCATATGCCATGTCATGACATCATGCCTAGTTCTATGATTTTATATGTCATGTTCATGTTTAGGATTAAGGTCTCAAATGTCATGTGTTTTTAGATTTCATCTTATGCCATGACATCATGATTATGAGCATATGCTTATTTATAACATTTCTAATGCCATAATCATTCATGCATTTAAGACAATTTGGTTGAAATTGAATTAAGGACTATGACATGACTTGAAGTCCCATTTATAAGGGAATCAAGTAGGGTTGCCTTAGAGAATGCATGAAACCCTAGATTAGGATGAACAAAACCCACATCTCACATCCAATTGACATGTTTGTGTATTTATACACCTTAGATACATGTGAGATGCTAGGATATGAGTTGAGTTCAAGGTGCATAGTTTTTGCATCTAGATGAACTAAAACTCATCTTGTTTAATTTGTGGATCATTGGGAGAGCATGTGTACAAGTCATGTACATAGAGCCCAAGGAATATGATCCAAAATAAGGTTTTGAAAACATTTTAAAATCATTTTGAAAAACCTTGGTGAAGTCTATCTTTTGATAGCAATCACCATTGATAGAGTTGATACAAAATAGGGCCAAAACATTGAAAATTTTAATGGTTTTGAGTTTTGTATCAAACTCACTAGTTTATGGGTAAAATAATTTTCAAATATTTTTCACCCATTTTGTGTGTCATAAGTAATATACGTATCAAATTTCGTGATTTTTCGATATACGTATAATTATTTATGATTTTTTGAAATTCATTTCTGATAGTTGAAAATCGAGATTTTCAGTTATCAATCGGCGCCTGCGGTGGGTGATCGTGAGTGGCAATGATGACATCAGTCATTGCCAGGTCTGATTTTGGGTTAACAAGGTTTGTTTAGCCCATTTTCAGCCATGGTAAAGGTCCCTAACCACTTCTAACCCTAGGATATGCTTTGGGAAGCATTATAAAGGGTGAAAATCCATTGGATATGGATTAGGAGAAGTGTTAGGTCAAAGTATCAAATTTAGGGTATGGAAAGTTCAAGTTTGAACTTAGAACCTTAATTTTGATGGTTTAGAGTTCCTATTGGCTTAGGGGCTTCCCAAGGACATTGTTGGTGCAATGATCAAGGGGGAGCAAGCCTTTAGGGGGAGGTATCCATCTTGGGATGATGGATGTGTTTTTCTCCTTGAAGAGGAGAAGTTATTGGGAGAGTATCATCAATTGGGAAAATTGATGGGTTTTTGATACCCAATTTGGAAATTGGGAGAGAGTATAGGATTGTCTCTCTTGAGTGATATGTGAATTATCACTAGGAAGATGGTAGGCATCCTAGGTATTTATTTTTGGATCAAGGGGGAGATTGTAAGATCTCATTGGGACATAAGACATTGACCTCCTTGGAGAGAAAACCTTTTTGATGTTAGTCAAAAAGGGAGAGAATGTTTGGGGGAGAACATTTGGAGAGTGTTTACCAATTTGGGATAATTGGTAAGGGATTTGAGTTAGTGGTCTAACTCAGATGATTTGATTGGTTTTTGTCAAACATCAAAAAGGGGGAGATTGTTGGTGCAATCGGCCCAGGTCACGATTGACCAGGACTCGAGTTTGACTCGAGTGATGTTTTGATGTTCGACAAAAACATATGACAATGTAATTGTCATGGGAAAGTCCAAGTCTTGGGTACTTGGCATTGAAAGTCCAAGTGGGACACTTGGCATTTGGGAAAGTGCAAGCATGGGTCTTGGCAATGTAAAGTCCAAAATGGGTTGGCAAGGAAAGTCCAAGCATGGGTCTTGGCAATGGAAAAGTCCAAGCATGGTCTTGGCATGGAAAGTCCAACATGGGTTGGCAAGGGAAAGTCCAAGCTTGAGTCTTGGCATTTGAGAAGTCCAAGGGTTTGATATTGGCGGCGTAAAGTCCAAGCAGGTGTCTTGGCAGCATAAGCCCAATGATTGGCGGTGTAAAGTCCAAGCGGAGTCTTAGCGGTGTAAGTCCAATGTGCCTTGGCGGTGTAGACACCATTAGCATGACATAGCCGAGGGAAGCACCTGGAGGCTAGCGCGATGGATGAACAAGTCATGGATGACGTGGAGGGATCTGAGAGGCGTGAGGCTGATATAGGTGGCTAGAAGGCTTAGGTCTAGGCTAAGGGTGGTCTAGAAAGTATGGGGGCACCATACTTGGGTTAAAACCTCATTCTTGAGGTTGGCAGTCGACTGACATTATGGCCTGTTCGACTACCGTGAGTCGACTTGAGTTTGACTGCTAGTTTAGAGCTGGAATTGCTCGCGGGCAAGACGCGGTCATTACCCGATCGGCCTGCGGTCGAGCACAGCGCTCATAGCCGATCGACCTACCGACGCGCCGGCAATGATCGCCAATGTTGGCTGATCGCCAAGAGTCTCGTTGGAACTTGTCCAACGTAGATTGAGTCGTTGTCTCACGACAACAGTGGCATCAGTCGACTGGTGACTTTTGGCAGTCGACTAATAGGCGGAAATCCAGCTCGACGCAGGTTAAAAGGAGCTGTTGGTGGGAGGATTGAAGCAAGGTTTTTCTTGTGCGATTTGAAGGGGAATTGTTGGTGCTCTTCCAGTCCTTCAAGGCTAGTCCAAGGCAACCAAAGATCAAGCAACCAAAGTGCTCTTGTAAAGTAGTTTTCTTTACTTGCATTGTATTTCACTATTGTATTTGCTTGCATCCGTTTAGATTATTGTTGTAATCTTTTGTACGAGGTTTCTCCGCCTCCGACTTGTGTCGAGAAGGAGTATTTGTGATTAGTGAGTGTGTGTGCATCACTAGGGCTCTTTAGAGCTCGATCCGTGGAGTAGGAACCGTTCGGTTCCGAACCACGTTATATACTTGTGTTCGTGATTGTTGTATTTCGTTATTGCTTTCATTTCTATATTCTGCTGCGTTAACGAAATTGTAGACACGATCACGATTGAATTCCATCTTCGTACGGTCACAACGCTATTCACCCCCCCTCTAGCGTCCTCAAATCTCCAACAGCTTCTGCAATTCAGGAGACATTGACGCTAGCATAATGCAACTCGCTATCTCAGAGTCAACAATATGTTTCTGGTAATCCAACTTTTGGTCACCAGATGCATGGTCTGCAAGAGGTTGGGGAAGAACCTCTTCAAGGACATAAGCTAGCTTTTCAGCCTTGAGAACAATTCTCAAGTTGCGAAGCCAATCCAAGAAGTTTGGTCCAGTCAATTTGTTATTGTCCAAAATAGAATGTAAGTTAATGGAGGTTGATATGATGTTCTAATTAGTACTTAGACATATAAAAAGAGGTGTATAAGAGAGATGAATTTATAGTAATGCAAACAATTTTCATTAACAAGAAACTCCCACTATTTTATCAAATTCAAAAGCTCTCACTTTGAATTCAAGAGATGGTAGGCTATCTTATAGTGGGTTGATATCCATTATGACTAAGAACAACCTTAGAGAGAGTCCAACAAGTCATTCATAGTCATAATGTCAGCTATCAACAGTACCCATTATATATCAAATATATAACTATCACTTTATGCTATTAACTAATTGAATGTTCACATATACATTAGGTTGTTAACTCATAATCATATATACATCCAATGCATATCACCTAATTGCACCTTTGTCCACATTAACCTTGAAGAGAGTCCAACAAATCAATGCTTTTAGTTAGGGCCGACCCATTAATCGTGAGATCGAATTTAAATGATTTTAACACATCCAATTTACAAGCAAGGCTTGTAGAGAGTCCAACAAGCCAAACTTGAAATTGACCTCTGGTCCTTACCATTTAAAATAAACATCGAATCTCATATGAATTGAACATGCTCGATGTCATACTAGGTTTGGATAGAGTCCAACAACCCAAACATGAAAAAGAACTCTGGTTCAACCATATTAATGAAAATGTTAGCCCTAATATTTGCACGAGAGATTTCAGGATATTATGGGTCTCATATATAAAAGGAAATAAACCTAAATATTGAAAAACCAAGGTCACATTAGGAAATAAATTTCACGATGTGAACGTGAGTCTAACAATTGACACACTTGCCGTTTTAGGAATTAGATATACAAATCGCGTAACCTATTCCCAAACGCATGGCTAGTCTATGTCTAGGCTCTAACGATGCGACCAACACCTTCGGTGTTTCTAGGTGTTGGATCGAGAAGCGTCGCTAGGGGGGGGGGGTGAATAGCGAGCGTAAAATTCTTCGTTTCGTTCGTTCGATATACGATCAAACACAGTGGAAAAATAAAGAGACAAGTTTATTTTTACTTGGTTCACAACCCAATGGTTTCTACTCCAAGGCCCTAACATTCCTAGACCGCGTACGGAGGGCAAAGCACTATAAGATCTCCTCCTCGTTGGAGGTAGGAGATAATGATCACAAAATCGAAAGTATGAGGATGAGGCAACAAGCCTACCTCACCTCGTTACGATTAAAACAAAGAATACAAAAGGTATTACTTGTTGTTGCTGCCGATAAAGAAGATGGAAGCTTGGTGTCGCGTCGACGTTATGACGGTGTTGGAACTTTGGCATTGTAGGAGCAATTGAGAATAATCTTGATTGATGTTTGGATTGGAGTCCTCCCATCCTTTTATAGATTTTGGCCTTTGAATAAGTCTTCTTATCTTTTGGAACAGATCACGAGGTTGTACCAAATTTTATCGCGAAGTGGTCGCGTCAATCGTTATCCGTTTTAATCTAGCGCAAAAGGTCGATTCATCACCATCAGTCGACTGATGCCTTTCATCAGTCGATTGATGAGCATTAGTCGACTGCCCAATGGTCAGCAGTCGACTGCCAGCCTATCCACTTCCATGCAATAAGAGGTTAGCATGGAAAATGATAAATGCGACGGTTTCTTACCGTCCGATCTCGACCTAGACCTTCCACAGGAAGTCTTAGTCGGATTGCCACCTACGGTCGTCCCCATATAGGGGACACGACCTTACCATCTCTCATTCACACGAGATTACCTCTGGTCCTTTATGATCTGTCGCTTTGCTTCCGGTCATCCACCTAGGTTCTTCGACTCCCACGAAGTTCCCTCGGTGTTGCATGACCACCACAGCTCCCTCTGGGTGTCGTTGACCTTCGGCTTAGCTTAGCCTTTCTGCACACTTAATTTAGCTTGTGAGACAATGATGTAAACTTAATTTTGTGTCTTTGTCATAATCAAAACACAAGTTCGATTATCTAGTGCCCCTGCACCAACACTAGGCGCATCCCCGGTATTTCCTTTTTGGTTATAAACATATCTTTATATGTAGAATCAAGCATACTCTAATCTCATATAGATAAACATGGAACAGGTATATTAAAACATCAAACATGCTTTAAATATTCTCCTACAACATGTAATCTATGCCAAACAAACAAGGTGGCTCTGATACCACTTGTTGGATATTCTGGGATCATGCACAGCGGAATAAGGTAATAAAATTTTTTTATTACATCCCAGACATCCCCTGGGATCTAAGAAAACTTGCTTTGGCATAATCACATGAAAACACACAAAACGAAAGGAGAAGTAATACCTTCGAGATTCTTTCGAATCCGTCAAAACCACAAGTAAGACCAACGAGTCTTTCCTCTATCAGTATCAATGTCGGGATCATCTGAGACAACTCCTAGAGTAGCAAATCTTAGTCTCTGATTGGCACTAGCCAATCGGCGGAGATAAGAGAAGAGGAGAGAGGAAAGACGGCTACTAAGGGAGAAACCTAAAACTCATAAAACCTTTTTTTACCAAAGATTAATCAAGGGATCTATTTATAGATCTCTTGATTAGGTCATCTTAGGAGGCTTAAATGGAACATATCTTATCATAATTATCTCATAATTAAGGTAAGAACAACCTAGGAAATTTCAGTAGAGAAATCTCAAAAATCAGGTGAACTACGACATAGCCATGTGTCTTACACACGGTCGGTCATGCCAGGACACACGACCGGTCGTGTGTCCTTCTGGGCACAGCCTAGTTTTAGCTATTTTTCAGCCAGAGCCAAGCATGGCCCGTGCAAAATTAGGCACGACTGTGTGAGGCTTTGTATGGTCCATTTGACTTATTTTAGGTGCAATATGGTCGTGCTAAGTCCAACAAGGCCATAGGAGGTTTCATAACCTCCGTTTCGCATCCCCCTTTGGTCTGGTCCAACCATACATATCCTCTCTCATCGAGAATCTCATTATTAAATTGTTTTACATCTCGAGATCACCCGTAGTGCATGAGACCCAATAGGTTCTCAGTTATGTTGGTCATTCATAATTAACCCCTTAATTATGAATAGATCATGAGTGATGCCTAGAAGTACATCATGACCCCTAATTGACCAAAAAATCTAAATAAACTCCAAAATATTTCTGAACCCTTCAACAGCTTCAGTTGTTCGTGTCTTATTCCTTTCACTCATACTATACCCACTTGGTTTAGGACATGGTCTATGTGTTCGTCCCCACTAGGTTGACTACGTCATACCTAGCCGAAGTTAGTTTCTTTGTCCTGTGGATTCAAGTTACTCCTACATGTTCCCAAGAAGACCATCTTCTTAACATGTTTGCCCTGGCCAGAGACTTCTTAGTAACAATCCTGACAAGAGGCCTAGGGTATATATCTCCTTTATCAGGACTGGTGAATCCTCTGTGGGCTATTCGAACACCTTCAATCACTTTGGCTCATGTTGGATCGAGAAGCGTTGCTAGAGGGGGGGGGTGAATAGCGATCGTAAATCTTTCGTTTGAATTCGTTCGTTGATACACAAGTAAATGAGTAAGCTCAGCGGAAAATAAATGAACACGTTTATTTTACTTGGTTCACAACCCAGCGGTTGATACTCCAAGGCCCTATCGGTCCTAGACCGCGTACAGAGGGCAAAACACTATAACGTCTCCTCCTCGTTAGAGGTAGGAGACAACGATCACAAAACTGAATATACAAGGATGAGGCAACAAGTCTACCGCACCTTGTTATGAAGAAAAACAAAGAATACAATATCAAAAATATTACTTGATTATGCTGTCGATGAAGAAGATCGAAACTTGGCGTTGCGTCAGCGTTATGACGATGTTGGAGCGTTGGCGTTGTAGGAGCACTTGATGAATAAACTTGATGTGATTTGGAGATGGAATCCTCCCCTCCTTTTATAGACTTTGGCCTCTGAATTTGTCTCCTCTTATTTCAGAATGGATCATGTAGTTTTCCAAATTTTATCGCAAAGTGGCCACGTCAAACGTTATCCGTTTTGACCTAGCGCAAAGCCGAATAATCGCGCCATCGATCGATGCCTCATCGATCCGACCGATGGGCATCGATCGGCTGTTCCATATCCCGCGATCATGCCCGACCTTGGCCACTTCTCTGCAATAAGAGGTTAGCTCGAAAAATGATAAATACGACGGTTTCTAACCGTCCGATCTCGACCTAGACCTTCCACAAGAAGTCTTAGTCGAATCGCCGCCTACGATCGTCCTCGTAAAGAGGACACGACCTTACAATCTCTCACTCACACAAGCTTACCTCGATAGTAGCTCTCGCTTCCGGCCTTCCACTCGATTCCTTCGGCTCCCTCCGAAGTCACTCGAGTGTCGCTAGTCTTTAGCTCCAGCTTTAACACTTTTCTGCACACTTGATTTAGCTCGTGAGATAACAATGTAGACTTAACTTTGTGTCTTTGCCATAATCAAAACACATGTTCGATTATCTAGTGCCCCTGCACTAACAATCTCCCCCTTTTTGATATATGGCAAACCAACACAAAGTTAAGGGAAATTAAAGCATAAACCAAGTATAGTAAATGATGAATGTCATTTTCAAAAACTCCCCCTTAACCAAAACTCCCCCTTAACCCTAGGTGAGTTTTGAAAGAGATACTTTAGTCCAAAATTAAATAAATTTTGTGTTACTCCCCCTTAACTTTCGCTCTTCTCCCCCTTTTGCCATAAATCAAAATAAATGTTGGGGTTTGTTTTGTAAAATAGGGGTTTAAAAACAATATGGTATATGCATGCATCAAGATAAATCAGCTATGAGTCCAAGCATGCGTCTAGCAGTAATTAGATAGATTGGTTCGAGGTGTGTCCCTCTGCACCAATAATCTAAATGTTTGTAATATAACCCTTTAGGGTTAGTTTGCTCTCCCCCTTAGTCAAATATATGAAGTATAAGAGATGTAGGGGGTGCTAAACTTTGGCCTAAGAGTTGTTAAGTACAATAGTTGAGAAAATAAGTAGTATTTTGAAGAGGTTGTTTTAACTATATTTCAATTATCCTTAACATCTCACCTGTATCTATATGATCAAGCATGTTATACTTATGTGTTTTTGTGAGATGACTTCCAATTAAGTTGATTAAGTGCATTTAGGTTCAAGTAATTTTATGTTAGATTTGGATTTGACCCTAGACTTGTCAAGTTTACCTTTTCAAGATCATGGCTTCCAGGTCGTGGCGAGGCACAGGGGCCTTCTTTTATCGGATCATCGACCACTTCCTTAGACAAAGCTATTTTCAAGAAAATGATGACTTGACTCACCTAAGACTATTTCCTAGTCTAATTGGTTATTTTTTTTTGAAAAGAGGCTCCCCGTGGCTCAATCTTTTCGTAGGATTTTAGTTGGTTATGTACGTGTTCTATGTGAGCTCACACGTTTTAAAGCACAAACTTTCTAAGTTAAAGCATGCAATTTCTAAGTTAAAGCACAAACATGTTTTGTACTGGCTCCCCCTAGACCGTTGAATCGGTTCGGTCTGTCCACATAGTGGATTTGGTCCTTGGGAACCCAGTACGGGTTAGATCCTAGAGTTGAAATCAAAAAGTTCTTAGGGACCCATGCTTGGACATGTTTCCTATGTCGACTTACAATCGACATATACGACCTATTAGTCGTGTTTGAGTTAAACCCTAGTCCAGCCTTGTTGTACACGACCCTTTGAGATCCAAGTAGGAGGTAAAGTCCTTTGGATCCCGAAGTGAACCTTTCCAACGTGTTCCTAAGATCTTCAACTTAACTTTTCAAGAGAGAGTTCTCAACTTCGAGCTTTTCAGCTCGAGTTGGGTCCTCTTCTCGAACATGACTAGTCGAAGAGGTTAGGGAGACCTTGTGATTGAGGAGTTTGACCTCCTCAACCAGGGTCTCGACCTTGGACCCGGACTTAACTAATTTCCTAGACAAAAACCTAACCGTATTATGTAAAGTATTAAATAAAGTTCGACTCACTTTAAGGGTATCTTTTGAACCGGATGAGTATCCGTGGCTTGACTTGAAGGTAGCTTCGTAGTCCGAGTCATCCTCAGGTTCTAACTCAAGTTCAGGTTCGGTCTCCGTGTCTGACTCAATTGATTTCACCATGAAAGCTATGTCTTCTCTGTTGTTCCAAGTTGCATGGAAGGCTTTCCTTGCTCCCTTTTTCTTTTGGTTCTCATTCTTCAATTTCCTCCTTTCTTGTCGAACTATTCTCCGCACAATGTTGACTATTATGGCCTCCTCTTTGGATTCGGATTCGTCTTCGGGTTTGAGTTCATCTACTTGCTTAGTAGGTGGCTTCCTTCTTTGTCCTGCAAGTAGAGCAATACCTCTCTCGGCCCGGACCACATTAGTTTGCTCATGAAGTTCAAACTCAGAAAATAATTCGTCTAACCTAAGCTTCGAAAGGTCCTTAGAGACCTTGTAGACATCGACCATGGATGCCCACAAGGTAGTCCTAGGGAAAGCATTTAAAGCGTACCTTATAAGGTCCCGGTTCTCTACGGCTTGCCCGATCGAATGAAGATCGTTGACGATATCTTGGATCCGCGCATGTAGTTGGGTGGCGGTCTCATGATCCTACATCTTTAGATTGTACAGTTTATTTAAAAGTAAATCTCTTTTACATACCTTAGCATCGGCCGTCCCTTCATGTAAATCAATCAATTTGTTCCAGAGGTGTTTGGCGCTAATGAATGGTCCGATGCGATTGAGATCCTCCTTGGACAAGCCGCATTGCAATATTTGGGTTGCTCTTGCATCGGCTTCGATTTGCCTCTTGGTTGCATTTGTCCACTTGTTGAAATCCAAGGCCTCTCCTTGATCATTGGTGGGTAGAGCAAAGCCGGTTTGGATTATTATCCAAGTCTCGACTTGTGTTTTAAGAAAACACTCCATCCGACCTTTCCAATAACGGAAATGATTTCCATTAAAGAACGGAGGTCGGGTGGTGCTATACCCCTCAATGTGAGCCATTAAATATCTTGAAAAATATGAATAAAAATCAAAAAGAATTCCAATACTTGGTCTTGGATTAGTAGTGCGGGAAATAATAGGAAATAAACAGAAATAAATAAGGAGAATAAGAAACTAACAAAATCTCGAAACTTACGACCTTCGATGTCCCCGAAAGGGTACTAAACGTTAGATTTTGGGGCTGGAAACAGCTTGTTACGAGGGTAAACCCACATAAGAAATGTAGATCTTTCTGAGAGCTTCGATTTGGTTGGTAGATCATTATGTGAGTCCACTTGTGCGAAAAGTTATGGCCCTTTTACCGTCAGCTACTCAAAGAGAGAAAACTTGCAAGCACACAACCAAAAGAAACGTACCAAGACTTCGTCTTGGATTAGTAGTGCGGGAGGAAAAAGACCAAAAAAAAATATGAATCGAAAAATACGAACAGAAAACCAAATCGTGCTAGATCGGTGGTTTCACCAAATCTTAGCGCCCCCACTCTGATACCAATTGTTGGATCGAGAAGCGTCGCTAGAGGGGGGGGGTGAATAGCGATCGTAAATCTTTTGTTCGAATTCGTTCGTTGATACACAAGTAAACGAGTAAGCTCAGCGGAAAATAAATGAACACGTTTATTTTACTTTGTTCACAACCCAGCGGTTGATACTCCAAGGCCCTATCGGTCCTAGACCGCGTACGGAGGGCAAAACACTATAACGTCTCCTCCTCGTTGGAGGTAGGAGACAACGATCACAAAACCGAATATACAAGGATGAGGCAACAAGTCTACCTCACCTTGTTATGAAGAAAAACAAAGAATACAATATAAAAAATATTACTTGATTCTGCTGCCGACGAAGAAGATCGAAACTTGGCGTTGCGTCGGCGTTATGACAATGTTGGAGCGTTGGAGTTGTAGGAGCACTTGATGAATAAACTTGATGTGATTTGGATATGGAATCCTCCCCTCCTTTTATAGACTTTGGCCTCTGAATTTGTCTCCTCTTATTTTGGAGCGGATCATGAAGTTGTCCAAATTTTATCGCGAAGTGGCCGCGTCAAACGTTATCTGTTTTGACCTAGCACAAAAGCTGAATCGTCGCCATCAGTCGACTGATGCCTCCCATCAGTCGAATGATGGGCATCAGTCGACTGTTCCATGTCCAACAGTCGACTGCCAGCTTGGCCACTTCCCTGCAATAAGAGGTTAGCTCGGAAAATGATAAATACGACGGTTTCTAACCGTCTGATCTCGACCTAGACCTTCCATAGGAAGTCTTAGTCGAATCGCCGCCTATGATCGTCCCCGTAAAGAGGACACGACCTTACAATCTCTCACTCACACGAGCTTACCTCAATAGTAGCTCTCGCTTCTGGCCTTCCACTCGATTCCTTCGGCTCCCTCCGATGTCACTCGAGTGTCGCCCGACCACCGCGGCTTTCTCCGGGTGTCGCTAGCCTTCAGCTCCAACTTTAACACTTTTCTGCACACTTGATTTAGCTCGTGAGATAACAATGTAGACTTAACTTTGTGTCTTTGCCATAATCAAAACACAGGTTCGATTATCTAGTGCCCCTGCACCAACAGCTCATACACAATCATCCCGGAGTTACACCTACTATGTAGATGGCTGCAAAGAAGTCAAAGTACTAGGCATCATGATCAAGGTGACTTGAATACCTCAAGTCTAAGGAAGCTCGCACTCAAGCTGCAATGAGATCTTCAACGACATATAGAACCATATGAAGTCTCAGAGAAGGCCACTCCATTGAACTAGTTACCATAACTAGCATCCACATGTTCACTCTCAGCATCCCTATGCTTCCATTCAGTGAGTACCGAATGCTTGGTTAAACCAAGTCGAAAAACATGTGCTAGTCTCACATAATTGATGATGTCCAATTTCATTAATTTATCGACTAGGGATAGTTTAAATACTTGCATATTTATACATGAAGAGATACCCACTAATCGTGATCCAATCACAATTTCTCTCATATTATGCATTGTATTGTGGACTTCAGTACATAAGTTTAAGATCCAATCAAATACATAGATAATGTATACTCAAATAGTGAATTTTATTAAAAACTTCTAAGGTGATTGCCTTAAGACACCTCATAATTACATCAATGATGAACTTGCCAGCTTTATCAAGCCACTCATGTGTGATTCACTAAGGCCTGTACAACTTAAACACATACATCAAAAACATAAACATCCTAACTTAAACTCTTTGACACACACATCAAAACCATGATCATGCTTGGGTTGATTGTCCTAACAATCTCCCCCTTTTTGATGTGTGGCAATATGTTTAAGTTAGGTAAAAATACTTAAAGAAAAAATGAGCAAGAATATAAAGCATGAATATCAAGCTCCCTCTTAATGCATGCAAACCCCCCCCCCCCCCTTTAACACATGCTATAAAGTGTTTAACTTAAACCTTAACATTTCTCCCCCTTTGACACCAGCAAAAAGATCATACAAATACTTATACAATGTGGTATCACGAATTAAGGGAATACAAAATGCTTAAGACAGATTTGAAACTAAAAAAAACTCTGATTTTACATATAGAAATTGACTGGCATCTGATAATGCTGAAACCAAATTTCTAAAGCAAACTTTAGAAACGTATTAAAAATTCATAAAAATTCAAAAAATCATGAAATCTTGAGAACACATTTCTTATGAGTTCCTCTATCAGGGAAAAATGATTTTTCATGAAAATAGATATAATTTTCAAAAGTTGGGCAAAAATTCAAAAGTTCTAAAATTCTCAAATTTTGTATCGACTTGGAAAACTAGTTTTGCCTTTAAATGTTTCAATGCATCAACTTAAAGTTTTCAAAACAAGAAATGTTTTCAAATTATAAAGAAAATCCAACTATGATCTTTGGGCAAGATGTTCATGAGTTAAACATTTGCTTTCCCCATAGTTGGTCAATGATTGCTATATCATGATACATCTAATGACTCATCAAAATGCCATAAGAATTAGTGAATCATTTGTATCAACCTAACATCTCACCCATGGCTATGGTATCAATCAAGTTATCCTTATAGTCGGTTGTGAGATGTAACTAAAGTAGTTCTACTTAACCAAAAAATTTCATGCAATGCTATCCAAGGTTAAGTATAACCCATTATCACCATATGTCAACCATTTAGCAAGATATGAAATAAATTCATTTATGGTTGACTATCCTAGGTTTTTCTAACCTTTAAGGATTGTCTTGTTGGAGGATTGTGGCCCGACTAGAAGGGGGGTTGAATAGTCTAATTTGCATGCTCGATGGATTTTGATCGTTCGTCTCTACAATTTACATTAGCGCAACAGAAATAGAAAATACAATACAAATGTAGAAACAAATAGACAATCACAAATACAAGCACAAGAGACAACAAATATAACATGGTTCAGAACCTTAGGGTTCCTACTCCACGGGGTGAGCTCAACGAGCTCTAAAGATGCACACGGCACTACTCAATCTCCTTCTCGACAACACGTCAGAGGTGGAGAAACCTCGTACAAGCAATTACATAGTGTAATACATGAAGTACAAGCAAATACAAAGACAAGAATGAAATACGTAAAGAAAACTTTACAACAAAAGCATTTGAACTCTTGCTTGTTGCTTGTTTTGGTTTGCTCTTGAAGGTCTGGAATGCAACAACAATTCCCTTCCAAAATATCCCCAAAAATCGCTATGGAAATCCTCCCCAAGCTCCTCCTTTTATGCTTGTCTCGGGTTGATTCCTCACCTAGAAGTCGACTGTCATAAGGCCCGAGTCGACTACTTCTGTAGCCATTGTGAGACAATGACCTAATCAACTTTGGCATCCAGCCAACGGATACACTAGCGTCGACTGCCCGTTACCATCAGTCGAATGCCAGCCCCGTAGCTGACTGATCAGTTGGCTACCGAGCATTCTGTGCTCGCGACCAACACTGGCAATCGACTGCTCCTTCACGATAGTCGACTGCCATCAGTCGATTGCCCAAGGCTGGCAGTCGACTACCAAGCATCACAATGCAGTCAAATGTCAGTCGGCTACCACCAGTCGACTATTGTCGAGTAAAATCTCAAACATAAGTTGTTTGAGCATCCGACCATCGAGTAAAACCTCAAACAACATGTTTGAGCATATAACACACCCTTAGCATAAACCTAAGCCTTCTAACCACCTCTACTAGTTTCGTGCCTATCGGATCCCTCCAAGTCGTCCATGACTTGTTCATCCATGCGCGGATCCCTCCAAGTCATCCATTACTTGTTCATCCATACGTTAGCCTCCAGGTGTTTCTTTCATCTATTGTCATGCTCTCAGTGTCTATACTGCTAAGGTACATATGGGCTTACTCTTCCAAGACTACCGCTTGGCCTTACGCTGCCAAACCACCTCTTGGACTTCCCAAATGCCAAGTCCCCATAACTTGGACTTTCACCGCCAAGGCTACACACTTGGAATTACGTGGCCAAGGCTACACACTTGGTCTTCCCTTGCCAACTCCATGTTGGACTTCTAATGCCAAGCCCCATGCTTGGACTTTCACAGCCAAGGCTACACACTTGGACTTACGTGGCCAAGGTTATACACATGGTCTTCCCATGACAATCACATGCCACATGTTTTGTTTAACACCAAAATACTGCTCGAGTCAAACTCAAGTCCGATCAATCGTGATCTAGGTCGATTGCACCAACAATTATCACTATATGTCAACCATTTAGCAAGATATGAAATAAATTCGATTATGGTTGACTATCCTAGGTTTTTCTAACCTTTAAGGATTGTCTTGGGTACCCAATATAAATTCTTTCCAATAGAGTTTACCAAGTATTCCTTAGGGATCCATTTTCTATCGACCATTGTTGTTTTTGATTGCCCTCTAGCATTTAGATAATGGTATGAATTTTCATTCTTTGATCCCTTATATCCTAAGCCCTTCTTATTAAAACTTGCCCTTTGGCTCCCTATAATCATTTTCAATGTATTTGATCCTATGGTAAATTTTTCTAGGGCTTTGCTAAGGTATTCTACCTTTTCCCTTAAAATCCTATTTTCTTCTAAGCATGCATCATTTGTACTAGAAGAAGCATCATTATCATGTGAACATGCATTCTTTAACTTTTCTTCTAGAGTTCTAATCTCATTTTGCATGCATTTATTTTTTCTTCCTAGTTCTAAACAACTCCCTATTTAAACTTGAAATCTTATGAATTACATCTTGAGTAGGGAGATTCTTTACCTCACTTACCCAATCTTCTTCTGATTCCGAAGATTCTGCTCCTCCTACACTTGAGCTCTCCTCCTCACTTGTGCTTCCTTATTCTTGTTCGGATGAGGTAGAGGCTACAT
Source organism: Wurfbainia villosa (assembly GCA_025175895.1). Classification (NCBI taxonomy): domain Eukaryota; kingdom Viridiplantae; phylum Streptophyta; class Magnoliopsida; order Zingiberales; family Zingiberaceae; genus Wurfbainia; species Wurfbainia villosa. The sequence continues at coordinate 87,769,942 of CM045997.1, forward strand.
GATCTACTCCCATGAGTGTAAAATGTCAGATGACCTCCTCTTCTTCCGATAAGGATGAGTCCCATATAGCTTTTATGTTTTGGGATTTTGACTTCTTCTCCTTTCCCTTTGACTTCTTCTCTTTTTTCTTCTTGCTTTCTTTCTTCTTGTCATTCTTCTTCTTTTCTTCCTTGTTTTTGTTCAAAAGAAGACACTCATCTCTCATGTGTCCTTCTCCTTGGCAATTGTAGCAAATGATCTTCCTAGTCCTCCTCCTATCATTAGATTTGTTAAATTTAAAACCATTTAAAGCTCGTCTTACCCTTCTTACTATATACTCCTCTTCATCGCTATTCATCGATGAATATGAGTCGTCATCCGATGAAGATGGTGTTGTCTTCTTCTTCTTCCCTTTGCTTGCAACAAGTGCTACTCCCCTTGATTGGTTGATTGGTTCTTCAACTATTCCTTCAAGGCGAGTTTCGTGAAGTTCCATAGTAGAGAAAAATTCTTCTAAAGTACTTACCTCTAGATTCCTTGAGATATAGAAGGAATCCACCGTGGAACTCCACTTTGAAGATCAAGGGAATACATCAATGGCTTTCATTATCATGTCCCGGTTTGATAGCTTTTCCCCTACACTTGACAAGCCATTTATTATTTCCTTAAATCTAGAATGTAAAGACAATACCTTTTCTCCTTTGTCCAATTTGATGTTATTTAGTTGTGATGGGAAAAGGTCTCATCTTGCTAATTTGGCTTCGGATGTACCCTCTTGAAGCTCAATTAGCTTCTCCCACATCTCCTTCGCACTTGAACATTCTACAATACGATTTATCTCTTGTTGAGGAAGAACATTGAAGAGGTGATGCTTGCCTTTTTGAGTTTGCTAGATGTTCCTCCTTTTGCTTCGTGGTCCATCTTGATTTTTCTATTGGTTTGTTGTCTTCATCCTTTGGTACCTTGAAACCAATTTCCATTATAATCATTATATCAAAATCAGTTTCGAAAAATACCTCCATGTTTTTCTTCCACCATGAGAAATCTTCTTCGAACTTCGGTGGGTGGATGTTCATGTCGGCCATTTGGTGTGCTTATCGCGGAGATGAGTCTGATGACAAGCTCCATGCTCTAATACCATTTGTTAGGATTGATGGCCCGGCTAGAAGGGGGGATGAATAGCCTAATTGTTGCTCGATGGAAATCATTCGTACTTGATTGTCTACACACTTGTTAGCGCAGCGAAATAATAATAATACAAACACAAAACAATTAAGGCTAAAACAAAAATAAAGAAGACAATGTTAGGATCGATGGCCCGGCTAGAAGGGGGGGTGAATAGCCTTTCGATGCTCGATAGAAATTGTTCATGCTTAATTGTCTACAATGCTCGTTAGTGTAGTAGAATGATAATAAAACTAATGCAAAGACAATTAATGCTAAAAACAAAGTAAAGAAAGAACACCACTAACACAATTCGTTTAACGTGGTTCACAACCTCTCACCTCTAGTCCACAATAATCCATTAGGCGAATCACTCCCTCAACCATTCCACTAAAGTTCTCCTTTAGCTCAATACAAGGTGGTGAAAACATTCTTACACAAATTCTCCCTCTTACAATATGATAGATATAGAATTAGGGAATAGGAGAGTAAAAACATTTAGGAGGCTTGGAGTAAAGATAGGAGTGAAAGCATTAGCCTCTCTAAGGCTCCCATGGCTTCCTTTTATAGAGAGGAGGCCTTTCTTCCCGTTGGGCATGCAGCAGTCGACTGTTGCATACCAGCAGTTGACTGTTGCTCTAACAGACTGACTCCAACAGCTTCTGCCCAAGCCTGATCTGCGGTCGTCACAACTCAACGATAACCTGAGATGTCGACTACTCACACTGTTAGTCGATTGATCAGCCATCAGTCCGATTGCTTAGTTGGCTACAAGAAGTTCTGTGCCCGAATCCACTTATAATAGTCGACTGCCTTCCATGGCAGTCGACTGATGGTGGACCAGTCGAATGCCAACCCTTGGCAGTCGACTGATAGGCTACAAACCCTAGCTGAACACTAGTCAACTACCAGTCAACTTGGACCAATCGACTGATACCTATATCAGTTGACTGTCGTCGGATAAAACTTCAAACAACAAGATGTTTGAGCATCCGACACTTCATCTTATCTATCCGACCAAGTTCACCTAAATTGAGCTACCCCAACCCGAGTTACAATCGCTCAACTCTCATCTCCCACAATGTCTCCCATTGAAGCTATCTTCCTTCGGCCTATGTCCCTCGAATGCACTAAGCTCACGACTTCTCCCGTGTCATCCTTCGTGTTTTGCCCTGAAGTTTGCATCCTTTGGCTCAACTCTATTGCTCCTCGTCCGATGGTCCCTTGGATGCACTAAGCTCACGGCTTCTCCTCGTGCCATCCTTCACTGACTCAAGGACCCGAGCCATGAGATGATGAGCTTGTCAATGCTTCATCAAGCAACTCATGTGTGATTCACCATGTCCTGCACAACTTGAGCACACACATCAAAAGCATAACATCCTAACTTAAACTCTTTGACACACATCAAAACCAAGATCATACTTGGATTGATTGCCCTAACAATCTCCCCCTTTTTGATATGTGTCAATATGTTTAAGTTAGGTAAAAACACTTTAAAAAAACTTAAGGAAAGTAAAGAATGAATATCAAATATGGATATCAAAACTCTCCATTAACACATGCAAACTCCCCCTTAACATCCTCCCCCTTTGACATTCTCGAAGTGTTTAACTTAAACCTTAACAATTCTCCCCCTTTGACGCCATCGAAAAGATCATACATATCTTATACAAGGTGGTATCAATATCTAAGAGAATAAAGACACCAAAAATAAACTTGAAAAACTCAAAATTGAGCTGTTGTGCCCATGCATAGTGTTATCAGTCGACTGGTACAGTCACCAATCGACTGGTGTCTGATAATTTCGAATTATGATTTCTAAATCCAACTTCAGAAATGCATTAAAAATTAAGGAAAATTCAAAAAATTATGAAATTTGGAGAACATATTTCTTATAAGTTCTTCTATCAGGGAAAAATGTTTTTTCATTAAAATCCATAAAATTTTTAAGAGTTAGGCAAAAATTCAAAAGTTCTAAAATTTTTAAATTTTGTATCAAACTTGGAAAACTATTTTGTCTTTAAATGTTTCAAAACATAAACTCACTGTTTTCAAAATATGAAATGTTTTAAAATTATAAAAAATATCCAACTATGATCTTTGGGAAAGATTTTAATGAGTTAAACATTTGCTTTCCACATAGTTGGTCAATGATTGCTATATCGAGATACATCTAATGACTCATCAAAATGCCATAAGCATTAGAGAATCATTTGTATCAACCTAACATCTCACATATGGCTATGGTTATCAATCAAGTTATCCTTATAGTGGGTTGTGAAATGTAACTAAGGTAATTCTACTTAACCAAAATTTCATGCAATCCTATCCAAGGTTAAGTATACTCCCATATCACACATTAGGATCATAAGCCAACCATTTAACATGATATGAAATAAGTCCAATTATGGTTGACTATCCTAGGTTTTCTAACCTTTATGGATTGACTTGGGTACCTAATATAGATTCTTTCCAATAGGGTTTACCACGTATTCCTTAGGGATCCATTTCCTAGCTACCATGGTTGTTTTTGATTGCCCCCTAGCAATTAAACAATGGTATGCCTTATCATTTCTTGATCCCTTATATCCTAAGCCCTTTTTTTTAAACTTGCCCTTTGCCTCCTAATAATGATTTTCAAAGTATTTTAGTCAATGGTAATTTTGTCAAGGGTTTTACTAAGGTATTCTACCTTTTCCCTTAACATCTTATTTTCTTCTAAGCATGCATCATTTGAACTAGAAGAAACAATATTATCATGTGAACATGAATTCTTAAGTTTTTCTTCTGTAGTTCTAATTTCATTTTGCATGAATTTATTTTTCTTCATAGCTCTAAATAAATCCCTAGTTAAACTTGAAATTATATAGACAATATCTTGGGTAGGGAGATTCTTTACCTCACTTACCCAATCTTCCTCCGAATTCGAGGTTTGTGCTCCCCCCACACTTGAGCTCTCCTCCTCACTTGTGCTTCCTTCTTCTTGTTCGGATGAGGTGGAAGCAATATGTTCTACTCCCATCAGTGCAAAATGTGAGATAGATTCTTCTTCCTCCGATGAAAATGAGTCATCCCATGTAGCTTTTAGGTTTTGCAATTTTGCCTTCCCCTTTTCCTTTGACTTTTTTTCTTCTTTATTCTTGCTTTCTTTCTTCTTGTCATTCTTCTTCTTTTCTTCCTTCGCTTTGTTCAATAAAGGACATTCATCTCTCAAGTGTCCCTCTCCTTGGCAATTGTAGCAAATGATCTTTCTTCTCCTTCTCCTATCATTAGACTTGTTAAATTTAAAACCTTTCAAAGCACATCTTACCTTTCTTACCATGTATGTCTCTTCATCGTTATCCATTGAAGAATGCGACTCATCATCCGATGAAGAGGGTGTGGTCTTCTTCTTCTTGCCCTTGTTTTCCACTAGTGCTACTCCCGTTGATTGATTGCTTGGTTCTTCAATTATTCCTTCAAGGCAAGTTTTGTAAAGTTCCGTAGTTGAGAAAAATTCTTCAAAAGTACTAACCTCTAGATTCTTTGAAATATAGAAAGAATCAACCATGGAGGTCCATTTTGAAGTTCGAGGGAATGCATCAATGGCTTTCATTATCATGTCTCGATTTGATAGCTTTTCCCCTACACTTGACAAGCCATTAATAATTTCCTTAAATATACAATGGAAAGGCAATACCTTTTCTCCTTTACCTAATTGATGTAATTGTGTTGAGATCAGAGAAGGTCTCTTCTTGCTAATTTTGCTTCGGATGTACCCTCATGAAGCTCAATTAGCTTCAACCACATCTCCTTGGCACTCGAGAATTCTCCTATTTGGTTTATCGCTTGTTGAGGAAGCACATTCAAGAGATCATGCTTGGCTTTCGAATTTGCTAGGTGCTCCTTCTTTTGCTTCTTAGTCCATCTTGATTTTTCAATGTGCTTATTTTCTTCATCCCTAGGTATCTCAAAACCATTTTCCATTATAATCATTATATCAAAATCTATTTCAAAAAATACCTCTATCCTTTTCTTCCACTATGAAAAATCTCCTTCAAACTTCGGCAGGTGGATGTTCATGCCGACCATTTGTCTTGCTTATCGTGGCGGTGAGTACGATGACAAGCTCTTTGCTCTAATACCACTTGTTAGGATCGATGGCCCAGCTAGAAGGGGGGATGAATAGCCTTTCGATGCTCGATGAAAATCGTTCATGCAATGTAGGATCTTCGATGAGAGCTAGAGGGGAGGGGTTGAATGGCGCTTTCTCGTTTGATGACAGAATTTGTTCGTGCTTGTCTACGATTGTTAGTACGCATCGGAATATAAAAATACAATATGAAAACAAATACAAATACACAAGCATAATCCACAAAATATGATATAACGTGGTTTCGATCCTTAGGGTTCCTACTCCATGGGTTGAGCTCAAAAGAGTTCTAGTGATGCATACACCACCACTAATCAGTAACACTCCTTCTCGGTGACACACTGGAGGTGGAGAAACCTCTTACAATGATTACACAAGTAACGCAAGGAAGTACAAGCAATTACAAATGAAATACACAAAACAACATAAAGATAAATTTACAACAATTGCTTTGGATGCTTGCTTGTTTGATTGCTTGAACCACACTTGAAAACCCTGATTTGCACTAGCAAATCGCCTAAGAAATTGATGCCAAAAACCTTCCCTTTGAGCTCCATTTAAAGCTACAACTCTGGCTGATTTCTGCCTAGTAATCGATTGCTCATACCCATCAGTCGACTGCTCCTGTAGCCGTTGTCTCACAATGACTTAATCCACATTGAAAAAACTCCAACAGATATCTTATCAGTCTATTGCCTTACTAGCAGTCGACTATTGCTTCAGTAGCCGACTGACCAGTCATTTATTGAAGGTTCTGAGTCCATGACCACAACAAGTAATCGACTGCCCTCTATGGAAGTCTACTGCTCAAGGGCAGTCGAGGCGCCACCTTGACTGGGTCTCTAGTCGAGGCTCCTTGCATATGCTCGGCCGCAGTCGAAGCGCCGCCTCGATTGGGACTCCAGTCAAGGAGTCAGTCAAGTCTCCATGCATCTATAACCACAACTCGACCATAGTCGACTACCATCAATCGACTGGTCATAATTCCAGTCAATTGATCAGTGTCGATTTAGCTGTCATGTATCAAAACACTTGACCACTCTACTGGTCTATGACCCCAGTCGACTGATACAACTAAACCATAAGGTTTACCCCAAGTATGATTCCCTCATACTTCCTAGACCACCCTTAGCCTAGACCTAAGCCTTCTAGCCACCTCTATCAGTCTTACATCTATCGGATCCCTCCAAGTCATCCATACGCTAGTCTTCAGGTGCTTCCATCGGCTATTGTCATGCTAAGCTTGTCTACACCACCAAGGCACATTGGGCTTACACAGCCAAGACACATGCTTGGACTTTACGCCGCCAACCATTGGACTTATGCTTCCAAGACTCCACCCTTGGACTTTACGCCGCCAATATCAACCCTTGGACTTCCCTTGCCAACCCATGTTGGACTTTCCCTTGCCAAGACTCAAGCTTGGACTTTCCATGACAAGTACTCAAGACTTGGACTTTACCATTGCCAAGACGCATGCTTGGACTTTCCATGCCAAGTGTCCCACTTGGACTTCTCCATCATATGGTTAACCCTATGTCAACCATATAGTCAACCCATTGTCAAATAATAGTCAACTCATCATCAAATATCAAAACACAATATCAAAATACTACTCGAGTCAAACTCGAGTCTGGTCAATCGTGACCTGGGCCGATTGTACCAACAATCTCCCCCTTTTTGATGTTTGACAAAAACCAAATACCTTTGAGTTAGAACACTAACTCAATCCAATTCTCCCAATTGGAAATTCCACTCGAATTCTCCCCCTTTTTGACATACATCAAAAAGGCTCTCCCCAAGGGTATTAATGTCTCATATCCCAATGAGATCTTACAATCTCCCCCTTTGTCCAAAAAACATTTAGGATGTCTTCACTCTTCCTAGTGATAAGTCTCATATCACTAAAAAGAGGCAATCCTTCAAACTATAAACTTTCTCCCAATTCTCTCCCTCATGAGGAAGAACACATCCATCAACCCATGATGGATAACCTCCCTTTAAAGGCTTGCTTCCCCTTGACCATTACACCAACAATGTCCTTGGAGAGTCTCTAAGCCTATAGGAACACTAAACCCTCAAAATTAAGGGCAAAAGTTTAATCTTGAGCTTTCACACACCTTAAAATTGATACACATCCTAAACAACTCTCCTAATCCATATCCAATGGATTTTCACACTTTATAATGCTTTCCAAAATATATCCTAGGGTTAGGAGTAGTTAGGGTAGCCTAACATAACTGAAATCAGGCTAAACATACCTTGTTTACCCGAAATCAACATTGGCAGTCGACTAGTTTAGTTAACAGTTGATTATCCAATGCATCAGTCGACTAAGAAAGCTTCCAGTCGAGTGATAGCAGTTCTAGTCGAGGCACCACCTCAACTAGTTTTTGACTTTGTTGAAACTGCGTTTTCAGACCATCTTTAGAAATGCATAAATAATTCTAGAAAATTTGAAAAATCATGAAATTTTAACCACACATTACTTATGTCAAACACTATAGGGGAAAATAGTTTTCTATGAAAATAACTTTTAAAATCAAAGAATGATACAGAGTTCAAAAGCATTAAAACATTCAATGTTTTTAGCCAACTTTGTTTCAATCTTCTCAATGGTGATTGCTATCAAAAGATAGACTTCACCAAGGTTTTTCAAAATTATTTTAAAATATTCTCAAAACCTTATATTGAACCATGGTCTATGAGCTTAATGCACATGATTTGTATATAAGCTTTCCTCATGATTCATTCATGGTATAAGATGAGTTTGAGTTCCTCTAGATGCAAAAACTATGCACCTTGAGCTTAACTCATTTCCTAGAATCTCACATGTGTCTAGGGTGTATCAACACACACACATGTCAATTTGATGTGAGATGTGGATTTTGTTCATCCTAATCTAAGGCCTCATGCATTTTTCTAAGGCAACTCTATTTGATTCCCTTATACATGGGACTTCAAATCATGTCATTTGTCCTTAAATCAATTTTAATTAATGCATGAATTATGATTATGACATAAATGATAACATAAATAAGCATGTGCCAATAATCATGATGTCATGGCATGTGAATCTAACTTAAGCATAACATGAGATTCCTAAGCATAAATCATGACATTTTTTCTATGATTAAAAAATAAATATGATGTCATGACATGGCAAGACAAATAAAGTATGGCAAGTACAAAATACTAAGGTATAAAATACCTAATTGTTAAGCCTAAATTACCATTATTAGAATTAAATCAATTTTGCCTTAATAATCACTTATCCCCCAAGTGTGCCAAAATCCCAAAATGGCACACCATAACTTCTAAGACCTAATTGTGTCAATTTAATCAATTTTTCATAGATCTCAAAATATATTGGCAGATCCTAAAATACTTTAGGATATGAAATCAAACTTATTTTCAAGGTACTAATAACCTTAAAAATGACCTAAAATGTCAACTTTACTATGGTTGAGTTAATTACCCATCCAATCAAGGTTGACACATCCTAACCCAATTAGTGTGAATCGATCATGCTCCTAGGAACCTATTACCTATTGGAGCTCCTTTGGTTTACTAGGTATTCCTTAGGGATAACCTCCCTGGATACCTTCCTAATGACCCTCCTAGGCTTAGAAGTCTTGGTCATTTGGGTCTTGCCTAGGTTAACTCTAGGGGTGACTCCCCTTGTAACCTTCTTAGTGGCTTCTCTAGGTTTCCTTGAAATCTTAGCCACTAGCCACTTACTTTGGTTAACCATAGGGATGACTTTCCTATCAACCTTGGTTTTCCTAGACCTAGGTTGTGTTCCATAATCGAATGGAATAATATGGTAGGTCTCCTTGGGCTTAGGTTTGTGGCCCAAACCTTTCTTTCCCTTAGTTGGACCTTGCCTCCTAGGCCCTAGATTTTGACTATTTGACCTTATAATCATATTTTCCATCTTCCTTAGGGTCCTTTCAATTTTCTCAAGCTTTGATCTCAAAGCTTGATTTTCAAATTCTAATTTTTATAATTTGGTGGGCCCATTATTTCTTTGAGTAGAGTTGTTCTTTCTAGGCATATGTCTATAGTTCTTGGGATTGATGCCTAGATAGTCCTCTACCTTTCTAATACTTTCCCTAGGTAGGATTTTTCTAGGGTTATTAGACCCCAATTTCTCCTTAGTTCTAAAATTATATCTCTGACATCCTTTGAATTTTTGTTGACTTTTGGTGTTGGTGCTTTCTCCTTGGCCAATTTTGGTCATTTGCTCTTGTAATGCCCTTTCTCCATACACTCAAAGCAAATTATATGATCTTTATTTTTAACTAAATTGCTTGAATTACCTAGGGTGGTGGTAGGAAGAATTTAGTTCAATTCTTCATGGATCCTAGAGGTAGATGCTTCTACTTGTTGCTCCGGTATTGAAGATAGCCTAATCTCCTCCCCCTCAATCCTAGGGGTGCAGGCTTCTTCTACCTCTTCTACTTTGGATGTTGATGACTTTTCAACCTCCGACTCCTCACTTTCTTGTGAGGACGAGCTTTCTTCCATATCCCCTTGGACCGATTGGGGCTTCTCATTAAATTTTACCAGTTCACTCCAAAGCTCCTTGGCATTCATATATTCACCAAATCTAGACAAAACATCATTAGGAATTAAATCACTTAAAAATTTCATTACCTTCCTATTTTTCTCAAACTTTTGGAGTTGTTTCTCGGTCCATTTCTTCATCTTGAGGAATCCTCCCTTTGACCCTCTTGGATACTCAAATCCTTACTCAATGCAGACCAATCTTCAAAATCCCTCATCATAATGAATTCTTCAATCCTTGTCTTCCATTGATTGAAGCCTTCTCATTCATAGAGGGTATATGGGATTGGTGTGTTGATGTCTCATCCCAATCCATCGTTGGACAACTCCATCTCCTCTAGTGCTTTTACTCCCCATTGTTAATCCGCAGAAGAGCTCCTCGCTATCATACCAATTGTAGGATCTTCGATGAGTGCTAGAGGGGGGGTGAATGGCGCTTTCTCATTTGATGACGGAATTCGTTCGTGCTTGTCTATGATTGTTAGTAAGCAGAGGAATACAGAAATGCAATATGAAAAAAAATATAAATACAAAAGAAAAATCCATAAAACATGGTATAACGTGGTTCAGAACCTCAGGGTTCTTACTCCACGAGTTGAGCTCAAATGAACTCTAATGATGCATACACCACCATTAATCAATAACACTCCTTCTCGATGGCACACTGAAGGTGGAGAAACCTCTTACAATGATTACACAAGTAATACAAGGAAGTACAAGCAATTACAAATGAAATACACAAAACAACGTAAAGAAAACTTTACAATAATTGATTTGGATGCTTGCTTGTTTGATTGCTTGAACCGCACTTGAAGATCTTGATTTGCACCGAAAAATCACCTAAGAAATCACTGCCAAAAACCTTCCCTTCGTGCTCCCTTTAAAGTTGTAACTCGGGCTAATTTTCGCTTAGCAGTCGACTGCTCATACCCATCAGTTGACTGCTCCTGTAGCCATTGTCTAATAATGACTTAATCAACATTAGAAAAACTCCAACGGATAACCCATCAGTCGACTACCCTTTCCAACAGTCGACTGATGCTTCGGTAGTCGACTGATCAGTGGTTTATTGAAGACTCTGACTTCATAACGACAAGAAACAATCGCTTCCCCCAATGGCAGTGGACTGCTCAAGGGTAGTCAAGGCACCGCCTTACCTGGGTCTCCAATTGAGGCACCAGTCGAGGTGTCTTGCATCTGCTCGGCCATAGTCTAGGCCAGTCGAGGCGCCAATTAAGTCGCCTTGCATCTATGGCCACAACTCGACCACAGTCGAACGCCAGTCGACTCCCATCAATCAACTAGTCATAATCCCAGTCGACTACTCAGTGTCGACTCAGCTACCAAGTGTCAAAACACTTGACCAGTCGACTGATACACCTCAACTATGTGGTTTACCCCAAGTATGTGTTGGATCGATGCGGTTCGCTAGAGGGGGGGGGTGAATAGCGATAAAAACTTTTTCGTAATCGTTCGTTAAGGTACGAGTAAAACACAGCGGAAAGATAACAATAAATAAAAACACGAGGGTTTTTACTTGGTTCGTAGCCTACGGCTACTACTCCAAGGCCCTAGTGGTCCTTGACCACGCACGGAGGGCAAAATACTAACCAAACTCCTCCTCGTTGGAGATAGGAGTTAAACGAATACAAAACTCGATAAAGACTCAAGGTAGAGGGACACTCCCCCTCTCCTTGATATGATTTAAAGCTTTACTAAAAGAAATAAACTGAAATACACTTTAGAACTTTCGTTACCGACGACTTTAAAGGTTGGAGGTTGAAGCTCTAGTCGTCGTCTCGGCAGCGCTTCGTCGTAGGGATGTCGGAGAGTCGGAGCCTATCGGAAGCACTTGGAAGCTTTTTAATTGATGAAAAACCCTAGGTTTGGCCCTCCTTTTATAGCCTTTGAGCCCCTCATCGAATTGGTCTTTAGCCAATCACAAATGGGCACAAAACCCCTTGAAAAATGGTGATAACTCTTGACTACTCGAGGTTGATCCTTTGACCAGCAGTCGACTGATGGCCATCACTAGTCGACTGCTGGCAGCATCAGTCGAGTGCTAGCCGTAGTCACTGACGATGGGCGGCAATGAGTCCTTCAGTTGGCAATCGATGATCGTCGCAAAGGCAAAGTTAGCTTAAGGAAAACATTATTTCGACGGTCGTCGACTGTCCGATCTCGACCTAGACCACCTATGAGTTGTCTTGGGTCGGATCTACGCTTAAGTCTTTCCCCGTAACGAGGATATGACCTTACTTTCACTTGCACACACGAGCTTACCTCGATACTTACGTGTTGCTTTTGCTTCTGGCCTTCCACTCAATTCCTTGGGCTCCCTCCGAAGTCACTTGAGTGTTGCCCGACCACCGCGGCTTCCTCCGGGTGTCGCTAGCCTTCAGCTTCCAGCTATAGCAATTTTCTGCACACTCGATTCAGCTCGTGAGATAACAACATGAGCTTAACTTTGTATCGTTTGCTCTAATCAAAACTCAGGTTCGACTTAGGTGCCTACTGCACCAACAATCTCCCCCTTTTTGATTTATGGCAAACCCACATACAAAGTTAAGAAAATTAAACGCATTAAGAAAAGATATTCATGAATGAGCAGGAGTGTTAAGAGCATGAATGAACAGGAGTATATATAAAAACTCTTTTTCAAGTGCTCCCCCTTAAGGAATCCTCCCCCTTGACCGAGGGTAAGTACTTGAGAAAGAGTTTTAACTCTCCCCCTTGATGTTTGCTACTAAAAAAAATAATTAATCTAAATTACTTAACATTGGCCATAGTATTTAAAATAAGTTTTAAGTTAAGAAATAAAAAAAAATTGATTTCTTAACCTTGGCCTTTACTTTCGTTTTGTTAACAAGTTAACTTAAAGTTAAGTAATTTATTTGTTAACAAAAACAAGTTAACTAAATATGTTTAAGTTAAGAGTTCCCTTAACTTGTTTTGTTAACTTAAAGTTGGCCATAAAAAAAATTGATCCCTTAACTTTGGCCTTTCTCTCCCCCTTTTGCCATATATCGAAAAGAGTGAGAGTGTGTGTGGAATAAAAGCAAGTTTGAATTTTAAAGTCCAAGCATGTTCCACATTATTTTGAAAATAATATACTGAAAATAAGTTCATCTATAAAATGTTCGACTCATATTTGGCTTGATTGATATGGAGGGATCAACCAGTCCTAGTCAGAGTCGGTTAGTATGTACGATTATACTCCGTGGTTCATAGCGATGCACTAGCTCTACATCTGGAACCAGGAGTAAGGTCCTAACATCTCACGCCCATCTACGTGGCTAAGTACACAAACACATTAGTCCTATGTGTTGTGAGATGTACTGGCTCCTTAAATCTATAGGTTCATGATATTTAAGGTATGTCCTATGCTAGTTCCATAAAAATGAAATTAAAGAAATAGTAGTAAGAACATATAATTTGCAAGTACCTATTCTATTACGCACATGCCCAATTTTCGTCTTAATAGACTAAATTCGGCTTCGGGTAGGAGTTTAGTAAATAGGTCTGCTAGGTTAGATTTCGAGTCAACATATTCGAGTTGTATGGAGCCGTTGGCTACATGTTCTCGAATGAAATGGTGTTTTACCTCTATATGCTTTGTCCTTGAGTGACATATCGGATTCTTTGTAAGATTAATTGAACTAATGTTGTCTACGTGAAGTTTAGTATTCGTAAAGTCTAACTTAAAGTCACGGAGAGTGTGCTTCATCCAAAGAAGTTGAGTGACACACTCACCCATCGCAATGTATTCGGCTTCGGTGGTAGATAAAGCGACACAGTGTTGCTTCCTCGCACTAACTTACTAGACCTGTAGTTGACAACAACCACTCGTGCTCTTTCTATCGAGTTTACTACCGGCATAATCTGAATCGGAGTAGCCGATTAGTTCGAACTCCGTAGATCTAGGGTACCAAATACCAACGTTAAGTGTACCCTTTAGATATCTAAGGATACGCTTAACTAGGGTTAGGTGAGACTCCTTAGCACAGGTTTGAAACCTGGCGCACATACTTACTGCGAATAGGATGTCGGGTCGACTCGTAGTTAAGTATAGGAGACTTCCTATCATGCTCCTATAGTACTTTAAGTCAATGGTCTTACTTTCTAGGTCTTCTCCTATGTTAACGTTAATCGCCATTGGGGTGTTTATTACCTTAGCGTCTTGCATTCCAAATCTTTTAATTAACTCCTTAGTGTATTTTTGTTGATATAGGTATATACCATCCTTAGTTTGTTTAATTTGTAGACCTAAAAAGAAACTTAACTCACCTACCAAGTTCATTTCGAACTCACTTTCCATGAGTGAAACGAACTCGTTTAGTAAGGCTGAGTTAGAGGTTCCAAAAATTATATCGTCTACGTAAATTTGAGCTATGAATATTTCTTTACCTAAGGTTTTTACGAAGAGAGTTGGGTCAACTAAGCCTTGGTTAAACCCTTTTGACTTAAAATGGATTGAAAGTCTCTCGTACCAAGCTCGAGGAGCTTGTTTAAGTCCATAGAGAGCTTTCTTAAGTTTTAGAACATGGTCGGGTTTATCTATATTTTCGAATCCGGGGGGTTGGCTGACATAAACTTCTTCTTTAATGTATCCATTTATGAATGCCGACTTAACATCCATTTGAAACAGCTTAAATCCTCGATGTGCGGCATAAGCTAGCAACATTCGAATGGATACGAGTCTAGCTACTGGGGTATAGGTTTCGTCGTAATCTAAGCCTTCGACTTGGCTAAACCCTTTGGCGACTAACCTAGCCTTGTTTCTAACTACTTCACCTTTATCATCAAGCTTATTTCAAAACACCCACCTTGTTCCAATTATCGTTTTGTCTTTAGGTGGTGGTACTAATTCTCACACTTCATTCCTAGTAAATTGAGCTAGCTCTTCTTGCATTACAATAATCCAATCGGGATCAAGAAGAGCTTGTTCAATTGATTTGGGTTCTATCTTTGAAATTAAGGAAATTTGACTAAGGTTCCTATAGGATGCTCTAGTTTGAACTCCTAGATTAGGATCTCCTATCACTTGATCGATAGGGTGGTTAGTCTGAATCCTAGATTGGGTTGGGTTTGTGTCACTTAATGCTTGATCAATGGGGTGACTTGGTTGAACACTAGTTTGGTTGGAGTCATCTATCACTTAATCAATAGAGTGACTTGGTTGACTTAGGTTAGGATTAACACTAGACCTGGTCTCCGGATCAGAGTTAGGTCTAGTATGAATCGGCTCGCTCATCGGGGTTGCTGGGGGTTTTGTAGGTTCATGTCCTTCATCAAATACTACATTGATAGTCTCCTCGACTCTAAGGGTGTCGTGGTTATATACTCTATAAGGTCGACTTGTAGTCGAGTATCCTAGAAAGATTCCGGTCGTGGTTTTGGATGTAAATTTCCCTAGGTAATCCTTAGTGTTTAGGATATCTACCTTACACCCAAATACCCAAAAGTACTTGATGTTAGGTATTTTATCGTGATAAATCTCGTATGAGGTCTTAAGGTGCCTTTTTACCATAAGGATCCTATTTTGGACATAGCATGTCGTACTCACGGCTTCTGCCCAAAATCTATCGGGTAGGTCGTATTCGTTCAACATGGTCCTAGCGGCTTCTTGTAGAGTTCGGTTTTTTCGTTCCACTAGGCCATTTTGCTGAGGGGTCCTAGGGCAAGAGAATTCATGGTGGTATCCGTTTAGGTTACAGAAGTCGGTGAACCTTTGATTTTCGAATTCACCACCATCATCGCTTCTAAGTCTTTTAACCTTAAGGTCTTTTTGATTCTCGATTAATTTGAATAGATTGATTAATTGTTCTAGGGTATCATTTTTATGTTTGATGAACCTAACCCAGGTAAACCTGGAGTATTCGTCAATTATGACTAAGCAATATTGACTTCTATTGAGTGACTTGGCTCCATGTGAATCGAATAGATCCATATGCAGGAGCTCAAGTACACTTGAGGTTCGTTCTTGGTTAGTTAACTTGTGTTGTGTCCTAGGTTGTTTTCCTTGTTGACAAGCATTACAGATTTTATTAACCAAGTTGTTGAGGTTGGGTAAGCCTCTGACTAAGCCACTCTGACTCATCTTGTGGACAAGTCTTTGGTGCGAGTGACCGAGTCGTCGGTGCCACAACCATGATTCCTCTTCCTCTGTCATAAGACATTTGGCTGAGGATTTGATTAAGTTAATTGTATAAATGTTATTTGTCCTAGTTCCTTTGAGTATTGTTTTAGCTGTTTTATTTGTTTTAATTACACATTCATTTTCTAAAAATACGACCTTATAGTTATTGTCACATAATTGGCTTACGCTAAGCAGGTTATATTCAAAATTCTCTACAAGTAATACATTTTTAATAACAAAATTCGAGTTAAGCTTGATATCACCTGATCCGATGATTTTGAGCTTGCCGTTATTGCCAAAGGCTACTCATCCTTGTCGTTTGAATCGAAGCTTTGTGAATTTGAGTTGATCCCCGATCATGTGTCGGGAGCAACCGCTGTCCAACATCCATTGATCCTACACACAAGGTGGTTGGATTGGATGTTAGATTTTTTTTTTAAAAAAAAAAAATTGGTTGTAAGTTGTTAAACCTAGGTCATCTCACCTGTGTCTATATGATCAAGCATGTTATACTTATGTGTTTTTTGTGAGATGATTTCCAATTAAGTTGATTAAGTGTATTTAGGTTCAAGTAATTTTATGTTAGATTTGGATTTGACCCTAGGCTTGTCAAGTTTACCTTTTCAAGATCATGGCTTCTAGGTCGTGGCGAGGCACAGGGGCCTTCTTTTATCGGATCATCGACCACTTCCTTAGACAAAGCCATGTTCAAGAAAATGATGACTTGACTCACCTAAGATTATTTCCTAGTCTAACTGGTTATTTTTGAAAAGAGGCTCCCCGAGGCTCAATCTTTTCGAAGTTGGTTATGTTTTTGAAAAGAGGCTCCCCGAGGCTCAATCTTTTCGAAGTTGGTTATGTTTTTGAAAAGAGGCTCCCCGAGGCTCAATCTTTTCGAAGAATTTTAGTTGATTATGTTTTTGAAAAGAGGCTCCCTGAGGCTCAATCTTTTCGAAGTTGATTATGTTCATGTTCTAAGTGAGTTCACAAGTTTTAAAGTACAAACTTTCTAAGTTAAAGCATGCAATTTCTAAGTTAAAGCACAAACATTCTAAGTTAAAACATGCAATTTCTAAGTTAAAGCACAAACATTCTAAGTTAAAACATGTAATTTCTATGTTAAAGTACAAACATGTTTTGTACTGGCTCCCCCTAGACCGTTGAATCGGTTCGGTCTATTCACATAGTGGATTTGGTCCTTGGGAATCCAGTACGGGTTGGATCCTAGAGTTGAAATCAAAAGGTTCTTAGGGACCCATGCTTGGACATGTTTCCTATGTCAACTTACAATCGACATATACGACCTATTAGTCATGTTTGAGTTAAATCCTAGTCCAGCCTTGTTGTAGATGGCCCTTTGAGATCCAAGTAGGAGGTCAAGTCCTTTGGATCCCGAAGTGAACCTTTCGAACGTGTTCCTAAGATCTTCAACTTGACTTTTCAAGAGAGAGTTCTCAACTTCGAGCTTTTCAACTCGAGTTGAGTCCTTCTCTTGAACTCGACTAGTCGAAGAGGTTAGGGAGACCTCGTGTTTGAGGAGTTTAACCTTCTCAACAAGGGTCTCGACCTTGGACTCGGACTTAGCTAACTTCCTAGACAAAAACCTAACCGTATTATGTAAAGTATTAAATAAAGTTCGACTTACTTTAAGGGTATCTTTTGAACCGGATGCGTATCCGTGGCTTGACTTGAAGGTAGCTTCAGTCAGTCCCAGTCATCCTCGTGTTCGACTCAAGTTGGGCTCGGTCTCGTATTTCGCCATGAAGACGTGGTCTTCGTCTTCTTCGGATGACGCTTCTTCCCATGTCGCGTTGAGGGCCTTCTTGTGCTTAGGTGCTTGGTGGTTGAGCTTGGGGCACTCGGACTTGATATGTCCAAACCTGTTGCACTCATAACACCTAATATTGGAACTTTTAGGCTTACCTTGGTTGGGTCGAGTCGTGGTTCGCTTTCGTCCCTTGGCTATCCTTCGAGCTAGGTTCATTAGTTCGGCAGTCAACTCCGGGTCAACTTCTTCTTTGGACTCGTCTTCCTCCTTGGTTGGTGGTGGCTTGCTTGCAATTTTCTTCTTCTTTGAACTTGCAAACAAGGCTATACCCCTCTCGGGCTCCGAGTTAGACTGCTCATGAAGTTCAAAATCTGAAAAGAGTTCATCTAACCTAATTTTAGAAAGGTCCTTGGAGACCTTATAGGCATCGACCATGGATGCCCATAAGGTAGTCCTCGGAAAAGAGTTTAGGACATACCTTATAAGGTCGTCGTTTTCGACCTTTTGCCCGATTGTGTGTAGATTGTTGACTATGTCCTGGACTCGGGCGTGAAGTTGTGTCGCGGACTCGTGTTCCTACATTTTTAGATTATACAATTTATTGAACAAAAGGTCGCGCTTACATACCTTGGCTTCATCGGTCCCTTCGTGTAGCTCCACTAATTTTGTCCAAAGATCTTTTGCGCTTATGAAGGGGCCGACGCGATTTAGCTCCTCCTTGGATAGGCCGCATTGAAGGATTTGCGTTGCCTTAGCATCGGCTTCGACTTGTTTTTTTGTCACAATGGTCCATTTGTCATAATCCAAGGAGTCACCCACTTCATTAGTCGGAAGTGTGAAACCCATTTGGATTATGATCCACATCTCGATTTGGGTTTTAAGAAAGCATTCCATCCGACCCTTCCAATAACGGAAGTCATCTCCGTTGTAAAACGGAGGTCGGACGGTGCTAAACCCTTCGAGATGGGCCATTAGAACAAAGAACACAAGGAGACGAAGGAAAAAAAACTAGCAACGACAAAAACACACAAAAAGTACAAAGACTCGCGTCTTGGATTAGTAGTGCGGGAGTAAATTTAACAAAGTGAAATAAATCTGAAATAAACAGAAATAAAAGAAAAATAAATCTGTGAAAAATGGCTAGATTGGTGGTTTCACCAAATCTTAGCAACCCCCGGCTCTGATACCAATTGTTGGATCGATGCGGTTCGCTTGAGGGGGGGGTGAATGGCGATAAAAACTTTTTCGTAATCGTTCGTTAAGGTACGAGTAAAACACAGTGGAAAGATAACAATAAATAAAAACACGAGGGTTTTTACTTGGTTCGTAGCCTACGGCTACTACTCCAAGGCCCTAGTGGTCCTTGACCACGCACGGAGGGCAAAATACTAACCAAACTCCTCCTCGTTGGAGATAGAAGTTAAACGAATACAAAACTCGATAAAGACTCAAGGTAGAGGGACACTCCCCCTCTCCTTGATATGATTTAAAGCTTTACTAAAAGAAATAAACTGAAATACACTTTAGAACTTTCGTTACCGACGACTTTAAAGGTTGGAGGTTGAAGCTCTAGTCGTCATCTCGGCAGTCCTTCGTCGTAGGGATGTCGGAGAGTCATAGCCTATCGAAAGCACTTGGAAGCTTTTTAATTGATGAAAAACCCTAGGTTTGGCCCTCCTTTTATAGCCTTTGAGCCCCTCATCGAATGGGTCTTTAGCCATTCACAAACGGGCACAAAACCCCTTGAAAAATGGTGATAACTCTTGACTACTCGAGGCTGATCCTTTGACCAGCAGTCGACTGATGGCCATCACTAGTCGACTGCTGGCAGCATCAGTCGAGTGCTAGCCGTAGTCACTCGACTGATGGACGACAGTCGAGTCCTTCAGGTTGGCAGTCGACTGATGCTTGCTGCAAGGCAAAGTTAGCTTAAGGAAAACATTATTTCGACGGTCGTCGACCGTTCGATCTCAACCTAGACCACCTATGAGTTGTCTTGGGTCGGATCTACGCTTAAGTCTTTCCCCATAACGAGGATACGACCTTACTTTCACTCGCACACATGAGCTTACCTCGATACTTACGTGTTGCTTTTGCTTCCGGCCTTCCACTCAATTCCTTCGGTTCCCTCCGAAGTCACTTGAGTGTTGCCCGACCACCGCGGCTTCCTCCGCGTGTCGCTAGCCTTCAGCTTCCAGCTATAGCAATTTTCTGCACACTCGATTCAGCTCGTGAGATAACAACATGAGCTTAACTTTGTATCGTTTGCTATAATCAAAACTCAGGTTCGACTTAGGTGCCTACTGCACCAACAGTATGATGCCCTCATACTTGCTAGACCACCCTTAGCCTAGACCTAAGCCTTCTAGCCATCTCCATCAGCCTTACGTCTATCATATCCCTCTAAGTCATCCATGACTTATTCATCCATAAGGTAGCCTTCAGGTGCTTCCATCGGCTATTGTAATGCTATGTTGATCTACACCGCCAAGGCACATTGGGTTTACACTGCCAAGACACACTCTTGAACTTTATGCCATCAACCATTGGACTTATGCTACCATGACTCCACCCTTGGACTTTACACCACCAATATTAACCCTTGGACTTCCCTTACCAACCCATGTTGAACTTTCCCTTGCCAAGACTCAAGCTTGAACTTTCCATTCCATGTACTCAAGACTTAGACTTTACCATTGCTAAGACGCATGCTTGGACTTTCCATGCCAAGTGTCTCACTTGAGCTTCTCCATCATATGGTCAACCCTATGTTAACCATATAGTCAAACCATTATCAAACAATGGTCAACTCATCATCAAAAATCAAAACACTACTCGAGTCTGGTCAATCGAGACGTGGGCCAATTGCACCAACACTTAATTGTCTACAATGCTCATTAACGTAGCAGAATGATAATAAAACTAATGCAAAGACAATTAAAGCTAAAAACAAAGTAAAGAAAGAACGCTGCTAACACAATTCATTTAATGTGGTTCACGCCCTCTCATCCCTAATCCACGACAATCCGTTAGGCGAATCACTCCTTCAACCTTTCCACTAAGCTTCTCCTTTAGCTCAACACAAGGTGGAGAAACTTTCTTACACAAACTCTCCCTCTTACAATATGATAGAGATAGAATTAGGGAAGAGGAGAGTAAAAACATTTAGGAGGCTTGGAGCAATGTTAGGAGTGAAAGCATTAGCCTCTCTAAGGCTCCCATGGCCTTCTTTTATAGAGAGGAGGCCTTTCTTCCCATTGGGCATGCTGCAGTCGACTGCTGCATGCCAGCAGTCGACTGCCGCTTTAACAGACCATCTCCAACGGCTTTTGCCCAAGCCTAATCTGTGGTCATCACAGCTCAACGTTCACCTGAGAAGTCAACTGCTCACACTGTCAGTCAACTGATCAACCATCAGTCCGACTACTTAGTTGGTTACAATTAGTTCTATGCCCAAGTCCACTTATAACAGTCGACTTCCTTCCATGGAAGTCGACTGATGGTGGACCAGTCGATTGCCAACCATTGGCAGTCAACTGATAGGTTACGAACCCTAATCGAACATCAGTCGACTTGGACTAGTCGACTGATACCTATATCAGTCGACTGTCGTCGAGTAAAACCTCAAACAACAAGATGTTTGAGCATCCGACACTTGATCTTATCCATCTGGCTAAGTTCACCTAAATTGAGCTACCTCAACCTGAATTACAATCGCTCAACTCTCATCTCCCACGGAGTCTCCCATTGAAGCGATCTTCCTTCGGCCTACGCCCCTCGGATGTACTAAGCTCACAGCTTCTCCCGTGCCATCCTTCGTGTCTCACCCTGAAGTTTGCATCCTTTGGCTCAACTCCATTACTCCTCATTCGACGGTCGCTTGGATGCACCAAGCTCACGGCTTCTCCTCGTGCCATCCTTCACTGACTCAAGGACCCGAGCCATGAGATGATGAGCTTACCAATGCTTCATCAAGTAACTCATGTGTCATTCACCAAATCCTGCACAACTTAAACACACACATCAAAAGCATAACATCCTAACTTAAACTCTTTGACACGCACATCAAAACCAAGATCATACATTGGTTGATTGCCTTAACAGACAATACAAACATGATCTTTTAACAAGGTTCACGACCTCTTGTCGCTAGTTCATGATAATCCATTTGGTGGATCACTCCCTCAACCTTCCACTATATTTTCCTTTAGCTCAACATAAGGTGGAGAAGACCTTTTTACAACAAACCCTCTTCTTACAAGATGAAAGAAGTAAAATAGTGAAGAAGAGAGTAGAAACCCTTAGAAACCTTGGAGAGCATGAGGATATGATTAGGAGTTAAGACACCCCAAGGCTCCCAATTCCTTTTATAGAGAAGAGGGTCTTTTCTCGTTGGGCATGCAACAGTAGACTGTTGCATACGAAAAGTCGATTACTGCTATAACGGATCGACTCCAACGGCTTCTGACCAAGCCTGATCTGCGATTGTCATAGCGCAATGGTAACCTAAGTAGTCGATTGATCATCCATCAGTCCGACTGCCCAGTTGTCTATGAGAGGTTTTGTGCCTGAGTCCACTTATAATAGTCGACTGCCAGGGTTTCCCAGTCAACTGATGGTGGACCAATCGACTGCTAAACCCTAGCAGTCGACTGGTGAACTACAAACCCTTAACCAACTTCACAACTACATCGTTGATTTTTGTATAGTCGATCGATATCTATATCAGCGCATCGCTTCGGTAAAACCTCAAACACAAGTGTTTGAGCATCCCACACTTTCCCTTAGCCCTTTGGCCAAGTTCACCTAAGTTGAACTACCCCATCCCAGGTTATAATCGCTCAAATCTCATCTCCCCATGGAGTACACCATCAAAGCTCTCTTCCGTAGGTCTACATTCCTCGGATGCACTAACCTCATGACTTCTTCCCATGCCATCCTTCGCATCTTGCCCTGATGTCTACTTCCTTTGGCTTAACTCCATTTCTCCTCGTCCGATGGCCCCTCGGATGCACTAAGCTCATAGCTTCTCCCCATGCCATCCTTCATCGACTCAAGGACCTGAGCCATGAGATGATGAGCTTACCAATGCTTCATCAAGTAACTCATGTGTCATTCACCAAATCCTGCACAACTTAAACACACACATCAAAAGCATAACATCCTAACTTAAACTCTTTGACACGCACATCAAAACCAAGATCATACATTGGTTGATTGCCTTAACAGACAATACAAACATGATCTTTTAACAAGGTTCACGACCTCTTGTCGCTAGTTCATGATAATCCATTTGGTGGATCACTCCCTCAACCTTCCACTATATTTTCCTTTAGCTCAACATAAGGTGGAGAAGACCTTTTTACAACAAACTCTCTTCTTACAAGATGAAAGAAGTAAAATAGTGAAGAAGAGAGTAGAAACCCTTAGAAACCTTGGAGAGCATGAGGATATGATTAGGAGTTAAGCCACCCCAAGGCTCCCAATTCCTTTTATAGAGAAGAGGGTCTTTTCTCGTTGGGCATGCAACAGTAGACTGTTGCATACGAAAAGTCGATTACTGCTATAACGGATCGACTCCAACGGCTTCTGACCAAGCCTGATCTGTGATTGTCACAGCGCAATGGTAACCTAAGTAGTCGATTGATCAGCCATCAGTCCGACTACCCAGTTGGCTATGAGAGGTTTTGTGCCTGAGTCCACTTATAATAGTCGACTGCCAGGGTTTCCCAGTCAACTGATGGTGGACCAATCGACTGCTAAACCCTAGCAGTCGACTGGTGAACTACAAACCCTTAACCAACTTCTGTCAACTACTGTTGATTTTGTATAGTCGACTGATATCTATATCAGGCGACTGCTCTCGGGTAAAACCTCAAACACAAGTGTTTGAGCATCCCACACTTTCCCTTAGCCCTTTGGCCAAGTTCACCTAAGTTGAACTACCCCATCCCAGGTTATAATCGCTCAAATCTCATCTCCCCATGGAGTACACCATCAAAGCTCTCTTCCTTAGGTCTACATTCCTCGGATGCACTAACCTCATGACTTCTTCCCATGCCATCCTTCGCATCTTGCCCTGATGTCTACTTCCTTTGGCTTAACTCCATTTCTCCTCGTCCGATGGCCCCTCGGATGCACTAAGCTCATAGCTTCTCCCCATGCCATCCTTCATCGACTCAAGGACCTGAGCCATGAGATGATGAACTTACCAATGCTTCATCAAGCCACTCATGTGTGATTCACTATTGAAAGTAGTAGAACTTACAGGACAGAAGACTAGACTTTTGATTACTCAAGTAAGACTTCAGTGTTCGACTGATGCCTTGCAAGAGTTGGACGCAAGGGGTTTTTATAAGGGAGAGGATGAAGAGATAAGAACCGGGTACGCAAGGGGCCCCATCGCATTCTTATCTTCTTCCATCAAAATTCCCTTGTGACACAAAGGTGATATAGATGGCTCCCCGGGGCTCAATCTATAGTAGGCTGGTCCTATACACACAGCTGGTCCTATAGTGAAATAATGCAAGTTGGTCCTAGGCAATAATACATAAAGTTGGTCCTCTAGTACAATAATGCAAGCTGGTCCTAGGCAATAATACATAAAGCTGGTCCTATAGTACAATCATGCAAGAAGGATAAGATAGAAAGGTGGTGTTAAAAGCCAAAACTTGTGGCCCTGTGGGCGATGTCCATCACCAAAGCAAGGGCATCTTCTAGCTATTTAATTTTGCCTCTTTTGCGGCTTCTTTAGGTCCAAGCGTTAGGTTTTGTAATTTTGAAAGTAACGCTTCGGGAAGAGTTCTGCTACTGGTTCCCGTTTGTTTCCATTCTAACAGGGTCTTCAAATCACTTCGGATTCCTTTCACCTCTTTAGCTATCTGTGTGAATAATTAAATTTGAAGGTTATTTTGTTTAATTAAGGCACTAGTAGTACTGGAGACTCCTTGAAAATCACTAGGTTTTAGAAAGACAAGTGTTGGGGGATCAATATTTTCAATAGCTTTAATGGCTTCCTTGTAAGATTATGTTCCTTTTGTTGTGACGTAGTTCATCCGAGCATGAAGCCTTCCAATTTTGCTAGTAACGTTTCCACCTTTTGAAGCTTCTGGTTTAGGTTTAAGGTGAGACGAAGAGCTTCTTCTTCCACAAGCTTTGGTTGTCTTGTAATCTCGGTAATTAACTCCTTGAGCTCCTGCTTGATTAAAGGTTTGTTATCAAGAAGTAAGGTGTTTAGATTTTGGAGTGATGACCTTAGTTGGTGGACTTCTTGTTCTAGATTGGCTATTTTCTCAAGTAAGGTCTTAATGTTTTTATGGTGAACTCTACTAGACAGACAAACTCGATCGTAGACTATACTAAGATTATGAGCTAGTTCTTTTGAAGATGGCTTTGATGTTTCAGCAAGATCAAGATATTCCAGGTTTGAAGTATGTGATTTGGTATACAATTCTTCAATTGCTTCTTCCCATCGCATGAACATTACAGACTTATTAAGAGACAATGATATTGTCTTGCCAATGGACTTATGGTCTTACGGACTTAGCTGCCTGCCATCCTCGAGACTTACCCTATCTTTAGGAAGTAGAAATGACCAATAGTGAAACTAAGACATTAAATAGTGAGATACAAAAGCACAGGGACTTCGCCCCATTGAATATCCTGACCTAAAAAATTATTACTTAGCCATGAAACTAGCTTTGATACCAAATTGAAGCGTGTTTTGTGTTTTGTGGTTTCAATACAAGTCCTGCACAACTTAAACACACACATCAAAAAAATAAACATCATAACTTAAACTCTTTGGCACACACATCAAAACCATGATCATACTTGGGTTGATTGCCCTAACAAAAAATAACTCCATAAGTGGTGCCTTTCTAAGATTAATGTTTGAACATATATAAAGGAAGAAACTCTTGTGCAAATTCAAACTCTAAAACCAAAAAAGACACATTATAAGTTCAAAAGATAAGAGACATAATTATAAGTTTTTATGAATCCAAGCATGTGCCCTTTTTATAAAATAATATTTTCAACATTACTCATCTAATAAATTGTCCTTATAAGAATGTTCAACTCTGTCCTGACTCAATTCATATTAGATAATCAATAAGTCTTGATTAGAGTTGATTATTTTGAAAAATTATACTCCATGATTTATGTTTATGTACTTGTTCTATATCTGGAATCAGGAGTAAAGTCCTAACATCTCACACCCATCTACGTGGCTCAGTACACAATCACATTAACCCTATTTGTTATGAGATGTGTTAGCTCCTTAAAACTATAAGCTCATGCATTCTAAGGTAAGTCCTATGCTAGCTCCATGTAGCATAAGCGAAAAATGATAGATAAGTAGTAAAAAAAACAATTCCTACTCTACTAAGCACATACATAGTTTTCATCTAAGTGAACTGAACTTTACTTTAGGTAATGGTTTAGTAAAAATGGCAGCTAAGTTTGATTTAGATTTGATATAATCCAATTTTATTTCACCATTTGTTACATGTTCCCTAACAAAATGATGTTTAATTTCTATGTGTTTAGTTCTTGAATGTTGTATTGGATTTTTAGTTAGGTTGATTGAGCTAATGTTGTCTATCACAACTCTAGTATCCTTAATGTTTAGTTGTAGATCATTTAGAATGTGTTTCTGTAGGATCGAAAGAGCGTGCTAGAGGGGGGGGGGGTGAATATCGAGCAAGAAATCTTTTCATCTTTTTGTTCATTCGATTAAAACTAAGAGTAATGCAGCGGAAAAGGGAAAGACATAAGATGTTTTACTTGGTTCACAAACTAACGGTTGCTAATCAAAGGCTCTTGCGATCCTAGATCACATACGGAGGCAAAGTACTAACTAAGTCTCCTCCTCATTGGAGGTAGGAGACGACTATTACATAACCAAAAGGTCGAGATAGAGGGACAATCCCACCTCTCCTAGTTGTGATCAAAAGCTCAATTAAAAACACTTGAATACAATGAATTAAAATGACAACAACTAAAAACTATACCGACGACAATTGAAGTTTGAAGTAGAGGTTGTGTTGTCGACGTTGCGGCAGCATTTCGGCATCATAGCGTTGTCATAGAGATGTGACATTGTGGGATCACTTTGTAAGCACTTGAGATGACCTAAAGGTGTGAAACCCCCCTTCTTTTATAGTCATTCAAGCTCCTGAACATTGAGTTTTGAACCTAAGTCAAAGAGCCTCATCTCCCGAAGATAAGTGGAGCTTATCTTGACTTTCTTCGAGCTAGACAGTTTGAATAGCGTGATCGATGCTAGCGAATGATCGCTAATAGCTGCAATGATCAATTGCAACACAGAGTTAGCCTAAAACATACAAGGGAAAATCGACGACCACTTACCATCTGATCTCGACCTAGACCTTCCACTGGAAGTCTTAGTTGGATCGCTGCATAAAGATGTCTCTGTATGGAGGACTCGACCTCACCTTTATGTTGGTGCAATAGGCACTAGATAATCGAACCTAAGTTTTGATTATGACAAAGACCCAAAGATAAGGTCGTATTGTTGTCTAACGAGCTGAACCATGTGTGCAGGAATATTAGGCTAAGCTAAAGGTCAGCAACACCCGGAGAATCTTGTGTTGAGAAATCGTGGTGGTCGGGCAACACCTGGAAAACTTCGAAGGGAGCAGAAGAACCCAGGTGGAGACCTGAAGCAAAGCTACAAGTCAAAAGGATGTAAGGTAAGCTCGAGATAAGCTCGTGTGTGTGAGTGAATGCAAGGTCGGGTCCTCTGCATGAGGATGTCCTTAGGCGTTGATCCAACTAAGACTTCCCGTGGAAGGTCTAGGTAGAGATCAGACGATAAGTGACCGTCAAATTCACTTATATTGTTGTTATTTCGAGCTAACTTTTTGGTACAGCCGAGAACCCTAGCCAACAATCGACTGATTGCTTATATCAGTCGACTAATTCTTCAATCAGTTGACTGATGAAAGTGTTGGTGCAACAAAGCTCCAAGCATTTATATATTTTGATGTTAGGATAATCATCTAAGTTAGGCAACAATTTGTGATCTAATGGTGAACATGATTAAGTGACAGGTAAAGGCAAAGTCCAAGTATGATCTTGGCAAGAGAAGTCCAAGGTAAAGGTTTGGTGGCATAAGACCAAGCATGTTGTCTTGGCGGCATTAAGTCCAAACGGACCTTGGCAAAGGAAGTCCAAAGGCAAGTCTTGGCAACGTAAGTCCAAGCATGTAG
Organism: Wurfbainia villosa; assembly: GCA_025175895.1. NCBI lineage: Eukaryota > Viridiplantae > Streptophyta > Magnoliopsida > Zingiberales > Zingiberaceae > Wurfbainia > Wurfbainia villosa. The sequence goes on from CM045997.1 coordinate 87,797,931, forward strand.
ACTTGCCGCCATAAAGTCCAAGCACGCCTTGGCAAAAGAAACCCAAGACATGACAAAACCAAAGGAAGCTCTTGGAAGCAAAGCGCAAAGGATGAACAAGTCGCGAACTCGGAGGGATCCTAGAGGCGCAAGGCTTAAGGAAGAGCTAGAAGGTTGAGTCTAGGTCTAAGGGGTAAAATCAAGTATGAATTACTCATACTTGATGAGTATCAGTCGACTGATATGATGTATTAGTCAACTGGTCAGGTGCTCGACTAAGTCAGGATAAAACCCTGACCATCAGTCGACTGCTTTGGTCATGGCAGTCAACTGATATTGCAATCAGTCGACTGCCAACAACGTTAGTCGACTGATCAAGTTAAATACGGGCACAGAGTAGAGTCACACTCGACTGCGGCCTGTGATCATTCGACTAATCCAACCATCAGTCGACTGATGGATGGATCAGTCGACTGATGAGAATGTCGTTGGAGGAAATGACTTTGAATCCTGCGAATCCGGCTGTTCAAAAGTCGTTAATCGCACCGGCAGTCGACTGATGTTGTGCATCAGTCGACTGATCGTGCTCCAACAGGAAAATCAGCCTTCTCTCTATAAAAAGAGGGTTGATGGAGGTTTTTGGGGTCAATGCTCATTCTCTGATTATTCTCTCAAGCCTCCATGAGTTTTCAAGCTTTCTAGTGTTTTTAAATCTCCTCCTCCTCTCTCTAAGCTCAAGTTTCAAATCTTTGTAAGAAGAGGAGGATTGTTTTAAAGGAAAGCTTCGTAGTGATTTGATTAGGGTTGATCCACCTCAAGGATCACCATGGAGTAGGAGCGCCATCTCCGAACCACGTAAAAGAATTGTGTTAGCGTGTTTTTCATTTGTGTTATTATTTTTGTTGTGCTTCCGCTAATATTTTTTTACAGAAGAAAAACAAGCTATTCACCCCCCTCTAGCTTCAAACTGATCCCCAACAATTGGTATCAGAGTCCGGATCGCATCGGAAGATCTAACAATCAACCGGAGAAAGAATGACTTTTCAAGAGGGGTATAGCACGGCGAGGCCTCCGTTCTTCGATGACAACGACTTCGGATATTGGAAAGGTAGGATGGAGTATTACTTAATAAATGATATTGAGAATTGGTTTAGTGTTGTAGATGGTTTCAAGAAGCTAGTGGAAGAACATGGAGCGCCCATACCGACAAAGGATTGGATGAGAAACATGGCCAAGAAGGCTCAAGCCAATGTCAAGGCTGTTGGAATGTATACTGAAAGCCTAGATCTTTTTGTATAAACATTTTATTTTGGAATAAGAATCACATGATCATTGTTTGCACTTTATATATTTATTATATGTGTGTGTGCATATTGTCTAATATTTTACATTGTAGATAACATGGTGCTTGGTGTGGCACAGAAGATCATGTTATTAGTCCCTTGTAAAATATAAGTAGAGGCTCACAACCAAGATGGTTTTGGACAAACCATTGGCATGGTTGTAGTGTAGCTTGGTATTGTTTTGTCTTGAACATAGAGTTACACTAGTACACTTAGGTGTATTGAGCAGGACCGACATAGAGGTGATTCAATTAATTGCTGACTACATAATTGAATCGGACCTCGGATATTATGTTGTACATGCTCTTAATCCCGCTATAATAACGGGCACATGTACTTTGTATTTATTTCTTTGATTTACCAGAGGGTGAGATTTAGATGGATTAAATCAATATGCTCAGTAAGTTGGGAAATGATATTATTTACATGGTGTGTCGTTGATTATAGGAGGAAACCGTGTCCTATATACTAGATTGATGATGTCCCCTTGAGGAGCTCATAAGGTTCATCATGTAAACCCAGCTGGTTGACTTAGTCAACATGATGATAAGGTTGAGTGGTACTACTCGAGGAGTTAGATGTTAATTAATTGATGGTCAGTAAATCAATTAATTGACGGACATTCGATATCTTAAACACGGGGAGATGAATGTACAAATAATATATGGAGCCCATATTAATTTATGGGGGTTGGTGAGGTAGTTCAATGATGATCCTCTAGTGGAATGGAACATCATTGATGGATCAAGTTTGTGTGGTTCTGATCCATCGGGTGGCCAAGATCCAACTCCTCCTTATGGTCCCTATTGTAGCCTAATGTAATCCTCGTGAAGTCTAGATCCAAGGATGTAAAATAAAAACCCTAGAACCAACGGTTGAGATTAAATCCCTAGATCCGATGGTTAGGATGAAACCCTAGAATCGACGGTTGGGATTAAATCCCTAGATCCGATGGTTGGGATAAAACCCTAGATCCGATGGTTGGGATGAAATCCTAGATTCGATGGTTGGGATGAAATTCTAGATTCGAAGGTTGGGATGAAATCCTAGATCTGACGGTTGGGATGAAACCCTAGATCCAACGGTTGGGATAAAACCCTAGATCCGACGGTGGAGATTAAATCCCTAGATCCGACGGTGGAGATTAAAGGAGGCTTAAGCCCAATTCTATAAATAGAGGGCTTAGGTTGGGCGGCAAGGGAATTGGTTCAATTGGAGTTAGGGTTTTAGGTTGGGCGGCTAGGGTTTGGAAGCTAAGGCTTGGGCGACAATATTGTGACAAGAATCGGCACCCATCTTCTTCCATCAAGACTTGGCCGGCGCCCATCCTCTTGGTCCCTCTCTTATTCCTTGGCCGGCGGCAACCTCTCTTCAAGGTTGGCCGGCGTTCACTCCTTCATACTCTCCAAGGTGGCCAGCGGTTCTCCTTGCATTGGTGGCCGGCGCTTCATCCATTCGTTCCTTGGCCGACGGTTGCATCAAACTCCCTTACTTGGTGGTCGGTTCTAGAAAGGAAAGGTTTTGTTGGTTCTTCTCTTTGTTCACAGCTGACAAGGAAGGGAAGAACGCGATCTAGAAGGCTTCTACTCGTGGAGGATCTTCGCTTACACGTCGTCCACGAGAAGGATAGGACATACGGTAGAAGATCATAAGGTATAAAAGTTTTACAACTTTATATTCTGATATTAGCATGTTCTTTTATGTGTTGATTATACAAGTGTGCATTAGTATATATTTTGTATAATCATGGACCCAGAAGACAAACACAAAAACCGACGATCCGTCCGTGGTCTCTTCCTCGGCTAACCAACTAGAAGAGTTGTGTTGCTTGAACAACTAGTTTGTTCAAGCGATCACTCAAGTTGTTAGCACGACGACGAATTGGTTGTACTAAGGAAACTCATCCATCCAGATTAATTCTTTCATTAGTGAAAATTTTAATCTGAGGACATGGGAGCCAATGAGCCTCCAAAGCAACTCCCTACAAAGGCAACAACCACACTTCAATGTGGTTTGTCAAAAGAGCAATTAAGCAAGGTGGGACCTTTTGAATCGGCAAAGGAGCTTTGAGAGAAGTTGATCGAGCTCAATGAAGGATCCAAAGAAACAAGAAGGGCCAAGAGAGATCTTCTAATTGGCCAACTTCAAAGCTTCTCAATGAAGACCAATGAGACCGTGAGCCAAATGCACGGTGGCTTCAAAGAAGTAGTCAATGGACTACATGCTATAGGTGAGAAGGTCAACAACTGAGACCTTGTAAGGTATGTGCTACAAGCTTTCCCTAGAACAACCTTATGGGCCTCAATGGTAGATGCCTATAAGGTATCTAGGGATCTTTCATTGGTTAATTTAGATGAGCTATTTTGTGAATTTCAATTACATGAACAAGCTAACACTTCATTCAAAGAGAAGGGTATAGCTCTTTTTGTAGGAAAGAATGACAAAAAGAAGAAGGAGAAGAAAGAAGTGTCCTCTTCATCCGAATCCGAGGAAGACTCATCAAGTAGTGAAGATGAGTTATCGGCAAGCGAGGTGGCACATTACGTCAAGAAGTTTTGTGGGAAGTCAAGGAAACTCACCAAGAAAGATGTGGAAAGGATGTTCCAATCCTCAAGAGGTAAGTCTTCAAATAGTTCAAATTCTACCTCTAACGTGACTTGTTTTGGTTGCAACAAGAAAGGGCATATAAAGCCAAATTGCTCGGAACTAAGGAAGAAGGAGGAGAAGGAAAAGAAAAAGAAAGAAAAGAAGGAGAAGAAGAAGAAGGAGGCAATGGTGGCTCAAACATGGGACACCCTAAGCATGGAGGATTCTTCCGACGATAAAGAAGTATGTCATGCCACCCGGAATCTAGCCCTCATGGCATTTGAGGAAGAAGCTGGGAGCTCAAGCGAGGAGTCCTCTTCCTCTTCAAGTGACGAATCATCATCAAGTGATGATGATGAGGTAAACAACTCACCTAAGGTAGATTTACTTTACAAGACTATCGCATGTCTTCAAAATGCTTTGAATAGATTGAAAACTAGGATTAAAGATTTAAAAATAGAGGTTTACTTTTCCTGGAGCCTAGGGACTATCGCAAAGGATGAACAAGTCGCGGACTCGGAGGGATCCTGGAGGCGCAAGGCTTAAGGAAGAGCTAGAAGGTTGAGTCTAGGTCTAAGGGGTAAAATCAAGTATGAATTACTCATATTTGATGAGTATCAGTCGACTGATATGATGTATCAGTCGACTAGTCAGGTGCTCGACTGAGTCAGGATGAAACCTTAACCATCAATCGACTGCTTTGGTCATGGCAGTCGGATCGATATTGATCGATCGACGCCAGCGGTCGATCGGTGATCAAGTTAAATATGAGCACGAGTGGAGTCACACTCAACCGCGCCCGTGATCATTCGGTGATCACTCCATCGATCGTGATGGATGGATCGATCGGTGAGTATGCGTTGGAGGAAAGCGACTTTGAATCTCACAAATCCGAGTGTTCGAAGTCGTTAATTGCGTCGACAATGATCGATGTTGTGCATCGATCGATCGTCTCACGGAAAATCAGCCTTCTCTCTATAAAAAGAGGGCTGATGGAGGTTTTTGGGGTCAATGCTCATTCTCTGATTATTCTCTCAAGTCTCCACGAGTTTTCAAGCTTTCTCGTGTTTTTAAATCTTCTCCTCCTCTCTCTAAGCACAAGTTTCAATATTTGTAAGAAGAGGAGGATTGTTGAAAAGGAAAGCTTCATAGTGATTTGATTAGGGTTGATCCACCTCAAGGATCACCGTGGAGTAGGAGCGTCATCTCCGAACCACGTAAAAGAATTGTGTTAGTGTGTTTTTCATTTGTGTTATTATTTTTGTTGTGATTCCTCTAATATTTTTGTAGAGAAGAAAAACAAGATATTCACCCCCCCCCTCTAGCTTCAAACCGATCCCCAACAGAAGGGTGAACAGTCGACTGTCATTTAAATTCCATCTTCGAGGAGAGTCAAACTTCATCCCCTTATCTTAGGGTGAGGTGGCCTTTGGTGATAGAACTTGAGCTCAACGTCTAGAGGGTTGGAAACCTATAAAAGAAGGGGGGTTTCCCCTTTAGGTCATCATTCAAGCTCTCCAAAAGCCTCCGCGACGCCACTGCTCTACAATGATCATACGACGTCGAAGCGCTGCCGAAACGCCGACGACACAAGCTCCACCTCCAATCTTCGAGTCATCGGTATCAGATCACCTTAATCTTATTGTCTAAATTATTGTAATTGTCTTCCTTTTCGAGGTTTTTATCTTAACGAGGAGAGAGGGATTGTCTCTCTTCCTCAAGCTTTTCATATTTTGTACTCGTCATCTCCTACCTCTAACGAGGAGGAGAGTTTTAGTGATTTTCCCTCCGTACGTGGTCTAGGACCGCTAGGGCTTTGGATTAGCAGCCGGTAGGCTGTGAACCAAGTAAAAAACAATTTGTGTCAATTTACTTTCCACTGCATTTCTAATCTATGGTTTGTTTTATATCGAACAAAATGAAAGTTTGTCGTGCACTATTCACTCCCCCCTCTAGCTCTTTCTCCGATCCAACAATTGGTATCAGAGCTGGGGGGCTATGATCTTGTGCAACCACTGATCTAGCACTTGGTTTTGATTTTTGTTTCATATTTTAATTCCTTTTTCACAAAGTGTCTTTCGATTCATAAATTTTTGGCTCGCTTAACTTCTTTCTCCCGCACTACTAATCCAAGACGAAAGTCTTGGCACTCTTGTGTTGTTTTTGTCGTTGCGAGGTTTTCTTTTCTCTCTAAATGGCCCATATCGAAGGGTTCAGCACCGTCCAAACTCCATTTTACAACAGAGATGACTTTGGTTACTGGAAGGGTCGGATGGAGTGCTTTTAAAAGCCCAAATAGAGATGTAGATCATAATCCAAACTAGGTCAACACTTCCTACTAATGAAGATGGTGAATCATTGGATTACGATCAATGGACAAATGCCATGAAGCGGCAAGTGGAAGCCGACGCAAAGGCTACACAAATTCTACAGTATGGGTTGTCCAAAGAGGAGCTTAACCGCATCAGCCCGTTCATCAGTGTGAAGGACCTATGGAATAAGCTCATAGAGCTACATGAAGGAACCAACGATGCAAAGGTATGTAAAAGAGACCTCTTGTTCAATAAATTATATAACCTTAAGATACAGGAACACGAGACGGCAACCCAACTACATGCCCGCATACAAGACATCATCAATATTCTTCACTCCATCGGACAGAATGTCGAAAATCGGAACCTTATAAGGTATGCTCTCAATGCTTTTCCTAGGACTACCTTGTGGGCATCCATGGTCAATGCCTACAAGATTTCTAAGGACCTTTCCAAGATTAGATTTGACGAATTATTTTTTGAATTCGAGCTACATGAACAGTCTAATTTGACTCTCGAGAAAGGTATTGCCTTATTTGCAGGACCAAAGAATAAGCCCACAAGTAAACCATCCCCGAAGGAAGAAGACGAGTACGAGTCTGAGGTAGACACCGAGATGGAAACCGAACTAGTAAATCTAGTTCAGAAGATGATCAAAAGGTGAAGATGACCAGTCAACCAATCTAAAGAAGGTAAGGCTAAAGTGAATTCTAATTTTAGATGCTATGAATGTAACAGGTTCAGACACATCAAGTCGGAATGTCCAAAACTCAAGAACAAAGCACCTAAGTTCAAAAAAGCACTCAACGCCACATGGGAAGAATCATCGGAGGAGGAAGACGACAACCTTGTCTTCATGGCCAAATCGACTGAACCCAAGCAAGAGTCTGAACCTGAGGAAGAGTCTGATTCCAGATATGATGACAAATCACTATTAAAGACAAGCCACGAATCCGCATCCGGTTCAAAAGGTTCACTTAATGTAAGTCAGTCCTTAATTATTACATTGTATAATCAATCAAATTCTTAACTAAAAAATTAGCTAAGTCCGAGCCCAAGGTTAAGACTTTAGTTGAGGAAGTCATACTCCTTAAACACGAAGTCTCCCTAACCTCTTCGACTAGTCAAGTTCAAGAGAAAGACTCAACTCGAGTTGAAAAACTCGAAGTTGAGAACTCACTTTTGAAAGGACAAGTCGAAGATCATAGGCATACGTTGAAAAGGTTTACTTTGGGTTCCAAGGGACTTGACCTTTTACTTGGATCGCAAAGGGTCGTGTACAACAAGGCCAGACTTGGATTTAGACCAAATACGACTAACAAGTCATATATGTCGATTGTAAATCGTAATAAAAAACAAATCCAAGCATGGGTCCCTAAGACCACTTTGATTTCTCAATTAGGATCTAATAAATACTGGGTACCCAAGGACCAAATCCACTACGTTGAAAGACGGAATCATTTCATTTGTCAAGGGGAAGCTAGTACAAAATTTGTTTGTGCTATTCCTTGAAATTAGACTTTGCATGCTTAGGTATTTTGTTTTAATTTTTAGAACGGTTAGATAGGATCTTTAACTAGTCAATTCTTGATAACATAGTACTAGGACACGGCGAGATGATAGTGTGTTAGGGAAACAAAGTTCTGTGTGTCCAAGTTAGATAAGATGTATCTAGCTTGGTGCACTCGACTGAGTTGAACTAGCTGAAGCTACCTCGTCGTATCCTTAACTAGTTAGACGAGGAAGTAATCTTAAGTGACTCAAGTAATCAATTTCTTGAATTTTGCTTTGCCAAAGGAAGTGGTCATTGTTCCGATCAAAGAAGGCCTCTGTGCCTCGCCACGACCTAGAAGCCAACTTCTCGAAAAGGTTACTTGACGAGCGAAGGGTTAAATCCGAATCTAACCCAAGGTTGATTAGTTTTCAAGTCACTAAATCTAAACAAGTAAAATTGAAGTCATCTCACAAAAACACATAAGGTTAACATATTTAATCATATAGAAAGGGTAAGATGACTATTAGACTAAAATAATCAATCAACTTTAAAATTTTAATGTCCGATCCAACTACTATATGTTTAAAATCAGTGGATGTTGGACAGTGGGTGCTCCTGACACATGACCAGGGACCAACTGAAATTTTCGAAGCTCATATTCAAAAGTCAAGGATCGGTAGCTTTCGGAAACAATGGCAAGCTCAAAATCATCGGATCAGGTGATATTGAGCTAAACTCTGATTTAACAATTCAAAATGTTTTATTAGTCGAAAATTTTGAGTATAATTTACATAATGTAAGTCAATTGTGTGACAACTACTATAAGGTTATATTCCTAGAAAATGAATGCTTAATTAAAACCAATGAAACCTATAAAACAATACTTAAAGGAACTAGGAATAGCAACATCTACACAATTAACTTACCCAATTCCTCAACCAAGTGTCTTATGACACAGTAAGAGGAATTTTAGTTGTGGCACCGATGACTCGGTCACTCGCACCCAAGACTCATTCACAAGATGAGTCAGAGTGGCTTAGTCAAAGGATTGCCTAACCTTAATAACTTGGACAATAAAATCTTTAATGCTTGTCAACAAGGTAAACAACCTAGGGCACAACATCAACTAACTAACCAAGAACAAACCAAAAGTGTGCTTGAGCTCCTACATTTGGATCTATTCGATTCTAATGGAGCCAAGTCACTAAATGCTAGTCAATTTTGCTTAGTCATAATTGATGACTATTCTAGGTTTACCTGTGTTAGGTTCCTTAAACACAAAAGTGATACCTTAGACCAACTCACCAACTTGTGTAAGCTAATCGAAAACCAAAAGAACCTTAAGATTAAAAGACTTAGAAGCGATAATGGTTGTGAATTTGAAAATCATAGGTTCACTGACTTCTGTAACCTAAACGGATACCACCATGAATTCTCCTATCTCAGAACCCCACAATAAAATGGTCTATTCAAGCGGAAAAATAGAACCCTACAAGAAGCCGCTAGAACCATGTTAAACGAGTACAAACTACCCGATAGGCTTTGGGTAAAAGCCATTAGTATGGCTTGTTATGTCCAAAATAGAATCCTATTGGTCAAGAGGCACCTTAATTTAGGGATGTATACTAAAAAGTCTATCTTTTGTATGAACATCTTTATTTTGAAATAAGAATCACATGATCATTGTTTGCATTTTTATGGTTATGCAATATTGTCTAATATATTACATTGTAGATAACATGGTGTGTGGTGTCACATGGGAGATCATGTTATCGGCTCCTTGTAAAGTATAAGTAAAGGCTCACAACCGAGATGGCTTTAGACAAACCATCAGAATGGTTGTAGTGTAATTTGGTATTGGTTTGTCTTGACCATAGAATCATACTAGTGCACTTTGTGTGTATTGAGCAAGACCAACTTAGAGGTGATTCGATTTATTGCTGACTACATAATCGAATTGGACCTCAGATATTATTTAGTACATGCTCTTAATCCCGATATAATAACGGACACATATACTTAGTATTCATCTCTTTTATTTACCAATGGGTGAGATTTATAGATTAAATCGATAGGCTCGGTAAGTTGGGAGATTATATTATTTATATGGTGTGCCATTGATTATAGGAGGAAACCATGTCCTATATATTAGGATGATGATGTCCCCTTGAGGAGCTCATAAGGTTCATCATGTAAACCCTGCAGGTGGACTTGGTCCGGCATGATGAAAAGGTTGAGTGGTACTACTCAAGAAGTTAGATGTTGATTAATTAATGGTCAGTAAATTAATTAATCGACGAACATTCGAGATCTTAAACACGGGAGGAAAATGTACAAATAATATATGGAGCTCATATTATCATATGGGGGTTGGTGAGGTAGATCAATGATGATCCTTTAGTGGATTGGATCATCATTAGTGGATCGGACTTTATGTGGGCATGATCCATGGGTACCCAAGATCCAACTCCTCCTCATGGTCCCTATTGTAGCCTATTAACACTTCATGAAGCTTAGATCCAATGGATAGAAACAAAACTCTAGATCTAAAGGTAGAGATTAAATCTCTAAGATCCAACGGTTGAGATTAAATCTCTAGATCCGACGGTTGATATTAAATCCCTAGACCAAATGGTGGAGATTAAACCAAGGCATATCCCTAACTCTATAAAAGGGTGGACTAGGGGTGGGCGCCAAGATGATGGAGAGGAAAGGGGGTTAGGGTTTGGGCGGCAAGAGTAAAGGAGGTTAGAGTTTTGGGTGGCCACAATTAAGGAAAGTTTTTTTTTCTTCTTCTTCCTTTGGTGGCCGAAACCCTTCCTCCTTCCCTCCTTGGTTTGGTCGGCGCCCAAGATTCTCCCCTTGCTCTATGGCTTATGATGGATGAGTTTAGGGTTTCTTCCCATGGGCGGCAACCAATCCTAGTTGGGATTGGAATAGGAGTGGGGCTAGGGTTAGGGTTTGGGTGTTGGTGTTGGGCGGCAACAAGGGGAGGAGAGATCCTTTCTTCTTCTTCCTAAGGTTGGCCGACCCCTCTTCCTTCTTCCCTCTACCTTGACCAAAGCTCAATCTATTCTTCTCCCCTTCATCCTTGGCCAGAAATTATGAGAGCTTAGTTTAGGGTTTGGGCGGCAACAAGGAGAAGGAGTGTTTTCCTTTCTCTTCTCCAAGTGTTGGCCGGCGCCCATGTCCTTGTTGTTTCTCCATTGGTTGGTTTCCATACTCCATGTTCTCTTCCTTGGCCAGCGACAACATCGAGTTTATTGACTTGGTGACCGATTCTAGATAGGAAGATGAGTTTTGTTTAAGGATCTTCCTTTGTTCAGAGTGAACAAGGAAAGGAAGATTGGTGATCTAGGAGGCTTCAACTTTTGGTAGATCGTCGCCCACACGACGTCCGAAAGGAGGAAGGACATACAATAGAAGATCAAGAGGTATAACAAGAGGTATAATCTTGTTTATTTTGATTAGTGTTCTTTTGTATTATGTTTATAATTGTTTTTCAATTATATGCATGTTTTGTGTGGATGGTTACTTGCTTGTATTTGTTTTTCAACTATGAGCATGATATAACTCTATGTATGTGGCTAATATAACTTGGACCCCGAACATAAACACAAAAACCAGCGATCTGGACATCGTCTATTCTGCGGCTACTCGTAGAATAGAGGATGGTCACTTGAATGAGTTTGTTCAAGTGACCTCTCTAAACGAATAGCACGACGATGACTTGGTTGTTTGGGAAATCCATTTTGTCTAGGATTAAATTTTTTAATCCTGGGACATCGAAGGGATCGCCATGATCAAGCAACCGAGGTGAAGTGGGAAGCGAAGTTTCCCCTCACAAACTCGATAAGAAAAACCATTAAATTGGTATGAGAGCTTCCGGGGCAAAACCCTTCACTTAAGACCTCATATGAAATCTATCATGGCGAAGTGCCTAACATTAAATACTTTAGGTTATTTGGATGTAAGGTACATATCCTAAACACTAAGGACTACCTTGGAAAGTTCACCTCCAAAACAACCACTGGAATCTTCCTAGGATACTCAACCACAAGTAGAGCCTATAGGATCTACAACAATCAAACCCTTAAAATCGAGGAAACCATTAATGTAGTGTTCGATGAAGGACATGAACCCACAAAACCCATAGTAAAACCAACTGACGAACCAATTCATACCAGACTTGACTCTGACCATGAAATCGAGTCTAGTATTAATCCTAACCCGAGTCAATATAGGATTCAATCAAGTAATCCTATCGACCAAGTGATAGGTGATCCTAACCTAGGGGTTCGAACTATAGCGTCATATCAAAACATTAGTCAAATCTCATTGATTTCGAAAATCGAACCCAAGTCAAGTGAACAAGCTCTTCTTGATCCCGATTGGATTATTGCAATGCAAAAAGAGCTAGCTCAATTTACTAGGAATGAAGTTTGGGAATTAGTACCACCACCTAAAGATAAATCAATTATTGGAACAAAGTGGGTATTCCAAAACAAACTTGATGACAAATGTGAAGTAGTTAGAAACAAAGAGAGATTGGTCATGAAAGGATTTAGTCAAGTAGAAGGGTTAGATTATGATGAGACCTATGCTCCCATAGATAGATTAGAATCCATCCGAATGTTGTTGGCATACGTTGCATATTGAGGATTTAAACTATTTCAAATGGATGTCAAGTCAGCATTCTTGAATGGACTTATTAAGGGAGAAGTGTACGTTAGTCAACCCCCAGGATTCGAAAGCTTAGATAAACCAAACCATGTGTTTAAACTCAAGAAAGCCTTTTATAGACTAAAATAAGCTCCTAGAGCTTGGTATGAAAGGCTCTCAATTTATCTCAAGTCTAAAGGGTTTAGCCAAGGTTTAGTCGACCCAACCCTCTTTGTAAAATCTGTAGGTAAGAAATATTTATCACCCAAATATATGTAGAAGATATAATATTTGGAACAACCAACTCAATCCTACTGAACGAGCTCATTTCACTAATGGAAAGTGAATTTGAAATGAACTTAGTAGGAGAATTAACATTTTTTCTAGGTTTATAAATTAAACAAACTAAAGAAGGAATTTACCTACATCAACATAAATATGCTAAGGAGTAAATTAATAGATTTGGAATGTAAAATGCTAAAATAATTAATACACCCATGGCAACAAATGTTAATATAGGAGAAGACTTAGATGGAAAACCAATAGACTTAAAATACTATAGGAGCGCAATAGGTAGTATCCAATGTTGGGATGTATACTGAAAGCCTAGCTCTTTGGTATGAACATTTTATTTTGAAATAAGAATCACATGATCATTGTTTTCACTTTATATTTATATATGTGCATATTGTCTAATACTTTACATTGTAGATAACATGGTGCTTGGGTGTGGCACAGAAGATCATGTTATCAGTCCCTTGTAGAGTATAAGTAGAGGCTCACAACCAAGATAGTTTTGGACAAACCATTGGCATGGTTGTAGTGTAGCTTGGTATTGTTTTATCTTGAACATAGAGTTACACTAGTACACTTAGGTGTATTGAGCAGGACCGACATAGAGGTGATTCAATTTATTGCTGACTGCATAATTGAATTAGACCTCGGATATTATGTTGTACATGCTCTTAATCCCGATATAATAACGGGCACATGTACTTAATATTTATTTCTTTGATATATCAGAGGGTGAGATTTCTATGGATTAAATCAATATGCCCGGTAAGTTGGGAAATGATATTATTTACATGGTGTGCCGTTGATTATAGGAGGAAACCGTGTCCTATATATTAGGTTGATGATGTCCCCTTGAGGAGCTCATAAGGTTCATCATGTAAACCTCGCAGTTGACTTAGTCAACATGATGATAAGGTTGAGTGGTACTACTCGAGGAGTTAGATGTTAATTAATTGATGGTCAGTAAATCAATTAATTGACGGACATTCGATATCTTAAACACGGGGAGATGGATGTACAAATAATATATGGAGCCCATATTAATTTATGGGGGTTGGTGAGGTAATTCAATGATGATTTTCTAGTGGAATGGAACATCATTGATGGATCAAGTTTGTGTGGTTCCGATCCATCGGGTGGCCAAGACCCAACTCCTCCTCATGGTCCCTATTGTAGCCTATTAACACCTCATGAAGTCTAGATCAAATGAAGGAAAATAAATCTCTAGATCCGACGGTTGGGATTAAATCCCTAGAACGGACGGTTGAGATTAAATCTCTAAATCCGACGGTTGAGATTAAAACCCTAGAATCGATGGTGGAGATTAAATCTCTAGATCTGACGGTTAGGATTAAAACCCTAGAATTGACGGTTGAGATTAAATCTCTAGATCCGACGGTTGAGATTAAATCTCTAGATTCGACGGTTGAGATTAAATCTCTAGAACCAATGGAGGAGATTGAACCAAGGCCTAAACCTAACTCTATATATATGGGCTTAGGCTTGGGCGGCAATGGGGAGATGAAAAACCTAATTCAGACAAGGTGGCTTGGGTGGCAAGAAAGAAAAGGAGGTTAGGGTTAGGGTTTGGTTCATGGTGTTGGGCGGCAAGGCTTCTTCTTCTTCCCATTGATGGCCGACAACCTTTCCTCCCTTTTCCTCCTTGGTTTGGCCGGCGCCCAAGCTTTTCCCTTCCTTCTATGGCTTAGGTTGGATGGAATTAGGATGGCTTCCCTTGGGTGGCAGCCAAATCCTAGATGGGATAGGATTGGGGTTGGGCGGCTAGGGTTAGGGTTTTGGAATTAGGGTGGGCGGCAACAAGAAGATGAAGATCCATTTCTTCTTCCTTCTAAGTGTTGGCCGTCCACTATCCTTGTTCCCTCTACCTTGGCCAGAGCTAAACCTAATCTCCTTCCCTTCATCCTTGGCCGGAAATTAGGAAAGCTTTGTCTAGGGTTTGGGCGGCAACAAGGAAGAGGATTGTTTTCCTTTCCTTTCTCCAAGTGTTGGCCGGCGCCCATACCCTTGGTGTTTATCTTTTGGTTGGTTTCTATATTCCATTTTATCTTGCTTGGCCGGCAGCAACATCAAGTTTATTGACTTGGTGGCCGGTTCTAGAAAGGAAGATGAGTTTTTTTTTGGGATCTTCCTTTGTTCCTAGTGAACAAGGAAAGGAAGATTGGTGATCTAGGAGGCTTCAACTTTTGGTAGATCGTGTTGAATTGATTTGAAACGCTAGAAGGGGGGGGTGAATAGCGTTAGTGAAAACTTTTCTTTTTTGACAATTAAAACGAAGTACGCAGCGGAAAACAAAAGATAAACACAAGAAAGACACAAAGCTTTTTACTTGGTTCACAGCCGACCGACTGCTAATCCAAGGCCCTGCGATCCTTGATCGCTTCCGAAGGGCAATCACTAAAAGTCTCTTCCTCGTTGGAGGTAAGAGACAAGACGATTACAATGATTATAAGGCCGGTAACAACCTTACCGGTCCATATACAAATTAAGTACAGAAATATAATAATACCGATAATTAATTAGAAGATGATGCACAGTCGGAGTAGCGTTGTAGAGAGCACAAGCACTTGAGAGATTATTCAATTTGGGTTTGAGTCCTCCCCTCCTTTTATAGATTTGCACCTTGGAATTTGTCCCGATCCAGATCCAAAACTCGTTGGATCTTATCTTGAGGTGGCAGCTTATCTTATCTTGAGGTGGCGGCTTATCTTATCTTGAGGTGGTGGCTTATCTTATCCTGAGGTGGCGACATCAATCTCTATCTCTTTGACCGTGTGCACTGGGATGATTCGTCTATATCAGTCGACTCATCCTCTTAGCGATCGCCTTGATTGATCACGACATCTCTCGATTGACTTGAGAATTCCTGCAATACAAGATTAGCACAATATATACATAATGCCATGCGATGTAGCGATCCTTTATTTGATCCGTCTTTGGATCGACGCCTAGGATTGTCCTCTAACCGAGGATGCGTCCTTACCACCGCTCCACACACGGAGCTTACCTTTGGTCCTCTTGACCTGTCGCTTAGCTTTCGGTCACCACCGAGGTTCCTCGACTCCCCGAGGTTCTCCTGGTGTCGTCTGACCACCACGATTTCTCAACTTGAGATTCTCCGGATGTCGCTCGACCTTTGGCTTAGCTTAAACACTTCCTGCACACTTAGCATATCACATGAGATAACAAAATAGGTTAACATTGAATCTTTGCCATCATCAAAA
Source organism: Wurfbainia villosa (assembly GCA_025175895.1). Classification (NCBI taxonomy): domain Eukaryota; kingdom Viridiplantae; phylum Streptophyta; class Magnoliopsida; order Zingiberales; family Zingiberaceae; genus Wurfbainia; species Wurfbainia villosa. Next base: position 87,813,844 of record CM045997.1, read on the forward strand.
TCAAGGTTCGATTTTCTAGTGCCCCTGCACCAACAATCTCCCCCTTTTTGATCTATGGAAAACCAATTCAAAGATAAGAGAAAATAAGCAGTAAACATTGAACAATCATTTTTCAAAACATCCCCCTTAAGGGTACCTCTCCCTTAACCCTGGGTGATTTTTGAAAAACAATTACTTTTTGGGAAAGAAAAAGTAAGTAACCTCTTAACTTTATTCTCTCTCCCCCTTTGACATATATCAAAAATAACTTTATATTGGGTACATTGCCAAGAAATAGAATTTTTAAACATGCTAATCACGTTGATTTAATATGTTCAACTTCCTTTAATACTTAGGAGTTTAGGTTTCTAGATCCTGCACCAACAATGTATATCCTAGGTTAGAATGTGACCCCCTAACCTTTAACATTGTTATAAAATTTTGAGAAAGAAAAAAAACATTTTAAAGGCTCATGTCTATTGGTTTTTATGCCAAACTAGAGGTAGCTAGATACTAAGTTTGTCCAACTTAAGTCTTCTCTCCCCCTTGGCATATTATCAAAAGAAGGATTTAAATTTAGAAAATATTGGTGATTTTTTTTTAAAAAAATATTTTTTAACAACTTCTATGATGATTATCCAATTAGAACCTCCCCCTTAACCTAACATCCTTGTTAGCCACAAGGAAGGCTTATCTAGAGGGTCTCCCCTTTTGTCTGACAAACTCTTAGGGCATCCTTGTTGGCCATAAGGAAGGCTCACTTAAGTGTCCAAAGGGTCTAGGTATCTAAAGTTGAACTAAAGATTTAGATTTTTAGTATTGCTCAACTAACCATCATTTTAAGAAGCATAGTTGTTTTGAAAACTACATATAACTACACACAATAATCATGGCAACCAATAAGAATAGTTTTAAGAATCTATTTATGTGTATATAAAATTTGAAATCATTTTCAAAATCATTTTTAATTTGTTGTCCTTACCATCTCACTCATTCTATATGATCAACCAAGTTATCCTTATAGGTATTGTGAGATGAATTTAATTTAATGCCTTAGAAATTAATTAATCTTGGGTTAGATTCAGATTTAACCTTTAGTTAGTTAAGTGAACATTTCAAAAGAGGGCTTCCAGGTCGTGGCGAGGCATAGGGGCCTTCTTTGATTAGAACAACGACCACTTCCTTAGACAAAGCCAACTTAGGAAATTACACACTTAATTCACTTAGGGTTACGTCCTGGTCTAACAAGTTTAGGATGTGGTGAGGTAGCTTCAGTTAGTTCCACTTAGTTAAATGCACCAAGCTAGATACTCCTTATCCAACTCGGATACACTTGACTTCGTTTCCTTAACGTACTATCATCTCACCGCGTCCTGATACTATGTTGTCAAGATTAATTAATTATTTCCTATCTAACCATTCTATGAGAGTTAACTAGTATGTATGACATGACAAAATAAGCATGATAATGATATGTATGCATGAGCAAGCTACATTCAATCAATTTAAAGAAATGGTTATTTTCTTGGGTGGACTTTTATTTGTTCCATAGTTATAAGATACTTTATTATAATTAGGTTTACAAATTTTAGTGTCTTGAGTTTTGGTTAGCTTAGACTTGTAACCCAAGTCTACATATTTATTAGTTGAATTTTTAAAAGTTGAAGGTTTAATTGCTAGATTATTAATTTGTGTATAATCAAATGGTACTCTATTATAATTAATTTTATTGGTTTGATTAACTAATCTTGAATTTTTAATTAAGTTAGATTGTAAATTATTTAAAATAGGATTATTAGAATTTTTCAAAATAATATTATTAGACTTTTTCAAGATAAGATTATTAGACTTTTTAAAAGTAGAATTATTGTTAGAATTATTTAAGATAAGATTGTTAGAGTTTTTAAAAGTAGAATTATTATTAGAATTATTGCTAGAGTTTTTAAAGGTAGATTTATTAGAATTATTTAAGATAAGATTGTTAGAGTTTTTAAAGGGAGAATTATTATTAGAATTATTTAAGATAAGATTATTAGAGTTTTTAAAGGTAGAATTATTATTATAATTATTTATATTATCTTTGGAATTTTTTAAAGTTAATTTCGAATTTTTTATGGTTGAATTTTTCAAAATAGAATTTTTTTAATTCGGAATTATCTAGATTAATCAGATATAGGATTTGATGATTCTGTCTTATGGTTTGATTATTCTGATCAAGGTTTTGATTATTCTGATTAACTCCTAGGTTGGTTTTATCCTTAACTTGATCTAGATCTATGTTAATTAAACTATAAAATTTGATTAATCTCTTGGTTAATTTTATCAAATGTAAGATTAATTTGATCATTTTCTTCCATGATATTGTTATTATTATTATTTAAACTAATTAAATCTGAATTAATTAATTTTTTATTAGTTGAATTATTAATTGTATTATTTAATTGACAACAATTACACAATTTATCTAAATTATCAACTATTCTAAAACTCAACTTTTTAAAATTATTAATTTTACTAACCTTTTTCTCTAGACATCGATTCTTGTAGTGACCGAATCTTCCGCACCCGAAGCACTTGATGTACTCCTTGTTCTTCCGTACTCCTGGCAATGGTGTCTCCTTTGCCGCCGGTTGTGTCGGTCGAGTCTTACGAGTAGGACACTTATTTTTATAGTGTCCTCTCTCCCTGCACTTGAAACAAATAATATGGAATTTAAAATTTAAATTGACATTGTTACCTTTAGGCATTGAGCGATACTCTTCCATGGTTAGCTCGGTCAACGATCTTCTAATACTCGCAAAAAAAACACAAACCAAAAAGTCCCAAGACTTGGTCTTGGATTAGTAGTGCAGGAGATAATTAAAAATAAAAAATAAAAATAAAGAAAAGAAAATGCTTGATCGGTGGTTGCACCGAATCTGAGCGCCCCCGCTCTGATACCAATTATTGGATTGATTTGAAACGCTAGAGGGGGGTGAATAGCGTTAGTGAAAACTTTTCTTTTTTGACAATTAAAACCAAGTACGCAGCAGAAAACAAAAGATAAACACAAGAAAGACACAAAGCTTTTTACTTGGTTCACAGCCCACCGACTGCTAATCCAATGCCCTGCGATCCTTGATCGCTTCCGAAGGGCAATCACTAAAAGTCTCTTCCTCGTTGCAGGTAAGAGACAAGACGATTACAATGATTATAAGGCCAGTAACAACCTTATCGGTCCTTATACAAATTAAGTATAGAAATATAATAATACCGACAATTAATTAGAAGAAGATGCACGGTCGGAGTAGCGTTGTAGAGAGCACGAGCACTTGAGAGATTATTCAATTTGGGTTTGAGTCCTCCCCTCCTTTTATAGATTTGCACCTTGGAATTTGTCCCGATCCAGATCCAAAACTCATTGGATCTTATCTTGAGGTGGCAGCTTATCTTATCTTGAGGTGGCGGCTTATCTTATCTTGAGGTGGTGTCTTATCTTATCCTGAGGTGGCGACATCAATCTCTATCTCTTTGACCGTGTGCACTGGGATGATTCTTCTATATCGATCGGTGATCCTCTCGTGATCGACGCCTTGATCGGCTACGACATCTCGGTTGACTCTCGCACTTGAGAATTCCTGCAATACAAGATTAGCACAATAGATGCATAATGCCATGCAGTGTGACAGTCCTTTGACTGTCTGATCTCGACTTCGGCATTCCTCCGGAAGCCTTAGTTGGATCGACGCTTAGGATTGTCCTCTAACCGAGGATGCGTCCTTACCACCGCTCCAAACACGGAGCTTACCTTTGGTCCTCTTGACCTGTCGCTTAGCTTTCGGTCACCACCGAGGTTCCTCGACTCCCTGAGGTTCTCCTGGTGTCGTCTGACCACCACGGTTTCTCAACTTGAGATTCTTCGGATGTCGCTCGACCTTTGGCTTAGCTTAAACACTTCCTGCACACTTAGCATATCACATGAGATAACAAAATAGGTTAACTTTGAATCTTTGCCATCATCAAAATCATGGTACGATTTTTTAGTGCCCCTGCACCAACTGATCGTCGCCCACACGACGTCCAAAAGGAGGGAGGACATACAATAGAAGATCAAGAGGTATAACAAGAGGTATAATCTTATTTATTTTGATTAATGTTCTTTTGTATTATGTTTATAATTGCTCTTCAATTATATGCATGTTTTGTGTGGATGCTTACTTTATGTATGTGTTGATTATACTAGTTTACATTTGTATGTATTTGTATAATCATGGACCCCGATAAGAAACACAAAAACCGGCGATCCGTCCGTCGTCTCTTCCGCGGCTAACCGACTAGAAGAGTTGATTGCTTGAACAATAAGTTTGTTCAAGCGATCGCTCGAGTCGTGGGCATGATGACGAATTGGTTGTGCTTAGGAAACTCATCCCATCCGGATTAGTTTTCATTAGTGAAAATTTTAATCTGGGGACATGTGAGCCAATGAGCCTCCGAGGATTAGCACATTGCCAACAATTGGTATCAGAGTCACGGTTTCCGATTTTGTGTGTTTTGGATTCGGTTACTTTCATGCACATATCATATATTGAGTATGCCGGATAATAGTAGGATGTGCGTAGGCTAACTTTTTGGTTGCAGGCATAAGATCCGACTATTATGGCTATATGTGTGTATGTGGTTGTTTGTGTGTGATTGTATGTATATTATTTGAATCCTCAGGGTTGACGAGGCTAGATCAGTATTTAATTTTTGTAATTAAATACGGCATTGTTTAGCCACTCTTTATTTTATTTTACTTTCGATCTAGATTTCATGTACACTCCCTCGTGGAGTATAGGATCGATGGATGTAAAATAAAATAGGTTTTATTCTCGGCTCGGATCTCCGGATGGCTCGTACATGACATAGGAGGAGCGGATGAGGTGACGACACGACGGAATGCATATTGGAGAACAATGCCATAATAGTTGGAAAAATTCTGTTTTTTCCATATTTATTGCTGATTTGTTTTATATGCATGTTGTGTGTGCTTGAAAATTCCTCATTTTCAATTTACTAAGTGGGAGAGGGATATTTTAATTAATTCCCGTGGCCTCCATTACAATTTGACGTGTGATGCAACAAACTTGCATGTCGGCTCTGAGTGCTTTCCTCCCTGCGGATGAGTTTGTTTGTGGATCACTAGGTCAAATAATGGTTATAGGAAATTATCTAGGAGCGTGTGTACTTCCACAGCGGTAAGGCACATAATCAGAAATAATTCCCTTAGTATCGTGTAATGGTGCACACTTAGATGCAAATATAAAGTATCCTCCCCATCGGAGTCACTGTTTTTATTTGTAGGGCCAAAGAGGAACCAACTATTAATTTTATTTGTCAAAAAGTAAGGTTGACAAGATAATAAAATTAATGGGTAAAACCTCCTCTTACAAATGTAGAATTCGTATACGTCCACACTGCATGGCATGCAATTTTCTCGGTGTTTTGAGGTGTTGGTTGATTTCGGAATTTTATTGTTTTGAGGAATCAATAATACTTGAAATCTAAAATAATGATCCATGTGATTCTTAGAATTTTCAAAATGACTTTCAGTCCACTTATTGTGATACTAAAGGAAATAAACTTACTGTACCCAAATAATGTTGATTAGAAAAGAATCCAGACATTGTCTTATCTACTAGGAAGTACGTGTATGCACTCTTCGAAGAGTATCCTCAAGCCATGGTTGCTTCAAAAGGTTTCTACTTCTAAGCCGAAAGGCAAGAAGAAGGAGAAACAAGGTGGAACAAATGTGGTGGGAGGATCTCAAGGAGGAGTGAAGAAGCCGAAAGGCAAGTACTTCACTTGCAAGCAGGATGGACATTGGAAGAAGGACTGTCCCAATCCAAAATAGAACAAAGGTATATCTTTTGGACTATTCATTGAAACATGATTAGCGGTGATATCTACCGGCACCTGGTGAGTTGATAAGGGAGCCACTAATCATGTCTGTAACAATTTGCAGGGGTTCCAGGAAACCCGATGACTAGCTAAAGGAGAGATTACCATTTACTTGGGCAATGCCATGATGGTGTTGGCTATTGCAGTGGGACAAGATTTATTTATCTCTTGAGAATAATAAAACTTTGGTTCTGGAAAACTCCCTTTATTTACCTTTATTTAGAAAGAATTTAGTTTCAGTTTCTAAATTATTATGGATAGATATTCTATTTCTTTTAATGAAAGAGTTGTTATAAAAGGAATAGGGAGAATATCTATTCATGTACATTGAAAGGAAATTTGAACCAAAACCTCCCACGATGCAAATTGAAGTTAATAACTCATCTTCTAATTCCAATAAGAGAAAAGAACTTTCGAAGATGAACCAAACATATCTTTGGCTTCTTAGGCTTGGTCACATTAACCTAAGCAGAATTCAAAGGTTGATAGCTGATGGACCTTTGGGTTCATTAGTGGAGGAGGATCTCCCAACCTACGAATCTTGCTTGGAGGGTAAGATGACCAAGAGGCCTTTTTAAGGCCAAGGGGTATAGAGCCAAAGATGTGTTAGAAATGGTTCATTCTGATTTGTGAGGTGTTGGAATGTATACTGAAAGCCTAGCTCTTTTTGTATGAACATTTTAATTTGAAATAAGAATCACATGATCATTATTTGCATTTTATATATTCATTATATATGTGTGCATATTGTCTAATATTTTACATTGTAGATAACATGGTGCTTGGTGTGGCACAGAAGATCATGTTATCAGTACCTTGTAAAATATAAGTAAAGGCTCACAACCAATATGGTTTTGGACAAACCATTGGCATGGTTGCAGTGTAGCTTGGGATTGTTTTATCTTGAACATAGAGTTACACTAGTACACTTAGGTGTATTGAGTAGGACCGACATAGAGGTGATTCAATTTAGTACTGACTACATAATTGAATCGGACCTCGGATATTATGTTGTACATGCTCTTAATCCCGATATAATAACGGGCACATGTACTTAGTGTTTATTTCTTTGATTTACCAGTGGGTGAGATTTAGATGGATTAAATCAATATGCCCGGTAAGTTGAGAAATAATATTATTTACATGGTGTGTCGTTGATTATAGGAGGAAACCGTGTCCTATATATTAGGTTGATGATGTCCCCTTGAGGAGCTCATAAGGTTCATCATGTAAACCCAGCTGGTTGACTTAGTCAACTTGATGATAAGGTTGAGTGGTACTACTCAAGGAATTAGATGTTAATTAATTGATGGTCAGTAAATCAATTAATTGACGGACATTCGATATCCTAAACACGGGGAGATTAATGTACAAATAATATATGGAGCCCATATTGATTTATGGGGGTTGGTGAGGTAGTTCAATGATGATCCTCTAGTGGAATGGAACATCATTGATGGATCAAGTTTGTGTGGTTCCGATCCATCGGGTGGCCAAGACCCAACTCCTCCTTATGGTCCCTATCGTAGCCTAATATAATCCTTGTGAAGTCTAGATACAAGAATGTAAAACAAAACCTAGAACCAACGGTTGGGATTAAATCCCTAGATCCGATGGTTGGATGAAACCCTAGAACCAACGGTTGGGATTAAATCCCTATATCCGATGGTTAGGATGAAACCCTAGAATCGATGGTTGGGATTAAATCCCTAGATCCAACGGTTGGGATGAAACCCTAGAACCGATGGTTGGGATGAAACCTTAGATCCGAAGGTTGGGATGAAATCCTAGATCCGATGGTTGGGATTAAACCCTAGATCCGACGGTTGGGATAAAACCCTAGATCCGACGGTGGAGATTAAATCCCTAGATCCGACGGTGGAGATTAAAGGAGGCTTAAGCCTAATTCTATAAATAAGGGGCTTAGGCTTGGGCAGAAAAAACAAGTTTTTAAGAATTGGGGTTAGGGTTTATGGGCGGCTAGGGTTTGGAGCAAAGTGGGCGGCAACCTCTTCCATCTTGTTGATTGCCGGCGCCCACTTCCATTGATAATTCCTTGGCCGGCGTCCATCCTAGAAGCCTCTCCCTTCTTCCTTGGCCGGCGGTTCTCCTCCCATTGGTGGCCGGTTCTCTTCCTCCTCCCTATTCTCCAAAATGGCCGGCGGCAACTCTTCTTGAAGTTGGCCGGCGCATCATCCATTGCTACTTGGCCGGCGGTTGCACCAAATTCCCTAATTTGGTGGCCGGTTCTAGATAGGAAAGGTATTTGCGAGTTCTTCTCTTTGTTCGCAGCGGACAAGGTATAGAAGAAAGCGATCTAGAAGGCTTCTACTCGTGGAGGATCTTCGTCCACACGTCGTCCACGAGAAGGATAGGACATACGGTAGAAGATCGTGAGGTATAGAGTTATTTTAACTTTATGTACAGATCTGAGCATGTTCTTATTTGTTTTGATTATGCATGTGTGTGTATGAATATATATTATATAATCATGGACCCCGAAGACAAACACAAAAATCGGCGATCCATCCGTCGTCTCTTCCGCGGCTAACCAACTAGAAGAGTTGTGTTGCTTGAACAACTAGTTTGTTCAAGCGACCACTCAAGTTGTTAGCACGACGACGATTAGGTTGTGCTAAGGAAGCTCATCCCATCCGGATTAATTCTTTCATTAGTGAAAATTTTAATCCGGGGACATGGGAGTCAATGAGCCTCCGATGCGGCCCACCTAACATGAGGTCCTATGGCTATCTAGGCAAGAGGTAATCTTGAATATTTCGTCTCTTTTGTAGATGATTATCCAAGATATGGATGACACTACGATCTGATCGTGGTGGTGACAACCTCTTGGGAGAGTTTGGGAACTACTTATCAGAGGTTGGGATTCAATCCCAATTGACTGCACCTGGCACACCCCAGCAGAACGGTGTAGCAGAGCGAAGGAATAGGACTTTTATGGAGATGGTTAGATCGATGATGAGTTATTCTGACTTTCTTTATAGTCCTAGAGATCAGAGGGTGATCGTTAACACGAATGCCAGATTTCTAGAGGAAGACTATGTGATGAGCCACAAGCCCAAGGGTAAAATTGTTCTGGAGGAGTTAAAAGGGAAGTCACTTCTTTAGTACCACCGGTACAAGAGGATATATCACATGTCACTGCACTACGTGTCACAAGGGATACGCAGATGATACCTCGTCGTAGTGGGAGGGTCGTTAGACAACCTTATTGATTCATGTTCTTGGATGAATCTTCTGATTTGGTCCCTAGCAAACATGAACCTGATCCCTAGACATACGATGAGGCAATCCAAGATATAGATACAGCATCTTGGCAAAGTGCAATGAATACTGAGATTGAATCCATGGATTCAAGTCAGGTCTGGGAGCTCTTATGCATAGCAGCTCATATGGATTATGAGGTGTGGCACATGGATGTCAAGACAACTTTCCTTAATAGAAGTCTTGAGGAAAACATCCAAATGAAGCGACCAGAGGGATTCATTGCTAAGGGCAAAGAGCATCTTGTATGTAAGCTTAATCGGTCCATTTATGGATTGAAGCAAGCTTCGAGGTCTTGGAACATCTGCTTTGAGGAGGTAAATCAGTCTTATGGATTTATTCAAAGTCTGGATGAGTCTTGTGTATACAAGAGATGTGATGGAAACGTAGTGGTATTTCTTGTACTATACGTAGATAATATTTTGGTAGTTGGCAACAATATCAGAGTGTTATCAGATGTAAGGGTATGGTTGTCCAAACAGTTTTGAAGGACTTGGGAGAAGTGGGTCACAACCTTGGGATCAAGGTTGTTGTGCTTATCCCAAGCTTCATACATAGACATGATTTTGGATCGTTTTAGTGTGCAGAACTCCAAGAAGGGTTTTCTACCTTTCAGGTATGGAGTTCCTTTATCTAAGGAGATGTGTCCTAGATCATCTGAGGTGATAAAGGAGCTGAAGGCGGTTCCTTATGCTTCAGCAGTAGGAAGCCTCATGTATGCTATGTACGAGACAAGATATCTGCTTTGCCGTGGGCATGGTTAGTAGATATCAGAGTAATCCAGGACAGGGACATTGGACTGCGGTAAAAGAATATATTGTAGTGCCTGAGAAGGACTAGGGATTATATGCAAGTTTACCGGGCAGACCAATTACTCCCTGTGGGTTGTATGGATTGCGATTTCCAATCAGATAGGGATAACATTAAGTCTACCTCGGGGTTTGTGTTTACTTTTGGTGGTGGAGCCATTGTATAGAGGAGTGTCCAGCAGAAATGCGTGGGGGACTCCACCATGGAAGCTGAGTATGTGGCAGCCTAAAAGGCGGCCAAAGAAGCTGTGTGGCTCATGAACTTTCTGATGGACTTGGATGTGATTCCTAGTTTGCCCAGAACTATTACAATTTATTGTGATAATAATGGTGCAGTTGCAAACTCGAAGGAACCACGAGCCCATAAGGCTAGTAAACACATAGAGTGCAAGTACCACCTGATACGAGAAATCGTAAAGGAGGTAGAAGTTGTTGTCGCCTAGGTTGCATCAGAGGATGACCAGGGAAACCCTTTCACTAAGGCCCTTCTGGCGAGATCTTTGATAGGCATGTGGAGGGAAGGGGAATCAGATGTATGGCAGTATGATGACAACATAGTCTTTTAGTATAAGTGGGAGATTGTTGGGATGTATACTGAAAGCCTAGCTCTTTGGTATGAACATTTTATTTTGAAATAAGAATCACCTGATCATTGTTTGCACATTATATTTATATATGTGCATATTGTCTAATACTTTACATTGTAGATAACATGGTGCTTGGGTGTGGCACAGAAGATCATGTTATCAGTCCCTTGTAGAGTATAAGTAGAGGCTCACAACCAAGATGGTTTTGGACAAACCATTGGCATGGTTGTAGTGTAGCTTGGTATTGTTTTATCTTGAACATAGAGTTACACTAGTACACTTAGGTGCATTGAGCAGGACTGACATAGAGGTGATTCAATTTATTGCTGACTGCATAATTGAATCAGACCTCGGATATTATGTTGTACATGCTCTTAATCCCGATATAATAACGGGCACATGTACTTAATATTTATTTCTTTGATTTATCAGAGGGTGAGATTTCTATGGATTAAATCAATATGCCCGGTAAGTTGGGAAATGATATTATTTACATGGTGTGCTGTTGATTATAGGAGGAAACCGTGTCCTATATATTAGGTTGATGATGTCCCCTTGAGGAGCTCATAAGGTTCATCATGTAAACCCTGCAGGTTGACTTAGTCAACATGATGATAAGGTTGAGTGGTACTACTCGAAGAGTTAGATGTTAATTAATTGATGGTCAGTGAATCAATTAATTGACGGACATTCGATATCTTAAACACGGGGAGATGGATGTACAAATAATATATGGAGCCCATATTAATTTATGGGGGTTGGTGAGGTAATTCAATGATGATCCTCTAGTGGAATGGAACATCATTGATGGATCAAGTTTGTGTGGTTCTGATCCATCGTGTGGCCAAGACCCAACTCCTCCTCATGGTCCCTATTGTAGCCTATTAACACCTCATGAAGTCTAGATCAAATGATGGAAAACAAATCTCTAGATCCGACGGTTGGGATTAAATCCCTAGAACTGACGGTTGAGATTAAATCTCTAGATCCGATGGTTGAGATTAAAACCCTAGAACCGACGGTGGAGATTAAATCTCTAGATCCGACGGTTAGGATTAAAACCCTAGAACCGATGGTTGAGATTAAATCTCTAGATCTGACGGTTGAGATTAAATCTCTAGATCCGACGGTTGAGATTAAATCTCTAGAACCAATGGAGGAGATTGAACCAAGGCCTAAACCTAACTCTATATATATGGGCTTAGGCTTGGGCGGCAATGGGGAGATGAAAAACCTAATTCAGACAAGGTGGCTTGGGCGGCAAGAAAGAAAAGGAGGTTAGGGTTAGGGTTTGGTTCATGGTGTTGGGCGGCAAGGCTTCTTCTTCTTCCCATTGATGGCCGACAACCTTTCCTCCCTTTTCCTCCTTGGTTTGGCCGGCGCCCAAGCTTTTCCCTTCCTTCTATGTCTTAGGTTGGATGGAATTAGGATGGCTTCCCTTGGGAGGCAACCAAATCCTAGATGGGATAGGATTGGGGTTGGGTGGCTAGGGTTAGGGTTTTGGGATTAGGGTGGGCGGCAACAAGAAGATGAAGATCCATTTCTTCTTCCTTCTAAGTGTTGGCCGGCCACTATCCTTGTTCCCTCTACCTTGGTCGGAGCTCAACCTTTTCTCCTTCCCTTTATCCTTGGCCGGAAATTAGGAAAGCTTTGTCTAGGGTTTGGGCGGCAACAAGGAAGAGGATTGTTTTCCTTTCCTTTCTCCAAGTGTTGGCCGGCGCCCATACCCTTGGTGTTTCTCTTTTGGTTGGTTTCTATACTCCATTTTATCTTCCTTGGCCGGCGGCAACATCAAGTTTATTGACTTGGTGGCCGGTTATAGAAAGGAAGATGAGTTTTGTTTTGGGATCTTCCTTTGTTCCTAGTGAACAAGGAAAGGAAGATTGGTCATCTAGGAGGCTTCAACTTTTGGTAGATCGTCGCCCACACGACGTCCAAAAGGAGGGAGGACATACAATAGAAGATCAAGAGGTATAACAAGAGGTATAATCTTGTTTATTTTGATTAATGTTCTTTTGTATTATGTTTATAATTGCTCTTCAATTATATGCATGTTTTGTGTGGATGCTTACTTTATGTATGTGTTGATTATACTAGTTTACATTTGTATGTATATGTATAATCATGGACCCCGATAAGAAACACAAAAACCGGCGATCCGTCCATCGTCTCTTCCGTAACTAACCGACTAGAAGAGTTGATTGCTTGAACAACAAGTTTGTTCAAGCTATCGCTCGAGTCGTTGGCACGACGACGAATTGGTTGTGCTTAGGAAACTCATCCCATCCGGATTTGTTTTCATTAGTGAAAATTTTAATTCCGGGACATGGGAGCCAATGAGCCTCCGAGGATTAGCACATTGCCAACATCCTATACTTAACTGCGAGTTGATTCGATATATTATTCGCAGTAAGTATCTGCGCAAGGTTCCAAACTTGTGCTAAGGAGTCTCATCTAATGTTAGTTAAACGTATCCTTAGATACCTAAAGAGTACACTAAACGTAGGAATTTGGTACCCTAGATCTACCGAGTTCAAACTAATCGGCTATTCTGACTTGGATTATGCCAGTAGTAAACTCGATAGAAAGAGCATGAGTGGTTGTTGTCAACTTCTCGGCTTGAGTCTAGTGAGTTGGTGTAGTAGAAAGCAACACTGTGTTGCCTTATCTACCAGCGAAGTCGAATACGTCGCGATGGGTGAGTGTGTGGCTCAGCTTCTTTGGATGAAGCACACTCTCCAAGACTTTAACTTAAATTTTAACAACACTAAAACTTACATCGATAATATTAGTTCAATTAATTTAGCCAAAAATCTTATATGTCATTCTAGAACCAAACATATAGAAGTAAAACATCACATCATTCGAGAACATGTAGCAAATGAGACCATACAACTCGAATACGTGGAATCCAAGTCAAACCTAGCGGACCTATTTACAAAACCTTTACCTGAAGCAGAGTTTAGTCTGATTAGACATAAATTAGGTATGTGTGTAATAGACTAGGACATAAAACTTATATTTTTGTTATATTCTATTATTTACTTTTCATGCAAAATGGAACTAGCCCAGGACTTATCCTAGAAAGCATGCACCTATAGATTTAAGGAGCAACACATCTCACAACACATAGGACTAATGTGTTTGTGTACTTAGCCACGTAGATGGGCGTGAGATGTTAGGACCTTACTCCTGGTTCTAGATGTATATCTAGTGCATCGGCATGAACCATGGAGTATAATTATCAAAATTAACCAACTCTAATCAGGACTTGTTGATCATTCAATATCAATCAAGTCAAATAGAGTTGAATATACAAATAGATGAGCTTATGTTTAAACTATTATTTTCAAAATCTATTGGGAACATGCTTGGACTTTAACTTAATTTGTGGCAAATTCTAAATATGTTTTCCAAATCCCCTGCTCTTTTCGATTTATGGAAAAAGGGGGAGAAAAGGCAAAAGTTATGGTGATCATTTTTTTTTATAACTTAACTTCTACATAACTTAAATCTTTAAATGGCCTAACTTAGTCTTTTTTAACTTAACCTTTTATGATTAAACCTTTTTAATGACAAAAGGGGAAGGAAAAGGCCAAAGTTAAGAAATCAAAAGTTAACTTTTGATAACTTAACTTAAAATTAATTTAAACCTTTAGGCCTATGTTAAGTAATCTTGATTACTTACCTTTTTAAAGTAGCAAACATTAAGGGGGAGAACTAAGATACTTTTTCAAGTACTCACCTATGGTCAAGGGGGAGGACTTGAAAAAAGAGTTTACTCTTACTCCCACTTAAGCTAACTTACTAAGTTACTCACACTATCTTATTTACTTATGCATATTCATGCTTCATTTTATTCATGTACTTAATGCTTTAAATGTTTTCCTTAACTTTGTGTCAATTTTCTATAGATCAAAAAGGCGGAGATTATTGGTGCAGTTGGCACCAGATAATCAAACCTAAGTTTTGATATGGCAAAGACCCAAAGATAAGTCCATATTATTGTCTAATGAGTTGAACCAAGTGTGCAGGAATATTAAGTTAACCTGAAGGTCGGTGACACCCGGAGAATCTCGTGTTGAGAAACCGTGGTGGTCGGGCGACACTGAGAAAACTTCGAATGGAGCCAAAGAACCTAGGTGGAGACCTGAAGCAAAGCTACAAGTCACAAGGATGTAAGATAAGCTCGAGGTAAGCTCGTGTGAGTGAATGAATGCAAGGTCGGGTACTTTGTACGAGGATATCCTTAGGCGTCGATCTGACTAAGCCTTCCTATGGAAGGTCTAGGTCGAAATTAGACGGTAAGTGACTGTCGAATTCACTTATATTGTTGTTATTTTGAGCTAACTCTTTGGTGAAGTCGAGTACCCTAGCTAATAGTCGACTGATGGCTTATATCAGTTGACTGATTCTTGAATCAGTCGACTGATGAAGGGTGAACAGTCGACTGCCATTCAAATTCCATCTTCCATGAGACTCAAACTTCATCCTCTTACTGTTGGGTTTCCGGCACCGCGGCGTGTGTGTGTTCGATCATGTTTCGTAAACATGAACACAGCGGAAGCAATAAAAATAATAAATACTCCTATTTATTACAACACACACAACACACGCATACATATTACAACAAGTGTAGACATAACCGTAAATTTAAATTTGCAATAAAAGGAAAATTTATCTACGTTATACCTTTCGTATGACGTGTAGCGGGAACGACATCAACCGGAACGATCCTCGCTAGAATCGTCTCTATCCGTATCCACGCCGAGTTCCTCGGGATGACTTCGCTAAGCCACGAGCTTCGTCTTCGTACGGGTTACTAGCCTCGTGTTGAAGACGACGTGATCGAGAGATGATCACGATCCGAATCCAAATTCGGATCCAAAACGAGTCCTCAAAACTCGCTTCTCCGGAGAGGTATTCGTCAACCGATTGACGAATCCTTCGTCCTCCACCTCAGAGGATTACCGGATATCGAATCCCCGGTAAGTTATCCGCTGTCGGAGCTCTAACCGTCGTCCAAACGACGCTTCGACGAGAGGAGAAGAAGCTGTCCAGAAAACTGGACAGCTTGGTGGAGGAGTAGGCGCCGGCCAAAACAAGGAAGCCAAGTGCTCACCTTTTCACCGAGGCCTAGGAAGATCACCGGAGGGTCGCCGGAGGGTTCACCGACTGAAACTTGGACGCCGACAAGGAGATGACGGCGGCACAACAAGCTGGGCGGCAGCCTAGGGTTGGCGCCGAGCAACTCCAAGAGTGGGCGGCAACTCAAAGGCTAGGGTTTTTGGATTAGGGCTTAATTATCCATTAAGCCCTCTTTTATAGAGAACTAATTCTCTTAATGGTTATTGGATCATAACCATTAGGCCCGTTAACCCGTTCCATTAAGATAAGTTAAAATTAACCAAACCATGATGGTTTATTTTAAGTTAAAACGAACCGAACCAACTTTTGGTTCATTCGTTTAAAATAAACCAAACCCTTTGGTTTATTCTCATCCATTGGATTAGAACCAAACCATTTTGGTCCATCCATTATGTCTTCATAAGACTCGGCCCATCCATGATTCCATTGCGACTGAAACGATTTCATGCTCGCTTTATGTTTGGTCCAACCAAACCTAGTTTCTCTCGGTCTGAGAATCCCATTCTCAAGCTCGTTTTAAATCCTTTGGATTACGCTCGTTGTGCGTGTGACCAAATAGGTTCTTGGTTTATGTTGGCCGTCTATAATTAACCATTAATTATAGAACGATCATGAGTGGCACCTAGTAGTACATCATGATCCCCAATTAACCAAAAAGATCAACGGTTGATCCAGAACTATTTCTGAAACCCTTCAGCAGCTTGAATGATTCGTGCCCCATTCCCTTCACTCATCTTATACCCACTTGGTTCAGGACATGGTCTATTGTGTCAGTCCCCACTAGGCTGACTACGTCACACCTAGCCCAAGTATTATTTCCTCGTCCTACGGATTCTAGTTACCCCACATGTATCGAAGAGTACCTTACTCTAAACTGTAATGCTTTGGCCAAAGATTTTAGTAACAATCCGACGAGAGGCCATGGGTATACATCTCCTCGCAAGGAGTGGTGAATCCTTTATAGGCTATTCAAACACCTTCGATCACTTCGACTTATACCCAATCATCCCGGGTCCACATCTCCTTAGAGATGTTTGCTTAAGATGTCAAAGCATAAGTCTCCATAATCAAGATGACTTGAATACCGCAAGTCAAAGGAACATCGCACTTAAGCCACAGTAAGAACTTCATTGACATATCTATATATGCAGAGAACCATATGAAGTCTTACTACGGTCACTCCAATGAACTAGTTACCATAACTAGCATCCACGATTAACTCCGACATCACTATGTCTCCAAAGCTGAGAATCAACCGCTTGATACACCAAGGAGTATACCTCGTGCTAGTCTCGGCTGTAATTGATGGTGTCCAAATCCATCAATTCATCGACTAGGGATAATTCCGATACATCACAATTACACATGTAGAGATACTCACTAGTTGTGATCCAATCACAAATTCTCTCATGTTGTGAATCGTATCGTGGACATTCAGTAAATGAGTTTAAGATCCAATCAAATACATAAAACATGTATACTCAAATAGTGAATCTTCATTTATCATATAAATGGTTCATACATAAGGCGATTGCCTTAGGACATCTCTCATATATTACTAACAGACTCCCACTTGGCCTAATGCCAATCGCTACGGTATCCAATACCATACGCTCTAACATGACCCTCAAACTTACTTTGAGGTAATGCTTTAGTCAAAGGATCCGCTAAGTTCCTTTCAGTGGGAATTTTCTCGATTTGTATTTCGTTCCTACTGATGATCTCTCTGATAAGATGATAGCGGCGAAGCACATGTTTGTATCATTGATGAGACCACATCAAGTTCAGAGATGAACTTCTTGATCCAAACCGCTTCCTTTGCTTCTTCCAAAGCTGCAATGTATTCTGCCTTAGTGGCAGAATCCGCTATAGTGTCAAGCTTGGAACCTTTCCAACTTATTGCGCCTCCATTCTAGGTGAATACATACCCAGACTGAGACATGGAATCATCCTTGTCTGTCTGGAGCTGGCATCCGTATACCCACGTATCACCATGTACCCTTCTCCATATATTAGGAACACATCCTTAGTTCTTCTTAAGTACTTAAGGATCATCTTAACAGCCACCCAATGATCCATTCTCGATCGGGATCGTATCCGCCGTGACACTCAGAGCATACGATACATCGGGCCTCGTACATAACATAGCATACATGATAGATCCTATTGCGGATGCATAGGGAATCTTACTCATGCAAATCCTCTCGTCTTCTGTGCGCGGACACATAGACTTCGAAAGGTGTAACCCATGCCTGATGGGTAGGAAACCTTTCTTGGATTCCGACATGCTAAACCTCTTTAGCACTCGGTCTATATATGTAGACTGCGAAAGACCAAGCAACCGTTTCGATCTATCTCTATAGATCTTAATCCCGAGGATGTAGGTTGCTTCTCCCAGGTCTTTCATGGAGAATGTCTTTGATAACCAAACCTTCACTGACTGTAAGATTGAAACATCGTTTCCTATAAGTAGTATGTCATCGACATACAATACTAGGAATACGACTGCACTCCCACTAACCTTCTTGTACACACAAGGTTCGTCTGGATTTTGTGAGAAATCAAACCTTTTGATTGTCTCATCAAAACGGATATTCCAGCTCCTGGATGCTTGCTTCAATCCATAAATGGATCGTCGCAATTTGCATACCTTGGTTTTATCAACTGATGTGAAACCCTCAGGCTGTATCATATACACGTCCTCGAGTAGGTTTCCATTAAGGAAAGCTGTTTTCACATCCATCTGCCATATCTCATAATCATAATGAGCCGCTATGGCCAGGAGCATCCGAATGGATTTAAGCATAGCTACAGGCGAATAGGTTTCGTCATAATCAACACCTTGTTTTTGACGATATCCTTTCGCCACCAATCTAGCCTTATAGGTAATCACATTACCATCCATTTCGGTTTTCTTCTTGAAAACCCACTTGCACCCTATAGGCTTTATACCTTCAGGTGGGTCAACCAAGTTCCAAACTTGGTTTTCATACATGGAATCCATTTCCGACTTCATGGCACCAAGCCACTTATCCCTTTCTGAACTTGTCAACACTTCTTCATAACTGGTAGGCTCCTCATCATCAATGAGTAACACGTCGTTCGATTCACTTACGAGAAATCCATATCTCTCAGGAATATTGCGTGTTCTACCAGATCTACAAAGATGTGGTGTTACAATAGGTCCAGCCGATTGCTCATCACTATGAGTTGTCGGCTGTTGTGCTTCACCAGGTATCTCATTAATGTCTATTTGAGTCTCTCGAGCCTCCTCAAGCTCGACGACACTCCCACTGTTTTCTTGCAAGAGAAACTCTTTCTCTAGAAACACAGCATGCCTTGAAACAAACACCTTTTGTTCCACAGGATGATAGAATTGGTAACCCCTTGTTTCCTTAGGGTATCCAATAAATAGACATTTATCAGACTTAGCATCCAATTTGTCTGATACTGTCCGCTTCACATAAGCAGGACAACCCCATATCTTCAAGTAAGATACATGAGGTTTCTTACTATTCCATATCTCATATGGAGTAGTTGAGACTACCTTGGTAGGCATTCTGTTTAACAAGTAAACAGCTGTCAGAAGTGCATAGCCCCAAAAGGACTTGGGAAGAGTCGCATGATTCATCATTGACCTGACCATGTCCAACAAGGTCCGATTACGCCTCTCAGATACACCATTATGCTGTGGTGTATAGGGCGGAGTCCATTGAGACAATATACCATTGTCTCTTAGGTAATCAAGAAACTCCTGACTCAAGTATTCACCACCTCGATCCGATCGAAGTATTTTAATACTCTTGTCATGTTGTTTCTCTACTTCATTTTTGAACTCTTTGAACCTTTCAAAGGCTTCAGACTTGTGTTTCATCAAGAACACATACCCAAACCGTGAGTGATCATCGGTGAAGGTAATGAAGTAGCTATAGTCTCCTAATGCTTGAGTTGACATAGGTCCACATACATCAGTATGTATTAGACCTTGTAACTCTCCCACTCGTTCACCTTTTCCAGTAAAAGGTAACTTAGTCATCTTGCCTTTTAAGCATGATTCGCATGTATCGTATGAATCCAATTCAAACGATTCTAGAATTCCACATCGGTGTAATTCGGACGTGCATTTCTTGCTTATATGGCCAAGACGACAATGCCACATATAGAAGTCTATTTGATTATCCTTTCGAGCACGCGTGTTGCTCGCTTCGATATTGAAAATGTCACTGGATACGTCCAACGTATAAACACCATTGCTTAAAGTTCCAGTCCCATAAAGAACTCCATTCAAAGTTATGTAACAACAATTGTTACTAAAAGTCAAATGGTACCCATTTCTATTTAAACAAGAAATAGAAATGATGTTCTTTATCAACGAAGGAACATAAAAGCAATTGTCCAGTTCTAAGACAAGTCCTACAGGGAGTTCCAACAAATACGTTCCGATAGCGAGAACCGCTTGCTCCATTCCCAACACGTAAATTTGACTCCCTCGACGAGTCTTCTTCTATTCCTTAGCCCATGTATGTCATTACATATATGTGAGTCACACCCAGTATCGAATACCCAAGTGTCTGAGGAAATAGAATGACAATCAATAAAGAAGATTTCTGAAGAAGATGGGGCATCCGATGCCTTATCCTTCTTCATGGACTCAAGATAAATCTTGTACTTTCTTCAAGAATGGCTCTCCTTGCCATAATGATGGCAAGTTTCCTTTTGTGCTAGTTCTACCTTCTTAGCCCTTCTCTTCTTTCCCTTCTGCTATTCCTTTGACTTCCTCTTAGAACCTTTCTTCGAGGAATCAACTAAGACTTGTCCCCCGCTCATGCTTCTCGAGAAGACTCCACAGTCTTGACATATTGCGATTACCACAGATGAACCTCCTAGCAACTCAGAGGTGAAGAGGAGCTTTGAGACTTCGAACCTTTCGAATCTCACTTGCTCATCAACCAACTCACAAAGATGAAGGACTACGATATGAGCATCCATATGCTCATGCTGCTTTTGTAGCTTGGGTTCCATCGTGGCTAGCATGATGCAACTCATTTGTTCAGAATCACTCACATGTTTCTGATAGGCCAACAATTGGTCCAGAGTTGCATCGTCACTAGGACGGGCGGGAAGAGGCGCTTCAAGGACATTTGCAAGCTTTTCAACCTTGAGAACAATTCTCAAGCTTCTAAGCCAGTCCATGAAGCTCGGCCCAGTCAATTTATTCGAATCCAAAATGGAACGAAAATTCAAACACATCATGATCAATCTTAGAAATACAAAACGAGCATATATGATAAAGATGATTTTAAAATGCATCAATATACATTTATAAATCCCATTCATTTTTCGAATTTCAAAATCCCCAAAATCACTTCGGGAGATCGTAGGTCCATCTCCGAATGGGCTGATATCCATCATAGTTATGAACAACCTTGGAGAGAGTCCAACAAGCCATTCATAACTACGACGGTAGGTATCAATTATACCGATTGCATATCACGTATATGCAACTATCACAATGTGCTATCAACTAATTGAATGTTCACACATACATCGGGTTGTTAACACATTAACAAGTATGCATCATATGCATAGCACCCAACTTCACCTCCCTTTACATCGACTTTGGAGAGAATCCAACAAGCCGATGCTCCAGGTTAAAGCCAACCCATTAATCGGGACATAGTTTTAATATGGTTAGAGCGCATTCAACCAATTAGCCCAGCTTGGAGAGAGTCCAACAACCAAAGCTAACGATTGACCTCTGACTCTTACCATATTAGTATTAAACTATTCCATGGTTTGAACATATTCGGGTTCGAGCCGGGCTTGGAGAGAGTCCAACAACTCAAACAAGAAACGGAACTCTGGTTCTAACCATATTAATGGAAGGTGTAGACTTTAATATTGTTTAAGGGTTTTTATGTCTCATCCTCTTTGCATGCAAATAACTATTATCTACATGGCATGGCATACATGGCATACATCTACATGTCACGACACGCATGGCATAATGTTATGCATCTAATGCAATTACATGGCATACAATTATGTCATGTATATACTTCCTTATATGTCATAACTATTTATGGAAATAAAATATATTTAAGATTTGATTCTCCAAAACAAATCATAATTAAATTAGGAAACAAATTTCCAAATCTAATCACATATTTTATTAATGGAATTATTTGATTAAGGAAAATCTATTTAGGAAACCAATTTCCTAAATCATTAAAACTACTTGTGGAAATAAAATATTTTAAGATTTGATTTCCCAAATCAAATCATGATTAAATTAGGAAACAAATTTCCAGAATCTAATCAAATATTTTATTTATGGAAAATATCAATTTCCATAAATACTTCCAACTTTCCAAAAGTGGAAGATTTCCATAAATACTTCTAGACTTTCCAAAATTGAAAAATTTCCATAAATACTTCTAAATTTTCAAAATTAGAAAATTTCCAGAAATACATTATGACTATCGCAAAACCATTTTACGATTATGTCGAAACACAACCTGGCTCTGATACCACTGTTGGGTTTTCGGCACCGCGGCGTGTGTGTGTTCGATCATGTTTCGTAAACATGAACACAGCGGAAGCAATAAAAATAATAAATACTCCTATTTATTACAACACACACAACACACACATACATATTACAACAAGTGTAGACATAACCGTAAATTTAAATTTGCAATAAAAGGAAAATTTATCTACGTTATACCTTTCGTATGACGTGTAGCGGGAACGGCATCAACCGGAACGATCCTCGCTAGAATCGTCTCTATCCGTATCCACGCCGAGTTCCTCGGGATGACTTCGCTAAGCCACGAGCTTCGTCTTCGTACGGGTTACTAGCCTCGTGTTGAAGACGACGTGATCGAGAGATGATCACGATCCGAATCCAAATTCGGATCCAAAACGAGTCCTCAAAACTCGCTTCTCCGGAGAGGTATTCGTCAACCGATTGACGAATCCTTCATCCTCCACCTCAGAGGATTACCGGAGATCGAATCCCCGGTAAGTTATCCTCTGTCGGAGCTCTAACTGTCGTCCAAACGACGCTCCGATGAGAGGAGAAGAAGCTGTCCAAAAAACTGGACAGCTTGGTGGAGGAGTAGGCGCCGGCCAAAACAAGGAAGCCAAGTGCTCACCTTTTCACCGAGGCCTAGGAAGATCACCGGAGGGTCGCCGGAGGGTTCACCGGCTGAAGCTTGGACGCCGACAAGGAGATGACGGCGGCACAACAAGCTGGGCGGCAGCCTAGGGTTGGCGCCGAGCAACTCCAAGGGTGGGCGGCAACTCAAAGGCTAGGGTTTTTGGATTAGGGCTTAATTATCCATTAAGCCCTCTTTTATAGAGAACTAATTCTCTTAATGGTTATTGGATCATAACCATTAAACCCATTAACCCGCTCCATTAAGATAAGTTAAAATAAACCAAACCATGATGGTTTATTTTAAGTTAAAACGAACCGAACCAACTTTTGGTTCATTCGTTTAAAATAAACCAAACCCTTTGGTTTATTCTCATCCATTGGATTAGAACCAAACCATTTTGGTCCATCCATTACGTCTTCATAAGACTCGGCCCATCCACGCTTCCATTGCGACTGAAACGATTTCATGCTCGCTTTATGTTTGGTCCAACCAAACCTAGTTTCTCTCGGTCTAAGAATCCCATTCTCAAGCTCGTTTTAAATCCTTTGGATTACGCTCGTTGTGCGTGTGACCAAATAGGTTCTCGGTTTATGTTGGCCGTCTATAATTAACCATTAATTATAGAACGATCATGAGTGGCACCTAGTAGTACATCATGATCCCCAATTAACCGAAAAGATCAACGGTTGATCCAGAACTATTTCTGAAACCCTTCAGCAGCTTGAATGATTCGTGCCCCATTCCCTTCACTCATCTTATACCCACTTGGTTCAGGACATGGTCTATTGTGTCAGTCCCCACTAGGCTGACTACGTCACACCTAGCCCAAGTATTATTTCCTCGTCCTACGGATTCTAGTTACTCCACATGTATCGAAGAGTACCTTACTCTAAACATGTAATGCTTTGGCCAAAGACTTTAGTAACAATCCGACGAGAGGCCATGGGTATACATCTCCTCGCAAGGAGTGGTGAATCCTTTATAGGCTATTCAAACACTTTCGATCACTTCGACTTATACCCAATCATCCCGGGTCCACATCTCCTTAGAGATGTTTGCTTAAGATGTCAAAGCATAAGTCTCCATGATCAAGATGACTTGAATACCGCAAGTCAAAGGAACATCGCACTTAAGCCACAAGAAGAACTTCATTGACATATCTATATATGCAGAGAACCATATGAAGTCTTACTATTGGTCACTCCAATGAACTAGTTACCATAACTAGCATCCACGATTAACTCCGACATCACTATGTCTCCATGAGAATCAACCGCTTGGATACACCAAGGAGTATACCTCGTGCTAGTCTCGCTGTAATTGATGGTGTCCAAATCCATCAATTCATCGACTAGGATAATTCCGATACATCACAATTACACATGTAGAGATACTCACTAGTTGTGATCCAATCACAAATTCTCTCATGCTGTGAATCGTATTTTGGACATTCAGTAAATGAGTTTAAGATCCAATCAAATACATAAAACATGTATACTCAAATAGTGAATCTTCATTTATCATATAAATGGTTCATACATAAGGCGATTGCCTTAGGACATCTCTCATATATTACTAACAGACTCCCACTCGGCCTAATGCCAATCACTACGGTATCCAATACCATACGCTCGAACATGACCCTCAAACTTATTTTCAGGTAATGCCTTAGTCAAGGGATCCGCTAAGTTCCTTTTCAGTGGGAATTTTCTCGATTTGTATTTCGTTCCTACTGATGATCTCTCTGATAAGATGATAGCGGCGAAGCACATGTTTGGATCATTGATGAGACCACATCAAGTTCAGAGATGAACTTCTTGATCAAAACCGCTTCCTTTGCTGCTTCCAAAGCTGTAATGTATTCTGCCTTAGTTGCAGAATCCGCTATAGTGTCAAGCTTGGAACCTTTCCAACTTATTGCGCCTCCATTCCAGGTGAATACATACCCAGACTGAGACATGGAATCATCCTTGTTTGTCTGGAGTTGGCATCCGTATACCCACGTATCACCATGTACCCTTCTCCATATATTAGGAACACATCCTTAGTTCTTCTCAAGTACTTAAGGATCGTCTTAACAGCCGCCCAATGATCCATTCCTGGATCAGACTGGTATCTGCTCGTGACACTCAGAGCATACGATACATCGGGCCTCGTACCTAACATAGCATACATGATAGATCCTATTGCGGATGCATAGGGAATCTTACTCATGCAAATCCTCTCGTCTTCTGTGCGCGGACACATAGACTTCGAAAGGTGTAACCCATGCCTGATGGGTAGGAAACCTTTCTTGGATTCCGACATGCTAAACCTCTTTAGCACTCGGTCTATATATGTAGACTGCGAAAGACCAAGCAACCGTTTCGATCTATCTCTATAGATCTTAATCCCGAGGATGTAGGTTGCTTCTCCCAGGTCTTTCATGGAGAATGTCTTGGATAACCAAACCTTCACTGACTGTAAGATTGAAACATCGTTTCCTATAAGTAGTATGTCATCGACATACAATACTAGGAATACGACTGCACTCCCACTAACCTTCTTGTACACACAAGGTTCGTCTGGATTTTGTGAGGAATCAAACCTTTTGATTGTCTCATCAAAACGGATATTCCAGCTCCTAGATGCTTGCTTCAATACATAAATGGATCGTCGCAATTTGCATACCTTGGTTTTATCAACCGATGTGAAACCCTCAGGCTGTATCATATACACGTCCTCGAGTAGGTTTCCATTAAGGAAAGCTATTTTCACATCCATCTGCCATATCTCATAATCATAATGAGCCGCTATGGCCAGGAGCATCCGAATGGATTTAAGCATAGCTACAGGCGAATAGGTTTCGTCATAATCAACACCTTGTTTTTGACGATATCCTTTCGCCATAAATCTAGCCTTATAGGTAATCACATTACCATCCATGTCGGTTTTCTTCTTGAAAACCCACTTGCACCCTATAGGCTTTCTACCTTCAGGTGGGTCAACCAAGTTCCAAACTTGGTTTTCATACATGGAATCCATTTCCGACTTCATGGCACCAAGCCACTTATCCCTTTCTGAACTTGTCAACACTTCTTCATAACTGGTAGGCTCCTCATCATCAATGAGTAACACGTCGTTCGATTCGCTTACGAGAAATCCATATCTCTCAGGAATATTGCGTGTTCTACCAGATCTACAAAGATGTGGTGTTACAATAGGTCCAGCCGATTGCTCATCACTATGAGTTGTCGGCTGTTGTGCTTCACCAGTTATCTCATTAATGTCTATTTGAGTCTCTCGAGCCTCCTCAAGCTCGACGACACTCCCACTGTTTTCTTGCAAGAGAAACTCTTTCTCTAGAAACACAGCATGCCTTGAAACAAACACCTTTTGTTCCACAGGATGATAGAATTGGTAACCCCTTGTTTCCTTAGGGTATCCAATAAATAGAAATTTATCGGACTTAGCATCAAATTTGTATGATCATCGTCGCTTCACATAAGCAGACAACCCCATATCTTCAAGTAAGATACATGAGGTTTCTTACTATTCCATATCTCATATGGAGTAGTTGAGACTACTTAGTAGGCATTCTGCTTAACAAGTAAACCGTATTTATGCATAGCCCCAAAAGGACTTGGGAAGAGTCGCATGATTCATCATTGACTGACCATGTCCAACAAGGTCCGACACGCCTCTATACACCATTATGCTGTGGTGTATAGGGCGGAGTCCATTGAGACAATATACCATTGTCTCTTAGGTAATCAAGAAACTCCTGACTCAAGTATTCACCACCTCGATCCGATCGAAGTATTTTAATACTCTTGTCATGTTGTTTCTCTACTTCATTTTTGAACTCTTTGAACCTTTCAAAGGCTTCAGACTTGTGTTTCATCAAGAACACATACCCAAACCGTGAGTGATCATCGGTGAAGGTAATGAAGTAGCTATAGTCTCCTAATGCTTGAGTTGACATAGGTCCACATACATCAGTATGTATTAGACCTTGTAACTCTCCCACTCGTTCACCTTTTCCAGTAAAAGGTAACTTAGTCATCTTGCCTTTTAAGCATGATTCGCATGTATCGTATGAATCCAATTCAAACGATTCTAGAATTCCACATCGGTGTAATTCGGACGTGCATTTCTTGCTTATATGGCCAAGACGACAATGCCACATATAGAAGTCTATTTGATTATCCTTTCGAGCACGCGTGTTGCTCGCTTCGATATTGAAAATGTCACTGGATACGTCCAACGTATAAACACCATTGCTTAAAGTTCCAGTCCCATAAAGAACTCCATTCAAAGTTATGTAACAACAATTGTTACTAAAAGTCAAATGGTACCCATTTCTATTTAAACAAGAAATAGAAATGATGTTCTTTATCAACGAAGGAACATAAAAGCAATTGTCCAGTTCTAAGACAAGTCCTACAGGGAGTTCCAACAAATACGTTCCAATAGCGAGTGCAGCAACCGTTGCTCCATTCCCAACACGTAAATTTGACTCCCCCCTTGACGAGTCTTCTTCTATTCCTTAGCCCATGTATGTCATTACATATATGTGAGTCACACCCAGTATCGAATACCCAAGTGTCTGAGGAAATAGAATGACAATCAATAAAGAAGATTTCTGAAGAAGATGGGGCATCCGATGCCTTATCCTTCTTCATGGACTCAAGATAAATCTTGTACTTTCTTCGCAAATGGCTCTCCTTGCCATAATGATGGCAAGTTTCCTTTTGTGCTAGTTCTACCTTCTTAGCCCTTCTCTTCTTTCCCTTCTGCTGTTCCTTTGACTTCCTCTTAGAACCTTTCTTCGAGGAATCAACTAACATCACTGTCCCCTGCTCATGCTTCTCAGAAGACTCCACAGTCTTCAGCATATTGAGCAGTACCACAGATGAACCTCCTAGCAACTCAGAGGTGAAGAGGAGCTTTGAGACTTCGAACCTTTCGAATCTCACTTGCTCATCAACCAACTCACAAAGATGAAGGACTACGATATGAGCATCCATATGCTCATGCTGCTTTTGTAGCTTGGGTTCCATCGTGGCTAGCATGATGCAACTCATTTGTTCAGAATCACTCACATGTTTCTGATAGGCCAACAATTGGTCCAGAGTTGCATCGTCACTAGGACGGGCGGGAAGAGGCGCTTCAAGGACATTTTCAAGCTTTTTAACCTTGAGAACAATTCTCAAGCTTCTAAGCCAGTCCATGAAGCTCGGCCCAGTCAATTTATTTGAATCCAAAATGGAACGAAAATTCAAACACATCATGATCAATCTTAGAAATACAAAACGAGCATATATGATAAAGATGATTTTAAAATGCATCAATATACATTTATAAATCCCATTCATTTTTTGAATTTCAAAAACCCCAAAATCACTTCAGGAGATCGTAGGTCCATCTCCGAATGGGCTGATATCCATCATAGTTATGAACAACCTTGGAGAGAGTCCAACAAGCCATTCATAACTACGACGGTAGGTATCAATTATACCGATTGCATATCACGTATATGCAACTATCACAATGTGCTATCAACTAATTGAATGTTCACACATACATCGGGTTGTTAACACATTAACAAGTATGCATCATATGCATAGCACCCAACTTCACCTCCCTTTACATCGACTTTGGAGAGAATCCAACAAGCCGATGCTCCAGGTTAAAGCCAACCCATTAATCGGGACATAGTTTTAATATGGTTAGAGCGCATTCAACCAATTAGCCCAGCTTGGAGAGAGTCTAACAACCAAAGCTAACGATTGACCTCTGACTCTTACCATATTAGTATTAAACTATTCCATGGTTTGAACATATTCGGGTTCGAGCCGGGCTTGGAGAGAGTCCAACAACCCAAACAAGAAACGGAACTCTGGTTCTAACCATATTAATGGAAGGTGTAGACTTTAATATTGTTTAAGGGTTTTTATGTCTCATCCTCTTTGCATGCAAATAACTATTATCTACATGGCATGGCATACATGGCATACATCTACATGTCACGACACGCATGGCATAATGTTATGCATCTAATGCAATTACATGGCATACAATTATGTCATGTATATACTTCCTTATATGTCATAACTATTTATGGAAATAAAATATGTTTAAGATTTGATTCTCCAAAACAAATCATAATTAAATTAGGAAACAAATTTCCAAATCTAATCACATATTTTATTAATGGAATTATTTGATTAAGGAAAATCTATTTAGGAAACCAATTTCCTAAATCATTAAAACTACTTGTGGAAATAAAATATTTTAAGATTTGATTTCCCAAATCAAATCATGATTAAATTAGGAAACAAATTTCCAGAATCTAATCAAATATTTTATTTATGGAAAATATCAATTTCCATAAATACTTCCAACTTTCCAAAAGTGGAAGATTTCCATAAATACTTCTAGACTTTCCAAAATTGAAAAATTTCCATAAATACTTCTAAATTTTCAAAATTAGAAAATTTCCAGAAATACATTATGACTATCGCAAAACCATTTTACGATTATGTCGAAACACAACCTGGGCTCTGATACCACTGTTGGGTTTCCGGCACCGCGGCGTGTGTGTGTTCGATCATATTTCGTAAACATGAACACAGCGGAAGCAATAAAAATAATAAATACTCCTATTTATTACAACACACACAACACACGCATACATATTACAACAAGTGTAGACATAACCGTAAATTTAAATTTGCAATAAAAGGAAAATTTATCTACGTTATACCTTTCGTATGACGTGTAGCGGGAACGGCATCAACCGGAACGATCCTCGCTAGAATCGTCTCTATCCGTATCCACGCCGAGTTCCTCGGGATGACTTCGCTAAGCCACGAGCTTCGTCTTCGTACGGGTTACTAGCCTCGTGTTGAAGACGACGTGATCGAGAGATGATCACGATCCGAATCCAAATTCGGATCCAAAACGAGTCCTCAAAACTCGCTTCTCCGGAGAGGTATTCGTCAACCGATTGACGAATCCTTCATCCTCCACCTCAGAGGATTACCGGAGATCGAATCCCCGGTAAGTTATCCGCTGTCGGAGCTCTAACTGTCGTCCAAACGATGCTCCGATGAGAGGAGAAGAAGCTGTCCAGAAAACTGGACAGCTTGGTGGAGGAGTAGGCGCCGGCCAAAACAAGGAAGCCAAGTGCTCACCTTTTCACCGAGGCCTAGGAAGATCACCGGAGGGTCGCCGGAGGGTTCACCGGCTGAAGCTTGGACGCCGACAAGGAGATGACGGCGGCACAACAAGCTGGGCGGCAGCCTAGGGTTGGCGCCGAGCAACTCCAAGGGTGGGCGGCAACTCAAAGGCTAGGGTTTTTGGATTAGGGCTTAATTATCCATTAAGCCCTCTTTTATAGAGAACTAATTCTCTTAATGGTTATTGGATCATAACCATTAAACCCATTAACCCGCTCCATTAAGATAAGTTAAAATAAACCAAACCATGATGGTTTATTTTAAGTTAAAACGAACCGAACCAACTTTTGGTTCATTCGTTTAAAATAAACCAAACCCTTTGGTTTATTCTCATCCATTGGATTAGAACCAAACCATTTTGGTCCATCCATTACGTCTTCATAAGACTCGGCCCATCCACGCTTCCATTGCGACTGAAACAATTTCATGCTCGCTTTATGTTTGGTCCAACCAAACCTAGTTTCTCTCGGTCTAAGAATCCCATTCTCAAGCTCGTTTTAAATCCTTTGGATTACGCTCGTTGTGCGTGTGACCAAATAGGTTCTCGGTTTATGTTGGCCGTCTATAATTAACCATTAATTATAGAACGATCATGAGTGGCACCTAGTAGTACATCATGATCCCCAATTAACCGAAAAGATCAACGGTTGATCCAGAACTATTTCTGAAACCCTTCAGCAGCTTGAATGATTTGTGCCTCATTCCCTTCACTCATCTTATACCCACTTGGTTCAGGACATGGTCTATTGTGTCAGTCCCCACTAGGCTGACTACGTCACACCTAGCCCAAGTATTATTTACTCGTCCTACGGATTCTAGTTACTCCACATGTATCGAAGAGTACCTTACTCTAAACATGTAATGCTTTGGCCAAAGACTTTAGTAACAATCCGACGAGAGGCCATGGGTATACATCTCCTCGCAAGGAGTGGTGAATCCTTTATAGGCTATTCAAACACTTTCGATCACTTCGACTTATACCCAATCATCCCGGGTCCACATCTCCTTAGAGATGTTTGCTTAAGATGTCAAAGCATAAGTCTCCATGATCAAGATGACTTGAATACCGCAAGTCAAAGGAACATCGCACTTACGCCACAGTAAGAACTTCATTGACATATCTATATATGCAGAGAACCATATGAAGTCTTACGGCTGGTCACTCCAATGAACTAGTTACCATAACTAGCATCCATGATTAACTCCGGACATCACTATGTCTCCAGCCAGTGAGAATCAACTGCTTGGATACACCAAGGAGTATACCTCGTGCTAGTCTCGACAGAATTGATGGTGTCCAAATCCATCAATTCATCGACTAGGGATAATTCCGATACATCACAATTACACATGTAGAGATACTCACTAGTTGTGATCCAATCACAAATTCTCTCATGCTGTGAATCGTATCTTGGACATTCAGTAAATGAATTTAAGATCCAATCAAATACATAAAACATGTATACTCAAATAGTGAATCTTCATTTATCATATAAATAGTTCATACATAAGGCGATTGCCTTAGGACATCTCTTATATATTACTAACACTTACCTTAAGGTGAGGTGGCCTTTGGTGATAGAACTTGAGCTCAACATCTAAAGGGTTGGAAGGCTATAAAAGAAGGGGGGTTTCACCCGTTTAGGTCATCATTCAAGCTCTCCAAAAGCCTCTGCGATGCCACTGCTCTACGACAATCATACGATGTCGAAGTGTTACCGAAACACCGATGACACAAGCTCGACCTCAAATCTTCGAGTCGTCGGTATCAAATCACCTTAATCTTATTATCTAAATTATTGTAATTATCTTCCTTTTCGAGGTTTTTATCGTAATGAGGAGAGAGGCATTGTCTCTCTTCCTCAAGCTTTTTGTATTTTGTACTCGTCATCTCCTACCTCCAACGAGGAGGAGAGTTTTAGTGATTTGCACTCCGTACGTGGTCTAGGACAGCTAGGGCCTTAGATTAGAAGCCGGTAGACTGTGAACCAAGTATAAAACAATTTGTGTCAATTTACTTTCTACTACATTTATAATCTAAGTATTGTTTTATATCGAACGAAATTAAAGTTTGTCATGCAATATTCACCCCCCCTTTAGCGCTTTCTCTGAACCAACACTTTACTCACACTCGAGCTTACCTCTGGTCCATTGTGACTTGTCGCTTAGCTTCCTGTCTTCCACCCAAGTTCTTCGGCTCACTCCGAAGTTCTCCCGGTATCGCCTAACCACCATGGTTTCTCCACTCGAGATTCTCTTACGTATTGCTTAGCCCTTATCCCATTTTACAAAATCATTTCAATTCATAAATGTGAGATAACAATATGACCTTAATTTTGGGCCTTTGCCATAATCAAAACCTAGGTTCGATTATCTGGTGCCCCTGCACCAACAATCTGCTTCTTTTTTATTTATGGAAAACCGACACAAAGTTAAGGGAAAATTAAAGCATAAAACAAGTGAAGCACATGATAAATGCCTTTTCACAAACTCCCTCTTAACCCTAGGTGAGTTTTGATAAAGATACTTTAATTAAATTTTGTGTTACTCCCTCTTAACTTTCACTCTTCTCCCCCTTTTGCCATAAATCAAAAAAGTGTAGGGGTGTTTATATAAAATAGGGGTTTAAAAAATAACATGTTATAAGCATGCATCTAATATTAGTTAGATAGATTTGTTCGAGGTATATCCCTCTGCACCAACAATTTAATAAGTTTTTTGAAATATAATTTAATTTCCAAAATACTTATAAGTTTATTTTCAAAAAGAACTTTTAAAGGTTTGTAATATAACCCTTAGGGTTAGTTTGCTCTCCCCCTTAGTCAAATATATGAGGTTTAAGAGATTTACGGGGCACTAAACTTGGCCTAGAGAGTTATATACATTGTATTATCTGAACAATGTTATAATTATTCGTTAAGTGCAATAGTTGAGAAAATAAGTAGGATTTTGAAAAAGTTATGTTAAGTGTATTTCAATTATTCTTAACATCTCACTCATTCTATGTGTCTCAAAATGTGTTCACCTTATATGTTTTGTGAGATGATTTGAACTTGATTAAAGATAGTCAACCTTGGATTAGATTCGGGTTTAACCCTTAGTTCGTCAAGTAAACTTTTCAAGAAATTGACTTCAAGATCATGGTGAGGCACAGAGACCTTCTTTGATCGAAAAAATGACCACTTCCTTAGACAAAGTCAAATTCAAGAAATTGATTACTTGAGTAACTTAAGATTACTTCCTAGTCTAACTATTTTAGGATACGACGAGGTAGCTTCAACTAGTTCAACTCATTCGTGTGCACTGAGCTAGATACACCTTATCTTACTTGGACACACATGACTTCGTTTCCCTAATGTACTATTATCTCGCCACATCCTAATACTATGTTATCAAAGTTGGCTAACTATTTGTCCTACCTAGCCATTCTAAAAAAAATAAAACAAAAAAAAAAACTAAGCATGCAAAAGTTTCATTAAGGTAACGGGTATACTATTTTAGTACTTGCTCCCCCTAGACCATTGAACCAATATGGTCTATCTATAAAGTGGACTTGATCCTGGGGAATCCAATACTTATTAGTCCTTATATGTGAGTTTAACTAAATCTTAGGGACCCATGCTTGGACTCGTTGATGAATACAATTTACAATAGACATGTAAGATCTATTCGTAGTCTTTGAACTAAACCCGAGTCCGACTCTATTCTACAGAGCTCTCTGAGTTCCAAGAAGTCAGTTAAGATTCTTGGATCTCAACGAGAACTTGTCCAACCTAGCCTCGAGTTCTTGGACTTGTCCTTTCAAGAGAGAACTCTCTTCCTCAAGTTGTTTGACTTGAGTTAAGTTCCCCTCTTGAACTTAACTAGTCGAAGAGGTTAGAGTGGCCTATTGCTTGAGAGTTTCAACCTCCTCAAGCAACAACTCCACTCTAGACTCAGACTTAGTTAGCTTCCTACTTAACATTTTAATTACATGGTAATATTGCTAATTAACGAATGACTTACCTTAATTGTGTCTTTTGACCCGGCTTTGAGTCTCTTCTCGAAGTCGTCCTCGGAGTCGGAGTCAGATTCGGCTTCAGACTTTGACTAGGACTCTATCGGTCTTGTCATAAATGCCATGCCGATGCCTTTTTCTTCGTCATCCCAAGTTGCTTGAAAGGCCTTCTTTGATCCCTTTTGCTTTGGCTTCAGTTTTGATTTGAAGTGCCCTTTCTTCTTATTTTTCAACTGCTCCCTTTCTTTTCGGATTATCCTCCGAACCATATTGACTATTTCAGCCTCTTCTTCCTATTCGGACTTGGGTTCGCCTTCAGATTCGAATCCTTCTTCTTCCTTGGGAGGTGGTTTACTCTTCTCCTTTCTTCAGTGACCTTCAAGTAAGTCAACGCATCTCTCGACCCGGACCATGTTAGTTTGTTCGTGAAGTTCAAATTCCAAAAAGAGCTTATCTAACCTAATTTTAGATAGATCTCTAGAAACCTTGTAGGCATCAACAATGGATGCCCACAAGGTGGTCCTAGGAATGGCGTTGAGTGTGTACCTTATTAAGTCCCGATTGTCGACGGCTTGCCCGATCGAGTGGAGACCATTGATGATTTCCTGGATCCATATTTGTAGTTGGGTGGCGGTCTCGTGATCCTGCATCTTTAAATTGTACAATTTATTTAAAAATAAGTCTCTTTTACATACCTTAGCATCGGACGCCCCTTCGTGTAGCTCTATTAATTCATACCAAGGGTCCTTTGCGCTGATGAAGGATCCGATGTGGTTGAGCTCTTCCTTGGACAAGGCGCACTACAACATTTGAGTTGCCTTTGCATCGGCTTCGATTTGCCTCTTGGTTGCATTGGTCCACTTGTCGAAGTCCAGGGACTCACCATGATCATTGGTGGGTAGAGCAAAGCCGATTTGGATAATTATCCAAGATTCGACTTGTGTTTTTAAAAAACACTCCATCCGACCTTTCCAATAACAAAAATCATCTCCATTGAAGAACGGAGGTCAAGTGGTGATGTACCCCTCAATGTGGGCCATTTAAGAAAGAAAACCTTGCAAACACAAAAACGACACACAACGGATTGCCAAGACTTTCGTCTTGGATTAGTAGTGGGGAAGAAAAGAGAACTTAACGAAAGGCTTAAAACTTACGAATAAAAAAACCAAAACGAAAAGAAACTTAAAACAAATACAAAAAGAAAATTGAAAACGATACTAGATTGGTGGTTGGACCAAATCGTAGTGTCCCCGCTCTAATACTAATTGTAGGATCGAAAGAGCACGCTAGAGGGGGGTGAATAGCGAGTGAGAAATCTTTTTGTCTTTTCGTTCATTCGATTAAAACTAAGAGTAATGCAGCGGAAAAGAGAAAGAAACAAGATGTTTTAATTGGTTCACAACCTGACGGTTGCAAATCCAAGGCCCTTGCGATCTTAGATCGCATACGGAGGGTAAAGCACTAACTAAGTCTCCTCCTCATTGGAGGTAGGAGACGACGGTTAAAAACCAAAAGGTTGAGGTAGAGGGGAAATCTCACATCTCCTCATTGCTATCAAAAGCTCAATTAAGAACACTTGAATACACTGAATTGAAATGACAACAACTAAAAACTATACCGACGACAATTGAAGCTTGAAGTAGAGGTCGTGTCGTCGGCATTACGATAGTGTTTCGGCGTCGTAGCGTTGTCGTAGAGATGCGATGTTATGGGATCACTTTGTAAGAACTTAAGATGACCTAAAGGGGTGAAACTTCCTTCTTTTATACCCCTTCAAGCTCCTGAATGTTGAGTTTTGAACCTGAGTTAAAGAGCCTCATCCCCCCAAGATAAGTGGAGCTTATCTTGACTTTCTTCGAGTTGGATAGTTTGAATAGCAGTCGACCGATGGCCTTCATCAGTCGACTGATGCTAGCAGCAGTCGACTGCCAATAGACAGCAATCGACTGCTAACTAGGTTACTCATCTGCAACACAGAGTTAGCCTAAAACATACAAGTAAAGGTAAAATCGACGGCTACTTACCGTCCGATCTCGACCTAGACCTTCCACTAGAAGTCTTTGTCGGATCGCCGCCTAAAGATGTCCCCGTACGGAGGACTCGACCTCACCTTTACTCACACTCGAGCTTACCTCTGGTCCTTTGTGACTTGTCTCTTAGCTTTTGGTCTTCCACCCAGGTTCTTCGGCTCACTCCGAAGTTCTCCCGGTGTGACATGACCACCGCGATTTCTCGACTCGAGATTCTTCGGGTGTCGCCGATCTTTAGCTCAGCTTAATCATTTCTGCACACTTAACAAAGAGTGTGAGATAACGATATGACCTTAACTTTGATCCTTTGTCATAATCTAAACCTAGGTTCGATTATCTGGTGCCCTTGCACAAACATTTTCATCCACAGAAGTTGAGCTACACACTCACCCATCACTATGTACTTAGCTTCGGTAGTAGATAATGCAACACAATGTTATTTTCTACTAGACCAACTGACTAGGTTTTTCCTAGAAGTTGGAAGCTAACAGATGCAAACAAACTTGCGCGTCGGCTCTGAGTGCTTTCCTCCCCATCGGATGAGTTTGTTTTCCGGATCACAGGGTCAAATATGGTTATAAAAAATTATTTAGGATCGTATGTACTTCCCAATCGGAAGGCACATAATCCGAGATAATTGCCTTGGTATCAAGTAATGGTGAACACTAGTACTTTTCTTATCGAGCTTACAACCGGTATATTCTAAGTCAGAGTATCCAATTAGCTCAAAGTTATTAGTCATAACGTAGCATATCCCTACATTTAATGTTCCCTTAATGTATCTAAGAATTCTTTTAACTAGGGTTAACTGTGATTCTTTAGCGGAATATTGAAATCTTGCACACATACCTACCGCAAAAAGTATATCAGGTCAACTTGTGGTTAAGTACAAAAGACTACCTATCGCACTCCTATAATATTTTAAATCGACAGGTTTTTCTTCTATGTCATTATCGATTTTTACATTAGTTTCCATAGGTGTACTAATTTCCGAAGAATTTTCCATGCCAAATTTTTTAATTAATTCTCTAGCATATTTATTTTGATACACATAAGTTCCCTCTTTTGTTTGTTTTATTTGTAATCCTAAGAAAAAATTGAGTTCGCCTACTAAACTCATTTCAAATTCATTCTCCATTAATGATACAAATTCAAAAATAATATCATCTACATAAATTTGAGCTATAAAAATTTCTTTTGTGAATGTTTTTACAAATAATGTTGGATCAACAAAACCTTGTTTAAACCCTTTTGATATTAGTTATGTCATGCCCCGAGAGTATGTCGTGCTGAAAAGCAAACGGACGACATCTCCCCTATACGTGGCAACATATTGGGTTAATACAAGGCCCGTAGGCCCACAACAACATGACATATATATGGACAATACCAAACAATACATCCACAACAACACAAAAGGTGTGAACCGATGCAACTCTAACATACTACACCAAAACAACATACAAACCAACAACCAAATACAACACTGATTATACATGACCATAATACAAAACAGCAGCGGAAACAAATACGTAGAAAACCCCAATTGTTCAGTGTGAGATGGGATCAGCTGGCGGAGCTCTGAATGTCCAAGGAATCTTCTACCTGTTACCTGGGCGACAGGAAACCCAAGGTCCCGGGGTGGTGAGTATAAACTCAGGGGTAATATGTAGAAAGTGCATGAATATATAGGGTAAAGAGATCTACAAGTATACATGTGAAGATCTACAGGTATACAACATGAGTCCAATAGACATACAGTCCTCTCCAAATCTAATAACAAGTAACTACAGTATAGTAATACTCACTGTATATACTAAACTGATCAACTGAACATGAAGTAATGTACCAACATATCTGACGGTCTGCAACACCATAAGCTAAATCATCCTGAACAGATATACAATAACATAACACATATAACGTAAAAAGTCAATCCCATACCTGACCAACACTCAGACATATGATCTGTATATAATCACAAATAAGAACATCCCGGTCCATACCACACTATGACATGACGCTAATCAAATGCATACAACAGTCTGAACCAACACATATATCATGCTCAACACACAACAGTATATAATATGCAAATGACATTTATCATGATGTACAAACATATGCAGGAAACAAATACAGCATCTCACATGCATATGTAAAACATATATCAAATACATGTATACATATATATCAGCAATGCATATGCATGGCAATGTCTGCGGACCCGTCCAACCACGACCCCAGTATGGCCCGGGTGGCACGGCATGATGACTAGCCCGACTCCAGCTACCACCACTCTCGAGTGGCCGAGTTGGGAAGTATGAATGAGTATCATATAAGCATAAAGAGCAACTACTCCCCAGGGGTCCCTGCTGCAGGCCGCTCCGTCACTACCTATGAGCAGACGAGCTCCGCACACAGGACCACTGCATGTCATGAAGGGAGTTGCTTCGGAGGCTCATTGGATCCCATGTCCCCGGATTAAAATTTTCACTAATGAAAGAATTAATCCGGATGGGATGAGCTTCCTTATCACAACCAATTCGTCGTCGTGCTAACAACTTGAGTGGTCGCTTGAACAAACTAGTTGTTCAAGTAACACAACTCTTCTAGTTGGTTAGCTGCGGAAGAGACGACGGACGGATCGCCGGTTTTTGTGTTTGTCTTCGGGGTCCATGATTATACAATATATATCATACACACACATGCATAATCAAAACAAATAAGAACATGCTCAGATCTGTACATAAAGTTAAAATAACTTTATACCTTACGATCTTCTACCGTATGTCCTATCCTTCTCATGGACGACGTGTGGACGAAGATCCTCCACGAGTAGAAGCCTTCTAGATCACTTTCTTCTCTACCTTGTCCGCTGCGAACAAAGAGAAGAAACCAAAAATACCTTCCTATCTAGAACTGGCCACCAAATTATGGAACTTGGTGTAACCTCC
Organism: Wurfbainia villosa; assembly: GCA_025175895.1. Lineage (NCBI taxonomy): Eukaryota > Viridiplantae > Streptophyta > Magnoliopsida > Zingiberales > Zingiberaceae > Wurfbainia > Wurfbainia villosa. Next base: position 87,852,938 of record CM045997.1, read on the forward strand.
GGCCAAGGAACTATTGGATGATGCGCCGGCCAACTTCAATAAGTGTTGCCGCCGGCCACTTTGGAGAATGGGGAGGAGGAAGAGAACCGGCCACCAATGGGAGGAGAACCGCCGGCCAAGGAAGAAGGTAGAGGACTCTATGATGGGCGACAGCCAAGGAATGATAGAGGAGGATGGGCGCCGGCAATCAACTTGAAGGAAGAAGCTTGCCGCCCAAGCTTTGCTCCAAAATGAACCTCTAGCCCCACTTGTGGATGAACCAAACCCTAACTCCAATTCCTTGATCCTCCTTGCCGCCCAACCCTAAGCATCTATTTATAGAATAGGGCTTAAGCCTCCTTTAATCTCAACCGTCGGATCTAGGGATTTAATCTCCACCGTCGAATCTAGGGTTTTATCCCAACCGTCGGATCTAGGGTTTAATCCCAACCGTCGGATCTAGGATTTTATCCCAACCGTCGGATCTAGGGATTTAATCCCAACCGTCGATTCTAGGATTTCATCCTAACCATCGGATCTAGGGATTTAATCCCAACCGTTGGTTCTAGGGTTTCATCCAACCATCGGATCTAGGGATTTAATCCCAACCGTTGGTTCTAGGTTTTGTTTTACATTCTTGGATCTAGACTTCACAAGGATTATATTAGGCTACGATAGGGACCATAAGGAGGAGTTGGGTCTTGGCCACCCGATGGATCGGAACCACACAAACTTGATCCATCAATGATGTTCCATTCCACTAGAGGATCATCATTGAACTACCTCACCAACCCCCATAAATCAATATGGGCTCCATATATTATTTGTACATTAATCTCCCCGTGTTTAAGATATCGAATGTCCGTCAATTAATTGATTCACTGACCATCAATTAATTAACATCTAATTAGTCGAGTAGTACCACTCAACCTTATCATCATGTTGACTAAGTCAACCAGCTGAGTTTACATGATGAACCTTATGAGCTCCTCAAGGGGACATCATCAACCTAATATATAGGACACGGTTTCCTTCTATAATCAACGGCACACCATGTAAATAATATTATTTCCCAACTTACCGGGCATATTGATTTATTCCCTCTAAATCTCACCCTCTGGTAAATCAAAGAAATAAATACTAAGTACATGTGCCCGTTATTATATCGGGATTAAGAGCATGTACAACATAATATCCGAGGTCCGATTCAATTATGTAGTCAGTACTATATTGAATCACCTCTATGTCGGTCCTACTCAATACATTTAAGTGTACTAGTGTAACTCTATGTTCAAGACAAAACAATACCAAGCTACACTACAACCATGCCAATGGTTTGTCCAAAACCATCTTGGTTGTGAGCCTTTACTTTATATTCCATATGACCGAGCAACATGATCTTCTGTGCCACACCAAGCACCATGTTATCTACAATGTAAAATATTAGACAATATGCACACATATAATAATATATAAAGTGCAAACAATGATCATGTGATTCTTATTTCAAAATAAAATGTTCATACAAAAAGAGCTAGGCTTTCAGTATACATTCCAACAATCTCCCACTTATACTAAAAGACTATGTCACATCACTCGCCATACATCCGATCCCCATGTCCTCCACATGCCTATCAAACGCTACTGAAGGGCCTTAGTGAATGGATCCGCCAGTTATCCTCTCGATGCAATCTTGGCATACAACTTCTCCTCGCTTACGATTTCTCGATGAGGTATTACTTGCGCTTTATGTGTTTACTTCGCTTTATGGGCTCGTGGTTCATTCGAGTTTGCAACTGCACCACTGTTATCACAATAAATTGTGATAGTTCTGGGCAAACCAGGAATCACATCCAAGTCCATCAAGAAGTTCCTGAGCCATACAGCTTCCTTGGCTGCCTCAGAGGCTGCCACACACTCAGCTTCCATGGTAGAGTCCGCCACGCATTTCTGCTTGACACTCCTCCATACTATGGCTCCACCTCCAAAAGTAAACACAAACCTCGAGGTAGACTTACTCTTGTCCCTATCCGATTGGAAATCCAACTCATAACCCATGTGACTAATTGATCCGCCTGTGAAACCAAAGATATAATCCCTAGTCCTTCTCGTGTACTTCAATATATGCTTTACCGCACCCAATGTCCTCGTCTAGATTACTCTAATATTCCGCTAACCATGCCCATGCAGCGTATATCCGGTCTCATACATAGCATAGCATACATAAGGCTTCCTATCACAAGCATAAGGAACCGCCTTCATGTCCTCTATCTCCTTTGATGTTTTGGGACACATCTCTTAGATAAAGGAACTCCATGCCTAAAAGGTAGAAAACCTTTCTTGGAGTTCTGCATGCTAAAACGAGCAAGGATAGTGTCAATGTATGAAGCTTGAGACAAGCACAACATCCTTTTCTTGCGATCCCTTATAACTTTGATCCCAAGGATGTGTCCCACTTCTCCCAAGTCCTTCATATCAAATCGCTTGACAACCATACTTACGCCTCGATAACACTTTGATATTGTTGCCAACTAACAAAATGTCATCTACGTATAGTACAAGAAACACCACTACGCTTCCGTCACATCTCTTGTATACACAAGGCTCATCCGGACTTTGAATAAATCCATATGATTGGATTACCTCATCAAAGCGGATGTTCCAAGATCTAGAAGCTTGCTTCAATCCATAAATGGACGATTGCTTACATACAAGATGCTCTTTGCCTTTAGCAATGAATCCTCCGTTGCCGCATATAGATGTTCTCCTCAAGACTTCCATAAGGAAAGCCGCCTTGACATCCATCCGCCAAATCTCATAATCCATATGAGTCGCTATAGATAAGAGAATCCGGATAGACTTAAGCATAGCTACGCAAAAGGTCTCCTCATAATCGATACCTCTTTCTGAGTATACCCTTTCGCAACAAGCCTAGCTTTGAAGGTCTCAACCTTCCCATCTACTCCTCTCTTTCTCTTGTAGATCCACTTGCATCCAATGGTTTTTACACCATCGGGTGGCTCTACTAGCTCCCAGACTTGATTAGAATCCATAGATTCTATCTCTGAATTCATCGCTCTTTGCCAAGATATCGCATCTCTGTCTTGGATTGCCTCGTCATATGTCCAGGGATCAGGTTCATGTTCACGGTGACTAAGTCCAAGACTCTCCCAAAGAACATGGCCGTTGTCTAACAACCCTCCCACTACGACGAGGTGCCTTCGTGTATGCTCGTGACACGCTGTGCAAGTGACTTGTGGTGTCTCCTCTTGTACCTGGGTAATCAAGTCGGACTTCGCCATCTCCTCAAGAACAATCCTACTGTGGCTTGTGGTTCATCACATAGTCCTCCTCTAGAAATCTGCATTCGCTCACGATCACCTTCTGATCTCTAGGACTATAGAATAAACCACCCTTCGTTCCCTTAGGGTAGCCAACAAACAAGCGTACTACTGTACGAGATTCCAACTTACTAGCATCTCCTTCAAAGACATGTGCCGGACTACTCCAAATCCGAATATGTCTTAGACTAGGCTTTCGCCACCCACAACTCAGGGGTAGAGGGCACTGACTTAGATGGAACCAAGTTCGAATGTGTGTCAGTTTCCAGAGCAAACCCCTAAACTAATCAGTAACTGTAATAACTCATCATCGATATGACCATCTCCATAAGAGTCCTTCCTTCGCCTCCGCCACACCATTCCACTGGGTGTGCCAAAGTGCAATTGGGATTGAATCCCACCTGATAAGTAACTCCTAAACTCTCCCAAGAGGTACTCACCACCACAATCAGATCGTAATGTCTTGATACTTTTACCTTGACGGTTCTCCACATCAGCCTTGAATTCTTTGAACCTGTCAAAGCATTCAGACTTGCGGCGCATCAGGTAAATGTATCCATATCTTGAATAATCGTCTATAAAAGAGACGAAATATTCAAATCCACCTCTTGCCTGGATAGACATAGGACCGCACAAATCAGAATGAACCAATTCTAACACATCTTTGGCTCTATACCCCTTGGCCTTGAAAGGCCTCTTGGTCATTTTACCTTCCAAGCAAGATTCGCAGGTTGGGAGATCCTCCACCACTAATGAACCCAAAGGTCCATCAGCTATCAACCTTTGAATTCTACTTAGGTTAATATGACCAAGCCTTAGGTGCCAAAGATATGTTTGGTTCATTTGCGAAGGTTTTTTTCTCTTATTAGATTTAGAAGATGAGCTATTTACTTCTATTTGCATCGTGGGAGTTTTTGGTTCAAGAGTATATAAATTGCCAACCAATGTACCAGAACAGATAATCTCCCTATTCCTTTTTATAACCACCTTGTCATTAAAAGAAACAGAATATTCATCCATAAACAATTTAGAAACTGAAATTAAATTCTTTCTAAAAGTAGGTTCATAAAGACAATTTCTTAAAACCAAAAATTTATTCCTATCAAAAGATAAATAAACGTCTCCCACTGCAATAGCCGCCACCTTTGAAGCATTGCCCATGAAGACAGTAATCTCTCCCTCAGCTAGTCGTCGGGTTTCCTGGAACCCCTGCAAGGTATTGCAGACATGATCAGTGGCTCCTGTATCTACACACCAGGCACTGGTAGATAACACCGCTAAACATGTTTCAACAACTAAACAAGAAGATATACCTTTGTTCTTTGGCGGACACCCGCCTTCCAATGTCCACCGCTTGCAAGTGAAATTGCCTTCGGCTTCTTCACTCCTGCCTGAGGTCCTGTTGCCACCTTCTTCGCTCCACCTTGCTTCTTCTTCTTCTTACCTTTCAGTTTAGAGGAAGAAACCTTCTGAGCGACCATGGCTTGAGAACTCTAAAGAAAAAGCCCCTCTGCCGCTTGGAGTTCTGTCAGAAGCTCCGCCAACGAATACAACCTCTTGTTCATGTTGTAGTTGAGGCGGAACTGCTCAAAACTCCTAGGCAGAGACTGGAGAATGATATCGACCTGGGTTTCCCCATCGATCTCAGCTCCGAGGACTTCCATCTCATTAAGATGAGCCATCATCTTGAGAACATGATCCCTAACGGGTGTTCCCTCGACCATGGTGGTCGTCATCAAGTTTCTCATTGCCTCCTGCCTAGCCGCCCTACTCTGATGTCCGAAAAGTTCCTTGAGATTGAACATCATGTCATAAGCTGTGGCTATCGCCTGATGCTGAAGTTGCAGCACATTTGACATAGATGCCAAAATGTAACACCGCACCATCTCATCTGCCTTAACCCATTTCTTATAACGTTCTATCTCCTTTTCATCAGAGTCATCTGAGGGCTTAGGAGGACAGACCTCGAAGAGTACAAATTTGTACTCTTCCGCAGTTAAGACAATATCCAGGTTTCTTTTCCAATCAATGTAGTTTGGACCAGTAAGTTTGTTTTCTTTTAAAATCACAACAAGTGGGTTGAAAGCCATTTGAAAATCCTAAAAATCACAATGATCAAAATATTAGATTTCAAATATTATTGATTCCTCAAAACAATAAAATCCCGAAATCAACCAACACCTCAAAACACCGAGAATATCGCATGCCACGATAGTGTGGACGTATATGAATTCTACATTTGTAAGAGGAGGTTTTACCCTTTAATTTTATTATCTTGTCAACCTTACTTTTTGACAAATAAAATTAATAGTTGGTTCCTCTTTAGCCCTACAAATAAAAGTAGTGACTCCGATGGGGAGGATACTTTTATTTGCATCTAAGTGTGCACCATTACACGATACTAAGGGAATTATTTCGGATTATGTGCCTTACCGATGGGGAAGTACACACGCTCCTAAATAATTTCCTATAACCATTATTTGACCTAGTGATCCGTAAACAAACCCATCCGATGGGGAGGAAGGTACTCAAAGCCAACGCGCAAGTTTGTTGCATCACACGTCAAATTGTAATGGAGGCCGCGGGAATTAATTAAAATATCCCTCTCCCACTTAGTAAATTGCAATCGAGGAATTTTAAACATACACAACATGCATATAAAACAAATAAGCAATAAATATGAAAAAAACAGAATTTTTCCAACTATTATGGCATTGTCCTCCAATATGCATCCCGTCGTGTCGCCACCTCATCCGCTCCATCTTTTCCCGTGCGCAAGTCACCAAAGAGTTCCGAGCCGAGATAAAACATTTTAATTTACATCCATCGATCCTATACTCCACGAAGGAGTGTACAAATCATCTAGATCGAAAGTAAACTAAAATGAGCGGCTAAACAATGTCGTATTTAATTACAAAAATTAAATACCAATCTAGCCTCGTCAACCCCGAGGATTCAAATAATAAATTTTTTCACACATCCATTCACATAAACACACATGGCCATAATAGTCGGATCTTATGCCTGCAACCAAAGAGTTAAACTACGCATATCCTACTATTATCCGACACATATAATATATGAAAAAGTGCATAAAAAATTAACCGAATCCAAACACACAAAATCGGAAACCGTGGCTCTAATACCAATTGAAGGGAGTTGCTTCGGAGGCTCATTGGCTCCCATGTCCCCGGATTAAAATTTTCACTAATGAAAGAATTAATCCGGATGGGATGAGCTTCCTTAGCACAACCAATTCGTCATCGTGCTAACAACTTGAGTGGTCGCTTGAACAAACTAGTTGTTCAAGCAACACAACTCTTCTAGTTGGTTAGTCGCGGAAGAGACGACGGATGGATCGCCAGTTTTTGTGTTTGTCTACGGGGTCCATGATTATACAATATATATTCATACACACACATGCATAATCAAAACAAATAAGAACATGCTCAGATCTGTACATAAAGTTAAAATAACTTTATACCTTACGATCTTCTACCGTATGTCCTATCCTTCTTGTGGACGACGTGTGGACGAAGATCCTCCACGAGTAGAAGCCTTCTAGATCACTTTCTTCTCTACCTTGTCCGCTGCGAACAAAGAGAAGAAACCACAAATACCTTCCTATCTAGAACCGGTCACCAAATTATGGAACTTGGTGTAACCGCCGGCCAAGGAACTATTGGATGATGCGCCGGCCAACTTCAATAAGTGTTGCCGCCGGCCATTTTGGAGAATGGGGAGGAGGAAGAGAACCGGACACCAATGGGAGGAGAACCGCCGGCCAAGGAAGAAGCTAGAGAGCTCTATGATGGGTGCTGACCAAGGAATGATAGAGGAGGATGGGCGCCGACAATCAACTTGAAGGAAGAAGTTTGCCGCCCAAGCTTTGCTCCAAAACCCTAGCCGCCCAATGAACCCTAGCCGCCCACTTGTGGATGAACCAAACCCTAACTCCAATTCCTTGATCCTCCTTGCCGCCCAACCCTAAGAATCTATTTATAGAATAGGGCTTAAGCCTCCTTTAATCTCCACCGTCGGATCTAGGGATTTAATCTCCACCGTCGGATCTAGGGTTTTATCCCAACCGTCGGATCTAGGGTTTAATCCCAACCGTCGGATCTAGGATTTTATCCCAACCGTCGGATCTAGGGATTTAATCCCAACCGTCGATTCTAGGATTTCATCCTAACCATCGGATCTAGGGATTTAATCCCAACCGTTGGTTCTAGGGGTTCATCCAACCATCGGATCTAGGGATTTAATCCCAACCGTTGGTTCTAGGTTTTGTTTTACATTCTTGGATCTATACTTCACAAGGATTATATTAGGCTACGATAGGGACCATAAGGAGGAGTTGGGTCTTGGCCACCCGATGGATCGCAACCACACAAACATGATCCATCAATGATGTTCCATTCCACTAGAGGATCATCATTGAACTACCTCACCAACCCCCATAAATCAATATGGGCTCCATATATTATTTGTACATTAATCTCCCCGTGTTTAAGATATCGATATCCATCAATTAATTGATTCATCGACCATCAATTAATTAACATCTAATTCCTCGAGTAGTACCACTCAACCTTATCATCATGTTGACTAAGTCAACCAGCTGGGTTTACATGATGAACCTTATGAGCTCCTCAAGGGGACATCATCAACCTAATATATAGGACACGGTTTCCTTCTATAATCAACGGCACACCATGTAAATAATATTATTTCCCAACTTACCGGGCATATTGATTTAATTCATCTAAATCTCACCCTCTGGTAAATCAAAGAAATAAATACTAAGTACATGTGCCCGTTATTATATCGGGATTAAGAGCATGTACAACATAATATCCGAGGTCCGATTCAATTATGTAGTCAGTACTATATTGAATCACCTCTATGTCGGTCCTACTCAATACACCTAAGTGTACTAGTGTAACTCTATGTTCAAGACAAAACAATACCAAGCTACACTACAACCATGCCAATGGTTTGTCCAAAACCATCTTGGTTGTGAGCCTTTACTTATATTTTACAAGGGACTGATAACATGATCTTCTGTGCCACACCAAGCACCATGTTATCTACAATGTAAAATATTAGACAATATGCACACATATATAATGAATATATAAAATGCAAACAATGATCATGTGATTCTTATTTCAAAATAAAATGTTCATACAAAAAGAGCTAGGCTTTCAGTATACATTCCAACACGTCACACAACCACCGTCTATAGTGGGCGAGTGCTAACACCACTCTGCACTGTGGCCAAGTGCGCATCTCCAGCTACCACCGTCTATAGTGGCTGAGTGCGGCACATCCAATGCTCTGCCCTCAACCCTGCTACCACTACCCCGAGTGGCCGGGGGGGCAGGATGACTGACGACCCATCTCTACCACAAGGGAGACCCAGTCAACAGCATACATACAATGTAATGATGCATAGCTCCATACATGTATCCTCGCCACACTCCCAATCCCTCGGGGAGTCCTGGTCAACCAAAAGTCAACTATGCAAGGACTACAATCCATAAGACTCTCTCTATCCCACAAAGAGTCATACACACCTGACAATCAACCACGCTAAGACCTCTAATCAGTAGCGAGATACTATCGACAATCCATATAACAATACACAGATATACGATCTATAATGGATATACCATCACGCTAGGACCTCTTGTCCATGGCCACATACTGACAACCACACACTTATCTATGCACAGACAACTAGATCCACCATAGATGCACCACTAATACGGGTATGATATAACAATCGACTCCACAATTCAATCCATCACCTAACCCTAGTGATGTATCGCAGTAACCCAATCTGAGGTCACAAAGATAACCCTAACCACATGTAGTTACTGAACATCTATTAGCTAACACATAATAGGGTTTGTAGTTCATATCCATGATAGATAATCAATGAAATAACAACAATATATCTCAAAGGTTAAAGGCAGTACAAGCATATGATTAAACATGAGTGGATTTAAGGTAAACAGGTATAAACACATATCAAAATTCACGCACTACAATTTGATCAAAACTACCGGACCAGGTAGATATTACCCACCTGATATGTGATATGTGCTATTCATCTCCACGTCCATGTATCTATCACAATCAAAATCCTGTAACAATAGGATACAATTAAGTACCATCACATATCTAATGATCGAATCAAATTCTACATTAACCTTGTATCTCGATCAACTAATAATCCACAATCAACTACAACATCAACTACATATATAGTATACCTTCCTAAAGTATTCCAATTCCGAAACCAACCAAGTTTGGATTCCACTGCACAACATCTTGATCATAGCTTAGAGTATCAATCTGCATAATCAATTCAAATAAGGAAAGCCTTACTCATCATCTTCATCAGCTGAAATCACAAGTTAAGACACTATATTCGGATCATTACTCAGATTACCTTCCTTCCCAATCCATCACAAACTGGATTTACAAGAAACCCAATTCTTTTAATCCTCAATACCTATAATCAGTTATAATTATCACACAACAACGACATAATATCCATATCAACTCCAAATTAAGTTGTAACACAACATACCCTCCTTTCCAACCTTAGCCGCCGGATCTCCCTTTTGGCCTCAACATCTGCTCATGAAATCCAGAAAAGCAGGCGGTAGTTGGGAACAGCGGCATCAACCAGTTGCTCCAGTGACTAGCGACCAGAGCAAATCACCTTCCGGCAGAACAAAGAGGCTGGAGGAGCTGTGATGGTGAAGACATCGCCGAGCTGATCTCACAAGTAGCTGACCAACACCAATGCAGTGATGGATACAGTCAATCAAACTCGTGACCGAGACGGCCGACAAGGTAGCTTAACACAGGATCATAAGTCATCGGTGAAGCTGTGACATTGGAGTTGATCACGATCGAAGAAGGTAACGATGCCGTGTCTCTGAGCTAAGCTCGCTCAGGGAATGTGGCAGCAAGATTTAGCTTGCGGCGACCATCGAACCAAGTAAGGTTTCGAGCCTTAGATCAGAATCGAAGAGGAAAGCCGAAAATGGGGAAGAAGGAAAACTGTCGATCCAAGAAGATAGGAAGAACCGACGGAGAAGAGAAGCAAACCTCACGACGGAACTCCACACTGGAAGGAAAAGGAATCGCCGCCGTCAAGTTCAAGAGATGTCGGTTGGTGATGGTGAAGAAGAGAACGAAATCACGATCGGAAAAAATAGGAAACTCGCGATCTGAAAGAAAATCGTGGCAGAGCGGAAAGAGGGATCGCGGTTTGGGAAAGGAAGGAGAAACGGGTCGGGTCGGACTCGTGAAGGCTTTAAAACTGATCAACTGACTTGAGCTAGCCCAAGTCTAACCCAATCCCTATTTAAGCCTCCATCTTCCTCCTATGGACCTCTTTTGAATCCGAAAAAAATTCTGTGAACTCCTGAGAAATTTTATAAGACAATTTCTCCATTAAGAAGGAGTATTTTATTTTATTTTATTATTTTTTTTCCGTATCTTACATTCTCCCCCACTAATAAAAATTTGGTCCCCAAATTTCCGACTCATGTACGAGTACGAGATGTCACAACAACCATCTCAAATATTTGGAGAAAAGTCACACACCTCAAGTGACTAAGTGGGGTACTTAACTCAAATACTACATTCCAGCTCTTATATACACTCTCAATCAACCTATTAAGAGGTTAATAATTGTATCAGAGTGGAGCTCTATACTCGTAATCGATGGGAAACTTTGTCAGAATTGTAAGGTGAATCATGAATCACTATCAGAAATGATACTCAATGATACTCTATGGATATAATTCCGTTAAGCGATCCAACGAAATTCATCTTACGACTCGGAAGGAAATGAGCGGACCTAGCTAATCGATCATCGATTACCCAAATCCTATCAAGTCCCTTCCGAATTCTAGATAATCTCCCAACACAGTCTAACGTACTAGGCTCCCACTTCATCACGGTACGTAACCCTACCGGTCACTAATATTCCACCTTTACTTGTTGGCACACCCAACATCAAATTATGGAATCGACCATATCCCATATATCGTTCCACCAATAGGAACATCCCAATACTCACTATTTTCGGATACACTCCGAATAAATCACCACTCTTGAATGACGAACCTTATAAATCAACTCGTCCTAAATCCGATACCAGTTTGTAACCAACTATTCTCCTCGGAGACGGAGAATTACCTTCTCACAAGAAAAACAAATCTACTATTTCAAAATCCACTCTATCACGTAGCACTATAAGTGACTGGGAGACCGTAATGACCAATCTCGCTAGTTTCTCAACTAACATACACATAACATATGTCTCATTCAATTGCATCGGGATCGCTCCTAATCCCTAAAATGATGCATCTGCAAACAATACCTTTCCATCCATGTCGAACAGATTAACTAACACTGACACAAAAGTCAACCACCTTCTAGGCCTTGAAACCTACCTTCTCAAGCTTCCGACCAAGTGATTTCCATCACCTTCTTAGTCCAACAAATCATCTAAGAACGCAACCACCAATGGTCCAGTCACTTCATGAACGACTAAATCGTCGATAAGTCTAACAACATTATCAATCAGCTCTATACATTTGCATTCTTTACTCTACGCTAATGATAGCTCAATCTTCACACTGACAATGATAATTGTATGACACTAAGTCACTACAATATCAACTCTCTAGTAGTAAATCAACCATAGGGTATATACAGGTGTCCTTTAGCTGATCTAAACAGATCATCTATCCATGATGAAGGATATTCATTCTCAACTGCCTACATTCCAATCATCGATAATCGATGCATAGCCTCAAAGGCTCGTCTCTCTTCTAACAATAAGTCTTGGATCTTCTCGAGAAGAAAGCCTAAGACAAATAAATCTCCTATAGTGTTTAGCAACACTGATACCCGTAACATCATCTCCCGGTATGAGGTCTTCAATATCGGAACTTTTTTTGAAATCACCCCCAATCGCATATTCCTACTTGCCCATGCAGTGGCAAGCCCGGAAGTTCATCCGAAACTATATCCGAATACTCTCGAATTATATGCACATCCGAGATACATATTATACCCTCATTTCAACAATTTAACTACCCGTAAGGATATGTTTTATAGTGAAGGTATGTCTAGCAAAGGCTAAGGGTATCCCTTGACTTCTTGGTCGTTGATCAACATCACACCTGACGGTAGAGAAAAATCACCAACCCACAAGTTGATAGGAACCCTTCTAATCCTATATAAGAACATTCTAGACAAAGCTACCTGTAACTACAGTATATCTCGATATATCCGCAAATAGGGTAACCTAAAGTAATACCCCGAATGACCAATTCTTCGGTCTACTATCTCTCTTCTCGAGTAATCATGTAAACTCGCCCAACAACTGTTCTGGATGGCTGAGCTCATGTAGATGCAAAAGACTACCATGGAGGAACTGAAGTCAACTGCTGATACTAAGGTGCAATACTCAAAATGTCTGCAATGGAGATGGTAAACACTGTTGTACTGGCAAAGAGTACACATCCGGCTGTACAATACTGAAAAACTGTCAACATCGTAGCACGCTCCAACTCTGCGAAAGGTATAGCTGCCACTGAAGAATGCAAAATAGATACGACCATCGTTATATAAGCTCTCCTCTGTACAAAGCATAAGCACGCCTGAAAAGGTAACAGTTGTTGTCGTCTGGAGAGGTAACAGTTGTTGTCTGAATGTCTGAGTCTTATGAGATGTCCTCTGCTGATAGTGTTGAGTAACACGCTTCTCCCGGCTGGAAGTATCAAAGAGCTCCAACTATATCTGAGGTAGTAGATTGCTGCTGACGTGATAACCCAATCTTCTGCGATGATCTTAGCTTCCGAGGTTGTGGATCATCCTCTCGAAAGCTTCATCCATAGTCTTTAACTGAGTCTTCAAAGTACATACTCTCCTGATAGATATTGGCTGCTTGTAGTAGAAGCAGATAAAATAATCCATCGGATAATTTGACTGTGGTGTCGTCGTGACCCGCACTGCACACACATAAAACCTTTGGAGTCTTTCTTCTGAGTTCACTGATAAACATAAGAAAATGCTGACGATCTGCAATCGGTCTTCTATGATCGAAAAACTCTCTAATAGTAGCTCATGACTCATAACTTCAATCTCCCTCCTTTTATCCAACATTTGGAGAATTTGGATTCAAATAATTTGACTTGCAATATCTACTTATCAAATCTCCAACTCATAAAACACTTGCTACGGAGTCATTTCTATACACATGGCTCAGTCTGAGGACTTCCAGTAGGATCTAATAGAAGATCCTAACATCCTGATCAAAATGTCACCAATAAACCATGGGTGGCTTAAGACATGTCAATCACATTCTTGGGCTATTAGGTGGTCGTAATCTTCGCAAGTCTAACGACTTTGCATGGTACCCTTGTTACCAAACTATCACCCAACCTAAAGCTCAAGAATTCCCTGTCGACGAGTCAAAGAACATGACGTGGATAAATACTCTCTCACAACATCACTACACCGTGACCAAGTGATGTGTGATTTCCCGAAAGTTATTTCCTATCTCTTCCACCAAGTACCGGCTAGATCCGGATAATGGTATTCCACTAACACTACTTTCTTTGTATAACATGAGTTAAGTACTCAAAAGTATATTAACAGCTATGCAATCAAGTACGAACATCTCCACAAGAGATGTGACTACCTAACCCCTGCTTTCTGACTCGGTATCAGTTGGCTCTCAAAGGTAATTACCTTTTCAATAGCAGGTACATGTCTAATAATCTCAACATGTTGTTTCCGTGGTCAAGTCAAACCACGATTATGAATAGTAACTAACACCCTACAAGTCATCCCTATTATAAGCAACTAAATGCAAAGCCAATAGAAGGATATGTAATAACAGTTAACATACCTTAAACCTTATAGCTCGGAGATGTCCGCAACAGCCAAATCCCAGAACTCACAAAACCAAAACCGAGTAAAGAAAAACTCGATGTCCGAACGAAATAAAATCCGAAAGTGGACTTCGCAACCTAGGACTCTGATACCAATAAAATTGTCATGCCCCGAGAGTATGTCGTGCCGAAAAGCAAACGGACGACATCTCCCCTGTACGTGGCAACATATTGGGTTAATACAAGGCCCGTAGGCCCACAACAACATGACATATATATGGACAATACTAAACAATACATCCACAACAACACAAAAGGTGCGCACCGGTGTGACTCTAACATACTACACCAAAAACAACATACAAACCAACAACCAAATACAACACTGATTATACATGGCCATAATACAAAACAGCAGCGGAAACAAATACGTGGAAAACCCCAATTGTTCGGTGTGAGATGGGATCAGAAGGCAGAGCTCCGAACGTCCAAGAAATCTTCTACCTGTTACCTGGGTGACAGGAAACCCAGGGTCCCAGGGTGGTGAGTATAAACTCAGGGGTAATATGTAGAAAGTGCATGAACATATAGGGTAAAGGGATCTACAGTTATATAGCATGAGTCCAATAGACATACAGTCCTATCCAAATCTAATAACAAGTAACTACAGTATAGTCATACTCACTGTATATACTAAACTGATCAACTGAAAATGAAGTAATGTACCAACGTACCTGATGGTTTGCAACACCATAAGCTATATCATCCTGAACAGATATACAATAATATAACTCATATAACATACAAAGTCAATCCCATACCTGACCAACACTCAGACATATGATCAGTATATAATCACAAATAATAACATCCCAGTCCATACCACACTATGACATGACGCTAATCAAATACATACAATAGTCTGGACCAACACATATATCATGTTCGACACACAGCAGTATATAATGTTGGGTTTCCGGCACCGCGGCGAGTGTGTGTTCGTACATGTTTCGTAAACATGTGCATAGCGGAAGAAATAAAAATAATAAATCTACATTTATTACAACACACACAACAAACGCATGCATAGTACAACAAGTGTAGACATAACCGTAAATTTAAATTTGCAATAAAAGGAAATTTAACTACGTTATACCTTTCATATTACGTGTAGCGGGAACAGAATCAACCGGAATGATCCTCGCTAGAATCGTCTCTATCCGTATCCACACCGAGTATCCTTAGGATGACTTCGCTAAGCCACGAGCTTCGTCTTCGTACGGGTTACTAGCCTCGTGTTGAAGACGACGTGATCGAGAGATGATCACGATCCGAATCAAAATTCGGATCCAAAGCGAGTCCTCAAAACTGGCTTCTCCGGAGAGGTATTCGTCAACTAATTGATGAATCCTTCGTCCTCCACCTCAGAGGATTACCGGAGATCGAATCCCCGATAAGTTAGCTACTGTCGGAGCTCTAACTGGCATCCAAACGACGCTCCGACGAGACGAGAACAAGTTGTCCAGAAAACTGGACAGCTTTGGTGGAGGAGTAGGCGTCGGCCAAACAAGGGAAGCCAAGTGCTCACCTTATCACCGAAGCCTAGGAAGATCACCGGAGGGTCGCTGGAGGATCACTGGCTGTAGCTTGGACGCCGACAAGGAGCTGGACGGCGGCACAAGGAGCTGGGCGGCAAGCTAGGGTTGGCGCCGAATAACTCCAAGGAGAGGTGGGCGGCAACTTTTGCTAGGGTTTTTTATTAGAGCTTAATTATCCCTTAAGCCCTCTTTTATAGAGAACTAATTCTCTTAATGGTTATTGGATCATAACCATTAGGCCCGTTAACCCGCTCCATTAAGATAAGTTAAAATAAACCAAACCATGATGGTTTATTTTAAGTTAAAACGAACCGAACCAACTTTTGGTTCATTCGTTTAAAATAAACAAAATGCTTTGGTTTATTCTCCTCCATTGGATTAGAACCAAATCATTTTGGTTCATCCATTATGTATTCATAAGACATGGCTCATCCACGCTTCCATTGCGACTGAAACGATTTCATGCTCGCTCCATGTTTGGTCCAACCAAACATAGTTTCTCTCGGTCTGAGAATCCCATTCTCAAGCTCGTTTTAAATCCTTCGGATTACGGTCGTTGTGTGTGTGACCAAATAGGTTCTCGGTTTATTTTGGCTGTCTATAATTAACCATTAATTATAGAACAATCATGAGTGGCACCTAGTAGTACATCATGATCCCCAATTAACCGAAAAGATCAACTGTTGATCCAGAACTATTTCTGAAACCCTTCAGCAGCTCGAATGAATCGTGCCCCATTCCCTTCACTCATCTTATACCCACTTGGTTCAGGACATGGTCTATAGTGTCAGTCCCCACTAGGCTGACTACGTCACACCTAGCCCAAGTATCATTTCCTCATCCTACGGATTCTAGTTACTCCACATGTATCGAAGAGTACCTTACTCTAAACATGTAATGCTTTTGCCAAAGACTTTAGTAACAATCAGACGAGAGGCCATGGGTATACATCTCCTCGCAAGGAGTGGTGAATCCTTTAGAGGCTATTCAAACACCTTCGATCATTTCGACTTATACCCAATCTTCCCGGGTCCACATCTCCTTAGAGATGTTTGCTTAAGATGTCAAAGCATAAGTCTCCATGATCAAGATGACTTGTATACCGCAAGTCAAAGGAACATCGCACTTAAGCTACAGTATGAACTTCATTGACATATCTATATATGCAGAGAACCATATGAAGTCTTACGGCTGGTCACTCCAATGAACTAGTTACCATAACTACCATCCACGATCAACTCCGGACATCACAATGTCTCCAGCCAGTGAGAATCAGCTGCTTGGATACACCAAGGAGTATACCACGTGCTAGTCTCGACAGAATCGATGGTGTCCAAATCCATCAATTCATCGACTAGGGATAATTCCGATACATCACAATTACACATGTAGAAATACTCACTAGTTTTGATCCAATCACAAATTCTCTCATGCTGTGAATCGTATCATGGACATTCAGTAAATGAGTTTAAGATCCAATCAAATACATGAAACATGTATACTCAAATAGTGAATCTTCATTTATCATATAAATGGTTCATACATAAGGCGATTGCCTTAGGATATCTCTCATATATTACTAACAGACTCCCACTTGGCCTAATGCCAATCGCTACGGTATCCAATACCATAAGCACTAACATGACCCTCAAACTTTCTTTGAGGTAATGCTTTAGTCAAAGGATCCGCTAAGTTCCTTTCAGTGGAAATTTTCTCGATTTGTATTTCGTTCCTACTGATGATCTCTCTGATAAGATGATAGCGGCGTAGCACATGTTTGGATCATTGATGAGACGACATCAAGTTCAGAGATGAACTTCTTGATCCAAACCGCTTCCTTTGCTGCTTCCAAAGCTCCAATGTATTCTGCCTTAGTGGCAGAATCCACTATAGTGTCAAGCTTGGAACCTTTCCAACTTATTGCGCCTCCATTCCAGGTGAATACATACTCAGACTAAGACATGGAATCATCCTTGTTTATCTGGATCTGGCATCCGTATACCCACGTATCACCATCTACCCTTCTCCATATATTAGGAACGCATCCTTAGTTCTTCTTAAGTACTTAAGGATCATCTTAATAGTCACCCAATGATCCATTCCTGGATCAGACTAGTATCTGCTCGTGACACTCAGAGCATACGATACATCGGGCCTCGTGCATAACATAGCATACATGATAGATCCTATTGCGGATGCATAGGGAATCTTACTCATGCAAATCCTCTCGTCTTCTGTGTACGGACACATAGACTTTGAAAGGTGTATCCCATGCCTAATGGGTAGAAAACCTTTCTTGGATTCCGACATGCTAAACCTCTTTAGCACTCGGTCTATATATGTAGACTGCGAAAGACCAAGCAACCGTTTCGATCTATCTCTATAGATCTTAATCCTGAGGATGTAGGTTGCTTCTCCCAGGTCTTTCATGGAGAATGTCTTGGATAACCAAACCTTAACTGACTGTAAGATTGAAACATCGTTTCCTATAAGTAATATGTCATCAACATATAATACTAGGAACACGACTGCACTCCCACTAACCTTCTTGTACACACAAGGTTCGTCTGGATTTTGTGAGAAATCAAACTTTTTGATGGTCTCATCAAAACAGATATTCCAGCTCCTGGATGCTTGCTTCAATCCATAAATGGACCGTCGCAATTTGCATGCCTTGGTTTTATCAACCGATGTGAAACCCTTAGGCTGTATCATATACACGTCCTCGAGTAGGTTTCCATTAAGGAAAGCTGTTTTCACATCCATCTGCCATATCTCATAATCATAATGAGCTGCTATGGCCAGGAGCATCCGAATCGATTTAAGCATAGCTACAGGCGAATAGGTTTCGTCATAATCAACGCCTTGTTTTTGACGATATCCTTTCGCCACAAATCAAGCCTTATGGGTAATCACATTACCATCCATGTCGGTTTTCTTCTTGGAAACCCACTTGCACCCTATAGGCTTTATGCCTTCAGGTGGGTCAACCAAGTTCAACCAAGTTCCAAACTTGGTTTTTATACATGGAATCCATTTCTGACTTCATGGCACCAAGCCACTTATCCCTTTCTGAACTTGTCAGCACTTCTTCATAACTGGTAGTCTCCTCATCATCAATGAGTAACACGTCGTTCGATTCACTTACGAGAAATCTATATTTCTCAGGAATATTGTATGTTCTACCATATCTACGAAGATGTGGTGTTACAATAGGTTCAGCCGATTGCTCATCACTATGAGTTGTCGGCTGTTGTGCTTCTCCAGGTATCTCATCAATGTCTATTTGAGTTTCTCGAGCCTCCTCAAGCTCGACGACACTCCCACTATTTTCTTGCAAGAGACACTCTTTCTCTAGAAACACAGCATTCCTTGAAACAAACACCTTTTGTTCCACAGGATGATAGAATTGGTAACCCCTTGTTTCCTTAGGGTATCCAATAAATAGACATTTATCAAACTTAGCATTCAATTTGTCTGATATTGTCCGCTTCACATAAGTAGGACAACCCCATATCTTCAAGTAAGATACATGAGGTTTCTTACTATTCCATATCTCATATGGAGTAGTAGAGACTACCTTGGTAGACATTCTGTTTAACAAGTAAATAGCTATCTGAAGTGCATAGCCCCAAAAGGACATGGGAAGATTCGCATGATTCATCATTGACCTGACCATGTCCAACAAGGTCCGGTTACGCCTTTCAGATACACCATTATTCTGTGGTGTATATGGCGGAGTCCATTGAGACAATATACCATTGTCTCTTAGATAATCAAGAAACTCCTGACTTAAGTATTCACCACCCCGATCTGATCGAAGTATTTTAATACTCTTGTCATGTTGTTTCTCTACTTCATTTCTGAATTCTTTGAACCTTTCAAAGGCTTCAGACTTGTGTTTCATCAAGAACACATACCCAAACCGTGAGTGATCATCGGTGAAGGTAATGAAGTAGCTATAGCCTCCTAAAGCTTGAGTTGACATAGGTCAACATACATCAGTATGTATTAGACCTAGTAACTCTCCCACTCGTTCACCTTTTCCAGTAAAAGGTAACTTAGTCATCTTGCCTTTTAAGCATGATTCACATGTATTGTATGAATCCAATTCAAACGATTCCAGAATTCCACATCTGTCTAATTCGGACATGCGTTTCTTGCTTGCATGGCCAAGACGGCAATGCCACATGTAGGAGTTTAATTGATTATCCTTTCGAGCACGCTTGCTGCTCGCTTCGATATTGAAAACGTCACTGGATACGTCCAACGTATAAACACCATTGCTTAAAGTTCCAGTCCCATAAAGAACTTCATTCAAAGTTATGTAACAACAATTGTTACTAAAAGTCAAATGGTAACCATTTCTATTTAAACAAGAAATAGAAATGATGTTCTTTATCAACGAAGGAACATAAAAGCAATTGTCCAGTTTTAAGACAAGTCCTATAGGGAGTTTCAACAAATACATTCCGATGGCGAGTGTAGCAACCTTTGCTCCATTCCCAACACGTAAATTTTGACTCTCCCTTGACGAGTCTTCTTCTATTCCTTAGCCCATGTATGTCATTACATATATGTGAGCCACACCCAGTATCCAATACCCAAGTGTCTGAGGAAATAGAATGACAATCAATAACGAAGATATATGAAAAAGATGGAGCATCTTATGCCTTATTCTTCTTCACAAACTCAAGATAAATCTTGCAATTTCTTCGCCAATGGCCCTACTAGCCATAATGATGGCAAGTGCCCTTTTGAGCTGGTTTTGCCTTTTTAGCCTTTTTCTTCTTCCCCTTCTGTTGTTCCTTTGACTCCCTCTTAGAACCTTTCTTCGAGGAATCAACTAACAACACCGTCCCCTGCTCATGCTTCTCAGAAGGCTCCATAGTCTTCAGCATGTTGAGCAGTACCACAGATGAACCTTCTTGCATCTCAGAGGTGAGGAGGAGCTTGGAGACTTCGAACCTTTCGAATCTCACTTGCTTATCAAACAACTCATAAAGATGAAGGACTACGATATGAGCATCCATATGCTCAAGCTGCTTTCGTAGCTTGGGTTCCATCACGGCTAGCATGATGCAACTCACCATTTCAGAATCATTACCATGTTTTTAATAGGCCAATAATTGGTCCAGAGTTGCATTTCACTAGGATGGGCGAGAAGAGGCACTTCGAGGACATACGCAAGCTTTTCCACCTTGAGAACAGTTCTCAAGTTTCTAAGCCAGTCCAAGAAGTTTGGCCCAGTCAGTTTGTTTGAATCAAAAATAGTGCGCAAATTCAAAGACGTCATGATCAATTTATTGACCTAGAAATACAAAACGAGCATATATGAGAAAATGATTTTAAAATGCATCAATATACATTTATAAATCCCATTCATTTTTCGATTTTCAAAAACCCCAAAATCACTTCGGGAGATCGTAGGTCCATCTCCGAATGGCCTGATATCCATCATAGATATGAACAACCTTGGAGAGAGTCCAACAAGCCATTCATAACTATGACGGTAGGTATCAACTATACCGATTGCATATCACGTATATGCAACTATCACAATGTGCTATCAACTAATTGAATGTTCACACATACATCGGGTTGATAACACATTAACAAGTATGCATCATATGCATAGCACCCAACTTCACCTCCCTTTACATCGACCTTGGAGAGAGTCCAACAAGCTGATGCTCCAGGTTAAAGCCAACCCATTAATCGAGAAATAGTTTTAATATGGTTAGAGCGCATTCAACCAATTAACCCAGCATGGGTAGAGTCCAACAACCAAAGCTAACGATTGACCTCTGACTCTTACCATATTAGTATTAAACTATTCCATGGTTTGAACATGTTCGGGTTCGAGCCGGGCTTGGAGAGAGTCCAACAACCCAAACAAGAAACGGAACTCTGGTTCTAACCATATTAATGGAAGGTGTAAGCTTTAATATTGAGTTAGGGTTTTTATGTCTCATCCTCTTTGCATGCAAATAACTATTATCTACAAGGCATGACATACATGGCATACATCTACATGTCACGACACG
The DNA here is from genome assembly GCA_025175895.1 of Wurfbainia villosa. Taxonomy (NCBI): domain Eukaryota; kingdom Viridiplantae; phylum Streptophyta; class Magnoliopsida; order Zingiberales; family Zingiberaceae; genus Wurfbainia; species Wurfbainia villosa. The sequence goes on from CM045997.1 coordinate 87,874,837, forward strand.
CATGACATAATGATATGCATCTAATGCAATTACATGGCATACAATTATGTCATGTACATAATTTCCTTATTTGTCATAACTATTTATGGAAATAAAATATGTTTAAGATTTGATTCTCTAAATCAAATCATGATTAAATTAGGAAACAAATTTCCAAATCTAATCACATATTTTATTTATGGAAATAATTGATTAAGGAAAATCAATTTAGGAAACCAATTTCCTAAATCATCAAAACTACTTATGGAAATAAAATATTTTTAAGATTTGATTTCCCAAATCAAATCATGATTAAATTAGGAAACAAATTTCCAGAATGTAATCAAATATTTTATTTATGGAAAATATCAATTTCCATAAATACTTCCAACTTTCCAAAAGTGAAAGATTTCCATAAATACTTCTAGACTTTCCAAAATTGAAAAATTTCCATAAATACTTCTAAATTTTCAAAATTAGAAAATTTCCAGAAATAACATTATGACTATCGCAAAACCATTTTACGATTATGTCGAAACACAACCTGGGCTCTGATACCATTGTTGGCTTTCCGGCACCGCGGTGAGTGTGTGTTCGTACATATTTCGTAAACATGTGCACAGCGGAAGAAATAAAAATAATAAATCTACATTTATTACAACACACACAACACACGCATGCATAGTACAACAAGTGTAGACATAACCGTAAATTTAAATTTGCAATAAAAGAAAATTTAACTACGTTATACCTTTCGTATTACGTGTAGCGGGAACGACATCAACCGGAATGATCCTCGCTAGAATCGTCTCTATCCGTATCCACGCCGAGTATCCTTAGGATGACTTCGCTAAGCCACGAGCTTCGTCTTCGTATGGGTTACTAGCCTCGTGTTGAAGACGACGTGATCGAGAGATGATCACGATCCGAATCAAAATTCGGATCCAAAGCGAGTCTTCAAAACTCGCTTCTCCGGAGAGGTATTCGTCAACCGATTGACGAATCCTTTGTCCTCCACCTCAGAGGATTACCGGAGATCGAATCCCCGGTAAGTTAGCCTCTGTCGGAGCTCTAACCGTCGTCCAAACGATGCTCCGATGAGAGGAGAACAAGCTGTCCAGAAAACTAGACAGCTTTGGTGGAGGAGTAGGCGCCGGCCAAACAAGGGAAGCCAAGTGCTCACCTTATCGCCGAAGCCTAGGAAGATCACCGGAGGGTCGCCGGAGGATCACTGGCTGAAGCTTGGACGCCGGCAAGGAGCTGGACGGCGGCACAAGGAGCTGGGCGGCAAGCTAGGGTTGGCGCCGAATAACTCCAAGGAGAGGTGGGCGGCAACTTTTGCTAGGGTTTTTTATTAGAGCTTAATTATCCCTTAAGGCCTCTTTTATAGAGAACTAATTCTCTTAATGGTTATTGGATCATAACCATTAGGCCAGTTAACCCGCTCCATTAAGATAAGTTAAAATAAACCAAACCATGATGGTTTATTTTAAGTTAAAACGAACCGAACCTACTTTTGGTTCATTCGTTTAAAATAAACCAAACCCTTTGGTTTATTCTCCTTCATTGGATTAGAACCAAACCATTTTGGTTCATCCATTATGTCTTCATAAGACATGGCTCATCCACGCTTCCATTGCGACTGAAACGATTTCATGCTTGCTCCATGTTTGGTCCAACCAAACATAGTTTCTCTCGGTCTGAGAATCCCATTCTCAAGCTCGTTTTAAATCCTTCGGATTACGCTCGTTGTGTGTGTGACCAAATTGGTTCTCGGTTTATGTTGGCCGTCTATAATTAACCATTAATTATAGAACGATCATGAGTGGCACCTAGTAGTACATCATGATCCCCAATTAACCGAAAAGATCAACGGTTGATCCAGAACTATTTCTGAAACCCTGCAGCAGCTCGAATGAATCGTGCCCCATTCCCTTCACTCATCTTATACCCACTTGGTTCAGAACATGGTCTATAGTGTCAGTCCCCACTAGGCTGACTACGTCACACCTAGCCCAAGTATCATTTCCTCGTCCTACGGATTCTAGTTACTCCATATGTATCGAAGAGTACCTTACTCTAAACATGTAATGCTTTGGCCAAAGACTTTAGTAACAATCCGACGAGAGGCCATGGGTATACATCTCCTCGCAAGGAGTGGTGAATCCTTTATAGGCTATTCAAACACCTTCGATCATTTCGACTTATACCCAATCATCCCGAGTCCACATCTCCTTAGAGATGTTTGCTTAAGATGTCAAAGCATAAGTCTCCATGATCAAGATGACTTGAATACCGCAAGTCAAAGGAACATCGCACTTAAGCTACAGTAAGAACTTCATTGACATATCTATATATGCAGAGAACCATATGAAGTCTTATGGCTGGTCACTCCAATGAACTAGTTACCATAACTAGCATCCACGATCAACTCCGGACATCACAATGTCTCCAGCCAGTGAGAATCAGCTGCTTGGATACACCAAGGAGTATACCCCGTGCTAGTCTCGACAGAATCGATGGTGTCCAAATCGATCAATTCATCGACTAGGGATAATTCTGATACATCACAATTACACATGTAGAGATACTCACTAGTTGTGATCTAATCACAAATTCTCTCATGCTGTGAATCGTATCGTGGACATTCAGTAAATGAGTTTAAGATCCAATCAAATACATGAAACATGTATACTCAAATAGTGAATCTTCATTTATCATATAAATGGTTCATACATAAGGCGATTGCCTTAGGACATCTCTCATATATTACTAACATATAATATGCTAATGACATGTATCATGATGTACAAACATATGCAGCAAACAAATGCAGCATCTCACAGGAATATGTAAAACATATATCAAATACATGCATACATATATATCAGCAATGCTTATGCATGGCCATGTCTACGGACCCGTCCAACCATGACCCCAATATGGCTCGGGTGGCACGACATGATGACTAGCCTGACTCTAGCTACCACCACTCTCGAGTGGCCGAGTTAGGTAGTATGAATGAGTAGCATATAATTATAAAGAGCTAACTATTCCCCGGGGGTCCCTGCTGCTGGCCGCTCCGTCACTACCCATGAGTAGACGAGCTCCACACACAAGACAACTGCACGTCACACAACCACCGTCTATAGTGGGCGAGTGCTAATACCACTCTGCACAGTGGCCAGGTGCGCATTTCCAGCTACCACCGTCTATAGTGGCCGAGCGCGGCATATCCAATGCTCTGCCCTCAACCCTGCTATCACTACCTCGAGTGGCCGGGGAGGCAGGATGACTGACGACCCATCTCAACCACAAGGGAGACCCAGTCAACAACATGCATGCAATGTAATGATCCATAGCTCCATTTATGTATCCTCACCACACTCCGTATCTCACGGGGAGTCCTGGTCAACCAAAAGTCAACTATGCAAGGACTACAATCCACAAGACTCTCTCTATCGCACAATGAGTCATACACACCTGACAATCAACCACGCTAAGACCTCTAGTAAGTAGCGAGATACTATCGACAATCCATATAACCATACACAGATATACGATCCATAATGGATATACCATCATGCTAGGACCTCTAGTCCATGGCCACATACTAACAACCACACACTTATCTATCCACAGACAACTAGATCCACCATAGATGCACCACTAATACGGGTATGATATAACAATCGACTCCATAATCCAATCCATCACCTAACCCTAGTGATGTAACATAGTAACCCAATCTGAGGTCACAAAGATAACCCTAACCACATGTACTTACTGAACATCTATCAGCTAACACATAATAGGGTTTGTAGTTCATATCCATGATAGATAATCAATGAAATAACAGCAATATATCTCAAAGGTCAAAGGCAGTACAAGCATATGATTAAACATGAGTGGATTTAAGGTAAACAGGTATAAACATATATACAAATTCTTGCAATGGAATTTGATCAAAACTACTGGATCAGGTAGATATTACCCACTTGATATGTAATACGTGCTATTCATCTCCACGTCCATGTATCTATCACAATCAAAATCCTGTAACAATAGGATATAATTAAGTACCATCACATATCTAATGATCGAATCAAATTCTACATTAACCTTGTATCTCGATCAACTAATAATCCACAATCAACTACAACATCTACTACATATATAGTATACCTTCCTAAAGTATTCCAATTCCGAAACCCACCAAGTTTGGCTTCCACTGCACATCATCTTGATCATAGCTTAGAGTATCAATTTGCATAATCAATTCAAATAAGGAAAGCCTTACTCATCATCTTCATCACCTGAAATCACAAGTTAAAACACCATATTCGGATCATTACTCAGATTACCTTCCTTCCCAATCCATCACAAACTGGATTTATAAGAAACTCAATTCTTTTAATCCTCAATACCTGCAATCAGCTATAATTATCACACAACAATGACATAATATTCATATCAACTCCAAATTAAGTTGTAACACAACATACCCCCCTTTCCAACCTTAGCCGCCGGATCTCCCTCTTGGCCTCAACATTAGCTCACGAAATCCAGAAAAGCCGGAGGCAGTTGGGCACAGTGGCATCAACCAGTTGCTCCAGCGATGAGCGACCAGAGCAAATCACCATCCGGCAGAACAAAGAGGTCGGAGGAGCTGTGATGGTGAAGACATCACCGAGCTGATCTCACAAGCAGCTGACCAATGCAAATGTAGTGATGGAAACAGCCGATCAAACTCGTGACCGAGATGGCCGACAAGGTAGCTCAACACAGGATCATAAGTCAGTGGTGAAGCTGTGACATTGGAGTTGATCACGATCGAAGAAGGTAGCGATTCCCTGTCTCCGAGCTAAGCTCGCTCAAGGGATTGTGGCAGCAAGATTGAGCTTGCGGTGACCATCAAACCGTGTAAGGTTTTGAGCCTTAGATCAGAATCAAAGAGGAAAGCCGGAAATGGGGAAGAAGGAAAACTGTTGATCGAAGAAGATAGGAAGAACCGACGGAGAAGAGAAGCAAACCTCACGACGGAGCTCGACACCAGAAGGAAAAGGAGTCGCCGCCATCGAGTTCAAGAGATGTCGGTCGGTCATGGTGAGGAAGTGAACGAAATCGTGATGGGGAAAAACAGGAAACTCGCGATCTGAAAGGAAATCGCGGCGGAGGGGAAAGAGGGATCACGGTGTGGGAAAAGAAGGAGAAACGGGTCGGGTCGGACTCGTGAAGGCTTTAAAATCGATAAACTGACTTGAGCTAGCCCAAGTCTAACCCAATCCCTATTTAAGCCTCCATCTTCCTCCTATGGACCTCTTTTGAATCCGAAAAAATTTCTGTGAACTCTTGAGAAATTTTAAAAGACAATTTCTTCATTAACAAGGAGTATTTTATTTTATTTTGTTTTTTTCCCTTTCTTACAAGTTAGGTTGTTAATCTTTCATACCATGCCCTAGGTGCTTGTTTAGTCTGTATAAAGCTTTTCTAAGTTTAAACACATGATTTGGTTGAGTTATATCTTCAAATCTTGATGGTTGGGTTACATATATTTCTTCCTTAATAAAACCATTTAGAAATACCGACTTAACATCTATTTAAAATAATTTAAATCCTTTATATGCGACATATGCTAACAACATCCTAATAGACTCAAGTCTAGCTACTGGTGCATAAGTTTCATTGTAGTATAATCCCTATTGAACCCTTTAGCAACTAATCTTGCTTTATTCCTAACAATCTCACCCTAGTCATCAAGCATATTCCGTAATACCCACTTAGTACCTATAATAGTTTTGTCCTTAGGTGCTGGTACTATGACCCAAACTTGGTTTCTTTTGAATTGAGCTAACTCTTCTTGCATAGCAATGATCCAGTCGGGATCAAGAAGAGCTTGATCTATAGATTTACGTTCAATCTTGATATGAGTGAGACTTGACTTAAATTTCTATAAGATGCTCCACTCCTAATGCCTTGAGTAGGATCACCCAAAACATGGTCTATTAGATTGTCAGATCTTACTCTAGATGTTCTTGTATTAGAGTTAGTGTTAGATTTATCTTGTTGGTTGACCTCAATTCTATCTTCACAATCTAGGCTTTCATTAGTTAAGTCGATTGTTGTTTTAGGTTTAGGAGGATTATTATCCTCATTAAATACTACATTAATAATTTCTTCGATTTTTAATGCATTTTGAATTATATACCCTATAGGATCTACTAGTAGTCAAATAACCTACAAATACACCATCCAGAGATTTTGAAGTAAATTTTCCTAAAACATCTTTGGTATTTAATATATGTACTTTACATCCAAAAATATTTAATATTTGGTATTTTGTTGGAATATAATTCATAAGGAGTTTTATTATGATGTTTAGTTACTAATATTCTATTTTGAACATAACTAGCGGTATTTATTGCCTCGGTCCAAAACCTATCATTTAATTTATACTCTTTTAATATTGTCCTAGAGGCTTCCAGTAGGGTTTTATTTTTCTTTCGACTAACCCATTATGTTGAGGAGTTCTTTGACAGGAGAACTCATGGTGATACCCATTTTGTATAAAAAATTCATTAAACTTATAATTTTCAAATTCTCCTACGTGGTCACTTCTAATTCATTTAATTTAAAAATTCTTTTCATTTTCTAATAATTTGTAGAGATTGATAAATTGATCAATTGTTTCACTTTTATGTTTTAAAAACCTAACCCCAAGTGAACCTAGAGTAGTCATCTACTATTACTAAACAGTATTGACTACCACTTAGTGACTTGGCCCCATGTGAATCAAAGAGATCCAAGTGTAGGAGCTCAAGTACACTCTTGGTTCTATTTGAATTAGTTAATTTATGTGAAGTTTTAGTTTGTTTTCCTTGTTGGCAAGCATCATACACTTTATTTTCTAAATTGCTTAATTTGGGTAGACCTCTAACTTGTCCATTATGACTTATTTTCGAAAAACGTCTTGGATGGATGTGGGTCATTCTCTTGTGCCACAACCACAATTCCTCTTGCTGTGTCATTAGAAACTTGAGTGAGGAAGTTGGCAGGTATATGGTATAAATGTTATTTTTCCTAAGTCCTTTAAGTATGACTTCTAAGAAATCAATTTTTCTAATTAAGCAGTCATTTGAAGAAAATTTAACCTTATATCCACTATCACAAAGTTGACTTATACTTAGAAGATTAAAGTCAAAATTTTCAACTAACAATACTTTGTGTATAACTAAATCAGAATTTAGCTCAATATCACCTGATCCGATGATCTTGAGTTTTCTGTTATTTTCGAAGGCTACTGATCCATGATTTTTGAATTTGAACTTCGTAAATTTCAATCGGTCTCTGGTCATGTGTCTGGAGCACTCACTGTCAAACATCCATTGATCCTACACATAAAGTAGTCGGATCGGATATTGGAATTTTAAATTGGTTTTAGAAAATTTTATTCTTACTTTCTTCTCACCCAATATATGTGATCAATCAGGTTAATCTTATTTGTTCTGTGAGATGACTTTTCAATTTTACTTAGTTAATTTTAATGATTTAAAAATTATTTAACCTTGGGTTAGATTCGGATTTAACCTTAAGTTAGTAAAGTAAGCTTTTCAAAAGATAGCTTCCAAGTCATGGCGAGGAACAAAGACGTTCTTTGATCGGAACAACGACCACTTCCTTAGACAAAGTCAATCTTATGAAACTATGCACTTAATTCACTTTAGGGTTATGTCCTAGTCTAACTAGTTTAGAATGTGGTGAGGTAGCTTCAGCTAGTTCCACTTAGCCAAGTGCACCAAGCTAGATACTCTTTATCTAACCCGGACATAAGAGACTTCATTTTCCTAACGTATTATCATCTCACCGTGTCCTGATACTATATTATCAAGGTTAATTAACTATTAGTTCTATCTAGTCGTTCTAATTTCAGCAAATAAAAACTAACTAAGCATTCAAAGCTAAATTAATCAAGTAATTGAGCACACAATTTTAGTATTGGCTCCCCCTAGATCATTGAATCGATATAGTCTGTCCACATAGTGGATTTCATCCTTGGGAACCCAATACTTGTTTGATGCTAGTTGTGATTTTAGACTCAACTTGGGGAGCCATGCTTGGACTCATTTATGATCACAATTTATGAGTGAAATAAAAGATCTATTTTCTGCTCTAAATTTGAGTCCAATCTTGTTGTACACAACATGTTGAGACCCAAGTATTAGGTTGAGACCTTTGGATCCCAACGAGAAACTTTCCAACATTTTCATAAGATCTTGAACTTGTCCTTTCAAGGAGGAATTCTCTTCCCAAGTGTCTTAACTTATGTTGAGGTTCCTTCTTGAATGTAACTAGTTGAAGAAATTAAATTAGTCTTCTTAAGGGTTTCAATTTCCTTAAGAAGATACTTGACCGTAGACTCAGACTTAGTTAACTTTTTATTCAAATATTTAATTGCAGTATATAAGTTTCTAATTGTAGAGCAGTGTACCTTTACTGAATCTTCTGAAATGGATACGGATTTATGGCTTATCTCGGACTTTGACTCGGACTCAGAGTTGGACTCACACTCAGATTCTGACTTGGACTCGGACTCGGATTCGGAGGGTCATGGCATGAGGACGAGGTTGTCAATTTGTTCTTGTAGGATCGAGTAAGCCGAGAGAGGGGGTGAATCTCGGTGTTTAATTAATTTTTTCTAAACAGAATATGCAGTGGAAATTAAACAAGTTAGACATAGCAATTTACTTGGTTCACAACCCTAACTGGGTAGCTACTCCAAGGCCCGTAGCTCTCCTGTGAGCTATCTCGATTGGAAATTCACTAAATACCCTTCGACTCGAGAACTCTCGACTTCGGAGGGTTTCACTTTTTACAAATGAAGAAGTGTAACACACTACCCACTCTTCTTAAAATTAAGTGCAGATGTGAAATAATAAATTAAAATGAAATATAAGACTTTATACTGACACTAAGGGATTGTAAAAGTAGTTGCAGTGTGTCGGAAGTTCGCCTTGTTGCGGAATGAAAATTTAGTACACGAACAAATATTTCGGCAGCACTTCGACGTTGATTAAGTTCGATAACTGGATCTGGTCGAGCACAACTTTTATAAACTTTTTCCAGTCGACTGGAATGCCTTCCAGTCAACTCCACATCAGCCCATCGATATGGAATTCGTGGTCTCCCAGTCGACTAAATCCTCTCCAGTCGACTCCACGTCACTTGGCTCCACATCGGGAAATTTTGCTCTTCAGTCGACTCAAACTCTTCAGTCGACTCAAGCCCTTTCCATCTACGTTGCACGATCTCCGATCGATCTGATCCTGTCAAATAGGTATCCAGTCAACTGGAGTTCAGTCGACTTGAATCCATTCAGTCGACTGGTCCCTGCAAAATAGGATTAGCACAAGATAGGTAATATGAATTACGATGGCAGTAGTAATACTTCTCGATCTCGACTACTACGTCCTACGCGGACTTTTCGTCAGATCAACATCTAGCTTTGTCCCCCTACAGAGGACTCGGCCTCACCTCTTCACTCGAGGCTTACCTGCCAACTACCTACCGAACTTACCATTCTTGACATCCGATCTAACCCACTAGGGCTTCCACCAGCAATCCGGTCTGCCTTATCCAGCTGGACTTTTTGTCAATTGTCCGGTCTCCTGACCCAACCGATCTTCATGCCAAATGTCAGGTCCACGCGACCCATCTGGACTTCATGCCTGGTGTCCGGTCCTCCTGATCTGTCAAGATACGTGCCTAGTATCTAGTCAACACGACCTACTAGGACTTCCAGTTAAGCCTGCACACTTAACACCTATATTAGATCACAAGTGGATCCTAACTCTTAATTGTGGTTCATACATCAAAACTAAGGAGTGATGCTCACTGCATCAACAATCTCCCCCTTTTTGATGTTTGACAACACATCAGTTAAAGTTAGAAGAATCAAATACCAATCTCCATATTTTGACATGTATAAAATATGAACTAACAATTTTTGTCATGCATAAATTTAACCATGCATGAGATGCATAGGTCCATATCAAATTTTTGCATCCACTTAACTTTATATCTCTTTTTAAGTCTATAATTTTATATCTCCTCTCTCCCCCTTTGACATACATCAAAATAAGGATTAATTTAAAAATACGCTAACATAATGTAGTGGAGAGTTAAAGTTTCACAAACATGACAAATTACCAAACTAAAAAAAGACTTTGAAATTTGATTTACTTTAAGCTTTTGAACAATATTTCTAACTTCAAAAATTGTCAAACTATAAAAATTTTCAAATTTAAAAATTTGCAACTTTTTAACACTCCTTGAATAATATTTATATTTTTCAAAATTTTCAAATATTTCAAAAACTACCCCTTAATAATTCAAAAAATTTTAAAATTTAAAAAAAAACAAATCTTTTTTTTTTAAAACTCCCCCTGAATTATTCAAAAAAATTTAATATTTTAAAATTTTTCAAAAACTTTCCCTGAATTATATAAAATTTTCAAAAATTTTAAAAACTTTAATGCAAAAGTGATAGGGAATAAATCCAAGCATGAATTCCTTGAAAATTATATTTTTAAAATACACATCTAAAAATTGTCCATAAAGCAAATATTCAAAAAATTTCAAAATTTTTTAAAATTTACTAACTCTTCTTCAAATATTTTTCAAAGAATTTAAATTTTCAAAATTTGAACTCTTCTTCAAATAATTTAAATTTTCAAAATTATAACTCTTTAAAGTTTTTTTTTAAACTCCCCCTTGAATAAAATTTTACAATGTTTAATTGTTTTCTTCCCGTACATCAAAACCTAAGTAGTAATTTTAAAAATATTTAAGCTTTTTAAGACTTAATCCTTTCAAAGTAAGTTTTTCTCCCCCTTAATTTAAGTCTAATAAACTTGAAACTATTTAAACTTTTCAAAGAGCATTCAAGCATATGCTTTTCACCCCTTAATTAACATCTTGAAACTTCTCCTTAATTATTTTCTCCCCTTAAGACTATTTCTTATCCAATTCCAGCATAATTTTAGAATATCATAATTTAGTACAATATTTTAGGTTCCCCCTAGACCCATGATCTCCCCCTTAAAGTAACATTGTTATATTTATACTTAATTTTGTTGGATCGAGCGGATCGCTAGAGGGGGGTGAATAGCGATAAAAACTTTCGTTCGTTTTGATACTTGAGTTACGTAGCGGAAAGAAAAAAAATATAAAAATAAAGAAGACAAGAGGGTTTTTTACTTGGTTCGTAGCCTATGACTACTACTCCAAGGCGCTAGTAGTCCTTGGCCACGCACGAAGGGAAAATCACTAACGAACTCCTCCTCGTTGGAGGTAGGAGTTAATCGAATACAAAAACCACGAAAAGGATCGAGATAAAGGGACACTCCCCCTCTTCTCGTTACGATAAAAAGCACGATACTGAACTTAAGTACAGATTGAAACTATAAAAACACTTTTATCGATGACTCGTAGATGAAGAAGATTGAGCTCTAGTCGTCGTTTCTACAGCGCTTCATCGTAGGGATGTCGGAGAGTCATAGCATATCGAAAGCACTTGGTGGCTTTTAGAATTGATGAAAAACCCTTAGAGAAGCCCTCCTTTTATAGCTTTTGAGCCCCTCATCGAGTGGGTCTTCAGCCAATAAAAATTAGGCACCAAGCTCCTTGGAATGAGGTGATAAGGCTTGACTCCTCGAAGTTGATCCTTGACCATCAGTCGACTGATGGCAGCGCCAGTCGAGTCACAACACTCAGATGTCGACTGATTTAAGGCAGTCGAGTGGCTCTTGTGGGTAGTTGACTGATGCTTGCTGAAATCACAAGTTAGCTTATTAAAAACATAATTTTGACGGTCGCCGATCGTTCGATCTCGACCTAGACCATCCATGGGATGTCTTTGATCGGATCTACATTTAAGACCATCCTCGTAAGGAGGATACGACCTCACTTACGCTCACACACACGAGCTTACCTCGATACTTACTTTGTAGCTCTTCCTTCCGGCCTTCCACTCGATTCCTTTAGCTCCCTCCAAAGTCACTCGAGTGTCGCCCGACCACCGTGGCTTCCTCCGGGTGTCGTCAGCCTTCAGCTCCAGCTTTAGCACTTTTCTGCATACTCGATTCAGTTCATGAGATAAGGATATGAGTTTAACTTTGTATCGTTTGATATAATCAAAACTCAAGTTTGACTTAGGTGCCCACTGCACCAACAATCTCCTCCTTTTTGATCTATGGCAAACCCATACAAAGTTAAGGAAATAATATGAAGAATAATAATATGCACGAAGAATAATAATATGTATGAAGAATCAAAGATTAAGTAGGAGTAGTAGAGACTTTCTTCCAAGTACTCCCCTTTGAGGAAACCTTCCCCTTGACCGAGGGTGAGTCTTGAAAGAAGATCTTAATCCTCCCCCTTGATGTTTGCTATTTAGGAAGAGTTTAAGTAATTAACAATTACTTAAAGTTGGCCTTAGTAAAAAAGAAAATTTAAGTTAAGAAAATTTCTTAACTTGGCCCCTTCTCCCCCTTTCTTAAGTAAACATTAACGTTTGGCCATAGTATTAAAAATAAGTTTAAAACTTTTCTTAACTTGGCCTTTATCTCCCTTTTATTAACTAAAACAAGTTAAGTTGCAAAAATTAAAGTTAAGTAAATTTGTAAAAATTAAAGTTAAGTAAACATTTACTTAACTTTTGGCCATGAGAATAAGTATGGAGTACTAAGTTAAGTTATCAAACAAATTATTGATCCCTTAACTTTGGCCTTTTTCTCCCCCTTTTGCCATATATCGGAAAGAGTGGGGAGTTTTGAAAAAAATATAAGTATTAAGTTTATGTTCCAAGTCCAAGCATGTTCCATATTATTTTGAGAATAATATACTAAAAATAAGCTCATCTATATAATGTTCAACTCTCATTTGACTTGATTGATATGAAAGATCAACAAGTCCTGGTCAGAGTCGATTAATATATATGATTATACTCTGTGGTTCATGGAAATGTACTAGATCTACATCTAGAACCAGGAGTAAGGTCCTAACATCTCACGCCCATCTACATGGCTAAGTACACAAACACATTAGTCCTATGTGTTGTGAGATGTATTGGCTCATTAAAACTATAGGTGCATGATATCTAAGGTATGTCCTAAGCTAGTTCCATGAGAATGAAAAGTAAAAGATAGTAATAAGAAAATATAATCTATAAATTCCTACTCTACTATGCACATGCCCAATTTTCATCTTAATAGACTGAATTCGGCTTCGAGTAGGGGTTTAGTAAATAGATCTGCCAAGATGGACTTCGATTCGATGTATTCGAGTTGTATGGCTCCGTTTGCCACATGTTCTCGAATGAAATGGTGTTTGACCTCTATATGTTTGGTCCTAGAGTGACATATTGGATTTTTAGTTAGGTTAATTGAGCTAATGTTATCTACATGAAGTTTAGAGTTTGTAAAGTCTAACATAAAATTGTTGGATTTCCGGCACCATGGCGAGTGTGTGTTCGAACATGTTTTGTAAACATGTGCACAGCGGAAGAAATAAAATAATTAATATAATTTATTACAACACACACATCACACGCATGCATAGTACAACATGTGTAGACATAACCGTAGATTCAAATTTTGCAATAAAAGGAAACTTAAACTACGTATACCTGACGTATCACGTGTAGCGGGAAAGGCATCAACCGGAATGATTCTCGCTAGAATCGTCTCTATCCGTATCCACGCTGAGTATCTTCGGGATGACTTACGAGTTACTAGCCTCGTGTTGAAGACGACGTGATCGAGAGAAGATCACGATCCGAATCAAAATTCGGATCCAAAATGAGTCCTCAAAAACTCGCTTCTCCAGAGAGGTATTCGTCAACCGTTTGACGAATCCTTCGTCCTCCACCTATGAGGATTACCGGAGATAGAATCCCCGGCAAGTCTACCGCTGTCGGAGCTCCAAACGTCGTCCAAACGATGCTCCGACGAGAAGGAAACAAGCTGTCCAGAAAACTGGACAGCTTTGGTGGAGGAATAAGGGCCGGCCAAAAGGGAAGGTTGAAGCTCACCTTATTGCCGCACCCAAGGGAGATCACCGGAGCTCCTCCAGCAGCAGCTCGATGCCAGCAAAAGGGAAGGACAACACCTTCTAGACGCCGGCAAGGGAGCTAGGTGGTGGGCGGCGGCAAGGGGGGTTGTTGGCACCGACTTCACCAAGGAGAGGAGGGGGCGGCAACTATTAGGGTTGCAAGGTTTTGGATTAGGGTTTAACAAAAACCCTTAAGCCCTATTTTATAGAGAACAAATTCTCTTAATGGTTATTGGATCATAACCAAAGGCCCGTTAACCCGCTCCATTAATTTAAGTTAAAATAAACCAAACCATGATCGTTTATTTTATGTTAAAACGAACCGAACCAACTTTGGTTCATTCGTTTAAAAACAAACCAAACCCTTTGGTTTATTCTCCTCCATTGGATTATAACCAAATCAATTTGGTTCATCCATCATGTGTCACGCCCCGAGAGCATGCCGAGCCAAAAATCAAACGGACGACATCTCCCCTGTACGTGGTAACATTTTGGGTTAATACAAGGCCCGTAGGCCCACAATGACAACAATATATAAAAATATACCATACCACAACAGTATATATATATCAAAACAACTACACACAGCGGAAACGATACAAAAACAATTCAATCCTACACATGCATACCGGTATGACTAACACATCACAACAATACAAAACTTCGACAAAAAATCCGAATATACAACATGTACAACACGAAAACTCCAAAATACAATACACAACGGAAATTCCAAAACAGACACGGGAGCCTCGGAGGTGAGATGAGATGTTAGCCAGCGGTGCTCCAAGCTGTCACGAAGTCTTCTACCTGTTACCTGGGCGATAGAAAACCCAGGGTCCGTGGGGGGTGATGAGTAAAACACAACATGTAATAGAAAAACATGTATATATGTCATATCACATGTATTTTCAACAACATACTCTAGAGGTACAACATGTATATCAACATAGTATATAAATACAAGCATATACCGTCTAACCAAATAAACAACATAAAAATGCAGACATACCTGAAGTCTGCCACACTACTCTGATCCAACCTGAACATATATCAAACATATATATATATAACAGGAAGAGTAGATCAACTCACAATATACTCTAAGCCTAGTGTCAAGGTATCTAATGGTGCATCTAACCCATACGATCCGACACAATCGTATAACAAATGCAAGAAACATGCATGAATATGATGTACACCCAAATGCAGCAAGCATAGTACAATCAAATGCAACATCACAATAATCATATATATATAGATCGCATCTATATATATATTAATCTCAACCATCCATATATATATATACATGCATATATGTATATATATATGGTAATATGCAAAGTGCCATCAGATACGGCAATGCAACATGCATGGTCATGCCTGCTCACCCCTACTAGCTACCACGACCCCAGTGTGGCCTAGGTGGCACGACATGACAACTGTCCCAACTCACACCAACCACTTCTATAGAGTGGCCGAGTGGGTAGTATGATCAAGTAGCATATGAGCGTAAAGAGCTCGCTACACAACGGGGGTCCCTACTGCTGGCCACTCCGACTAACACTACCAATGAGTGGTCGAGTACCACGCACCCAGGACAACTACACGCAACTCCAACTACCACCATCTATAGTGGTAGAGTGCGGCACAACAGATGCTCTGCCCTCACACCAGTTACTCCTCGAGGAGTGCTCTGGGAGGCAAGATGACTGACGACTCTCTCAACCCCAAGGGAGACTATGTCATCAGAATGCATGCAAATGACATGTGTATGCTGTCACACGTACAACCATCTACCACAGACTCTCTGTTCAGCAAAGAGTCATACCCATCTAATCAATACTCTCTATCCTGTAGAGAGTTGTACTCAACAGATCGATGGACTCTCTATCCTGTAGAGAGTCGTACTCGACTGATCATACCAAGCTGGGACCACCGGTTCACAGCAACACACTAGTCACCCTTCACTTAACCATTACACAACTCATGATTGGTAACAGTATGCAACATACGGGTATTGGAAGTAAATCCTACATTTAGGGCATTACCTAGCCATGGATGACCTTTTTACCAATTTATAAATTGGGTCATCCTCCGTACTAACATTTACACCCTGCTAAACAACTACGTCAATTTATATGACATCTATAACTCCTAAATCATGATAGGGTATATGTGTGATATCAACAAATGAGCATAAATACATCAAATGATAAGTTCAAGCATACGCTAATAAGAGCAGGGTCAAGGTAATATGAACACTTAACATGCTCATATTTATGACTAAATCTGAATGCAATACATCAACCCAGACCAGGTAGGAAATTACCCACCTGTTGTAATGCTCGAAACAATGTAGTCCTCACGACCGCAGACCTGTCTCGTATCCACGTCCGCGGATATCTCGAACCAAAATCCTGCAAACAAACATATATGATCCCATCATATACCAATTCTAATATTAGGATCAAATCATAATCCTACATCAACTTTATATCCCGATCAACTAGATTGATCTAGTTATCCAATTAACCTAATCAACCCTCCATATTAATCCCTATAACAAGGATCATAGAACGATATTACTACCGCACTTTATAGCATGATCAGGTCAAAACTCACCAAATCTCCAATTCAATTACAACTCAATTCACAGTTAAATCACCTACACCTACACTATAGCCTATGAATAGCCATGCTGCAGCATACAACATGATAAAATCATGGTTCAACACAAACCTCACCTCAACCTCGATCCACCATTCCCATCCACACTACCATAACAACACAGCAACCCCACAACAATTATAACTCCAACATCAACTAAAACCATCAAATCAACACTAAACAACACCTATCTAATGGATCCCACTCCCAACAGCCACACACGATGATCCATGAATATAAACCATTGTAATCTCAACAACATCGACACATCACAGATCATTACAACAATTACATATGAAACAATAAAGGAGAACGAAGCTTACGGGTCAAAACTTCACCAACAGCCCCCAAACTACCCAAACATCGAAAAGACCCCCCCGCTGTCCTAGCTTCGACAGAGATCGCCCAGCAACTTCCAAACACTTGCTGCGACCTAAAGAAACCACGAGATCAAAATCAAAATTTTATATCTCATCCAAAACAAGGAGAGATTCAACTTACCTAGCTCCCTCATCAATCGGGCAGAGGCGTCTCTCAGTCCAACCACAACACAGCCGCTGTCGATCTCCCTGCTCAAAGAAAGGGGAAAAATCATCGGCGACAGCGGCAATCAAATGTTGCAATGGTGTCGCCGAGCCGAGATCGGGCGAAGAGAGTTGGCGAACGGGAAGAGGATGAGCTGTGGTGGTGTGGCGTCGTCGGGCTGCCTCTTGATTAGGCGGTCGGCAGCGTGAGGAAGGGGATCGACTGCATCGGGCGGGAATCGGGCTGGATCGGCACCGGCGATAGCGGCTAATACAACTCTGGTGGTAGCGACAGCGGTGTGGCGACGGCAGCAGATCGAGCTTGGGCTTGGGCGGTGACGGGGTGAGGAGGTCGACGACGAGTTGTCTCGGTGGTCACAAGGGGCAGCGACACCGGCGAGATCAAGTGCAGATGAAAACTAAGGTACGGGGCGCGGCGACGGGGCACGGCGACAAGGCGACAGTGACCGTCGTGGTCGGCGCGCGAGGGAGAGGCGGTGGTGGAGACGCTGTCGCAGTGATGGATCACACGAGAGATGAAGGATCGAGATCCGGAGGGGAAGAGAAGAAGTCGCGCGATCGGGAAAATGAAAAGAAGAAACGTCGATCGGGGAAAATGGAAAGAAATCGGCAAGAGAAAATTAAACACTTAGCATTTAAACCTCTTAATAGTAGATAGTCTAAACAGGCTTTACTAAAGCCTATCTGCTTTATCCCCGTAAAATATCCATAACACTTCCGTTTAAATCCAGAAAAATTTCTAAAAATTTCTGAAAAAATCCACAAGATATTTTATCAATTACAGAGGAATATATTTTTTTTTCTTTTTTTTTTTCTGATATTTTACATCATGTCTTCATAATACACGGCCCATCCACGCTTTCATTGCGACTGAAACGATTTCATGCTCACTTCATGTTTGGTCCAACCAAACCTAGTTTCTCTCGGTCTAAGAATCTCATTCTCAAGCTCGTTTTAAATCCTTCGGATTACGCTCGTTGTGCGTGTGACCAAATAGGTTCTCGGTTTATGTTGACCGTCTATAATTAACCATTAATTATAGAACGATCATGAGTGGCATCTAGTAGTACATCATGATCCCCAATTAACCGAAAAGATCAACGGTTGAGCCAGAACTATTTCTGAAACCCTTCAGCAGCTCGAATGAATCGTGCCCCATTCCCTTCACTCATCTTATACCCACTTGGTTCAGGACATGGTCTATAGTGCCAGTCCCCACTTGGCTGACTACGTCACACCTAGCCCAAGTATCATTTCCTTGTCCTACGGATTCTAGTTACTGCACATGTATCGAAGAGTACCTTACTCTAAACATGTAATGCTTTGGCCAAAGACTTTAGTAACAATCCGACGAGAGGTAATGGGTATACATCTCCTCGCAAGGAGTGGTGAATCCTTTATAGGCTATTCAAACACCTTCGATCACTTCGAATTATACCCAATCATCCCGGGTCAACATCTCCTTAGAGATGTTTGCTTAAGATGTCAAAGCATAAGTCTTTATGATCAAGATGACTTGAATACCGCAAGTCAAAGGAACATCGCACTTAAGCTGCAGTAAGAACTTCATTGACATATCTATATATGTAGAGAACCATATGAAGTCTTATGGCTAGTCACTCCAATGAACTAATTACCATAACTAACATCCACGATTAACTCCGGACATCACAATGTCTCCAGCCAGTGAGAATCAGCTGCTTGGATACACCAAAGAGTATACCTCGTGCTAGTCTCGACAGAATCAATGGTGTCTAAATCCATCAATTCATCGACTAGGGATAATTCTGATACATCACAATTACACATGTAGAGATACTCACTAGTTGTGATCCAATCACAAATTCTCTGATGCTGTGAATCGTATCGTGGACATTCAGTAAATGAGTTTAAGATCTAATCAAATACATGAAAACATGTATACTCAAATAGTGAATCTTTATTTATCATATAAATGGTTCAAACATAAGGCGATTACCTTAGGACATCTCTCATATATCACTAACAAACTCCCACATGGCCTAATGTCAATCGCTACAATATCCAATACCATAAGCTCTAACATGACCCTCAAACTTACTTTGAGGTAATGCCTTAATCAAAGGATCCGCTAAGTTCCTTTCAGTGGGGATTTTCTCGATTTGTATTTCCTTCCTACTGATGATTTCTCTGTTAAGATGATAGCGGCGAAGCACATGTTTGGATCGTTGATGAGACCTTGGCTCTTTCGCCTGTGCAATTGCTCCATTGTTGCCGCAGTAGACCGGTATTACTTCAACAATGGCTGGAATCACACCAAGTTCATAAATGAACTTCTTGATCCAAACCACTTCCTTTGCTGCTTCGGAAGCTGCAATGTATTCTGCCTCAGTGGTAAAATCCACTACAGTGTCTTGTTTGGAACTTTTCCAACTCACTGCGCCCCCATTCAAGGTGAACACGTATCCAGACTGAGACCTGGAATCATCCTTGTCTGTCTGGAAGCTGGCATCCGTATATATGCGTATCACCATGTCCCCTTCTCCATATATTAAGTGTTGGAATGTATACTGAAAGCCTAGCTCTTTTTGTATGAACATTTTATTTTGAAATAAGAATCACATGATCATTATTTGCATTTTATATATTCATTATATATGTGTGCATATTGTCTAATATTTTACATTGTAGATAACATGGTGCTTGGTGTGGCACAGAAGATCATGTTATCAGTACCTTGTAAAATATAAGTAAAGGCTCACAACCAAGATGGTTTTGGACAAACCATTGGCATGGTTGTAGTGTAGCTTGGTATTATTTTATCTTGAACATAGAGTTACACTATTACACTTAGGTGTATTGAGTAGGACCGACATAGAAGTGATTCAATTTAGTACTGACTACATAATTGAATCGGACCTCGGATATTATGTTGTACATGCTCTTAATCCCGATATAATAACGGGCACATGTACTTAGTATTTATTTCTTTGATTTACCAGTGGGTGAGATTTAGATGGATTAAATCAATATGCCCGGTAAGTTGGGAAATAATATTATTTACATGGTGTGCCGTTGATTATAGGAGGAAACCGTGTCCTATATATTTGGTTGATGATGTCCCCTTGAGGAGCTCATAAGGTTCATCATGTAAACCCAGCTGGTTGACTTAGTCAACATGATGATAAAGTTGAGTGGTACTACTCGAGGAATTAGATATTAATTAATTGATGGTCAGTAAATCAATTAATTGACGGACATTCGATATCTTAAACACGGGGAGATTAATGTACAAATAATATATGGAGCCCATATTGATTTATGGGGGTTGGTGAGGTAGTTCAATGATGATCCTCTAGTGGAATGAAACATCATTGATGGATCAAGTTTGTGTGGTTCCGATCCATCGGGTGGCCAAGACCCAACTCCTCCTTATGGTCCCTATCGTAGCCTAATATAATCCTTAAGAAGTCTAGATCCAAGAATGTAAAACAAAACCTAGAACTAACGGTTGGGATTAAATCCCTTGATCCGATGGTTAGGATAAAATCCTAGAATCGACGGTTGGGATTAGATCCTTAGATCCGACGGTTGGGATAAAACCCTAGATCCGACAGTTGGGATGAAACCTTAGATCCAACGGTTGGGATGAAATCATAGATCTGATGGTTGGGATTAAACCCTAGATCCGACGGTTGGGATAAAACCCTAGATCCGACGGTGGAGATTAAATCCCTAGATCCGACGGTGGAGATTAAAGGAGGCTTAAGCCCTATTCTATAAATAGATGGCTAGGGTTGGGCGGCAAGAAAAATCAAGAATTGATTGAAGAATTAGGGTTTGGCTTTTGGAGGTGGGCGGCTAGGGTTTGGAGCAAAGGTGGGCAGCAACTTCTTCTTCCTTCTAGTTGTTGCCGGCGCCCAACTTGCACCATCAATACTTGGCTGGCGCCCAACCTTAAGGTCTTTCCCTTCTTCCTTGGCCGGCGGTTCTCCTCCCATTGGTGGCCGGTTCTCTTCCTCCTCCCTATTCTCCAAAGTGGCGGCAACAATCTTTGTGAAGTTGGCCGGCGCATCATCCATTGCTCCTTGGCCGGCGGTTGCACCAAATTCCCTAATTTGGTGGCCGGTTCTAGATAGGAAAGGTATTTGCGAGTTCTTCTCTTTGTTCGCAGCGGACAAGGTAGAGAAGAAAGCGATCTAGAAGGCTTCTACTCGTGGAGGAACTTCGTCCACACGTCGTCCACGAGAAGGATAGGACATACGGTAGAAGATCGTGAGGTATAAAGTTATTTTAACTTTATGTACAGATCTGAGCATGTTCTTATTTGTTTTGATTATGCATGTGTGTGTATGAATATATATTGTATAATCATGGACCCCGAAGACAAACACAAAAACCGGCGATCCATCCGTCGTCTCTTTCGCGGCTAACCAACTAGAAGAGTTGTGTTGCTTGAACAACTAGTTTGTTCAAGCGACCACTCAAGTTGTTAGCACGATGACGAAATGGTGTTGTTAAGGAAGCTCATCTTATCCGGATTAATCCTTTCATTAGTGAAAATTTTAATCCGGCGACATGGGAGCCAATGAGCCTCCAAAGCATGCACCCAACAATTGGTATCAGAGCCATCGGATTCCGGTTTTGTGTGTTTAGGATTCGGTTAATTTTTTATGTATTTTTCATATATTATATGTGCCGGATAATAGTAGGATATGCGTAGTTTAACTCTTTGGTTGCAGGCATAAGATCCGACTATTATGGCCATGTGTGTGTATGTGAATGGATGTGTGTAAAAATTTATTATTTGAATCCTCGGGGTTGATGAGGCTAGATTAGTATTTAATTTTTGTAATTAAATACGGCATTGTTTAGCCGATCATTTTAGTTTACTTTCGATCTAGACTATTTGTACACTCTTTCGTGGAGTATAGGATCGATGGATGTAAATAAAATGATTTATCTCGGCTCGGATATCTTTGGTGACTTGCGCACGGGAAAAGGTGGAGCGGACGAGGTGGCAACACGACGGGATGCATATTGGAGGACAATGCCATAATAGTTGGAAAAAATTCTGTTTTTCCATATTTATTGCTTATTTGTTTTATATGCATGTTGTGTATATTTAAAATTCCTCGATTGCAATTTATTAAGTGGGAGAGGGATATTTTAATTAATTCCCGCGGCCTCCATTACAATTTGACGTGCGATGCAAACAAACTTGTGTGTTGGCTCTGAGTGCCTTCCTCCCTGCGGACGGGTTTGTTTGCGGATCACTAGGTCAAATAATGGTTATAGGAAATTATCTAGGAGCATGTGTACTTCCACAGCGGTAAGGCACATAATCCAAAATAATTTCCTCAGTATCGTGTAATGGTGCACACTTAGATACAAATAAAGGTATCCTCCTCATCGGAGTCACTGCTTTTATTTGTAGGGCCAAAGAGGAACCAACTATTAATTTTATTTGTCAAAAAGTAAGGTTGACAAAATAATAAAATTAATGGGTAAAACCTCCTCTTACAAATGTAGAATTTGTATACGTCCACACTATCGTGGCATGCGATATTCTCGGTATTGGTTGATTTCGGGATTTTATTGTTTTGAGGAATCAATAATATTTGAAATCAAATATCTTTGATCATTGTGATTTTTAGGATTTTCAAATGGCTTTCAACCCACTTGCTGTGATTTTAAAAGAAAACAAACTTACTGGTTTAAACTACATTGATTGGAAAAGAAACCTGGATATTGTCTTAACTGCGGAGGAGTACAAATTTGTTCTCTTCGAGGTCTGTCCTCCTAAGCCCACCAATGACTCTGATGAAAAGGAGAAAGAACGTTATAAGAAATGGGTTAAGGCAGATGAGATGACGCGGTATTACATTTTGGCATCTATGATCGTGCCACGCCCATCGCTTATGACATGATGTTCAATCTCAAGGAACTTTTCTGACATCGAGTAGGGCTAGGCTTAGGCAGGAGGCAATGAGAAACTTCATGACGACCACCATGATCGAGGGAACACCCATTAGGGATCATGTTCTCAAGATGATGGCTCATCTTAATGAGATGGAAGTCCTCGGAGCTGAGATCGATGGGGAAACCCAGGTCGATATCATTCTCCAGTCTCTGCCTAGGAGTTTTGAGCAGTTTCGCCTAAACTACAACATGAACAAAAGGTTGTATTCGTTGGCGGAGCTTCTGACAGAACTCCAGGCGGCAGAGGGACTTTTTCGTCAGAGTTCTCAAGCCATGGTCGCTCACAAGGTTTCTTCCTCTAAACCGAAATGTAAGAAGAAGAAGAAGCAAGGTGGAGCGAAGAAAGTGGCAGTGGGACCGCAGGCAGGAGTGAAGAAGCCGAAAGGCAAGTGCTTCACTTGCAAGCAGACTGGACATTGGAAGGCGGACTGTCCTCGCCAAAAGAACAAAGGTATATCTTCTTGTTTAGTTGTTGAAACATGTTTAGCGGTGTTATCTACCAGTGCCTGGTGTGTAGATACAGGAGCCACTGATCATGTCTGCAATACTTTGCAGGGGTTCCAGGAAACCCGACGACTAGCTGAGGGAGAGATTACCGTCTTCATGGGCAATGCTTCAAAGGTGGCGGCTATTGCAGTGGGAGACATTTATTTATCTTTTGATAGGAATAAAGTTTTGGTTTTGAACAATTGTCATTATGTACCTACTTTTAGAAAGAATTTAATTTCAGTTTCTAAATTATTTATGGATGGGTATTCTGTTTCTTTTAATGACAAGGTGGTTATAAAAAGGAATAGGGAGATTATCTGTTCTGGTACATTGGTTGGCAATTTATATACTCTTGAACCAAAAACTCCCACGATGCAAATAAAAGTAAATAACTCATCTTCTAAATCTAATAAGAGAAAAGAACCTTCGCAAATGAACCAAACATATCTTTGGCATCTAAGGCTTGGTCATATTAACCTAAGTAGAATTCAAAGGTTGATAGCTGATGGACCTTTGGGTTCATTAGTGGTGGAGGATCTCCCAACCTGCGAATCTTGCTTGGAAGGTAAAATGACCAAGAGGCCTTTCAAGGCCAAGGGGTATAGAGCCAAAGATGTGTTGGAAATGGTTCATTCTGATTTGTGTGGTCCTATGTCTATCCGGGCAAGAGGTGGCTTTGAATACTTCGTCTCATTTATAGATGATTATTCAAGGTATGGATACATTTACTTGATGCGCCGCAAGTCTGAATGCTTTGACAAGTTCAAAGAATTCAAGGCTGATGTGGAGAACCGTCAAGGTAAAAGTATCAAGACATTACGATCTGATCGTGGTGGCGAGTACCTCTTGGGAGAGTTTAGGAGTTACTTATCAGAGGCTGGGATTCAATCCCAATTGTCTGCACCTGGCACACCCCAGCAGAATGGTGTAGCGGAGCGAAGGAATAGGACTCTTATGGAGATGGTCAGATCAATGATGAGTTATTCTGAGTTACCTGTTTCGTTCTGGGGGCATGTACTGGATACGGCAATGTACACTCTGATCTTGGTTCCATCTAAATCAGTACCTTCTACCCCTATAGAATTGTGGACTGGGCGAAAACCTAGTCTGAAACATATTCGAATATGGGGGAGTCCAACATGTCTTTGCCAAGGCCGATCGGTAAGTTGGAACCTCTGCATGTATGCATGTTTGTTGGCTACCCTAAGGGAACGAAAGGGGGTTTGTTTTATAATCCTAGAGATCAGAGGGTTATCGTTAGCACGAACGCCAGATTTCTAGAGGAGGATTATGTAATGAACCACAAGCCCAAGAGTAGGATTGTTCTTGAGGAGTTGACAGGGGAAGTCCCGACTTCAGTACCACCGGTACAAGAGGAGACACCACAAGTCACTGCACCGCGTGTCACAGAGCATACACAGGAGGCACCTCGTCGTAGTGGGAGGGTTGTTAGACAACCCGATAGATTCATGTTTTTGGGAGAGTCTTCGGACTTAGTCCCTGGTGAACATGAACCTGATCCCTGGACATATGACGAGGCAATCCAGGATAGAGATGCGGTATCTTGGCAAAGTGCGATGAATTCAGAGATAGAATCTATGGATTCTAATCAGGTCTGGGAGCTAGTAGAACCACCCGATGGTGTAAAAACCATTGGATGCAAGTGGATCTACAAGAGAAAGAGAGGAGTAGACGGGAAGGTCGAGACCTTCAAAGCTAGGCTTGTTGTGAAAGGGTATACTCAGAAAGAGGGCATCGATTATGAGGAGACCTTTTCGCCGGTAGCTATGCTTAAGTCTATCCGGATTCTCTTATCTATAGCTGCTCATATGGATTATGAGATTTGGCAGATGGATGTCAAGACAGCTTTCCTTAATGGAAGTCTTGAGGAGAACATCTATATGCGGCAACCAGAGGGATTCATTGCTAAAGGAAAAGAGCATCTTGTATGTAAGCTTAATCGGTCCATTTATGGATTGAAGCAAGCTTCTAGATCTTGGAACATCCTCTTTGATGAGATAATCCAGTCATATGGATTTATTCAAAGTCCGGATGAGCCTTGTGTATACAAGAGATGTGACGGAAACGTAGTGGTGTTTCTTGTACTATACGAAGATGACATTTTGTCAGTTGGCAACAATATCAAAGTGTTATCAGACGTAAGGGTATGGTTGTCCAAACAGTTTGATATGAAGGACTTGGGAGAAGTAGGACACATCCTTGGGATCAAAGTTATAAGGGATCGCAAGAAAAGGATGTTGTGCTTATCCCAAGCTTCATACATTGACACTATCCTTGCTCGTTTTAGCATGCAGAACTCAAAGAAAGGTTTTCTACCTTTTAGGCATGGAGTTCCTTTATCTAAAGAGATGTGTCCCAAAACATCAAAGGAGATAGAGGACATGAAGGCGGTTCCTTATGCTTCGGCAGTAGGAAGTCTTATGTGTTAGTTATAGCCCTAAGAACCAATCATGTGATGGTTGAATAGGGAACATTTTTGTATCATATTCTATAAAGGCAAAGGATTGGTTATTATATTTAAGTCTTGCTTGTGCCAGCTAAATTAAATATAGTAATGCCCTAGAAAAGTAGGTTCTTGTCTACAGCACATCAATTGGCAGAATTGATTATGAGAGGCTGTAGAGAACACTTTCTAAATGTTCCTAGTCAAGTATTAATATGCAAGGGCAATATTAATACATAAAGACTAGCATGTAGGTCAATTGATGACTTGATCTCACAAGTCATGGATATATGATATCAAGTTGACACATGGGTATATATTAGAGAATATATACTGAACTGACCCGCCATGAGAAAGTTTCATGGATCGTTATATGAGTGTCATAAACTTTCTCATGTGACTATTGGTATGAATAGTCCTCAGACCTGAAGTCACTACGGTTCCCTACATAAGGAGTTATGTACTTTGGTATCGCCAAACGTCACCCGTAACAGGGTGGACCATAAAGGCGATTACTGGGTATATAACAAATTATGCGGAGGGATGTGAGTGATGTAGATGGGATCTATCCCTCTCATATGACGAGAGTGATATCGGTGGGCCCCTTGATTGAGTAGAACTACTAAAACGCATGGCCATGCTCGAATGAGTCAATATGAGATATTGAGCTCATTTGTTTAAGTTAGTTTACTCAGGGATCAAGAAACACATAGATTGATCGAGGATGACACGGTCTATGCCTCATTGATCAATCTGATATCAAGGATAGAAGGACACGGTCATATATTATAGTAGTCACGGAAAGGTTAGTCGGATCTTGACTTATCTCATAACTTGGGTAGCAATGATGTATTGCTAGATGCCGCTCATTGCTTGTGTATCTAAAAGAGTTTAGGTCCACTGCCAACGTTATGAGAGCCTATAGGGTCACACACAAAGAGCATGATGATTAGAGGAATTAGAGTATTCTAGTTTGACTAGAATAATTTGGGAATAAGCTTAAGTACAAAATGGTTTTTGGACTTTAAGCTTAATGAGAATTTTAGCTAATTGATTTAATGAGATTAATTCAATATGTTACCTCATTGATTTAATAAGATTAATTCAATATGATAACATAAGCTTAATTGAATTAATAAGATTAATTCAATATGATAACATAAGCTTAATATAATTAATAAGATTAATTCAATATGATAACATAAGCTTAATTGAATTAATAAGATTAATTCAACATGCATGAATGCCACATAAGAATGCCACATAAGCATGCCACATAAGCATGCCACCTAAGCATCCACCTAAGCTAGATAAGGTGGAAGGAAACAAAATGGTTTTGTCTCCTTAAGTGGCCGGCCAAACAAGGAAGCCAAATCCTTTTTGAGTGTGTCTCAATGCAATGGATTGCATTGAATGTGAAGGAGGTGGAAGGGTTTTTCCAACCCTATAAAAGGCTCCATGGAGTGGTCGGCCATAGTGAGAGTTCTTGGTGGAGTGTGGTTGTTGGGAGCTTGAGGCTTGGAGAGAGCTTGAGAGCTTATTGTTGTGTGGCTTTTGTGAGTGTAGGAAGAAGAGTAGTCTTCTTCTTCCCTTCTCTTTTTCCCTAGCTTCCTCTCCTTTAGGGACTTCTCTAGCAAGAAGTAAAGGAGAGCTCCTCTAGTTTTCTTTTGTGAGACAAGAGCTTGCTCGTGTGGATACATATAGAGGCACGGACACTTGAACGTGCTAAAGATCCAACAAACAAAAGGAAGAAGCGGGATTAACAAGGGCACGCAACAAAGGTAATCCTCTCCTATAAGATAGGCTTGGTTTAGAGAAATTTATTTTATACGAGTTTGCTTTCGCATGGATCACTTGGAAGGGATCCTAATTTTTCGTTGCGCATATGCCATTTGGCATAAAGAATTCCCTACAGTGGTATCAGAGCCACTTGCGAAAGATCGTATAAAATAGGTTTTCTCTATTTTATATGTGATATAGAAGTAGGATAAATTTTATTATGAGTTGATAATTGCATTAGCAATTGTCAAACATAATAAAATATCCAATGTCTTTTAAAAGTTAAAATGACATGGTGCATGGTTATGGCCTAGTCCCAAAAGGTTTGTGAATGTGTGTGTGTTGTAATTCTTAAATACGGCCTGCGTGTCGTGCCTTCCTCCTAAAAATTCTTGTTGTAAAATTAGTTTTAGACTCGAATGTAACTCAAGTATTTCTCCTTTTGTAATGTACAAAACAAAGATGGAGGGTCCATTGGAAGATGAGGTTACAAGGAGGAAGTCAACACACAAGACAACCAAAAGGAAGCACTTAGGAGAAGATGCTATCCCTAGGTTGACCAATCAATCTTTTCATTGGCTTGAGAAGATTGTAGAATAAGGGCCATAACCATGACACACTTAGTTTAATATGTATGTGATGCATGTTAGTTTAGCTTGTATGTGATGCATGATTAGTTTAGCTTATATGTGATGTATGCTAATATGTATATGATACATGTTTATTTCTTAATAAGTCAAAAACGATATGCCTACTAAAGCTTGGTACTCACTACTTCCTCGATCATTTGTTATTGGGTTTGCCAAAGCAAAGCAATGCATTTTATCTTGGAAGAGTGCGAGTGGACAATCGTGATGTCCCGCTATCAAACTTGGTTAAGACTTAATTAAGTTTTCTTAATTAGTTAAGAAAGTAGAGGCATATATTAGCTTTGAACATAAGTTTTAAAATTAGTTTTATGTGATTTCCGAACATCAGCTTTGTCTTAGAAGTGGTCGTTGCTCCGATATCCAAGAAGGCCCGCCTCGCCACATACGGAAGTCGTTTAGGAATAAACACTAAACTAATCTAAAACTTAACCAAAGCTATTAAAGAGTTACATCAGATGTAATTGGCAAAGATTGCCTACCTAATTATACTACGTCTTGGGCGATTAGCCAAAGCTAACTCAAGGCAATTATAATGTGGATCTTTATCCCATATAAATTTATAGCTAAATAGTAGCTATGAGAATTTAGTGAGCCTCATTTAATTAAAGGCCTAATTAAATGATTTAGGTATGATACTTAACTTTGCATTTTAATGTTGTAGATCACCATGACATCTAACACGACACACCCTCAACTTGCGATCTCATCCTTGAGAAGGACAAGCAATGGAGCGAACTTTCTTGATGGTATAGGAACTTGAGGATTATCCTCAAACAAGAACGCAAAGTATGTCCTAGAGCAGTCTACCTGAAACACCCGCCCATGCGCCACACTCGTCGAAAAGGATGCTTATAAGAAGCATCAAGATGACGATTAGATGTGTCATGTCTTATGCTTGCCACCATGAACTCGAGCCGAAGCAACATGAGAACATGGATGCCTATGATATGGTTGAGCATTTGAAACAACTATATCAAGGACAAGCTAGGCACGAGCGTTTTGAAGTGTCTAAGGCTCTTTTTGCATGCAAGATGCAAGAAGGAACACCTGTAGGAACTCACGTACTCAAAATGATTGGGTACGTTGAGAACCTTGAAAGACTAGGTTTTCCGCTGAGCCAAGAATTGGCAACCGATGTTATCCTGCAATCATTGTCGGAAGCATATAATCAATTCGTCATGAATTATAACATGAATGAAATTGATAAACCTTTGCCTGAGATTCTCAGCATGTTAAGAACTGCTGAACCGAATCTCAAAAAGAAAGTTAGCAACGTACTAATGGTCAAGAAGGGCAAAGGTAAGCGCAAAGGCAAGGGTAAGACCCAAGCCAAAGGCAAGGCCAATTCATCCACTTCAAAGGGTAAAGGTAAAGTACCTAAGGAAGGGGACTGCTTCCATTGCGGTGAGGACAGACCTTTAGGCGGGCTATGAAGTCTACCTTGAGGAAGTAAAGAATACAAGAAGTGGGACTTCTGCCTCAGGTATACACGTTATAGAAGTTAATCTATCTATTTCTTCTACATGGGTATTAGATACCGGATGTGCATCTCACATTTGTACTAATGTGCGAGGGAGAAATAGTAGACAAATGGCAAAAGCGAAGTGGACCTCTGAGTAGGCAATGGCGCAAAAAGTTCTTCTTTGTAGTTTGTAGGAACATATTCTTTGTCTTTGCCCACTGGGCTTATCTTAGAACTAGAGGAGTGCGTATATGTACCTGCATTAACAAAGAACATAATTTCTGTATCTTGTTTAGACAAGAAAAACTTTTCTTTTATAATAAAGGACAAATGTTGTTCCATTTATTTGAATGAAATGTTCTATTGTAATGCACCACTTATGAATGGTCTCTATGTTCTAGATTTAGAAAACCCAATTTATAACGTAAATACCAAGCGGTTCAAATCGAATGATTTGAACCAAACATATCTCAGCTTTATCGCCTAGGTCACATAAATGAAAAAGCATATCGACTCCGCCAACTCCATAAAGATGGATTATTGGACTCATTTGATTTTGAATCATATGAGGTATCACGAATCTTGCCTTTAGGAAAGATGACTAAAACTCCATTTAGTGGACATGGAGAGAGGCGACGGACTTGTTAGGACTCATACATCTTGATGTATGTGGGCCTTTCAATGTCGAAGCGGAGGAGGCTATAAGTACTTTATTACTTTCAGCGATGATATGAGTAGATTTGGCTACTTATATTTGATGAGACATAAGTCAGAATCCTTTGAAAAGTTCAAAGCATTCAGAATGAAGTACAAAACCAACTTGGTAAGCGTATCAAGCTACTTGATCGGATCGAGGTGGTGAATACCTTAGTCAAGAGTTTCGTGATCACTGGTGAGTGTGGGATAATATCCCAACTCACTCCCCTGGAACACCACAATGGAATGGTGTATCGAGAGGAGAAATCGTACTCTATTAGATATGGTACGATCAATGATGAGCCGAGGTGATCTACCTACTTCCTTTTGGGGACTAGCTCTAGAGACGGTAGCTTTCACACTTAATCGCGTCCCATCAAAAGCCGTAGAAAAGACACCATATCGATATGGATGGGAAGAGTCCCAAAATGTCTTTTATAAAGATTTGGGGTTGTGAAGCTTATGTAAGGCGTCAAGTCTCGGATAAACTAGGACCCAAATCGGATAAGTGTTATTTTGTCGGATATCCCAAGGAAACTAAGGGATATTACTTTTACAATCCCACACTTGGCAAGGTGTTTGTTGCAGAAATCTTTGTCTTTCTAGAAAGAGAATTTATTTCTAGAAAAACTAGTGGGAGTAAAATTCATCTTGAAGAAGTTCAAGATGACGATAACACTAAGGCCGATGGAAAATGAGCAGGAACCACAAAGTGTTGTGGATGAGAAATTGTTGCCCAAGAGTTGTGGAACAAACACACATTCAAGTAGACCAACCTCTTCGTAGATCTGACAGATCCGTCGTCAACCCGAGAGATATTCTTTTCTCTTGGTGACAATGGTGATGTATTGCTTGTCGATCTTGGCGAGCCTACATCCTATCAGAAGCTATGATGAGCCAGTTAAGAAATGGCTAGAGGCCATGAGATCGAAATGGAATCCATGTACACTAACCAAGTATGGACCTTGGTTGATCCACTGAAGGGTAAAACCCATTGGGTGTAAGTGGGTCTTTAAAGTAAAGTGACATGGATGGTAATAAGCATACCTATTAAGGTTGATTGGTGGCTAAAGGATTCAAACAAATTCATGTTATTGACTATGATGAAACCTTTTCACCAGTTGCGATGCTTAAATCCATTCGGATCATAATTGCTATTGCAGCCTACCACGATTATGAGATCTGGCAGATGGATGTCAAAACCGCTTTTCTGAATGGAAAGCTACTCGAGGATGTGTACATGACACATAGCTGAGGTTTTGAAGATCCAAAGCATCTGAAAGGTATGCAAACCGCAAAGGTCCATTTATGGACTAAAGCAAGCCTCTCAAGCTGGAATCTTCGATTCGATGATGCAATCAAGAGTTTGGTTTCATCAAGAATGAAGATGAACCTTGTGTCTACAAGAGAAATAGTAGAACACGAGTTGTATTTCTTGTCTTGTATGTAGATGACATACTTCTCATCGGAAATGATATTCCCTCACTCGATGCTGTGAAGATGTGGTTAGGGAATTGTTTCTCGATGAAGACTTAGTGAAACCTAGGCATCAAGATCTATAGAGATAGATCTAAAAGATTACTTGGCCTAAGTCAGAGTACATACATTGATAAAGTGCTAGATCGTTTTGCTATGCAAAATTCCAAGAAAGGATTTCTGCCTTTATCACATGGTGTGAGTCTTTCGAAGACTCAATGTCCCTCTTCTAGGGAGGAGAGAGATCGCATGGATAAGATCCCTTATCGTCGCCATAGGGTCTATCATGTACGCCATGCTTTGTACTCGTCCTGACGTCTCGTATGCTTTGAGCATGACGAGTAGATACCAGTCGGATCCAGGTGAAAGTCACTGGATAGCAGTCAAGAATATTCTTAAATACTTACGAAGAACGAAAGAATATTTCCTGATATTTGGAGGCAATGAGGAGCTAGCTGTAAAGGGTTACAGTGATGCAAGCTTCCAAACAGACAAGGATGACTATAGATCGCAATCGGGGTACGTGTTTTGCACGAATGGTGGGTGTAGTTGGAAGAGTTCAAAGCGAGGACACATTCGATTCTACAATGGAGCAGTATATTGCTGCATCTGATGCAGCAAAGGAGGCTGTTTGGCTCCGTAAGTTCATCAGTGAACTTGGGGTAGTTCCTAGCATTGCAGATCCAATAGACCTCTATTGTGACAACAATGGGGCTATTGCACAGGCTAAGGAACCTCGATCACATTAGCGGACCAAACACATATTGCGGCGCTTCCATCTCATTCGAGAGATCATCGATAGAGGAGATGTGAGGATATGCAGAGTACCGACAGAAGCTAACATCGCAGATCCATTGACCAAGGCTTTGGCACAGAGGAAGCATGATGGTCACACTAGGTCACTAGGTATTAGATATCATAGTGATTGGTACTAGTGCTAGTGGGAGATTGTTAGTTATAGCCCTAAGAACCAATCATGTGATGGTTGAATAGGGAACATTTTTGTATCATATTATATAAAGGCAAAGGATTGGTTATTATATTTAAGTCTTGCTTGTGCCAGCTAAATTAAATATAGTAATGCCCTAGAAAAGTAGGTTCTTATCTACAGCACATCAATTGGCAGAATTGATTATGAGAGGCTGTAGAGAACACTTTCTAAATGTTCCTAGTCAAGTATTAATATGCAAGGGCAATATTAATACATAAAGACTAGCATGTAGGTCAATTGATGACTTGATCTCACAAGTCATGGATATATGATATCAAGTTGACACATGGGTATATATTAGAGAATATATACTGAACTGACCCGCCATGAGAAATTTTCATGGATCGTTATATGAGTGTCATAAACTTTCTCATGTGACTATTGGTATGAATAGTCCTCAGACCTGAAGTCACTACGGTTCCCTACATAAGGAGTTATGTACTTTGGTATCGTCAAACGTCACCCGTAACAGGGTGGACCATAAAGGCGATTACTGGGTACATAACAAATTATGCGGAGGGATGTGAGTGATGTAGATGGGATCTATCCCTCTCATATGACGAGAGTGATATCGGTGGGCCCCTTGATTGAGTAGAACTACTAAAACGCATGGCCATGCTCGAATGAGTCAATATGAGATATTGAGCTCATTTGTTTAAGTTAGTTTACTCAGGGATCAAGAAACACATAGATTGATCGAGGATGACACGGTCTATGCCTCATTGATCAATCTGATATCAAGGATAGAAGGACACGGTCATATATTATAGTAGTCACGGAAAGGTTAGTCGGATCTTGACTTATCTCATAACTTGGGTAGCAATGATGTATTGCTAGATGCCGCTCATTGCTTGTGTATCTAAAAGAGTTTAGGTCCACTGCCAACGTTATGAGAGCCTATAGGGTCACACACAAAGAGCATGATGATTAGAGGAATTAGAGTATTCTAGTTTGACTAGAATAATTTGGGAATAAGCTTAAGTACAAAATGGTTTTTGGACTTTAAGCTTAATGAGAATTTAGCTAATTGATTTAATGAGATTAATTCAATATGTTACCTTATTGATTTAATAAGATTAATTCAATATGATAACATAAGCTTAATTGAATTAATAAGATTAATTCAATATGATAACATAAGCTTAATTGAATTAATAAGATTAAAACAAAATGATAACATAAGCTTAATTGAATTAATAAGATTAAATCAACATGCATGAATGCCACATAAGAATGCCACATAAGCATGCCACATAAGCATGCCACCTAAGCATCCACCTAAGCTAGATAAGGTGGAAGGAAACAAAATGGTTTTGTCTCCTTAAGTGGCCGGCCAAACAAGGAAGCCAAATCCTTTTTGAGTGTGTCTCAATGCAATGGATTGCATTGAATGTGAAGGAGGTGGAAGGGTTTTTCCAACCCTATAAAAGGCTCCATGGAGTGGCCGGCCATAGTGAGAGTTCTTGGTGGAGTGTGGTTGTTGGGAGCTTGAGGCTTGGAGAGAGCTTGAGAGCTTATTGTTGTGTGGCTTTTGTGAGTGTAGGAAGAAGAGTAGTCTTCTTCTTCCCTTCTCTTTTTCCCTAGCTTCCTCTCCTTTAGGGACTTCTCTAGCAAGAAGTAAAGGAGAGCTCCTCTAGTTTTCTTTTGTGAGACAAGAGCTTGCTCGTGTGGATACATATAGAGGCACGGACACTTGAACGTGCTAAAGATCCAACAAACAAAAGGAAGAAGCGGGATTAACAAGGGCACGCAACAAAGGTAATCCTCTCCTATAAGATAGGCTTGGTTTAGAGAAATTTATTTTATACGAGTTTGCTTTCGCATGGATCACTTGGAAGGGATCCTAATTTTTCCGTTGCGCATATGCCATTTGGCATAAAGAATTCCCTACATTATGTATGCTATGCTATGTACGAGACCGGATATCTTCTTTGCCGTGGGCATGGTTAGCAGATATCAGAGTAATCCTGGACAGGGACATTGGACTACGGTAAAGCATATATTGAAGTACTTGAGAAGGACTAGGGATTTTATGCTGGTTTACCGGGCAGATCAATTAGTCCCTGTGGGTTACACGGATTCGGATTTCCAATCAGATAGGGACAAGAGTAAGTCTACCTCGGGGTTTGTGTTTACTTTTGGAGGTGGAGCCATAGTATGGAGGAGTTTCAAGCAGAAATGCGTGGCAGACTCTACCATGGAAGCTGAGTATGTGGCAGCCTCTGAGGCAGCCAAGGAAGCTGTATGGCTCAGGAACTTCTTCATGGACTTGGATGTGATTCCTGGTTTGCCCAGAACTATCACAATTTATTGTGATAACAGTGGTGCAGTTGCAAACTCGAAGGAACCACGAGCCCATAAGGCGAGTAAACACATAGAGTGCAAGTACCACCTCATACGAGAGATCGTAAAGCGAGGAGAAGTTGCTGTCGCCAAGATTGCATCAGAGGATAACCTGGCGGATCCATTCACTAAGGCCCTTCCAGCGAAAGCGTTTGATAGGCATGTGGAGGACATGGGGATCAGATGTATGGCAGAGTAATAACAGCATAGTCTTTTAGTATAAGTGGGAGATTGTTGGAATGTATACTGAAAGCCTAGCTCTTTTTGTATGAACATTTTATTTTGAAATAAGAATCACATGATCATTATTTGCATTTTATATATTCATTATATTTGTGTGCATATTGTCTAATATTTTACATTGTAGATAACATGGTGCTTGGTGTGGCACAGAAGATCATGTTATCAGTACCTTGTAAAATATAAGTAAAGGCTCACAACCAAGATGGTTTTGGACAAACCATTGGCATGGTTGTAGTGTAGCTTGGTATTGTTTTTTCTTGAACATAGAGTTACACTAGTACACTTAGGTGTATTGAGTAGGACCGACATAGAGGTGATTCAATTTAGTACTGACTACATAATTGAATCGGACCTCGGATATTATGTTGTACATGCTCTTAATCCCGATATAATAACGGGCACATGTACTTAGTATTTATTTCTTTGATTTACCAGTGGGTGAGATTTAGATGGATTAAATCAATATGCCCGGTAAGTTGGGAAATAATATTATTTACATGGTGTGCTGTTGATTATAGGAGGAAACCGTGTCCTATATATTAGGTTGATGATGTCCCCTTGAGGAGCTCATAAGGTTCATCATGTAAACCCAGCTGGTTGACTTAGTCAACATAATGATAAGGTTGAGTGGTACTACTCGAGGAATTAGATGTTAATTAATTGATGGTCAGTAAATCAATTAATTGACGGACATTCGATATCTTAAACACGGGGAGATTAATGTACAAATAATATATGGAGCCCATATTGATTTATGGGGGTTGGTGAGGTAGTTCAATGATGATCCTCTAGTGGAATGGAACATCATTGATGGATCAAGTTTGTGTGGTTCCGATCCATCGGGTGGCCAAGACCCAACTCCTCCTTATGGTCCCTATCGTAGCCTAATATAATCCTTAAGAAGTCTAGATCCAAGAATGTAAAACAAAACCTAGAACCAACGGTTGAGATTAAATCCCTAGATCCGATGGTTAGGATGAAATCCTAGAATCGACGGTTGGGATTAGATCCTTATATCCGACGGTTGGGATAAAACCCTAGATCCGACGGTTGGGATGAAACCTTAGATCCGACGGTTGGGATGAAATCCTAGATCTGATGGTTGGGATTAAACCCTAGATTCGACGGTTGGGATAAAACCCTAGATCCGACGGTGGAGATTAAATCCCTAGATCCGACGGTGGAGATTAAAGGAGGCTTAAGCCCTATTCTATAAATAGATGGCTAGGGTTGGGCGGCAAGAAAAATCAAGAATTGATTGAAGAATTAGGGTTTGGCTTTTGGAGGTGGGCGGCTAGGGTTTGGAGCAAAGGTGGGCGGCAACTTCTTCTTCCTTCTAGTTGTTGCCAGTGCCCACCTTGCACCATCAATACTTGGCCGGCGCCCAACCTTAAGGTCTTTCCCTTCTTCCTTGGCCGGCGGTTCTCCTCCCATTGGTGGCCGGTTCTCTTCCTCCTCCCTATTCTCCAAAGTGGCCGGCGGCAACTCTTCTTGAAGTTGGCCGGCGCATCATCCATTGCTCCTTGGCCGGCGGTTGCACCAAATTCCCTAATTTGGTGGCCGGTTCTAGATAGGAAAGGTATTTGCAAGTTCTTCTCTATGTTCGCAGCGTACAAGGTAGAGAAGAAAGCGATCTAGAAGGCTTCTACTCGTGGAGGAACTTCGTCCACACGTCGTCCACGAGAAGGATAGGACATACGGTAGAAGATCGTGAGGTATAAAGTTATTTTAACTTTATGTACAGATCTGAGCATGTTCTTATTTGTTTTGATTATGCATGTGTGTGTATGAATATATATTGTATAATCATGGACCCCGAAGACAAACACAAAAACCGGCGATCCATCCGTCGTCTCTTCCGCGGCTAACCAACTAGAAGAGTTGTGTCGCTTGAACAACTAGTTTGTTCAAGCGACCACTCAAGTTGTTAGCACGACGACGAAATGGTGTTGTTAAGGAAGCTCATCCCATCCGGATTAATCCTTTCATTAGTGAAAATTTTAATCCGGGGACATGGGAGCCAATGAGCCTCCAAAGCATGCACCCAACATTAAGAACACATCCTTAGTTCTTCTTAAGTACTTACGAATTGTCTTAACAGCCACCCAATGATCCATTCCTGGATTAGACTGGTATCTACACGTGACACTTAGAGCATACGATACATCTGGCCTCGTACATAACATAGCATACATGATAGATCCTATTGCGGATGCATAGGGAATCTTACTCATGCAAATCCTCTCGTCTTCTGTGCGTGGACACATAGACTTCGAAAGGTGTATCCCATGCCTGATGGGTAGGAAACCTTTCTTGGATTCCGACATGCTAAATCTCTTTAGCACTCGGTCTATATATGTAGACTGCGAAAGACCAAGCAACCGTTTCGATCTATCTCTATAGATCTTAATCCCGAGGATGTAGGTTGCTTCTCCTAGGTCTTTCATGGAGAATGTCTTGGATAACCAAATCTTAACTGACTGTAAGACTGAAACATCATCTCCTATAAGTAATATGTCATCGACATACAATACTATGAAAACGATTGCACTCCCACTAACCTTCTTGTACACACAAGGTTCGTCTGGATTTTGTGAGAAATCAAACCTTTTGATTGTCTCATCAAAACGGATATTCCAGCTCCTGGATGCTTGCTTCAATCCATATATGGACCGTCACAATTTGCATACCTTGGTTTTATCAACCGATGTGAAACCCTCAGGCTATATCATATACACGTCCTCGAGCAGGTTTCCATTAAGGAAAGTTGTTTTCACATCCATCTGCCATATCTTATAATCATAATGAGCCACTATGGCCAGGAGCATCTAAATGGATTTAAGCATAGCTACAGGCGAATAGGTTTCGTCATAATCAACACCTTATTTTTGACGATACCCTTTCGCCACTAATCTAGCCTTATAGGTAATCACATTACCATCCATGTCAGTTTTCTTCTTGAAAACCCACTTGCACCCTATAGGCTTGATGCCTTCAGGTGGGTCAACCAAGTTCCAAACTTGGTTTTCATACATGGAATCCATTTTCGACTTCATGGCATCAAGCCACTTATCCCTTTCAGAACTTGTCAGCACTTCTTCATAACTGGTAGGCTCCTCATCATCAATGAGTAACACATCGTTCGATTCACTTACGAGAAATCCATATATCTCAAGAATGTTGCGTGTTCTACCAGATCTACGAAGATGTGGTGTTATAATAGGTCCAGCCGATTGCTCATCACTATGAGTTATCGGCTGTTGTGCTTCACCAGGTATCTCATCAATGTCTATTTGAGTCTCTCGAGACTCCTCAAGCTTGACGACACTCCCACTATTTTCTTGTAAGAGAAACTCTTTTTCTAGAAACACAGCATGCCTTGAAATAAACACATTTTGTTCCACAGGATGATAGAATTGGTAACCCCTTGTTTCCTTAGGGTATCAAATAAATAAACATTTATCAGACTTAACATCCAATTTGTCTGATACAGTCCGCTTCACATAAGCAGGACAACCCCATATCTTCAAGTAAGATACATGAGGTTTCTTACTATTCCATATCTCATATGGAGTAGTAGAGACTACCTTGGTTGGCATTCTGTTTAACAAGTAAATAGCTGTCTGAAGTGCATAGCCCCAAAAGGACTTGGAAAGATTTGCATGATTCATCATTGAACTGACCATGTCCAACAAGGTCCAGTTACGCCTCTCAGATACACCATTATGTTGTGGTGTATATGGCGGAGTCCATTGAGACAATATACTATTGTCTCTTAGATAATCAAGAAACTCTTGACTTAAGTATACACCACTTCGATCCGATCGAAGTATTTTAATACTCTTGTCATGTTGTTTCTCTACTTCATTTCTGAATTCTTTGAACCTTTCAAAGGCTTCAGACTTGTGTTTCATCAAGAACACATACCCAAACCGTGAGTGATCATCGGTGATGGTAATGAAGTAGTTATAGCCTCCTAAAGCTTGAGTTGACATAGGTCGACATACATCAGTATGTATTAGACCTAGCAACTCTCCCACTTGTTCACCTTTTCCTGCAAAAGGTAACTTAGTCATCTTGCCTTTTAAGCATGATTCGCATGTATCGTATGAATCCAATTCAAACGATTCCAGAATTCCACATCGGTGTAATTCGGACATGCGTTTCTTGCTTACATGGCCAAGACGACAATGCCACATGTAGGAGTCTATTTGATTATCCTTTCGAGCACGCTTGTTGCTCGCTTCGATATTGAAAATGTCACTGGATACGTCCAATGTATAAATGTCATTGCTCAAAGTTCCAGTTCCATAAAGTATGCCATCAAAGTTATATAACAACAATTGTTACTAAACATCAAATAGTAACCATTTCTATTTAAGCAGGAAATAGAAACAATGTTCTTTATTAGAGAAGGAACACAATAGCAATTGTCCAGTTCCAAGACTAGTCCACTTGGGAGCTTCAGCAAATAAGTTCCGATGGCGACCGCAGCAACCTTTGCTCCATTGCCAACTCGCAAATTTGACTCCCCTCTAACGAGTCTTCTTCTATTCCTTAGCCCCTGTATGTCATTACATATATGTGAGCCACACCCAGTATCCAATACCCAAGTGTCTAAGGAAATAGAATGACAATCAATAACGAAGATACCTGAAGAGGATGGGGCATCGGCCGCCTTCTTCTTCTTCATGGACTCAAGATAAATCTTGTAGTTTCTTCGCCAGTG
This sequence comes from Wurfbainia villosa, assembly GCA_025175895.1. Taxonomy (NCBI): domain Eukaryota; kingdom Viridiplantae; phylum Streptophyta; class Magnoliopsida; order Zingiberales; family Zingiberaceae; genus Wurfbainia; species Wurfbainia villosa. The sequence goes on from CM045997.1 coordinate 87,915,423, forward strand.
GCCTTCCTTGCCACAATGATGGCAAGTGCCCTTTTGTGCTGGTTTTGCCTTCTTGTTCTTCCCTTTCTTCTGTTCCTTTGCCTTCCTCTTAGAACCTTTCTTTGAGTAATCAACTAACAAAACCGCCTTCTCCTCATGCTTCACAGAAGGCTCCACAGTCTTCAGCATATTGAGGAGCTCAGGAATAGTGGATTCTAATTTGTTCATCCGATAGTTCATCACAAATTGTGAGAAACTCTTGGGCAAACAATGCAGAATTAAGTCAATACTTAATTCATGATCCATCACAAACCCGAGGGTGGCTAGCCGCTCGATGTACCCATTCATCTTTAGCACAAACTGTACTACAAATGAACCTTCTTGCATCTTCGTGGTGAAGAGGAGCATGGAGACTTCGAACCTTTCGGATCTCGCTTGCTCATCAAACAACTCATGAAGATGGAAGACCATAGTATTATCATCCATATGCTCATGCTGCTTTTGCAGCTCAGGAACCATCATAGCTAGCATGATGCAACTCGCCAGTTCAGAATCTGCCACATGCTTTTGATAGACCAACATTTGGTCTGGAGTTGCATCGTCCTTAGGATGGTTGGGAAGAGGCTCTTCAAGGACATATGCTAGCTTTTCCGTCTTGAGAACAATTCTCAGGTTTCTAAGCCAGTCCAGAAAGTTAGGCCCAGTCAATTTGTTTGAATCCAAAATAGTGCGCAAATTCAAAGACGTCATGATCAATCGATTAACCTAGAAATACAAAACGAGCATATATAAGAAAATGATTTTAAAATACATCAATATACATTTATAAATCCCATTCATTTTTTGAATTTCTAAAACCCCAAAATCACTTCGGGAGATCGTAGGTCCATCTCCGAATGGGCTGATATCCATCATAGATATGAACAACCTTGGAGAGAGTCCAACAAGCAATTCATAACTATGATGGTAGGTATCAACTATACCGATTGCATATCACGTATATGCAACTATCACAATGTGCTATCAACTAATTGAATGTTCACACATACATCGGGTTGTTAACATATTAACAAGTATGCATCATATGCATAGCACCCAACTTCACATACCTTTACATCGACCTTGGAGAGAGTCCAACAAGCCGATGCTCCAGGTTAAAGCCAACCCATTAATCGAGAAATAGTTTTTAATATGGTTAGAGTGCATTCAACCAATTAGCCCGGCTTGGAGAGAGTCCAACAACCAAAGCTAACAATTGACCTCTGACTCTTACCATATTAGTATTAAACTATTCCATGGTTTAAACATGTTCGGGTTCGAGCCGGGCTTGGAGAGAATCCAACAACCCGAACAAAAAATGGAACTCTGGTTCTAACCATATTAATGGAAGGTGTAGGCTTTAATATTGAATTAGGGTTTTTATGTCTCATCCTCTTTGAATGCAAATAACTATTATCTACATGGCATGACATACATGACATACATCTATATGTCATGACACGCATGACATAATGATATGCATCTAATGCAATTACATGACATACAATTATGTCATGTACAATATTTCCTTATATGTCATAACTATTTATGGAAATAAAATATGTTTAAGATTTGATTCTCCAAATCAAATCATGATTAAATTAGGAAAAAAATTTCCAAATATAATCACATATTTTATTTGTGGAAATAGTTGATTAAGGAAAGTCAATTTAGGAAACCAATTTTCTAAATCATTAAAACTACTTATGGAAATAAAATATTTTAAGATTTGATTTCCCAAATCAAATCATGATTAAATTACGAAACAAATTTCCAAAATCTAATCAAATATTTTATTTATGGAAAATATCAATTTCCATAAATACTTCCAACTTTCCAAAAGTAGAAGATTTCCATAAATACTTATAGACTTTCCATAATTGAAAACTTTCCATAAATACTTCTAACTTTCCAAAAGTAGAAAATTTCTAGAAATATCATTATGACTATCACAAAAAAAATTTACGATTATGTCGAAACACAACCTGGGCTCTAATACCACTATTGGGTTTTCGGCACCGCGGCGAGTGTGTGTTCGAACATGTTTCGTAAACATGTGCACAGCGGAAGAAATAAAATAATAAATCTAATTTTTTACAACACACACATCACACACATGCATAGTACAACATGTGTAAACATATCCGTAAATTCAAATTTTGCAATAAAAGGAAACTTAAACTATGTATACCAGACGTATTACGTGTAGCGGGAAAGGCATCAACCAGAACGATTCTCGCTAGAATCGTCTCTATCCGTATCCACGCCGAGTATCTTCGGGATGACTTCATAAAGTCACGAGCCTCGTCTTCGTATGGGCTACTAGCCTCGTGTTGAAGACGACGTGATCGAGAGAAGAACACGATCCGAATCAAAATTCGGATCCAAAACGAGTCCTAAAAAACTCGCTTCTCCGGAGAGGTATTCGTCAACTGTTTGACGAATACTTCGTCCTCCACCTATAAGGATTACCGGAGATCGAATCCCCGGCAAGTCTACCGCTGTCAGAGCTCCAAACGTCGTCCAAATGATGCTCCGACGAGAAGGAAACAAGCTGTACAGAAAACTGGACAGCTTTGGTGGAGGAATAAGGGCCGGCCAAAAGGGAAGGTTGAAGCTCACCTTATTGCCGAACCCAAGGGAGATCACCGGAGCTCCTCCTGCAGCTGCTCGATGCCGGCAAGAGGGAAGGACAGCACCTTCTGGACGCCGGCAAGGGAGATAGGTGGTGGGCGGCGACAAGGGGGGCTGTTGGCGCCGACTTCACCAAGGAGAGGAGGGGGCGGCAACTATTAGGGTTGCAAGGTTTTGGATTAGGGTTTAACAAAAACCCTTAAGCCCTATTTTATAGAGAACAAATTCTCTTAATGGTTATCGGATCATAACCAAAGGCCCGTTAACCCGCTCCATTAATTTATGTTAAAATAAACCAAACCATGATGGTTTATTTTAAGTTAAAACGAACCGAACCAACTTTGGTTCATTCGTTTAAAAACAAACCAAACCCTTTGGTTTATTCTCCTCCATTGGATTAGAACCAAACCAATTTGGTTCATCCATCATGTCTTCATAAGACACGGCCCATCCACGCTTCCATTGTGACTAAAACGATTTCATACTCACTTCATGTTTGGTCCAACCAAACCTAGTTTCTCTCAGTCTGAGAATCTCATTCTCAAGCTCGTTTTAAATCCTTCGGATTACGCTCGTTGTGCGTGTGACCAAATAGGTTCTCGATTTATGTTGGCCATCTATAATTAACCATTAATTATAGAATGATCATGAGTGTCACCTAGTAGTACATCATGATCCCCAATTAACCGAAAAAATCAACGGTTAATCCAGAACTATTTCTGAAACCCTTCAGCAGCTCGAATGAATCATGCCCCATTCCCTTCACTCATTTTATACCCACTTGGTTCAGGACATGGTCTATAGTGTCAGTCCCCACTAGGCTGACTACGTCACACCTAGCCCAAGTATCATTTCCTCGTCCTACGGATTCTAGTTACTACACATGTATCGAAGAGTACCTTACTCTAAATATGTAATGCTTTGGCCAAAGACTTTAGTAACAATCCGACGAGAGGCCATGGGTATACATCTCCTCGCAAGGAGTGGTGAATCCTTTATAGGCTATTCAAACACCTTCGATCACTTTGACTTATACCCAATCATCCCGGGACAACATCTCCTTAGAGATGTTTGCTTAAGATGTCAAAGCATAAGTCTTTATGATCAAGATGAATTGAATACCGCAAGTCAAAAGAACATCGCACTTAAGCTGCAGTAAGAACTTCATTGACATATCTATATATGTAGAGAACCATATGAAGTCTTACGGCTGGTCACTCCAATGAACTAGTTACCATAACAAACATCCACGATTAACTCCGGACATCACAATGTCTCTAGCCAGTGAGAATCAGCTACTTGGATACACTAAAGAGTATACCTCGTGCTAGTCTCGACAGAATCAATGGTGTCCAAATCCATCAATTCATCGACTAAAGATAATTCCGATACATCACAATTACACATGTAGAGATACTCACTAGTTGTGATCCAATCACAAATTCTCTCAAGCTTTGAATCGTATCGTGGACATTCAGTAAATGAGTTTAAGATCTAATCAAATACATGAAAACATGTATACTCAAATAGTGAATCTTCATTTATCATATAAATGGTTCAAACATAAGGCGATTGCCTTAGGACATCTCTCATATATCACTAACAAAAATCTCGGAGAGTGTGCTTCATCCAATGAAGATAAGTGACACACTCACCCATCGCAATGTATTCGACTTCGGTGGTAGATAAGGCAACACAGTGTTGCTTCCTACTGCACAAACTCACTAGACTCGAGCCGAGAAGTTGACAACAATCACCCAAACTCTTTCTATCGAGCTTACTACCGGCATAGTCCGAGTCCGAGTAGTCAATTAGTTCGAACTCGATAGATCTAGGGTACCAAATACCGACGTTAAGTGTACCCTTTAGATATCTAAGGATATGTTTAACTAGAGTTAGGTGAGATTCCTTGGTATAGGTTTGGAACCTTGCACACATACTTACTGCAAATAAGATATCAGGTCGGCTCGCAGTTAAGTAAAGGAGACTCCCTATCACGCTCCTATAGTATTTTAAGTCAATTGAATTTCTGGTTACATCTTCTCCTATATTTACATTTGTTGCCATTGGGATATTAATAATTTTAGCATCTTTCTTTCCAAAGTGTTTAATTAATTTCCTAGTATATTTGTGTTGGTGTAAGTATATTCCATCTTTAGTTTATTTAATTTATAGACCTAAGAAGAAACTAAACTCACCTACTAAATTCATTTCAAATTCACTTTCCATAAGTGAAATGAATTCTTTTAGTAGGATTGAATTGGTTGTTCTGGAAATGATATCGTCTACGTAAATTTGGGCTATAAATATTTCCTTACCTATGGTTTTTACGAAGAGGGTTGGATCGACTAGGCCTTGGTTAAATCCTTTGGACTTAAGATTAATCGAAAGCCTCTCGTACCAAGCTCGGGGAGCTTGTTTGAGTCCATAGAGAGCTTTCTTTAATCTAAGGACATGGTTGGGTTTATTTACACTTTTGAAACCAGGAGGTTGACTAACATAAACCTCTTCCTTAATATATCCATTCAAGAATACTGACTTTACATCCATTTGAAACAACTTAAATCCTTGATGTGCAGCATATGCTAATAACATTTGGATGGACACTAATCTAGCTACTGGGGCATAGGTCTCATCATAATCTAAACCTTCGACTTGACTAAATCCTTTAGTGACTAATCTAGATTTATTTCTAACTACTTCACTTTTATCATCAAGTTTATTTTGAAACACCCACCTTATTCCAACGATTATTTTATCTTTAGGTGGTGGTACTAATTCCCATACTTCGTTCCTAGTGAATTGAGCTAGCTCTTCTTGCATTGCAATAATCCAATCGGGATCAAAAAGAGCTTGGTCAATGGTTTTGGGTTAAATTTTAGAAATCAAGGAGATTTGACTAAGGTTTTGGTATGAAGCTCTAGTTCGAACTCCTAGGCTTGGATCACCTATCACTTGGTCAATAGGATGATTCGTTTGAGTCCAAGTTTGACTTGGGTTAGAGTCACCTATCGCTTGGTCGATAGGATGATTCGTTTGAGTCCTAGTTTGACTTGGGTTAGAGTCACCAATCGCTTGGTCGATAGGATGACTCGGTTGACTTAGGTTAGGATTAATACTAGACTCGATCTCAAGATCGGAGTTGAGTCTGGTATGAATCGGCTCGCTAATTGGGGTTGCTAGGGGTTTTGTAGGTTCATGTCCTTCATCAAACACTACATTAATAGTCTCTTCGACTCTAAGGGTGTCATAGTTATATACCCTATAGGCTCTACTCGTAGTCGAGTATCCTAGAAAGATTCTAGTGGAGATTTTGGATGTGAATTTCCCTAGGTAATCCTTAGTGTTTAGAATATGTACCTTACATCCAAATACCCTAAAATACTTGATGTTAGGTATTTTATCGAGATAAATTTTGTACAAGGTCTTAATGTGCCTCTTTACCATAAAGATCCTATTTTGGACATAGAAAGTTGTACTAATGGCTTCTGCCCAAAACCTATTGGGTAGGTTATACTCATTTAATATTGTCCTAGCAGCTTCTTGTAGGGTTCTATTTTTACGTTCTACTAGGCCATTCTGTTGTGGGGTTCTAGGGCATGAGAACTCATGGTGGTATCCATTTAGGTTACAGAATTCTGTAAACTTGTGATTCTCGAATTCACCACCATGATCACTCCTAAGTCTTTTGATTTTAAGGTTTTGTTGATTATTTATTAGTTTAAAAAGGTTAATTAATTGATCTAGGGTATCACTTTTGTATTTGATGAACCTAACCCAAGTAAATCTAGAATAGTCGTCAATTATGACTAAGCAGAATTGACTCCCATTAAGTAACTTAGCTCCGTGTGAATCAAATAGATCCATGTGTAGGAGCTCAAGAACACTTTTGGTTCGTTCTTGATTAGTTAGGTGATGTTGTTAGTTCAGGGGCACCTAAGTCAAACCTGTATTTTGATTATGACAAAAGACACAAAGTCAAGGATATATCATTATCTCACGAGCTGAATCGAGTGTGCAGAAAAGTGCTAAAACTGGAGCTGAAGGCTAGCGACACCCGGAGGAAGCCGCGGTGGTCGGGCGACACTCGAGTGACTTCGGAGGGAGCCGAAGGAATCGATTGGAAGGACGAAAGTGAAAGCGACACAGTAAGTATTGAGGTAAGCTCGTGTGAGTGAGAGTAAGTAAGGTCGAGTCCTTCATACGGGGACATCCTTAGGCGACGATCCGATCAAGACTTCCCATGGAAGGTCTATGTTGAGATCGGACTGCAAGTGGCCGTCGAATTCACTTATATTTCGAGCTAACTCTTTATTACAGTCGAAAAGTCTGGCAATCAGTTTAACCGGCCAAGGATCAGTTCAACTGCTGGGCCATCAGTTCAACCGGTCAAGGATCAGTTCAACTGTTGAGCCATCAGTTTAACGGGCCAAGAAATAAGTTCAACCGATGGTCAATAATCAGCCTCGAGGAGTCAAGCTTTATCACCATTTTTCAAGGAGTCTTGTGCCCAATTCCTATTGGTTGAAGATCCATTCGAAAAGGGGCTCAAGGGCTATAAAAGGAGAGCCTCTCTTAGGGTTTTTCATCAATCTCTAAGTGCTCAAAAGCCTCCGCAACGCTACAACTCTCCAACGACTCTACAACGACGAAGTGCTGCCAACAACCCTAGCTTAATTTATATTTCCTAGTTGTTGGTATAATCTTATTTTGTCATCTCTTTAATACTGCAATTCTTTTTTATCGAGGTTTTCTATCGTTGCATTTTACATTAATAGAAGAGAGGGTTTGTCTCTCTATCTTTTGCTTTCGAAGGTTTTTGTAATCGTCTAACTCCTACCTCCAACGAGGAGGAGTGTTTTAGTGAATTGCCCTCCGTACAAGGTCTAGGACCGTTAGGGCCTTGGAGTAGTAGCCGAAGGCTATGAACCAAGTAAAAAACCATTTGCCTCCTTTTATTTATCATTTATCTTTCCACTTCAATTAATTGTCTACTCGGGTTTTAACGAACGAAACGAAAGAAAATTTTTTATCGCTATTCACCCACCCCCTCTAGCGATCTGCTTCGATCCAACAATTGGTATCAGAGACGGGGGCGCTTAGATTTGGTGAAACCACCAATCTAGCCTTTTTTATAGATTTGGTTTTCGTTAGATTAAATTTTCTCCCGCACTACTAATCCAAGACGAAGTCTTGGTACTCTTCTTTTGGTTTTGTTTTGCAAGTATTCGCTTTTGGAGTAGCCGACGGTAAAACGGGCATAACTTTTCATACAAGTTGACCCACGAAACGGGCTACCTACCAAAACGAAGCTCTCTGAGAGATATACACTTCTTACAAGGGGTTACTTTCGTAATAAGCTGTATTCATCCCCAAAAAAACTGACATTTAGTACCCTTTCGGGGACATCGAAGGTTGTAAGTGCTCATCTTTGATTTTAGTTGGTTATTTCTCGTATATTCCTTTTGTTTCTTTTCATTTCCTACATTGCTAATCCAATGCAAAGTCTTGGAACCTTTTTCCTGTTTTTTTTATTATTTTGTGTGCAAGGTTTTCCTTTCAAATGGCCCACATTGAGGGGTACAACACCATCCGACCTCCGTTCTTTAACAGAGATGATTTCCGTTATTGGAAAGGTCGGATGGAGTGTTTTCTAAAAACACAAGTCGAGACTTGGATAATTATCCAAACCGGCTTTGCTCTACCCACCAATGATCAAGGCGAGCCCTTGGATTTCAACAAGTGGACCAATGGAACCAAGAGGCAAATCGAAGCAGATGCAAAGGCGACCCAAATGTTGTAGTGCGGTCTGTCCAAAGAGGAGCTCAACCGCATCGGACCCTTCATCAGCGCAAAGGACTTGTGGAACAAATTAATCGAGCTACACGAAGGAACGTTCGATGCTAAGGTATGTAAACGCGACCTTCTTTTTGAATAAGTTGTATAACCTTAAGATGCAGGAACACGAGACGGCAACGCAACTACACGCCCGCGTCCAGGACATTGTCAATGGCCTTCACACTATCGGACACAAGGTCGAAAACCGTGACCTTCTAAGGTACGTTCTTAATTCATTTCCTAGGACTACCTTGTGGGCATCCATGGTCGATGCCTACAATGTCTCTAAGGACCTTTCAAAGCTTAGGTTAGATGAGTTATTTTCCGAATTTGAACTTCACGAGCAAACTAATATGGTCCGGGCCGAGAAAGGTATTGCTCTATTTGCAGGACAAAGAAGAAAGCCATCTACCAGGCAAGAAGATGGACTTGAACCCGAAGACGAATCAGAGTCCGAATCCGAAGAGGTGGAAGCAATAGTGAACGTAGTGCGGAAGATCGTTTGGAGGGAAAGGAGGCTACTAAAGAACCAAAAGAGGGCACAATTCAAATCAAATCAAAAGAAAGCTTTTCATGCAACATGGGACAACGAAGAAGGCATCGGCATAGTGTGCATGGCAAGACCCAAAGAGTTCGAGTTCGAGTCCGAATCCGAATCCAATTACAACACCGACTCCGAACTCAAGGACTACTTCGAGAAGCAACTCAAAGCCGGACCAAAAGGAAAAATTAAGGTTAGTCGCTCACTAATTCATACGCTTTACAATACAATTAAATTGCTAACTAGGAAATTAGCTAAATCCGAGTCTAGGGTCGAGTCCTTGGTTGAGGAGGTTGAAACCCTCAAACAAGAGACACCACTAAACTCTTCGACTAGTCGAGTTTAGGAGGAGGACTCAACTCGAGTTGAAAAACTTGAAGAAGAGAACTCTCTCTTGAAAGGACGAGTCCAAGAGCTCGAAGCTCAGTTGAACAAGTTCTCGATGGGGTCCAAGAATCTTAACCAATTTCTTGGAACTCAGAGAGCCGTGTACAACAGAGTCGGACTCGGATATAGCTCAAAGACTACGAATAGATCTTACATGTCTATCGTAAATCGTAGTCATCATCGAGTCCAAGCATGGGTCCCAAAAACTTTATTAAACTCACATATAAGGACCAATAGGTTTTGGATTCCCCAGGATCATGTTCATTACTTGACCAGACCATACTGGTTCAATGATCCAAGGGGAGCTAATACCAAAATAGTATATCCGGTAACCTAAACCTCTTATTTTCTTTAGAATGGTTAGATAGGACTATAACTCGTCAGTACTTGATAACATAGTACCAGGACATGGCGAGATGATAGTATGATAGGAAAACGAAGTCTCGTGTATTCGAGCTAGATAAGGCATATCTAGTTCGGTTCACTTGACCGAGTGGAACTAGATGAAGCTTCCTCGTCGTATCCTAGACTAGTTAGACAAGGAAGTGGTCTTAGGTGAGTCAAGTTACTATTTTCTCGAAATTGGCTTTGTCTAAGGAAGTGGTCATTTTTCCGATCAAAGAAGGCCCCTGTGCCTCGCCACGACCTGGAAGCCAAGATCTTGAAAAGGTGACTTGATGAGCTTAGGATCAAATCTGAATCTAACGCAAGGTTGACCAGTTTCAAATCATTAAATTTAATTAAGATAAAATTGGAATCATCTCACACAACATATAAGGTGAATCAATTCTAAGACACTTAAAATGGGTGAGATGAATAAGGAATAATTTCAATTCACATAATCCCTTTAAAAATGTTATCTATTTTTCAAACTATTGTGCTTAAACATTTATTTATACTCGGACAAAACTCTAAATATACAACCTTCTAGGTCAATGTTTAGCACCCCCTAACTCTTCTATACATTATATATTTGATTAAGGGGGAGAGCAAACTAACCCTAAGGGTTATATATTTACAAAAGTTATTAGCGTATAAGTATTGTGGAACTCAAAGCTAATTTTATAAGTATTTTGAAAATCAAACTTAGTTTCCAAAAAACTTACATTGTTGGTGCAGAGGGCTATACCTCGAACCAAATTAAATCAAGACACATACTTGGACTCATGTTAGATAATCTTTATGCATGCTACCTTTTCTATTAAAAAACCCCTACTCTATATATAAAACCCCATAACTTTTTTGATTCATGGCAAAAGGGGGAGAAGAGCATAAGTTAAGGGGGAGAACAAAATTTAATTTTTTGAAAATTAAACTTTTGTTTTAAAACTCACCGAAGGTTAAGAGGGAGTTCACTACAAATGAGCGTAGCATTTATCTTACTCATTTTCTTCTTTATATTTTCCATTAACTTTGCGTAAATTTGTCATAGGATCAAAAAGGGGGAGATTGTTGGTGCAGGGGCACCTAAGTCAAACATGTATTTTGATTATGACAAAAGACACAAAGTCAAGGATATATCATTATCTCACAAGTTGAATCGAGTGTGCAGAAAAGTGCTAAAGTTGGAGTTGAAGGCTAGCGACATCCGGAGGAAGCCGCGGTGGTCGGGCGACACTCGAGTGACTTCGGAGGGAGCCGAAGAAATTGAGTGAAAGGCCGAAAGCGAAAGTGACACAGTAAGTATCGAGGTAAGCTCGTATGAGTGAGCATAAGTAAGGTCGAGTCCTTCATATGGGGACATCCTTAGGCGACGATCCGACCAAGACTTCCCATGGAAGGTCTATGTTGAGATCGGACGGCAAGTGGCCGTCGAATTCACTTATATTTCGAGCTAACTCTTTATTACAGTCGAAAAGTCTGGCTATCAGTTCAACCGGGCAAGGATCAGTTCAAATACTGAGCCATCAGTTCAACCGGCCAAGGATAAGTTCAACTGCTGAGCTATCAGTTCAACCGACCAAGAAATCAGTTCAACCGATGGTCAATAATCAACCTCGAGGAGTCAAGCTTTATCACCATTTTTCAAGGAGTCTTGTGCCCAATTCCTATTGGTTGAAGGCCCATTCGAAAAGGGGCTCAAGGGCTATAAAAGGAGGGCCTCTCCTAGGGTTTTCATCAATCTCTAAGTGCTCAAAAGCCTCCGCAATGCTACGACTCTCCGACGACTCTACAATGACGAAGTGCTGCCAACAACCCAAGCTTAATTTATATTTCCTAGTTGTTGGTATAATCTTATTTTGTCAGCTCTTTAATACTGCAATTCTTTTTTATCGAGGTTTTCTATAGTTGCATTTTACATAAATAGAAGAAAGGGTTTGTCTTTCTATCTTTTGCTTTCGAAGGTTTTTGTAATCGTCTAACTCCTACCTCCAACGAGGGGAGTGTTTTAGTGAATTGCCCTCCGTACACGGTCTAAGACCGTTAGGGCCTTGGAGTAGTAGCCGAATGCAACAAACCAAGTAAAAAACCATTTGTCTCCTTTTATTTATCATTTATCTTTCCACTATAATTAATTATCTACTCGGGTTTTAACGAACGAAACGAAAGAAAAGTTTTTATCGCTATTCACCCCCCCTCTAGCGATCCGCTTCGATCCAACATATGTTGTGTCCTAGATTGTTTACCTTGTTGACAAGTATTACATATTTTATTATCCAAGGTGTTGAGGTTAGGCAAACCTCTGACTAAGTCACTCTGACTCATCCTATGGATGAGTCTTGGGTGCGAGTGACCGAGTCATCGGTGCCACAACCAAGATTCCTCTTGCCGTGTCATAAGACACTTGGTTGAGGAGTTAGTTAAATTAATAGTATAAATATTATTATTTTTGGTTCCTTTAAGAATTGTTTTAGAGGTTTCATTTGTATTAATTACGCATTCATTTTCTAGAAATATGACCTTATAGTTATTATCACACAATTGACTTACACTAAGTAAATTATATTGGAAATTTTCTACCAATAAGACATTTTGAATAATAAAGTTTGAGTTGAGCTCAATATCATCTGACCCGATGATTTTGAGCTTGTTGTTGTTTCCGAAAGCTAATGATCCTTGTTGTTTGAATCGAAGCTTCGAAAACTTGAGTTGATCCCCGGTCATGAGTCGGGAGTAACCACTGTCCAACATCCATTGATCCTACACACAAGGTTATTGGATCGGATATTGGAATTCCTAAAGGTTGGTTGTAAATTATTAAACCTAAATCATCTCACCGATGTCTACATGATCAAGCATGTTAACCTTATATGTTCTTGTGAGATGACTTCCAATTTTACTTGATTTAAATTTAATGATTTGAACACTTGTCAACCTTGCGTTAGATTCAAATTTGACCTTAAGCTCATCAAGTTACCTTTTCAAGAGCATGGCTTCCAGGTCGTGGCGAGGCACAGGGGCCTTCTTTGATCAGAAAAACAACCACTTCCTTAGACAAAGCCATTTTTAAGAAAATAGAGACTTGACTCACCTAAGACCACTTCCTAGTCTAACTAGTCTAGGATACAGTGAGGTAGCTTCAGCTAGTTCCACTCGGTCAAGTGCACCGAACTAGATACGCCTTATCTAGCCTGAATACACGAGACTCTACTTTCCTAGCGTACTATCATCTCACCGCATCCTGGTACTATGTTACCAAGTATTGACGAGTTATAGTCCTACCTAACCATTCTAAAAAGAAAAATCAAAATAAATAAAGGACCTAAGCATGCAATTTCTAAGTTAAAGCATAAACAAGTTTTGTACTGGCTCCCCCTGGACCATTGAATCGGTTCGGTCTCTCCACATAGTGGATTTGGTCCTTGGGAACCCAGTACTGGTTGGATCCTAAGTTTGAAATCAAAGCGGTCTTAGGGACCCATACTTGGACACATTTTTTATGTCGGCTTACAATCGACATATACGACTTGTTGGTCATATTTGAGCTAAATCCTAGTCTGGCCTTGTTGTACACGGCCCTTTGTGATCCAAGTAAGAGGTCAAGTCCCTTGGATCTCAATGTAAACCTTTTCAACCTATTCCTAAGATCTTCGACTTGACTTTTCAAGAGTGAGTTCTCAACTTCGACCTTTTCAACCCGAGTTGAGTCCTCCTCTCGAACTTGACTAGTCGAAGAGGTTAGGGAGACCTCGTGTTTGAGGAGTTTAACCTCCTCAACCAGGGTCTCGACCTTGGACTCGGACTTAGCTAATTTCCTAGTTAAGAATTTAATTGCATTGTAAAGAGTACTAATAAGAGATTGACTTACCTTAAGTGTATCTCTTGAATCGGATGCGGATTTGTGGCTTGTCTTGAATAGAGCTTCGTAGTCTGATTCGTCTTCGAGTTCAGACTCGTGCTCTGGTTCAGACTTCGTCTCCAATTCAGCTGGTTTATCCATGAAGACGTGATCATCATCTTCTTCCTCTGACGCTTCTTCCCACGTAGCATTGAGTGCCTTCTTGAGTTTCGGTACTTTACTCTTGAGCTTCGGACATTCGGACATGATATGTCCAAACCTGTTGCATTCGTAACACCTAATATTAGAACTTTTAGGCTTACCTTCATTGGGTCGAGTGAAGGTTCACTTTCGGCCCTTGACCATCCTCTGAACTAGGTTGACTAGTTCAGTCTCCAATTCTGGGTCGACCTTTGAATCAGACTTATCTTCTTCCTCCTTTGGGAGTGGCTTGCTTGCGGTATTCTTCTTCGATCCTGCAAAAAGTGTTATACCCTTCTCGGGTTCTGAGTTAGACTGTTCATGGAGTTTGAAATTCGAAAACAATTCATCTAATCTAAGTTTTGAAAGATACTTAGAGACCTTGTAGGCATCGACCATGGATGCCCACAAGGTGGTCCTAGGAAATGAGTTTAGTACGTACCTGATAAGGTCACGGTTTTCGACCTTTTGTCTGATTGTGTGTAGGTTGTTGACGATATCTTGAACCCAAGCATGCAATTGTGTCACCGTCTCATCTTTCTGCATTTTTAGATTATACAACCTATTGAAAAGGAGATCACGCTTACATACCTTGGCTTCATCGGTCCCTTCGTGTAGCTCCACTAGCTTTGTCCAGAGATCCTTTGCGCTGATGAAGGGGCCGACGCAATTTAGCTCCTCCTTGGACAAGTAGCATTAGAGGATTTGAGTCACCTTGGCATCGGCTTCAACTTGTCTTTTTGTAGCATTGGTCCATTAGTCATAATCCTAAGATTCACACACTTCGTTAGTCAGAAGTGTGAATCCCGTTTGGATTATGATCCACATCTCGATTTGGGACTTAAGAAAGCACTCCATCTGACCCTTCCAATAATGAAATTCATCTCCATTATAAAATGGAGGTCGGACGGTGCTAATGTTCGAATATATACTGAAAGCCTAGCTCTTTTTGTATGAACATTTTATTTTGAAATAAGAATCATATGATCATTGTTTGCACTTTATATATTTATTATATGTGTGCATATTGTCTAATATTTTACATTGAAGATAACATGGTGCTTGGTGTGGCACAGAAGATCATGTTATCAGTCCCTTGTAAAATATAAGTAGAGGCTCACAACCAAGATGATTTTGGACAAACCATTGGCATGGTTGTAGTGTAGCTTGGTATTGTTTTTTCTTGAACATAGAGTTACACTAGTACACTTAGGTGTATTGAGCAGGACCGACATAGAGGTGATTCAATTTATTGCTGACTACATAATTGAATCGGACCTCGGATATTATGTTGTACATGCTCTTAATCCCGATATAATAACGGGCACATGTACTTAGTATTTATTTCTTTGATTTACCAGAGGGTGAGATTTAGATGGATTAAATCAATATGCCCGGTAAGTTGGGAAATAATATTATTTACATGGTGTGCCGTTGATTATAGGAGGAAACCGTGTGCTATATATTAGGTTGATGATGTCCCCTTGAGGAGCTCATAAGGTTCATCATGTAAACCCAGCTGGTTGACTTAGTCAACATGATGATAAGGTTGAGTGGTACTACTCGAGGAATTAGATGTTAATTAATTGATGGTCAGTAAATCAATTAATTGACGGACATTCGATATCTTAAACACGGGGAGATTAATGTACGAATAATATATGGAGCCCATATTAAGTTATGGGGGTTGGTGAGGTAGTTCAATGATGATCCTCTAGTGGAGTGGAACATCATTGATGGATCAAGTGTGTGTGGTTCCGATCCATCGGGTGGCCAAGACCCAACTCCTCCTTATGGTCACTATCGTAGCCTAATATAATCCTTGTGAAGTCTAGATCCAAGAATGTAAAACAAAACCTAGAACCAACGGTTGGGATTAAATCCCTAGATCCGATGGTTAGGATGAAACACTAGAACCAACGGTTGAGATTAAATCCCTAGATCCGATGGTTAGGATGAAACCCTAGAATCGACGGTTGAGATTAAATCCCTAGATCCGACGGTTGAGATAAAACCCTAGATCCGACGGTTGGGATGAAATCCTAGATCCGACGGTTGGGATGAAATCCTAGATCCGACAGTTGAGATGAAACCCTAGATCCGACGGTTGGGATAAAACCCTAGATCCGACGGTGGAGGTTAAATCCCTAGATCCGACGGTGGAGATTAAAGGAGTCCTAAGCCCAACTCTATAAAAGGAAAGCTTAGGGTTGGGCGGCAAGTATCAATTTGAATTGGGATTAGGGTTTGGAGCAAAGGTGGGCGGCTAGGGTTTGGAGCAAAAGTGGGCGGCAACCATCTTCAATCAATTGTTGCCAGTGCCCACTTCCTTCAATCAACACTTGGTCGGCGCCCATCCTAGAGGCCTCTCCCCTCTTCCTTGGCCGGCGGTTCTCCTTCCATAGGTGGCCGGCATTCATCTTCCTCCCTTCATCCTAGAGTGGCCGGCGACAACACTTCTTGAAGTTGGCCGGCGCATCATCCAATTGTTCCTTGGCCGGCGATTGCACCAAATTCCCTAATTTGGTGGCCGATTCTAGATAGGAAGGTATTTGTTGTTTCTTCTCTTTGTTCGCAGCGGACAAGGTAGAGAAGAAAGCGATCTAGAAGGCTTCTACTCGTGGAGGATCTTCGTCCACACGTCGTCCACGAGAAGGATAGGACATACGGTAGAAGATCATGAGGTATAAAGTTATTTCAACTTTATTTACAGATCTGAGCTTGTTCTTATATGTTTTGATTATGCATGTGTAAATTAGTAAATATATTGTATAATCATGGACCCCGAAGACAAACACAAAAACCGGCGATCCGTCCGTCGTCTCTTCCGCGGCTAACCAACTAGAAGAGTTGAGTTGCTTGAACAACTAGTTTGTTCAAGCGCGATCACTCAAGTTGTTAGCATGACGACGAAATGGTTGTGCTAAGGAAGCTCATCCCATCCGGATTAATTCTTTCATTAGTGAAAATTTTAATCCGGGGACATGGGAGCCAATGAGCCTCCGTAGCGACCGCCTACAATTGGTATCAGAGCCAAGGTTTCCGGTTTTGTGTGTTTAGGATTCGGTTAATTTTTTTATGCATTTTTCATATATTATATGTGCCGGATAATAGTAGGATATGCGTAGTTTAACTCTTTGGTTGCAGGCATAAGATCCGACTATTATGGCCATGTGTGTGTATGTGAATGGATGTGTGTAAAAATTTATTATTTGAATCCTCGGGGTTGACGAGGCTAGATTAGTATTTAATTTTTGTAAATAAATACGGCATTGTTTAGCCGCTCATTTTAGTTTACATTCGATCTAGATTATTTGTACACTCGTTCGTGGAGTATAGGATCGATGGATATAAATTAAAATGTTTTATCTCGGCTCGGAACTCTTTGGTGACTTGTGCACGGGAAAAGATGGAGCGGACGAGGTGGCGACACGACGGGATGCATATTGGAGGACAATGCCATAATAGTTGGAAAAATTCTGTTTTTTCCATATTTATTGCTTATTTGTTTTATATGCATGTTGTGTATTTTTTAAAATTCCTCAATTTTAATTTACTAAGTTGGAGAGGGACATTTTAATTAATTCCCGTGGCCTCCATTACAATTTGACGTGTGATGCAACAAACTTGCGCGTTGGCTCTGAGTGCCTTCCTCCCCATCGGATGGGTTTGTTTGCGGATCACTAGGTCAAATAATGGTTATAGGAAATTATTAAGGAGTGTGTGTACTTCCCCATCGGTAAGGCACATAATCCGAAATAATTCCCTTAGTATCGTGTAATGGTGCACACTTAGATGCAAATTAAAAGTATCCTCCCCATCGGAGTCACTGCTTTTATTTGTAGGGCCAAAGAGGAACCAACTATTAATTTTATTTGTCAAAAAGTAAGGTTGACAAGATAATAAAATTAATGGGTAAAACCTCCTCTTACAAATGCAGAATTCGTATACGTCCACACTATCGTGGCATGCGATATTCTCGGTGTTTTGAGGTGTTGGTTAATTTCGGAATTTTATTGTTTTTGAGGAATCAATAATATTTGAAATCTAATATTTTTATCATTGTGATTTTTAGGATTTTCAAATGGCTTTCAACCCACTTGCTGTGATTTTAAAAGAAAACAAACTTACTGGACCAAACTACATTGATTGGAAAAGAAACCTGGATATTGTCTTAACTGCTGAGGAGTACAAATTTGTACTCTTCGAGGTCTGTCCTCCTAAGCCCACCGATGACTCTGATGAAAAGGAGAAAGAATGTTATAAGAAATGGGTAAAGGCAGATGAGATGGCGCGGTGTTACATTTTGGCATCTATGTCAAATGTGCTGCAACATCAGCATCAGGCCATAGCCACAGCTTATGACATGATGTTCAATCTCAAGGAACTTTTCGGACATCAGAGTTGGGCGGCTAGGCAGGAGGCAATGAGAAACTTAATGACGACCACCATGATCGAGGGAACACCCGTTAGGGATCATGTTCTCAAGATGATGACTCATCTTAATGAGATGGAAGTCCTAGGAGCTGAGATCGATGGGGAAACCCAGGTCGATATCATTTTCCAGTCTTTGCCTAGGAGTTTTGAGCAGTTCCGCCTCAACTACAACATGAACAAAAGGTTGTATTCGTTGGCGGAGCTTCTGACAGAACTCCAGGCGGCAGAGGGGCTTTTTCGTCAGAGTGCTCAATCCATGGTCGCTCAGAAGGTTTCTTCCTCTAAACCGAAAGGTAAGAAGAAGAAGAAGCAAGGTGGAGCGAAGAAAGTGGTAGTGGGACCTCAAGTAGGCGTGAAGAATCCGAAAGGCAAGTGCTTCACTTGCAAGCAGACTGGACATTGGAAGGCGGACTATCCTCGCCGAAAGAACTAAGGTATATCTTCTTGTTTAGTTGTTGAAACATGTTTAGCGGTGTTATCTACCAGTGCCTGGTGTGTATATACAGGAGCCACTGATCATGTCTGCAATACTTTGCAGGGGTTCAAGGAAACCCGACGACTAGCTGAGGGAGAGATTACCGTCTTCATGGGCAATGCTTCAAAGGTGGCGGCTATTGCAGTGGGAGACGTTTATTTATCTTTTGATAGGAATAAAGTTTTGGTTTTGAGAAATTATCTTTATGTACCTACTTTTTGAAAGAATTTAATTTCAGTTTCTAAATTGTTTTTGGATGGGTATTCTGTTTCTTTTAATGACAAATTGGTTATAAAAAGGAACAGGGAGATTATCTGTTCTGGTACATTGGTTGGCAATTTATACTCTTGAACCAAAAACTCCCACGATGCATATAGAAATCAATAACTCATCTTCTAAGTCTAATAAGAGAAAAGAGCCTTCGCAAATGAACCAAACATATCTTTGGCATCTAAGGCTTGGTCATATTAACCTAAGCAGAATTCAAAGGTTGATAGCTGATGGACCTTTGGGTTCATTAGTGATGGAGGATCTCCCAATCTGCGAATCTTGCTTGGAAGGTAAAATGACCAAGAGGCCTTTTAAGGCCAAGGGGTATAGAGCCAAAGATGTGGTAGAATTGGTTCATTCTGATTTGTGCGGTCCTATGTCTATCCAGGCAAGAGGTGGCTTTGAATACTTCGTCTCTTTTATAGACGATTATTCAAGGTATGGATACATTTACTTGATGCGCCGCAAGTCTGAATGCTTTGACAAGTTCAAAGAATTCAAGGCTGATGTGGAGAACCGTCAAGGTAAAAGTATCAAGACATTACGATCTCATCATGGTGGCGAGTACCTCTTGGGAGAGTTTAGGAGTTACTTATCAGAGGCTGGGATTCAATCCCAATTGTCCGCACCTGGCACACCCCAGCAGAATGGTGTGGCAGAGCGAAGGAATAGGACTCTTATGGAGATGGTCAGATCGATGATGAGTTATTCTGAGTTACCTGATTCGTTCTGGGGGTTTGCTCTGGAAACAGCAGCACACATTCTGAACTTGGTTCCATCTAAGTCAGTACCCTCTACTCCCACAGAGTTGTGGACTGGGCGAAAGCCTAGTCTAAGACATATTCGGATTTGGGGTAGTCCAGCACATGTGCTGAAGGGAGATGCTGGTAAGTTGGAATCTCGTACAGAAGTACGCTTGTTTATTGGCTACCCTAAGGGAACGAAGGGTGGTTTATTCTATAGTCCTA
The DNA here is from genome assembly GCA_025175895.1 of Wurfbainia villosa. Lineage (NCBI taxonomy): Eukaryota > Viridiplantae > Streptophyta > Magnoliopsida > Zingiberales > Zingiberaceae > Wurfbainia > Wurfbainia villosa. The sequence continues at coordinate 87,935,411 of CM045997.1, forward strand.
GAGATCAGAAGGTGATCGTGAGTACGAATGCCAGATTTCTAGAGGAGGACTATGTGATGAACCACAAGCCTGGGAGCTAGTGCGATGAATTCAGAGATAGAATCTATGGATTCTAATCAAGTCTGGGAGCTAGTAGAACCACCCGATGGTGTAAAAACCATTGGATGCAAGTGGATCTACAAGAGAAAGAGAGGAGTAGACGGGAAGGTCGAGACCTTCAAAGCTAGGCTTGTTGCGAAAGGGTATACTCAGAAAGAGGGCATCGATTATGAGGAGACCTTTTCGCCGGTAGCTATGCTTAAGTCTATCCGGATTCTCTTATCTATAGCTGCTCATATGGATTATGAGATTTGGCAGATGGATGTCAAGACAGCTTTCCTTAACAGAAGTCTTGAGGAGAACATCTATATGCGGCAACCAGAGGGATTCATTGCTAAAGGAAAAGAGCATCTTGTATGTAAGCTTAATCGGTCCATTTATGGATTGAAGCAAGCTTCTAGATCTTGGAACATCCGCTTTGATGAGGTAATCCAGTCAGATGGATTTATTCAAAGTCCGGATGAGCCTTGTGTATACAAGAGATGTGACGGAAACGTAGTGGTGTTTCTTGTACTATACGTAGATGACATTTTGTTAGTTGGTAACAATATCAAAGTGTTATCAGACGTAAGGGTATGGTTGTCCAAACAGTTTGATATGAAGGACTTGGGAGAAGTGGGACACATCCTTGGGATCAAAGTTATAAGGGATCGCAAGAAAAGGATGTTGTGCTTATCTCGAGCTCCATACATTGACACTATCCTTGCTCGTTTTAGCATGCAGAACTCCAAGAAAGGTTTTCTACCTTTTAGGCATGGAGTCCCTTTATCTAAAGAGATGTGTCCCAAAACATCAAAGGAGATAGAGGACATGAAGGCGGTCCTTATGCTTCGGCAGTAGGAAGCCTCATGTATGTCATGCTATGTACGAGACCGGATATCTGCTTTCCCGTGGGCATGGTTAGCAGATATCAGAGTAATCCTGGACAGGGACATTGGACTGCGGTAAAGCATATATTGAAGTACCTGAGAAGGACTAGGGATTATATGCTGGTTTACCGGGCAGATCAATTGGTCCCTGTGGGTTACACGGATTCGGATTTCGAATCAGATAGGGACAAGAGTAAGTCTACCTCAGGGTTTGTGTTTAATTTTGGAGGTGGAGCCATAGTATGGAGGAGTGTCAAGCAGAAATGTATGGCGGACTCTACCATGGAAGCTGAGTATGTGGCAGCCTCTTAGGCAGCCAAGGAAGCTGTATGGCTCAGGAACTTCTTGATGGACTTAGATGTGATTCCTGGTTTGCCCAGAACTATCACAATTTATTGTGATAACAGTGGTGCAGTTGCAAACTCGAAGGAATCACGAGGCCATAAGGCAAGTAAACACATAGAGTGCAAGTACCACCTCATACGAGAGATCGTAAAGCGAGGAGAAGTTGCTGTCGCCAAGATTTCATCAGAGGATAACCTGATGGATCCATTCACTAAGGCCCTTCCAGCGAAAGCGTTTGATAGGCATGTGGAGGACATGGGGATCAGATGTATGGCAGAGTGATGACGGCATAGTCTTTTAGTATAAGTGGGAGATTGTTGGAATATATACTGAAAGCCTTGCTCTTTTTGTATGAACATTTTATTTTGAAATAAGAATCATATGATCATTGTTTGCACTTTAAATATTTATTATATGTGTGCATATTGTCTAATATTTTACATTGAAGATAACATGGTGCTCGGTGTGGCACAGAAGATCATGTTATCAGTCCCTTGTAAAATATAAGTAGAGGCTCACAACCAAGATGGTTTTGGACAAACCATTGGCATGGTTGTAGTGTAGCTTGGTATTGTTTTTTCTTGAACATAGAGTTACACTAGTACACTTAGGTGTATTGAGCAGGACCGACATAGAGGTGATTCAATTTATTGCTAACTACATAATTGAATCGGACCTCGGATATTATGTTGTACATGCTCTTAATCCCGATATAATAACGGGCACATGTACTTAGTATTTATTTCTTTGATTTACCAGAGGGTGAGATTTGGATGGATTAAATCAATATGCTCGGTAAGTTGGGAAATAATATTATTTACATGGTGTGCCGTTGATTATAGGAGGAAACTGTGTCCTATATATTAGGTTGATGATGTCCCCTTAAGGAGCTCATAAGGTTCATCATGTAAACCCAGCTGGTTGACTTAGTCAACATGATGATAAGGTTGAGTGGTACTACTCGAGGAATTAGATGTTAATTAATTGATGGTCAGTAAATCAATTAATTGACGGACATTCGATATCTTAAACATGGGGAGATTAATGTACGAATAATATATGGAGCCCATATTAAGTTATGGGGGTTGGTGAGGAAGTTCAATGATGATCCTCTAGTGGAATGGAACATCATTGATGGATCAAGTGTGTGTGGTTCCGATCCATCGGGTGGCCAAGACCCAACTCCTCCTTATGGTCACTATCGTAGCCTAATATAATCCTTGTGAAGTCTAGATCCAAGAATGTAAAACAAAACCTAGAACCAACGGTTGGGATTAAATCCCTAGATCCGATGGTTAGGATGAAACACTAGAACCAACGGTTGGGATTAAATCCCCAGATCCGATGGTTAGGATGAAACCCTAGAATCGACGTTTGAGATTAAATCCTTAAATCCGACGGTTGGGATAAAACCCTAGATCCGACGGTTGGAATGAAATCCTCGATCCGACGGTTGGGATGAAATCCTAGATCCGACGGTTGAGAAGAAACCCTAGATCCGACGGTTGGGATAAAACCCTAGATCCGACGGTGGAGGTTAAATCTCTAGATCCGACGGTAGAGATTAAAGGAGTCCTAAGCCCAACTCTATAAAAGGAAAGCTTAGGGTTGGGCGACAAGTATCAATTTGAATTGGGATTAGGGTTTGGAGAAAAGGTGGGCGGCTAGGGTTTGGAGCAAAAGTGGGCGGCAACCATCTTCCATCAATTGTTGCCGACGCCCACTTCCTTCAATCAACACTTGGCCGGTGCCCATCCTAGAGGCCTCTCCCCTCTTCCTTGGCCGGCGGTTCTCCTTCCATAGGTGGCCGTCATTCATCTTCCTCCCTTCATCCTAGAGTGGCCGGCGGCAACACTTCTTGAAGTTGGCCGGCGCATCATCCAATTGTTCCTTGGCCGGCGGTTGCACCAAATTCCCTAATTTAGTGGCCGGTTCTAGATAGGAAGGTATTTGTTGTTTCTTCTCTTTGTTCACAGCGGACAAGGTAGAGAAGAAAGCGATCTAGAAGGCTTCTACTCGTGGAGGATCTTCGTCCACACGTCGTCCACGAGAAGGATAGGACATACGGTAGAAGATCGTGAGGTATAAAGTTATTTCAACTTTATTTATAGATCTGAGCTTGTTCTTATATGTTTTGATTATGCATGTGTAAATTAGTAAATATATTGTATAATCATGGACCCCGAAGACAAACACAAAAACCGGCGATCCGTCCGTCGTCTCTTCCGCGGCTAACCAACTAGAAGAGTTGAGTTGCTTGAACAACTAGTTTGTTCAAGAGCGATCACTCAAGTTGTTAGCACGACGACGAAATGGTTGTGCTAAGGAAGCTCATCCCATCCGAATTAATTCTTTCATTAGTGAAAATTTTAATCCGGGGACATGGGAGCCAATGAGCCTCCGTAGCGACCGCCTACAGCTAAAACCCTCGAGATAGGCCATTGACACAAAAAGAGCAAGAAAATGAAGAGAGAGAAAAGAAAACCTAGCAACGACACAAACGAGCGAAATGTACCAAGACTCGCGTCTTGGATCAGTAGTGCAGGAGAAAAACTCAACGAATGAAAGAGCCTAAAAAAATGAAATAAACAGAAATAAAAAAAAATCTGTAGAAAAGCTAGATTGGTGGTTTCACCAAATCTTAGCATTCTCGGCTCTGATACCAATTGTTGGATCGAGCGGATCGCTAGAGGGGGGGTGAATAGCGATAAAAACTTTCGTTCATTTCGATACTTGAGTTACACAGCGAAAAGAATAAAACAATATAAAAATAAAGAAGACAAGAGGGATTTTTACTTGGTTCGTAGCCTACGCCTACTACTCCAAGGCCCTAGTGGTCCTTGACCACGCACGAAGGGCAAATCACTAACGAACTCCTCGTTGGAGGTAGGAGTTAATCGAATACAAAAACCATGAAAAGGATCGAGATACAGAGACACTCCCCCTCTTCTCATTACGATAAAAAGCACAATAATGAACTTAAGTACAAATTGAAACTATAAAAACACTTTTATCGACGACTCATAGTTTTAGAAGATTGAGCTCTAGTCGTTGTTTCTGCAATGCTTCATCGTAGGAATGTCGGGGAGTCGTAGCGTATCAGAAGTACTTTGAGGGTTTTAGAATTGATGAAAAACCCTTAGAGAAGCCCTCCTTTTATAGCTTTTGAGCCCCTCATCGAGTCGGTCTTCAGCCAATCAAAATTAGGCACCAAGATCTTTGGAATGAGGTGATAAGGCTTGACTCCTCGAAGATGATCCTTGACCGTCAGTCGACTGATGGCCATCATCAGTCGACTGATGGCAGCACCAGTCAAGTCGCAACACTTAGCAGTCGACTGATTTAAGGCAGTCGAGTGGCTCTTGTGGGAAGTCGACTGATGCTTGCTGAAATCACAAGTTAGCTTAATAAAAACATAATTTCGGTGGTCACCAATCGTCCGATCTCGACCTAGACCATCCATGGGATTTCTTTGGTCGGATCTACGCTTAAGACCATTCCCGTAAGGAGGATACGACCTCATTTACATTCACACACACAAGCTTTCCTCAATATTTACTTTGTAGCTCTTGCTTCCGGCCTTCCACTCGATTCCTTCGGCTCCCTCCGAAGTCACTCGAGTGTCGCCCGAAGTCACTCGAGTGGCTCCCTCCGAAGTCCTCCAAGTGTCGTCAGCCTTCAGCTCCAGCTTTAACACTTTTCTACACACTCGATTCAGCTCATGAGATAACGATATGAGCTTAACTTTGTATCATTTTCTATAATCAAAACTCAGGTTCGATTTAGGTTCCCACTGCACCTACAAATTTCTTTTCAAAAATAAAATTTTAAATGTTTAACTCCCCCTAGAATTATAATATATCTTAACTCCCCCTTAATTATGTTTATTCTCTTAGAATTAAAGTTGAGTTGATTAGAATTGAGTTGAATATGTTGATTGGGGGGGGGGGGGGGTTGAATTAGTTAATTAGGGTTGAATCAATTAAATTGGTTAGGCTATGCTATTTAGTTATGTTTAGTTAGGTTAAGTTAAGTTTAATTGTTTAGTTAAGTTGTTAAGTTTAGTTGTTTAGTTAAGTTGTTAAGTTTAGTTGTTAAGTTTAATTAAGTTGTGATTAAATTTAATTAAGTTATTTCTAAGTTTAATTAAGTTGTTGTTAAGTTTAATTACATTGTTGTTAAGTTTAATTAAGTTATTGTTAATTTAATTAAGTAGTGATTAAGTTTAATTAAGTTGTTGTTAAGTTTAATTAAGTTATTGTTAAGTTTAATTATGTTATTGTTATGTTTAATTAAGTTGTGTTAAATTTAATTATGTTGTGATTAAGTTTATTTAAATTATTGTTAAGTTTAACTAAGTTGTGTAAAATTTAATTATGTTGTGATTAATTTTCATTAAGTTATTGTTTTGTTTAATTATGTTATTGTTATGTTTAACTAAGTTTTGTTAAATTTAATTATGTTGTGATTAAGTTTGATTAAGTTATTGTTAAGTTTAACTAAGTTGTGTTAAATTTAATTATGTTGTGATTAAATTTTATTAAGTTATTGTTAAGTTTAACCAAGTTGTGTTAAATTTAATTATGTTGTGATTAAGTTATTATTAGGTTTAATTAAGTTTAAGTAAATTGTTAAGTTAGTTATATGATTAGATGATTAAATTTTGTAGATTAACTAGTTTGGTGATTAAGTTTGTTTATTTAGATATGTTTATTTAGTTCAATAAATTAAGTTTAAATATAGTAAATTAAGTAGAGTTGAATTAAGTTAAGTTTAATTAAGATAAGTTGTTAAGGTAAGTCAATTAAGTTGATTAGGTTGAGTTAAGCTAAATTAAACTCAATTAAGTTCTAAATCATCTCACCCAAGCTAGGTTTTCAATACATTTATCCCTATGGGTTTTGTGAGATGAGTATTTCTTTTATCTTAATTAAATTTAATGAGCAATTTCAAAGTGTTTAAACTTGTGTTAGATTCAAGCTTGATTAGAGCTAGTAATGTAGATTTTTCCAGTATTGACTTCCAAGTCGTGGCGAGGCACATGACCTTCTTAGTTATCGGAGCAACGACCACTTCGTAGACAAAGTCAATAAAGGAATTAAGTACTTGATTCACTTTAGACTAAGCTTTGGTCTAACTAGTTAAAGACTTAGTCAGTTAGCTTCAGTCAGTTCCACTCGACTTAGTGCACCAAGTCGTGGCGAGGCACATGGCCTTCTTGATTATCGGAGCAACGACTACTTCCTAGACATGCACTTCGAAGAGCTTCCCTAACTTATTATCAGTTCACTTGTTTTAGTACAAGGTTGTTCAAGTTTAAACTACTTTGTTTCCTATCTAGTCCATTTTAAATTAAGCAAGTAAAGTAAACTAAAACATGCAAGTGTTTAACTAAACAAGGAAACAAGCAAAGTGTTAGCTCCTCCTAATTGGTAGCTTGATTGTGTTTTGTTCACTAAGTGAACTTGACTCTTGGGAACCCAAAATTGATTTGGTCCAACTTGGTTGACTAAGCTAGACATAGGAACCCAAGCTTGGACTCGACCCTTAGCATTTCTATTAAACAAAGACATGTATGATCTATTTGTGTCCTTAGCCTTGTATCCGAGTCCGGACTTGTTGTACATGGCTCGTTGAGATTCAAGCTGAAGGGTGAAGCTTCACTTCCCACTTCAACTCGGTCTCTTGTGCATGGCGATCCCATCTACATCCACGGATTAAAAAAAAATTAATCCAAGACGAAGAGGGATTAAACAAGCAACCGATCCATCATCATACTATTCGATTAGAGTGGTCTCTTGGACAAACTAGTTTTTCAAGCAACCTAACTCTTTTCCTCGATTAGCCGCGGAATAGATGATGTACGGATCGCCTGTTTTTGTGTTTGTCTTCGGGGTCCAAGTAAATTAGCCACATGCAATTACATACATCATATAAAGAAATAAAAAGAAACCAAAACAAGAATTATACCTCTTGTTTACCTCTAGGTCTTCTTTTGTATGTCCTATCCTCCTCTTGGACATTGTGTGGGCAACGATCCTCCAAGAGTTAAAGCCTCCTAGATCGCATATCTTCCTTTCCTTGTTTGCTCCGAACAAAGGAAGACAATAAAAGACTTCTTCTTCTCCAATCTAGTGTTGACCACCAAGCCACTAAACTTGATGTTGCCGCTGGCCAAGGAGAGGATGAAGGAGATAGTGCCGACCCTTTCCTAGAGAGAGGGAACCGCCGGCCACTTAGGGAAGAAGAAGAACCACCGGCCTATCCTTCAAGAAAGGAACGCCATCCACAAAAGGAAGGAGAAGTTGCGCCGGCCACACCTTAGGAAGAGAGGTAGAAGAACCCTAAGATCTCCTCCACTTCTTGCCGCCGCCCACACTCCAAACCCTAATGCTTCTTGCCGCCCAAGCTAAGGAGAGGAAACCCTAGAAACCAATTGCTTGTTCTATCTCCTTGCCGCCCAAGTCCTAGCCCTCCTTTTATAGAGTTAGGCTTAAGCCTCCTTTCAATCTCCACCATCGGATCTAGACTTTCATTTTCCACCGTCGGATCTAGGCTTCATGAGGGTTTTAATAGTCTACAATAAGGACCATGAGGAGGAGTTGGATCTTGGCCACCTAATGGATCTAGCCCACATAAAGTCCGATCCATTAATGATAATCCATTCAACTAGAGGATTATCATTGATCTACCTCACCAACCCCATAAATAAATATGGGCTCCATATATTAATTATACAAATATCTCCCCATATTTAAGATCTCGAATGTCCATCAATTAATTAATTTACTGATAATTAATTAATCCACATTTAACTCCATGAGTAGTACCACTCAACCTTATCATCATGTTGGACCAAGTCCACCCGCAGGGTTTACATGATGATCCTTATGAGCTCTTCAAGGGGACATCATCATTCTAATATATAGGACACGGTTTCCTCCTATAATCAACGGCACACCATGTAAATAATATTATTTCCCAACTTACCGAGCCTATCGATTTAATCTATAAATCTCGCTCATTGGTAAATCAAAGAAATAAATACTAAGTACATGTGCCCGTTATTATATCGGGATTAAGACCATGTACACCATAATATCCGAGGTCCGATTCAATTATGTAGTCAGCAATAAATCGAATCACCTCTAAGTCAGTCCTGCTAAATACTCACAAAGTGTACTAGTGTAATTCTATGGTCAAAACAAATCAATACCAAATCACACTACAACCATACCAATGATTTGTCCTAAACCATCTCGGTTGTGAGCCTCTACATATACTCTACAAGGAACTGATAACATGATCTCCCGTGTGATACTACACACCATGTTATCTACAATGTAATGTATCAGACAATATGCATAACCATAAATAGGCAAACAATGATCATGTGATTCTTATTTCAAAAAATAAATATGTTCATACAAAAGATAGATTTTTCAGTATACATCCCAACAATCTCCCACTTATACTAAAAGACTATGTTGTCCTCATACTGTCATACATCTTATTCCATTCCCTCCACATGTCTATCAAAATCTCTCACTGGAAGGGCCTTAGTGAAAGGATCTGCTATGTTATCCTCTGATGCAATCTTGGCTACAGCAACTTCTCCTCGCTTTACGATTTCTCGTATCAGGTGGTACTTGCACTCTATGTGTTTACTTGCCTTATGGGCTCGTGGTTCCTTCAAGTTTGCAATTGCACCACTGTTATCACAATAAATTGTGATAGTTCTGGGCAAACCAGGAATCACATCCAAGTCAATCAAGAAGTTACTGAGCCATACATCTTCTTTGGCTGCCTCAGAGGCTTCCACATACTCAGCTTCCATGGTAGAGTCTGCCATGCATTTCTACTTGACACTCCTCCATACAATTGCTTCACCTCCCAAAGTAAACACAAAACCTAAGGTAGACTTACTGTTGTCCCTATCTCATTGGAAGTCGGAATCTATGTAACCCATAGGAAGTAATTGATCTTCTTGGTATACCAGCATATAATCCCTAGTCCTTCTCAGGTACTTTAATATATGCTTTACCGCAGTCCAATGTCCCTATCCTGGATTACTCTGATATCTGCTAACCATGCCCACGATAAAGCAGATATCCAGTCTCGTACATAGCATAGCATACATGAGGCTTCCTACTGTCGAAGCATAAAGAATCGCCTTCATCTCCTCTATCTCCTTTAATGTTCTAGGACACATCTCTTTAGATAAAGGTACTCCATGCCTAAAAAGTAGAAAACCTTTCTTGGAGTTCTTCATGCTAAAACGAGCCAAAATAGTGTCTATGTATGAAGCTTGAGATAAGCACAACATCCTTTTCCTGCGATCCCTTATAACCTTGATCCCAAGGATGTGTCCCACTTCTCCCAAGTTCTTCATATCAAACTGTTTGTGTTGGGAGTATGGGGAATACAATCAAAGTCCCACATTGGTAAGACATGGAAAAGATCATGTGCTTATAAGAAAAAAGATATCTCCATTGGTATGAGGCCTTTTGGGTAAAGCCCAAAAATAAAACCATGAGGGCTTAGACCCAAAGTGGACAATATCATGCCATTGTGGAGATATGTGGATCTTATATGCACTAACAATTGGTATCAGAGCCATGGTCCATGTCAAGCCATGAACCTCGAACGAAGGAAGTTGAGCTCCCACGTCCGGATCAAGAGAACCAGACATCAGGAAGGAAGTCTAGTTGGGTCGGGACCGAACAACCGCGTGGAAGTCCTGGTGGGTTGAAGATCGGACATCAAGCAGAGAAAATCCTTCGAGGAGGGATAGGCTTGAGGGGGGGCCCAATGTGGTCCTTCGTTTGAGGGGGGGATTGTTGGGAGTATGGGGAATACAATCAAAGTCCCACATTGGTAAGACATGGAAAAGATCATGTGCTTATAAGAAAAAAGATATCTCCATTGGTATGAGGCCTTTTGGGTAAAGCCCAAAAATAAAACCATGAGGGCTTAGACCCAAAGTGGACAATATCATGCCATTGTGGAGATATGTGGATATTATAAGCACTAACAGTTTGGACAACCATACTCTTACGTCTGATAACACCTTGACATTGTTGCTAATTAATAAAATGTCATCTACGTATAGTACAAGAAATACCACTATGTTTCTGTCACATCTCCTGTATACACAAGAATCATCCAGAATTTGAATAAATCCATAAGTCTGGATTACCTAATCAAAGCGGATGTTCCAAGATCTCGAAGCTTGCTTCAATCCATAAATGGATCGATTAAGCTTGCACACAAGATGTTCTTTGCCTTTTGCAATGAATCCCTCTGGTTGCTTCATATAGATGTTTTCCTCAAGACTTCCATTAAGGAAAGCTGTCTTGACATCCATCTTCCACACCTCATAATCCATATGAGCAACAATACATAAGAGAATCTAGATAGACATAAGCATGACCACCGACAAAAATGTCTCCTCATAATCGATACCCTCTTTCTGAGTATACCCTTTCGCAACAAGCCTTGATTTGAAGGTCTCAACTTTCCCGTCTATTCCTCTCTTTCTTTTGTAGATCCACTTGCATCCAATGGTTTTCACACCATTGGGTGGTTCTACTAGCTTCCAAACCTGATTTGAATCCATAGATTCTATCTCAGAATTCATTGTACTTTGCCAAGATACCGCATCTTTATCTTGGATTATCTTGTCATATGTCCAGGGATCAGGTTCATGTTCGTCAGGGACCAAATCATAAGATTCTCCAAAGAACATAAATCTATCAGGTTGTCTAACAACCCTCCCACTACGATGAGGTATCACCTGTGTATCCTCTGTGACACGGGTTGCAATAACTTATGGTATATCAACTTGTACTGGTGGTATTGAAGTAGTGACTTCCCCTCTCATTTCCTTCAGAACAATCTTACTCATGGGCTTGTGGTTCATCACATAGTCTTCCTCTAGAAATCTGGCATTCGTGCTAACGATCACCCTCTGATCTCTAGGACTATAGAACAAACCACCTTTCTTTCCTCTAGGATAGCCTACGAATATGCGCACTTCTGTACGAGGTTCCAACTTATCAGCATCTTCTTTCAGCACATGTACTGGACTCCCCCAAATCCGAATATGTCTCAAACTAGGCTTTCGCTCAGTCCATAATTATGTGAGAGTAGAATGAACTGATTTAGATGGTACCAAGTTCAGAATATACACTGTTGTATCAAGAGCATACCCCCAGAACGAATCTGGCAACTCAGAATAACTCATCATTAATCTAACCATCTCCATAAGAGTCCTATTCCTTGGCTCCGCTACACCATTCTACTGGGGTGTGCCAGGTGCAGACAATTGGGATTGAATCCTAGCCTCTGTTAAGTAATTCATAAACTCTCCCAAGAGGTACTCGCCACCACGATCAGATCGTAGTGTTTTAATACTTTTACCTTGATGTTTCTCCACATCAGCCTTGAATTCTTTGAACTTGTCAAAGCATTCAGACTTGCGACGCATCAAGTGAATGTATCCATATCTTGAATAATCATCTATAAAAGAAATGAAATATTCAAAACCACCTCTTTCCTGGATAGACATAGGACCACACAAATCAGAATGAACCAATTCCAACACATCTTTGGCTCTATACCCCTTGGCCTTAAAAGGCCTCTTGGTCATTTTACCTTCCAAGCAAGATTCGCAGGTTGGGAAATCTTCCACCACTAATGAACCCAGAGATCCATCAGCTATCAACCTTTGAATTCTACTTAGGTTAATATGACCTAACCTTAGATGCCAAAGATATGTTTGGTTCTTTTTCGAAGGTTCTTTTCTCTTATTAGATTTAGAAGATGAGTTATTTACTTCTATTTGCATCGTGGGAGCTTTTGGTTCAAGTGTATATAAATTGCCTATCAACGCACCAGAACAGATAATCTCCCTATTACTTTTTATAACAACTCTGTCATTAAAAGAAATAGAATATCCATACAAAAACAATTTAGAAATTGAAATTAAATTCCTTCTAAATAAAGGTACATAAAGGCAATTTTTTAGAACTAAAGTTTTATTCCTATCAAAAGATAAATAAACATCTCCCACTGCAACAACCACCACCTTCGTAGCATCACCCAAGTAAATGGTAATCTCCCCCTCAGTCAGTCATCTGGTTTCCTGTAACCCCTGCAAAGTATTGCAGACATGATTAGTGGCTCCCGTATCTACACATCAGGTGCTAGTAGATAACACCGCTAAACATGTTTCAACGACTAGACCAAAAGATATACCTTTGTTCTGCTTCTGGTTGGGCCAATCCTCCAATGTCAAGTCTACTTGCAAGTGAAGCACTTGCCTTTTGACTTCTTCACTCCTCCTTGAGATCCTCCCACCACCTTTGCTCCACCTTGTTTCTTCTTCTTCTTGCCTTTCGACTTAGAAGTCGAAACCTTCTGAGCAACAATGGCTTGGGCCTGAGCACTCTGACAAAAAAGCCCCTCTACAGCCTGGAGTTATGTCAGAAGCTCTGCCAACGAAAACAACCTTTTATTCATGTTGTAGTTCAGCCGAAACTGCTAAAAAATCCTAGGTAGAGACTAGAGTATGATATCGACCTGGGTTTCCCCATCGATCTCAGCTCCAAGGACTTCCAGCTTATTCAAATGAGCCATCATCTTGAAAACATGATCCCTCACGGGCGTTCCCTCGATCATGGTGGTCGTCATCAAGATCCTCATGGCTTCTTGCCTTGCAGCCCGATTCTGGTGTTCGAAAAGCTCCTTGAGATTGAGCATTATGTCATAAGCAGTGGGAATGGCTTAATGCTGATGTTGCAATACATTTGACATAGAAGACAAAATGTAACACCGCGTCATCTCATCAGCCTTTATCCACTTCTTATAACTCTCTTTCTCCTTTTCCCCATAATCATCCACAGGCTTAGGAGGACACTCTTCGAAGAGTACATACTTTTACTCCTCAGCAGTCAAGACAATATCAAGATTCCTTTTCCAATCGACATAATTGGGTCTAGTAAGTTTATTCTCTTTTAGTATCACAGCAAGCGGGTTGAAAGTCATTCTTGAAAAACCTAAGAATCACATAGATCAAAACTTTAGATTTTAAAAAAAATTATTGATTTCCCAAACAATAAAATTTTAAAATCAACCAACACCTCAAAACACCGAGAATATTGTATGCCACAATAGTGTGGATGTATATGAATTCTACATTTGTAAGTGGAGGTTTTACCCATTAATTTTATTATCCTGTCAACCTAACTTTTTGACAAATAAATTTAATAGTTGGTTCCTCTTCGGCCCTACAAATAAAAGCAGTGACTCCGATGGGGAGGATACTTCTATTTGCATCTAAGTGTTCACCATTACTAGATACCAAGGCAATTATCTCGGATTATGTGCCTTCCGATGGTGAAGTACACACGCTCCTAAATAATTTCCTATAACCATATTTGACCCTGTGATCCACAAAACAAACTCATCCAATGGGGAGGAAGGCACTCAGAGCCGACGCGCAAGTTTGTTTGCATCACATGTCAAGTTATAATGGAGGTCGTGGGAATTTATAAAAAATATCCCTCTCCCACTTAGTAATTTAAAATTGAGGAATTTTCCTAGCACACGACATACATATCAAACAAGAATCAATAAATATGGAAAAAAAATATATTTTCCAACTATTATGGCTTTTGTTCTCCAATATGACTCCGTCGTATCGCCATCTTATCCACTCCTCCTTACGCCATGTACAAGTCATCCAGAGATCTGAGCTAAGAATAATTATTTTAATTTACATCCATTGATCCTATACTCCACGAAGGAGTGTACATAAAATCTAGATCGAAAGTAAACTAAAAAAAAGAGCGGCTAAACAATGTCGTACTTAATTACAAAAATTAAATACTAGCCTCGTCAACCCCAAGGATTCAAATAATAATACAATTACACACATCCAATCATATACACACACATATGGCGATAATAGTTGGATCTTATACCTGTAACCAAAATGTTAGCCTACGCACATCCTACTATCATTCGGCACATACAATATATAACAAGTGCATAAAAGTAACTGAATCCTAAACACACAAAACTGAAAACCGTGGCTCTGATACCACTTGAAGGTTGAAGCTTCGCTTCCCGTTTCAACTCGGTCGCTTGTGCATGGCGATCCCATCTACATCCCCAGATTAAAAAAAATAATCCATGACGAAGACAGATTACCCAAGCAACCGATCCATCATCGTGCTATTCAATTAGAGTGGTCTCTTGGACAAACTAGTTGTTCAAGAAACCTAACTCTTTTCCTCGATTAGCCGTAGAATAGATGATGTACGGATCGTCGGTTTTTGTGTTTGTCTTCGGGGTCCAAGTAAATTAGCCACATGCAATTACATACATCATATAAAGAAACAAAAGGAAACCAAAACAAGAATTATACCTCTTGTTTACCTCTAGGTCTTCTATTGTATATCCTATCCTCCTCTTGGACATTGTGTGGGCAACGATCCTCCAAGAGTTAAAGCCTCCTAGATTGCGTATCTTCCTTTCCTTGTTTGATCCGAACAAAGGAAGACAATAAAAGACTTCTTCTTCTCCTATCTAGTGCCGACCACCAAGCCACTAAACTTGATGTTGCCGCCGGCCAAGGAGAGGATGAAGGAGATAGTGTCGGCCCTTTTTTATAGAGAGGGAACCGCCGGCCACATGGGGAAGAAGAAGAACCATCGGCCTATTCTTCATGAAAGGAACGTCGGCCACCAAAGGAAGGAGAAGTTGTGCCGGCCAGACCTTAGGAAGAGAGGTAGAAGAACCCTAAGATCTCCTCCACTTCTTGCCGCCGCCCACACTCCAAACCCTAATGCTTCTTGCCGCCCAAGCTAAGGAGAGGAAACCCTAGAAACCAATTGCTTGTTCTATCTCCTTGCCGCCCAAGCCCTAGCCCTCCTTTTATAGAGTAAGGCTTAAGCCTCCTTTCAATCTCCACCGTCGGATCTAAACTTCCATTTTCCACTGTCGGATCTAGGCTTCATGAGGGTTTTAATAAGCTACAATAGGAGCCATGAGGAGGAGTTGGATCTTGGCCACCCAATGGATTTAGCCCACATAAAGTCCGATCCATTAATGATAATCCATTCCGCTAGAGGATTATCATTGATCTACCTCACCAACCCCATAAATAAATATGGGCTCCATATACTAATTGTACAAATATCTCTCTGTATTTAAGATCTCGAATGTCCATCAATTAATTAATTTACTGACAATTAATTAATCAACATCTAACTCCATGAGTAGTACCACTCAACCTTATCATCATACCGGACCAAGTCCACCTATAGGGTTTACATGATGATCCTTTTGAGCTCCTCAAGGGGACATCATCATCCTAATATATAGGACACAATTTCCTCCTATAATCAACGACACACCATTTAAATAATATCATTTCCCAACTTACCAAGCCTATCGATTTAATCTATAAATCTCGCCCATTGGTAAATCAAAGAAATAAATACTAAGTATATGTGCTCATTATTATATCGGGATTAAGAGCATGTACATTATAATATCCGAGGTCTGATTCAATTATGTAGTCAGTAATAAATCGAATAACCTCTAAGTCGGTCTGATTCAAAGAGTACTAGTGTAATTCTATGGTCAAGACAAATCAATACCAAATCACACTACAACCATACCAATGGTTTGTCCAAAACTATCTCGATTGTGTGCCTCTACTTTTACTCTACAAGGAACTAATAACATGATCTCCCGTGTGACACTACACACCATGTTATTGTTGGAATGTATACTGAAAGCCTAGCTCTTTTTGTATGAACATTTTATTCTGAAATAAGAATCACATGATCATTGTTTGCATTTTATATATTCATTATATATGTGTGCATATTGTCTAATATTTTACATTGTAGATAACATGGTGGTTGGTGTGGCACAGAAGATCATGTTATCAGTACCTTGTAAAATATAAGTAGAGGCTCACAACCAAGATGGTTTTGGACAAACCATTGGCATGGTTGTAGTGTAGCTTGGTATTGTTTTATCTTGAACATAGAGTTACACTAGTACACTTAGGTGTATTGAGAAGGACCGACATAGAGGTGATTCAATTTAGTGCTGACTACATAATTGAATCGGACCTCGGATATTATGTTGTACATGCTCTTAATCCTGATATAATAACGGGCACATGTACTTAGTATTTATTTCTTTGATTTACCAGTGGGTGAGATTTAGATGGATTAAATCAATATGCCCGGTAAGTTGAGAAATAATATTATTTACATGGTGTGCCGTTGATTATAGGAGGAAACTGTGTCCTATATATTAGGTTGATGATGTCCCCTTGAGGAGCTCATAAGGTTCATCATGTAAACCCAGCTGGTTGACTTAGTCAACATGATGATAAGGTTGAGTGGTACTACTCGAGGAGTTAAATGTTAATTAATTGATGGTCAGTAAATCAATTAATTGACGGACATTCGATATCTTAAACACGGGGAGATTAATGTACAAATAATATATGGAGCCCATATTAATTTATGGGGGTTGGTGAGGTAGTTCAATGATGATCCTCTAGTGGAATGGAACATCATTGATGGATCAAGATTGTGTGGTTCCGATCCATCGAGTGGCCAAGACCCAACTCCTCCTTATGGTCCCTATCGTAGCCTAACATAATCATTGTGAAGTCTAGATCCAAGAATGTAAAACAAAACCTAGAACCAATGGTTGGGTTAAATCCATAGATCCGATGGTTGGGATGAAACCCTAGAACCAACGGTTGGATTAAATCCATAGATCCGATGGTTAGGATGAAACCCTAGAATCGACGGTTGGGAAGAAATCCTTGATCCGACGGTTGGGATGAAATCCTAGATCCTACGGTTGGGATGAAATCCTAGATCCGACGGTTGGGATAAAACCCTAGATCCGACGGTGGAGATTAAATCCCTAGATCCGACGGTGGAGATTAAATCCCTAGATCCGACGGTGGAGATTAAAGGAGGCCTAAGCCTAATTCTATAGTTAGGGTTTGGCTCATCCATGTGTTGGGCGGCAACAAATCCTAGAGGAGATAAGGTTATTTGGGCGGCAAGAAAATAGGGATTAGTTCCTATATTTTAGGCTAACCAACTTTCTCCTAAATTCTATAAATAAGGGCTTAGTCATTGGGCGAAAACATGATTTTTTGGATTGGAGAATTAGGGTTTGGCTCATCCAAGTGTTGGGCGGCAACAAACCCTAGAGGAGCTAGGGTTTTGGGCGGCTAGGAAAGTGGGCGGCAAGGTGATTGTTCTCCCTAGGTTTTTGGC
Source organism: Wurfbainia villosa (assembly GCA_025175895.1). NCBI lineage: Eukaryota > Viridiplantae > Streptophyta > Magnoliopsida > Zingiberales > Zingiberaceae > Wurfbainia > Wurfbainia villosa. Next base: position 87,953,052 of record CM045997.1, read on the forward strand.
TGGCGCCCCTCTTCTTCTCCTCCTCCCTTTGCCGATTCTCTTCTTCCTCCTCTCTTGCTCCTTGGTGGCCGGCGGCTCTCCAAAAATTGGTGGCCGGTGCTTCTCCAACATCTAGGTGGCCAGCGGTAACAATACAACTAGTTGGCCGGCGCTCATCCAATCGTTCCTTGGTCGGCGGTTGCATCAAACTCTCTTGTTTGGTGGCTGGCTCTAGAAAGGAAAGGTTTTTGTTGGTTCTTCTCTTTGTTCGCAGCGGACAAGGAAGAGAAGAACGCGATCTAGAAGGCTTCTACTCGTGGAGGATCTTCGTCCATACGTTGTCCACGAGGAGGATAGGACATACGGTAGAAGATCGTAAGGTATAAAGTTTTATAACTTTAATTTCAGATCTGAGCATGTTCTTATATATGATGATTATGCATGTGTGTGTATGAATATATATTGTATAATCATGGACCCCGAAGACAAACACAAAAACCGACGATCCGTCCGTCGTCTCTTCCGCGGCTAACCAACTAGAAGAGTTGTGTTGCTTGAACAACTAGTTTGTTCAAGCGACCACTCGAGTTGTTAGCACGATGACGAAATGGTGTCGTTAAGGATGCTCATCCCATCCGGATTAATCCTTTCATTAGTGAAAATTTTAATCCGGGGACATGGGAGCCAATGAGCCTCCGAAGCGACTCCCATCAAATTGGTATCAGAGCCACGGTTTCCGATTTTGTGTGTTGTGGATTCGGTTAATTTTTATGCATTTTTCATATATTATATGTGCCGGATAATAGTAGGATATGCGTAGTTTAACTCTTTGGTTGCAGGCATAAGATCCGACTATTATGGCCATGTGTGTGTATGTGAATGGATGTGTGTAAAAATTTATTATTTGAATCCTCGGGGTTGACGAGGCTAGATTAGTATTTAATTTTTGTAATTAAATACGGCATTGTTTAGCCAATCATTTTAGTTTACTTTCGATCTAGACTATTTGTACACTCCTTCGTGGAATATAGGATCGATGGATGTAATTAAAATGATTTATCTCGGCTCGAATCTCTTTGGTGACTTGCGCACGGGAAAAGATGGAGTGGACGAGGTGGCGACACGACGGGATGCGTATTGGAGAACAATGCCATAATAGTTGGAAAAATTTTGATTTTTCCATATTTATTGCTTATTTGTTTTATATGCATGTTGTGTTTGTTTTAAAATTCCTCGATTTTAATTTACTAAGTGGGAGAGGGACATTTTAATTAATTCCCGCGGCCTCCATTACAATTTGACGTGTGATGCAACAAACTTGCGCGTTGGCTTTGAGTGCCTTCCTCCCCATCGGATGGGTTTGTTTGCGGATCACTAGGTCAAATAATGGTTGTAGGAAATTATCTAGGAGCGTGTGTACTTCCCCATCGGTAAGGCACATAATCCGAAATAATTCCCTTAGTACCGTGTAATGGTGCACATTTAGATGCAAATAAAAAGTATCCTCCCCATTGGAGTCACTGCTTTTATTTGTAGGGCCAAAGAGGAACCAACTATTAATTTTATTTGTCAAAAAGTAAGGTTGACAAGATAATAAAATTAATGGGTAAAACCTCCTCTTACAAATGTAGAATTCGTATACGTCCACACTATCGTGGCATTCGATATTCTCGGTGTTTTGAGGTGTTGGTTGATTTCTGAATTTTATTGTTTTGAGGAATCAATATTATTTGAAATCTAATATTTTGATCATTGTGATTCTAAGGATTTTCAAATGGCTTTCAATCCACTTACTTTGGTACTAAAGGAAACAAACTTACTGTCCCCAAACAATAATGATTGGAAAAGAAATATGGATAGTGTCTTAACTGTCGATGAGTGTCCTCCTAGGCCTGCAGATGATTCTGGGGAAAAGGAACTTTTCGGATACCAGAATCGAGCTCTTAGGCAGGAAGCCATGGTTCCTCAGAAGGTTTCTATTTCTAAGCCGAAAGGCAAGAAGAAGAAGAAACAAGGTAGAGCAAAGGTGGTGGGAGGATCTCAGGGAGTGAAGAGGCCGAAAGGCAAGTGCTTCACTTGTAGACAGACTGGACATGGGAAGAAAGACTTCCCCTTCCTGAAGCAGAACAAGGGTATATCTTCTGCCTTAGTCGTTGAAACATGTTTAGTGGTGTTATCTACCGGTACCTAGTGTGTAGATACGGGAGCCACTGATCATGTCTGCAATTCTTTGCAGGGGTTCCAGGAAACCCAACGACTAGCTGAAGGAGAAATTACCATCTACATGGGCAAAGCTACAAAGGTAGCGGCTATTGCAGTGGGAGACGTTTATTTATCGTTTGATAGAAATAAAGTTTTGGTTTTGAGAAATTGTCTCTATGTACCTACATTTAGAAAGAATTTGATTTCGGTTTCTAAATTGTTTATGGATGGATATTCTGTTTCTTTTAATGACAGAGTTGTTATAAAAAGAAATAGAGAGATTATCTGTTCAGGTACATTGGATGGCAATTTGTATACTCTTGAACCAAAAGCTCCCACGATGCATATAGAAGTGAATAACTCATCTTCTAAGTCTAATAAGAGAAAAGAACCTTCGCAGATGAACCAAACGTATCTTTGGCATCTAATGCTTGGTCATATTAACCTAAGCAGAATTCAAAGGTTGATAGCTGATGGACCTTTGGGTTCATTAGTGGTGGAGGATCTCCCAACCTGCGAATCTTGCTTGGAAGGTAAAATGACCAAGAGGCCTTTCAAGGCCAAGGGGTATAGAGCCAAAGATGTGTTAGAATTGGTTCATTCTGATTTGTGCGGTCCTATGTCTATCCAGGGAAGAGGTGGCTTTGAATACTTCATCTCATTTATAGACGATTATTCAAGGTATGGATACATTTACTTGATGCGCCGCAAGTCTGAATGCTTTGACAAGTTCAAAGAATTCAAGGCTGATGTGGAGAACCGTCAAGGTAAAAGTATCAAGACATGACAATCTGATCGTGGTTGCGAGTACCTCTTGGGAGAGTTTAGGAGTTACTTATCAGAGGCTGGGATTCAATCCCAATTGTCTGCACCTGGCACACCCCAGCAGAATGGTGTAGCGGAGCGAAGGAATAGGACTCTTATGGAGATGGTCAGATCGATGATGAGTTATTACGAGTTACTGATTAGTTACGGGGTTTGCTCTGGAATGACGGTACATTCTGAACTTGGTTCCATCTAAGTCGGTACCCTCTACTCCTGAGTTGTGGGTAGGCGAAAGCCTAGTCTAAGACATGTCCGGATTTGGGTAGTCGGCACATGTCTTTGAAGAGATCTTTGGTAAGTTGGAATCTCTGAAGTGCGCTTGTTTTGTTGGCTACCTAAAGGAGCGAAGGGTGGTTTATTCTATAGTCCTAGAGATCGAAGGTGATCGTGAGTCTGAATGCAGATTTCTAGAGGAGGACTATGTGATGAACCACAAGCCCACAGTAGGATTGTTCTTGAGGAGTTGTGGAAGTCAGGCTTGATACCACCGGTACAAGAGGACACACCAAGTCAACGCACGCGTGTCACGAGCATACAGGAGGCACCTCGTCGTAGTGGGAGGGTTGTTAGACAACCCGATAGATTCATGTTTTGGGAGAGTCTTGGACTTAGTCACAGTGAACATGAACTGATCCTGGACATATGATGAGGCACTCCAAGATAGAGATCGGTATCTTGGCAAAGTGCGATGAATTCAGAGATAGAATCTATGGATTCTAATCAGTCTGGAGCTAGTAGAGCCACGATGGTGTAAAAACCATTGGATGCAAGTGGATCTACAAGAGAAGAGAGGAGTAGGCGGGAAGGTTGAGACCTTCAAGCTAGGCTTATTGCGAAAGGTATACTCGGAAAGGGGTATCGATTATGAGAGACCTTTTAGCGTAATATCTTAAGTCTATTGGATTCTCTTATCTATATTTGCTCATATGGATTATGAGATTTGGCGGATGGATGTCAAGGCAGCTTTCCTTAATGGAAGTCTTGAGAGAACATCTATATCGGCCAACGGAGAGGATTCATTGCTAAAGGCAAAGAGCATCTTGTATGTAAGCAATCGGTCCATTTATGGATTGAAGCAAGCTTCTAGATCTTGGAACATCCGTTTTGATGAGGTAATCCGGTCATATGGATTTATTCAAAGTCGGATGAGCCTTGTGTATACAAGAGATGTGTGAAGCGTAGTGGTGTTTCTTGTACTATCGTAGATGACATTTTGTTAGTTGGCAGCAATATCAAAGTGTTATCGAGGCGTAAAAGTATGGTTGTCAAGCAGGTTTGACATGAAGGACTTGGGAGAAGTAGGACACATCCTTGGGATCAAAGTTATAAGGGATCGCAAGAAAAGGATGTTGTGCTTATCTCAAGCTTCATATGTTGACACTATCCTTGCTCGTTTTAGCATGCAGAACTCCAAGAAAGGTTTTCTACCTTTTAGGCATGGAGTTCCTTTATCTAAAGAGATGTGTCCCAAAACATCAAAGGAGATAGAGGAGATGAAGCGGTTCCTTATGCTTGGCCGATGGAAGCCTTATGTATGTTATGCTATGCGAGAGGATATCTGCTTTTGCAGTGGGCATGGTTAGCGAGATATCGAGTAATCTAAACGAGGACATTGGACTGTGGTAAAGCATATATTGAAGTACCTGAGAAGGACTAGGGATTATATGCTGGTTTACCGGGCAGATCAATTAGTCCCTATGGGTTACACAGATTCGGATTTCCAATCAGATAGGGACAAGAGTAAGTCTACCTCGGGGTTTGTGTTTACTTTTGGAGGTGGAGCCATAGTATGGAGGAGTGTCAAGCAGAAATGCGTGGCGGACACTACCATGGAAGCTGAGTATGTGGCAGCCTCTAAGGCAGCCAAGGAAGCTGTATGGCTCAGGAACTTCTTGATGGACTTGGATGTTATTCCTGGTTTGCCCAGAACTATCACAATTTATTGTGATAATAGTGGTGCAGTTGCAAACTCGAAGGAACCACGAGCCCATAAGGCGAGTAAACACATAGAGCGCAAGTACCACCTTATACGAGAGATCGTAAAGCGAGGAGAAGTTGCTGTCGTCAAGATTGCATCAGAGGATAACCTGGCGGATTCATTCACTAAGGCCCTTCCAGCGAAAGCGTTTGATAAGCATGTGGAGGACATGGGGATCAGATGTATGGCAGAGAGATGATGGCATAGTTTTTTAGTATAAGTGGGAGATTGTTGGAATGTATACTGAAAGCCTAGCTCTTTTTGTATGAACATTTTATTCTGAAATAAGAATCACATGATCATTGTTTGCATTTTATATATTCATTATATATGTGTGCATATTGTCTAATATTTTACATTGTAGATAACATGGTGCTTGGTGTTGCACAGAAGATCATGTTATCAGTACCTTGTAAAATATAAGTAGAGGCTCACAACCAAGATGGTTTTGGACAAACCATTGGCATGGTTGTAGTGTAGCTTGGTATTGTTTTATCTTGATCATAGAGTTACACTAGTACACTTAGGTGTATTGAGCAGGACCGACATAGAGGTGATTCAATTTAGTGCTGACTACATAATTTAATCGGACCTCGGATATTATGTTGTACATGCTCTTAATCCCGATATAATAACGGGCACATGTACTTAGTATTTATTTCTTTGATTTACCAGTGGGTGAGATTTAGATGGATTAAATCAATATGCCCGGTAAGTTGGGAAATAATATTATTTACATGGTGTGCCGTTGATTATAGGAGGAAACTGTGTCCTATATATTAGGTTGATGATGTCCCCTTGAGGAGCTCATAAGGTTCATCATGTAAACCCAGCTGGTTGACTTAGTCAACATGATGATAAGGTTGAGTGGTACTACTCGAGGAGTTAGATGTTAATTAATTGATGGTCAGTAAATCAATTAATTGACGGACATTCGATATCTTAAACACGGGGAGATTAATGTACAAATAATATATGGAGCCCATATTAATTTATGGGGGTTGGTGAGGTAGTTCAATGATGATCCTCTAGTGGAATGGAACATCATTGATGGATCAAGATTGTGTGGTTCCGATCCATCGGGTGGCTAAGACCCAACTCCTCCTTATGGTCCCTATCGTAGCCTAACATAATCCTTGTGAAGTCTAGATCCAAGAATGTAAAACAAAACCTAGAACCAATGGTTGGGTTAAATCCATAGATCCGATGGTTGGGATGAAACCCTAGAACCAACGGTTGGATTAAATCCATAGATCCGATGGTTAGGATGAAACCCTAGAATCGACGGTTGGGATGAAATCCTTGATCTGACGGTTGGGATGAAATCCTAGATCCGACGGTTGGGATTAAATCCCTAGATCCGACGGTTGGGATTAAATCCCTAGATCCAACGGTTGGGATAAAACCCTAGATCCGACGGTTGGGATGAAATCCTTGATCCGACGGTTGGGATGAAATCCTAGATCCTACGGTTGGGATGAAATCCTAGATCCGACGGTTGGGATAAAACCCTAGATCCGACGGTGGAGATTAAATCTCTAGATCCGACGGTGGAGATTAAATCCCTAGATCCGACGGTGGAGATTAAAGGAGGCCTAAGCCTAATTCGATAGTTAGGGTTTGGCTCATCCATGTGTTGGGCGGCAACAAATCCTAGAGGAGATAAGGTTATTTGGGCGGCAAGAAAATAGGGATTAGTTCCTATATTTTAGGCTAACCAACTTTCTCCTAAATTCTATAAATAAGGGCTTAGGCATTGGGCGAAAACATGATTTTTTGGATTGGAGAATTAGGGTTTGGCTCATCCATGTGTTGGGCGGCAACAAACCCTAGAGGAGCTAGGGTTTTGGGCGGCTAGGAAAGTGGGCAGCAAGGTGATTGTTCTCCCTAGGTTTTTGGCCGGCGCCCCTCTTCTTCTCCTCCTCCCTTTGCCGATTCTCTTCTTCCTCCTTCTCCAACAATTGCGGCCGGCTTCTCCAACATCTAGGTGGCGGCAACAATACAACTAGTTGGCCGGGCTCATCCAATCGCTCCCATGGTTGCATCAAACTCTCTTGTTTTGTGGTCGGCTCTAGAAAGGAAAGGTTTTTGTTGGTTCTTCTCTTTGTTCGCAGCGGACAAGGAAGAGAAGAACGCGATCTAGAAGGCTTCTACTCGTGGAGGATCTTCGTTCACACGTTGTCCACGAGGAGGATAGGACATACGGTAGAAGATCGTAAGGTATAAAGTTTTATAACTTTAATTTCAGATCTGAGCATGTTCTTATATATGATGATTATGCATGTGTGTGTATGAATATATATTGTATAATCATGGACCCCGAAGACAAACACAAAAACCGGCGATCCGTCCGTCGTCTCTTCCGCGGCTAACCAACTAGAAGAGTTGTGTTGCTTGAACAACTAGTTTGTTCAAGCGACCACTCGAGTTGTTAGCACGACGACGAAATGGTGTCGTTAAGGATGCTCATCCCATCTGGATTAATCCTTTCATTAGTGAAAATTTTAATCCGGGGACATGGGAGCCAATGAGCCTCCGAAGTGACTCCCATCAGTTATCTATAATGTAATGTTTCAGACAATATGCATAACCATAAATATGCAAACAATGATCATGTGATTCTTATTTTAAAAAATAAAGATGTTCATACAAAAGATAGACTTTTTAGTATACATCCCAACACAAGCATCATGTTAAGATACTTGGAGCCCGATGTGAACCTTTCCAAGATCCAGTTAGATTTTCTACTTTCCTTTTTAAAACCGAGTTCTCTTCCTCAAGCTTTACAACTCGAGTTGAGTCTCTATCTTTAATTTGGCAAGTCGAAGTCTTTGAGTTGACTTCCTCAAGAAGCGAGTCGACTTGATTCTTGGACTTGGCTAGTTTTCTACCTAAGCATGCAATAATATTGTACAATTTATCTTCTAGAGGAGAAGTTACCTCGTCAGAACCTTCGGAAATAGATATGGATCCATGGCTTCTCTCGGACTCAGACTTGGACTCATGTCTTGATTCGACTTTAGACTCGTCATCTGCCATGAGTGCTACAAAGCATGTCTTAGATATTTCCATGTCCGACTCTTCCGATTATGACTTGACCAAATTTGCCTTAGATGCTTTCTTCCTTTTTCTTTTTCTCGATTTGGATTTCTTTCCTTTTTTGTTCATTCCTGGCATCAAAACTAAATCATCCTCAAGTTGACTCAAGTTAGCCTGTTCATGTAAATTAATTAATTTATCCCATAACTCTTTTGAATTTTGAATGGACCCAACTCGATTTAGCTCCTCATTTGTAAGTCCACATTACAAGGTGTTTAAAGTCATGTAATCGCCTTGAGTCTTTTTCCTATAATTTGTGGTCTATTTCTCCAGATCTAACAACTTACTCGAGTCATCTACCGGAGCTATGAACCCTTTCCTAATCGAGAACCAGACCTCTAAGTCGATTTTCAAAAAACACTTCATTCGCTTCTTCCAAGAAGGAAAATCCTCTTCGTTAAAGAGAGGAGGGTGAATGGTGCTTAGACCCTCTAAATGTGACATTTCTATTTAAATTAACTAAAATTAAGAATTATTCCTACTTGCAATAATTAAGAATTATTTAAATTGCAAATGCTAATGAAATTAACTCTAAGCAAAGATTATTAAAAATTAAACTAATTGTAGCAAATAAAAAAAATAATCTAATGCAGGAAAATATTTTGAAAATTTTTCAAATGCAAAAAAATATTATGGTAATGTTTTAAAGGTTGAAAAATTATTATGGTAATTTTTTAAATGCTGAAAAAATATTATGGTAATTTTTTAAATGCAAAAAAATATTTTTAAATGTAGAAAATAATTTTAAATATAGGAAATTATTTTTAAATGCAAAAAATTATTTTTAAATGTAGAAAATGATTTTAGATGCAGAAAATAAATTTTTAAATGTTGAAAATTAATTTAATTGATTAAATGTGTAGAAAATTAATTTAATTTACTAAGTGTGCAAAAAATTAATTTAATTAATTAAATGTACAAAAAATTAATTTAATTAATTAAATGTATAGAAAATTAATTTAATTTACTAAGTGAGAAAAATTAATTAAAATTATTCTAAGCAAGAAGAATTAATTAAAATTATTCTTAGCAAGAAAAATTAATTAAAATTATTCTAATGCAAGAAAAATTAATTAAAATTATTCTAATGCAAGAAAAATTAAATAAATTTAATCTATGCAAGAAAAATTAATTAAAATTATTCTAAGCAAGAAAAATTAATTAAAATTATTCTAATGAAAGAAAAATTAATTAAAATTATTCTAATGCAAGAAAAATTAATTAAAATTATTTTAAATTAATCTAAAGTTCAACGATGGTGGTTGCACCAATTCGGAGCACCCCTGCTCTAATACCAATTACAGGATCGAGTAAGCCGAGAGAGGGGGTGAATCTAGTGTTTAATTAATTTTTCCTAAACGGAATATGCAGCGGAAATTAAACATGTTAGACACAATAATTTACTTAGTTCACAACCCTAACTGGGTTGCTACTCCAAGGCTCGTAGCTCTTCTGTGAGCTACCTCGATGGGCAATTCACTAAATACCCTCCGACTCGAGAACTCTCGACTTCGGAGGGTTTCGCTTTTTTACAAATGATGAAGAAGGTTAACACACTACCCACTCTTCTTAAAATTAAGTGCAGAAGCGAAATAATAAATTAAAATGAAATACAAGACTTTATACCGACACTAAAGGATTGTAGAAGTAGTTGCAGTGTGTCGAAAGTTCGCCTTGTTGTGGAATGAAAATTTAGTGGACAAGCAAATATTTCGGCAGCACTTTGACGTTGATTAAGTTCGATAACTAGATTTGGTCGAGCACAACTTTTATAAACTTTTTCCAGCCGACTGGAATGGCTTCCAGTCGACTCCACACCAGCCCATCGATATGGAATTCATGGTCTTCCAGTCGACTCCACGTCACTCGGCTCCGGATCGGGAAATTTCACTCTTCAGTTGACTCAAACTCTTCAGTCGACTCAAGCCCTTTTCATCTACATCGCACAATATCCGATCGATCACTAGCTGATCCTGCTAAATAGGTATCCAATCGACTGATACATCTCCAGTCGATTGGAGTTCAGTCGACTTGAATCCATTCAGTCGACTGGTCCCTATAAAATAGGATTAGCACAAGATAGGTAATATGAATTATGATGGCAGTAGTAATACTACTCGATCTCGACTACTAAGTCCCACATGGACTTTTTATTGGATCGATGCCTAGCTTTGTCCCCCTACAGAGGACTCAGCCTCACCTCTTCACTCGAGGCTTACCTACTGGCTACCTGTTAGACTTACCATTCTTGACATCCGATATGACCCACCAAGGCTTCCACCAGCTGTCCAGTTTGTCTGACCTAGCTAGACTTTTTGCCGATTGTCCAGTCTCCTGACCCAACCAGTCTTCATGCCAAATGTCTAGTCCATGCAACCCATCTAGACTTCATGTCTGGTGTCCGGTCCTCCTGATCTGTCAAGATACGTGCCTAGTATCCAGTCAACACGACCTACTAGGACTTCATGTTAAGCCTGCACACTTAACATCTATATTAGATCACAAGTGGATCCTAACTCTTAACTATGGTTTATACATCAAAACTAAGGAGTGATGCTCACTACATCAATAGTTCCCTTTCTTCTTCATCCGACGATTCTTCCCATGTTACTCTAAGAGCCTTCTTGGTAGATTTTGACTTTAGTTTGGTGTAGTCGGCTCAATTCACAAGAAACCAAGTTTGGGACACAGTACCAGCACATAAGGACAAAAATATTATAGGTAATGAGTGGGTATTTCGGAATAAGCTTGATGACAAGGGTGAGATTATTAGGAATAAAGCAAGATTAGTTGCTAAAGGGTTCAGTCAAATAGAGGGATTAGACTACAATGAAACTTATGCATCAGTAGCCAGACATGAGTCTATTAGGATGTTGTTATCATATGTCGCACATAAAGAATTTAAATTATTTCAAATGGATGTTAAGTCGACATTTCTAAATGGTTTTATTGAGGAACAAATATACGTAACCCAACCTCTAGGATTTGAAGATATAACTCAACCAGATCATGTGTTTAAACTTAGAAAAGCTTTATACGAACTAAAACAAGCACCCAGGGCATGGTATGAAAGATTATCAACTTACCTAATATCAAAAGGGTTTAAACAAGGTTTAGTTGATCCTACATTATTTGTAAAAACCTTCACAAAAGAAATTTTTATAGCTCAAATTTATGTAGATGATATTATTTTTAGTTCAACAAATAGTACATTTTTAAATTAATTTGTATCATTAATGGAGAATGAATTCGAAATGATTTTAGTATGTGAACTCAATTTTTTCTTAGGATTACAAATAAAACAAAAAAAAGAAAGAACTTATGTGTATCAAAATAAATATGCTAGAGAATTAATTAAAAAAGTTGGCATGGAAAATGCTTAGGAAATTAGTACACCTATGGCAACTAATGTAAAAATTAATAATGACTTAGAAGGAAAACCAGTAGATTTAAAATATTATACGAGTGCGATGGATAGTCTTTTATACTTAACCACAAGCCGACCTAATATACTTTTTGCGGTAGGTATGTGTGCAAGATTTCAATCTTGCTGTAAACAATCGCACTTAACCCTAGTTAAAAGAATTCTTAGATACATTAAGGTAACATTAAATGTAGGAATATGGTACTCTAGGAATAATAACTTTGAGCTAATTGGATACTCTGACTTAGATTATGCCAGTTGTAAGCTCGATAAAAAAAGTTCTAGTGGCAGCTACCAACTTCTAGGACAAAACCTAGTTATTGGTCTAGTAGAAAACAATGTTGTGTTGCATTATCTACTACCGAAGCTAAGTATATAGCGATGGGTGAGTGTGTATATCAACTTCTATGGATAAACCACACTCTAAATGATCTACAACTAAACTTTAAGGATACTAGAGTTACGATATACAACATTAGCTCAATCAACCTAACTAAAAATCCAATACAACATTCAAGAACTAAACACATAGAAATTAAACATCATTCTGTTAGAGAACATGTAACAAATGGCGAAATAAAATTGGATTATATCGAATCTAAATCGAACTTAGCTGACATTTTTACTAAATCATTACCTGAAGTAGAATTCAATTCACTTAGATGAAAACTAGGTATGTGCTTAGTAGAGTAGGAATTGTTTTGTTTACTACTTATCTATCATTTTTCGCTTATGCTACATGGAGCTAGTATAGGACTTACCATAGAATGCATGAGCCTATAGTTTTAAGGAGCTAACACATCTCACAACACATAGGGTTAATGTGATTGTGTATTGAGCCATGTAGATGGATGTGAGATGTTAGGACCTTACTCCTGATTCTAGATGTAGAACAAGTGCATCAACATAAATCATGGAGTATAATTTTTCAAAATAATCAAATCTAATCAAGACTTATTGATTATCTAATATCAACTGAGTCATGACAGAGTTGAACATTCTTATAAGAACAATTTATTAGATGAGTTATGTTGAAAATATTATTTTATAAAAAGGGTGCATGCTTGGATTCATAAAAACTCTTAATTATGACCCTTATCTTTTGAACTTATAATGTGTCTTTTTTGGTTTTAGAGTTTGAATTTGCGCAAGAGTTTCTTCCTTTATATATTTTCAAACATTAATCTTAGAAAGGCACCCCTTATGGAATTATTTTTGATATATGGCAAAGGGAATGAGAGAGGTTGAAAGTTTAAACTTTTTCGAAAAGCAATTGTTTCTCAAAACTAAAAGAAGTTATTTTTCAAAACTCACCTAGGGTTAAGGGGAAGCTTACTACTTATTTTTTCTTAACTTTTAATTGATTTTCCATATATCAAAAAGGGGGAGATTATTAGTGTAGGTGCACCGGATAATCGAACATAGGTTTTGATAATGGCAAATATTCAAAGTTAAACTATTTTGTTATCTAATATATGCTAAGTGTGCAGGTATTGTATTAGGCTTTGCTAAGGTCAACGACACCAGGAGAATCTCAGAAGGAGAAACCTCGGTGGTCAAGTGACTGAAAGCTAAGCGACATGTCAGAAGGAACAAAGGTATATATATATGTGATAACTTTGTTTTATGTGCTTTCCATCATATTGCCGAGCCATCAATGTAAATCCCGAGCAGTCAGTGTAATTGTCGAGCAGTAAGTGCAATTGCCAAGCAGTCAGTGTAAATCTCGAGAAGTCAATGTAATTACCAAGTAATCAGTGTAAATACCGAGTAGCCTGTCGCAATGGAGAAAAATTCACTTCGAACAGTTGAGCGGTTAGTATAAATCTCGAATGACCAGTACAAATATCGAGCGGTCAGTACAATTTTTGAGCAGGCAGTTCAAATACCGAATGGGAGATATGTGTGACTCAGTGTCAATCAACTGATGTTGGACTTTAGTCGACTGATGTTTGTGAATCAACCAAAACACGAAGTCGCGAATTGGATAAGTTAAACCTACCACCTCAAAATAAGATAAGCTGCCACCTCAAGATAAGATCCACGAGTTTTGGATCTAGATCTAGATTTCGTTCAAGGCACTAGGCTATAAAAAGAGAGCTAAATCACTATTCTTAACTGAATAACTAAAAAACTGCTCAAAAGTGTTGCATCAAGTCGAAGTTATCATCTCTGCTCATCAACATTGCTACGCCGTCACAGCTTCCAACTTCAACTTCCTGCAGTTGGTATTATTTTGCTTATTATTACTTAATCTTTAATTGCTAGGAGGAAAGGTAGGATTTTTACCTTGGCCTCCACATCACTCTGTAATCGGTTTGTCTCTAACCTCCAACGAGGAAGAGACTATTTAGTGTTTTTCCCTTAGACAACAATCTAGGATCGCGGGCCTTAGATTAGCAGTCGGTAGGCTATTAACCAAGTAAAAATCACTTGTGTCCTTTGTCTTAATTTTTAAGTTTCCGCTGCGTTTATTTTGTGTTTAGAAAAGAAGGTTTTTTTAAATGCTATTCACCCCCCCCCCTCTAGCATTTTATCGATCCTACATGATGAACTAAGTGAATCTTCCTAACATCTCACTTGATGTCTAAGTGGTTCAATACAAAAATCATGGATTCTTATATATTTGTGAGATGATTGAAGCATAGTCCTAGATCTTTCTATAGGATCATGCAAACCTAATCCACTATTCTACCAAGCGCATGCCAAGTTCTCTCCTAAGTGATGTAAATTTCGTTTCTAGGAGAGCCTTGGCAAAAATGTCGACAAGGTTGGACTTAGATTCAAATTTAATTAAGTTCAATATCCTTTCTTGCCACATGATCTCTAATGAAGTAATGATTCACTTCAATGTGCTTGGTCCTAGAGTGATGTACCAGATTTTTGGTCAAATTGATGGTACTCACATTATCAAAATAAACCTTAACTTTGGAGTAGTGTAGCTCATAATCTTCTAGAGTATGTCTCATTCAAAGTAATTTAGCTACACAACTATCCATGACCACATACTTAGCCTTGGTTGTGGATAGAGCAACACAAGCTTGCTTCTTACTACTCAAACTCACTAGGGAGGATCCAAGAAATTGGCATCCACCACTAGTTCTCTTCCGATCTAATTTGTAACCCGCATAATCCGAATCAATGTACCCAATCAAATTAAAGGTTTGAGTCCTAGGGTACCATAGACCTACATTAAGAATTCCCATGATATACCTTAAAATCCTTTTTACTGCTATCAAGTAGGACTCTTTGGCACAAGATTGGTACCTTGGACACATACCTACCGCAAATAAAATATCGGGTCTATTAGCGATTAGGTATAATAGACTACCAATCATACTCCTATAAAGTTTTGAATCAACCAACTTCCCATCTTGGTAATTATCTATCTTAGTGTTTGTTGCCATAGGAGTAGACACAACCTTATCATTTTCTAAACCAAATTTCTTGATAATTTCCTTAGCATATTTGGTTTGATAGACATGGGTTCTCTCACTAATTTTTTTAACTTGTAAGCCTAAGCAAAAAAATTAACTCTCCCACTAGACTCATTTCAAATTCATTTTCCATATTGTTAATGATGTATTGAAGAAGTTCATCATTTGTTGATTCAAAAATAAAGTCATCAACATACACTTGGGAAACAAAGATGTCTTTTTCTTTTGACTTTAAAATAAGGTTTGATCAACTTGGCCTCTTGTAAAGTCCTTGGAGATGAGGAATGATGAGAGTCTCTCATACCAACCCTAGGAAGCTTGTTTTAAACCATATAAAGCTTTCTTAAGCTTACAAACATGGTTTGGGTAGTCTATATTTTCAAACCCATGTGGTTGCTCTACACAGACCTCTTCCTTAATGAACTCATTTAGAAATGCTGATTTCACATCCATTTGATAGAGTTTGAAACCCATGTGAGTGGCATACCCTAATAGAATTTGGATGGACTCTAACCTAGCAACCGGGGCCTAAGTTTCATCATTGTAGGGGATCGTTGGAAGCTAGAGGGGGGGGGGGTGAATAGCTTGTTTTCGTTTCTACAAAGAGATTAGCGGAAGCACAAACAAAAACAACAAAGAATAAAGGAAATAAAAATACAATGCTAACACAAATCCTATACGTGGTTCGGAGATAACACTCCTACTCCACGGCGATCCTTAAGGTGGATCAACCCTAAGCAATCTCACTGTGAAGCTTTCTTTACAACAGCCCTCCTCTTCTTTCAAAGGATGAATATGAAGTCTAGAGAGGAGGAGGGGAATTAAAACACTAGAAAGCTTGGAAAAATCAAGGAGGATTAAGAGTATGATCAAAAGGTAAGCAATAACCCTCTCAACCACCACAAACCCTCTTTTTATAGAGAGAGGGTTGTTTTTCCCATTGGGCCATGATCAGTCAATTGATGTACAACATCAGTCGACTGCCACTGAAGCCAACGGCTTCTGATGAAGCAAATCCATGGAGATTTGCAGCCGCCATTTCTAACGGCTACCTGATCAGTCGACTGATGAAGCGATCAGTCGAGTGATCACCGCGCCGACTCTATTTTGTGCCAATCGTCAACCTCATCAGTTGACTGCCGGTATTGTCAGTCGACTGATGGCGACATCAGTCGACTACCAATACTAGGCAGTTGATTATTCATCAACTTTTTAGCCTGACTCAGTCGAGCACCCTAACAGTCGACTGATACATCGTGTCAGTCGACTGATACTTGTCAAGTATGAATAATTCATACTTGAATTGACTCCCTTGACCTAGACTCAATCTTCTAGCTATTCTTTAAGCCTTGTGCCTCCAGGATCCCTTCGAGTCCGCGACTTGTTCATCCTTTGCGCTTTGCTTCCAAGAGCTTCCTTCGGTTTTGTCATGTCTTGGGTTTCCCTTTGCCAAAGCGTTCTTGGACTTTACGCCGCCAAGACTACATGCTTGGACTTACGCTGCCAGTACCAGCCTTTAGACTTTCTTTTCCAAGATCACACTTGGACTTTGCCTTTACCAGGTCTTCATACTTGGATTTTCTTGTCACTTAAAACACGTTCACAATTTAGATCACAAAGCATTACCTAACTTAGATGATTATCCAAACATCAAAACATATAAATGGTTGGTGCATTATTGCACCAACAATCTCCCCCTTTTTGATGTTTGACAATCATTTAAGTTAGGCCTTTAATACATGCACATAATCATATTTCCAATATGAATTCTAACTTAACCATTCATGCTCATAATCATATTTCCAATATGAGTTCTAACTTAAGCATTCATGCACACGATCATATTTTCGATATGAATTCTAACTTAAAACATTCCTTCTCCCCCTTTGACATACATCAAAAAGAGAAGAATACATAAATTTACATAAAAAAAGTGAAATTTGTTGTATCTTGAACTAAGGTATAAAGTTGAAGTGAAGCTCCCCCTTAATCCAAGATATGGTTCATGATGAATGTATAACTTGTGGAGCAAAGCATAACAAAAGATTGAAGGGTAAATCCTAACTTTGCACCAACAATATAAGTTTGGGAATGAAACGATATATATTATGAAACTCCCCCTAGAACATTGCATCAAATGGTCCTAAAAACTTATTTATACTGAAGATTATCATACCATAGTTTTAGGAGATTCAAAGATACATTTAAATCCAAGAAATAGAGCTTTTTATCAGAAAACATAGGGTATCAGTCGACTGGTTTCTGATGAAGTCGACTGATACGCCTGAAATTCGAATTTCAGTCTTTTCATCCCAACTTCAGAAATGCATTAGAAATTCTAGAAACCTCGAAAAATCATGAAATTTTGTGTACACATTTATGAAATTATTTTTTATCAAGAAAAAATAATTTGAAAAATATATGTTTTCCATATTTCAAGATTGATACAATTTTGGAAACTAACAAAAGTTCTAATGTTTTTGCAAACTTTGTATCACTTTTGTGTTCCACTTGAAAACTGTTTTTCAAAGTTTGATAAACATAGTTTAAATTATGTTTTATTTTATATTTCCAATCATATTATTGGAGCTATATCCAAATTAATTCTTTATAAGCCTTCCCAATGATTGGTCCAATGAAGGATTAATGTCTCTAGATAGCACTTTGGTTCATAGTAATGCATCATAACAAGCATGATGAACCAAGTGTATCTTCCTAACATCTCACATGTTGTCTAAGTGGATCAATACAAAAAATTATGGTTTCTTAGGTATTTTGTGAGATGCTTAAAGGTATAAATCCTAGGATTTCTATAGGATCATGCAAACCTATGTTAGGGCAATCTCTTGCCGTAATATGGTTTTGATGGTGTGGCAAAGGGTTTAAGTTAGTTTGATATGTTGATGTGATATGTGCGTTGAAGTCGTGCAGGACTTAGTAATTTGCACATGGAGCCGTGGCGAGTTTCACATCTCATGACTCATGCCTTGAGTCGGTGAAGGATAGCTTTGCGGAAGCCGTGCGCTTGGAGCATCCGAGGGACCGCCAGATGAGAAGCTTGGAGTGAAGCCGGAGGAAGTAGACTTCGAGGCAAGAGACGCGAAGGAGCATTGCAGAGCCGTGCGCCTGATGCTGCCGAGGGATGTGGCCGAGAACGAAGAGAACTTCGAAGGCGAGGGACTCCGAGAAATGAGAGTGAGCGATTGTAACCCGGGGAAGGGTAGCTCTTAGGTGAAACCGGCCAAGTGTCGATGGGTTTTCGACACTATGTCATGGGGAGTCGAGTGAGTTCGACCGTATACGATCGATCGGATAGCGATGCCATACGTGGCGGCAATGATCAAGACATCGCCGACTCATCAAGGCGCAATGATCGTCAATAGGGTTTCGCCATTATCCGCTTCGTAGTCGATCGGGCCGACTACGAGAGCGATCGATCGATGAGGTCCATCGATCCGATCCAAGAGTTCCGCTGGACTACAACGGCCGGGATCCGATGTGTTCGGAGGCCCAGAGGACGGCAATGATCGCTAAGGGCGTAACGATCGATGGCGGCCAACGGGAAGAAAATAGCCCTCTCTATAAAAAGAGAGGGTGTAAGCCTTTGAGAGGCTAATGCTTATGCTCCAAGTGATCTTCCTAGTGCCCCACAAGCTCTAAACTCTTCTTACTCGCTTTTACTCTATTCTATTTGTAAGAAGAGTGATCTTGATTGTAAAGGTTACCTCCACCTAGCTTGGTGCAAAGGAGAGACCATTTAGTGGATTGGTTTAGCGGAGTGATTCACCGAGGACGAATCGGGGACCGTGGATTAGCGGTGTAGCCGTGAACCACGTTACATTCTTTGTTAGCGTTTGTTTTCATGTATTTCTATTTGCTTGTCTTTATTAGTCTTCCGCTTGCGCTAATTAGTCTTGTAGACGAGCAAATACCGGCATCCAAACGAAAATGGCTATTCACCCCCCTCTAGCCGGCCGTACCCATCCCCTACAAGTGGTATCAGAGCCGAGGAAAGCTTGTCGAGGACTAACCGCCACAACAAGCAATTTTCAAAATGGCCGGCTCCAACATTCATCCTCCGAAGTTTGAAGGAGAATTCGCTTGGTGGAAGAAGCAAATGGAGGTATTTTTCGAAACGGATTTTGATATAATGATTACAATGGAATCCGGTTTCGTTTTGCCTAGGGATGAAGAAGGGAAACCAATCAAAAAATCACGATGGACTAAGAAGCAAAGAGAGGAGCACCTTGCGAACTCAAAGGCAAAACATCATCTTTTCAATGTGCTCCCCCAACAAGAAATCAACCGAATAGGAGAATGCCTAAGCGCCAAGGAGATGTGGGAGAAGCTAATTGAGCTTCATGATGGCACATCCGAGGCAAAGCTAGCAAGGAGAGATCTCCTCCGCTCCCAACTATCCAACATCAAATTAGAAAAGGGAGAAAAGGTAATTTCTTTGCATTCTAGATTCAAAGAAATTTTAAATGGACTAACAAGTGTAGGTGAGAAGCTATCAAACCGGGATATGGTAATGAAGGCCATAGATGCCTTTCCCTGGTCCTCAAAGTGGAGCTCCATGGTGGACTCGTTCTACATCTCCAAGAACTTGGAAGTAAGTACCTTGGAGGAATTTTTCTCAACAATGGAGCTCCATGAAACTAGGCTTGAGGGAATACAAGAGGAGCCTAGAATTCAACCCTCAAGAGGAGTAGCATTATTGGCAAATAAGGGGAAGAAGAAGATGGAAATCACCTCCTCCTCCGATGACGAAGCATCTTCCTCCTCCTCCATGGATAGCACCGAAGAAGCCTACATGGTAAGGAAGGTGAGGCGTGTATTTAAGAATTTTAGATTTGATAAATCTAATGATAGGAATAGAAGACCAAGGGGGAAGGTCATATGCTATAATTGCCAAGGAGAGGGACACATAAGGGACAATTGTCCCCTCCTAAACAAAAGCAAAGAAGAGAAGAAAAAGAAAGAAGAGAAGAGGAAGAAGAAGAAGGGGAGCAAGAGAAAGGAAGAAGAAAAGAAGGCAAAAGAAAAGGGGAAGGCCAAAGCATTCAAGGCCAAGACATGGGATGATCCTTCCTCATCCTCCTCCTCATCATCGGAAGAGGAGAATGCTTTTGTCACCAATTTGGCCTTGATGGCCTTTGATGACTTGGATTGCTCTTCATCCGAAAATGAAGGATCAAGCTCAAATGGGGAGAGCTCAAATGAAGGGGGAGCTTCTACATCCTCCTCATCCGAAGAAGAAGAGGACATGGAAACTATGGTAACAAATCTAACTCCTAAGAAAATAGTTTCCATGGTTTCTAGCTTAACTAGAGATTTATTTAGAGCTAAGAAGAAAAACAAAAGCATGCTAGATCAAATTAAGGACCTAGAAAATAAACTAGAAAATGCATGCTTAAATGATAATATTTCTTCTAGCTTAAATGATGCATGCTCACATGATTATATGCCTTTAGATGTTAATGATGCATGCATAGAGGAAAATAGGGCATTAAGGGAAAAGGTAGATTATCTAACCAAAGCCCTAGAGAAATTCACAATTGGCTCCAACACCTTAAAAATGATCTTAGGGAGCCAAAGAGCTAGCTTCAACAAAAAGGGCCTAGGCTACAAGGAAAAGAAAAATGAAAAAGCCTACAAATGCCTTATAGCTAGGGGACAAGATAAGAAGAAGGTAATTGCTAGGAAATGGATCCCCAAGGAGTATTTAGTGAACCCAATAGGAAAGAATCTATTTTGGGTTCCAAAATCCATCCTTAAGGGTTAGAAAACCCCTAGGGTAGTCAACCACATGGTCCTAACCTATATCATATTTTGGTTGACTTAGGATGACGGGACAACATTTTTTAGATAGTGTTGGGTGATGATAACGTGCCCATAAATAGGTAATAATGCTTAAATCATGATGATTAATGTATTTGCTATGTATGTTTTAAATCATGATTTATGATTTTGATATTTGGCATGTTATCATGAGAAATAGGGTTGAATCATGTTTTAGGTGATATTTTGTTTGTTATCATCATAAAATACCTAATGCATGATTATAATTTGATGAAAACATGAGTTTCATGATCATAATGTAGAATTCATTCATATATGTCATTATGATCATGTTAATTGTTAGGTTGATACTTAACCATGATAGAATTGCATGAATATATTGGTTAAGTATATACAAATACCCCCTAGGATGCATCTCACACTCACTATAGGCGAACTTGATTGAAAACTTAGCATGGGTAAGATATTAGGATGATACAAATGTCCACTAATGCCTATGGCATTTAGATGGTCATTTAAAGCATCAAAATAGCAATAATAGACCAATCATGGGGAAAGCTTATGTTTAATTCATAGACATATTGCCCAAAGATCATGGTTGGATATTTCATATGTTTTCAAAACAATTTCTTACCTTAAAATACATGTATTCATGTTTTGAAACAATTGGATGCAAAACTAGGTAGCTAACTTGATACTAGAATGATCAAAAACCTAGTGGTTTTTAGAGCTTTTGGATTTTTGGCAAAAACAAGAAAATATAATGATTTTTCATGAAAAACTATTTTTCCTTGATAGATATACTTAAGAGAAATATGTTCCCCAAATTTCATGATTTTTCGAATTTTTTGGAATTTATAATGCATTTCTGAAATTCGTCCAGAAAATCAAAAATTCGGATTCCTTTAGGCTACGACGCCATATCGATAGCAATGATCGTGGTGGCCTGTAAATCAGAACATTGAAGGCCGAATTCAGTTTGTAAACCAACAAGTGATACCCAATTTTAAATCAACTTGTCATATTTTCCCTCCATTATACTTGATGCCATGAGCTTATAACTTAGTGTTAATCTTTTTGATGGTGTCAAAGGGGGAGAAATAATTATGTTTAAGTTAATTATTTTAGGGGGAGAAATATATTTTAGGGGGAGAAATATATGATAGGGGGAGAAAATTTGCATAGAGAGTTTCATGGATTAAGGGGGAGTTGCATGTTGTTATATCATGTTTATCTTTACATGCTTTCTTACCTTAGAATTTATATCAAATGTTTTTACCTAACTTAAACGGATTGCCACACATCAAAAAGGGGGAGATTGTTAGGGCAATCTCTTGCCGTAATATGGTTGTGATGGTGTGGCAAAGGGTTTAAGTTAGTTTGATATGTTGATGTGATATGTGCGTTGAAGTCGTGCAGGACTTAGTAATTCGCACATGGAGCCGTGGCGAGTGTCACATCTCATGACTCGTGCCTTGAGTCGGTGAAGGATAGCTTTGCGGAAGCCGTGCGCTTGGAGCATCCGAGGGACCGCCGGACGAGAAGCTTGGAGTGAAGCCGGAGGAAGTAGACTTCGAGGCAAGAGACGCGAAGGAGCATTGCAGAGCCGCGGCGCCGATGTCGCCGAGGACGGGCCGAGAACGAAGAGAACTTCAAGGCGAGGACTCAGAAATGAGAGTGAGCGATTGTAACCCGGGGAAGGGTAGCTCTTAGGTGAAACTTGGCCATTTGGCCAAGTGTCGGATGGGTTTTCCCGACACCGCCGATCGCCCATGTCATGGCGCCGATCGCTTCCGAGTCGAGTGAGTTCGACGGTATACGATCGATCGGATTGTGGCCAGCAATGACGCCATACGTGGGCGGGATCGCTAAGACATCACGATCAAGGCGCAGCGATCGTCAATAGGGTTTCGCCATTAACCGCTCAGAGCCGATCGGGCGCCGAACGGAAGCAGCCGATCGATGAGGTCCATCAGTCGACTGCCAAGAGTTCCGTTGGACTACAACGGTCGAGATCCGACGTGTTCGGAGGCCGTTGTAGTGACGGCAGTCGACTGCCAAGGGCGGCAGTCGACTGATGGCGGCCAACGGGAAGAAAACAGCCCTCTCTATAAAAAGAGAGGGTGTAAGCCTTTGAGAGGCTAATGCTTATGCTCCAAGTGATCTTCCTAGTGCCCCACAAGCTCTAAACACTTCTTACTCGCTTTTACTCTATTCTATTTGTAAGAAGAGTGATCTTGATTGTAAAGGTTACCTCCACCTAGCTTGGTGCAAAGGAGAGACCATTTAGTGGATTAGTTTAGCGGAGTGATTCACCGAGGACGAATCGGGGACCGTGGATTAGCGGCGTAGCCGTGAACCACGTTACATTCTTTGTTAGCGTTTGTTTTCTTGTATTTCTATTTTCTTGTCTTTATTAGTCTTCCGCTTGCGCTAATTAGTCTTGTAGACGAGCAAATACCGACATCCAAACGAAAAGGGCTATTCACCCCCCTCTAGCCGGCCGTACCGATCCCCTACAACCTACACCTTTATTCAACTAAGCACATCCCAAGTTCTCTCTTAAGTGATGAAAATTCTACTTCGGGGAGAGCCTTGGTAAAGATGTTGGCTAGGTTGGACTTGGATTCAATGTAATTAAGCTCAATGTTCCCCTTAGCCACATGATCTCTAATGAAGTGTTGTTTCACTTCAATGTGCTTGGTCCTAGAGTGATGCACCAGATTTTTGGTCAAAATTATGGCGCTCACATTATCACAAAATACTTTCATGTTGGAGTAAGATAGCTCATAGTCCTCTAAAGTATGTTTCATCCATAGTAGTTGAGCTACAGAACCACCCATAGCCACATACTCGGCCTCGGCGGTGGATACGGCAACACAAGGTTGCTTCCTACTACTCCAACTATCTAGGGAGTGTTGGGTTTCCGGCACCGCGGCGTGTGTGTGTTCGATCATGTTTCGTAAACATGAGCACAGCGGAAGCAATAAAAATAATAAATACTCCTATTTATTACAACACACACAACACACGCATGCTATTACAACAAGTGTAGACATAACCGTAAATTAAAATTGCGATAAAAGGAAATTAAACTACGTTATACCTTCCGTATGACGTGTAGCGGGAACGGCATCAACCGGAACGATCCTCGTAAGAATCGTCTCTATCCGTATCCACGCCGAGCTCCTCGGGATGACTTCGCTAAGTCACGAGCTTCGTCTTCGTACGGGTTACTAGCCTCGTGTTGAAGACGACGTGATCGAGAGATGATCACGATCCGAATCCAAATTCGGATCCAAAACGAGTTCTCAAAACTCGCTTCTCCGGAGAGGTATTCGTCAACCGTTTGACGAATCCTTCGTCCTCCACCTCAGAGGATTACCGGAGATCAAATCCCCGGTATGTTAGCCGCTGTCGGAGCACTAACCGTCGTCCAAACGACGCTCCGACGAGAGGAGAAGAAGCTGTCCAGAAAACTGGACAGCTTGGTGGAGGAGATAGGCGCCGGCCAACAAAGGAAGCCAAGTTCTTACCTTGATGCCAAACCTAAGGAGGATCGCCGGAACTCTTCCGGCAGCAGCTCGACGCCGGCGAGGAGGAAGGAAGCCGCTCTGACGCCGGCTGAGGAGCTGGGCTGGGCGGCAACACAAGCTGGGCGGCAACTTCACCAAGGAGGTTGGCGGCAACTCTTGATGTTGGGCGGCCAAAAATAGATTAGGTTTAGGGTTAGGGTTTAATCCCTATTTTATAGAGAACTAATTCTCTTAATGGTTAATGGATCATATCCATAAAGCCCGTTAACCCGCTCCATTAAGATAAGTTAAAATAAACCAAACCATGATGGTTCATTTTAAGTTAAAACGAACCGAACCAACCTTTGGTTCATTCGTTTAATATAAACCAAACCCTTTGGTTTATTCTCATCCATTGGATCAGGACCAAACCATTTTGGTCCATCCATTATGTCTTCATAAGACACTGCCCATCCACGCTTCCATTGCGACTGAAACAATTTCATGCTCGCTTTATGTTTGGTCCAACCAAACATAGTTTCTCTCGATGCCCGAGAATCCCATTCTCAAGCTCGCTTTAAATCCCTGGATTACACTCAAGCGCGTGTGACCAAATAGGTTCTCGATTTATGTTGGCCGCCTATAATTAACCATTAATTATAGAACGATCATGAGTGGCACCTAGTAGTACATCATGATCCCCAATTAACCAAAAGATCAACGGTTGATCCGTAACTATTTCTCGAAACCCTTGAGCTCGAATGAATCGTGCCCCATTCCCTTCACTCATCTTATACCCACTTGGTTCTGTGACATGGTCTATTGTGTCGGGCCCCTCACTAGGTCGACTCACGCCACACCTAGCCCAAGTATCATTTCCTCGCCCCACGGATTCTAGTTACTCCACATGTATCGAAGAGTACCTTACTCTAAACATGTATTGCTTTGGCCAAAGACTTTAGTAACAATCCGACGAGAGGCCATGGGTATACATCTCCTCGCAAGGAGTGGTGAATCCTTTATAAGCTATTCAAACACCTTCGATCACTTCGACTTATACCCAATCATCCCGGGTCCACATCTCCTTAGAGATGTTTGCTTAAGATGTCAAAGCATAAGTCTCCATGATTAAGATGACTTGAATACCGCAAGTCAAAGGAACATCGCACTTAAGCCACAGTAAGAACTTCATTGACATATCTATATATGCAGAGAACCATATGAAGTCTTACGGCTGGTCACTCCAATGAACTAGTTACCATAACTAGCATCCACGATCAACTCCGACATCACTATGTCTCACCAAAGGAGAATCACCGCTTGGATACACCAAGGAGTATACCTCGTGCTAGTCTCGACAGAATTGATGGTGTCCAAATCCATCAATTCATCGACTAGGGATAATTCCGATACATCACAATTACACTTGTAGAGATACTCACTAGTTGTGATCCAATCACAAATTCTCTCATGCTGTGAATCGTATCGTGGACATTCAGTAAATGAGTTTAAGATCCAATCAAATACATTAAACATGTATACTCAAATAGTGAATCTTCATTTATCATATAAATGGTTCATACATAAGGCGATTGCCTTAGGACATCTCTTATATATTACTAACAGACTCCCACTTGGCCTAATGCCAATCGCTACGGTATCCAATACCATAAGCACCAACATGACCCTCAAACTTACTTTGAGGTAATGCTTTAGTCAAAGGGTCCGCTAAGTTCCTTTCAGTGGGAATTTTCTCGATTTGTATTTCATTCCTACTGATGATCTCTCTGATAAGATGATAGCGGCGAAGCACATGTTTGGATCGTTGATGAGACCTTGGCTCTTTCGCCTGTGCAATTGCTCCATTGTTGTCGCAGTAGACCGGTATTGCTTCAACAATGGTCGGAATCACACCAAGTTCATGAATGAACTTCTTGATCCAAACCGCTCTTGCCGCTCGGCCGCAATATATTCTCGCCTCAGTGGTAGAATCCACGCCTCTTGTTTGGAACTTTTCCAACTCATCGCGCTTCATTCAAGGTGAACACGATCCGCATCGAGACCTGAATCATCCTTGTCTGTCCGAAGCCGCATCCGTATACCCGCTGTATCACCATGTCCCCTTCTCCATATATTAGGAACACATCCTTAGTTCTTCTCAAGTACTTAATGATCGCCTTAATACCACCCAATGATCCATTCCTCGATCGATCGGTATCCGCCGTGACACTCGAGCATACGATACATTAGGCCTCGTACAAAACATAGCATACATGATAGATCCTATTGCGGATGCATAGGGAATCTTACTCATGCAAATCCTCTCGCCTTCTGTGCGCGGACACATAGACTTCGAAAGGTGTACCCCATGCCTGATGGGTAAGAAACCTTTCTTGGATTCCGACATGCTAAACCTCTTTAGCACTCGGTCTATATATGTAGACTGCGAAAGACCAAGAGCAAACCGCTTCGATCTATCTCTATAGATCTTAATCCCAAGGATGTAGGTTGCTTCTCCCGTGTCCTTCATGGAGAATGTCTTGGATAACCAAACCTTAATCGATCAGAAGATGGACACATCGCTTCCTATAAGTAATATGTCATCGACATACAATACTAGGAACACGATCGCACTCTACTAACCTTCTTGTACACACAAGGTTCTGTCGATTTTGTGAGAAATCAAACTTTTGATTGTCTCATCAAAACGGATATTCCAGCTCCTGGATGCTTGCTTCAATCCATAAATGGACCGTCGCAATTTGCATACCTTGGTTTTATCAACCGATGTGAATCCCTCAGGCTGTATCATATACACGTCCTCGAGCAGGTTTCCATTAAGGAAAGCTGTTTTCACATCCATCTGCCATATCTCATAATCATAATGAGCCGCTATGGCCAGGAGCATCCGAATGGATTTAAGCATAGCTACAGGCGAATAGGTTTCGTCATAATCAACACCTTGCTTTTGACGATATCCTTTCGCCACCAATCTAGCCTTATAGGTAATCACATTACCATCCATGTCGGTTTTCTTCTTGAAAACCCACTTACACCCTATAGGCTTTATGCCTTCAGGTGGGTCAACCAAGTTCCAAACTTGGTTTTCGTACATGGAATCCATTTCCGACTTCATGGCACCAAGCCACTTATCCCTTTCTGAACTTGTCAGCACTTCTTCATAACTGGTAGGCTCCTCATCATCAATGAGTAACACGTCATTCGATTCACTTACGAGAAATCCATATCTCTGAATGCTATGCGTGTTCTACCGTGATCTACGAAGATGTGGTGTTACAATAGGTCCAAATTGATTGCTCATCAC
This sequence comes from Wurfbainia villosa, assembly GCA_025175895.1. Classification (NCBI taxonomy): domain Eukaryota; kingdom Viridiplantae; phylum Streptophyta; class Magnoliopsida; order Zingiberales; family Zingiberaceae; genus Wurfbainia; species Wurfbainia villosa. Next base: position 87,980,638 of record CM045997.1, read on the forward strand.
TATGAGTTGCTCAGGCTTCACCAGGTATCTCATTAATGTCTATTTGAGTCTCTCGAGCCTCCTCAAGCTCGACGACACTCCCACTGTTTTCTTGCAAGAGAAACTCTTTCTCTAGAAACACAACATGCCTTGAAACAAACACCTTTTGTTCCATAGGATGATAGAATTGGTAATCCCTTGTTTCCTTAGGGTATCCAATAAATAGACATTTATCAGACTTAGCATCCAGTTTGTCTGATACAGTCCGCTTCACATAAGCAGGACAACCCCATATCTTCAAGTAAGATACATGAGGTTTCTTACCATTCCATATCTCATAGGGAGTAGTTGAGACTACCTTGGTAGGCATTCTGTTTAACAAGTAAACAGCTGTCTGAAGTGCATAGCCCCAACAGGACTTGGGAAGAGTTGCATGATTCATCATTGACCTGACCATGTCCAACAAGGTCCGGTTACGCCTCTCAGATACACCATTATGCTGTGGTGTATAGGGCGGAGTCCATTGAGACAATATGCCATTGTCTCTTAGATAATCAAGAAACTCTTGACTTAAGTATTCACCACCTCGATCCGATCGAAGTATTTTAATACTCTTGTCATGTTGTTTCTCTACTTCATTTCAATTCTTTGAACCTTTCAAAGGCTTGGACTTGTGTTTCATCAAGAACACATACCCAAACCGTGAGTGATCATCGGTGAAGGTAATGAAGTAGCTATAGCCTCCTAATGCTTGAGTTGACATAGGTCCACATACATCAAGATGTACTAAACCTAGTAACTCTCCCACTGCTCACCTTTTCCAAAGAAGGTAACTTAGTCATCTTGCCTTTTAAGCATGATTCGCATGTATCGTATGAATCCAATTCAAACGATTCCAGAATTCCACATCGGTGTAATTCGGACATGCATTTCTTGCTTATATGGCCAAGACGACAATGCCACATATAGGAGTCTATGTGATTATCCTTTCGAGCACATGTGTTGCTCGCTTCGATATTGAAAATGTCACTGGATACGTCCAACGTATAAATGTCATTACTCAAAGTTCCAGTTTCATAAAGTACGCCATTCAAAGTTATATAACAACAATTGTTACTAAACGTTAAATGGAAACCATTTCTATTTAAGCAGGAAATAGAAACAATGTTCTTTATTAGAGAAGGAACATAATAGCAATTGTCCCCAAGACTAGTCCACTAGGAGCTTCAAAGAAATAAGTCTGATGGCGAGCGCAAAGAACCTTTGCTCCATTGCCAACTCGCAAATTTGACTCCCTCCGACAAGTCTTCTTCTATTCCTTAGCCCCTGTATGTCATTACATATATGTGAGCTACACCCAGATCCAATACCCAAGTGTCTAAGGAAATAGAATGACAATCAATAACGAAGATACAAGAGGATGGGGCATCTGATGCCTTCTTCTTCTTCATGGACTCAAGATAAATCTTGCGCTTTCTTCGCTGGCCTTCCTTGCCACATGATGGCAAGTGCCCTTTATACTTGTTCCGCCTTCTTTGCCTTTTTCTTTCCTTTCTTCGTTCTTTTGCCTTCCTCTTAGAACCTTTCTTTGAGGAATCAACTAACAGAACCGCCTTCTCCTCATGCTTCACAGAAGGCTCCACAGTCTTCAGCATATTGAGGAGCTCGGGAATGGTGGATTCTAATTTGTTCATCCGATAGTTCATCACAAATTGCGAGAAACTCTTGGGCAAACAATGCAGAATTAAGTCAATACTTAACTCATGATCCATCACAAAACCGAGGGTAGCTAGCCGCTCGATGTACCCGTTCATCTTTAGCACAAACTGCACTATAGACGAACCTTCTTGCATCTTCGTGGTGAAGAGGAGCCTAGAGACCTCGAACCTTTCGGATCTCGCTTGCTCATCGAACAACTCATGAAGATGGAAGACCATAGTGTTAGCATCCAGGCTCAGGTACCATCGCCGCTAGCATGATGCAACTCGCCAGCTCAGAATCTGCCACATGCTTCTGATAGACCAACATTTGGTCTGGAGTTGCATCGTCCTTAGGACGGTCAGGAAGAGGCTCTTCAAGGACATATGCAAGCTTTTCCGCCTTGAGAACAATTCTCAGGTTTCTAAGCCAGTCCAGGAAGTTAGGCCCAGTCAGTTTGTTCGAATCCAAAATAGTGCGCAAATTCAAAGACATCATGATCAATTTATTGACCTAGAAATACAAAACGAGCATATATGAGAAAATGATTTTAAAATGCATCAATATACATTTATAAATCCCATTCATTTTTCGAATTTTAAAAACCCCAAAATCACTTCGGGAGATCGTAGGTCCATCTCCGAATGGGCTGATATCCATCATAGTTATGAACAACCTTGGAGAGAGTCCAACAAGCCATTCATAACTATGAGGTATCATCTATACCGATTGCATATCACGATATGCAACTATCACAATGTGCTATCAACTAATTGAATGTTCACACATACATCGGGTTGTTAACACATTAACAAGTATGCATCATATGCATAGCACCCAACTTCACCTCCCTTTACATCGACCTTGGAGAGAGTCCAACAAGCCGATGCTCCAGGTTAAAGCCAACCCATTAATCGGGACATAGTTTTAATATGGTTAGAGCGCATTCAACCAATTAGCCCAGCTTGGAGAGAGTCCAACAACCAAAGCTAACGATTGACCTCTGACTCTTACCATATTAGTATTAAACTATTCCATGGTTTGAACATTTTCGGGTTCGAGCCGTGATTGGTTAGAGTTCAACAACCCAAACAAGAAAATTATCTCTGGTTCTAACCATATTAATGGAAGGTGTAGGCTTTAATATTGATTAAGGGTTTTTATGTCTCATCCTCTTTGCATGCAAATAACTATTATCTACATGGCATGGCATACATGGCATACATCTACATGTCACGACACGCATGGCATAATGTTATGCATCTAATGCAATTACATGGCATACATCTATGTCATGTCTATATTTCCTTATATGTCATAACTATTTATGGAAATAAAATATGTTTAAGATTTAATTCTCCAAATCAAATCATAATTAAATTAGGAAACAAATTTCCAAATCTAATCACATATTTTATTCATGGAATTATTTGATTAAGGAAAATCTATTTAGGAAACCAATTTCCTAAATCATTAAAAACTACTTATGGAAATAAAATATTTTTAAGATTTGATTTCCCAAATCAAATCATGATTAAATTAGGAAAAAAATTTCCAGAATCTAATCAAATATTTTATTTATGGAAAATATCAATTTCCATAAATACTTCCAACTTTCCAAAAGTGGAAGATTTCCATAAATACTTCTAGACTTTCCAAAATTGAAAAATTTCCATAAATACTTCTAAATTTCCAAAATTAGAAAATTTCCAGAAATACATTATGACTATCGCAAAACCATTTTACGATTATGTCGAAACACAACCTGGGCTCTGATACCACTATTGGGTTTCCGGCACCGCGGCGTGTGTGTGTTCGATCATGTTTCGTAAACATGAGCACAGCGGAAGCAATAAAAATAATAAATACTCCTATTTATTACAACACACACAACACACGCATGCTATTACAACAAGTGTAGACATAACCGTAAATTAAAATTGCGATAAAAGGAAATTAAACTACGTTATACCTTCCGTATGACGTGTAGCGGGAACGGCATCAACCGGAACGATCCTCGTAAGAATCGTCTCTATCCGTATCCACGCCGAGCTCCTCGGGATGACTTCGCTAAGTCACGAGCTTCGTCTTCGTACGGGTTACTAGCCTCGTGTTGAAGACGACGTGATCGAGAGATGATCACGATCCGAATCCAAATTCGGATCCAAAACGAGTTCTCAAAACTCGCTTCTCCGGAAAGGTATTCGTCAAACGTTTGACAAATCCTTCGTCCTCCACCTCAGAGGATTATCGGAGATCAAATCCCCGGTATGTTAGCCGCTGTCGGAGCACTAACCGTCGTCCAAACGACGCTCCGACGAGAGGAGAAGAAGCTGTCCAGAAAACTGGACAGCTTGGTGGAGGAGATAGGCGCCGGCCAACAAAGGAAGCCAAGTGCTTACCTTGATGCCAAACCTAAGGAGGATCGCCGGAACTCTTCCGGCAGCAGCTCGACGCCGGCGAGGAGGAAGGAAGCCGCCGACGCCGGTTGAGGAGCTGTGGCGGGCAACACAAGCCGGGCGGCAACTTTCACCAAGGAGGTTGGCGGCAACTCTTGATGTTGGGGCGGCCAAAAATAGATTAGGTTTAGGTTAGGTTTAATCCCTATTTTATAGAGAACTAATTCTCTTAATGGTTAATGGATCATATCCATAAAGCCCGTTAACCCGCTCCATTAAGATAAGTTAAAATAAACCAAACCATGATGGTTTATTTTAAGTTAAAACGAACCGAACCAACCTTTGGTTCATTCGTTTAATATAAACCAAACCCTTTGGTTTATTCTCATCCATTGGATCAGGACCAAACCATTTTAGTCCATCCATTATGTCTTCATAAGACACTGCCCATCCACGCTTCCATTGCGACTGAAACAATTTCATGCTCGCTTTATGTTTGGTCCAACCAAACATAGTTTCTCCGAGAATCCCATTCTCAAGCTCGTTTTAAATCCTTTGGATTACACTCGTTGTGCGTGTGACCAAATAGGTTCTCGGTTTATGTTGGCCGTCTATAATTAACCATTAATTATAGAACGATCATGAGTGGCACCTAGTAGTACATCATGATCCCAAATTAACCGAAAAGATCAACGGTTGATCCAGAACTATTTCTGAAACCCTTCAGTAGCTCGAATGAATCGTGCCCCATTCCCTTCACTCATCTTATACCCACTTGGTTCAGGACATGGTCTATTGTGTCAGTCCCCACTAGGCTGACTACGTCACACCTAGCCCAAGTATCATTTCCTCGTCCTACGGATTCTAGTTACTCCACATGTATCGAAGAGTACCTTACTCTAAACATGTATTGCTTTGGCCAAAGACTTTAGTAACAATCCGACGAGAGGCCATGGGTATACATCTCCTCGCAAGGAGTGGTGAATCCTTTATAGGCTATTCAAACACCTTCGATCACTTCGACTTATACCCAATCATCCTGTGTCCACATCTCCTTAGAGATGTTTGCTTAAGATGTCAAAGCATAAGTCTCCATGATCAAGATGACTTGAATACCGCAAGTCAAAGGAACATCGCACTTAAGCCACAGTAAGAACTTCATTGACATATCTATATATGCAGAGAACCATATGAAGTCTTACTACCGGGTCACTCCAATGAACTAGTTACCATAACTAGCATCCACGATCAACTCGACATCACTATGTCTCCACCAAAGGAGAATCACCGCTTGATACACCAAGGAGTATACCTCGTGCTAGTCTCGATGTAATTGATGGTGTCCAAATCCATCAATTCATCGACTAGGATAATTCCGATACATCACAATTACACATGTAGAGATACTCACTAGTTGTGATCCAATCACAAATTCTCTCATGCTGTGAATCGTATCGTGGACATTCAGTAAATGAGTTTAAGATCCAATCAAATACATTAAACATGTATACTCAAATAGTGAATCTTCATTTATCATATAAATGGTTCATACATAAGGCGATTGCCTTAGGACATCTCTCATATATTACTAACAGGGAGGACCCAAGGAATTGACATCAACCACTAGTATTCTTCCGATCCAATTTGCAACCGGCATAATCGGAATCGGTGTACCCAACTAAATCAAAAGACCTAGTCCTAGGGTACAATAGTCCTACATTTAGTGTGCCTTTAATATATCTTAGGATTCTCTTAACGGAAACTAAATGAGATTCTTTGGCACATGATTGGTACCTAGCACAAATACCAACTACAAATAATATATCAGGTCTACTAGCGGTTAGGTACAAAAGGCTACCAATCATACTCCTATATAGTGTAAGGTTAATTTGTTTTCCATCATTATCATTATCTATTTTTGTATTAGTTGCCATAGGGATTGACACTACTTTAGCATTTTCCAAACCAAATTTCTTAATCATTTCCTTTGTATATTTGGTTTGGTAAATATAAATTTCTTCACTTATTTGTTTGACTTGTAGTCCTAGGAAGAAATTTAGTTCCCCAACTAGACTCATCTCAAACTCATTTTTCATATTTTTGATAAAGTCTTGAAGAAGATCATCATTTGTTGACCCAAAGATAATGTCATCAACAAATACTTGGGCTACAAAGATGTCCTTTGATGTTGACTTTATAAATAGAGTTTGATCTACACTACCCCTCTTAAATTCCTTAGAGATTAAGAAAGATGATATTCTTGTTGGAATGTATACTGAAAGCCTAGCTCTTTTTGTATGAACATTTTATTTTGAAATAAGAATCACATGATCATTATTTGGATTTTATATATTCATTATATATGTGTGCATATTGTCTAATATTTTACGTTGTAGATAACATGGTGCTTGGTGTGGCACAGAAGATCATGTTATCATTACCTTGTAAAATATAAGTAAAGGCTCACAACCATTGGCATGGTTGTAGTGTAGCTTGGTATTGTTTTATCTTGAACATAGAGTTACACTAGTACACTTAGGTGTATTGAGTAGGACCGACATAGAGGTGATTCAATTTAGTACTGACTACATAATTTAATCGGACCTCAGATATTATGTTGTACATGCTCTTAATCCCGATATAATAACGGGCACATGTACTTAGTATTTATTTCTTTGATTTACCAGTGGGTGAGATTTAGATGGATTAAATCAATATGCCAAGTAAGTTGGGAAATAATATTATTTACATTGTGTGCCATTGATTATAGGAGGAAACCGTGTCCTATATATTAGGTTGATGATGTCCCCTTGAAGAGCTCATAAGGTTCATCATGTAAATCCAGCTGGTTGACTTAGTCAACATGATGATAAGGTTAAGTGGTACTACTCGAGGAAATAGATGTTAATTAATTGATGGTCAGTAAATCAATTAATTGATGGACATTCGATATCTTAAACACGGGGAGATTAATGTACAAATAATATATGGAGCCCATATTGATTTATGGGGGTTGGTGAGGTAGTTCAATGATGATCCTCTAGTGGAATGGAACATCATTGATGGATCAAGTTTGTGTGGTTCCGATCCATCGGGTGGCCAAGACCCAACTCCAACTTATGGTCCCTATCGTAGCCTAATATAATCTTTAAGAAGTCTAGATCCAAGAATGTAAAACAAAACCTAGAACCAAGGGTTGGGATTAAATCCCTAGATCCGATGGTTGGATGAAACCCTAGAACCAACGGTTGGGATTAAATCCCTAGATCCGATGGTTAGGATGAAATCCTAGAATCGACGGTTGGGATTAAATCCTTAGATCCGACGGTTGGGATAAAACCCTAGATCCGACGGTTGGGATGAAACCTTAGATCCGACGGTTGGGATGAAATCCTAGATCCGATGGTTGGGATTAAACCCTAGATCCGACGGTTGGGATAAAACCCTAGATCCGACAGTGGAGATTAAATCCCTAGATCCGACGGTGGAGATTAAAGGAGGCTTAAGCCCTATTCTATAAATAGATGGCTAGGGTTGGGCGGCAACAAGAATCAAGGAATTGGAGTTAGGGTTTGGTTAATCCACAAGTGGCGGCTAGGGTTCATTAGGCGCTAGGGTTTTGGAGCAAAGTTTGGCAAGCTTCTTCCTTCAAATTGATTGCGGCGCCCATCCTCTACCTTCTTCCTTGGCCGGGCGCCCATCTTAGAGCCCTCTACCTTCTTCCTTGGCACGGTTCTCCTTCCATTGGTGGCCGGTGGTCTACCTCCTTCCTTTCTCCTTGGTGGCCAGCAACTCCTCTTCAAGTTGGCTGCTTCATCCAATTGTTTCCTTGGCGTGGTTGCACCAAGTTCCATAATTTGGTGGCCGGTTCTAGATAGGAAGGTATTTGTGGTTTCTTCTCTTGTTCAGAGCGGACAAGGTAGAGAAGAAAGCGATCTAGAAGGCTTCTACTGTGGAGGAACTTCGGCCCACACGTCGTCCACGAGAAGGATAGGACATACGGTAGAAGATCGTGAGGTATAAAGTTATTTTAACTTTATGTACAGATCTGAGCATGTTCTTATTTGTTTTGATTATGCATGTGTGTATATGAATATATATTGTATAATCATGGACCCCGAAGACAAACACAAAAACCGGCGATCCATCCGTCGTCTCTTCCGCGGCTAACCAAATAGAAGAGTTGTGTTGCTTGAACAACTAGTTTGTTCAAGCGACCACTCGAGTTGTTAGCACGACGACGAAATGGTGTTGTTAAGGAAGCTCATCCCATCCGAATTAATCCTTTCATTAGTGAAAATTTTAATCCGGGGACATGGGAGCCAATGAGCCTCCGAAGCATTCACCCGACAATTGGTATCAGAGACATCGGTTTCCGGTTTTGTGTGTTTAGGATTCGGTTAATTTTTTATGCATTTTTCATATATTATATGTGCCGGATAATAGTAGGATATGCGTAGTTTAACTCTTTGGTTGCAGGCATAAGATCCGACTATTATGGCCATGTGTGTGTATGTGAATCGATGTGTGTAAAAATTTATTATTCGAATCCTCGGGGTTGACGAGGCTAGATTAGTATTTAATTTTTGTAATTAAATACGGCATTGTTTAGCCGATCATTTTAGTTTACTTTCGATCTAGACTATTTGTACACTCCTTCGTGGAGTATAGGATCGATGGATGTAAATAAAATGATTTATCTCGGCTCGGATATCTTTGGTGACTTGCGCACGGGAAAAGGTAGAGCGGACGAGGTGGCAACACGACGGGATGCATATTGGAGGACAATGCCATAATAGTTGGAAAAAATTTTGTTTTTCCATATTTATTGCTTATTTGTTTTATATGCATGTTGTGTATGTTTAAAATTCCTCAATTGCAATTTACTAAGTGGGAGAGGGATATTTTAATTAATTCCCGCGGCCTCCATTACAATTTGACGTGTGATGCAAACAAACTTGTGTGTTGGCTCTGAGTGCCTTCCTCCCTGCGGACGGGTTTGTTTGCGGATCACTAGGTCAAATAATGGTTATAGGAAATTATCTAGGAGCATGTGTACTTCCACACCGGTAAGGCACATAATCCGAAATAATTTCCTCAGTATCGTTTAATGGTGCACACTTAGATACAAATAAAGGTATCCTCCCCATCGGAGTCACTGCTTTTATTTGTAGGGCCAAAGAGGAACCAACTATTAATTTTATTTGTCAAAAATTAAGGTTGACAAGATAATAAAATTAATGGGTAAAACCTCCTCTTACAAATGTAGAATTCGTATACATCCACACTGCGTGGCATGCGACATTCTCGGTGATTTGAGGTGTTGGTTGATTTCGGGATTTTATTGTTTTGAGGAATCAATAATATTTGAAATCTAATTTTTTGATCATTGTGATTTTTAGGATTTTCAAATGGCTTTCAACCCACTTGCTGTGATTTTAAAAGAAAACAAACTTACTGGTCCAAACTACATTGATTGGAAAAGAAACCTGGATATTGTCTTAATCATGAAGAGTACAAATTTGTACTCTTCGAGGTCCGCCCTCCTAAGCCCTCGGATGACTCTAATGAAAAGGAGATAGAACGTTATAAGAAATGGGTTAAGGCGATGAGATGGCGCGTGTTACATTTTGGCATCTATGTCAAATGTGTCGCAACATCAAAGATCGTGCCATAGCCATCGCTATGACATGATGTTCAATCTCAAGGAACTTTTCGAACATCAGAGTAGGGCGGCTAGGCAGGAGGCTATGAGAAACTTGATGACGACCTCCATGATCGAGGGAACACCCGTTAGGGATCATGTTCTCAAGATGATGGCTCATCTTAATGAGATGGAAGTCCTAGGAGCTGAGATCGATGGGGAAACCCAGGTCGATATCATTCTCAGTCTGCCTAGGAGTTTTGAGTAGTTCGCCTCAACTACAACATGAACAAAAGGTTGTATTCGTGGCGGAGCTTCCGATGTAACTCCAGCGCAGAGGGGCTTTTTCGTCAGAGTGCTCAAGCCATGGTCGCTCAGAAGGTTTCTTCCTCTAAACCGAAAGGTAAGAAGAAGAAGAAGCAAGGTGGAGCGAAGAAGGTGGCAACAGGACCTCAGGTAGGAGTGAAGAAGCCGAAAGGCAAGTGCTTCACTTGCAAGCAGACTGGACATTGGAAGGCAGACTGTCCTCGCCGAAAGAACAAAGGTATATCTTCTTGTTTAGTTGTTGAAACATGTTTAGCGGTGTTATCTACCAGTGCCTGGTCTGTAGATACAGGAGCCACTGATCATGTCTACAATACTTTGCAGGGGTTCCAGGAAACCCGACGACTAGCTGAGGGAGAGATTACCATCTTCATGGGCAATGCTTCAAAGGTGGCGGCTATTATAGTGGAAGACGTTTATTTATCTTTTGATAGGAATAAATTTTTGGTTTTGAGAAATTGTCTTTATGTACCTACTTTTCGAAAGAATATAATTTCAGTTTCTAAATTGTTTTTGGATGGATATTCTGTTTCTTTTAATGACAAGGTGGTTATAAAAAGGAATAGGGAGATTATCTGTTCTGGTACATTGGTTGGCAATTTATATACTCTTGAACCAAAAACTCCCACGATGCAAATAGAAGTAAACAACTCATCTTCTAAATCTAATAAGAGAAAAGAACCTTCGCAAATGAACCAAACATATCTTTGGCATCTAAGGCTTGGTCATATTAACCTAAGTAGAATTCAAAGGTTGATAGCTGATGGACCTTTGGGTTCATTAGTGGTGGAGGATCTCCCAACCTGCGAATCTTGCTTGGAAGGTAAAATGACGAAGAGGCCTTTTAAGGCCAAGGGGTATAGAGCCAAAGATGTGTTAGAATTGGTTCATTCTGATTTGTGTGGTCCTACGTCTATCCAGGCAAGAGGTGGCTTTGAATACTTCGTCTCATTTATAGACGATTATTCAAGGTATGGATACATTTACGTGCTTCGTTCGGTTACGTATTGCTGTTCAGGGGCAGTGGGACCTTCTGATACTGGAGGGCTTAGTCAAGGTAAAGTATCAAGACATTACGATCGATCGTGGTGGCGAGTACCTCTTGGGAGAGTTTAGGAGTTACTTATCGGAGGTGGGATTCAATCCCAATTGTCACTGGCACACCCGTGAGAATGGTGTAGCGGAGGCGAAGGAATAGGACTCTTATGGAGATGGTCGGATCGATGATGAGTTATTACGAGTTACTGTTTCGTTACGGGGTATGCTCTGGATCGGCAATGTACACTCGAACTTGGTTCCATCTAAATCGACCTCTCTACCTGTAGAATTGTGGGTGGCGAAAAGCCTAGTCTAAGACATATTCGGATATGGGGTAGTCCGGCCACATGTCTTTGAAGGCGATCTTTGGTAAGTTGGAACCTCGTCTGAAGTATGCATGTTTGTTGGCTACCCTAAAGGAAGCGAAGGGTGGTTTGTTTTATAATCCTAGAGATCGAGAGGGTGATCGTTAGACAGATGCTTGATTTCTAGAGGAGGATTATGTAATGAACCACAAGCCCAAGTAGGATTGTTCTTGAGAGTTGACGAAGTCGACTTGATTACCACCGTACTGAGAGGAGACACCACAAGTCAGCGCACGCGTGTCAGAGCATACGGGAGGCACCTCGCGTGAGTGGGAGGGTTGTTAGACAACCCGATAGATTCATGTTTTGGGAGAGTCTTGGACTTAGTCACACAGTGAACATGAACTGATCCACTGGACATATGATGAGGCAATCCAAGATAGAATCGGTATCTTGGCAAAGTGCGATGAATTGGAGATAGAATCTATGGATTCTAATCAGTCTGGGAGCTAGTAGAACCACCCGATGGTGTAAAACCATTGGATGCAAGTGGATCTACAAGAGAAAGAGAGGAGTAGGCGGGAAGGTTGAGACCTTCAAAGCTAGGCTTGTTGCGAAGGGTATACTCGGAAAGAGGGCATCGATTATGAGAAGACCTTTTCGTAGCTATGCTTAAGTCTATCCGGATTCTCTTATCTATAATTTGCTCATATGGATTATGAGATTTGGCGGATGGATGTTCAAGACAGCTTTCCTTAACTAAGTCTTGAGGAGAACATCTATATCACGGCAACGCAGAGGATTCATTGCTAAAGGCAAAGAGCATCTTGTATGTAAGCTTAATCGGTCCATTTATGGATTGAAGCAAGCTTCTAGATCTTGGAACATCCGCTTTGATGAGGTAATCGGTCATATGGATTTATTCAAAGTCGGATGAGCCTTGTGTATACAAGAGATGTAGCACGGAAACGAGTGGTGTTTCTTGTACTATACGATGACATTTTGTTAGTTGGCAACAATATCAAAGTGTTATCGACGAAGGGTATGGTTGTCCAAACAATTTGATATGAAGGACTTGGGAGAAGTGGACACATCCTGGGATCAAAGTTATAAGGGATCGCAAGAAAAGGATGTTGTGCTTATCTCAAGCTTCATACATTGACACTATCCTTGCTCGCTTTAGCATGCAGAACTCCAAGAAAGGTTTTCTACCTTTTAGGCATGGAGTTCCTTTATCTAAAGAGATGTGTCCCAAAACATCAAAGGAGATAGAGGACATGAAGGCGGTTCCTTATGCTTCGGCAGTAGGAAGCCTTATGTATGCTATGCTATGTACGAGACCGGATATCTGCTTTGCCGTGGTCATGGTTAGCAGATATCGAGTAATCTCGACAGGACATTGGATCGCGGTAAAGCATATATCAAGTACCCGAGAAGGACTAGGATTATATCGTTTATCCGCAGATCAATTAGTCCCTGTGGGTTACACGGATTCTGATTTCCAATCAGATAGGGACAAGAGTAAGTCTACCTCGGGGTTTGTGTTTACTTTTGGAGGTGGAGCCATAGTATGGAGGAGTGTCAAGCAGAAATGCGTGGCGGACTCTACCATGGAAGCTGAGTATGTGGCAGCCTCTGAGGCAGCCAAGGAAGTCAGATGGCTCAGAACTTCTTGATGGACTTGGATGTGATTCTTGGTTTGCAACTATCACAATTTATTGTGATAATAGTGGTGCATTGCAAACTCAAGGAACCACGAGCCCATAAGGCAGTAAACACATAGAGCGCAAAGTACCACCTCATACGAGATCGAAGCGAGGAGAAGTCATTGCCGCCAAGATTGCATCGAGGATAACCCGTGGATCCATTCACTAAGGCCCTTCCAGCGAAAGCGTTTGATAGGCATGTGGAGGACATGGGGATCAGATGTATAGCAGAGTGATGACGGTATAGTCTTTTAGTATAAGTGGGAGATTGTTGGAATGTATACTGAAAGCCTAGCTCTTTTTGTATGAACATTTTATTTATAAATAAGAATCACATGATCATTATTTGCATTTTATATATTCATTATATATGTGTGCATATTGTCTAATATTTTACGTTGTAGATAACATGGTGCTTGGTGTGGCACAGAAGATCATGTTATCAGTACCTTGTAAAATATAAGTAAAGGCTCACAACCAAGATGGTTTTGGACAAACCATTGGCATGGTTGTAGTGTAGCTTGGTATTGTTTTATCTTGAACATAGAGTTACACTAGTACACTTAGGTGTATTGAGTAGGACCAATATAGAGGTGATTCAATTTAGTACTGACTACATAATTGAATCGGACCTCGGATATTATGTTGTACATGCTCTTAATCCCGATATAATAACGGGCACATGTACTTAGTATTTATTTCTTTGATTTACAAGTGGGTGAGATTTTGATGGATTAAATCAATATGCCCGGTAAGTTGGGAAATAATATTATTTACATGGTGTGCCGTTGATTATAGGAGGAAACCGTGTCCTATATATTAGGTTGATGATGTTACCTTGAGAAGCTCATAAGGTTCATCATGTAAACCCAGCTGGTTAACTTAGTCAACATGATGATAAGGTTGAGTGGTACTACTCGGGGAAATAGATGTTAATTAATTGATGGTCAGTAAATCAATTAATTGACGAACATTCGATATCTTAAACACGGGGAGATTAATGTACAAATAATATATGGAGCCCATATTGATTTATGGGGGTTGGTGAGGTAGTTCAATGATGATCCTCTAGTGGAATGGAACATCATTGATGGATCAAGTTTGTGTGGTTCCGATCCATCGGGTGGCCAAGACCCAACTCCTCCTTATGGTCCCTATCGTAGCCTAATATAATCCTTAAGAAGTCTAGATCCAAGAATGTAAAACAAAACCGAGAACCAACGGTTGGGATTAAATCCCTAGATCCGATGGTTGGATGAAACCCTAGAACCAACGGTTGGGATTAAATCCCTAGATCCGATGGTTAGGATGAAATCCTAGAATCGACGGTTGGGATTAAATCCTTAGATCCGACGGTTGGGATAAAACCCTAGATCCGACGGTTGGGATGAAACCTTAGATCCGACGGTTGGGATGAAATCCTAGATCCGATGGTTGGGATTAAACCCTAGATCCGACGGTTGGGATAAAACCCTAGATCCGACGGTGGAGATTAAATCCCTAGATCCGACGGTGGAGATTAAAGGAGGCTTAAGCCCTATTCTATAAATAGATGGCTAGGGTTGGGCGGCAACAAGAATCAAGGAATTGGAGTTAGGGTTTGGATAATCCACAAGTGGGCGGCTAGGGTTCATTGGGCGGCTAGGGTTTTGGAGCAAAGTTTGGGCGGCAAGCTTCTTCCTTCAAGTTGATTGCCGGCGCCCATCCTCTACCTTCTTCCTTGGCCGGCGCCCATCTTAGAGCCCTCTACCTTCTTCCTTGGCCGGCGGTTCTCCTTCCATTGGTGGCCGGTGGTCTACCTCCTTCCTTTCTCCTTGGTGGCCAGCGGCAACTCCTCTTCAAGTTGGCCGGTGCTTCATCCAATTGTTTCCTTGGCCGGCGGTTGCACCAAGTTCCATAATTTGGTGGCCGGTTCTAGATAGGAAGGTATTTGTGGTTTCTTCTCTTTGTTCGCAGCGGACAAGGTAGAGAAGAAAGCGATCTAGAAGGCTTCTACTCGTGGAGGAACTTCGTCCACACGTCGTCCACGAGAAGGATAGGACATACGGTCGAAGATCGTGAGGTATAAAGTTATTTTAACTTTATGTACAGATCTGAGCATGTTCTTATTTGTTTTGATTATGCATGTGTGTATATGAATATATATTGTATAATCATGGACCCCGAAGACAAACACAAAAACCGGCGATCCATCCGTCGTCTCTTCCGCGGCTAACCAAATAGAAGAGTTGTGTTGCTTGAACAACTAGTTTGTTCAAGCGACCACTTTAGTTGTTAGCACGACGACGAAATGGTGTTGTTAAGGAAGCTCATCCCATCCGGATTAATCCTTTCATTAGTGAAAATTTTAATCCGAGGACATAGGACCCAATGTGCCTCCGAAGCATTCACCCGACAATTCTTTCATACCAAGCCCGGGGAGCTTGTTTCAAACCATACAAAGCTTTCCTAAGCTTGTATACATGGTTTGGATAGTCCATGTTCTCAAACCCGGGAGGTTGTTCTACATATTCCTCTTTCTTAATGAACCCGTTTAGGAATGCCAATTTAATATCCATTAGATGGAGTTTGAAACTCATATAAGAGGCATATCTTAATAGGATCCTAATAGACTCTAATCTAGTAACCAGGGCATATGTTTCATTATAGTCAAGTCAATCAACTTGATTAAAACCCCTTGCAACTAACCTTGCCTTATTCCTAGTAATATTTCCTTGGTCATCTAGTTTGTTCCTAAAGACTCATCTTGTAGTAATGATGGTGTTGTCATTGGGTCTAGGAACTAACTCTCATACTTGACTCCTTTCAAATTGAGCCAATTCATCTTGCATTGCTAAGATCCAATCCGGATCAAGTAATGCTTCTTTGATTGTTTTGGGCTCAATTTGGGAAATTAGGGCTATATGACTAGAGGGATCCCTATGAAATGACCTAGTCCTAACTCCTTGAGATAATTCACCTATAATTTGATCTAGAGGGTGATTTTGATGAACTCTTATTGTTCTAGGAGGTGTATTAAATTGAGTTTGATCATGATTATCCTCAATTCTTCTTTCATCATCGGAATCATCTCTTACTCCCCCTTGATTCAATTCTCCCCCTTGATCATTACCCCCTAAAGTTAAATCTTGAAATTGTTGGATAATTTCTTGATTTTTTTCATTGATATCATCATCAATGGGGGATTTCCTAGGGTATGTATTAGAGGTTTCATCAAATTGGACATTTGAAGACTCCTCAATCTTTTGAGTTCTTTTATTATAAACTCTATACCCTACACTAGTGGATGAGTATCCAACTAGGATTCCTTCATCCGCTTTGGACTCAAATTTGCCTAGGTTGTCTTTGGTGTTTAAAATATAAATTTTGCATCCAATGTCCTTAAAATAGTGAATTGTTGAAATTGTACCATTCCATAATTCAAATGGGGGTTTTCCTAAAAACCTATGAATTAAAACCCTATTTTGGATATAGCAAGAGTGTTAACCACTTCTGCCCACAAGTAGCTAGGTAAAGAATATGCATTAAGCATAGTCCTAGCCGCTTCTTGTAGGGCACGATTCTTCCTTTCCACAACCCCATTTTGTTGGGTTATTCTAGGACAAGAAAATTTGTGCTTGTACCCTTGTTCTAGACAAAAAGTTGAGAAATTAGAATTCTCAAATTCTCCACCATGATCACTATTGATCAGGTTGATTTGAGTTTTCTTTCATTCTCTACTCTCTTACTAAATCCTATGATTATTCCTAGGGGTTCATCCTTATTTTTCATGAAAAATACCCAAGTAAATCTAGAGAAATCATCTACTATTACTAAGCAATATTTACTACCAATCATGTGTAGGGGATCGATATGGCCGGCTAGAGGGGGGTGAATAGCCCTCGTACGTTGGACGTCGTAAATTGCTCGTCTACAAAACGTTAGCGCAAGCGGAATATACAACTATAAGTAAAGACAAGCAAAATATAAACAAGCAATACAAACACCGAGATATAACGTGGTTCACGGCTACGCCGCTAATCCACGGTCCGATTCGTCCACGGTGAATCACTCCGCCAAAACCAATCACTATCGGTCTCTCCTTTGCACAAAGCTAGGTGGAGGTAACCTTTACAACCAAGATCACTCTTCTTACAATAGGATTGAAGTAAAGACAAGTAAGAAGAGTTTAGAGCTTGTGGGGCACTAGGAAGATTGTTTGGAGTATGAGCATTAGCCTCTCAAAGGCTTACACCCTCTCTTTTTATAGAGGGCTGCCACTACAACGCCTCCGAACACATCGGATCCGTAGTCCAACGGAACTTGGCGCGATCGATGGACTCATCACGATCGGCCGCTCGTAGTCGACCGCTCGGCCGTTACGAACTCTTCGCGGTCAACCTTATCTATCACCGATCACGCCGCAGCCGATCGATGGTTCTTGGCGCCGACCGCCCACGATCGATGCGATCACGCTACAATCCGGGCCAATGTGATACCACCGAACTCACTGACGAGCGGGGCCGATCGCCATGACATGGCACGACCGGTGTCGAAAACCATCCGACACTTGGCCAAATGGCCAAGTTTCACCTAAGAGCTACCCTTCCCGGGTTACAATCGCTCACTCATTTCTGAGTCCTCGCCTCAAGTTCTCTTCGCTTCTCGGCCACGCCCCTCGGCGATCAGCACGACTGCAATGCTCCTTCGCGTCTCTTGCCTCGAAGTCTACTTCCTCCGGCTTCACTCCAAGCTTCTCGTCCGGCGGTCCCTCGGATGCTCCAAGCGCACGGCTTCCGTAAAGCTATCCTTCACCGACTCAAGGCACGAGTCATGAGATGTGAAACTCACCACGGCTCCATGTGCGAATTACTAAGTCCTGCACGACTTCAACGCACATATCACATCAACATATCAAACTAACTTAAACCCTTTGCCACACCATCAAAACCATATCACGGCAAGAGATTGCCCTAACAATCTCCCCCTTTTTGATGTGTGGCAATCCGTTTAAGTTAGGTAAAAACATTTGATATAAATTCTAAGGTAAGAAAGCATGTAAAGATAAACATGATATAACAACATGCAACTCCCCCTTAATCCATGAAACTCTCCATGCAAATTTTCTCCCCTTATCATATATTTCTCCCCCTACAATATATTTCTCCCCCTAAAGTGATTAACTTAAACATAATTATTTCTCCCCCTTTGACACCATCAAAAAGATTAACACTAAGTTATAAGCTCATGGCATCAAGTATAATGGAGGAAAAATATGACAAGTTGATTTAAAATTGGATACCACTTGTTGATGGCATTAAGTATATTTCTACCACTTGTTGTAGGTTTACAAACTGAATTCGGCCTTCAATATTCTGATTCAGGCCACGATCTTTATCAGTATGGCAGTCGACTGGCACAAAGGAATCCAAATTTCTGATTTTCTGGACGAATTTCAGAAATGCATTATAAATTCCAGAAAATTTGAAAAATCATGAAATTTGGGGAACTTATTTCTTTTAAGTATATCTATCAATGAAAAATAGTTTTTCATGAAAACTCATTATATTTTCTTATTTTTGCCAAAAATCCAAAAGCTCTAAAAACCACTAGGTTTTTGATCATTCTAGTATCAAGTTAGCTACCTAGTTTTGCATCCAATTGTTTCAAAACATGAATACATGTATTTTAAGGTAAGAAATTGTTTTGAAAACATATGAAATATCCAACCATGATCTTTGGGCAATATGTCTATGAATTAAACATAAGCCTTCCCCATGATTGGTCTATTATTGCTATTTTGATACTTTAAATGACCATCTAAATGCCATAGGCATTAGTGGACATTTGTATCATCCTAATATCTCACCCATGCTAAGTTTGCAATCAGGTTAGCCTATGGTGAGTGTGAGATGTATCCTAGGGGGTATTTGTATATACTTAACCCATATATTCATGCAATTCTATTATGGTTAAGTATCAACCTAACATCCTACATGATCATAATGACATATATGAATGAATTCTACATTATGATCATGAAACTCATGTATCCATCAAATAATAGTCATGCATTAGGTATTATACGATGATAATAAACAAATTATCACCTAAGGCATGATTTAAACCTATTTCTAGTGATAACGTGACAAATTTCAAAATCATAAATCATGATTTAAAACATACATAGGAATTACATCAATCATCATGATTTAAGCATTATTACCTATTTATGGGTACGTTATCATCACCCAACACTATCTAAAAAATGTTGTCCCATCATCCTAAGTCAACCAAATTATGATATAGGTCAAGTTCATATGGTTGACTATCCTAGGGTTATTCTAACCCTTAAGGATGGATTTTGGAACCCAAAATAGATTCTTTCCTATTGGGTTCACTAAATATTCCTTGGGGATCCATTTTCTAGCTATTGCTTTCTTTTTATCTTGTCCCCTAGCTATAAGACATTTGTAGGCTTTTTCATTTTTCTTTTCCTTGTAGCCTAGGCCCTTTTTGTTGAAGCTAGCTCTTTGGCTCCCTAAGATCATGTTCAATGTGTTGGAGCCAATAGTAAATTTCTCTAGGGCTTTGGTTAAGTAATCTACCTTTTCCCTTAATGCCCTATTTTCCTCTATGCATGCATCATTAACATTTAAAAGCATATAATCATGTGAGCATGCATCATCATTTAAGCTAGAAGAAATATTATCATTTTCATTTAAGCATGCCTTTTCTAATTTTTGTTCTAGGTCCTTAATTTGATCTAGCATGCTTTTGTTTTTCTTCTTTGCCCTAAATAAATCCTTAGTTAAGCTAGAAACCATGGAAACTATTTTCTTAGGGGTTAGATTTGTTACCATAGTTTCCATGTCCTCTTCTTCGGATGAGGAGGATGTGGAAGCTCCCCCTTCATTTGAGCTCTCCCCATTTGAGCTTGATTCTTCATTTTCGGATGAAGAGCAATCCAAGTCATCAAAGGCCATCAAGGCCAAATTGGTGACAAAGGCATTATCCTCATCCGATGATGAGGAGGAGGATGAGGAAGGATCATCCCATGTCTTGGCCTTGAATGCTTTGGCCTTCCCCTTTTCTTTTGCCTTCTTTTCTTCTTCCTTTCTCTTGCTCCCCTTCTTCTTCTTCCTTTCTTCTTTCTTTTTCCTTTCTTCCTTGCTCTTGTTTAGGAGAGGACAATTGTCCCTTATGTGTCCCTCTCCTTGGCAATTATAGCATATGACCTTCCCCCTTGGTCTTCTATTCCTATCATTAGATTTATCAAATCTAAAATTCTTAAATGCACGTCTTACCCTCCTTACCATGTAGGCTTCTTCGGTGCTATCCATGGAGGAGGAGGAAGATGCTTCGTCATCAGAGGAGGAGGTGATTTCCATCTTCTTCTTCCCCTTACTTGCCAATAGTGCTACTCCTCTTGAGGGTTGAATTTTAGGCTCCTCTTGTATTCCCTCAAGCCTAGGTTCGTGGAGTTCCATTGTTGAGAAGAACTCCTCCAAGGTGCTCACTTCTAAATTCTTTGAGATATAGAATGAGTCCACCATGGAGCTCCACTTTGAGGACCGGGGAAAGGCATCTATGGCCTTCATTACCATATCCCGGTTTGATAGCTTCTCACCTACACTTGTTAGTCCATTTAAAATTTCTTTGAATCTAGAATGCAAAGAAATTACCTTTTCTCCCTTTTCTAATTTGATATTGGATAGTTGGGAGCGGAGGAGATCTCTCCTTGCTAGCTTTGCCTCGGATGTGCCTTCATGAAGCTCAATTAGCGTCTCCCACATCTCCTTGGCGCTTAGGCATTCTCCTATTCGGTTGATCTCTTGTTGAGGGAGCACATTGTAGAGATGGTGCTCGGCTTTGGAGTTTGCAAGGTGCTCCTCTCTTTGCCTCTTGGTCCACCTAGATTTCTCTATTGGCTTCCCTTCTTCATCCCTAGGCAAAACGAAACCGGATTCCATTGTAATCATTATATCAAAATCCGTTTCGAAAAATACCTCCATTCGCTTCTTCCACCAAGGGAATTCTCCTTCAAACTTCGGAGGATGGATGTTGGAGCCGGCCATTTTTGATGTAGGGCTTGTTGCGGCGGTTAGTCCGGTGACAAGCAACCTCGTCTCTGATACCACTTGTAGGGGATCGATATGGCCGGCTAGAGGGGGGTGAATAGCCCTCGTACGTTGGACGTCGTAAATTGCTCGTCTACAAAACGTTAGCGCAAGCGGAATATACAACTATAAGTAAAGACAAGCAAAATATAAACAAGCAATACAAACACCGAGATATAACGTGGTTCACGGCTACGCCGCTAATCCACGGTCCGATTCGTCCACGGTGAATCACTCCGCCAAAACCAATCACTATCGGTCTCTCCTTTACACAAAGCTAGGTGGAGGTAACCTTTACAACCAAGATCACTCTTCTTACAATAGGATTGAAGTAAAGACAAGTAAGAAGAGTTTAGAGCTTGTGGGGCACTAGGAAGATTGTTTGGAGTATGAGCATTAGCCTCTCAAAGGCTTACACCCTCTCTTTTATAGAGAGATCGGCTACGAATAGTTCTATGGCGTAGAACCCTTATCTATCGGTCATTGCTGCCTTGCCGATCGTGTCGATCTTAACGATCGCCCGTATATCTATGCGATCGATTGCTGGCCGCTAATCGATCGATCGTATACGGTCGAACTCACTCGACTCGGAAGCGATCATTGCCATGGCAATGGCAGCGGTCGGCGGGTGTCGAAAACCCATCCGACACTTGGCCAAATGGCCAAGTTTCACTAAGAGCTACCCTTCCCGGTTACAATCGCCACTCTCATTTCTGGAGTCCCTCGCCGAAGTTCTCTTCGTTCGCCACGCCTCGGCAGATCAGCGACGACTGCAATGCTCCTTCGCGTCTCTTGCCTCGAAGTCTACTTCCTCCGGCTTCACTCCAAGCTTCTCGTCCGGCGGTCCCTCGGATGCTCCAAGCGCACGGCTTCCGCAAAGCTATCCTTCACCGACTCAAGGCACGAGTCATGAGATGTGAAACTCGCCACGGCTCCATGTGCGAATTACTAAGTCTGCACGACTTCAACGCACATATCACATCAACATATCAAACTAACTTAAACCCTTTGCCACACCATCAAAACCATATCACGGCAAGAGATTGCCCTAACAATCTCCCCCTTTTTGATGTGTGGCAATCCGTTTAAGTTAGGTAAAAACATTTGATATAAATTCTAAGGTAAGAAAGCATGTAAAGATAAACATGATATAACAACATGCAACTCCCCCTTAATCCATGAAACTCTCCATGCAAATTTTCTCCCCTTATCATATATTTCTCCCCCTACAATATATTTCTCCCCCTAAAGTGATTAACTTAAACATAATTATTTCTCCCCCTTTGACACCATCAAAAAGATTAACACTAAGTTATAAGCTCATGGCATCAAGTATAATGGAGGAAAAATATGACAAGTTGATTTAAAATTGGATACCACTTGTTGATGGCATTAAGTATATTTCTACCACTTGTTGTAGGTTTACAAACTGAATTCGGCCTTCAATATTCTGATTTACAGGCCACCAATCAGCTATCATATGGCAATGATCGCAATAAAGGAATCCAAATTTCTGATTTTCTGGACGAATTTCAGAAATGCATTATAAATTCCAGAAAATTTGAAAAATCATGAAATTTGGGGAACTTATTTCTTTTAAGTATATCTATCAATGAAAAATAGTTTTTCATGAAAACTCATTATATTTTCTTGTTTTTGCCAAAAATCCAAAAGCTCTAAAAACCACGAGGTTTTTGATCATTCTAGTATCAAGTTAGCTACCTAGTTTTGCATCCAATTGTTTCAAAACATGAATACATGTATTTTAAGGTAAGAAATTGTTTTGAAAACATATGAAATATCCAACCATGATCTTTGGGCAATATGTCTATGAATTAAACATAAGCCTTCCCCATGATTGGTCTATTATTGCTATTTTGATACTTTAAATGACCATCTAAATGCCATAGGCATTAGTGGACATTTGTATCATCCTAATATCTCACCCATGCTAAGTTTGCAATCAGGTTAGCCTATGGTGAGTGTGAGATGTATCCTAGGGGGTATTTGTATATACTTAACCCATATATTCATGCAATTCTATTATGGTTAAGTATCAACCTAACATCCTACATGATCATAAATGACATATAGATTCTACATTATGATCATGAAACTCATGTATCCATCAAATAATAGTCATGCATTAGGTATTATACGATGATAATAAACAAATTATCACCTAAGGCATGATTTAAACCTATTTCTAGTGATAACGTGCCAAATTTCAAAATCATAAATCATGATTTAAAACATACATAGGAATTACATCAATCATCATGATTTAAGCATTATTACCTATTTATGGGTACGTTATCATCACCCAACACTATCTAAAAAATGTTGTCCCGTCATCCTAAGTCAACCAAATTATGATATAGGTCAAGTTCATATGGTTGACTACCCTAGGGTTATTCTAACCCTTAAGGATGGATTTTGGAACCCAAAATAGATTCTTTCCTATTGGGTTCACTAAATATTCCTTGGGGATCCATTTTCTAGCTATTGCTTTCTTTTTATCTTGTCCCCTAGCTATAAGACATTTGTAGGCTTTTTCATTTTTCTTTTCCTTGTAGCCTAGGCCCTTTTTGTTGAAGCTAGCTCTTTGGCTCCCTAAGATCATGTTCAATGTGTTGGAGCCAATAGTGAATTTCTCTAGGGCTTTGGTTAAGTAATCTACCTTTTCCCTTAATGCCCTATTTTCCTCTATGCATGCATCATTAACATTTAAAAGCATATAATCATGTGAGCATGCATCATCATTTAAGCTAGAAGAAATATTATCATTTTCATTTAAGCATGCCTTTTCTAATTTTTGTTCTAGGTCCTTAATTTGATCTAGCATGCTTTTGTTTTTCTTCTTTGCCCTAAATAAATCCTTAGTTAAGCTAGAAACCATGGAAACTATTTTCTTAGGGGTTAGATTTGTTACCATAGTTTCCATGTCCTCTTCTTCGGATGAGGAGGATGTGGAAGCTCCCCCTTCATTTGAGCTCTCCCCATTTGAGCTTGATTCTTCATTTTCGGATGAAGAGCAATCCAAGTCATCAAAGGCCATCAAGGCCAAATTGGTGACAAAGGCATTCTCCTCATCCGATGATGAGGAGGAGGATGAGGAAGGATCATCCCATGTCTTGGCCTTGAATGCT
Source organism: Wurfbainia villosa (assembly GCA_025175895.1). Lineage (NCBI taxonomy): Eukaryota > Viridiplantae > Streptophyta > Magnoliopsida > Zingiberales > Zingiberaceae > Wurfbainia > Wurfbainia villosa. Next base: position 88,004,979 of record CM045997.1, read on the forward strand.
TTGGCCTTCCCCTTTTCTTTTGCCTTCTTTTCTTCTTCCTTTCTCTTGCTCCCCTTCTTCTTCTTCCTTTCTTCTTTCTTTTTCCTTTCTTCCTTGCTCTTGTTTAGGAGAGGACAATTGTCCCTTATGTGTCCCTCTCCTTGGCAATTATAGCATATGACCTTCCCCCTTGGTCTTCTATTCCTATCATTAGATTTATCAAATCTAAAATTCTTAAATGCACGTCTTACCCTCCTTACCATGTAGGCTTCTTCGGTGCTATCCATGGAGGAGGAGGAAGATGCTTCGTCATCGGAGGAGGAGGTGATTTCCATCTTCTTCTTCCCCTTACTTGCCAATAGTGCTACTCCTCTTGAGGGTTGAATTTTAGGCTCCTCTTGTATTCCCTCAAGCCTAGTTTCGTGGAGTTCCATTGTTGAGAAGAACTCCTCCAAGGTGCTCACTTCTAAATTCTTTGAGATATAGAATGAGTCCACCATGGAGCTCCACTTTGAGGACCGGGGAAAGGCATCTATGGCCTTCATTACCATATCCCGGTTTGATAGCTTCTCACCTACACTTGTTAGTCCATTTAAAATTTCTTTGAATCTAGAATGCAAAGAAATTACCTTTTCTCCCTTTTCTAATTTGATGTTGGATAGTTGGGAGCGGAGGAGATCTCTCCTTGCTAGCTTTGCCTCAGATGTGCCTTCATGAAGCTCAATTAGCGTCTCCCACATCTCCTTGGCGCTTAGGCATTCTCCTATTCGGTTGATCTCTTGTTGAGGGAGCACATTGTAGAGATGGTGCTTGGCTTTGGAGTTTGCAAGGTGCTCCTCTCTTTGCCTCTTGGTCCACCTAGATTTCTCTATTGGCTTCCCTTCTTCATCCCTAGGCAAAACGAAACCGGATTCCATTGTAATCATTATATCAAAATCCGTTTCGAAAAATACCTCCATTCGCTTCTTCCACCAAGGGAATTCTCCTTCAAACTTCGGAGGATGGATGTTGGAGCCGGCCATTTTTGATGTAGGGCTTGTTGCGGCGGTTAGTCCGGTGACAAGCAACCTCGGCTCTGATACGACTTGTAGGGGATCGATATGGCCGGCTAGAGGGGGGTGAATAGCCCTCGTACGTTGGACGTCGTAAATTGCTCGTCTACAAAACGTTAGAGCAAGCGGAATATACAACTATAAGTAAAGACAAGCAAAATATAAACAAGCAATACAAACACCGAGATATAACGTGGTTCACGGCTACGCCGCTAATCCACGGTCCGATTCGTCCACGGTGAATCACTCCGCCAAAACCAATCACTATCGGTCTCTCCTTTGCACAAAGCTAGGTGGAGGTAACCTTTACAACCAAGATCACTCTTCTTACAATAGGATTGAAGTAAAGACAAGTAAGAAGAGTTTAGAGCTTGTGGGGCACTAGGAAGATTGTTTGGAGTATGAGCATTAGCCTCTCAAAGGCTTACACCCTCTCTTTTTATAGAGAGGGCTAACTTCTTCCGTTGCCGCCATCGATCGATGCCGCCCTTGGCGATCATTACTACAACGGCCTCGAACACGTCGGATCCCGACCGTTGTAGTCCAGCGGAACTCTTGGCGATCGGACCGATGGACCTCATCGGTCATTGCGCCTCGTCGATCGGCCAGCGGCGATCTGAGCGGTCTGGAACCCTTATCTATCCGATCGCCGCCTTGGCGATCGGTGATCTTAGTCGATCGCGCCTGCGTATGCGATCGGCTGCGCTAATCCATCGATCGTATACGGTCGAACTCACTCGACTCGGAAGCGATGCCATGACATGGCGGCGTGTGAAAACCCATCCGACACTTGGCCAAATGGCCAAGTTTCACCTAAGAGCTACCCTTCCCGGGTTACAATCGCTCACTCTCATTTCTGAGTCCTCGCCTTGAAGTTCTCTTCGTCTCGGCCACGTCCCCGGCGATCGGCGCCGCGGCTCTGCAATGCTCCTTCGCGTCTCTTGCCTCGAAGTCTACTTCCTCCGGCTTCACTCCAAGCTTCTCGTCCGGCAGTCCCTCGGATGCTCCAAGCGCACGGCTTCCGCAAAGCTATCCTTCACCGACTCAAGGCACGAGTCATGAGATGTGAAACTCGCCACGGCTCCATGTGCGAATTACTAAGTCTTGCACGACTTCAACGCACATATCACATCAACATATCAAACTAACTTAAACCCTTTGCCACACCATCAAAACCATATCACGGCAAGAGATTGCCCTAACATCATGGAAGGGGTACTATGACAATCAAATAAGTCCATATGCAATAGTTCTAAAGGTAAAGCGGTACTAAGTAAAGTTTTATCTTTGTGTGATGTTTTTGATTGTTTCCCTTCTTGGCATGCATCACACATTTGGTCCTTGAGAAACTTGACTTTTGGCAACCCTTTGACTAACTTCATTTTGGCTATGTTCTTCATGTTTATGTGCCCTAGCCTCCTATGCCAAAGCCAACTCTCTTCTTCTTCGCAACAAAACACTTAGTAGAAGCATTAGTAGCATAGGATAAATCAACATAATATATATTTGATTTTCTAAAACCTACTAACATGCAATCATTTAAAGTTTTGTGTCTTATGAAATATTTTGAAGAGTCAAATTGAACATCAAAATTTGCATCACATAGTTGACTCACACTAAGTAAATTAAATTTCATATTTTTAACTAACAACACTTTATGAATGGTAAGATTGGGGGATACCTCAATTGTGCATTTTCCTAGAATCTTAAGTTTGCCACTATTTCCAAAAGACACCTTCCCCTTGCTAGTGTGATTGATAGTGGAAAATTTTCTCTCATCACCAGTCATGTGTTTTGAGCACCCACTATCAACAATCCATAAGCTTGATTCTTCTACCTATACAACATGAAAAATGCAAGCCTTAGGTACCCAAATCTTAGGACCACTAGCATCAATTAAAAATTTCTTAGCGAACCAAGCCTTTCTAACCTTGTTCTTAACGGTGGATTTTCTACTAAACAAGAGATGTAAATGCTACCTCCTTTTCCTTAGGTTTATATCCTATTCTGACCTTGTTGTAAATAGCCCTTTGATCCTTAATTATCATATCTAGGTATTTAGAGACATTTGTAAATTTTTCTAAGCATGCTCTTAGTTCACCTATTTCTTTTCTTAATTCATCATTTTCATCTCTAAGTGTACATGTATCATCACAAAGTGGTTCTACATTCTTAAGTGCCTTAATTTATACTTTTAAGTCCTTAATCCTAGTTTTTGATCTATTTAGAGCATTTTGAAGGAATGCAATGGTTTTGTAAATTAAATCTACCCTAGGGGAGTTGCTTACCTCATCATCACTTGATGATGATTCGTCGCTTGAAGAAGAGGATGAAAACTCCTCACTTGAGCTTCCGGCTTTCTCCTCCAAGGCCATGAGAGCTAGGTTCCGGGTGGCATGACACACTTCTTCATCATTAGAAGAGTCCTCTATGCTTAGTGTGTCCCATGTTTGATCCACCATTGCCTCCTTCTTTTTCTCCTTCTCCTTATGCTTCTTTTCTTTCTTCTCCTTCTTCTTTAGTTTCGGGCAATTTGGCTTGATGTGCCCTTTCTTATTGCAACCATAACAAGTTATGTTAGATGAAGGAATTGAACTAGTTGAGGTTTTACCTTTGGAGGATTGGAACATCCTCCTCACATCCTTCTTGGTGAGTTTCCTTGACCTCCCACCAAACTTTTTGACATAGTGAGCTACCTCGCTTGCCAATAGCTCATCTTCAATACTAGATGAATCTTCCTCGGATTCGGATGAGGAAGACACTTCTTTCTTCTCCTTCTTCTTCTTGTCGTTCTTTCCTACAAAAAGAGCTACACCTTTCTCTTTGGATGAAGTGTTAGCTTGTTCGTGCAACTCAAATTCACAAAATAACTCATCTAATTTAACTAAAGAAAGATCCCTAGAGACCTTATGGGCATCTACCATTGAAGCCCATAAGGTTGTTCTAGGAAAGACTTAGAGTACATACCTCACAAGGTCTCGGTTGTCGACCTTCTCACCTATCACATGTAGTCCATTGACTACTTCCTTGAAGCGACCATGCATTTGGCTCACGGTTTCGTTGGTCTTCATGATGAAACTTTGGAGTTGGCCTTTTAAGAGATCTCTCTTGGCTCTTCTTGTTTCCTTGGATCCCTTGTTGAGCTCAATTAGCTTCTCCCAAAGCTTTTTCGCCGATTCAAAAGGCCCCACCTTGCTTAGTTGCTCATTTGGCAACCCACATTGAAGTGTGGTTGTTGCTTTGGCGTTTCCTTGAGCCTTCTTGGCCATGTTCCTTGTCGAATCCTTGGTCGGTATGGGTGCTCCGTGTTCATCAACCGGCTTCAAGAATCTGTCTACAATGTTAAACCAATTGTTAATATCATTCATAAGGTAGTACTCCATCCTACCTTTCCAGTAGCCGAAGTCATTGCCATCAAAGAATGGAGGCCTCGCCGTGCTATACCCCTCTTGGAAAGCCATCTTGCTCCGGTTGATTGTTAGATCTTCCGATGTGATCCGGGCTCTGATACCACTTGTAGGGGATCATTGGAAGCTAGAGGAGGGTGAATAGCTTGTTTTCATTTCTACAAAAAGATTAGCGGAAGCACAAACAAAAACAACAAAGAATAAAGGAAATAAAACCACAATGCTAACACAAATCCTTTACGTGGTTCGGAGATAATACTCCTACTCCACGGCAATCCTTAAGGTGGATTAACCCTAAGCAATCTCACTATGAAGCTTTCTTTACAACAACCCTCCTTTTCTTACAAAGGATGAATATGACGTCTAGAGAGGAGGAGGGGAATTAAAACACTAGAAAGCGTGGAAAAATCATGGAGGATTGAGAGTATGATCAGAAGGTAAGCATTAACCCTCTCAACCACCACAAACCCTCTTTTTTTAGAGAGAGGGCTATTTTTCCCATTGGGCAACGATCAGTCGACTGATGTACAACACTAGTCGACTGCCGCCGAAGCCAACGGCTTCTGACGAAGCAAATCCATAGAGATTTGCAGTCGCCATTTCCAACGGCTGCCTGATCAGTCGATTGATCACTTAATCAGTCGACTGATGAAGCGATCAGTCAAGTGATCACCCGCGGACTCCATTCTTTTCCCATCGTCGACCTGATCAGTCAACTGTCGGTATTATTAGTCGACTGATGGCGACATCAATCGACTGTTCGTTAGCTTTTCAGCCTGACTCAGTCAAGCACCCTAACAGTCGACTGATACATCATGTTAGTCGACTGATACTTGTCAAGTATGAATAATTCATACTTGAATTGACTCCCTAGACCTAGACTCAACCTTCTAGCTCTTCTTTAAGCCTTGCACCTCCAGGATCCCTTCGAGTCCGCGACTTGTTCATCCTTTGCACTTTGCTTCCAAGAGCTTCCTTCGGTTTTTTCATGTCTTGGGTTTCCCTTTGCCAAAGCGTGCTTGGACTTTACGCCACCAAGACTACATGCTTGGACTTATTCTGCTAATACCAGCCTTTAGACTTCCTTTGCCAAGATCACACTTAGACTTTGCCTTTACCAAGTCTTAATACTTGGATTTTCCTGTCACTTAAAACATGTTCACAATTTAGATCACAAAGCATTGCCTAACTTAGATGATTATCCAAACATCAAAACATATAAATTCTTGGGGCATTGTTGTACCAACAATCATAATAAAGTCCTTCAACTTGATTAAAACCTCGTGCCACTAACCTAACTTTTTTTTCTAGTGATCTTACCTTGGTCATCAAACTTGTTCCTAAAGACCCATCTTGTGGTAACAATAGTGCTATCATTGGGCCTAGGAACTAGCTCCCATACTTGACTTCTCTCAAATTTATCTAACTCCTCTTGCATTGCTAAAATCTAATCCAAATTAAGTAATGCATCATTATTTGATTTTGATTCAATTTGGGAGATAAGGGCAACTTGACATGTAAGAGCTTTATAGAAGGACCTAGTCCTTACTCCTTGTGATAATTCTCCTACTACTTGATCTAGGAGATGATTTTGATGAATCCTTAAGGTCCTAGGAGGTGAATCATATGGATTTTGATTATTATTATTTTTCCTCCTTTCATCAACCCCCTTCCTCCCCCTTGATCATTATCCCGTAAAGTTAGATTTTGAAACCTTTGAGTAATGTCTTGATTTTTGTCATTGATATCCTTGTCAATAGAGGATTTCCTAGGGTAGGCACTAGTAGACTCATCGAATTCAACATTAGAGGATTTCTCAACCTTTTGAGTCCTCTTGTTGTATACTTTATAACCTCTACTAGTGGATGAGTATCTAACTAGGATTCTTTCATCCGTCTTAGATTCAAATTTTCCTAGATTGTCTTTGGTGTTTAAAATATAGACTTTTCATCCAAAGACTGATAAGCGCAGCAATGATGAATCGCTACTATCAATTTAATTACCAAACCCTCTCTATGCCAAAATAGCACAGGGAATGGCCCAGATCATCTCCCATAAAAGGTAACAGTGAAAGTCTGCTTTAGAGTAAAGGTTTTTCTTAATAGGATGGGGGTTTGGATTTGAGGATTATGTAACTACACAAGATAACAAGAATTAAAGAAATAAACTATAACAATGAAGGTAAATTCTGCAACTAACAATTAAATGTACTTGAAGTAAAGGTTATTCTAAGAAGAAATTCATCGAACACATTGAATGCAAAATAACTAAGCAACTACACAACTGAAAATTCATCCAATTTCAAATGTAAAGGGATTGACAAATATAAAGTAAGTGTAATAAGCAATAAAATGAAGTAAATGATAATCCCACTAAGATTTTCCCGAATAATAGATAGAATTCTCCAACTACATTTGACGGAGCTCGATCGAGTCTCCAGAGCAAAATGAATGGCAAAGATGATGTGAATTCCAAAATCTGGAAGCTTGGTAGTGACTCATTGCTCTCCTGAATTCGATGAAGGTTGGATAATGTCGTCGAGGCATAACTCCTCCATAAATCTACAAGAGAAGATGATAGTCAGCTAGAAGGTGGAGAACAACGTCAGATTCTTCCGATGGAGTGGTTCTTCATCGAATCCAATGAAGAAAGGGTGGTGGAGGGTTGTGACAGCATGTGATAGGGCTCAAAAGTGGAGAAGATGTCCTAAAAACCCTTGAAAATCCATTTTATAGCCACCCAAATGGAGGTTTCTCACCGTGACATGGGTGTGCCAAAAAGACACGACCAACCGTGTTGCATTCTGTGAAAAAAATATTTTTGTTGCTACAGTAATTTCACTGTAGCTACAGTGATTTTACTATAACTTCAGTACCATGCTATGCCAAAAAGGCACGTGTGTCCGTGCTTGAGCTTGATCTTTTTTTCATGTTGCTACTGTGATTTCACTGTAGCTACAGTATCACCTACATTAATGTTGTTACATTAATCAACTACAGTACGTTGCTATAGTATTTTCTTTGATTTTCACTCAAATGCCCTACAAAATAAAAGTATACAAAAATTAGTGCTAAGGACATCAAATTAGCATATGTTTGCATTAAAGTGCTAAATTAATCCAATGCTCGTAAGACATGATAAATACGATGAATTAAGCATACAAGTGGATTAATACATCGCGCAATAAATCAAAATAATGCATCAAAATATGAGCTATCAAAGACCTTAAAGTAGTGAATTATGTCATTCCATAATTCAAAAGGTGTTTTGCTTAAAAATCAATGGATTAAGACAAAATTTTGGATATAGCAAGCGGTGTGAACCGCTTCCACCCACAAGTAGCTGGTAAGGAATATGCATTAAGCATTGTCTGAACCATGTCTTGTAGGGGCATGATTTCTCCTTTCCACCACCCCATTTTGTTATGGTGTTCTAGGACAAGAGAACTCATGCTTGTACCTTTTTTCTAAGAAAAAATTTAAAAAGTTAGAATTCTCAAATTCTCCACCATGATCACTATGGATCTGGTTGATTTTGAGATTCCTTTCATTTTCAACACTTTTGCTAAATCTTATGATTATTTCTAAGGTATCATCCTTGTGTTTCATAAAGTAAACCCATGTATACCTAGAAAAATCATCAAGTATAACTAAGAAATACTTATTACCATTCAATGAAGGAGTGCTATGACAATAAAATAAATCTAAATGCAATAATTCTAATGGTAATGAAGTGCAAGTTAGGGTTTTACATTTATGTGATGATTTTGATTGCTTTCCTTCTTGGTATGCATTGCACAATTTGTCCTTGACATACTTCACTTTTGGTAGCCCCTTTACCAACTCCAATTTGGCTACCTTGGCTATGTTTTCATGTTGATATGTCCAAGCCTTCTATGTCATAGCCAACCTTCCTATTCTTTTGACATAAGAACTTAGTAGAAATGTTAGAAACATATGAAAAATCATCATAATAAATATTTGCTTTTCTATATCCCACTAACATGCAATATTCTAGGCTTTTGTGTCTAATCAAACAATTAGAGGATTTAAATTCTACCTTATTATAACCCGCATCACAAAGTTGACTAACACTTAGTAAGTTAAACTTCATGCTTTCAACAAATAAAATTTTGTGAATGATAATTTTAGGGGATACCTCAATTGTGTCTCTACCGATGATCTTGAGTTTCCCACTTTTACCAAAGGAGATGCTTCCCTTCTTGACATACTCGATTGTGGAGAACTTGTTCACATCCTCAGTCATGTGTCTTGAGAAACCGCTATCCACAATCTATATACTTGGTTCACCTACCTAAACAACATGAAAAATAAACTCCTTTGGTACCCAAATATTTAGACCGTAAATATCAATCAAAAACTTCTTTGGGGCCCAAGCTTTCTTCACATTACTCTTAATTGTTGTTTTTCTATTGATTAGAGAAATATAGGCAACTTCCTTGTCCTTAGATTTGTATCCTATACTGGCCTTGTTATAGACGGTTCTTTGATCTCTAAGGATCATGTCAAGGTATTTTGAGTCACTAGTAATTTTTTCTAAACATACTTTTAACTCACAAACATCATTCTTAAGATTTTCATTCTCCTTCCTAAACATGCATGAATTATTACATAAAGATTCTTCACTCCTAATTGCCTTAATTCTACCTTCAAGTCCTTAATCCTAGATTTTGACTTATCTAATGCATTCTTAAGATAAGTAATAGTTCTATATAGAAGCTCTACTTGGGGTGAGCCTTTGACCTCATCGTCACTAGATGATGATTCATCGCTAGAGGTGGCTTCTTCTTTGCTTGATTCGTCGGAGTCATTCCCCAATGCCATGAATGTCACATGGCGTGTGATGTGGCAAAGTTCATTATTATCGAATAAGTCCACCACTCTTTGAGTGTCCCAAACTGTTTTAGCCACCATAGCCTCCTTCTTCTTCTTCTCCTTCTTATCATTTTTCTTCTTTTCTTTTTCTTCCTTCTTCTTGAGCTCCAGGCAATTTGGTTTGGTATGCCCCTTTTTGTTTCATCCATAGCAAATGACATTAATATTAAAATTCGAATTACCACTTGATTTATCTGTTAGGATCTTGGTGGCCACTAGAGGGGGGTGAATAACATCGTCGCTTGTCGATGGATTATGATCGCATGCTTGCTACAATTCGGTTAGTCCACAGTGGAATAATAACAAAAACAATAACACAAATACAAGCACACAAGCACAACACCAAATATAACATGGTTTAGAATCAAATGGTTCCTAATCCACAGATTGGGCTCGAATGAGCCCTAGCGATGCCAATCACACACCACTACTCAATAACTCTTTCTCGGAACAATCCGGAGGTGGAGAAACCTCGTACAAGTGATTACTCTAAGTAATACAATCAACAACAAGCAAATATGAATGAAATACAACAAAAGAAGTAAAGAACACTTTACAAAAACTCTTTTGGAAGCTTGCTTGTTGATTGCCTTGGACTAGCCTTGATGACCCTGATTTGCACTAGCAAATCGTTCCAAATCATCCAAGAAAACCAGTGCCAAACCTCTCTTTCTGAGCTGCTTTTATAACCTACAATCGGGCTAGATTTCGCCTAGCAACTGACTGATCGGGACCATCAGTCGACTGCTCCTATAGCCGTTGTCTCACAATGGTATGAGCCACGTTGGATAAGTTGCAATGGATAGACCATCAGTCGACTGATCATGCCTATCAGTCGACTGATCAAGTGATCACTCGACTGTCAAACCCTAACAGTTGACACAGGAACCTTCTGTGCCCAAATATGTGACCGAGTCCATCGATCTCCGGATCACCGCCATCCTTCTCGCCATCACCGATCGCCTAATGCTATCAATGATCGCTAGACCAATTCCAGCAGTCGAACTCTAGTCGACTCCCATTAGTCGACTGACCATAGTCCGAGTCGACTGATACACCTAAAACATGAGGTTTAAATCCAAGTATGGTGCCCCCATACTTGCTAGACCACTCTTAGCCTAGACCTAAGCCTTCTAGCCACCTCTATCAGCCATACGCCTATCGGATCCCTCCAAGGCATTCATGACTTGTTCATCCATACGCTAGCCTTCAGGTGCTTCCATCAGCTATTGTCATGCTAATGTGGTCTACACCACTAAGGCACATTGGGCTTGTTAGTTATATATGAGAGGTGTCCTAAGGCAATCGCTTATGTTTAAACCATTTATATGATAAATGAAGATTCACTATTTGAGTATACATGTTTTCATGTATTTGATTATATCTTAAACTCATTTACTGAAAGTCAATAATACAGTTCACAGCATGAGAGAATTTGTGATTGGATCACAACTAGTGAGTATCTCTACATGTATAATTGTGATGTATTAGATTATCCCTAGTAGATGAATTGATGGATTTGGACACCATCAATTCTGTTGAGACTAGCATGAGGTATACTCCTTGGTATATCCAAGTAGTTGATTCTCACTAGATGGAGACATTGTGATGTCCGAAGTTAATCGTGGATGCTAGTTATGGTAACTAGTTCATTGGAGTGACCAACTGTAAGACTTCATATGGTTCTCTGCATATATGGATTTGTCAATGAAGATGTTACTGCAGCTTAAGTGTGATGTTCCTTCGACTTGCGGTATTCAAGTCATCTTGGTCATGAAGACTTATGCTTTGACATCTTAAGCAAGCATCTCCAAGGAGATGTGGACCCGGGATGATTGGGTATAAGTCGAAGTGGCCGAAGGTGTTTGAATAGCCTACAAAGGATTCACCGCTCTTTGCAAGGAGATGTATACCCTATGTCCTCTTGTCGGATTGTTACTAAAGTCTTTGGCCAAAGCATTACATGTTTAGAGTATGGTACTCTTGGAAACATGTGCAGTAACTAGAATCCGGAGGACGTGGAAGTAATACTTGGGCTAGGTGTAACGTAGTCAACCTAGTGGGGACTAACACAATAGACCATGTTCTGAACCAAGTGTGTATAAGATGAGTGAAAGGAATGGGGAACAATTCATTGTAGTTGTAGAACGGTTTCAGAAATGGTTCTGGAATCAATCGTTGATTTTCCGATTAATTGGGGATCATGATGTACTACTAGGTGCCACTCATGATCGTTCTATAATTAATGGTTAATTATAGACGCCCAACATAAATCGAAAACCTATTTGGTCACACACACAACGAGCGTAATCCGAAGGATTTAAAACGAGCTCGAGAATAAGATTCTTAGATGGAGAGAAACTAGGTTTGGTTGGACCAATCAAGGAGCGAGCATGAAATTGTTTCAGTCACAATGGAAGCATTGATTGTAATAGCCCAAATTTTAGTTCTTATATATATTTTTCATTTTATTTATTTAGAGGAAAATAGAAATAATAATAGGAATAAAAAAAATATATTAGAAATAAGAATCGGAATAAAAAAAGAATTCGAATAAATAGTTCGTTAGTCGGGGTTCGAACCATGAACCTTTGGTTTGGGGGAATAGGCTTCCTACCACTGAGTCATAAGATTACTAATGAGTAAGATATAACAGAATATATCTATAGGAAAGAAAAAGGGAGAAGTTGGTTGATTTGGCTAATCATTTAAAGGGGTAATTAAGTTAAGAAAAATCCTAGTTTATATTTTTTTTTTCCTTTCCCTAAACTTCCTGCTTCGAAACCCACCCACGCCTGTTCTCCTCCTCTTCTCTCTAACCGCTGAAGTCGTTCAATGCCTCTTCCTCTTCTATATCTCTCGGTGGTTTCTTCTGCGTCGTGAGCACAAAACGCCGACCAACTCTTCCTCTTCCCCTTCCATTTTCTCCAGCCGTCGACTCTAGATCTCTCTCATTTTCTCACGCTGAAACCTTCCTAGCTACTAACCCTTCATCCTCTCATCCCTCTCTCTCAACCTCTCGTGTTCCAATCGCCGAAGAAAGGAAGACGATTGTCTTCTCTTTCGATTTTTCTCCCCCACCGAACAGCCTACTCACCTCATCTTTCTCTCTTTCGTGTTTTTTTTCTCACTCGTAGAATTTCTCTCATCTCTCTCTCATTCTTTCTCCGCCATATCAAAGAAAGAAGCAGCCTTTCGTTGAGTTTTCTTCAAGGAATATTATTTTCCATAACGTGATTGATTCTCCCCTTGATTTTTCCTCCACGGTGCAAGCCACCTCCATCTCCAATTACTTTTCTCCACCAAGCAAAAAAAAAAAAGAGCCTCTATAATTTCTCCACCATGGGATAATTCAAGAGGGGATTTTTAAGAGGGATCTCCTCAAGGACTTGGTAGAGGATCACGCTAAAGCAAAGGAACGTGTAGGAGGTCTTCTTTTTACGAAATCTAACGGTATAAATTTTTGAAAAAACGTAGGATGTATGTATTGCTCACCTACAGTATTAGTAGTTATCGTATGTCATTGATATGTTTTTATGTGCATGTTATTTCCAGTTACATGTTGAGCAGTTTATACACATGTATATGAGCCAAATATGCATGGTGTTTTTAGTTACATGATTTTACCCGTTATGTCATGTTTGTTTCAGTATCATGTTTAGATCCATGATAAGAATGTGATTTATGATCATGCATGTTGTAGATGAGTTATAGCTTACAATTATATGCATGATGTAGAGTAAGATGTAAAAATATTTCCTTTATAAAGAAAATTTAAAGATGCTCCCCATTCGAATTGGGGAATAAGAGCACAATGATCTTCAGTATGCTCCCCATTTCTGTTTTGGTGGTCAAGAGAATAATGATCTTTATGGTGCTCCCCATTCTTGGTTTATGGGATTAAGAGCATTCTTTCAGTATGTATAAGAATATAAGTATAAAAGAAGTATTTTACTTTTGAAAGGGCATGTACCGGGCATCAATTTCGCCCACGGGCTAAGGCCCTCAGTTTCAGTTACCCTAGTAGGTTCAGTGGTTGGCCACCCCGGCCTATTAGGAAGGCGCGCATTGGTACTATGACGGGCCCATATTCAAGATGATTATTAATTTGAAGTATCAGTATAAGTATAAGTAAAAGTTTTTAAAGTTAATTATTCCAGTTCAGATACACTGTTTACAAGTTTTAAAATACTTAAGAGCATGGTTTATATAAGAGACATGTATTCAGAGTTATGATTTCCAGTTATGCTTGCATGTATATCAATGTATCAAGGGTAAGAGAACTAGTGGCGTGATTTCATACAATGCATGTTTTTGTGAGCATAGAAAGTACTTACTAAGCGTTATTGCTTACAGTTTGCATTTCCTTATACTACAGATAAAGGTAAAGAAAAGCTTCAGTGAGATGGCATGGCAGACGAAGTGCTTGGAGTGTGTGACGATGGAACAGTGGAAGTAAAAGATCCTAAGTGCAGATGTCTAAACCAGATTTTAAGTTTTTAATTATTTTCATTCTAATATTATTGGAGTTCAACTGGATTGCTTATGGTTGAGACCAAAGATTGCTAGAGTCATGTTGGGTTAGTCTTAATACTCGCACGTTATGTGAAGATTTTGAATTGGTTATTGTTTAAGTGTCGTCAAGGTCCTTATAATCATTTTAGTTGTTATCATGTTGCGTTAGTATATTGCATGAATTTTGGAATGAGGTTAATATGGGATGATGATTAAATTATAGTGTCAGAGTAGGAAAAAGGAAGAAAATAAGAATAAGACAGTAAAGTAGTGACATCTCTCATAGTAGAGAGTGGAAAGACTAGGGGGTGTTACAAGATGGTATCAGAGCGGGTTCCGCCCTTCCGTCACACACACATCGAGCATCAGTCCTACCGCCTCCAAGTAAGCAAGTATTTATTTGCTTTATTTACTTTACGAGTAGTACGAAATGCTTCTTTTAAGTTAAACATGCTCACATAGAATGTTCTCTTTGAGTTAAACATGCTTGCATATATATATATGAAGATGATAGACAGTAAGTAATAAAGCATACCTAGATATGTATGTGAAGATGATAAAAAGTAGTGATAATTATCTTATAGTGGTTTCACTTTATCCTCTTATGAAGAGCAAGAAATGCCTCGAGGAAGACCTCGTAGAGGACAAAGAATGAATGAAGAAGTACCACCGCCTGCCTAGATGTAGATAGTCACTCAGCTCCAACAGCAAGTGGTAGAGCAGCAGCAGGTCATCAATACCTTGATGATGAATCAACGAGAAAATCCTGTTACTCAGTCAGTGACTTAGAATGTCATTCTAACTACATCTTCTGGCCCACCAGACCCACCAACAGCTTCAGTGGGAGGGGTGAGACAAGAGGCCTATTTGATTCAATGGCAAAAGATGAAGCCAGAGAGTTTTGCCGATGTCAGTGAACCATGGGATGCTCAGGCATGGTTCAAGACAGTAGAGAGCATAGTGGAACTACTAGACTGGCCTGAGAATGAGAAAGTTAAGTGTGCCTCGTTCTGTCTGCCCGGAGATGCCAAAATGTGGTGGGAGCGAGTAAAGGCTAAGAGGGTGGTGAACCAAATGTCATGGACGGACTTTGAGATGGAGTTCTTCGAGGAGCTCTTTCATATGCGAGTCACCAACAAGCATTATGATAAGTTGACGGAGTTTCGACAAGGGGATTTATCAGTAGATGAAGCGGTAAAGAAGTTCAATAGGTTGGCTTACCTATGTCTGAAACTGGTCAGTACTGAGAAGGAAAGAGTTAAGCTGATGCTAAAGATGTTGAGACCGGAGATAGCTCTGAATGTGGCTGGTGGAATTAATAGACCACAGATCACTGAAGAGCTAATCAGTAGTGCTCTAATCATGGTGCATTACATGAATAGTATCAAGCACCAGAAGCTAGCCTCGATATAAAGAAAAAGACAGGGAAATTCAGGAGGTCAGAAACCTCAAAGCGTTAATTCGAAGTGGAAGCAAAACAACAATGACAAGAGGAAACAATAGAATAATGCAAAGGGAGGTTCAGCCAGTAAGCAACCTACGTATCCTACATGTTCTAAGTGTGGGAGGAAGCATCCAGGAGTTTATCGCCAGGGCGTGAGCGGGTGTTATATATGTGGTGTCGAGGGACACTTCGCCAAATAGTGCCCCACCAAGACCAATCTACCTCCGCCATAGTCTACTCATTATGGAGGTAGACCAGCTCAGCTACATCAGATGCAAGGAGCACTGGAGGGTCCTTGTTAGTAATATATGAGAGATGTCCTAAGGCAATCGCCTTATGTATGAACCATTTATATGATAAATGAAGATTCACTATTTGAGTATACATGTTTAATGTATTTGATTGGATCTTAAACTCATTTACTGAATGTCCACGATACGATTCACAAGATGAGAGAATTTGTGATTGGATCACAACTAGTGAGTATCTCTACATGTGTAATTGTGATGTATCGAATTATCCTAGTCGATGAATTGATGGATTTGGACACCATCAATTCGCGAGACTAGCACGAGGTATACTCCTTGGTGTATCTAAGCGGTGATTCTCACCGGGCCGAGACATTGTGATGTCCGGAGTTAATCGTGGATGCTAGTTATGGTAACTAGTTCATTGGAGTGACCAGCCGTAAGACTTCATATGGTTCTCTGCATATATAGATATGTCAATGAAGTTCTTACTGTGGCTTAAGTGCGATGTTCCTTTGACTTGCGGTATTCAAGTCATCTTGATCATGGAGACTTATGCTTTGACATCTTAAGCAAACATCTCCGAGGAGATGTGGACCCAGGATGATTGGGTATAAGTCGAAGTGATCGAAGGTGTTTGAATAGCCTATAAAGGATTCACCACTCCTTGCGAGGAGATGTATACCCATGGCCTCTCGTCGGATTGTTACTAAAGTCTTTGGCCAAAGCATTACATGTTTAGAGTAAAGTACTCTTCGATACATGTGGAGTAACTAGAATCCGTAGGACGAGGAAATGATACTTGGGCTAGGTGTGACGTAGTCAGCCTAGTGGGGACTGACACAATAGACCATGTCCTGAACCAAGTGGGTATAAGATGAGTGAAGGGAATGGGGCACGATTCATTCGAGCTGCTGAAGGGTTTCAGAAATAGTTCTGGATCAACCGTTGATCTTTTCGGTTAATTGGGGATCATGATGTACTACTAGGTGCCACTCATAATCGTTCTATAATTAATGGTTAATTATAGACGGCCAACATAAACCGAGAACCTATTTGGTCACACGCACAACGAGTGTAATCCAAAGGATTTAAAACGAGCTTGAGAATGGGATTCTCAGACCGAGAGAAACTATGTTTGGTTGGACCAAACATAAAGCGAGCATGAAATTGTTTCAGTCGCAATGGAAGTGTGGATGGGCCGTGTCTTATGAAGACATAATGGATGGACCAAAATGGTTTGGTTCTAATCCAATGGATGAGAATAAACCAAAGGGTTTGGTTTATATTAAACGAATGAACCAAAGGTTGGTTCGGTTCGTTTTAACTTAAAATAAACCATCATGGTTTGGTTTATTTTAACTTATCTTAATGGAGCGGGTTAACGGGCTTTATGGATATGATCCATTAACCATTAAGAGAATTAGTTCTCTATAAAAGAGGGCATTAGGGTTTGTTAAGCACTAATGAAGAGGCAAACCTAGTTTGGCCGCCCACCCTCCTCCTCTTGTTGGCGCCAACTCTATTGCCGCCAACCATCTCTTCCAACCGGCGACCAGCTGCTGCCGTTTCCTCCTCTTGCCGGCGACGAGCTGCTGCCGGAGGAGCTCCGGTGATCTTCCTTGGCTCCGGCGACAAGGTGAGCAAGTCGCTTTCCTTATTTGGCCGGCGCAAGGTCTCCACCAAAGCTGTCCAGTTTTCTGGACAGCTTGTTCTCCTCTCGTCGGAGCGTCGTTTGGACGACGGTTAGTGCTCCGACAGCGGCTAACTGACCGGGGATTTGATCTCCGGTAATCCTCTGAGGTGGAGGACGAAGGATTCATCAAACGGTTGACGAATACCTCTCCGGAGAAGCGAGTTTTGAGAACTCGTTTTAGGATCCGAATTTGGATTCGGATCGTGATCATCTCTCGATCACGTCGTCTTCAACACGAGGCTAGTAACCCGTACGAAGACGAAGCTCGTGGCTTGGCGAAGTCATCCCGAGGAGCTCGGCGTGGATACGGATAGAGACGATTCTTACGAGGATCGTTCCGGTTGATGCCGTTCCCGCTACACGTCATACGAAAGGTATAACGTAGTTTAATTTCCTTTTATTGCAAATTTTAATTTACGGTTATGTCTACACTTGTTGTAATAGCATGCGTGTGTTGTGTGTGTTGTAATAAATATAGATTTATTATTTTTAATTGCTTCCGCTGTGCTCATGTTTACGAAACATGATCGAACACACACACGCCACGGTGCCGGAAACCCAACAGTGGTATCAGAGCCCAGGTTGTGTTTCGACATAATCGTAAAATGGTTTTGCGATAGTCATAATGTATTTCTGGAAGTTTTCTAAATTTTGGAAATTTAGAAGTATTTATGGAAATTTTTTAATTTTGGAAAGTCTAGAAGTATTTATGGAAATCTTCCACTTTTGGAAAGTTGGATGTATTTATGGAAATTTATATTTTCCATAAATAAAATATTTGATTAGATTCTGGAAATTTGTTTCCTAATTTAATCATGATTTGATTTGGGAAATCAAATCTTAAAATATTTTATTTCCATAAGTAGTTTTAAAGATTTAGGAAATTGGTTTCCTAAATAGATTTTCCTTAATCAAATAATTCCATGAATAAAATATGTGATTAGATTTGGAAATTTGTTTCCTAATTTAATTATGATTTGATTTGGAGAATCAAATCTTAAACATATTTTATTTCCATAAATAGTTATGACATATAAGGAAATTATATACATATGCGTGTCGTGACATGTAGATGTATGCCATGTATGCCATGCCATGTAGATAATAGTTATTTGCATGCAAAGAGGATGAGACATAAAACCCTTAATCAATATTAAAGCCTACACCTTCCATTAATATGGTTAGAACCAGAGTTCTGTTTCTTGTTTGGGTTGTTGGACTCTCTCCAAGCCCGGCTCAAACCTGAATATGTTCAAACCATGGAATAGTTTAATACTAATATGGTAAGAGTCAGAGGTCAATCGTTAGCTTTGGTTGTTGGACTCTCTCCAAGCTGGGCTAATTGGTTGAATGCGCTCTAACCATATTAAAACTATGTCCTGATTAATGGGTTGGCTTTAACCTGGAGCATGTTGGACTCTCTCAGGTCGATGTAAAGGGAGGTGAAGTTGGGTGCTATGCATATGATGCATACTTGTTAATGTGTTAACAACCCGATGTATGTGTGAACATTCAATTAGTTGATAGCACATTGTGATAGTTGCATATACGGGATATGCAATCGGTATAGATGATACCTACCGTCGTAGTTATGAATGGCTTGTTGGACTCTCTCCAAGGTTGTTCATAACTATGATGGATATCAACTCATTCGGAGATGGACCTACGATCTCGAAGTGATTTTGGGGTTTTGAAATTCGAAAAATGAATGGGATTTATAAATGTATATTGATGCATTTTAAAATCATCTTTCTCATATATGCTCGTTTTGTATTTCTAAGTTAATATATTGATCATGATGTGTTTGAATTTGCGTTCCATTTTGGATTCAAATAAATTAGTAGGCGAACTTCTTGGACTAGCTTAGAAACTTGAGAATTGTTCTCAAGATGAAAAGCTTGTGTATGTCCTCGAAGCGCCTCTTCCCGCCCGTCCTAGTGACGATGCAACTTTGGACCAATTGTTGGCCTATCAGAAACATGTGAGTGATTCTGAACAAATGAGTTGCATCATGCTAGCCGCGATGGAACCCAAGCTACGAAAACAACATGAGCATATGGATGCTCATATCGTGTCCTTCATCTCTGAGTTGGTTGATGAGCAAGTGAGATTGAAGGTTCGAGTCTCAAGCTCCTCTTCACCTCTGAGATGCAAGGAGGTTCATCTGTGGTACTGCTCAACATGCTGAAGACTGTGGAGCCTTCTGAGAAGCATGAGCAGGGGACGGTGCTGTTAGTTGATTCCTCGAAGAAAGGTTCTAAGAGGAAGTCAAAGGAACAAAGAAGGAAGAAGAAAAAGGCTAAAAGCGAGAACCAGCTCAAAGGGCACTTGCCATCATTATGGCAAGGAGGGTCATTGTGAAGAAATTACAAGGTTTATCTTGAGTCCAGTGAAGAAGGATAAGGCATCGGATGCCCCATCTTCTTGAAATCTTCTTTATTGATTGTCATTCTATTTCCTTAGACACTTGGGTATTGGATCTTGGGTGTGGCTCACATATATGTAATGACATACATGGGCTAAGGAATAGAAGAAGACTCGTCGAGGAAAGTCAAATTTACGTGTTGGGAATGGAGCAAAGGTTCTTTGCACTCGCCATCGGATCGTATTTGTTGAAACTCCCTGAGGACTTGTCTTAGGACAATTGCTTTTATATTCCTTCGTTGATAAAGAACATCATTTCTATTTCTTGTTTAAATAGAAATGGTTTCCATTGACGTTTAGTAACAATTGTTGTTACATAACTTTGAATGGAGTTCTTTATGGGACTGGAACTTTAAGCAATGGTGTTTATACGTTGGACGTATCCAGTGACATTTTCAATATCGAAGCGAGCAACACGCGTGCTCGAATGGATAATCAAATAGACTCCTATATGTGGCATTGTCGTCTTGGCCATATAAGCAAGAAACGCATGTCCGAATTACACCGATGTGGAATTCTGGAATCGTTTGAATTGGATTCATACGATACATGAGAATCATGCTTAAAAGGCAAGATGACTAAGTTACCTTTACAGAAAAGGTGAACGAGTGGGAGAGTAGGCCTAATACAGATGTATGTGGACCTATGTCAACTCAAACTTTAGGAGGCTATAGCTACTTCATTACCTTCACCGATGATCACTCACGGTTTGGGTATGTGTTCTTGATGAAACACAAGTCTGAAGCCTTTGAAAGGTTCAAAGAGTTCAGAAATGAAGTAGAGAAACAACATGACAAGAGTATTAAAATACTTCGATTGGATCGAGGTGGTGAATACTTAAGTCAAGAGTTTCTTGATTATCTAAGAAGACAATGGTATATTGTCTCAATGGACTCCGCCATATACACCACAGTATAATGGTGCATCTGAGAGGCGTAACCGGACCTTGTTGGACATGG
Source organism: Wurfbainia villosa (assembly GCA_025175895.1). Taxonomy (NCBI): domain Eukaryota; kingdom Viridiplantae; phylum Streptophyta; class Magnoliopsida; order Zingiberales; family Zingiberaceae; genus Wurfbainia; species Wurfbainia villosa. The sequence goes on from CM045997.1 coordinate 88,025,598, forward strand.
TCAGGTCAATGATGAATCATGCGACTCTTCCCAAGTCCTTTTGGGGTTATGCACTTCAGACAGCTGTTTACTTGTTAAACAGAATGCCTACCAAGGTAGTCTCAACTACTCCATATGAGATATGGAATAGTAAGAAACCTCATTTATCTTACTTGAAGATATGGGGTTGTCCTACTTATGTGAAGCGGACTGTATCAGACAAATTGGATGCTAAGTCTGATAAATGTCGATTTATTGGATACCCTAAGGAAACAAGGGGTTACCAATTCTATCATCCTGTGGAACAAAAGGTGTTTGTTTCAAGGCATGCTGTGTTTCTAGAGAAAGAGTTTCTCTTGCAAGAAAACAATGGGAGTGTCGTCGAGCTTGAGGAGGCTCGAGAGACTCAAATAGACATTGATGAAGCACAACAATGACAACTCATAGTGATGAGCAATCCTACCGGGACTTATCAGTAACACCACATCTTCAGAGATCCGTAGAACACGCAATATTCCCGAGAGATATGGATTTCGTAAGTGAATCGAACGACGTGTTACTCATTGATGATGAGGAGCCTACGCTATGAAGAAGTACGACAAGTTCAGAAGGGATAAGTGGCTTGGTGCCATGAAGTCGGAAATGGATTCCATGTATGAAAACCAAGTTTGGAACTTGGTTGACCCACCAAGGCATAAAGCCTATAGGGTGCAAGTGGGTTTTCAAGAAGAAAACCGACATGGATGGTAATGTAATTACCTATAAGGCTAGATTGGTGGCGAAAGGATATCGTCAAAAACAAGGTGTTGATTATGACGAAACCTATTCGCCTGTAGCTATGCTTAAATCCATTCGGATGCTCCTGGCCATAGCGGCTCATTATGATTATGAGATATGGGATGGATGTGAAAACAACTTTCCTTAATGGAAACTCGCCGAGGACGTGTATATGATACAGCCTGAGGGTTTCACATCGGTTGATAAAACCAAGGTATGCAAATTGCGACGGTCCATTTATGGATTGAAGCAAGCATCCAGGAGCTGGAATATCCGTTTTGATGAGACAATCAAAAAGTTTGATTTCTCATAAAATCCGCATTTAACCTTGTGTGTACAAGAAGGTTAGTGGGAGTGCAATGTGTTTCTAGTATTGTATGTCGATGACATATTACTTATAGGAAACGATGTCTCAATCTTACATGAAGGTTTGGTTATCCAAGACATTCTCCATGAAAGACTGGGAGAAGCAACCTACATCCTCGGGATTAAGATCTATAGAGATAGATCGAAGCGGTTGCTTGGTCTTTTCGCGATCTACATATATGAAGGAGTGCTAAAGAGGTTTAGCATGTCGGAATCCAAGAAAGGTTTCTACCCATCGGGCATAGGGTACACCTTTGAAGTCTATGTGTCTGCATACGAGAAGGCGAGAGGATTTGCATGAGTAAGATTCCCTATGCATCCATGATAGGATCTATCATGTATGCTATGTTATGTCACGAGGCCCAATGTATCGTATGCTCGAGTGTCACGGCGGATACGATCGATCGAGGAATGGATCATTGGGTGATTAAGACAATCCTTAAGTACTTAAGAAGAACTAAGGATGCGTTCTAATATATGGAGAAGGGTACATGGTGATCGTGGGTATCACGGATGTCGACTCGAGACGAGCGAGGATGATTCCATGTCTCGATGCAGGTATGTATTCACCTAGAATGGGCGCAATAAGTTGGAAAGGTTCCAAGCTTGACACTATAGCGGATTACGCCACTAAGGCGGAATACATTGCGACTTTAGGCGACAAAGGAAGCGGTTTGGATCGAAGTTCATCTACAGAACTTGATGTGGTCTCATCGATGATCCAAACATGTAGCCTTCCGCTATCATCTTATCAGAGAGATCATCAGTAGGAATGAAATACAAATCGAGAAAATTCCCACTGAAAGGAACTTAGCGGATCCTTTGACTAAAGCATTACCTTAAAGTAAGTTTGAGGGTCATGTTAGAGCTTATGATATTGGATACCGTAGCGATTGGCATTAGGCCAAGTGGGAGTCTGTTAGTAATATATGAGAGATGTCCTAAGGCAATCGCCTTATGTATGAACCATTTATATGATAAATGAAGATTCACTATTTGAGTATACATGTTTAATGTATTTGATTGGATCTTAAACTCATTTCTTGAATGTCACGATACGATTCACGGCATGAGAGAATTTGTGATTGGATCACAACTAGTGAGTATCTCTACATGTGTAATTGTGATGTATCGGAATTATCCTAGTCGGCGAATTGGCGGATTCGACACCATCAATTCGCCGAGACTAGCACGAGGTATACTCCTGTATCCAAGCACCGATTCTCACCGGGCCGAGACATAGTGATGTCCGAGTTAATCGTGATGCTAGTTATGGTAACTAGTTCATCGGAGTGACCACCGTAAGACTTCATATGGTTCTCTCGTGATATATAGATATGTCAATGAAGTTCTTATCAGGGCTTAAGTGCGATGTTCTTCGACTTGCGGTATTCAAGTCATCTTGATCATGGAGACTTATGCTTTGACATCTTAAGCAAACATCTCAGGAGATGTGGACCCGGATGATTGGGTATAAGTCGAAGTGATCAAGGTGTTTGAATAGCCTATAAAGGATTCACCACTCCTTGCGAGGAGATGTATACCATGGCCTCTCGCCGGATTGTTACTAAAGTCTGCCAAAGCATTACATGTTTAGAGTAAAGTACTCTTCGATACATGTGGAGTAACTAGAACTGTGAGGACGAGGAAATGATACTTGGGCTAGGTGTGACGAGTCACTTAGTGGGGATCGGCACAATAGACCATGTCCCGAACCAAGTGGGTATAAGATGAGTGAAGGGAATGGGGCACGATTCATTCGAGCCATCAAGGGTTTCGTAAATAGTTCGATCAACCGCTGATCTTTCGCTTAATTGGGGATCATGATGTACTACTAGGTGCCACTCATGATCGCTCTATAATTAATGGTTAATTATAGACGGCCAACATAAACCGAGAACCTATTTGGTCACACGACAACGAGTGTAATCCAAAGGATTTAAAACGAGCTTGAGAATGGGATTCTCGCATCGAGAGAAACTATGTTTGGTTGACCAAACATAAAGCGAGCATGAAATTGTTTCACGCAATGGAAGCGTGGATGGGCCGTGGTCTTATGAAGACATAATGGATGGACCAAAATGGTTTGGTTCTAATCCAATGGATGAGAATAAACCAAAGGGTTTGGTTTATATTAAACGAATGAACCAAAGGTTGGTTCGGTTCGTTTTAACTTAAAATAAACCATCATGGTTTGGTTTATTTTAACTTATCTTAATGGAGCGGGTTAACGGGCTTTATGGATATGATCCATTAACCATTAAGAGAATTAGTTCTCTATAAAAGAGGGCATTAGGGTTTGTTAAGCACTAATGAAGAGGCAAACCTAGTTTGGCCGCCCACCCTCCTCCTCTTGTTGGCGCCAACTCTATTGCCGCCAACCATCTCTTCCAACCGGCGACCAGCTGCTGCCGTTTCCTCCTCTTGCCGGCGACGAGCTGCTGCCGGAGGAGCTCCGGTGATCTTCCTTGGCTCCGGCGACAAGGTGAGCAAGTCACTTTCCTTATTTGGCCGGCGCAAGGTCTCCACCAAAGCTGTCCAGTTTTCTGGACAGCTTGTTCTCCTCTCGTCGGAGCGTCGTTTGGACGACGGTTAGTTCTCCGACAGCGGCTAACTTACCGGGGATTTGATCTCCGGTAATCCTCTGAGGTGGGGGATGAAGGATTCGTCAATCGGTTGACGAATACCTCTCCGGAGAAGCGAGTCTTGAGGACTTGTTTTAGGTCCGAATTTGGATTCGGATCGTGATCATCTCTCGATCACGTCGTCTTCAACACGAGGCTAGTAACCCGTACGAAGACGAAGCTCGTGGCTTGGCGAAGTCATCCCGAGGAGCTCGGCATGGATACGGATAGAGACGATTCTTACGAGGATCGTTCCGGTTGATGCCGTTCCCGCTACACGTCATACGAAAGGTATAACGTAGTTTAATTTCCTTTTATTGCAAATTTTAATTTACGGTTATGTCTACACTTGTTGTAATAGCATGCGTGTGTTGTGTGTGTCGTAATAAATATAGATTTATTATTTTTAATTGCTTCCGCTGTGCTCATGTTTACGAAACATGATCGAACACACACACGCCGCGGTGCCGGAAACCCAACAGTCCTCACATGAGCCAAGGAATATTAGAGGCCCCATCAGTTACACCTAAGTCCCGGATCTTCTCCCTCACTAAGGAAGAGGTAGCAAATGCTTCTACGGTAGTCACAGGTCAGATACCTATCCTTAGTCAGCATGATACCATACTGTTTGATACTGGGGCAACCCATTCTTTCATGTCTATGACATTTGCTAAGAAGATAGATATCTTAGATATTAAGTTTTTAATGACTCTACCTTCGAGTGAAATAATGACATCTACACACTGGTTGCGTACCGTGCCGGTCAGAATTTCAGACAGAGAGTTTTATAGTGATCTGATCTTGCTGGACATGCATGACTATGATGTCATCTTTGGAATGGACTTTCTTAGCAAGTACGGTGCTTCCATTGAGTGTCGTAAGTGAAGAGTAGTATTCCAACCCGCGACCGAGGTCGAATTTGAGTTTATGGGAGAACCAAGGAAGAAGAATAAGAAGTTCTTGTCTGCCATGGAAGCTCAAATGATGTTAGCTGGTGGATGCACTAGGTATTTAGCACATATAGTTGATACTAAGCAAGAAAGAAGCCAAAAACTGGAAGACGTTCCAATTGTATGAAACTACCCGGGAGTATTTCCTGACGAGCTACCAGGACTAGCACCTAGAAGGGAAGTTGAGTTTGAGATCGAGCTTATTTTTGGTACCCACCCAATCTCAAAAGCACCCTATCGTATGGCTCCAGCTAAATTGAAAGATCTTAAGGAACAATTATGGGAGTTGCTAGACAAGGGATTCGTCCAACCTAGTTATTCCCCGTGGGGAGCTCCGGTGTTGTTCGTGAAAAAGAAAGATGGGTCTATGAGGATGTGCATAGACTACCGAACCTTAAATAAAGTGACAATCAAGAACAAGCATCCTCTTCCAAGGATAGAGGATTTATTTGATCAATTGAGGGGAGCCACAATCTTCTCCAAGATTGACTTGTGATCTGATTATCATCAAGTAAGAGTTAAAGAGGATGATATACCGAAAACAACCTTCCAAATGAGGTATGGATACTATGAGTTCGTGGTCATGCCCTTCGGAGTGACAAATGCACCCGCTATGTTTATGGACTTGATGAATCGAGTATTTAAGGAGTTCCTTGACAAGTTTGTGGTCGTCTTCATTGATGACATCCTTGTCTACTTAAGAACCCAGGAAAAACTTGTCGAACACTTGAAGACAGTCTTGCATACCTTTCATCAAAGACAGTTATATGCAAAGTTCTCCAAGTGTGAGTTTTGGCTTGATCGAGTATCGTTTCTGGGTCATGTTATTTCAAAAGATGGAGTTATGGTAGACCTGACAAAGATAGAAGAGGTTAGTAATTGGGGTCAACCAAAGAATGCCAATGAAGTCAGAAGTTTCCTCAGATTAGCGGGGTGCTACGGGAAGTTTATGGAAAACTTCTCAAGGATAGCTTCACCATTGACGATTCTTACCAGAAAGAAAAAGAAGTTCGAATGGACCAAAGATTGTGAAAAGATTTTCCTTGAATTAAAGAGGAGACTCACAAGTGCTCCAGTGCTTACCCTTCCAGAAAGTAATGAGGGATTTGACATGTATAGTGATGTGTCCAAGATGGGACTCGGAGCAATACTTATGCAGAAGGGTAAATTCATTGCTTATGCATCTAGACAACTGAAGGACTATGAAAAGAATTACCCCACTCATGACCTTGAGTTGGCAGCAGTGGTCTTTGCTTTGAAAGTTTGGAGACATTACCTATCTGGAGTCCAATGCAAGATTTACAAGATCACTAGAGTCTGAAGTATTTCTTCACTCAGAAGGATCTGAATATGTGATAGCGCAAATGACTTGAGCTAGTAAAGTACTATGACTATGAAATCCACTACCATCCTGGAAAGGCAAACAAAGTAGCAAACACACTGAGTAGAAAATCATGCGCCACTTTGATGTCCCTAGAAACACTATCCCAACCACTAGAAAAAGAGATAATGAATTTTGGGGTTGAGATCATTTCTGGATAGCTCTCTACCTTAATCATAGTGCCTACACTGTTTGGGGATATATTAGCAAGATAGGACAAAGATCCTAGCCTCCAAAGGATCAAGCAAGAGATCCAAGAAGGAAAGGATGAAAGATTTCGTGTCTCTGACAGTGGGGTATTATATTTGGGTGAACGCCTATGTATCCCTAAGGACCCAGACTTAAGAAAGAAGATCATAGAAGAAGCTCATGGGACCCCATATTCGATGCATCCTGGATCCACCAAGATGTATCAAGATATGAAAGGGAAATTTTGGTGCCTTGGTATGAAGAGGGGTGTGGCTAAGTATTGTTGGTACAATCGACCCAGGTCACGATTGACCAGGATTCGAGTTTGACTCGAATGATGTTTCAAAGTTCGACAAAAATATATGACAATGAAAGTGTCAAGGTAAAGTCCAAGTCATGGGTACTTGGCATGGGAAGTCCAAGTTGAACACTTGGCATTTGGTAAAGTCCAAGTCATGGGTACTTGGCATGGGAAGTCCAAGTTGAACACTTGGCATTTGGTAAAGTCCAAGTCATGAGTACTTGGCATGAAAAGTCCAAGTGGGACACTTGGCACATGAAAAGTCCAAGCATGGGTCTTGGCAATGTAAAAGTCCAATATGGGTTGGCAAGGGAAAGTCCAAGCTTGAGTCTTGGCATGAGAAGTCCAAGGGGTTTGATATTGGCTGCGTAAAGTCCAAACGGGAGTCGTGGCAGCATAAGTCCAATGGTTGGCAGCGTAAAGTCCAAGCGGAGTCTTGGCGGCGTAAGTCCAATGTGCCTTGGCCGTGTAGACACCGTTATCATGACATAGCCGATGGAAGCACCTAAAGGCTAGCGCGATGGATGAACAAGTCATGGATGACTTGGAGGGATCCGAGAGACGTGAGGCTGATAGAGGTGGCTAGAAGGCTTAGGTCTAGGCTAAGGGTGGTCTAGCAAGTATGGGGGAACCATACTTGGGCTAAAACCTCATGTTTGAGGTGTGCCAGTCGACTGGTTCCATGTGGCAGTCGACTGGACCGAGTCAACTAGGGTTTGACTACGGGTTGTGGCCTAGCAGTCGACTGCCAGAAGTGGGCAGTCGACTGATGGCTCGAGCAGTCGACTGATCGTGTGATCAGTCGACTGATGCTCGAATTTTCGGCCACAGAATGGAGTCTCACTCGACCGCTGCGACGAGCAGTCGAGTGATGGCTCATCAGTCGACTGATGTCCTAGCCGTTGGATTTTTCCAGCGTGGATTACACCATTGTCTCACAGCAACAGTGTGATCAGTCGACTGATGGTCCCGATCAGTCGACGGATCGACCTTTTCCAGTACAGGTTGAAGCTATAAAAGGAGCTCGTGATGGAGGAAAAGATAGCGATTTTCTTGAGCGAAATTAAAGGGGGAAGTTGGTGCTTTCCAGTCCTTCAAAGCTAGTTCAAGGCAATCAAAGATCAAGCAATCCAAAGTTCTTGTAAAGTGTTTTTTCTTTACTTGCATTTGTATTTGCTTGTATTCATTTGATTATTGTTGTAATCATTATTGTACGAGGTTTCTCCGCCTCCGAATTATTCCGAGAAGGAGTGTTTATCAGTGGTTGCATGCGCATCACTAGAGCTCGTAGAGCTCGATCCGTGGAGTAGGAACCGTGTGGTTTCGAACCATGTTGTATCCTTGTGTTAGCGTGTTGTGCATTTCGTTATTGTTATTACTTTTCTATTTCCGCTGCGCTAACGAAATTGTAGACACGATCACGAGCAAATTCCATCTACGAACGATCAAACGCTATTCACCCCCCCCTCTAGCCGTTACAAAGATCCTAACAAGTGGTATCAGAGCCCGGGGCTCTTTTACGGATTAACAACCCGGAGTTAAGAAGCTAGAGGGAAGGATATGGATTTCCAAGAAAAATTGGGTGATGACGTCAACATTCCACCTTCCTTCAACCGTGAACATTTCGCGTATTGGAAAGGTAGGATGAAATATTTTCTAATGACAAATATCGAAAATTGGTTTGCTGTGACTATAGGTTTTGATGCTCCGAGAGGGGAGAACGGCGAAATCCTCAAAATGAAGCGATGGACCAAGGAGCAACGGGAAAAATTCAAGACAACCGTTAAGGTAACAAAAATGTTGATTAACTTGATATCTAACGACATTTTGTTCAGATTAGGAAGCTATAGGGATGCCAAGGAGTTGTGGAACAAGTTGGTCAAGTTCCACGACAATCCCGAATCGGTCCAAGAAGACTTGGAAGAGGAGGAGACCCAAGAAGAATCATCATCATCCTCACAAGAAAGTGAGGAGTCAACTTCCGGATCGGAAGAGGTGGAGGAAGTGGAAGAAGCATCCACCTCAAGGATTGAGGGGGAGGAGAGAACCTCCATACCAGAACATCAAGAAGAAGCTTCGACATCCGGTCAAGATGAAGAAGCCCAAAGTCCAATTCCGGTCTCTACCACCGAACTAGGTAACTCAAGCAATTTGGTTTTAAATAAAAAACATATAATTTGCTTTGAGTGTAGGGAAACCGGACACTACAAGAGCAAGTGCCCAAAGAAGGTCAAGAAAGCTCCACCAGCGTCAAAAGTCAAGGAAACCGGTGCCTCAACACAAAAGAGCAAGGAGCAAGTGATTTGCTTCAAATGCCGACAACCGGGACATTACCGGAGTAAATGCCCGAAGGGGGAGAAGAAGGGGCAAAAGGGAGCTTCACAAGTAGGGGGAGCCACTAAGGAAAATCCTAAGGTATATAATTTAAATAATGCACCTTCTTTAGTTAATAGGCAAGAGCATGCTAAGGATTTTAATTCTCTTGCTATTGTACATGAAAAGCATGCAAGAAGTAATAGACATATTTGTTTAGGTGATAAAAATGTCCCCTTAGGAAATAAGGAGAAATTTGGGACTAATGTCCCTAGAAAAACTCTTCCTAAGGAAAGCATTAGGAAAATAGAAAACCACTTAGGCATTAACCCTAAGAAGGATAGACATATGCCTAGAGAAAATGGTAATGCCCAAAAACTTAATCAAAAATCAATTGGGCAATTAGAGGTTGAAAATCAAGCCTTGAGGTCAAGGCTTGAAAAACTAGAAAAGACCCTTAGGAATATACAAAATCAATTTCAAGGGTCAAATGATCAAACTCCTAGGTCAAAAACTCAAAGCCAACACTTAAGACCTAAGGAACAAAAGTCAACCAAGGGTAAGAAAGTTTTGGGTCACAAACCTAAGCCTAAGGTAGCTTATCATTGTGTTCCATTTGACTATGGAACACAAACTAGGTCTAGGAAGACATAGGTTGCAAGGGGAGTTACTGTTAAATACGGAAAAATTAAGATATAAAATTAAATGGCTAAAATTTCGGGGAAATAATCCTAGGGATTATTTTCGAGATTTTTAGGAATTTTTAGGAATTTTTCTGGATTTAAACGGACTCCGTACGAGATTTTTACGGGGATAAAATAAATAGGCTTTTAAAGGGGTTTGTTTAGACTAGTTAATGGGGTTAATTAACCTAGGTTATAAATCTAGGTTTTTAACTTCCTAATTTCCCTAGTTTTCTTTCCCCTCCGCGCCCGACGCCCTTTGCGGTTTTCCTTCTCTTCGCGACATCTTCTTCCCCGACCTTGTGCAGCCGCAGACACCGACGCCGGCCACTCCTCTCTCAAGATCTCCGCCGCCTTCCACGCAGCGCATGCGTGCGTGCCTTAGACACCGCCGCATCGCGATCGGGCATCGCCACTCTTCTCCGATTCCTCGTCCTTCCTCGCGGCCGAAGTCTTCTTCTTCCGCGGCCGCCACGCGAACCCTTTCCGCTGCTGCGCCTTGCGCGCTTCTTCTTCGCCGACGACACAGCTGCAAGCGCCGACGCCCTCTCCTCTGCCGTCGCCAACTGCCGACGAGCAGACCTCTGCCCGACGCGAGCGACGCCGCCCGATGCGAGCACCGGCGCCCGACGCCACCCGACGTGAGCACCGGCGCCCGACACCACCGCACAAGACCGAAAGCACCGCCGACGCTCCCTCTTCTCCTCCGCGCCACCTTCCTTCACGTCACGCCAAGAATGACGACGAGGCCACGCCGAGCCTCCTCTGCCCTAGATGAGGAGCGCCGGCCTCTACGGCCATAGGACCGCCGAGCCTCCTCTGCCCTTCTCTTCGGTGGTTGCCGGAGTGGGCGATTAGGGCAAATCGGGTGAGGTTGTTGCCGGTGGGGGAGCTGCCCTTCTAGCCGAGCATCACCGGAGCAAGGTAAGGGGTTAACTGGGGTTTTGTCTAATCCCTACGGTATGTTTCTGTGATTTGACAGTGGATTGAGTTTGGGCAGTGATTTAGGGCAACAAGGAAATTTGCCGGCGAACTGTGCAGTCGAGAAGGTTTTTGCTAGCGCAGGTATATCTTGAGGATATTTTTGTAGGTGATGAATTAGGTTAATTGATTTGGAATTAATTGGGCTAAATTAATTGTGTGGATATTTGTGGATAAGGAAAATTGGAAATAGTTTGGGTTAATTGGGATATGAAGGAAATCGATTTGTTATTCGATTTGTCGGTGAATTGTATTTTTGTGCTTGACTATAGTCATGCTTATGCAGGTTTCGGTCACGAGGCAGGTCCCCAGTCGTGACGATTTGGTTCATTCTTGCGGGTATATATTCAGGCGGGTACTTTGACTTATCTTTTAGATATAGTCAAGTTGATATGTTAGTTAGAATAGCATGCAATACTTTTCATGTTTATATGCCTAGTATGCTTAGTGCCTATTTGCTACATGCATTTGATCAGTATGATTATATCTTCCCTGTGTTATTTGGATCATGGTTGCTTGGATCAGTTATATGCACTTATTGACTTTGCATATTATTCGGGTGGATATTTGTAGTTGGATTTACATGCTTTAGTATCATGCACCATCTTGCATGATTGCATCTTTGGGCCGACGGGTTCCATTATTGTTGAGCCCGACTAGTTACATGGCTCGCATCACCGCCACTCATGGGTTAGTGGTACATCGAGGAGGTGTGCAGTTGCTCTGTCGAGTTCGGACCGCTCATGGGTAGCGACGAGGCTGGTAGCGGCAGGATCCCTCCTCCGGCCTATGACAGGGAGATGAGAGCTTAGCTCCCCACTATGTTTGGGGCAGAGGATAGGTGTACTCCGACAAAGATCCCGTCCACTCTCCACCAGGGAAGCGATGATGGCGAGTGCAGTTGTCATAGCCCTACCCACTCGGCTTCACCATTGCGTGTGGCGGCCGATAGCGTCGAGGTGACCAGGTCAGTGGCACGGCACGCATTGTGCACGGATTGCATTTGTATTGTGTTTGCTGCATTATTGTATTGATGCCTTGGATGTTGCATATGATTGACATGCATACAGGATTCATATTCTTATATGGTGATGACTTTCTCTCTTATAGTAGGGCACATGCTCCTATATCAGGGTAGGAGACTCAGGTGAGTACAGTCCTTTTTCATTTATTTCTTGCTTACCATATATGAGACTGTACTGGCATGATTAGTATTGTTAGCTATTTCTTACTATTCATATCGACTAGTATCCGCAGAGTTCTTTGAACTCACCCCGTTGATTTATATCTATTTCAGGATGGAGCTGTCAGGAGAGTCCAGCTGCCAACCCCCTCGTCGTGGAAGTGTATTTTGTTATTTGTGTTTACGGTTTTTGGGTATTTGGATTAGAATATATGTTTAGGACTGGAGTTGGATATTTGTACCTGTGGATGTTTTGGTATGTCCTTAGGGACCTTTGATCGGATTTTTATTCCGGTTGGTTTTGGTTGGGTTATTCCTGCTCAGATAGCAGAAGGGGTAAGTCTAGTTAGTGTAGACTTATATTTACCTTGATTTGTTGGCCTGAGGCCTATTTGATTACCTGCATGTGATGTTTGGATTCCGGTCGTGTTGACCGATGTATAGTGGCCGTGTAGGCTTTGTATAAAAATTGATATTGTCAACCGTACAGGGGAGATGCTGCCGGATTTTTGTCGTGACTCCTCGGGCGTGACAATTTATTTGCATCGAGCGTAGGTTTCAGTTCCTTAGGGTCTTTGGGTTATGGAGTTCGCCAAGTTTGGCGGAGTTAACGGGTATTTTCGAGTTTTACGATTCAGCGATTTTTATGTTTCGAAATTGAGGTATTATTGACGAGGTCAATATGGGGATTTGGCGACGGGACATCTCCGCATGACTAACAGGTAAATAAATTCTAGAAAATTTCCTAGATTTAGTACATATTTATATTGGTTATGCGGTGATATCATGTTTTATCTAGTATTGTTTTAACCTGATATCTATTGGATTGTTAGATTTTTTGGTTGCTGGTTTATAGATAGCATTTGGTTATAAATTGCTATTACTGCTATACGTAGCTTGTTATCATTGTGATATAAATGATAAGATGTATTGGTAGATGTTTACCTCTTAGGATTTGACTAGTATTAGGATTATTAGACTAGTTGAATAATATGACTAAGATGGATAAATTCGTAGAAGGTATGAGGACATGATTACATAGCTTATGTAGTTTAGAGTATATATAAGCATCTGATGCTTTATTTATATATTGCCTCGACTTTGTTCTGGCATTGACTTTGATCTGGCATGGCCCTTTAGTTATACTCTAATTAATTTCAGCCATTGATTTCTATTAGTAGGACTATGCTGTCGTTTATTAGACAGCGTGTTATGTGTTTTATTTGGCTATGTGATATTGCGGAGATACTATGATTGAGACTAGTAGAGATAGAATAACTTAGATGAGGTTATTCGGTAGGAGCGGATTTCAGGAATGAAACAATATTAGTAGAACCCTAGGTGTTGGAACCCTAGGCGTAATAACCGTATGTGCATATTGGTATGTGATTACCCATTTACTGTTTCTGTGATATGGTGATCGGAGGTCGAATGATTAGGATGCGATTAATCCTTACTATATCTCCCATTCTTGGTTGAGAGAGAGTCCGCAGTAGAGTCTCTCTATAGGTAGGTGCTTTGTATACATGTGGTCTCTCATGCATGGTTGAGATGACCTACTGCAAGATATACTCTTGCGTTATTCGTTCAGAGTTGGTGATAATCGGATTCGTATGATGTCTGTATCAAGATAGCTACTTTACGTCTTAAGTACCCACGAGATATGTTCGTGGTAGCAGATTGGGGCATGCATGATTGCATTGGTAGAATGGTATAATCTAGGCTTAACCCTCTTGAAGGGCTTGATAGTAGATTTGTGACCTTTATTGGCTTTGAAAGGCGTTTCCTGTTAGTTGGGATGAAACCCTATGATTACTCGTCTCGACGAGTTTATTAGTGGACATATGACTTTTATCGACCTTGATAACCGTTTATAGGAGAAGGGTTAGAACCTTAGACTAACCATCTGGAGGAATTTATTTATTAGTCGATGATCTTTACCGACTTTGGTAAACATTTCGTTTTAGAGGTGTTGAAACCTACTTTGACCGCCTCAATGAGTTTAATTGTAGATCGATGATCCTTATCGATTTTGATGGACGTTCTATGCTAGATGTATTGGATAACCCTAGGCTTAACAATCTAGGATAATCGACTGCTCACGCGACCTATTGGTGGTAGTACGTTAGTGCGTGCAGTCAATAATTGGATATTTATATACTGCTTGTTTACCCACGAGTCTCATTCGTGGTAGCATGTGGTTGCACGTAGACAGTGCTGAGTTTATTGATTGTCGGCCCATGGGTTACGTTCGCGGTAGCTCATAGGTAGTTCCCTTTTTGTGCGAGAGCCACGAGACTTTGTCGTGGTATCCGGATATACACTGCTTGTTGCAGTGGTTGTGTATCTTGCAGGTATATTTATTATACTGCTGATCGGGTTAGTAGCAGACTGATATGGGTACTCTGAGGGTTGGGTTACTCTAGCTTGTTCCCTGTGACTTCCATTATGTGCATTATGATTATGCACTATTGTCTATACATCCACAGAGTGGTTGTACTTATCCCCTCCTCATTTATCCTCTAGGTTAACTGATGGAGGACGTGTCATATTGACCTACCTTTGTGTCGCTCAGAGAGTTTCCTTGCCGTGCTTGTCTCCCTGCATCGTCGGGATGCCGCTTTGTTTACTTTATCGGTGTTGCATTTTGATTTATGCACTTTGGATTTTTGGTCGCAATTGGATTTGGGGTCATAAAACTATTTTACTTTGATTGATATATGTTTAGTCGTGCATGCATGCGCTATTAAAATATTGGTATTTCTATAATTATTTCGAGGTTTTTACCAGATTTGGTCCATGGATTCGGATATTGTCACTAAGGGCTCCTTGTCATTCGATGACGGATATGCCCCCAGGACGTGACAATTTTATTGGTTTTTGTTTTTTGGTTTGTGGGATTTGTGTTTCAAGGATTTTATTTTCCTTGGATTTTTGGGAGTTCTCAGGTTTTGGGACCAAAGTAGCCAAGGATATCTCTGAGCTATAGGAAAGGTATTGTCTTTAGTGGTTACAGTACTTTTGTGGTTAGGAAAACTATTGACTTAGTGAAATTGTCCCTACTCATGGTCGGGGACGAGATCGATAACATATTGACCTTGAGGAATCAAATGATGATTTCAGAGGTACGGATTCTTTAGAGGTGCCGACTGATGTCGAATTAGGAGGCTAGGGTTAGACCCGCTAGCCACCCATTAGGAGGACAAGGAGTAAACCCTCGGAGAATATCAGTCCATACTAATAGTGATTTGGTTATGGATTAGGCGTATATGCCTACACTTGTCAAGACGATGAAAGATCGTTTTATCTTATTATAGGAGGTGTTGTATGGGATATTTATCTGTCCCAATATTTCTTCCAGAGAAGATCCGGAACTCTTGGTTAAAAGAGAGATGAACCTTTGAGGTTATACAACGATTTTCGATGATGGAATGTGGTAGTGGTAGAAGGAAATGATTATCCTTCATGGTGGATTGAGGATCTATTTAGATCAGCTATAGGACACCTGTGTATACTCTAGGATTGATTTATGATTGGTGTGTTGATATTGTAGTGACAGGGTGTCATACAATTATCAAAGTTATAGGGATGATTGATATATCATCAGCCTAGAGTAAAGAGGATGCAGGTGTATAGTGATGACAATTTCATACTTGGTATGAATTGTACGAGGTTTGATTATCTTGTTTGACTTATGACGACTTAGTCGTCCAGGGATTTGGGAAATCGTGTATTCTGGACACGATTGGATCATTTGTGATGGTGGCAGTTGGAGTTGAGCACTCGGCCATCGTAGGTGATGATTTTCTGGTATTGATTTGATTTATTATTACCATAGATATGGATAGGATGCTCTAGTGGTACTACACCGCTGACGGGTAATGGAATTTATTTAGTCTGAAGCTTGTGAAACTAGTTTCAGGGCTCAGACGATGGTTGACTTTTACACCAGAGTTGTTTGATCATTCTCGGGTGGAAGGAAGGGTATTGTATGCGGATGCAATGTTTCAGAGAATGGAGCGTTTCTGTTTTAGTTGATTGAGACGTATCCTATGGTTACGTCAAATGAGGAACTACGAGATGGGTTGTCATATATATATATGACGTGGACTAGTAGGAGTTGTTATGTTGTTTTGTAGAGATGAGCAGATATGCTTACGAGGTTTTAGCTAGCTACTGTGTAGTTGCATTTGAATTTCGGAAGAGTTATTATTGATTCGGGAACAACAGATAGATTACTGGTTACGTATTGCTGGAATTATCTAGAATCGGGCATCAGAGGGTTCACTTGTAGTGATAGACCTTTAAAATCGCTCGCGTAGGTAATCACATTACCATCATATGGGGAATTATTCTGATTACCTCCTCCGATTGCTGCCGTCTTTAAATCCTCGACGGATCTAGATCTATGTTAATTAAACTAAGGAGAAGTGTGATATTTTGATAAGTATTGCTGAAGATTGCAATAGGTTCTATATGTTGCAGATGTATCGGATTGTATTCGGAAAATAGTAAGTGTTGAAACGTTCTCCATGGTGGAACGACATGCAGGACATAGTTGATTGTGCAGTCTGGTGTACAGTGTGTCAATTAGTAAAGGTGGTATATAAATAATCAGGAAGGTTCTGTACCGAGATGGATGTGAAAGCATAGTATGATGGACAGTGTTGGGAGATTATTTGGAATTCAGAAAGGACTTAGTATGATTAGCTAAGTCCGCTCATTTTCTCTAGATCCATACGATGAGTTATAGGATCGCTGGATAGGTTATATTGTGGCGATTTCCAGTTCATGGAGGATCTTTGAGTATCGTATGTGATAGCGATTCAGGATTTACCTTAGGATTATGGTAAAGTCTTTAACAGGTCACGGATATAGAGCTCCACTCGGGTACAGATAGGTACTTATGATAAGTGGTCGATATGAAGATACTATTCATACCTTGGAAGGGCTGCTAGAAGTAAGTGTGATTTGATGTTAAGGGATATCAGTAACCCCACTTAGTCACTTGAGGTGTGACTTGTCTCCAGATGCTCGAGATGGTTGTTGGGACATCTCGTACTAATATACGAGTAGGAAATTTGGGGACCAAATTTTTATTAGTGGGGGAGAATGTTAAATACGGAAAAATTAAGATATAAAATTAAATGGCTAAAATTTCGGGGAAATAATCCTAGGGATTATTTTCGAGATTTTTAGGAATTTTTA
The DNA here is from genome assembly GCA_025175895.1 of Wurfbainia villosa. Lineage (NCBI taxonomy): Eukaryota > Viridiplantae > Streptophyta > Magnoliopsida > Zingiberales > Zingiberaceae > Wurfbainia > Wurfbainia villosa. Next base: position 88,042,533 of record CM045997.1, read on the forward strand.
GGAATTTTTCTGGATTTAAACGGACTCCGTACGAGATTTTTACGGGGATAAAATAAATAGGCTTTTAAAGGGGTTTGTTTAGACTAGTTAATGGGGTTAATTAACCTAGGTTATAAATCTAGGTTTTTAACTTCCTAATTTCCCTAGTTTTCTTTCCCCTGCGCGCCCGACGCCCTTTGCGGTTTTCCTTCTCTTGACATCTTCTTCCCGACCTTGTGCACCGGACACCGACGACCACTCCTCTGTCAGATCTCCGGCCTTCCACGCGCATTCGTGCCTTAGACACGCGCCGCGATCGGGCATCGCCACTCTTCTCTCGATTCTCGTCGCTTCCTCGCCGAAGTCTTCTTCTTCCCGCGCGTCGGCCACGCGAACCCCTTTCCGCCGTTGTCGCCCTTGCCGGCGCCTTCTTCTTCGCCGACGACACAGCTGCAAGCGCCGACGCCCTCTCCTCTGCCGTCGCCAACTGCCGACGAGCAGACCTCTGCCCGACGCGAGCGACGCCGCCCGATGCGAGCACCGGCGCCCGACGCCACCCGACGTGAGCACGGCGCCGACACCACCAAGCGCCGAAAGCACCGCCAGCGGCGACGCTCTTCTCCTCCGCAGCGCCACCTTCCCTTCACGTCTGCGCCGACGAGGCACGCCGAGCCTCTCTCTGCCCTAGATGAGGAGCGCCGGCCTCTACGGCCATAGGACCGCCGAGCCTCCTCTGCCCTTCTCTTCGGTGGTTGCCGGAGTGGGCGCTTAGGGCCCCTCGGGTGAGGTTGGTGCCGGTGGGGGAGCTGCCCTTCTAGCCGCGTTCCAGTTACGTATTGCTAATCGGTCTAGATGTCGCGATTGACCCAGATGCCAGTTAGGTATAAGAAGAAGTGATCGAAGGTAGGGTTTTGGGTGACATTTAAAGGATTCACATCATACGAGGCCCAGTGTATACCAAGGTGTGCATGATAATATGGTTTGATGGATATTTTTGTAGGTGATGAATTAGGTTAATTGATTTGGAATTAATTGGGCTAAATTAATTGTGTGGATATTTGTGGATAAGGAAAATTGGAAATAGTTTGGGTTAATTGGGATATGAAGGAAATCGATTTGTTATTCGATTTGTCGGTGAATTGTATTTTTGTGCTTGACTATAGTCATGCTTATGCAGGTTTCGGTCACGAGGCAGGTCCCCAGTCGTGACGATTTGGTTCATTCTTGCGGGTATATATTCAAAGGGTACTTGACTTATCTTTAGATATAGTCAAGTTGATATGTTAGTTAGAATAGCATGCAATACTTTTCATGTTTATATGCCTAGTATGCTTAGTGCCTATTTGCTACATGCATTTGATCAGTATGATTATATCTTCCCTGTGTTATTTGGATCATGGTTGCTTGGATCAGTTATATGCACTTATTGACTTTGCATATTATTCGGGTGGATATTTGTAGTTGGATTTACATGCTTTAGTATCATGCACCATCTTGCATGATTGCATGCTGGCTGGACGGGGTTCCATTATTGTTGAGCCCGCAGCTAGTTACATGGCTCGCATACACCGCCACTGGGTTAGTGGTACATCGAGGGTGTGTGCGCTTGTTCACAGTTCACCGACCGCCTCATGGGTAGCGACGAGGCGCGTGGTAGCGGCAGTGATCCCTCCTCCGCCTATGACACCGGAGATGAGAGCTTAGCTCCCACTATGTTTGGGGGAGGATAGGTGTACTCGACAAAGATCCTCGTCCCACTCTGGCCACTCAGAGCAAAGTGATGGCAGAGTGCATAGCTTGTCATAGCCCTACCCACTCTGGCTTCACCATTGCGCAGGAGGCGGCCGATCAAGGCGTGGGTGACCATGTCATTGGCACGGCATGCATTTTGCACGGATTGCATTTGTATTGTGTTTGCTGCATTATTGTATTGATGCCTTGGATGTTGCATATGATTGACATGCATACAGGATTCATATTCTTATATGGTGATGACTTTCTCTCTTATAGTAGGGCACATGCTCCTATATCAGGGTAGGAGACTCAGGTGAGTACAGTCCTTTTTCATTTATTTCTTGCTTACCATATATATGAGACTGTACTGGCATGATTAGTATTGTTAGCTATTTCTTACTATTCATATCGACTAGTATCCGCAGAGTTCTTTGAACTCACCCCGTTGATTTATATCTATTTCAGGATGGAGTCCAGGAGAGTCCAGCTGCCAAACCCCCTCGTCGTGGAAGTGTATTTTGTTATTTGTGTTTACGGTTTTTGGGTATTTGGATTAGAATATATGTTTAGGACTGGAGTTGGATATTTGTACCTGTGGATGTTTTGGTATGTCCTTAGGGACCTTTGATCGGATTTTTATTCCGGTTGGTTTTGGTTGGGTTATTCCTGCTCAGATAGCAGAAGGGGTAAGTCTAGTTAGTGTAGACTTATATTTACCTTGATTTGTTGGCCTGAGGCCTATTTGATTACCTGCATGTGATGTTTGGATTCCGGTCGTGTTGACCGATGTATAGTGGCCGTGTAGGCTTTGTATAAAAATTGATATTGTCAACCGTACAGGGGAGATGCTGCCGGATTTTTGTCTGGCGGGGACTCCCTCGGGGCGTGACAGTTACCCCTCGAGTCAACCTAGGTAAGACAACAATGACCAAGGCTAACAAGCCTAGGAGGGTCATTAGGAAGGTATCTAGGGAGGTCATTCCTAAGGAATACCTAGTCAACCCTAGGAGCTCAAATCGGTTTTGGGTTCCTAAGAGCGTGATTGATTCACGCTAGGTGGGTTTAGGGTGTGCCAACCTTGATTGGATGAGTAGTTAACTCAACCATGGTAAAGGTGGCACTTTAGGATATTTTCAAGGTTATGGTTACCTTGAAAATACATTTGAGCCTTAATCCTAAAGGATTTTAGGATGTGTCAATATATTTCTTGAAAACATGAAAATCAATAAAATTGGCACAATCTAGATATAGAGGTCATAGTGTGTAATCTTGATTGTTGGCACACTTTAGAAGTTCATGTATCAAGAAAAGTGTGTTTAAGATGTAAACGTAACATCTAGAGTGATACTCAAGTGTCACACAACTTGATGTCTTGTACTCACCATGCTTCATATATTTCACCATGTGTTTGCATGGAAGGAATGTCTAGGATGGATTGCATGTCACAAAACAAGTCTTTTACCTTGATTGTGTATTTCAACACTTAGAAAGGGTGAGATGTTAGGATTTGGAAATCATTGGATGTTAATGTTTGCCAAAATGAAATAAAACATTAAAATACATTAACGAATACATGAATATAAGTGTAACATCAATATATTCGATATACAAGATTAAACATGATAAAATGGAATAATTTAGATGAAGAAATTGAGATTTTCTGAATTTCAGAATAGGAAATCAGATATCAGTCGACTGATATAGTTATCACGATCGATCATATCAGAAGCGCACGATACGCGCCTAGCAGCCGAAAGTGCGCACCAGACTCGATCGCTTGAACATCACGATCGATTGATACATCACGATCGATGATACTGTTCACCGAGGCTAAGGGGCATCAGTTGAGTGCTCGTGCAACAGTCGAGTGGTGACAACACCAGTCGACTGATGAGCCACATCAGTCGACTGATGTTACTGTAGCACGTCACAGAAGGTTCAGCAGTCGATTGCTGAGCCGGAGCAGTCGACTGCCGGCTCGGTAAACCCGCTAATAAACTGCGATCAGTCGACTGATGTTGCACATCAGTCGACTGCATCGCGATTTTATAATGCCGAACCGCTAGGGTTCGGCGTCTTCACACGACGCGCCTTCTGTTTTCCTCTCCTCTCTGATCGCCATCCCCTTCTCCGACCAACCCTTCCAGACGTGCCAGCCACCCAAGCTTTTAGGTTTGATAGATAAGCCCCTTTTCTTGAGTTTTTCACTTATTTCAAGCCTTAGTTCACTCGTTCTAGAGTTTGTTTCCTTGTTTCCGATTAGGGTTCCAGCGTCTGAGTCCTCCGGCGACCTTTTCGGCGACCCCCTCAGCGATATCTGAGCATCCCATCGTCACACCTCCAAATGGCACCTAAGTAACACTCTTATTACCCAAGCCCTAATTTCCCTTTCCATTGTAATTTAGTTTTATCTAATCATGTATTATTGTCCTTGCATGTCATATCATTACATTGCATTCATAATAGGAGAGCCCGTAGGAATGATCCACCCGAGGGTGAATCTCGATTGTACCAACCTATGTTGGTTAGGTACATCGATAGGGACTTTTTCAATCGCTACTGTAGTGATATCATGGACTTATTTGCATACTATCATCTCATGAAAATTGTCTTATGCACCCATCCTATTAACGATGACTTTCTTAAGGAATTTTATCAGAACCTAAAGAAGGTAGACGATGGCCCTACCTACACTACTCGCGTTGCAAAATGCGATTTTGAGTTCACTCCTGCGATACTGCAGGAGTTTCTCGAGTGTAAGCCATCGGATGACACCTTCATCTTTTACCCCACCTTTGATGCTCCTTTGCCTGAACCATTTGACCATATTTCTTTAGAATCCATGCATGAGCACATTTTTTGTCATCCTCGTCCACCGGCCTAGAACTTATTCCCTATTAGTGAGTTGTCTGCACCTGACAATGTACTCTACAAGGTCATTGTTGGGTGTTTTCTTCCTATCGTCCACTGGTCCGCCAAGAGTCGGCCTCCCCATCTCTTTCTACTATATGCCATGCGTAATAGGTTAGACATAAACTTTGCATTAAATATGTTTTATTGCATAGTGCATTTCATTTCCCCTGTACAAGGGAAAGTGCATATGCCATATGGTCACCTTATCACAGCATGGCTAGAGTCCGTAGGCATTAACATTCACAGGGGTTCTCTGAGAGCGCTCTCTGAGGTGTATGACTGCATATCGATTCGCAACTTCTCGTTAGCGAAGCTGCGGATGGGGCCTGGACAGATGGAGTTGGTGCCTCGACCACCACCCAGGGCATGCAGAGAGCCTTCTCTGGTACGCAGAGATGCGGCAGAGTACTATGAGGATGTAGACGCCGCTGATGAGGAGGATCAGCTGCCACCAGATGCATCAGCGGTGGGTCCATCAGATCGTCGTGGCCAGTTGGAGTCCAGATTCCAGGACTATCAGCAGACGATTGACTCTAGGCTGTCAGAGATCTTAGCAGGCCAAGCTTCTTTCGGCGCACGTCTTGATCGGATGGAGGAGTCCCAGAGCTGCATCGAGCAGCGTCAGCTTGATATGTTTGAGATGATGCGGGCCTGGACGTTGAGTCAGCAGCCTCCTCCACCGCCACCTCCTACAGATGACTAGATATAGAGGATGTTAGATTTTCTTTGGTTTTCAGTTTTTGTAGTGAGATTGAGCATATCCAATCTCCATTTTGAATGTAATAGACTGAAATCTTTTAGATTAAATGAAATTTCTGTTTGTGAAAATCTTGTGTGTTTGGATGAGTATTTGTATTATTGTGTCGGCTTATGAAAGTTGCTATATCATGACATGAAATTGCATTTTATCATATAACAGGTCATGTTATTGTTTAGGATTATTTTAGATGTCATGTGTTCTTAAATTTTATAATATGCCATGACATCATGATCATTGGTTATGTTTTTATTTTGCTATCACTATGCCATGATCATTTCATGCATTAATTTGATTGAACATTGATTTAAGGAAAATGGCATGACTTGAAGTCTCATTGATAAGGGAATCAAGTAGGGTTGCCTAGCAAATGCATGAAACCCTAGATAAAATGAATCAAAACCCACATCTCACATCACATTGACATGTATGTTTATTTATACACACTAGATACATGTGAGATGCTAGGATAATAAGTTAGGTTCAAGGTGCATAGGTAGTGCATCTAGATGAACTCAAACTTATTTTAATTATCACCAAGAATCATAAGGAAAGCTAATATACAAGTTATGTATATTTAGCCAATAAATTATGGTTGAAAATAGGTTTTCAAAAACATTTTAAAATCTAGTTAGAAAACCTTGGTGAAATCTATCTTTTGATAGCCATCATCATTGTAGAAGTTGATACAAAGTGGATCAAGAACTTTAAAGTTTTTAATAGTTTTGAACTTTGTACCAATCTCCTATTTCAATGGTAAAAATATTTTTCCAAAATTTTTCACTTATTGTATGTGTGATAAGTAATATACGTATCAAGTTTTATGATTTTTTGATTTACGTAGAGTTACTTATGAATTTCCAAAAGTCAAGTCTGATTTTTGAAAATCAGGTTTCGCTATCACCAACCGCCTCTACGAAGTCGATCGATGGACAACGTTGACTCATCGTTGTTCGCTAGTCGATCGATGGACACATCGCTTGATCGATGATGTAGTCGATCGATAGCCTGATTTCGGGGTTACCAAAGTTGCTTAACCCGATTTCAGCTACGGTTAAGGTCCCTAACCACTCCTAACCCTAGGATATGCTTTGGGAAGCACGATGAAGGGTGAAAATCCACTGGATATGGATTAGGAGAGGTGTTTAGGGTTTGTATCAATTTTAAGGTGTTAGAAAGTTCAATGTTGAATTTATAACCATAACTTTGATGATTTAGAGTTCCTATTGGCTTAGGGACTTCCCAAGGACATTATTGGCGCAATGGTCAATTGGGAGCAAGCCTTTAGGGGGAGGTATCCAAGGAGAAAATGTTATCAATTTGGAAAATTGATGGATTTTTAGAAACCCAGTTTGGAAATTGGGAGAGTGTATAGGATTGTCTCTCTTGAGTGATATGGGACTTATCACTAAGAAGATGGTAGGCATCCTAGGTATTTTTGGACAAAGGGGGAGATTGTAAGATCTCATTGGGTCATGAGACATTGACCTCCTTGGAGAGATAACCTTTTGATGTATGTCAAAAAGGGGGAGAATTTGTTTGATATTTGGGATCACCAATTTAGAATAATTGGTAAGAGACTTGAGTTAGCCGTCTAACTCAAATGGTTTGATTTTTGTCAAACATCAAAAAGGGGGAGATTGTTGGTGCAATCAGCCCAGGTCACGATTGACCAGGACTCGAGTTTGACTCGAATGATGTTTCGATGTTCGACAAAAATATATGACAATGAAAGTGTCAAGGTAAAGTCCAAGCCATGGGTACTTGGCATGGGAAGTCCAAGTTGAACACTTTGCATTTGGTAAAGTCCAAGTCATGGGTACTTGGCATGGGAAGTCCAAGTTGAACACTTGGCATTTGGTAAAGTCCAAGTCATGAGTACTTTGCATGAAAAGTCCAAGTGGGACACTTGGCACATGAAAAGTCCAAGCATGGGTCTTGGCAATGTAAAAGTCCAACATGGGTTGGCAAGGGAAAGTCCAAGCTTGAGTCTTGGCATGAGAAGTCCAAGGGGTTTGATATTGGCTGCGTAAAGTCCAAGCGGGAGTCTTGGCGGCATAAGTCAAATGGTTGGCGGCGTAAAGTCCAAGCGGAGTCTTGGCGGCGTAAGTCCAATATGCCTTGGCGGTGTAGACACCGTTAGCATGACATAGCCGATGGAAGCACCTGAAGGCTAGCGCGATGGATGAACAAGTCATGGATGACTTGGAGGGATCCGAGAGATGTGAGGCTAATGGAGGTGGCTAGAAGGCTTAGGTCTAGGCTAAGGGTGGTCTAGCAAGTATGGGCGAACCATACTTGGGCTAAAACCTCATGTTTGAGGTGTGCCAGTCGACTGGTGCCATGTGGCAGTCGACTGGACCGAGTCAACTAGGGTTTGACTGCGGGTTGTGGCCTAGCGATTGCCGGCGGGCAATGATGATGGCTCGAGCAATGATCGATCGTGTGATCGATCGATGCTCGGATTTTCCGGCCAGAATGGAGTCTCACTCGATCATAAGCGGCAATGAGTGATGGCTCATCAGTCGACTGATGTGTTGGATCGATTTGAAATGCTAGAGGGGGGGTGAATAGCGTTAGTGAAAACTTTTCTTTTTCGACAATTAAAACCAAGTAGGCAGCGGAAAACAAAAGATAAACACAAGAAAGATACAAAGCTTTTTACTTGGTTCACAGCCCACCGACTGTTAATCCAAGGCCCTGCGATCCTTGATCGCTTTCGAAGGGCAATCACTAAAAGTCTCTTCCTCGTTGGAGGTAAGAGACAAGACGATTACAATGATTATAAGGCCAGTAACAACCTTACCGGTCCTTATAAAAATTAAGTACAGAAATATAATAATACTGACAATAAATTTGAAGATGACGCACGGTCGGAGTAGCGTTGTAGAGAGCACGAGCACTTGAGAGATTCTTGAATTTGGGTTTGAGTCCTCCCCTCCTTTTATAGATTTGCACCTTGGAATTTGTCCCGATCCAGATCCAAAACTCGTGGATCTTATCTTGAGGTGGCAGCTTATCTTATCTTGAGGTGGCGACTTATCTTATCTTGAGGTGGTGGCTTATCTTATCCTGAGGTGGCGGCATCAATCTCTATCTCTTTGACCTTGTGCATTGAGCTAATTCTTCTACATCAGTCGACTGATCCTCTTATTAGTCGACTTCCTTGCCGATCACGACATCTCGATTGACTCATCGACTTGAGAATTCCTGCAATACAAGATTAGCACAATAGATTCATAATGCCATGCAATGTGACAGTCCTTTGACTGTCCAATCTCGACTTCGGCATTCCTCCAGAAGCCTTAGTTGGATCGACGCCTAGGATTGTCCTCTAACCGAGGACACGTCCTTACTACCGCTCCACACACGGAGCTTACCTTTGGTCCTCTTGACCTGTCGCTTAGCTTTCAGTAACCACCGAGGTTCCTCGACTCCCCGAGGTTCTCTTGGTGTCGTCTGACCACCACGGTTTCTCAACTTGAGATTCTCCAGATGTCGCTCGACCTTTGGCTTAGTTTAAACACTTCCTGCACACTTAGCATATCACATGAGATAACAAAATAGCTTAACTTTGAATCTTTGCCATCATCAAAATCAAGGTTCGATTTTCTAGTGCCCTTGCACCAACAATCTCTCCCTTTTTGATCTATGGCAAACCAATTCAAAGTTAAGAGAAAATAAGCAGTAAACATTGAACAGTCATTTTTCAAAACATCCCCCTTAAGGGTACCTCCCCCTTAACCCTGGGTGATTTTTGAAAAACAATTACTTTTTGGGAAAGAAAAAGTAAGTAACCTCTTAACTTTATTCTCTCTCCCCCTTTGACATATATCAAAAATAACTTTATAATGAGTACATTGCCAAGAAATAGAATTTTTAAACATGCTAATCAAGTTGATTTAATATGTTCAACTTTCTTTAATACTTAGGAGTTTAGGTTTCTAGATCCTGCACCAACAATGTATATCCTAGGTTAGAATGTGACCCCCTAACCTTTAACATTGTTATAAAATTTTGAGAAAGAAAAAAAAACATTTTAAAGGCTCATGTCTATTGGTTTTTATGCCAAACTGGAGGTAGCTAGATACTAAGTTTGTCCAACTTAAGTCTTCTCTCCCCCTTGGCATATTATCAAAAGAAGGATTTAAATTTAGAAAATATTGGTGATTTTTTTAAAAAAATATTTTTTAACAACTTCTATGATGATTATCCAATTAGAACCTCCCCCTTAACCTAACATCCTTGTTAGCCACAAGGAAGGCTTATCTAGAGGGTCTCCCCTTTTGTCTGACAAACTCTTAGGGCATCCTTGTTGGCCATAAGGAAGGCTCACCTAAGTGTCCAAAGGGTTTAGGTATCTAAAGTTGACCTAAAGATTTAGATTTTTAGTATTGGTCAACTAACCATCATTTTAAGAAGCATAGTTGTTTTGAAAACTACATATAACTACACACAATAATCATGGCAACCAATAAGAATAGTTTTAAGAATCTATTTATGTGTATATAAAATTTGAAATCATTTTCAAAATCATTTTTAATTTGTTGTCCTTACCATCTCACCCATTCTATATGATCAACCAAGTTATCCTTATAGGTATTGTGAGATGAATTTAATTTAATGCCTTAGAAATTAATTAATCTTGGGTTAGATTCAGATTTAACCTTTAGTTAGTTAAGTGAACATTTCAAAAGAGGGCTTCAGTCGTGGCGAGGCAGGGGCCTTCTTTGATCGGAACAACGACCACTTCCTTAGACAAAGCCAACTTAGGAAATTACACACTTAATTCACTTAGGGTTACGTCCTGGTCTAACTAGTTTAGGATGTGGTGAGGTAGCTTCAGTTAGTTCCACTTAGTTAAATGCACCAAGCTAGATACTCCTTATCCAACTCAGATACACTTGACTTCGTTTCCTTAACGTACTATCATCTCACCGCGTCCTGATACTATGTTGTCAAGATTAATTAATTATTTCCTATCTAACCATTCTATGAGAGTTAACTAGTATGTATGACATGACAAAATAAGCATGATAATGATATGTATGCATGAGCAAGCTACATTCAATCAATTTAAAGAAATGGTTATTTTCTTGGGTGGACTTTTATTTGTTCCATAGTTATAAGATACTTTATTATAATTAGGTTTACAAATTTTAGTGTCTTGATTTTTGGTTAGCTTAGACTTGTAACCCAAGTCTACATATTTATTAGTTGAATTTTTAAAAGTTAAAGGTTTAATTGCTAGATTATTAATTTGTGTATAATCAAATGGTACTCTATTATAATTAATTTTATTGGTTTGATTAACTAATTTTGAATTTTTAATTAAGTTAGATTGTGAATTATTTAAAATAGGATTATTAGAATTTTTCAAAATAATATTATTAGACTTTTTCAAGATAAGATTATTAGACTTTTTAAAAGTAGAATTATTGTTAGAATTATTTAAGATATGATTGTTAGAGTTTTTAAAGGTAGAATTATTATTAGAATTATTTAAGATAAGATTGCTAGAGTTTTTAAAGGTAGAATTATTATAATTATTTAAGATAAGATTGTTAGAGTTTTTAAAGGGAGAATTATTATTAGAATTATTTAAGATAAAATTATTAGAGTTTTTAAAGGTAGAATTATTATTAGAATTATTTAGATTATCTTTGGAATTTTTTAAAGTTAATTTCGAATTTTTTATGGTTGAATTTTTTAAAATAGAATTTTTTTAATTCGGAATTATCTAGATTAATCAGATCTAGGATTTGATGATTCTGTCCTATGGTTTGATTATTCTGATCAAGGTTTTGATTATTCTGATTAAGTCCTAGGTTGGTTTTATCCTTAACTTGATCTAGATCTATGTTAATTAAACTAAAAATTTGATTAATCTCTTGGTTAATTTTATCAAATGTAAGATTAATTTGATCATTTTCTTCCATGATATTGTTAGTATTATTATTTAAACTAATTAAATCTGAATTAATTAATTTTTTATTAGTTGAATTATTAATTGTATTATTTAATTGACAACAATTACACAATTTATCTAAATTATCAACTATTCTAAAACTCAACTTTTCAAAATTATTAATTTTACTAACATTTTTCTCCGGACATCGATTCTTGTAGTGGCCGAATCTTCCGCACCCGAAGCACTTGATGTGCTCCTTGTTCTTCCGTACTCCTGGCAATGGTGTCTCCTTTGCCGCCGATTTTGTCGTTCGAGTCTTACGAGTAGGACACTTATTTTTATAGTGTCCTCTCTCCCTGCACTTGAAACAAATAATATGGAATTTAAAATTTAAACTGACATTGTTACCTTTAGGCATTGAGCGATACTCTTCCATGGTTAGCTCGGTCAACGGTCTTCTAATACTTGCAAAAAAAAAAAAAATACAAACCAAAAAGTCCCAAGACTTGGTCTTGGATTAGTAGTGCAGGAGATAATTAAAAATAAAAAATAAAGATAAAGAAAAGAAAATGCTCGATCGATGGTTGCACCGAATCTGAGCGCCCCCGCTCTGATACCAATTGTTGGATCGATTTGAAATGCTAGAGTGGGGGTGAATAGCGTTAGTGAAAACTTTTCTTTTTCGATAATTAAAACCAAGTAGGCAGCAGAAAACAAAAGATAAACACAAGAAAGACACAAAGCTTTTTACTTGGTTCACAGCCCACCGACTGCTAATCCAAGGCCCTGCGATCCTTGATCGCTTCCGAAGGGCAATCACTAAAAGTCTCTTCCTCGTTGGAGGTAAGAGACAAGACGATTACAATGATTATAAGGCCAGTAACAACCTTACCGGTCCTTATACAAATTAAGTACAAAAATATAATAATATCGACAATTAATTAGAAGATAGCGTTAGTAGAGCACGAGCACTTGAGAGATTCTTGAATTTGGGTTTGAGTCCTCCCCTCCTTTTATAGATTTGCACCTTGGAATTTGTCCCGATTCAGATCCAAAACTCGTGGACCTTATCTTGAGGTGGCAGCTTATCTTATCTTGAGGTGGCGACTTATCTTATCTTGAGGTGGTGGCTTATCTTATCCTGAGGTGGCGACATCAATCTCTATCTCTTTGACCTTGTGCATTAGGCTAATTCTTCTACATCAGTCGACTGATCCTCTTAGTAGTCGACCTCTTCAATGATCACGAACATCTCCAGCTGACATCGACTTGAGAATTCCTGCAATACAAGATTAGCACAATAGATGCATAATGCCATGCAGTGTGACAGTCCTTTGACTGTCCGATCTCGACTTCGGCATTCCTCCGAAAGCCTTAGTTGGATCGACGCCTAGGATTGTCCTCTAACCGAGGACACGTCCTTACTACCGCTCCACACACGGAGCTTACCTTTGGTCCTCTTGACCTGTCTCTTAGCTTTCAGTCACCATCGAGGTTCCTCGACTCCCCGAGGTTCTCCTGGTGTCGTCTGACCACCACGGTTTCTCAACTTGAGATTCTCCGGATGTCGCTCGACCTTTGACTTAGTTTAAACACTTCCTGCACACTTAGCATATCACATGAGATAACAAAATAGCTTAACTTTGAATCTTTGCCATCATCAAAATCAAGGTTTGATTTTCTAGTGCCCTTGCACCAACATGATGCTCATGATCAGTCGACTGATGTCCTAGCCGTTGGATTTTTCCAGCGTGGATTACACCGTTGTCTCACAGCAACAGTGTGATCAGTCGACTGATGGTCCCAATCAGTCGACTGATCGACCTTTTCTAGCACAGGTTGTGGCTATAAAAGGAGCTCGTGATGGAGGAAAAGATAGCGATTTTCTTGAGCGAAATTGAAGGGGGAAGTTGGTGCTTTCCAGTCCTTCAAAGCTAGTTCAAGGCAATCAAAGATCAAGCAATCCAAAGTTCTTGTAAAGTGTTTTTCCTTTACTTGCATTTGTATTTCATTGTATTTGCTTGTATTCATTTGATTATTGTTGTAATCATTATTGTACGAGGTTTCTCCGCCTCCGGATTGTTCCGAGAAGGAGTGTTTATCAGCGGATGCATGCGCATCACTAGAGCTCGTAGAGCTCGATCCTTGGAGTATGAACCATGCGATTCTGAACCACGTTATATCCTTGTGTTAACGTGTTGTGCATTTAGTTATTGTTATTACTTTTCTATTTTCGTTGTGCAAACAAAATTGTAGACACGATCACGAGCAAATTCCATCTACGAACGATCAAACGCTATTCACCCCCCCTCTAGCCGTTACAAAGATCCTAACAAGTATGTTAGCACTTGTCTAACATGTCAGAGAGTGAAAGCCGAACACCAGAGACCAGGAGGAGTTCTACAGCCTATCTAGATTCTAGAATGGAAGTGGGAGGAAATAGCCATGGATTTCATAGTAGGACTACCCAAAATAACCAATTGCTACGATTCTATTTGGGTAGTTGTCGATAGATTTGTTAGTGAAAGCCCTAGAGCCAATCATGTGATGATTGTTGTATGGACTTTATTGTATCATATTCCTATTTATAAAGGCATGGTTATTATATTTACTTGTATTGGTGCCAAATAACTAAATATAATAATGTCCTTGAGTAGTAGGTTCTTATCTATATCAATCGATTGGTTGAATCGATAATGAGATGATATAGAGAACACTACTCTTAATGATTCCTAGTCGAGTATTAACATTCAGGGACAATGTTAATGCGTAGAGACTAGCATGTAGGTCAACAAGATGACTTGATCTCACAAGTCATGGATATGAGATATCAAGTTGACACATGGGTATGCATTGGAGAATGTATACTGAATGACCCGCCATGAGAAATTATCATGGATCGTTATATGAGTGTCATATACTTTCTCATGTGGCTATTAGTATGACTATTAGTCCTTAGATCTGAAGTCACCATGGTTCCCTACATAAGGAGTTGCATACTTTGGCTTCGTCAAACATCACCCATAAATGGGTGGACTATAAAGGTGATTACTGGGTATGTAACAAATTATGTGGAGGGATGTGAGTGATGTAGATGGGATCTATCTCTCCTATATGACGGGGGTGACATCGATATTCTTGATAGAGTGAGACCACGAAGTGCATGGCCATGCCCAAATGAGTCAATATGAGATATTGAGCTCATTTGATTAGAGTGAGTCTACTTGGAGTTCAAGATTTAGATTGTACCGAGGATGACACGGTCTATGCCTCGATTGGTCAATCTAGATGTCAAGGATAGAGGTACATTGTCACATATTGTGAGAGTCACAATTAGTAGTCACAAAGGTGATGTTGGAGCTCAACATTCTTGTAACTTGGGTAGCAATGATGTGTTGCTAGATATCGCTCATTGCTTATGTTCCTAAATCGGTTTAGGGACATTGCCAACGTTACAAGAACCTATAGGGTTACACACATAAGAGCAATTAGATGGAGATTAGGTTCATATGATGAACCATGAGGATTAGGTTCATGGGATGAACCAAATTGGATTAAGAGTAATCTAAATTAGACTAATTGAGTTAGACTCAAGTTGATTCAAGTGTTGAATGAGTCTAATTTAGATTTGATTCATCAAATCAATTTAAATTAAATGAATAGAGATTCATTAAATTAAATTGACTTGAGTCAAGTGGTTAGATTTGATCAACCATGGGAGATTAGAGGTCAAGTTTGACTTGACTTGAGAGGGAAGATGAAAGGTCAAGTTTGACTTGACCAAATGCCATGTCATGATGATGACTTGGCATGGTCGGCCAATGATGATGCTCCACATCATCATTGACTTTGTCAATTGGTGCCACATCATGAGGGAGACCAAGGGTCATGGGAGTTACATGCATGCATGTAACCCCCTTCCTTGAAGTGGCCGGCCACTTTAGGGGTTTCAAAGTGGGAATTCATTTTGTGAGTTACTCATTCCATCATCTTCAACCTTGGATCATCTTCCTCTCAAGCTCTCTCCCTCTCCCAACCTCCTTGGCCGAAATTCCTAAAGGAGTGTTAGCACACTCTAAGGCATTTTTCTCCACCTATTGCTTGTGTGGATACCAATAGAGGAGTGTACACTTGACACTCTCGAGTTCCGACAACCTTTTGGACGAGCGGGATTTGCGAAGGGCATCGCATCGAGGGTAATGATCTCACCTCTTAGATCTAAGGTAGATCTAGGGTTTTTAGTAAGCACATACATGTTTTATAATTTTTTATACTTCGCACGGATCCGTGGCTGGGGCTTTCGAGGTTTCCGCAATGCAAAAAGCGGTTTTTGTGGCTCGGAAAAACCCAACAAGATTGACAAAGTCTGCTCACTTCATGCCTATCAGAATATCATACTCCATGGAACAATTAGCTCCGTTATACGTCAAGAAAGTGATTATACTTCATGGAGTACCTAAGACCATTATCTCGGATAGAGACAGTCGCTTCACTTCACACTTCTGGGAGTGTGTTTAGAAAGCCCTCGACACTAAGCTATGATTTAGCACTGCATTTCATCCTCAGACAGATGGGCACACAGAAAGAGTGAATCAGATTCTGGAGGATATACTAAGAGCTTGTGCAAATATTTGTGTTTGGCAAAGTTTGCCTAGAATAATAGTTATCAAACCACAATTGGAATGGCACCTTATGAAGCTTTGTATGGAAGGAGATGCAGATCACCTATCTGTTGGTATGAGGGTGGCGAGAAGAAAGAAATGGGACTCAAGACTGATTTTATAGATGACGCCACCAAAACTATAAAGAACATATGCCAAAGGATAGAGACTGCCCAGAGTCTGTAGAAGAGTTACGCCGATGTCCGACGCATACCCCTAGAGTTCCAAGTCGGGGATTCGGTGTTCATTAAGGTAGCTCCTATGAAAGGGGTAATGAGGTTTGGGAAGAAAGACAAGTTTAGTCCCAGATATGTAGGCCCTTACCTGATCACCAAGAGAGTTGGTAAAGTAGCTTATGAGCTAAAGCTACCACAGGAGATGTCAACTATCCACAATGTATTTCAAGTTTCAATGCTTAAGAAGCACGTCTCAGATACCAACCAAGTGATTGAGCCACATACGGTACAGATTCAGATAGATCTAAATTATGAAAGTCGACCTATTCAGATAATAGATCAAGCAGTCAGGAAACTAAGAAATAAAGAAGTATCATTAGTAAAAGTCTTATGGCAAAGTCAAAGGTTTGAAGAAGTAACCTGGGAACGTGAGGATGACATGAAGCAAAAGTACCCCAAGCTATTCTAAGTTTCGAGGACGAAACTTTTATAAGGTATAAGGGATTGTAACAACCCAAATTTTAGTTCTTATATTTTTTTTATTTTTTTTATTTAGAGAAAAATAGAAATAAGAATAAGAATAAAAAAAATATATAATAGAAATAAGAATCGGAATAAAAAAAAGAATTTGAATAAATGGTTTGTTAGCCGGGGTCCGAAACATGAACCTTTGGTTTGGGGGAATAGGCTTTCTACCAATAAGTCATAAGATTACCAATGAGTAGAATATAACAGAATATATCTATAGGCAGGAAAAAGGGAGAAGTTGATTGATTTGGCTAATCATTTAAAGGGGTAATTAAGTTAAGGAATATCCTAGTTTATATATTTTTTTTCCTTTCCCTAAACTTCCTGCGGCGAAACCCACCCATGCCTCTTCTCCTCCTCTTCTTTCTAACCGCTGAAGTCGTTTGATGCCTCTTCCTCTTCTATATCTCTCGCTGGTTTCTTCTGCACCGTGAGCACCAAACGCCAACCAACTCTTCCTCTTCCCCTTCCATTTTCTCTAGTCGTCGACTCGAGATCTCTCTCGTTTTCTCATGCCGAAACCTTCCCAACTACTGACCCTTTGTCCTCTCATCACTCTCTCTCAATCTCTTGTGTTCCAGCCGCCGAAGCAAGGAAGAAGATTGCCTTCTCTTTGGATTTTTCTCCCCCGCCGAACAGCCTACTCACCTCATCTTTCTCTCTTTCATGTTTTTTTTCTCACCCGCATAATTGCTCTCATCTCTCTCTCGTTCTTCCTCCGCCGAATCAAAGAAAGGAGCAGCCTTTCATTGAGTTTTCTTCAAGAAATATTTTGTTCCAGAACGTGATTGATTCTCCCCTTGATTTTTCCTCCTCGGTGCAAGCCACCTCCATCTCCAATTACTTTTCTCCACCAAGAAAAAAAAAAAAAGAGCCTCTATAATTTCTCCACCGTGGGATAATTCAAGAGGGATCTCCTCAAGGACTTGGTTGAGGATCATGCTAAAGCAATGGAACGCGTAGGAGGCCTTCTCTTTATGAAATCTAACAGTATAAATTGGTGAAAAAGCGTAGGATGTAAGTATTGCTCACCTACAATATAAGTAGTTATCGTATGTCATTGATAAGTTTTTATGTTCATGTTATTTCCAGTTACATGGTTTACCAGTTTATACGCATGCATATGAGCCAATTATGCATGGTTTTTTTAGTTACATGATTTTACCCATTATGTCATGTTTGATTTAGTATCATGTTTAGATCCATGATAAGAATGTGATTTATGATCATGCATTTTGTAGATGAGTTGTAGCTTACAATTATATGCATGATGTAGAGTAAGATGTAAAAAGATGCTCCCCATTCGAATTGGGGAATAAGAGCACAACGATCTTCAGTATGCTCCCCATTTCAGTTTTGGTGGTCAAGAGCATAATGATCTTTATGGTTCTCCCCATTCATGGTTTAGGGGATTAAGAGAATTCATTCATTATGTATAAGAATATAAGTATAAAGGAAGTATTTTACTTTTGAAAGGGCATGTACCGGGCATCTGTTTCATCCACGGGCCAAGGCCCTCAGTTTCAGTTACCCTAGTAGGTTCGGTGGTTGGCCACCCCGACCTATTAGGAAGGCGCGCATTGGTACTATGTCGGTCCCATATTCAGGATGATTATTAATTTAAAGTATCAGTATAAGTATATGTAAAAGTTTTTAAAGTTAATCATTTCAGTTCAGATACACTATTTACAAGTTTTAAAATACTTAAGAGCATGGTTTATACAAGAGACATGTATTCAGAGTTATGATTTCTAGTTATGCTTGCATGTGTATCAATGTATCAAGGGTAAGAGAACTAGTATGTTTTCATACAGTGCATGTTTTTGTGAGCATAGAAGGTACTTACTAAGCGTTATTGCTTACAGTTTGCATTTCCTTATACTGCATATAAAGGTAAAGAAAAGCTTCAGTGAGATGGCATGGCGGTCGAAGTGCTTGGAGTGTGTGGCGATGGAATAGTGGAAGTAAATGTTGGTGTAATCGGCCCAGGTCACGATTGACCGAACTCGAGTTTGACTCAAGCGATGTTTTGATGTTTGACATGGAAGTTTGACATCGATGTTTGACATAGATGTCTGGTAATATTTTGGGGAGATTGTTGGAGCAATCGACCCGGGTCATGATTGACCGGACTCGAATTTGACTCGAGGAGGATTTTGATGGTTGACTGGGTTGACTGGGTTGACCATGTGACATGGAAAGTCCAAGCATGGGTCTTGTCAAGGAAAAGTCCAAGCATGAGTTTTGGCATGGGAAGTCCAAACGTGGGTCTTGGCATGGAAAGTCCAACATGGGTTGGCAAGGGAAAGTCCAAGCTTGAGTCTTGGCATTTGAGAAGTCCAAGGGGTTTGATATTGGCGACGTAAAGTCCAAGCGGAGTCTTGGCAACGTAAGTCCAATATGCCTTAGCGGTGTAGACACCGTTAGCATTACATAGTCGATCAAAGCACCTGAAGGCTAGCGCAATGGATGAATAAGTCATGGATGACTTGGAGGGATCCGAGAGACACGAGACTGACAGAGGTGGCTAGAAGGCTTAGGTCTAGGCTAAGGGTGGTCTAGCAAGTATGGGGGCATCATACTTGGGTTAAAACCTCATATTTGAAGTGTGCCAGTCGACTGGTGTGAGTCAACTAGAGTTTGACTACGGGAAGTGTTCTAGCAGTCGACTACCAGAGGTGGGCAGTCGACTGCTGGCTCGAGCAGTCGACTGATCGTGTGATTAGTCGACTGGTGCTCGAGAATTTGGGCACAGAATGGAGTCAGACTCGACCGCTGGGGTTAGCAGTCGAGTGATGGCTCGATCAGTCGACTGATGGACATGATCAGTCGATTGACATTCTATCCGTTGGATTTTTCCAATGTGGATTACACCCGAAGAATAAGAATATCACGATCGATGGTCCCCATCACCGATCGATCGACTATTTCACCCTGTAGCAGCTTTAAATGGAGCTCATGGAGGAGGAAATCAACATGGTTCTTTGAGGAATTTTTGGGGCAAATTGTTGGTGTAATTTAGGGTCTCCAAGTGCCACTCAACCAACCAAACAAGCAACCTTCCAAAAGATCGATTGTAAAGTTTTCTATGCATTTCTTTTGTTGTATTTCATATTGTATTTGCTTGTTGTATTTATTTTATTGTTGTAAACTATTGTACGAGGTTTCTCTGCCTCCGGATTGTTCCGAGAAGGAGTGTTTATTAGTGGTGTGTGATTGGCATCGCTAGGGCTCGTTTGAGCCCAATCCGTGGAGTAGGAACCTTTAGATTTCGAACCATGTTACATCTTTGTCTTGTGGTTGTGTATTCGTATTTGTCTTTATATTGTACTTCTATATTCCACTACGTACTAATGATTGTACAGAGACAAATGCGAACGATTTCCATCAACATACTAGTACGACACTATTCACCCCCTTCTAGCGGTCACCGTTTCCTCTATAATTGGTATCAGAGCCTGGGGCTCTTCTACGGACTAATCGCCGGGAGCAAGACACTAGAGGGAAGATGGAAGTTGAAGAACAACTTGGATGGGACATCCATACACTGGTCTCGTATGCTTTCTATGGACGAGAGGGCTTCAACCAATGGAAGGCAAGGATTGAAGATTTTTTTATGATGAGGGATTTAGAGGAGTGGTCCATCCTAATAGAAGGATTCCAATACCCAAGAGGACCAAAGGGAGGCTTCCTCAAAAAGAAGAGATGGAGTGAGGAGCAACTCCAATAATTCGAGAAAAATAAGAAGGTAATCAAATTTATTTTTGATTTAATTCCTAATGACTTCTTGTGTAGCCTAGGTGATGGCATGGATGCCAAGGAGCTTTGGAGGGAATTGGCCAAGCTCCATGAAGACCCATCACCGGCTCAAGAAGAGGAGGCCGAAGATGAATCCTCTTCCTCACAAGCGAGTGAGGATTCGAAAGTTGATAGGAAGTCAACCTTCGAATCGGTGGAAGAAGAGGAAAAAGTGGAAGAAGCCTCCACTTCAAGGATTGAGGGGGAGGAGAGACCATCCACACCAGAGCAACCTCAAGAGGAGCCATCCACTCCGATCACCACAAATACCCTAGGTAACTCAAGCAATTTAGTTTTGAACAAAAATCATATAATTTTCTTTGAGTGTAGGGAATCTGGGCACTATAAGAGCAAGTGCCCAAAGAGAGTAAAGAAAGCTCCTCCGGCACCAAAAGTAAACAAAAAAGTCAAGGATGTCGGTGTCCCCACCAAGAAGAGCAAGGAGCACATGGTGTGCTTCAAATGCCGACAATCGGGACACTATAGGAGCCAATGTCCTAGGAGAAAGGAAGGAGCATCACATGTAGAGGGAGCTAAGGCTAACCCTAAGGTATATTTCAATAATGTACCTTCTAGTTTTTATAGTAAAAAGCATGCTATAAATAATGTTAATTCACTTGCTATTGCCCATGAACATAAGCATGCTAATAGGGACAAATATTTTTGTTTAGGAGCTAAAAATTTCCACTTTTCAAATAAGAAGAAATTTGAGACTAATGTCCCTAAAAATATCTTACCTAAGGACAAACCTAGATCAAACAACTCTAGACCTATTCTTCCTAGGGAGACCATTAGGAAGATAGAGGATCACCTAGGTCTTAACCCCAAATGGACTAGGCAAATGCCCCAAATGGACTAGGCATATGCCTAGGAAGAACCATGCCCAAGGATTAAATCAAAATTCTAAAATTGGGCAATTAGAGGTTGAAAATCAAGCCTTGAGGTCAAGGCTTGAGAAACTTGAAAAGACCCTCAAGAAAATGCAAAATTAATTTCAAGGGTCAAGTGATCAAAAATCAAGGTCTAGGAGTCAAGGTCAAAGACCTAGAAATCATGAGTCAACCAAGGGAAAGCCTAATCCCAAAAAGACCTACCATAATGTTCCATTTGATTATGGAACTCAAATTAGGTCTAGGAAAGTCAAGGTCAATAGCGAAGTCATCCCTAAGGTTGATCAAGGTAGGTGCCTAGTTGCTAGGGTTTCAAGGAAACCTAGGGAAGCCACTAAGAAGGTTACAAGGGGAGTCACTCCTAGAGTTAACCATGGAAAGACCCAAATGACCAAGGCTAACAAGCCTAGAAGGGTCATTAGGAAGGTATCTAGGGAGGTTATCCCTAAGGAATACCTAGTAAACCCTAGGAGCTCAAATAGGTTTTGGGTTCCTAAGAGCGTGATCGATTCACGCTAGATGGGTTTAGATGTGTCAACTTTAAATGGATGGGTAGTTAACCTAACCATGGTAAAGGTGGCACTTTAGGTAATTTTCAAGGTTATGGATACCTTGGAAATAGATTTGACACTATGATCCTAAAAGATTATAGGATGTGCCAATACATTTTTAGAATTATAAAAAATCAATTAAATTGGCACAATTTAGGATTAGAGGTCATAATGTGTCATTTTGGGTTTTTGGCACACTTGGGAGATTAGTGAAAATATGGAAAAATATACTTAATTATATCAAATGGAAATTAACATTAAAATTTAGGTATTATTATACCTATACATTTTATATGTCATGCTTTGTTTGCCATATAACATGTCATGACATCATATCTATTTTTAACCATTTAATATGTCATGATCATGCTTTTAGGATTAGGTTTAATGTCATGTGTTTTTAGATTCCATCTTATGCCATGATATCATGATTATGAGCATGTGTTTATTTATACCATCATTAATATCATAATCATTCATGCATCTAAATTGATTAAAATTGAGTTAAGGACTTTGGCATGACTAGAAGTCCCATTTATAAGGGAATCAAGTAGGGTTGTCTTAGAAAAATGCATGAAACCCTAGATTAGGAGAATAAAACCCACATCTCACATCTAAATTGACTTGTATGTGTTTTCATACACCCTAGATATATGTGAGATGCTAGGATATGAGTTAAGTTCAAGGTGCATAGTTTTTGCATCTAGATAAACTAAAACTCATCTTATTTTAATGGTGGATTATTAGGAAAGATTGTGTACAAGTCATGTACATTGAGCCCAAGGAATATGATCCAATATAGTTTTTCAAAAATATTTTAAAATTCATTTAGAAAACCTTGGTGAAGTCTATCTTTTGATAGCAATCACCATTGATGAAGTTGATACAAAGTGAGCTAAAACATTAATGTTTTTCTTCACTTTTGAATTTTGTATAAATTTTGATATTTTATGAGTAAAATATTTTTCTATCATTTTTCACCAATTGTATTAGTCATAAGTATTATACGTATGAATTTTCATGATTTTTCGATAACGTATAATTATTTTTCGATGTATACTAAAAAGTCTATCTTTTGTATGAACATCTTAATTTTCAAATAAGAATCACATGATCATTGTTTGCATATTTGTGATTATGCATATTGTCTCATACATTACATTGTAGATAACATGGTGTATAGTGTCACACGGTAGATCATGTTATCAGCTCCATGTAGAGTATAAGTAAAGGCTCACAACCATGATGGCTTTGGATAAACCATTGGTATGGTTGTAGTGTGATTTGGTATTGGTTTATCTTGACCATAGAATCACACTAGTACATTTTGTGTGTATTGAGCTGGACCAACTTAGAGGTGATTCGATTTATTGCTGACTACATAATCGAATCGGACCTCAGATATTATATTGTACATGCTTTTAATCCCGATATAATAACGGGCACATATACTTAGTATTCATTTCATTGATTTACCAATGGGCAAGATTTATAGATTAAATCGATAGGCTCGGTAAGTTGGGAAATGATATTATTTATATGGTGTGCCGTTGATTATAGGAGGAAACCATGCCCTATATATTAGGATGATGATGTCCCCTTGAGGAGCTCATAAGGTTCATCATGTAAACCCAGCAGGTGGACTTGGTCCGACATGATGATAAGGTTGAGTGGTACTACTCATGGAGTTAGATGTTGATTAATTAATTGTCAGTAAATTAATTAATCGATGAACATTCGAGATCTTAAACACGGGGAGAAAAATGTACAAATAATATATGGAACCCATATTAACTTATGGGGGTTGGTGAGGTAGATCAATGATAATCCTTTAGTGGATTGGATTATCATTAATGGATCAGACTTTATGTGGGCTTGATCCATTGGGTGGCCAAGATCCAACTCCTCCTCATGGTCCCTATTGTAGCTTATTAAAACCTCATGAAGCCTATATCCAATTGTAGAAAACAAAACTCTTGATCCAATGGTAGAGATTAAATCTCTAGATCCGACGGTTGAGATTAATTCTCCAAATCCGATGGTTGAGATTAAATCCCTAGAACCGAAGGTGGAGATTAAAGGGAGGCTTGAGCCCAACTCTATAAAAGGAGGCTTAGGGCTTGGACGACAAGCAATCAGAGGGGCTAGGGTTTTGGGCGGCAAGGAGCAAGGGGTGTTGGGCGGCCACAATTAAGGAAATATTTTCCTTTCTTCTCTTCTTCCTTAAGGTGGTCGGTGCCCATCATCTAAAGGGTTTTGCTTATCGAGTCCGTGAGGGGAAACTTCACTTCCCACATCACCTCGGTCATTTGTTCTTGGCAATCCCATCGAAGTCCCCGGATTAAAAATTTAATCCTAGACAAAAGGGATTGCCCAAACAACCAAGTCATCGTCGTGCTATTCGTTTAGAGAGGTCACTTGAACAAACTTGTTGTCCAAGCGACCAACCTCTATTCTACGAGTAGCCGCGGAATAGACGATGTCCGGATCACCGGCTTTTGTATTTATGTTTGGGATCCAAGTATTATTTAGCCACAAACAGAATTTATCATGCTTATAATTGGAAAAACAAATACAAGCAAGTAACAAAAGAGAATAGAGAATAGGTATACCTCTCGATCTTCTAATGTATGACCTTCCTCCTTTCGGACGTCGTGTGGGCGACGATCTACCAAAAGTTGAAGCTCCTAGATCGCCAATCTTCCTTCCTTTCTCGTTCCGAGCAAGAAGAAGAATAGAAACAAAGCTCTATTCCTTCTTTCAACCAACCAACAACCTCCAAGGAAGGAGCTTGCCACCGGCCAAGAAGGAGTAGGAGTGTCACGCCCCGAGAGTATGTCGTGCCGAAAAGCAAACAGACAACATCTCCCCTATACGTGGCAACTTATCGAGTTAATACAAGACCCGTAGGCCCACAACAACAATATAACATAAAGATATCAACATATCAAACGCAGCGGAAACATACTACAGATAAAACAAAATACAAGGACCCAATTGTGCACTCCGGAGTGACTTGACACAACAAGAATCATATTAGAAACCACAACAATGACCAAATACATACAATACGTCTGTATATCACAAATACGAAAACCATACAGGCTAAAACCCAAAACAACAATACGGAATACATCAATCCATAAGAATACAAAAAATCGTAAATAAACCTCCATCCGTTCGGTGTGAGATGGGATCAGCTGGCGGAGCTCCGAACGTCCAAGAAATCTTCTACCTGTTACCTGGGCGACAGGAAGCCCAGGGTCCCGGGGTGGTGAGTATAAACTCAGGGGTAATATGTAGAAAGTGCATGAACAACATATAAGGATATAGAGATCTATAAGTATACATGTGAAGATCTACAGGTATACAACATGAGTCCAATAGACATACAGTCCTATCCAACTCTAATAACAAGTAACTACAGTAAAGTCATACTCAATGTATATACTAAACTGATCAACTAAACATGAAGTAATGTACCAACGTACCTGACGGTCTGCAACACCATAAGCTATATCATCCTGAACAGATATACAATAACAT
The DNA here is from genome assembly GCA_025175895.1 of Wurfbainia villosa. Taxonomy (NCBI): domain Eukaryota; kingdom Viridiplantae; phylum Streptophyta; class Magnoliopsida; order Zingiberales; family Zingiberaceae; genus Wurfbainia; species Wurfbainia villosa. Next base: position 88,067,977 of record CM045997.1, read on the forward strand.
AACGCATATAACGTACCAAGGCAATCCCATACCTGAACAATACTCAGACATATGAATAGTATATATTCACATGTAATAACATCATGGTCCATACCACACTATGACTGTAAAATACCACGAATAAATTTTTTTACATTCTTCTCATTTTTCATTTCATTTCTCTCAATAGAATAGTATCTCTATTATTCTTTGAATAGAGAATATATTATTGGATAAATTAAATTAGTATTGGATGGCTACGGATTTATATAAATCTAACCTAGGTTTAAACTTATGGAGTTGATGAAACCTAAGCTAGGGTTGATCTTTATTAGTTAGAACGTTTCCTAGCCGACCCATGTATTGTCGTTTATTAATTTTGTTGCCCTTCCTCTTCCTCGCGTCGTTGTTTCTCGCCACATCCAACCTCACCCTCTCGTGCTTTCTCCTCGCGGCGGGTGGCGGTGACCGGCCTCAACGGAGAAGAAGGACGAGTTGACGATGAGCAAGTGTGGCGGAGTGCTTGGAAATCGGCAGCATCTGGTTGTAATCTGCCTTTGCGATCTCGCGGGAGCAAGACAAGGGCAGCAGGATTTCTGGCGAATAGATGGATTTGGTGGGGGATTCGGGCGAGCGTTCACCACGAGCAAGGAATCAATAGCAACATCGTTGCTGTCACCGTTGCCCCAATTACTGCAGTAATTAGGTAAGAGCTTGCTTTTGGCTTACCTTGGACTAGATTTAGGGTTACGGTCCATTTTTCGTTCGCTAAGCATGATCCATGGTTGGACAGCATTTGGTGCTGACGAACAGGGGATAGGATAAGGGGTTTGCTGCCGGTGGAGTCTTCTAAGGCGGTGGTTTCTGCAGGTGGAGTTCTAAGATAGGTAAGTGGTATTACAACTTTGATATGGGTACATTTCCCTTTCAGTTGAGCTCGATCCATTTATTTAGGGCAGCAGTGGTTGAGCGCCGATTTCCTCCGATGAACTAAACAATTGGGGAGATTCCAATCACAGTGAATCGAGAAGTGGATCAAGCCAGATGATGTGCTCTGTCGGAGTTATGCACCGCGTTTCTTTGTGTCCTCAGCAACTGTTCATCCTCCATCTTCCATTCGTGCTTCTCCACAACACCGGCGATCAGATTGCTATAATTTTAGGATGCAATCTGGAGTCCAAGAGGAAGGGGGCCAAATTGGTTTCTACAGTAATTGCTGAGTTGATGGAAGTGTGGATTTCAGATAGGTGGTTTAAGTTGGAGGTAGAGTTGTTTTAATCTACGATTCTATCATGTTACTGAGTTGCAACATAGTTTGCTTGTAGTGATTTGGTTGTGGGATGCGATTTGTATTGTTCAGTTATGCTATATGTGTGTGGAGCTGTGATCAGTGAAAGCTGAATCTGGATGGGTTGTACAAGGTAAGTCCAATCTGGATGTTGATGAAGGTATATCACTGATTATTTGGTGAACTGATGTGTTGGTTTTATTGTTGATTTGTAGATTTGTAGAGCAGAGGAAGCTCGACTGGGTAAGTAGGATTTGGTTGTTCATAGCTGTATATTAGTTTTGTTAGTAAACTAATCTAGATGTGTTATTATTGGATTATATGGGTGGAAAGTGGCGACTAGAGATATTTTGATTATATTGGTATTCTGCGATTTCAGGATTTGGATACGAGGCAGATTCACGGACGCGAATACAATCAGCATGAGCTACACAGCAGGTGGGTAATTTCCTACCTGGTCCGGTAGATGTAATTGCATTCAGATTTAGACATAGATATGAGCATGTTATATGTTCATATTATCTTGATCCTGCTCTTATTATCCTGCGCTTGATACATTATCGTTGGCTATTAACTCCATTGTTGCTATCATGTTTATTTTACCATGATTAGGAGTTATACATATAGGTGATGTAAGTAACTTAGAATTTGTTAAAGTTAAGTGCAAATAGTAAGGTCCGGATGACAACCTGATTGTAAATTGGGCAAAAAGGTCATCCGTAGGTAGATAATGTCTTGAACCTAGGGTTAGTTCTAGTACCCTTACGTTGCATGTTACAACCGACCATGTATTGTGTAAATGGTCAGGGGAATGATACTTAGTGTGTCACTACGAACCGGTGGTCCTAGCTTGTTATAGTCAGATGAGTACGACTCTCTACAGGATAGAGAGTGCGTCGATTAGATTGGTATGACTCTCTACAGGATAGAGAGTATTATGATCAGTTGAGTATGACTCTCTACAGGATAGAGAGTGCGTTGATTAGATTGGTATGACTCTCTACATGATAGAGAGTATTATGATCAGTTAAGTACGACTCTCTGCAGGATAGAGAGTGCGTTGATCTGGTTAGTAGGATTCTCTGTAGAATAGAGAGTCTATGGTGGATGTCTGTATGTGAGACATTGCATTTATGTCATTTGCATGCATGCTGGCGACGAGGTCTCCCTTGTGGTTGAGAGTGTCGCCAGTCATCCTGCCTCCACGGTTACTCATAGGAGGAGTAACCAGTGTGAGGGCAGAGCATTGTGGTGCCGCACTCTACCACTATAGACGGTGGTAGTTGGATTTGCGTGCTATAGTCCTGCGTGTGTGGCACTTGACCACTCATGGGTAGTGACTGTCGGAGTGCCCAACAGCAGAGACCCCCATCATGTAGCTTTCTCTTTACGCTTATATGCTACTCGATCATACTACCCACTTGGCCACTCGAGAGTAGTGGTTGGTGTTGAGTTGGGACAGTTGTCATGCTCGAGCCACCGAGGCCACACTGGGGTCGTGGTAGCTTTAGGGTGAGCCGACATTACCATGCATGTTGCATTGCCGACTTATGACATTTTTACATATTGCCATATATATACATATATGCATGTATATATATATATGGATGATTGTGATTAGTATACATATATAGATGCAGTCTATATATATATGCTTATTGTGATGTTGCATTTGATTGTATTATGTTTGCTGCATTTGATTGTACATCATATTCATGCATGTTTCTTGCATATGTTATACAGTTGTGTCGGATACTAGTATGTGTTGGACAGACCATAGAATCCTTGACCTGTAGCTTGAGTATATTGAGTTGATCTTACTCTTCCTGTTCTATATATATGTTGGATATATGTTCAGGTTGGATCAGAGTAGCATAGCAGACTTCAGGTATGTCTGCATTTTATGTTGTTCATTTGGTTAGACGGTAAATGCTTATATTTATATACTATGCTGATATACTTGTTGTACATCTAGATTATGTCGTTGAAATACATGTGACATTACATATATACATGTTTTCTATTACCTGCTGAGTTTTACTCACCACCCTAACGGACCCTAGGTTTTTCTGTCGCCCAGGTAACAGGTAGCCGACTTCCTGATGGACTTAGAGCACCGCTGGCTGACATCTCATCTCACCTCCGAGGCTTCCGTGTTTGTGTTGGATTTTCCGTATGTCTTGTTATGTATTCGGAGTTTTCGTGATGTTATGTATTATGTGATGTACGCACATGTTGGTGCAGGATTTGACGAGGTTTTCTTTATGTTCTAGTGTTAGTCATACCGGTATGCATGTGTGTAGGTTGGGATGTTATTGTATCATGTTTCCGCTATGTTTTGTGTAGTGGTTGTTTATATATATATATATATATTGTTGTTATTGTGGGCCTATGGGCCTTGTATTAACCCGAAATGTTGCCACGTACAGAGGAGATATTGTCCGTTTGATTTTCGGCTCGGCATGCTCTCGGGGCGTGACAATGACATGACGCTAATCAAGTGCATACATCAATCTTGACCAACACATATATCATACTCAACACATAACAGTATATAAAATGCAAATGACATGTATCATGATGAACAACCTTATGCAGCAATCATAGTTCAATCAAATGCAACATCTCACAGGCATATATAAAACATATATCAAATACATGCATACATATATATATAAGCAATGCATATGCATGGTCATGCCTCCGCACCCAATTCGCTACCACGACCCCAGTGTGGACTAGGTGGCACGACATGACAACTATCCCAACTCCAGCCGCCACCACTCTCGAGTGACCGAGTTGGGTAGTATGAAACAGTAGCTAGCCCGCCATAGAGCTATATGCTACCCACACAGGGGTCCCTGCTGCTAGCCACTCTGTCCTTACCCATGAGTACACGAGCACCGCACCCAGGACAACTGCACATCACACGACCACCGTCTATAGTGGGTGAGTACGCTAACTACCACTCCGCACAGTGGCCAAGTGCGCATCTCCACCTACCACCATCCATAGTGGCCGAGAACGGCACGCACAAAAATGCTCTGCCCTCAACCCTGCTACCACTACCCTGAGTGGCCGAGGAGGCAGGATGACTGATGACCCGTCTCAACCACAAGGGAGACCCAGTCAACAGCATGCATGCAATGTAATGATGTATAGCTCCATAAATGTATCCTCGCCACACTCCCTATCCCATGGGGAGTCCTGGTCAACCAAAAGTCAACTATACAAGGACTACAATCCATAAGACTCTCTCTATCGCACAAAGAGTCATATGTTGGATCGAAGCGGTTCGCTAGAGGGGGGGTGAATAGCGAAAAACCTTTTTTTTCTTTCGAGTTCGTATCAAAACAATTAAGTGCAACGGAAAGATAAATAAAACAAAAAGAGACAAGATATTTTTTTACTTGGTTCGTAGCCTTCGGCTACTACTCCAAGGCCCTAACGGTCCTAGACCGTGTACGGAGGGCAATTCACTAAAACACTCCTCCTCGTTGGAGGTAGGAGTTTGACGATTACAAAAACCTTCGAAGCAAAAAAGATAGAGAGACAAACCCTCTCTTCTATTTAAGTAAAATACAACGATAGAAAACCTTGATTAAAAAGAATTGCAATATTGAAAGCAATATCAAAGTAAGATTATACCAACAACTAAAAAAAAGAACTTATGCTAGGGTTGTTGGCAGCACTTCATTGTTGTAGAGTCGTCGGAGAGTCACAGCGTTGCGGAGGCTTTTGAGCACTTAGAATTGATGAAGAAACCCTAGGTTAGGACCTCCTCTTATAGCCTTTGAGCCCCTTTTCGAGAGGAACCCTAGCCAATCATATTTGACCACCACTCCCCTTGAAATTTGATGATAACCCTTGACTCCTCGAAGCTGATCCTTTGACCATCAGTCGACTGATGGCCATCATCAGTCGACTGATGGCAGCATTAGTCGAGTGCTAACCTCCTAATGATCGATTGACGACAATGAGTCCTCCAAGGTGGGCAATGATCGATGCTTGCTGCAAGTCAAAGTTAGCTCAACAAAAACATAATTTTGACAGTCGTCGACCATCCGATATCGACCTAGACCATCTATAGGATGTCTTTGGTCAGATCTACGCTTAAGATCATCCCCGTAAAGAGGATACGACCTCACTTACGTTCACACACACATGAGCTTACGTCGCTTCGCCTACTTCTTCCACCCGATTCCTTCGGCTCCCTCCGAAGTCACCCGAGTGTCGCCCGACCACCGTGGCTTCCTCCGGGTGTCGCTAGCCTTCAGCTCTAGCTATAGTAATTTTCTACACACTCGATTCAGCTCGTGAGATAACGACATGAGCTTAACATTTTATCATTTGCTCTAATCAAAACTCAGGTTCGACTTAGGTGCCTACTGCACCAACAATCTCCCCCTTTTTGATTTATGGCAAACCCACATACAAAGTTAAGAAAAATAACTTAAGTGCATTAAACAAAATGAGTAAGAGATATGCATGAATGAGCAGGAGTATAAAAACTTTTATGCATGAATGAGCAGGAGTATATAAAAACTTTTTGTTCAAGTGCTCCCCCTTGAAGAATCCTCCCCCTTGACCGAGGGTGAGTACTTGAGAAAGAGTTTTAACTCTCCCCCTTGGTCTTGAGAAAGAGTTTTAATTCTCCCCCTTGGTGTTTGCTACTAAACAAAAGAATTAAGTAACCGAAATTACTTAATATTGGCCATAGTCTTTAAAATAAGTTTTAAGTTAAGAGATCAACCTTTGCCTTTACTTCCGTTTGTTAACAAGTTAACTTAAAGTTAATTAAATTACTTCCGTTTTGTTGTGTTTAACTTAAGAATTCTCTTGACTTGTTTTGTTAACTTAAAGTTAAGTAAGCCTTTTCCATACAAAAAAAAATGATCCCTTAACTTTAGCCTTTTTCTCCCCCTTTTGCCATATATCGAAAAGAGTGAGGGTGTGTGTGAAATAAGTATTAATTTTAAAGTCCAAGCATGTTCCACATTATTTTGAAAATAATATACTGAAAATAAGTTCATCTATAAAATGTTCGACTCATATTTGGCTTGATTGATATGAAAGATCAACCAGTCCTGGTCAAAGTCGGTTAGTATGTATGATTATACTCCGTGGTTCATAGCGATGCACTAGCTCTACATCTGGAACCAGGAGTAAGGTCCTAACATCTCACGCCCATCTACGTGGCTAAGTACACAAACACATTAGTCCTATGTGTTGTGAGATGTACTGGCTCCTTAAATCTATAGGTGCATGATATCTAAGGTATGTCCTATGCTAGTTCCATAAAAATGAAAATTAAGAAATAGTAGTAAGAAAATATAATTTGCAAGTTCCTATTCTACTATGCAGATGCCCAATTTTCGTCTTAATATACTAAATTCGGCTTCGGGTAGGGGTTTAGTAAATAGGTCTGCTAAGTTAGACTTTGATTCGACGTATTCGAGTTGTATGGCTCCGTTGGCCACATGTTCTCGAATGAAATGGTGTTTGACCTCTATATGTTTGGTCCTACAGTGACATATCGGATTCTTTGTAAGATTAATTGAACTAATGTTATCTACATGAAGTTTAGTATTCGTAAAGTCTAACTTAAAGTCGCGGAGAGTGTGCTTCATCCAAAGAAGTTGAGTGACACACTCACCCATCGTGATGTATTTGACTTCGGTGGTAAATAAGGCAACACAGTGTTGCTTCCTACTGCACCAACTCACTAGACTCGAGCCGAGAAGTTGACAACAACCACTCGTACTCTTTCTATCGAGCTTACTACCGGCATAGTCCGAATCGGAGTAGCCGGTTAGTTTGAACTCGGTAGATCTAGGGTACGAAATACCGACATTAAGTGTACCCTTTAGATATCTAAGGATACGCTTGATTAGAGTTAGGTGAGACTCCTTGGCATAGGTTTGGAACCTTGCGCACATACTGCAAATAAGATATCGGGTCGGCTTGTAGTTAAGTAAAGGAGACTCCCTATTACGCTCCTATAGTATTTTAAATCAATTGAATTTCCGATTACATCTTCTTCCATATTCACATTAGTTGCCATTGGGGTATTAATAATTTTAGCGTCTTGCATTCCAAAGTGTTTAATTAATTCCCTAGTATATTTGCATTGATGTAGATATATTCCATCTTTAGTTTGTTTAATTTGTAGACCTAAAAAGAAGCTTAACTCACCTACTAAATTCATTTCAAATTCACTTTCCATAAGTGAAATGAACTCATTTAGTAGGATTGAGTTGGTGGTTCCGAAAATAATATCATCTACGTAGATTTGGGCTATGAATATGTCTTTACCTAAGGTTTTTACGAAAAGAGTTGGGTCAACTACACCTTGGTTAAAGCCTTTGGACTTAAGATAAATCAAAAGTCTCTCGTACCAAGCTCGAGGAGCTTGTTTAAGTCCATAAAGAGCTTTCTTTAACCTAAGGACATGATCGGGGTTGTCTAAACTTTCGAAACCGAGGGGTTGACTAACATAGACTTCTTCTTTAATGTATCCATTTAAGAATGCAGATTTCACATCCATTTGAAACAACTTAAATCCTCGATGTGCTGCATATGCTAATAGCATTCGAATGGACTCTAATCTAGCTACTAGGGCATAGGTCTTGTCGTAATCTAAACCTTTGACTTGACTAAACCCTTTAGCAACTAGTCTAGCTTTATTTCTAACTACTTCACCTTTATCATCAATTTTATTTCTAAACACCCACGTTGTTCCAATGATTGTTTTATCTTTAGATGGTGGTACTAATTCCCATACTTCGTTCCTAGTGAATTGAGCCAACTCTTCTTGCATTGCAATAATCCAATTGGGATCAAGAAGAGCTTGGTCAATAGTTTTGGGTTCAATTTTAGAAATCAAAGATATTTGACTAAGGTTTCTGTATGAGGCTCTAGTTCGAACTCCTAGACTTGGATCACCTATCACTTGGTCGATAGGATGATTCGTTTGAGTCCTAGTTGGATTTGGGTTTGAGTCTACAACTTGATCCATAGGATGACTCGTTTGAGTTCTAGTTTGGTTGGAGTCATCTATCACTTGGTCGATAGAGTGACTTGGTTGACTTAGGTTAGGATTAACACTAGACCTGATCTCCGGATCAGAGTTAGGTCTAGTATGAGTCGGCTCCCTAATTGGGGTTGCCGGGGGTTTTGTAGGTTCGTGTCCTTCATCAAATACTACATTGATAGTCTCCTCGACTCTAAGGGTGTTGTGGTTATTGATGGCATTGCTCGGAGGCTCGTTGGCTCCCATTTCCCCGGATTAAAATTTTCACTAATGAAAACTAATCCGGATGGGATGAGTTTCCTAAGCTCAACCAATTCGTCGTCGTGCTAACGACTCGAGCGATCGCTTGAACAAACTAGTTGTTCAAGCAACAAAACTCTTCTAGTCGGTTAGCCGCGGAATAGACGACGGACGGATCGCCGGTTTTTGTGTTTATCTTCGGGGTCAATTATTATACAAATACTTATGGATGTAGACATGTATAATCAACACATACAATCATATTAATAAGAACATGCAAAGATCAATAATAAAACTTGTAAAACTTTTATACCTCTCGATCTTCTATCGTATGTCCTAACCTCCATGTAGACTTCGTGTGGGCGAAGATCCTCCACAAGTTGAAGCTTCCTAGATCTTCTTCAATCGAAAGAAAGAAGAAACTCTCCTTCGCTTCTTGCTTGAGCCAACCACCAAGCCACAAAGGCTTGATGCCGCCGGCCCCAAGAAAAGGATAACAAGATGGCCAACCAAGGAACCGAACAAGGGAACAATCCCTAGCTCCTTTGTGCCGCCGGCCAAGAGGAAAAGAAGAGGAGAAGAGGAATCGGTTGAGCCCCGACCAAGGTAGAGGGAAGAAGAGGTAGGAGCCGGCCACCCCCTAAAAAGAAGAAGAGATCCTCTCCTATAGTTGCCGCCCACTATTCCTTCCAAACCCTAGCCATCCAACCAAGGAACCAAACCCTAATCTCCCTAGGGTTTCTTGCCGCCCAAACCAATGAAAGGCAAAACCCTAATCTCCAAAAACATCCAACCATCCACTTCTTGTCGCCCACCTTAAGCCCCCTTTTATAGAGTTGGGCTTAAGCCTTGTTTTAATCTCCACCGTCGGTTCTAGGGATTTAATCTCAACCGTCGGATCTAGAGATTTAATCTCAACCGTCGGATCTAGAGATTTAATCTCCACCGTCGAATCTAGGGATTTAATCTAAACCGTCGGATTTAGAGATTTAATCTCAACCGTCGGATCTAGAGATTTAATCTCCACCATCGGATCTAGGGATTTAATCTCAACCGTCGGATCTAGAGATTTAATCTTAAGCGTCGGATCTAGAGATTTAATCTCCACCGTCGGATCTAGGGATTTGTTTTTCATCATTGGATCTAGACTTCATGAGGTTTATATTAGGCTACGATAGGAACCATGAGGAGGAGTTGGATCTTTGCCACCTAATGGATCGGAACCACACAAACTTGATCCATCAATGATGTTCCATTCCACTAGAGGATCATCATTGAATTATCTCACCAACCCCCATAAATTAATATGGGCTCCATACATTATTCATACATCCATCTCCCCATGTTTAAGATATCGAATGTCCGCCAATTAATTGATTTACTGACCATCAATCAATTAACATCTAACTCCTCGAGTAGTACCACTCAACCTTATCATCATGTTGACTAAGTCAACCTGCAGGGTTTACATGATGAACCTTATGAGCTCCTCAAGGGGACATCATCAACCTAATATATAGGACACGGTTTCCTCCTATAATCAACGACACACCATGTAAATAATATCATTTCCCAACTTACTGGGCATATTGATTTAATCCATATAAATCTCACCCTTTGGTAAATCAAAGAAATAAATACTAAGTACATGTGCTCGTTATTATATCGGGATTAAGAGCATGTACAACATAATATCCGAGGTCCGATTAAATTATGTAGTCAGTAATAAATTGAATCACCTCTATGTCGGTCCTGCTCAATACACCTAAGTGTACTAGTGTAACTCTATGTTCAAGACAAAACAATACCAAGCTACACTACAACCATGCCAATGGTTTGTCCAAAACCATCTTGGTTGTGAGCCTCTACTTATATTCTACAAGGGACTGATAACATGATCTTCTATGCCACACCAAGCACCATGTTATCTAAAATGTAAAGTATTAGACAATATGCACACATATAATAAATATAAACTGCAAACAATGATCATGTGATTCTTATTTCAAAATAAAAATGTTCATACAAAAGAGCTAGGCTTTGAGTATACATTCCAACAGTTATATACTCTATAGCTCTGCTTGTAGTCGAGTATCCTAGAAAGATTCCGGTCGTGGTTTTGGATGTAAATTTCCCTAGGTAATTCTTAGTGTTTAGGATATGTACCTTACACCCAAATACCCTAAAGTACTTGATGTTAGGTATTTTATCGTGATAAATCTCGTATGAGGTCTTAAGGTGCCTCTTTACCATAAGGATCCTATTTTGGACATAGCATGTCGTACTCACGGCTTCCGCCCAAAACCTATCAGGTTGGTTATACTCGTTTAACATTGTCCTAGAGGCTTCATGTAGGGTTCTATTTTTGCTTTCTACTAGGCCATTTTTTTGTGGAGTTCTAGGGCAAGATAACTCATGGTGGTATCCATTTAGGTTACAGAATTTTGTAAACCTATGGTTCTCGAATTCATCACTACGATCAGTCCTAAGTCTTTTGATTTTAATGCTTTGTTGATTTTCTATTAATTTAAATAGATTGATTAATTGATCTAGGGTATCACTTTTGTGTTTGATGAACCTAACCCAAGTAAATCTAGAATAGTCATCAATTATGACTAAGCAGAATTTACTTCCATTAAGTGACTTAGCTCCATGTGAATCAAATAGATCCATGTGTAGGAGCTTAAGCACACTTTTGGTTCGTTCTTGATTAGTTAGTTGATGTTGTATCCTAGATTATTTACCTTGTTGACAAGCATTACATATTTTATTATCCAAGTTATTGAGGTTAGGCAAACCTCTGACTAAGTCACTCTGACTCATCTTGTGGATGAGTCTTGGGTGTGAGTGACCGAGTCGTCAGTGCCATAACCATGATTCCTCTTGCCGTGTCATAAGACACTTAGTTGAGGAGTTAGTTAAGTTAATAGTGTAAATATTGTTATTTCTAGTTTCCTTAAGAATTGTTTTAGAAGTTTCATTTGTATTAATTACACATTCATTTTCTAGAAATATGACCTTATAGTTATTATCACACAATTGGCTTACACTAAGTAAATTATATTGGAAATTTTCAACTAATAAAACATTTTGAATAACAAAATTTGAGTTGAGCTCAATATCACCTGATCCGATGATTTTGAGCTTGCCGTTATTTCCGAAGGCTACCGATCTTTGTCGTTTGAATCGAAGCTTTAAAAACTTGAGTTGATCCCCGGTCATGTGTCGGGAGCAACCACTGTCCAACATCCATTGATCCTACACGCAAGGTAGTTGGATCGGATATTGGATTTATTAAATATTGGTTGAAAATTATTAACCTAAATCATCTCACCCATGTCTACATGATCAAACACGTTAACCCTATATGTTCTTGTGAGATGACTTCCAATTTTACTTGATTTAAATTTAATGACTTAAACACTTGTCAACCTTGCGTTAGATTCGGATTTGACCTTAGGCTCATCAAGTCACCTTTTCAAGATCATGGCTTTGTTGGTGCAATCGACCCAGGTCACGATTGACCATACTCGAGTTTGACTCGAGTAATGTTTTGATGTTTGACAAAGTGGTTTGACATTGTTTGGACATTGATGACGGTTAATATGTTGGGGAGATTGTTGGAGAAATCGACCCAGGTTATAATTGACCGGACTCGAGTTTGACTCGAGGGAGACTTTGATGGTTTACTAGGGTTGACCATGTGATTAAGGGAAAGTCCAAGTCATGGGTACTTGGCATGGAAAGTCCATGTGGGACACTTAGCATTTGGGAAAGTCCAAGTCATGGGTACTTGGCATGGAAAGTCCAAGTGGGACACTTGGCATTTGGGAAAGTCCAAGTCTTGAGTACTTGCCACAAGGAAAAGTGCCAAGGAAAAGTCCAAGCATGGGTCTTGGCATGGAAAGTCCAACATGGGTTGGCAAGGGAAAGTCCAAGCTTGAGTCTTGGCATTTGAGAAGTCCAAGGGGATGGATATTGGCGGCGTAAAGTCCAAGCAGAGTCTTGGTGGCGTAAGTCCAATGTCCCTTGGCGGTGTAGACACCGTTAGCATGACATAGCCGAGGGAAGCACCTGGAGGCTAGCGCGATGGATGAACAATTCATGGATGACTTGGAGGGATCCGAGAGGCGTGAGGCTGATGGAGGTGGCTAGAAGGCTTAGGTCTAGGCTAAGGGTGGTCTAGCAAGTATGGGGGCACCATACTTGGGTTAAAACCTCATTTTTGAGGTTGGCAGTCGACTGGCATTATGGCCGGTTCGACTTCCGTGAGTCGACTTGAGTTCGACTGCCGTTTAAGAGCTAGAATTTCTCTGGCAGTCGACTGCTCATTGGAGCAGTCGACTGATGTCGATGGAAGTCGACTGTAAAGGGACGACAGTCGACTGCCAGCTGAGTGTCGAGTACAGAATGCTCCGTAGCCGATTGGGCAGTCGACTACGGGTGTTGGCAGTCGACTGCCAATGTTGGCAGTTGACTGCCAAGAGTCCCGTTGGAACTTGTCTGACGTGGATTGAGCCGTTGTCTCACGACAACAGTGGCATCAGTCGACTGGTGACTTATGACAGTCGACTGATAGGCGGAAATCCAGCCCGATGCAGGTTAAAAAGAGGAGCTCGTGGAGGATTTCATCATCAGTTATTGGGGAGCTTTCTTGAGGTAATTTGAAGGCGATTTGTAGGTGCATTTCAGGGCCCTTCAACCTCATCCAAGCAACCAACAAGCAAAGTGCTCAAACCCTAGTTTTGTAAAGTGTTCTTTACATTTCCTTTGTATTTGCTTGTATTTCTTTCGTTTATTGTTGTAAACGTTTGTACGAGGTTTCTCCGCCTCCAACTTGTTGTCGAGAAGGAGTTTATTGATTAGTGATTGCATTGGCGTCGCTAGAGCTCGTTAGAGCTCGATCCGTGGAGTAGGAACCGTGCGGTTACGAACCACGTTATATCTTTGTGTTATTGTGTTTGTGATTGTGTTTCGTTATTGTTATTATATATATATATTCTGTTATGCTAACGAAACTTGTAGACACGATCTCGAACGATTTCCATCAAGCTTAACACAACGCTATTCACCCCCCCTCTAGCGGCCTCAATTCTCCTACAAGTGGTATCAGAGCAAGGTTGCTCTTCAATGGATTAACAACCGGGAGCAAGATGCTAGAGGGTAAAAGATGGAAGTCCAAGATCAATTAGGTTGGGAGATCAACACACCGGTGCCCTACACCCTATACGGACGAGAAGGATTCAATTCTTGAAAGGGAAGAATTGAGGATTTTATTATGATGAGAGACTTTGAGGAATAGTCCATTTTGATGGATGGATTTGAATATCCAAGAGGACCAAGAGGTGGATTCCTCAAAAAGAAGAGATGGACCGAAGAGCAAGTTCAAGCATCCGAGAAAAATGATAAGGTGATAAAATTTTTAATTGATTTAATGCCTAACAATATCTTGTGTATGTTAGGTAATTATGTAGATGCTAAAGAGTTATGGAGCCAAGTGGCAAAGCTTTATGAAAACTCATCATCGGTCCAAGAAGAAGAAGAAGAAGAGGAGTGCTCACCCTCTCAATCTCAAGAAAGTTCACCATCAATTCAAGAAGATAAAGAGGGTGAAGAAGAGAGATCATCCTCACAAGGAAGTAAGGATTCGGAGGTTGATAGGGAATCAACATCCGGATCGGAAGAGGTGGAGGAAGTGGAAGAAGCATCCACCTCAAGGATTGAGGGGGAGGAGAGAACCTCCACACCGGAACATCAAGAAGAAGCTTTGACATCCGGTCAAGATGAAGAAGCCTAAAGTCCAATTCTGGTCCTCATTAACCTAGGTAACTCAAGAAATTTAAGTTTAAATAAAAATCATATAATTTGCTTTGAGTGTAGGGAAATCGGGCACTATAAGAGCAAGTGCCCAAAGAAGATCAGAAAAGCTCCTCTGCCACCAAAACCTCAAGAAAGATCAAAAGATGCCGGTGCCACCACTAGAAGAAGCAAAGAGCACGTCATTTGCTTCAAGTGTCAACAACCGGGGCATTTTAGGAATTCATGCCTTAGGGGGAGCAAGAAAGTCAAAGAGGGAGCTATACATGTAGGGGGAGCCTCCAAGGCAAACCCTAAGGTATATTTCAATAATGCACCTTCTAGATTTAATAGTCAAAAGCATGCTAGGAATTTTAATTCCCTTGCAATTCATAAAGAGCATGCTAGAAGTAAGGAATTTTGCTTAGGTGCTAAAAATGTTTACCTTAGGAGTAAGAAGAAATTTGGGACTAATGTCCCTAAAAATATTTTACCTAAGGAATCAATTAGGAAAATAGGAGAACATCTAGATCTAAATCCTAAATGGACTAGGCATATGCCTAGAAAGTCTCATGCCCATGGTTTAAATCAAAATTCTAAAATTGGGCAACTAGAATTAGAGAATCAAGTCTTGAGGTCAAGGCTTGAAAAACTTGAGAAGACCCTTAAAATTATACAAAATCAATTTAAAGGGTCAAATAATCAAAAGTCAAGGTCCAAAAGTCAAAGTCAACACCAAGGACCTAAGAGTCAAAAGTCAACCAAGGGCAAGCAAGGTTTGAGTCACAAACCTAAGCCTAAGATAGCTTACCATAGTGTTCCATTTGATTATGGGACACAAACTAGGTCTAGGAAGACCAAGGTCAATAGGGAAGTCATCCCTAAGGTTGACCAAAGGTTGTTCCTAGTGGCTAGGGTTTCTAGGAAACCTAGGGTGGCCACTAAGAAGGTTGCAAGGGGAGTTACCCCTAGAGTCAACCTAGGTAAGACCCAAATGACCAAGGCTAACAAGCCTAGGAGGGTCATTAGGAAGGTATCTAGGGAGGTTATCCCTAAGGAATACCTAATTAACCCTAGGAGCTCAAATCAGTTTTGGGTTCCTAAGAGCGTGATTGATTCACGCTAGATGGGTTTAGGGTGTGCCAACCTTGATTGGATGGGTAGTTAACTCAACCATGGTAAAGGTGGCACTTTAGGATATTTTCAAGGTTATGGTTATCTTGAAAATATACTTGAATTAATATCCTAAAAGATTTTAGGATGTGCCGATGCACTTTTGAAATTAAGAAAAAAAAAATCAATTAAATTGGCACAATTTAGGTTTAGAGGTTAGTGTGCCATTTTGGGTTTTTGGCACACTAGGGAGATTAGGTTAATATGGCAAAATATGATTAATCCCAACAAATGGCAATTAATATTAAAATTTAGGTATTATTATACCTATATATTTTATATGCCATGCTTTGTTTGCCATATAACATGCCATGACATCATGCTTACTTTTAATCATTTTATATGTCATGTTCATGTTTTAGGATTAAGGTTTTAAATGTCATGTGTTTTTAGATTTCATCTTATGCCATGACATCATGATTATGAGCATATGCTTATTTATATCATCATTAATGCCATAATCATTCATGCATTTAAGAAAATTTCAATTGAAATTGATTTAAAAACTATGGTATGACTTGAAGTCCCATTTATAAGGGAATCAAGTAGGGTTGCCTTAGAGAATGCATGAAACCCTAGATTAGGATGAACAAAACCCACATCTCATATTAAATTGACATGTATGTGTATTTTATACACCCTAGATATATGTGAGATGCTAGGATATGAGTTAAGTTCAAGGTGCATAGGTTTTGCATCTAGATGAACTCAAACTCATCTTTTATGATTAGTGGATCATTGGGTGAGCATGTGTACAAGTCATGTACATAGAGCCCAAGGAATATGATCCAAAATAAGGTTTTGAAAACATTTTAAAATCATTTTGAAAAACCTTGGTGAAGTCTATCTTTTTATAGCAATCACCATTGATAAAGTTGATACAAAATAGGGCCAAAACATTGAAAATTTCAATGGTTTTGAGTTTTGTATCAAACTCACTATTTTATGTGTAAAATAATTTTCAAATATTTTTCACCCATTGTATTGACTATAAGTAATATACGTATCAAGTTTCGTGATTTTTCAAAATACGTAGAATTACTTATGACTTTTCAAAACTCGATTTTGATAGCTGAAATTCGGAAATTTCAGTTATCAGTCGACTGATTAGAGTGGCAGTCGACTGGTTACTGTCAGGAGTCAACTGCCAGGTCTAATTTCGGGAAAACAAGGTTGTTTATCCCGTGTTCAACCATTGTAAAGGTCCCTAATCACTCCTAACCCTAGGATATGCTTTGGGAAGCATTATAAAGGGTGAAAATCCATTGGATATGGATTAGGAGAAGTGTTAGGTCAAAGTATCAAATTTAGGGTGTGGAAAGTTCAAGTTTGAACTTTTAACCTTAATTTTGATGGTTTAGAGTTTCTATTGTCTTAGGGACTTCCCAAGGACATTGTTGGTGCAATGGTCAAGGGGGAGCAAGCCTTTAGGGGGAGTTATACATCTTGGGATGATGGATGTGTTTCTCTTCTTGAAGGGGAAGAAGTTATTGGGAGAGTATCATCAATTGGGAAAATTGATGGGATTTTGAGAGACCCAATTTGAAAATTGGGAGAGAGTATAGGATTGCCTCTCTTGAGTGATATGTGACTTATCACTAGGAAGATGGTAGGCATCCTAGGTATTTTTGGATCAAGGGGGAAATTGTAAGATCTCATTGGGACATGAGACATTGACCTCCTTGGAGAGATAACCTTTTTGATGTATGTCAAAAAGGGGGAGAAGATTAAATTACCAATTTGGAAAATTGGTAAGGGAATTTGAGTTAGGGGCCTAACTCAAGGTTTGTTTTGTCAAACATCAAAAAGGGGGAGATTGTTGGTGCAATCGACCCAGGTCACGATTGACCATACTCGAGTTTGACTCGAGTAATATTTTGATGTTTGACATAAGATGTTTGACAAAGTGGTTTGACATTGTTTGGACATTGATGTCGGTTAATATGTTGGGGAGATTGTTGGAGCAATCGACCCAGGTTATAATTGACCGGACTCGAGTTTGACTCGAGGGAGACTTTGATGGTTTACTAGGGTTGACCATGTGATTAAGGGAAAGTCCAAGTCATGGGTACTTGGCATGGAAAGTCCATGTGGGACACTTAGCATTTGGGAAAGTCCAAGTCATGGGTACTTGGCATGGAAAGTCCAAGTGGGACACTTGGCATTTGGGAATGTCCAAGTCTTGAGTACTTAGCACAAGGAAAAGTGCCAAGGAAAAGTCCAATCATGGGTCTTGCCATGGAAAGTCCAACATGGGTTGGCATGGGAAAGTCCAAGCTTGAGTCTTGGCATTTGAGAAGTCCAAGGGGATGGATATTGGCGGCGTAAAGTCCAAGCGGAGTCTTGGCGGCGTAAGTCCAATGTGCCTTGGCGGTGTAGACACCGTTAGCATGACATAGCCGAGGGAAGCACCTGGAGGCTAGCGCGATGGATGAACAAGTCATGGATGACTTGGAGGGATCCGAGAGGCGTGAGGTTGATGGAGGTGGCTAGAAGGCTTAGGTCTAGGCTAAGGGTGGTCTAGCAAGTATGGGGGCACCATACTTGGGTTAATACCTCATTTTTTAGGTTGTCAGTCGACTGGCATTATGGCCGGTTCGACTGTCATGAGTCGACTTGAGTTCGACTGCCGTTTAAGAGCTGGAATTGCTCGCGCAAAGGGATCGCTCATTGGAGCGATCGATGTCGATCGTCACCGAGTGTCGAGCATTAACGCTCCGTGAGCCGATCGAGCGACTACGGGCGCCGGCGATCGCTCAAGAGTCCCGTTGGAACTTGTTCGACGTAGATTGAGCCGTTGTCTCATGACAACATTGGCATCAGTCGACTGGTGACTTATGGCAGTCGACTGATAGGCAGAAATCCAGCCCGATGCAGGTTAAAAAGAGGAGCTCGTGGAGGATTTCATCATCAGTTCTTGGGGAGCTTTCTTGAGGCGATTTGAAGGCGATTTGCAGGTGCATTTCAAGGCCCTTCAACCTCATCCAAGCAACCAACAAGGAAAGTGCTCAAACCCTAGTTTTGTAAAGTGTTCTTTACATTTCCTTTGTATTTGCTTGTATTTCTTTCGTTTATTGTTGTAAACGTTTGTACGAGGTTTCTTCGCCTCCGACTTGTTGTCGAGAAGGAGTTTATTGATTAGTGATTGCATTGGCATCGCTAGAGCTCGTTAGAGCTCGATCCGTGGAGTAGGAATCGTGCGGTTTCGAACCACGTTATATCTTTGTGTTATTGTGTTTGTGATTGTGTTTCATTATTGTTGTTATATATATATTCCGTTGTGCTAACGAAACTTATAGACACGATCTCGAACGATTTCCATCAAGCTTAACACGACGCTATTCACCCCCCCTCTAGCGGCCTCAATTCTCCTACAGGCTTCCAGGTCGTGGCGAGGCACAGAGGCCTTCTTTGATCGGAACAACGACCACTTCCTTAGACAAAGCCATTTTCAAGAAAATAGTGACTTGACTTACCTAAGACCACTTCCTGGTCTAACTAGTCTAGGATACGGCGAGGTAGCTTCAGCTAGTTCTGCTCGGTCAAGTGCACCGAACTAGATACGCCTTATCTAGCCCGAATACACAAGACTCCGCTTTTCTAGCGTACTATCATCTCGCCACATCCTGGTACTATGTTATCAATTATTGACGAGTTATAGTCCTATCTAACCATTCTAAAAAGGAAAATCAAACTAAATAAAAACCTAAGCATGCAATTTCTAGGTTAAAACACAAACAAGTTTCGTACTAGCTCCCCCTGGACCGTTGAAACGATTCGGTCTCTGCACATAGTGGATTTGGTCCTTGGGAACCTAGTACTGGTTCGAACCTTAGTTTGAAATTAAGGTGGTCTTAGGGACCCATGCTTGGACACGTTTTTTATGTCGACTTACAATCGATATATACGACTTGTTGGTTGTATTTGAGCTAAACCCTAGCCCGGCCTTGTTGTACACGGCCCTTTGTAATCCAAGTAGGAGGTCAAGTCCTTTTGATCCCAAAGTAAACATTTCCATTGTATTCCTAAGATCTTTGACTTGACTCTTCAAGAGTGAGTTCTCAACTTCGAGTTTTTCAACCCGAGTTGAGTCCTTCTCTTGAACTCGACTAGTCGAAGAGGTTAGGGAGACCTCATGTTTGAGGAGTTTAACTTCCTCAACCAAGGTCTCAACCTTGGACTCGGACTTAGGTAACTTTCTATTTAAAAACTTAATTGCACTATAAAGTGTAGTAATGAGAGACCGACTTACCTTGAGTGTATCTTTTGAACCAGATGCGTATCTGTGGCTTGTCTTGAATAGTGCTTCGCAGTCCGACTCGTCTTCGGTTTTCGATTCAAGTTCCGGTTCCGACTCAGTCTCTGATTCCACCGGTTTAGCCATGAGGACTCGATCATCGTCTTCTTCCTTGGAAGCTTCTTCCCAAGTAGCGTTGAGTGCCTTTTTGTGTTTCGGTGCCTTGCTCTTGAGTTTTGGGCATTCGGACTTGATATGTCCAAACCTGTTGCATTCATAACATCTAATATTTGAACTTTTAGGCTTACCTTCGTTGGGTCGAGTGACGGTTCATTTTTGGCCCTTGACTATCCTCCGAACTAGGTTGACTAGTTCGGCCTCCATTTCCGAGTCGACCTCCGAATCCGACTCATCCTCTTCTTCCTTCGAGGGGTGGCTTGCTAGCGGTTTTCTTCTTTGAACCTGCAAATAGTGCTATACCTTTCTCGGGTTCCAAGTTAGACTTCTCATGAAGTTCAAAATTAGAAAAAAAGTTCATCTAACCTAAGTTTAGAAAGATCCTTGGAGACCTCGTAGGCATCGACCATGGATGCCCACAAGGTAGTCCTCGGAAAGGAGTTTAGGACATACCTTATAAGGTCGCGGTTTTCGACCTTTTTCCCGATTGCGTGTAGATTGTTGACTATGTCCTGGACGTGGGCGTGGAGTTGCATCGCCGTTTCATGTTCCTGCATTTTTAGATTATATAATTTATTAAATAAAAGGTCGCGCTTACATTCCTTGGCTTCATCGGTCCCTTCGTGTAGCTCCACTAGCTTTGTACAAAGGTCCTTTGCACTGATGAAGGGGCCGACGCAATTTAATTCCTCCTTAGACAAGCCGCATTGAAGGATTTGAGTTGCCTTGGCATCGGCTTCGACTTGTCGTTTTGTCGCAATGGTCCATTGGTCATAATCCAAGGATTCACCAACTTCGTTAGTCGGAAGTGTGAATCCCATTTGTATTATGATCCACATCTCGATTTGGGTTTTAAGAAAGCACTCCATCCGACCTTTCCAGTAACGGAAATCATCTCCGTTGTAAAACGGAGGTCGGACGGTGCTAAAACCCTCGAGATGGGCCATTTGGAAGGGAAACCTTGCACACAAAAATACCAAAAAAAACATGAAAAAGGTTCCAAGACTTCTCCTTGGATTAGTAATGTATGAAATGAAAAGAAACAAAAGGAATAAATGAGAAATAACCAACTAAAATAAAAGATGAGCACTTACAACCTTCGATGTCCCAGAAATGGTACTAAACGATGATTTTTGGAGATGAAGACAGCTTGTTACGAGGGTTTACCCATGTAAGAAGTGTAGATCTCTCCGAGAGCTTTGTTTTGGTAGGTATCCCATTTCGTGAGTCAACTTATACGAAAAGTTATGCCCATTTTACCGTTGGCTACTCCAAAAGCGAATACTTGTAAAACAAAACCAAACGAAGAGTACCAAGACTTCGTCTTAGATTAGTAGTGCGGGAGAAAAATTTAAACGAACGGAAAACAAATCTTTAAAAAATGCTAGATTGGTGGTTTCACCAAATCTAAGCGCCCCCGACTCTGATACCAATTGTTGGATCGAAGCAGTTCGCTAGAGGGGGGGGGGGTGAATAGCGAAAAACCTTTTTTTTCTTTTGAGTTCGTATCAAAACAATTTAGTGCAATGGAAAGATAAATGAAACAAAAAGAGACAAGATATTTTTTTACTTGGTTCATACCCTTCGGCTACTACTCCAAGGCCCTAACGGTCCTAGACCGTGTACGAAGGGCAATTCACTAAAACACTCCTCCTCGTTGGAGGTAGGAGTTTGACGATTACAAAAACCTTCGAAGCAAAAAAGATAGAGAGACAAACCCTCTCTTCTATTTAAGTAAAATGCAACGATAAAAAACCTTGATTAAAAAGAATTGCAATATTGAAAGCAATAACAAAGTAAGATTATACCAACAACTAAAAAAAAAGAACTTAAGGTAGGTTTGTTGGCAGCACTTCGTTGTTGTAGAGTCGTCGGAGAGTCGCAACGTTGCGGAGGCTTTTGAGCACTTAGAATTGATGAAGAAACCCTAGGTTAGGACCTCCTTTTATAGCCTTTGAGCCCCTTTTCGAGAGGAACCCTAGCCAATCATATTTGAGCACCACTCCCCTTGAAATTTGGTGATAAGCCTTGACTCCTCGAAGCTGATCCTTTGACCATCAGTCGACTGATGGCCATCATCGATCGTGATGGCGACATCGATCGATGGCGATCATCGATCGAGTGCTAACCTTTGGCGAATCGGATGATTGGGCGATCGAGTCCTCAAAGTGATGCTTCGTTAGCTCAACAAAAACATAATTTCGACAGTCGTCGACCGTCCGATCTCGACCTAGACCATCTAAAGGATGTCTTTGGTCAGATCTACGCTTAAGATCATCCCCGTAAAGAGGATACAACCTCACTTACGCTCACACACACACGAGCTTAACTCGATACTTACTGTGTCGCTTTCGCTTCCGGCCTTCCACCCGATTCCTTCGGCTCCCTCCGAAGTCACCCGAGTGTCGCCCGACCACCGCGGCTTCCTCCGGGTGTCGCTAGCCTTCAGCTCTAGCTATAGCAATTTTCTGCACACTCGATTCAGTTCGTGAGATAACGACATGAGCTTAACTTTTTATCCTTTGCTATAATCAAAACTCAGGTTCGACTTAGGTGTCAACTGCACCAACATCATACACCTCTAACAATCAACCACGCTAAGACCTCTAGTCAGTAGCGAGATACTATCGACCATCCATATAACCATACACAGGCACACAATCCATAATGGATATACCATCATGCTAGGACCTCTAGTCCATGGTCACATACTGACAACCACATACTTATCTATGCACAGACAACTAGATCCACCATAGATGCACCACCAATACGAGTATGATATAACAATCGACTCCATAATCCAATCCATCACCTAACCCTAGTGATGTAACACAGTAACCCAATCTGAGGTCACAAAGATAACCCTAACCACCTGTACTTACTGAACATCCATCAGCTAACACATAATAGGGTTTATAGTTCCTATCCGTGCTAGATAATCAATGAAGTAACAGAGTATATATCTCAAAGGTCAAGGAAGTACAAGCATATGATTTAATAAGAGTGGATCTAAGATCAAAGTAATAGCATAAGTCCAAATTCATGCACTGGAATTTGATCAAAACTACCGGACTAGGTAGATATTACCCACCTGATATGCAGATTACATTATCCGTGCTATTCATTTCCACGTCCATGTATCTATCACAATCAAAGTCCTGTAACAATAGGATAAAATTAAGTACCATCACATATCTAATGATCGAATCAAATCCTACATCATCCTTGTATCTCGATCAACTAATAATCCACTATCAACTATAACATCAACTACAGATATAGTAAGCATCCATATCACTTAGATCATACTTACCTCATGTTGCTTTAATCTCTCCCATCTTGTTCACCCGAAGGAAACTGCGATTCAACCAATAACAACGCAACCAGGAGCTACATAAGACACAGATATCGCAACAACAATCATGCAACATACACAAGATCTAAATCAATGAACCACCTACTTCATTCCAATCAATTCACTTCAACGCACCAATTCATAATACCTTATTGTCAATACCTCCAACCGTAGCTCAACTAGTGTAGCTTCAATCACAGCTGCCCAATTCCAAGTATAGGTATTAGATCTGCATCAACCAACCAAATCAAAAGAAAAACATAACTCAGATCATCCTCATTACCTACAATCAACTATAATTATCACACAACAACTACAATTCAACCCAAATCTACACTTACCTTGCTTACCCTCACCCGTGAAGCTTCAAACCCCTCAGCCGACCATTGAGCTACAAGAGTAGCATTCAACCACCAAATCTCGGAATGGATTTGGGATTTCTAGAACAGTCTCTGATCTACTGATTGAGCCACCAACGACCACCACCACCTTAGATCTCAACAGTAGTATCAAGCAGCTATGATGCACATGCAAGAACCCAACAGCCAATGCGTTAATCGTAGCTGAGGCAAAGGCAGCTGATGGTGGAAATCAATCGGCGCTTCAAGTAGTGGCTAACTGCAAGGTCGATAAGCCAAGCGCAGGGGAAGAAAAACACCAGCGACTAGGAAGACGGGCGTCGATGAGCTGAGATTCCCGATAAAAACTAGATCAGGATCGAGGGCGTCGTGGCGATGAAAATAGAGGAAGGGGAAGAACACCAGCGTGACCGACAGTCGATCTGTGGGACCAAAGGCAGCTATGACAGTGAAGGTGAGCCAGCTTGTCAAACAGCAGATAGGGCAACGATCCTGCGTGAAGATCGACATCGACGATAATCGGTACTGGCCACAGATCAGGGTATCGGATGGGGCGGTGGAGCGTCAACTGCAATGTGCAACGACCGGAGCAATCCACAGCGGTGAAAGCTAAGAGCGACGGAGATGGTAGCGAGTATCGCATACCGACCAACTAGGGCAACCGGAGGAGTTGGCTTGGTGGCCGCGGTGATCATCCCATGGGTCGGAGCAAACTCGACGACTGAAGAAGCTCGTTGCCGCCGGAATAGAGAGGGAGAGGCATCGACGACTGAGCATTGGGGAGAAGAAATCACTTGCAGCAGCGGGGTCGTTGCTTGTGGCGAAGAGGTCGGCGATCGAAAATGAGAAGAAGAAATCGGGGAAAGAAATCGCGATGAGAAGGGAGAAGAAGAAATCGGATTAGCGATATGGGTTGGCTCGGCCCCTTTAAAGGTAGTCTAATGGGGTTCAGCTTGTGGTTAGGCTAACCCATGTCAAGCTTAAACTAGTTCAAGTTGACCTAAGACTGACCATATGAACTCCATTTAATTCCCAGAAAATTTCTAAAAATTTCTAAAAATTCCATGAGCTAATTCTCAATTAGCAAAGGCTATCAATTTATTTTATTTAATTTTTTTTCCATATCTTATATTCTCCCCCACTAATAAAAATTTGATCCCCAAATTTCTGACTCATGTACAAGTACGAGATGTCACACAATCATCTCAAGTATCTGAAGAAAAGTCACACACCTCGAGTGACTAAGTGGGGTACTGAGCTCTAATATTATATTCCAACTCTTATATACACTCTCAATCAACCTATTAAAAGGTAAATAACTGTACCAAAGTGGCGTTCTATACTCGTAACCGATGAGAGACTTTGCCAGAATCATAAGGTGAATCATGAATCACTATCAAAAATGATACTCAAGGATATTCCATGGATATAATTCCATCAAGCGATCCAACGAAATCCATCTTACGGCTCGGAAGAAAATGAGCGGACCTAGCTAATCGATCATCGACTACCCAAATCCTATCAAGTCCTTGCCGAATTCTAGATAATTTTTCAATACAGTCTAACGTACTAGGCTCCCACTTTATCACGGTACGTGACCCTACCGATCACAATATTCCACCTTTGCTTGTTGGCATACCCAACATCAAACTATGCAATCAACCGTGTCCCATATATCGTTCCACCAAGATGAACGTCTCAATACTCACTATTTTCGGATACACTCCAAATAAATCATCACTCTCGAATGAAGAGTCTCCTGAAACAACTCTTCCTAAAGCGAATGCAACTCTGGAAACCACCATCCTTCCCAGAGACCGAGATTTATTCTCACAAGAGAAATTAATCTAATGTCCAAAATTTACTCTGTAACCCAGAACTAAAAGTAACTGGAAGACTATAATGACTAATCTCGCTAGTTTCTCAACTAGCATACACATAATATACGTCTCATTCATCTGCATCGGGATCGCTCCTAATCCCTGAAATGATGCATCTGCGTATAATACCCTTCCATCCATATCGGACGGATTAACTAATACTGACACAAAAGTCAGCCACCTTCTAGGCCCTGAAACCTAGCTTTCCAAGCTTCCGACCAGGTGATTTCCATCACCTTCTTGGTCCAACAAGTCGACAGTATAGTATCGCTAGAATATCCTATCCACATTTATGGTGAATACCAAATCAATCTAGGGAAACCACAACTTCCTTTAAGATTGTGAATATATCCCAAACATATATCCTCCATAGATATGATGACAATCGATCTCAAATACTCCAAGAGTACTTGATTCCTCAAATCCATGAACGACTAAATCATTAATAAGTCTAACGACATTATCAACATCTCCTAAAATTCATACCAAGTATGAAATGTCATCTTCTACACACCTGCATCCTTTTTACTCTACGCTAATGATTTTCACACTGACAATGATAATTGTATGACACTAAGTCACTACGATATCAACCCTCCAGTCGTATATCAACCCTAGGATATACACAGGTGTCCTTTAACTGATCTAAACAGATCATCTATCCCTAACGAAGGATACTCATTCTCAACTACTATGTTCCAATCATCGATAATCGATGCATAACCTCAAAGGTCTGTCTCTCTTTTAACAAAGAGTTACGAGTCTTCTCAAGAAGAAACACTAGGAAAGATAAATCTCCCATAGTGTTTAACAACACTAATACCCATAAAATCATCTCCCGGTATGAGGTCTTCAATATCGAAACTATTCCCGAAATCACCTCAATCGCATACTCCACTTTCCCATGCAGTGGCAAGCTCGAGAGTTCATCCAAAACTACATCCGAATACTCTCAAATTATACGTACATCCGAGAGTCCTAGTATACCAACGCTCCAACAATCCAACTATCCGTAAGGATATGTCTATAGTGGAGGTATGTCTAGCAAAGTCTAAGGGTATCCCTTGACTTCTTGATTGTTGATCAACATCTCACCTGACGGTAGAGAAAATCACCAACCCACAAGTCGATAGGAACCCTTCGAACCCTATCCAAGAATGTTCTAGACAAAGATACCTATAAACTACCAGTTTATCTCGATATATCCGCAAATAGGATAACCTAAAGTAATACCCCGAAGGACCGATCCTTCGGTCTTCTATACTTCTTCTCAAGTAATCATGTAAACTTGTCCAACATACATTGCTCGACTAGATGCAAAGACTATCATGGAGGAATCAAATCAACTCGGAATCGAGGTACAATCAAACAATCGCAATGGAGATGGTAAACACAGATCGCAAAGGATACACATCCTAAGTAAAATCAAGAATTGTCAACATCATAGCACGCTCCATCTCTGTGAAAGGTATAGCTGCACCCGGAGAATACGGGATAGATACGACCATCGTCATATACTCTCTCTCTCCTCTGAACAAATCATAACTACGCCTGGGAAGATAACAGTTGTTGTCGTCTGGGAAGGTAACAATTGTTGTTTGAACGTCTGAGTCTTCTGAGATGTCTTCGGCTGATACTGCTGAGTAACTTACTTCTTCCGGATGAAAGTATCAAAGAGCTCCAACTATATCTGGGGTAGTAGATCGTTGCTGATGTGATAATCCATTCTTCTGTCATGATCTCGGCTTCCGAGGTTGTGGATCGTCTGCTCGAAAGCATCATTCATAGTCTTCCACTGAGTCTTCAAAGTACATACTCTCCTCGTAGATATCGGCTGCTTATAGTAGAAACAGATACAATGATCCGTCGGATAATCTGACTCTGTGTCTTGTCGTAACCTGCACTGCACACACATAATCTCCCTTCGGAGTCTTTCCTCTGATTTCACTGATAAACATAAGAAAATGCTGACAATCTACAATCGGTCTTCTATCATCGAAAAACTCTCCAATAGTCGCTCGTGACTCATGACTTTAATCTTGCTCCTTTTATCCAACATTTGGAGATTTCGGATTCCAATAATTTGACTTGCAATATCTGCTTATCAAATCTCCAACTCTTTAAAACACTTGCTACGGAGTCATTTCTATACACATGAATCGGTCTATGCACTTCCGGTAGGATCTGATAGGAGATCCAAACATCCTGATCAAGATGTCAACCGATAAATCGTAGGTGCTTAAGACATGTCGATCACATTCTTGAGTTATTAGGTGGTCGTAACCCACGCAAGTCTAGCGACTCTGCATGGTACCTTCGTTACCAAACGATCACCCAACTCGATGCCCAAGAATTCCCTGACAATGAGTCAAAGAAGATGACATGGAGAAATACTATCTCACAACATCACTGAACTGTGACCAAGTGATACATTATTTCCCGTAGGTTACTTCCTATCTCTTCCACCAAGTACCGGCTAAATCCGGATAATGGTATTCAACTAACACTACTATCTTCGTATAACCTGAGTCAAGTACTCCAAAAGTACTCCCAATGTTATACAACCTAGAATGACCAGTCCAGAGATCAAAATCCCCATGAATATCATCCACTAATTTCCTACTATCGGCACTAGTAATAGTATACTCGCTTAGTCCATTACCCCATAGGTAATGATCTAACTAACATAATTAGTGAAAATCTTAGGACTGTAATCCTTGATCTCCACAAGAGATGTGACTACCTAACCCCTGCTTTCCGACTCGGTATCAGTCATCTCTCAAAGGTAATTACCTTTTTGATAGTAGGTACATGTCTAATAACCTCAACATGTCGTTCCCGTGGCCAACTCAAACCATGGTTACGAATAGTGACCAATATACTACAAGTCATCCATGTTATAAGCAACTAAATACATAGCTAACAGAAGGATATGTAATAACAATTAACATACCTTAAACCTTGTAGCTCGGAGATGTTTGCAATAGCCAGATCCCAGAACTCACAAAACCAAAATCGAGTAAAGCAAAACTCGATGTCCGAACGAAATAAAATCCGAAAATGGACTTCGCAACCTAGGGCTATGATACAAAATAAAATTGTCACACCCTGAGAGTATGTCATGCCAAAAAGCAAACGGACAACATCTCCCCTATATGTGGCAAGATATCGAGTTAATACAAGGCCCGTAGGCCCACAACAACAATATAACATAAAGATATCAACATATCAAACGCAGCGGAAACATACTACAGATAAAACAAAATACAAGGACCCAATTGTGCACTCCGGAGTGACTTGACACAACAAGAATCATAATAGAAACCACAACAATGACCAAATACATACAATACGTCAGTATATCACAAATACGGAAACCATACAGGATAAAACCTAAAACAACAATAAGGAATACACAATCCACAAGAATACAACAAATCGTAAATAAACCTCCATCCGTTCGGTGTGAGATGGGATCAGCTGGCAGAGCTCCGAACGTCCAAGGAATCTTCTACCTGTTACCTGAGCGACAAGAAGCCCAGGGTCCCGGGTGGTGAGTATAAACTCAGGGGTAATATGTAGAAAGTGCATGAACAACATATAAGGATATAGAGATCTACAAGTATACATGTGAAGATCTACAGGTATACAACATGAGTCCAATAGACATACAATCCTATCCAACTCTAATAACAAATAACTACAGTAAAGTCATACTCAATATATATACTAAACTGATCAACTGAACATAAAGTAATGTACCAACGTACCTGACGATCTGCAACACCATAAGCTATATCATCCTGAATAGATATACAATAACATAACCCATATAACGTACCAAGTCAATCCCATACGTGACCAATACTCAGACATATGAACAGTATATAATCACATGTAATAACATCCCGGTCCATGCCACACTATGACATGACGCTAATCAAGTGCATACATCAGTCTGGACCAACACATATATCATGCTCAACACATAACAATATATATAATGCAAATGGCATGTATCATGATGAACAACCATATGCAGCAATCATAGTTCAATCAAATGCAGCATCTCACAGGCATATATAAAACATATATCAAATACATGCATACATATATATATAAGCAATGCATATGCATGGTCACGCCTGCGCACCCAACTCGCTACCACGACCCCAGTGTGGCCTAGGTGGCACGACATAAAAACTATCACGACTCCAGCCCCCACCACTCTCGAGTGACCGAGTTGGGTAGTATGAAATAGTAGCTACCCCACCATAGAGCTATATGCTACCCACATGGGGGTCCTTGCTGCTAGCAGCTCCGTCCCTACCCATGAGTAGACGAGCATCGCACCCAGGACAACTGCACATCACACGCCCACCGTCTATAGTGGGTGAGTGCGCTAACTACCACTCCGCACAGTGCCCAAGTGCGCATCTCCAGCTACCACCAACCATAGTGGCCGAGAACGGCACACACAAAAATGCTCTGCCCTCAACCCTACTACCACTACCCCGAGTGGCCGGGGAGGTAGGATGACTGACGACCCATCTCAACCATAAGGGAGACCCAGTCAACAGCATGCATGCAATGTAATGATGTATAGCTCCATACATGTATCCTCGCCACACTCCCTATCCCACGGAGAGTCCTGGTCAACCAAAAGTCAACTATGCAAGGACTACAATCCACAAGACTCTCTCTACCGCACAAAGAGTCATACACCTCTGACAATCAACCATGCTAAGACCTCTAGTCAGTAGCGAGATACTATCGACCATCCATATAACCATACACAGGCACACAATCCATAATGGATATACCATCATGCTAGGACCTCTAGTCCATGGTCATATACTGACAACCACATACTTATCTATGCACAGACAACTAGATCCACCATAGATGCACCACCAATACGGGTATGATATAACAATCGACTCCATAATCCAATCCATCACCTAACCCTAGTGATGTAACACAGTAACCCAATCTGAGGTCACAAAGATAACCCTAACCACCTGTACTTATTGAACATCCATCAGCTAACACATAATAGGGTTTATAGTTCCTATTCGTGCTAGATAATTAATGAAGTAACAGAGTATATATCTCAAAGGTCAAGGCAGTACAAGCATATGATTAAATAAGAGTGGATCTAAGATTAAAGTAATAGCATAAGTCCAAATTCAAGCACTGGAATTTGATCAAAACTACCGGACTAGATAGATATTACCCACCTGATATGCAGATTACATTATCCGTGCTATTCATTTCCATGTCCATGTATCTATCATAATCAAAGTCCTGTAACAATAGGATACAATTAAGTACCATCACATATCTAATGATCGAATCAAATCCTACATCATCCTCGTATCTCGATCATCTAATAATCCACTATCAACTATAACATCAACTACAGATATAGTAAGCATCCATATCACTTAGATCATACTTACCTCATGTTGCTTTAATCTGTCCCATCTTGTTCACCCAAAGGAAACTGCGATTCAACCAATAACAACGCAACTAGGAGCTACATAAGACACAGATATCGCAACAACAATCATACAACATACACTAGATCTAAATCAATGAACCACCTACTTCATTCCAATCAATTCACTTCAACGCACCAATTCACAATACCTTATTGTCAATACCTCCAACCGTTGCTCAACTAGTGTAGCTTCAATCACAGCTACCCAATTCCAAGTATAGGTATTAGATCTGCGTCAACCAACCAAATCAAAAGCAAAATATAACTCAGATCATCCTCATTACCTACAATCAACTATAATTATCACACAACAACTACAATTCAACCCAAATCTACGCTTGCCTTGCTTACCCTCACCCGTAAAGCTTAAAACCCATCATCCTGCCATTGAGCTACAAGAGTAGCATTCATCCACCAAATCTAGGAATGGATTTGGGATTTACAGAGCAGTCTCTGATCCATTGATTAAGCCACCAACGACCACCACCACCTTAGATCTCAACAGTAGTATCAAGCAGCTATGATGCACATGCAAGAACCCAGTAGCCAATGCGTTGATCGTAGTTGAGGCAAAGGCAGCTGATGGTGGAAATCAACCGGCGCTTCAAGTAGTGGCTAACTGCAAGGTCGATCAGCCAAGCGCAGGGGAAGAAAAACACCAGCGACAAGGAAGACGGGCGTCCACGAGCTGAGCTTCATGATAGGAACTAGATTAGGATCGAGGACAATCGAGGGAGTCGCAGCGATGAAAATAGAGGAAGGGGAAGAACACCAGCGTGACCAATGGTCGATCCGTGGGACCAATGGCGGCTATGACAGTGAAGGCGAGCCGGCTTGTCAAATAGCAGATAGGGCAATGATGTTGCGTGAAGATCGACACCGACAACAATCGGTACTGGCCACAGATCAGGGCATCGGATGGTGAAGTGGAGCATCAACTGCAATGTGTATCGACCGGAGCAATCCACAACGGTGAAAGTTAAGAGTGACGGAGATGGTAGTGAGAATCGCATACCAACCGACTAGGGCAACCGGAGGAGTTGGCTTGGTGGTCGCGGTGATCATCCCATGGGCCTGAGCAAACTCGACGGCTGAAGAAGCTCGTTGTTGTCGGAATCGAGAGGGAGAGGCATCGGCGACTGAGCACTGGGGAGAAGAAATCGCCTGCAGCAGCGGGGTCATTGCTTGTGGCGAAGAGGGCAGCGATCGAAAATGGGAAGAAGAAATCGGGGAAAGAAATCACGATGAGAAGGGAGAAGAAGAAATCGGGTTAGCGATATGGGTTGGCTCGGCCCCTTTAAAGGTAGTCCAATTGGGTTCAGCTTGTGGTTAGGCTAACCCATGTCAAGCTTAAACTAGTTCAAGTTGACCTAAGACTGACCATATGAACTCAATTTAAATCCCCGAAAATTTCTGAAAATTTCTAAAAATTCCATGAGCTAATTCTCAATTAGCAAAGGATATTATTTTATTTTATTTAATTTTTTTTCCATATCTTACAAGGAGATTATGGTGGAAACCGGCCAAGATACCAAGGGAAAGCCCTATATCTTGTTTCCACCACCTAAGGAGAAGGGGAAGAGGGAGTTTGGACGCCAGCCAAGGGCTGGAAAGAAGGTTGTGGGCGTCGGCCACGCAAGGAGAGGAAGAAGAAAGGAAAATACTTCCTTATTTGGTGCCGCCCAAGCCTCCAAACCCTAATCCTATCTCTCCTAATGGTCAGCCGTGGAAGAGGGGAAGAAGAATAGGATGAGCACCGGCCAAGGTAGTGGGGAGAAGTATATGTGCCGGCAACAACTTGGGAAGAAGAAGAAAATAGCTCTTCCTCATGTTGTCGCCCACCCCTATCTCCCAAACCCTAGCCTCCCAAACCTAATCCTAAACAAACTAGGATTCCTAGCCTCCAAAGGAAGCAAACCCTAATCCCCTATGCCATCATCCAGTTGCCGCCCACCCCTATCACATCCTTTTATAGAGTCAGGGATAAGCCATGATTTAATCTCCTCCATTGGTTCTAGGGATTTAATCTCAACCGTCGAATCTAGAGATTTAATCTCAACCGTCGGATCTAGAGATTTAATCTCTACCTTTGGATCTAGAGTTTTGTTTTCATCCATTGGATCTAAGCTTCAAGAGGTGTTAATAGGCTACAAGAGGGACCAGGAGGAGGAGTTGGATCTTGCCCACCCATGGATCATGCCCACATAAAGTACGATCCATTAATGATAATCCAATCCACTAAAGGATTATCATTGATCTACCTCACCAACCCCATAAAATAATATGGGCTCCATATATTATTTGTATATTTTCTCCCCGTGTTTAAGATCTCGAATGTCCGTCGATTAATTAATTTACTGACAATTAATTAATCAACATCTAACTCCATGAGTAGTACCACTCAACCTTTTCATCATGCCGGACCAAGTCCACCTGCAGAGTTTACATGATGAACCTTATGAGATCCTCAAGGGGACATCATCATCCTAAAATATAGGACACGATTTCCTCCTATAATCAACGGCACACCATATAAATAATATCATCTCCCAACTTACCGAGGCTATCGATTTAATCTATAAATCTCGCCCATTGGTAAATCAAAGAGATGAATACTAAGTATATGTGCTCGTTATTATATCGGGATTAAGAGCATGTACAAAATAATATCTGAGGTCCGATTCGATTATGTAGTCAGCAATAAATCGAATCACCTCTAAGTCAGTCCTGCTCAATACACACATAGTGCACTAGTGTGATTCTATGGTCAAGACAAACCAATACCAAATCACACTACAACCATTCCGATGGTTTGTCCAAAGTCATCTCAGTTATGAGCCTTTACTTATACTTTACAAGAAGCTGATAACATGATCTCTCGTGTGACACCACACACCATGTTATCTACAATGTAAAGTAATAGACAATATGCATAGCCATAAAAATATGCAAACAATGATCATGTGATTCTTATTTCAAAAATAAAGATGTTCATACAAAAGATAGACTTTTCAGTATACATCCCAACAATCTCCCACTTATACTAAAAGGCTATGCTGTCCTCATATTGCCATACATCTGATTCCCCTTCCCTCTACATGCCTATCAAAGCTCTCGCTAAAAGGGCCTTAGTGAAAAGGGTCTACCAGGTCATCCTCTGATGCAATCTAGGCGACAGCAACTTCTATCTCATTTACGATTTCTCGTTTCGGGTGGTACTTGCGCTCTATGTGTTTACTAGCCTTATAGGCTCGTGGTTCCTTCGAGTTTGCAACTGCACCAATATTATCACAATAAATTGTGATAGTTCTGGGCAAACCAGGAATCACATCCAAGTCCATCAGGAAGTTCCTGAGCCATACAGCTTCTTTGGCCGGCTTAGAGGCTGCCACATACCCAGCTTCTATGGTGGAGTTCGCCACGCATTTCTGCTTGATACTCCTCCATACAATGGCTCCACCTCCCAAAGTAAACACAAAACCTGAGGTAGACTTACTGTTATCTCTATCTGATTGGAAGTCGAAATCCGTGTAACCCACAGGGAGTAATTGGTCTGCCCGGTAAACCAGCATATAATCCCTAGTCCTTCTCAGGTACTTCAATATATGCTTTACCGCTGTCCAATGTCTCTGCCTTGGATTACTCTGATATCTGCTGACCATGCCGATGGCATAGCAGATATTTGGTCTCATACATAGCATCGCATACATGAGGCTTCCTACTGCCAAAGCATAAGGAACCGCCTTCATCTCCTCTATCTTCTCAGATGATCTAGGACACATCTCCTTAGATAAAGGAACTTCATGCCTGAAAGGTAGAAAACCCTTCTTGGAGTTCTACATGCTAAAACGATCCATAATCGTGTCTATGTATGAAGCATGGAATAAGCACAACATCCTTTTCCTGCGATCCCTTATAAGCTTGATCCCAAGGATGTGTCCCACCTCTCCCAAGTCCTTCATATCAAACTGTTTGGACAACCATACCCTTACATCCGATAACACCTTGATATTGTTGCCAATCACCAAAATGTTATCTACGTATAGTACAAGAAATACCACTACGTTTCTGTCACATCTCTTGTATACACAAGACTCATCCAGACTTTGAACAAATCCATAAGACTGGATTACCTCATCAAAGCGATGTTCCAAGACCTTGAAGCTTGCATCAATCCATAAATGGACCGATTAAGCTTACACACAAGATTCCCTTTGCCTTTAGCAATGAATCCCTCTGGTTGCTTCATATAGATGTTTTCCTCAAGACTTCCATTAAGGAAAGCTGTCTTGACATTCATCTGCCACACCTCATAATCCATATAAGCTGCTATGCATAAGAGAATCCGTATAGACTTAAGCATGGCTACCTGTGAAAAGGTCTCCTCATAATCGATACCCTTTTTTTGAGTATACCCCTTCGCAACAAGCCTCGCTTTGTAGGTCTCAACCTTCCCATCTATTCCTCTCTTTCTTTTGTAGATCCACTTGCATCCAATGGTTTTTACACCATCGGGTGGGTCTACTATCTCCTAGACCTGATTTAAATCCATAGATTCAATCTCAGCATTCATCGCACTTTGCTAAGATACTGCATCTTTATCTTGGATTGCCTCGTCATATGTCCAGGGATCAGGTTCATGTTCGCCATGGACCAAATCAAAAGATTCTCTCAAGAACATGAATCTATCAGGCTGTCTCACAAC
The DNA here is from genome assembly GCA_025175895.1 of Wurfbainia villosa. Taxonomy (NCBI): domain Eukaryota; kingdom Viridiplantae; phylum Streptophyta; class Magnoliopsida; order Zingiberales; family Zingiberaceae; genus Wurfbainia; species Wurfbainia villosa. The sequence goes on from CM045997.1 coordinate 88,103,705, forward strand.
CCTCCCACTACGACGAGGTATCACCTGTGTATCCTCTGTGACACACGGTGCAGTGACATGTGATATATCCTCTTGTACTGGTGGTACTAAAGAAGTGACTTCCCCTTTTAATTCCTCCAGAACAATTTTACTCTTAGACTTGTGGCTCATCACATAGTCTTCCTCTAGAAATCTGTCGTTTGTGCTAACGATCACCCTCTGATCTCTAGGACTATAAAACAAACCACCCTTCGTTCCTCTAGGATACCGAACGAACATACGTACTTCTATACGAGGTTCCAACTTACCAGAATCTGCCTTCAGCACATGTGTTGGACTCCCCCATATCCGAATATGTCTTAGACTAGGCTTTCGCCCAGTCCACAATTCTGTGGGAGTAGAAGGCACTGATTTAGATGGAACCAAGTTCAAAATGTACACCGTCGTATCTAGAGCATATCCCCAGAACGAATCTGGCAACTTAGAATAACTCATCATCGATCTAACCATCTCCATAAGGCACAATTCTGTGCCAGGTGCAGTCAATTGGGATTGAATCCCAGCCTCTGATAAGTAGTTCCTAAACTCTCCCAAGAGGTATTCACCACCACGATCAGATCATAGTGTGTTGATACTTTTACCTTGATGTTTCTCCACATCAGCCTTGAATTCTTTGAACTTGTCAAAGCATTCAGACTTCTGGCGCATCTGGTAAATATATCCATATCTTGAGTAATCGTCTATAAAAGAGATGAAATACTCAAAATCACCTCTAGCCTAGATAGACATAGGACCACACAAATCAGAATGAACCAATTCTAACACATCTTTGGCTCTATACCCCTTGGCCTTAAAAGGCCTCTTGGTCATCTTACCTTCCAAGTAGGATTCGCAGGTTGGGAGATCCTCTACCACTAATGAACCCAAAGATCCATCAGCTATCAACCTTTGAATTTTTCTTAGGTTAATGTGACCAAGCCTAAAATGTCAAAGATATGTTTGGTTCATCTTCGAAGGTTCTTTTCTCTTATTGGGATTATAAGATGAGTTATTAACTTCTATTTGCATCGTGGGAGCTTGTGGTTCAAGTGCGTACAAATTTCCTATCAATGTACCTGAACAGATATTCTCCCTATTACTTTTTATAACAACTCTGTCATTAAAAGAAATAGAATATCCATCCATAAACAATTTAGAAACTGAAAATAAATTCTTTCTAAATAAGGGTACATAAAGGCAATTCTTAAGAACCAAAAGTTTATTTTTCTCGAAAGATAAATGAACATCTCCCACTGCAACAGCCGCCACCTTCATGGCATTGCCCAAGTAAACAATAATCTCTCTTTCAGCTTGTCGTCGGGTTTCTTAGAACCCATGCAAAGTATTGCAGACATGATCAGAGGCTCCCGTATCTACACATCAGGTGCCGGTAGATAATATTGCTAACCATATTTCAATGACTAGACCAAAGGATATTCCTTTGTTTTGCTTCGGATTGGGACAGCCCTTCTTCCAATGTCCATCCTGCTTGCAAGTGAAGTACTTGCCCTGAGATCCTCCCACCACCTTTGCTCCATCTTGTTTCTTCTTCTTCTTGCCTTTTGGCTTAGAAGTAGAAACCTTCTAAGCAACCATGGCCTGAGCCTGAGCAAGCCTTTCTGTCGACTAGAGAATGACATCGACCTGGGTTTCCCCATCGATTTCACCTCCAAGGACTTCCAGCTCTTTTGCGGGCTTAGGAGGACACTCTTCGAAGAGTACATACTTGTACTCCTTAGCAGTTAAGACAATATCTAGATTCTTTTCCAATCAATATTATTTGGGTATAGTAAGTTTATTTTCCTTTAGTATCATAGCAAGTGGACTGAAAGTCATTTTGAAAATCCTAAGAATCACATAGATCATTACTTTGGATTTCAAAAAATTATTGATTCCTCAAACAATAAAATTTTAAAATCAACCAACACCTCAAAACACCGAGAATATCGTATGCCACGATAGTGTGGACGTATACGAATTCTACATTTGTAAGAGGAAGTTTTACCCATTAATTTTACTATCTTGTCAACCTAACTTTTTGACAAATAAAATTAATAGTTGGTTTCTCTTCGGCCCTACAAATAAAAGCAATGACTTCGATGGGGAGGATACTTATATTTGTATCTAAGTGTTCACCATTACTTGGTACCAAGTTAATTATCTCGGGTTATGTGCCTTACTATAGGAAAGTACACACGCTCCTTAATAATTTCCTATAATCATATTCGACCTTGTGATCCGCAAACAAACTCATCCGATGGGGAGGAAGGCACTCAGAGCCGACGCGCAAGTTTGTTTGCATCACTTGTCAAATCGTGGAATTTGAAATTGAGGAATTTTTCTAGCCTACGACATGCATATCAAACAAAAAGCAAAAAATATGAAAAATAAATTATTTTTCAACTATTATGGCTTTTATCTTCAATATGTCTCCCGTCGTAATGCCTTCTCGTCCGCTCCTCCTACGCCATGTACAAGACATCCGGAGATCCGAGCCGAGACTGTAACCTATTTTAATTTACATCCATCGATCCTATACTCAACGAGGGAGTGTACATGAAATCTAAATCGAACGTAAACTAAAATAAAGAGTGGCTAAACAATGTCGTATCTAATTTACAAAAAATCAAATACTAGCCACGTCAACCCCGATGATTCAACAAAATAAATATTTACACACATACAATCACATACACACATATGGCCATAATAGTCGGATCTTATGCCTGCAACCAAAGAGTTAAACTACGCATATCCTACTATTATCCGGCACATATAATATATGAAAAGTGCATAAAAATTAACCGAATCCTAAATACACAAAACCGGAAACCTTGGCTCTGATACCAATTGAAGGGTTTTGTTTATCGAGTCCGTGAGGGGAAACTTCGCTTTCCACTTCACCTCGGTCATTTGTTCATGGAAATCCCATCGATGTCCCCGGATTAAAAATTTAATCCTAGACAAAAGGGATTACCCAAACAACCAAGTCATCGTCGTGCTATTCGTTTATAGAGGTCACTTGAACAAACTTATTTTTCAAGCGACCAACCTCTATTCTAGGAGTAGCCACGGAATAGACGATGTTCGTATCGCCGGATTTTGTATTTATGTTCGGGATCCAAGTATTATTTAGCCACAAACAGAATTTATCATGCTCATAATTGGAAAAACAAATACAAGCAAGTAACAAAAGAGAATAGAGAATAGGTATACCTCTCGATCTTCTAATGTATGACCTTCCTCCTTTCGGACGTCGTGTGGGCGATGATCTACCAAAAGTTGAAGCTCCTAGATCGCCAATCTTCCTTCCTTGCTCATTTCGAGCAAGAGAAAGAATAGAAACAAAGCTCTATTCCTTCTTTCAACCAACCAACAGCTTGCCGCCGGCCAAGAAGGAGGAGGAGATTATGGTGGAAACCGGCCAAGACACCAAGGGAAAGTCCTATATCTTGTTTCCACCACCTAAGGAGAAGGGGAAGAGGGAGTTTGGATGCCGGCCAAGGGATGGAAAGAAGGTTGTGGGCGCCGGCCACCAAAGGAGAGGAAGGAGAAAGGAAAATACTTCCTTATTTGGTGCCACCCAAGCCTCCAAACCCTAATCCTATCTCTCCTAATGGTCGGCCATGGAAGATGGGAAGAAGAATAGGATGAGCACCGGCCAAGGTAGAGGGGAGAAGTATATGTGGCGGCAAAAACTTGGGAAGAAGATGAAAAGAGCTCTTCCTCATGTTGTTGCCCACCCCTATCTCCCAAACCGTAGCCGCCCAAACCTAATCCTAAACAAACTAGGATTCCTAGCCTCCAAAAGAAGCAAACCCTAATCCCCTAAGCCATCATCCAGTTGTCACCCACCCCTATCACATCCTTTTATAGAGTTAGGGATAAGCCATGATTTAATCTAAACCGTCGTATCTAGAGATTTAATCTCAATCGTCGGATCTAGAGATTTAATCTCAACCATCAGATCTAGAAATTTAATCTCTACCTTTGGATCTAGAGTTTTGTTTTCATCCATTGGATCTAAGCTTCATGAGGTGTTAATAGGCTACAATAGGGACCATGAGAAGGAGTTGGATCTTGGCCACCCATGGATCAAGCCCACATAAAGTCCGATCCATTAATGATAATCCAATCCACTAAAAGATTATCATTGATCTACCTCACCAACCCCATAAGATAATATGGGCTCCATATATTATTTGTACATTTTCTCCCCGTGTTTAAGATCTTGAATGCCCGTCGATTAATTAATTTACTATCCATTAATTAATCAACATCTAACTCCATGAGTAGTACCACTCAAGCTTTTCATCATGCCGGACCAAGTCCACCTGCAGGGTTTACATGATAAACCTTATGAGCTCCTCAAGGGGACATCATCATCCTAATATATAGGACATGATTTCCTCCTATAATCAACAGCACACCATATAAATAATATCATCTACCAACTTACCGAGCCTATCGATTTAATTTATAAATCTCGCCCATTGGTAAATCAAAGAGATTAATACTAAGTATATGTGTCCGTTTTTATATCGGGATTAAGAGCATGTACAAAATAATATCTGAGGTCTGATTCGATTATGTAGTCAGCAATAAATCGAATCATCTCTAAGTCGGTCCTGCTCAATACACACAAAGTGCACTAGTGTAATTCTATGGTCATGACAAACCAATACCAAATCACACTACAACCATTCCGATGGTTTGTCCAAAGCCATCTCGGTTGTGAGCCTTTACTTATACTTTACAAGGAGCTGATAATATGATCTCCCGTGTGACACCACACACCATGTTATCTACAATTTAAAGTATTAGACAATATGAATAGCCATAAAAATATGCAAACAATGATCATGTGATTGTTATTTCAAAAATAAAGATGTTCATACAAAAGATAGACTTTTCAGTATACATCCCAACATCATCTTCTCCCCTCCCTTGGCCGGCATCCAAACCTCCTCCTTCTCTTCTCCTTGGCCGGTGGAAACAAAGCTTAGGGTCTTCCCTTGAAGCTCTTGGTCGGCTCCCACTTCTCTTAGTTCTTCTTCTTGGCCGGCGGCAAGCACCAAGCTTGGAGCTTGGTGGTTGGTTGAAAGAAGGAGAAGTGTTTTGTTTCTATACTTCCTCTTATTCTTAGCGAGCAAGGAAGGAAGATTGGTGATCTAGGAGCTTCGACTTTTGGAAGATCGTCGTCCACACGACGTCCAAAAGGAGAAAGGATATACAATAGAAGATCGAGAGGTATAAATGTTGTTTTATATTCTTTTGTGTTATGTCTATGATTGGTTTTCAATTATATGCATGTTGTATGGTTTGTTTAATGGCTAAATTAACATGGACCCCGAACACAAACACAAAAACCGCCGATCCGTACATCGTCTATTCCGTGGCTAATTGTAGAATAGAGTTTGGTTGCTTGAACAACTAGTTTGTTCAAGTGACTACTCTAATCGAATAGCACGACGATGAAACGGTTTCTTGGGTAATCCCTTTTGTCAAGGATAAATTTTTTTCTATCTGGGGACGTAGAAGGGATTGCCATGAATAAACGACCGAGTTGAAGTGGCAAGCAAAGTTCCCTCCCTTCAATTGGTATCAGAGCCACAGTTTCCGGTTTTGTGTGTTTAGGATTCGGTTACTTTTATGCACTTTTCATATATTATATGTGTGGGATAATAGTAGGATATGTGTAGGTTAACTTTTTGGATGCAGGCATAGGATCCAACTATTATGGTCATATGTGTGTATGTGATTGTATGTGTGTAAATGTATATTTTGTTGAATCCTCGGGGTTGACGAGGCTAGTATTTAATTTTTGTAATTAGATATGGCATTGTATAGCCACTCATTTTATTTTAGTTTACTTTCGATCTAGATTTCATGTACACTCCTTCGTGGAGTATAGGATCGATGGATGTAAATTAAAATAGTTTTTTTTTCTCGGCTCGGATCTCTGGATGGCTTGTAAATGGCATAGGGAGGAGCGGATGAGATGACGATATGACGGGAGACATATTGAAGACAAAAGCCATAATAGTTGGAAAATATTTATTTTTCATATTTATTACTTATTGTTTGATATGCATGTCGTAGGCTAGAAAATTCCTCAATTTTAAATTACTAAGTGGGAGAGGGATATTTTTATAAATTCTCACGGCCTCCAGTACAATTTGACATGTGATACAAACAAACTTGCGCATCGGCTCTGAGTGCCTTCCTCCCCATCGGATGAGTTTGTTGCATATCACAAGGTCGAATATGGTTATAGGAAATTATTAAGGAGCATGTGTACTTCCCCATCGGAAGGCACATAACCCGAGATAATTACCTTGGTATCGAGTAATGGTGAACACTTAGATCCAAATATAAGTATCCTCCCCATCGGAATCACTACTTTTATTTGTAGGGCCGAAGAGGAACCAACTATTAATTTTATTTATCAAAAAGTTAGGTTGACAAGATAGTAAAATTAATGGGTGAAACCTCCTATTACAAATGTAGAATTCGTATACGTCCACACTATCGTGGCATATGATATTCTCGGTGTATTGAGGTGTTGGTTGATTTTAAAATTTTATTGTTTGAGGAATCAATAATTTTTTGAAATCTAATGTTTTTGATCTATGTGATTCTTAGGTTTTCTTTCAAAATGACTTTCAACCCGCTTGCTGTGATACTGAAAGAAAATAAACTTACTGGACCCAACTATGTTAATTGGAAGAAGAATCTTGACATTGTCTTGACTGCTGAGGAATACAAATATGTACTCCTCGAAGAGTGCCCTCCTAAGCCTGTAGATTGATTTTGGGGAAAAGGAGAAGGAGAGTTATAAGAAGTGGATCGAGGCCGATGAGATGGCGCGGTGCTACATTTTGGCATCTATGTCAAATGTACTGCAACATCAGCATCAAGCCATGCCCACTGCTTATGACATGATGCTCAATCTCAAAGAGCTTTTCGGACACCAGAATCGAGCTGCTAGGCAGAAAGCCATGAGAAACTTGATGACGACCACCATGATCGAGGGAACACCCATGAGGGATCATGTTCTCAAGATGATGGTTCTTTTAAATGAGCTGGAAGTCCTTGGAGCTGAGATCGATAGGGAAACCCAGGTCGATATCATTCTCCAGTCTCTACCTAGGAGTTTTGAGCAATTTTTCCTAAACTACAAGATGAACAAGAGGTTGTATTCATTGGTGGAGCTTCTAACAGAACTCTAGGCGAAAGAGGGGCTATTTCGTCAGAGTGCTCAGGCGCAAGCCATGGTTACCCAAAAGGTTTCTACTTCTAAGCCGAAAGGCAAAAAGAAGAAAAAACAAGCTGGGGCAAAGGCGATGGGAGGAACTCAGGGAGGAGTGAAGAAGCCGAAAGGCAAGTGCTTCACTTGTAAGCAGACTGGACACTGGAAGAAGGACTGCCCCAACCGCAAGCAGAACAAAGGTATATCTTTTGGTCTAGTCGTTGAAACATGTTTAGCAGTGTTATCTACCGGCACCTGGTGTGTAGATACGGCAGCCACTGATCATGTTTGCAATACTTTGCAGGGGTTCCAGGAAATCAGATGACTGGCTGAGGGAGAGATTATAGTATACTTGGGTGATGCCACAAAGGTGGCAGCTTTGCAGTGGGAGATGTTTATTTATCTTTTGAGAAAAATAAAGTTTTGGTTCTTAAGAATTGCCTTTATGTACCTTTATTTAGAAAGAATTTGATTTCGGTTTCTAAATTGTTTATGGATGGATATTCTATTTCTTTTAATGACAGAGTTATTATAAAAAGGAATAGGGAGATTATATGTTCGGGTGCATTGATAGGAAATTTGTATACACTTGAACCAAAAGCTCCCATGATGCAAATAGAAGTTAATAACTCATCTTCTAATTCTAATAAGAGAAAAGAACCTTCGAAGATGAACCAAACATATCTTTAGCATCTTAGGCTTGGTTATATTAACCTAAGTAGAATTCAAAGGTTGATAGCTGATAGACCTCAGGGTTCATTAGTGGTGGAAGATTTCCCAACCTGCGAATCTTGCTTGGAGGGTAAAATGACCAAGAGGCCTTTTAAGGCCAAGGGGTATAGAGCCAAAGATGTGTTAGAATTGGTTCATTCTGATTTGTGTGGTCCTATGTCTATCCAGTCTAGAGGTGGTTTTGAGTATTTCGTCTCTTTTATAGATGATTATTCGAGATATGGATACATTTACTTGATGCGCCGCAAGTCTGAATGCTTTGACAAGTTCAAAGAATTCAATGCTGATGTGGAGAAACGTCAAGGTAAAAGTATCAAGACACTACGATCTGATCGTGGTGGTGAGTACCTCTTGGGAGAGTTTAGGAATTACTTATCAGAGGATGAGATTCAATCCCAATTGTCTGCACCTGACACACCCCAGCAGAATGGTGTAGCAGAGTGAAAAAATAGGACTCTTATGGAGATGGTTAGATCGATGATGAGTAATTCTGAGTTGCCAGATTCGTTCTCGGGATATGCTTTAGATATGGAAGTGTACATTCTGAACTTGGTTCCATCTAAATCAGTGCCTTCTACTCCCATAGAATTGTGGACTGGGCGAAAGCCTAGTCTGAGACATATTCGGATCTAAGGGAGTCCAGCACATGTGCTGAAGGCAGATGTTGGTAAGTTGGAACCTCGTACAGAAGTGTGCATGTTCGTTGGCTATCTTAGAGGAACGAAAGGTGGTTTGTTTTATAGTCCTAGAGATCAGAAGGTGATCGTTAGCATGAACGCCAGATTTCTAGAGGAAGACTACGTGATGAACCACAAGCCCATGAGTAAGATTGTTCTGGAGGAAATGAAAGGGGAAGTCACTACTTCAGTACCACCGGTACAAGAGGATATACCACAAGTCATTGCACCGCGTGTCACAGAGGATACACAGGTGATACCTCATCGTAGTGGGAGGGTTGTTAGATAGCCTGATAGATTCATGTTCTTAGGAGAATCTTCTGATTTGGTCCCTGGCGAACATGAACCTGATTTCTGGACATATGACGAGGCAATCCAAGATAAAGATGCAGTATCTTCGCATAGAGCAATGAATGCTGAGATTGAATCTATGAATTCAAATCAGGTCTGAGAGCTATTAGAACCACCCGATGGTGTAAAAACCATTGGATGCAAGTGTATCTACAAAAGAAAGAGAGGAATAGACAGGAAGGTTGAGGCCTTCAAAGCGAGGCTTGTTGCGAAAGGGTATACTCAGAAAGAGGGTATCGATTATGAGGAGACATTTTCGCCGGTAGCCATGCTTAAGTCTATCCGGATTCTCTTATGTATTGCTGCTCATATCGATTTTGAGGTATGACAGATGAATGTCAAGACAGCATTCCTTAATGGAAGTCTTGAGGAAAACATTGACATGAAGCAACCAGAGAGATTCATTGCAAAGGGCAAAGAGCATCTTGTGTGTAAGCTTAATCAGTCCATTTATGGATTGAAGCAAGCTTCGAGGTCTTGGAACATCCGCTTTGATGAGGTAATCCAGTCTTATGGATTTATTCAAAGTCCGGATGAGTCTTGTGTATAAAAGAGATGTGACAGAAACGTAGTGGTATTTCTTGTACTATACGTAGATGACATTTTGTTAATTGGCAACAATGTCAAGGTGTTATCAGATGTAAGGGTATGGTTGTCCAAACAGTTTGATATGAAGGACTTGGGAGAAGTGGGACACATCCTTGGGATCAAGGTTATAAGAGATCATAGGAAAAGGATGTTGTGCTTATCTCAAGCTTCATACATAGACAATATTATGGATCGTTTTAGCATGTAGAACTCCAAGAAGGGTTTTCTACCTTTCAGGCATGGAGTTCCTTTATCTAAGGAGATGTATCCTAGAACATCTGAGGAGATAGAGGAGATGAAGGCGGTTCCTTATGCTTCGGCAGTAGGAAGCCTCATGTATGTGATGCTATGTACGAGACCAGATATCTGCTTTGCTGTCGGCATGGTTAGCAAATATCAGAGTAATCCAGGACAGGGACATTGGATTGCGGTAAAGCATATATTGAAGTAGCTGAGAAGGACTAGGGATTATATGCTAGTTTACCAGGCAGACCAATTACTCCCTGTGGGTTATACAGATTCCGACTTCCAATCAGACAAGGATAACAGTAAGTCTACCTCAGGTTTTGTGTTTACTTTGGGAGGTGGAGCCATTGTATGGAGGAGTGTCAAGCAGAAATGCGTGGTGGACTCTACCATGGAAGCTGAGTATGTGGCAGCCTCTGAGGTGGCCAAAGAAGTTGTGTGGCTCAGGAACATCTTGATGGACTTGGATGTGATTCCTGGTTTGCCTAGAACTATCAAAATTTATTGTGATAATAGTGGTACAGTTGCAAACTCGAAGGAACCACGAGCCCATAAGGCAAGTAAACACATAGAGTGCAAGTACCACCTGATACGAGAAATCGTAAAGAGAGGAGAAGTTCCTGTGGCCATGATTGAATTTGAGGATAACCTGGCAGACCCTTTCACTAAGGCCCTTCTAGCGAGAGCTTTTGATAGGCATGTGGAGGGAATGGGAATCAGATGTATGGAAGTTTAAGGACAGCATAGTCTTTTAGTATAAGTGGGAGATTATTGGGATATATACTGAAAAGTCTATCTTTTGTATGAACATCTTTATTTTCAAATAAGAATCACATGATCATTGTTTGCATATTTGTGATTATGCATATTTTCTCATACATTACATTGTAGATAACATGGTGTGTAGTGTCACACGGTAGATCATGTTATTAGCTCCTTGTAGAGTATAAGTAAAGGCTCACAACCGAGATGGCTTTGGACAAACCATTGGTATGGTTGTAGTGTGATTTGGTATTGGTTTATCTTGACCATAGAATCACACTAGTACACTTTGTGTGTATTGAGCAGGACTGACTTAGAGGTGATTTGATTTATTGTTGACTACATAATCGAATCGGACCTCAGATATTATATTGTACATGCTCTTAATCCCGATATAATAACGGGCACATATACTTAGTATTCATTTCTTTGATTTACCAATGGGCGAGATTTATAGATTAAATCGATAGGCTCGGTAAGTTGGGAAATGATATTATTTATATGGTGTGCTGTTAATTATAGGAGGAAACCGTGTCCTATATATTAGGATGATGATGTCCCCTTGAGGAGCTCATAAGGTTCATCATGTAAACCCTGCAGGTGGACTTGGTCCGACATGATGATAAGGTTGAGTGGTACTACTCATGGAGTTAGATGTTCATTAATTAATTGTCAGTAAATTAATTAATCGATGGACATTTGAGATCTTAAACACGGGGAGAAAAATGTACAAATAATATATGGAGCCCATATTAACTTATGGGGGTTGGTGAGGTAGATCAATGATAATCCTTTAGTGGATTGGATTATCATTAATGGATCAGACTTTATTTGGGTTTGATCCATTGGGTGGCCAAGATCCAACTCCTCCTCATGGTCCCTATTGTAGCCTATTAAAACCTCATGAAGCCTAGATCCAATGATAGAAAATAAAACTCTAGATCCAATGGTAGAGATTAAATCTCTAGATCCAACGGTTGAGATTAATTCTCTAAATCCGACGGTTGAGATTAAATCCCTAGAACCGAAGGTGGAGATTAAAGGGAGGCTTGACCCCAACTCTATAAAATGAGGCTTAGGGCTTGGACGGCAAGAAATCAAAGGAGGGGCTAGGGTTTTGGGAGGCAAGGAGCAAGGGGTGTTGGGTGGCCACAATTAAGGAAATATTTTCCTTTCTTCTCTTCTTCCTTAAGGTGGTCGGCGCCCATCATCTTCTCCCCTCCCTTGGCCGGCATCCAAACCTTCTCTTTCTCTTCTCCTTGGTCGGTGGAAAAAAAGTTTAGGGTCTCCCCTTGAAGCTCTTGGCCGGCGCCCACTTCTCTTAGTTCTTCTTCTTGGCCGGCGGCAAGCACCAAGCTTGGAGCTTGGTGGTTGGTTGAAAGAAGGAGAAGTGTTTTGTTTCTATACTTCCTCTTGTTTGGAGAGAGCAAGGAAGGAATATTGGTGATCTAGGAGCTTCGACTTTTGAAAGATCGTCGCCCACACGACGTCCAAAAGGAGGAAGGACATACAATAGAAGATCGAGAGGTATAAATGTTGTTTTATATTCTTTTGTGTTATGTCTATGATTGGTTTTAAATTATATGCATGTTGTATGGTTTGTTTAATGGATAAATTAACTTGGACCCTGAATACAAACACAAAAACCGGCGATCCGTACATCGTCTATTCCGCGGCTAATCGTAAATAGAGGTTGGTTGCTTGAACAACTAGTTTGTTCAAGTGACTACTCTAATCGAATAGCATGACGATGAAATAGTTGCTTGGGTAATCCCTCTTGTCAAGGATAAATTTTTTTTATCTGGGGACGTAGAAGGGATCGCTATGAACAAGCAACTGAGTTGAAGTGGGAAGCGAAGTTCCCTCCCTTCAGACTGCTAGGCTGATTTCGGGAAAAATAAGGTTGTTTAGACCATTTTCAGCCATGGTAAAGTTTCCTAACCACTCCTAACCCTAGGATATGCTTTGGGAAGCATTATAAAGGGTGAAAATCCATTGGATATGGATTAGGAAAGGTGTTAAGGTGATGTATCAAATTTAAGGGGTTGGAGAGTTCATGTTTGAACTTTGAACCTTATTTTTGATGGTTTAGAGTTCCTATTGGCTTAGGGACTTCCCAAGGACATTGTTGGTGCAATGGTTAAGGGGGAGCATGCCTTTAGGGGGAGGTATCCATCATGGGATGATGGATGTTATTTTTCCTCATGAGGAGGAGAAATGGGATTTTGAGATACCCAATTTGGAAATTGGGAGTGTATAGGATTGTCTCTCTTGAGTGATATGAGACTTATCACTAGGAAGATGGTAGACATCCTAGGTATTTTTCGACCAAGAGGGAGATTATAAGATCTCATTGGGACATGAGACATTGACCTCCTTGGAGAAGGCCTTTTTGATATTAGTCAAAAAGGGGGAGAATGTTTGGGGGAGAATGTTATGGAGAGTGTTATCAATTGATATTGTCAATTGTCAATTCGGAGAATTGGGGAGAATGTTTGGGATTATCAATTTGGGATAATTGGTAAGGAGATTTGAGTTAGTGTTCTAACTCAAAGGTATGTGTTTTTTTCAAACATCAAAAATGGGGAGATTGTTGGTGCAATCATCCCAGGTCACGATTGACCGGACTTGAGTTTGACTCGAGTGATGTTTTAATGTTTGACATGGAAGTTTGGCATCGATGTTTGACATTGATGTTTGGTAATGTTTTGGGGAGATTATTGGAGCAATCGACCCGGGTCATGATTGACAGGACTCGAGTTTGACTCGAGCGGGATTTTGATGGTTGACTAGGGTTGACCATGTGACATGGAAAGTCCAAGCATGAGTCTTGGCAAGGAGAAGTCCAAGCATGGGTCTTGGCATGGGAAGTCCAAGGATGGATCTTGGCATGGAAAGTCCAACATGGGTGGACAAGGGAAAGTCCAAGCTTGAGTCTTGGCATTTGAGAAGTCCAAGGGGTTTGATATTGGCGGCGTAAAGTCCAAGCGGAGTCTTAGAAGCGTAAGTCCAATATGCCTTGGCAGTGTAGACATCGTTAGTATGACATAGCCGATGGAAGCACCTGAAGGCTAGCGCAATGGATGAATAAGTCATGGATGACTTGGAGGGATCCGAGAGGCACGAGGCTGACGGAGGTGGCTAGAAGGCTTAGGTCTAGGCTAAAGGTGGTCTAGCAAGTATAGGGGCACCATACTTGGGTTAAAACCTCATGTTTGAGGTGTGCCAGTCGATTGGTGCCATATGGCAGTTGACTGGTGTCATATGGCAGTCAACTGGTGTGAGTCAACTAGGGTTTGATCAGAGTGTCGATGATCACTGTGAGGTGGACAATGATTATCGACTGAGCAATGATCGTGATCGTGTGATCGATCGATGCTCGAGAATTTGGGCACAGAATGGAGTCGGACTCGACCGTTGGGGTTAGCAGTCGAGTGATGGCTCGATCAGTTGATTGATGGATATGATCAATCGACTGATGTCCTATCCGTTGGATTTTTTCAGCGTGGATTACACCATTGTCTCACACCAACAATGTCATCAGTCGACTGATCGGCGATTTCCAACCCAGACAGCAGCTTTAAATGGAGCTCGTGGAGGAGGAAATCAACATGGTTCTTTGAGGAGTTTTTGGGACAAATTGTTGGTGTAATTCAGGGTCTCCAAGTGTCACTCAACCAACCAAACAAGCAAGCTTCCAAAAGATCGATTGTAAAGTTTTCTTTGCATTTCTTTTGTTGTATTTCATATTGTATTTGCTTGTTGTATTTAGTTTATTGTTGTAAACTATTGTATGTGGTTTCTCTGCCTCCAGATTGTTCTGAGAAGGAGTGTTTATTAGTGGTATGTAATTGGCATCGCTAGGGCCCGTTTGAGCTCGATCCATGGAGTAGGAACCTTGAGGTTTCGAACCACGTTACATCTTTGTCTTGTGGTTGTGTGTTCATATTTGTCTTTATATTGTACTTCTATATTTTACTGCGTATTAACGATTGTGTAGAGACAAACGCGAATGATTTCCATCAACATACTAGCACGATGCTATTCACCCCCCCCTAGCGGTCACCGTTTCCTCTACAGTAAAAGATCCTAAGTACAAATGTCTAAACCAGATTTTAAGTTTTTAATTGTTTTCTTTTTTATATTGTTGGAGTTCAACTAGATTGCTTATGATTGAGACCAAAGATTGCTAGAGTCATGTTGGGTTAGTCTTAATACTCGCACGTTATGTGAAGATTTTGAATTGGTTATTGTTTAAGTGTCGTCAAGGTCCTTATGATCATTTTAGTTGTTAGCATGTTGCGTTAGTATATTGCATGAATTTTGGAATGAGGTTAATATGGGATGATGATTAAAGTATAGTGTCAGAGTAGGAAAAAGAAAGAAAAAAATAATAAGACAGTAAAGTAGTGACATCTCCCCTAGTAGAGAGTGGAAAGACTAGGGGGTGTTACATGGATGGGCCGAGTCTTATGAAGAAATGATGGATGAACCAAATTGGTTTGGTTTTAATCCAATGGTGGAGAATAAATCAAAGGAGTTTGGTTTGTTTTAAACGAATGAACCAAAGTTGGTTCGGTTCGTTTTAACTTAAAATAGACCAACTTGGTTCGGTTTATTTTAACTTAAGTTATTGGAGCGGGTTAATGGGTTTTGCTTAGGAACCAATAACTCTAAGGAGAAGGTTTCTTAATGATTAAGAAACACGCGCTCTATAAAAGCGCGGTTAAAGGTTTGGAGAGCCCTAAGTTTATTTTTTGGAAATACTCTTCCTCTCCTCCCCTCTCTATAAAAGCGCCGCCCAAGGAGTCCACGCTGCCTAGCCCTTTTGTGTCATCCACCCTAGCTATCGGCGTCCAGCTACTATCAGCCACTCCTCTGGCAACCCTCCGGCGATTCACCGTGGTTCTGGTAACCAAGAATTAGCTGACCATCTCCTTTGGTCGGCGCCAAGTCCTCCACCAAGCTGTCCAGTTTTTGGATAGCTTGTTCCCTTCTTATCGGAGCGTCATTTGGATAGCATTTGGAGCTCCGACAATGACTTTATTATTGGGGATTGGATCTCTGGTAATCCTCATAGGTGGAGGACCAAGGATTCGTCAATCGGTTGACGAATACCTCTTCGGAGAAGCAAGTTTTGGGGACTCGTTTTGGATCTGAATTTTGATTTGCATTGTGATCTTCTCTCGATCACATCGTCTTTGACATGAGACTAGTGGCTCCTACGAAGACAAGGCTCGTAGCTTGGCAAAGCTATCATGACTGTACTTGGCGTGGATACGGATAGAGGCAATTCTAGCGAGAGTTGCTTCGATTGATGTCATTCCCACTGCACGTGATATGTCAGGTATAACTAGCGTAATTTCCTTTTATTGCTAAATTTGAAACTGCGATTATGTCTACACATCTTGTAATATGAATGTGTGTGGTGTGTGTTGTAATAAATTAGATTTATTGTTTTTTAATTCTTCCGCTGTGCACATGTTTACGAAACATGTTCGAATACACACTCGCCGCGGTGCCGGAAACCCAACAGTGGTGTCAGAGCCCAGGTTGTGTTTCGACATAATCGTAAAATTATTTTGCGATAGTCATAATTGTATTTATAGAAATTTTCTACTTTCAAAAAGTTTAGAAGTATTTATGAAAATTTTCTAATTTTGAAAAGTTTATAAGTGTTTATGGAAATCTTCTACTTTTGGAAAGTTTAGAAGTATTTATGGAAATTAACACTTTCCATAAATAAAATATGTGATTAGATTTGGAAATTTGTTTCTTAATTTAATTATGATTTGATTTGGGAATCAAATCTAAAATATATTTTATTTCCATAAATAGTTTTGACAATTTAGGAAATTTGTTTCCTAAATTAAATTTGACTTTCCTTAATTAAGACATTCTATAAATAAAATATGTGATTAGATTTGGAAATTTGTTTCCTAATTTAATCATGATTTGATTTGGGAAATCAAATCTCAAACATATTTTATTTCTATAAATAGTTATGACATATAAGAAAATTTTATGCATGCCATAATTGTATGTCATGTAATTGCATTAGATGCATATAATTATGCCATGCATGTCGTGACATGTAGATATATATCATGTATGTCATGTCATGTAGATAATAGTTATTTGCATGCAAAGAGGATGAGATATTAAAATCCTTATACAATATTAAAGCCTACACCTTCCATTAATATGGTTGGAACCCGAGTTCTGTTTCTTGTTTGGGTTGTTGGACTCTCTCCAAGACCAACTCGAACCCGAACATGTTCAAACCATGGAATAGTTTAATACTAATATGGTAAGAGTCAAAGGTCAATCGTTAGCTTTGGTTGTTGGACTCTCTCCAAGCGGGGATAATTGGTTGAATGCGCTCTAACCATATTAAAACTATTTCTCGATTAATGGGTTGGCTTTAACCTGGAGCATCAGCTTGTTGGACTCTCTCCAAGGTCTATGTAAAGGGAGGTGAAGTTGGGTGTTATGCATAGGATGCACACTTGTTAATGAGTTAACAACCCGATGTATGTGTGAACATTCAATTAGTTTATAGCACATTATGATAGTTGCATATATGTGATATGCAATCAATATACATGATACCTACCATTGTAGCTATGAATGACTTGTTGGACTCTCACTAAGGTTGTTCATATCTATATTGGATATCAGCTCATTCGGAGATGGACCTACGATCTCCCGAAGTGATTTTGGGGGTTTAAAATTCGAAATATGAATGAGATTTGTAAGTGTATGTTGATGCATTTTTTCATTTTTCTCATATATGCTTGATTTTGTATTTCTAGGTTAATCGATTGATCATGACGTCTTTGAATTTGCACACTATTTTGGATTCGAACAAATTGACTGGGCCTAACTTCTTGGAATGACTTAAAAACTTGAGAATTGTTCTCAAGGTAGAAAAGCTCACGTATGTCCTCGAAGAGCCTCTTCCCAACCGTCCTAAGGACAATGCAACTCTAGACCAATTGTTGGCCTATCAGAAACATGTGGCTGATTCTGAACTGGCGAGTTACATCATGCTAGCCGCGATGGTACCCGAGCTACAAAAGCAGCATGAGCATATGGATGCTAATATGATAGTCTTCCATCTTCATGAGTTGTTTGATGAGCAAGCAAGATCCGAAAGGTTCGAAGTCTCCATGCTCCTCTTTACCTCTAAGATGCAAGAAGGTTCATCTATAGTGCAGTTTGTGCTAAAGATGAATTGGTACATCGAGCGGCTAGCTACCCTCAAGTTTGTGATGGATCATGAATTAAGTATTGACTTAATTTTGCATTGTTTGCCCAAGAGTTTCTCATAATTTGTGATGAACTACCGGATGAACAAACTTGAATCCACTATTCTTGAGCTCCTCAATATGCTGAAGACTGTGGAGCCTTTTGTGAAGCATGAGGAGAAGGTGGTTCTATTAGTTGATTCCTCAAAGAAAGGTTCTAAGAGGATGTCAAAGGAACAGTCGAAAGGGAAGAAGAAAAAGGCTAAGAAGGCAGAACCAACACAAAAGGGCACTTGCCATCATTGTGGCATGGAGGGCCACTGGCGAAGAAACTGTAAGATTTATCTTGAGTCTGTGAAGAAGAAGAAGGCATCCGATGCCCCCATCCTCTTCAGGTATCTTCGTTATTGATTGTCATTTTATTTCCTTAGATACTTGGCTATTGGATATTGGGTGTAGCTCACATATATGTAATGACATATAGGGGCTAAGGAATAGAAGAAGACTCGTCAAAGGGGAGTCAAATTTGTGAGTTGACAATGGAGCAAAGGTTGTTGCGGTCGCCATTAGAACTTATTTGCTGAAGCTCCCTAGTGGACTAGTCTTAGAACTAGACAATTTCTATTATGTTCCTTCTCTGATAAAGAACATTGTTTCTATTTCCTTGTTAAATAGAAATGGTTACCATTTGATGTTTAGTAACAATTGTTGTTATATAACTTTGAATGACGTACTTTATGGGACTGGAACATTGAACAATGGTATTTATACGTTGGACATATCCAGTGACATTTTCAATATCGAAGTGAGCAACAAGCGTGCTCGAAAGGATAATCAATTAAACTCATACATGTGACATTGTCGTCTTGGCCATGCAAGCAAGAAACGCATGTCCGAATTGTTGGGTTTCCGTCACCCCACCGAGTGTGTGTTCGAACATATTTCGTAAACATATATGCAGTGGAAGAAATAGAAAAGCAATAAATCTAATTTATTACAACACACACACCACACGCATGCATAGTACAACATGTGTAGACATAATCGTAGTTTCAAATTTTGTAATAAAAGGAAATTACTCTACGTATACCTGACGTATCACGTGTAGCGGGAAAGACATCAACCGGAGCGACTCTCACTTGAATCGCCTCTATCCGTATCCACATTGAGTATCGTCGGAATGACTTCACAAAGCCACGAGCCTCGTCTTCGTATGAGTTGTTGGGTTTCCGGCACCGCGGCGTGTGTGTGTTCGATCATGTTTCGTAAACATGAGTACAGCGGAAGCAATTAAAAAATAATAAATTTATATTTATTACAACACACGCATGCTATTACAACAAGTGTAGACATAACTGTAAATTAAAATTTGCAATAAAAGAAAATTATCTACGTTATACCTTTCGTATGACGTGTAGCGGGAACGACATCAACCGGAACGATTCCCGTAAGAATCGTCTCTATCCGTATCCACGCCGAGCTCCTCGGGATGACTTCGCTAAGTCACGAGCTTCATCTTCGTACGGGTTACTAGCCTCGTGTTGAAGATGACGTGATCGAGAGATGATCACGATCCGAATCCAAATTCGGATCCTAAAACGAGTTCTCAAAACTCGCTTCTCCGGAGAGGTATTCGTCAACCGTTTGACGAATCCTTCGTCCCCCACCTCAGAGGATTACCGGAGATCAAATCCCCGGTAAGTTAGCCGCTGTCGGCGCACTAACCGTCGTCCAAACGATGCTCCGACGAGAGGAGGAGAAGCTGTCCAGAAAACTGGACAGCTTGGTGGAGGATATAGGCGCCGGCCAACCAAGGAAAGAAAAGGCTCACCTTGATGCCAAACCTATAGGAGATCACCGGAGGGTCGCCGGAGGATAGCCGGCTGAAGCTTGGACGCCGGAAACAAGTTGGACGGCGGCACAAGAGGTTGGGCGGCGGCACACTAGGGTTGGCGCCGAAAACCTCCTTCAAGGGGTGGGCTGCAACTCCAAGGGCTAGGGTTTTTGATTCGGGCTTAATTATCCATTAAGCCCTCTTTTATAGAGAACTAATTCTCTTAATGGTTAATGGATCATATCCATAAAGCCCGTTAACCCGCTCCATTAAGATAAGTTAAAATAAACCAAACTATGATGGTTTATTTTAAGTTAAAACGAACCGAACCAACCTTTGGTTCATTCGTTTAATATAAACCAAACCCTTTGGTTTATTCTCATCCATTGGATTAGAACCAAACTATTTTGGTCCATCCATTATGTCTTCATAAGACACGGCCCATCCACGCTTCCATTGCGACTGAAACAATTTCATGCTCGCTTTATGTTTGGTTCAACCAAACATAGTTTCTCTTGGTCTGAGAATCCCATTCTCAAGCTCGTTTTAAATCCTTTGGATTACACTCGTTGTGCATGTGACCAAATAGGTTCTCGGTTTATTTTGGCCGTCTATAATTAACCATTAATTATAGAACGATCATGAGTGGCACCTAGTAGTACATCATGATCCCCAATTAACCGAAAAGATCAACGGTTGATCCAGAACTATTTCTGAAACCCTTCAGCAGCTCGAATGATTCGTGCCCCATTCCCTTCACTCATCTTATACCCACTTGGTTCAGGACATGGTTTATTGTGTCAGTCCCCACTAGGCTGACTACGTCACACCTAGCCCAAGTATCATTTCCTCGTCCTACGGATTCTAGTTACTCCACATGTATCGAAGAGTACCTTACTCTAAACATGTAATGCTTTGGCCAAAGACTTTAGTAACAATCCGACGAGAGGCCATGGGTATACATCTCCTCGCAAGGAGTGGTGAATCCTTTATAGGCTATTCAAACACCTTCGATCACTTGACTTATACCCAATCATCCGGGTCCACATCTCCTTAGAGATGTTTGCTTAAGATGTCAAAGCATAAGTCTCCATGATCAAGATGACTTGAATACCGCAAGTCAAAGGAACATCGCACTTAAGCCACAGTAAGAACTTCATTGACATATCTATATATGCAGAGAACCATATGAAGTCTTACGGCTGGTCACTCCAATGAACTAGTTACCATAACTAGCATCCACGATTAACTCCGGACATCTCAATGTCTCCAGCCAGTGAGAATCAGCTGCTTGGATACACCAAGGAGTATACCTCGTGCTAGTCTCGACAGAATTGATGGTGTCCAAATCCATCAATTCATCGACTAGGGATAATTCCGATACATCACAATTACACACGTAGAGATACTCACTAGTTGTGATCCAATCACAAATTCTCTCATGCTGTGAATCGTATCGTGGACATCCAGTAAATGAGTTTAAGATCCAATCAAATACATGAAACATGTATACTCAAAATAGTGAATCTTCATTTATCATATAAATGGTTCATACATAAGGCGATTGCCTTAGGACATCTCTCATATATTACTAACATGAGTCACTATCCTCGTGTCGAAGATGATATGATCGCGAGAAGATCACAATCTGAATCAAAATTCTGATTCAAAAATGAGTCCCCAAAACTCGCTTCTCCGAAGAGATATTCGTCAACCGTTTGACGAATACTTCGTCCCCCACCTATAAGGATTATCGAAGATCGAATCCCTGGCAAGGTAGCCACTGTCAGATCTCCAAACTGTTGGGATGTATACTGAAAGCCTAGCTCTTTTGTATGAACATCTTTATTTTGAAATAAGAATCACATGATCATTGTTTGCATATTTTTATGGTTATGCAATATTGTCTAATACGTTACATTGTAGATAACATGGTGTGTGGTGTCACACGGGAGATCATGTTATCGGCTCCTTGTAAAGTATAAGTAAAGGCTCACAACCGAGATGGCTTTGGACAAACCATCGGAATGGTTGTAGTGTGATTTGGTATTGGTTTGTCTTGACCATAGAATCACACTAGTGCACTTTGTGTGTATTGAGCAGGACCGACACAGAGGTGATTCGATTTATTGCTGACTACATAATCGAATCGGACCTCAGATATTATTTAGTACATGCTCTTAATCCCGATATAATAACGGGCACATATACTTGGTACTCATCTCTTTGATTTACCAATGGGCGATATTTATAGATTAAATCGATAGACTCGGTAAGTTGGGAGATGATATTATTTATATGGTGTGCCGTTGATTATAGGAGGAAACCGTGTCCTATATATTAGGATGATGATGTCCCCTTGAGGAGCTCATAAGGTTCATCATGTAAACCCTGCAGGTGGACTTGGTCCGGCATGATGAAAAGGTTGAGTGGTACTACTCATGGAGTTAGATGTTGATTAATTAATGGTTAGTAAATTAATTAATCGACGGACATTCGAGATCTTAAACACGGGGAGAAAATGTACAAATAATATATGGAGCTCATATTATCATATGGGGGTTGGTGAGGTAGATCAATGATGGACCTTTAGTGGATTGGACCATCATTAGTGGATCGGACTTTATGTGGGCTTGATCCATGGGTGGCCAAGACCCAACTCCTCCTCATGGTCCCTAATGTAGCCCATTAACACCTCAAGATGCTTAGATCCAATGGATAGAAACAAAACACTAAGATCCATTGGAAGAGATTAAATCTCTAAGATCCGACGGTTGAGATTAAATCTCTAGATCCGACGGTTGAGATTAAATCCCTAGAACCAATGGAGGAGATTAATTCATGACTTATCCCTAACTCTATAAAAGGAGGGCATGGGAAGTGGTCGTGGATAACATCATTGAGAGGGAGCAAGGCTTGGGCGGCAAGAATAGGGCAATCCTAGTTGAGATAGGATTGGAATTAGGGTTAGGGTTTGGAAGCAAGGGTGGCACCAAATAAGGCAAGTTTTCCTTCTTCTTCCTTGCCTTGTGGCCAACGTCCAGCAGCTATTCCAGCCCTTCCCAGCCCTTGGCCACGCCCAAAAACACTCCCCTCTCTTCTCCTTAGGTGGTGGAAACAAGATATAGGGTTTCCCTTGGTGTCTTGGTAGTTTTCCATCATCTTCTTCTCCTTCTAGTTGGCCGGCGGCAAGAACTTCTATAGTTCTTTGTTGGTTGAGTTTTTGAAGGAGAAAAACATTGTTTCTCTTCTTCCTCTTGCTTGGGAAAATCAAGGAAGGAAGTTTTGCGATCTAGGAGCTTCGACTTTTGGTGGATCGTCGCCCACACGACGTCCAAAAGGAGGAGGGTCATACATTAGAAGACCAAGAGGTATAACTATTCTTCTATCTCTTTTATTCATTGCTTGTGTTTGTTTTTCAAAATATAAGCATGTTATATTTCTGTAAATAGGCTAAATAATACTTGGATCCCGAGTATAAATACAAAAACTGGCGATCCGGACATCGTCTATTCCGCGGCTACTCGTAGAATAGAGAATGGTCGCTTGAACAACTAGTTTGTTCAAGTGACCTCTCTAAACGAATAGCACGACGATGACTTGGTTGCTTTGGGAATCCCTTTTGTCTAGGATTAAATTTTTTAATCCGGGGACATCGAAGGGATCACCATGGTCAAGCAACCAAGGTGAAGGGGAAGCGAAGTTTCCCCTCACGGATCAACCCCAACAATTGGTATCAGAGCCAAGGTTTCCGGTTTTGTGTGTTTAGGATTCGGTTAATTTTTATGCACTTTTTCATATATTAAATGTGTCGGATAATAGTAGGATATGCGTAGCTTAACTCTTTGGTTGCAGGCATAAGATTCCACTATTATGGCATGTGTGTGTATGTGATTGTATGTGTGTAAATATTTATTTTGTTGAATCCTCGGGGTTGACGAGGTTAGTATTTAGTTTTTATAAATTAAATACGGCATTGTTTAGCCGCTCTTTATTTTATTTTACTTTCGATCTAGATTCATGTACACTCCCTCGTGGAGTATAGGATCGATGGATGTAAATTAAAATAGGTTTTAGTCTCGGCTCGGATCTCCGGAGGGCTTGTACATGGCAAAGGAGGAGCGGACGAGATGGCGATGCGACGGAAGACATATTGAAGACAAAAGCCATAATAGTTGGAAAATTTTTTATTTTTCATATTTATTGCTTTTTGTTTGATATGCATGTCGTTGGCTAGTAAAATTCCTCATTTTCAATTTACTAAGTGGGAGAGGGATATTTTAATTAATTCCCGCGGCCTCCATTACAATTTGACGTGTGATGCAACAAACTTGCGTGTCGGCTCTGAGTGCCTTCCTCCCTGCGGATGAGTTTATTTGCGGATCACTAGGTCAAATAATAGTTATAGGAAATTATCTAGGAGCGTGTGTACTTCCACAGCGGTAAGGCACATAATCCGAAATAATTCCACAAGTATCGTGTAATGGTGCACACTTAGATCCAAATAAAAAGTATCCTCCCCATCGGAGTCACTGCTTTTATTTGTAGGGTCAAAGAAGAACCAACTATTAATTTTATTTGTCAAAAAGTAAGGTTGACAAGATTAATGGGTAAAACCTCCTCTTACAAATGTAGAATTCGTATACGTCCACACTGCGTGGCATGCGATATTCTCGGTGTTTTGAGGTGTTGGTTGATTTTGAAATTTTATTGTTTTGAGGAATCAATAATTTTTTGAAATCTAAAATAATAATCTATGGGATTCTTGAAAATTCCTCACTGTCAATTTACTAAGTGGGAGAGGGATATTTTAATTAATTCCCACGGCCTCCATTACAATTTGACGTGTGATGCAACAAACTTGCGTGTCGGCTCTGAGTGCCTTCCTCCCTGCGGATGAGTTTATTTGCGGATCACTAGGTCAAATAATGGTTATAGGAAATTATCTAGGAGCGTGTGTACTTCCACAGCGGTAAGGCACATAATCCAAAATAATTCCCTTAGTATCGTGTAATGGTGCACACTTAGATGCAAATAAAAAGTATCCTCCCCATCGGAGTCACTGCTTTTATTTGTAGGGCCAAAGAGGAACCAACTATTAATTTTATTTGTCAAAAAGTAAGGTTGACAAGATAATAAAATTAATGGGTAAAACCTCCTCTTACAAATGTAAAATTCGTATACGTCCACACTGCGTGGCATGCGATATTCACGGTGTTTTGAGGTGTTGGTTGATATCAAAATTTTATTGTTTGAGGAATCAATAATTTTTTGAAATCTAAAGTAATGATCTATGTGATTCTTAGGATTTTCAAAATGACTTTCAGTCCACTTGTTGTGATACTAAAAGAAATAAACTTACTGTACCCAAATAATGTTGATTGGAAAAGAATCTAGATATTGTCTTATCTGCTAAGGAGTACAAGTATGCACTCTTCGAAGAGTGTCCTCAAGCCATGGTTGCTCAAAAAGGTTTCTACTTCTAAGCCGAAAGGCAAGAAGAAGAAAAAACAAGGTGGAGCAAAGGTGGTGGGAGGATCTCAGGGAGGAGTGAAGAAGCCGAAAGGCAAGTACTTTAAGCAGGATGGACATTGGAAGAAGGACTGTCCCAGTCCAAAACAGAACAAAGGTATATCCTTTGGACTAGTCGTTGAAACATGATTAGCGGTGTTATCTACCGGCACCTGGTGTGTAGATATGAGAGTCACTAATCATGTCTGCAACACTTTGCAGGGGTTTCAGGAAACCCAACGACTAGCTAAAGGGGAGATTACCATTTTGGGCAATGCCATGAAGGTGGCGGCTATTGCAGTGGGAGAAGTTTTATTTATCTCTTGAGAAAAATAAAACTAAGGTTCTGGAAAATTCCCTTTATGTATCTTTATTTAGAAAGAATTTAGTTTCAGTTTCTAAATTATTATGGATGGATATTCTATTTCTTTTAATGACAGAGTTGTTATAAAAAGGAATAGGGAGAATATCTGTTCAGGTACATTGAAAGGAAATTTGTATACAAAACCTCCCACGATGCAAATTGAAGTTAATAACTCATCTTCTAATTCCAAAAGGAGAAAAGAACCTTCGAAGATGAACCAAACATATCTTTTATCTTAGTCTTGGTCACATTAACCCAAGGTAATTCAAAGGTTGATAGGTGATGGACCTTTGGGTTCATTAGTGGTGGAGGATCTCCCAACCTACGAATCTTGCTTGGAGGGTAAGATGACCAAGAGGCCTTCAAGGCCAAGGGTATAGAGCCAAAGATATGTTAGAAATGGTTCATTCCGATTCAGATGGTCCTATGTCTATCGGCAAGAGGTAGTTTTGAATATTTCGTCTTTTCATAGACAATTATTCAAGATGACACTACGATCCTGATCGTGGTGACGAGTACCTCTTGGGAGAGTTTAGGAATTACCTATCGAGGTTGGGATTCAATCCTAATTGTCGCACTTGGCACACCCAGCAGAATGATGTAGAAGAGCGAAGGAATAGGACTCTTACGAGATGGTTAGATCGATGATGAGTTATTCGACTTGCGGACTGCTCGGGATATGCTCTAGATACTGGTGTAAATTCTGAACTTGGTTCCATCTAAATCAGTGCCTTCTACTCCCACAGAGTTGTGGACTGGGCGAAAGCCTAGTCTAAGACATATTCGGATATGGGGGAGTCCAAAGACATGTGCCGGCGATGATGGTAAGTTGGAACCTCGTACAAAAGTGCGCTTGTTCGTTGGCTATCCTAGATGAACGAAGGGTGGATTGTTTTATAGTCCTAGAGATCAGAGAGTGATCGTTAGCACGAACACTAGATTTCTAGAGGAAGACTATGTGATGAGCCACAAGCCCAAGAGTAAAATTGTTCTGGAGGAGTTAAAAGGGGAAGTCACTTCTTTAGTACCACCGGTACAAGAGGATATACCACATGTCACTGCACCGCGTGTCACAGAGGATACACAAGTGATGTCTCGTCGTAGTGGGAGGGTTGTGAGACAGCCTGATAGATTCATGTTCTTGGGAGAATCTTTCGATTTGGTCCCTGGCGAACATGAACCTGATCCCTGGACATATGACGAGGCAATCCAAGATAAAGATGCACTATCTTGGCAAAGTGCAATGAATACTGAGATTGAATCTATGGATTCAAGTCAGGTTTGAGAGCTCTTATGCATAGCAGCTCATATGGATTATGAGGTGTGGCATATGGATATCAAGAAAGCTTTCCTTAATGGAAGTCTTGAGGAAACCATCTATATGAAGCAACCAGAGGGATTCATTGCTAAGGGCAAAGAGCATCTTGTGTGTAAGCTTAATCGGTCCATTTATGGATTGAAGCAAGCTTCAAGATCTTGGAACATCCGCTTTGATGAGATAATCCAGTCTTATGGATTTATTCAAAGTCCGGATGAGTCTTGTGTATACAAGAGATGTGACGGAAACGTAGTGGTATTTCTTGTACTATACGTAGATGACATTTTGGTGGTTGGAAAAAACATCGAAGTGTTATCAGACGTAAGGGTATGGTTGTCCAAACAGTTTGATATGAAGGACTTGGGAGAGGTGAGACACATCCTTGGGATCAAGGTTATAAGGGATCGCAGGAAAAGGATGTTGTGCTTATCCCAAGCTTCATACATAGACACGATTATGGAGCGTTTTAGCATGCAGAACTCCAAGAAGGGTTTTCTACCTTTGGGCATGGAGTACCTCTATCTAAGGAGATATGTCCTAGATCATTTGAGTAGATAGAGGAGATGAAGCGGTTCCTTATGCTTCGTGAGGAAGCCTCATGTATGCGATGCTCAGATGAGACCAGATATCCGCTGCAGTGGGCATGGTCACAGATATCGAGTAATCCAGACAGGGATATTGGATCGCTGTAAAGCATATATTGTAGTTCCCGAGAAGGACTAGGGATTATATGCTAGTTTAGCGAGACCAATTACTCCTGGGTTACACGATTAGATTTCCAACTGATAGGGATAAAAGAAGTCTACCTCGGGTTTTGTGTTTACTTTGGGAGGTGGAGCCATTGTATGGAGGAGTGCCCAGAGAATGCGTGGCGGACTCCACCATGAAGCCGAGTATGTGGCGACCTATAAGGCGGCCAAAGAAGTCAGTATGGCTCAGGAACTTCTGATGGACTTGGATGTGATTCTGGTTTGCCTGAACTATCACAATTTATTGTGATAATAGTGGTGCAGTTGCAAACTCGAAGGAACCACGAGCCCATAAGGCTAGTAAACACATAGAGCGCAAGTACCACCTGATACGAGAAATCGTAAAGGAGGTAGAAGTTGTTGTCGCCTAGATTGCATCAGAGGATGACCTGATAGACCCTTTCACTAAGGCCCTTCTAGCGAGAGCTTTGATAGGCATGTGGAGTGAAAGGGAATCGGATGTATGGCGATAAGGACAAAGATAGTCTTTTAGTATAAGTGGGAGATTGTTGGGATGTATACAAAGCCTAGCTCTTTTGTATGAACATCTTTATTTTGAAATAAGAATCACATGATCATTGTTTGCATATTTTTATGGTTATGCAATATTGTCTAATACGTTACATTGTAGATAACATGGTGTGTGGTGTCACACGGGAGATCATGTTATCGGCTCCTTGTAAAGTATAAGTAAAGGCTCACAACCGAGATGGCTTTGGACAAACCATCGGAATGGTTGTAGTGTGATTTAGTATTGGTTTGTCTTGACCATAGAATCACACTAGTGCACTTTGTGTGTATTGAGCAGATCGACATAGAGGTGATTCGATTTATTGCGACTACATAATCGAATCGGACCTGGATATTATTTAGTACATGCTCTTAATCCCGATATAATAACGGGCACATATACTTGGTACTCATCTCTTTGATTTACCAATGGGCGAGATTTATAGATTAAATCGATAGACTCGGTAAGTTGGGAGATGATATTATTTATATGGTGTGCCGTTGATTATAGGAGGAAACCGTGTCCTATATATTAGGATGATGATGTCCCCTTGAGGAGCTCATAAGGTTCATCATGTAAACCCTGCAGGTGGACTTGGTCCGGCATGATGAAAAGGTTGAGTGGTACTACTCATGGAGTTAGATGTTGATTAATTAATGGTTAGTAAATTAATTAATCGACGGACATTCGAGATCTTAAACACGGGGAGAAAATGTACAAATAATATATGGAGCTCATATTATCATATGGGGGTTGGTGAGGTAGATCAATGATGGACCTTTAGTGGATTGGACCATCATTAGTGGATCGGACTTTATGTGGGCTTGATCCATGGGTGGCCAAGACCCAACTCCTCCTCATGGTCCCTAATGTAGCCCATTAACACCTCAAGATGCTTAGATCCAATGGATAGAAACAAAACACTAAGATCCATTGGAAGAGATTAAATCTCTAAGATCCGACGGTTGAGATTAAATCTCTAGATCCGACGGTTGAGATTAAATCCCTAGAACCAATGGAGGAGATTAATTCATGACTTATCCCTAACTCTATAAAAGGAGGGCATGGGAAGTGGTCGTGGATAACATCATTGAGAGGGAGCAAGGCTTGGGCGGCAAGAATAGGGCAATCCTAGTTGAGATAGGATTGGAATTAGGGTTAGGGTTTGGAAGCAAGGGTGGCACCAAATAAGGCAAGTTTTCCTTCTTCTTCCTTGCCTGGCCAACGTCCAGCAGCTATTCCAGCCCTTCCCAGCCCTTGGCCACGCCCAAAACACTCCCTCTCTTCTCCTTAGGTGGTGGAAACAAGATATAGGGTTTCCCTTGGTGTCTTGGTAGTTTTCCATCATCTTCTTCTCCTTCTAGTTGGCCAGCGGCAAGAACTTCTATAGTTCTTTGTTGGTTGAGTTTTTGAAGGAGAAAAACATTGTTTCTCTTCTTCCTCTTGCTTGGGAAAATCAAGGAAGGAAGTTTTGCGATCTAGGAGCTTCGACTTTTGGTGGATCGTCGCCCACACGACGTCCAAAAGGAGGAGGGTCATACATTAGAAGACCAAGAGGTATAACTATTCTTCTATCTCTTTATTCATTGCTTGTGTTTGTTTTTCAAAATATAAGCATGTTATATTTCTGTAAATAGGCTAAATAATACTTGGATCCAGTATAAATACAAAAACCGCGATCCGGACATCGTTTCATTCCGCTGCTACTCGTAGAATAGAGAATGGTCGCCAACAACTAGTTTGTTCAAGTGACCTCTCTAAACGAATAGCACGACGATGACTTGGTTGCTTTGGGAATCCCTTTGTCTAGGATTAAATTTTTTAATCCGGGACATCGAAGGATCACCATGGTCAAGCAACCAAGGTGAAGGGAAGCGGTTTCCCCTCACGGATCAACCCCAACAATTGCATCGAGCCAAGGTTTCCGGTTTTGTGTGTTTAGGATTCGGTTAATTTTTATGCACTTTTTCATATATTAAATGTGTCGGATAATAGTAGGATATGCGTAGCTTAACTCTTTGGTTGCAGGCATAAGATTCCACTATTATGGCATGTATGTGTATGTGATTGTATGTGTGTAAATATTTATTTTGTTGAATCCTCGGGGTTGATGAGGTTAGTATTTAGTTTTTATAAATTAAATACGGCATTGTTTAGCCGCTCTTTATTTTATTTTACTTTCGATCTAGATTCATGTACACTCCCTCGTGGAGTATAGGATCGATGGATGTAAATTAAAATAGGTTTTAGTCTCGGCTCGGATCTCCGGAGGGCTTGTACATGGCAAAGGAGGAGCGGACGAGATGGCGATGCGACGGAAGACATATTGAAGACAAAAGCCATAATAGTTGGAAAATTTTTTATTTTTCATATTTATTGCTTTTTGTTTGATATGCATGTCGTTGGCTAGTAAAATTCCTCATTTTCAATTTACTAAGTGGGAGAGGGATATTTTAATTAATTCCCGCGGCCTCCATTACAATTTGACGTGTGATGCAACAAACTTGTGTGTCGGCTCTGAGTGCCTTCCTCCCTGCGGATGAGTTTATTTGCGGATCACTAGGTCAAATAATGGTTATAGGAAATTATCTAGGAGCGTGTGTACTTCCACAGCGGTAAGGCACATAATCCGAAATAATTCCACAAGTATCGTGTAATGGTGCACACTTAGATGCAAATAAAAAGTATCCTCCCCATAGGAGTCACTGCTTTTATTTGTAGGGTCAAAGAAGAACCAACTATTAATTTTATTTGTCAAAAAGTAAAGTTGACAAGATTAATGGGTAAAACCTCCTCTTACAAATGTAGAATTCGTATACGTCCACACTGCGTGGCATGCGATATTCTCGGTGTTTTGAGGTGTTGGTTGATTTTGAAATTTTATTGTTTTGAGGAATCAATAATTTTTTGAAATCTAAAATAATAATCTATGGGATTCTTGAAAATTCCTCATCACAATTTACTAAGTGGGAGAGGGATATTTTAATTAATTCCCACGGCCTCCATTACAATTTGACGTGTGATGCAACAAACTTGCGTGTCGGCTCTGAGTGCCTTCCTCCCTGCGGATGAGTTTATTTGCGGATCACTAGGTCAAATAATGGTTATAGGAAATTATCTAGGAGCGTGTGTACTTCCACAGCGGTAAGGCACATAATCCGAAATAATTCCCTTAGTATCGTGTAATGGTGCACACTTAGATGCAAATAAAAAGTATCCTCCCCATCGGAGTCACTGCTTTTATTTGTAGGGTCAAAGAAGAACCAACTATTAATTTTATTTGTCAAAAGTAAGGTTGACAAGATTAATGGGTAAAACCTCCTCTTACAAATGTAGAATTCGTATACGTCCACACTGCGTGGCATGCGATATTCTCGGTGTTTTGAGGTGTTGGTTGATTTTGAAATTTTATTGTTTTGAGGAATCAATAATTTTTTGAAATCTAAAATAATAATCTATGGGATTCTTGAAAATTCCTCACTGTCAATTTACTAAGTGGGAGAGGGATATTTTAATTAATTCCCACGGCCTCCATTACAATTTGACGTGTGATGCAACAAACTTGCGTGTCGGCTCTGAGTGCCTTCCTCCCTGCGGATGAGTTTATTTGCGGATCACTAGGTCAAATAATGGTTATAGGAAATTATCTAGGAGCGTGTGTACTTCCACAGCGGTAAGGCACATAATCCGAAATAATTCCCTTAGTATCGTGTAATGGTGCACACTTAGATGCAAATAAAAAGTATCCTCCCCATCGGAGTCACTGCTTTTATTTGTAGGGCCAAAGAGGAACCAACTATTAATTTTATTTGTCAAAAAGTAAGGTTGACAAGATAATAAAATTAATGGGTAAAACCTCCTCTTACAAATGTAGAATTCGTATACGTCCACACTGCGTGGCATGCGATATTCACGGTGTTTTGAGGTGTTGGTTGATATCAAAATTTTATTGTTTGAGGAATCAATAATTTTTTGAAATCTAAAGTAATGATCTATGTGATTCTTAGGATTTTCAAAATGACTTTCAGTCCACTTGTTGTGATACTAGAAGAAATAAACTTACTATACCCAAATAATGTTGATTGGAAAAGAATCTAGATATTGTCTTATCTGCTAAGGAGTACAAGTATGCACTCTTCGAAGAGTGTCCTCAAGCCATGGTTGCTCAAAAAGGTTTCTACTTCTAAGCCTAAAGGCAAGAAGAAGAAAAAAAAACAAGGTGGAGCAAAGGTGGTGGGAGGATCTCAGGGAGGAGTGAAGAAGCCGAAAGGCAAGTACTTTAAGCAGGATGGACATTGGAAGAAGGACTGCCCCACCCAAAATGTAACAAAGGTATATCCTTTGGACTAGTCGTTGAAACATGATTAGCGGTGTTATCTACCGGCACCTGGTGTGTAGATATGAGAGTCACTAATCATGTCTGCAACACTTTGCAGGGGTTTCAGGAAACCCAACGACTAGCTAAAGGGGAGATTACCATTTTGGGCAATGCCATGAAGGTGGCGGCTATTGCAGTGGGAGAAGTTTTATTTATCTCTTGAGAAAAATAAAACTAAGGTTCTGGAAAATTCCCTTTATGTATCTTTATTTAGAAAGAATTTAGTTTCTAAATTATTATGGATGGATATTCTATTTCTTTTAATGACAGAGTTGTTATAAAAAGGAATAGGGAGAATATCTGTTCAGGTACATTGAAAGGAAATTTGTATACAAAACCTCCCACGATGCAAATTGAAGTTAATAACTCATCTTCTAATTCCAAAAGGAGAAAAGAACCTTCGAAGATGAACCAAACATATCTTTGCCATCTTAGTCTTGGTCACATTAACCTAAGCAGAATTCAAAGGTTGATAGCTGATGGACCTTTGGGTTCATTAGTGGTGGAGGATCTCCCAACCTACGAATCTTGCTTGGAGGGTAAGATGACCAAGAGGCCTTTCAAGGCCAAGGGGTATAGAGCCAAAGATATGTTAGAAATGGTTCATTCGATTCGATGGTCCTATGTCTATCCTGGCAAGAGGTAGTTTTGAATATTTCGTCTTTTTCATAGACAATTATTCAAGATGACACTACGATCTGATCGTGGTGACGAGTACCTCTTGGGAGAGTTTAGGAATTACCTATCAGAGGTTGGGATTCAATCCTAATTGTCTGCACTTGGCACACCCCAGCAGAATGATGTAGAAGAGCGAAGGAATAGGACTCTTACAGAGATGGTTAGATCGATGATGAGTTATTCTGACTTGCCGGACTGCCTCGGGATATGCTCTAGATACGGCGTGTACATTCGAACTTGGTTCCATCTAAATCAGTGCCTTCTACTCCACAGAGTTGTGGACCGGCGAAAGCCTAGTCTAAGACATATTCGGATATGGGAGAGTCCAAAGACATGTGTCAAGGCGATGATGGTAAGTTGGAACCTCGCATAAAAGTGCGCTTGTTCGCTGGCTATCCTAGATGAACGAAGGGTGGATTGTTTTATAGTCCTAGAGATCGAGAGTGATCGCTTAGCACGAACACTAGATTTCTAGAGGAAGACTATGTGATGAGCCACAAGCCCAAGAGTAAAATTGTTCGAGGAGTTAAAAGGGAAGTCACTTTAGTACCACCGGTACAAGAGGATATACCACATGTCACTGCACCGCGTGTCACAGAGGATACACAAGTGATGTCTCGTCGTAGTGGGAGGGTTGTGAGACAGCCTGATAGATTCATGTTCTTGGGAGAATCTTTCGATTTGGTCCCTGGCGAACATGAACCTGATCCCTGGACATATGACGAGGCAATCCAAGATAAAGATGCACTATCTTGGCAAAGTGCAATGAATACTAAGATTGAATCTATGGATTCAAGTCAGGTTTGAGAGCTCTTATGCATAGCAGCTCATATGGATTATGAGGTGTGGCATATGGATATCAAGAAAGCTTTCCTTAATGGAAGTCTTGAGGAAACCATCTATATGAAGCAACCAGAGGGATTCATTGCTAAGGGCAAAGAGCATCTTTTGTGTAAGCTTAATCGGTCCATTTATGGATTGAACAAGCTTCAAGATCTTGGAACATCCGCTTTGATGAGATAATCCAGTCTTATGGATTTATTCAAAGTCCGGATGAGTCTTGTGTATACAAGAGATGTGACGGAAACGTAGTGGTATTTCTTGTACTATACGTAGATGACATTTTGGTGGTTGGCAAAAACATCGAAGTGTTATCGGACGTAAGGGTATGGTTGTCCAAACAGTTTGATATGAAGGACTTGGGAGAGGTGAGACACATCCTTGGGATCAAGGTTAAAAGGGATCGCAGGAAAAGGATGTTGTGCTTATCCCAAGCTTCATACATAGACACGATTATGGAGCGTTTTAGCATGCAGAACTCTAAGAAGGGTTTTCTACCTTTCAGGCATGGAGTACCTCTATCTAAGGAGATATGTCCTAGATCATTTGAGTAGATAGAGGAGATGAAGGCGGTTCCTTATGCTTCGTCAGTAGGAAGCCTCATGTATGCGATGCTCTGTACGAGACCAGATATCTGCTTTGTCGTGGGCATGGTCAGCAGATATCAGAGTAATCCAGGACAGGGATATTGGACTGCGGTAAAGCATATATTGTAGTTCCTGAGAAGGACTAGGGATTATATGCTAGTTTACCGGGCAGACCAATTACTCCCTGTGGGTTACACGGATTCCGATTTCCAATCTGATAGGGATAACAGTAAGTCTACCTCAGGTTTTGTGTTTACTTTGGGAGGTGGAGCCATTGTATGGAGGAGTGCCCAGCAGAAATGCGTGGCGGACTCCACCATGAAAGCTGAGTATGTGGCAGCCTATAAGGCGGCCAAAGAAGCTGTATGGCTCAGGAACTTCCTGATGGACTTGGATGTGATTCCTGGTTTGCCCAGAACTATCACAATTTATTGTGATAATAGTGGTGCAGTTGCAAACTCGAAGGAACCACGAGCCCATAAGGCTAGTAAACACATAGAGCAAGTACCACCCACGACACGAAATCGTAAAGGAGGTAGAAGTTGTTGTCGCCTAGATTGCATCAGAGGATGACCTGGTAGACCCTTTCACTAAGGCCCTTCTAGCGAGAGCTTTGATAGGCATGTGGAGGAAAGGGGAATCAGATGTATGGCAGTATAAGGACAGCATAGTCTTTTAGTATAAGTGGGAGATTGTTGGGATGTATACTGAAAGCCTAGCTCTTTTGTATGAACATCTTTATTTTGAAATAAGAATCACATGATCATTGTTTGCATATTTTTATGGTTATGCAATATTGTCTAATACGTTACATTGTAGATAACATGGTGTGTGGTGTCACACGGGAGATCATGTTATCGGCTCCTTGTAAAGTATAAGTAAAGGCTCACAACCGAGATGGCTTTGGACAAACCATCGGAATGGTTGTAGTGTGATTTGGTATTGGTTTGTCTTGACCATAGAATCACACTAGTGCACTTTGTGTGTATTGAGCAGGACCGACACAGAGGTGATTCGATTTATTGCTGACTACATAATCGAATCGGACCTCAGATATTATTTAGTACATGCTCTTAATCCCGATATAATAACGGGCACATATACTTGGTACTCATCTCTTTGATTTACCAATGGGCGAGATTTATAGATTAAATCGATAGACTCGGTAAGTTGGGAGATGATATTATTTATATGGTGTGCCGTTGATTATAGGAGGAAACCGTGTCCTATATATTAGGATGATGATGTCCCCTTGAGGAGCTCATAAGGTTCATCATGTAAACCCTGCAGGTGGACTTGGTCCGGCATGATGAAAAGGTTGAGTGGTACTACTCATGGAGTTAGATGTTGATTAATTAATGGTTAGTAAATTAATTAATCGACGGACATTCGAGATCTTAAACACGGGGAGAAAATGTACAAATAATATATGGAGCTCATATTATCATATGGGGGTTGGTGAGGTAGATCAATGATGGACCTTTAGTGGATTGGACCATCATTAGTGGATCGGACTTTATGTGGGCTTGATCCATGGGTGGCCAAGACCCAACTCCTCCTCATGGTCCCTAATGTAGCCCATTAACACCTCAAGATGCTTAGATCCAATGGATAGAAACAAAACACTAAGATCCATTGGAAGAGATTAAATCTCTAAGATCCGACGGTTGAGATTAAATCTCTAGATCCGACGGTTGAGATTAAATCCCTAGAACCAATGGAGGAGATTAATTCATGACTTATCCCTAACTCTATAAAAGGAGGGCATGGGAAGTGGTCGTGGATAACATCATTGAGAGGGAGCAAGGCTTGGGCGGCAAGAATAGGGCAATCCTAGTTGAGATAGGATTGGAATTAGGGTTAGGGTTTGGAAGCAAGGGTGGCACCAAATAAGGCAAGTTTTCCTTCTTCTTCCTTGCCTTGTGGCCAACGTCCAGCAGCTATTCCAGCCCTTCCCAGCCCTTGGCCACGCCCAAAACACTCCCCTCTTCTCCTTAGGTGGTGGAAACAAGATATAGGGTTTCCTTGGTGTCTTGGTAGTTTTCCATCATCTTCTTCTCCTTCTAGTTGGGCAAGAACTTCTATAGTTCTTTGTTGGTTGAGTTTTGAAGGAGAAAAACATTGTTTCTCTCTTCTTCCTCTTGCTTGGGAAAATCAAGGAAGGAAGTTTTATGATCTAGAGCTGACTTTTGGTGGATCGCCGCCACACGACGCCCAAAAGGAGGAGGGTCATACATTAGAAGACCAAGAGGTATAACTATTCTTCTATCTCTTTTATTCATTGCTTGTGTTTGTTTTTCAAAATATAAGCATGTTATATTTCTGTAAATAGGCTAAATAATACTTGGATCCCGAGTATAAATACAAAAACTGGCGATCCGGACATCGTCAATTCCGCGGCTACTCGTAGAATAGAGAATGGTCGCTTGAACAACTAGTTTGTTCAAGTGACCTCTCTAAACGAATAACACGACGATGACTTGGTTGCTTTGGGAATCCCTTTTGTCTAGGATTAAATTTTTTAATCCGGGGACATCGAAGGGATCACCATGGTCAAGCAACCAAGGTGAAGGGGAAGCGAAGTTTCCCCTCACGGATCAACCCCAACAATTGCATCAGAGCCAAGGTTTCCGGTTTTGTGTGTTTAGGATTCGGTTAATTTTTATGCACTTTTTCATATATTAAATGTGTCGGATAATAGTAGGATATGCGTAGCTTAACTCTTTGGTTGCAGGCATAAGATTCCACTATTATGGCATGTATGTGTATGTGATTGTATGTGTGTAAATATTTATTTTGTTGAATCCTCGGGGTTGACGAGGTTAGTATTTAGTTTTTATAAATTAAATATGGCATTGTTTAGCCGCTCTTTATTTTATTTTACTTTCGATCTAGATTCATGTACACTCCCTCGTGGAGTATAGGATCGATGGATGTAAATTAAAATAGGTTTTAGTCTCGGCTCGGATCTCCGGAGGGCTTGTACATGGCAAAGGAGGAGCGAAGATGGCGATGACGGAAGACATATTGAAGACAAAAGCCATAATAGTTGGAAAATTTTTTATTTTTCATATTTATTGCTTTTTGTTTGATATGCATGTCGTTGGCTAGTAAAATTCCTCATTTTCAATTTACTAAGTGGGAGAGGGATATTTTAATTAATTCCCGCGGCCTCCATTACAATTTGACGTGTGATGCAACAAACTTGCGTGTCGGCTCTGAGTGCCTTCCTCCCTGCGGATGAGTTTATTTGCGGATCACTAGGTCAAATAATGGTTATAGGAAATTATCTAGGAGCGTGTGTACTTCCACAGCGGTAAGGCACATAATCCGAAATAATTCCACAAGTATCGTGTAATGGTGCACACTTAGATGCAAATAAAAAGTATCCTCCCCATCGGAGTCACTGCTTTTATTTGTAGGGTCAAAGAAGAACCAACTATTAATTTTATTTGTCAAAAAGTAAGGTTGACAAGATTAATGGGTAAAACCTCCTCTTACAAATGTAGAATTCGTATACGTCCACACTGCGTGGCATGCGATATTCTCGGTGTTTTGAGGTGTTGGTTGATTTTGAAATTTTATTGTTTTGAGGAATCAATAATTTTTTGAAATCTAAAATAATAATCTATGGGATTCTTGAAAATTCCTCACTGTCAATTTACTAAGTGGGAGATGGATATTTTAATTAATTCCCACGGCCTCCATTACAATTTGACGTGTGATGCAACAAACTTGTGTGTCGGCTCTGAGTGCCTTCCTCCCTGCGGATGAGTTTATTTGCGGATCACTAGGTCAAATAATGGTTATAGGAAATTATCTAGGAGCGTGTGTACTTCCACAGCGGTAAGGCACATAATCCGAAATAATTCCCTTAGTATCGTGTAATGGTGCACACTTAGATGCAAATAAAAAGTATCCTCCCATCGAGTCATCGCTTATTTGTAGGGCCAAAGAGGAACCAACTATTAATTTTATTTGTCAAAAAGTAAGGTTGACAAGATAATAAAATTAATGGGTAAAACCTCCTCTTACAAATGTAGAATTCAGATATCGTCACACCTGCGTGGCATGCGATATTCACGGTGTTTTGAGGTGTTGGTTGATATCAAAATTTTATTGTTTGAGGAATCAATAATTTTTTGAAATCTAAAGTAATGATCTATGTGATTCTTAGGATTTTCAAAATGACTTTCAGTCCACTTGTTGTGATACTAAAAGAAATAAACTTACTGTACCCAAATAATGTTGATTGGAAAAGAATCTAGATATTGTCTTATCTGCTAAGGAGTACAAGTATGCACTCTTCGAAGAGTGTCCTCAAGCCATGGTTGCTCAAAAAGGTTTCTACTTCTAAGCCTAAAGGCAAGAAGAAGAAAAAAAAACAAGGTGGAGCAAAGGTGGTGGGAGGATCTCAGGGAGGAGTGAAGAAGCCGAAAGGCAAGTACTTTAAGCAGGATGGACATTGGAAGAAGGACTGTCCCAAAATGAACAAAGGTATATCCTTTGGACTAGTCGTTGAAACATGATTAGCGGTGTTATCTAGGCACCGGTGTGTAGATATGAGAGTCACTAATCATGTCCGCAACACTTTGCGTGGGTTTCTGTGAAAACCCAACGACTAGCTAAAGGAGAGTACCATTTTGGGCAATGCCATGAAGGTGGCGGCTATTGCAGTGGGAGAAGTTTTATTTATCTCTTGAGAAAAATAAAACTAAGGTTCTGGAAAATTCCCTTTATGTATCTTTATTTAGAAAGAATTTAGTTTCAGTTTCTAAATTATTATGGATGGATATTCTATTTCTTTTAATGACAGAGTTGTTATAAAAAGGAATAGGGAGAATATCTGTTCAGGTACATTGAAAGGAAATTTGTATACAAAACCTCCCACGATGCAAATTGAAGTTAATAACTCATCTTCTAATTCCAAAAGGAGAAAAGAACCTTCGAAGATGAACCAAACATATCTTTGCCATCTTAGTCTTGGTCACATTAACCTAAGCAGAATTCAAAGGTTGATAGCTGATGGACCTTTGGGTTCATTAGTGGTGGAGGATCTCCCAACCTACTAATCTTGCTTGGAGGGTAAGATGACCAAGAGGCCTTTCAAGGCCAAGGGGTATAGAGCCAAAGATATGTTAGAAATGGTTCATTCTGATTCGTATGGTCCTATGTCTATCCTGGCAAGAGGTAGTTTTGAATATTTCGTCTTTTTCATAGACAATTATTCAAGATGACACTACGATCTGATCGTGGTGACGAGTACCTCTTGGGAGAGTTTAGGAATTACCTATCAGAGGTTGGGATTCAATCCCAATTGTCTGCACCTGGCACACCCCAGCAGAATGATGTAGAAGAGCGAAGGAATAAGACTCTTACGAGATGGTTAGATCGATGATGAGTTATTGCGGACTTCGTTACGGGGATATGCTCTAGATACGGCGGTGTACATTACGAACTTGGTTCCATCTAAATCAGTGCCTTCTACTCCCACGAGTTGTGGACCCGGCGAAAGCCTAGTCTAAGACATATTCGGATATGGGAGAGTCCAAAGACATGTGCCAAGGCGTATGATGGTAAGTTGGAACCTCGCATAAAGTGCGCTTGTTCGCTGGCTATCCTAGATGAACGAAGGGTGGATTGTTTTATAGTCCTAGAGATCGAGAGTGATCGCTAGCACGAACACTAGATTTCTAGAGGAAGACTATGTGATGAGCCACAAGCCCAAGAGTAAAATTGTTCGAGGAGTTAAAAGGGAAGTCACTTCTTTAGTACCACCGCACAAGAGGATATACCACATGTCACTGCACCGCGTGTCACAGAGGATACACAAGTGATGTCTCATCGTAGTGGGAGGGTTGTGAGACAGCCTGATAGATTCATGTTCTTGGGAGAATCTTTCGATTTGGTCCCTGGCGAACATGAACCTGATCCCTGGACATATGACGAGGCAATCCAAGATAAAGATGCACTATCTTGGCAAAGTGCAATGAATACTGAGATTGAATCTATGGATTCAAGTCAGGTTTGAGAGCTCTTATGCATAGCAGCTCATATGGATTATGAGGTGTGGCATATGGATATCAAGAAAGCTTTCCTTAATGGAAGTCTTGAGGAAACCATCTATATGAAGCAACCAGAGGGATTCATTGCTAAGGGCAAAGAGCATCTTGTGTGTAAGCTTAATCGGTCCATTTATGGATTGAAGCAAGCTTCAAGATCTTGGAACATCCGCTTTGATGAGATAATCCAGTCTTATGGATTTATTCAAAGTCCGGATGAGTCTTGTGTATACAAGAGATGTGACGGAAACGTAGTGGTATTTCTTGTACTATACGTAGATGACATTTTGGTGGTTGGCAACAACATCGAAGTGTTATCAGACGTAAGGGTATGGTTGTCCAAACAGTTTGATATGAAGGACTTGGGAGAGGTGAGACACATCCTTGGGATCAAGGTTATAAGGGATCGCAGGAAAAGGATGTTGTGCTTATCCCAAGCTTCATACATAGACACGATTATGGAGCGTTTTAGCATGCAGAACTCCAAGAAGGGTTTTCTACCTTTCAGGCATGGAGTACCTCTATCTAAGGAGATATGTCCTAGATCATTTGAGTAGATAGAGGAGATGAAGGCGGTTCCTTATGCTTCGGCAGTAGGAAGCCTCATGTATGCGATGCTCTGTACGAGACCAGATATCTGCTGGGCATGGTCGCCAGATATCGAGTAATCCAGACAGGATATTGATCGCGTAAAGCATATATTGTAGTTCCCGAGAAGGACTAGGATTATATGCTAGTTTACTGCGCACTAATTACTCCCTGTGGGTTACACGGATTCCGATTTCCAATCTGATAGGGATAACAGTAAGTCTACCTCAGGTTTTGTGTTTACTTTGGGAGGTGGAGCCATTGTATGGAGGAGTGCCCAGCAGAAATGCGTGGCGGACTCCACCATGGAAGCTGAGTATGTGGCAGCCTATGAGGCGGCCAAAGAAGTTGTATGGCTCAGGAACTTCCTGATGGACTTGGATGTGATTCCTGGTTTGCCCAGAACTATCACAATTTATTGTGATAATAGTGGTGCAGTTGCAAACTCGAAGGAACCACGAGCCCATAAGGCTAGTAAACACATAGAGCGCAAGTACCACCTGATACGAGAAATCGTAAAGGAGGTAGAAGTTGTTGTCGCCTAGATTGCATCAGAGGATGACCTGGTAGACCCTTTCACTAAGGCCCTTCTAGCGAGAGCTTTGATAGGCATGTGGAGGAAAGGGGAATCAGATGTATGGCAGTATAAGGACAAAGATAGTCTTTTAGTATAAGTGGGAGATTGTTGGGATGTATACTGAAAGCCTAGCTCTTTTGTATGAACATCTTTATTTTGAAATAAGAATCACATGATCATTGTTTGCATATTTTTATGGTTATGCAATATTGTCTAATACGTTACATTGTAGATAACATGGTGTGTGGTGTCACACGGGAGATCATGTTATCGGCTCCTTGTAAAGTATAAGTAAAGGCTCACAACCGAGATGGCTTTGGACAAACCATCGGAATGGTTGTAGTGTGATTTGGTATTGGTTTGTCTTGACCATAGAATCACACTAGTGCACTTTGTGTGTATTGAGCAGACCGACACGAGGTGATTCGATTTATTCGACTACATAATCGAATCGGACCTCAGATATTATTTAGTACATGCTCTTAATCCCGATATAATAACGGGCACATATACTTGGTACTCATCTCTTTGATTTACCAATGGGCGAGATTTATAGATTAAATCGATAGACTCGGTAAGTTGGGAGATGATATTATTTATATGGTGTGCCGTTGATTATAGGAGGAAACCGTGTCCTATATATTAGGATGATGATGTCCCCTTGAGGAGCTCATAAGGTTCATCATGTAAACCCTGCAGGTGGACTTGGTCCGGCATGATGAAAAGGTTGAGTGGTACTACTCATGGAGTTAGATGTTGATTAATTAATGGTTAGTAAATTAATTAATCGACGGACATTCGAGATCTTAAACACGGGGAGAAAATGTACAAATAATATATGGAGCTCATATTATCATATGGGGGTTGGTGAGGTAGATCAATGATGGACCTTTAGTGGATTGAGCCATCATTAGTGGATCGGACTTTATGTGGGCTTGATCCATGGGTGGCCAAGACCCAACTCCTCCTCATGGTCCCTAATGTAGCCCATTAACACCTCAAGATGCTTAGATCCAATGGATAGAAACAAAACACTAAGATCCATTGGAAGAGATTAAATCTCTAAGATCCGACGGTTGAGATTAAATCTCTAGATCCGACGGTTGAGATTAAATCCCTAGAACCAATGGAGGAGATTAATTCATGACTTATCCCTAACTCTATAAAAGGAGGGCATGGGAAGTGGTCGTGGATAACATCATTGAGAGGGAGCAAGGCTTGGGCGGCAAGAATAGGGCAATCCTAGTTGAGATAGGATTGGAATTAGGGTTAGGGTTTGGAAGCAAGGGTGGCACCAAATAAGGCAAGTTTTCCTTCTTCTTCCTTGCCTTGTGGCCAACGTCCAGCAGCTATTCCAGCCCTTCCCAGCCCTTGGCCACGCCCAAAACACTCTCTCTTCTCCTTAGGTGGTGGAAACAAGATATAGGGTTTCCCTTGGTGTCTTGGTAGTTTTCCATCATCTTCTTCTCCTTCTAGTTGGCCAAGGCAAGAACTTCTATAGTTCTTTGTTGGTTGAGTTTTTGAAGGAGAAAAACATTGTTTCTCTTCTTCCTCTTGCTTGGGAAAAGCAAGGAAGGAAGTTTTGCGATCTAGGAGCTTCGACTTTTGGTGGATCGTCG
This sequence comes from Wurfbainia villosa, assembly GCA_025175895.1. Lineage (NCBI taxonomy): Eukaryota > Viridiplantae > Streptophyta > Magnoliopsida > Zingiberales > Zingiberaceae > Wurfbainia > Wurfbainia villosa. Next base: position 88,147,197 of record CM045997.1, read on the forward strand.
CCCACACGACGTCCAAAAGGAGGAGGGTCATACATTAGAAGACCAAGAGGTATAACTATTCTTATATCTCTTTTATTCATTGCTTGTGTTTGTTTTTCAAAATATAAGCATGTTATATTTCTGTAAATAGGCTAAATAATACTTGGATCCCGAGTATAAATACAAAAACCGGCGATCCGGACATCGTCTATTCCGCGGCTACTCGTAGAATAGAGAATGGTCGCTTGAACAACTAGTTTGTTCAAGTGACCTCTCTAAACGAATAGCATGACGATGACTTGGTTGCTTTGGGAATCCCTTTTGTCTAGGATTAAATTTTTTAATCCGGGGACATCGAAGGGATCACCATGGTCAAGCAACCAAGGTGAAGGGGAAGCGAAGTTTCCCCTCACGGATCAACCCCAACACAAACATCGTCCAAACGACGCTCCGACACGAAGGGAGGAAGCTGTCCAGAATTTTGGACAGATTAGTGGAGAGGTTGCGCAGGCCCAAAGAGGTTGGTCGGCCGCTCCTTGGTCACCTAAGCCAAGGGAAGTCGTCGGAGGGTCGCTGGAGGATCGCCGGCAGGAGCTTGGATTGAAGGTAGGAAACTTCGCTTTCCACTTCAACTCGGTCACTTGTTCATGGCGATCCCTTCTACATCCCCAGATAAAAAAAAATTATCCTTGACACGAGGGATTACCCAAGCAACCGTTTCATCGTCGTGCTATTCGATTAGAGTGGTCACTTGACCAAACTTGTTGTTCAAGTCACCAACCTCTATTCTACGAATAGTCGTGGAATAGAGGATGTACGGATCGCCGACTTTTGTGTTTATGTTTGGGGTCCAAGTTATATTAGTCACAAAACAGAATATATCATGCATATATATTTGAGAAACAATTATAAACATGATACATAAGAAAATAGACAAGTATTATACCTCTCGATCTTCTATCATATGTCCTTCCTCCTTTTGGACGTCGTGTGGGCGACGATCTACCAAAAATCGAAGCTCCTAGATCACCTATCTTCCTTCCTTGCTCGCTCCGAACAAGAGGAAGAATAAGAAACAAGGCACTTCTCCTTCTTTCAACCAACCACCAAGCTCCAAGCTTGGTGCTTGCCGCCGGCCAAGAAAGAGAAGATGAATAAGATGGAAACCGGCCAAGACTCCAAGGGAAGACCCTAAGTCTTGTTTCCACAGGCCAAGGAGAAGGGGATGAAGGAGTTTGGACGAAGGCCAAGGGAGGGAAGGGTTGGTTTGGGTGTCGGCCACCAAGGAGGAAGAAGAAGAAAAGGAAGAACTTTCCTTATTTGGGGCCGCCAACACCCCAAACCCTAATCACCCAAGCTTGCCACCCACTAACCCTATCTCTATTAGAATTCTCTTGCCGCCCACCCCATGCTCTCCTTTTATAGAGTTAGGGATATGCCTTGTTTTAATCTCCACCATTGGTTCTAGGGATTTAATCTCAACCGTCGGATCTAGAGATTTAATCTCAACCGTCGGATCTAGAGATTTAATTTCTACCTTTGGATCTAGAGTTTTGTTTTCAACCATTGGAACTAGACTTCATGAGGTTTTAATAGGCTACAATATGGACCATGAGGAGGAGTTAGATCTTGGCCACCCAATGGATCAAGCCCACATAAAGTCCGATCCATTAATGATAATTCAATCCACTAAAGGATTATCATTGATCTACTCACCAACCCCCATAAGTTAATATGGGCTCCATATATTATATGTACATTTTTCTCCCCGTGTTTAAGATCTCGAATGTTCGTCGATTAATTAATTTACTGACCATTAATTAATCAACATCTAACTCCATGAGTAGTACCACTCAACCTTATCATCATGCCGGACCAAGTCCACCTGCAGGGTTTACATGATGAACCTTATGAGCTCCTCAAGGGGACATCATCATCCTAATATATAGGACACGGTTTCCTCCTATAATTAATGGCACACCATATAAATAATATCATTTCCCAACTTACCGAGCCTATCGATTTAATCTATAAATCTCGTCCATTGGTAAATCAAAGAAATGAATACTAAGTATATGTGTCCGTTATTATATCGGGATTAAGAGTATGTACAATATAATATCGGAGGTCCGATTCGATTATGTAGTCAGCAATAAATCGAATCACCTCTAAGTCAGTCCTGCTCAATACACACATAGTGTACTAGTGTGATTCTATGGTCAAGACAAACCAATACCAAATCACACTACAACCATACCAATGGTTTGTCCAAAGTCATCTCGGTTGTGAGCCTATACTTATACTTTACAAGGAGTCGATAACATGATCTCCCGTGTGACACCACACACCATGTTATCTACAATGTAATGTATTAGACAATATGCACCACCATAAATATGCAAACAATGATCATGTGATTCTTATTTCAAAATAAAGATGTTCATACAAAAGATAGACTTTTCAGCATACATCCCAACATGGATACCAACAATAGCTTGGACGGCGGCACAAGAGCTGGACGACAACCTTGTTGAGCGGCGGCACAAGAAGAAGAGAGGGAGGGGGTGGCATAAAAAATAGGATTAGGTTTTCACAAAACCCTTAAGCCATATTTTTATTGAGAACATATTCTCCTAACGGTTATTAGTTCATAACAAAAAACCCATTAACATGCTCCATTAACTTAAGTTAAAATAAACCGAACCGAGTTGGTCTATTTTAAGTTAAAACGAACCGAACCAACTTTGGTTCATTCGTTTAAAACAAATCAAACCACTTTGGTTTATTCGTCACCAATGGATTAGAACCAAACCAATTTGGTTCATCCATCATGTCTTCATAAGACACGACCCATCCACGCTTCCATTGCGACTGAAACGATTTCAAGCTCGATCCTTGTTAGGTCAAACCAAACCTAGTTTCTCTCGGTATGAGAATCTCATTCTCAAGCTTGTTTTAAATCCTTCGGATTAAGCTCGTTGTGTGTGTGACCAAATAGGTTCTCCGTTTATGTTGGCTGTCTATAATTAACCATTAATTATAGAATGATCATGAGTGGCACCTAGTAGTACATCATGATCCCCAATTAACCGAAAGATCAATGGTTAATCCAGAACTATTTCTGAAACCCTTCAGCAGCTACAATGAATTGTGCCTCGTTCCCTTCACGCATCTTATACCCACTTGGTTTAAAACATGTTCTATAGTGTCAATCCCCACTAGGCTGACTACGTCACGCCTAGCCCAAGTATCATTTCATCATCCTACGGATTCTAGTTACTGCACATGTATCCAAGAGTACCTTACTCTAAACATGTAATTTTGTGGCCAAAGACTTTAGTAATAATCCGACAAGAGGTAATGGGTCTATATCTCCTCGCAAGGAGTGGTGAATTCTTTATAGGCTATTCAAACACCTTCGATCACTTCGACTTATGCTCAATCATCCTGGGTCCACATCTCCTCAGAGATGCTTGCTTAAGATGTCAAAGAATAAGTCTTCATGACCAAGATGACTTGAATACCACAAGTCAAAAGAACATTGCACTTAAGCTGCAGTAAAAACTTCATTGACATATCTATATATGCAGAGAACCATATGAAGTTTTACAGCTGGTCACTCCAATGAACTAGTTACCATAACTAGCATCCATGATTAACTTCGGACATCACAATGTCTCCAGCCAGTGAAAATCAACTGCTTGGATACACCAAGGAGTATACCTCGTGCTAGTCTCTATAGAATTGATGGTGTCCAAATCCATCAATTCATCGACTAGGGATAATTCCGATACATCACAATTACACATGTAGAGATACTCACTAGTTGTGATCCAATCACAAATTCTCTCATGCTGTGAATCGCATCGTGGACATTCAGTAAATGAGTTTAAGATCTAATCAAATACATGAAAACATGTATACTCAAATAGTGAATCTTCATTTATCATATAAATGGTTCAAACATAAGGCGATTGCGTTAGGACATCTCTCATATATTACTAACAAACTCCCACTTGGCCTAATGTCAATCGCCACGGTATCCAATACCATAAGCTCTAATATGATCTTCAAACTTACTTTAAGGTAAGGTCTTAGTTAAAGTATCCGCTAAGTTCCTTTCATTGGGAATCTTCTCGATTTGTATTTCCTTCCTACTTATGATCTCTCTGATCAGATGATAGCAGCGAAGCACATGTTTGGATCATTGATGAGACCACATCAAGTTTAGAAATGAACTTCTTAATCCAAACTGCTTCCTTTGTTGCTTCCAAAGCTGCAATGTATTCTGCCTCAGTGGCAGAATCCGCTATAGTGTCAAGCTTGGATCCTTTCCAACTTATTGTGCCTCCATTCAAGGTGAACACGTACCCAGACTGAGACATGGAATCATCCTTGTCTGTCTGGAAGCTGGCATCCGTATACCCGCATATCACCATGTCTCCTTCTCCATATATTACGAATACATCCTTAGTTCTTCTTAAGTACTTAAGGATCATCTTAACAGCCGCCCAATGATCCATTCTTGGATCAGACTGTATCTGCTCATGACACTCAAAGCATATGATACATCGGGCCTCGTACATAATATAGCATACATGATAGATCCTATTGCGAATGCATAGGGAATCATACTCATGCCTGATGGGTAGGAAACCTTTCTTGGATTCCGACATGCTAAACCTATTTAGCACTCGGTCTATATATGTAGACTACGAAAGACCAAGCAACTGTTTCGGTCTATCACTATAGATATTAATCCCGAGGATGTAGGTTGCTTCTCCTAGGTCTTTCATGGATAATGTCTTGGACAACAAAATCTTAACCGACTGTAAGACAGAAACATCGTTTCCTATAAGTAATATGTCATCGACATATAATACTAGGAACACGACTGCACTCCCACTAACCTTCTTGTACACACAAAGTTCGTCCGGATTTTGTGAGAAATCAAACTTTTTGATTTCCTCATCAAAATGGATATTCCAGCTCCTGGATGCTTGCTTCAGTCCATATATGGACCATCACAATTTGCATACCTTAGTTTTATCAACCGATGTGAAACCCTCGGGTTGTATCATATACACATCGTTGAGTAGGTTTCTATTAAGGAAAGCTGTTTTCATATCCATCTGTCATATCTCATAATCATAATGAGCCTCTATGGCCAGGAGCATCCGAATGGATTTAAGCATAGCAACAGGTGAATAGGTTTCGTTATAATCAACACCTTACTTTTGATGATATCCTTTCACCATCAATCTAGCCTTATAGGTAATCACATTACCATCCATGTCGGTTTTCTTCTTGAAAAACCACTTGCACCCTATAGGCTTTATGCCTTCAGGTAGGTCAACCAAGTTCCAAACTTGGTTTTCATACATGGAATCCATTTCTGACTTCATGGCGTCAAGCCACTTATCCCTTTCTGAACTTTTCAGAACTTCTTCATAACTAGTAGGTTCCTCATCATCAATGAGTAACACGTCGTTCATAACTACGAAGATGTGGTGTCTCAATAGGTCCAGCCGATGGCTCATCACTATGAGTAATTGGCTGTGGTGCTTCACTAGGTATCTCATTAATGTCTATTTGAGTCTCTCAAGCCTCCTCAAGCTCAATGACACTCCCACTGTTTTCTTATAAGAGAAACTCTTTCTCTAGAAACACAGCATGCCTTGAAACAAACACCTTTTGTTCTACATGATGATAGAATTGGTAACCCCTTGTTTCCTTAGGGTATCCAATAAATAAACATTTATCAGACTTAGCATCCAATTTGTCTGATACAGTCCACTTCACATAAGCAAGACAACCCGATATCTTCAAGTAAGATACATGAGATTTCTTATTATTCCATATCTCATATGGAGTAGTAGAGACTACATTGGTTGGCATTCTGTTTAACAAGTAAATAGCTGTCTGAAGTGCATAGCCCCAAAAGGACTTGGGAAGATTCGCATGATTCATCATTGACCTGACCATGTCCAACAAGGTCCGATTATGCCTCTCAGATACACTATTATGCTGCGGTGTATATGGCGGAGTCCATTGAGACAATATACCATTGTCTCTTAGATAATCTAGAAACTCTTGACTTAAGTATTCACCACCTCGATCCGATCGAAGTATTTTAATACTCTTGTCATGTTGTTTCTCTACTTCATTTCTAAATTCTTTGAACCTTTCAAAGGCTTTAAACTTGTATTTCATCAAGAACACATACCCAAACCGTGAGTGATCATCAGTGAAGGTAATGAAGTAGTTATAGCCTCCCAAAGCTTGAGTTGACATAGGTCTGCATACATCAATATGTATTAGACCAAGCAACTCTCCCACCCGTTCACCTTTTCCCATAAAAGGTAACTTGGTTATCTTGCCTTTTAAGCATGATTCACATGTATCGTTTGAATCTAATCCAATGATTCCAGAATTCCATATCGGTGTAATTCGGACATGCGTTTCTTGCTTACATGGCCATGACGACAACGTCATATGTAGGAGGCTAATTGATTATCCTTTTGAGAATGCTTGTTGCTCGCTTCAATATTGAAAATGTCACTGGATACATCCAACGTATAAATATCATTGCTTAAAGTTTCAGTACCATAAAGAATGTCATTCAAAGTTATTTAACAACAATTGTTACTAAAAGTTAAATGGTATCCATTTCTATTCAAACAAGAAATAGAAATGATGTTCTTTATGAACGAAGAAACATAAAAGCAATTGTCCAGTTCTAAGACAAGTCCTGTAGGGAGTTTCAACAAATACATTCCGATGGCGAGTGCAACAACCTTTGCTCCATTCCCAACACATAAATTTGACTCTCCTTTGACGAGTCTTCTTATATTTCTTAGCCCATATATGTCATTACATATATGTGAGTCACACTCAGTATCCAATACCCAAGTGTTTGAGGAAATAGAATGACAATCAATAACGAAGATATCTGAAGAAGATGGGGCATCTGATACCTTATTCTTCTTCACGGACTCAAGATAAATCTTGCAGTTTCTTCCCCAATGGCCCTCCTTGCCATAATGATGGCAAGTGCCCTTTTGAGATGGTTCTACCTTTTTAGCCTTTTTCTTCTTCCCCTTCTGTTGTTCCTTTGACTTTCTCTTAGAACCTTTCTTTAAGGAACCAACTAATAGCATCGTCCCCTGCTCATGCTTCTCAGAAGGCTTCACAGTCTTCAGCATGTTGAGCAGTACCACAAATGAACCTTCTTACATCTCAGAGGTGAAGAGGAGCTTGGAGACTTCGAACCTTTCGAATCTCACTTGCTCATCAAACAACTCATAAAGATGAAGAACTATGGTATGAGAATCCATATGCGCATACTGCTTCCGCAGCTCGGGTACCATCGCAGATAGCATTATGCAACTCACTAGTTCAGAATCACTCACATGTTTCTGATAGGCCAACAATTGGTCCAGAGTTGCGTCATCACTAGGACGGGCGAGAAGAGACTCTTCGAGGACATACGCAAGCTTTTCTACCTTGAGAACAATTCTCGAGTTTCTAAGTCAGTCTAAGAAGTTCAGTCCAGTCAATTTATTCAAATTTAAAATAGAGCACAAATTCAAAGATATTATGATCAAGCGATTAATCTAGAAATACAAATCGAGCATATATTACAAAGATGATTTTAAATGCATCAACATACATTTATAAGTCCCATTCATTTTTCGAATTTCAAAAACCCCAAAATCACTTCGGGAGATCGTAGGTCCATCTCTGAATGCTGATATACAACATAGATATGTACAACCTTGGAGAGAATCCAACAATCAATTCATAGCTACGATGGTAGGTATCAAATATACCGATTGCATATCACATATATGCAACTATCATAATGTGCTATCAACTAATTGAATGTTCGCACATACATCGGGTTGTTAACTCATTAACAAGTATGCATCATATGCATAGCACCCAACTTCACCTCCCTTCACATCGACCTTGGAGAGAGTCCAACAAATCGATGCTCCAGGTTAAAGCCAACCCATTAATCGAGAAATAGTTTTAATATGGTTAGAGCACATTCAACCAATTAGCTCGGCTTGGAGAGAGTCCAACAACCAAAGCTAATGATTGACCTTTGACTCTTACCATATTAGTATTAAACTATTTCATGGTTTGAACATGTTCAGATTCGAGCCGGGCTTGGAGAGAGTCCAACAACCCAAACAAGAAATAGAACTCTGGTTCTAACCATATTAATGGAAGGTGTAGGCTTTAATATTGAGTAAGGGTTTTTATGTCTCATCCTCTTTGCATGCAAATAACTATTATCTACATGGCATGGCATACATGACATACATCTACATGTCACGACATGCATGGCATAATGATATGCATCTAATGCAATTACATGACATACAATTATGGCATATACAAAAATTTCCTTATATGTCATAACTATTTATGGAAATAAAATATGTTTGAGAATTAATTCTCAAAATGAAATCATGATTAAATTAGGAAACAAATTTCCAAATCTAATCACATATTTTATTTATAGAAAGTGTTAATTAAGGAAAAGTTAAATTTAATTTTGGAAATAAATTTCCTAAATTGTCAAAACTATTTATGGAAATAAAATATATTTTAGATTTGATTTCCCAAATCAAATCATGATTAAATTAGGAAAAAAATTTCCAAATCTAATCATATATTTTATTTATGGAAAGTGTTAATTTCCATAAATACTTCTAAACTTTCCAAAAGTAGAAGATATCCATAAATACTTCTAGACTTTCCAAAATAAGAAAATTTCCATAAATACTTCTAAACTTACAAAAGTAGAAAATTTCCATAAATACAATTACGACTATCGCAAAATAATTTTACGATTATGTTGAAACACAACCTGTGCTCTGATATCACTGTTGGGTTCTAGCACCACGGCGAGTGTGTGTTCGAACATATTTCGTAAACATGTGCACAGTAGAAGAAATAAAAAGTAATAAATCTAATTTATTATAACACACACACCACACACATGCATAGTACAACATGTGTAGACATAATCGTAGTTTCAAATTTTGCAATAAAAGGAAATTACTCTACGTATAACTGACGTATGACGTGTAGTCGGAAAGGCATCAAACGGAGCAACTCTCGCTAGAATCGCCTCTATCCGTATCCACGCCGAGTATCATCGGGATGACTTCACAAAGCGACGAGCCTCATCTTCGTACGAGTCACTAGCCTCGTGTTGAAGACGATGTGATCGAGAGAATATCATAATCTGAATCAAAATTCAGATTCAAAAATGAGTCCCCAAGACTCACTTCTCCGGAGAGGTATTCGTCAACCGTTTGACGAATACTTCATCCTCCACCTATGAGGATTATCGGAGATCGAATCCCCGGTAAGGTAGCCACTGTCAGAGCTCCAAATGTCATCCAAATGACGCTCCAACGCGAAGGGAGGAAGTTGTGCAGAATTCTGGCTAGATTGGTGGAGGGGTTGCACCAACCCAAAGAGGATGGTCGACCGCTCCTTGGTCACCTGAGCCAAGGGAAGTCACCAGAGGGTCACTGAAGAATCACCTGTAGGAGCTTGGATGTTGGCAATAGCTTGGACAGTGGCACAAGAGCTAGGCGGCAACAAAGGTTGGGTGGCAACCTTGTTGGGCGGCGGCACAAGAAGAAGAGAGGGAGGGGCGCCCTGTTTTTATAGAGAACATATTCTCCTAATGGTTATTGGTTCATAACCAAAAACCCGTTAACCCGCTCTATTAATTTATGTTAAAATAAACCAAACCGAGTTGGTCTAATTTAAGTTAAAATCAACCGAACCAAATTTGGTTCATTCGTTTAAAACAAACCAAACCCCTTTGATTTATTCTTCACCATTGGATTAGAACCAAACCAATTTGGTTCATCCATCATGTCTTCATAAGACACGGCCCATCCACGCTTCCATTGCGACTGAAACAATTTCATACTCAATCCTTGTTTGGTCCAACCAAACCTAGTTTCTCTTAGTTTGACAATCTCATTCTCAAGCTCATTTTAAATCCTTCGGATTACGCTCATTGTGCGTGTGACCAAATAGGTTCTCAGTTTATGTTGGCCATCTATAATTAACCATTAATTATAGAATGATCATGAGTGGCACCTAGTAGTACATCATGATCCCCAATTAATCGAAAGATCAACGATTGATCCATAACTATTTCTGAAATCCTTCAGCAGCTACAATGAATCGTGCCCCATTCCCTTCACACATCTTATACCCACTTGGTGTTAGAGATATATGAGAGATGTCCTAAGGCAATCGCCTTATGTTTGAACCATTTATATGATAAATGAATATTCACTATTTTAGTATACATGTTTTCATGTATTTGATTAGATCAAAAACTCATTTACTGAATGTCCACGATACGATTCACAGCATGAGAGAATTTGTGATTGGATCACAACTAGTGAGTATCTCAACATGTGTAATTGTGATGTATCGAAATTATCCCTAGTTGATGAATTGATGGATTTGGACACCATTGATTCTGTCAAGACTAGCACGAGGTATACTCCTTGGTGTATCCAAGCAACTGATTCTCACTGGCTGGAGACATTGTGATGTCCGGAGTTAATCGTGGATGCTAGATATGGTAACTAGTTCATTGGAGTGACCAGCCGTAAGACTTCATATGGTTCTCTGCATATATAGATATGTCAATGAAGTTCTTACTATAGCTTAAGTGCGATGTTCCTTTGACTTGCGGTATTCAAGTCATCTTGATCATAAAGACTTATGCTTTGACATCTTAAGCAAGCATCTCTGAGGAGATGTGGACCCGGGATGATTGGGTATAAGTCGAAGTGATCGAAGGTGTTTGAATAGCCTATAAAGGATTCACCACTCCTTGAGAGGAGATGTATACCCATGGCCTCTCGTCGGATTGTTACTAAAGTCTTTGGCCAAAGGATTATATGTTTAGAGTAAGGTATTCTTTGATACATGTGCAGTAACTAGAATCCGTAGGACGAGAAAATGATACTTGGGCTAGGTGTGATATAGTCAGCCTAGTGGGGACTGATACTATAGACCATGTCCTGAACCATGTGGGTATAAGATGAGTGAAGGGAATGGAGCACGATTCATTCGAGCTACTGAAGGGTTTCAAAAATAGTTCTGGATCAACCGTTGATCTTTTCGATTAGTTGGGGATCATGATGTACTACTAGGTGCCACTCATGATCGTTCTATAATTAATGGTTAATTATAGATGGACAACATAAACTGAGAACCTATTTGGTCACATGCACAATGAGCGTAATCCAAAGGATTTAAAACGAGCTTGAGAATGAGATTCTCAGACCGAAAGAAACTAGGTTTGGTTGGACCAAACATGGAGCGAGCATGAAATCATTTCAGTCGCTATGGAAGCATGGATAGGTCGTGTCTTATGAAGACATGATGGATGAACCAAATTTGTTTGGTTCTAATCCAATGGAGGAGAATAAACCAAAGGGTTTGGTTTGTTTTTAAACGAATGAACCAAAGTTGGTTCGATTCATTTTAACTTAAAATAAACCATCATGGTTTGGTTTATTTTAACTTAAATTAATGGTGCGGGTTAACGGGCCTTTGGTTATGATCCGATAACCATTAAGAGAATTTGTTCTGTATAAAATAGGGCTTAAGGGTTTTTGTTAAACCCTAATCCAAAACCAAGCAACCCTAATTGTTTGGCCGCCCACCCACTCCCTCTTGTCGGCACCAACCTCCTTGCCGCCGCCTAGCTCCTTCAACCGGCGTCCAGCTGCTACTGACCATCCCTCTTGTCGGCGTCGAGCTGCTGCCGGAGGAGCTCCGGTGATCTTCCTTTGCTCCGGCGACAAGGTGAGCACATTGCTTTCCTTATTTTGCCGGCGCAAGGTCTCCACCAAAGCTGTCCAGTTTTCTGGACAGCTTGTTTCTCTCTTGTTGGAGCGTCGTTTGGACGACGTTTGGAGCTTCGACAGTGCCTTCCTTACCGGGGATTCGATCTCCGGTAATCCTCATAGGTGGATGACGAAGGATTCGTCAAACGGTTGACGAATACCTCTCCGGAGAAGCGAGTTTTTGAGGACTCATTTTGGATCCGAATTTTGATTCGGATCATGATCTTCTCTCGATCACGTCGTCTTCAACACGAGGCTAGTAAGCCATACGAAGACGAGGCTCGTGACTTCGTGAAGTCATCCCGAAGATACTCGGCGTGGATATGGATAGAGACGATTCTAGCAAGAATCGTTCCGGTTGATGCCTTTCCTGTTACACGTGATACGTCAGGTATACGTAGTTTAAGTTTCCTTTTATTGCAAAATTTGAATTTATGGTTATGTCTACACATGTTGTACTATTCATGCGTGTGATGTGAGTGTTTTAATAAATTATATTTATTATTTTATTCCTTCCGCTGTGCACATGTTTACGAAACATGTTCGAACACACACTCGCCGCGATGCCGGAAACCCAACAGTGGTATCAGAGCCCAGGTTGTGTTTCGACATAATCGTAAAATTGTTTTGCGATAGTCATAATGATATTTCTAGAAATTTTCTACTTTTGTAAAGTTAGAAGTATTTATGGAAATTTTTAATTTTGGAAAATCTAGAAATATTTATGGAAATCTTCTACTTTTGAAAAGTTGGAAATATTTATGGAAATTGATATTTTTCATAAATAAAATATTTGATTAGATTTTGGAAATTTGTTTCCTAATTTAATCATGATTTGATTTGAGAATCAAATCTTAAAAATATTTTATTTCCATAAGTAGTTTTGATGATTTAGAAAATTAGTTTCCTAAATTGACTTTCCTTAATCAACTCTTTCCACAAATAAAATATGTGATTAGATTTGGAAATTTGTTTCGTAATTTAAGCATGATTTGATTTGGAGAATCAAATCTTAAACATATTTTATTTCCATAAATAGTTATGACATATAAGGAAATTTTATACATGACATAATTGTATGTTATGTAATTGCATTAGAAGCATATCATTATGTCATGCGTGTCATGACATGTAGATGTATGTCATGTATGTCATGCAATATAGATACTAGTTATTTGCATGCAAAGAGGATGAGACATAAAAACCCTAACTCAATATTAAAGCCTACACCTTCCATTAATATGGTTAGAACCAGAGTTCCGTTTCTTGTTCGGGTTGTTGGACTCTCTCCAAGCCCGGCTCTGTTGGGTTTCCGGCACCGCGATGTGTGTGTGTTCGATCACGTTTCGTAAACATGAACACAGTGGAAGCAATAAAAATAATAAATCTATATTTATTACAACTCACACAACACACGCATGCATATTACAACAAGTGTAGACATAACCGTAAATTTAAATTTTCAATAAAAGGAAATTTATCTACGTTATACCTTTCGTATGACGTGTAGCGGGAACGACATCAACCGGAACGATCCTCGCTAGAATCGTCTCTATCCGTATCCACGCCGAGTTCCTCGGGATGACTTCGCTAAGCCACGAGCTTCGTCTTCGTACGGGTTACTAGCCTCTGTTGAAGACGACGTGATCGAGAGATGATCACGATCCGAATCCAAATTCGGATCCTAATACGAGTTCTCAAAACTCGCTTCTCCGGAGAGGTATTCGTCAACCAATTGACGAATCCTTCGTCCTCCACCTCAGAGGATTACCGGAGATCGAATCCCCAGTAAGTTAGCCGCTGTCAGAGCTCTAACCGTCATCCAAACAACGCTCCGACGAGAGGAGAACAAGCTGTCCAGAAAATTGGACAGCTTTGGTGGAGGTGATAGGCGCCGGCTAACCAAGGGAGATAGAGCTCACCTTGATGCCAAACTTGAAGGAGATCACCGCGATGGCGAGGGGGAAGGAAGCAGCCTTCTGGACGCCGGTTGGAGGAGCAATGGGCGGCGGTTTAGGGTTGGCGCCGAGAGCTCCCTCAATGGAGTGGGCGGCAACCTTAGGGCAAGGGGTTTTTGGATTAGGGCTTAATTATCCCTTAAGCCCTCTTTTATAGAGAACTAATTCTCTTAATGGTTATTGGATCATAACCATTAGGCCCGTTAACCCTCTCCATTAAGATAAGTTAAAATAAACCAAACCATGATGGTTTATTTTAAGTTAAAACGAACCGAACAAACTTTTGGTTCATTCGTTTAAAATAAACCAAACCCTTTGGTTTATTCTCCTCCATTGGATTAGAACCAAACCATTTTGGTTCATCCATTACGTCTTCATAAGACTCGGCCCATCCACGCTCCATTGCATCAAACGATTTCATGCTCGCTTTATGTTTGGTCCAACCAAACCTAGTTTCTCTCGGTCTGAGAATCCCATTCTCAAGCTCATTTTAAATCCTTTGGATTATGCTCGTTGTGCGTGTGACCAAATAGGTTCTCGGTTTATGTTGGCCGTCTATAATTAACTATTAATTATAGAATGATCATGAGTGGCACCTAGTAGTACATCATGATCCCCAATTAACCGAAAAGATCAACGGTTGATCCAGAACTATTTCTGAAACCCTTCAGTAGATCGAATGATTCGTGCCCCATTCCCTTCACTCATCTTATACCCACTTGGTTCAGGACATGGTCTATTGTGTCAGTCCCCACTAGGCTGACTACGTCACACCTAGCCCAAGTATCATTTCCTCGTCCTATGGATTCTAGTTACTCCACATGTATCGAAGAGTACCTTACTCTAAACATGTAATGCTTTGGCCAAAGACTTTAGTAACAATCCGACGAGAGGCCATGGGTATACATCTCCTCGCAAGGAGTGGTGAATCCTTTATAGGCTATTCAAACACCTTCAATCACTTCGACTTATACCCAATCATCCCGGGTCCACATCTCCTTAGAGATGCTTGCTTAAGATGTCAAAGCATAAGTCTCTATGATCAAGATGACTTGAATACCGCAAGTCAAAGGAACATCGCACTTAAGCCACAGTAAGAACTTCATTGACATATCTATATATGCAGAGAACCATATGAAGTCTTACGGCTGGTCACTCCAATGAACTAGTTACCATAACTAGCATCCACGATTAACTCGGACATCACTATGTCTCCACAAGGAGAATCAGCTGCTTGGATACACCAAGGAGTATACCTCGTGCTAGTCTCGACAGAATTGATGGTGTCCAAATCCATCAATTCATCGACTAGGGATAATTCCGATACATCACAATTACACATGTAAATATACTCACTAGTTGTGATCCAATTACAAATTCTCTCATGCTGTGAATCGTATCGTGGACATTCAGTAAATGAGTTTAAGATCCAATCAAATACATAAAACATGTATACTCAAATAGTGAATCTTCATTTATCATATAAATGGTTCATACATAAGGCGATTGCCTTAGGACATCTCTCATATATTACTAACAGGCTCGAACCCGAACATGTTCAAACCATGGAATAGTTTAATACTAATATGGTAAGAGTCAGAGGTCAAACGTTAGCTTTGGTTGTTGGACTCTCTCCAAGCCGGGCTAATTGGTTGAATGCGCTCTAACCATATTAAAACTTTTTCTCGATTAATGGGTTGGCTTTAACCTGGAGCATCGGCTTGTTGGACTCTCTCTAAGGTTGATGTGAAGGGAGGTGAAGTTGGGTTCTATGCATATGATGCATACTTGTTAATGTGTTAACAACCCGATGTATGTGTGAACATTCAATTAGTTGATAGCACATTGTGATAGTTGCATATACGTGATATGCAATCGGTATATTTGATACCTACCATCGTAGTTATGAATGACTTGTTGGACTCTCTCCATGGTTGTTCATATCTATGTTGAATATCATCCAATTCGGAGATGGACCTATGATCTCCCGAAGTGATTTTGGGGTTTTTTGAAATTCAAAAAATGAATGGGATTTATGAATGTATATTGATGCATTTTAAAATCATCTTTCTCATATATGCTCATTTTGTATTTCTAAGTTAATCTATTGATCATGATGTATTTGAATTGAGTTCCATTTTGGATTCTAATAAATTGACTGGGCTGAACTTCTTCGACAGGCCTAGAAACTTGAGAATTGTTCTCAAGGTTGAAAAGCTTGTAAATGTCCTCGAAGAGTCTCTTCCCACCCGTCCTAGTGACAATGCAACTCTGGACCAATTGTTGGCATATCAGAAACATGTGACTGATTCTGAAATGGTGAGTTGCATCATGCTAGCCACAATGGTACCTGAGCTGTGGAAGGAGCATGAGCATATGGATGCTCATACCATAGTCTTTCATCTTTATGAGTTGGTTGATGAGTAAGTGAGATTCGAAAGGTTCAAAGTCTCCAAGCTCCTCTTCACCTCTGAGATGCAAGAGGGTTCATTTGTGGTACTGCTCAACATACTGAAGACTGTGGAGCCTTCTGAGAAGCATGAGCAGGGGACGGTGCTATTAGTTGATTCCTCGAAGAAAGGTTCGTAGAGGAAGTCAAAGGAACAGTAAAAGGGGAAGAAAAAGGCTAAAAAGGAAGAACTAGCTCAAAAGGGCACTTGCCATCATTATGGTAAGGAGGGCCATTGGCGAAGAAATTGCAAGGTTTATCTTGAGTCCATGAAGAAGAATAAGGCATCGGATGCCCCATCTTCTTCAGATATCTTCGTTATTGATTGTCATTCTATTTCTTCAAACACTTGGGTATTGGATACTGGGTGTGGCTCACATATATGTAATGACATACATGGGCTAAGGAATAGAAGAAGACTCGTCAAGGGAGAGTCAAATTTACGTGTTGGGAATGGAGCAAAGGTTGTTGCACACGTCATCGGAACGTATTTGTTGAAACTACCTACATGACTTATCTTAGAACTAGACAATTGCTTTTATGTTCCTTCGTTGATAAAGAATATCATTTCTATTTCTTGTTTAAATAGAAATGGTTACCATTTGACGTTTAGTAATAATTGTTATTATATAACTTTGAATGGCATACTTTATGGAACTGGAACTGGAACTTTGAGCAATGGTATTTATATGTTGGACGTATCCAGTGACATTTTCAATATCGAAGCAAGCAACAAGCGTGGTCAAAAGGATAATCAATTAGACTCCTATATATGGCATTGTCATCTTGGCCATCAAGCAAGAAATGCATGTCCGAATTACACCGATGTGGAATTCTGGAATCGTTTGAATTGGATTCATACGATACATGCGAATCATGCGTAAAAGGAAAGATAACTAAGTTACCTTTTACAGGAAAAGGTGAACGAATGGGAGAGTTGCTAGGTCTAATACATACTGATATATGTGGACCTATGTTAACTCAAGCTTTAGGAGGCTATAGCTACTTCATTACCTTCACCGATGATCACTCACGGTTTGGGTATGTGTTCTTGATGAAACACAAGTCTGAAGCCTTTGAAAGGTTCAAAGAATTTAGAAATGAAGTAGAGAAACAACATGACAAGAGTATTAAAATACTTTGATCGGATCGAGGTGGTGAATACTTAAGTCAAGAGTTTCTTGATTATCTAAGAGACAATGGTATATTGTCTTAATGGACTCCACCATATACACCATAGCATAATGGTGTATCTGAGAGGCGTAACCGGACCTTGTTGGAGATGGTCAAGTCAATGATGAATCATGTGAATATTCCCAAGTCCTTTTGGGGCTATGCACTTCAGACAGATGTTTACTTGTTAAACAGAATATCAACCAAGGTAGTCTCTACTACTCCATATGAGATAGGGAATAGTAAGAAACCTCATGTATCTTACTTGAAGATATGGTGTTGTCCTTATTATGTGAAGCGGATTGTATCAGACAAATTGGATGCTAAGTCTGATAAATGTCTATTTATTGGATACCCTAAGGAAACAAGGGGTTACCAATTCTATCATCCTGTGAAACAAAAGGTGTTTGTTTCAAGGCATGCTGTGTTTCTAGAGAAAGAGTTTCTCTTGCAAGAAAACAGTGGGAGTGTCGTCGAGCTTGAGGAGGCTCGAGAGACACAAATAGATATTGATGAGATACCTGATGAAGCACAAAAGCCGATAACTCATAGTGATGAGCAATCAGCTGGGCCTATTGAAACATCACATCTTCGTAGATCTGGTAGAACACGCAATATTCCTGAGAGATATGAATTTCTTGTAAGTGAATCGAAAGACGTGTTACTCATTGATGATGAGGAGCCTACCAGTTATGAAGAAGTTCTGACAAGTTCAGAAAGGGATAAGTGGCTTGAAGCCATGAAGTCGGAAATGGATTCCATGTATGAAAACCAAGTTTGGAACTTGGTTGACCCACATGAAGGCATAAAACCTATAGGGTGCAAGTGGGTTTTCAAGAAGAAAACCGACATGGATGGTAATGTGATTACCTATAAGGCTAGACTGGTGGCGAAAGGATATCGTCAAAAGCAAGGTGTTGATTATGACGAAACCTATTTGCCTATAGCTATGCTTAAATCTATTCGGATGCTCCTGGCCATAGCGGCTCATTATGATTATGAGATATGGCAAATGGATGTGAAAATAGCTTTCCTTAATGGAAACCTGCTCGAGGACACATATATGATACAGCCTGAGGGTTTCACATTGGTTGATAAAACCAAGGTATGCAAATTGCGACTGTCCATATATGGATTAAAGAAAGCATCCAGGAGCTGGAATATTCATTTTGATGAGACAATCAAAAATTTTGATTTCTCACAAAATCCAGACGAACCTTGTATATACAAGAAGGTTAGTGGGAGTGCAGTCGTGTTCCTAGTATTGTATGTCGATGACATATTACTTATAGGAAATGATGTTTCAGTCTTACAGTCAGTTAAGATTTGGTTGTCCAAGACATTCTCCATGAAAGACCTAAGAGAAGCAAGCTACATCCTCGGGGTTAAGATCTATAGAGATAGATCAAAACGGTTGCTTGGTCTTTGCAGTCTACATATAGACCGACTGCTAAAGAGGTTTAGCATGTCGAAATCCAAGAAAGGTTTCCTACCCATCAGGCATGGGATACACCTTTCGAAGTATATGTGTCCGCGCACAGAAGACGAGAGGATTTTCATGAGTAAGATTCCCTATGCATCCGCAATAAGATCTATCATGTATGCTATGTTATGTACGAGGCCCGATGTATCGTATGCTCTGAGTGTCAAGAGAAGATACCAGTCTGATCCAGGAATGGATCATTGGGTGACTGTTAAGACGATCCTTAAGCACTTAAGAAGAACTAAGGATGCGTTCCTAATATATGGAGAAGGGTATATGGTGATACGTGGGTATATGGATGCTAACTTCTAGACAAACAAGGATGATTCCATTTCTCAGTCTGGGTATGTATTCACCTGGAATGGAGGCGCAATAAGTTGGAAAGGTTCCAAGCTTGACACTATAGTGGATTCTGCCACTAAGGCAAAATACATTGCAGCTTCAGAAGCAGCAAAGGAAGCGGTTTGGATAAAGAAGTTCATCTCTGAACTTGATGTGGTCTCATCAATGATCCAAACATGTGTTTCGCCGCTATCATCTGATCAGAGAGATCATTAGTAGGAAGGAAATACAAATCGAGAAAATCCCCACAGAAAGGAACTTAGCGGATCCTTTGACAAAGGCATTACCTCAAAGTAAGTTTGAGGGTCATGTTAGAGCTTATTGTATTGGATACCGTAGCGATTGGCATTAGGCCAAGTGGGAGTTTGTTAGTGATATATGAGAGATGTCCTAAGGCAATCGCCTTATGTTTGAACCATTTATATGATAAATGAAGATTCACTATTTGAGAGAATTTGATTAGATCTTCAACTCATTTACTGAATGTCCACGATACGATTCACAGCATGAGAGAATTTGTGATTGGATCACAACTAGTGAGTATCTCTACATGTGTAATTGTGATGTATCAGAATTATCCCTAGTCAATGAATTGATGGATTTGGACACCATTGATTCTGTCGAGACTAGCACGAGGTATACTCCTTGGTGTATCCAAGCAGCTGATTCTCATTGGCCGAAGAATTGTGATCATGATGTCTTTGAATTGAGTTCCATTTTGGATTTGAATAAATTGACTGGGCCGAACTTCTTGGACTAGCTTAGAAACTTGAGAATTGTTCTCAAGGTTGAAAAGCTTGCAAATGTCCTCGAAGAGTCTCTTCCCACCCGTCCTCGTGACAATGCAACTCTGGACCAATTGTTAGAATATCAGAAACATGTGACTGATTCTGAAATGGTGAGTTGCATCATGCTAGCCATGATGGTACCTGAGCTGTGGAAGTAGCATGAGCATATGAATGCTCATACCATAGTCTTTCATCTTTATGAGTTGGTTGATGAGTAAGTGAGATTTGAAAGGTTCGAAGTCTCCAAGCTCCTCTTCACCTCTGAGATGCAAGAGGGTTCATCTATGGTACTTCTCAACATGCTGAAGACTGTAGAGCCTTCTGAGAAGCATGAGCAGGGGACGGTGCTATTAGTTGATTCCTCGAAGAAAGGTTTTAAGAGGAAGTCAAAGGAACAGTAGAAGGGGAAGAAAAAGGCTAAAAAGGCAGAACTAGCTCAAAAGGGCACTTGCCATCATTATGGCAAGGAGGAGCATTGGCGAAGAAATTGCAAGGTTTATCTTGAGTCCGTGAAGAAGAATAAGGCATCGGATGCCCCATCTTCTTCAGATATCTTCGTTATTGATTGTCATTCTATTTCTTTAAACACTTGGGTATTAGATATTGGTGTAGCTCACATATATGTAATGACATACATGGGCTAAGGAATAGAAGAAGACTCGTCAAGGGAGAGTTAAATTTTCGTGTTGGGAATGGAGCAAAGGTTGTTGCACTCGTCATTGGAACATATTTGTTGAAACTACCTACAAGGCTTGTCTTAGAACCGGACAATTGCTTTTATGTTCCTTCGTTGATAAAGAACATCATTTCTATTTCTTGTTTAAATAGAAATGGTTACCATTTGACGTTTAGTAACAATTGTTATTATATAACTTTGAATGGCATACTTTATGGAATTGGAACTTTAAGAAATGGTATTTATACGTTGGACGTATCCAGTGACATTTTCAATATCGAAGCGAGCAACAAGCGTGCTCAAAAGGATAATCAATTAGACTCCTATATATGGCATTGTCATCTTGGCCATGCAAGCAAGAAACGCATGTCTGAATTACACCGATGTGGAATTCTAGAATCGTTTGAATTAGATTCATACGATATATGTGAATCATGCTTAAAAGGCAAGATAACTAAGTTACCATTTACAAGAAAAGGTGAACGAATGGGAGAGTTGCTAGGTCTAATACATACTGATGTATGTGGACCTATGTCAACTCAAGCTTTAGGAGGTTATAGCTACTTCATTACCTTCACCGATGATCACTCACGGTTTGGGTATGTGTTCTTGATGAAACACAAGTCTGAAGACTTTGAAAGGTTCAAATAATATAGAAATGAAGTAGAGAAACAACATGACAATAGTATTAAAATACTTCGATCAGATCTGTAGGGGATCGATCGGCCGGCTAGAGGGGGGTGAATAGGCCTCTTTCGTTGGATGTCGGTATTTGCTCGTCTACAAAGAGATTAGCGCAACGAAAACAATAAAGCAAGACAAGCAAATAGAAATACAAAAAAACAAACGCTAACAAGATGGTATAACGTGGTTCACGGCTACGCCGCTAATCCACGGTCCCCGATTCGTCCTCGGTGAATCACTCCGCCAAAACCAATCCACTAATGGTCTCTCCTTCGCACCAAGCTAGGTGGAGGTAACCTTTACAACCAAGATCACTCTTCTTACAATAAAATTGAAGTAAAGACAAGTAAGAAGAGTTTAAAACTTGTGGGGCACTAGGAAGATCACTTAGAGCATAAGCATTAGCCTCTCAAAGGCTCACACCCTCTCTTTTTATAGAGAGGGTTGATTTCTTCCCGTTGGCTGCCACCAGTCGACTACTGCCCTTGGCAGTCGACTGCCGTCACTACAACGGCCTCCGAACACGTTGGATCTCGACCGTTGTAGTCCAACAGAACACTTGGCGATCGATGGACCTCACCCCGATCGCCGCTCCGTAATCACGCCCGATGGTTCTGAGCGGTTCTGCCGCGCGACATCCTCCGCGGTCAATGATCATTCCATGGCGATCGGCTGCACGCCATAAACCCATCAGTCGGATACCAGTCGAACACTACTCGACTCAGAGCAGTCGACTGCCGTGTGAAACTCAAACTTAACATAAGTTTGAGCTTTCGACGGTCGGGTAAACCTTAACCCTTGCTGTCAAGTCTCTGACACTCAGCCATTCAGCCAAGTTCACCTAATGATCTACTTACATTTCACTCATTCTCTCATCTCACTTGAATTCCCTCACCGAAGCTCTCTTCGTTCGCGGCCACGTCCCTCGGCAGCATCAGGCACACGACTCTGCAATGCTCCTTCGCGTCTCTTGCCTTCGAAGTCTGCTTCCTTGGCTTCACTTCAAGTCATCTCGTCTGGCAGTCCCTCGGATGCTCCAAGCGCACAGCTTCCGCAAAGTCATCCTTCACCGACTCAAGGACTGAGGTTGTGAGGGTGAACCCGCCAAGGCTCCATGTGCGAATTACTAAGTCTTGTAAGACTCCAACGCATATATCAAATAACAATACCAACTTAACTTAAACCCTTTGCCACACACATCAAAACATTATCATGGCAAGAGATTGCCCTAACAATCTCCCCCTTTTTGATGTGTGGCAATCCGTTTAAGTTAGTTAAAAACATTTGATATAAATTTCTAAGGTAAGAAAGCATGTAAACATAAACATGATATAACAACATGCAACTCCCCCTTAACCATGAAACTATCTCTACAAATTCTCCCCCTATCATAATTTACTTAAACACAATTATTTCTCCCCCTTTGACACCATCAAAAAGATTAATACTAAGTTATAAATCCATGGCATCAAGTCTAATAGAAGGAAAATACCAAAAACATGTTTAAAATCTAAAATCAGAAAATATTATACTGTTTTTCAGGTGAGCAGTCGACTGGCACAATGGTTTCCGAAATTCTGATTTTCTGGGCGAATTTCAGAAATGCATTAAAAATTCTAGAAAATTCAAAAAATCATGAAATTTGGGGAACATATTTCTTATATGATTCTTTATCAGTGAAAATTAGTTTTTCATGAAAAATCATTATATTTCCAGAGATTTGACAAAAATCCAAAAGTTTTAAAAACCACTAGGTTGTTGATCATTCTAGTATCAAGTTTAACACCTAGTTTTGCATCCAATTGTTTCAAAACATGAATACATAGATTTTAAAGTAAGAAATTGTTTTGAAAACATATGAAATATCCAACCATGATCTTTGGGCAATATTTCTATGAATTAAACATAGGCCTTCCCCATGATTGGTCTATTATTGCTATTTTGATACTTTAAATGACCATCTAAATGTCATAGGCATTAGTGGGCATTTGTATCATCCTAACATCTCACCCATGCTAAGTTTTCAATCAAAGTAGCCTATGGTGAGTGTGAGATGCATCCTAGGGGGTATTTGTATATACTTAACCATTATATTCATACAATTCTATCAAGATTAAGTATCAACCTAACAATCCTCATGATCATAAAGGCATATA